>CM057009.1:285458965-290258965 GCA_029891345.1 Dryococelus australis | reverse complement strand
TGCCTGTACTTAATCTTGCATAACAATAGTATAGTTTTCTGAGCAATCTCCCAAAATTATATACCTGCTCACCAGAAGTAATCAATTACTATTTTTTTTTGTCAGTTGACAACCATTGTTTGTACTTTATTTTACTCAGTAGCTCATCTTTCTCACAGATGATTCCATCGAGTACATCAACTCCAGGACATTTATGACATTGTGAAAGCATACAACTTTCTTTTGAATCATCACAAACAATAGTTTTCATTAAAACTTTGTATGACATTTTACTAACTGTAGCTGCCGACATTAATTTCATATTTTGGTGCTGTAGGCACACACAGTATGTGTGCCATTGGCACCAGCTAGCACGCAACACTTGGGCCTTAATGAAGCAAACTTTGAAAACCCTATCTTTATACTTGGATGAGTTTCTTTGAATTTCTAGTAAACTTAATTTAAATTAAAGAGTACTATATACTTTTGTTCTTTTGTCTTCACTCCACTTGGATATGTGACTGTTTCACAGTCCTTTAAACCAGGTATGATTCTGCTTACATCATCACTCTTGTAAAAATCTGTTACAATTTTTGCAGTTTCATTTATTTAAGCGATTTCCACTTTTTTGTTTTTAAAAATTCTGTAGCACACTATGTTTTGCCTTTAAAGATCTTGGATTTCTTACTAAATATTGACTGCACTTAAACTCAGCTTTGGTTGTAGAAATGCCCCAGTATTTTAGCACCAAACTTAAAATGTAATATTTCTCATCAAATGTGCTAGCATGTGCGAATTTCGCCTTTATCTCTTCCCAAGGTAACGCAATTGTTATTTGGAATAATTTCTTCATTGGAAAATGAGTTATTTGTTTCTAATTTTCTTCTAATTTTACATGATAGGTTATCAATCTTTTGCTCCATTCTTGTCTTTTTATACATTAAGGAAACCTTTGTAAACGAATGGGAGATCATCCAGAGCAGCACATGTGTGGTTAACCAATTGTACAACAATGCATTTTGTCTCAAAATTACCATCACTGTTGTGTTCTTCTCCGTCACACTAATGCTATGGTTGTATTGAACTTTTGGAAACAGCGTGCACATACCTACAGTCTTAGCTGGTATAAACTTCAGATGTTCATGTTTAGTAGACAGCTGCATAGTGATTTCCTGAAGGTTAGATGGAAGGGAAAGTTAGTGTGATTCTGTCTCCAGAGATGGCATTGCTTATGTCAGCTACCGAAATTTAAATGCCTGTAGGTAGGCAAACAATGAATCACTGATCATTTCGTGCTTGCTCGCAAGGCAGGCAGCAGGAGAGTGGTAAGGCATGTTAAGTGCCCCTGGGATAATAACTTGTCACTCAGCAGCTTATCACTTCTTGGAATCTCCACAGTCATGGCTGTATTGCACGCTGCTTGTGTTCTCTAGGACAGCAGTCCGGCAAAAGAGTTTTGCTACCTTTTGCTTGTCACTAAAATTTGCTGGTTTCCCTCATATTTCATATCATGGAGGTTATTCTGAATTACAAATAAATTGCCAAGCGTAAATCATTGTTATAGTTCAACTAATGGGTAATAAGCTCTAAGACTGTCTCAGTTTTATTTTATGTTGAAAGCACTGTGCTATTAATATCCATAAAATTGCAAATTTGTACTACTGCATAATTTTAAGTTTTCAGCAAATTCAGTTTATTGAGCTGCATACCTCTATAACCAAATTTTGTTGACTACATTACAAGCAGAAAATTTGGAAAAATAAGGTTTCGTTTCTTGTATAACGCAAATGCAAAGGCTAATTATAAATGTACAGTTTACAATATTCTGATAGGCATGTGATCACTACACTTTGTGCCATGGTAACTTCCACCTCGCTTATTGTTTCCAAGACGTAAAGCAGCTCCCGATAAGCAGAAAAGTGAATGACAATCATGGCCCAGGACACATTTTCAACTGCAGATATTAATAGTTTGCTGCAACGGTTAGAAGTCTAATAGAGCTTAATTTTTTTAAATCAATATATAAGATGCATAAAATTATGACTACAGCGATATTAGAGGAGATAAACCTAAATTTAATATCTGTGTATTTTTACTCGTAATAAATATACCCGCATGCTAAATAAAAATAAGCCATGTATTAACTGTCATAGGCATTGAATTTTAGTTTCCGGCAGTTGAATGAGAAAAAAAAGGAGGGGGGGTAGCTGTGAAGTCTAGCATTTTCTGTAACCACGCCCATGTTCCTTTTTAATATATTTATCTTACCTGTATCAGCGTGTGTTGTGCATGAATGTAACACTTATTTTCATTTATGCCAAGGTTTTAAACAACCCCAGTTACAAATATTGAAGAGAATACAGAACCAAATATTTTTCTTGAAAAGGCAATGCGAATGATAAAAATCCTGAAAAACTACACATTCTGAATTAAATACGTATTACAATTTTTATAAAACCAAATTAATTGAAACATTAAAATACCATTATTGTTTAAAAAGAATGAGGCAATTCTGTAGTTTACCATAAATTATACTTATTACAAAATGAACTAGTGGCCAAATACCCAGGGGAGGGGGGAAGTGCAACATCTCTGCTGGCTAAAAGGTAAAGGGGCTACTCCCCCCCCCCCCCCCCCATCTTTTAACACTTATGGCTGTTTTAGTGATTTATATATATATATATGATGCTAAAACCCTGCAATGAACGAAAATGGAAAATAAGTGCTGCAGTGTCTAACATCACTAACAATACTTCAGCAATGCCATCAGGCACTGATAGTTTGTGTTAGCGGATAATATTTTCTTTGGGGTGTGGGATTAAAATGAAAGTAACTAAATTGATACTTGGTTTTTATGGCTTAAACTGACAGATTTAGATGATATATTTTTGTTTGGCAGCAAAATCAGCATACTGACACATCGGAGTTGCGAGATATAGGCCTACTGCCTGGAAATTCTTTCTCATGCTCGAAATGACCGCCAGTTGTCGCGGGCCCCCATATACAAAGCTCACTGTATCAGCATACCTGATCAAACAACATTTCATTGCAAACATTATTTTTGGCGCATTTCCATCCTGGTACCCTACGTGTAGGTTATTTGAAAGATGTATTCACATTAGATATTTCCTCAAGATTATTTTCTTTTCAACTCATAGTGATAGTGAAATATATGGGCAGCGCTGATAAGGATGAAATGAGATGAATATGGAGCAGCAACAAAATGCAGTGTTGGAAGAAATGGAAGTACCCCGAAAAAAGCAACGGGGCAGCAGAAAAGTCCGCCACGTTTCCCGCATGAGTAACTCGGGAGTGAACCCACAGGAATGAACTCGGTTCACTGTGATTAGAGGTGGTAAGTAGTCTGACCACTGCACCTCTGCGACATCTCTTTCCACTTGTTAACTAAATCAATTGTATGTACTCTCTCATGTGTCTTATTGAGTAGCATACTAATCTTGAAATAGAGTAAAAAGAACATGTTGAATATAAATATTTTCACTAGAAATTATTATTAAGTCATTTATTACCACAGTTTTCTAAAGTAAACGACGCATTAATTTTACAGCATGCCTTACAGACTAAATTCTAATCTCCTGTGTTGTTTCTTTGCATAAAAGTCAATGACTTAATTTTAATGTATTTCCAGACAGTTTCAAGATATTATACCTTATTTTTTAGGTGTATAAAGAATTAACACAGATGCTTTTGATGCCATGGGTAAGTTTTCTTGATCAAAAAATTTGCAACTGACAGTGTTTCTACAATCTGAGTTAAATTTAAATTTAAAGTTAAATACACACACAAAAACATAATATATACAAGCATTTTGCTTGAGCATGAAGGTAAACATGGTGAAACAAACAGTAAATAATTTCTGTACTTGAGATGCAAGAGAATGTGTAGCATGGAGCATGAATAAAAGATGATCTAATTCATAAAAACATTTCAGTGTTTATTTTTTTGTAAAAAATTTTCACAAAAAGTACATATAAACTGAAACCACTCATCTCAGTTGGCGAGTAACATCACTACAACCAGGAACACAGATGTCACACAATGTAGTGAAACTAGTTTCATTTTGACTTATTGCGCATCCTTGAGTCTTTGTACTCACTCAGAAATTACGGAATTGTTTTGAAAATAAAAATGAGCAGGCATTATCAAATTCCTCTACATTGTCTTCACTTCCACCAGTGCTGTGTGTAATGTGATGCATTCTTTCAAGTGATTGACTAATTATGTCAGTGTTGTGTTGTGTTTGATTTCTTGTGTTCTTTGGGGAGGGGAGGTGGAGATTGTCGTTGAATTGGTGCCTGAATGCCACCACAATATAAGCTGCTCGTTTTCACTGAATCTTGCACAAACCCTCCTCTGTGATGCAGAAGTTTGGGACTGCAACTTAGGGTGAAAAGTGTCCTGAATTGTGAACCGAATAGTGGTGGTGTTTTCATGTGTCCTGTTGTTTGTGGTGGGGGAGGGGAGGTGGAGATTGTCCTTGAATTGGTGCCTGACTGCCACCACAATATAAGCTGCTCGTTTTCACTGAATCTTGCACAAACCCTCCTCTGTGATGCAGAAGTTTGGGACTGCAACTTAGGGTGAAAAGTGTCCTGAATTGTGAACCGAATAGTGGTGGTGTTTTCATGTGTCCTGTTGTTTTGGGTGGGGGAGGGGAGGTGGAGATTGTCCTTGAATTGGTGCCTGAATGACACCACAATATAAGCTGCTCGTTTTCACTGAATCTTGCACAAACCCTCCTCTGTGATGCAGAAGTTTGGGACTGCAACTTAGGGTGAAAAGTGTCCTGAATTGTGAACCGAATAGTGGTGGTGTTTTCATGTGTCCTGTTGTTTTGGTGTAAGTTCAGATTTCGTTTAGTGTGTAAGGCTGCCCTCTGATTATTCTGCGAGCATAAACCAGTGACATGAGTTTAAAAAAAACACATAAAAGTGTTTTAGTTACAGAGGTTCGAAACATGAATTATTTTTTAATATTTCTGGCAAACAGAGGCTACGAAATCTAAGATGGAAATATCCATTAGTTTACAAAAGAAAACAATAACTAACAACAGAGAATGTTAAAAAGTACAGATGCTACTATAGAGTATTCAAAGTACAGATGTGACTATAGATGTATTAGCACAAAATCTTGTAAATTTTTTTTTTCTGGCTTCTTACACTTGATGGGTATGCTGACACAATATACATACACACCAATGCTGAAACAGTCTCCATGTTGGAAAGTAGTGATTTCCCTTTTTTTTTGTTTATATGTATAGGCCCTAATGATAATTTCTTTGTTAATGGTATAACACAATACAGGTGTGAACAGACTATGGACACTGGAACTCTCTTAGCAACAGGTTTTCATAGTACACACTATGTTATTAAAGATGCTCACACTACTTTTTTTAATTGATGGAACTTAGGTATGAAATATTATATAAGAGTCATCGTTTGCAATGTTTTTGAAATATAATAGAAAATTATACGTGATATATTTCTGCCACAGTTGGACACTAGCTGATATATATACATGGAAGACAATTCAGCACTATAACCATAGTAAAAAGGTATAGAAACTATACATACCGGGATGATAGAGAGGAAAGCCAGTAAGCGAGTGAGTAAAATATATTAATAATTAAGTGAGGGAATAATAGAATAAATGTTTTTATCAGTAAATGCTATATAATCTTTGGGAACTACAGTAAACTTAATTTGTAGTATATATTATCTGTGAAAACACACTTTTAGGATAATTTACAAAAACCAAATCAATTTTTTTAACGTATATAAGTTATCCAATTCTTTCCACCAGCATCACAAATTTTTCTGTTAGGCCTACACAGACATTTAATTCAGAGCATCTAGGTAAGTACTTCGGAATGGGAAGTAAACCAAAAAATGCACGTTTCAAAATTTTGCCCATGTAGGAATAGATCATTTAAGTATCGGGACCCACATCGGAAAGTACTTACTGGTTTAGATAATAATATTGCGTAGAATACCTGTCACTTTTGCTGTCGGTCATACTTTTGATAAGGAAAATATATACTGCAATTAATATTTTGCCATGTACATTTCTTACAGGAATTCATACAAAATAAAATAATTTTTTTTAGAAATACTGGGAATATCCATTTCTAAATATTTCACTTAGTATTTTTCAACGTATTAAGTGTGTATTTTAAGAATCTGCCCTACACCTATACTTCACACAAGAAAAAACTTACATTCATTTTACTGAGCAGTACTATAGTAATAAACTTCGATGAACCCCATGATGATATTACTTTTATTAATGATCTTAAAGGACTTTGTTGTTACTGAAATAACATGTATGAAATTATGAGCTTATCTGTACCGTTACGTAGCTGGGCAAGTATATAAGAATTCAAAACGACATAAATGTCTATTTACGTTGCTTTGTGGGAAAACACATTAAAATATTTGTTAACATCATAGAAAAGTAACTAACGCAAACATTGCAGTCAAATAATTAATTTGTTACACTAATCTTAGAAAAAAATAACAGTCTGGAACATCACGTCCAGCCGAAGTCTCAACTGTTTCAAGACTGTCTGCGAATACTATACTAATACATCTGATTGCATTAATTGTTTATTATTGACTTTGCCTTATTTTCAAGTACTCATAATTGGGACGTAGATTAATTTGTATTCACTGTCATTAAATTCAGTCCACATTGTGTACCTTGCCAAAAATAATTTAAAACAAAAAAAATTCTTCTTATCATTTTTGCATAACTAATATTGGCCTCAAAATTTGCATGTCTTGAACAATGTAACAGAATAGCAGTATGATGGCCAGCATCACCAAACCAAAGAATCCCTAAAGGAAAAAAAAAAAACTTTTATTTACACTTTTAGTATTTATTACGTGAGTGTAGCTATGTTCATGATAAGATGGATAACTTAAATTAATTAACTAAACATATTAATAAAATATGTGATTTAGGCTTTAATAACCATGTACAGTAATCTTAATACATTTTATCACCATTGCATAACTGTTCACTAATATATATTACACAATTGAACTTTAATAGTAAATATATGATTAAAATAAGTTAACTTCTATTACTATCTGCAGACATAATAAGAAATATCAATTATACACTAGAATGAGTAAAGCTCAAAATTTAAGATACCATTCACTCTCTTTCACCAAAATATATTAAATAATTTCCTAGCATTATGGTAAGATATTGTGAATGGCCTCGAGGTCAAACTCACATGTACACCACGCATTATTCTCCTCTCTTCTTCTGACCTGGTATACTAGTCCTTATACTCGCCTTGGCTACTGACTACCTGAGGAGTGTTTCGAAGAGCAGAAGGAGGAGGGTAGTTAGAAGGATCCAGCAGCGACACCATGGACATACAACATTATAAGGCTATATTATTATGTGAAGAATTAAAAAACATTAAATTTTCATGCAACTTTCTTCAGTCATCATTGGTATATTTAGGCATTGTTCTAAATTATCTCTTTTCATTACAAAAACCATTTTTACAATTACATTTGAATGTATAATTATTATGCTACAGGAAGTACTCTGTTTTAATTAAAATTTCAAAATGTCATACCACCTGAACGTTGATGTTTCGCGGAGACATAAATTAATGTATTTTGGGTACTATCGTATCCATGTTTAATTCGTAAAAATATAATTTTAGCCACCTGGGTTTTATTCTTATTTCTTTCTAGAACCATTGTAGATTCTTTTTTTGATTTATTTCCATATTCAATTACAGGTTTTGCTATTGTATTATAAAACTAAAGTATGCAATTTGTGTTTTATTATTCAAATTTATAGATAATATCACAAATGTTTGTAAACTTGCTAAACTTATCATCTAAATCTATATCCCATTCATATGAAACTTATTACAGGCAATTTACCTTTAAATGTCTTTTTCATTGTTTTATCAGCAGAAATTTTTAATTCATAAGTGTTTTTAAACTTATTAAAAATATTTATGTTGCTGTATATTGCAGTTTTTCTGCACTATCTTGTAAGGTAACTTGGTCGCTATCATAAAACAAAGCATTTGAGTGAGTGAGTGAAGAGATTTGGGCAGCTCTTGACAGTGAGATAGGTGAGTAGTCTAACCACTACACCACTATGGCCTCTACAAAGCATTTGAGTATATATTTTTCACAACATGAAAACATATTGTTGCATGTCGTTTCCCAGTGTTTCCTTCCGTGAGAAGGCGCAGAGAGCTGGAGGTCAAGTTCGTAATGTTAGACGCAGCAAGTGGCCTATCGTAAAGGACACTGCTACACACACCGATAAACTTATCGCAGCTCGTGCCTCACTGACCCGGAGAAGCTCATGTTTCTCCATTTATCTTGCAGGAAAGGCATTATCACCATTGACCTTTCCCAGAACAACTTGGTTGACTCTGTAAATGAGAATGTAGATAGGAAAATAAAAGACATCAACAACTTAGTGAATATGAGAGTTGACTCAGTGGACAAGAAAATTGACAGTGTAAACAAAAAGTGGACAGTGTAAATGAAAGAATGGACAGTATAAATGAAATAGTGAACAGTGTAAATGCAAGAATGGATACTCTCAAGGATGAAATGAAACAAAAGATCAGTGCAGAAGAGAAGAAATTGCAGGCATTTATTCAGCACGGAGTACCGCTAACATCACACCGACAGCCGAGAAGAGTGAGGAAGCAGTGCTGTTCATAAACAATACAGCAACCTCGGAGGATAGTCAGCAGCTCTGCAGTCTTGGTGTTGTGCAGCCAGCAGTGGGGAAGGGGGTCTCAGTTAAGCCCACCCCTTACAATGGCCAGATGTCATGGCGGGATTACCAACACCAGGTTGAAATAGCCTCTACCCTTAATGGCTGGACAACCAAACAGCAGGCAGTACTGAGAGGACCTGCACTGAGCATACTACAATCTCTGGCAGAGCGACATCGACTGGAGTACCCCACACTGGTGTCGGCCTTGGATATACGTTTTGGCGACTGATACCTGCGACGTGCCCACCATACCCAACTGCGAAGCCGCACCCAGCGACCAGGGGAGCCACTGCAGGAACTATGGCAAGACATTGTGCGGTTGTCCCACCTATCTCTGGAGGGGTGACCCGAGGAGGTGCCCTGAAGCATCGCAGTCTGCTTCTTCATTGATGCCATTGGCAACAGAGATACGGCAAGTGGTACGTTGGCTGCACCCCACAACATGTAGGATACCCTGGCCCGAGCACTGGAAGTGGAGTCAGCAAGACAGGGGGCCACACCTCAACGTTCGGTATGGGTAGTGACACTGAACGAAGACTACAATGACATCAAGAAAACTCTGAAGGAGATAAAGACGTTTATGAGAGACATCGCTACCAGGGTCTGTGCTACAGAGCTTCGCCGCCCCCCCCCCCCCCACTAAAGGCCTGAGTGTTGGTCATCTGGACAGCTGGGGTACCTGAGAGCCTACTACCCACAACAGCAGCAGCAGCGGGAAAAGAGGCAGGAAGATGCAGGTCAGAATACAGTTCCTTCAGAAATCTAAACACCGATCTTACGGAGGCAAAGGTCGGTGACTTCTGGAGGGAAGGCCGCAATGTTATATGTACGGTCAGTGAAACAAGATTGGGATGCAATACGTGTTGAGGGGAGCGTAAATAATGTTCCTTGCCAGATGGTTATTGACGCTGGGGCGATTATAACAATAACAAAACCAGACATCATCTGGTCTTCCCCCCGGCGTCCGTCCGTCAACAGCATGGAACGGTGCTATTTGGCTACAGTAACAAGTTCGACCTCACCAGTTATCGGTAAGAGAAAAGTGATCTTGAAGCTTGGTGACCATAGCATAGAGCACAATGTTTACATAGCATAGAGGATGAATATCTTTTGGGGCATGATGTACTACGTAGGCTGGTATGCTGTATCGATACATGACTTGGTGTGCTACGGGTAGACAGTACACAGTTTGTCATCAGAGCATGAGTTGCTTTCCTCAGATAGCTGCCCAGTATTATGTGGTCAACCCATTGTGCTCCCAGCTTCTAGTGAAATTTTCATTACAGGCAGATGTCAAGGAAAGTTTGTTAGACGTTTGGGTCTAATTGTGCCAGCAGAGAGGATTGGTGTCCTGCAGCTAGCGCCTTGCTGACTCTGAAAAGATCATATTTCTCCATTTATTATGCAGGAAAGTCATCATCACTGTTAACTTTGCCAGAACAACTGAATTGCAGAGAACGTTCTAGACGGTATCTACTTCAAGTATAAATACCACGTGCAGACCTTTGATGAGTGAGAGATTAAGACCTGAGAGTTCTGCGTCTCTAACCTTAAGCGCCAGTTGGGCTATTCTGGAGCGACGGGGGATGACTGCAGCAATCTGCGAGAGTGCATCGGTGGGCTTGTGTGTAATGACGAGGTAGACATCTGCGGGACTATGGACTGGATGCATGAGTGAAAAGACATTTGGGTTGATGGAAACACAGTTGTAACTAAATTTGTGAAATTGAAGTAATTTAAGGTACATTAGCAAGAGTAAAGACTGTGATAAAGACTAATTGAAATGGAGATAGCAATTAAATATTGCGCTCAATATGAATAATAAGAGTTAATAGGATGCTCTGACTGGTTTGCAATGTAACTTTATAAGTTCGCAATGTAATTTCTTTCTTCAATTATTCTTTTTATTATAAAGACATCTGCATTGAATAATGGTTCTACATTTGTGTCAGTGCCCGAACCTCAAGAAACTATATGTCTGTATAATTTATAACTTCTCCTTGTGAACAATTTTCTTTGCAGTGACAATCTCCTAGTCGTGGTGTCTGCAAGTATTCCGTGACTACGTCTTCTATAGTATGTTCGATAACATAGAATATAGTGTAACTACTGTTGTTAAAGTACAATTCATTTCAGTGTGAGCAGAGTTAGTGTTAGACCACCGCACATGCTGAACGATATGTGTTTTGCTGAGGAAGAATGACTTGGAAAGACCAATTTTACACGTTTGTATGTAACAGTAGTTTGAGTTTTAGTTGCTGTCAATTTACATTAGATTGTGGTGCTATGCAGAGAATATATTTTTCATGCCTGTTATTTTTGAGTGGGCTGCTACAAATTCATTGTTTAGTGCAGCAAAAGGACAAACTATTCCAAGCATGAGTGCTAATTTTTGCCTTAGGATTCAGCATCTCAATGTTGGAATTTTGCTCAACCAGTAAACTTCTTAATTTTACCAGTGGTCCTTAGAGATACCATGATGTCTGAGCTAGAACAAGCAGCGACTACTGTGAGAACATCACATGCAAAACTTAATTACTTTAAATAACCCATATTCCTGCAGTACCAAGTGCTTTATACTATTTTTTTTAAACTTAATGAATAAGTCTACCCCACATAACATACATCATAGTAGTAACAAAATGGTGAGTTTTTAAAATGTTACTATGTGAATGGTGCAACAAAATATGTGAAAATAAACGACACTTACTTTTTATAGGGTTACAATTATTTCACAGTTAAATGCATTAAATATCGTAACTATAAGGTATCTCCCTCAGGGTTAGTACAACTGGCATACATTTTAGGAACTTCATAAATTTGCAGAAAAAGATATTTTTTGAGTTCTTTTATTTCAAAGCATAGTCTGTATTTTAATTTTTGATTTGAGGCTATTCAACAGAACTTAAAAGATTTGTCTCAATTGAACATTTTTGTTGCGTAGGAATTAAGATACCTACTTTTTTGATTTGACGTCTTAACCGTAGAACTCTGTCTGTTAAAATTCCCTTATCACTCTGTCTGGGGTCATAATTGAGCCCAGTCTATAAATAATTTACTATGGATATTATATGGATATTAATCATTCAGCATAACATATATTGTACTTAAACACTATTTAATTTACAATTGTAAGCTCCCATTTATTCGTGCTTCGCTTAACTGGCTTTCGACTTATTCATGCGGCTTTTTGCCTTTTCTCAAAGTCTACTTTAACTTCTGGGGCAAGGCGATGCAGTAACATGTGTCGTTTAACAAGCAGTGTTACCCTTAAGTCTATCGTTGTGCCACGTGAGCTGATGTTTATCTCTTAAACTGTCAGTCAGCCTGTCACAGAGGCCTGTGTGAGTCATCCATTTCCACTTGTTTGAAGCGCATATCCTATCGCCTGGAGGTCATGTCCAAAGTGGCAGATTTTGTTGACAAAATGATCACGTGGCCCAATTTTGTATTAAACAGTGGCATATTCTGTAATTTGCTATTTCGTATTTTCTATCTAGCAGCCGATGTTAACAAAAATACAAAATAACAAAGTGCCACGTTGTTTTTTACCTTCAACACACATGCGTGATAAATAAAATGTTTTTTTTTTTAAATAAACAATTGTTCATAAAATACATACATTAAACATGCTTTAAAAAGCAAAAAAGTGTTACCGCGAGTGCTAAACAAGAGACTGTCGACAACGTCAGAACTGAAACTTACGAAATAACGAATGTGTTATTTCGGACCCCCCCCCCAATCCCTTTTTATAAATTCCTTCAAGTCTTGCCAGTTTATCAACCGCCAGCCCAGGTCATTGTTCACTTTGTAGTCTTGTTTTCTCAACGTGGACAAAGTGTAAAAGGGCATTTTAAACTATCCCAAAGAAGTTAGAAAACAATATTTGAGCATGGTGTGTTATCAACAAAAACTGTCCTGGTGCCAAAAAAAATTGAAGACTTTTTCAATAAAGGCAGGGTTTAACTTTTCTTACATTTTTTCATATAAAGTGTTTAAATGTTTACAAAAAACGTAACATTTCCCAAGTTTTGAATATATATATATATATATCTCTCTGCGTGCATGCGTGTGTGTGGATAAATTTTTAATAAGCTCCTAGTAATAGATATTGTACTGTTTTGTTTAAATGTCAGATTGTCTCTTTTAAAGTCCCGTTATAATCTTTATTGCATTGCATTCTAAACTTTCAACTAACTCTGCCATCTTAAAGGCCGGTCTGAGTGATGCACATTGAGAAAGCCACACACACATCTACGCAACGCTTATCTATGTCGCCCGCCCAACGCGCCCGCCGCTGGCACAGGCTGTGTATACTCGATGCAACATAAATATACGTTAAACTATCGTGTACTTTAAATCCTGCACATACACTGAGTGATTTGTGTTTGCTTTGAAATGTATAATTGATCCTTTTATTTATCATGATTTTCGAAGCCAATATCGCTGTTCCATGAATAGTAAAAGTGTGTAAATTTGATTATCTGGGTTTTTAAATACAAATTCGCTTATTCGTGTTTTCTCCGGCCCCGATTAACACGGTTAATCAGGAGTTTACTGTACAAGGCATGTTAAAGCCATGTGTGTAGGTATTTGTATAGTACAAACTCAAAGAAAATATACTATTAATATTTATGTAACTGCACTGCAAACATCTTTAGAATTTCTTACATAGACATGTTCACAATTTTTGAGTGTTATAAATATTTTATAATGTTCCTTGCACACAAATATATTATATCTTTTGCAGATTGATCTGTATTTGGTGTCCTTTGATAGGGGGCAAATGGAGCATCTTTCTTGCTTTTTCCTTTCATTGTTTGATGTTGGTTCTAGATGCCATTTCTCTAGTAGGAGATCGCCAAATCCACACAATTTGATGCTATTAACAATTGCATTGTTTCTTGCTTGTGGTAAACTCAAACAACGCTCCACTTGTGGTTTTGCAATTTCTTTAGCCATCTTAATTAGAAACATATGTGTGTCTGTTTTCTCTAAGGCAATGCAGAACAGTCTGTCTGCGTTGAGTGCGGCTAGGTCTACAAGCTCTTAAAATAGTGCTAACGGTCAATGTTTTGTACCCTTTTTCACAGAATAAAGATGGCTCACTTGATCAAGTGTATCAACACCTGATTTGGGTGAGTTGTAAAACAGTACAACTTCCGGTTTCCTTTTCAAGTTGCTTTCTACGTGCACTGTGAATCATTGATGCTGTGTAGACAGGGGAAGTACAGTCCTATTTTTTTTTTGGAACATAGGAAACTAATAGTGTTTTGCCACTGTGTGCAAACTTAGTGGAGTGTTCTTCTCTAGTTTTTGAAGGCAATATTTCTTTCGGGATTTCTTTTTGTGAAGAGCGTAGAGTGGCTGCGAGAGTTACTTTCATTTCCAACAGTTCTTGACCTAGTTCAAAGCTCATGAAGCAGTTGTCAGTCCTAATGTTCCTTCCACTCTGAGCCAGATGCTGCACTAAATCTTAGACCACTCTCTTGCCCTGATTCGCTTCCCTCACATCACCTCATTTTCCAGTGTAAATCTGAAGATGTACTAGATAACCATGTTCACAGTCTACTGCACACCAAATCTTAATGCCATACTTGCCTGGCTTGGAAGGAGTGTAGACGTTGAAACTACATTGACTTCTGTTTAAACAAAGATATTCATCTACAGTAATGTTGCTGGAAGGTATAAATTATGTTTTTATAGCTTCAGCCTTATTTCCGGTCCTTTCTTTTCTTTCAAGACGTGTGTTGCAATCGTCAAAACAAAGGTAACGCAAAACTGCCTGAAATTGTACCAGTGACATAGTAGCATGGAAAAGAGGACTTCTGTATTCAGAATGCCAAAATTCTTCAATGTTTCCCACGTCCCTATTGTACACCATACATAATCAGCAAATCTAAAAATGAAATTAGCTCGCTCCTATCTATTTCATGCCATTCAAGTAATTTTTCAGATATTTTCAGTTCATTTCGTCATTGATTCGTGTACCGAACTATACTATCTAATATTTCATCAGTAATAAACTGTATTATGCAATCAGTAGCCGAGTTATTTACAACTGTAATAGGAATACCTGATACAAATCATTGTATGTTGTGAGATGGTAACTTACAAACTGGTGGTTCTGTATTCCATTCATAATTTCTACACTTGTTTACCAGCTTTGCTTCTTCGTCTTTTTCTTCACCAGCATCATTTACCTCTGAAATATTTTCTTCCAGTTCAAGTTCATTCAGACAAATTTCATCATTTGGTTCAATCTGTGTCTCTGTTCCATCATCATCATCATCATCAGCATCACAATCATCTGAAACACTGCTGCTATGAAATAAGTCTTCCATAGCTTGTTCTACACTGTAGCCAGGAGCCAAAGTCATATCATCCATAATGGAAATGCAGTGAAACATAATATGCACACAACATAAAACAGTGAGGTTAGCTAACAAATGTTCAGCATTGAAGTTAGCTTCCTAGAACAACTGAGCTTAGTATCGCCAACTTACGTTTACTAAAATCAGTGTTGCCAACTTATGTTTACTAAAATCAGTGTTGCCAACTCACATTTACTAGAATCTGAAGGAAATAGATTGGCAGAAGATAATTTAAAAATCAATTAAAGTTACATTTAATCTATTTAGGGCAGTAATTGACCCATGCAAAACTTTTTATTATTTATGGATAAAACAAGTGGATCAAACTTGCTACAAATTTCGATGAGCAGTGTATGTACACTTATGTAATAAAATTCACAAAATTTCAGAATTAATCAATAAATTCTAGATATAGATTTCACCATAGAAAACATGCTTGGAGTCACCTATGACCCCAGACAGAGTTGTAGGGTTCTTAATGGACATTATTTTTAATACATGTTAAATTATTATTTAACAAAATTTCAGTCACTGGAGAAGCATGACAGACTTTTCCAGATTAGGTGACTAATTCACGATTAACCACATGAGGATAAATTTACACAGATGTCCTGCCCATTGATTCGTACACCATGTGAGCCAGCTGTGCCAAGGAGGTTGGCTGGCTGTTTGCATTAAACGCTTGCAGTAGATTCCAGAAATACGGGACATGTGACGTCCATGCTCATTCTTCTTAGTACCATTAGGTATTACTCACACAGCCTTGTTTGTCCACAACCTCCCATCTAGTTCAAAGAAGCTTGGCATTCATGTGATAATCACTGTGTTGAAAACTGGTCGCTGCATATTTATTTCAAGCAATTTTCAAGTTTGTACCTCACTGATTGCTATGCTGGAGAATATGTAAGCATACACAATGAAACGTAATTTTTCACATTTCAAAACAAATATTCAGCATACATGAGCAATATGCATTAGGTGCAGTATATATCTTCAAAGAGAAGAGCCACCAAAAATAATTGAGACTGAAAATGCTTACATTGAAATGGTTTCCATAAAAAGGTCTAAAGTTGTAAAAGTGAACTGTCAAACAGTTCTTACATTCCCGGTGGTAAAACTATCAAACCATAGATTTGTATAGAAAAATAAAGATGTTCAAGTAAGACAGAATCATTTACCCAGTATATTTACCAACTAAATATATACGAAGTCATGTGATTCAACTGCGATTATTGGAGTATCTTCAGCCATTTATCAATTACTGGGTTCTTGGTGATCTTTTCAATTCATCATTTCAATGTGAATTAAATTTTAGATTTAGGACATTCCACAAATAAGTTGGAATATTTTTCTTTTCACCGAACGTGCGACGTAGCCACACACTGCATACTGCTCGAAGAAGATGGCAGGTTTTTTATAAGTTTTCATATTCACTGATGAGACAATGGGAAAAGAGATTCAAAGGAATATACAGCAATTGGACTTCTGTACACCAATGAATGTAAGATGATAAATATCCAGTTCGACATATTTGCCAATATTATTCCACAGTTGTAAACTTTGATGGATACCATGGTTGGTTGGGGCGCCACCTTACAGTACAAAACATTTTATGTTCGAATCCCAAATAATAAGTGGCTGTACCATTTTTTAGTAGAAAAATAGGTTATTTTTAATCATAGGTCGATATTCTCCTTCTCTTCTCCCCTCTGACATTTAACATGAAGCAGAGTCTTTAATAAACGTTGATTTAAAATTGATTACCGTGTATTGACTGATTATGTATTTGTATCCCAGTTGAGGTAATTACTGGTTATGATCCTTTCACCTACAGCACCATCTCTTATCAAAATATAAATTTGTTTTAATAATTGGTTTCAAAATCAGATTTATATACCACACACTCGTGTATTTTGTAGAATTGTACAAATACTGTTCAGGAATACCAGACAATGGGGAGATAATGGAATGAAAATGCTGCTTTACACAGTACTATTTATGAAGCCATTCATCATTCCCTGGTTCTCAAGCATCAAGCAGTTTCTGGACTCTACTCTGCTTAGATAACTGACAAGTTTCCATTCCACTGCTAGTAGTTGCAGGATACACCGCCATGCACCAACAGTAGCACATCCTAAGCCAAATTTATTATTATTTCAGTAGTTTAATTATACTTCAAGAACTATTTATCCTGTCTACATGAAACCGAAACTATATTAAAATGGTAAGAAATATCTATGATTTTTCAAAATTTTGCGCTTCCAAGTGCTTTATATGGTCGAAATCATAAATTTGGTGAAAACAAACACTACTAACGATAATATTTTTTTCCCTGGACTTTTTATTGATATTTTTGTGAGATCAACGAAATACACTAGACGAAGATTCACTCTTACCACAGAAAAAAAAATTGGTTTGAAAATTTTGTGTAGGAGAACAAATTTTAATAAACTTCATAAAAATGAGTGGATATGAAGCAATTTTTAAAGTATATTTGAAAAAATTACTATGAAATTAATGTATTTCGTTAATATTTTTCATGGGTTCAAAAGGTACTATCTTCTTTCAAATGCAATTAGAACCATAAAGATAGCTTAATTAGATTTTATCCTAAATTAATTTAAAATTCATGTTGTTTTTACACATTTTTGATGGTTGCGGAGTAACAAGAATTCCAGCTCCCATTCATCCTTAAGGATTTCAAAATAGGTTTTTTTGTGCATGACAAATGGTTCACAACACTTATTACATAATGAAAGAACTTGTCAACATATTTCTTGTAATGGTATGTACATATATTTACAACTTCATCCACATCTGTTCTATGTCTAATTAATGTTTTTATTTCATCACTTATGTCACTTTCAATTATTAACTGTGATGATGTAAACAACTTAATGACACTGTCTTAACAAAACAGCCAACAGAAAACACTATTGTCACTTGAATTGAATACATAACATGCCACCAGGACAGGCAACAAAAGACTGAAGCTCCAGGCAGGATGCATCTAATCATGTGCTTATGTGCATGATGCAATCTCATAAACAGTTGCGTCGTCTTCAGACTATCGGACATTACAGAGTGGGTACCATTACATGCATTAACATGACTTAAAACAACTTGTGAAATATGCCTTTGATTTTTCGTAAGTTAAACTGTGTATAGTTTTAAAATTACAGTAAAGTAAGTAAACATTTATTAATTTTTATTTATGTAGTTGCATATTTGTGAATAATTTTTCAATTATTTTTCAAAAGTCCATGTACTCAACAGGGTTGTGAAAATAACAGAATGGGACGTGTGCCCTAAAGCTATTCATCAAGAGTATCTTTAATAGAAAACTCAAATTTTTATTTTGTCCCCCACATAACTCTTTTTGGCTTCAAAAACAGCAAATTTTCATTTTTTTTCCCAATTTTGAGATTATTTTTTTCTAGGAAGAAAGTCTTCAACCCAAATAACTTTGATGTTGCACACTGTTCTACATGTAGGCACTAAGCTCACAAAAGATCAGATATCTAAATGAAACTTTGGTGAAATGGGGTGGGGTATAAAGTGCGTTGAAAGCAGATGGCCACCATCTTAAAATTACAAAATGTATTTTATAATATAAACAAACAGTGTAATAGTATCTTATGTAAACTTTTAAATTACACTAAAATTTCCACAAAACTGTACCTAAAAAAGTTATGGGTAGTAACTATAACCTTGGAAATCTGTGAAATTTTCTTCCATAATTTATGAAAAATGGCTGCCATAATCCACTTGTTATAGGTAAAAATCTAAATTAATGTTTTTCTTTCACCTTGAGGATTGGGTAACACTAGAACAAATTTTTATCAAAATCAAAAATGGTGCAGCTTCAGCCGCTTGATGATTTCACATGGAATTAACCTTGCAGTGGTCGGCAGTTATCTTACTTCTCAGTGTGGGGAAGTGAGGTACGGGGGTCGCCAGAGAAAGGGGAAAATACAAGAGGAAAGGGGATGTGCGTGCAGAGTCGACAGCCATCTACTGGCTGTTCAAAAAACATAGGTAGTAGATAATGGACGTTACTGAAGATGGGATGGAATGGTAATTCGTAGAGATGCAGCAAAGTCATTCACAACAGAGAATTGGAAATAATAAAGACTCCGATGCTGATGACGTTTACCATGGTTTGCCTTTAGTTGAGCCATTATAAATTCAGTACAATTAGTTTTTTTTTAATGGGGATTTTAAATTTGATGCTGTTGAAAATCTATTTTTTTAAGAACTGCTTAAGCATTTGCATATGGAACATGTTTACACACCAGCATTATAATGAAATCGAGATGGTATTTGTAGACGATATTAGGCCTATAGATATTTTTGTATCTTACCTATTCGCCTTTTATATTATGAAATGCTTGTAGGTAAAATGTTTTATTAAAGTTGCACATTTTAAAATACTTAGGGGCCTGTCACATTGGGTAAAACCTGTCCACGACTATTGAAAGTTTTACATTATTTTACGGTATGAAGTGCAATGTTTGCATTTACAGTATGTTGCTTATTTATTTGCCCACTTCCCCTGCAAATTCAGCATTTGCAACTACTGAGCGAGGGTGGTGATTGAAGGTTTGTTCGGGCCACCTGAACTTTCTACTACTTATGCTCTTTCCCTGCCCTTTTTTATTTTGAGCGTTCATTTTAAAGAAAGTGTTTATTTTGGATGGCTGTTCGGGCATCAGATGCACTGCTATTTTTCTCACAAAGAGCATGAACTTTCTGCCCTTGCTGTTGAGGAAGAACAGAGAAGCAGTGAAATCGAGAGCAATTAAAAAGGTGCCAAATTTGTATGTTTATAGTCTGGACTGTACGAGATAGTGCTAGTTTTGCTTCAGAATCTTTTCTGTCATGTTTATTTATTTGCGACTATGTTTGGCCATCCTCTGAGAACTTCTGAAGGGTATGTAATTGTAGATAATGATGAAAATATTACATTCATCCTTGAAGGCAAGTTTCAAAATGGATGATAGTAGCAGTGATTATTAAACACTTGTCATAACCAATCATGGTCACTTTAATGTGCCAAGCAATAAAATTTGCATTGAATTGTCCCTAATTAAAAATGATTGGCAATAACTTAATTTTGTTTTATCAGGCGTTGCAATGTTAGAATTATGTCGAAATTATGACTGTCTTTGCATAGCCCATTTTACAGTATTTGATGCTAGTAGTGTTAACTTAATATCCTCATTTACCCAGGCATGCTTCCCCCCCCCCCCCTCCCCACTGTCCTACTGGGTTTTATAATAAATAGAGACATGAACTTTTCGGTAAATAAAAATATTGAAAAATGCTGAAGCAAAAGTTGAAAAGGGGTTTTAAAAAAAAACATGAAAAGCGGTGAAAAAAAATTTGCTGGTATTATATTCGAAAATGCATAAGTTTACGATTACCAACTTAACATTACAATACGTGTGGTTATTTTGGCAGCGTTCCCATTATGTACATGAATGTTTTAGTCACTGTTACCCACATAAACACTACATAATTACTTGAAAACATGTACACAAGATTGTTTCTCTCACTGACACAAATGGACACAACTTACTACATTCATCTAACATAAACCTACACTTTCAATGGTGTGTTAGAATAAAGAATATAACTTTGGACTATTTCTATGTAAAAATGTATGTACACTATCTTTCTATGTAAAAATGTATGTACACTATCTCGATTAGTCAAAGGAAAACATTGTCATTATTTCTGTGTTTTCCTCCAGTAAGTTGTGTCATCACCGAAAATTACTTTGACACTCACAACACCTGGACATATAACGAGCTCCAGCACTGACAAATGCAACAAACTATGTGTAGAGTTGGCAGTTTCTAAAAAGTGAACGCTAGCCCAAAAAAAATTGAGTTGCAGCTGGTTCAATAAGACTGAAAAGTACAACAAAAGCACATTTTCCTTTCTTGTCCATGGTCTCGTCTGCCAACACAGTTACAAATTTTCCGGCCACTTCTTCTTTAACAGTGGCAAATCTTTCCTTAGCTGCAAGTGGCACATATTTTTCCCTCAATGTTTTGACAGTTGGCAAATCTCCAGTTCCTAGAAAAAAAGTAATAATAAATATACATCACTACCGACTTGTAACATGTAACAATTATTGCAGAAAAAAATTACCAGTAGGCCCTACTGTAGTTACATTTTGGAAACTAAAAACTACAAATGGGCATTGTAACTTTTTTTTTTCAATTATATTGTTTCAAAATTGGGAAGAGCCGGGGGGGGGGGGGGGGGGGGGAGTCCATCCTCAGCACTGTATTGTGTGGAAGGGTTCTTACTAAACATAAAATATTATTTGCAACTAACCTTCAACAAATTTGTTCATCCATTCTCTTATACTCGTTTCTTGGAGTTTCTCAGTGAAATATTCACCTTTAAAAATGCTGCAGTAGTCTTAAGTGTGAAATTATTGGCTCCAGATTTCCTTTAAGTCCTCTTTGCTGGAATGGCCAGGAATCCAACCCATACTGTCTATGACCACCCACAGGAGCTGGCGGCTGGGTCATCCAACTCGGCAAAGGGACTCGACTGGTAATGATGTTGATTTCAGGGAGGATGAATCTCCCTTGAAATGACCCCGAGTCACTCACATCGACGACAGTGGCTACAGCGTCAACCAGTCCTTTGTAGCACAACTGCGGAGCGTCCCAAAGATACACAACTGACACTCACCTTGAGTATCCAAAATGTCACACCATCACAAACACATCTCCGAGAGTCCTATTTCTCTTTCCTGCAGCACTTGCACCAATAGCACCAGTTGAAATCCCTCTCTTTGGCAACTATGGGATCAAAAAAGGGGGGGGGGGGGATGGGGTTAAGGAGAGAGTAATATTTTAGGGATTCTCACCATCACAAATACTGGCCTACACAACAACAATGGCTTTATAAGCCCAACAGCATACAACATTGAACAACTTTAACAGCTAAACTGAAGACCCTTATCCTAACTTAACTTACTCTGAACAATTTTAGAAGGTGAAACCCCTGCAAAACAATTGGCCCTTGCTTTTCTATTTCCATCATCATCTACAAGAGAATGTCTCCACAAAATTAAACAAACATCGAAATGGCACACGTGAACTTTAAAATAAGCATCCCGTAACCTAAATAAGGCTATCTTAAAATTAGGAACCTCATTTCATACACTTGACTTTAAAAGCCTTTATTTAGTTGGCTCTCTCTCAGCCCTTCTCCATTTTGGCTAGCCTACTCTTCCAGCCCCAACACCAAAATACACTTATTGTGTCGGGTCAACTTCTACCTTCTTTCCACAATCCCTAACACATCAGCTCCTGATTTATTTCGCTTTAAAAACTCCTATGTAGCTCTCACTCCCTCTCCCCCTCTACCTCCTGCTCTTGCTCTCTCTTCTCTCCCCCTTCTTTCTCACTCTTCCCCTCTCTCCAACTCCCTCTCCACCTTGCTCCCCCTCCCTCTCCCCTTTTCACTTCCCTCTCTCTCTTCCTCCTCATCCTCCCTCTCCCCCCATCCTCTCTCCTCCTCCACCATCTCTCCCCCTCTACCATCTCCCCCTCTCACCACCTCTCTCCCTCCCCCTATCCCCATCTGTACCCCTATCCCTTTTTACCTCCCTCTCCCTCCCTGTCTACTCCCTCACCCCCTCTCCTCCATCCTCTCTCTCCTGCCCCCATCTACCCCTCTCTTGCAACACTCTCTCCCCTCATTCACCTCTTGTTTTCTCTTCCCTCTCCACCCTCCCTCTCCCCATTCTTTCCCTCATATATCCCCTCTCCCCCTCCCCTTCCTTTCTCCATCTCCCTCTATCCTTCTATCTCCCTCTCTCAATCTCCCTGCCCCCATCTCCCTCTCTCGCTCCATCTTCCTGTCTCCCTATCTCCCCCTCTCTCTCCGTGTATCCCCCTATCCCTGTCTCCCCCTCTTTACCTCCCCCTCCCTCTACACCTCCCTATCACCATCTCACACTCTCCATCCCTTTCCCCTCCCCCTCTCTTGCTCTTTTCTCTCTCTCCCCATTATCTCTCTCCCCCCTCCCCTGCTCTCCATTTCCCCCATTCTCCATCTCCCTCCCCCTCCCCCCTCATTCTCCTCTCCCCCCTCATTCTCCTCCCCCCTCATTCTCCTCTCCCCCCTCATCACCCCTTCTCCACCCTCCCTCTTTATCCCCCTATACCCCTATCTCTCCATCTCTCACCTCTCTGTATCTCTCTTTCTCACTCTTGCTCTTTTGCATTGTAAGCCCTTGCACCTCTTCATTTACTGTCTTACTATAGCTCTGCCCAAAGTGTGGGTTATGTGGTTTAACCTCGGAATCTGTCAATGCACTTTACCTAGTCTTATGCTAACATTGTATTATTTTGTGGAGGCCCCCCTACAACAATGATATTGTAGCACAACTTTTGCTGCTATCTGACTGTCAGTTCTCCCTCACTTTTTGTTGTTTTTCACAGCTTGAAAAAGAGTATCTGCAAGGAGAGTGTGCTATATTTGGACCACCTCTTGGCCCTAACTGCTATAAATTATTCAATGACTTATGCTGTTTCAAGCAGCTCAACAACAAAAAAAAACTACGAAATGTCAGTATTCTCATTCACCATCCTCTCCTTGAGACTGCTACACAAAACAGCCAAAACTGCACTTGGTTGTAACTGGAAATTGTTTATCGCCTTAAAGTGGCAGTTGTTTATCGCCCGGAAGTGGCGGCTTGGTGGGGCCCAGAAGTACATCCGGTGATGAGGTCCCAGTACATAACTGCAGCGAATAGAGTTACGGATAGCTGCTGCGGAGTTTCCTATTGGCATGTTAAATGCTGAGCGAGTAGGTTAAATTAGTAGGTGCGGGCTGATCCTGGACTTTTCTGTATTTTCACACGATTATTTGATTTAACGTCTAACTGAATGAATTGCATTTAAAACTCCCATTCACACACTATTCTAAACACCTATGACAGTTACACATCCTCCATTAGTTCTGAAAATTCCCACAATGCACTGTGACGTAAACAATTGAAAAATGTTAGTGCTCTCCAGCCATTGGTCACCGAATGCAGTGTAAGGTGTAATGGCATGTTGTGTATAAACACCATCTCGGAACTTATTCGCATATGTTGTACTATATGTATATTTTTGATTCTACTAATTATAAATTACATAGTACACTCCTCTTGTGAATATAAACAAGGTTAGCCTTGAGTAATTCACCAGAATGACATATTCTACCAACACTGATACCTGTGTTGTATACCTGTATAACGTCAGCATCGCTGCATAAATAGGCCTTGTAAATGAGGTTTTACACATTAAAGATTTGTTGCAAACAGTATTCTTACATATAATACAATTCACCGACCCGATACAAATAAGTTCTACGTAAATTGTATGAACACAGCAATATTGATAACCCTCCTCCCTATCACATTAAACATTTTTTTTACAGAAAACTACTTGAAGGCCCTCCAAAATTCCTAGTAATTATGATTTCTAGTAATTGTATCTAACATATCTAGGTATTATTTTTCCGATTTCCGAAAAAGCCCTTATTCTGGAAATTTTACTACATTTTTTATTATTCATTGTCTGCTGTTAGGATGTGTCATAATTGAACAAAATACTTATATACTTCATTCTTACAAAACTTCTGGGAAAGACCAAGGAACATGAACTCTACAAACTTGCTTTTGTGTTGTCAAATTCTGACATCTGAGCAGGCCCTAATTATATACAAAATGACAGTCTTGGTCTCTAGTAATATGCTGCACATTTCATTAAGCTGCTAGTGTTCTGCTCATAAATAGTGTATGGAACAATACAACAATATTCACTTCTCTTTATGCAGATACGCTTCTCTGTACCATAATCTGATTTGTGAAGAATTGGGAAGGTTGATAATTAAGGAACTGTAGAAGTATTTGCATGAATTGAGGATAGAAAGCTACTCTGAAGAGCTTAGGACTGTACACAAACCTAAATATCTGAGTGAGTGATGAAGCAAGTCATTTTGTGGCAGCATCCTGAATGCAGAAGCCAGATTTTTTTGCCACTTGTGGAGAAAAGTATTAAACGAAAGATATGCAGGATTATCTCATGGCATGGCAAATTCTCCAATCCATTTTTGTTACTTCAATAATTGTAGAAACAAGATAATATGTGGCACTATTTTGATTTTAACGCTGTCCCAATTTTTCATTTATATACAGAACAGCTTGGAAATGAGATTTGCACAATAACATGGAAGGCAAATTAGTATAAACAAATAAAAATTGATAAAATAAACACTTTTACTTAAAGCAATGCTTACAATCAAACTTCTTTAAATTGTGTAATTTTTACATTAATCTTCAATTGACCAAATAGATGACCAAAAGCAACTGAAATATTTAGTTTTCAGAATAGTTAATTTCTTTGTGTTCAGTCTTTGCTTGACATTGTAACTTAAACTGCTGCTGACTGACAAATTTTGTGAAATACATAGGAAATAACATGACCAATATGTACATATATTAATGCTTCTTCCAACACCAGCTAACTTGTGACAAACTAATGAACTAGGAACATTAACATATGTATGAGACTAATTTCAAAAGATTAGAGGTTACAGCAGTTCATTTATATAAATTCAGACAATCCAGCTTTAAACAATTATTTCTTCTTCTGCAATTGGAAGTTCAGAATAGTCTACAGTCAAACACAGTCTTAAAGCCTAGTTCACAACATGTCATCCTAAACATTGTAGTTAGTATAGCCAGTATTGTATTATAAATGGATTTAAGGTATTTTACTTGAGAATTTTTTGACCCTTCCATGGGAGGGAAATTCACTTGGACCCATAAGCAAAGTAAGTCACGTTCATTGTGCCAGTAGTTGTGCCACCTCTTATAATGCCAGGGAAGCAGTTGTAGTTTCAGGTGGGTGAATGGATGTTTCCTGAACTGAGTGGGTGAAGGACTAGAGGAGGATACCTCACTCATGTTCTTGTGTAAACCTTCAGAAAGAAACTGAACAGGGTGGTGGTGAGAGCAGCTGTTGATAGATCGTCTGATGCAACATATCCTTTGGCAATCTCAATGTCATGATGGCTGTGGTAAACTAGACAGTGGGCTATATCCTAGCTTCTCTTCATAACCCTTCTAAATATATTGTGTTTCCAGTACCTGCTACGTACTGGGCCCATAACCTGTTGGATGAATTGGTAAATGTAACAGGTTAGTGTTAAATTATGCCAAAGGTCTTCCATCAACACTCAATGTAATTCATAACTGATTGCATGCCAACAAAGACAAAACAACACAATCTTTCACAAGGGGTCACATAATCTCCAACCAAAACACACACTTCCTATGGAACATAGTCTCCAACTGACACCACTTCCACTGTAACTACCAACAGGACAAAAACAAAAATAAATCTAGTTACAATCCAGAAACATACATAATGATAAAGTGCATCTCCCAACATCTACTACATGCCTGTGAATAGTGTCAGAACTTCAATGTACTACAGTGGGGAAAAATTTCTACCCCCTCTATTGATATTCAAACTAAAATTTATTCATGAGTGAAGGGATTTAGAAAAAAAAAACACTTTGAAAATTAACTCTCTCCTGTATTCATTTATGATTATAAAATACGAGTTAAACTGTATAACCCAGAAATCTGAGAACAGTCAGCATAATGGAAGTCATCAATTTCACAGATATCAAATGTCTCAAGTTCATAGTAACAAGAAATTAATGTTGATTTGCAGTTTTGACACTCGTAAAGAATTTGTTCTAGAGGAAAGAATGTTATAAAAGAAGAGATTTTATTGTAAAATTGTGAGGTAACTTGGAGGGAAAGTTTATTGGAAATATTTTGAAACAATAAAACACAAGTTTTGTAGTATGTAGGTGCATTCATTGCTTGTGAATCAGTGTCTAGTTTCAACAGGTATGCATTTCAGTTATCACCATCCTTAATCTCTCTGCTTTCTTCTTTGTGCCCCCCCCCCCCCCCCAGAGAAAATAAACCCAAAAGGGAAAATATTTAACATAGTAAAATGTATTTTATTGATTCTGAATATGCTGGAAAGAGTGTAGGAGATGACTTTATGCAATGTTTTTCAGAATTAAAATTTGCAATGAAATATGACATTATAATAGGCAATTTATTTTAAGGAAATTAAGTCAGTTTTTTTATGAACATGCAATTTTTAGAATTTTTTTTTTTTTTTTGGGCCGTCGAAATTAGTGTATAACAAGTACGATAGGTTAATAATGGAGTATTTTGATTTTCCTGTATCTAATCTTAATTTTGTACATGTTTAACTTAATTTCAGGTAGCCACAATGCAGAGTGCAGATTATGAGATGTTTGAAGATCCAGATGAATTGCCAGTGTTCTATGATGATGCCTTCACATCAGAAAATGACTTGTGGGGTGAGGAAGAAATTGAAATTGAAGAAGGATTTGAACTGAGAGAACTATTCGAACTTTGTGTAAAACCAACATCCAGAGATGCATTTAACCACATAGCTATTCTTTTGATGTGGTGTTTGATTTTTAGACTGACAACTCAAACAGGTGAGCAATGCATTTGTTCAATCAGCATAAATAATGAGTTTTTCAATGTATGAATCAATTTTTTTTTAAGATACTACATTCTGATATAGTTTTGTTATTACGGTACATTCTAATATAGTTTTGTTATTACAGTACATTCTAATATTGTTTTGTTATTGCAGTACATTCTAATATAGTTTTGGAAGGAATTTAGTATACTCGGCACAATTTAAAGGGAACAACATTTAAACTGGTGCCTGGTCCAGTTGCTGAAAGTGCTTCATCGCCATATACATGGCAGCTGCAGCCATGATTGAATGAGTAATTATTTATTCATTTGGTAGTAAAGTGCAATTCATAAAGAGGGGATACCTGCCCAATATTCACAAACTAAGAAAATCTTTATATTAACATGCTGCGAAAAATGTGTCAAAATAATACTGTAAAGTCCTGTTTTTTTGTGTAAAATGCTGCACATACTTTGAGAAAATATATTACTGCTACCAACCTTAACATTTTTGAGGAACAAGTTTTTAATTTTCTCAGTGTGTAGTTACAGTATTGTGAAAATCGACTCATTAGTACCTAAGATTAAGGTTTTCAATCTCATGAGCTTTGTTTACTGGGGTAATTAAATAGAGAAATATGAGATAGTTGGTGTTAAATATATTTATTAGTATTATTATACACTGTGTATATGAACTCGAGAAAAAAATGTTTTGGTATTCCTTTGGCACATGTTAAACCTCACAAGTTCCAGTATATGCTAATTAAGATTTTCTGTTTATTCAGACAACTTATACAAATATTTAACATCATTACATATCTGCCAAATCTCTTGTTTTAAGTGAGGGACTTATTGTTTTTGTGCATATGTAACCATCCTGTTTGTAAATTATTCCTCATTTTGTTGCATTTCATTTTGATGGTGTTTTTTTTACATTGAAAATAACTAAGTACTAGTTTTAAATGGTTTTATTTGGTATGTTTGTAGTTCAATGAACATAATTTTAAATGTTAAAATGTCACAAATATCTACAGTTGGTTGCAGATGCAATTTAATACCACAAATAAGTTTGACCTAATTCACCTCCAATTCTTATTACTTCAAAATAAGTATTTAAATTTATGAATAAAGTAATGGTGTATAGTGGCCATAGCAAATATTTTAAATTGTAAGCATCAGTGATCCCTTGTTTATGATTACAATTTGGAAAGAAATGAATTAATAAATTTGAACATTACCTTAGACATATCTGTAGGTATGGTTACACAAGAGCTTAGATCATTTACAGTTCTCGAGAGTGTCTCATGGACCACTGAGTGCCCACGTTTATGGTCTTTGCTGTACATGCAAAACAGCTCATGTGCTCATTAATATGATTATGACTCTATTTTATTTATTACTATCCTGCTTTTGTCATAGACAAAGGAGCTACATAGTTCTTCAGATCAAGCCCTTAGTATTTTGATAGTTTCACATGTGACTGTGTTGTTTCTTCGTGATGTTTTAAATTTAATACTGTTTCTTTCATCCATGTTTTGAAGTTCTACAAGAGAAAGCAGTAATTTGTGGTGTTACGTTGAATACTAAAGTTTGTTACTGTGGTATTGTGAACAAGGAAGATTTAAGCTTTTAAGTGTTACATTTCTATTACATTTCCTTATACAACAATTTATAATAAATAATGAAGTAATGATTTTTTAGTGTGTAATTAAATTTTGATGTTTCATTAAAGAAAGGTGAACATTTTTTATTTTGTACATGTATTATTTCAGTTCTAACATTTCATGAGCTGGTAATGGAGACTTTGCAATTCGTACTTCAGGACATTTTAAATTACACTAAATGAAAACAACATTGTTGGATGTATCATCATTCTCTGGTTAAAAATGTTTGTTAAAATTTTTGGTTTTTCTTGAATGTGAAAAGTTGTCACAAATTTGACTTTGTGTGGGTTGACCTATGGTCAAATTTTTGTGAATTACAGTACTACCATCTTAAATAAAAAACGAGTTACATTCAGTGAAGTTGAGTGGTTAAGATTAAAAGTAAAGTGTAAACTTAATGTACTAGACAATGTCACAAGTATGTGCTTTCAAACTCTGTATATGAAATAACACCATTGATTTTAGATTATTTCTGCTATATATAGCTCTTCAGGAAAGCAATATACTTACACTGATTCACAGCTATACTGAGGAGCCTGGAATGTGCTATATTTCACACAGTGCCTGAAAAACATGGTCTAAATTACTTGGTGTTTGGTTATTGAACTTTGCTGTGGTGACTGGAATTTGTCAAAGCCCAGTGTGCTCAACTATAGAGCCATTCACAGCAAACAGGGTATGTTGTGTGGGAAGTAATGCAAGACATTGCACGGCTTACTCATCTGTTGCTGGAGGAGTTTCTGGAGGAGGAATGAGACATTATCACAATCAGCTTCTTGGTGGATGCCATTGCTGATATGAATGTTTGATGTGCTCTATGCCTGACAACTCCATGCAACCTGAAGAATGGTCTGTCTAATGTTGAAACTGGAATTGGCGAAGCAGTTGCTGGTGTCCTGGCATGCAGTCTGGGCAGCTACTCTGAACTAAAGGACTATGATGAGCATATTGAGAACATCTTAAAGCTTGAGGCTACCATGAAAAGTTTCCACATAGAGCTTTAAATTTGTTTACAGAGTGTGCTCAGTCTGGACAGTAAACAGCCCAGTCAGTGCCACCATTCTAACAAAAATCTTGGTGGCATCATGACAAAAGAGGTTGGAGTTTGTGATGAATAACTTTGCAGCCTGATTGTGACAGTGAGAGAGTCATCTGCCTTGTGATGATCAGGGCACCAAGGGTGTTGGAGCTTTGGGCCTGAAGCTTGTTGATGCCACCTACTCTGAAAATCGTTATGACCAAAGCTCAGATGAAAATGTGGCTTTGGTGGTATAGTGGTCAGACTACTCACCTCTGATTAAGGTGAAACAGGTTCTATTCCATGCAGAGTCGCTCCTGGATTTTTGCACGTGGAAATCGTGCCAGACGATGCCGCTGATCTGCAAGTTTGCTTGGGGATCTCTTATTTCCCCCACCCTAGCATTCTGGCACCGCTCCTTATTCTCCCCACTTCACCCTCATCAGCTTTCAAGACCTTGATGTTAAGAGCTGCCCAAATCATTCCACTCCACTCAAGTAAATTAGTAATATCTGTGATCAGGAACAGAATAAAAAAGCTGGTCAGCAGGTTTTCGCAGTGACCAGGATACAAAGGTTCATTTACTAGTAATCAAGACAATAGAAAGAGAATTAGGTAAGAAATGGTTATGCACAACTTATTGAGCGGACATGATGCGAGCCAAAAGTAGCAAAAGAGGAATACTGTATATAGTAGTGCCAAGTAGCCCCAAGCTGAATGCTCATGACAAGAGCTACTGGTGGGGTATTCAGAGAAGAGAAATTGGTGTGGTCACAAGTCCCAGCAATAAATGGTCCACTGTTCTCAGTGTCAGGAATGTTTAAAGAAGGCTGCCGTCAAATTTTGAAACCGGCAGATTTGGATGTCTGGATTTAGGATTTGGCAAAGTATGGTTCACATTGACTAGTGTGTTATGAAGAAGCAAAGGTGTCTGTTGGTAAACACCGACTTAGGAAGGGGCAGTGTTGGATGTCTGTAGAGTTCCGATAACTGAATCTCACTCAGAAGAGAGACTTGACTGATTGAAGGGAGGGGGGTGTGAAGCATGAGAACTTTTTGGGGCATGTTTTAGCAATCCAACCCTGTGGCTGGAAATATCTGTTACAAGAAACTTCCAAACATTTTTCTGTCGGGGAGGAAGGTGTCAGTCTGGGGAAGATAGGTGAAACTCTCAAATGTCAGAAAGTTGTGGCCAGTTGTACCTTATGGAGCAAGTTGAGATCAGAATGCAGTGGAATCTAAGACTTGTTACTGCAGTGAAGATTGCAAATTTTGGAAGAGGTTGAGTGTATACACTTGCACACAAATGTTGGGTGTGAGAATACCTACTGAATTTTAACAAGTGGCCCATGAATGCATCATGACTGCAGAGAATATTTGGGAAGCTCCCGGGTTAAAAAAAAATTTGCTTATCTATCATTGGAACAGTGCAGATATGAGAAGGAAATGTTCAGCATGATTAATGTATTGTACCAGATATCTAATGTATAAGTTTTGTCTGATTTGATTTCTTTATTAGGTATCGTTATAAAGGTGGTAATTAGCATAATTCAGATAGTTTTTATAGTAATTGCATTCATTGATGTATTATAGTGAGTGACAATTACATTGTGAAGGATTAAGCTGTAATTTATACCTACTATATAAATAAATTAGGAGATTTTGTGTGGTTCATCCATTTTATTAAAAGTAATACCTTCATAATTTTTTTAACCTGGCTATGCCCAGGGATTTCTAATAGTAGGATAATTTTTTACCTTCATAAGGTTTTACTATAAGATTGTAGCCTTTTGAAAAACATTTTCAACCCAAAAATTGAAGAAAGTACATTTCTGTAAAACTAGTATTTCTTCATTGTCATCAGTTTTTCAATCATTTCTTGCTTCCATTTGTCTACTACCTTCTTGTCTGTGGCAGTTATTTCATATTAGTTATTGATTTGTGAACCTGGAAGTGTGTTATGCATATGTTTGTTCACCAACTGTATATAGGCACTTCTTTTGTGCAGAATTGCAATTGACCCTTTTTTACAGCAAAATTACGGATGACGCATTGAAAAGGGCATTTGATAAGAAGATTCAGCTTGTTACAGGTTTTCAATTGAAGTGCTACCTCTCCATGTTGCGTTAATTAGTTTCGCTCAACTTTATTTCATCTTATGCCCCACTAGATAATCTGATGCATGGTCAAAATTGAGTGTTGCAACTTTTTGTTCTGCTTTACATGACCAATCTTAAGTTGACATTCAGTTTGCCAGTGTCAAGTACTAGTTATTTGCAGCCCCAGATGCTACAAAAGTAACTTCATCAATTTGTTGATAGAAAAGTGGGGTAAGGAAGGTGCATAATTTTTTTCACTGAGTAGAATAGTGGGAGGAAGAGGTAGATGAATACAAAGTGTGGATGTAACGAAAATACTTTTCAAATGTTTCTGTTTTTAAAGTCACAGCTTTTTCCACCCATTGCTTCTCAGGTTTAAATTAATCACCATATTACCTCTCTTAGTGCCAGTAAACAGACTCCGCAACTCCTCATCCTTTCTACCAAGTTGGAGGCTTTTTACGGAGTGATTGGAAATGTGGTATTTGCAGGAATGTTGAAAATGAAAACATTTCACTAATTTGTCTTGGACATTTTTGTGACCTGTACTTTAAGGCTTCAGTATTTCAGACTGTGTTAAACTCTAGGTTTAAGTACCTAATATCAAGTCTGCATGGGTAGTTTATTTGGTCCTTCAGTAAACAATCCACATGGGTTTACTTATAGCAGTAACAGTATGTAAAGCTCCCTCCCATATAAACACCTCTCTTAATATGTACTTTAATGAGTTAATCCCCCCAGATTTTTGTATAGTAGGATTTCCATATGAGGTACATAAAGAGACTTTAAATTTTATACTTAATCCTGAAATTCTTATTTACTGAACAAATATTATGTACATTTTCAGCTGTTTTCGAGATGACATTGTTTCATTGTTCAGTTGATGAAGTAAACATACCTTGTTGCATTCATTATTGTTTTTTTGTCAACACCAAATAATCTTGCCCACACCTTGCAAGTAAAGAAGAGACACTGTGTTTGTTCTCAAATTTTTGTTTAAATGGCCATAAAATATTTAAACTAAGAAATTGTTCCGTAATATTATAAAATAACTAAAGGGTTACATAAATAAGTTCATATTCCTTTCTTTGTAATTTTAAGAAACCCTTTATTTGGTAACTTTCATAATTTCATTTGGTTAAACATACCTGTGTGTCAAACCATATGTGTTGGTGTTATTGTATGTAACTTTAGATTCTTTACAGAACAAAAAATGTACATCACATTTTGTCCCATTTTTTGCATTTACATTAAAAATAAGGTCCAGGGAATGCAGTAGTTGTGTCTGCAGTCATGCATTGAGTGAAGTGCAAATCTTTGAGGTCATAGCAAAGTGGCCATCAAAGATTGAGAAGATTTTATGGTCCACTTTTGGTAAAAGAAAAATGTTGTATGAGAAGACTAGTCAAGTATATAGGAAAAACATTAGCAGCAATATTCCAGGAACTCTTTCAAAAGGTAACATAGCTTATCATAAAATTAAAATAGGGCATAGCATGAAAAAATTATGAAATTGTTTCAATCACCATAATGTTTATTTTCAATACTGAATGGTTGCACGAGATGCATAAAAATAGCAAAGTCAACTTTCGTGAAGGCTACAAATGCAAGAGTATAATTATAATGGATGTTACTAAAAGTTAATATTTTTACAAAAAAAAAAATTACACTACTAGAATTTTTTGAATTTTCCATTTATTTTAACTACTGTATATTGTTTTTAATTTAAACTATTCTTTTACACCAAATTTATAGGTATTTTTTATGATTGTAAATTACTTAAAAAAAACCTTTCAAGTTTATATGAAAACACTATTTTAGTGGCCCACATTATTGCCTTGGAATATAAGATTCACATGTTAGAAAATCAATGTGGAAGTATGGAGAGGTTACAAATAATATTGTAATTGTCACATTTTACATAAGTTCACCTATGATGTTTCACTTCATGAAGCAACTACATAGTAGAGTAGAAATAAATAATTACAAAATTTAACTTAACTGTGACAAAGCGTAGCAAATTGGTTTGAATATAAATCTGTAAATTGTTACCTTTCTCAATTGTTATCACCTTAATGATGCATAAAAAAATCAGATCTCTCGCACCCCCACATGTTCAAAAATTAACATCTAATATGCTTTGTGAGGGAAAGCGACTAGATGGTTGTCAAGTTTGGCATAGGTTAAAATTTTGACAAAGGCAGTTAAGAGAATGCACATGAGTGCTGAAATTTAGGTTTTGAAAGTTTACATTGGATTTATGCTTCAGGAAAGTTAAAATAATTTATACCTCTGAGATTGGTAAAATTATTATCACAAGGTGTATCTTGTAGTGTTTGGTGGTATAATTTTTACAAGGGAGCTAAATCATTTTAGACAAAAAAATTTTGTTGGCAGATTCAGATCTGTTTTGGCTGACAATGAATCAAGGACAAAGTGAGATGGTCTACATAGTTCCTGTTTCAAAATCTTGGGATCCTGGAAGTAATGCGGTGAGTGGTGACTTTGCTACTGGAACTGCATGAAGCTATTGCATTTTATGGTGTATATATACATTTTTTTTTTTTTTTTTTTTTTTTTTTTGACTCTGGGTCATTTCATGTTTATAATTAATTGGCTTTGCCTCACCATTTTTGAGTTAGCTGAAATCTCTAAAGTCTGTAGAATTTTGTTTGAATTAGCATTACGGTCAGGTCGAATAGAGCTCGTTGGAAAGCTTTACCATTGAACATTTATTTAAACACAGTACATTATATTTAAGTAAATGTTGTTTACATTTTCTTTGCGTGATGCGTGGTTTTGTTGACAAAATTACATTTATACATTTAGAGTAACTGGCCAATTTTCCCTTAGTTATAGCAGTAGTATGTGTAGAAAATAACAGCATTTACACGTTGGCTTCCATCCTATGAAAATGCATAAATTTAGAAAATTTCCAAGTGTGTGTTATATCTGGAGAAAGTTGTTTAAACAGATAAAAAATTTTAAATGCTGGGTTAGGAAAGTTTTAATGTGTTGTACAAAAAAAATTGTTTCCTTGTGGCCTTATTTGGTTGAGCCAGTTTATGAGATATTGTTTTAAAATCAGTTTACTTAAAATGTAATTTTTAAACACATTATCAGTTTTGTATTTTTAGCCTGAATGTAGGATGATTGTCTGCCAACCTGGAAAAGTAAACAATAGACAAGTAAGTGAAAATGTTTTCAGCACTCATAGTAGTAGTTGTGTTCTTGCTCTTCCTCATATTGGATGCCAGCATCTCTTTGACTGTAGAAAGAGTAGTGGTGTCTGTTTACTGGCAGTGGGGTGTGCATTTCACCATAGATTACTCCCAGTTTGTACCATTGGTTTGTTAAGTATTTGGTTCCACATGTACCATGGACATAGTACAAAAGGAAAGTTTATTCAGTAGGTGAATACACCGAACAGATTGAGTATTTAAAAGGGAGAGGCGAGAGTCAAATTTACTATGTGAGAGCATTATTATTGAAATAACAAGAATAAGTTAGTGGAAGTAAGAGAAACAATGAGTAAATTTTGTGTATACGGTTTAAAGTGATCTGGAACTGCTAAGAGAGAGAACTGAACTATAAGCATATAGTTAATATGGGTGAGTGTACTGGTGGTTCATAATAAAATGGAAATTGTACCATTATCTGGACCTGTTTGGAAGTTCACTATGTGAAATTACATGGTGATTTTCATGTTATGTGACTTCACTGCATCTGCTGGATTGTTTTTATAGTGGAAATCTCACCACAGGATAAGTCAAGCGATGGAAAAGTAGAAGTCATGCTACTGGTAAAAATTACTGCTACACTGATCAGCCACTGGACCAGGGAATTAAGTGTGTTTAAAGAGCTCTATCACTAAGAACTGTTCAGTGCCATAGTAAATTCTGCTGCCAGGTTGGAAGATCATTTAACATCAGTCATCTGCTAAACCCAAAGAAGCTGCTCATGCCAGCCCTTCTGAATACTCAAGTTAGTTACCATTCAGTAATACTTAATAAAATTATTCTATTTCTTTTGCAAAAGGAAAGACTTAAAAAGTGATAAACCTTAATCGGATTTGCAGACCGTGACATATAGCCTGCACATGATATTCTGGGTCACCATCACTCTAAATGACTTCACGAGCCAGGTTGAACGTGGCTGTATGGAATTAGTTTCTTATTTGATGCCATTGAAGAAGAAAATTAAATTGTGGTGGAGGGAATGAAATACCAAATTTCAAGTGATTCATTACATAAATGCCATCTAATCTTTAATTTCAATAATTTTTCTGAATTTCTTAAGTTATTTCTATAAGTAAAAACTTGCATTTTATTATGACTTTTTGACTGAAGTAGTTATATTGATGTTTTCCTTAAACCATAGCCTAGAATAGCTCTTTGCAATGATGTTTTTTATTTGAATTCATTGATATTATCTGTTTTATATATAGTTCCTAAGTGAATTTCAAGTTGGTTATCCTGACAGCCTTCCCATTGCACAACAAACAACTGAGAAATACATGGAGAGCAAAAAGTTTTTAGACAAATATTTTATGTATTTTTTTTAAATAAGTTGTGACAAAACAGTTGTTATTAGTGTAACAATCTGAAACTTGTATAAAACAGTAGTGTGTGTTTCAAACAAAATGCAACTTAAACTGTTTGTTTTTCTCACTTTGTTTAACCCCTCCTCATAATCAAGAGAGCATAACAGGCCACCAAACAAGAAAAAAGATTTGTATTGTTTAAATGCAAAATGTTGTTCTTTATTACACAACTGATTCTAATAAAAAAATTAATAGAGGCAGTGTAAACAAATGTAGAAACAGGCACTGTCCAGTCATTGAAATAGGAAAGCATGAAGTTCTTCCAGAAGTCTGACATTGGCATCTCTTCTTGGCTACCAAATATTCAAAATCTGGTGAAATATCTTGCCTTAAGACAACTTTCGTAATATACATATTTTAATTGCTTGCTTGTGGAGTTGATTTGTTATTTTTGATTTTATTCAACTTTAGGAGGAAGAAAAAACGTTTTACAAATGTTCGTGTATGAACTGACTTGTTAGTTTGGATTTGTTCAACTTCAGATTGAAGAAAAACTGTTATCAGTAGTAATTTTTTTTAAATTCATCTGGGCGACTATTTAATTTCTGGTTGTGTATGTATAGTGATTTTCATGTATAATTTATGAACACACTCAACGTGGGCCTTCAACGTATTTCTTTATAGTAAGTTGAACCGCATAGGTAAGCGCTAGGGACTACAAGTTTGACATACCTGCTCTATAACTAACGGAGAGATTTGAGCGGCTCTTAACAGCGAGGTCTTGAGAGCAGATGAGGGTGATTGAGGTGAGTATGGAGCAGCATCAGAATGAAAGGGCGGAGGAAACGGGAGATCCCCGGGAAAACCCGCCGATAAACAGCATCGTCTAGCACAATTCCCACTTGCGAAAATCAGGTGACCTGGCCAGGGATTGAGCCCGGTTTGTCTGGGTGGGAGGCGAGCGGGCTAACTGCCCGGCCACTGTGGCCCCTCTAGAACTAGTTTTCATTTCTCCATACATGCTTCATATTAATTCAAGTCAGCAGAACTGTTGCAGGGTATTTATAAAATATTTATATTTTAATTTGATGCAGGTGTCATGTAAAGTCAACGCAAGGCAAACAATTCACTTACAAAAACTTATAAATAATATTTTTTGAATAGAGCTGCAGTGTGTGCTGTCATCTGTTCACCTTTCACACTTCCCGAGCACGTCCTCCCATGAAATGATGATTTTTGAATGTGTAAAATACAAATATATGAATGAATACCTAAAGTTTTATATTTTTTGCCAACTCTGTATACTTTTTAAAGCAAAATATTTACATGTGTAGCAATTCTGCTTGCTAGTAATTTCCATTGGACTTGTGTTATGGCTTACCATGTTGTGTGTCGTATCATTTTCCCTCCCCTCCCCTCCCCTCGCACTCCTGGTGCTACTTGGTGCAAACAAAGGTTATTTACTAATCAAAACAATGTATCATTTTACGCTGTAAAAATTTTTAAGATAAATAATGTTTATGTTGAAGTGATACACTGCCATTCAGGTGCAGTTCTTGCTATGTTTGATTTATGAATAGCTTTGTTGTACATGTTAACTTTAAAGCAACCAGGGTGTCGGGCAGCCTTGAAAAACTAGAATTGTACACAAATTTGTGCCATTCTGGAAATGTCCATGATTGTGCTGGGATTTCGTATCCAGGAATCCTGTAGCTACGTGAGGCATTGGTGAAAACATGATTTCTCATTAATATTCTCTTTTAAAGTTTAGGAAATATATATATGTAATGTATACGTCACTGTTGGAGCACAGGATATATAGTAAGGTTATGCAAGTGCGTGTTTGTAAAAATTAGAATGGAAATGGTAATTGCTTAATTTTATTATGTTAGGATTCCTTTTATAGCTGTCCTTTGACTTTTTCAATTCTAGTCTTTAGTGGCGTTCTTTTGCGAGTGTGATCTAAGTTTGACTGATTTGTTGCAAGATTTCTTACTCATTTGGTGATTTTTGTCTTTATTTTTTTTGTGTGTTTTTTTTTTTTAATTACATCAGTACAGTTAAGACAAGCACAATGACTTTGCAGAACACTTGTAGTTTTTCACATTTCACAGGAATGCCTCCTAACAGAATTTAAAAACAACAGAAACAAAAACATATCATTCTGTTCCAGAATATGTTTTACTGTCAATGAATAATCTAAACCATTACAAATTATATGGGATGTTTACAGTTTGTCCATTTTATGACAATACCTTAATTATAGTTCTTATGTTGCTCACACATTTAATCCTAACCTAATTTCCTGTGGCCAGTTTCTTGTTGGTAGTGTTTGTAAATGAAATAATAGATTGACCTGATTTTGTGTCCTAAGTTTATGCTTAAGTTTTTTGATTTGAATGTTCAGTTTTAAAGCTAAAAATTTGTCAAAATACTGCTACATATGTTTTGCTTAAAAATTTTCTGAACATGTAAAAATTTAGTGGCATCAATGTACTCAGAGATTTCATTGATAAATTTTTTGATTTGGCATGTGTAATATTTAAAATGTTTAATGTTTTTGTCAAACTTTTGAAAGAAATATTATTCTGAATTTAAATATTCAGCAAATAAAAAAGTAATGTTATAAATAATCATTCCTTAGTTCACGACGAAACAGACTTGATGAACTACTTGGATATGTAAACAAGCAATGCTTCTTTGATTATGAGTACTTGAAAAACAAGTAAAATTTATTCTGAGTTTTTACAGTCATAATGAACAATACTTTAAGTAATACCTCATGTATCACTACTTCAAGCTTTCATATTTAAGAAATGCTGGTTTTGGACTAACGTATGTGAATTCTGAAGTGTGTGTGCAGTATATAAATTTTTGTAATGTGTACGCGAAGTGTAGATTATTTTCTCAAGCCACAATACTAGACTCCCTGGCAACACAACTTTGCCTCTAAAGAGCAGATGCCGCTTTTAATCATTTAGTACTTTATTGTGAATGGAAATGTGCTGTATGACAATTTCCCTAAACTACTAATATTTTTATGCTTGACATATATGCTGTAAAGTTTGCAAGTAGGCCACTTGGCTACCAAAAATATATAAAAGGACACAAATTCAAGTAATCACAGTGTAGTATTTTTCGACAAGCACACACACAAAAATAAGGACAACACATTTTCCATGTTGTTGTGCGATCGCTACGTTTCGCTGGGTAGGCCAGCTTCATCAGGTGGCGAGTTGTAGGACACTGCAGTATGAAGGGTGCTGTTGGTAGTTAACCTAACAGCCAGGTAGCGAACTAGGGTGTGGCTGGAAAATTGAAAATTTGCAGGTATGGCTGATGAGTATGGTTTGGAGCTGCGATTATCTTATTTTGAGGCCTGGCGGCTGCGTGGATTTTGTTATAAATTGGTCAGCAAATTCCCAGCGGCTGAATTCTGAGCTACTGCTTGAAGGTGGTAGGGCTCTCACAACTCTGGCCGGTAGTGTTTTGGGAGCTGGTTAACAGATGGCATGGCAGGGAGTGTTGTGAGTCGAGCATATTCATTAACAGATAGGAGCATGTTGGTGTGCCTCTTGATTCTGTATTTTTAAAAATTCAGTTTTCTCCTATTACTGGCTCAAAATGACGTGAGTTTAAAATATATTTCATCAAATTATTTGAAAAATATTTGAACAATACCCTGTGATATTACTGTAGGCTGTTGGAATTAATATCAAACATGTATGGATGGCAAGGTAAGTGAGGATACAATGTAAACAGAACTCCTAATGTTTGAAGTTGTGTTTCATTTGAATATGGAACGTTTTAATTTGCATTACATTTTGAACACCTCTACATTACTAGTTCAGCATGAAAATTAGTTTTTAACACTAACAAGAGCTGTTTTGTGACCACATAAAAGGAAATTTGTTGATTATTCTAGGAACTCTTTCTCATCATCGTATTTTCTGTTTGTCTGATGTGTGTAGGCAGTACAGTCAGAGTAGCCAATGTAATATTAATTTTAATTTGTTCATGCATCAGCTGATACAGGATTTTGTAAATTGCTCATAATTTGTTTTGTATACATTGACGCATTACGCTTTGCACAACCATGATGCACACTCGACATCACCCCATCTGAATGCTGTTTCATTACGCCTGGGCAAGTCGTTAACAGTACTAGCAGATCCTGAACGCATGGCTACAAGGGATGCTCTTCCAATGAGAGGCAATATTACAGACCCGTGCATCCATCTTTTACTGTTCACTCCTCTCTCTAAGCAGACATGTCAACACCCCAAAGGGAGATTGTACTATTGGCCAAGCCACTGAGCCTGCCACCCAAGGTCACTTAGTTATACGGAGCACCAAGAGAGGGCACCACCCATACTAAGAAGAGATAGCGATAAAGTTCTCCACATCAGTGATTCCCCCGTAGCAGAAAATGCTAGCAGACAACAAGGGGTGGAGCTTATCTCCCTCTTCACCTCTCACCATGCCCTGTCCAACAGTCAACCAGTATATAAGTCCCTGCCATGGCCCAAAAACTGCAGTCAGTCCATACTTCTTCTACCGCTCTGGACAGGGCCAGAATAAGCCACCACCCACGACTCGCTCTTCAAGTCTTCGCGTACCTCCACTGCTCTGGAAGAGGCCGGAGGAAACCACTGGTAGCTCACGCTCTAGTTCGCCTTGCTCATTCCAAAGCTCTCTTCAGAGCTGGATGAAGCCAACTATAGACGTCCTAGCCACGAGAAGCATATTTTGCGCTTGCGGCAACATCCTCTAGATCTTCTGGAAGACTTCACCAACAGCTCCTTAAGATGTCAGCTACTTCCTCCTTACCCCTCTCCCTGGGTAACTGTCATCAACTGTTCCTTCAGGACCATCACCAGCCTGCCTTACCGACGGTTACTGCAATCCTTACCACTACCCTTCTGGTAGTGTTCTCTAACTGTTACTTCAATAACAGATAGATAGTTAGGGAATGTTGTTATAAACTACCTAGCAGTTTTCTCGCCTTCTGCATCAGTTAGAACAAGGTCTTCTTCACCTGTCTGTACGTAGATTTACTTCAATGTTGATTCAGGATTAGTACTACCTCCTAGGTAGTACAGACCACCGTGTTTATTCTCTCTGAATATACATGTAATCTAAACTATATCTGAGTATTGATTTCTTGGTGTCACTGTGGTAACTTAAGTAGAAACCAGCCAGTTAGAGTGAAGCTGGGAGACCATGCTAACGAAAGCAATAGTATGTGTATCCATTAGATGCCCACCCTTGCTATGCCACAGGGTATAGTATGGTAGAGCCCCAACCATAACAAGCTCTCCACCAGGTGGCTAGCAACTCAGGCCAACCTGTACTCCGCCACCGCTCTCTACAGGGCCAGAAAGTAGTATGTGTTGCTTCTGAAGGACTGACCCTTGTCGATACCACACCCAACCATCATTGCAGTACAGCCTGAAGGAACCCACCACTTTGTCCATCGCTTTTCACAGGGCCGGACGAAAGGAGTACAGGGTATAACTCTTGCCTGTGCATCTGCGGCCCTTAGCAGAACACAGTAGGGACCTACGTCACCTGTTTCTTTTTCACGAGGTGGAATTTTGTACCTTCTCCTATGCCTTACACCCGGAAGGGTGGTGCCCAGAGGAAGTCTAGAAGGGTAGCATACACCTCCCAAATTAACTGCACTTTGCAGTACATCTCCGCGGGGCAGTGTTCATACCACCCGTCCACTGGAGAGACCTTACCTTCCATTTCCACTCCTATCACTCATCCCACCACTCATCAAGACAGCAGGCTCGCCACATCCACTGGTTGAGGCTATCCCCAGAGGAGAGTAACATCTCTGGGTATAGTCAACCCCTGGTTCGGGGGCCAGCAACACGTCAACTGCCAGCTTACTCCGGTCTCCAACAGAGTCAACTGTGCACCATATCCTGGTGAGACCCACAGCAGTCAGTTGCCTTCACAGCAACTGGGGCAGCAGTCTCCGCGGGACATCAGCCAGCAAGGTAAGGGCCAGTCCGTCCACTGGGCCGTGACGGTAGCACTTGACTTCGTTTCAACCAGACAGGCCACATGCCCAATTCTTTATACCGACCAAGCACTAGCCAAACACTAGTTCTGTCAAAGTGATTTATTCTCATAATACTAGGGTCACAAACCAAAGTCATAATATTGACCACGGCGACCTCCTCTTAACTCGGACGTCACGTAACAAGGGTTTTCGTGGCACACTCCTTAAGGCGTCGTGCATCAACATCAAGTTGCCTCTCACTGTCATGATCTTGCCAATTTATATGAGACAGAGAGTCGTTGGAGCAAGTGAATTGAAAAATGCCAATGTGTTAGGTGTATCGAGAACAACAGTGTCCAGGGTAATGATTGCTTATGCTTCTTGTGGCAAGACATCTTCAGTTAAGAGTAATGGACAAAAACCGAATCTGTGATTGGGATCATTGAACATTAAAGAGATTCGTCACAACAAACCGTATAGCTAATGCAATACAAATTATGTCAGAACTCAAATCAGTATCTCAAACTATCTTTTTCTGCAATCACATTCCAATACAAGCAGCACAAATCATGTTCATTCAGGGTTTTTATTATTTTGATAACCACCTGTATTTTATTTATTCTGGAATTTTTCTTAATAGCTTTAACTGCTACAAGAAATCACAACTGTAAAAATTTTTAAATTCTAAATGACACACTGCTCCTTGGGTTATGTTCACTGGGATAAAATGGGTGGATGTGTTATCTTTATCAACTGTTTTGTGAGGAGGGTGAATGTTGCATTTATCGAAAAGTATAATTACTTTTATTTATTTGTCGCTGCATCCGCTTTATCCTATTGTTTACTTCATACCAGACATAAAAACATTTTCCACCATGACAAAAGAATCTCTGCCGTCAACTATTTACTTCTCTGGAACTTTCAATCCAATAAAACATGAGAGGGTCCTTAATCACAGTTTTAATTCCATATAAAAAATGAAAGGTTAATAAAAGTAATAAAAACCTCTGTTGGCTTTTTATTCTAATGAGCTGTACCTGACCACACTGCTGATTAATAAATAATTCTGCAGCTGTTAAGTCACTACCAGTAATTGGTCTATCTTGCATGATCCACATAGCAAACAATTGTGTACGTCTTGGAAATAAAACTTTTTGAATGTCAAAAGAAATAGTTTAGGAGTCTGGAAGTTTAATAAGTGCCATCTATCTAATTTCATGAAAATTATAGCTGATTTATGCTGAGAATTTTAGTGTGTTTAAATTACTTCAAAAGCTTACTTGTTTACAGTATGTTGTTAGCATCATTTGTACAAATTTGTGAGCGTTTCTTGTGTAGCTACTTTATCTGCAACTTCTCACCTGGGTATTCATTTCTTAGAGTATTAATCCTACAGTTTTCATACATTTTATACTTATTTTCAGAGGCGAAGTTCCATAACTGTGTAAACGGCAAATAATAAAATTCAGTATCATTGTAAGATACACTGATTATTTTTCTCTCTTGCAGCTTTAAGCTATCTCCCATTTTGCAGTTCATGTTGGCTTTCAGTGCTTCTTTAAAAAAATTTGGTGTGTTATTGTTTCTAATTTTTTCCACCTGAATTCTGCCTTATGTCTACGGCTATTGGGAAAATGTCATTATTATAAAATGTTTCATCATTTATAATTGTGAGACGATCTGTAACGTACATATGCGTTATGTTTATGGGTGGTTTATTGGTCGTCACTCTTATGTTTATATTCATAGAATGTGGAGTCTTGCTACATCTTCGTTGTGAAGATATTACTTTGGTATATATAGTGCTTATTTACTTTGTAACATTGGTTTCATATCATCTGTTCACACCACTAAATTCTTTGGCTGTGATCATTAAGGAGCTCTGTGTCATTGGGGCTGAAAAAATTAAGTCAAACCCATGGTTTTAAGTCATCATTTATTAACATAGAGTTAGCAGCTCTATGTTTAGAAGCTCACAGTGTTTGGTATTTCTTGTGATCTTTGAATGAATTTTGCAATGGGGGTGAATGAATAGATGGAGATTTTTGGACATTCACCATTGCGATGCAGATGTCTGTCGTGGATAAACAGGACTGAGCACGGAAAAAATACTTAATATAACAAGCAACCTATGGACGAGAAAATTAATATATGCATACAACACTGGAAATTTCCAAGAGGGAATAGAGTCAAAAAACAGAACAGCGACTAATTACGAAAAATATTTGTATATATACATGATCAACAGATAACACACAGAAACCAACACAGGCAAGAAACCAGCTTGAAAAATCTAGGACAACACTGTCAAAATAATTAAGAACAAAATAGGACAACACAACAATGAAATATGCTATAACACAGCAGTTTTACCAGACACGACAGAATACAAGCCAAGTATGCTGTAGTCAAGAATATAAATGCACAAAGCCAGACAATTCTGTGAAGGAATCGAGTCAGGACAGCAAGCTAAATGTGGAAAACATATATACTATATATGTATACGAAAAAACAATATACGACTAACAGACGACACACTGAAGACGACACAGGCTAGTTATCTACTTTCACAAGTAAAACATAACACAGAAACTCGCACAAGAACAAACAGTAGTTTTTCCACAATTGACACACTGCGACATTTCTGGAACTGCAATCTGTTCCCGTCTTCAGGTAGCGACGCACAGGGTCCGAGAACACAAGTGCGATTGACGAAGAGACAGGAAAAACATGGGTTTATATAGGTTTTGACCATCTTTCTGTTGCAGCCAATGACAGTCGAGCTGTCTTCTTATTGGCTGCGCAGCTAAGAGTGGTTATGATTGGTTGGTGTGGTATTGTATGGCTTGTGTTCTTGCTGTTTTGTGCTGCTAAGATGTTTCTCTCTTAATTAATGGGAGCCACATATTTTTTAACTCAATACTCTGTTAACTGAAATATTATTATTGCTAATAATAAAAGCTGATTCCTTGATTTTTCTTTTGATTTTGTGGGCTTCTTGAGTGAGTGGAGTTTTTTATGGCTGTTTTCCCAAGCATGTTCAGCAATTCTTGATTTCTGAGTTTCACCTTTCTTGCAATTGTTTTTGTGTTCTTTAATTGGAGTCAAGAGAGCTCTTCCAGTTTCACCTATGTTCTGCATATGGCCACATTCACAGGGAATCTGATATACACAGTTGTGGGTTTGTAGTTTATCTGTTGCTGGTTTCACCTTGGTTACTATACTTTTAATTGTGGATTTTGACTGGAATGCTGTTCGTAGTCCATATTTGTTTACCAGATGTCTTATTTTTTCAGAAAGACCCTGAACATAAAGGATAACTAGGGTTCCACATGTTTTTTCTCTTTCTTTGGGGTTGCATGGTCAGATAGGTTTTATCTGCTGCTTTATGATGTTGGTTGGATAGCCATTAGCCTGGAGTTCTTTTTTTTATTTGATTGTGTTCATCCACAATAGATTTTTTTGTTGGAGCATATAATCTCTGTTCAGTTAGCTAGTGTATGAATTATGCCATTTTTAGTGCTTTTTGGGTGGTTGGAGGCAAAATGAAGGTATTGACCAGTATATGTTGGTTTTCTGTATACTTCTGTTACAAGACCGCTGTGTTCTCTATTGACTAGTACATCCAGGAAAGGAATGCTATCATTTGATTGTTTCATACATGAATTTTATTTATGGTCTCAGTGAGTCAAGTTAGTTGGCAAATTCCCCCAGGGTTTCGGGTCCATGTTGCCTGACAAGAAACGTGTCATCCACATAACGAAGCCAGACTTTAGGTGGACTACTGCTTTTGCTGAGTGCCTCCTGCTCAAAACTTTCCATGAATATGTTTGCAATGAATGGTGAGAGTGACCCCCAATTACCATACCATCAGTTTGTTTGTAGAAACCTTTCTTAAACTGGAAATATGTTGTGTCGACACAGTGAGTAATCATTTCCATTATGGATGGATTTGGTAGACTCGTTCTGTCTTTTAAAGTTGGGTTGGCTTCCAACTTGGTCTTGACAGTGGTGAAGTGTCTCACCTTCAGAAACATTGGTAAAATGGCTCTGGACATTGAAACTCACTAGGATGTCGGTGCTTGCTATTTCCAATGTTTTGGCAATGGAAATAAAATGACCAGAGTATTTGACAAAAGTTGGTGTCTGTCCTGTGAGATGTTCAACAATTTTTATTAGATATTCGGACAGTTTCTGACATGGAGAATTGCAGGAGCTGATGATTGGTTGCAAAGGCGTATCTGGTTTATGGATTTTTGGAAGACCATATATGTGAGGTAACTTGCTGCTATATGGCATGAGCTCTGTTCTTGCTTTTCTGGGATGCGACTTTGATGTGTTATCAAAATTTTGTATACCTTGCATTGAATGCTGGCAGTGGGATCTTTATCCTGATGTATGTATTTGTCAGTGGGGATGAGATCTGTGATTTTGTTTTCATAGTCTGCTTTGTCTAGGATGACAGTGGCACAACCTTTGTCTACAGTCGGAATTACAATACTATGGTCAGATTTCAGTGTTTTGATGGCTTGGAGTTCATCGGAAGTAATGTTTGGCTTCGGTGAGCCAACTGAGGTAATCGTCATTCGCACAGTCCAACAAAATTCATCTTGTTTGACTAGCAGGATGTTTGTAAATGGCACTCTCGACAGATGAAACTATGTCTAGAACAGGAATGTGTTGTGGAGCAATGCTGATTTATTATTATTATTATTAATTTAAAATAATCACAATGATTCGTACTTAAAAATATATTTTCAGTGAATCTGTTGTTTGTTGTGTAGTCAATCTTGGGAGGATGATGAGGCAAGTAACATAAATATTTTATCTCTGTGTGAAGTGCATTTTTAAGTTTTTGCTGTGTAATTATTTTGGTGTACTTAGGTATTTCATGTTAATGTTGTTTTCATTAAAAAAATATATGACATTTTAATGGAAGTTTAGGTAAATTGTTTTGTTAAAATTTGGCAACAGAGATTACTATTAAGTAATGTATGTTGGGTGTGACAGTGAAAATTCCAGCTGCAGTTGGCCACATCACATCTGCAGTTACTGGTGTGATGGCGCTCCATTACTTCTTCGGCTTCACGACCACCATTGTCATAGCTTTTGCTGTGGTGTCCTACATCTGCCTGTACTGTGTGTCACTGCTCCTGAAGAAAAACAGAGGGCCTATAATGGGCATAATGTCAGTGACATTTCTCTTCATTTGGTGAGTTTAAGCTTTTGATAAATACTGCATTGATTTTTATACAATGAATTTAATATGTTCCTCATAGAACCAGACACTAATTAAGTCCATTATGTAAAATTCTTTGATACTCTTCATGAGAAATCTTTTCGATTGCTGAAATATATTTTCTTTGCATTATGATAATTTGAGTTGATTGACAGTATGATATCAGAAATGTGTAAGATGCGTGTAGACTGGTCATTTCTTATAATTTACTCAGAAAAGTACCAAAACATAATCCTTTTTACAATTTTGTGGGAAAGATTCAAAGTTTTCAAATGTTAAGCTTGGTTAAAGTTTTTCCCGGATTTATTGTTGGAGATTGTTAACAAGGTGGGATCATTGATTTTTGCTTCTGTTTTTCTCATTTTTGACAACCAGCAATTAATGACGGTTACATAATTGTCATCTGTATGTTACTGGCAGTTAAATTTTTAATGGGAAACTGGTAGCCAATCATGAAGCTTTCTCTTGAAGGCTATAATTTTCCAAAATGATGTCCTGTGGTTGTTTATCGTGCAATGTTCTGGCTTCACCTGCGGGAGTAGAGGCACCCTGGAATACAGTCACCAGCAGCAGTGGGGAGGCCAGTGCCCAAATCGACCAGAAACCTGTCCAGAAAAGGTGGGTGGAGTAAGGGCACGTTGCCAGAGGAGAGGGAAGACTGCTGAATGTCTCCTTGGTTATTTTATATGTAGGGCTCTCTCTGTCCTCTGTGAAGAGTGTATGCCTCCTTCACCATAGTGTCACTGCATCAGGGTGTTGGCATGGTTGTTGGTCGTTAGATGTATCTGTGTGGTAAATTATTAGTATAGGAGAGTTTCAGACTTGCCAACTTTTGCGAATTTTCCATCAAATGTACGGAAATCATACCTATTTTACGATTTTACAAAAAGGCCTTGATTTTTTACGTATTCCAATACTCTGAAAAATTTTAGAGTAAATATTTACTAAGAGACGGAACATTTGATTCTTCGATACCTCAATACCCCTCGATACTGCGACGTATCAAGTATCGCGACGTGCATATATATAAATTTGTTCGATGCATGACTTGGTCCACCATTTTCACAATTGTCATGAAGCAGCATTGATTATTTTGGTTCTGCAGTTTGCTGGTTTCGGAAAGCCGGTGAAATGTCGTATTTATTTAATGATTTGGCTAATAAATTTGTATCGATGGCAGAGAAACGTGTAGTAAGGATTGCAACAGAACAACATTAATTGAGGAGTTGCAAATAGGAATTATGAACAGTAAGTCATTGTGTATTGTAAATAATGTATTTGAAATGATTATAAAACATTTGAAATGTGCGTGGCCTAAAAACCTTAATTTAAAACTCTGTTTTGTAGTGTAAAAATAACACATTTATTGTATGGAAAACTAAACTTTGCCAAAAATAATAACACCCTAAGTGTGTTTAATATTTGAATTGGTACTTACTACCTATTTATTGCATTTTCTTTCGGTAAGGTTTAAACTTGACAGGTTATATAATATTTTGAATGTTTCTTTCATACGAACAAATGTTACTTTTCCATTAATTTCATTAAAACAATATTTTATTAAAAATGGTAGTCTCGTAAGAATAGATACAAAACAATGCAGTCTCATGAAATACGTTACTAAAGTCTCTCCTAACCCCATCCAATCCACTGGCAATAAAATTAATGGAGACCCAACAGTATAACTTTGCCTAACAAAAACAAGGTAGGTTGGAATGGTAACCTACATTGATCATAACATTTGTTTACAGTCATTGTCTTCTGCATAGACAGAGCAGCTGTTTCACAATGACACATTGCAGCCATGCTACATTTCTAGAACTGTCATAATTTAATGGACTTATGTTCAGTATTCTGAATGCAAATACGTATTTTGATTTTTTACTTGCCATTCATATTTACAACCAGTATTTCATATTTATTTTATGTGTGTTTGTGTGTACAATCTGTGAAGATGACCAGTGCAAAACAACAAACAGAATAATAAATTTCTTACTTCAGGTAGCAGAAGAATTGCTATGTTGTTTTTCATCTGGCGATAAACAATTCCCACATTTCCTCCGACTTAATCCAGAAAAAAATCTAATTCATGTTTTTCTAAATATAAAGTTGTAAGCTTTCTTAGTTCGAAAATTTACATGTGAATATTGCACATTTTTGATATCCTAGGGATTTTGTATATTAGAAGGTGGATTTTTATTACTTTTATGGTAAGCATATTAATATTATAAATGTGAATATAAATAGGCCATGAAAGTTATCTTAAATTAATGTATATTTCAGCCAAGGCAGGAATAAGTATATTTTTGCTTAGCATGTCATTCTAAGCAAACACACATCCACGATGTATAAGTCTTCTCTAAGAGGAATCATAGGTCTGAAACATTGAACAAAAAGGGGAATTCCATGTCAAATCAACCAAGGTCACAATTTCACCATCACCAATCTTATCCCAACTCAGAATTCTAATAGTACATGCAAAGAAAATAATTCAGAATTTTTTCAAAATTTTTGCTGGCTCGTTTGTTAGTTATAGCTATCATAAAAAGTCAAAATTTGCCAGAAACAATTACTTCTAGTGTAATTTTGAATTGCTTATATCTTTGGTCCTAATTAAGTTATAGAACTGGGTAAGGTCTCATTCGGAAGCTAATGAAATTTACTTTAATGTGAAATACATCATCATAGAGTTGCAAGTAAAATAAAATTAATTCTAATTTTTTTTTTTTTTAACTTAAAAAAAATTTTTTTTTTTCTGTATCAAACATTTGCATTTGTCAACAAATGCTGAAAGTTTCAAAATGGGATCTTATTGGGATCATATTAAAACTTAATTCTAAAACATGTGTAGTATTGTATATTTTCCTACATAAATCATGTGTTTCATGCAAGGCATGGTTTTTATAAAAAATATTTTGAAAAAATGTATGTAACCTGCTGTACTCTTAAGACTTCACAGAGGTGCGCATCACTGCCAAAAGCCTTTCGTTTGCATTTTCTGTCTCCGCCTTTGTCATTGTATATACTCTTCCGGTTGCTGGTACTGGATCCACTTTTGTGAGAATGTTGCTTCGATGAACACGAAGAACATCAGGTACTGCAGGGTATGTGAAAGTTGACAGAGATGGACCATGAGGATGAAGAAAACTCACTTTGATTTCCTCCTCTTCTTCAAATGAATCACGAACACATGCCAACCACCAGAAGTCACCGTACTGGCATGTCACAAAACAAACAATTTCTGTAAAGTCTAGTTCATCATTGTTACTCCTTGTAGTTTCTGCTACTGTTGAAGATGTTGAGAAGGAGTATGGTTTAGTCAACACATTATTGTTACTCACAGTGATAAAGCAGTGCAATTTCAAGGTGCCGTCAATAGTCCTGGCAGATAGTATCCGGTCTTTCAAAAACATTTCCTCGTCTTTATGCTGCTGGATTATGCTGTATGCAAAATTCATGGAACTGATATTGACTTTAGCCCACTCATAAAACTGCCTGGGTGTCATAATTTGTTCATTGTACACACGGTGAAGACTTTTCTTTGCAGCTGGTTTCTTTACAGTGCCACCAATCCCATCACATGAACTTTTCCCATGGGAGGTTGCAAAGAAATGCCATTCTGCTTTGACACCAAAGTCTGCCTCATGTAAACAAAGGTTCAAAATATTTAACCAGTTCTTGCACTGTGCTCCAGTTCCATTGGAAAAGTAGTATATATTTGATGGTGTTGGAGTAAATGGTGACATAATGAAATTCACTAGTATTCGTTGGAAACAGTGAACTGCAACTATGTCATGAGTAGAACAATCAGAAATGACTACAAAACTGGTGTTCTGCAGCTTACTGCTTATGTCATTCCTTGAGTAGATGGAGAATGGATGAATTGTGGCTTGTGTATTATTCCAGTGATATCCCTGAGCAGCATTTTGCAGTAAAAAGGTGTAGTTTTCAGAGAAATCACATAGTACTAAAAACTCTTTCTCATTTAGTAAGGTCTCTTTAAGATGGCAAAGAAATTATGATTTCTGCTTTGCAATGAAAGAATGTTGAAGAAATTTTGGAAGAGATTCAAGAAAATCATTTACAAATTCCTCACAAGGTTTATTAAAAGTCTTCAACTTAGTGTTCTTATCAATTACAACCCACTGTTTGAATGTCACATTTTCCACAGAATTTACTTCAAAACATCCTTCCAACCTGTTTCTCAAATTATCTATTCCAGGGCACTTCGGACAGTCACTGAAGTAGCATGCTTCAGATGGATTATCACATAGCATTGTTTGCAAAGCATCTTGATAAGTTTTTATTTGCCTCTCACCTTTTAACAGTTCAGGGAATTTACATTGCGACAACATCAACTTAGCGTTTTGGTGTATCGTACACACACAAACATTGTGTGTACCACTTGCTCCTGCCAGAACACAGTGTTTTGGCCTAAGTTCACAAAACTTTGAAAATCCAATTTGAATATCCGGATGTTTCGCCTTAAAATACAAGTACAGTTCATTTAAGTTGCAAAGGATAAGTTACTTTTGGATATACTCACATTTTCCATTTATTTGAGACAAAATCTTTTCTCCCTGGCATGATGCGACTAACTTCTTCACTAGTATAAAGACTTCACTGTTGTGGTAATTTCTGGCTTTAATATTTTTCCTGGTTTAGGATCAAGGCATTATAAAATTCCTGTCTTTTTTTTTTTTTTTTTACGAGCATTGTAATTACTTAAACCAAATTCATCTTGAATTTTCTGTACTGTCCAGCTGAAAGGTAATGTGGTTAGGATTTTCATTCTAACAGCTGTATCTGTAGTTGAAAAAAACTTTCTTTCAACTGGCAAAGTATTTCATCACTAGCAGGTGTTTCCACGTCATCAGGAGTTGTTCTGGTTTGCAGCATTTTCAAACTGAAAGCTTCACTTGCTCTTTTAGTTCTCTTTCTGAGTAGCTCTTCTCTCTGAGACGTTCTTTTATTGGTGATTCATTCATAGCAATTAGGCTACTATTGAAATAAGTCAAAGATTCTTCTTTCTCAGGATTAGAAATACCTATTTACTGGGACTGGTCAATATCTGTATCATCAGATGGAGGCTCTGTTGACTAGTATTCATTTACAGTTTGTGACAGTGATTTACGACAACTGTCACAAATTTTATCACCAAACTTAACCTTTGAATGGAATTTATCTAACATATTATTACTCACCACTCTTAAATTCTTCTTATGAAAATTATGGTTTGATTTATTGAGTGGATTGCAACAAAACAAATTCACCGTTGTTTTTGGTGTTGTTTTATCCATTTTCTTTCTTCTGAACTCTCAATTGATTTGAAAGTGCCAAAACTAATGCATACCTAACCTAAAAGTTTTCTTTCCATTTATGAAATGTTGCTAGGACCAAATTTCATACCAAGTCACATAAAAAAATCCACAAATATGTATCACTAATAGTCACTACACAATAAAGAATAAAGAATATTTGAAGAAAATTGCCACTTGAGACTTTCCAACCTTCTGTTATCAATACAACTGAACCATAGAAAATGGAGGGAACTAAACTCTAATTATCCTGTGTATGTTGAAATATGGAGTAATTCTCAGAAATGGATATTGCTTGACATTGCAATACATAGCTCTATGCCTGTTGGAACTTGCAATGCACAAATTTATTCTTTGTCTCATTGAATTAGTTAATTGCAGGTTCATTTTCAACCAGCATCTAAATTGTTATAGATATTAACTTAATAAATGTTTGCTGTAAAATGAGGTATCAATAAAATAATATTTTAATATGATCCAAACGAGATCCCATTTTGAAACTTTAAGAATTTGTTGACAAACAATTGTTACTGATAAAATGTTTTTTTTTTTTTTTTGTAATTAAAAAGAAAACTACCTATTTATTAAAATTTTTGAAAAAAAAAATTTTTTTTTTTTCATTACTCAAAAAATTTTATTGCTTGTTGCTGTATCATGATGTATATCATATTAAAGCCAGTTTCACTAGCTTCCGAATGAGATGTTACCCAGCTCTATAGCATAATTAGGATGAAAGTTATAAGTAATTCACAATTACACTAAAAGTCATTTTTTGACAAATTTTGACTTCCTACGATAGCTGTATCCAGCAAACTAGAAAAAAAATCTGAAAAAAATTTATAAAATAAATTTCTTTACATGTACTATCAAAATTATAAGTTTGGTTACAATCCCTGAATGTGAATTTCAAACTTGTATTATTTTTGGGTGATTTGGCATGGAATGACCCAAATGTTAGATTATATTATATTTTAATTGTGTAATTACGGAAATTTTATTACTTGGAATTAAGTGTAATGTTAAGAAAATTATTGTATGTAACATAGTCACAGGCAGTTTGTGCGTGTTTTAATAGTTTTTATCCATTTTACTGATTGAAAACTTTAAAAGTTGGCAAGTCTGGAGTTTGTAAGTCATGTAATTATGGAATTATGTATTGTGATAGGACATTACAAATAACCTCAACTTATTTAAGTCACGTTATAAATGCCAAATTGTGAAACCAAATAAAAAAAATGACAGCAGTGATATGTGCTGAAAGTTTTTCTATTATATGGTGAAACACAATATGCAATTATATATAATTTCTGTTTTAGAGCAACTACGTTACTAGAAAATGGAGAAGTAACCGTGTGGAGCCATTGTCTTAGGATATTAAAATTTTTATTTACATGCACTATACAAATCAGGGCTGTTCACATGGGAGGGGTTTGTGGGGTTAACCTCCTCCTATAAAGTTGCAAGAAATAAAACCAAAAAATAATTTTAGAAAATATAAACACACTGCGCCGAACTTGCTTTTGATTGTCCTCTAAAAGTGTTTGTTTTTCCCTTGAATATTTTTATAACTTGGCTATTGTGAAACAGCTTGATCCTACCAGAACAAAACCTCTTATTTTCAAATCCTATTCACGGGCCTTTTTCAGGTAGAAAACAATACACAAATAAATTGCACGAAGTTTGACTCATGTGTAATTTGGCTGCAAAACAGTTTTAGTACTCTGTATACAGTAGACTCCCTATATACCATTTTTCTGAGGACTGTCAAAATATTTTCATTGAAGTGCGCTCCTATGTTGAGGGATAGCTGGTTAAGCCGCAGACCGCCCTCCCAAGTTTGTCAGGTAAGCCTACCGCGGCGTGTTGGTGAATGTACAGGCTCGGTGGGATGTGGCAAATTCCGTGGGAGGCCGCTTAGTTGGAGGGTACCATCGGAAGAGAGAGGAATCAAAACCGAGAGTGAAGGGGAACGAGATTGTTTTCCGTCCAGGGAGTTCAATCTTCCTCACTACTAAGCTTGCAAAAATGCGGGATACTAGTTGTCCAGGGATGTATGAGATGTGAAGGGGTTTTTAACGATCGTGTGGGTGGGGGTGGAGGGTCTGGCTGGAGAAATTGGGGTTGTTCGTAGGGGTCGCGTAGGCCGACGTGGAGGAACGTAATGCATAGGGGAAGACATTACGCGAAGTTTGGGGACTACCTTCGGCGGGAGTCAAACCTGGACTGTCTTCCCTGAAGCCAACTTGATCAAGCACGTTTTCTTTTCGTCCTTTGGAGGGACTACCTTGGTTGGGGTAACACTTGCTACTGGTGGTGGAGTCTCCGGCTGAGTAGGATGTGTCCACTTTGGTTCGTATTCCAGCCAACAGGCACCTAAATACTTATTTAAAGACGACCAGTGATCGAGGGAGACGAAAGGTGATATCAGCCTAGGTATGAATTCAGATTCCGAAGGAGGAGACTCGACCTCACTCGTGGTTTCGTTATAGGGGTTAGAATTTAAAGCTCTCGGTAAGGTGTGCTGTTCTCTACGTCATATGCTATACTTAGTTCTACCCTTCTTAGGGCACATCTGGACTGTTCCCTGACCCTTCCGCAGATGTGCAGTCCTGGGGGCGGGACTTGTTCACTCCACACCCAGGGCCCTGACGTATAGATGTGCAGTCCGGTGTTGGGATGTCACTGAAAGTATCCATGGAAACACCGGAAACCCAGGAGCTGTGGAGTGTCTTATGCAGACTAAGGCTTTCTGCAAGCTTTACCTCAGTGCTAGTCTTCAGCTGGGTTTTGTTATTACACCTGTCACAAGATTTTATTTATACAAAAAAAAGAATATTAAAATAATTGTGATCATGGAACTAAAGTTAAAATGATGGTAAGCAAAACAATTTAATTTCATGTAAATTTTATTACGTTACTATGAAGATGGGAAAGTCCCTGTTGATTTATAATCTAGCTAAACAAGTTATAAATTGTATTACGCAAGTAAATAGGCGAAGGTGAGCCTGATAAAATACTAATAAAAATACTAGATTTTGGATTCACGTAAAGTACACTCCTTACAGCATCTCCAAATTTACGTTGATTATCCAGAAGGGTAAATTACTTTGCGACGACCTGTTACCATAGAGTCATGGAAGTTGACTGGGGTAAAGGGAAGCAGGGTACATGACATAAGGTTACCTTTGGAGTGGAAATGCCCTTGCTGTCATCTGGTGCAGTTGTAGACGAGCCTTCTTCAAGCTGCAGGGATGGTGCAGTCTTCTCAGTCTGCAGATGTGGTTGAAACCATGGTGAAGGCTTCTGGAGAGGTTGAGCTGTGTCGCAGGCTGAGGAGAGAAGAGAGAGGTCATCTACAGACCAGGGAGTGCTCACTGACAAACGCGACTGGTGAGCCCTGCGTCTCTGCCAGTGCATACTCTTGGACTTACTTATATAGTGAAAAACCCCGTGGTCAGCAATCTTCCAGGGGTGCGGGGTAGAGTAGCCTTCCAGCCAGGGGTATGTTTATCAGGGTTGCAGCAGCACCGCTCATTTCTTATCTCCCTTCATGGATGTGACGACAAATTAAAACTCCTTGCCCTGACGCTGGTGGGATGTGACGTGACAGTGCAGAAGAGGTGCTGCTATCTCATGTTGTCGCAGGAACTTCTTCGATAGCTAAATGTAGGGTAGGTGTTCTTCAAAAATATGTTATTTATTCCCAGGGGTGGTTCTTGCATGCGGGATTCTGTGCGGGCTGTCCATTCCATAGTTAATTGCATTAATCACATTTACCTACTAGGCTGTCCAACGCATGGAGTATCTTTGCTCGTTACGTGAAATTACTTTGCTACTGTTTCTGACTTGCCCCGAGCTCTCATCGGCTCAAGATGGGGCTAAGTCGCCCGTAGAGAGGAAAAGCGTGTTGCGCAGCATGTTGACATGCGTCACCATACATACGGGATTTCAGTAGATTATGAGTTCTTTAATACACATCAATAAAGTACAACTTCTAACCTTATTTTACGTGATATTGAGTATAAATATAACTGTACGTTATCTGTGAATAAGGTTTAGCTAATAAACACAATAACAAGGGGAATTTTAAAAAAGTATTTCTACGATAGTATTACTGTAGATAATACATTAAAAACCATTTCACCTCAACTCGTTCAAATAAGAAATTAAGGATAGGCCGATGCAGATACCGATGAACCGACCAATACCATGACCATCAGTATCAGCGGCATCTGAACATTATTTGCATATTATTATTCACTGATTTAGTAGCACTTAGATTATTTCAGTAGGCTGTATGTAGCACTTACCAATGCTACGTCAATGAATGTGTTACTGTTCACTGTGCGAGGGCTCAGGACTGTGGAACATCGTTGTGATCCCGTTTATCCAGTTTTCTTGTACGAGGCTTTATTTTAATTGATGATTCAACAAATATCCTGTATGAAAAATGTTAAATAAACCTGCATGCTACGTCTCGTAAAGCAATTTACTGCATCCATTAATCAAAAGTTCTGTCCAATACCCAAAATATATTTGGAACAATTGTTTTTCAATGATTTGTTCCAATTGTTTATGTTTTACTACATTTCCTGTCTGTAATTCGCCAAAGACTCTGTGCAGAATTTGTTTTTGAACACTATGTAAATACAAAACGACACGGATAATGTACACTTGGTGTTATCGATAATATTGATTACATTCTGCAAGAATTTTTTTGTGTTCTCTTTTCTTTTTATGTCTTTACTGCATTCTATGGTAGTGTTATTGTAAAATGGATTTGAAAGGTTATGGCAGTGATAGTATTTTGGCTGGTGTAGTTATTATTGGAAACTCTCTGCTGCGGTTTTGGTTGGAATTTCAAAGGTTTGAATAAGACTCTGCAAGTAATAATTGGCAACAATTGTCGCAAATAATTCAGTTGTGGTCATTTTAACTAAGAGATTGAAAATGGCTTGGTCGACAAAGGAACACTAAGTGTACATATTAATATAAATAGAAATAATATTTTGCTAAATTTCTAGTTATTATTTAATATTAAATTGATTTTAATAAGTTCTTTTTAATGACATCTTTAGGCTGTTGGTTCAAACAACTGTGCATATTAAGGTTACGTATGATATTTCTCAGGTCTAAAATCCAAGTCTGCATCAAATTGCTTGAAGTTTTGAAGGTTGTCTTTAATAAACGTGGTTAGTAATTAATGCTGTTTTATCTTATAATAGTTTTTGCTTCACTGTTGAGTCACTTATTTGCCCAGTTAAATTGTGATGTATGCCAAGAAGCTACGCTGTGCAAGTGCGCACTCCACGGGCGACTTTGCCCCATCTACGAGTGACTATGCCCCATCTGCGAGCCACCTGTGCTTAGGGGGAAGATATATAAGCTGCAAAATGAATTTAACGTAATGAGCAAGGAGATCCCACAAGCCTGGGCAGCCGAATACGTAATTATAAATTACATATGTAATTACAGACCTCATTGCCCATCCGAATTTCTGCATGAAAAAAGCAACCCCGTGAAATAAATAAACATTTATGAAATTCTACTATTCGTCAATTACCCCTGGAAGAAGTTCCTGCAACTCCCAGAGATGGAAGCACTTCTGTGGCCTTGTGACGTCACGACCGGCCCGCCTCAGGAACAGGCGTTTTAATTTGTCATCTGCCCCAAACAGGCGATAAAAAATGATCTGTGCTCCTGTACCCCAGATAACACAGCCGCGTGTTTTAAGGCTACGCTACTCCCTGCACCCCGAAGAACTGCTGATATGAGAAAATTTCGTATAAATAGAAGACCAAATTCCAGTACTGGCAGAGATGCCGGGCTCGCCAGCTGAAGAGGACGAGCCCCTCCTAGTCTACAATGACTTTCCCACCTCAGTTTGCAAAGACTCTCCGTACCGGGTCCACAAGGACTCTCTCAGTCTGCCAAGACTTCTTCAGCTTGGAAAAGACTCTCTCCTCTACGCAACCTACAAAATGGCGCATCATCCACTCGACAGGCTGTGAAGACTGCAGTCTCCTACAGCTTGAAAATGGCTCTCCTCAACAATGCCTGTTGACTGTGACGACAGCACTCCTTCGCCAAGGTATACCTATTCCCCGACCCCGGAACCCTTTTATCCCAGTCAACTTACATGACTCCATGGTAACAAGCCAACATGTCTTAATTTGCCTCCTAACAAATTCCTGGTAAATTTTATTACGCTGTCAAAGTGCGTCTAAATTATGTTAAATTTTTGTCAGAATAGATTTTGGGAATTTTAGAATTAATTTATCCAGACTCGCCTTCACCCGTTTCTTTTATTTACGTAATTGTGTTCCCGTTATAAACAGTTTAGGCAGTGAGCTATTATAATTCATTGTAAATATATTTTAGCTGGGACTCTCCAGTTTCTTTATCATGTAGTAAATATTACATCAAATTTAGTGGTCAGTTTCAGTCATTGTTTAGTTTAGTCATGTCACCTATTCTCCCAGTGTCTGTGTAAATCGTTATACCATGTATTTAACTCTCCTTGGAGAGATACTGTGTGATTTAGTGTTTTCACGAGGGATCTGATGTATAGTTGGAAAGGTGGGACACAGAGTAGGCAACAGCGTTACGAACATCGCGCCCTATCGAGATCCTAAGTAGTTGACGCCACTGTGAGTACTATGTCAGGTTGAACCCCTGCCACAGAGCAGTGAAGGCGTCCCGCGAAACATCTCGCCCTATGTTCCCTTGGATTACGTGTCGCATTGGGTAACCATTTAGGTTGCTGTTGGCCTGGGTACCCTACAAGCGATTACGTAGCCCTAGTAGAGCAGTCACAGCCTATAGTATACCCAATCCCTGGGGACACCGCGCCTAGCCAAAACTCTACGATGTCTAGCCTCGTCAAACTCAACTCGGGCAAGCTCATCTGGGTTAAACATTCGGCAGATACGGAGTTCCCAAGTTAGTGTGTCATTAAGCTAGCGTCCGGGATGACAGTACGGGTTTGACTCCCGTAAAAAGCAGTCCCCAAGAATCGTGCGGCACCCCCTTCATTAGATTTTGTTCCCGCACATTGACCCTCCAAACCTGTTACGATTTTCCCAGACAGATCACATGCCTCCACCCCCACAATAGCGTAACTACATCCTCACATCATATCACTGGGATAGCTGGCATCACGCTTATTGGCGACCCTTATAGTGAGGAGGGTGGAATTGCCTGGGAGGGAATCCATCTCCATCTGCCTCACACTGCGGTTTGATGCCCCTCGAACCAGATGGTTCTCTACCACCAACTGGCCCACTCAGATAACTAACCCTTCCACGATTTGTCGGGCCCAGAAAGTTAGCAATATGCGCACGGTAGGCTTACTTAACGTTCTGAGAGGGTGGTCAGTGGCCTAATCACTACCTCACGAGGTAGGGCACACATCAATTTGGCACCCAACGTGGGGCCAATCATCCTATTGTAGCTCAGACTTGAGGGCGAGGACCATGCCAGACACCCCCGCCCCCCTCGTTTAGTCCTTGTAGAGGAGCACATTAACGACTTCGGGGAGTCACTCTAAACAGCCCGTGGCACCCATAATAATGCAATGTCTGACTCTGAGACGAGTCAACACGGCAACCTAGCCGAAGACAATGCCGCAGGGGCAAGTCATGCACCTTCTTCGTAGACAAACTGCGCAGGTACTGGTTTAAATACCATCCATGCAACTATTGTCACCAAACTTTTCACTACCAATGTATTGGGTGGGAGGACACACCCAGTTTCACTGACGGGCTGGAGTACCGTTGCGTCGACTGCAGGCAAGACGAGCCCCAGTTATGCCAATGGTCAGAATGTGAATGCCAAGGCAGATTCCTCGTATACTGCATTCTGTGTAATAGGGACTTCCACCACCTATGCGTAGGTTAGTCGGACGAGAGGATTCGTACCATATGTCAAGTCTATGAATTTGACGTTTGTTGCCAGGAGCAGTTGCACAGACCGTGGAATTCCACACATAGGCATAGTCTTAGTATTCCAGGATTACCCAGTGAACTGATGTTACCTGTTTTTATTGGGAAATCTTATGTAGACACTGGGAAATTCCTTTCAGAGTGTGAATGCTTATTTAGGGAGCATTTAATCCCGAGGAAACAATGGGTGAGCCCCGCTCACCACCACCTCACTAGTCCCGCCAAGCACTGGTGGGAAAAATGGCGAGTTCATAGATCTGGCTCCAGTTCAAGGCCCAGCTGGATTCCCATTTCTCGGGAGATGGGCTCCTTAGTGAACTCATCACTGACACTGGAAAAACTCAAATTTTTACAAGTTGTGGATTATTAACATATTTTGTTAACAGACATTTCCAACAAATTACACTCAGGAATGTAATCAGTTTTAGTAAGGTTTTAATTTCCTGGGTGGCAGATTACGGCGTACTCACAGCGAGTTCTCGCCTCATGCTTTTACGCAATTTACACAATTTCTTTAATCAAATGTCACGCAGTCCCATTGCAAGGAATGGAGAGGGTTTCAATATGTTGTATTCACAGGACCCCTGATGGGCTTCGGTTTCATGTTCACACTTCTTAACAGTTCTCACGGAATTCAGTGACTCTACGTTAAACGTGTTATACTAATTTTCACTATAGCAACAACAAAATGTATAAATTATTAATCCTTACTTTACGTGAACACTAAGGGGGATTTGTGGGGAAAATGCAAACGTTAAATTTCCAGTTTGATTAAGGGGTCTGAAGCTACTTTATTTTTCCTCCTGCAAACAAAACTTTCTTGTTTGGCATTCTACGGACCAAGTGCAAAATTTAAAAAATTGTTAATTTTCTTTACATTACTTTACCGTGTCCATTGATAGGAGGTTGACTATGTTACTGGGACACTTTGTCATTGTGTAGGACCTTGGTTCCTATCAATTTGTTTCGCGAATTCTCTACCTTGAAAGCAAATGTTACAGGTTACAAGATTACACTGTAAAAGTTGAAACTCTTGGGTGCTGGGGCAGGCACTTTCGACGCACTACCCAATCCTAACAGACTAGGATTTTGTATAGGTGTATAAGAGACACCTAGCCGTCCCTACTAATTAAGCTATGAGTTCTTGTATGCTCGTATTGTATTCGCGATTCAGACTTTTCTAACACTATCACTCCCTGCTAAGGTTAAATACTGGTGATTACACGGAGAGGGGCGTTATACTGGCTTCTGCCAGATACTCACTCAGAAATAGGTGACGAAGTTGGCAGGGACGTAGTCGCTTGAAGTTCTAGTGCTTCATGGGCCGCCCTCGTTTGTGTGGCGCTGCGGCAGGGGCAGCAGGCCAGTGGAATGCAGAGGGGGCTCGACATGGTGCCTCCTTGTAGCGCCTGGCGCACAGCAGGGCCACTCGTGATGTGGGCCTGGCCGCGGCAGACGTCTTGGGGTCAGCGTCCTGGATGTTGTCATCTGCTTCGGTAGGAGTGGCGGGGCTGCTGGGCTCATCCTTCTTGACCACAGTGGAAGTACTGTGATTGGTATCTGCAGTTGTCGACACCCTCGTGGTAGTGGGTAGTCGCAGTTTAGCGGCAGCGGCGCGGGAGACTGGCGCAAAATACAGACTTTGACTGACTACTCCTGTCAATGGAGAGGCATCGTGTACACTCGCGGTTGCTGTCTTCGCGGGTGTCTCTGTAAGACTCGTTTGTCACGGTTGACGTGGTCTCTCTCTCATCTTCTCCGGCCTTAACCAGTGAGCATTTGGGGCGGTCGCCAAGTTAACTGTGGTTTCCACAATTGTTAGTGCAAACTGTGGTCTGCTTTCTTCCTTATTTCTTACACCATACTTACCTTACTTAGCTTACTTAGCTTACACCATACTTGCCTGGGATGGGGTAGGATGGGTAGGGTAATATTCCGTGCACTCTATATTCCCTATCATGATTCAACTCCGCCGTTTCGGGGGAAGCATGGCCGGGACCAATCCTGGCGGAAGCGGATACTCTGCCGCGTCTAGGTCGATGTCTGGTGAGGGTGGTCCTTGAGCCGCACAGAATGGGGCTGAGGAGACTCGTGCAGCACTTGCGGTCGAGGTCTCGAGGGGGTCCTGGTATTCTGCAGCCAGAGGGGCAAGCAGGGGGACAATGGGAGTTCGTGGCATAGACATAGCACTCGTGGAGGGAGAGGAAGGGGCGTTTCCCTTTGCTAAACCCATGCTCATGGTAGGACTGTCGCGGACAAGGTGATCCACAGGATTGCGCCACAAGGACTCGGTTGGGATGTGAGGTGGCGTCCAACGAGGTTCAACCTGAGTATTGTTACTGAAGTGAGACAAACAAAGGGTGAACGTGGGGAAAAATTTCCTAGTCAAATGTTCCCTGGGGTGGGGGCAGTAGGACGTGGAAGGGGGCCGCCCATCTATTTTTCTCTCTTCAGGTGAAGGTTATCTACTGCTGAGAGGTGGAGGGGGATACGTTGTCCACCTCGTGGGAGTTGGGGATTTGATTCTCTCCGGGGTTTCCGGTTCTAACGAGTCAATGTATTGGATCAATTGCAACCATCAGCGGCCTTGGGTTGGGAGCTTCCCTCGACCTGGGGCGCACAAAAATCTGTTGTAGAATCAGCTATCGCTCGTTAGTGTTGATGGGGCGTATATTAGCATTGCGAGTCCAGTGAACAGGACCGAATGTGTTCCCATTGCGCGACTGTGCGCTTGGAGGGCAGGGAGGAGGGTCGGGTCCCCTGATCCATGGGGTACTGCAGCGGGCAGTCTTTACTATAGTGCCGGCCTGGGCAGTGCCAGCAGTGAGGCAGCGGGGTGGCGGTGTCTCACAAGGTTGTGTCTTGCCCTACAGGCTGTCTGGGGAAGGGGACCAGGCCATTCACCGTGTCAGGTAGCAAATGTTCCTACCTAGCGGAGAGGCGCTCATTCACTTGTAGCTCTCTTGCTCTTTCCACTAATTCGACCGTCTGGGGTCGGGAGGTGACTAACAAGTTTCGAAATGAAAGGAGGAGGGTCTGGGTGATGTTTCTCACACGTTGGCCTCATTTTGTTTGGGGTACACCGGTTTGTGGAGGCATAATTTGTGCCGAATGTAAATCTCCACTTCTTCATCCTGTTTCTGCACTCGTGAATACAGGTTGGTGATGAGCTCACTAAGGAGCTTGTCTCGCGAGAAATGGGAGTTCAACTGGGCATTGAACTGGGGCCAGCTCTCTATGAGCTTGCCATATTTTTCCCGCCAGTGCTTGGCGGGACCAGTGAGGTGGTGGTGAGTGTGGCTCACCCATTGTTTCCTCAGGATTAAATGCTCCCTAAATTTGCATTGGAACTCTGCGAGGAATTTCTCGGGGTCTGCATATGATTTCCCATTAAAATCGGGTAACGTCAGTTCACTGGGTAATCCTGGAATACTAAGACTATGCCTATGTATGGGATTCCGAGGTCTGCGCCTGCTCCCAGCGAAAAACGTCACATTCATAAACTTGACCTGTAGTATGAATCCTCTCATCTGACCAATTTATGCATAGGTGATGGAACTCCCTGTTACACAGAATTTAGTGTACAAGGAATCTGCCTTGGCATTCACATTCCGACCATTGGCATAACTGGGGTTCGTCTTGCCTGCAGTCGATGCAACGGTACTCCAGCCCGTCAGTGAAACTGGGTGTGTCCTCCCACCCAATACATCGGTAGTGAAAAGTTTGGTGGCAATAGTTGTATAGGATAGTATTTAAACCAGTACACTGCCCAGTTTGTTATGGAACAAGGGGCATGACTTGCCCCTGCAGCATTGTCTTCAACTAGGCTGCTGTGTTGACTCATCTCATAGTCAGACATTGCATTATTATGAGTGCCACGGGCTGTTTAGAGTGACTCCCCTAGTTGTTAACGTGCTCCTCTACAAAGAGTAAACTAGGAGGGCAAGGGTATCTGGCGTGGTCCTCGCCCTCAAGTCTGAGCTACAATAGGACGATTGGCCCCACATTGGGCGCCAAACTGACGTTGCCCTACCTCGCGAGGTAGTTGTTAGGCCTTTGACCACCCTCTCGGAATGTCAAGTAAGCCTACTGTGGCGTATATTACCTGCCTGACGGGTTGTGAAAGGGTTAGTTATTTACAGTGGGCTGCTTGGTGGTAGGGAACCATCGGATTTGAGGGTGTCAAACTCCAGTGTGAGGCGGATGGAGGTGGATTCCCTCCCAGGGAGTTCCACCCTCCTCACTATAAGGGTCGCTAATAAGCGTGATGCCAACTATCCCAGTGATATGATGTGAGGATACAGTTACGCTATTGTGGGGGTGGAGGTGTATGATCTGGCCAGGGAAATGTTAACAAGTTGGGTGGATCCATGTGCTGGAACAAAGTCTAAACGAACGGGGTGCTGCACGCGACTTGTGGACTGCCTTTTGCGGGAGTCGAACCCGTACTGTCTTGCCAGATGCTAGATTTATGACACAAAAACTTGGGAACTCCGTATCTGGCGGATGTTCCCTGATGAGCTTTCCTGAGTTGAGTTTGACGAGACTAGACGTCGTAGGAGCTTGGCTATGTGCGATGTCCCCAGGGGTTGTGCGTGCTATAGGCTGTGACTGCTTTACTAGGGCTACGTAATCTCTTGTAGGATATCCAGGCCAACAGCTACCTAAATAGTTACCAAATGGGGACACGTGATCAAGGGGAACGTAGAGCGAGATGGGTCGCGGGACGGCTTCACTGCTCTGTGGCAGGGGTTTGACCTCTGCCATAGTACTCAGTGGTGTCAACTACTTGGGCTCTCGCTAGGGCGCAACATTCCTTATGCTGTTGCCTACTCTGTGTCCCATCTTTCCTACTATACATCAAGTACCTCGTGAATACACTAAATCACACAGTATCTCTCCAAGGAGAGTTAAATACCTGGTACAATGATTTACACAGACTCTGACAGAATAGGTGACTAAACTAAACAATGATAGGAACTGACAACTAGATTTGCCATAATATTTGTTACATTATAAGGAAACTGGAGAGTCCCGGCTAAAACCTATTAGAATGAAATATATTAGCTCACTGCCTAAACTGTGTATGACGGATACGCAATTACATAAATAAAAGAAATAGGTGAAGATGAGCCTGGATAAATTAATTATAAAATTCCCAAAATCTACTCCGACAAAAATCTAAGGTTATTTAGACGCACTTTGACAGCGTACTAAAATTTAGCAGGAGTTTATCAGGAGGCAAACTAAGACGTGTCGACTTGTTATCACAGAGTCGCGGAAGTTGATGGGGGTAAAAGGGTTCCGGGGTCGGGGAATATGTATACCTTGACGAAGGAGTGCTGTCGTCACAGTCAACAGGCGTGGTTGAGGAGAGCCGTTTTCAAGCTGTAGGAGGCTGCAGTCTTCACAGTCTGTAGAGTGGATGTTACGCCATGGTGCAGGTCGCGGAGAGGAGAGAGAGTCCTGAAAGACTGAAGTAAGCCTTTTCCAAGCTGAAGAAGTCTTGAAAGACTAAAAGATTCCTTGCAGACTGGGTAAGTAGAGTCTTTGCATATTGAGGTGGGGAAGTCTTTGCAGACTGAGGAAAGTCTTTGCAGACTAGGAGGGCCTCGTGTCCTCTTCAGCCAGCGAGCCCGCCATCTCGGCCGGCGAGCCCAGCATCTTTGCCAGTGCTGTAAGCTGGACTTCTATTTATAAAAAATTTTCTCATATCAGCAGTTCTTCATGCTGCGGGGGTAAAGTAACCTTCCAACATGCTCATTTATCGCCCCGCGTGGAGGCGACTACAAATTAAAACACCACTTCCTGAGGGGGGTCGGTCGAGACATCACTAGGCCATGGAGGTGCTGCCATCTTTGGGGGTTTAAAGGAACTTCTTCCAGGGCAATGCTAGGAGTAGTAGAATTTCACAAAAATTATTTATTTTATGGGGGTGTCTTTTTTCATGCAGAAATTCGGGTGGGCAATTGGTGTTTAAATTAAGTAGGTAATTTACTATTATATATTTGTCTGCCCAGGCATGTAGGATCTTTTTGCTCGATACGTTTAATTAATTTTGCCGCTTATATATCTTCCCCCTGAGCGCGGATGTCTCGTAGATGGGGCAAAGTCGCCTGTAGAGTGTGCATTTGCACAGTGAAGCATGTTGGCATGCATCACAATTTAACTTGGCCAATAAGTGACTTAATGATGAATCAAATACTAAAAACTATTACCAGACAATACAGCATTAATTACTAATCAAGTTAATTAATTTGACACATAATACTGGTACAGGTAACCATAGTTATGTTGTAAATTTTAGATCAATTAACAATCTCAGATAGTAATACCAACAGCCCATGCCTAGACATGAGATGATAATAAGCTGGAATTCATTTTTGGTCCAGTACCCATCAGATATGAAGCAATGCCTCTTGCAACCTCGAGGCAGACTACTTATCCCACTTCACAAGATGCAGCTAATCAGGAAAGAAAATAGAACACTTCTACAATGAATTGAGTACACCTAATTTCTGGATCTATTCTATATGAGAGGTGCTTTAGACACTCCTAAAGGCTGTTCACTGTAAATTGAGTACTTTTTAAGGCTATCTCATCAGACTTAGTAACCATTAAATACATTTTATTATGGCCTTGGACTTGTGGTTTTGAGTATGGTGAAATGTATACACTATGTTTATTATTCACTTTGAAGTGTATATATTAACAAGTGGTGGAATGATATAAATTGGCTGAATGGAAAAAGTAACCAGGGATTCAAAAGTGCTCACTTTACCATGAATATCCAGGTCACGCTGGATTTTTGCATGTGGAAATTGTGCCGGACGATGCCGTTGGTCGGCTGGTTTTATCGGGGATATCCCATTTCCCCTGCCCTTTGATTCCAGCGCTGCTCCACATTCAACTCAATCACCCGCTTCGGCTCTCAAGACCTCGGTGTTAATATTCCACAGTACCTTCATGGTTAGTCATGAATTTGAGTGAATTTGTTGATTATTTGTTCACTGTTTACTTAACCTAGGAGACATTTTTATCCAAAGAAGAGCAACCATGTTAATCATTAATATTTTAGATTGCGTCTGGTTGTAAAAAAATACTTAATTGTAATTTATATTATTCTATGGTTAGTAAATAAAGGTAATTAATGCTGTTTTAAAGAATATAGAAAATATTTTTATATAGAGTAATGCAGAATTACAGCAGCATTGTAACTACAGTTTCGGTTTTGTAAGGTTACTGTTCGTTTCCAAGAAAACTGAAAGAGAAAAATTCTTTCTTCTTCTTTGTTCAGTTCCTGCATTCACTGCAGTGTTGTTCAGCAGTCTTCCTCCAGATGGCAGCACCGAGGTACGGCTTCCCCCATCACCCCCGACTCGAGGAGGACCCTGATACCACCTGGTGCACAATTCCTTCCTTCAAGGCCCCCCTCCCTATTTCCCCTCCATCATCACACACAAACAGGCTCGTCATCCTTCCTCTAGCTATCCTTCCAAACTGTTGTGTCCAGAACTGTGTTGTGACGGATGTAAGCTACTGGTGAAGTGAAAGTTCAAAATGCATCATTCGTCCTGATTAAGCAGGAAGGGAAAAGTGAAATCAATACTGAATCTCAGTGCCAAGCGCAAGAAAAGAAACGGTGCCCAGCTGCTGGATAACTTGAGTTTCGAAAATTGTTTATATAACCAGACCCATAAACACGAGACTGTGGAAATGTATTTTTAAAAAACCTGCATCAAATAAAAGTGCTTGTGATGAGAAGTTTAACTCACACGAACAAAATCTAAAAGACGAGAAAGGGAGAGAAATATTTTATTACATGAATCCAAACTACCAAAAGAATAATAAAATGTATTAATTTATGTAGGAAATATTTGCGTGTTGTGATTATTAGCATTTATTTTCTCACGGGCATTCTGACATATGCGAAGTTTTAAATAAACAAACACGAAATCCATAAGCAAAACAAGTGGACATATCTGAACGAATTTAAGTTCTACAATTATATAAGTGGATTTATTTGTGATGTTGCAGTAATTAAAAGTGAAATGAAACTGCTACATCTACGTGGCACCTTGTGTTAGTTCTAGTATTATGTTAAATTTATATTCTGAGCCGAAATGTTATGACCAGTTTGAATCAACATTCCTTATATTGTTACAGATGTCTATGGCAGAAAATTCATGCACCTAGTTTCGCCATCTTAGATCAATGCCATTATTATCCGATATATAGTTTATCATGGAATTAGTTATGGCCCTATCGTATTTTCAAGTACCCGGTTTTTATGATAAGATATAATGGTAACAAACATGTATCAAACCAAATACTTGATTTCAGTTTGCTATACGGATTTACGTACACATAATAGTTTGGAGTTGACATGTTTATCCTGTTACTTTTGTACATAAGCTTTCGTGCACGCATGCTACTCATTATAAATAAACTTGAAACGTTTTGTTTTTCCCAGTCCGCAATACGTTTAGGCGTCCTTGATGCTGGTGTGCTTATGTGCTGTAGAACCTGAACAGAAATATGCCTTACAAAATGTTGTTTTCGTCAGACATGCTGACGGCTTATATGCAATATCTGAACTTTCATATAATTTCTCCAAATTTTGACATTTCTACGAAAGAAGTACTAAAACACTCATTTTTCTTCTACCACAACTGTTCTGTCAGTGATGATGCCAATTTTGTAAAAAAATACCATGTGGTTCCCAGTGTTTGTAAACCCACAGCATGTGTAATTTCACACATGACTGTATCAAAGTTATTGGAGGTATTCCATTTCATGTATATTCACTAAATTGTGAAAGAAATTGTGAGCAATGTAAGAGCACGTGAATGACAAAGTTTTGTTTGGTTTTCAAATTTCTTGCAATGTTTATATTTTTAACATGATTTCTTTTATCTATCCAAGTTATTATATTCATTTGTATTAACATAATACTTCATAGTAATTGTAAACCACCCATCCATTTTCTAGGTACAGTATTTCCAGACATTTTTTCCTTAAAATGAAAATTTTGTGTTTTAAAGAAAATTTTTATGTTGTAATTTGTTTTATTTATTTTCTGGTGTGATTTACATTTGTTCAGTTTTATTTTAATTTGTGGTTTATTTTTCTTGTGTTAATCATTTTGTGATTTTTCAGGTTTTTTTTTCCCCCTGTTTTCCGGAAGTTAGTTCTGATTTTTGTGTTATCGTGATACGTAGTTTCCTGAAATAGGGTTTCTGGTGGGACTTTTTGAGTAATGCGGCTGCGATTCAATTCCGTCGAGATTGAATCGGGTCAGTCCCCGCCACCAGCATAATTAAATAATTTTAGTGTGATGCCAGAAGCAGTTTAATTGATAGGAACCCGCACTGCTATTGAGAAGAGGTCACAGGTGTGCATTATTGTAGGGATCTTTTGGTGGTTCATGTTTTAAAGCTATACACAAAATTACAGTTTAGATTGATTCCATATACGTAGCAAACACATCAATTAAAATACAGATGAGTAGGTGGGTTTATTGAAGAGTAAGTTAAACAGCTTAGGTCTTACGTCCGTCCATGGCGAAGGCGTCAGTTTCTCGCCGATCACTCAAAAATTAGAAAATCTTAAACGGGCCTCTTCTTAACATGCTCTAATTACAATTAACTGTTATTGGCGTCCCTCCCTAGACATGAAAAACCCCAATTTTGATAGACAAACATATCAAAAACTAAATTTCGGAGCCCTAAACTTAACGTAGGTCCGACTCAGTTCAAACCTGCCAGGAGAGTTCGTCTTCCCGGGTCTACACCCACGCTAACCACCAGAAACTGAAATTTTAATGACGTCACTCGCAGTTGCTATGTTAACCGTAACTTCAGGTAACAGTTTACTCCGTAGGCCTAACTTAGCCAGAAATTGTTGACTAAGAATAATAAAGTTTATATTGCTCAGATATTCCACATGAATAAGAACTGATGAAAAGTTTGTGCCATAAAGAGAGAGAAGAAAAAAATAGTAATGATTAGCCTGTAGTAAACACTACTAGCATTGACATAAACAACAGTGCTATACACTTAATCATTTGAGAGACAGTAAAATAAATATTTATTTAATTAGTTATATAGCTCTGGGCACTATTTAGTCAAACTGTAACATTAATAAAATATTTCAATCAAAATATATACATGTTACGGAAGTGTAAACAAAGGGCAGAAATGTAAACAATATGTGCTTGTGTTATGCGACAAATTATTGTTACACAATTTCCAATACAAAACTTCCCCAGAAAATAGCATATACGTTTTGATGCATAGTTTAATAAAGAAGTGCTGTAATTACCACCGAAAAATTCCATTATAAACATTAAATTTGGGAATGAATTATTTTTTCCGTTCCATAGGCAACACTACACCAGTGCATTAACAACCTATATCCAGATGCAGTACATTTCAAAAGGGAGCAGCTCCTTTTTACACACAGTTATGTTGGTCCCAATAGATGTCAAATTTTTGTGAACTTACATGAAAAGTGAATAGTTGTAACTACATCTGCTCTCCTTGTCATGTTTTGCAGCTAAACAACAATAAAGTAATATTAACAGCGGTAAGTTTTAACGTAGTGCACCATGTAATTCCATAAGTAATGATAAACTATTTAGCTATTTAATTTTAACTATGCATTATTCTCTCTTCCATTTAGGTAACATTTTCCTATAAAACCCCCCTATTTACAAGGAAAGTTGTATGATGTGATAGAACACACGAACTTACCTTTTATTGGTGAGCTGTCAGTCAAAAGAATACCGGTTTTATTTTATTGTAGTAAATTGTTTTAATAAATGGAAAAGTTGCTCAATAATGAATGTTCAATGCAGAAACAGTAAAAATATTTTTATGTACAAAATTTTTTCTTGTTGATGTCTTGTAGTGTTCGAGTATGCTCGTAAATGACACTACTGAAACAATGATATTTCTCAATGGCAGAGAAACTTTAATGCTGTCATTAGCACTAAGCCCCCCCCTACACTCAGGGGGCTTAGTGCTGTAAGTGCTAAAAGACACAATGCAATTTTCACACATCCACCTGTCCCCAAAATATGCTGTTCTGGTCGTCCCTCGCATGGAAATGTTTCATAGAATAGCTCTGAAATCTGTCAGTCGCACATTTCACATGTTCGTACTCCCAAAAATTGAAATATGTTGTTAAGTTAATAAGGTAATTTCACTTGAAACAATAAACAGAACTTTTATCAACTTAGTATGAATATAGATTTTTGTATAAATGTATGTGTATAAATGTATGTGTATACGTGTGTGTGTATTCGTGTGTGTGTATATGTGTGTGTATACGTGTGTGTGTGTCGTGCGCGCACGCGCACACATGTACTTAAATTACAGTTTTGCGGAACAGTAAAATGAGCAGCTATCATGTCAGTTATCTGCGTGTTTCTTTTTTTTATATAGTTAGATAGGTGAGGGAGTCTAACAAAGACACATTTGGTCCAATGCTGTCTCATTTGTAATGGAAGCCAATAAGAAACCATAGATTAGAATAAAGTTATTAACTTTAATTATAGGCACATTACAGAAGCAGTGCCAGGAATGGCGCTCTGCGGAATATCGATAACTTCTGCTTGTTCCCTCCCCCAAGACTTTCTCTTTACTTTCAGTCGCTCCCTCCAAAAATTTTCTCTGCATACACGACATAGTTGCATACTGTACAGACATAAATAAAACCTAAGTTTTTCAAATACTTTATAGAGTGCTTTTCTGAACATGGAACGCTTTCCAGGTAAATAGATAAACGCATCAAAATAAAAAAAAATAGGCCAGCGTCATTTAAGTACATCCAAAGTACTGTCATTAGGCTGCAACAGTTTTAAAATAACTTCTTACTTTTTGTGAAATAATAATTGTAGAACCAAAGTTAAACCTTTTGGTTATTCGACAAAGCTCCGTGACATAATGTTCAGCTACTGTTTTCCTTAACATTTATACTGTACATAGAAGCAACTTATGTGGTTTAGCACGGCTTGTGTAGCAATTTCTGGCATAAGAGCCTACGAAAGCTGCCTTTTGGAAACACGTACAAAAAAATCAACTTGCTTTAGATACATGATACTCGCACACAGTTCCTTCCTGGGTTTATAAATTGCTTAGTGCGAAATACAGACCAAAGGACTTGATTAGCTGCATGTTTAACTGGAGTCCAACTGTTAAGAGAAAATTCTGACAAAAAAGGAAACACTTGTAAGGCGCGATAAAGATACCGGGAATTTATATAGATCATTTAATAATTTAAAAAGAAAAACTGAATTGACTTCATTTATCTTTAGGTAATTATGGAATTTCTGAAAATATCTTTATACTTTATTTATATTCCAGTACTCTGAAGTAAACAGCAGTAAAGGTTTCACGATTATTATGTAATAAACCAGCCAACATATTATTCGTGGGATGTTTTTTCAAAGGGTTGATCCAAAAATATGAACATACCATGAATGGATTATGCGAATTTGGATGAGCGAAATTCATTTTACTCTAATTAGATATCACATGAAAATCAGGTTTTACCTAATATTATAGTTACATAATTTTATGTCATAACCACTGCAATTTCGCCATTCACGTATTCAGTATTTTAAGTTATGTTTTACTTCTTTATGATAAATTATTTATATTTTTTATTATTATTCTACCACCAAACAAAATAATTGAAGGATTGACAAAGTTTCCATGTTATACTACGAGTAATTAATGTAACAAAATAAAATGGCTGATATTTGGTATAAAATAAAACTATAAAAATCACACAATTTTGTTATTTTCGTCTAATTTTTATTATTTTATACTTTGATGAAATAATTTCTGAGTAAATAATAAATTTTAGTGATTAAAATTACTTTTCATTTTACTTTGCGGGAATACTTTAAATTAAAAAAATTACACAACATATATTTTGTATAATTGTAAATAACAATCCAAACATTTCAGTTTACAATTAATATGTGCCACATAGTTAATATTAGGTAACTGAAAGGTAAAAAAAAATTATTGATTATACTATAACATTTTAGAAATGCAGGAACAAAAAGTAAGCAGTAAGTAAGCAGACGTTTGAAGATGCTGCTGCCGTAGTCACATTAATTACTTCCGAAATTCAATACACAGCCAAAGGAAAGTAAGAAAATACAGGATTTATGAGTGACATATGAATAGAAGTTAGCGTTTTTTTTTGTTTGTTACAAATGTTCTTGTACCAGTATATTATCAAAAACAAAATACTACTTTGTTTATTTCTTTCCTTACCACTTCCCTAAAAATAATGACTAACATACAGTTTTAAAAGATTTCTAACAGAACAATACTTTTAATTAGAAAACTGAGTACAACAGCATAAGCAAACAGATGGAGTGATAGGTATATCTTTAAAAAATTTTATGGCAGCTAACACGAGGGGTGGCTGTTTATTTTCTCTCGGGGAAGACGAGCTGGAAACAGCTACACAAAATCTTACACTGTCTGCAGTAGTATGCCGTTATATACTGTCTGCAGTAGCATACAGTATTATAGTGTGTGTAGTGGACACTTCTACTAGTCTTCTTTGGGTGTGCTCTGTAGGTGAAGCAGTCTGCGCCGTGGGCGTAGCATGGATTTATGATGAGAAAGTGACGTAGCGTACCCTCTTTATATTTTTGGCTCCATATTGTGTGTTCATATTCTAGTATAGTCCATTTTATATAAGTGGTCTCAAATTTGACAGTTCTTGAACTGTCATTGAGGGTGACTCTTTGCAAACAAACACCATGTGACTGCCAGTATTTGTAAACAAACATCATATGACTGCCTGTTTTGTAAACAAACTGCATGTACCTCCTCCCAAATGACTTTTAGAAGCTGTGAAGTGCTGTTCAAACAGTTGCAGGTTGGCAACAATCCCATTTTTTTTAGTTTATAAATATTTTATGTAAATGAACTAACAGCCTGTGTAATAATTGTATAAATTGATAATTTTTTTACCTTGCAAAATATTTTCCTACTATGCGGTACGGTCCGTCCCATTTATCAGCGAGGCCTGCACTGAATTATTTACTGGCCTTGCTGAGGGTATGAGTTCTTAGTAAGACGGCTTCTCCAAGAATGAACTCTCGTACCGCTGTCTTTGGCTGAGGGTACTTTTGTGGGATTTAGGCATCCTGAGCCTTCTGGGCGGTAGTGGTGCGAGCTGGCGTGGCTAGTGGGATGTCCTCAGGATGTGGCATATCAGTTGGTTTGCTGTCCCATTGCCAGTCACCCAGTCTACGTAGGGGTTGGCCTAGACGTAGTTGACTCTGACTTGTGTTCACTACCTCGTTTGTCCGACATCGAAGGACAAACAAGATAGTGTGGATATGTTTGTCCCAATGTCGGATGCACTTCTTTATCTCCTGATTCCTCAGCTCAGTGGGGTTGGCCTGAGGGTGGTATGGTGGGGTAGTCCATGTGTCTACCACCCCATCCTTGGCATGCTGACTGCCATTGGTGACTCGTGAACTAAGGGCCATTGTCAGTCAGTATGGCGTTTGGGTATTCCCAACGTGAAAATACCTCTGACTCCATTTTTCGTACAATAGGGGTGGTTTCCTTGCTGGGTAGCGCAAAGGCTAGAGATCTGGTCTGTGACTACTAGCAAATATCGGTTCCCCTTTGTACTCCGGGGATACGGTCCCTTCAGATCAGCGGCTATGTGGGTCCACGCTGTCTTGGGCCTTCTTGGTTGTGCTGTAGGTGGAGGAACAGGGCATGCTTGTCGCGGCAGCAAGTGACACAATTGCTCATGTACTGCTGGACGTTACTGCTTATTCTGTCCCAGTTATAGTGGGTTCTGATGTCCAGCAGGGTCTCTCTGGTACTCGGGTGTCCGGCTTGTAGATGGCCCTGGTGATGGCGGCATATATCGTTGCATAGTTGTGACTGGATCAATATCTTCCACTGGGCAGTGGTTTGTCTGCTACGCGTCCACACAACATCATCCCTAATTCAAATCCTCGAGGTTGTTCTCGTAGGAGGCTGCGAATTTCAGGATCCGCCTGCTGGTTTATGGTAATCTGGTGGCGGGTTATTTGTAGCTGGAGGAGGTGGATTTGTTCCTCTGGACTTCATTCTATCGGGGGGGGGGGGGGGGGACATCATCTCCCCTTCTTCCTCTTCGTCTTTTTCGCCCTCCAACGTTGGGAAACGGGACAGGGAATTTGGCAGGTCATTAATTTTGCCCGGGCAGTGTTGTACCTTTATATCAAACTCCGTGAGGAACATATCCCATCGCCTGAGCTTGGCTTTAGCGTTCCGCAACTCTCATAACCATTGGAGGGCCTTAGAGTCTATACATAGGATGAAGTGTTGCCCTTCGAGGTGATGATGGTATTTTCTTATCGCCCAAATGACTGCCAGACACTTCTGTTCGTTTATGTGATAGCGCTGCTCAGTTTCATTCAACAGGGTTACAGCATACGCTATCACTTGCGGTTTGCCATTTTCATCCTGTTGGTACAGGACAGTGCCTAATCCATTTTGACACGTGTCTGTCTGTAGAATTAGCGGTTTATCTCCTTGAGGCCGCCGGAGTTGGAGAATGCTTCCGAAGGTGCTGGAACGTGCCGGGGCGTTTTTCAACCCAAAAGGCATCACCCTGAATTTTATAAGACTTCGTCTTCGGGTATCGTGAATGCAGTGTACTTCCTGCTGTCTGGATGAACAGCAAATTGCCAGTACCTGGACTCCATATCCGTGGTACTGAAAATTTTCACGTCCCCAATGTCTCACAGGGTATGGTTTAGATCAATGGCTGGGGGAGGAATCAGGTCTGTCATGTCGTTCAGGGCTTTGTAGTTCACACAAAAGCTGAGCTTGCCATCCTTTTCTGGCACTAGTACAACATGGGAGTTGTAGGGGATTTGGACGGCTCTACAATCCCTTGATCCTTCATGTTATTCACCTGTTTCATTATCAGATTACGGCGTCGCGCTGATACATGGTATGGCTGATTGTATACGAGAGCCTTTGTTGACGACCAGATTTCGTGTTCAATCGAACAAGTCTGGCATAGCAAACCTCCTTGTCCAAACGCACTAGAATGTTTGTCCAACACCTGTTTCAGGTCGCTAAATTCCAGTTCGCCTAGTTCGTGGTTTATAAGGGCTGGATCTATGGGATTTGGTGTAATAGTTTCAGGAGTGTGGTCCCAATTCACAGTTACCCAGTTCTTATCACCTAGGTAGACTCGATACTGTCCATGGTCAATGACACACTGTTGCTGTCTATGCCATGGGCAGTCGAGTATCATCTCTTCTGTTAGCACGGATGACACTACAAACTCTGTTGGGTTAGAAAGTCGGTGTAAGTTCACCGTTAGGATGATTCGGCCGTCAACCTAAAGGGTGGTATCTTTTTGTGCCATTCATATTATCTTCGTCTGGGGTCGCAGTGAAGATAATTGTTCAGGTGTTAACAGACTACTGCGAACAAAATTTCTGGTTGCGGCCGAATCTAATAACGCAAGGAACCTGCTCCCATTGATTTTGATTTTAATGTGTGGAGCGATAGGAAGTGGCGGTTCCTCAATCAGGGTGGCTACAATCGGGGGAAACAGGGAAAACCTGGAAAAGTCAGGGAAATGTCAGGGAAATTTGTGTGAGGTCAGGGAAATTAGATAAAGTAGTTTAAAATGTATTTGATAAGAAAATTAATATTGGAGTCTAGAACTGCTGCTACATGCCATCATATGAATTGTACTTCAGTTTATTCCACCTTCATAGCAAGTTTTATGAGCCTGGGGACTTTTTTTTTTTTTAGTATGTTTAATTGTAACTATTACTACACATTTTTGCTGCGGATTTTTGGTTTGGTTCTTGCAGCAAGCATTTGCATTGTATAAAATATTTTTTTAGGTGTAACTGTAAGATTTTGCAAGAAAAATGTTAACTTTAATACAATAATACATAATTCAAACACTTAGTAGTTCTCATTGAATTGATACATTATACTGTCTCTTGTCCTTGTATAATGACTTTTGTCTGGTTCTAAGAACGCTATTATTTAACCTCTGTGTTACCTCTTTGCTTTTTCAATTTGCCATTAATAGGGAGCCATCCTAAATGAATTCTGTGTTATTGTTACCACAAAAGATTTTGTAATTTATTTTAGGAAACAACGTAAAAATATTTTTAGTATTTGCTGTGTACGTTGGTCAGGGAAATGTAACAGGATACCTGGAAAAGTCAGGGAAATGTCAGGGAATTTGTTATAAGGATACTGCTAGCCACCCTGTCATTCAAGGTTGGAGGCTGGGCCCTTGTGGTTTGGTGGTGGCGGGTCACTTTACACCCCGGCAGCGTACTTTCCCACTTTAGGAGCGGGGGTTGGTTTCTCAATGCCACGTGGTTGATTCGGTGTTTCCGTCCAATTTGGTTTATTGGCTGTGGTCCTTGGTTCAGTTGGTTTGTGGGGGCAATCGTTGTTCCAGTGATTGCCAGGGCAGAACCAGCACTTCGGCGTGAACACGAGGCGGGGCGTCGGTGCAGGTGCATTCTTAGGAGCCTTGACCGATGGAGCTCATGACTCAGGGGTTTTTACCGTTTTCGGTTTTTCGAGCACAGCCTGTGCCGCAAAGTTCGGTTTCTCCTCTCATGCGCGTTCTACTAAGTCCTTGATTGTCATAAGTTTAGCTGTGAGTAAGACGTTCCTTCAGCTGGGTAGTAACATTCAACTGATTGACCGAGTGGATGTCGCCTCGTCAACTCTGGGAAACACTCGTTGAAACATTTGTTCTTTTCGGTGAGTAAATATTTCTGCCTCGTCTTTGGGTACCTGGGTCTGGCCATAAAATTGCATTGTTAACCTCAACACCTCCTCGCCAGTGAATTCAGTCGCCAACCGATTATCGAAGTGCTTCCACTCCATGAAGAATTTGCCGTAGCACTCCAGTGCAAGGCCCTTTATGTGTAGTTGGGCTCGACTTACCCACTATTGCAGGGAGGTCGGTTTCTGTAAATTCCTTTCGCTTTCCTGCGTAAAAGCTACCGGGTCGTCGTGGAGTATGCCCGCGAAATCATTAATTTTTATATCATTGTCTCACCTGGTCGCTCGATGTCCTGGTGCTGTTCCGGGTTGTATACTGGTCCGTGAAGTACATGACAGGCTGGAACGTGGTGTGAAAGTTCGTCTGCACCTCTCACGCTACTATGTGCTGCCTGGCATAGTAACCCTCTCTTCGGGCCAGCCTATACAGGTATGGTAGTAGGGTTCACCGCATGTCGTGCAGCATATCATAATTATGCCTGATCCAGGGCATGTGACCTCATTACAGAATGTTGTCGGTTGTACTCTGCATTTTTCACACCTGTACTCTAGGTCCTCCATATTACAGGCTTCATCCTTCCACCCTAAGCACAGGTGGAATGCATTGCTGCAATAATTACAGTTGATAAGGAATGCGCCAGTACCTGAGCAGTCGGCATGGCTACATTTCTTTACTGGTATGTCTGCAATTACCAAGTCGTGGGTTGCCCCTTTGGCGGTATTGATCTCCGTCTCTGAGAGAGTGATAGCTTATGGGTGTCACTGGGTGTTTACACTGGACTCCCCAAAGTCCTCTTTGCTTTCCTGTTTGACTCTTAGGTCCCTGGGCTGGGTTGATCTGGTTCGGCTTTCGCTGTGAACAGATAATTACTCTTGACGCCCTGCATTAGATGCCAGAAAATCACATGATGCGTGCCGGGTTAAGTGGTAGCTGGCACTATCGTCGTGGCTTTGAGTTGCTTTAGACGTAACACGCGGTGTTACAGGTTTACTTGTTCAGTTTTGGCTTAGTGCCCATTACCTTGACAGATCACATTGGTTGCGACTAGGTACAAAGTTTTCTACAGTCTGTCTAGCAATGGGTTTGCGAATAACTGCTTTAGTTACGATGCTTCCCACTGTGAGTTTTACTATGGAGGTAGTCAACTGGCGGGAAGTGTCGGGGATACCTGGCTTATGTATACTGTCTTCGGCCGAAGGTGATGCTGCTGGCTGGAACTGGAGGTGCAGACAACTGGCTGCAGGTCAGTGATACTGTGTTGGCCAACACGGTATCGTAGGTTCCAGGCGGCTGCTTCCAGACTCCTGGGTTTGAAAACCCCGTGTCTCACCTCAGTCTCGTCTACCAGTCTGTGCATGATGGGATGGTACTCTTGGTGAACACGTGTGTGTGGCAGAAAACCAATGTACTTATATACGGGAGAGGCCGGTCTGTCTAATAGTCGGTTGAAGCAGCGTGGTGTCGTTCTGGTTTCCTATTCAAAGCAGGCGGGGCTAATACAGACTGCTGCTTGGCAGCAAGGTAGTTTGTCCTTTGCACCTCTCTTTGAGTCGTGCCTTTTCCTAAAAGGCATAGAGGTTATGATGCCGCTGAACAGTATAGGCTGTGCACCACAGATGCGAGACAAATCCCTATCTTGGTGTTCTGCCAGCAGTGGCTGTCGGCACAAACTCGGTACTCCAGAGCCCACTGGCGGGCTGACCAGAAGCATTGAGTCGTATGGGCCACCTTCCTGTCACTACTCGATGTAGGTCACAACAAAGGCCAGGCCGTAACCCTCGAGCAAATACCCCTGTCAGCTCCTAGGTGCTCCAGTAGAGATACAATTCAAGAATACTGTCTCTCCTTGGTTGGATGAGTTACTATTGGTTGGGGCTCTACTGTTCTATCCCCGAAGATCTAGAACAGGTGGCGGTCGAATGGTGTGTGTGTTAGACTGGTGGATTTCTGATGGGGATCCACAGTCCTAATCTAATTTGTATAGTCAAACGTCCAGTCTCGATCATCAGTGCACAACGTTTACTGTTCCTAGCAGTCGTGGTGAAGAACTCTCTAGAAAGAATACCCTCAGTTGAAGGAACAAAGCCGTATTTATTAATGGCGTAATAAATACAGTGACACGTGCTATCTCTTAACTAAGTAGACGGTACGTAAGGAAATAACCTACGCTGTACGGTTGTAGGTGATCTGGTCCTGGGCTATACAAGAAAGCGAATGATATTGACGGCTTAGCATAGCTAACTTAACTTTGGGATGTCTAGATGAGATGATTAATAAAAGGCATCCACTGCTCTAGTAGCAGGTAGTGTAGTTGCCTCTACCAGCAAGTAGAGGCTGCTACTGTCCTGGAGGAATCAGTAGCGGAGGGTGTTGTGATGATAGAAGATGAAAACCCTCTGGTACATAAAGGCTATCGGCAATGAAGAGTCTCTGGTAAATGGTAGTGGTGTCGTCCAGAAGCCTCTGGTAACTATTGCTGCAGAAGGCCATTGGTGACGGCAATGGTAGCAGCCTCTGGTAGCTGCTGAAGACTTGGTGACTTGTCGAAGGCCCCAGCACGTGAAGTGGTGGAGCGATCTCAAAAATCACAAAGAATAACTTGCGAGCCCAGTCGTGCACTGACTTAAATAGTCCGAAAGGCAGGTGCAGCGGCGTGCTGCGGTGGGAGGTTTGAAGTCCCTTTAGCCCGAGGCCGGATTGGGGATAGCTACCATTTGTCTGTCTCTCGGCTTCGTGCGTATTCGGTGGCGCCTGACTGTGCTCCGAGGCGGCTGACGTCTCTTTGGTTGTCAGCGCAGTGGAATTGTAGGATGAGGTGCTCGCTGGCTTGTGCAACCTTCGTTTCTGCATGTTCGGAAGCGCCGTCCAAATTTTGTGGCGATCCGCAATGTCCGTGTACAAAGTTGGCAAGGTTCGACTCTTACTTGGATGTATTAGGAATACTAGTTCGATGAGTTGTAATTGGTTGTATTAAAAATAAGTGGGAGTGGCACGCGTCATGTCAAAGATAGTAAATGTATATTAAATTATTCTAATCACCATCTATTACTGTTGAGATTAATTGCTTGAAGTGTGTGCTTTTACTTGCATACATACATATACACGCAGTGCCCTAAAACATACCATAAACTTGAAATTTTTCTAATGTGTGCGACAAATATTATCTTGTTAAAGAACATTAAATCATACAAAATTTTGACAAAATTAGTGTGGCATGATTTATGTGAAAATTTTATGTTCATTTTTTTTAATGCATTTTATTGTGTGTACATAATTGTCGTGTGAACATGGTTAAACTCAATTGTGTAAGTAGTTCTAATAGCTATGTACATGCTAAATTTTTTCTAGATAAACAATGGTTACAATTGGGAGCTAAGATAGTTTAAGTGTGTACATGTGTGTTTGTGTATACTGTGTGTGTATACACACATACCAACTCATGTTGCATCTGATTGGATGGATGGCAACTGTTGTTTCTATGTATGTATTCATTGTTATCCTATTTACTTATACCATTTGTAAATTCTTCTTTATTTGTTTGGAATCAACCTTAAGTAGTTATTAGGAAAGTAATTGTGTTAAAGTAGTAGTTTGTGATAGGTCATCATAAACCACTGGCAAACAAGTTCAAAGTGTAGGGTAAATGTGTTATACTTATTCTTAAAACATTTATCTGTAAATCTTGCAAAAAAGTTTTGAAAACATTGTCACACTCATCAAAATACATTTTTAATATTTACTTTCCCTACTTAATATTACATATATCCTTCCAATATGCTTTGCCTATAACTTTTTTCTAATGCGATTTCATTTGTAAAATATATTTTTATATCATAATTAATTTTACTATAGTCCATTCACAGTTTCTTCGAACGTTTCTGAAGCCCTGCTAAATTAGTACTTTTGGTTACTGATTACGTATACTTCTGCCACACATAAACATAAACACTGCCATGTGACTTCTACTTTTGTAACTGTCAAATGCATTGTTTACAGTTTACAGCAGTTCAAAGAATTCTGTTGTATTTCAAAAACCATTACATACGAATACTCACAATTTAGGCCTATAACAATATTCAGGTCAGCTCTATGACTTATTTGTTACACACAATAAAGCACTTTACACATAACACACATTAATATTTTACTAGGACTGTGTTTACCCATGTTACAACTTTGGCGGAAAGAGCAGTAGTATTTTACCTCTTGTTATTGATGTGTGTTGGGTTATTTCGTTAAAAGGATGGCTTTAGTTCGAATCACTATTAAAATGATGGAGCAACCAGGCCAACGAAAAATACAGTAAATTCACGCATGCAAAAAAAGACAGTAAACTCAAACATGCAACTTGGGTCGATTATTTTGTGTACGTAGCAGCGACAAATTTATCAGATAGTGGTAAACATGTACATAAATAGGCCTACCTTAACTTTTATTCCACTCGTATTTATATGCATTGGTACTTACTGTTTTCTAGGTCTATTTCATTATTTATTTTAATTTATCTGGCTGGGCTTAGTATTTGGTTGGGGTTGTGGCAAACAGTCAAATCATAGAAACTTAAGCACATTACTCAATTGTGTTTCAAACACCTAGGGCAATGTTACAACGTTGTGATAAAACAGACGTGACTTTCAAAGAATTAATTTCATCTTAAAAACAGTTCATGGTTAAAATGTATCATTTTCACACATCCGATATGTGCAATTACACACACTGGTCCAACGTAACGTAATGGCAAAAATACTCTTTCACACACACAGCGGTCACGGCGCACTTTGCAGTATATTTATTCCTGCTGTGGAAAAAAAATATTTGTCATAACATCATAACTTGCCCAGTTAGGTTTAAAAAACACAACTGCTACGAATGTGATGCTCCATTCAGAAACACGTTAGACACCATGTCATGTCGGCCAGTCGGCATCACCAGTCGCCTGCCACTTCTGCCAACTTAGAATGTGTAGCCATCCTGCCATCACAACTCAATACACTATTATAATAAGTAATAACTGTGAATTACAACTCAAAAATAATTGTTTTTTTGTAATTAGTATTAATTATGCTAAAATTAAAAAAAGTATAATTTTCCTGCTGCACAGGTGGTACGAAACTTCCAGAGAGAGAGAGAGAGAGAGAGAGAGAGAGAGAGATTGACAAGCTCCACTTCATCTATTGAATTTTCTTCCTTTGATGGAAAAAAAAATTACCACGTCACAAGGGCCTACGCATGGTAATTTCCGGTGATATATTTAACTGTAACAATGAACTATGTTTCTTTCAGTGCTTCCTAAAAATTCAAATATATGAATAGGCAAAGTTTATTTTACAAATAGCATACCAATAATACTAGGTTAAAAATTATTTTAACTGTGAACTATTTTTCACTAGCCGTTGCCAGCACATCGCTGCTCTCATTGCTTTTAATTTGTATTTAATACAAAATAAATATTAAAAGTTATTGAAGATACTAAGTTAAAGTGTCATTTATTCAAGAATACAATACTTTCAGTTAAACACTGGGTTATATATTTGTGGTACACAAGTTATTGAAAAAACATGTTGACAAAAAATTAAGCCTAGGGTGATTTTTCAAAGGTTTGTTTCAAATCTTCCGAAGATACCGTGGATGGACTTTCATATGCATATGTGCCTCCTTTTCTAATGGGAGTTTGTTTGTAAAATTGATTTTTGCATTATAATTTGTTTCAGTGTACATCAAAACTGTTTGTAGAAATTCTGTATCTCCTCAACACTAACCCATTTAAACCCAGTGTACACAATTGCATACATTATGCGTGTGTAGGTAATTTTTGGTATGTACCGCACACTGTGAAGCTCGATGACCAATGATCTTACCTATGGGTAAATGGTTCACAAACTGTCTTAATGGTCTAGGTCATTGTTGAGTCATATAACTTTAGCTGAACATATAGACTATAGAGCATTGGCTGTGACTATGAAACCTTAAGTATAACACACACCTTATTTTTTTCTGTTTGCAACACCTGAAAAGATAAATTAAATGGAGTCTGAAAGTGTTAAAATATCCACATAATCATAGTACTTCTGGTTTCCATAATCCAACATCATGTTGATGCAGCCAAAGGTCTCAATGTTACTTAACAGTAGTCTCTTGTAATTTGTGCTTCTCAGCCATATCTTTTACTTCATCATCGTATTGAACGTTTACGATGGAATTCTGCATCACCAAGCTGTTGAAAACCAGGTTCACAGGCATCCACAGCTAACTAATCAGTTACATACTTTGTTTTCATTTACTTCACAGCCTTTGATTGCACTCAAAACAGTTGCGAGTCTGGCAGCAGAACGAATGTCATCTTGAAAGCCCTTAAAATCTGGTTGTTATGGCTGTTGGAGAAGTTCATTGAATGTGTTTTTGATAGTGGTTTCCTTCACATAGTGCCGTGACCATGAGATGCCATTAATGGCATCCAACATAGTTAGCCTTCTCCAAAAACTTACACATCATAACCTTCTGCAACAAGCTCTTTAATATAATTTGTACATTAATAATTAATATTGTTTCACAGCAGTTATGGCCTGGATTGATGTGATCCAGTACTGTAAAAACTTGACAAAAATCTGGCCGTTATATGACACAAGTGGTGTTACATCTGGGTGACACGATGCATTATCCAGAATTAAGACGGCCTTCAGTGGCAGTCTTTTCTTTCCTCGGAAATCATACACAGCAGGAACAAAGTTACAATAAAACTGTTTGTAAATATTGAATTTTTCATCCAGGTCCCTTTCTGATTTTTTAAATTACGAGAAATTAATTTTAAAGTTAATCATTGTGTTGTAATATTTGTGGTATAACAGTTATTGAAAAAAACAGGTTGACATGTTATGCCTAGGGGGATTTTTCAAAGGTTTGTTTCAAAATGTCCGAAGAGACAGCGAAAGCTCTTGGGTTTTGCGATTTCCGTATTACTATTGGTTTTAGTTAAACTCTCCAGTTGCGTTGGTGCACACGAAGATCTCTCTTTTCTAATTGTGAAACCTGGAACTTGTGCCTTAGTCTATATTGCAGAACATTTTGATCGGTAAGTCCTTCCCATGTTGGTCAATTTCATCTGCATTATGTATTTGCTGCTCTGAAAATCCATGCTCGGTAACAAAACTGGAAAACTATGCACAAAATTTGTCACATGCTGCCTTGTTTGCACAGAATTTTACACCTTGTACAGCAATTTTCCATATTCCATATCGCTGTTTAAAATGGCATAAGTCAGCTTTGATTCACCTTTGATGCCAAGCTTATCGTGGAATTTTTTCACCTTTGCTTTACACAAGTCCAGATAAAGGAACACCTTCATCTCTTTTCTGTTTGATCCAAAGATAAAGGGCCTCATCCAAATCCGCATATGTTAAGGTCTTCATGGATTTGCATGAAGCTATCTTCATGATAGCTTCACGATCAGCTTGACTTCCAGGATTTATTTATCTTTGTAACATTTTACTTATTTTTATATTTCTTACATTTAAATGTATGATCTACAAAATTAAAGTTAAATTTCACAATTACGTAAATACGCTAATCACAAAATGAAAAGTTGATTATTTACACAAAAAAGCAGGATATGGATGCTACAAAGGTTTGTTTTTGTCTTTTACTAGTACAAGGAATGTCTCAAGAGTGGACACTAGATGGCTGTGAAAACATCTCGGCTTAGGCAATAGACATGAAAACATTTTCTTAGTAAGTGCTAGATAGAAGTGAAATATTTCAGAATAAGTGATAGGTAGAAGTGAAAACATTTCAGAATAAGTGCTAGGTAGAAGTGAAAAAATTTCAGAATAAGTGTTAGGTAGAAGTGAAAACATCTCAGAATAATTGGTAGGTAGATGTGAAAAGTCTCTATAGAAGGTAAGAACAAACAAAATCACAGTAGCACAACTTTTTTTGTGTGAAATCGTAACTTATAAGTAATGAACAAATAACCTGATAACTGAATAATCTGCAACTGAATAATCAGAAGTTAGCTGCCCTAATGAATACTCAAGTGGAAACACAAGAATGGGAAATCAATGTCCAACACTTCAAATATTAATTTTCATTCCTTGAACAGTACTTCCATACATTTCTCAAAATACTTTACTTGTGTGGAAAAGGGGAAGTTTCTTCCAATAGCATTGAATTACTGTACATTAATTTTACTACTCTCTGAAAGTAAAAATTTCAATTTGTGAATAGGTTAATTTGTGTAGTTGGCTTGCCTTCCAGGGTGTGATTTCAGTAGTTCTAACAGCACAAAAAATATCTAACTGGAATAAAATATAGTTCTTACCAGTCAATAAGTGTTCAGTATTTTTATGTATTGTAACAGTTGAAGGCACATGTTCTTATGTTTTAATTTATTTTGTTATTTGATTGTATGCATTTCAGCGAGCTGTTCCTTGTCAGCGAAACTGAATGGCACAAAGTCCGCGGATCACAAATGCTGCTGGCCATGAAAGCCATTTCGTTGGCATTTGACACTGACTATGGAGTTCTTCGCCATTTGCCTTACTTTCATGAATTCATGGGCTATGTATTGTGTGTAGGCACTAGTGTATTTGGACCATGGATCCCTTATCGAGATTACGTCGCCATCTTTGAGAAACCAAAATGGGTCAGTAGAATCAGATTTGTAACTTTTAGTTATTTGGATTATATAAGTAATTAATTTTATTAAAGTAATTTTTATTTGTATTTTAACTTCAATTAAGTCGGTAATATCTTTTGTTTTATTTAGCAGTATTTTTTATATATTTTTATTGGTGCTCTCTAAGCAAAATTAACAGAAATTTCTTACAAAGTAGTTTGATTAAGGATATTTTGGCACACTAAAATTTCGAGCTCTGTAGTAAATCCTCACTTGCCTGCGGCAGGTATCATTATTTTACTACTACACCATGGAATGCAAAGCTAAGTCACTACAAATACAGTATTTACTCACGTAAATTTCGCCATTGCATAATGTCTGACCCATGCAAAATTTTAAAGACCTAAAATAGATTTTTAAAAAACCTGCATAGTGTCTGCACTTGACTTGTACAGCAGAGGACACAATCTTGGCCACCCTTGGAAGAGATGATGGAAAGTGGCAGTTGCTGTAAAGGCTTTGACCTTCAGTTCCCATATTTCTCTCTTTTTCTTACTATCTCCACTCGATGTGTTTGCAGACAAAAAACTTTAAAAAATTTGCATGTGTTTCAACTCTGTGAATGAGTGATGTTATCGTTACAGTGAGTGAATACACAAAAAGGCACTCTTTTAAATGAATATACTAATATGTATATAATTTAGAACTCTGCAGTACATTAAATTTTTGTCGCTACAGTGAATGTGTCATTATAGCCCATTCTTGTTACAATGCAGTTCTACTGTAATTATGACATTAATAATGTCCTACTATAAGAAATTTTTGGCAAGAAACTATTACATAAAAGGTTAAGAAAACAACAAATGCATACGGCAGTGGAGCCACCAGTTCAAAGTCAAATAATGAATAGCTGCTGTCAGTTGCATGCTGCTGCTATTAATAACCCATTTGCACACTGTCCATTATCAGGCTGCAGTCAAGAGATGTGGTATTAAATTTTTTTGATATTAAAAGTGTTTGGGTACTATATTTACTTACATTTGAAACAGTGATTATATGTGAAACTTAGAAGTATTATGAATTCAGGAAATTGTCAAACAGCACATTCTCATTCATAATAATATATTTTTCACAGTTTAAACTGGCATCTACTAGTCGAAAATGTGAAATTCTGTAGTTTACAGTAGTTCGTACATGATTTTTGAATTAACAGTGGCACAGTGTGTGACTAGATGACAAAGTATCACACTAATATAAATATTATTTTTGGTGAAACTGATTCTATCACAAACATAGCGTGGTTTATAAAATAAAATAATAATGATTATTTTCACATTATTGCTGACATGTGAGGGGAGTCAGGACAAAAAAAAACACAAATTAGTGAGTTGGCATCAGAAAGACTTGGCAATTGCAGTCAAAATCCAAATTATTAGCAAGCAGAATCGCTTCACATGGAAATATGTTGCATTCAAATATTTCTAGAGCTAGCAGAAAATCTAAAACTCTATTTGTTTGCATATTTGCATTTTACACATGAAAAAAAGTCATTTCAATGAAGAATGGTTTCTGAAGTGAGCCACGCACACTGGCCAACAGATGGCATCATGATAGTAGATTTCACTGCCGTCACAAATGTATTTCTATCATGTTAATTTAAGCGTAAATTTTTCATCTCATGTGGGCTCAAAACAATGCGGTTTTGAATTATATCATGTTAAATTAATATACAAATATTTGAAAAATAATCAGCTATAATTGTGCGGCCTCTTCAATTAATATGAAGCAAGCACTAGCTACGGGCTATGAAGAAGAGACAAACGAAGCTTAACTATTGCATATGCAGGAGTTTAGTGTAGTGTATGTTATTTGTATATTAAGTGAACTTATGTTCCGCATTTAACATAGTTTTTATAGTTGGGCATAATGAGTCAGTGCTAATTGGATTTGTGCTATTATAATTTCTCAAAGTCAGTGGGCTTAGCCAGGTTCTTTAAGGAATTGAGGTTTTAATTAAATAAAAGAGTTTAGAATAATTTCATAATTTATTTACAAAGACTACAAAGAATATACCCTCAACTTACTGTCTCACAATAAATGATTATCACTAGATATTTTCAATAAATCAATTCAATAAATAAAATTTTCAATCACATCAGAGTAATTAATGTAATCAAATACTAAAATCAACCCAAATAAACAGTATATCGAAACCTATTTAATTATATTTACAAATTAGAAGTCCATATTTGACAGTTCCAATAGTTATGATATGTGTCAGCATCACACTTTTACACGGTCCCACCTTAATTCAATCCACATTCCACCAGTCCAGAATGTTCTAGAGTGCTCCAAGCACCCCCATGCACCATAGCCTTCTACTCATTGGGTGCTACGCCCTCTTATCAGTTCACAGCAAACACATACTTCCTTGCCATTGTCGGTTCTCTCTGCGGATGTGTCTCGCTGCACCAGATTCTCCTGATTGCCGCACTTCAGCTAAATGGCTACCACAAAGACTGCGAATTCACCATCACTAAAGGTATCTAGAGCCTTGTCTGCTTTAGGCCAGAAATTTCTTTATATATCTGGTTGCAACGAAGAACATGATTACCAGAAAATTATTCCTCATCCTCCCAAGGAAAGGGTTCCTACAGCAGGGGGGAGAAGGGGCTGTGATTCCAGCCAGGTCGGCTGTTAGTCATTCCCCTGGCTGCAAGGCGATGTAGCAGTGAGTAGGTCTGCCTGTAGGGATGAGAGGGTTGAGGTGGTTCACTCCCAACAGTGCTGGAATCACGTGTAATCAGATAACATGGCGCTCAGGACCAGTGTGGAGTCCGTATGTAACACTACTATATTCTGAAGAAAGCTATAATGTGATATGAATAATGGTAATTAACAATTAAGTACTCAGTTCTACTTGAATGGGAAACATGTTAAGTACTATATGTGCATTTACACTCATTTACGATAAAATTTGATCACCCTGAATGTATCACCGCAGTGACACCAAGTGGGTACAGGCACGGGTCATGGTAATATGTATACAGAAAACATAAAAATATTTTACCACAACAAGCTTGTATTTTAGGAGCCAGCACGTGCTGGATGCACTTAGTATGGTGTTGGACCACCCGTAGCATGGAGACAGGCAGCGATACGGTTAGGCATGGAGGCATATAGACATCAATTGTTCTGAGAAAGATCCTGCCACAGTTGGTGAAACTGACACTCCAAATCTTCCATAGTTGCTGCTGGTGGAAGTTTCCATCCAATCTGGTCCCAAACATTCTTGATGGGCAAGAAAACATGTTGACATCATGAAGGCAGGCCAGAGTTACCTGTGCTGTGATAGGCTGAGTATTAACCTGCTGGAGAATGGGGTTGTCAAGCTGCACTGGGAAGGGGATCGTACATGTTCGTAGAATTTCCTGGACGTATCGCTGTGCTGTCTGTGTTCCTTCAATCACCACAAGTGGGGTTTGGGTATAGTAAAAAATGGCACCCCACACCATGACACCACTCATTGGGGTGGTGTGCAACTCAACAATGAAGCGTTGATTACAGCGCTGGCTAGGATGTCTCCAGACTGAAATTTGGTAGTCATCTGTATCCAAACAGAACCGTGATTCATCGCTGAACACGGCCCGTCACCAATCCGCATGCTGCCATGCTGTCTGTTCCTAGCAGGAGGTAACATGTGCTTGGCGATGCTCAGGTCGTAATAGTACACGTAGTGACAGAGTGACGGCAGGTCTCACTCTGCTAGTTGCCTGGATTTGGCACTGGTGAACATAGGCATATCCCCAGGTGCCATGACATGTCCCTGGATTGTATGCAGCAATGCCAATGGATTGTTTACAGCCTGTCGTACAATGAAACTTTCTTCCCTGGGGTAATAGTCCACGGGGGCCAACCGAAGCCTTTTTGTCAGGTGTCTGTACCATTCTGTTCTCACTGTGTCCAACTCTGTCTCATAGTGTAAGCAGAACGTTTCAATGGGGCGAGCAATGTACCAAAAGATTGAACCTGTCTCTCTCGTAGGCTGACGATGGGGAGTTTCTCAAACTCATTCAGCAGAGCAAAGGTTTGTAGAATGTGCCATTGGGGCATGCAGCGTGTCCACTGGACTTGGCTCTGTGGCCCACACTGCTACTAAGGCCTTATTTGGTGTCTAGCAGCAATTAATGATTGAGGGATATGTATGTCTCCTAGTGGCACATCCACACAAACAAACTGCATTAAACGCAAATGGGACACATGTTGTGCTGTGGCGATACTATGTGGCAACCTTCATTGTACTTGAGCTATGTGTTCACAGTGATTTTTTTTTTTTTGCAAATGAGTGTTATGTTATTTTTAATTAAAATTTTGAACTTTTTTTCCATTCTACCAACATTTCAAAAAACTTAATATGTTGCATTATTTGCATGATTACATCTATATTGGTGCTGTAGTATGATTTTTAATTTTTTTTATCATAATTTTTTGTGGATTTATAAGTTTGCTTTTTTTTCTGTACTGTAGCTGTTTAAGTTGATGTTTTTGTATTATGGCCGTATACATTAGAACCTTGTTAAATTAGATCAATGGGGGGTCCGGATCCAATCCGGGATAGTGAAAATCTGGGTTAACCAGAGAATTTGGGAAAATCTATAAAAATACTACCTACTCGCCAAAAATTTCCTTTATATTGAACAAAACATGCTTGAAACATATTTGCTGGTTACAAACACATTATCACACACAAAACACACACACATAAAGTATAGTCTGCTTCTTGGAAAAATTACTTGTAAGCTTCTGCTATGTCGTGTTTGAGTACAGCTTGCGAGCTGCACAATCACACATCCTTTTCACAATAGAAGCTCGACTGGTGTTGTCTTCACCTGCCTCTTGAAATAAACTATTTGTTCATCTAACTGGTACATTGCTTCTGCACGACTCATAACTGCCGGTTTTTTGTTATACTCATCTGTATCCTCACAATTTTCGGCCTCTTTAGATGAACAAGATGCAATGATTTCTTCATTAGTAATTATACTGTAACCTCAGTCATTTTTTGCTTCCAACCAACTTTGTGTCACTGACATTGACAGCTGAGCAACCATCAATCTTTTGAAACATGTCAATAAATTCTTGAGGCTAGATGGTCGTTGAAGTCTGACGTGTGCTGGACTAATAGGTATGCTCAATGTGGTTTTAGCTGTGTTAGGACATGCAAGCTTGGTTTAGCACTAGCTAGACGTTTGAGCTACATTTATGACCAGCGACTCGTGCTGGGTGTGTCGGATGGCGACTGGGTATGAATTTTTCTACTGTCGGAGCGACAACAGGATTGGTAGATATACTTGTTGGTTTTGGAGTACCTGTGTTATCAGGAGTTACTTCGGTCAGTGAAGATGGAGCTGGTGCTGGCTGGCTGGAACTGGCGACTCTTGTAGGAGAGTAGTCGATGTTGGTACCGTGCTGACCAACATAGACTCTTGCAGGAGAGTAGTCGATGTTGGTACTGTGCTGACCAACACAGTACTGTTGATTCCACTCCCCAGACTCTTGACTCCAGAACCCGGGGTTAGCTGCCCTGTATCTTACCTGAGTACCTTGCTATCAGCACATACCACAGGGTGATACTTTTGGGCTATGTGAATGTGCACAGGGAAATAGATATAAGTAAATACTGGAGACGAAGGTCTCTCCAGATGCCGGACAGACTGAGCTCTGTCCCGGTCTGCTTGCGTACTAGGAGTAGGCGGGTCAAATACACACTCTCACTTGATGGTGGTATAGGCCGCCTTTTGCTCCTTCTTCTGCGAGCTGTGACTTTTTCTAAAAGGCATAGAGGTTAGGTTGACACTTGATGCATGCTGGGCTATAAACTATATGCATGGTCAAAATGGTTTAGTATCGTTAGGCCATACATGCTTGGCTGTTTACTAGCTATACGTTTAGGCTACGTTTATTGCTAGCAACTCTCGCTAGATGATTCGGTTGGCAACTGGTAGTTTTCCACTACTGTTATGGCAACTGGCTTGTTTGGGACGCAGGTTGATCTAATAGTACCTGTCTTAACAAGGATTGCTTCGGTCGATGATGGAGGAGCTGAGGCTGGCTGGTCGGAACTGGCAAAGCTGGTGGAAGGTTGTTGGACATTGATACTGTGTCGACCAACACAGTAATGTTTATTCCACACCGCTGACTCTTGACTCCAGAGCCTGAAGTTAGCATCCCTGTACCTTACCTCAGTACCATGTATCAGACCTCGTACTACGGGATCATACTCTATGGTGATATGAGTGTACACCGGGAAATAAATATATTCAAACACTGGGGAGGAAGGTCTCTCCAGAAGGCGGGTGAATGACGCTCTGTCCCTGTCAGCTTTCCTACTAGGAGTAGACGGCTCTAATACACTCCTATGCTTGGCAGCAGTATAAGTCGCCTCTTGCTCCTCCCTCTGTGAGCCTTGCCTGCTACGAAAAGACATACAGATTCCTGATGGGACTCCGCACTCCTACTCTATGGGTTTGTACTGGTTTATCAAAACCTGGTCACAGTTGACAACGTACAGTACATATATTCCTAGTGGTCAAGGGGAATACCTTCAGAACAGATACTCATTGAGAAAGGAACAAACTGTGTTTATTAGACATAATAAATACAAGTGACGCGTGCTACCTCCTAACCAAGCAGAGAATGAATATGGAAGTATCCTATGCTAGACAGGTTTAGATGATCTGTTCCTAAACTACCCAAGTTATCTAGTGGCTTTGACAGCTATGATAACTCAGTCGCAGCTACTCTATACAAGGGGCGTCTAGAAAGGCAATAGAAAAAGGGGTGCCACTAATTTAAGAGCAGTGGGTGTAGTTGCCTCTCCTAGCAAGTAGAGGCAGCTACTGATCCTGGAGGAGCTGCAGCGAAGGTGTGGTGTAGACTTGTGAAGAAGAAAAAGAAGAAGAGCTTCTGGTAGATGATGGTGGTTGTTGACAATGAAGCCTCTGGTAACTGCAGGTGCCTGCTGCAGAAGCTTCTGGTAAAGGCTGCAGGAGCCTCTTGTATCATCAATGGTAGCAGCCGCCGAAGATTGTTGAGCAGTAGAAGGCCCCAGCACACAAAGTGTTAGAGCAAGCTACTGGAGAAAGTGTAACTCCCAAACCCTCTCGTGCACGGACTTATATAGTGCTCTCGGCGCCTCGGGCTATTGACGTCATTTGGAGCAGGTGTAAAACCCCCACACTCGGTTTCTTTTATTCTGGGCGCTTTGTGATAGTTTCGCCCTGGTGAGTCATCACACTTCGGGAAGGCTGGTGCGAGAGGTGTGACGTGGTTTCACACATGGCGGCTTGTTGGCTCTCCACACGGAGAGGGGGAAGGGGCAGCGTGCTTCTTGACGGCTTTCGTAACCTTATTTTCCACGTATTTAGAATTGCCCTCCAAGGTTGTGGCAATCTAAAACACTCATTTAATATGTTGCCAGGTTTAACTCTCTCTCGGGTGACATAGAAATACGTAAGGCAGATGAGTCGAAGTCTTAATAATATACAGGAAAGCGGCACGCACCAATCCGCCCCTCCGTTGTGATGACTCATCGGGCGAATATGGCAGAGTAGGGAATGAAGTTGTGCCCTCTCATCTTGAAGATCACATTGTGTAGAACATCGAAGAAAAATTTTTTTGAAATTCTAGGCAGGACCTTTAACTCTGGGCTGCTTGACCGCTTTAATTGTGCTGACAGACTTGCCAGCTTTTACGATTTTTCTGTAAAATGTACGGAAATCATACCAATTTTATGATTTTACGCAAATGACTTAATTTTTTTTCAAAATTCAGTTACTGCAAAAAACTATGGAGTAAATATTTACTAGAGGCGGGACCTTTGATTCTTCGATACCTCAATATTGGAACATATTGAAAGTATTGAGTATCGTGATGTGCATTTGTTCGATGCGTGAAATATGTTACCGGCAAGAGAATGGCTTGGTCCGCCATTTTCCCAATTGTCATGAAGCAGCACAGTTAATTTTCGTTCTGTGGTTTACTAGTTTCGGAAAGCTGGTGAAATGTTGTATTTATTTAATGATTCAGCAAAATTAATTTGTATTGATGGCAGAGAAACGTGTAGTAAGGATTGAAACAGAACAATGTGTATTCAGGAGTTGCAAGAAGGAATTAAAAACAGTCAGTTGGTGTATATTGTAAATAATATATTTTGAAACGGTTATCAAAATGTTTGACATGTACGTGGCCTAGAAAACCATTATTTCAACTCTGTCTTGCATTGTAAAAATAACACGTTCTCGCCAAAAATATTTACGTCCCAAGCATGTTTAATATTCAAATTGTTACTAACTACACATTTATCGCATTTTCTTTCGGTAGAGTTAAATCTTGACAGGTTATATAATAATTTGAGGCAATGTCTGAATTGGCAGATTTTGTTGACCAAATGATTGCGTGGCCCGATTTTGTATATAAAAATGGTGACGTATTTGGTACTTCGTATTTTGTATCTAGCAGATATTAGCAAAAATACAAAATGACAAAATCAGTGCCATGTTTATTTTTACTTTAAAAACACATACGCAAATGCATAAATAAAATAACAAATTACTGTTCGTAAAATACATTAGGCATATTTTAAAAAGCAAGTAAGAGTTGTGCTTGGGGGTTTTTATATATTCTGCAACTAAAGTTTTTTAAAAGTTTTTATTGCATAATTTATTATTTTCTTATTTATTAACATATCCATAGCATTCCAGTGATATTAGTAAAAATATTACGTTCTTTTTAAGAATTAAATTTAGACAAAACCCCGTCTTATGAAAGTCTTTCCCAACCCCATCCAATCCGCTGTCAATAAAATTAACGCAGCCCCAGCAGTATGACTTTGCCATAACATAAACAAGGTAGGTTGGAATGGTAAGCTACATTGATCACAGCATTTGTTTATACTCATTGTTTTCTTCATAGACAGAGCAGCTGTTTAACAAGGATACATTGCAGCCGCGTTATATTTCTAGAACTCAAAAGTTAGTGATCTTATGTTCTGTATTCTGAATGCAAGTATATATTTCGATTTTTTACATGCTATTTGTGTTCACAACGGGTATTTCATATTTATTTTACATGTTTTGTGTATGTACAATCTAGTGAAAACGACCAAGACAAAACAACAAACAGAATAATACATTTATCTTACTTCAGGTAGCGGAAGAATTGCTATTGTTGTTTTTCATCCGGCAATATACAATTTCCACATTTCCTCTATCTGACTTAATCCAGAAAAAAATGGACTGCTGGTTTTTATAAATAAAAATTTGTAAGCTTTCTTAGTTCAAAAATTGACATGTGTGTACATGCACATTTTTGATATCCAAGTTTTTAAATGTCATTTTTAATTTTAAATCAATGCAGAATAGGGATCTTGTATATTACAATATGACTTTTTAATCTTTTTATGGTAAACATATTAATACTATAAATGTGAATATAATAGGACATGGAAGTTATCTTAAATTAATGTATATTTCAGCTGAGGCAAGGAATAAGTATATTTTTGCTTTGCATGTCATACTAAGCAAACACATTTTGATGACGTAGAAGTCTTCTCTAGAGGAAATCGTAGTTTCTGGTCTGAAACACAAAACTAAAGTTAGATTATATTAAATTATCATTGTAAAATTATGGAAATTTTGTTACTGGTAATTATATGTGAATGTTAAGAAAATTAGTGTATGTGAAATTGCAGCGAGCAGTTTATGTATGTTTGAATTGTTTTTATCCATTTTACTGATTGAAAACTAAAAGTTTCAAGTTTGCGCTCCGTCTGTGTGCTGGGGTCCTTCGGGAAACACGTGGCATGCAGCATGCCGGCCGTAGCACTTGTCTCGTTCTTTGGGCGGGCTCTCTCTGTGCCTCTCACCTTGGCAGGTTGGAGCGACAGTCTGCTAATGTGTTTGTCTCCTGTGGTGAGGATTAGTGTCAGGAGTGACGCGAGTGTATCGGATGTCCCCCGGCCTACTTTATTACCCATGCTGTTGACAAAACTCAGCATAGCGCTGTAGCTAATCACAATTATGTATACAACAAGAACCTGTGGGAATAAATAGCATAAAAGCAACAACACGTAAAAAGACGATTGGGAATAAAAATATGTACAAGCCTTACTCGTGGAAGGCGGGGTGGAAATACAAACTATCACGAAGCTTGCTGTTATGTATAAGTTAAATAAAGCCTAGCACTCTTTCTTCGGCAACCTTTGGGTCTCAAAGCAAGCAAAATAGTTACATGTGACACGCCAACCTCAGGCCCTCAATCACCTTGGCTAGTCAGCTAGCAAAACAAACGAGTACACTTTAATAATGATATGACACGGTTATAATGCGCACGTTGGTGGTCACTTTCAATACTAACAAGCAAAACAATGAATCACATAATCAATATTAGTTTCATAACCCTTCTACCTTGTCTCATTGTGGTGAGTTCATGGGAGCTCCGTGGTTCTGAGTTGTGGTTCGACTCTTAGTTAGTGTACAAGGTACGTAAAACATATTGAAAATAGGTGCACACACTCAAACTTATGAAAAATTACAATGTTACGACACACAAACCATACATTATATGATTAAGAAAGAAACTGGTAAGAATCTTCGTGGGTGTTATCTTCACAAGGACGCTGTAAAAACTCAAAAGGCTTATTTAATTGTGTACCTACACATCAAATTATTGAAAATAAAATAATCTAAGCTAACTATCTTCTTGGAGGGAGTCCAGATTTATATTATTACTATTCCTACTATGTACAACGTGAAGTCTCTGTCTTCATGTAATCACTGGTGGAGTGTCTATAGGTGATGCATAATTACGAGTGGGCTGTCGACCACTTACAATGGAATCTTACGCTGGTGAGGAGAAAGTGTCTGTCTTTTCACTGGGCTTGCACTACAGCATAATAACGGTTGTTTAAACAAGTTAAATTATTCTTTTATCACTACGGTGAGTGTCTGCATAATCATCACGTATTCCTCACTGGTTTCTATCCTATCTCACCTTGATTACGGCTGTGTAGGTTATCTACTGATGTAGTACTGGTTGAAACTAGCCTAATTTGAGTGTCTAGAATCTAATCTCTCTGTCTTTGACTTGTCGGCTAGTTGATTATTATGTCAGGTCTATAATGAGTCCTGATTGTCACTGGTGTAGTAGTTTGGTTCCAACTACCTGGTTGAGTTCTCAAGTTACTGAGCACTGCACTTTCTTTTTGGTGGTCTTGGTTTTCGCTTGTCTTCCCCTCTGCCTTAGTGTGGCATGGCCCAGATACGGCCACGTGAACCGAGACATGGACCTCCATGGTGACTCCTTATACCGGCCAGGCACTGACTCTGCTTTGGCAGCACAAGGGGGCATCAGTCAACAGGGTTCACCACGTGGTGCTGGGTAATAGTCTTCAGCTGCAACCGTTGGGGAGGGGCAGTGGTGCAAGGGACAATATTGTAGTGCAAGGGAGTGGCATGGTAGAGCCCTTCACCTTGACTGCTCGGGTTCCTACCCATGGGGCAGGAAGTTTCTTCACTGAGGCAGTGCGAGGGAGTGGCAGAGTACTACCCTCCATCTCGACTGCTGATGTTCCTTCACGATGAGCTGGTCATTGTGGGGCATTAACGGTATTGATGTCCGGATTGGTGGCCAGAGGGTGGGATGGCTTTTCGACCTCTGCAGTTCTCGTGTTGAACAGGATAGTGTCCTCTTGGAGAAGAGGAGGTTGTAGGTCGTCGGAATCAGCATGGCTGGATGCCCTAGGTTCATCGGTAGTCATTCGAGCGAGGGCAGAATGAGCCTCTTATCCTCGACTGTACCGACGGGATTTTCCTGTGTGGCAGAAGATTGGGGTGGAGCGTTTGCATCTGCACTACTAGACACCCCCTGTAGTGTTGGGTGTTCTTCATTGAGGACAATAATCGGCTTCGTGGAAGTTGGTACAACCATGATTCTTGTCTCCGGTGTTTTTTCCAATACCACAGTTGTAGATTGGGTCCTCTGCATCTGTGCTTCTTGACAGCCCAATGGAGGGTAGCGGTAGCTCCTTGGAGTCACAAATCGGCTTCGTGGAAGCTGGAACGACCTTGTTTTCTGGCTCGGAAATTGTGCTAGGTGAAGGGGAAGGTGCTTGTGTCGCCTATACCTCCTTCACCGGTGGCGGTTCAGATCTCTTGGAGGTGTCTGGCCGTATTCCCTGTCTTGGGGGCTTTGCCACAACACTTCGGTGCAGCTAGGGGTGGCCCACTCATGTCTGGCGGTGACTTTGTGGGCGTAGCTGCTAGGCGTCAAGGACAGGCATCTAGCGGAGTCTGCTCCTTGGCGTTGGGGTAAGTCTACTATCCCAGGTAGAGAGTAGATTGGCTCCCTGTCGGGTTCTGGGGTTCGTGCCTCGGGCCTCTTCGGTGGCCTTGGCTCGACTTCTGGAGGTGCCATGCTTGGAGTCGGGTTGTCCTCGTCCTCGGAATGTCATGGATGTCCATCTGTGGCAGCCTTCCTCTTGGCTAGGTATTTCACCCGGAAAGGGGCGTATTTGGCCTTGGGTGGCCTTTTGGATCCGTCCCCGCAGGTGTTCGGCCGAGATTATCTCGTTTGCCTACAATGCGGTACGGATCATCCCATTTCTCAGCAAGACCTGTGCTGAACTTGTTGCTGGCCTTGCTGAGGAGATGACTTCTAAGTAGGACGGCTTCATTGAGGTTGAAATCTCATACCCTGTCTTGGGTTGAGGGTATTTCTTTTGGATATAAGCATCCTGAGCTTTCAGAGCGTTGTTGGTACATGCTAGCATGCTAGTCAGACCGTTTTCTGGCTGTGGCATATCTGTGGGTATGCTATCCCACTGCCAATCACCAGGTTGGCGCAGGGGTTGGTCCAGAAGAAGATGACTCGGGCTGGTGTTTACCGCTTCGTTGGTACGGCGGCGAAGAGCAAACAAGATGGTGGGGATATGCATACCCCTGTGTCTGTGATCATTGCCCTCGGAGGCACTTCTTAATCTCCTGGTTCCTCTGTTTAGTGGGGTTGGCCTGCGGATGGTATGGACGGGTAGTCTATCTTTCTACCTACCATCCTTGGCATGCTGATTGCCACTGGTGACTGCAAATTGCGTACCATTGTTAGTCAGTATGGCTTGGGGGTATTCTCAGCATGGAAATACCTCAGCCTCCATCTTCCAAATTATAGGGGTCCAAAAGTGCTGGGGTGTTCATCTAGAACTTGTTTTAGTTTGTTAAATTCAGACTCTCCAAAATTCGTGGTTGATCTTAGTTGGATCGAGGGGGTTATGTAATACGGCTTCGGGACTGTGTTTCTAATTCACAGTTTCCCAGTACTTATCTCCCAAGTAAACTCGTGACTCAGGGGTTTTCACCATTCGTGGTTTGTCTAGTGCAGCGTGTGCTGCGAAGTTCTGTTCCCCCTTTCTGGTGAGCTCTACGAGTTCATCAATTGTTGAAAGCTTGGGTATAAGTAATACATTCCGCAATATGGGTAATAGTATTTGATTAATTGATAGAACTGAAGTCACCTCATCTACTCCTGGAAATACTCGCCAGAATATCTTGATGCATGTCGCTTAGACTAGTCAGTGTTACTTTTGGTGAGTGCAAGGTCAGGCACGCTTGGGTACTGAGTTACTGTGATTGAGTTGGCTTTCTACTAGAGACTAGCACTGTTCGAGTACGAAATCTGCCGTGGGCAGAACTGCAATATTTCTTACTAAGCCCATTGAGGCAGGGCTGACTTACCAGGGTACTCACTCATCAATTTCCTGCGTTCCAGTGTAGAGGTAGGCCGGCTGGGGCGAGCAGGACCTTGGGTGGTGCTAGTTGATGAGGTGCTGTACAGAGAGGCGAGGTAACTTCAGCTCCAGGCAGCGGCTGCACTGCTTCCGAAGAACAAGTTGGATATGCCCAACCTGGTGTGCGAGGGGAAATACACTGGGGTGCTTGCTGAAGTGGACTGCCACTCGAGGTGACAGGCAGACTGAGTACGTTCCCGTGGGGTGTCTCCACCAAGTGTGGATGGGTGATTGGTGCCCACTTGCTTAGCAGTAAAGAACTCCTCCTCCGCCTCCCCCCTTCAAGTACAGTACATTAGCCCAAATGGTATAGAGGCGGTATCGACGTTTAACTTACTTTTTGTCGGTGCAAGCAATTGATGGTACTCCTACTAAGTGTAAAGCCCAACAACAGTTGACGGCGTGAACATTGTGCTCCTACGGTTCTGCTCCTTGGCGCACAAACCTAGAGCTTTGGGTCATATGAGCCGTCTTCCTACTACTGTCAGGGTGAGTTCCAGCAACAGTAGGGCACTCCAGTCCCAGGCAAATACTCTTGCCAGCACCCTTGGCGCTCTGGTCAGCGATACAACCTAAGGGGGCTGTCCTGCTCCTGATGGACATGTACTAGTGGTTGGGGCTCTACCTTTCTGTACCTGGGTGCATAGAACGGGTGGCCATTGAAAGTGGTGTTTGTGTTGGCGTACAGATATCTGATGGTGATCTGTAGTCCTACACTATGGTTCGTTATGTTATTACACCCGGTGTTCCTAGTATCGGATAGGATGTACTTCTAAACAAACTTACTCCGAGGATAGGATTAAAAATTGTATTTATTATAAATAATAAATACTGGTGACTTACCTACTACTAAGCAGAGTGAGAATGGAAGTAACCTATGCTTAAAAGGTGGACGTGACCTGCCCTTAGACTAATCAAGTATAGAATGGACTTGACGGCTATGAAAACAATTCTGACGCAGTTGCTCTAACCTGGGGGTGTCTAGAAGAGACCAAACAGCGGGGGCTACTACCAGAAGGGCAGTGGTTGTAGTTGCCACTTACTAGCAAGTAGCGGTGACTGTTGATCCAGAAGGGTCAACAGCGGAAGTGTGGAGTGTAGTTGAGCAGGCTTCTGGTGTTGGACTTCCGGAAGCAGATGGTGCTTGAAGTCTTCAGGAGCTTCTTGACGAAGTGGTAGAAGTCTCTGATCGTTGATAGCGGAAACCACTGGTGGTCATTGAAGAACTGGAAGCTCTTGGAGAGGACTGTGAGGGCCTATGGTCAGTAGAGAGCCCCAGCACAAAAGTGTTGAGGCACTCTACTGGAGAATACAATGGGCGTCTTTGGCTGCACACTTCCTTATATTGTGCGCTCAGCTGGCCTATGCCTGGGCTGGAGTGGGAGGCGTAATGTCACCCTGTGACATCTGCTTTGGTGCAAGCGGGGTGGGAGAATCTACCCTTGCGCTCTGTTATATAGCCTCGGGCGCTCGGCCTTCCTTGGGCAGCTTCGTGGCAGTGGCTACACTTTGTCTGCCAGGTGCTCTGGTAGGCTGATAGTTTTCCGTGGCCGCTTGGAACAATGCTTGTTTCACGTGCTAGGATCGCCCGCTAGGGTTGGAGCAATCCTGTGCACAATCATGAATAACGTGCTGGGTTTGACCATTCCTGGAGATACGTAGATACTACATGAGTAATTAGAAGAAGTTGGGTCTGGTACATCAGGAAAATACCACGTGTCTGTAACTGTCCCTGCTCGGGAACAATCCTGTAGCCATCTATGGTTGTGTGGTTCCTGGTAGATATAACATGTCAGGATGAGTCAAAGTCGTGTTTAATATAACTCATATAAGCTGCCAAGCATCTATTTGCCCCCCTTCCCGACCCTCCTCGGTGTGACAGAGGCTCATCTATCATGGTTAAAGGTGGATCAGGGGACAGCAAAACTAATCCCCCTGCTCTGGAAGGTCTAAGCATGATAGAACCTCGAAAAACAAATTTCATGTTAGGTAGGTGGACCCCTTAACTCTGGGTCGCTTGGTATTATCTGTCTTTCCTGTTCTTCTGTGTGCTGGGGCCCCTCGTAATCACATCGGGCTGGGAGGAGTAGCAGCGCTAGTTCTGTCTCACTCTGGCATGCTGTTTCTTTCTCTTTTTCCAGCATCTGGCTGCCCCATGTCTCTGCTCTGCTAATGGGTTTACCCCCCTATGTGTTGGCTTACTCTTAAGGTTGAAGTGGTGTACTGGATGTCTCACAACCTCTATTAAAATATGTGACATTTACAAGCTCAGCATAAATGCTGTGGTTACATAATATAGAGATAATGACAACATTAACTGTGGAAAAAATATGTACATAAAATAACGCGTATTAAATGCCTTATTCGCGGGTACAATGCCTTACTCGCGGAAGGCAGGGAGGAAACTAATAATCGCTTGCTTGCGGTGGTGTATTCGTTTGGAGGAAACCCTACATTCTTTTATAGGCAACCTGTGTGTCTCTCTGCTAGCACAACAGTTACATGTGACATAATGAAAGGTTGCCAACCCCAGGCCTTCCATTTCCTGAGGCTGGCTAGTCACCAATTCAAAACGAGTACCCTTTAAGAAACAATAATTATAACGAACACATGGGAGTTCGGAGGTCACTGTACATGCTTATCCTTATTTAATACATATATCACTCAGTTGTTTACAATCTGTACCTTTGGGATACTTTACACAAGTAGTTAAAAGCTCTGAGACTTTGTCATGGGTTCGAGTCTCCCTCAATATAAAAAGGCACAAATATTTAAAACACATACTAAACACTCAAAGATGACAAGGGCACTGTTTCATAATATACAAGGCTTTATGAAAGACAATATATGGAAAGAAAACTTTTGTTTAAAAGATCTTGGGCGCTTCGATAGCGAGTCTTTTGTTCGGATCCCGTGAGACCTTATATCTTCACACAAAACCCTTTTAAAATATATGGTTATATATAATGGTGTACCTACACATCTATTAATTGAAACTAAAAAAAACTAGCCTAATCTATTCTCTCTTGTGAGGGAGTCCATTTCTACATTATAACTAACTGTACAAATATGAAGTTTTTCTTCATGTATCACTGGCTTTGTGGTGTGTGTCTCTAAATGATAACCTGTATCCCTGGCACTTCGGAGAGTGTCTATCAGCTTTACAGTGTTTGTAGAAGTGGGCTGTGGGCCACACTCATCTTTGTGATGATGTGAGAATACCTATACATTTTTTGGGCGTACTGAGAATAGCTAAATAACTTCTCATTCTAGTTTGTCTGTTTAAATTACATGTATCACTCACACATTAGGGTTACCTTTATTGGCAGTTGCCTAATTAATGTCTGTTCATTCTGAGGGCTAATCTACAAGCTCCTACATCACATGTTACAGGTTTCTGCTTGACGGAAGCTTAGTTACGGCTACTCGTTGCAAGTTTATCTTCACTGGTTACATTCTTTATTACCTAATGAATGATAGTGCTAATGTGAGTGTCCGGAAGTGGTCATGTCTGGCATTACTCTCACTGTTTACTAAGTGGTGGCTATCACTAGATAACAGCTTTTAATTTTAGGACCATAACGAGTCGTAAAAGTCACTGTGGGGAGGTAGCTTAGTTATGTCTACCTACGTAAGCCTCTATTTATGAAGCACTGTCTTACTTGTTGGCTGTCTTGTTTTTTGCCGGTATTCCTCTCTGCCTCAGTACAGCATGGACAGGATATGGGTATATGAACCAAGATGTGGGCCTCCATGGAGACTCCTTGTACCGGCCGGACACTACAACTGCTTTGGCGGCACGAGAGGCATCACTCTCTGTGGTTCAGCACGTGGTGCTGGGGCATCATCTTCAGCTGCAACCGTTGGGGAGGATAGGTCATGTACTAAGGATGATGAGGCAGTGCCAGGGAGTGGCACAAAGGTAGAGAACTCGACGTCGACTGCTTGGGTTCCTACCTGGATTGTAGGTAGATTCTGGACATCGAAGGTCTCATTGTCTGGATCAGTGGCCAGAGGACGGGTATTCCCTTCAACCTCGGTGGCTTTCATGGTGTCCTCTGCTCATTCAGAAGGTGGTTGTAGGACTTTAAGGCGTTGCTGCTGCTTACCTCACCTATCGTTTTGGTATTCTCCTGAGCGGGGCGCTCTCGAGCCCCTCGTCCTCAGTGATACTGGGTGGCGCTTCTGCTCATCCAGAGGATGCGGTTAGGGTGTCTGCTTCACTGTGGCTAACCGTCCCTATCTAACTGGTGATGTCCTGAGCAGGGGTGCTGTCGGGCACCTCTTCCTCAGGGATCCCAGCTGGTTTTACTTCTGTACCGTCTGCCTCTGGTACAAAAGATGGAAGTGGCTCGTCGGTGCCTCGGTCGCTCTGCGGCTCGCTTACCATTGGCGGTGTTTCGTTAGGGTCGAAGGTCGGCATCATGGTTGTCCTCTCTGGTTCTACTCTTGGCTCTGGAGTAATGACAGGCTGGGGGGAAGGTGCAGGTGTTTCTTTCGCTTCTTTTGCGTGTGGGGTTTCCGATCGTTCCGAGATCCTACTACTGAGGCAAAGTTTCTGGCTGGACTGTCGATCCAAGGGGCTTCGCCAAGAAACTTCGCTTATTCCAGGTGATACCCGGTCACGTGTGGCTGTGACCTTGCATGTGTAGCTCGTCAGCGTTGAGGGCAGGGATCTTGCGGAGTCTGCTCCTCAGTGCATCGGAAAGGTCTACTCTCGGGGGTTGAGAGTAGCTTGGCTCCCTCTCTGTGTATAGTGTTCTTGCCTCGGGCCTCCTGGTAGGCCTAGGCTCAATTTCGGGAGTTCATGTTTTATCTTGTCATGGTCTATTTGCATCAGTATCGCTGCTTCAGTGCTGCTCTCCCAATTCACTGTGACCCAGTATTTATCGCCTAGGTAGACTCGCTGTTTCCCATGGTCTATGACACGTTGCTGTTGTCGTAGCCAGAGATAGCCGAGTATAACTGCGTTAGTGAGGGCTTGGGAGACCACAAACTCAGCTGGGTTAGAATGCCTATGTAATGTAACGGTTAGTTCAACATGCTGTTTACTTTTAAAGTAGCGTCGGGTTGAGCCATGTGTATGACATTCCTCTGCGGCCTGAGGTTCTGTCGCTATTGTGGGTTGTGTAGATCGCTTCTTATAAAATTTCCCGTTGCTTCTAAATCTAGTAGGGCTAAGACCCTTCTACCCTTAATCTCCACTTCTATGTGGGGAGGGCAACAGGTGGAGTCACTTCGTCACTCAAACATTGGATGTAGGGCCCAGTTTCGCTGGCTGTGATGGCCCGTTTCTCACCCTGGCTTCAACATTTCCCGCCCGCTGTCTTAACTGATTAGCAACGGTTGGAGTAGCTACTTTGTAGGCAGTTTCTCCTCTGGAACTTCGTAGTCCAGCTGCCTTTCTAGGGAAATCTTTGTTCCAGTGGTGCTCTGGACAAAACCAGCATTTCGGTACTGATGGCATCTGCAAGATCAGACAGGGGTTTCTCGCTTCTGCTCAGGTGAAGGTTGACGTGTCTCCACTGCCTTCGTACCTCATGGTTTGCGCCTGGAAGTTGCGTCCCGCCTCTTTCGCAATTTCCACTAGTTCATCCAGGTTTTTGAGTTTCGGCATCAGCAAAACGTTCCTCAGACTAGGTAGTAACATTCTTCCAATATATCGTTTGGCACTAGGCTCATTTCCATCAGGCAATATTCGGTTTAACATTTGCTCCTTTCTTTGGATAAAAATCTCAGCCTCTTCGTCGGGTTCTTCACCCGTAAAATTTGTGGCTAGTCATTTGCAGAATTGACCCCATTCAGAGATACACACTCCGTAGTGTTCCCACCACTCTAAGGCTTTCCTGCTTAGGTGGGTTCGGGCATTCGAGACCCATTGCTTCGTGGGGAGGTTGGTGTCATGGAATTCTTTTTCTCATTTGATTGTGAAAGCGACTGGATTCTCATGAGGTTGACCTGCATATTCTCGAATTTGTACTTCCTCCACGTATCTGAGAACAGGACAGCCCGTAGTTGTTCCTGGTGGTCTAGTGGGTCCTGAATGACGCCTTGGGTTATGTAGGTGGTATTTGGCGGCTCTCTTACATACCTCGCACTGATATACTAGTCCTGGCCGAGTGACCCTCTCTTCCAGCCAACCTATGCAGGTGTAGTGGTATGGCACGTTACATATGATACATTGGACTAAAAGTATTCCATGACCTGCAGATGAAATCCAGCTACAATGTGTGTCTTGTCGAGTTCGACACGTCTCGCACCTGTACTCTTATCCGTCGGTATGGTGGGCTTCGTCTTTCCATCCCTGACACCGGTAGTGGAAATGTCCCTCACAATGAATGCATGTGATGCGGTAAATTCCTGTACCCTGGAAAGTGGTATGGCTACATGTCTCTGGGGCCACATTAGCTATGTCTGTAGGACTGCCTTCGCAGTCAGACATCTTTTGGCTTGGGCACCACGAGGTGTTTTTTGACTCCTCGAAGTCTGGTTTATTCAGTCCCGGATACTGTCTTTATCTCGGTGCGTTCTGACCTGGTCCCGCTTTCACTGATTAACAGTTATTTACGCTGACACCCCACGTTGCGTGTCAGAAAAGCACTTGACGCATGTCGCTTAGACTAGTCAATATTTCTTTTGGTGAGCGCAAGGTCAGGCGCATTCAGGTACTCAATTACTGTGATTGAGTCTGCTTTCTAATAGAGACAAGCTCTGGTCGAGTAGGCTTGCGGCTTGGTACGAATTCTACCGTGGGCAGTACCGCAGTATTTCTTACTACCACCTTAGCCCATTGAGGTAGGACTGACTTACTAGGGTACTCACCAATCTCCTGGGTTTCGGTGTAGAGGTAGACTGCCTGGGGTCAGCAGTTGCTTGGGTGGTGCTAGTTGATGAGGTGCTGTATGGAGAGGTGAAGTATCTCTGGCTCCAGGCGGCAGCTCCACTGCTTCCGAAGAACAAGTTGGCTATGCCCAACCTGGTGTCACTCCCAGTGACCAAGACACGTCCTGCAGTATGTGGCTCTCTGCCACGTCTAGTGTGATGCATTTACCTAGGGGTGTCTAGAAGAGACCTAACAGTGTGGGCCACTACCAGAAGGGCAGTGGTTGTAGTTGCCACTTACCAGCAAGTAGCGGTGACTGTTGATCCAGGAGGGTCAACAGCGGAAGTGTGGATTGTAGTTGAGAAGGCTTCTGGTGTTGAAGTCTTCTGGAAGCTGATGACACTTGAAGTCTTCGGGAGCTTCTTGACGAAGTGGTAGAAGTCTCTGATTGTTGAAGAACTGGAAGCTCTGGGAGAGGAGACTGTGAGAGCCTATGATCATTAGAGAGCCCCAGCACAGAATTATTGGAGCGAACACTTGAGAATACAACTGGCGTCTTCGGCCACGCACTTCCTTATATTATGCGCTCAGCCATCCCATGCCTGGGCTGAAGTGGGAGGTGTGACATCTGTCTTGGTGCAAGTAGGGTGGGAGAATCTACCACCTTTGAGTTCGACTATATGGCCTCTGGCGCTCGGCAGCGATCGGCCTTCCTTGGGCAGCTTCATGGCTGTAGCAACACTCTGTCTGCTGGGTGCATCAAAGAGGCTGATGTTTCCCGCAGCTTCTTCAGAATAATGCTTGTTTCATGTGCTAGAATTGCCAGATAGGTTTGGAGCGATCCTGTGCGCTCTCGTGAATAACGTGCTGGGTTGACCCTTCCTCGGGATACGTAGATACTACGTGAGTAGTGAGAGGAAGTTGGGTCTGGTACATCAGGAAAATACCACGTCTGTAAATGTCCCTGTCCGGGAACAATCCTGTGGCAATCTATGGGTATGGTTCCTGGTAGATGTGACACGGTAGGATAAGTCATAGTCGTGTTTAAATAGCTCACATAAGTAGCACACGTTAATCTCTTCTTTTCTACGGATGACTATTTCGGCTTCGTCGTCTGGTACCTGTGTCTGACTAGAATTGTGTCGTCAGTCTGGCCAGCACTTCTTCATCAGTAAACTCAGTCACCAACCGACTACAAAACTTTTTTCCAATCAGTGATAAATTTGCCGTAGCGATCCTACCAGTCTAGCGTTAGACCTTTGAGGTGGGTCTCGGTGTAGCTCGCCTATTGATTTGTCTGGAGGTCAGTTTCCATAAACACCTTTTTGCATTCTGTAGTAAATGCAACCGGGTCCTTGTGGCCATCCCGCAATCTCTTTGACCGGTATGTCTGGGACGTTCCCTTTTTCCGGGTGTCCCAGGGCTGTTACTGGCTGTATTGAAGAACGGGATCAGCGAGGCTTGATTTTGTAGTCTTGCCTTCACGTCTGACATAGATAGGCTAGTCCTGGTCTGGTGTACCTTGTGTCGGGCCAGCCTATACAGGCATGGTAGTACAATTCACTACAAGTGGTGCAGGGGATTGAACCCGGTTCGCTTTGGTGGGAGGCGAGTGTGCTAGTCACTCAGCCACTGTGGCCCCTACAGGCACAAGATGAGATGATTAGTTTTTGAAGCTTCAGGATGGCTCTTTAAAACAGTTGTGTTGTGGAGTTACCCCCTGACAGACAAAATTTATTTGAAATTTTTATAGTATGTTGCTGTGCAACATCTAAGCCTCCTCTTAAGCCCCTAAATTTTCATTCCGTTACAATAATATAGCAGAAACTTGAAAAGTGAGGAAACCATGTAAATATACTCAATTATCGAGCCAAGGTTCTACAAGACAGTTTATTTTGGCTTGAGTTTCAATCCGAGCCATACTGTAAATGCTCGTCTTGACTTGGCTGAAGTTTTAAAACTTTGATCCATTTATGACTGTTTCTATATTGAAACAGTCCACAATACTAACTAATGTGTTACACAAAAAATATAGGTATAATAGTTTAAAGTGGCTTTCACAAATAATTATCAGCATGCCCAAGAACATCAGAAAACTTTTTTCATTTGTGTATGCAGTAATAGGCCGCCACAGAATTTCATATTTTTTAGGTTTGGGAAAGATGAAATTTGTTGATGTAATCAAACTTGTACCCGCTCCAAATATCAGACAGACATATTTTTGGAAAAAATGCATCTTGTAATGAGTTAATTGAAAATGACGTGAAATGTACAGGCTCAGGAAATATTCAAATTTTCAATGTAGCTCATTACTACAAATTTACATATGTGACAAGTAAATCTGCTTTGAAATCTGACTTTGATTTAGTTAATTACCACCAACATCTGCTGAAATTTTACCTCCAAGTGCAATACTGTACTTGATAGGCAGTAAACTTCCACCAACAGATTAGGGTTGGACGCATACGTATATAAAGTAAAATGGCAAAAAAAAAATTTTCCAAACCTGTTCCCAGTACTAAAGTCTTTGCCCCTGATGACATATGTCTTGTATCTTGCAGGTGTAAGACACCCTGTGGTAACTATTGTAGATGAGTTATGGTTTTAGCTGTTCTGATAAGTCTTAAAACTGCAATGGTGTATCACAAATTAACTCTCCAAATTCTAATGAAGTAGTGTATGTTTCTTTCAATGATTAGTGTTAACACATTTTACGGACACCAATGAATGATGATAATTATGATGAACCTTTAGTTACTGAAGTAGTATTGTTTAAATATTACGTTTTGCTTTTATATATGAGGTGGTTGGATGGTCCTATATGCTGTCCTGTAAAAAGTAATATTATTAAAAGAATTTTTTTAAAAATAAACCTTAAAATTGACAGGGGCCACGGTGGCCGAGCGGTTAGCTTGCTTGCCTCCCACCAAGGCAAACCGGGTTCAATCTCTGGCCGGGTCACCAGATTTTCGCATGTGGGAATTGTGCCAGACGATGCCATTGGTCTATGGGTTTTCTTGGGGATCTCCCGTTTACCTTGCCCTTTCGTTCCGGCACTGCTCTATACTCACCTTAATTACCCTCATCGGCTCTCATGACCCCGCTGTTAAAGAGCCACCCAAATATCTTCACTCACTTAAACATGACAGCTACCACTTTTAGCCAGTCCAGGACGCAGCAGGTTGATATATGGTGGAAAAATGAAAGGCCCACATAGGGTAGAGAGTAATCCCCCCCATCGGACCAAAACTGGCATTACGTAGTAAAACTAAAATAGTAGTTTATAAACTACTCATAATAAAAAAGTTTTCATGACTTTGCATGGTTGTGTTTTAGATATTCGGCACCGCTCTGCTGAAACTAAAGATATATAAATTTTTCAAGGTTTTTTGAAAACTGAAAACCATACAGCATTTATAAAGGTAAACTTACTGTGCCTCATCAGTAAATGAATGCAATGATGTGATAAAACAAAAATGTTTCTTGAACAAACCGAAATCAGAATGTGGTGATTGTGTACTTCTGTGTTGCAAAAGTTATGCAGTTACAGTACAATCATTTTAACACATAATGCATTTGCCTCACCACCAACACTTTTGATGAAGATAATGATAAATCACAGAGCAGAAATGAAACCAGTTGAAGCACATACAGCATACCATGACAAAGACTGATTCATTGTGCTTCATCAGTGTGGCGAGGGATCTGTCAACTTAGAACATTTTGGCAGAATTAAGATGCTGGGAACTAATTTGCCAATTTATCACAGAATCCATATAGCCTCCAGATCTCTGCATAAGACATCTCTCTTGCACATTCACATTTTACACAGTACTTACTTGACAGCTACTTAAATTTTAAGCTGCAGTCTAGTTTGCCATCTGGCTGCCAGGTTCAGTGGTAATGATACGCCACTTGTCAAATTACAGTGTGGTCATCTTTTGCTGTCTGAGGAATTTAGTCCAACCAGCAAAACATCATGTATGAAAAAGTGACATTCAGGCAATGTAATGTGTTTGTCTGTGGGTATCAACCTGCAAGTACGTGTGCTTATCTTTTTACTACCTTGAAGATATTTTTTGTAACCTGATTCCTGTTCCCTGCCGTATTTCTGTTGCTAATGGATATGTAAATTAAGTATGTGCTAATGCAGATATAGTACATCTACAATGTCAGTGTGTCATGGCATTTCCAAAAAGTTGCAATGATTGTGTTTCTACATGTTTGGTGATGAAATTGACATTGTGTTAGCATGCAGTTGTCATTGTTTCTGCATCAATATTTTGGTTTTGTGATGTGCATTGTTTAGTAAAAAAAAAACCAAGTGCATCTACAAGAGACTGAAATTTGAGCATAAAAAAAATTCTGCAGGTAGGAAAACTCAGCAATTCAATGCAAAAATAAGCTACAAGTAAAATCATACACGGGGGAAATTTCGAAGGAATTGAAATCAGACTCTTGCGTATTCAAATTGTAAATTACTACAATAATATTATAAAAGAAGATTGTGCATTTGGAGTGAGATTTCTTTGGTCAAATAAAAGCCATGTGACTAGTTGCTATGGGATAATTTGAGGTGAATAACTACAAGTTTTTGAAGGTTTTACGATGGCTTCTGAACTTCAAAAATGTTTGCTTCGGTAAGGACTGTTAGAAAGCATAAGAAGACAAACTCCAGGGGATGTTGTTAGTCGTGACTAATGTGTTCGAGGAAACATTCAATGTATTGGAACACTGGAGAATTATATGCTGTTCATGTTGAAATCAGCCTTTGAAAAAAAAAAAATCACGGTTTGTAAAGGCCATTCACGATAAAGTGAGCAATTTTGAAATCAACCTCGGAAAAAAGTAACTGCTTCTATCTGCACATATTTTAACAGGAGTGCCATGTGCCCAGTAAAGTTGGTAATGAAGGAGGGAGAGTTGTTCCATGGCTTAGCATCACATTAAAAGTGCTAGGTGAACATTTGTTATAACTTAAATTATTTACTTCGCTTTGTGATGAGGCCCATGGCAGTGTTAATTTTACATATGTCAGAAGAATACATAATGTACATACAAATAGATCTTAATCAGGGCTTCCAAAAGTGCTCAGTTTACCGTGAACAGCCTATAAGTACGTATATGCTTCTAAAGTCTGTTCACTGTAAAGTGAGCACTTTTGAAAGTTGGTAACGATGGGTGGAAAATAGTTCCATATGTTAACGTTGAATAAAAAGTGTTAGTTAACCATTTAGGAATGCTAAAATTATTTCTTTGGTTTTCTGTTCTTTATACATCGACATATAAAAATGAGCAGATTTGTAAAATATTTACTTTTATAATCATATTACAGTTTCACTTGACCAATGCATGAATAAAGTGATGAGGCCCATGGCAATGATCATTTTACTTAAGGCACAAGAATACACAACATGTACCCAAGTAGATCTTAAGCAGGGCATTCAATAATGCTCATTTTACGGTGAACAGCCTATATACACATACATGTAGGTTCACCGTTAAGTTGGCAGAAAATTAAGAAAAATGGTTCCAAGTCTTGACATATTGCGTGTGTAATGTTTAAATTTATGGCAAATCAAATTTGCATTTTTTCTTTATGTGCACAAGAGTACAAATTGGCATATTAGCAACATATTCACATTACTAACAATTTCACATTGTGACTGTTGTCGCATCATTGTTCCCCATGCAAATATTAACAAGTTAGGAGCTATGTTTCAACCTATGTGGGGGATGGAGGCTTTGCAAAGATGTCAAACATACCTGAGCAATGGTCTATGGAGGGGCCCGTCTGACTATGTGCAGCCCGTTGGCGAGCTGGTCTGCATATGGTGACGCTGACACTGTGCATGCCCTCAGTTTGCGTCATTTCCCCCTGCCACTTCCCCTCTCCTGAAGCCCTCTGTGGGGCATACATGCTGCTTGTGATGTCACTAAGAACCACCATCAGCATCCAAGAATATTTTTTTATGCTTTAGAGACTTTTTTGTGAACAGCATTTGGACTTTGCTTTTGGGTAGAGATGACCAAGATTTACCTGGGTTTACCAGAACTTATGTTCCATCAGGGGGGGGGGGGTGATTAAAGGTACCTTGTCAATTTATATAAATTTATATAATGGCCAAAGTTACGTGGTTTTTTTATGGGTTTTGTATTCAGGTAAAGGGGTTCAGAATTTTTCTTTTGTAATGTTTTGATATTCTCAGTGTACTCAAATTTACCATTGTAGTGTGTAATATTTTATTGAAGTTTGTAATATTTTTCTTTCTATGTATTTTTGTCATAAAGTTTTATTGAGAATATTTTGTTTTAAAGAAAAGAATATTTTGGGCCTCAAATATAACTAGAAAAAATCTGGGTGTTCCAACTTCAATAAACCTGTTAGAAAAATATTATCTCATCATGCCTCCTGACGGGTTTTGCATTTAGACACTGCTGTGAATGGTTTATAAAAGTTCTGAATAATTTTCTCTGAAGGAAGGAGAAATATAATATCTTGTTACACGTTTCTGAAGGTTTCTGGGCACAGCATTTTCACTTTAGTGACACACAAATTAAGTACATTAGGCCCGTGGCAACAGTATGGCACAATGATACCAATTGAGAATGCAAGTAGATCTTTAGCGGGGTTTTCAAAAGTGCTCAGTTTACTGTGAAAAGCGTATGATAATGTTTTGTGTAAATTTTGAAAGGTTTGCTGACAAAGCTGTTCTTAGCTAAGCAAAGGATCTGTTAGCTGATGAGCATGTGGTAAATAGGGCTTAAATAAATTTTCCATTTTCATTTACTTTTAAGTTACCTTGATGGAAAAATTGTCTGTTTGTTGTAATTACTGTCAATTAAACGTAAAGCACTAGTCCATTTCACTAAGAAAGTAAACCTTATGGCATAACTGCAGCATTTTAATAATAAGGATTTTATTTAAAAGATTAGAATATGAGATAACACAGAAGCATGTGTGCAGTGTCAATAATATGGACTTTGAGAAAAAAAACATTACAAAAGTATTAGTACATTTGGGATGTAATGCAGAGTAAACTGTAGAATGGAAGAAAAAGAATATATAAGATAATGTAAAACAATTCCGGGGAGATTTAAGTTGCAACATAAATACATACATGATATTATGTGTAAAGTTTAATGACAGAGATAATGCAGGATTTCTGTTGGTATTTAAATGAAAAGGACAAAGAAACTGAAAATCAAACAAATCTGAGAAAATGAATGATAAAAAGTTTGAAGCTGTAGAAGAACCTAGCAGTTAATAGAAAATGAACAAATGAGCAATAGGAAACCAAACTGCACAAGATAAATGGACAACACACATACACAATGAGCACAAATCACACATCTTGATGCATCTTCTGAAATAGGGGTTTTTTTCCCCTCAGTTCAGTTTACTCTGTCAATTCTCTGTATTTTGGGCTTTTTTTTAATTTTTCATTTAGATCAGTTCCTTAAACTCTGTCCAGGAAAAAACATTTTTTTGATTTGTGTTTATTGTGGTGGTTGTCCATTATTTTGATGTCCAGTTAATTGCCTTTCACCCATTGGTATTGGTTCATATTCTATTGACTGCTCAGTTCTATATAGTTCCTAGCGTTTTAGCATCCGTTTTCTGGGATGTTTGGTTTTTGGTTTCCCTTTATTTGTAGGCTTATTTTTGGTAATGGCTACAGTCAATTACTCTTATAAATATATACATCAATTGGAGTAAAGAGAAGCTATTTATGTACAGCAGAAGTATTAAAAGTATTCATGAAATAAAATTTCCAAAATATTTCTGTCCTTTAAAGATAAAGTTGGTTGTGAGCCAAAAAGAAAAGTGTCTTTTGTGAATATTGTATATGGTAGTATTAAACACAAAATTTTAAATTTAGTTAAGATTAGAGCTTTTCTTGCATAAAACAATGCCTAAGCAATACTTGGCATTTACCGAGTAGTAGTCCTGTGCAAAAATTGTTTATAAATTCAGATTTTCGTGTTTGTAACATGGCACTAAATTTTCTTCTTGCTTAGGAATTCCTATATGTACAATGATTATAACATCTTGGACACACACAAATTACTGATGTATGATTGGCATAGGACCAGTAACCCTACAACCTATTCCTTAAATAACGTATCCTATAATGCTGTGTTAAATTTTAAAGAACTTTCTTTACCATCTCCCATTTATACCTGCACTTTTTCATTAACATATTGCCTTGGAATAATGCTATATATATTTCTGCATATATGCCACCACCACTTCAACCAATGCCCTTAGTTTTATGTTAGATGTTCCTTTATAGTGAGTGTAAGATCATCAGATTACTATAGAATGAACTGAAAACTTTTTTTCCTAACCTGTGCAAACACAGGATGATTTAGGCGTTGATGCTGAGTGGCATTTGTTTGCAACAAGTTGTAGTCAGGGGCCATGTGATGGGATAGATGGAAAACTGAATGGACTGGTTTCCAGAGCTAGTTGGTAGTGGCCTAGTAATGGTGAAATTGTAACACCAAAGAATGTTCACCATTGAAGAGAGGATAGCAGTGGTTGTTGCTTGTCTGAGAGGACTAACGTACGATGCAGTGAGAGTTGATTTCACACGAGGATTTAGGAAATCTGGTCCCAAAAATGTGATAATTAGCCGTCTTGTCAACAAATTCAATCGCACAGGGAGTATAAAATCTTCCTCGCAGTGGCTTGTGGAATGTCAAGCTTACGACTGAGACGCAGAGGTGGTGCTCGAGGGCTTCGTTCAATGGCTTTCTGAATTGTTACACTGTGTCTTCAGGTATCGAAAGCCTGCCTGAATGCTCTTTGTCGCTATGAGATTGAATTAGTTGACTAGATGGCAAATAGTCACATTTGTAGAACTAGGTTTCCTACATCTTCGTGTGCAATCAGCTCTCACTGCAGTGTATGTTGGTCCTCTCAGGATAGCACAGACCATGGCTATCCTCTCTTCAGTGGTGAACATTTCCAATACCTAAAACAAAATCAAGATGTATTAGCAATTTCCCACAAATGGATAGGGACTCAATAATCATCATGTACATCATAAACTCTGACATTGATCTTTCATTCTGGCTGTTTTACCAACAAGAAACATTTGCTTCGGCTAAGCTTTCAAGGGTGGTTTACACCCTTCCAAATTTGACCTAGGCTTATTGCTTATATTTTTTTTTACATATTTTTGATGAATAATTGCCTGCCAAAGTTTGTAGGTAAAGTTTAGTTCCACCTTTTTTGTGTGTGTTTGTATATACACATGCACATTCACATACAAATATATTTCATATAGGGGGCAATGGTGGCTAAGCGGTTAGCCTGCTCTCCTCCCATCAAGGCGATCCCGGTTCAATCCCTGGCTGGGTTCACTCTGGATTTTTGCTTGCGGGAATCATGCCGGATGATACCATTGGTCTGTAGATTTCCCCCGCCCTTTCATTCCGACGCTGCTCCATACTCATCTTAATCACCCTCATCGGCTCTCAAGACCTAGATGTTAAGAGCCGTCCAAATCTCTTCATTCACTCACATTTCATATAATGTTGAAACATTGTTTTGAAACTGTCAAACGTGTGGAATATTTAATCTTAAATAGAAATATGACTGCTTTTCACAATCTTTTTATGCCTCTATTTTAGGCTACTCCTATGAATAAAATTCAGCCAGTATGAAATATGTTAACAGATAAAAGTAAACTAAAAATAGTTTTAAAACTTTGTTTGTTTAAAAAAAAAAATGTAGTTTATAAAGTATTTGAATACCCTTGTCTGGGTGATTTCACATGGAATAACTTTGTGTGGTTTAATATGTAAATTATACTGTTTATTTTTAAATAAATTCTTGTGTTTGCTAAATTTACTTTTTCAATTTTTTAGTGATTTGGCTGTTTTTGAACTATTTTGGCTGTTGTGTGTTGCTGTGTAAAATTTTTTTTATATTTATTTCTACTAGGAAGCAAGATGGCTGTGGAAAGTTGTTATTAACACATTGTCTGCATTTGTTTTCATCTTATTGTCAACATGCTGGGTGGATTGGCTTATACCCAGTACAACCTGGAGGTGAGAGTATTTTCTAATGTCAGAAATATAATTTTTTTAGCCTGCTGTTAGATTAATTTTCTCAAACAATTTGTGTTTGTTTTTACAGTCAGCAAGCATTAATATTGAAAAGTTGGTCTAGATAAGATGGGAAGGGGGGAGGGATAAAATTAATGAAACTTTCCGAGAAATAGTGCAACTTTAAATCTAGCTACAATAACTGCAATCATATGGTGCTGGGGGGGGGGGGGGGGTTTGTTTGCTTGGAAAGTTAGAAAAGTAATACTTCATCACTTCAATCATCAATTCAATAACTTCTGCACATTCGGCTACTCAACTATCAGCAACTACAAATGGTTCCAGGAGAACCTGCAAACATGTGGTTATTTCAAAGGTTGACAAATAGTCAACAACTCTCAAACATACACAACCTTTAAACCCCACTCAAAACATCAGCTAGACACATCTTAATCATCTTAGCATCCACAAAGCATAAATAAAACTGCTATAATAACCTCTAAGCATAATTTAAACATTGCAACTTTGAACAATAATTTACTTCTATAATTACGTCGGCCAACCTTTGAAGTAATAGGGTTAAGTGGGCCATCCTGAAATGCTCTAAACTAGTAAAACTTACAACTGGCACACTGCTTTAGCTCAGAACAGCTATCGCACTCGCTTCATATGGAGATGTGAAAATAAATGTCAGAAACTTTGGGCAGGTGAAACGGACGTAGGATAAAACAATAGAAATAGAAGTAGATTAATTAAATAAACTTCCATCAGATATTTAAAAATTGTTACAAATTAACTAAGCTTCAATAGAAGTTGGATAATGAATTAGACCAACATTTTGTTAGGAGCAATTTGTAATGTTATGATGTAACAATTATAAGCCACTTAATTTACAACCCTGATCTCATTGCTTACAGAAATTCTACGCCTCTTTGGTAACTTATCGACATTCATTCCAAATCATTAACAAGTCATGTTCATGTCTGTCTGTACCCACGTGTAGACAATGCATGATTCTTATGCTACACTGTCTTATCATGACATCTCAGTGTTCCGAAAGTAATGGCCAAACAAGGGTGACGTACGCCATGTACATGGCAAGTAGGGGATGATATTACCACCATACTCATAACATGTTGAAGGTCTTCCTTACTGTTCGGAATTGTATTGCTTAGTCTCAAATGGTTTGTGAAATATTTGACTAAATGTAATTTTAAATTTGATTTTCAGTGGCACGTAGTGACCACATTTCTCACTTTATCTATAAATGCATATACATTTCTGCTTTGTTTCTCATACGGATTCACCTCCTGAAATTAACATACTCAGTCCCGACTCATCCAGTATACAGAATGATTCTCAATTAGACCGACAAACTACTTGAGGTTATTCCTGATGTAAAAATAAGTAGAAAATATATTACCTAAACTGAATATTAAGGGAGTTATAAGCCTTTGAATAGTGAGATTTTCAAATGTATTTTTGCAATATATCAGAAACAAAGTGAAATGAAATTACAATTCTCCTATAGTAGTTCTGTATTAATGAAAACTTCAACTTAAGAGCAAACTCACATTAATACCTTTCCCCGTACAGGAAATAACAAGGGTGGCCACCCCATTTTTCTTGGCAACTCTCTTACAGTCAGGAATTTCAAACTTTCAATGATGAATTATTGAGTAATATGGCATAAGTAACAAAATTTGTCCTCTTGTCATAGCTGCCCAGGACCCACGGTTTACTTGTAAAATGCACACAAAGTTTTGTCTGCAGCGATTCAGTGCCTATCGCATAGGCAATATTATGTGCATCTGCATACAAAACGCTGCATGTCCACTGCACAGATGGCTGCTTATTTGTTTCTGGCGACAGTTTGTATGTATTCCTTGTATTGTATGTTTGAATGATAATTTTGCAAATTGTAAAAAAAGTGAAATGAAATAATACTGTTAAAATAGTGATGTAATTAAGTACCTGGCGACTCTAACCCAATTTTAAAATGCTGCAAAATTGGGGCTTGCGACTACATAAAATGTTAAAAAGGGGGGAAATACTAGTGAAAAACTGGTTAAACAACGTGAAGTGTCAGGATGGAACACTCTTGACTACAATAAAAAATATATATCTGAAAACATAAAAATTACTAAAATGAAAGGGTTGCCTCCACCATATGCTTAATTAGAATTTAAAAAAACCGAGGACTGGCATGAAGCCCTGCTAAACTTGGGTAAACACACTTTCAGGGAGTGTTGTATGTCTCAATACTTATTCTTATTCATAACCTCTAACTAATACCACCTTAAGGGTTAGAGAGAGAGAGAGAGTGAATTCACCTAAGATTGAAAATTTATATATAAAAAAAGAGAGAGAACATGCCATGTATAAAAAAATTAGTATTTATTAAATGAGTAAAAGTAAACTACAGACTAATTTATAAGGAACAATCGTCATATATACATAAACTTAGATAAACTCTGAATAACAATTAACAACAAAAATATAAATAAAAAAATTATAAAATATAAATTATTCTGGATGAATAACAGTTTCTTTTTGTCTATCACTTTGTTTAACCGTTTTATAAAATTATTAGATTTCAGGCAACGAGTTCAAAATACACAATTAAAAAAGAAAAACTTTAGTTCTTGATATTAATTTGGTAGCTTGTATTAATACCCCTCTACAGAAGGTATTCCACAAAAATCAAAGAAACCAGATTGAACGAATCAGAGACTCGCAGGGCTCATTAAAAGAGCTGATAGATTATTAGACTTACAAAAAACAAGAAATGGAAATAGCTACAAGACTCCGATTATTTATGCAGGATCTTTGCGTCAGAGGTTAGGTAATTTAAATTGTCTGATAAAACATAATCAAAATTTCTCGTTGAATGTCGACGGGAATTGGCTTCTCTCAAATACTACTCAAATAATTTAAAAGACAGAGTGGCCTGAATCATCGAAAAGAAAAGTGAAGAAAATGAAACAACGTAAAAATATGAGAGCCACAATGGCAATTCATCTGTGGTATGCTGCAACAACAAATTTAATCTATGCCTAGTACCAACCTTTAAGAACAAAGCCAAAAGCAAAATGAAAACTAAAATTTTATTATTGTATACATTTATTGGTTAAATACTACATTAATAATGTCTATTGAAACTTTACAACTTATTGGCGCCTGAAAATCAACCCTACTAGAGTACTAGAGCAACTACAACTTACAACTAAAAATTTCTATCATAACCTCTGTGTTTGCATCTAAGTTCTCGCGTCCTGATTGGCCATTTATCATCAAACTACTCTCTCTCTGCTTCTCTTCCTGACTACACCCCCAGTTATCTCATAAACTGCTATTTAAAAAGATGGATCGGGGCCATTTTTCCTGAAATTAGGAAAAAATGACCTGATCAACCAAAACAAACAATTGTTAACAATACTTATACCATCTTGAAGTACTAGGGCGGTCTCCTCTGGACCGCTTCACCATCTGTCCGCTCTGCCTGCCAGCTCACAACCAACTCCACAGCTCCTGATTGTGCATCATGTGATTCTTTATGCCACACACCTCCAGCCAATCAGCGTGCAGCATGCACCCTTAGCAACTGCCTGTAGACATGCGCTCAATACTGCCTCACAGCCCTTTCCCCTGAGCGGCCTACCGTATTCTCTACCACCTTCATCACAAAACTCTCTCCTTTCTCCTAACAGTATCTCCAAACTCATGGATGCCGCAGCAAAGTATCCCCACCAGTTAAAGCCCAGGAACTTACGAAGTAAAACACATGGCACGAAAAACCACAAAATTTTGTTTAAAAAGTAGGAAACGTTAGGGCGAAATAAAAAGTGGGACTTCAAACAGTAAACAGTTAAAGACAGAAAAAATGAAATGCTGAAGCTAACCTCAGCTCGGAAAGTGCTAAGGAGACTACCAAACACAGCATTTCTCGAACTATCTATTGCACACCAAAGTTAAAATAATATTCCCCGAAAAACCAAACTGAATAAACTTGTACACCTCTATTAAAAAATAAATTAATCATAACAAAAATAGTTTTAACACCTTCCCACAATCTCCTAAATAATCTTTATAATGGCATCTGGACAAAAAACTAAAATTTTGAATATACCAAAAAAATTAATAGGCAGTTTTTAGCTTCATAACAATATGTACTTTGTACTCTGTAAAGAAAAAATGTTTTGCTCTACAAAAAAATTAATACTTTTTTTTTTACAGCATATTGTAATTTTTGCAGTTTTGTACAGATTAGACATTTCTGAACGATAGTGCTGTTTTATGTAAAGTGATTAAAATGTTGCAGTTGGTGTGATCTATTGATTGGTAGGCTTGAGTATGTGTTTATGGCAGTAAAAGTTTTATTTTAGAGGATTAATGTTAGTTATTTGTTTTTTTGTAATATAAGTACTAGGATGTTGGATTTCACTTAATGGAAAATTTTACTTGTACAAAGATGTTTAGAGCTAAACAAGTCTTCATTTTGCAGGTATGGCAGGTGAAAATCTGTTTAGTAAAGTTTTGCAAGCAACATCGCTTGGTGATGTTGTTGGTTAAAAATGTATTTTACGAGGTTGTCTGACTTTGGGTTTATTTAACAGAAATTTTCCTTTTACATATTTGTAATATTTTTGTGACCATTCTTTCCTCAAAGTGATGTAATGTCTATATGTATGCAGGTTTGAGGCATTTCCTTAGCCTCCCCATAACTTCTTCTTTACCTCCAGTTCAAACAACTGTATTTATGCAGAATAACTCCAAAAGTCTGCTTAAATTATTTATGTAGTAAAAAGTACCTAATAAGTTCCATATAATCAATTTACTACTGCAAGTTTTGAAATTATTACCATATCTCCATGAATATAATACAAAAAACTCATAAGCTGAAATTTTTCAAAATTCCCCTTTCCAAAGCAGTGAAATTTATTAATTATACTTTTGTATGTACAGCAGCATGTCCTAAATAAATGTTTACACTTTTTGAATTTGAGAGAAACTATTAAGACAATATAATAGGACTGCTTGTTATTGATGCTACAAGGACAACGGTGTTTGCGAATGTAATATCAGTAACAAATGTTCAAAATGTGTTACATCAGCAGCAAGACTTAATCTGCAACAATGTAGAACAAAACAACAAATAGTGTCATGTCTAGAAATGTAAACAAAGTAGGTTAGTATTATTTATTTTATTTTATTCTAGTAGTGCCACCAAAGTCTACTGAAGTAATTAAATTCTGAGGTATATTTAATCCATGCTCTACTTCGAGTTTTATATTATGTTTTTGAAATAGTTTGATTTTGGTGTTGAAAAAATAGTAATAATATGACACTATAATATTTCTTTTCTGTATTAAAATATTTAAGGACATATCTATGAATATTTTTTCTGTGATAATTAACTGTACTGAATCTCTGTTTTATATTGACGTATGCCCCTCTTGGGTCTTGTTGGGAAAGAGGTTACTATGCTGACCACCCTCTCAGTTGTGACGAAAGAGAAGGGAATCAAACCCCAGAGTGAGGCGGATTGATATGGATTCCCTCCCAGGGAGTTCCACCTTTCTCACGACCAGGGTTGCCAAAAGACGAGATGCCAGCAGTCCCAGATGTGTGAATGGTAGCTAAAGCGGTGATTACATGAGGGTGGTGATGGCGGTGGATGATCTGGCCAGGGCTATGGGGGCTATCTGCAGTGGCCTCGTCGGTCGATGTGCAGGAATATAGTTGGCCGGGTTTGGTTTCAACGTGGTTTAGGAACGACCTTTGGTGGGAGTCGAACCCGGATGGTTTTCCCAGATGCCAACTTTATTACACAGCAATTTGGCTAATCCACTGCGGGCGGGTGTCGAACCCTTATTAATTTATATGAGGCTAGGTTTATAATACTTGAGCTGGATGGATCCACCTGTATTGGGGTTACCTGGTGGTCAGTGATTTTCACGGGTAATGGAGTCTCTTATTGAATGGGACGTGTATCCTCCTGGTCGTACTCCAGCGAACACCAGCCTAACAAATGGTCTAGCGGGGACTCTTGTGTGGGCAGTACAATAGATTCGTAGCACAAATGTATACTCTCTGGTTCAATGGGCTGTAGCTCTACTTGGCTAGGGTTCACAATAATTATTTCTGTAGCAGTCTGCATATGTAAGGCACGTCTCTCGTGACGCCTTATGCGGCTCTTAGCTTCGCTGTGTTTATTGTGCATCTGGGAGCAGCCTTCTACCTCTCTGCATACGTACAATCCTGGGGGTACGACTTTGGCAGTCACGCCCAAGGCCGTGTCGTATAATGTGCAGTCTGGTATATAGGACTACGTCGAATAACAGCAGAGAGAACACTGGAAAACCAGGAGCTGTGGCATGGCCACCTCGAGCTCCAAACCAACTTCAGACTCCATCTCCTGTAGATTTCAGTGCGCCTCACGACTGGTTCTTGACGTGACAATTTATTGCACAGTTTACTTACACTCAATTAAAACCACTAAACAACGGAAAGGGAAACTATTACTAAAATTACGGTAGACGAGACAAGATTTTTAATTCACGTAATATTTATTACGGCAAAGTGGAAATGCAGGAAGTCCTGGCTGACTGATACAATCAAAATTAGCTTAAATATTAATTATGAAAATTACGCACTGAAACAGGCGAAGTTGAGCCTGATAAAATGAAATAATAAAAAAAATACAAAAAATCTAGATATACGCAATTCACAGCGTGTTACTATAGTATGGGAGTCTGTCCAGGGGATAGCTAAGATCGCGACAACCTGCTACCGCGGGAGTCAAGGGAAGTTGACTGAGGTAAAGGGGTAGTGGGTACAGGAAGTCGGATTACCTCTGGATAGAGTGCTGGAGCCTTTCGGTCATCTGGAGTGGACGAGCCTTCACAAGCTGGTGGGCTGGAGAGCTATCTGGAAAAGAGTGCTGCCTTCTCAAGCAGCAAGGAGGAGTTCAAAGCCATGTTGCAGGCTGAGGAGAAGAGAGAGAGTCTTCGCAGACTTGGGAGAGCTCGCGAACCTCTTCGGCCGACGAGCCCGGCGTCTCTGCTGGAGCGTGGTGCTGGACCTCCTTAGATACTGAAAAATCCCCTCGTCAGCGATCCTTCAGGTTGCGGCAGGTAAAGTAGCCTTCTAGCGCAGAGGTAGGTTTTCCAGAGTTGCTGGAGCACGCTCATTTCTTACCCCTCCGTTTAGAGGTGACGACAAATTTAAACACCGGGTCCTGAGGCTGACAAGTTGTGATGTCTCGAGGTCACAGGGGTGCTGCCATCTCGGGGGTTTGTTCAAACTTCTTCCATGACTGACTGAAGGATAGTGGATTATCAAAAAATATTTAATTTATTCATGGAGTGGCACTTGCATGCGGGATTCTGGGTAGGTGATGCATTACATAATTAAGTGTGTTAATTACTTTTACGTATGCAGCTGTCCAATGTTTGGAGTCTCCTTGCTCGATGAGTGTAATCAAATCTGCCACTGTAATGATTTACCCCGAGTGCAGGTCACTCATAGATGGGGCGAAGTCGCCTGTAGAGAGCGCATCTGCGCTGCGCAGCATGTTGGCATGTGTCAATATCATCTGTTCAAGGAAATTCTTTCTATTGTGATAGTAAATAGAATTATATGGAACCTTTGTGAAAAGGAAGATTAAATATAAAGCTATGTGAATAATTCTATAGTTATTAACAATTAAGTGTTGCTGTTTTAAGTCCTGTATTTTTCACTGTGCATATTTGTAATTTTTTTGCACACAAAAAAAATAGACCCTGACGATATAAACAAATAGACTCTTGCTCTGATTGATAAATTTGATTAAAAAATTAATTTTGACAACACAACATAAATTTTATTGTAAATTCAGATTATAATTTGTTAAAAAAAATTTTGCTCAATTTCAGATACCTAACTAATGTATTGTCAGAACCGAACTTGGGTTTCATGTCAGTCATTTATGATCCAGCTATGATAATTTTAAATTATAAGATGTATTTGTAGGTTCATCTACATTACTCTGAACTAGTCTGGATTGAATTTCAATATTTTATATTTCTTCATAAACCACAAAAATTCTGTTTCACAATTTTTTTTTATTCTTATTATCAGTGTTTAGGTTTCTGTTTACACCTCAGTCCATATAAAAATTTCACATTAAAGTAGCTATGGTTTCCATGTGAGTGGATTCAAAGGCAGCCAGAATTGCTTCTCTCGTGGCATCAAATGTTTTTTGCTTTGTGGTTTACACAGTATTCTCCACAAATGAAAAATTTAATTGTATTAAATCTGGAGATCTGGGTAATATTCAACACTTACTTGTTGGCCTATCCACCTCCCAACACAGGTTTCATCCTGGAGTGCAGGTACATCTCGGTGGTAATGTGGTGCACCATGCTGCTGGAAAAAGCAGTCATCTGGGTAGAGTTGGTGAATAGCTGGCACAATGTTTTCCTGCAACAATCTACAGTAACTTTCATCTGTCTCAGTTCCATCAAATGATAATGGCCTCTCTAAGTCCTTTGTAAACATACTGCACCACATCATTAACCCAGGAAGATTAACTGCTTGCTCTACCACAATGTGAGGATTTTCATCTGTCCAGTACACACAGTTGCATCTGACAGTTCCGTTCAATTTAAAGGTTGCCTCATCAGACCAAACAATTGCATCAGTAAAGTGCATGTTGTCGTTGCACATGTTCACAACCCCTATCTGAGTTGTTTTCATTCATGGCATGAAGTAACATGTGAATGTAGGGCCTCCACTTAATTTTGCTTTAAAACGTGATGATACTTGATTTACTGGCATTTGACTCATTTGCAGCTTGCCATACGGACTCTTGACTATCCAGGGGAACGTATGAATGTGTGCGACACAGTTCCCACACTTCCAACATCTAATGTTATCTTCAGGCTGCACTGTCCTTTCTTCACATCACACACAGTTCCATTCGAACTTGTTACGTAATTGTGTCATTGTTACACATAAGTAGAAAATATTGTAGCATTATCAAATTCTACCCTTTATTGTCTCTGCACATCAATCATGTTTGCACATTTACCATAACACTTTAAAACCCACATACGTTGCTCGAAAGAAAATTTTGTAACCTTTGCCATTTCCTCTACAATTACAGTTGTGGTTTTAAACTGAACTGACAACAGAAAATTTTCTTCAATAGTTCCTCTGTTATTAATGTACATAGAGAGTAAACATTAATTTGGGACATCCTGTTTTTCAAAATTCAGTATTAATAGGAATTCACTAGAAACAGCTATTTGTATCAAAACTGGATACTAGGTTTGTTTTTACATACATGTTAATATAATTACTTATATTGAACTTTCATTTCTGTATATACTTTTAGTATGTGCTAATCAGTTAGAGTAATAATGCATTTAAAAAATGTACATGATAATACATACTATAACTTGGCACTTCTGTCTCAATTCTAGTGGGTTCTTATTTCCTTAATCTAATAACTTAATTTATATTATTTCTCTCACTATAAAAGCACACTGTAAACCAGCTCTTCTAAGTATGTGTCAGCCAGCACCAACCGTCTACAAAATTAAAGACGTGAAAAACAATCAATGCATTATTTAGTGTAAGCAGTGCCACACCATTTATCAAAATGCTTTCAGTCACAGGTAACAGATTATGAACCAAACTGGACCAGGGCTGCAAGGCAAGCAGTAATCCTTAATTTCAAACATAGTTTGAAAAAATATATATATATATATATAAAAGTATGTAATGATGTGTATGATCACTGGGTGTCATACACATCATTACATACTTTTTTTTTGAAGGTGGGAGTGAATGGTTTTTTTCTCACCGAAGTTCCCTGTAGCATGTATGTTGTTATTGTTTTTTTTTTTGTGTTAATTTTTACTTTACTTTCGATTTAATGAATAATTTTATATTATATTAAATGTACTGTTAATGTAATGCACAGTGGACTTGTAACTGTGTTGATATGAAAGGATAATTATTATACAGTATCTTTGAAAAATTCAGTTAATTGTATCTAAAATGCATTTGTAGAAAATATTGGTTTAAAAATTCAAATTATGTAAATTTCACACTTTGCAACGACAGCTGGTAGCAAAAAAAAAAATATATATATATATCATATTCGGATGGGATTCAAACTTAAGACCTTTAGGTTAGGAGCCAAGCACCTTGACCACTCTGCTACACTGTGCCCACATGAACAGTAGTGCTTAAAAGTTGTATATAAGTATTCAAACGAAGAAGCTACATTCACCTAGTAAAAATTTTGTATGTGTGTTATACATTTTGTTATATATTTTTCAATCAGTTTATATATATATATATGGATTATGAACACTAATATATTTAATTGGTTTTTGTTTATCTAAAGGCAAGTGATATACTGTATTATAAGATCTCTTTAATTTTTTTCAGTCAGGCTGAAATTGTGTACATAATATTAAATTACATTATGTGTACATATACCCAAATTGAAAGATTTTTTATATATTCTTTTTAAATAATTATGTAGCAAGTCAGGCTCATAAGCAAGCAAATATGTGCATGCATATGTGAATATAATTTGCTAACTCTTAGGAGGCAAGCTTGCCAAATTTTAGTTTGCAAGTAACATTTCTAGCTCCAGGAATCTGCTATATCTGCTTTAAGCCCTATATAACCATAATAGTGATTAGCTTTATTTTGCTTTTTTTTTTTAACGCGATAAGTGTATAACAGATTGGTTACCTAATGATATATACTTAATAAGAAATAAAAAATCAGTATTATTTAATTTTAAATTTAATTAAAAAATATAAGTTGTACTGAAATTGTATGTAGAATACGGCAAAAAGTTTTCTCTACTTCATTTCAGGTCTCCTCTCTTCCAGACTAAATACTACTCTATGTTAATTATTCACTGCCTCTGAGGTTTTTGTAGGAACAAAAGTATCCAACTGGGATTTTATTAAATGTATGTATATGTGAATAAACCAAGCGTCATCGTATTCTCTCTCTCAGCAAAGTTGGCAGGATATAACACCAGTGAGAAATTAAAAGACTTTTTTTTTTTTTAATTTATATTGTATGAAACAGCTCTGAATCAATTGATAAATTTGTTGTAATAGTGTTCTCAAAATCTAAAACCTATATTAAATGCTGTTTCTATATCTATAAATTATTTGGACAGTTGTCATTATCATAATTTAGAGTCTTGCTAATTACAATATTTTGCACTCACATTTAAAACACTTTTTGCTTCTTTGTTGTTACAGATGGATGATTGCCTACAGAGATGCACTCTCATTCAGATCAAGTCATTATTTTGTATCTTTTCTATCAGAAGCATCATCAGTAATGTCAGGACTTGGTAATAATGGTGATGCTGAATGGACTTTACCAGTTGTTCGCCCTTACTTCATTGAAATTCCTAGATCTTTGGTTCAAGTCGTCGTCTATTGGAATATGCCTATGCACAACTGGCTTAAGACATGTGAGTTTATTCAACACCACATTTCTCCTTACACAAATGTGTTTAAAATTATGAATTATTATTGAGTATAATTGTTGAAACTCTCCACCTTATTGTAGGAGGTTCATCATTGTCAACTTATATAGTAAAAACAAATTAAAGGCTGGGTACATTTAATAAAGGCAGTAGTAGCAGATTTTTGTTACTAATTTTTATAATTTGTTCAATCATCCTGAATTAGGAAGGATACTCCCCCCTTTTTTTTTTCAGTTGGATTTTTTTTTAATATCAATTTTTGTACATTTTGCTTTGCTATTATTTCCTGTTTGACCAGTTATTTATATTGGGTAAATATTATGTATTAACATAATTGAATGTTTTAAGTACATTGTGCTGCATTGCTGTTAATTATTAATAACGTGTGCTGCTTTCAGGATTGTAGTGTGTGCTGTTTTAGTTATTTTTTAATGGTATCCAAAATGTCAATAACAAAAGTGCAAAGCTACATACAGACATATTCAATTGTTTCCTTCTATAATATAGTTTTTAAAAAACCATGTTACACATTTATCACCCTAGGCAAGTGTGATTTTTCAGTCTCTTATCAGAAGTGTGATGTGGTCAAGCATATGCAAACTACGGGGAAACGCTTAATGCATGTAAGCAAATTGTAAAATGGATATTATTTGAAAGATAATGATGGAAAAAGCATAATACTTCCATTTGTCATTATCACACGTGGTACAATTTTAAGGTTTACTCGGTCATTGTAATATTCATAATAAAAAAATTCAAAGGTGCCTGCTGTGTGCTCCTACGGTATTGGATAACTTGCCTCGCCAGAATATTGGCAGTCTTTCACTTACTAAGAGTAGAAGACTGGTATAAAAGCTATGTTCAGAGAAGTAGAAAATATGGTTGTAGTGGGGTTGTCACTTAATAAATAAGGCAGCTGAGAACAGTATTCCAGCACATGCATTCTCAGTAACTGTTAGATGGCCTTTTTGTGTTTTGAATTTTAGGAATATACATTAATGGTGAATCTCATACTGGATATGGTCCAGCTAGCTCTGTTCAAATGTGAATGGTCTCAGAGTTTCACTCCCAGGTGAATAGGTGGTATGCATGTAGATCCAATGTAGGCTAACACTGACAAGATGTAGGAGCTGGCCCCACCCTTCTATAGTGCTGGATGGAGTGTTGTGTTCTCAGGGTCTGACCAGGAATTGATGGCGATACTGAAGGTTGACAGTAGGCAATGTAGGAGCGTAAATGTCGGGGGCTCTGTGCCATGCAGTGGTGAGTATCTTTTATGATAGCTCACTGGACCTGTTGCTGGGTTGTAACCTCCTCTCGATGCTTATACCTGGGTGACAGAGGGGCTGCTGGGGAGGGGCAATGCTTCACTGGAGCTAGCTGGCAGTTTGTTCAGGAGATCGGAAAACTCACCCCAGTTAGAGTGGTGTACTCCCTCACTTGAACTGGTGGTATGTTGGTCAGTGGCTGAATATGTTGTGTATAAATGAAAAATGTAAAATAAATTTTGAGGCGAGGTCAGAAGACAGATCAGGGAAAATGGAAGGTATGTTAGATGATGGGGTGTTGGGGAAGTAAATCTTTGACTGGTGTTACTGATGGCCGACCTTGGCAGGTGACCATTGAATATACAACTTTCACCAGGGTGTGAACCATGCCACCTTTTTAGGACAAAGTCCTTGGATAGGTGTGCACACACACACACCACATGATGGCCAGATTGAGGACCATGATACCACCCAGAATATTGTCTCCTGGCAAGTGCACTCAGGTCCCATAGTAGTCACCGGGTCTGAAACCACATTGTTGAATAGAGATGTCAGGGCGAGCTTACACAATTGCAGAACTGGGTCAGGTGATATACCATGTTGGCTCTGAGAAACAAGTCCTGTGGCAGGTCCACGCACACTGCTCAATCGCAGCTGGGTAGTAAACAGCGTCACTATAGGAGGGAAAGGTTCATGGGCAGGTGACCACTGACCATGCAGCTGCTGAAGTCATGTCGTGAACCACGCCTCCTCTCTGGTTCATTTCCCTCTTGGGATACAGGTGAGAGTGTTAGGGGATAAGTTAAGAGCCAGTAGCAATACCAGATTATCCTTTATGTATAAATGGGAGCAGATGACACCCAGCAAAGCCTTGATGTTAATTGACCCAGGGTAGGTCCTAGTTCCCAGAGTTAACATAAAGTAATCTGTCAGGCACCATGTGCCACAACTGTCTCTCACACTTTCTATTAATTTAGTGTTTCTCATTGTGAACAACAATCATCAAGTTGCAAATGCACATGGTGTGTCAACCATGGAGTGCTACAGACTGAGTTACCAATTCCCTTAGTTATACTGAGTGAGTCAGGAGGACACAAATACCCTCAATCAAGTGCTGACTTTGGTTCTTGTATACATTCTAGGACTAGTGTAAGGGATGAAGAGGAAGGGTGTCCAGTTACATAAGGAATTACTGTTTTGTCTCATATTAGCAATATCACAAGGGGCCCCTCAGCCCTTTGCCTGTTGCTGGCCAGCTGCCAGAGCTCAACTTTGCAACTTTCCACTCAGCACTTTTCTGCACACTAGATTGAGTCCTGTCGTGTGCGGGCTATCAACATGGTACACCTTGTTTCAGCTGTCCATCAAAACCCCAGTTGTACCCATTTGGTCACAACATTACATGTGATTGCTACTTAGAATAAAGTGTAAAATGGAAAGATAAAGAATTTCAACTGTAGATTAATAGTGAAGAAGGGAAAAATTAACAAGCACAGATGCACATGCTAGTTGTCTTTTGATGTGCGACTAAATTTTTGCAACAATGAAAATCATTAACCTAGTCTGTTCAGAAGTGAAATTACTGGTAGAAAGTTTTGCATTGATACCTTTCTAACTTAAAAGTTTTTCAAAACTGAAGCAAACTTTCAGACCTACAAAAATGTTAGTTCCTCAGTTCAACACAACCAAAGTTTCTGGTAAGTTAAGTCTTTGAATACCATCCTCAAAATGAGTATTTCTGAATTGTGAAATGCATGCATAAGAAATAACAAGAGGTTATTAATATAAATAATGACCCTACTTTCTTCTACATTGGTGCAAATAATATAAATTATATGAAGCTTTTGAAAGCTTATATGGTCGGTAGGGCTTGATTTATTGTTGACACCAATATCATTAGAGATGAAACCTGAAACATAACAGTTGTGGGACAGTAACAAATACAAATTTGATGAATTGTTTAATATATGTACATACTAACCTAAGTTATTTATAACACCACCATTAAACAAGAAATTACTGATATAATTAATGAGCCTACTTTCCTCAACATGGGTGCAATTAATTTTTAAATAATTTCTTAAAAACTGAGTTGGTAGGTAGGACTTGTCATCTCATTGAAGGTAATATTATTAGAGATGAAACCAGAAACGTACACAACAGTAGTAAAACAATTACAAATACGCACATGCCTTACCTGGGACTCGCACTCAGAAAACCTTGCAGGTACCATAAGCTAGTGTGCAGTGAACTGCATAATGGAGGTTGGATTCGAGCATCAGCTTTTATTTTATTCTGTCTAATGTTTCAAATGATGGGGTTTAGTATCAAAAATATATACAGGGCTATCTGTTTGAAAATATGTTACTGAGCCACTTAAAACACGCACGTTTACATGGCTTAACATTGAGCTACTTGTGTGAAGAATTCGGCGAAAATCTGTTATTTTTCCCTGAGATATGGCATAAAACCTCCATATTTTTCATGTAACTATCTTCATAAATGGACAAAAATGTTATGTAATAGCACATTCTATGATTGTATATTGCCAGTGTACAAAGTAAAGCCAAAATTATTTGCACAGTTTTGTAGATATAGCACACTAAGCTAAAATGATTTTATAGCCACCATTATGAAAAAAATTTATGTCACGCTTTAAAATACATATAGTTGTATGGCCTACCACAATACAACTCCTCTGCCAAATTTAGTAAAATGGGTTGATTGTTTTGTGAGATAAATTTTTATCATAGGGCTAACTTACAGAATGTTAGAGAAGTGAAGCTCTGTATAACAAATATGATGGCTGTAATTGATAGTGCCAGAATACAACGTTAAATTGTAATTTGATTCCTTAATAAAGATACTGAGCTAATATATTTATATAACCACCATTTTGAAAATAAGTGCCTGGCCTACATAAAACATAACAGTTTACACCACTTTATGAAGTGCATTTACACTTTTCCTAATTTTGGTATGAATCTCTCAAGTGTTTCCCAATATATTACATAAAAACTATATTTTCCATGTGACATATCTTACAAAATGGTGGGCAAAAGATGCACCATGTTGATGGATTCGATAGTTGTAACATATACTGCCAGCATACAATATAATTTTGGGAATAGATTACATGATTTCAACAATAGCATATACTAATCTAAGATGCATATGTGGCTGCCATTTTGAAAATAAATGTATGCCATACTTAAAACATACCAGTATACACCACTTGCTACAGTGCAAATTGTTTGCTGAATTTGTTAGTAATCAGTCAATTGTTTCCTATCATATGACAAACATATTGTTATTATTCATATGTTGCTTTCTTAGAAAATTGTATTCAAAATATGCTTTATGTAGATACAATTGATATTTGTAATATCTACTGCCAGCACACAAAGAGAAGTAGGAATTAATTACATGGTTTTGTCAATATAGTGTTCTAAGCTAATATATCTGCCATTTTGAAAATAGGTGCCAGAGATACTAAAGCCATACATTTTTACATCTGCCGCAGTACTACTTGTTTGTCAAATTTGGTAAGAATCAGTCAATTGTTTCCTGAGATATGACAAGAAAATTATTTATTCATGTGGCACTCTCTTAGAAAATGGCAGACAAAAGATGCTCCGTGTAGACACAGTAGGCAGTTGTAATTTTTACTGCCAGCATACAAAGTTAAGTTGGAATTGATTACATGATTTCAACGAAATGACATCTAAGCTGAAATTAGTAATGACCGCCATTTGAAAATGTTGGACATACCTGAAACATATAATTTAACATCATCTGTCACAGTGCTGCTGATTGCCAAATTTGATAGATATTGGTTCATTGTTTACTGAGATATAACATAAGAACTATATTAATTCGTATGGTGCTGTTTTACAAAATGTCTAATAAAAATGGCTATGTGTTGACATATATGATACTTGTAATAGATACTTTCAGCACACAAAATTTGGTCAAAATTGGTTAAATGGTATAGTAGATATACCAAATAAACCGAAAATATTTGTATGGCCACTATTTTAAAAATAAGTATTAATAAAGTTCAATTACTTACATTTATCTGACCTGTTGTAGCATAACTTACATGCCAAATTTGGTGAGATTTTCTTTGATAGTTTTCAAGTGTAAAATCTTACTTTTTCATTTTGAGCTATTTTACAGAATAGCTGACTAACAGCAATATCCATTTCAAAATTTAATGCGTACACGATGCTCCGCCAGCATACAACATTGGTTTAAAATTAGTTTAATGGTTCCTGAGGTATGACATAACATTTTTATAAATATTTAAATGTCCACCATTTTGATAGTAAGTGCCCATCATGATCAAAAACTATAAAAGTCAGGTGCCCTTATTATAATTAATATAGATGTACTAAGTTTGATGAAATTATGTTAATGCATTCAAAAATAATTAGTTGGCAGGGGGCACGCATGCGTGTGTGCACACACACACAGAGAGAGAGAGAGAGAGAAAAGTGATCTCATAAGGTCCACTTTCCTTCAGAAAGTGGACCAAAAATACCTGCTGCACCTAAAACGTGCTAGTTTACATGTACTACTGTAACACGACTTGCTTGTAAAATTTGGGTAGGAATCTGTTAATTGGTCCTCGAGATATGTCATAAAAACTGTTATTTAATGTGGGGATATCTTACAAAATTGTGGAGAAATGAGGCTGTTTATAAACAATGTTAATGTTTTACTGACAGCATGCAAAGTTAAGTTGAGGTTTTTTTTATAGTTTCATAGTTATAACATACTGAGGAAAAATGTTGTATGGCCACCATTTTGAGAATAACTGTTTGACCCACTCAAAACATATTAATTTACGTGGCCTTAGAGCTACTTGTTTTCAAAATTTGGTGGGGATGTTTACTACGGAGATACAACATACCGTATTTTGGCATGTAGAGGCTGCACATTTTTACAAAAAAAAATGACTACAAAAAGTGGAGTGCGGCGTATTTACGAGATATTGGCATTTAAAAAATTTTACCCCCAAAACATGTTTAGAAACTTGTCAACATACAGTACATTTTAATGGTTTTGCTTTTTCAAGTCACTTTACCGTCTATAGTAACAGCGCAGTGTGTATTTGAAAACATTGCAACATAATACAAATTTTCTGTCACAAATGTTTTGTAGGGGAGAAATTAAGTTGGAATTTATTATGTTTGTACACAATTGTGACTTAACAATATTTACAGGAATACAAAAATTCTGTGCGGCCTATACACACACGCGGCTTATACATGCCAAAATACGGTAATTTTAATATGTAATGTGATGCTAGCTTACAAAATGGTGTACGAAAGAGACTTTGTGTACACACATTTTGGTTGTGACGAAGTAGCATACTAAGCTAAATTAATTATATTGCTGCCATTTTGAAAATATATCTCTGACCTACTTAAAATATACCATTTTACATCACCTGCCACAGTACTATGTGTTCCCAAAATTTTGTAGGAATTGGTTTATTGTTTCTTGAGGTATAGTATAAAAACTTAATTTATTCTTGTGGTGCTGTCTTACAAAATGACTGAAAAATATGCAATGTTTTGGCATTGTAACGTATAATTATTTGCACTATTTTCTGTATGTCATTTTTTATTTATGCTTCTCTTATTTTAATTTTTTTTGTATTTCCTCAATTTACTGTTCACGTAATTGACACAGTAATTTTAAACTTTGGAATATTTATTTTATGTCATTTAATGTTTATTAATATTGTTCAACTTAAGAGGTAATATTGATTCTATGGAAATGCACAATGTTGTGAGATTGTATATTGGCTTCTTAGTAACGTATTGTAACATATGTGGCACTATCCTAAAACCATTAATACTTTCTCAAACATTTTATTATCATTATTATTATTATTATATCTGTTTGAGTTTTGAGGTCCTCTTGAATTTTATGTTCAGGGAGCGGGATTTTAATATACCTTTAAAATTTGTACAAGTGTTTAAAAATAATTCATGGGATTGTAATAGCACCAAGGACCCATAAGTCTCTGCAGGGAACACACCAAGAAGACTACCACACCATTCAGTGCCAAACCAGCCTGACTAATATTACTACAGATAAGTTGAAATATTTTACTTGGGGCAGATCAGAAACCTATTAAGCCAAATACTATATATACCTGCATAGATCCTGATCAGGTAATATTGTTGCGCCGCAACTTTGCAGACTATAACTAGTCCAAAAGACACACCTACTTGGGTTACCAGAAAATTTACAAGGTACTGTCTTCATCACGAGCTTGTTCCCTGAAATGTTGGGCCAGCACGAAGTTCATAAAACACTCAACTTGACAAAAAGTCTACCCTTAGTATCACAACTACTAATACTCTAAACTAACTCGGAGGGGGGAGGGGTTCTTGTAAAGCAAAACAAAGTTTTTCATGCTCTCGTATGATGAGATAATCTACCAGGAACTTTTCACGGAGGGGTGGAGCTAAGGCTGGATGCATAAAAAATTTAATTAATAGAAAATTAAAATGTAACATTTAAAGAAAAAGAACAATATTAAAATTGAATAATAACTACTACCACTATTATTAGCAGTAATGCAGCTTCTGGTTAGGCAAGTGAGGGGACTCATTTGACAGTCTACTTAAAACAATAAATACCATCTCGGATTTCTGAAACATTACTTTATTCCCTGCTAATGGGAATACGACACAAGTATTGGTTCAATGCTATTGTCAACACTCACAATTTGTGGTTCACAGGTAAGTGTGACTTCAGGCTTTAGCAAATAACAGAGCAAAACAAAACATGACATATTCAAATAAGAGTGTTGAGATCTCTGCCACGGCGCTCTTTTGGTGCAAAGGTTATGCATCAATTCAATCAAGCAAAAGAAAGAACCCTAAGCAAACAAATAACCATTTAAGTGGTAAAACAATCTTACAACTTCTTTTCAATTTTCTAAATCTACACAGAAGTAAAGAATATGACAGAAAAGTTACATTATCTTTATGTAGTCAAGGGAAATTCTCAACTTCAAAACAAATAAAAAATTCTACGAAGTGATTCAGCAAAGTGAAAAAAAAGCAACAAATTCCAAAAACTGTCATACTGTGTGTGTTTATGTGCATGCATTTGTGATTTTTTTGTGTGTGCGCACTGAGAAATAAAAGAAAAATTTAAATGTTCATCGTTATGTCAATCCATTTCCTACCCTGCTACTGAAATGTTATAGGGTCTAGCCCATACCAGTTAGCTTGACGGTACTTCCGCCTCCTTTCGCCTAACCATCCTTACTCTCCATCTACCCAACACTGACTGACTTAACTACTATTGCCATTTTCCAGTTTTCACTAGAAAAAGGAAAAGGCTCTTAATACAAAAAGAATAAAATCAATCAATACTTGTCCACTACATCTCGAAGATCACTTCTCGCAGTCCCTCCCAACTGTGCCGCCTCTCGCTGCTTCTGGCGACAACTCTCTCGTACTTTAGTGCTTGTCTATGCTCTTCACGCCTGCACAACAGAAATCAATGAGCAAATCCAACACAGTAAGAGGAGGGAGAGGTAAAGGATGGAACAGGAAATGCACACTCCATGCGAGGTTCAGGGATTCAGAAGGAAGTTTTAAGAAAAAAAATACAAACACAAAAGTGGCAAAAACTGCACAGCGTAAAAGTGACTAACCAACAACAATCATTTCACGCTGACCAAACATACCTTCATTGAGAATTTTGTCTCCTGAGTACAGAGAAGAGAAATATACAGATGTAACTTCCCAACAAAATTTAGTAACTCACCTTGTATGAACAACTTAAGGCTGAAATCCAAACAAATAAAAGAAGTCAACCTATCCAACAGTTATCTTAGCAAAAAAAAAAAAAATACTGCAATTAAAGTCTAACCCTAACAAGGATAAAATTATATCCTAACATAAAAATTTAAAAACCTAGCTTTTTCCATTGTTTCACTTTGTAACAATATAAATACTCTACCAATATTCCTGAACATAAATTTCAACCAACCCCAACATTTAAGGAATTTTCCATTTGCAATTAAGGCTAGTGTCTTGTGCTGACAAGTTTCTAAAAATTTATAATTTTCCAGCCACATAAATTCTTATCAACTCTTTAAATTACTGAAAGAAACTATTTGTAATGCTTCTTTTTAAGCAATTTGTGGTTGTATTTTTTACCTTTTACATATTATATTACATTTCAACGTGTCTGCTTGATGTCCCATTTAGTAGTTAGTTGGAAATAGTGGTTAGTGGTTGTTAAATGTTTTGTCTATTTGGAGAGTAGAGTAGAGTTCCGAGTGATATGTATCTCTCACCATACCTGTTCTTATATTGATGCAAGTTCAGCCACAAAGCAAGAGCCTAGTCAAGCATAATTCTGGCAATCTTTGATTCTATTAGTTGCATAATTTAAATTGCTGCCATAGTGTGGGGTGCGAGCTGTGTTGCCACTAGTAGGTTATATGAGCAGAGATACACGTACACTGTACCACTTGAGATGAACAGCTCTATTAATTATCGCACATTTGAGTACACCACAGATGACACGGCAGGAGCAAATACACCTGCTAATCTTGTCAATGGGGAGGATGAAACAAATCAGTTGGCAGATTTGTTTGCTATCGACAAAACATAAACTACCAACACAAATGAGTCTATATCTATAGGGCTTCCTACAACCAGTATTGATAACATTAGCACATCTAAATTATTGCGACAATTGGCGTCAGTGATAACTATTTGTGTAAAAGATTGGAGTGCAAGTTGGCTGATCAGGCAGAACATTTAAAAAGCAGCATAATTGTGCTATGAGAGTGATTAGAAGGCAGCATGTATGCACAATCAGAACTATTAAAAGTTAGGACTAGCATGCAATCCAAGCATTTAGAAAGCAGCACATATGCACAATCTGAGCAATTAATAGGCAGGATAACTGAATTGCAAAATTCGCAAGCATTGCAGTCTGAGCTCTTGACACAGTTGCAAATTTCACAGGATATGTTTCAGTTTCAAATTAATGCCCAAATTTTGCAGTTAACCCAGAATGTTTCAGCATAGATACACTGGTTCTGAACTGAGGTAAAAACCACAGTTATCACCTGTCTTGACAGTACCACCATCCAGTTAAGAGCAGAGCAAGAGCAGCATTGTAACGGGACAGGACAGGAATTAAAAGAACAGTGCACATTACAAATCTTGGAGTTTGACGGCCGCATCATTAAGGTTGAAGCTGAACAAGTGAATGGTTTGTATGTGAATACTAATGGTATAGAAGATAGAATATTGATGCAGTTTGAATCATTTGATTGGCATGTAGGGGAACGGCTGCAACAATCAGAACAGGTGGTGCATACTGAAAGCTTAAAATTAGACACGTGCATTACCAAGGTTGGGGAACACGTAACTTGCTTAGAATAGATGGATGGTCACTGCTATGAAAGATCTGAGGGTAAATACCTCTATGCATAAATTGCAATTGCCACTGTGTGTGTCCATATCCTCACAACCAATGCTGACTAATGCCACTGCCATAGGTCTAGAAACATCTATCTCCTGTTTTACAATCTGTGAGTACAATGCTGCATCACCGATCTGAACTGTGGGCAAAGCGAATACCCCGTTTTGAGGGTAGGCAAGGGGAAAATCCGGTGAACTTCCTCCTTGATTTGAGGAATATGCAACTTACTTTGTTTGGCCTCATTGACAGCAACATTTTTAGATATCTAAACCTGGGATTACAATCGACCATCTATTTTCGGTGGGAAGTTACCCAGCCCACCATCTCTATTTACAATGATTTTGAACATTTTGTGCCAGGCAAAGGTAAGAGTTTGGAGAACCAGTTATCTGAGTTGTATGAGAGGACTAGACACTTAGAACCTTTCATCAGTGGTGATTACTGAATAAGCATTTGAAAATGACTGCAAGAAATTTCGGGTCACCTTATGTTTTCAAGATAACCATCAAATCCAAACATACTGATGTATCCTAAAAGCAGACAACAGATATCATACAACCTTCATTATGCTACAACTTTAATTGTCTTGAAAGACAACTTTGTAGCAGTGCTTCTTTCCTCAGTATGTTTTTTCTGTTACTTCATTGTTTTTTATTTATATGCATGCAAAATATATAAAATTGTGGGAAAATGAATACTGGTAGCATGGTTATTACCTTGTGTATTTCAAGTAACATTAATAGCAATGTAAATTCTTTTTCAGATGTTTTTCGAACTACACGTCAATTTGGTAGTTTAACTTCAGTACTGGCAACATATGCTGTCAGCTCTCTTCTCCATGGGTTGAATTTTCAACTGTCTGCTGTGTTGTTGTCATTGGGCGTCTACACCTACATTGAATATTTGTTGCGGCAGAAGCTTTCAACAATTTTTAGTGCATGCATTCAAGTACGACCTTGTCGGATAGACTGTACACATAGAAATAAAGAGAGGAGTTATTTTGTGATGCTGACAAATTTGGTCTTTGGCTTCATTGCTATGTTTCACCTGGCTTACCTTGGTGTCATGTTCAATGTCACGACAAGTCTGCAAGAGCAAGGTTACAGTTACGTTCATACACTTTCCAAGTGGGGGAATTTGAATTTTGCAAGCCATTGGGTGGCCTTCATCACTTACATATTTTATTTTCTAGTGTAGTGTAATGATTACATGTGTCCAATACTGTTTCTCCTGATTCTGTGCTGAGAGTACAGTTCAATCATGACAAGGTCAGCACTTGTATATGAGTGCAGGAACTTGGTATTATTTTAACTTCCGTCCTTGGCTGAAATGATGCTGACAGCTTTCAAACTGGTTGCTGTTGCAGGGTTGTGCTAATACTTATTTGCCCAAGTCCTTGAATTACGTTTATATGTGCCAGAAAAAGTGTACTTAGTAATGAACTCTTGCCCAATATTAGCAGGTCATACTTGTCTGTGTTCTTTCAAGTTTTCTTTTCTCAGAGTATTTATGGTTGTCCTGAGTATTTAATAAAATTAGATATGTTTTTATAAATGAGTAGAACCTTGCTTATGTGGCCTTCAGTAATCTGGGTTTCCAATTTATCCAGATCGACAATCACAGTGCATTATACATTGGATGTTCACATTTAAGTATTTTTGAAATAAACTTTTGGAAACAAATCTGTCCCCATAATCAAACATTATTTTAATGTTATATTGATGGGTATACTTCTAGTAAAGGTGGCTGCAAGTTAGTAAAAGTAATTTTAATGTTTGACTTTGTATTTATACATAAGTGAATTTTTAAAATAATGGGCCTTGAAGTCAATGCTTATGTTTTTAAACAATTTATAGTAGGTAAATTAATAATTATTTGTGCTTTCGAAGATTTCAAAACTTTATTTTAAAAATGCATGGTTCATATTTGAGAGGTCATGGGAAGTGTTATTTTTTTTGTGTATGGTATATAAGGATCCACAATATATTTTAAAATTAAACTTACCAGCGCTTTTAGAATTGCTTAGCTACCACAAACAATTATATACAAATTTCATGCAAATTTGGTACAAAAGAAATATTTTGTTTTTATGGAATGGGTAAGTTGTTGCATTTTGAGTATGTAATTTGTGTGACAGTGTTGTTTTATTTTGTCTTCTTAATTTTGGAACTTCCCAGTTTGGTATTAATCCTTGTGATGTTTGGTCACAGTCCAGATAAACAAGGTTCTACTATATCTAAAATAAATTATATGCTCTATTTAATTACTATGATTAACAAGTTATTGAGAATGATGATATGTATTTGTGGCTTACAAATGAGTTTATTGTAGTTATTAAAAATTTGTTTAATGTATATATGTTTTAAGAAGGAGAAAAAATATTTTGTGTCACAGTGTTTGTATGAATTGTAAAATGAAGTCTGAAACAGGTGATGGTCTTTGGATACTAAGTTCAAAATTATTTTGCTGGAATTACATAAATTCAGCTAAACATTATAATGATGATGTGACCACTATACAAGTCATTCAAGATGTCTGTATTGAAATCATACGAGATTTTAGCATGTAAGATCCTACTTTTAGCATTGTGTAGATGTGATATATTATACTTGTTATTTAGTAATGATGGGTCAATTGTATTTTACGGATGCTAATTCCAGGTCAATCATGTGATCATATTCATTGATTCATGATCTGACCATCAAATCTTATTTAAATGTATCAAAAGAAGAAGCTAGTTGAAGTAGTGCTTATTGTAATATTATTTTATTAAAACAACAGTATTAGCTCACATGTAATTTGGTACATAAAATAATTGCCTGGAAATTTTTTATTAGACAAAACAAATTGACATACATAGTCTGTTCACAGTTTCTTTGCATGTTTTGAAAGAAAAAAACTTGAAAAATCACACTATGCACGACACAATTGGTTTTTTCCTAAATATGTAATGTATGACAAGTGTTTTATACTTTTGTAAACATATAAGTATCTTATTTTTGGATAAAATAAACTTTTATTTTATTTTATGTATAAATTATATTTAATTTATAATTAATATGAATTTAAACAGGGAGAAGATGGATATGTTGATTATACGTAGTAACAAATAGTTCTTATGCAAAATAGTATTACACTGAGTACACAGGAGTGTGGTGATTTCTCCGTTTGGTGTAATTTTCTATACTCGGTTAAGTTTTGTTTTCACGAGTGGGATGAATATCCTAGAAGTAGAACTTTAGCCGGGCTTCATATAAGTTGTAAGTTACTGTGACTGAACTATACAAAATATTCTATAAACCTAAAGTGTTAAAATATGCTGTAGAAATGTATTTAATGCAGTGAAAAACTTCAGCCTTGTATTGCATAATTTAATTTAGAATAAATATTTGCAAAATTTTAATTTAAAAATGACAGTAGAATCACAGCTACAATAAGGCTATGAAATTGTAAGGCAGCATATTCAGGTCTTCCAAATCTTGGTGGATTTTAAAGAAGTTTATAAGAAATAATCACTTTTGACTTGTTTTGTTGGTTGTGTATACACAGTTTTTTGTTTGAAAATAGAAATTTTGTACATCTTCACTCTACACTTAATGTATACGGAAGTTAGTAATTGACTATGACTGTTTAGGATACTTTGTATTTGGTTCTTGTATACAGTAATATTTTTTAGTATTTTCCACTCGCAATTCTGTAACTATTTTTGTCATTCACTCAAATCTGTTTCATTTACAGGTTTTAGCATTGGAACTAACTTGTTTGCAACTATTTAACTAATATGATTAAAGCTGCTTGTACTTCAGATTTAAAAATCGGATTTTTATTGTAATTTTTGATTCCTTGATTATGGTTTGTAATGGAAAACTCTGTGGTATCAAAGAATCAATATGACTTCATCACTTGTAATTTATTATCTACGGAAATGTTTTGTTGGTATTGTAATTACTTGTTATAACATAAATTTTGAGGTCTGTATTGTTTGTATAAATTGTAGCAACAGTACTTTTTAATACATTATTTGTTATATTTTTCACTGGTGAGAATTATTTATTATATCCATATGTAGAGTAGAGTAATTTATTTGAGAAATGTGGGTGCCTTTTCAAACATTTTATATATTGTTACAGGTTGCTTTTATTATCCCAGCATTATTTAAATTCTAAAGTTTGCTTATACAACAGAAACCTTCACCAACCATAGTTGTTGATTTTGATAAATTCTACATATGAAGATACTACACGATAAGAAATCATACTGAATTTATATTCTAAAAACAGTTTTTTCTTTTGTGTTTGGTTCAGCATAGTATACATTACAAATGCCACTCTTACATTAGATGCACACTATATCAATTTTAAACAAAAGTCTAAATGAAATTCTTTGTAGAAATAGACTAGGGGTTTTAATTTATACCATTAATTTTAACGACATAAATAGATGTAGAATTAATTTTTCTTAGTAACATTAACATATATTTTACTAGTAAAAATGTCAAGTAAAATTTATCATCTTCAGTTTTGTAATATGATTTACTGAAAAATTCCAAGTGGAACGTTATGTTCCCATAATCCATTTTTAAATTTTTACAGTAATTTTCATGTTGCAAGTCATACCAACATAACATTAAGACAATTTGTTACTTTACCATTGTTACCATGTTTGCTACTCAAACCTGTAAACATTGTGGCAATTTTTATTAGAGATGGGCCGATACCCAAATTTTCACGATACAGACACTGATTACTTATTTTGAAATTTATTGGAAAAGGCTATTCACTGTAAAATAAGCACTTTTGAAATCAACCTTTCAAAAATGTCACTTTCCCTACCTGTGTGTTTTTTAAACAGACACACTGTGACTGGCATACACTTAGTAAAGTTGACGACGACGGAGGGAAAATAGTTCCATGTTCTAATGTTTAATTAAAAGTGTTAGATAAATAGTTGTGAATACCAATATTATTATTTTTTTTTTTTTTGTTTTCTTTAATGCATATAATTGTTATTAACATTTGTTTATATATATATATATATATAATATATATATATTCCCCATTGGAAGCAACTTTCTCGGAGCCCTGCTAAATATCTACTTGCAGGCCCGTTTCATATCCTTCCGCCAAATTTAAACAAACATTGCCATGTGACTACCATGTAGCATCTGTCAAAATCAATGTTTACATGCCATTGTGTGTGTGTACATGTGTTAGTATTCTTTCGCTACACCTAAAAATAAACATTGAAATGTGACTTCTACTTTTATACCTGTCAAATGTGCTGTTTACAGCTTTTCAAAGAATTCTGTCTTAGGTTGATTTCAAAAACCATTTCGTACGAATATTCACAGTTTAGGCCTATAACATTATTTAGGTCAGCTTTATGATGTTTTAGAAATGCCTGAATTAACTATAGTTCTTACTGTCACGTTACATTAACATATTTGTTTTCCACGACATAGCACATTACAAGTAATGCACGTTAATATTTTGCAGCGACTGTTTTAAACAGTGTGTTGGGTTATTTCTTTAAAAGGATGGCCTCAGTTAGAATAACAAAGGAATAGTCAGTCCAACAAAAAAGCAACATTAAAATCAAGCATGCAACCCGTGTCGCTCATTTTTTGTTATAGAAACTTAAAATATAGCGGTGAACATGCACACAAATAAGCCTACAGTAACTTTTATCCCGCTCATATTTCTGTGTGTTGCTACTTACTGTGTATTAGGTTTATTGAAATTTATTGGTGCTGTGCTTGGTTATTTTGTTGGAATTGGTGGTAAATCACGTTACACAACTGTGTTTCAAACACCCAGGGCAAAGGTACAATGTTGTGATAAATAAACAGACGTGGATGTAAATAAATAACTTCGTCATAAAAACAGTTCTTATTTACAACATATAAATAGTTCACATCAAATATTTGAAATCACACACACACACAGATCCAGCATAACGATCACCACGCAGCCACGCCACACTATTTCACATGCAGCGGTTAACAAAACACACTGTAACAGTATATCTATTACTGCTGTAGAAACACATATTTATCACAACTTCGTGATTTGCTTAGGTAGGTTTAAAAAACATGTGATGGGATAATATGAATAATTTTCGGAGTAAGTGTAATTTACGCTCCGTTTGGTAAAACAGCAACACGCCATGTCATGGCTCGCCACGTTTCCCAACTTCTCTTTGTGTCTGCCCCACCGTCATATCTAAATATATTAAAATGAGTATTCAAACGTTAAAATCTCTTTTCAGTTATAAATTACAAATTCAAAAATTATTTTGCTGTAATAAGTGTGTAATATGCTACAATTGAAAACATGTGCCATTTGCTTGCTTGCTAGTGAAGTGAAACTTCCCGAGTGTGAAAGAGACAAAGACAGAGAGATAGCGATAAGCCTTGCTCAGCAGACAGTTGCTTCAAATTTGCTCTCGCTCGATAAAACTACAACGTACCATTACGGCCTCCTCACAATATTTTACGCTGTTATTTTAAACTTAAAAATAATGAGATATGTTACCATTGGGGCAACCTAAATATTTCAATAAGCTCTGTTTAATTTACAAATAGTATACTAAAAAGCTAGGTTAAAATAATATTTTAACTGTTAACTATATCTTACCGGCCGTTGCCAACACATCACTGCTCTCGCAGTTGTTAATTCATATTAAAAAATAAATAAATATTACAAGTTATAGAAGATATTAAGGTAAAGTTTCATTTATTCAATAATACAGTACTCTAAAGTTAACCACAGTGTTATATATTTGTGGAATACAGGTTATTGAAAAAACCGGTTGACATGTTATGCCGAGAGCGTTTTTTTCAAAGGTTGATTTTCATAAGTTTCTTCCGATCGGGAAGGGGGTGTTGTGTGTGTGTGTGTGTGTGTGTGTGTGTGTGTGTGTGTGTCTCTCTCTCTCTCTCTCTCTCTCTCTCTCTCTCTCTCTCTCTCTCTCTCTCTCTCTCTCTCTCTCTCTCTCTCTCTCTCTCTCTCTCTCTCTCTCTCTCTCTCTCTCTCTCTCTCTCTCTCTCTCTCTCTCTCTCTCTCTCTCTCGCACACGCATGCACACACACAGAGAGAGAGATAGATAGATAGATAGATATTCATATAATTTTGCAGTTCCACTTGACTGATGCAGGAATAAAGGGACCAGGCCCGTACCAGTGAGTATTTAACATATGGTAAAATAGTAAACAACATGCATACAAGTAGATTTTAAGCTGGGCTTACAAAAATTCTCAGTTTATCGTGAACAGCTTGTATATAGATGAGACCACTAGTTGAATCACTTAATGTAGGAAATTTCAGTACATGCTTTCATTTTGCCTTCATTGGGGATGATCTTTCGTTGAAACAAATATATTTCACTCTGTCAAAAGAGACTATTGTGTTTTTGGAAGCAAATAATTCCATCGCCTGCTTTTGTCCAGTGACCTAAGTTAGATCCATGTATTTCAAATAGTTTCCGAGCTGCTGTATTCCCGTTACATTGTACAAAAATTATTACATTTTACATTCAAGAAGCAAAATAATGCATATGTTTTCTGTGTCTATAAATGAAGAATTGCATTGTATTTCCATTATTCAGCAATAAAAGACACAGCAGATGCATGTAAATTTTAAATGTAAATTGCATTTGCAGCCATCATGGTTTTTTTTATTGAAAACCGAATTGCAGGGTGAAGGACTACTATTTATTTTCCAGTGTTATTTCCAGATCGCTTTTGTTTGATTATAGTGTGTAAATTATATTGAAGCATTATAGCTTGTGAAATTGTCCGATATTGCATTCGCAAACGATGGCCGTGCAGTGCACGTTAGCCAGCATGTAGTTATTAAACCATTTGCTGGTTGGCTACGCTGTTACTCCAACGTACAGTTGCCAGCTTACCACGTAAATGGCATGTTGCTCTAGATCCCTTTTAGATGTTACTAGATCCTGTTCTTGCAAACATGCATCCGACCACTTGGCTTGACCACTCAATGGCTGCCACAGAATTTTCGCTTGTTTTATAGAGGATGTGATTCACATTACGAAGCATGTATGCAATGTGTTTTGTACAGAATCATATCAAAATATCATATTCCACATACTGCATACAATTCCGTCTGTAGAACAAGTAACTTTTATGAACAATTTCACGTAGTATGTAAACTTCAAAACATTTTATTTAAATCTTCAGGGACATTTTTGAAAACTTGTCTTTGTTTTAAAAATCTGAAAACTAATATTTAAATTTATTAAGACATACACAATCAATGACACGACTATAACTAAAAATAATTATTCATATAAATATTACCATTGCACTTGAAATTTTTTCCAAGCGAAAATATTTACGGTACTTTATTGTAACCTACAACTTGTTTTTCAAAATTATATTCAGGGAAAAGTTTAATTAGAATTTAGTAAACACTGTAACAAAATGCAGCAAATGACATTCACATCACAACTCAAGTGCTGGACCTCTTTTTTTTTTCTTCTGACACCTTTCTTTTTCCAACTATTGCAGTGTTTACAAGGAATCAAATTTTTTCAGTTTGAAGAATCTGTATTGTTCATAAGTCTCGATACCATTGGTATTGGGGGCATGGTACATAGAACCGGAATTGGTCCATCCCTAATTTTTATATTTGAGGGTAATTTTCACATTTCAGTCCTCCACTGAGCAACGATTCCACAATAACTAAATGACTAAATACTCATCTTATTTTACTGAATTTACTTCTGTAAATTTTTATTTCAGGAACTAACTTTTTTACCTCATTGTTACTACATGAATTAAAAGTGCATTTAACTTTATTATTATTTTAGATTATACTGTACACATTTGCAATTAATGCAAGGAACTTATTTTTATGTAGAAATCTGTGGTCACAAAGCCTTAATGTGATGGTAGTGGAAGTTCTGCCAAATCATGTGCTTTTGCAACTTTTGAGAGAACAGTATGATGGTTGTGTGTTAATGATATGACATGAATAGCTAACCATAGTATTTGATGTACCGGTTATGTTGAAAGGTCCTGCTTTCCTCCCTGGATAGCATGTTGGTGCTGCTGGGCTCCTTGCATATATTTGGCCCTACAGTCAGGACATAGTGGTGTCTGTATCTGTGGTTTCACACAGTTGTTGTTGGTATCTTCTTCAATACACATTCACTTTAGCTAGTGTACCAAGTACAGATACAGGTCCATGTGTCTTGCAAAGAGCACTAGTAAATGTTATTTCATAGTTGATCACAGCAGCATCTTGCACACATTATGTGATATTGAGCACCGTTGCGTCAATTGCACAGGAGGGTGGTGGGGTTGATGCTTATCACTGCAGCATTGTGGTTATTGTGGGCATATAGGAGCAGAAATTACTCTTATACCAGATACTATAGTTGAGTACCTGCGTGACAAACTGAAGTTTGTCCTAGGTTACCTCGCCTATCTTTCTATTCCTCTTTGGAATGGTGGCAGTCTCGGAAAGCAGTAAAATGAGGTGCCATTTCAGGTTCTTGTGAGTCATGATGCTATGTTATTGTTGGACATCTGGGCAAAGGCAAAGATAGATCTGCTTGAAGAACGGCGTCGGTGCACATTACTGTCTCATGTAGCAGCCACCTTGAGTGAAGGCAGTGGTGCAAGTTTGTAGTGTGTGTCTAAATTATATACCTTATTGCAAGTTCCATCCAAAATGATGTCTAACAAAACAGTGCATTTTTCCACTGAAAAATCCTTCCTTTGGATGTACACACTGTATCAACCTCAGACCATGCTTAAGGAAGCAGTTAGCATGAAGGTGGACCTGTTTGTATCACACATTGTCGGGCCACTTATCTCGCAAACATTCCCAACTCCTGGTTACATCAGCAGGAAAAACTATTTTAAAAAAACTTCTCACAGATTTGCATAATGGTAAGCTAAGTTCAGTATTTATGTCGCCAATTTATCTAATTAAATTTAGAAATTTTAACAAGAAGATTGTAAATGTCTTAACAAACACACAGCTTCTTTTTTGTGATGTTCTAATTGACCTGAATGTATAAATTTGAATATTTTACTAAGTATCAAAAACATGCAAAATACGTATAAAACATCCTTAAATGTTAAAGCATAGCTGGCCTTTAACTGGAGACAGCTCTCATTACAAAGTGGATACATAGTTTTGATGTTAAACCGAGCATCTAGTTATTTTATAACCTTTCCTGTATAGGAACTTTAAGTGGAAAGCTTTCAACATGTTCCCTGATAGCCTATTTTGTTTCTATTGAAGGGTTATGCCTGATGTGTTTTCCTCTGTTATCTTTTGGACTTTTACCAAGAATCTTCAATTGCCTTAGTCTTTTAACTCTATTTGATGTGATGGCATAAAGGGATAAAATTGCTTGAAGACATGCCTGTATTCGTTGGTCACCAGCAAATACATGATACCTGTATGAATGGCTATTTTTTCTTGCACCATCTTGTTTGTGAGGTCGCCACTGTTTCGCTTCTGCAACATTGATTAATGATTGGAAAAAAATATCTTGCTCATCTTTTGTGTGAAGGTCTTGGAAAGGAGTTAGAATATATGCTTGGTTCGCATCACTTACTTGTTGGAAGAAACTTCTTTATCTTGCACCTGCAAATACGCTATCGACCAAAACGTAATTGGGCACCCGTGAAGATAGGTAATTCAGTACGTCATTTGACTTGTGTGGCCGCCATACGCTGCAGGTTGGTGTAGAACCATTTGACAAGGAGATGGCACGAGGTACAGAGCTATTGGGCTTCGATAAGGGCGTGATTGTGGGCTGCCGTCTTGGTGGACTGTCTAGCTGGGCGATTGCTGAGAAATTAAATAGGCCCAAATCAACGGTCGCATTCGTCCTGCGTAAGTGGAAGGTCGATGGGTATTGTGCCAATGCTGCACATTCTGGGTGACCTCCAATCTTGACCGACAGAAATCGCAAAACCCTGAAACATGAAATTGTCAAAAACAGGGCACAACCCATGGCTACCATCTGACAGGAGTTTCATGCAGCAACAGGAGTATCGGTTTCCATTGGAACATCGCGTACAGAGGCCCACCGACTGCCAATTGTAGCTGGTCTCAATGGTACTTCCACAACTAACTCTGGGTTGTCCCTACCAGGAATGTGGTGAATTCTAGTGGGCTACTGACGTGATGAGCCAGCCCTCCTTTCATTGTGCCAGGCCTGCATAAAATTTTCTCTGTGTTGTCGACTGAGAGTGCACTCTGGCGTGCACCATCTGCCCAGAATGTGAGAGTCGTGGAAGTTTCTGTGAAAGTGGTGGTTTCTGCTAGGTTAACAAGCCTGGTGCTGATTTGTGGCTGCAGTGGCTGCCTGTTGTCACTACACCCTCTTTGCAGGGCTTTTCCATGGAGCTAGTGGTGTTCCTATTCGGTATTCATCTGCTCGCTGAGGCAGTACAGCATCAGGCATATGTAAATCCATTTTTTCTTGGGCCTTACCCATTCTGAAGTGGAATTGCATCTTGATTTCGTGTGGAGCGGAGAGATTTGGGCTGCTCTTAACAGCAGGATATTGAGAGCCTATATGGATGAAGCAAGGTGAGTATGTATAAGTGCTATAATGCAAGAGTGGGGAAAACTGAAGATCCTGAGAATACATGCCGACCAGTGGCATCATTTGGCATGATTTCCACGTTCGAAAAATCAGGAGCGACCCTGCTGGAAATCGAACCCTAGTTCACCTTTGTGGGATGCGATCGATCTATCTCTATATTCTGTTGCCCCTACTTCTCAGTGGTGTTAATGCGTAGATTGTATCGTGGGGTTGGATATAGGGCCATTCGGCACTGTCAACATCACTTATGCCACTTCCTTTTATTAAACTGTGAGCTTTTAACAAAATTACTTATAGTAAACCCCAGCATGGGAACACATTGCTGTTGAGATTGTGGCCACTGTGCCTGCCCAGGTGTTAGACAGTGGGAAGGCTTCCCACCCATCTGGGAAAAAAATTTCTTAACGACCATTAAGAATCTCATTTCCTGTGGGTTTCATGATGTCTATCAAACGGTGTAGTGGACTGCCTGGGCTGTTGCTGGTCTCTGTATGGTCAGTGAGCCTTGATGGTGTGGTTCTTGTAACATTCCCATACAAATTATGGACCTCCCTAATGAGGGCCATCCAAAGAAAGTGAGCTGCTATGACCTGTGCTGTCATCTTCTGCACCAGGGTGGCCTGTAAGTGGCCCATTGTGGGCCCATTAGAGTACCATGTTGTGCATCTTTTGTTCATAAAACTCGAAGTCGGGCATTGATGTCTTCTGCCTTGGTGCAGATTATTGATGCCTAGCAGGGATCAGCGTGTACGAAACCCAAGTATGGGCGTGCCGATTCAGCGCTATACGGGTTTGTCACAGGGTCTCGACGAGTACGATTGATAGTATTTTATGGATGCCAGCTAACCTCCCAGGGGAATCCACTTGGGTTAACACGAGACACTTGAGGTGGGCCATGGTCTAAAAGCCTGGGGTAAATATCACTGTTCTTCCTAGCATCTACTTTCAGTAGTAGTTGTTAGTGGCGAAAATAATTAAACATATAAGTTACCCTTGGACTGAGATATTTTGGCTCCTCAGCACGCCGTTACAAATACATGCTGAATACATTATAATTATGTAGATTGCTCATGCACTGGGATATTTTGGCTCCCCAGCACGCCTTACCAATACAGAACAACACTTGATGTCTTAGACATATGTAAGAACACTGAGCACATGAGTTGCAACACATGGTGATAATTCAAAAAATAATGTTGGCATTAAATTAATAAAAATCTCGCAAGCAAGAATAAAGTACACCAAATTGTCTCAGTTCAAAGAAATCACTGATTATTCAGAATCTAGTGAGGTACAAAATTGCATTATGGCTAAGCAGGCATGCGGCATAAAGCCCCGCACGGGCTGAAACTGCCAAGTGCCATAAGCGTGGAAATTAATAAAATAATAATTTAAACCGGAGGGGCAGTGAGTGTCCTCCGGAGGGTGGTTTGCTCGAGAGGTGCATGAAAGAAATTGAAAACGTTCTAGTTTATTAAGTTATTGCCATTACGTGATAAGTACAAAGTAGCTTCATCTCAGGGTTGTGTTGTAGCGGCCTGCCCTGATGCCCATTGAACCAAGACTAAAGATGGTGGTGTAGTGTCCGTGATGCATTGTAACCGATGCTGTACCAATGCAAAAATCCCTTGCAGGAAAAATGAAAATGAATTATGCTATACATAGAACTGCATGAGACACATATCAAATTGCACCCTAATCCTAACACTTGTACACACAATTAACAAAGACTGTAAAAATCACATGGCTGTAAATTTTAGAAAAATATTAATATTGTCAATTAATAGCATGTGAATTTTAAAAAGAGTTTGAGGGCATACTACACTTTATTTTATATCAGAAATATTCAGTGTGAATTTGAGCCACATTACTATTTTAATTAAATATTAATGTTAATTCAAAGTAATTTTGGTCTACGTGGTTTAGAGTGTGCCACGTCACACCAACAGTCAGCATGTCAATATCAAGAATTTGCACTTCTATGAAACTAAATCAGCTCGTTTATAGCTCTCAACTAATTTTAATATGCCGAACACGATGTGCTAGTCAGTTTCATGAAATGTGCCAGGATGGCCGAGCTCTGAGTGTCCACTATTTTGGGTTATGTGGGATACTTCCATATTCATTTACAGGCTCCTACATTTAGGTGGGGTTCATTTTAAGCATAATTCAGTGATTGGAAAGGCTTTAATTTAAGAACTACCCCTTGCACAATTAACAGCCACTGCACTGAATCACGCACTGCAGTTGGAAGTGATGGCCTTCGGCAGTGCGCTGCAGGGCCAGCATGCTACTCCGCCATGTTATTTACATCATTCAGAAATGGCGCGGGTCGAAAATTGCTGTTCTCCACAAGAGCTATGGACAGCGTCATTGTGGAATGACACTCATGCTCGCGGTCTTCACGAATGTGGATAACATGTGCAGCACTCAGATGTGCATTGAATATGGTACTCAATTCATGAGTATGTCGGGCATTATCTCATATGGGTCATCCTGTGCTGCCATGGTTGCTGTCACGTGACTGTCATAGGTGGTCATTAATTTACCAGCAAGCTGCTGACAGGTGGGAGTAGAATCTCCTCCTAACTGTTATCAACGACCGGAATGACATTACGGTTGGAGTCCTATGACAGGCCACCTGCCAGCTCGTCCCAACCTGCGACATGCTCCAACCCGAATCTGAAGGACTGAAAAAAATTATGCCCATCTTTATGGTCCATCATGGGCGTAGCTACTCTTAAAAAGTTGGGGACAGTTCCATAGCAACAGTTTCTATAGTCGGCATCGAGTGTGTGGAGGTTGGAGCAACTCGATGTTGTGTAGTTACTTTTCAAATGGGAAATTCCCTGTCTCACTCAGCATGTGCCCCAAGAAGTATATTTCTTGGCCAGGTGAAACTTTCGGTTGGCACATGTTAGTCCATGAACATACAGTCACTCTAAGACAATGGCGAGGTGGATGAGGTTCTCGTCTCTGAACATGGAATGGACCATGATGTTAAGGTAGGCTGCTGTAAATTTCCCAATGCACCCACTCAAAACTGGCACCATCATCTCTTGTAATCTCACAAAAGCACACTCCAAGCTGAACAGCATGGCACAGAACTGGAAGCTACCATTAACCAGAACTCCACTCAAGCTTGAAAGGATGCAGGCTTTCCCCAAACCTATCAATGCCTCCTTAATGGTGAGTAGAGGTGGTGGAGACATGATAGTCACCTTGTTAAGAGGGCAGAAGTTGGTGCAGAACCACTTTGTTCTATCCTTAGGGGCCAGCAAATTCCATTCATTATAAACTCTCTGACATGGTTCTGTAAAAATTAAAAAAAAAAAAAAAAAAAAACTTGTCATATATGATGCATACTACCTCATCCCTGAATTGGGATAGTTTGGGGAAGATAGGATCTTTCACTGCTGGCATCGCATGCTCGACCATGTTCATCTGTCGGAGGTAATTTGGCTCAGCAAGCACCCCCACCACTCATCTTGGATCATGTAAATCGCCTCCTGGTACTTCTCTGGAAAACTATGCTCCAGTAAGTTTAGCAAGATATGAGGTCATGGTTACATTTTCAGGCAGCCCATGACATACATCGTCCACCTTCCATGCATCACCAAATGGATCAGACCTGCACTCGGACATATAGACACTTACATCATGGTCCACCAATCTGGCTATCCCTAGGACAAAGTCTTCAGAATTCTGCAATGATTAGGGGCTGAGCATGGATCCTGACTTCCTGAACTATCACCAGCACTGATGACACACAGAATTTTGCTGATGCCTGCATGGGTGGCACATCGTGTGGACCCACACACTTCTCCTCTGGTATTAGGCATGCACAATGGCATTATGGGTTGCAGCAGTGTCAATAAGTACTGCTGTTGGTTGCCCTCCGAGCTGAGCTGGATCTGCATATGGTCTAATCCATTGTCTCCACATAGCTCAGCCTAGGAGTTGGTTGTCATCGTTGGTCGAAATAGTACAGTCGGGACACCTCTCAAGGGCATGGTTTGCTGTCCAGCACACTATAACTAATGTGCAGGGTTGAAGATATGTTGGCCTCACTTAGGATTTGGGGAGTAAGGGCAATAACATTTTTTGGGGAGGGGCGATGGTGTGTGTGATTTCCTTCATGTTCTAGTCATTAACATGCATCCTCAATCATCCATCCTTGTAAGGCATTAGGGAAATATTTGAATTTATATAAGGAATCAATGGGTTCGATCTTCATTTCGGTGACTTGTCTAGACTTATTTTCTATCAGTGCTGTGATGGTTGGCCTGGCCTGCAGTACAATTGCTCACAGTGGTTCAACCAAATTTAATGGGGAATGGCAAGGGTCTGACTTAGCTGTTCTGCATTTTCGAACACCTTCACATGGTCATTCAATATTCAAAGTAGGTGGTTCAGTCATCTGGGCTCAAGCTGATGTTGTGCCTGTTCCTTTATTGCTTCTTGTTGTGTGACTGAGTTTGTTATTGTCTCTTAATTTACAGTTACCTACACGGTTTTTTTTTTAGCCAGCATTGTCCACAGTCAGTGATTCAATTTTGGTTAGTCAGCCAAGTTTATACGAGGATAATCTCTTCTCCTGGGTACATGGTGGCATAAAATGTCGTCCACAACCTTGGCTCTAGTTTTATTGCAGCTTTGAGCTTGGTTGTGTAAGCTGCATTTCATAATTTTTGAGATTTAGTTATATTGTGAAAGGGTCAGGATACGAGTCTCTAGTAATTCCGCTGTGGCAGCAGTGCTTGGTACTGCAGTCAATTTAATGTCAGTAATATTTGAGAGGCATTTGGTGTATACCTGGGACCTCTCATGCCTCCAGCTTCCCTGCTTTCTGAGAACTTTGATCTGGGCTCTCCTGTCCCCACTTTGATCTGTTTTTCAATTTTTTCCTCCTGTTCTTTAATTGCGGCCAGAAGGTTGCTAACGACTCGATAATCATGGTGAAGGTGCCTCGTAGGAACAGTGATAAAATTTAGGCATGAATGTAGTTCTCTTATCCTTGTTAGATTATCTGGTGGTTTTAGTGGTTATGCTCCACATGGTCTCCTCCACATCGAAGTGTGTTTTTTTTTTTTTCGATTTCCATAGAACTCTTTAACTCCTTGATGTTGTTGGCTTGCTGGATCTTTAGAAGTGTGAATAAGTGACTTGGTAGTCAGGTGTACCCTTTTACTTTTGTTCCAATCAAGATGAATCGGGTTGACATATGCATCTTGCAGCTTATGAAAAGCTTGGCCTCTTCATTAGGCTGCTGCTTGTGGCTGTAAAATTTCTGGGCCAGGGTGGCAGGGACTTCTTCCGCAGCGAACTTGTTGCCGCATACTGGGTTTTCAATTCCTGCCAGGTGGTAATGTATTCCCCATACTGCCTCCAACACTGCAAGACCTACCCTGTCAATCGCTTGCATGCCCACTAAACACACTGTTTCTATGGAACCGCACCCACCTCGAAATCTTGTTTACAGTTTAAGAGGAACTATTCAGGGTCTTCCTGCGGCATTCACATACACTAACGAAGCATTTGTCCTTCCAGTTTCTGAGGTACCGTATCAGGCACTTGCGGTTGGTGGTGGTCTGGATTTGGGGAACTTCTGCAAACATCACCATGTGGGTATACCTGACAGTGGAATGAGAGTTCGCTAATTGAGAACTGAAGATCTGGGCATCTAGGGCAGATATGGTGGTTAGTATGATAGCATATCTCGTACCTAATTCTGTGGGGTCCCCACCCTAGGCAGCTTAATAAATTGTAGTGTCTGATAAGTGCAGCAATCCAAACACTGGTACCCAATGAGTTTTTCGGGCCAGTATTCATCGGACCAACCTATACACACATAGTAATATCTCGTGGGGAGTGTGTGCATGTGATCATATACTGGTTAATTCACGAGATGTTGCCACCACTAAGAGAGGTCCTTCCTCAAGTCGTTTGGAGCAAATTATGCCATTTAAATGTGGGTCCTATTCGCAATATTTACAAAGTAGTTAGATTTAGAAACCCATTGCAGTGAACTTCTTGTGACATGATGCTACCCGTTTGACTATTGCTGTAAGCAATGCACGATATTGGCCATAGTGAAGTGTGACTTACTGTTTAACTGTGCACTGTGCGAACACATCATGTTCCTAAGCATTTATTGTGGTTGTAGTCTTTTATTGTGAGCTGTAGTATTTGTGTTGCCTCGTACATTTTCCATAGAAGAATGTGCCAATATTGTATTTGATATTGAATTGTAAACATTTAGGTTTGATGTAACTATTTATTACTTCTGGAAAAGTTGTTACTTTCTTTTTCAAATGTACTATTTTTCTCATCCTCTGTAAATGTAGGAAACAGGACCCACAGTCATATGACATATATTTTAAACGACCTAAGGAAAAATCCCTGTGAGTGGTGGTAACTCCTTGTTAATTATCTACCTAATATAGACTTGAGCCATCTCATTGAGTTGAGCTACACTGCTCCAGCACACTGTACTGGTAGCTTAGGTCCACCATTCCATAACTAAACTCTTTTCTACATTAAGCGGATGTTGCTTATGAGCTCCATACATATGATTTGGGTTGGGTGCCACTGAGTTTTTTTATAGACTCCCCAAGACTTGCCTTCTTTGGCTTTTTGTTTCGAGGTACATTCTGTATTTGTCTGTTAATACAAGGGATTTTGAGTGATAGTTTAGCTCTGAGGATTTTGCATTTTGAAATCACCCTTGGCTCCACATTGTGTGCCAGAAACTAACTTAATACTTCGGAGGAAATATTTGTTTTCGATCTTAGCCTGCTAGAGGGCATCCCCATCTTATTATTGGGTGCTCACTACCATACACTGCTTAGAATTTAATATTGTTAGTCACTGCCCGAAATAAAAACACTTCTAGGCTCTGGGAGGCTGGATTGGCTTAATGTACCATCAGTTTTATCCACAGGTTTCTCTTCCTTGGAACTTTGGTGGGTAGAAAAACAGGCACCTAGCGATATGTGGATGTGCTTCAATTATTCTCATCCTCCCTAGTTGCGCCTTGAGCTTCTGCTGATACCATTGGCATGGTAATTGGGAGGTATTTCCATGGTGAAGAGGATAGAAGATCGCCCTGTGTGGTTACAAATCCTGTCCCAGGGAAGTCGGTCCACAGGTTAACTGATTTGTGCACTCTTCCAAGTGGTGGAACGAGACCTTGCAACTGGCGAGAAGGCTCTACCCCACATTTCTGGCTATATTGCTAGGCACTGTTTCCCTCCTTACCCTGCACTTTCAAGCTGCATCAACCATGTGGAGAGGCAGTCCAGTCCGCAAGTGTCATGTAACATAAAGTGAAGCCATAGGTGATGGGTTTGCCCCATAGGAGATTATTTTACATGACCGATATTGGGTGTGATTCGTAGTGGCATAGTTGGGGTTAATGGCAGAGCAGAACTAGAATGCACCCTTTGCCCGAGAAAGGTCAATGCAGTGAGCAGCACACTCCTTCAGCTCTGAACTGGACAGTCGGCATGGAAGGGGTGAAAGCAAAAGCGCCAAGGATGATGCACCCTGGTTAGACCAAGGTGCTGTGATTGTAATGGTCTAGAAGCATTGGCAGGATAGTTGAAGGTGCACAAGAGTGTCACAACTATTGGGATTAGGTTTGGCCAGCTGTTGTGTTAGCCTGAAATTACATGTGATTATTGGGCATAGCTCAATCCTCTGCCCAATGGGAGGCCTTCCCCATAAATAATGGCCTTGTCTGCGGCTACTTGGGTGGTGCAAATATATTCTGCTATTTCAGATGTCTCCTTTAACATCACAGAGTAAGTTTTTAGATTAACCTGCTTCTTGGTGTCATTGGCAGTAGTTTTGTGCTCTCACCCTCGATAGGAGTACGGCACATGGTAGAAATGGTCTGGTGTATGTAAGTGATTTTTGGGGTTGCACGGGGGAAGGTGCTTGAGGAGGTCCGCGATGCAGATAGTATACTACCGCTACATTCCCTTGCGTGAAAGCAAACTGGGCGGGACACTTTTTCCATCCTCCATTTCTGAGTCCCTGGTGGGTCTAGGCATGGTAGAGCAAGCAACAATTGGTGATTAGGTTTCGATGTCCTACCTTAACATTTTGCCGTGGGCCTGTGTTACAATTCTCTCATCATCCTATCCTTTTTGTTGCAAATATATATGCAGAGGAATGCACCAAGGTTTGTGACTAGGGATATCTGCAATCGAATTTCCCTTCTGCACCAGGTGCCAAAAAGAGGGTACGATAATGACCCACTCGAGTGCAATCACCACTGTTTCTGCTGGTCTTGTGGCCTTATTTATAGTTCTCTGTGGGTTTCTCCCACATTGGGTACCTCTTGGTAAATGCTGATATCACAATCTGTAGAGGATAAGCAGTGTGGTTGATAAAATGGCAGATAAAAGTTTGTTTGTTACTGCTGTTTGGTACACAATGAGTATGTGTTTGTCTCTGTTTCCCCATTGTTATTGCCCCATAGACAAATGGCTATGAAGGCCTACACAGGTACAATTTGTGCCAGGTATCCTAATTTTTACTATTTCTTCCCCATTAACTGCCAACTGGCTTAAATAAGGTAGGCAACTGTTGATACACTGCCATGGAGTCTCACAAGGGTGGTTTGGTGTGGCCAATCAGGGTAGCTTGGTGTCACCAGCGAGGGTGGCATAGTGAGCATGGCAGCAGGGAGTTCAGAAGGTGTGCAAGGTCCAGCTCAGCAAAGCTATGCTAATGGCTGCAAATGTATTTGTTCCTATAAGAGAACTGTAAAGTCTGGAATGATAAATTGTGGTTTTCGGGTTCTGCTGCTGGCTTTATACCTGCATGATGCTGGCTCCCTTGGCCAAGGGTACACTAGGGTTACATGGGATAGACAGTCATCCACAATCTACTATGCTGTGTATGCATTATGCATGCGAGAAAAGGTGGTAGTTGGTGGTATTCCAGCCTGCCCCACTTGTATTACAGGGAGGTTAGTTCATGGAGGTCATTTTGGCGCCCTGTTAGTGGCAATGCAAGGCTTCGTCTCTCATTCCCATAACAGTAGCTTGATTTATAGGCAGCTGGTTGTGGGTCTATGAGGGGACCTCAGCAGCGAGGCAATTAACAGAGGTATCATGTATCAGTTGCCCCTCTTAGTGCTATGCTGAATGATGCTGCCAAATGTGGTGGTGGCAGTTGGTTAAATGGGCTCCTTGTCCACAGCATACTCAAGTATATACTAGGTGCATCTTTTCTTCTGTAGATGCCCCACGTCTAGGTCTGGCATGGGTGTAGCTTGTGTTCTGTTGCTGCCCCACTTTTGCGATCAAGTGGTTCGCTGCACATGTGGTGTGCTCATCGTATCTCCCCTCTCTTCTCATGGGTCCACTGGACGCTTGCCCCAGTCGAGTTTGCTCCTTCATAGCAATGGTTTATTAAGTGATGCATAGCGGTACTGCTCTTATGATTGGCTGATGGCCTGAGTGTGTACATTTATTCTTTGTAAGTCAAAAACTCTCCCAGCGCAAACTTATTTATTGGGAAGATTGATTATTGTGGATTTAATTCGGTACATGCATCATCATGCACTGTTAAATGAGAAAAACAATGCTTTTAGTCTGACTCCTTTGCATGGCGTCCTATTTGTAATATACATGCTTGACACAAGTCCAATACAGGTGGCTTTCTTTACAATATGTACAATACAATAAAGCCCATGTAAACTTTTGTATTCGCGAGTCTCTCTTCTGTGCAGCTGCCTTTTACATTGACAGTACTTTCTTGTGGTTAGAAAAAGTAGTCTGGTTTACAGCCTGTTTGTCCAAACTGCCAGGCATTATTTGCATGTAGAGTTTCTCATCTCTGTTATTTACATTTATAGGTGGCTTGTAGTCTTTTTGCACATCAACCTAATTGTTTACACAAATTTGGGATTTCTCCCTGCAAGGAACTATTTTATTCCATGCTGAAATTTTTACATTATTTATTCTTTTCATCCTGAAGAGGAAACCTATTACAAATATTTTTACACTAACAGAACTACCCAGAATTGCCCCCATTTTAGGGTTTTCGGGCACAGAAGGATCTGGAGATACACAACCCTTTTTTCGGGGTTACTGATGCAAAGGGGCTAGAGTCAGTGTTAGTCTAGATAGAATTTTATGTTTGGTACTGAATGGAATCCCTTGCATTTGGTTCATACCTGCCGAATTGAGATACACACACCTTTTGTTTTGGGTGTTTATGTTTTTTTTCGGATCCAATGGAGATGATGGAGCCCGTTTTGACATACACATTTAAATTTAGGTACTGAAGGGCATCCGTACCAAATTTGTTCTAGGTCTATCGAATTGTGTAGAATTTAGATACATGGCCTCATTTTACATTTTAGGAGTTTCGGGTCTAAAAATGGGCTGAAGACCATTTTGACCTACACAGTATTTTAAGTTGGATACTGACGATCATCCCTGCAAAATTCATCCAGAATTGTATAACCAACGGAGCAAACATACTTATGTATAGAGTGTATCCAGGGTGATAAGCTTTCAATGATGGTGGAGAAGGGCCCTAGCATCAATTTGAGTTAGGGAAACCCAGTCTGGAAATGCATCCATTGAAGTTACAAACAAACAGTGTTGGGATATCTATTTCAGGGGAATACAACAACAGTCAGGATGTTGTCTGCTTCGAAGCTTGCAAACCAGGATAAACATCCTTGTACATGTCAGAAATCGAACTCGGTATTTGCAGAGTGGCAATCTAGCGTGATAACCCAGATGCCATGAATCGGCCAACATTTCCTGGATGTGCAGTACAGCACAAAATGTGGAGTACATACATTCCACTAATGCATGGTAGATAGCATGCGGTTGAGACGATATGGTGGGTACTGAAGTACGAGTGTGGGTAGACTGCAGCCTGTGTTTACATGCAGACGAGTGCACTTGATCAGTACGAGTGAAATCGAGTACACTGCCATAGAACATGCATATACAGTGTTTGTATATGGACAAGCCAATGGAAAGAGTAGGGTGAGTGAGTGAAGAGATTTGGGCAGCTCTTAACATCGGGGTCTCGAGAGCTGATGTGAATGAAGCGAGGTGTGGTATGGAGCAACACCGGTATGCAAGGGCAGGGTACATGGGAAATCCCCGAGAACACCCGCCGATCAGTGGCATCGTTAGGCATGATTCCCAAGTACGAAGATCCTGGAATGACCCCGCTGGGAATCGAATCCAGTTCACCTAGGTGCGAGGCGAGTATTCGAACCACTGCACCACCACCATTCTCTAAGAATCAGTATGGAAGCAGCATGTTTGTAATGGGCAAAATATCCGCATAGGAGACATCCAGCTCAGACCATTTTCCCAATACTTTTCCAATGGTTACGGGAAACAGGAAGATTGGACCCAGAATTCCACAACCAAGGCGAAACATCAGCTAATTTATCTGGAAAAAAACTGAGTACGATGACACACAGTCTCTTTGCCTGTACTAAAGCTGCTCCCTCTAGACTGGAACATGGGGCAGCTGCATCCAGGGGCAACCTTTAGCAGCTATGCCGAGGCTGATCTCGCCTGGCTGGCCCCTGGGATTGCTGCTGCGAAGACAGCTGAAGCACAGGCATATCCATCTGGTGTGGAAAGGGTGCAGATGGGATCGCCTCCCTCCTCTTTTCCTGGTGTCACATAGCTTTCCATTTTGCACCAAACTGCTTTCACTCTCTGCGCAGGTGTCTCTCATCTCTAGCTTGTCTTGTCCGCATTCCCCGCTAAACTGTCAGTGAGTGATCTATGCTTTATTTACGTCTGTGAGTGAACTGTGCTTATTATTCGAATAAAATGGAGTGTGACGAGAGAGTTGGTGATAACGTCGGTGCAACTATTTAGAGAGAGGTATGTCCTCTGGGACCAAACTAGAGCTCAGCTTACAGATAAGAACACGAAGAAGAATGTCTGGAGTGAAATTTGTGAGGAGATGAAAATTAACAATGCAGAAGTTCAAGTCAAGTTGAGGAACCTAACATCCCAACTCTACAGAGAAAGTAAGAAGGCAAAAAAGTGGCTCAGGAGCAGATTCAATATCTAGATGGTTTGCATTTGAACATCTTGAATTGATGAGGGACAAGACAACTCCTCGGCATTGTCGTAAGTCAGGAGCAATGAAGGTAAGCAAAACACAACTATTCTCTAAGCTATGCACTGAAGTCATACTTTGTAGTGTATTTTCCAAAAGTAGCTATTGCGCCCGCTCACATTTCAGAGGGGGGATAATTGGGAAAGAGGGAGCCAATTATATTATGTTTTGAAGGAACCTGAATCCAAACAATATATATATATATAATCTGCTCGCCTTCAGGCCGCAATTTGTCACGGAGCATAAATAAATTTGATATTTAGTTCTATATCGGCACTAGAAAGAGCCCTATAGTGTTTGGAGCGATTTTCAAAAGTAGAAGTAGGGGGTTACGAGGGAGGTTGAAAAGCAAAATAGTAAATATCGCCTTTATTATTGTACGGATTAAAAATATGTTGTATAACTATAACTTTGCTACACATTAAGTTCTGTAAACTGTTCACAGCTTCAATACAAAGCGGGATTTTAGCGATTTAACGATTTCGTAGTACAAAAGTGGCTCGTCTGATGCACACATTGCGACAGATTGTTTTACTTACAAGAAAAATTTAACATGGAACAAACTTAATGCCTGTTACCATAAATGTATACCTACACAGTAGTTATTGTACACCGAATTAATGTTGTATATTTAGGCAGGGTATATTATAATCTTTCGGCAGGATACGTTTTGTCATTACTGTTACTTTACACGTTATTGACTCAGCAGTAGCCGTATTGCCGGGAAACTGACCCTTCTGTACTCGTGAAATATCCCACGAATTCCTCGCGTATTTCTTGGCCAAGAACGGTGGGTTTCTTTGGAACTCGTTTTAATCTCAGCATTGTTCCTGTGGGCATTCCGTCCGCCCTCCACTTTCCAGGTACCAATATTTCTGTTGCTATGTCTTCAAAGTCGAACGTCCCTGGTGGAGCATATGATGCACTTGACGACCGGCTTCTGCACAGCAAGTTGTGCAAATAAACTCATCCCATCACAACTCGTTCAGCATTTTCATGCTCGAGCAGTAGAGGTTTCCTTAGAACTCTGAAAACGACTGAGACATTACCAAACACATTTTCAACCATCCTCCGGGCACGACAATGTCGGCAGTTGTAGATGCGTTCGTTGCTCCTCTTGTCGTGAGCTCCCGGAAACGGTTTAATGATACTTGGTCATTAAGACCAAGTATTAAGACCAAGGGAAGGCGTCATCAGCCAACAGTACATATGGCACAGGGAAATTTCTGCCAGGAAAGCAACTGCTAATGGGTTCATTTAAACTAGAGAATTCGATCCGCCGTCGAAGAGTCGTCCCTAACATCCAACAGAAACGTACGTAAAGCAGTAATTCGCATCAACTACTGGAAAAAAAAAACCCTTTTAGTTGAAGCAACCAGTCCATCCATACTACCGATGTAGTGGGGAAATATTCCACTGGCGGTTGTACTCATTTGCACGATGTTTCCACTCCTCTGTAGTTGATGGCAACTGAACAAATTGCATGATGACCATATATAACATATTTTAATGTTCTTTAACAAATTTGAAATTTAATTAAGCTTTTCAAAATATAATAACTTGTTATATCTATATATAGAAACCCTGATGAAATGATGTGGACAAAGCACTTGGTGGAAAAATTAAATAAATAAATAATATATATATGTGTGTGTGACATTCCTGCATCACCATTCGCATTCCTATCCATACAGTTTTTCTGGTTGCAGGAAACGGAAGATTTCGAAAATAATGACGATGTTGATGAATTCACGGCCCAGACAATCACCGGGAACGCCTCTACGACGGTCCTCCACTCAGTTCAGATCCCACTTCAAGCTGTTCAAAACGTACACGCGAAAGGCGGTACAATCCAATGGCAGAAGAAGCAAACGCAGTAACGAAAAGTTAGGAGAAAATGTTCAAAGGAAAGACGAGTTTCATGTGTTTGGGGAGCGTATCACTTCCAATTACGCAAATGTACTGATTTACATCATCTAGCAATAGTAAGACAAAGAATTGACCAGGTTTTATTTGGTTTGGAAATGTCGCACTTGAATAGGCAAGGTAATCAAAATGTACCATCTCGTTCTGGGGATGCTAGCAGGCCTAATTCATTTGCAAGTAGTGGAACCTCATTCAATAATCAGCAACACGTATTTGTTGCTTCTGCATTGTCACCAGACCAAGACGAGTCTCTTGAACATTCCGTTTCAATCATAAATGGAATTGTTTGAACAACGGACTTGGGCAACCATACCGAGGACAACAATTTATGTGGTGTTACTATTGAGGACAATGTTTATACTATCTCTAATTATAATCGTTGGATTTTTTCAGTAACGTTCAAAGTAACCTAAACCCATTTAACAACTGATGAAAAGTAGAATGATTAAATTTTGTTGGCTTTATTCTAGGTATTATTTTATACCTACTGTTTGCTTTTGTTTTTTAACTGTAATTTGATGTTAAACCTAACTGATGTAAGGTAAAATATATGTATTGGAGTGTGCGTATTGTTATTGATTTTACTTCCTTCCTCAAAAATACCTTACAAGGTAATAATATTCTGAAATATGTTTGACATTAACTGTTCACCATATTTAGAAGTTGGTTTTTGTTGAAATATTTTTAATTATGCAGGCAAAATGTTTTCTATAGACAATGTAAACATGACAGTACTCATGGCCTTATAGAACAAGCCATACCTCCTTAACCATTAGACATTTAACATTTGGTACTTTCTTTTACTTTTTCCTTGAGCAGTTATTTCAAAGCCTCACAAACCTCCGGCACAAACAACGAAATTGTACTTTTAGAAATTTTGAACAAATTACTGAGATTATTGTATGAATCTCCACTTGCAATAAATCGCAACGTAATTGCAAGTTTTTTCTTGAACCGGAATTGCTGCTCTATAATTGGTGTCCTGTTCCACAATCTTATGCCCTATCATTACAATCAAATGTTCAAAATCGCAGCTGGCCATTCTCAAAAAAATTGTTTAAAACTTCCATCCGATCTTACTTCACGTGACAAAGAGCCAACGTCATCTTTATTTAAATATTTTAAGAGCTCACTTCCACTGTACCGAGCTCTCGCTTTTAACGATGGTCTCACCCAGTACCTCTGGGGTGCCCGTTGGTTCAACAAAATGACGCAGGCAGCTGCTGCAAGCACAGCATCCTCCACACTCGACATCTCGGGGACTGCAGTGAGAAGGGTGCCTTACCCCGTTGTGTTGTCGACAAAAGTTGCAAGAACCCTCTAGTATTTTGGCTGCGAACAAATGTGTCGACAAACGTCTTCGACACAAAATTTGCAGACACATGTCTGCAACACTCGGCGTAAACGCGGCTAAGTCTTGACTGCGATAGGCACAGACAACAGAGAGCTAGAGAATCGTCTGTTGTAAGGAACAATCGACTACTCGCTGCTCGGAATACACAAATTCCCCGCAGACATGTAACGCAAGTTGAATTTACAGGCAATTCTAATTTGCGGACAGATAAAGTGTATTCTGCCATGAATTACGATACTTTTATAGATAATAAAAATGACCCTGCGGTTTCAATAGGTACAATGTCTGTTATCTGTCAACATTGACCTCCTCTGAAATGGATGGATCAATCAAAAGGGATGTGCTGCTTACAGGGATTAGAGGAAATTCTTCGTCCACCTAAAACCAATTATCTCTTCTTACGGGTGATAATCCCAAGTCTAAAGGATTTATGCGTAATATAAGATGATATAACCGCGAGTTTCAAATTACGTCATTTAGGAGTACTTACTGTAAAACTAAACAACGCCATATTTGTAAATCGCACCCGTACTGTACTCTCATGCGTACGTATATTATGCGCTTTTTTTCCTGCTAAAAACCTGAATCATAGGTCTGTTTGCAGTAACGAGAAGTTAATTAACGATGTTTTGTGATTTCCTGCATTTCCTGTGCTATTTATATTTAATTTAAGGCCAAAAGTGCTCAAGTCTACAGCGTGTAGCTCCAACGACTTTGTCTGCGGACTACAGGTTAAAGGGGAGTTGACGAAGTATTGGCTGTTAGTGAAAAACTGAGCACTTTTAAGAGCCATGCTTAAAATATAATTGTACGCCTTTTTATACGACCCCGCTTCATATAGAAGAGCGTTCTGCAGAAAAATGCTGCAACAGAGTTACATGTCTGCGTCATTCTGCTACAACCGTTGCACGAGCGCAACGCTTGTAGCAGTGTTTTTTTTTTGGAAGTACAGTGTTTTTTTTTGGAAGTACAGTGTTTTTTTTTTTGGAAGTGAGCCATTCGCAATGTACAATGAAGAATGAGCTTATTACAATGTGCTAAATTTCCTGTCTTTTGATGAAATGCTAGCTGTGCAATTCTACCCCAGAGAATTAAGTTTGCTTACGGAAACGAACAAGAAAATATTTATTTTCAATATCATTGAGTCGGCTGTCTTAAAATAAACAAACGAACTAACCACATCGCATACAAGCATCGTTAACAACACTCATTTTAGCCGAACATGTCCATGCTGCTCGCAGCGCTAACTTGTAACGCTGCTGCAGCTCTTTGCTTGCTCAACACGCACATTTTTATGAACATGATCACTTTATTTACGGGACGATCGTGTAGAACTGTGAATTTTTTTAAAAAACATTTTACGTATATGCCTATTCTTAATCTTTATAAGCACAAGTCAAACAAATTAGTATCCCTGGATTTAAAATTCACTTTTCTAATACACTGTTAAGACGTCAAACTATTTTCCTAACTTACATGGGAGCATATAAATTGGAATGCCCGTTAAATATATATGGAGCTATGGGCGACGACCTCTTTCAAAGACTTTCAGAAGTGCTCTCTTAACCGCAGATAAGATTCGATAAATACTCAAGTTAGGAAGAGTTATGGGAGAGCTTGGCATAATTCCTGCTAAAGGATGCACTTGTGTCCCAAAAGTCCAATTTAATGGTCTTGAAATCTTGTGTTTATTTATATTTCTTTATAACATACTGTTAAGATTAAATATTAAAATTCAAAGCTTATTTTTAGATGCAGAACTACTTTATGGAATTTCTGAAAACAGAATGGACTGATCTCGGTCTGTACTTCCTCACGTGAGATTGAAAAATAATAAATAATTATTTAATCTTTAGTACGATTAGAGATACAGCAGACACAAGAATTAACTGATTTAAATAATGAACCTACTTACCTCTACATGGATGAAATTAATTTTTAAATAATTTTTAAAAATCTGAGTTGGTAGGAAGGACTTGATTTCTCTTTGGAAGCAATTACTTTATAAATCAATCCAGAAACTCATGCAACACTAATGAGACAAGTACAAATACACACGTATCTTACCCGAGACTTTGAACCCAGAAAACCTCTTTCTATAAGGTAGCGTGCATTCCACTGCTCTACGGAGGTCGGATTCGGACCATCAACTTCGGATTTAATCAGTCTAATCTTTCGATTATAGGGTTTACTAACCTAAAATATTTATAGGGCCTTTATTGAAAAAATATGTAACTGAGTGACATATATCATGTAAGTTTACATGGCCTACGCAAGTGCTACTCGTGTTAATAATTTGATGTAAATCGGCTGTTTGGTCACTGAGATATGGCATAAAAAACTTAATTTTCTTATTTGATTCTATCATAATAAATTGCCAAAAAAAGGCTCTATTTACGATGGTTCTATTGTATAATCTCTACATAAAAAGTTTAGTTGAATTTGGATAATTTGTTTAACATGTATGTCAAACTTACCTACATGATTTATGACGCTGAAATTTTGGACATTATTGTCTGACCCACTTAAATCATGAAAGTTTACGTGGTATTTGTAGCATTTATGGTGTGCACAATTTGATACAAATTTATTGGAAATGTTCTAGTGTAACATTTGATGGGAATCGGTTGATTGGTTCTCGAGACATGGCGTAAAACCTCCATAATTTTCATATGGCGATCTTCATAAATGGAGGACTAAAAAGGCATGTAGTAGCAATATCGATGATTGTATACTGCCAATATACAAAGCCAAGTTAAAATAGATGACATAATTTCGTAGACATCGAGCGAAAAAAAATTAAAAGAATTTATAGCCGCCATTCTGAACATAAGTGTGTCCCACTTAATAAAATTAATTTATTATTATGGCCTATCACATTATATATTCTCAAAATTTTGTTAAAATAAGTTGATTGTTTCCCGAGATACGAGATAAAACCATTATTTTTTAAATTCTTTTACTGGTAGGGCTATCATACAAAATAGCAGATAAATGAGGCTCTGCATAGACAAATCTGATGGTAGTTATTGGTACTGTCGGCATACAAAGTTATGTTGGAATTTTTTCGTTAGTAAAATTAACTCAGCTAAAATATTTATATAGCCACCATTTTGATAATAATTGCCTGACCTACATAAAATATACCATTTTATACCACTTACTGCAGTACTATTTGATTGTCAAATTTGGAAGGAATATGTCAATTGTTATCCTTGATATGACAAAAAAAAATTTATTTGCTCTCATGGCGCTACTTACAAAATGTAAAATGGAGTATAAAAGATGATCTATGTACATACAGTTGATAGTTGTAATATATACTGCCACCATACAAAGTTTAGTTGAAATTGATTACATGATTTCGACGATATATCATTCTAAGCTAACGGTGGTTTTATGGCCACTATTTAGAAAATAAGTGTCAGGCATGGTTAAAACACCACTTGCCATCATCTGCCTGAGTACTACTTGTTTGCTAAATTTAATAGAAATCGTTCAATTCTTTTCCGAGATATGACATAAAAATTTCATTTTATTCGTATGGCCCTACCTTACAAAATGGCGGAAAAAATGCTACTCCATGTAGATACAATTGATGGTTATAATAGGCCTATCTACTGCTGGCAGTATATATTACAACCATCAACTGTATCTACTGTCACCATACAAAGTTTAGTAGAAATTGATTACATGGTTTCGATTATATAGCATTCTAAGCTAAAAAAAGGGCATATGACTACCATTTTGAAAATAAATGTCTGGAATGCTTAAAACATACCACTTAAAATCATCTGCATCAGTACTTATTGTTTGCCAAATTTGGTACGAATCGGTAACTTATTTATCGAATTATGACATAATTTTATTTATTCGTATGGCGGTATCTTCGAAAAAGGCCGAAATAAGTGGTTATTTGTTCATATATATGATGCTTGTAATAGATACTTTCAGTATACAATATTTGGTCGAAATTGGTTAAATGGTATGTCAGATACACTAAAATATACGTAAAATATGTGTATGGCCACCATTTTGAAAATAATTATCTAATAAAGTTCATGGTCTACCATAGTATTACTTACATACCAAATTAGTTGAGAATTGGTTGAATATTCTTCGAGATAGTATAAAATAATATTTTTTAATTGGTGCTATTTTTCAAAATGGTGGACCAACAACAATATCCATATAAAAATGTAATAGTTACACAATGGTCTACCAGCATACAAAATTTGGCTTAAATCGGTTGAATGGTTCCGTTATACGAGATATCACCCAAAATTTTAAAATTGCTGCCATGTTGAAAGTAAGTGCTCAGCGTTGTTAAAAACATTACAAGTCAGGTGTCCTTACTAGGCGGTATATGTGTACCAAGTTTGATGAAATTCAGTTGAAGCGTTCAATAATGGGTGACGTGCAGAGAGAGACACACCTAAACAACATAAACATACACACAGGAAAGTGATCTCATAAGCGTTTCTTTCCTTCGGAAAGTAGGCTAAGAAAATGGACAAAATATTGAGCACTCAAAATTAAGATATGACCTATACCGTGACAGCCCTCGTTTTCAAACATTTGATTAGACAACAGACAAAGTTTTTACGGTTCGTTTGGTTGCCTGCAAAGTACGCAACCGAGTTCACTCGGTTGCGTACTTTGCGTACCTTACAAACTTGGTCTATTGTACATTGCGTTGCGTTGCGTAGAATAGTATTGGCGAGAAGGGTCGAACTAAACTGAGTAACTGGGTGAAGTCTGCTGACTAATTAACCAACGTGAAACATTGGCATGGGAGTGACGTCCGGAAATTTTAATTTTTTAAAATTAGTTCTTATATATTTTTACAAATATTGTATAATTTTGATCAATTTTAAACTAAATTTTTAATACATTTTCAGGTTTTTCTTTTTTAGAATTTTCTAAGGAAAAAGTGAATATTTAGGGAAATTTTTAGGGCAAAAACTTATTTCAAGGTGAAAAGAAAATTTGAGGGGAAAACCGCCCAATTAAAGATGGGGGCCAGAGCCCCATGAAGGCAATTTCAGGGTGCTGGGGAGGGGGTCCCTTTTTTGGTAGCTGGGCAAAACGGGAAATTTTTTAGGAATGAAAAGTTATTATAGGGTAAAAACAAGTGATTTTTGGGTAAAAACAAGTGATTTTGAGAGAAAAATTACAAAATGGCGGAATCCAAGATGACGGCCAACTCCGAGTTACGGGACCCTGGACCCGGCGCATGAACATGCATTCACATACTACTACTGTTGTGAAGAAGAAATTTAAAGACAAAATAAGTAGGATTCAAACCCCTACCGCAGGTGTCGGCTTTCAATGAAATCTCAACATGCTGCTCCTCTGAATTCAACAAAAATTTTAGCTAAGTCTCCAACTTTGTGATAAATATACCTTTTCTAAACGTTTCTGAATTATGATTTTTAGTTAAATACAGTTCATTTGCTAAATGAACTACGAACGTATTTCTTTGTATTGATTATGTATTTTAATCAAACTATGACTTTTCACGAAACCGTAAAATACCCTACAAAAAATGTTTTTTTTTTTTTTTTCTGGACAGCTTTCCTGTAAGCAAAACTGAAAATCCGAAAGTGGTAACAGGATAATAGTGTATTTGTGTCTGCTCGGTTGTTAAGACGTGCTTGTGTACATACGTATGTATGTGGCAGGAATCGCAAGACGGGCCTTCTGCGACGTCCGAGGGACGGGCAAATATTTGCTCGGGACTTAATGCGCTGCCAAACCGATGCCTCTCTCTCCCACGCGCGAATATCCCGCCTATCGTCGCCACGCTCATTCGCCGGCCAGACAGGACGAGAACTGGTCGCACTCAGCTGAAGACGGAACCCGAAATCGAGTCCAAGGAGTGAGGCACTCGTTTTTTTTTTTTTTTGCCCCCAACGTTCTGAACAGGCTTGAATATTTCTTTTACCCCTCCTTCATCCAGAAAATGTGCTTATTTAATTATTTTCCATTGTAATTTAAGGCGCCCGCCTGCACACAGCTAGATAAAATAGAGTAGCATTCATTTCAGAACTGCGCAAGGCTGTACAAGGCGCATCATTAATTATAAGTAGTACTCACACTGTAGTTTATTCGTTTCTCCTCACACTTTATGAATAAAGCCTTTGAAAAATCACCCCATGTATGATATATATAGTTCTTTTCTAAATATGCCATGTACTACAATAGTTTTATACTTTTGTTAAAACAAAAATACCTTCGTTCTTATTAAGTCTAACTTTCGCTTCAATTTTATTTATAAATTATAATATTTAATTTATAATTAATATGAATAAAAATATTGAAAAATAAAGGTGTGTTGGTAACGCCTAGTAACAAATAGTCCTCAAGCAAAATAATATGAAATTGAGTGCGCACGAATGCGGTGCGCTATCCGTTAGGTGTAATTTTCTAAACTCGGTTAAGTTTAGTTTGCACGAGGCGGAGTAATCTCCTGAAAGTAGAACTTGAGCAGGGCTTCAGAAAAGTTGGAAGTACCGTGAATTGACTATACCAAAATAGTCAGAAAAATAAGATTTATAATGCACGTAAAAGAATAATTCATACATTTTGCAACACTACAAAATATTTTACTCGCACATAGTTTTTTAAATTATAAAACATTCTAATAAGATTAGCCTAGATTTATCAATATTTAATTATATTTTCATTCCGGATGATTCAGAAATCACATTTTTCATAATAACCTGCACCAATCATGCCAGCCGTAATAAATACTACGGTTAGTTTAATTCTAATCACATTATCTCGAGTATAATCATTCAAGTGTGACATGATGCAGTATAGGCAAAATCATGGTCGAATCTGTACAGGTCCAAAAGATAACACCAATTTGGGGGGGGGGGGGTAGGGCATTACCTTTCTCTGGGCAATGTAATTGGTTACTGCGGACACGCAAACTATTTTATAACAGGTTGTTTCTCGTGTAGTGGATCTACTGAAACTCTTTCTATAGGTTCCAAGGTGCCATGTATTGTAGGGAATTTTAAACGTACTTCTCACGCCAAAAATTCCTTCTTTTGCAGCACATGAGAAGAAAAATTTATGTCTACGTTAAGGGGTGATTAAAAATATTGCCCCATGTAGTTGTTTAAATTAATAGATTTAATGGAAATCTATTTCAGTAATAAAAATTACTTTCATGGCCGAAATGTATTTGCATAAAGTCAACTGTGAAAAAATATTTTTGAGAGTTAGTTGGAGCTGCGCGTCCGAGGTCAAGAAGCGAGGGAGCAATACGGGCGACACTAACCCGCACGCCTAGTGTCTCATCGCTCCTACGCGCAAGGCGTGCAGATTAAACTACGTCCGTATCTTTGAACTTTTCTCTTGCCGTATAAGGAAACTGCACAGGCAATCTTAAAAAATGCTGTATTTGACTATATTCACTACTTTTTTTCTCCAAGAATATATACTAAATATGACAAAAGTAAAATCATAGGGACATAGACAATAGTTTAATTAATATTTTCTGACAAAAAGTCGTATTTGCAGAACATTTGTTTACCGAGATACGCTTATTCGCGCAAACAACTATTTCACAAAAAACGTGCAATTCCTTATAACTCTTAAGCATTAATACCAATTTCCTGAAAATTCCATGACACAAGACGTGTGCTAGGCGCCTATCGCTTATCATCAGTCGTGATCAATTTACAGCGCGAACTTAAAATATACAGATTAATGCTTTACAACTTTGAAAGTGTCTACTTAGTTTAGATTCATCCTGTACTATTGGTGAGTGAGTGAAGAGTGAAGAGATTTGGGCGGCTCTTAACATCGAGGTATTGAGAGTCGACGAGGATGAAACGAGGTGAGTATAGAGCAGCACCGGAACGAGGGAAGGGAGGGGACGGGAGATCCCCGAGAAAACCTGCCGACCAACGGCATCGTCCGGCACGATTCTCACATGCGATGTACTACTGGTGGTGCGGCCCCTTTGCCACGGCGAACCTGATTCGATTCCCGGCGCGGTCGCACCTGGGATTTCGCACGTGGTTGTTGCCGTTGGCTCGTGGTTTTCTCGGGGTACTCCGGTCCTCGCCCTATCGTCACATTCCGTTGCGGTGTCATATTAGAGTCTGGTTCAATGCCACCGTTCAGAGACAATGGCTACCTGGCAGTTTGCCTCTCAAGAGTCCGTTATTGAGTCGTTGTTTTGTACCTCTCCTTGTGCATTGTTACTGGAGACGCTGTCATTTCGCGCTATGATACACCATGTTAAAATTCACAATTCAGCTAAACCTCCGTTTACCGAAACCTCATTAACCGGAATACCGTTTAACGGGAATTGTCAGCTGCTCTTATTTAGTAGGCTTACGTATAAAACATTTACATATCCTAATATAAAACGCAATAACAATATGCGATTATTTGGGTAAGACAGTACAGTTCTTTACTTTAGGACATTAAGTAATTAGTGTACGTGTATACACAAATATACTATATTACTTTTCGTTCTGCATAGTAATTTTGTAAATTAGTATTATAATGAAAATGCAAACAATTGTTTAAATCTAATTTATTGTACGAGATACTGTTTTCTACCACTTGGGTGCCAACGAAAATTATCACTTATCTACCACTAGTAGTTATGGTTGCCCGAATTCGTGTAACCCCACCCCCTCCCCTTTTCACCACCTTCCTTTATATTGAACAACTGAGGTTTTTATCTATACTCTGTTTACTCGAGCATACATACTTTGCTCATCAGTTGCTTCCATAGTCACTGCTTGTACTCCTGTTTGGCTAGCCCACACGCAGTTAACCCTGTCCGGCATATACCTCTATATATATGGGATGTCACACATTAAGTTACTTGCACTGCAGACATAAGAAAACATCTTCCAACGAGATGAATTTTTCACGTGTCATCATGCGGGCGGTAGCATTCGCTGTCGAGACTGCGTCCCGTTGTCTCATAAACCGCTGCTGCGAGATACAGATTGAATTGGTGCTGATTTACTACAGAGCGACACACCCAGCATTTCAAAACAAAAATTTCAAACACCCGAGTGATATATGTATAGTCCCGGATGACCCAAATTCACTTTGATATCCTTTGAACGTGAAAAAGAGCAGCACTATTAAAGACAATCCGATGGGACCGATTGTACTTGACGCTGTGAGGACAACGTTGGGTGTGTGCGAATATTAATAGCAGTTACACATGTTAGAAATGTCCGCCATCAGCAGCACGACATCGCCTGCAACACTGCGGAACGGAACGACCAATAGTAGCCATGGGAAAGGATCCACAGCAGTCACAATCGCCTCTCTCATGATGGCACCCAGTATCCGTGGCTTTGTGGCGTTCACAGTGTTATCCGAGTCCCCCTCGCACAAAAATACACCGGCGTTTAATTTTTAGATCTGGCTGGACACTTAGCGCTTGCTCGTCAGCCTATCCACCTTCCAACACAAATGTTTCATCCAGGAGCGACAGTACATCTCGATGGTAATGTGATGACGCGCTGATCTTGGAAAAGGGGGGGGGGGGCAATTCTCTTCTGTGTAGAGTTGGTGGAAAGCTGGCATAGTGTTTTCTTGCAACATGGTACGGTAACTTTCATCTGTCACCATGCCATAGAAGAATGCCCCCCCCCCCCAAGTGCTCAGGCAGACATAACACACCACACTACTAACCCAGGAAGATTAGATGCTTGTTCTACCATAGTTGTGGCAGTTGACAGTTACCTTCAATTTAAAGGTTGCCTCATCATACCGAACAATTGTGTCAGCCAAATGTTAGATGTCGTTGCACATGTCTACAACCCATTCACGTCTGCCTCAATCGTATCAATTCATAGCGTGAAATAACATCCAATTTACTTGCTTTAAATTGCCCCCCCCTCCGCTCCCCTCGTTCACTCCCGCATTTTCCCTGCCGCATCGTCCTTTCTTCACATCACACACACACACACTTGTGTCCCTCTAACGTGTCACGTCATCGTGTCATTGTTACACGTGACGGTGGTGCTGTACTCGAATGCTGCCCTTTATCGTCTCTGCTCTCAATCATGAGCTTACATTTCCAGTAACGAGTTAAAATCCACTTACGTTTCTCGAAAGAAACCTTTGCCATCTCAGCTATTTCATCTACAATTGTGTGGTGCCACTTGTGGCTGCAATCGGAACTGACGACAGCGTATAGTGGCTGCACACGCCCGCACACACACCCAACATTGTTCCTATAGCATTAAATCCACGCAGGGCCATCAAAAAAGGTTTTAATATAGTGTCTGCTATTCACGTTCAAAGAATGTACACATAAGTATGGGACATCTGGTATTAGTTCAAACTTCTCTAGAGCGTGTGTGATGTGCGGAGATTCAATATTGTACATAAAACACATATTTCATGACATCCACCATGTTACCAAGGTGTACCGCGAAATGACAGGGTCTCTGATTAACACTAATTTTGTAATACTATACCTTAAAATATTTAAAGTTCTCATTTCGTTTATTCGTTTCGGTAAACGATGTTGAATACTGAAGTTCATGAAAATTTGTTTAAGCGTTAACACGACTGAAACTATATCAGAAACAAATTACATGAACTTCAGTGTAATAAATTATTTTTGCCATGATTGTAGTGCGAGTTGTTACAATTTACATAATTCACATCTCAATAATCTCGTAAATGTTTGTCAACCAATATGAAGAAAAATAGGCATGTTTTATAAATATCATTAAACTCGTGAATGCCATACATCATTCGGATAAATTGATTGGAATAAGATTTAATCGAAATGACGTACATAGTGGTCACCATCAGAAAATCTTTGAGTAAAAACTTATTTTTAAACTGAAAAATATTTATTACTTGGTTAAACATGTCTAGTCACTGCTGATTGTGCTATTTCCAACAAAATTAAAGAGCTAGTCGAATGGAGAGTTTTGGGTGACTCGTCACATCGAGGACTTGAGAGCCGATGAGGGTAAAACGAGGTGAGCATGAAGCAGCGCTGGAATTCCAGGGTGAGGTAAACGGGAGACCCCAGAGAAAAACCCACCGACCAGTGGCATCGTCCGGCAAGATTCCCACATGCGAAATTCCGGGAGCGGGTCCGCCGGGAATCGAATCATGTTCAGCTAGGTAGGAGGCGAGTAGTCTAACAACTAAACCACCGCGGCCCTTAAAGGGTTAGTGTATTCCGGCTGCCGGAAGACTTGTAGTTCCACAGAATGGGTAAGTATACTGAAGTGAAATGGTTCGGCGTTTCTTTTGATGTGGGCGTACCCATTCACCGATTAGCTGCGCGAGGTTCCGGGGATGGGCCTTGCGTCTGATTGGCTACCACCTGCTGCAAAAGATTCCCTATTGGCCGGCTGCCGTCTGGCACGCAAGTTACCAGGCGCTCATTGGCGAATGGCATTGCGACATGTTGCTTGAGTGTACGGCTGGAGTTCGCAGTAGGAGAGGACGTCCCACTTATTTACTTACTTTTCTATTTGATTCCGGTAATCCCGTTTCATGTCTTATATTCAACAGGGATCTAAAGAAATATCAGTATAACGTTATATTACATAATTCATATTTTCCATATTATAAATTAACTAGTACCTCTGTGGACATATGGGGACGCAGTTGTGTAGTGGTTAGACTACTCGCCTCCTACCAAGGCGAACCAGGCTCGGTTCCTGGCGAGGTGACTCCCGAATTTTGGCATGTGGGAATCATGCCTGACGATGCCGCTGGTCGGCGGGTGTTCTCGGGGATCTCCCGTTTCTCCTGCCCCTTTATTCCGGCGCTGACACATACTCACCTCGATTCACCCTCATCGGCTCTCAAGACCTCTATGTTAAGAGCCACCCAAGTCTCTTCGCTCTTCACTCACTACATGGACATATATCAGGACATACAGTTTGATACTTCAGATTACTTATTTATGGAGCATCTCCAGAAATATCTACATAATGTGGTTACAAGAATATCTACATAAAGCAGTAACAGAAATATTTGCGTAGCATATTTAAGTGATAGATGTGTACGATTTAGACACTGAAAAGATATCAGCATAGAACAACAGAACAGTGCTGTAATATGGTTTCATTGTAAAAGCAACAAAACTTTCGTACCAACAACAGAATATTCTGTTAGTTTATTACAGTGCTCTTTGCTTTTGGAACGATCTAAATATTTGCGGAGTTGCTTTGGTTAGGTAACTAAGGACACTCTGTTCTAGGAACTTTATTCATAGTTGGGGATACGATCACAGGCTAGACCACAATGAACATATCTGTTACTAGAACTACCTACGTTAATAAGATTTTGGCGGTACTTACAACCATCGACTAAAGATGAGGTAGATCGATTATTTGTCTTCTGCACATGTACCCAATATTGACATGCCCTAAATCAATACAACTCTCAGTGTCACATGGTCAACAGTGATGATCACGTTGGTTTATATCTTAATTTTTAAAAGGAAAAGAACATTTATACATTAATAAATAATTGTGCCAATTTGAATTGAATCGAACTGCATTATAATTGGTTAGAGGATGTACACGTACATCTTAAAGAACTTGTTTTGCTAAACAGTGTTCGAATCTCAACTCTAACCCATGACGTTTTTGCTAGTTGTGTTGACAGAAAAGCAGTTCAATGTCGGTACACGGAGACTGTTTGTGCTCAGTCAGCGAGATCGGCCTACCTCATCTTTAGTCTATGCTAACAGCCAGCCTGAGCGCTGGGCCTATGTTACAAGTCTAGCTGGGTTAGGAGTTGAGAAATTTCGTTTCTACTATCATATTTTTTCTTAGTTTATTTGTAGCAGTTGCTTACTTAGAAAGTAATTAAAATATTCGTCAACAGTGTAAACTGTGTTGCTAAGTTAAAATACTTTATCTTATGTTTAAAATTTTTTTTGTCACTAACAGAGCTCTTAGACTGAGGAGGCAACGAATTAAACATTTTAACTACTGAGAAATTAAGTCACTTTTGATAGAGTGAAAGGGTTGTTGTAGGTGTATACAAATTTCTAGTGGCATTGTACTGTACCTTAGTTATGGACGTAATTAATAGAATGAAATTTTTAAATTTATATGACATATGGGCGTGGGTATTATAAATATATATTTCCCTGCAAGTTTCAGTATATTCTCAGTCTAAATCGTTATCTGCAAAATTCTCTGCTGCGCTTATTTCTTAAACTCATTATTGTTTTTTTCTGCAAACAAAACTCTTTTACTCTCTGTTGAATTTACCCCCCCCCCCACCCCCCCCCACCAAAAAGTCCCGTATTTGAAAATGGAACAGAAGTGTTGCGAAACATACTAGTTTCAGTGTTTCCTTGGATACGAGTGGCGACGAAGACGTTAAGGGAAAAACAAGCTGCACTATATTTATTTGTTACATAATCAGTTAATTTTTCCCGACTCAGGTTATGATCGATCTGTAGACCAAGGAACTCTGTTGAGTCTATATTATTTAAGTAATTTACGTTGCATTGAATAGAAACAGTTTCATGACTTCGTTGGTTGTAAGGAGATACATGTAATTAGTCTTGCCATTGTCACGCACATGTCTACTCGCTAAAACTATTCCATTACTATAATATAGTTGCTTGAACTTTACTTTGCGACTGTTCAAGCAATACTAAATTTATAAGCATGCTTGTGTCATCAGCAAATGAAACGATATGTTTGTTAGGCTTTAAAAACAAACGAATTATGTAAATATGTTGACATGTCATTTATGAATACTAGAAAGAGCAAAGGCCCCTGGAATACAGCCTTTTGACATAACATGCTTAATGCGTAATGGAATTGAATATGAATATTATATATATATATATATATATATATATATGAAAAATTACGCCGAAAACATTTATATCCGACTTTCGAGCTACGATGCTTCGTAAGGGACATACGAGCCCTTGGAGGCGGAGATGAAGCACATATTGCCATTACTGTAAATTTCACAGAAAATTATTTGAAATGGAACAGTGACATCCGGGATAGTGTGTAGTTTAAATAATATCAGTAACAGCAGAAAAATCGGTCTTTGTCATTACATTATATGCCAGAGAAATTATGGGTTGCAACCTTGTAGTCGCATAAAATCCTATGATGCCGAAGCTTAATCATATTCCAACAACGGATTATTAGAGAGCACGTTAAAAGTAACAAAAATTTCCTCATTGTGTTGTCACAGCAAACCCCGCCGTTTACGACGAACTCGCGTGAAAAGGTCCCAACTAATGCGTTGCTGTGCCTGGCACGCAAGCAACACGCAAAACAATTGTTTTGTCACGCCTGCCAGGAGGGAAACCGGAATTCAAGGCAACACTTGAATGCCCATGTATGCACCAAGGTATAGGCTATTCATGGTAAAGTGAGCACTTTTGAAAGCCCTCTCATTTGGAGTAATAGTCAATAAATATTTTTTATTTTAGCCTTAGACGTTAACTTCCGAGTGTAGAGGAACATTCACACTGTGCTTATTACTTACATGTACAGCATTTATTTAAAAAGGTGGTTAAAAGATAAAAATCGGGTTTAAAGCGCAAAAAGTAACTATGGCCAAAAAAGTGCTCACTTTACCGTGAACAGCCTATAGTAAACCTGCTGGTGTGCCCATTAAACTGCTTCAGCACACACTCGCTTGGCGTTCACACAGGCCGTAGTAAGCAGTATCACTGCATCGAGACCGCTAGTATAGTCCACCAGGTGTACAGCTGTTGTGTGTCGTTTGGCAACATGAATAGAAACACACGTGCGGAACTAAAGGCTGTTCACGATAAAGTGATCACTTTTGAAATCAACCTTAGAAAAATGTCACTACCGCTGCCTGCATATATTCTAATGGGCGCACTGAGTGACATGCGCCCGGTAAAGTTGGTAACGATGTCTAGAAAGTAGTTCCATATGTTAACGCCGAATAAAAAGTGTTAGCAAACCATTTGAGATCATTTAATTTGTATCTTTCGCTTTCCGTTTTTTTAACGCCTCAGTGTGTAAAAATTAGCATATTTATAAAATGTTTACTTTTGTAATAATTTCACAGTTTCACTTAACCGACGCCTGAATAATGTCATAAGGACCATGGCAATGCTAAATTTACATAAGGTGGGAGAACAAACAACGTGCATACAAGTCGATGTTAAGCAGGGCTTCCAAAAATGCCCATTTTTACCGTGAACAGCCAAATATCGGGCATGCACCTAGTGTACGGCGAGGCACGGGGGTGTGGCAGCAAGGAACGCAGTATAAACGCAGTTATGTATCTAAGGACGCAAATACCATACCACTCAACCTTGGCCGCCATTGACCAGCGCCTACGGGACACAGGAGCAGTCGCCAAACGGGAGCATGATTCTGGACGTGGACGTCGTGTGCGTACGACAGTGCTAGAAGAGGAGGCCCTAGCTTCCATTGGAGAGGCACCATCCACCAGCACAGGAGCCATTGACCACGCAGTGGATGACATACAAAGTACTGTAATACAGGTTCTTCGCGAGCAACAACTGCGTCATTTTCACCTGCATAAGGTACAAGCGGCAGGTCAGGAAGATTGTGCTCATCTGCCATGACTCGCTCGGTATTACCTACAAAAGTGCAATATGCAGCAGTGCTTCTCTGCCTCCATACTGAGGGCGGCAGAGGAGTGCTTCGTATTTTAAATACCAGGAATAGCCACGCGTGGGCTGAAAGTAACCCACACAATACCCGCATACGAAACTACCAGCAGCAACTTTCAGTGAACATGTGGGCGGGTATTGTTCACGATCATCTCATTGGGCCATTCCATCCATCTCCACGACTTAACGCTACTGTTTACTGCTGGTCTGCTGGGTGTGCACTGACGCTGCTCCTAGAGGATGGCTCGCCTGGTGTGCGAATGCATTGCATGGATTCGGCATGATGGCGCCCCAGAAAATTTTGGCCAGAGCGTGCAAGCACACCTGGATACAGCATATCGTTACCGCTATATTGGTCGAGGTGAACTCATTTTCTGACCTGCACGTTCGCCTGGCATGTGTACGCGTTAAATCATTAGTGTACGAGAAACCCGTCGAAAGTGAAGATGACCTGCTGGCGAGAATCGTTAATGCATTTGACACAATCCGCTACATGGCAGAGGTATTTGGGAGAGACAGACTGTCGTTGCAGCGACACTGTGACCTTTGGGTTGAATTTGATGGTCTGCACTTTGAATAGCTCCTATAATGAGTAATAGACTCTATTGGTGTGTTGCGTGTAGCTACATCACCAATTAGGCTACGCCACCGAATTTTATGCGACAACAGGGTTGCAACCCTTAATTTTCCTATCACATAATGTCATGTCACCGACCAGTTTTGCTGTGATTGCTGATATTCGGTCAACTGAACTTTATCCTGGATGCCATTGCTCCATTTAAAATATTATATGTAACATTTACAATAAACTTGTGTTTCAGCTCCGCTTTGAAGGGCGCGCACAACTATTACGAATCAGGGCTGCGGTGGCTGAGCGGTTAGCCTGCTCGCCTCCCACCAAGGCGAGCCGGGTTCAATCCCAAGGCCTGGTCACTCGCGGATTTTCGCATGTGGGAATCGTGCCGGACGATGCTGCTGGTCGGCGGGTTTTCTCGGGGATCTCCCATTTCCCCCCACCTTTTCATTCCGGCGCTGCTCCATACTCATTTCGATCACCCTCGTCGGCTGTGAAGACTTCGCTGTTAAGAGCCGTCCAAATCTCTTCACTCGCTCTTACGAATCATTGTAGACCTTAATGACGCGTGTATGTTTTCGAGGAAATTTTCCATAAGAAATATGCAGGCGGAGTGTGTCGGTGTTTTTCAGTCTTATCCTGTATGTACCCTATACACACACACTTATTCTGTACCAGTACAAAAGATGCACGAGATGATATATGAGATGTGATGCGGAGTGTTGGTAAAATGAATTAGAAGGAAACTGGAGCAGTACCTGCCATACTTCCCCGCCCTTAAACTTTCCTTGATATAGAAACAGCGACCGTCGTGGTTTAGTGATTGGTATACTGGTGACTTACAATTGAGGCAAACGGTTGTGATCAAGCAATGCTGCAACAAATACATTTCCGTTGACAGAATGTGGTTAAAATATAAAATATAATATTTAAAAAAATATCGCTTGAACATTTTTTTAAACGATGCCCGATTTTGGCGAAAAAAAAATTTCCTCTTAAATTGAGTTTCAGAAAACTTAACACAGAACCACTTCGGCGATTGGGTGCGGTTTCAACTGCTGTGCGTTTTTTTTTTTTTTTTTTTTTAGCTTGGCTGTGAATTCCGAACGTTCAGTACCGGAGCAACGTATCTGGTTGGTCTAGTCAAATAACACAATAAGCAGAGAAAAACCTCATGTGTGCAAGTACGATACTCAGCCTGCATGGATAGTATTTCGCGAAAATCAAGTTTCCCTACATACATTACAGTTTTTGGTTCAATATAAACAAAGCAAACGCACTATGTTCACGTGTTCTAAATGTTACTATTCACTTCCTATAATCTTCACTTCCTTTTATATTCACTTCCTTTTATCTCACAAGCACATGCAGATGTAATTCCTTACACAACCAACTTCTGAACCAAATTAAATCGACACTGATGACTTTTGTAATTTTTTGGAAGACCTTTCTTCTTACTACCCCTATCACCAGAGCCGGGCACGTTACAGTATAATGACATACCATTATTGTTTTTTTTTTGTCAGTACAGAAAATAAACTAAGGGAAACAATAATTTTCGCGTTGGGTTCTCTACTCTTTTGGTCACCTTATTGCGTGACGTCTCGAACCTCTGCGATAATGATCAGTTTGTAAAGTGACATCGTGATTAATTTATCAATGATCTTACATTAAAAAATCAGTTATGTTGGTGGTGGCCTTCTAAGGTTGGCAAGAGTTCGAACTGCAACAAAATGACGCATGGAGTTCGAATCTTTTATCCCGATGTTGGGAAATTCTCAATCCAGGACCTCATACCTATGACAGCCAAGCCAATCATGTTGGCTTACATATTTTAATGTGTACATGCGTACGCGCAGATTTTTCCCAGTCAAATGTACGAGGAAAAATCTATTGTAGGAAATGCATTTTGCGGTAGACATCGAGCATGTCACCTCAATCTTTTGATAGCGCTTTATCAGACACATACGAATCTTCACACGCCATACAGTTTTCATAATATGTTCATATTTCAGTTAATGTGGACTTGTACTTTTAGGGAATACGTAAGGTGCCAACGTTTGTAGAACAATAAACATTTATCGCTGAAGTTCATCCCAGAATAAAAGGCGTGGTTCGGAAAAGAGAGAAAGGCACACACTCAGGGAGAGAATGTCGAATGGGGTGACGTCATAAGGATTTATTCCAAGAGAAACTAGGTTAGAAAAGGGTTCGGGAGCCCTTTGTTTCCATGCTGAATGGCGTAGCTAAGCGCATTAGTTCTCGCTTCGCTGAAGCAAAGATAATCGAGCGCGGTAAGTAGCGTACGTCTAGAGCAATTTAATTAAAATAATCTCAGCAAGGAGAGGGAAGTGATTAGGTGCATCATGTAAGCTTGTGGTAAGAAAAAAAAAATGTAAACGTGTTTGCTTGTTCCACTTAAAAAGGCAGTGAGAGAGCTGGTAAGTACGCTCGGATAAGAAAGCCTTCATTTGGAAAATTTGCATATACGGCAAGGAAAAAAGGCCACTACTAACCTCGAACACGGCACAAAAACTAATTCTAGTACATAGTGTTTCCATTCTCTCTTATAGCTGTTAAGTTCGGTTCACAATGAAAAAATGCGCATTAAGATGGTGTACGTATCAGAATTAAAGTAGATTTTCTTTATGGCACGTTTTATGGTCATCGTGTACGTAAACAGCTCCGACATACACGAGGATCATGAAGCGTGTCATACAGAATACCTACCTTCACTTCCGGGCCGCGGTGGTGTAGTGGTTATACTGCTCGCCTCCCATCAAGGCGACCGGGTTCAATCCCCTGCAGGGTCTCTTCGGATTTACGCAAATGTGAACCGTGCCGGACGTTGCCGCTGGTCAGCGGGTTTTCTCGGGGATCTCCCGTTTCCCCCGCCCTTGCATTCCGGCGCTGCTCCATTCTCACTTCATTTCACCATTATCGGCTCTCAAGACCTCGTTGTTAAGAGCCACACAACTCTCTCAATAACACTCTCAACGTTCATTTTGAAACGTACACGTTCGTTATGTACAAGTTTCCATCGCGAACAGAGCATCACACGTTTTATCTTCCTACCTTCCTAGTCTCAGCTACGATGTTCCGGTTATCTGATTCATTTTCAGTCATATGTATTCCAATGAAATAATTCTACAATGATATTTAAAATAATTTCCCTCTACATCCAACCACCGATCTATTAAACGTTTCCATTTCTAACCACATTTCTATTCTTTATAACATTTCCTATCATTACAAACACGACTAATCAAAATAAGATTTCTTATTCCAAAAAAAATCGTTTATTGAATGTGCTTTCCCTCTTTTTGTTTATGCTCGTCTGAATAGTCTGTCCACGCACCTCTATTATTAATTCTTTTTTCTAAAGAAAATTTGTTACAAACTTAATACAGTGCTAAATTCGCAACAATTCGCAAATATTTCAATCGGAATAATAATTGTAGGCTATATGGCAGAAATATGTGAGTTCTGAAGTTAAACCGAGACCTATTTCTAACACAATAACCGTGTAAGTTTATGGTCTATTTTAAAATTAAATACCATATGTTACAAAGTCTGATTTTTAATAGCTTAGCAATAATTTTTTAATAATTTTCATTAATGTTCGAAATGCGTTACGGAATGCAGGCATTTTGCTCTAGCTTTAACAGTTAGTAATAAACTGTAGATTTTTGGTAAACACATTTCGGGATGTAAATTTTGTGTACCATTTAATTTACAATAATTGTCAAAAATAAAAATGGGCTACTGTCGCCAACGAACAAGCTCTCATAAGTGCAATACTTGCTTTTATAGATAGCAAATGCACTCTTTGCAAAAAAAAATATCGATCACCATGAACGAATTGCGCGAGTAGAAACGAAGGTCGCCGCACTGTTTCTTCGTAGCCCGACATGCATCCCGTTCGCGTTTAGTGCGGTTTGCTTCCGTGGACGTGCCACTATAGGGCCATACACGACACTCCGTCATTCATAGTCGCAAGACATCGAATAAGGCCACGGTAGCAGCGTGAGTAGTGTGAGACACAGACACACAGCATGCCCCGACCAGCTCTCGCACAGCTGGACGCGTTAGAAAGATGATGCCGCGTCTCGTCGGCCTCCGAGCGGCAGGTTAAACGTCTCGGCGCGTTGCTCGCCCCTTGAGCCGTTCTGCCTGCACTGCGAGCTGGTGTTGGACGGAGTAGGGAACAGGAGGGCACACAAGCACGTGGTCGAGAAGGCTCGGGTCGACCCCGGTGGACCACCAGCGGGGAGGATCGTTTCATCGTGCGAGAGGTTGCAAGGGGACGTGCCACGACAGCTGGGGGACACACCTGTGTCAGCGGCGGGATTGATGCGGAGGTGAAACCGCCCGGCCGGGCACAACTGGCTTAATGCGGAGGTGAAACCGCCCGGCCGGGCACAACTGGCTTAATGCGGAGGTGAAACCGCCCGGCCGGGCACAACTGGCACGCTGCTGCGCAGGCAGCCTATGACGTCACGAGCGCGTTGCAGCCCAGCAGAACCGCGGCGTGCGTTCACAGCGCGGCAGCACACCCTGTGTGAACCGTAACCACATGGACAGACATTGTGTCTACAATTCAACGCCGTGCTACAATTGGCACAACCATACACATAATCAGAACCACGGCCGTAACAGCGACCACTACAAAACCATCACTGCTACAATCGACTACGAAACAGATGTTCTCGTTTGTCGTCCAATCAAATTTTACTTCCAAAACGGGAAAGTTTATAGTGAATGTTTTGTTGTTTAGCTGTAATGTCATTCACCACGTTTATGCGTAAAGACGAAATAAGGATTTCGGTAACATGGGTTTTCGAAAATAGAGTTTGATGTTGAAACAGAATTAATTGGAATGAAACAGCATATTTACCCTACCGCGCAAACCTCAACTTACAGGCAATTTCCCTGTGCATTGACGGAAAAAAAATAAAAAATGGTTCTTGGTCATAGTCTGCACGTTTTCCTATGATGTATAGTGAAATACATTGGCCAGTGTAAAGTTACAAAATGTAAAAAGCATGAGCAAGAATAGTAAAATTACACATTCATGAAATGTGTAAAATAACCCAATGCAGTGGTAAAAGAAAACCGAGAAAATTAATTTCATGCATACTTTGTCAGCGTAAAGTTACAGTATGTAAGAGATAAAATGAAGTGGGAAGTAAAGTAAAATTACCCATATGAGTTGTGTGCAAATTACCACAATGTAGTGAGTTGTAAAACGTAATTCACAGTTATAGTAATGTTGCACACACATGGTGAATGTAAAATTTCGAGATGTAGGTGAAAAAATGTAGCGACGAGTACTGTGAAATTATCCGTATTGTATTGGTAATTTACATAACGGAATTTTAAACAACATGAAATTTTGTAGGTGTAAAAATACACCGAGAGTTGCTACTGCCACATACATATTATGTACGTTTGCACACTTTTTTACAGTAGCAGTTTTAAAACTGAGGCCATGTTCGGCTAGGTCTTGAGTTTCGTAATTTGCGTTGTATAACCTCCAATCGGAACGATTCTTTTGTCATTTGTTTACTACTGCACTTACACTTAGCGTTTGTAATTTGTAATCTTCGAAGCAGACAAAACGCCAAACGGAAAACACAAAAATACGTCGTTGATTCCGTAACCCATAGAAAAAATCGAGTTAAGTGCCCATTTTGTTAACAAATTGGAACACATATTCATTGTCACAATGGATACAATAGTTCTGTTGACTGGGGAATTAAAAAAATTCAATACAAGGTTTTCGTGGCAGAAAATATCTGCGAATATTTTGCTTAAACAATATGCGAACTTCTGGCATTAGAAATTTTAATGCATCGCATATGAAGTTGGAATAGCGAAAACTAAGTTAACCAACTTTCACGGACACAAAAACCCACTTAATGATAGTATAAATATTATTTTACAACTTTCTTCAGTTACTAAAACTTTTTTACTTTTTTAGTTGTTTTTCCCGTTTCTGTTGCAAATCTCTTACTGTAGTTTTTGTTTATTTCCTTTATTCCTATGTGTGTACGCATTTTGATAAAGTATGAAACAACCTCCCTAGGAAAATCACTGTAGTGTACCAAAACGATCAGTCACCTTTGCAATTATTTTATCTTCCCTGCTTATGAACTTTCCATGAAAACTAATTAAACACTTTTCTGCTATCTTAATGGTTTGTAGAAACGTGTCGTTGGGAATCATTAAACCACGTCTTGAAATTTGTTGAATCCAGGAGCTCTTGTTGCTTGCATCACAGTTTTCGTTCTGCTGTGAGCAGTATTAGCCAGGGCTGGCTGGCGGCGCTCAAGTGCCAAGGACGGTGCGATCACGAAGAGCCAGCCCTGCTGTTATTAACACAATCCCCCGGCGAGAGGAAGGTCGTGGGGCTAGGCGGAGTAGTATATGAGGTTGGAGCGATGGCGGCTCGTGGCCATCTTGCTTCTGAGGGAATGACGAGACGCCGGCGAGGAGGACCACCAGGCCGTGGTCCCCTCTTCGGCGCCCAACGCTGCCACTGCCGAGGAGGTCCAGCTCGACGACGCCGACGCGACAGCAGAATGGTAATTATGACCCCAGTGGGGCGCCTGAGGTCGTGCGGTGTTAGGGTCCTCGTGCTAAGCAGAAAGATTCTCTCAGAGTAGTGAGCACTTCATTACAATTGTTGCTATAGATCGTCAGGACCTATTAATTTTTAATGATAGTTGCTGAGTAGAGATAACGAGTTAAGAGTTACGTAAGGCCAAGTGCAAGTTGTATGTATTATTGTGTAATGCTGTGAGTAATAAAAGATAATAATTTCTGTATGAGTGCTCTGTATCTAGTTACGAACATTACCCTTCCTTGCGTGGCCTGATTCATTCTCAGGACTGATCACAGCAGTTTCGTTGTTACTCCGAGGCTTGGACATGTAGTTCTGAAACGGTGCGTAACAAATCCCGCTAAGTATAGGAGATCTTCTTCTGAAATTTTGTATTCATATTCAATACTTTGAGATCTGCTGAAACTCTCGTCATTCTCCAAAACATCATTAAGTTTCTGTAACTCGTCGTCGAAGACGACGTCCGTAAATGCAATGCCTTGGTGCTCTAAGATGCTGTGCAACAATGTCGCGCTTTGACAGTCTTTTTATATTACATCTGAACCGTTAGGCACGAAACCCTGATCATCTGGAAAATCTGTTTTCTTGTTGACAACAAAGAAAGCTGATGAGTGTGTACCTAGAATGTAGCTTATTATCCTATACATGAAATTCAACGGAGTAGGATGATCGTTAGTGTGTCCAATCCCCCTTATGAAAGAAAAATATTTTCTAATATATATTGGTTTGACATGGCTGTTAATATAAATGTTATATCAAATCTTGATTTCAAATCTTTGAACAGCTGCACTAAAGGATTGTAGCTTATACGAACACAACTTTGAAATGGCAAAGCCGATTTGCAGCCTGCCACTCTCATGTTCGTCATCGGTTCAACGACAGCTAACAAAAAATTATCTTGTTCTTCAAAGTTCTCTCCATAGGCACACTTACTTTGGTCTTTGTTTAGCGCAAAACTAGAATTAAAGACCCCAAACCACGCATTCATCAGCAAAATGTACTTCGATGTTGGCTTCCAGTTTCCTTCCACCAAATTCTCCTCGCCGCAGTATTCCAGTGCCTTGCCAACACTTCTTGACAGCAGTGTTTACTTTAGTGATTAGTACACCCATACACTGCACAGTTCAGCATTTTCGGAACGTTTCATCAACACTACAGTCCACTGTCGAAATATCAACTACGGGGATTAGGTCAGTAGGAATGCGACGGGTGGGGTCGGGCACCTGCGACTCGCACTATGTCACGAAGCAGGGGAGGTAGAAGAGCCAAAGCGGGGGAAGAGGCGCACGGTTTCACCTCCCTACTATTCCCACCTCGGACTGTGTCCACCAGTACCATATCCAGGCAGCTAGCAGAGCAGGATATGCCGTTGCGAGTCCGCTTACGACGTCTACCATTAAGACCTGAGAATCGTTGGGTACATGTGACCTGCCGGGAACAGGCAACATGGCAGCTTGCAGATTGGTCACGAGTGGTGTTGAGCGACGAATTACAATTCTGTCTGGATACAGATAACCATTGAATTCGAGTCTGGCGATACCCTGGCTAGCGCCATGTTCCACGCTTCATTGAAGAGGGGCACATCATCCCAACGAGATTTTCCATGTTGCGGGGAGCCATTTCCTACGATCGTCGCACCTCACTAGTGGTAATTGCAGGAACCTTGACAGTTAAAGTACATCCAGGAAATTCTACGACCCCGTGCAATCCCCTTCCTGGTGCAGCTTGACAACCCCATTTTCAATCATAATAAAGACTGGTCCCACACATCACAAATAAATGGGGTCTATCTTCATAATATCAACACGCTTTCTTGGCTAACAAGGTCCTGAGACCTCTCACCCATCAAGAACGTTTGGGATCATACTAGATGGCAACTTCGATCAGCGGCAACTGCAATGGATTTGGAAGGTCAATTGCACCAATTGTTGGAAGGATCTTCCACGAGAGAACATCCGACGTCAGTATGCCTCCATCCTCGACTCTATTGCCATCTTTCCCCATGCTACAGGTGGTCCAGCACCACACTAATTGCATCCTGCAAGTGTTGGTCTCCCGCAATACATGCTTGGTGTGGTACAAGAGTTTGATGTTTTCTGTGTAAATAATACCAGGTCTTGCGCCTGTACCCACTTGCATGCCCCTGCGACGACACCTTCAGAACGATCAATTTTTTTGCAAATGAGTTTATATAAGCACATTGGCTCAGTAGTTGGATAAGACACTCTCACCCTAATGAGTTACTCGCCTTGGCACCAGACCGCGACGGGCGGGAATTTATTCGGACAGGGGTTATCGTGTAGTGAGAGTGGTGGACGGTACACACTATATTGGCACAGATTACTCCGAAATGCTGAGGTGAAACAGCAGCTATTGCCGATTTTTGCATACTATAGAATATTCATGGTAAAGTGAGCACATTTTAAAGTACTGTTATTTGGAATAATAGTGAAGAAATATATTTTATTTTAACCTTACACATTAACTTCCAAGTGCAGTGACGTAGACACACTGAGTGTATTACTTACATTGCGCTATTTATTTAAAAACATTGTTAAAGGATAAAATATGGCTGAAAGTAAAAAGTAACTATGGCCTCAAAAGTGCTCACTTTAACGTGAACAGCCTATAACTGAGGCGGTCGCAAGCTGCTTTGCTTTCGTCTGGTATTGTGACGTCACACGTTCGGTTTGGGGGAGGGGGGGGGCGTGTTTTCCTCTGATTGGCAAGAGTTTCAATACATCACTGGCGCTCCTGGATTGTCAGAATACGAGACTTCCAGAACATTGGAGGCATATAGAAAATAGTCTGCGTCTGTAACTGACTTCGTGATTTCCGGATGGTCAATATTGACTAGGTATGGCGTAAATATATTTGTATTAAGAGGCTTATGGGATTGAAGCCCTGCTTCAAGTATGACATGCGTGTCAATCATTAAACTCAAGCAATTTTATGTGAGTTCTCCTGTCCAGCCAAAGACTACCCTGCCAGAACGTTTTATTTTTCGTCCTGCCAACTGGTGAAATGTGTGATGTTTAGAATTCCACGGAGTACAATTGAATGTTGCTATTCCGTGGTTGGTGTGTTTACAGAACTACATGACGTTAATGAACTTGGTTAGCAAGTTTGCATGGTTATTAGCCATGTCTCTAATTTGTTCCCAGATTAATAAACTATTATTGTTTGAAGAGGGGTTATTATATGAAGAGGCAATATTTTGCGGAAGTAAATGGTATCCTAGTTATCTCCTCCTCCCCCACCTCCCCTTGGGGTGGCCTAAGTCTGAAGGCTACCAGGCACGGAGTTATACTGAAGAGAGGCGCGCGACTCTCGTGGCGCAGCGAAGCGCCGTCTGGTGGCCACTACTGGCAACGAGTTCAGCCTCGCACACTCTGGTACCTACCATACGCCTCTCCCCCATTCTTGCCGCTTCCTTAACCTTCCCGAGCCGCGTTTTCGCGTATATAAGTGTTCGTCCCCAGCCCGAGCAAGTGTGCAGTGTTCCTCATCGAGTTGCGCGGGCTGGTCGACGATAGATTATGTCTACACCACTTCGTACTTCGGGGCTTCAGCATGCTAGACGCGTTTTAGAGTAATACGCGTACACAAGTTGAGTATTGGAATGAATGTAGTTGTAATGCCGGGGGTATATTTCCCTTTTTTATAGTGTTTTTAGCGATTTTTGTGTATGTGGATTTTTTGTAGGGAAGTGTTTCTTCACTGTTCTGAGCGTGTGGATTTTCAAAATAGTATTTTATTGGAATGTTTGTAAGAGGTGGATTATTCCTTTTTTCGGCGTGCTGTAGCAATGGTTTCCTTGATGCCTATTTGCCGAAAGGATTTTAATGTCAAGGAGTTTTGTTGATATTTTATAGCATGCCTTTATGCTCATGATCAAGTGCAGTGAGGGTTTTTGCTCCTTGCTAGTGGTATTAATTTTTGAAATTAGTATTCCATGTTGTACTTTTTTCCTTTTTGGTGAATCATAAGGCATACTTTACTTTTAAAGTTTTAATGATGCTTGCTTTACTCAGGGAGTCATTTTTCTATTTGTAATGGGATTTCAGAAGTTTTTATTCAGGTTGAGTGCTTTCTCCGTATATATTAACACCGTTGTCGTTTTTTCCCCAGTGAATGTGTGTTCTCTCCTTCGCTAGTTCATCGATTGGTAGGAAGCAAGATAAATTTTCGAATGCAATTTATATTTTTATAATAAAGTGGCAAACTTGTTGTGGTTGGTCATAATGTATAGATTGTCTGTAATATATATTGTATTGATTTTGGATTTTTTATCTACGTGCTTTCTTGATTTTTTTTTAAATATTTTGCGTCCTTCTCCTTGCGTTCCTTTAACCCTGCTAAGGCTTAAATGGGCGAAACAAGCTGTTGACGGTAAACTGAGTACTTTGAAAGCCCTGCTTAAGATTTAATTGTATGCACATTATTAATACTTCCGCCATATGTAAAATTAATATTATCAAGGGTCTGATCACTTTATTCATGGGACGGTCAAGTGAGACTGTGAAATTAATAGAAAAGAATTTAATGTTTTACAAATGTGCTAATTCTTATTCTTATATGCATTAAAACCGATATCGTATGAAGTAGCTCCAGTATTCACAAGTATTTACTTAACACTTTTAATTCAACGTTGATTGAGGGAACTACCTTGCCTCCACCATTACCAAATTTACTTGGTGTATGCCATTCAGTGTGCCTGTTTAAATATTTGCAAGCAGGAGTAGTGAAATTTTTCTTAGGTTCGTTTTCATAAGTGCTCATATAACTATGCACAGCCTATAATAAGCCGGGCATTGTCGTTCCCTGCGTGGGTTAGGCTCCCAGACTTTTCAGGACACCAGAGCTAAGTATTTTTAAAGTACCCATCAGGTGACATTCAGACAATTTCTGTTTTGGAAAGGAAAATTCATAGCAACGTTTTGTGTTGTTTAAAGATGAGTATATTAAAAACGAGTTTGTAATAATCCGAATATATTATACTATTATAATTTTTCAATAATACCATATATGTTGAGAGTAAAGGAGAGCGTGAAGAATGTGCGTATTTTTGGTCTGGTGCAGGAAAATCATTTAGGATATATATATATATATATATATATATATATATATATATATATATATATATATATATATATATATATATATATAATATATACACACACGTGAGTATAGTCATTCTATTGCTCACACACTATCTATGTTAAGAGGAGTCATGTTATGTGTTATTGCCCTACACTGTTAAACTGCAAGTTTTGGTTCGTTTTAACTGAATTTGAATCAGACTGCTTACAGATATTTTCGTGTAGAAAATGAAAAATCCTTTTTTTTCCCCCTCCCTTTTATAATTGAAGTGTTCAAATACTGGAGAAAAATATTTTATGATACAACCTTCCATTTTCCAACGAATGTGTGTAGTGCCTTGCAACATAAGGTACATAATGGATATAGGCTAACTTGAAGATTTGAAAATATTTTTTTTTCCTTTCGTAACCTCTTCTAAGCACGTTAATGTCTTAACGTGGCTGTATTTCATCTGTTTTTATAAATTTATAGTTAACAAAATTTACGAAATTTTTTATGTTGACAGTTTTACGTACTTGCAAAATGACCCTTTTTTATATCCAAATTTACCTACGTTGTAACTATTTTACTGCTGCCGATTAAAAAATGACAATTTGTCTGTAATAGTTCATACGACGTATTGTGAATGTTAAATGGTAAGAATAGTAAATATTTTACTCACACCTTACTGTTTGCTGTTATTAAATCTGATATTGACACATGTTGAAAAAAAGGCGAAATCTGGTAATTGAACATTCTTAAAGTTCTCACTTTTTTATGTTGATTTCTGAGATTCACCTGCAGTAATTTTTTAGCTCCTCTGCTCAAATACTGGTTTCTTGACTATGTGCCGTAGTATAGACGAACCATAGCAATATGCATATTAGAGTTCCGACTCGTTTTATGTTCTATTTTGAGATGAGGATACAAAGGCTGCATTATTTTATAACTCTGATTGTCGCTGATTTCACTTGTGCGGGTGGTCGCGTGGGTTTGCGTCGATGGTTTCTCGGCCAACATAATCTATCATCGCTAGGATACGGACATTGAGAACCTGACACCGCAGAGGTGGAACAGTCGCTTTCATCGTGAACTACAGCTGCACACGCCACAAAAAAAAAATCATCATTAACTAGCAACTGAGTCGGGATGCCGCTCGCCAATCAGTGCCCGATATCCTTCCAGCCAAGAGGCAGTCCAGCCAATAGCCAACCTTTCAAAGCACGCTGTCGCCAATCATACACAAACCCCGTTCCCAGTTTCTCGCGCAGCCGATCAGAGAATGGGTACGGCCACATCAAATGAACCACCACATATTTTCGTCTCTCTATACGTATCGACTCTGTGATGCAGACGTGTTGTGCTACGGCCCCATCCCGAGGCTCGAAGGCAGGCCAGGCTGACTCGGGAGCCGCGCAGTAGCGACAAGGGCGGTACACGGCAGTGTGAGCAGGAGGTAGCGGGGGTGACAAGAAGAAAGGGAAGCCAGGTCAAGAGGGCACTATACAAGCATGTGACAAACACGAGCAGCCCTCACTCTTTCGCCACTCAATAACCACGCTTATACTCAAGACTGCTCGACGCCGAGAAGACGACGCCACGAGACGCAGAGCCAGAGCGCCGCGACGCCGAGATTCCGGAGGGAGCATCTGCACTTACGTCGAGGATCGTCAGACACTCAGTGGTAAGACTGTCAAGTTATGGATGCAGGATAGGTCCGGGTAGGAAGCTATCAGGCCGCGAGTATAAGTACTTTAATTGAGTCAGTAATATTATTGTCCGATAATACTTAAATAAGTATTACTAATTATCGAGTCCTCAATTCTGTATCGGTTCATATGAGACTGTCTTAAATGTAATGTAGTTCATGTAAAGACTGAACTGAACTAAAAGGCGTGTAGTAAATATTATTTGAGAGTGTCTCTTACCTGACTACTCATTGTTCGAATAGCAGTCGTGATGGATCCGATTACAACACAAATGCCGTTCAGGTTGGCTGCCCCTCGTGCCGAATGTATAAAAGGCTTCATGGGATACAAAGCTCTCTTGTGTGTGACAGATGTGGCGCTGAGGCCGCTAGCTTATACAACGAGACAGAGTACACATGTAAGCACTAGCTGCATTCTTTGTATCTAGTGAACGTGTGCCATGGCCGTCGGTTGTTGTGCGAAAAAGAAGCATGTATAAAATAGGCCTGAGTATTCTGGAATGTGCAGTTTCCTGCCTTACTGTGTGGGGTATATGCAGCGTTATTATTAACTTGTACAAACAATTGCTGGGATTTGTATACAAAATGAGATATAAAATAATAATAAAACGTATGTAATATTGTGACTTCTAAGGGAGGCAAGACCCTTGAATTTACATATTGCACATGATTTTATTTCAAAATAATAAGAAATAGCTTGTAAAGTAAAAACACACTCCTGAATAGAACACCGATTATTTGAACTGAAACCTGACATTTGGAAAACGTTTGATGGTAGACACCTTCCCCTTCAATAAGGAAAAAAAAATGCTGGTTATCCGGTGGCATACCTGTAAGGTAAGCAACGTTCATTTCTTGGAACATTGTTTCTTAATATCGGGATCTTCAACCTAAGAGCAAACTCTCATTAATACCTCCTCTGTAATGAAAATAACAAGGGCGGTCTCTCTCTTATCGCATTAAAGTTATTTTACCGCCAGGATTTATAAAAGTTTGATCCTGGTCGATTGAGCAGTACGGCCCAATAAAAAAATGGCCCTCTTGTTGCAACTGAGCAGGACCTACCGTTTTCTTCTAAAACTCACGGCGGCAGTGATACAGATCAAGGTGGGCAGGCAACATCTATACTTCCTGCAAGGAATCACACACCGATATTCACCAGAAACATACAGGCAGCTTCAGGATCGTAAGCTTCTCAATGTGAGAAATTTGTTTAAGGCAAGTATTAAAAAATGTCCTCCGCCATCGTCTGTGCAGTGGGCGCAGCAGTAGATCATAGAAGCAAGTAGATATAGGCTATTCACGGCAAAGTGAGCACTTTTGAAAATCCTCTCATTTGGAGTAATATCCAATAAGTATATTTTATTTTAGCCTTAGATGTTAACTTTCGAGTGCTGTGAAATATATACAGTGTACCTATTACTTACTTAGCAATGTTTATTTTAAATAATGGTTAAATGATAAAACATGGCTGAAAGAAAAAAATAACTAGGGCCTCAAAAGTGCTCACTTTACCGTGAGCAGCCTATAGTATTGCCAACGTGATGGACACTTCCTCGCTGTAACCTGAGCTTTCCTAATGGATTTTGTATTAATAATCACCTCACGAAGTTTATCGGTCGAATTCCGAATTGTAAATGTTGTCAATGTGCGACTGTCGCTCAGTGTACATGTGATTGAGACGGCACACAGGGTTTATAAGCCCACTCAACAACAGTGCACTGGATTGGTTAATTTTGTACTGCGCCCGCACGGTAGACAAGACGCTTAGAAATATGGTATCCGGGTTGCATACCTGCAAGGCGTTATAACTCAACATTTGATAAAAAATGGAATTTAGAAGAGAGAAACGATGGCCTGCGTGTATTACAACGAGACCCACTTTTTTTTGTTAATATGAACATGGTAGTTATTAATCCGTCAAAAAAATCGATTAAAATGCATGGTTACAGATTTTCTTACATAACAATGATGCCACGCCCAATTTTACTGATGTTTGAGGTATTACACTACCAAACGAAAATGCTCACATTTAACAGCTTCATTTACACAAATGTAATAACAAAATTTGTTATTTTAACACAGCGCAGTTTCTTATTTATTTTCATAAAAGTATTCGCAAACCTCTTGCATCAGGGGTGCCTACCTCCTTTCATAATCACATTAGGCTATAACACGTATTATTTTTTCTCCACATTTTGCATAAAGTATCACCATACGACGTTTTGTACAATTTGGCCTGAAGCACCACAAACACACACATGAAGGTTTAACAGTTCTGCTACCAGTTGACTGAATTAAACTATTTAATAAAATATTTTAATATACAGTCCTGTTTGATATTTGCGTCCAGGTATTCTTGAAAAATTACTCATTACTACCATACTGTGAATATAATATTGTGAAACGGAATTCATTAAGAGTTGTAGTCTTTTGCGACAAACCTAATTCAGCGATGCTTAGGTTATCTGTACTAAATAAGATATACCACCTTATGTTGTGATTACAAAAGAGAGCTAACCTCTTCCTTATAATATGGCTTGAATGTTAGGTTACATCAAGTATGGTATTACTTTTTACTGAAAGGCCTATATTTATATATTATAAAGAGACAAAATGATAACTGGGCAACTCAGAGTAGTCCAGCTAGTACACCATAAACTATTCTATATTATTCCAGGGCTATGCAATTTGTACGATAGTAAGTACCCCCTTGTTTTATTAATAAAGGAGAATGATGTTACACATGTAACTTTGTCATATTTTCAAGATTATTAAAAAAAAAAAAACATTATTCAAGAATTGGTTATTTGGTCCCGAGTAGTTCTTAACGTTCTGAAATAAAATTACTCGAAATGTTGATATTAAAGGGCGCCATACCTGTTACAATATTCACTTTAGTTCGCCAATTGTATACCTATTTTGATCTTATTTCGCATACGGAAGCTCCTGAAAGCGCCAGTGCCTGGATTTCAGAATAATCCTGTATAAGAGCTTTTGCTGTATCTTGTGTGGTTCTCGCACCATCACAGTGACGTCACGTATCAGGTACCTAAACCGCGGGACGGTAAACGTTACGCCGTTTTTCTAACATAAGAAATTACAAAATATACACTAATTATTTCAGACACACTGATATATATATAGTCGAATTGCACAGAACGTGTTAACGTTCAAGGTCAAGAAGCGTGTAAGCGGTACGGGCGACACTACACGTAAGGCGTGCAGTGTTTCCGTCCTAACGCTTTACTGTGCAAACTAGATCTGTAACTATGGGGTTTTATTACACGCGATGAAAGTTCACAGATCAAACTACCTGCGCCTAGTTGTACTTTTCTCTTACCGCTCAAAGAAACGTCATAGGCAAGCTTTAAAAATGCGATATTGGACCAAGTTTCACGATTTTTTTTCTCCATTAATACACTTAATATGATAAAAGTAAAAAGATAGCGACATAGAACACAGGTTTTTATCCTTTCCGGCAAAACTTCGTATTTCCAGAACATTTATTTACCGAGACACGCGTTTAGGAGCAAACATCGATTTCACAGAAAACGTTTCAATACATCGGACCCTTAACCGATCGCGCAGGCAGAAAGTCAAGTGACGGACGCACCCTTCGGCAAGTGAAATTGGCAGGGGCTTCCTGAATATACAATTTGCCACGTGACGGGGGTGAGCCCTCGGCGTCTCCCCCCACGCCAGATTGGTCCCTGTTCACGGTTTATCGGTTTCTCGCCTCGGGGCATGCGGTAACTAAGTTTACAAGGAGGCAATCAAGTGAGGGGTTCAGGCCACTGAATAAAGGCGGTGCCACATTTGTACAGGTACGTCTGTTCGAGCAGTTCGACCGTGCAGAATATCGATAACGACGAGCCTTGTGCGCTGCAATTGTGGTTTGCATGATTGATGCAGTTGGAAAAAAAAATTTCGCCAGTTTTGTTTACATTTAAATGATAACATTTTCTGTCTCGTTTGATATTTACTCGCCGTATATCAAGCCACATACTGCTTATCATTTATACTACTTACATAAAATTACCTTAGCCGCACTTTATTACTCGGCGAATAGTCTAGCTCTTCAGATCGAAACAACTAAACGAATCTATTGGCTATTAAATTAGTTATGCACGAACCGTAACTTTTCGCGCACTTTCTCGCACCTGTGTTCAAACAAAGCATCTCATTGGTCTCGGCTCTGATGACTTCAGGTGCTGATGGTGCAGAGTGTCCTATCGCACTTCGAAAGATGACGTTTAGCCGTCTCCAGTCGGTCAGATACTCACCTCGCGTCTGCACCATCAGCATCTCACGTCACAGGTCACGTGAAGCAGTAGAACGTTGTGTCAGCGACAGTACGGTCAGCTCGGACAGATGAGACAGACGCATCTACTCAATTGTGGCCATAGACTAAATATGTCTTCTGCGCATGTACCCAACATTGACCTACCCCTTACATACACAACTGTCAAAGTTATATGGTCAACAGTGATGGAAGGGTTTGGTTGTATCTAAATTTTTAAATGACATCCTCTACTATATTAATAAAAAAATTTACCAATTTAGTCAAACTGCATTAAAAACTGGTTAGCGGAATTATGAAAAACACCATTATGCACTAGTTCACAAATCTGTTCTCTCGCCTAATATACAAACCATACCGTTTTCGCTAGACGTGTTGGCAGTGTAGCAGTTCAATATCGGAACACGGAGATTAGCTGTGCGCAGCCAGCGAGATCGATCTACCTCATATTTAGTCTATGATTGCAGCAGGCCCTTAAGAATTAAGGTCGCGTGCATCGCAGCCACAGCAGGGCGACTGTGGGTCGCTGGCTGGTCAATCCCTACAGGCGCCGCGGTGGCTGAGTGACTAGCATGCTCCCAACAAGGTGAACCGGGTTCAATCCTCGACCAGGTCACTCCCGGATTTTCGCATGAGGAAGTCGTGCCGGACGATGCCGGGGGTCTCCCGTTTCCCCTGAATTTTCATTCCGGCGCTGCTCCATACTCACCTCAATCACCATCATCGGCTCTCAAGACCTCGCTGTTAAGAGCCGTTCACATCTCTTCACTCACGTTAACACTGTTAGCAGAAATGATTTAAGTTACATATTGTCTAGTAAGTAACTGCGTGTGATCTTCTGGGTTTTCTCAGAGTACTCCCTTGCCGGGAAAATGAATTGTGAATTAAGAGCGCTGCCTTTTCACCTCGACGACCATGGGGATATGACCTGCATAATTGCTAACTGGTTGTCGCCAGGGACGATTATGCGTAGAGTTTTCGCTTATGTTCGAAATGTACGTTGGCGTGAGAAGGCGATAAATGAATTAAGAAGGTCCTTTGATACATTTGCGTTTAAGTATCATTCCAATTTGAAAGAGTACGGACGCAAAAATGTCAATGATGCATCCGCTTTGTCGCTTCTGTGGTAACGCATTTACAGTTCTGTGCAGGGACATGAAAAATCGACCTGCAGGATGAAAACTTCAAGAATGTCATTTCAGCGCGATTTCTGCCAGAAGAGACAGTTGACACGGAATGATATTTTGAATAGACATCCTAAAATTTGTAGTATTGGTTCTCTGCAACTACAATCAGAACCGCAATCAGCACCGCACTCACTGCAAGATAGTAGTGGTAACATACATATTATCATGCAAGATGTTACTTTACCCATACACATTCATACTGAGGATGAAGCTATCTCCCACGAATCACGACATGGAAGCCGATTTCCGAATACAGTGAGGTGCGCCATCGCGGGGACATCGGGTTGCAGCAAGCCGTGCGTCCTACTGAGCCTGCTGGAAGAACCGAATGGCATTCGGTTCGAGAACGCGTACGTTTATTGGAAATCGCTCCGACAACCGAAATATCAGCGATTGGCACGACTACTGCAAGCCGTGGAAGGCATGGGTTATTTCCTATGCAATGATAACGAAGCCGTCGTACCTCCGAACGAAGCACTGCAAAACGCGATATTTGTCTTCGACGAAATTGCCTTGCGAGAAGCAAACTTGTATTCAAGACTGCTTTAGCAAGGGTCGACACGCGAAAGTGGACTGTGTGCACCTCGGCCAGACTTATTCGCGCATACCCAAACAGACGCTTCGCGACAATGCAAACATGTTGGTGCTGTTTCGCATGGACGATACGAATTTACGCCACGTTTACGATGGTCATGTTAATGCGGACATGACTCTATCAGATTTCAAAGATACGTGTGCTTTGTGCTGGAAAGAGAAATATGGATTTTTGACGATCGTTAAGGACTGTCTGCTACATATTGGAAGGCAAAGGCGTGGGTTCGATCAGTTCATCGCTGTCTGCCGAGAATATTCGTCTACTGGTAACCAGCAAGTGATGCCAATAATACCTCCTGCTACGTCGATGGGTACTGTTTCCGCAGACGATTACAACGTCACAGTTAATGCTAAAGACGGAATGAGTTCAGTACAGTCTGTTTGTGCGGAAGGTACACTTGCAAGATGTTCGCGTGAAGTCGAAAAACTTAAAAATAAACGGTCCCCAGATCTAAATACTGATGAACATACAACTCCTGCTACACAGAATAGTAAACTTGATATTGAGGATTCAGCAGGACGTGAAGCCGATGATAAAGACAGCATTGATGGTGACTATGACCATGGTTATTCCCTCGGCGGTCCTGCACATTTCCCCAACGAGTTTCCTTCGACAAGTGATGCGAAGAAGGCCGAAGGCATCGAGAATACTGACGATATGTTTGCCGAAGATCCCACCAAACTTGTAGACGGACAAAAATATTTGCTTGATAGGCAACAATGTAGGTATTACTCGACCATAAAAGAGGTGTTTTCGATCATAAGAGCATTTAAGGATCGGGGTTTTACCAGATGATGTGATGAAGTGCTTTCTTCTGAAAACGTATTTACAAAATAATAATAAATTATTATTATACAATCGTTTGTCTTAATTTTTGTATGTCGTATACTCGTGATGCTCTTTAAGTTTTTAATAACAACAATATGTATTTAAAATATTTGATAAATTAGGTATGTAGTCAGTCATGCATCATGCATGTAGCTATACCATTTATTCGAAAAAAAAATTTTAAACATAGGATGGAAAATTGCATTAGCCATCATCTACTAAGATAGAGTAGTCGCCTACCAAGATCGTGGCTTCCAGTAATGTTTAAACAAATGACCAAAAAAAAACAATATGGTGGACTCCAGTAACATATATACAAAGATGGCTGCCTCCTGTAGCATGTAAACAGATTACGAACGAAAAACAAATATGGCAGACTCTAGTAACATATAAAAAAGATGGCTGCCCCCAGTAGCATGTAAACCAATGACGAACGAAAAAAATATGGCGGCCTCCAGTAACATATAATCAAAGATGGCTGCCACCAGTAGCATGTAAACAAATGACGAACGAAAAAATCAAGATGTAGGAATGAGTATATGTGAGGGGAGTGGAGGCGAGGCGGTCAGTCGTCTGCTGGGAGTCGAACCAAAGTGAGTAATGGTGGTGGAGGTGGTGGGACTTAGGGAAATGTAACTTAAAAAAATAATATTTTAATAATTTTTAGTAATTAATGTTTAATAATTCTTTATAATATGTAATAATACTAATTTTTGTATTTTTTTAATTTTTGTGAATTTTTTTATTTTCAAAGTCAAAGGTCAAATGTCATAGGTTTTGCTCTCCTGACACCTGGGTCACTGATCATTGTATCCTGTCTGACAGTGGGTCACTGATCCCTGGCACCTGGGTCGCTGATCCCTGTAAGCATTTCTGGAAAAAATGGGTCATTTCTGAGGATCCTTTTAATAATTTTTAAAATAATTTTTTTTTATAATTTAAAAAACTTTCAATAATACATTTTTTCCGAATTTTTTTTAGAATTTTTTGGAAATATTTGAAGAGATTTTGGTATATTTAAAGGTTTTTAAAGTGTTTTTGAGGTCAAATGACCTCGGAGTCGAGGTAAAAGGTCAAAGGTCAATGTCGAATGTCAAGGTCAAGGTTAATGAAATACAATATGGTGGGCGGGTGACGTAACAAGAAGGCGGCGGCCAACTCCTGCACTCATACTCCCCAATCCATTGTCTACTACTTTCGAGCATTTTTTTTTTTTCACAAAATCCGGTTCGAAATTTTTTGAATTTGATTTATTTAACACATCGTTACGTCCTTTCACAGTTTATCTTCCAATGTCCCCGCTAAAATTCTGAGAAAAATTTCTCAGGAGAACGATTACTCTACATCCTACAGGAGAGTAGTTAAAAGGGTGAAAAATACGGAAGCTACATGGTTCAAGGCCAGATAAGAAGTGGGGGATAGCAAAACCAAAAGCGTTGCGGTTGATAGTGACGTCCGTAAAGTTCATCGCTAAGCACCAGACGAAAATTTCTGCGTGATGAATCTTTTTAAGACTGCCGTCTATTTGGGCTACAAAACGACAAACCAAATTTTAGTAAAAATATAATCTTTGAAAACCTTTTAATGTGTTCCGAGTGCTTACGTATACTCATTTAAGAAGGAAATCTAATTTTCCGTTTTGTATTTTCATTTAAACGTGCATGTTTTTGAAGCGGAATCGCAAAACCGGGCGTTTTTGCAGTCATTTTCAGGGACGAATACTCCGGTACAGAATATTTAGAGTAACACTTGGAGATGACGCGCACACGTAATTTTATCTTTACGCCATAAAATGACAGTGTAACCGCAGGAAGTATCACAGTGGCGAACTCTAATATAGTGTCTTGCCCGTAGACGCTATGATGAGGCCTGTGATACTTTGTCTTGCCCGTAGACGCTATGATGAGGCCTACGATACTTTGTCTTGCCCGTAGACGCTATGATGAGGCCTGCGATACTTTGTCTTGCCCGTAGACGCTACGATGAGGCCTGCGATACTTTGTCTTGCCCGTAGACGCTATGATGAGGCCTGCGATACTTTGTCTTGCCCGTAGACGCTATGATGAAGCCTACGATACTTTGTCTTGCCCGTAGACGCTATGATGAAGCCTACGATACTCTGGCTGGGCAACTTTCGCATTCTGCTCTGATATGTTTTCTTTAATTGGTTATATTTACTAAATTTGTTAACGCTGTCTATAGTTACGTTAGGTATCGACCCCCAACCAAGTGGCTCTACCTATAGGATGTTCACGGAAAAATGATCACTTTCGAAAGCCCTGCTTCATATCTACTTGTATGCACGTTGTGTGTTCTTCCGCCCTATGTAAAATTAGCGTTGCCCTGGGCCTCATCACTTCATTCATGCGTCGGTCAAGTGAAACTGAAATTATTAGAAAAGGAAAATTTCACAAATTTGCTCTTTTATACATTTCGATGCATTAGAAAAAAACAGAAAGCGAAATAAATAATTTAAGTCATTATAAATGTTTATCTACCACTTTCTATTCGACGTTAAGACATGGAACTGCTTTCCCTCCATCGTTACCAACTTTACTGGGTGCATGTGACTCAGTGAGCCTGTTAAAATATATGTAGACAGGGGTAGCGTCTTATTTCTAAGGTTAATTTCAAATGTGCTCATTTTACCGTGAACGGCCTTTACTGTAACCAACGAATGCCAACTAGGGTCATCGTTTCAAAACCTCACTCTTGCGGCAATGTTCAAGTTTTATGATCCCCTACAGCATATCTTTTTTTCTTTTGCCTTCCCCTGGGCTCAGAAAGGCAATGCCGCGAATTTAATTACGCTTTTTGTTCACAATGGTGTACGATGAAATTAAAGCTGTTCCAATCAACTACGCTTTTGATGTGGTTCATTATTACCGAAATGTACATTTACATACGTTTGATTAGTTATTTATACGTTGTCACATGTAAGGCAAAAACCCGCCTCGCTTTTTGAAGCATAAACATGAAACTTTTTAGAGCGAAATTCCACGAAATGAGCCAATATTTCAATATTAAATCGTGTGGTTACCAGATCCGGAAAATATCAATTCGGAGAACTGTGGATGCAGACCACACACACAGGCTGGCAGTTGAAAGCGCTGCTCAGTTTAATGAAAAGAAAAAGATCGGTATTTAAAAGAGTTTATTAAAAATATAAAAGTGGATAGTTTCGTTACCTGACTGTCTGAGCAAAGTTTTTGGGCATGTAACGTTGAACAGGAGAAGAGTCCTAACTTTGTCTGCTCGAGCCACGTGGTTTGACGGGACAACACGTTGCCCTGCCGGTCTGAGGTGCTTGTCTTCACAGCTGACATCAGACTACGTGCGCACCATGCCTGCCTGCCTATCCCCGGTAACTCCTGGCCACGTGACCTGCGTGTTTCTGTGGCGGGTTTTCTCGGCGATCTTCAGTTCCCGCCCTTGCACCAAGGTGCTGCTCCATCCACACCTCGCTTCACCCTCATCGGCTCTCAACACTTCTATGATATCGCCTAATTCTTCACACTTAATTTCTCTCCGTTCAGCGTTCCATGTATAGGATACTGATTTAACACTCTGAATCACAGATGAATCTATTATTTTAGGCGTTGCAACAAACAAATTACATAAGCTACTACCACCTGGAAAATGAAGATTTTTTATATCATATTTCGGAACTATCAAAACGAAACCTACAAATAAACATACAAACGACCTATTACATTCTATAGAACAAAGTAATTGAAAGTAAGCAGAATAATTACATTTTAAATGGTTGTCTCGTGACAATAATTTTTGCATATGGTATATATGAAATAATCAATCCCAAATGAATCCAACTTTGCGTCTGTCATGTAGAAAGATGTCACATGAAATATAAACTTAAACATAATATCTCAGACTCTTATCAACTGATCCCCAACACGTCAGAACGCAATGAATACTACCGAAGGCCATCATACATTATATATAACACAGGTTTTTATTTTCAAAAAAGTTGTGCTATTATTACGGTGTCATGAGCCACGTTTTTTGTATTATTACTCTGGTTTAAATCAATCTTGGTTTGTCGATGTACTTACAGTGCGCCGTTTATTCACAGAACAACAACCACAACTGGCTACCAATTCGGAAGATACTATTGCCAAAAACTATTGTAATATGCTGACAATACACTTCAGGAGTTACTCAACTGGTTATTAACAAATCCTACGGAAAATCGCTTCTGCTTGGGTATTTTTTAACACACGTGTTTCTTTTATCAAAGTCTTTATGTTCCTCACTAAAATTACTTGCTTTTTTGTCGAGAGGAAAGTAGGTGAATTGTGTTCTATTGTAACTTCTTACATTTATCTGTGCATATATTTACATTGGTCTATATTGTTACAGGCACATGGGCGTGGCTAAGTTCGCGATGTTTGGAAGTCTTAATAAAATTACAAGAACTAATTCTAATACATAATTTTATCTACAATGCTATAAAGATACGTAGATCCCTTATTTAGAAAGTAAGACTGTCTTTCCCTGCTACTGATTCATTATATTTTTACCAGCGAGTGCAATTTTTACGTAACACTTAATTGCAATTTATGTTTCAATCATTGTCCTTGCACTAACATAGGTACAGTTGATTTTTATTCAATAATTAATAAAAATGCACAATTAAATGTCTAATACTCTATATATTTTATCCAAAAAGCCCATCACGCACTTAAAAATTCCCACCTCCCAACAGTCGAACAGACCAGTACCAGCTTCCGGTCGCCAGATAGTAGCACACTGCACTTCTCGGTCACCGCGCCCTACCCTGTCGTCTTCCAACTTCCCCACGTCTTATACACTCGATACTAGTGCTCATTCAAGACTGTCGACGCAGAAGCACGCGGTAACCTATATCGTGCAGGTGACCTGTCCCAGGAGGTTATTCGTGTCACCAGTCGCGTCAGTGGAGGCGAGGCCGGGAAAACTCACCGAGTCCCTCACGAATCGCTGATTCTTCCAGCAGGAGGGAGTGACGTCAGACCTGCAGGAAATAAGCTCCACTGGACACAGATGGCCAGGGATAGGAAAATTGTCGCGAGTTCAACGACCTTAGACTCCACAGTCCTCTGTACACTAGAGCCTCAGATGTTTGTTCATTGGTCCCCAGCCCCAGAGAGCAGCCGATGTTACAACACACTAGGAAATTTGACATTCTCTATTTGCTTCCTTGCACGTGCGCAATTGGTTCAGAGTCGACCAGGGCGTGACTAATAAACTATGATCCAATTGCAAACGCGGCTTGAACGTACACGTGTTTCACGTCTACCATTTCCTGACATAAATTCACGAAATTCCTATCCCTACCGACGATGGCTTGTGTAGGGACAACTCTGAGCCTATTTGGATGAAGGAATTTGTGGTGAACCAGCTTGCATGGTGACGAGGCTGCGCATAGCTCTCTTTCTATCTGTCTCTCTATGTATACATATACACACACACATGCACATACACCGGGTGAGTCACCTGCGCCTCTTTTTCCGTATATATGCAACCCGCACACAATACAACCCACCCAACAAAACACCAATCCTAGCAGAACACCACGTGCACGTTGATTAGCTGCCGTTAGTACAGTAAGCGGTGAACGGAGAGTGTTAAGTCAGCGACGCGCTGAGGAGCAGTCACTTAACAAAAAACGCAAATCCGTTTATTGTGTTGAACCAGATTATTTGCTATGTTTACCGGCTACGTTGGTACGTGACGATTGCGTCCTCAGTAACACACTTCTGCCTCGCTTCGAGCCTTTGTGCTACTTCGCGTGTCATAAAATTACTGTCACCGCTTACTATATTGACGAAAAGGAATCAACTCGCACGTGCAGTTTTGTCGCGATTCTCTATATCCGTGCTGCTGATTGGTGCAGGCTGACAACAGCGTCGAATGCTTAGCTGACAGACGAGGCACCGTAACGACTACATAGACGCCATGGGACTCGGCTACACAAGAGACGATAATTTTACAGCGGGGGAGATGTTTTCTAGATGGGTACTAATTATGTGCGGGTTGCATAAATACGGATGAATAGGCGCGGTCGACTCGCCCGGTGTGTAGAAAGAGAGAGATTGGGACAGAAAAGTTAAAATTCTAGATGTATTGGGGGAAATGAAAATATACTTTACCTGTTGAAAAGTCACACAGAGAAAATTTGTTCCAGGCAACCATATATATGTCTGTATAGGGACAAAAATATATTTAGTTGCCCCAACAAAATATTTTTTTTGGACTTAACGCTTGAAAAGTAATAAAATGAATTCTTGTTCATATAACGAAATACATGCTTGAATAAACATAACTTATTCTATTGCTTTCGTTGGAAAATGCAGCTCGAATGTTTGTTTGTAGTTTGTGTTACAAGTAGGATAGTAACAGTGTTTGTTAGTGCATTTATCGATGCTTAATAATGCCCTAAAAGTGCTAAAAAGTTCAACAGTAGAATAAACAGTGAATTTGTAAAACTTGAAATATTTATTTACGCAAAATTATCCAGAATTTTAATTGTAAGTAGTTAAAAACATTCCTAGCTTGTTAGTGTTCACGTTAGCCGAGGTTACTAGGGAGTTGCGTTCGAGCGCGCTCGGTCTATGGTTCGATTCGTAGTCGGGCTTCGATTTTTTTGTATTAATCGAAACTGTTTACTGTTCATAGATACAAACAAATACATTGATTGCACCGACCAAATATTAAATTTTCGGCAACCAAATAAGGATAAAATATAATTCGCATTCATTTACTGCCCCTTTACAAACAATTAATTTCGTTGCGCCAAATAAAATTTGTTTGATTGAACAAAACATTTTACATTGCATGTGTTCAATGCAACGGTTACAATATTAGATCACACTGATAAACATCGTTGTAATTGCGGGTACGCTGCTGGTACCATGCCAGTACTGAAACACCCAAAACTTATACTATAATGTAGTAAACTGACTAGACTATACAAGTTCAGTACTTTGTGTTTGAGCAACCTTACTAAAAATACTATCTACCCTATCTGCAGCCGCTAGAATACTTTTTGTTTCTTTTTCCATTCGTCTCCAACTGACTTCGGAGAATATTTCCTACAAGTTCCACTTGGTCTTGTATTCATTCAGTAGGTAACTTATTCCATTAAATTATTATGGAATTACGTTAACGATGAGGTTAGCTTAGTTCAAATGGCTTTTCAAAATGAAATATCATTCATTGCTCAAAAAATTGTATGTGGAGTTCTTTCTTGTTTCTTTAGATATTAGATTTAAGCTGACCTCAGAAATACTGGGCAGTTGATTTTTTTTTTCATGTCAGTGGCACTCAAGCCATTTGAACAACTTTGCGGTTTTGATTCCTTTTTCAAAAATCAAATATTGTGTGTAATGTACAAGCGTGGACATTTTAAACCTCTGAGTATGTAAGATAGGTGTTGTGTTTTAATATAGGGCCTACATACTGTTTAAGTCGTAGTAGCTTTTCTCGGTAGTGTTTCAGCAAAATACTCTGATGCCACCCATAAATTTTATGCGCGAATTCTCCTGGAGAATTCGTTTATTAATCGCGTATATCACAAAGTTATTTGTTGTTCAATTTTCGAAAATAAATGAATTTGTTAAAACACGTTTTCGAAGAACTTTTCCAGTGCGTTTGTATTACAAACGTGTATCTCAGACGTGCATTTGTAATTGTAAAGGGCTTTTTAACGTCCCCGGTTTTATGCTTGTAAGCTTAGCAGGGAATGGTTTACAAACTAACTTATAACCTAAATGAAATTAACACCCATCCCTTAACAGCGATTCGAATCCAGAGCCTCCAGCACGCCAGATCGTTGGCGCACCAACTGACTGCGCCCCGGGAGGTCGACTCAGACGCGCAAGGTAATCGTGCTCCTTAACACTTTAAGGGCCCTTTTATTCATCCGATTCGTGTCGTACGTCAGCATACGGCAAAAAGTCGAAAGAATCATAAGTACCTAGGAATAAATGAGAGCTTTTATGCACTGTCGTACGTAGGGTCTGCCGGACCGTTGTGGAAAAACGTGTCGAACTGTTGTAGAATACGGACCGACAAGAAACGTCGTACGACTAGGCTAAATACATGACGGTAAATGGGCGGCTTTATGCAGCCGGACCAGTAGTGGCCGGTCCGAAACCAACAAAGCGAGGGCTAACAATTCCTATGCGTCACCAGTCCAATAGCTTGGAGGATGTCATCACGTTTCGTAGTGCAGTAGTGCTGTTTGTCGCAGTGTCTAACATAGAAGAGTTCAAAACCGAACAACTTGAAGATGAAGTCGAGAAGCAAGACGTCAATATGGGATACGTCATCAGAGGAATATAAAAAAAGGCAGCTTAATAAAACGCAGTGGACCGAAGTGTGTAGATCATTTTACCCAGACTTCCAAGAACTGGTTGCTAAGGAGAAAATGGTTATACCTATATACGTACCAAGTCGCAGCATATTTACTTGTATGTTTATATGCATTTAAAAGTATTTTTTCCCTTTAATTCTGTATTATGTTTATTGCTTTCCTCTTATCAAACATTATTCGCATAGTTTATAAACATTATGTAAGTTCGAATTATATGTGATGTGTATTCCGTACATTCTTTATCCTATGTTGACGGGATGTAACTGTACTATTAATAGTAATAACAAACACTTGGCTCCGAATAAACCCACGGATCCATCATATCTTGCTGTATTGCCAGGCAACTGCATTTTCACTGCTGCTAAAGTATGTTGTAAACCTATCTCTGTAAACACATGCTGCTTTGTTCCCTCGTCGCAAGTGGTGGGGTGTGTTTATTCAACGCCGTCATGACACCCGACAACTTCTAATATGTATTTAAAGCGTACACCATCTCTCTCACGAACATAGTTGTGCAAAGCACATGCAGCTTTAGTTACATCCACACAACTTGTGTATTTTAAATTCATTTGACGATGTAAAATCCTCCACTTGTTCGTGAGCATCCCAAAAGCACGCTCTACAAAACATCGAGCCATACTTAGCCGATAGTTGAAGATTCTTTGTGAGTCTGTCAAGTTACTCCCTGATTATGGCCGCATCACGTTCACTGAGATTCCGAAAGCTTCGTCAGCTACAAATACATACGGCAAATGCACTAACGCATCTGTCTCTCTCTCCGGTTTTGGAATGTTTAACGACCCAACGCCTAATGCCTTGCCAAAGGTCGAATCTTGAAAAATGGTAGAATCACCAGCCTTTCATATTGCCCCTACATCAATGCATGTACATAAACCTGTAGTTAGCATAAGCTACATCCTATAATACTACTGAGAAGTACTGTTTGTTATTGTAAAAAAATGAGCCAGAATGCTCTGGCTTTATAATGCTCACATGCTTCCCATCAATCGCACCTAAACAACGTGGAAAGTGTGCATTGTTCTTGAAATTGTCGGCGGCTTTGTACCAGTAATCCTGTGTAAATTCTGGAAACACAACACTGCATAGAGCAGTCCACGGCACTTTACACGTCTGTGGAACAATCGCGCTCGCTATCGCTATCCCAATTCTGAACAAATAATGGAAATCCGTATAAGTACACCCTGATGCCAAATACGTGAAAGAAGTAACCACCAATAGTTAAATCCTCGTCAAATATATTCAGCAACGATGAAAATACATGTTTCAATTACAGTGACTATGGGGTATTTGGTATTTTCTCCCCTCTCAACAAACATTATTTCAAGTGAAACTGTTGTGATTAATTTCAATATTGTACTCGTGCTGCGTTGCTCGAATGGCTGGAGCGCGGCTGGAGCAAGGCGAACCACGTTCCAGCTCCGGTGCAGGGTGACTCCTGGAATTCCGCTTGTGCAAAACATGCCTGAACGATGCCGTAGTTCGGCTGGTTACACGGAATCTCACGTTTCTCCTGTTCTTGCATTCCAGCCACTATACCATATCCATCTCGTTCCACTCCTCAACGGCTTTTACAACCATCTCAAATAGGCTCAAAATTTTCCCAACGTAAATATACTAATGTTGTATAATCGTGTGATATATTACATATTTTAAATGGAGTCATAGCATAGAATAGTATATGTTGCCGATAATAACATAATTATTCTCCACCATAGGGGCGAACAACATTATACAACACGAAAGTACATATCTTTCATATAGTTCTGTTTTCAGGCAAAGATCTCTAGACGTGGAGGAATGTAAGGGATTCCTATGTTCGTTGTCTGCGTTCAACAAGAACCAAGATACCTGATGAGTGTTTTGTCAGCGCTTCTACAAGTTGTTCATTCCCCCTGTGCCGGAACGACATTCTTCTTGGCCGGACCGTCAAAATTGGCGTCGTATACGGCATATTTTAGCCGGTCCGGTTTCGGCCGTATGCTGTCGTACGATACGAATCGGATGAAAAAAAAAGGGCCCTGCTCGTTCAATCACAGTGTCCTGTACACGGGACGTTGCACATGAAGTGTCTTTAATGGTCTGCACTGTACACAGTTGAACATACTGTACAATAGAAAGCTTCTCTGCGTGTCAGAAACCTCATACGCTGTTAAAAATGTACATCGTATAGCCTTATTAAACGCTGCTGCCTGTAAGGTAAAGCACAGACTTATTTAATTGTTAATTGGTTCCTATGTATGATAAAGCGTCGTATCGGTATCAGTACAGTTCCGAAATAAAATTTTGTTTGTTGAAACGCCTAAAATAATAGATTCATCTGAGATTCAGAGGGTTAATTATGGAACGCTGGACGGTGATAGATTAAGAGGAAAGAATTGGGCGACAACAAAGAAGTGTTGAGAGCCGATGAGGGTGAAGCGAGGTGTGCATGAAGCAGCGCCGGGATGCAAGGGCGGGAACTGCAGATCCCCGAGAAAACCCGCCGACCAGCGGCATAGTCCGGCACAAATTTCCACGTGCGAAAATCCGGGAGCGACCTCGCCGGGAATCGAATTTGGATTAAAGTAGTCTGACCACTATACCACCGCGGCCCCAACACTGCAAGGGAAGTGGAATTAATGATCTGTACTGCGCACAGGAAAAAAAAAAATAGCTTCAAGTAATTGAAGCCCATCGCCTGTTTAAGACTTCACTCGTCGTAGAGTCTATACGGAGTGGTCTCACAAACAGGTGCTGCCAGCAACATCTCACACAAACACGTTTTAATTGCTTTTGAAATCTGACAGAGTGATGTTCAAATAATTATGCAGTATCGAACTATAGTCTATTCATTGTATGTTTACAATTTTCGAATTGAACATTTGAACAATCTTCCCGTGTACAACGTGTTTGCTTAATCCTAAATAAGTCGTGTAAAGGCTGTTAACGATAAAGGGAGCACTTGTGAAATCAAGCTTAGAAAAATGTCACTGATCCTGCCTGCAAATATTTTAACGGGTGCACCGAGTGACTGCGCCCGGTTAAGTTGGTAACTATGGATATAAAGTAGTCCCATATGCTATCGTCTAATAAAAAGTGTTAGGCAGCCATTTGTAATAATTTAAATTATATATTTCGCTTCCTGTTTTTTTTTAACGCCTCAGTGTGTAAAAATTAGCAGATTTATAAAATGTTTACTTTTCTAATAATTTCAGTTTCCCTTGACCGACGCATGAATAAAGTGATGAGGCTTAATTTTACATAAGGTGGAAGAATACACGGCGTGCATACAAGTAGATCTTAAGCAGGGCTTTCAAAAGTGCTCATTTTACAGTCAAAAGCCTATATCGAAACCGTTATATATTCCTGTTAACATAAACTACCTTGGTTTCGTTAAAATTAAAATTTTACTTGTATTGAAACCATGAATTATAACATCGCATTTAAAATTAAAATTACAAAACCAGAGAGACAACAGGTTTGTTTGCAATACCTATCTAGAAATAGGACTCAAGGAAAGAACTGTTAAACTGAGTGCGCACGAATGCGGCGCGTTGTCACTTTTGGTGTAATTTTCTAGACCTGGTTAAAGCTTTGTTTGCATTAGGCGGAGAAATATCGCAGAAGTAGAACATTTGCAGGGCTTCAGAAAAATTGGAAGCAACAGCGAATCAACGATGAACATCTGCTCGCTGCAAAGCCATTTGCAAATTAATCTCTGATTACAGGGATCAAACGTAGACCGTCGCGAACATCGAATGGAGTCGACGGATCTAACGGGACGTGCCCGTTGACAAGCAGCCTCCACTCCCAATGCAGTTCGCGCGAACAGACTTCACTCGCCTTCGTGTTAATTGCTGAGCGCCGCTCGCTCGTAATGGCGAGGCGCCTTTGTCTGGCTGGGCCCCTAATTACCGGCCGTGTATTATTAAACATCAGCAACGTGTATTTCCAGCCCGATGCCCTTCAAAGGCGCTGCGTGGGAGAGGGAAATGCGAACATCTCCTCTTTAGTCCTTTTCTGTTTTCCGTGATCCTTTCCACCCTACCAGATTAACTGGAGTTCAAGAGCAGAAGATACAGGGAAGGACCTGGCCACTCCTTCATCGTCATCGGCTCTTTTCTACTGTGGGCCTCATCCATCAGCTTCTCTGGATTGGGAGAAGAGACACCAGCAACTCTCTTCCAGTGTGTGGGAGGATTGAAGCCCTGCTTCAAGTCTGACACGCGTGTCAATTAGCAAGCTCAAGCAATTTTTTATGAGTACTCCTGTCCTGCCTGAACGATTTATTTTTCGCCCCGCCAGCTGGTGAAATATATGATGCTTACAATTTCTTGTAGTACGATCCAATGCTGCTATTATGGAGTTGGTGTGTTTACAGAACTAAATGACGTTAATGAACTTGGTTAGCAAGTCTGCTTGGTTATTTGCTACGTCTGTATTTGGTAGTCCATATTAATAAACTGTTATTTTGTTTGAAGAGGTGTTACTATTTGAAGAGGCAATATTTTTGCTGCAGAAAAAGGTACTTTGTTTTTCTTCGCCCCCTCCCCCTCCCCCTGGGTGGCACACGTCAGAACGCTTCCAGGTGATAAGCTATACTGAAGAGAGGCGCGCGGCTCTCCTGGCGCGGCCGAGCGCTGTCTGGTGTCTACTATTGGCAACGAGTTCAGCCTCGCACACTCTGGTACCTACCATACGCCTCTCCCCCATTCTTGCCGCTTCCTTAACCTTCCCGAGCCGCGTTTTCGCTTATAAATGTTCGTCCACAGCCCGAGCGAGTGTGCAGTGTTCCTCATCGAGTTGCGCGGGCTGGTCGACGATAGATCATGTCTACACCACTTCGTACTTCGGGGCTTCAGCATGCTAGACGCGTTTTCGCGCAATATGAGTACGACTCAAGTTAACTATTGCAATGAACGTTGTTGTTATTTTGGGGGCACAGTTTACCTTTCAGTAGTGTTTTTTTTTAGGGATTTTTGTGGATATGGATTTTTGTAGGGAAGTGTTTCTTCACTGTTTTGCTTGTGTGAATTTTCTATATGGTATTTTTATAGGAATGTTTGTAAGAGGTGGATTCTTCCTTTTTTTTTAGCGTGCTAATGGGGCGTAACAAATATGCTAACGTCGTATAAAAAGTGTTAGGTAACCATTTGTGACTACTTAAATTATTTATTTCATTTGCGGTTTTTTTAATTGCATCGAAGTGTAAAAATGAGCAGATTTGTAATATATTTACTTTTATTATAATTTCAAAGTATGTCTTTACCGACGCATGAATAAAGCGATGAGGCCCATGACAATGTTAATTTTACATAAGCCGGAACACTACACAACGTGCATGTAAGTAGATCTTAAGCAGGCCGTTCAAAAGTGCTAATTTTACAGTGAATAGCCTATATAATCATATAACGCCTGCGGCGTATCCATGATCGTGAGAAATGAAGGTCTTATAATCTAATTCGCCGTATCGTCACCGAAAATCGCCCCAATTTTTAAGCCTTTGCTTGTTTCCTAAATATGTGATATTTCACTAACGTTTTAATGTATACTTCTGTTTACATAAACGCACTTTATTCTATGTTAAATTAAACTTTTACTCACGATTTATCTGTAAATTTTAATATTTAAATATAATTGATATTCATAAAAGCAAAGAGAAAGTAGATTTGTTTTTAATGCCTGGTAAGAAATATTTTTCAAGCAAAATATTATTAATGTGAGCATACGAATGCGGTGTGTTGTCTCTTTGTTGTGTTTTCTAGACTTGGCTAAGCTTTGTTTTCATGAGGCGAAGGAGTGGCCAGAAAAAATTAGCAGGGCTTCGGAAAAGTTTGAAGTAAACCTGAATGAACTATAATAAAATATAATTAAAACTCATTTCTAGCCTTCTTTTGGAAGGAAAGAAGTGTTTATGAGATCATTTCCCTCGCTGTGTGTTTATGTGTGTATGTGTGTGTCCCACATTTTCAGTTTTTGAACGCGTGAACCGAATGTCATCAAACTTGGTACAGTACTTAGTAAGATCATCGTACTTTTATAGTATTCGATCACGTCGGGCATTCACTTTCAAAATGGCGGTTATCTTAATATTTGCGATAATATCATCTCGTAAACCATTCAAACAATTTAAATCAAATTTTGTATGCTGAAATAGCTTCAAGAAAACATAACATTTTGAGATGGATATTTTTGTTGGTCCGCTATTTTGGAAAATAGCACAAAATGAAGGAATAAATATTTATATTATATCTAGAAAAATATTTAACCGATTCTCACCAAATTTAGCAGGTGAGTAATAATGGCCATATGGCAATTTAGGTAAGAATGCTATATCGTTGTAATTATGTAACCAATTTCAACATAACTTCGTATGCTGGCAGTAGATATTACAACTATCAACTGTATCTACAAGGAGCATAATTTGTTCGCCATTTTGTAAGATATTGCCACACGAAAAAAATATGTTTTTATGTCATATCTTGGGAAACTATTTATCTATTCCTACCAAATATGGCGAAGAAGTAGTACTGTGGTAAGTAATTTTATCTGATTTATTTAAGGTATGTCGAACACTTATTTTCAAAACGGCGGCCATATAGCTATTTTAGTTTTATGTATTAGCCTATATATTAGAAAATATGTAATTAATTTCAGCTTAAATTTGTACACTGACTGTATATATTACAACGTGAAGTGTGTCCACACAAAATATCTTTTGTTAGGCATGTTGTAAAAAAAATGCTATCACATGAAAAATAACAATTACGCATTATCTCCGGAAAAAAAAACCGCCTTTTACCAAAATTTGGCAAACACGTAGAACTATGGCAGGCCATGTAAACTGATAATCTTAGGGAGCGTCAGACACACATGTTTTCAAAATGGCGGCCATATAAAAGTTTTAGCTTAGAATTCATCCACGAAACTACAAAACAAATTTTAACTTACCTTTGTATGGTTACAGTACCAATTATATCCATTAAACTGTCACTGGAAAACCTTATTTCTACGCCATTGTGTAATATAGCTCCACATGAAGTAATACAATTCTTACGTCGTATCTTGGGAAAAAATCAACCAATACTTTTCAAATTTGGTCGAAGAAGTTGTGCTGTGGTAGGCCATATTAATCGATGCGTTTTAAGTGTGTAAGTCTCTTACTATCCGAATTTCGCCTATGCAAAAATTTTAGCCTAGTGTGCTAAATCTGCGAGACTATGTAACATATTTAAATTTAACTTTGAATATTGTATCTATGATGATCATAGTATTTGATAATACATTAACTTTTTGTCCTCCCTGTATGGAGATCATCACATGAACAATTGAAGTTTTATGCCATACCTAGAGGACCAATCAACCGATTCATACCGAAATTTCACACAAATATTATTACAGAAGGGTATGCAAATTAACACGTGTTGTTTATTTAAGTGGCATCAAAACGGCTTTTGGGAAACGTTGAACACAGAAACTTGCTTCGATTTTATTCAAAAAGGGAGATATTTTCAAATGTAAGTATTGACATCTGTCGTCACAAAGTGTGTGTTGGAGCAAAGTGTTTTCTCTGAAGCGAAAGGTAGCAATGGCCACAAGGAGGAGTGGTCGTGATCGCTAAAACGCTATATGGAACACGGCACAACGCAGAGTTTGCGTTCGTGGGTCATAATAGGCCTTCAGGCTGACGTGACGGAGGTAATGTTACTCTGTTACAAAGTGTTTTGAAATACAACTGGACAGGCACTCTTTCCGTGACAATGGGTTGTCTCTGGCCTCACAATAGGAAAGTATAATCCATTCGCGGTTACCTCACACTTTTCCGAAACCCTCATAAAGTTCTACTTCCAGGATATTCCTCCGCCTCGTTCGTGCAAACTAGGCTTTACTAATTCTAGAAAATTACATCACAGGTCAACGCATAGAACTTGTGCGCACTCAGTTGTAATAATATTTTGCATGAGAACTATTTCTTAAAAGGCGCCACTAACACACGTGTGTGTTCAGTGTTTTTTCACGTTTATTATAAATGTGATATTATAAATTATACAGAAAATATCATTAACATACAATTATAACGAAAAATAAGATACCTTTATGTTAACAGAGGTGGTATAAAACGCTTGTGATAAATGGCATGTTTAGGAAATAACTAAACACGTCAGGTATGGGTTAATTTTTCAAAGGTTTGAAGCCCCTGCTATCGGGCTGTCAACTGGTAAGTTTCCAGGCACTTATAAGCGAATGGCGCTCCAACATATTGATGGCCAGCGATGCCATTTTTTGTTTGTCTTTGTATGGTTGGAATTCCATGCCTGTATTCGTAAGTATTCCGTGGCCCAGGCTTGAGGGTTATTGTACTCGTGACTTTTTTTTTCCCCCAAAATGGAGAAACAGGACTGAACATGAAAAAATATACTTAAATAAGACAAGTAACCTATGGACGAGTAAATAAATATATGAATACAACACTGGAGAATTCCGGAAAAGGAGATAAAAAACGGAACAGCAACTAATTACGAAAAATATATGTATATATATATATATATATACACACACGGCAAATAGATAACACAACGAACACTACACAGGCTAGGAACCTACTTGAAAAAAATTAGACCAACACTAACACAATAAGTAGGAACAAAATGGTACAACACAAGATAGAAACGCACACAAAAACAGCAGGTTTACCAGACACGACAGAATGCAATATTCTAGAAAATTCCACGAAGGAATCGAGTCGAATAAAACATTACAGCAAGCTAAATGCGCAAACTACAATATTATATATATATAATCCCAGACGGAAATGGAGTTACGAATTTATATAGACTGTTCACGGTAAAATGAGCACATTTGGAAGTCCTGCTTAAAATCTACTTGTATTCTCGTTATGTAAAATCAACATTGCAATGAGCCTCATTACTTTATTCATGCCTCGGTCAGGTGAAATTGTGAAATGATTAGAAAAGTAAACATTTTACAAATCTGGTAATTTTTACACTCCGGTGCATTAAAAAAAAAAAAAAAAAAAAAAAAAAAAAAAAAAAAAAAAAAAAAAAAAACAGAAAGTGAAAAAATAATAATTTCAGTTATCAGAAATGGACAACTAACACTTTTTATCTGACTTTAAGATATTATATATGTAAATGTTTTCTCCCTTTTCTGCGTAGTGAATTGATGTGAAAAGCTGGGAAGTACACAACATTCGACTCATATTGTCACTGAATTCTGCTAGAGGCAGTAAAGCCCAAGAGAGCTGAAACGCTTCTGTATCTCGATTGCTCTTTTTTTATTCTACCATCCACAATCTCTCGCGAAGCAGTAATTAGCCAGACATCAGGCAGCCATTAATCCCAAATGCTTTGTCTGGCGAGCGCTGGGTATTCAGCCTGGAAGCGGCTACTTCAGGAACCGGACCGAAATGAAGCTGTTAAGCGTTGAATATTCGACTTTCAACGAGCTAAGCGATCGTTTAAAAATTTCTGGAGAAAAATTACACAAAAATGCGACTGTTAAAAATTTTTTGCACATACTGTTATAAGTATTAGCGAGTTGAAAGGTTTTATGAACATGCATAGCTGCATTACTTGAATCCGTATTTTATGTTTGCTAGCTATAAATATTGGTAGTAAAGTAGTTAATTTTTTTTTTTATTATCAGTATCTGTTAGATACGTTAATCATGTATGCTTTTGCAGGTGTTATGTTGGGTGTTTACATTACTAGTTAACTTTTTTAGAAAGCTGTAATGAAATTGCATTTTTACCATCGCTTGAGGTTTTTGAACCATGTTATAATCCCCATGCTACGACCAATAATATCCCAGTTTGAGTACGAGAACTTCCTGGGCCGTTGCTAAAATGAGAGGAGGCATCGCGCCAATAGTTATTCCGCCTTCATCACACAGTGTTATTTTCGCAGAACTGAAATTCATTGAAATTGTTTTAATATACGACAAACTCAAATACTTTTGAAGACGAAAAAACATGATGTACTAGGTATCCGAAAGTGAACTTCAAAACTCCATAAAGATTTAAACGTTATTACACAAGATCATAAATTACAAGCTTTTAAATTTATTTTTTTTCCCTACGGATGGCTTAGTAATACTATATGCTGTTCACAGTAAAGTGAACACTTTTGAAGACCTAGTTACTTTTTTTTCCATTTTTTTAAAATCTTTTAACCATCTTTTTTAATAAGTATTTCCATGTAAGTAGCAAACAGTGTGTGTGTATATTCCACCGCACTCGGAAGATAACGCCTAAGGCTAAAATAAAATATACTTATTGATTATTATTCCAAATGAGAGTGCTTTTAAAAGTGCTCACTTTATCGTGAATAGGCGTAAATTAAAATTCACTATATTTATGTTTTTTTTTTGTTCCAGTACGGATTGCGGTTTAATGCTACCCCTAGGAGTGTGTGTGTGCATATATATATATAAGGCGTTTTAAACTACATGTCGAAGTTGGTAATATAACTGGAACAATACAAAAAATTAAAAATTAATCATAGTAGCAAAATGTTCGGATAATTCATATAGTATTTAAAAATTGAAATTGAAGTAAGTAAAATAGTATCGGGAGTCCGCAACTTCACGCAACTTAGTGTAGAGCAAGTTATATACCACAAAGTTGAACGGAACTGGCGCCACGTGGAGAGCGCCTGCAGATAGGACAACATAAACTCGAGGTACGAGATACACAAACAGCACTGTTGGCGATGTAGTTCCTGCACATATCTTCATGGTGGTCTATGTACAGGCGGTCGCCGCATGACACTCTAGTTTCGTTCGCCTTCGTGGTATGCAACTTATTGTGCCCGCAGGCATGTACTTGAAGTGGCGAACCCCTGACGGCTCATATGCTAATTTCTATTTAAATTAAAAAATATTTAGATGATTTATCCAAACATTTTGCTACTATAATTTCTTGTTTATATTAACCCATAGAAGGTGTTTTTTTTATTTTCGACATAAAGCTTAAAACGTCTTGTTAATAACGTACATGATGTTTTCGAACACCCACAAACTCCTAGCTGGTTATTCCTTACAAAATTGTTAGACAGAAACGTGGTACATAACACTTTCATATTAAGCGATTTAGGGTGATATGCGCCCACAATTATCGAGTTTGTAAATGCTTTTAGTTGAAAAATACCATAAAGTACTTGAGATTATGTAATAAATTAGTAAAAAGTGATTAGTATGACGGAGATCTTACTCTGCTCAGAAGACGGTTGCTAATATCATCCCCCTGCATTAAATAAATGAGGACACCATACGTTTCCATTAATGTCTAGAACATTAGGCTAAGCTGTAAACGATTTTTTTTTGGAGAAATTATGAACCAACAGGTTCTCTTGTTCGAACATTCTCAGTGAACCATTTTCTAGATATTCATACGGACCTTTCGTAACACAAGGTGAGTAGCCTGGGATTAAGGCAACATTCCAATCACAGTGATTGTGATCGAACGTAACACAAGGTGAGTAGCCTGGGATTAAGGCAACATTCAAAATCACAGCGATTGTGATCGAACGTAACACAAGGTGAGTAGCCTGGGATTAAGGCAACATTCAAAATCACAGCGATTGTGATCGAACGTAACACAAGGTGAGTATCCTGGGATTAAGGCAACATTCAAAATCACAGCGATTGTGATCGAACGTAACACAAGGTGAGTAGCCTGGGATTACGGCAACATTCCTATCACAGCGATTGTGATCGAACGTAACACAAGGTGAGTAGCCTGGGATTAAGGCAACATTCAAAATCACAGCGATTGTGATCGAACGTAACACAAGGTGAGTAGCCTGGGATTAAGGCAACATTCAAAATCACAGCGATTGTGATCGAACGTAACACAAGGTGAGTAGCCTGGGATTACGGCAACATTCCTATCACAGCGATTGTGATCGAACGTAACACAAGGTGAGTAGCCTGGGATTAAGGCAACATTCAAAATCACAGCGATTGTGATCGAACGTAACACAAGGTGAGTAGCCTGGGATTACGGCAACATTCCTATCACAGCGATTGTGATCGAACGTTACACAAGTGCTATAGTCTGATCGCGCTTTCTTCAAGTTTTTTGAATCGAACTGTTGGAAAATCACCCCATCTATGACGTGTTTAGTTATTTCCTAAATATTTCATATATCACAATCGTTTCATACCTATGTTAATATAAAGGTATATTATTTTTCGTTAAATTGAAGTTTTACGATATATTTGATTTACAAATTATAATATTTCATTTATAAGAGATATGAATAAAAACAGCGAGAAAACGCGTGTGTTGGTAGCACCTAGTTAGAAATAGTTCTCATGCAATATCTTATTACAAATGCGTGCGCACGAATTCAGTGCATTGCCCTTTGGTGTAATTTTCTAGACTAGGTTAAGCTCCGGCTGCATGAGGCGGAGGAATATCCTGGAAGTAGAACTTAAGTAGGTCCTTAGGAAAGTGTGACTTAACGCGGATGGATTATAAACGAATTGCTCCCGCTGTACTTTTATCGTGCAAAGTGTCGTGTGCTGTGTGTGACCCTGGGTGAGTTGTAGTAACGGATGAAGACAGCACATCGATATAATGTTGTTACGATAAGACTTAATGGCTTACCGTACAGAGTATATGGGGGTTAGACGTACTCAGATGTGAACACTATATTTGAAGCCATTCCGTCATTTAATTAAAACCATAATCAAGCTGTTACGATATATATCATACTACACTTTACGTTAACTCAATTACTTTATGTTGCGCCGGGGGAGCATGTTATTTTAATATATTCTAACTACCTGCGTTATTATTATTTATTACATGACGGCCACATATCTAGCTAGTGTGTGTCCATTCGATGTCCCTGCTGGAACGGTTTTATCTGCAGAGTTGCCGAAGGCTGAGTGCTAGTTCGACCACGGCGGCTCGAACCATCTTGTTCCGTTGTCTGCTTGGTGAGGCAAGAAAAGCCCTGGGATCGCAGCTCTGCAGTCCTTATAAACGACTTGTGTGTATAAACTGTCGGATCTGTTTCCAGAACTTCCGCGGCGGCGCCTCGCTCTCTTTTGTCGTCTGCTGGTGGGTTCACGCAAGCGCCGCAGCAATGGCTTGCCCACACCACAACAACAATGTGCTGCAACGAGGATGCACAGTGGTAAATAAGCGGCAAGGTACTGCGTCTGCAGAGCGAACACGCGACAGGCAATACCGTAGTAAACGAATGCACTGAAATATGACAAACACATTTACAAAAGCCGGTGCACTAATCTCGCTGTTTACAGGAACTGTTCGAAGGTCCTGCTCCAGAGTAGAGAAGTACGTGGAGGCGAATATGTCGCGGCTTTGCCTCAGATGCGCTCGTGGCCGTTCTTTGATTGGCTGCGGGAGGATATGAGAACTGGTCTTGGGTCTGATTTGCTACCGCGTACTGCTAGATTTTTCCGTTATGGTTGCAGTGCCTTGTTCACAAGTAGCTTACCACACTCTGATTGGCGAACGGCATTGCGACGTGTTGCTAGATAGTGACGTCATTTTCGTGGCGTGTGCTGCAGGAGTTCGCGGAAAAAGCGGCTATTTCACCTCTGTATTCTTAACTATAGGCTCTTCACGATAAAATGAGCACTTTGAAAGCCCTGCTTAAGATATACTTGTATGCACGTTGTGTAGTCTTACGGTTTTTGTACAACTGACATTGTCATCGGCCTCATCACTTTATTCATGCATCGGTACAGTGAAATTGTAAAATTATTAGCAAAGTAAACATTTTTAAAACCAGCTTATTTGTACACTTTGATGCACTAAAAAAAGCAGAAAGCGAAATAAATAATTAAAATTGTCACAAATTATCACCTACCACTTTTCACTTTACAGTAAGATATAGAACTACTTCCCTTCCATCGTTACCAAATTTACTAGACGCATGTCACTCAGTGCGCCCGTTAAAATACATGCAGGTATAGGGGCAGTGACTTTTTTCTAAGGTTGATTTCAAAAGTGCTCGCTTTATCGTGAACAGCCTTTAATCTGTAGCCTCACCATGGGCTTCAAGATACGCGATGTGTATTGCCTACCTGTCCGGCCACTCACCGACTGTTTAGAAGTGTCCTCATGGATTTCTCCAAAACGTTTCACCTGAGAATGTTCCGACAAGACGACCTTCCCTAATTATTTATACGTGCTGATGAAAAACTTGTCTAAACTAAGGACTAGAAAAATTCGGGAGTTCAATGACCTTCAGCCTTATCTACAAATAAACTGGTATCAACTGCACATTGGTTGCCTGCTGTCACTGCGGAAGGCAACAACTGGACACCGTTCTCCAGGAGGTGTCAAACACCGCGTGAACCAATGGCTAAAGTTATATAAACGCACGTGTTTTGAATTCTAGCATGTTCCAAAATGAATCCGCGGATTCTTCACGTTTCTGGTCTTAACGAATCTGTTGCAACGTAGTGTTACAATGTTTTATACCCACGTAGGGTGACGGGGCCGCACTAATGTATAAGTCAGACTACTTACCTCCCACATAACCCAAGCGGGTTCGATTCCCGGCGGTGTTAATCCTGGAATTTCACATCTAGGTATCGTGCCGGACGATGGCGCTGGTCAGCGGGTTTTCTCGGGGAACACCCTTTCCCCCCGCCCTCGCATTCTGGCCACAACTTCCCACTCGCCTCGTTTCACCCTCATCGGCTATGAAGAACTCGATGTTAAAAACCGCCCAAATCTCTCAAATTATCTTGTTTGGTGGAAGTCCTCATTTACCTCATTAAGGGGGTAACAACCGCTTTTTCAAATGTGTATGATCCCCGTTATAATAAACACGATTCACTGACTTGTTACTTAATCTCAAGTATTTCTCTTTTATATTTTGAATTTAAAAAATTTCAGAACTAGATTTTTTGGGGGGGGGGGAGGGGGAGGGGGAGGCATAATTGCCTCGAGGGAAAGGTGTTACGTACGTTTTCGCCTTATTTTTTGGTAAGAAATAACCCTTCTTGCCGTGGTTTGTCGATGTTGTTCGATACCACGGTGTATAAATCCATACGTAACTACATGCATGCATGCATATTAAAACACTTATAAATTCACTATTCACGTACCTACGTTTGCAAAAACACGCATTCGCTGATACTTCCACTGCACGATTTCGGTGAGTTGAAATTACAGACATACGAATTATACTGCCCCAGATTAAAATAAAAATGCTATAGAATTTCCGAGCAATTTTTAACGTTCACTCCATAAGCAACCATTTTCGAAGAGCGGGTTCCGAATTTTCTCTTGGTTCTGTCTTCGCAGTGGCGCTTGAACATTGAGCAAACTGGCAACATAGTAGCACAGAGAACTCGCTTCAGGTAGGACAGGGGTTCTATTCCCGGCCAGGCCATCTAGATTACTGTGACCCATGGTTTCCCGAAATCCCTACCCAGGAAAATCCCGAGATGGTTCATCGGTACAGGACACAGTAGATCTCTTCCTCCTTCCCTGATAATTTCAACCAAAGATAGAGTGTTTTAGGACGTTCGACACCAAAAGTTGATTATTCTATAATAGTAAAAAATACCTTCCAATGTGTAAACATAACTTGTAATTTCTCTTTCCCCGCATTAAAAAATCAGGCCTCATAGTATTTGCGATATGTCATGTCAAAATCACGGTTTTAGTGTTTTGTAAGCTTGGGGTGAAATGGCCTGAATTGGGCCATAAAACGAAACCGCCCATAATTGTATAATACAAATATTACATTGAGCAAATGAAAATAATATGAATTAAAATTTTGATATATTAGACACAATTTGCATTCACTCGAGCGATTTAATACCGTGCACTTTGTAGGGAATGAGATCGTATATCAAACACAGCGACAGACCCTATTCACCCGACGTTAATGGCAAATAGGGTGCAGGAAACACTGGAAAATAATCACAGTAATGAAATAAGATTTAAAAAAATTTTAAATACTAGATGCAGTTCGTTTGAAAAAAGTAGTTTGATCACCCTTTTTGTTGATTGAGCTGCACTATTTCACATAATAAAGGACGCCCTATGAACACTGACCTGATTCACCCGATAGACATTTAACGTTTTAAAAAAAATTAAATTGGTGACATTGACTGCACCTGGCTACGACATGAAAATAGGTTATATTACACTGTAAATATTACTTCCGAGCTTTATTTGCTGTGCTTGAATATTGCAATAGGTATTATTTATCTGTGAAATAAAATGTACGAATATAAGAAAACATTGAATAACATACACTGATTTCTTATCCCCACAAAAGAGCGAAGAACTGAGCAGCAATCACGATCGTCACTTTGCAGACTCGTTCACCCTAACCTTACTGTTGAGCTATTCAAACCCAGATAAGAGCACTATCATATTTCCCCTTCGTTTACTGAAAAAAAAAGAGAATTATACGAATGACCCGAATCAACCATTGACCCGATTGAGAACGTTTTACCCTCCATTTAAATAAACCGGTAACATCACTGAAAACTCAGCAAGGATGACTGAAAGAACGTACCTTAATTCATTTTAAGGTATGCTTAGCTAAATCTATCTTACAGTACATAATATAATGATACATATTAAATACATACCATATTTTCCTTATTTTAAGCAGTTTCTAAAAAATTGCCAAAATATTTCATAGTGTGAATTCAAATAATTCCTGAAGTAAATAATGGTATTTTATTCCATGTGAATTATCTCATTTTCGTGAGTTAGTTTTTATTATTTCTAGCCTATGTCCCAAAAACAAAAGTATTGTTTTATTGACATACTATAATATAAAGAAATATGGGTTAAATTTTTTTCATGCTATGAAATAGTATTTGTAATTAATGTATACAAGTTTCACAATATTTCTTTAAAAAATAAATTAATGAATTTTTCAGTGACTAGTGTCCTTTATACTGCGCTGTTCCTTTGTTTTCTGATGCTACGACAAGGCAGCTTGGACATGAGGGTCATAGTCAATGCACTGTTACGTCTAATATTTTTGAAACCCTGTTTAAGTTTTTCTTACGAGCTATTTCTGTGCATAGTATAAAACAACGTTCATTGTGGGAAGTCGCTTAAGCCCTGTCACGCTGTCAAATTTTCGTCTTCAATTATATTTGACAATGAAGTTTGAAGGCAAAATACAGCCTTCAAATTTTTCCTTACAACAAATTTTATCAAATAATCTTGAAGGTGTTCTAAAATGTGCCACACTATCACATTTTTTAACGGGAGAATCTAATATGAATTAATATTTAAAAAATTATTTTCATATTGAGATATCGCTTTTGTTTTTCCAGGCATTCAATTAGAGGAAGAAACGTAAGGAATGTAGTAATTTATTTTCGCTTATTTATAAATTCATATTTCATTTACCAGAGACGTTTCCCGCATAATGAAATTTAATGCCTTTGAGTTCGTAATATTCTGTGTAATATTCACTTAAAATAGCATTTATGTGCAGACATCTTCTACATAAATTAATTATCTTCAAAACCTACTTCGTTTCCAGCAATTGTTCGTTATTTAATGTTTCTTGACGTCAATTTTTGTCGTCCACTGTTTGTCTAGCTGAGAACGTCAAACATCCAATAAATATTAGAACTGCTCCAATCTTCAAATTTTTTAGGGAAACTGAAGCCATCCAACTTTCTCAGGCAAATATGGCGGTGGTCACGACGTTTCGATGAAGTCGGAACTGTCCAACTTTATTTTATCAAACTTATTGGATGCAATTTGACGGAAAAATTGTACAGTGTAACAGCGGCTTTACGTATGGGAGATAACATTAGTTGTTGAGATAATATCCCGTAGTTTCATAAGTAGTGGTTGATAGTAGCATGATGGCCAAACAGATTTTTAACTGGTCCTGATATGTGACAGAACTTCATGTCGATTGCAGTTCAGTTTTTAACAAACATTTGGTTTGTTGAAATTGCTAGAACGATACATTTATCGATGACTGAAGGAGTTAAAAAATAATCACCTGACAACAAGATATTATCACGGTAAATACCTAAAACTACGTACTGAATTTTCAGAAAAAAAAAAATTAGAATTACTATAGGATGGAAAGAGCTTCCGTAGATGTCTCCAACATAATTTTTTTATTATTTATATATATTTCTGAGGACGAATCCCACATCTCAGGGCGCTCAGATATGCATATAATTAGAGCTTCGTGTTCAATCAATATTCGTCGTTGATTTAATGCCACGCATTAGGTTGTCCCATGTAGCTTACGTTCCTCCATTTTCCGCGCACTCACTTGAAAAGCACGATTTGAAAATAATTAAAGTTCATTTTAAACACTGAGCTGCTACAGCGAAAGAGAAAGTGGTGCAGTGAGCAAATTAATATCCAACACTACTTTGATAAAAAAAAAATATCGCAGTGCGACGACAAAAGCGTTTCAAAAATGGCTACCGAGACAGCATCAGTCAAGTCTGATTCATTAAAAATCGACCTAGTTTGCTAATGATTTGCTGTGTTTATTCATTAACCACGCGTTAGCTAGTCTGACCAGAAAATGGAAAAAATGAATGTCTAGTGTTCGGAAAAGCAATCATAAAACCTAGAAAGTGAACTTAGATTTGTGTAAATAAAATGCACTTCTATTCTTGGTTAACTCTAACTTTTCTGTAGTCCTGTTAAAGTCCTACATCCAGACTATTCCTCTGCCTCGTGCAAAGAAAGCTTAACCGAGTCTAGAAAATTACATCAAAGGGACAACGCACAGCAACTGTGCCTACTATTTCTTACTAGACATTACCAATTCAATAATTTTATCTCACTTTTATTCCTAAGATTTATAAATGACGTATTAAAATGTGTAGAGAAAACATATGTAAAAATTCACTTTAACCAAAAATAAGATACTTTTATGTTCACAGAATAATAAAACGCTTGTGACACATGACATATTTAGGAAACCACCAAACGCCTAATATTTAGTGAATCACTGAGAATTTCACTGTTTCAACCTGTTAAAAGTATCTGACTGATTCTACAGCCAATTCAGTGAATTTAACTGATGAGTTAGGGAAAAAAATGTGTCTGTTTTCCTTCACTCATTGATTCAGTGACATTTCCCACTCATTTGTTTTTTTACTGATGGATCCGTTAAACAACGTTTACAAGATGAGCATTAAAGAACGCGTATCAAATAAAATAAAAATACATAAACTAATTAAACCGATGAAAAATAGTTTCTAAAATGCGAGTTAATTGGACTGTGCGTTTAAATTGACATTCGTTTGTATACTCAAACGGATATCAACTGCTCATTGGCTCGCCGCTTCCACAGCCGACGTGATTGGGCGTGCAATTTGTTGCATGCTTGTTAATAACTTAGTGTACGCTACGATGTGCAAATTAAGTCGTGAGCCAATTATGGAAGTATAATAAGCTATGTGCTTGAAGCCTAACTTGTTCCCCAAACGATTTGGTTAAGTCAAAAAGTAGCCTGTAGCTTCGGGTTTTGGTGGCGAACAGTGTCGAGGCTACAGGAATCATTCTTCACCGCTATAACCAGACAATAATTATCATTCTTGCGTCAGTTAGGTGTGGAGTGGAGAGATTTGTGCTGCTATTAACATCGATGTCTTGAGAACCGATGAGCGTGAAGCGAGGTGCGCATGGAGCAGCGTATGGGGAAACGGGAGATCCCCGAAGGTAACCCGCTGACCAGCGGTATCGTCCGCTACGATTCCCACGTGTGAGAATCCGGGAGCGGCCCCGCCAGAAGTAAAACCCGTTTCGCCTCGGTGGAAGGCGAGTAGCCTGACCACTACACCACCGCGGTCTCGGCAGTTAGGAAATTTACGCCACATTTGCTTCTGACTTCAAATATGAGAAGCGTAATAAACGACTTGTAACAAGCCGCGAAACTTAACGGCACTCCTACGTATCAACATCCAGTAGTAAAAATGTAACTTGCGTCACTTTTACATTTTTACACTTCGGGCAGTATTGTGAAAGAGTGGAGAATTGGTGTGCACATAATATGTGTGTTATTTTTTATTTCTCTTTCATACACAGTAAAACGACGCTAAGACGAAAATGTATATTTTTTTGTAATCCCTCTTTATATACCGGATTACAAAAGACTCTAGTGAATTTTTGAAGAGTTTCCGCTAATACACGGGAAAATTCTATGAAATTCTCGGAAAGCTCCTTATTGAGTATAAGTTTAGTATGGTTTATTACTAGATGATTCTTTTTCCATATTTCCAGGAAATATTTATCAGCACGTTCGAAGAAAATGCCATCATCTTTCCCTAATATGAGCCCAGTCCCTTCCTCAGAAATAATTTGTCCCAATCAGATCTAGCAAATACAGTTGTACACATATGTAGGACTTTAATGCACATGAATGTTACTTTTGCCCGATACTGCGACGTTCAACGGTCTTCCATGTAGTTAACTGATTGGTAATCACTTCTACTGGTCTAGTTTATGACTCATTCACATTACTACGGTTTCGACAACGAAACAAACGTTGTGTCGCCTTAAGTACAGCACGCTTCATAGAATTTCCTTTTCGCAACACATGAAACTCTGAATTAAAGAGGAACTAAAAGGGTTAAGGTCCTGAGTTACTCGGTGAACGAAGGGAATAAATACACTTCAGCGATTGCTTAAATTTGTTTGGTGTCTAGCAGTGGTGCTTATACGAAGTGCTTGTAACAGTTGTGGTGCGCGAGGCTTGCAAATAAGGTCGTACTTATTAGACTTAGGGCACAAAAGTTGTGCGGATTTATAGAAAAACCTTAAATACATGAATGTGGAGACTCATTGTACAAAATATTGTAATTACTGGTGGGGCCCAGGAGCTACGTTCATCCACTCTAAAGGCAAAAGTTGGGGGATGTTACTATGGGAAGGGCAAATATATCCTATACCTGACCAGTTATGAGTTGACAGATCGTGGGTAGGGCTTGAAACCTACTTCGCTCCTCTTGCAAGGAAACGTGAAATATCAGAGCTCGAAAGGGCATTCGAGTGCGTGCAAAAGGGATGTAAACTATTTCTATTACAGATGTTGGGAGGACATTCGACAGTTCTCCATCTACAGCACCACGTGAGTGCTGCAAATGCCGTGTGGCAAGAAAGGCATTAAGACTCGCAGCTGCCGACGACGTGTGCTTGCTGATCGTTGAAGGGTGTTCACGATGAATTGAGCATTTTTGAAATCGACGTCTGGAAAATGTCACTGCACCTACTGTCATGCATTTTGACGGGCACACTGATTTGCACTCTAAGTAATTATCCGGAAATTTACCATACCAGTGTATATGCTTTGTGAGAAAGCAGGAATGGTAATGTTTTCCCCTATACGTTCATTGTATCATTCCTAGATTTGCTCAGGAAACAGTCAAATGCATAGGGAAGTTCCCAACTTTGTATCTTAGCGCTGCTAGACGCGTGCATGCGCCCAGTAAAGTTGGTAATTTCGGAGGAAAAGTAGAACCATATCGAAACGTCGGCTAAAAAAATTGTTAGGTAAATATTTGTGAGTACTGACATTATTATTTTTTTATATGTTTTAATGCACATAATTATAAGTATTAGGAAAGATGTAAAATTGTTAGTTTCCTTATAATTCCAAAGTTTCACTTGACTGACGGATAAAAAAAGTGGTCAGGCCGCCCATGGCACTGTTAATGGTAAATGCGGTGGAAGAACACGCAACGTGTATACTAGTATATCTTACGCTAACTTTAGAAAGCGCTCAGTTTACAGTGAATAGCCTATCCCAGTGGTGTCTGGCAAGAGCTGCCTGTGCTAACAGAAAAGTCACTCTGACTGGAACCTCACACTCATTCGGGGCAGGAGCTACCAGAAGAACATCTAACAGTTCGGCGCAGCGTTCTTGAAAGTTTCCATGTGCTATGGATACTGTAAGTGAAACGCCACTGGGTACCGCGCTGAAATAAAACTCGTAAACTCGTTGACTGGTCCATGAAGGACTGGAAACATGTTGCGTGGTCCATTGCAGATACATCATCAGTAGTTTGGAGCTGATGACATGTTCGGGTGTGTTGTGGTGCATGCTCCATGAGGTAACTGACACCAGTCGTTAGCAAGGCACGTTGTAGGCCTGTGGCGTGTTCGTGTGGCGTGATTTTGGTCTGCTTCTCCGCAAGAACACATCAGTGACTGGTGACCGCTATATGTTGCGCTGCTTGCTGACCACATGGAAGCCTTCACGGACTCCGCGATGTCCACGAAGATGGGATATTCCAGCAGGATAATGAAAGGTAATATCGAACTCATACGGCTCATAACACGTTCGAGGAGCATTCGAAAGACATCACGTACACCCAACAAGATCAAAATCAAGCATTTTTAAGGAACTTCTGTAGACTTCCGTATAAACACATGGCACTGCGTCTAATTATACCAGGAAGTCACGGGTAGCTATCCAGAAGCACTTTTGAACTTAACATCCACTAGAAGAGTCGAAATTTACCATGCCAGAGGGTATCACACATGATCTTATGGTCCGCCACCGATCTGGGGTGCGGGAGGCTCTGGGTTCGAATCCCGGATAAGGCATGTGTGTTAGGTTACAAGTTAGTCTGTAAACCGTCCCCTGCTAAGCTTTCAAGTATAAAACCGGGGGACGCCAAAAATACCTTTAGAGTACAATACATGATCTTATGGTTGAGACTCATGCCCGGATTTAAAGTGTTTTATAATTGATTTGACATTCGGTCTCTTATAGCACCTGTCGTATCAACTCTCATGCCAGGTTTTGTTAACTCAAAGCAATACTGTTTCCTATGACAAAACATCACGCTAGGGCTGCAAGAGCATACCATACGGACACGTCCTTGGACCACGGCTTGTAATGCAGTGCTAGTACGTACAGAGGGCGCCAGACAAGTGCTCACTCAGTGTTTTTTTTTCGGCCAATACTCCTCTAGCCGCACCACTGATATAATTTGTGAAGGAAAAAAAAGGGGGGGGGGGGCGATACCTGCCCACAGAGTTCTTAAGAATATAGAAATACAACAGACGCTTATACCGGGAATTCCACTCGTTCATGGGGGCCGCGGTGGTTTAGTGGTTAGACTATTTGCCTCCCATCTACACGAACCGGGTTCGATTCCTGGCGGGGTCGCTCCCGGTTATTCGCACGTAGGAATCGTTGTAGAAATATAATATATTCACCCACGTAAACCGGGCTGTAATTATTATGTGTTCGAACGCAGCGGGGGCGGAAAACGGAAATATTATGATCAAATCTACCTGCTATAGGTAGCCACGTACGATAACCACCGAATCGAATTCAACCGGGCTTCGAACCCGAGTCGTCTCCCGGGAGGCCTGCTCTCTAAAAGCTCGGCTACAATCAACATGACGCAAAACGTTAAACGTCACCATAATAAAACTGGCATTTCTATAATCGACGTTAAAGCCTCATCTAAAATTTGCCGTACCGTACACAACGTAAGCCACACAAGAAACTGAATACCTGAAGGTTAAATGGGAAAGTCCACAACTATGACTCGGCTTGACTTACATGGCATGAAAAATGGCCATCGCTGAGTATCCTGCGCCACGCTTTTGACGCCGGCGAATCAGAATGCAGAACGTCATAATAACCGTAGTAGTCAAATCACGTTTGTAAGAAACGAAAGTGGATTGTATTTGACTTCGGATTCTTGCAGTGCAGTGAAGTGTTATCTTTGTTATTGTTTTGATTCTTCCCGTAGAGATACGTGGAAATACGTAAGTAAATGTATTAATTCCATGTCATTTATAATAAAAACAAATAGCAAGGGATAGCTATCCTTGGCGCTTATGTAAACAATTCATAACCAGGATAGCCAACGCATGAATGAAAACTATATCGCGAGAACATAAAATATTTCTTGTTTACGTACTCTAACGTGATTGGTCACACAAAGCTACCGCAAATTACGTCAAGGCCAGTTGTGGGCAGCCGAGATTCATTCTAACGCCCTGTAAGAAACGCTATGTAATTCACTGCAATTGTAGATGAGGCTTAACAGGAATAAAAATAAAAATAAGGTAGGTGTAAATATACAGACATTTTTTTTTGTGTTTGTAAATTAAGAAAACCCTTTTGTAAAACAAAAGATTCCGCATACTTAATTGTTACACTCAATTATTTCTTAATGCGTTTTGCGTTATTTGTATATTGATATCGTATAACATTAACAGAATAAAAACCAAGGCGATAGTGGTGCCATCTATTGCCAATCGTCTGTCCCATTTGTTTTCACTTGTTTGTGACGTCTTGGATTCTGATTGGCTGGCGTTAAGCGTTAAACGCAAAGACTTGAATGCTAGCCAACTCCAACGCGTTGTGTTTGTTTGACGTTTAGTGCCGCGGCAACTTTTTGCGTCTATCGTAGCCAGTGCCATTACTCTCCATGGATTCATGAGTAATTTTAACGCGTTATTGTAGCGTCAAAGCGATTGTAGCCAAGCCTTAACGGGACGGTCACCAAAGGCACTTATTAACAGCTTTGCGATCCTCCACGTTACGTGTGGCGGCTGGCTGTCATTTTGTATTTTGCGGCAATTTCCGTCCCGAGTACTCAGAAAATAGTCTTATGTTGTGATAACAGTACTTATGTTACTATATACAACAGTATTTTTTTGTTATCTGTGAACTCTCATAATGTTGCGGTTAATGTAATATATTGTTAAGCTATTAACGTTAATGTAACATTTAAGCACTTGTGTTAAAAAAATACTTTTTTTTTGTTTTGAAAATAATTGTGAAGGGAATCGAACCCGCGCCCTCAGTGCCTGACGTGCTTCAGTTTACGGTTTATAATCCAGTTTTATTACATACAATAATACATTGATAAAAGTATAAAAACCATGGAAAATTAATTTACAAAAATTAACTAAATACTTAGATTTCTAATGTATTCACATACAAATTTAAAATGTTTGCATTATTATAATTGTTGGCTTCATTTTAAATCTGTTGTTAATTACATTAGAATAGGTTGAAGAAACTTCATGAAATTTCTTCCACTGGTTCTGCCATAATTTTATTTTCAGTTTTGCAATTAAAAAGAAATCCAAAACAGACATAAGTTAAACCCTAATTGCAGGTGAAGAAAATGCCACACTTCAAAGAAATTTCGTCCTGGCGTTCCTAAATCTTCAAAAAAAACACTTTAGCTGGAATTAAAATTGTGCTCGTATAAATTTATCATATTTGTTTGGCACAATTCTTAATAATAAAATGTTCATAATTCTACTAAAATATGCATGGAAAACTTATTTTTTAAATGATTTGGCATTTTATCAAATACTTATTGATATAGTGTCGCAAAACAGCAGAAATTTAAAAAATGCAGGAAAAAAATGTAGTTTCTTGAATAGCCTTAAAACGTCTGATTACGTTTCATAGTATGGGTATTCAGTGTACTAACTGCAGTTCACTTTTGTTACATGTAAATAATTTATGCTCTATAACTACATATATGCACAATTGGCACACGCAAACTACTTTGGAAGGCTTGTGAGGTGGTCTAGGCTACATTTAGTTCTCATACTTTGCTTTAAAAGTTAAACGCAGTGGTTTCCTTTTACGAGGTTATCTCTGTTAACTTCCATCCGCCATTTTACAACGCCAAGTCAGCGTGATCTTGTGCTGGTTGGATATTTATTTAATGTCACAGTAACACAAGATATTTTGTCCTGCCCTTTTTTTTTTTTTTTAGCGCAATACAACTTTTGGTTGCGGCATCATTACTTAAAGGCTTTATTAACATTAAAGGGGCCGTGGTGACTAAGTGGTTAGCATGCTCGCCTCCTACCAATGCGATCCGGGTTCAATCCCAGCCGGGACACTCCGGATTTTCGCATGTGGGAATCGTGCCGGACGATGCCGTTGGTCGGCGGGTCTCCTCGGGGATCTCCTGCTTCCCCCGCCCTTGCATTCCGGCGCTGCTCCATGCTCATATCAACCACTGTCATCCGCTCTCTAGACCTTAGAGCGGTCCAGATACTTTCACTCACTCACTCTTTATTAACATTAACAATTCAATAGTATATTTGTATCATAGGGTAATGAGACTGTTTAAATTTTTAGCATTATTAACTTTGTCACGTCATTAATAAGCTTCCTACGACATAAACGTTTAAAGAAATGCCTCAATAGTAGTTTTTTTTGTTGTAAGAACACTAGACATTTTCCCCGTGTAGTCTCTTTTTGACGACCCGATCAACGCACGGGCCGCTGTTCACGTCACGGTAATTAATAATAGAATCGAGCCCGCAAGCACCTCTTGATCGCGAGGAATTCCGATTCACTTCTCCGGGCTGCGCTTTGAATTTGAAACGCATTGACGTGCGCAATGGACCGCGCGTCACCGCGCCCAGATGTATATCCCCGAGCAGTTCGAATGCGGGGCGCATTCGAACTGCTAGGGTGCAGTCGAGGTACAGGCACGCCCAAAAATAATACCTTGCGGTCACCTCCCGCAGGCTCCTGCATAGTTGCGCGGGAGGTATGCGGAGCATTCAGGCACGTGAATGCAGCTTCAAACACGCGGCACCTGGTATGGGAACTGCATGCCGTGAATAAAGCCGCCCCGCTGGCTGGAGTAGTTTCGTTCGGAAATACAGTTTGGAGAAAAAAAACTTCTCTGTCACGTGACACCTAGCACAGGCGAATTGTCATAAATTATTCGAGCGTAAGAAAGTTTTCAACGTCTTGTGCACAAACGTAAAATTATAAAATTAGATTTATTTAACTGCATTTCTTTGTGGGAAGTCATTTAATCAATTATCGGAACTGTACTGACTCTCCATGACTCGCATCATAACGTAGAGAGGTATATGTCATCAAATAGATATACTTGCATAGTAACTATCTGGCACAGGAATACATAGACATAAAAAGTATACAGATATAACAATAATGTTACAAACATAATGTTATTATATTGGCCTACGTAGTATATGAGTATGTGTTGGCATCTGTGAATTATAAGTGTGTATGTATATATATATAAAGTCCGGAGTGACCCGACCGGGGATTGAGCTCGGATCGCCTTGGTCGGAGGCGAGCGGGCTAACCGCTCAGCCACCGTGACCCCGTTCGTGCGAAGGAGTTCGTTTGTTTTCTCATTGTGTCCCAAAATTTTTATACTACTTTTTCGGAAATGTTCTTTTTTCTTTATACATTTTTAACTTCCTTTCTAAATATACAGGACATTTCAGAAGTGATGATTTAAAATGTATGGAATAGACATAGGAATAAATAGAAGTAAAAATATTCCAGTAAACATGGGTACGGAAATCAACCATTCACGAAATAATGGCATTTGTTTGCTGAATGGGCAGCCAGTGAACTCCGAGCGCCTGGACAATGTAATGCGGCAATTTTTTTGTTTACAGCGTCAACGGCCATGCCCCATACTATACTGCCTTCTCCCCAATCCTCTTTGCGACCGCTACGCATTGCATGAGTTTTAGTACTACACAAAACACAAGCAGTGTGTCGTAAACGTGGTGGCTGTGTGCAGTACAGCGTGCATGAAAGGTCTGTGCAACAGTACTTACAGAAGCGTGATTTACTTGTGCGAAGGTTTTGGTACCATGTACCACGATTACAGCAACGTAGAGGACGCAGATATTCACTTCGTGTATGGCAAAGAGAACGGCAATGCACTGGAGGCTGCGCGGCTGAATGCAGAAGAGTTTCCTCACAGAAGGCATCCCGACAGGTGAATATTCACCAGTATCCATCAACGCCTTAGAGGAAATGGGTCCTTCGCACACCAACAACACCAGGTAGACCGAGCTCCATAGATACTGGTGTAAGAACATGTGTTAGAACGTGTTGGTGTAAACCCACGAACTTCCACTAGGAGGGTGGCTAGGCAAGAGGGAATGAGTGCAAGAAGTGTATGGCGAATCATACATCGTCATTTACTGTACACATGCCATGTCCAACTTGTGCAAGCTCCCAAGAACACAGACTTCCTTCCTAGATTGAACTTCTGCCATAAAATACACTAACAGCGAGCCCTAAACCTCCAATTTTTAAACAATGTGTTGTTTACAGACGAAGCTGAGTTTACCCATGACGGCATTTCTAATTTCCACAACTTTCACACGTGGGCTAAAGTCAATCCTAATGCAGTGAAACAGGCAGGACATCAACAAACATTCTCGTTCAATATCGGTGTAGGAATACTCGGCGACTCTCTAATAGGACATTTTCTACCAAAGAGGCTAATTGCAAGACGGTACCTGCGCTTTCTGCGAGACGATCTTTCAACGTTGCTTGACGATGCGCCATTGCAGCAACGCCAGCAGACGTGGCTTATGCACGATGGTGTCCCCGCACTTTTCCTTCTACGTGTAAGACAATATCTAAACAGACGCTATTGGTGACCGGTAGATAGAAGAGAACCTGTACTGTGGCCTCCTAGAACAACGGATTTAAATCCAATAGATTTTTGTGTATGGGGCTATGCCAAAACCCTAGTTAAGGATACAGCAGGCGTTACCACGACTGAAGATTTGCAGCATTAGATTGCACAGGCTTGCCAGCAAATGACGAATGACTCCGGATTGCTCTAGCGCATTCGCGGGTCTTTGCGGAGAAGACATAGATGTGCATTCAAGTGCATGGTCATCATTTACTGTAAACTTACTGTACACTTACTGTAAACGTCTTCAGTTAACATGTTCATACTTTACTGTACCCACAGACGTCACTGCTGTTCAACAGAAACAGTTGCTTTTGTGTATGTTTAATGACATTTACTTGATGCCGAACCCATATTTATGACTTGTACTGTCTCGCGAATAATACATCAAATCGAGGTGTTACTGTTTTTATTGACATTCTTACTAAGTATTCAGCGGGCCCCAACCAACACACAACTGACATTATCTCGTAAACGTTAATTTCCGGACTAATGTTTAATGGAACTTTTTTTAATTCCCTTTATTTGTACGTCTCATCACTACATTTTTGACCATCACTTCTGAAGCATTCTGTATATGTCCGTTTTTTCTATCTATTGTCTTGAATTCTCTGCTTTTAAATATCTCTACATATTCATTTTGGTAGGTCGGAATACGAAATTTTAAATATGCAATTTTGCGGTTCTGAGAATGTCTACTGTCCGGATAATGTAGCCTGTCTTGGCATGCATGGCTATAATGCGAGTTATACCTATCCGGGACACAGAAAACTTGACGACACAGAAGTTAAACATCAGTCTATGCCGCGAACTTCAGTCGCACGAGCCAGCAAAATTTCGTCGCCGGCACGCAACATGTGAGGACGCCGTTCGGAATTTAACGCCTGGTAACTTACTTCTTAGCCGACAGCCCAGCGAATACGGTATCTTCCGGAGCACGCAGTATCGAAACAGATAAAAGGCCTGTTCCAGAGACTCGCTCAGCCAATCAGCGAATGAGCTCACGTGCATCACCAAAACCGTCACGCAATTCTATTTCTGTGAACTTGTCGATTATGCGTTCGGGACGTGCATGGTCACTCTTAGAGGACATTGGAGATGTTTGGGCCAATATTGACATCGGGTTCTTTGACAGCAGATGAGGGCGAATCGAGGTGAGAATGGAGTAGCGCCGGGATGCAAGGATGGGGGAAACGGGTGATCCCGAGAATATACCCGCCGACCAGCGGCATGTCGGTATAGTCCGGCACGATTCTCACGTGCGAAAATCGAAGAGGGCTCCGGCTTGGAATCGAACCCAGTTCTCCTTGGCCAGGAGCGAGAGTTCTAGCCACTTAGTCACCATGGCTCCACTAACGCTTAGAGTTAATAACAAAAGTAAGCAATAAAGACTACCGATTGATAAACCAAGTATCGTCACACGATCTCTGAGTGGACTGGAACGAATGTCGAACCAAAGTTCATTAAAGTGAGAAAATTTTTTTAATGATTTAGGCTTATAAGTATTAAGTTACTTTGTAGGGGTCTCCGACAACAAACAAGCCGTTGGTATTCAAACCAGACGTAACATTATTGAACCTACTGTATTTTACCGTCATATTGGTTGTTCAGTCTGTAATAGATTTGAATGTTTGTATATTAATGACTTGGAAAAATTAGCGGTAAGCAATTTTCCCGGAATTTTAAGTACCGGTTTAGTTAATAGTGATACGATGGATGCCGAACCATGCTGTTCTTTATGAAAAACGAAATTTCCACTAAATTGTGAGTTCTAGGCTTTTGTATAGTTTAAATTACAAAATATAATTTTGATATCTTCTTAAATGCTCAGAAGCCAGCATCGGTATTGGAAGAGTTTTCTTCACTTGTGCGAAGATGAATCGTGTGTCTAAAGGCTTGCCACCAACTGGTGCTCTAAGGTGAAGACCTACACTACACAATTTTGTCTTCGATAGTGTACATACTGGAAAAACCTTTTTCAGCTTCGAGTTAAATGCTCAGCGACATCAGAAGAGTTTGTGATAAATCTCTCTCGTATGATTATGCAACGCCTTTATCCAAAGGGCGTGGCAAAGGGGCTTGAAAGACTGCCCTAAATTCATTCAGAAAAACCCTAAAAAGTAAAAAAGCACTTCAAAAGCGGGCAAGTGTGACAACGAAGAGGTAACAACTGCCAACTAAAAACACCACATTACTTGTTCTGCACTTTTTACTCTCATATATATATATGTGTGTGTAGGTATATGTCTTTTAACAAGTATTTGTAAATATGCTGATGCCCTTTTCAATATTGGGCTTAAATTTCACAAGTCCATATAAAATAGCGGCATCCAAAACATTAAAGGCAGATTTTTTAAATGGACTAAATATTAATAGAGCTTTCATTAAAAAATTTAGTATTTTAAATCTTCTACCTTTATTTCTTTCACTCTAAAATCTTTGAGAACTACAATCTAAATTGGCGAAAATCTCTGAAGGATGCAGAAAAACCAATTCTGGCAATGACTAGTTTACATTTGATCCACCTGGCTAATCTCAACTCAAAACCATTTATTATTATTATCACCGTTACGTTTATTATGCCAAACATGGCACCAAACCATCTTTATAAACTTTCAAAAGTTGATCAATAATTGGTAGAATATCACGACACGCAAATGTCAATAACTTGGCAAAACTATCTCTGCCATCACTGATATTTTCGTAGTAGAATATTAACAACCTTGATTTTAAAGTTGCGTAAAATCTTTATAACAGTGACCAAAGCTATACTGGTTTAAAATACATTTTTAAAGATTTCTTATGTAATTTCGGCAAATAATAAAAACATCCATTTAAAACATTAATTGCCGACTCAAGTAGAAATTTGAACGGACAAGTTCAAGTATTGCTATGCGCTCTCCTGGCGCCAACTAGAATATGTAAACGGTCATAAAGTATGTCCCTCCTACAGGCCATAATTTTTATGGTTATGTTCTAAACATATTTAACTTATCTTGTGAAGTGATCTCAGGGGCTGCCATTCTCTGCCGAATGACCGAGCGCCCTGGTATATATATATATTCGTAAAATTACCATTTGTCCCTGTCGCGGTGGCTAAAAATGAACAGCCCATGACAAATTGCAGAAAATTCGAAACTATTCTACGATGTTTCAAAAACTCCGTTGCGAAGTCTCTTCTGCCGGACCTGACGTCATTGCCGTCCTCCGCATGGCGCGACGCGAAGCTCCAAGTCACCGTCCGTCAGCAGCGCGTCTCGCGGCAGCGTCCAGAAACTCAGGCGGCCATTCGCTTTGGTTGGGAAGGAACTCGGGGCTATAGCCAAATACAATAGAGACTAATTACCGGACAGCTGTACACGAGGAACAGCAGCAGCAGCGAACCTAGAGGCTTGAGGTGGCAAACACCCGCCAACTTTGAATCTGTGTATACGCACAGTGGACATTACGAGTGCATTTGTGGTCCAAATACGATATTCCTACAAAGTATTTTGTTTGGAACATTTTTATTTTTAGCTTATATTGTAGTACAGGTGTCTTAATGCGTGTTAAGTAGTTCAGATTGAAAAAAAAGGCTGTATTTAATGCCAGAAATGCCGAATAACAAGTGAAATCTACAATCGTTATAATAATAACTGTAAAATTTATCTTGTAATGTTCGGTCCGCATCTGAAGATCTGAAACACACCGCCATTAAAAACGATTTGTTTTTAATTTTTGTACATGTGTGTATGCTACAGAAATACATTATAAACATATGCTTGTTTTTCCTCTCTAGGCCTAATACCTAACCTATAACACACATACTTTTTTGATATACTGTTTCCTAACATTTATAGCGAATTAATACTATTGTGTTGGTAATTTTTGTATAAGAATTATGTTCCAAAAACCACATTATTGACCTTCCTCATTGTAAAAAATAAAAAGTGATTAAACTAAATTGGTTGCTTTAGCAAGCATGAGTAGTCTCTCTAGCTAAAATTCGATTTAACACGCATCTCCAGCGTACGAATATCAACAATTTAAAATGAACAAATAGCTTTAATTCCCACGCAGTAAAATATTTTTGGAAATTAGCTTATTGAAAGCTGCTGTTATGTTGATAATGTGTTTGTGATCCACACGACTTCGTAGTCGCAAAGAGCAAAGGAAAATTAATCCTAAATATTTATCACTGCCCTTTTTTTAAATCAAGGACAATTTAATGCCATTTTTTTTCTTGTTTTACTGTCCAGTGTTGGATTTAGGAATTTTTTTTTTGCTATTTAGGGGGGGGGGGGGGGGGGGGGGTCGCAAAGTTGGAGTCTGCCCGTAGCACCTTTTTTATTTCTAATTTTAAAGTAAGTTCTTTTAGTAGTGTTTGTACCAGAACATGAATGTTAGCTTCGGAAATTTGTGTCTGATGTGTTGTATGTGCTGGAAATAACAAATAAAAATATTACAAAGATATTTGTTAGTGGAAAAGCAAATCAGAAAATGGAATAGATTTTACAAAACTAATAGTGTAACTGAAACACTTATAGACAGCGCAAATGCTACCTGCGATGGTAATTCAATCAACGTGAATCACTAAAATCATTAAAACTAAATAATACATGATCAATTTCCAGTCTAAAACGCACGACGGTAAATGTAAATAAATGTTTCGCCACCTCAAGCCGGCAGAGCGCAGCACAATCGCTTTTCGCACGGAAAATCACCAGCTGTCCGGTATTAGTCTCTATTGTGTTTGCTATAGCTGACGTCATTCAGCCGCCCAGCCGCACTGGTCTTCGTTTCTTGCCGACGCAAGAAACGTCATCGCAGAACGACCAGGGGACGAGGTTTTTAGGCCAGTTTTAATATTCCTTTTCATTTTTAGTTTGTAATTCGCCATCTTTTCAGCGTAAATGAACACGTTCAGGCGATGGAAATGTCCACGACGCTGGGCTGCCAATGTTGGGATGCGGTGAGGTAAAGGCTGTTCACGGTAAAATGAGCACTTTTGAAAGCCGTACTTGAGATTTACTTGTATTTATATTGTGTATTATTCCACCTTATGTAAAATTAACATTGCCGTGGACCTCATCACACTATTCGTGCGTCGGTGAAGTGAAACTGTGAAATTATCAGAAAAGTAAATATTTTACCAATCTGGTTATTTTTACACTAACGATACATTAAAAAAAAAACAGACGACGAAAGAGATAATTTAAGTTATCACAAATGGCTACGTTACACTTTTTATTCGACGTTAAATATGGAACTACTTTCCATCCATCGTTACCAACTTTACTGCGCGCATGTCACACAGTGAGCCCGTTGAAGTATACGCAGGCAGGGGCAGTGACATTTATCTAAGGTTGATTTCAGAAGTGCTCACTTCATCGTGAACAGCCTTTAGCTGCTAAGTCCAAGTGTCAGGCGGTGTCGACCGGGGCAGTTGAACCGTGGGGGAGAAACATCAATAATTTAGAGACAGTAGTCTCAATTATTTTGCTGCCACCAAAGTTTTAGGCAGTTTCGAGTGACAACTCGTAACGGAGTTATGGTACCTCACGACAATCTGGCTCGGGTCATGGTTACTTACTTTGCTGAAGAAGTTTACCCGTTGACGGCAGCCCGAGGAAGTGTTAGACTCCGTGACGCTGGTGGCTGGTGTCTTCGGCGAAGGCCAGAGTGCCACTGAGCGCAGCATTCATTCCACCCAGCGGCGGCTGGGTGACTGAGGGGGTCTCCTTGTAACGTCAGTGTCGCCTTCGAATTTGATTGGACGGCGATCTACTTCCATTTCGACGACATTCTCCACAGTTTTAAGGAGGATGGAGGTTGCGGAATCTTTACTATAAATGCCCTGGCAAGCTAAGCGGCGGCGTACACACGGGGGGAGGTCAAACTAAAGGGTTGTTCTCACTTTGAGACATGTAAAATGTAGAAAATTTTAAATGTACGTTTTATTGAGATATTTGTGCCTGTTAAGTATCTCATCTTGTAAAGTTGTGTTATTTGTAATGTCACCTTTTTATGTTACCCCTTAAATTGTTATAATGTTTTAAAGTAATTGGGGAATTGTTAATTGAAAAAAAAAAATAATATTAGTATTCCTATGTAAAGTAATTATTTTGTAAAATGTCTGTATCTTTCCGGGCAGAGGAACGATAAGAAAACGAAGGAGAGGGACTTGGAGATTATAACTCTAAATGGAAATTAATATATATATATAATTTTTTTTCACTTTCTACAGTCAGTCACTTTCTTAGACGAAATCTGTATTGCTGTTGATTTTATTTTCTTCTTTACCTTCAATGTTCTTACATCATGAATGACATGGTTGTGGAGTTTGGGGCAAGTTTTGTACATGAGATAGAGTGGCCTGGTTTTCACTAAGACACTCCGTTGCAAACTTGAATACACGCATCAGTATCTGTAAGGAGAGTGTTCCTTCGTCTTCTGAGAATCTAAAAGTCTTACCAACAATTACTTAAGATATAGCTGCCTCTCCTCTACATGCTAATTTAGCCATGCAAACATACAAAACATCATTTGAGTCTTCATTCCATTTCAAGCTATTAGACATTCGAGGGTGACATGGATATTTATAATGAAGGACGCACAGGTGATAAAGAGAATAACAGTGTGTGTAAAATCCAGTTGGCGCCAATTATACAAGCTGTCCCATTTATAATGCCCACCCGCAATAACACCGTACCTGGGCTCTAAATGGAAAAGTGTTTCATACAAAAATTGTATAATTGGAAGGGAAAAATAATACTGCTGGGGAGTCAGCCTTATAGCGTTATTTATTAGTGAGATACGAGTACTAATACCAGTTTTTTAAATGGCATCATGTAGCTATTGGTCAAAAGTTCAATGAAGCTGGGCAACGCCTATTTAAACATGTAACACAATGTATGTAAATTTTCATAACATGAACACTAAATACGACACAGAAAGTGGGATCTCTACTGCCCGTTTATAGTACTAGCCATATGGGTACTGCAAGGGGGAAAATATTCACATTAGGTGTTCAAAGTGGTGACTAATGGCAGCGATACACATGCTCAGTCGCTGGATGAATGTCAACACCGACTCCTCTAGTGTTGCCTACAGAAGAGCATTACAAGCACGCACAATACGTCCCTGCGTGTTCTCTGGAGTTGTTGGAATGTCTCTATAGAAAGCGCCTTTGAAGAATCTCCAAAGTAAAGAGTCCAGGGGGTAAGGTCCGGAGACCGCGCAGGTCCTCCAGGACCAATCCACCTACCAGAATTTTTTCGGTCCAGAACACAACGTGCATATGTACGGCATTATGTGCTGCCCATCCATCGTACTGGTACCACATTAGAGTTCTGTTCCCTAGAGACATCTCTTCCAGAAGACCAGTAAGGATTGTTTGTGTGAAGGTGGTATACTCCTAGCCGTTTCGGTAAATTGTCAAGAAATAAGTCCCTATAAATTTATTGCCAACCATCCCACACCAGATGTTAACTCTTCGTTGGTGCTGATGGTTCACTTGTCAGTCACCGTGGGTTCTCGAAGGCCTAATAATGCATGTGCCTATTATTCACTTGGCCTGAGTTGGAGAACGACGATTCATTGGTAAAAAAAACATCCAAAGTAAAAGTCTACACGATTCTGGAAATCATTCCCGTGCAATTCTTGGTGTAAATGTGCATGATAGGGATAGATCGTATGATGCTTAAGAATGAGATGTGCACTCGTTTTCGAAATGGTAATTTCGGCTTTAATTTGGCCTGTACCGACGTGTGGATTAACTGCTACGGCAGTGGGAACAGCATCATCAGCAGCTTAATCTGTGCGAGTTGTGAGACGATTGCGTTACTGTGGGTTCAAACTGCCCGTTTTACAAACCTTCACAACGAGATGGGAGAACATCCGGCTGGACGGTGGGGTCTCGTCATGGTATCGCTCTGTATAGAATTGCTCCACTTGATTAGCATTGCGCCGACCTTCAACAGAATCAACAGCGAGTGAACAAACCAAGCTATTGATAATGGTAATAAGAAAACTCTGTGTGTGTATGTTTCAGTACAACTAAATTGAATGTACTGCGCTGTCCTGTAAAATAATGTGAACACATTCATCGGCAAACTTACATTCTCTATAAATTAGCAGCATTTCTACCTTCTCGTTTTTGGCGTACATTTTAGTTACAACTCGCACATTTCAGTCCACTGTATTTGAATACACATGGATGACTGATTGAGTAGTCGTCACGTCATGTGTGATCCTTTGTTTCCTCTAAGCGCAACCTCTGTGGAATGGGGTACGAAACTCTGGGACCTGCACTGTGTACATCACCTCTACATCAAATGCAGAGCGTCAACGTCGTGCCGCAAGGAATCAAATAACGGGTCTTTATGAAGCCTCATGAGTCCCAATGTATGTGGCGGTTTACAACGATTTGTTTATTAGACCGGTACATTGTGATACATTTTTGCTACTTCTTGACTAGCTTCTGTGACTGTGTTTGCCAATACGTACAGGACGAGGTCTTTGTCTCAACTGCTTCCTGAATGTAGGTGTTTTAAGTTGGAAAACAATTGATAGCCCTCCAATGATGCCAAAAAAGGGATTTCGGATGGTTCCAATGAAAACGTTTGAAAATTATTCGTTCTCTTGGTTTTTTATATCAAAATGTAACCATTTACATAGTTTTCCCGCGAAATTTTACAACTAATAAACGTTATACAAAAATATAGTGTCCCCGCTGATTACATTTAGTATAACAGAGGTATCAAAAATAATTCTGTTTAAAACTTCCCCCAAATCTACATTTTTACAAGATTACATCTCTTTCTAGCTATATGCAGGTTACATATAATTATTTTGCTTTAAACCATACATTACTAAAATGGCAGCAAGGGGGCCCCCCCCATTTTTAAATATTTCTGGAACAGCAGTTCCTGCCCAAGTGAAAACCCTGTGCTGTCTCCCCAAATATGAGCGAGACATCCGTATTTATATTTTATTTGAAATCACCTAGAACATTACAAAATTATATTCACTCCATCGATATCTGAAGTTCTGGAAGGGCACCCTGGTGGTGCGTCACTGGCTGGTAGGCGTCACGTGGTCAATGTGACGTACGAGGGAGGGGAAGGCAATCATATATTTCGTGGGCGGCAGTGTCCCCCGCGGCGCCCATACTTGCAGACCAGCAGGCCCACCCAGCGGACGTGAGGCGTGGAGCTCGTCAAACACACCCCCGTCACAGTGAAGGTAAGCCGTCCCAAACGGCCAACATTTTCTCACCTTCATATGGAACCGTCGGTTTTGAATTTCGTTCCATGCGCAAGGATAGCCGTCACACTTCATTATACTTTTGAAGAATAGATACATGGCACCATTTAAGAAACTGTAATGTTTGTACTTATATCTCACTAATAAATAATGCTATAAGGCTGACTCCCAGCAGTATTATTTCTCCCTCTCAGTTACAAAATTTTGTATGAAACACATTTTTCGTTTGAAGCCCTGGTACGGAGTTATTGTGGGTGGTCAAGATAAATGGGACATACTGTATACTTTCCAGACTTTTGCTAGAAATAGATGGCCTTCAAAATAATACTGAAACACCAAAATAAGTGAAGAACGATGTCTACAAAGCAACTCCCCTAATACTATGTAGGGGCAACTCAGCTATGTGTATGCCGAGAAGCCTGTGTTGACGGTAACGAAAAATTCTTAATGAAGACGACAGTGATTTTCCGACACTCTCACGGATCTCTTCAAAGAAATTGTTATGAGAAGTGGTTTTAAAATAACGGGAGACAAGACATTGCTATTGTATTTTCCGACTATCCTAATGAAATTTTTAATACACTCAGACATTTGACCCGTTTTAAAGAGGTGGAACTCTCACAACATAGATTCTCTCATCGGTGAATTGAAAATAGGTGGTTACTCTGAATGAACCGACAGGGTATTGCTTACGAATTGCCTGCAGCTGAGTGGTGCGGAGTTATGATATAAAGAATGTGTACTAAATAAATATATAATTAATTAATGTGTTTTTTATTTCTTGTACGGTACTTTAATGCTGTCCCAGAAAAGCTTGTTTGTTATAGTCAATTCTTTGTTAATACCCACTTTTCTGAAGCCCTGCTTAAGTTCTACTTCCAGGACATTCCTCCGCCTCATGCAACCAAAGCTTAACAAAGTCTAGAAAATTACAACAAAGGACAACGCACCGCATTTCTGTGCACCCAGTTTAATAATATTTTGCGTCAGAACTTGGCTTATTTCTTTCTAGGCATTACCAGCACACATCTTCTGCCCGTTTTTCTTAATATTAATTGTAAATGAAATATCATTTATAAATAAAACATAAGTAAAACGTTAAGTCAACCAAAATTGAAATAATACTATGTCAACACATGTATAACCGTCTTGTGATACATTATATATATATATATATATATATATATATATATATATATATATATATATATATATATATATATATATATATATAGGGAACAACGAAAACCGACATACACGGGGTGATTTTTCAAAGGTTCCATCCAAAATGTCTGAAGAAACCGCGAATAGACTATATATCTAACGCACTTTGCTACAATAACATGTTTACTCTTGTGCAAGTAAGTCCTCTGGATGCCTGCACGTATAAAATTGCGTCATTTTAAATACTGGGATGCGTTCGTAATATGCTCAAGGTATTTTTAGTAAAGGCTGTTCACAGTAAAGTGAGCACTTTTGAAATCAACCTAAGAAAAATCCACGGCTACTAACGTCATATATTTTAACGGGCGCACAGAGTGACAGGCGCACTGTAAAGTTGGTAGTGGTGGAGGGAATGTAGTTCCATATCTTAACGTTAAATTAAAAGTGTTAGGTAACCATTTATGATAACTTAGATTATTCATTTCGCTTCCTGTGATTTTTAATACATCGATGTGTAAAAACGAGCAGATTTGTAAAGCATTTACTTTTCTAATAATTTCACAGTTTCGCCTGACGGACGCATGAACAAAGTGATGAAGCCCAGGGCAATGTTAATTTTACACAAGGCGGAAAAATACACAACGGGCATACAAGTAGATCTTAAGCAGGGCTTTCAAAAGTGCTCACTTTATTGCGAAGAGACTTTAGATGGCGTGTACAGTCGGGACGGGTCAAATGGTTGATGTGGTTGGTATGGTGGGTAAGGTCGTTATGCTCGGCACTGTCGGTCTGGTCGCTGCGGACCGTATGGGCTGTGTGGTAGCTATGCTCGGCAAGGCCTTTGTACGATCGGTGTATTTGGCGTGGCCGGTGTTGTTAGTATTCTGTATACGAACGGTATTGTCGGTACGCCTACTGTCGGTACGCCTACTGTCGGCATGGTAGTTATGGGTGGGACAGGCTGTGTGGTCCGTATGTCGGCATGTCTGCTGTCGTTGGTATTGTTTGTGCGGTCGGCACGGTCGATATGGCGTATGTGTTTGCGATGACGGTAATAGCGATATTCGCGGTTAAAATTAGAAAAAAAATGATGATGAAACTGTCTCTCATTTGTGTATATATTAATAAGCTATTTTTACTACCAAATGCGAGGAAATGTCTAAGAAGTTTGTTCAGCGTGAAAAATGAAGTGATTCCAAAGCTGTAGAAGAAGGAGCAATAAAGAACGTGTGTCTGAGGTTCCAGTCAGAATATGTGTAATAAAGATATAATTTAAAGGGAAATAATTAATTTGATTAAAGAGATAATTACGTATTTTTTAAATTACGTCATAAACGAAAAAAAAAATTGAAATCGGACAGTTTTGATAAAATTTATCTACTTAATTAGTTTTCGTATTCATGAATAAAAACAGAAAATTTTATAGGACTCCGCATTAATAGACAAACAATTTAGCCGTTAAATAAATCAATTTTTAAAATTGGATGGCTTCGAGTTCAGAAAATTATTTTATATAATAAAGTTTTATAGACACAGTGATATATACAGAGAATAATATTTGTGTTCACTCCCTACATTACATTACCTACAATGACAGTAAGAAAAAATCACAGAGCATCGTATATGCTTTCACTTACACTACACAATATTTCTCAATCTGTTGAAAAATTTTCTAAATAGAGCTACATTAACTAATTATATGTATATGTTTAATAATTGTTCTAAGCATAGTGAATGAAACCTAAATAACAATTGTTTTACGCTTATATATAGCGATAAACGGAAAAAAAAAATTGAAATTTGATACAAAAAATTAGTTATTCAATTTGGAATACCCTATACATATAAGTAGGGCCACCTGTTTTTCGCGAAACGATTTGAGTGGAGGCTAGGCTTTAATATCCTACATGCGCACTTGCAGCCCTCCTTTGGCTGTTGGCTGCATGTATTTGTGCGAATACTAATGCTGTACGAGCGAGCCAATCAGAATCAAGTTTCTCCGATAATACCTGTTCGTGATTAGTGGGCAGACAGATACGAGTTGAAACAATTCAAATGTTCCAACCACGAAAGTGGCTCAGAAATAAAGTGTTCTGGAACACAGCTTGTCCTGAAATCTTTTCGCGAAAAACAGGTGAATGTGGCCGCTAGCACACGAAAACAGTCGAATATGATTGTCGATTACTGGTCGCAACTGCTGGTCTACCTTTGGAAACGTCCATTACTTTCAAAATAAGTAGGGCTGGTGTGAGTGAGTGAGTGAGTGAAGAGATTTGGGTGTCTGTTAGCAACGATTCACTGAGAGTCGAAGAGCGTGATTGAAGTGAGTATGGAGCAGCACGGGAATAAAAGGGCGGGAGAAACGGGAGAAACCCCGAGAAAACCCGCCGGCCAGCGGCATCGTCCGGCACGATTTCCACATGCGAAAATCCGGGAGTGACACAGCCGGGGCATAGGGTTGGAAGGAACTATTATATACATACTAAATAAAAAATTGTATTCATAACCACATGTTAAAATCAACATTTTACTAACTCACAGAAAACAGTAATTTGCACTGAAATAATTCTTCATGAAGTATGCCACGACCTCTTTAAAATAGGACATTTTTTTTCTTTATTGTTAAATTTTGGACACATTTTTTGCATTTTTTTATTTGTGGTCACCCTTTAAATTTTCGAAAATGTCTTTTGTGATGCAGGTCTTAAAAATAACTAACAGACTATCGCTCACTAAAAATAATGAAATGGTTGGTTTTATGTTTTAAAAACGATAAAGCTATTATTTTGAAAAGTTAATGTGCAAAATTTATGACATTTTTTATTCAGTTAATTGTTCGGCAATTGTATAATACAAGTAATTGTTTGCTACACAACACCAAAACGTTCGGAACATTTTCAATTATTCAAGTGAATCAGTTTATAAACACGTTCGCTCAAGCTGTAACGGATTAACACTAAAGCATATTTAAAGTGCTACACATTTCCTTTAGCCAATGAATGCTAGTGCCGTCACGTGCCCTAACTCCCAAAAAAAAAAAAAAAAAAAAACCCTGCACCCAATTTTTAGTTTTACACCCCGTTTAGATGCAGTGGGAATAAGGAATGAAACAAATATTATTTAATTTTTCACATGTCGTTACTGAAGCGATGTCTTTATTAACTCTTTCAAGACCACAGCATTGAAGGAACGGAACCAACATTTAAGAAACACAAATTCCTATTCCATACATTAAAATTATTATTAACTTACTTCCAAAATTTTAAACTTTAAATTCCAACATTTTTTCGGCACCATATAGAACGTGTTTCATATGACATCATTGTGTAGTAATATAAGCGTAGACATCCATAGATAACATATGAAAGCCAATGCTACTCAGAACACCAGTAGCTAACCACATCTGTAAAATTTATGTGGAATTCATTAACGAAGCCACTTGGGCTGTGCTCGGGTACCTCAACGAGACACGCAGTATTTACAAAATTACATCATGTATCATCGCCGATCTGAAAAGGTTAAATTATTTTGACGACTGGGTAAAAAACAACTCAAAAACTGACCACTGGGCACTAGCGAAATTCGCGTTATTTTCTGGCCGCTTTCCAGACTTTGCAGTCTCCTGTATAATAGTCTCGGTGTTGTTTATTTAATGGGTTGTGCAGCATAGAGATCCCTTTTAACCTTTCTGCTTGGTTGCACGTGATTGGACCACCCTGTGGTTAGCTATTTCAAATTTGCCCAAAGCCTTCCTGGCCTAACATAATAAAACAAGTAGTCCAGTAACAAAAGTAATACAAGCCAAACGTGATACAAGTATAACCTGTAAAAAATAAATAAAAAAAAAATAAAAAAATCCAGTTCACTAAAGATTATTTATGTTAAATATAATTTTATACAGTTTCATATGTGTTGATATAGTACTATCACAATAATTTCGTGGACTGGCTGACTCTCCGAGTGTAGACAGCCGTACACCCCAGTATCCACTGACTGTACTACGTATAAATGAGCTATGCATGTAACATTAAGTTTGATCTCTATTATAATTCTAATGTGATGCAAAACTTTCCTGAAGCCTAGGTAATGTTCTCTTCAATTATTCAATTAAGCCGAATAATTACGAGAATAAACATATTTACCATATTTTGCTATTTATATTGCGCAAGTTACAGTAATTAAAAAACGTAACGGTATCTTCCGCAGGTGGTCGGGATTGAACTCACACATCGTCTCCAAATTCAGTTTTAGACATTACCTTAACATCTGAGGTACCAAGTCAATTTGACGAATAAGTGGACAATATGTGTATTATACAGCGTCATCGAAAAAAAATTGTACAATTTAAAAAAATAGCAGCTTCGAAACTATTTGACCGATTTGGTTGTTTCGTGTACCAAAATGAACAGGAGGAATCAAAGTTTTGCGTACCTTAAACTGTTTATATGTACGCTACATTTGTAGCTCTGCATAGGTGTGTCCAGGCGATATTCGACCTCCATCCGCGCATTTCGGAGCACTGTCGGCGTAATGGTCTCAACGGCAGCACTGATTCTCTGATGGACCAAATCTCGACTTTTCACAGCGTAGACAATGTTCTGGACATATCTCCAAAATAAAAAGTCTAGAGGGGTAAGTTCGCGGATCTTTCCATGTCCTTTCCTATTACAATGAAAGCAGCGAATGAAAACGTTTTGGTTGATATTCTGGCTTAATTTAATGCCACAATTGAATCTTGTAGGCATGCAGTCTCAAACGTTTATGAAGAAAATTTTGCATGGTAGACTTCGGAATGCCAAACTCCAAACTGTGGCGGGCAATTGACTTTTTAGGGCAAGAATTTAGTGCAAGAATCAGCTAACCCAGTAAAATAGTTTTTTTTTCCATAAAGTTATGTAATTGTACCATTCTTTTTCAACGACCCTGTATTTCGTCATCGAAAGTGTTTAGCTTTAAAATGCATGTCCTTAATTTTTGTTTTTTTGTTGGTACCGTTATAATTGTTAAAACGAATAGTGCATTTGAGTGCACTCCTTTCGCCACATTATCCGCGTTTTAAACCTTCAAACAGAGCGCTGTGATGATTACATGAAAACGAAATTAAATCGGAATGAAAGACTGAATGTTCGTGTTACTTCATGAAATTGCTGATGAATCGGTGGGGAATGTGTAGGGCTCGCCACGTCCTGCAAACCAGTACCAGGACGACATAAGAAATGCCACGTAACCAAGAAAACCACAGCCAGCAAACAAACCTTGAGAACAGTTTAGGCACACAGCATCTCTAGAAAACAGAAACACACACACACTGCAAGGGAAAAACTTTTGTATTTGAAAACTATTTCAGTACGAACTATGCGAAAGCACCACATATTCATGAAACACAACTTCCATAAAATATACTGCTACAAAAGTTCATATGTTCATTAAAAATTGAATAAATTTTGGCTATTCAATACGTTTATAAATAGAGAGTACACTTCCAAGCTAAACGAAGCTAGATAGAAACAGCCCTTAAAACATCATGCCACAGCATGAAAATTAAATCTTTGCATAAGGCTGAAATTTCACAACTTTTGGAGTATATTAAGAACAGTAAATCCTTTTAAGTTTTTAAGTCTATCACGGCACAGCATGCTAAATTAAATATTTCATTAATTCATGTGTATGGGTACTTCCAAAAATATTTGTTAAAATGGTGTAAATTTGCCATTTATTACATGCACATTTGTTTTCTTTCACACTAGTGTTTGTTAAAATCGTGTAAGAGATCAGTCTCCTTTTAAGCATGACGCTAAGTATTCCATATAGTTCCTATACTTAAAATATCTGTCAGCGTGACATCCCTTCAGGACAAAGCAAAACTATAAAATACTAGATTTTCTTATAAATATTCTAATACATGAGTGACTACTACTGTGTCCTGTCCTGAGGATGAATCAGGCCACGCAAGGGAGGGGGATAGTCGTAACCAGACGAGTAGAGCACTCAATATACAAATTACTATATTTATTATACTCACAGCTCCTATACAATATTGCACATAAGTTACACTCTGCGTTAATTTACAATTAATCTAAATCTCTGCTTCGCAGTTATCGAGTATAGTTAAGAGGCCCTGCTGACCTATTGCAAAAACTATCATTACTGTGCTCGTGACTCTGAGGGAGTCTTAAGGTTTTACACGATGACCCTGACGCTGCACGACCTGGGCGCCTTACTGGGAGTATAATTACACTGAAAAAAAAATATTTTGTGGAGGCCACAGCATAATTTTTTTTAGTGTACCCTGGCTATGTCTCGTCGTCGCCTTCGTGCAGAGCTCCTCGTCGGTGGCAGAGACCGGAGTCGAAGTGGGGACCACTGGCCTAGTTGGTCCTCTCTGAAGTCGTCCCGTCGTCCCTTGGAATCAAGATGGCCGCGAGCCGCCGTCGCTCCAGCCTTATATAGTGCCCCGCCTGGTCTCACTACTTTCCTTGGCGGGCGGATTTTTTACGAACAACCAGGATGGCCCGCCGAGGTTGCACCATCCTGGACTCTCGAGCGTCGCCTGCCAGCCCTGGCTAATGATGACTACACCGTTACCAACGAACACCAATGCTGAAAACGCATTTTCTTGAAATTATTTTGGTTACAAAATTAAGGCTGAAGCAAAACCATTGTTAAATTTAACAACCTTTTGTTACTAATTTTTAGTAAATTAAATAGCCATCTTCAATAATTTATCTAGGCCTACCAGGATAATTTCTACCAGCTACATGGACAGGCAAGAAGTCATTTTATTTACTTTAAAAATGGCCAATATGGGCCCTACTACATGGTGAGAAATACTTAGCATAAGACGTGTCTGGAAACCAGCAGTAAAGTCTCTGGGGACCAGTCGGCTGCTGGTTTAATTTATAGTACAATTTTGGGTGGGGAAACCACCCCATTACTTTAGGGACAAACTGTCAAGTTTTAATTTCGACCAATGGTGAGCCTCGGCACCTTCCAGAAGTCGTTAATTTCCCAGAAGCAAGGTCATCGTGGCGCCATCTATAACGCGCATTACACGCTGGTACACACCCCTACCGCTACACTATCACCCAAGGTGGCAAGTCAATGAACCATGTTTTTCGGGCCGCTCAGATCGACAGCTGCCTTACAGCATGACAGTCTGCCCCGGCTCGGGCTTCGATAAACACCACGAAAACGCATATCGTTCCTCGTGTGCATCACGATTCCATTCAAGGCAAAAGGTCAAATTTTTATTACGTAGCACAATAGCACGCAAGTCTTTTGCGTATTTTCATTTCTTGGATATATATAAATTTCGCTCGATATTGCGTCGTGCAGGGTAGGTAAGGCAAGCAGGTGGTCAAGCCAGCACACGGGAGGTCAGTTGTAGCGCCGCTCGCAGTCAAGTCGAGGGAGTGGCTGGTAATTTTCGCTCGATATTGCGTCGTGAAGTGTAGGTAAGGCAAGCAGGTGGTTGAAGCCAGCACACGGGAGGTCAGTTGTAGCGCCGCTCGCAGTCAAGTCGAGGAAGTGGCTGGTAATTTTCGCTCGATATTGCGTCGTGCAGTGTAGGTAAGGCAAGCAGGTGGTGAAGCCGGCACACGGGAGGTCAGTTGTAGCGCCGCTCGCAGTCAAGTCGAGGGAGTGGCTGGTAATTTTCCGCAGTACATGAGACTCACGGTCTCAACTGTCACTGATCAATAAGAGAAAGAAAACTAGTACTTCTTCACTGATTAATCAGTTAAATTCACTGGAGCGACTGTTGAATAAGTCGGGTACGTTTAACTAATTGAAACAGTGAAATTCTCACTTATCTGATTTAGAGTGTAGACGTTACCGACACACGCATTTTCTCACTGTTTTTATTCACATTAATTACAAATCAGTTATTATAATTTGTAGACAGAATATCAGTTAAAGTTCATTTTGACCTCTATTAACGTATTTTTATGCTAACAAAAATATAAAACGCTCGTGATACGTGAAACATTTAGGAAACAAGCAAACACATTATACACAGGATGATTTTCCGAATGTTTAATTCAAAAAGTGTGAACAAACCGTGAATAGACTAACAGACATATTTTAATGCAGAGAGGGCTAGTTAAAATGAACTGTAATCACACATGGAAATACAATAATATTGGCTTTTATGCTTTACAAGTGCATGTGGAGCGGTTAGGACGGCGCGGTTACGTTCACGTGGTCACCAGGTCACGGCCACGTGGGAACCGGAATTCCTGGTAGGGGAGTGTACGCCAACTAAAGTGAATTCGGACCTGGAGTGGTTTCCATGGCAACCACGACCTCAAAGTGGGAGTCGTCCCGGGAGGGGTAGAGGGCAAGCGCCTCGTGATCCTGGAGTGTGACGCGCGGCGTGTCGTAATTTGCGGTACGCGCACCGTAACTGCGGTATAAAAGTCGTAACTACGGTACGCACGACAGTGGGTTTTTTTTTCCGGCGGTACCGCTCTGAAGGCTACTTTGCGGCGAATACTTCACATTCCCTATACACAAGGCCGTAGCCAGAAAGGGGCTATAAGGGGGTTGTAACGCACGCACTTCCCATTTGCTCGTAAGGTTGTCATCAATTAGTAATACAATTATTAATAAGGGTTTAACTGAGAGATACGTACTGTATGTAATCTCCATAAACTATGATGTGTTTATTAAATTATGTTATTTTCTCCTAGTATTTGTCCTAATTAACACGTGCGTGAGCACTGATAATGCCGATGTACCTCCCACCTTTACCCTCAGTCCGTGTTGGCCTATCCCTTCACTTGACAAATTTCTGACTACGCAACTGCTGAGATAGGAATATCGGAAAACAGTCCTGTTAGAAAAAATTACGGGACCTATCTAAATAAAATGTCTTAATATGAAAACACGTTATGTTATTAACGTTTGCCTGCAGTGTAAAACGATAACGAAATCTCTATAAAATCAGTACCGTACTCTGATGCAGCAACATAACGTTTATTATTGTTTGTAATAAATACAAAGTTGATAGCATCGACCAGAATTTGGGCCAAAGTTACCCTCAAGCGTTAAAGTACCATTGTCTTAGGTAAGCACGTAATTAAAGGCTGTTTATGGTAAAGTGAGCTCTTTTGAAATCAACCTTTGAAAAAAAAACACTCTCTATGACTACGTACAGTATATGGTACAGTACAGAGAGGCATGAAGGCGGCTCTCGGATAAGTTTGCAGCGTTTTCGTGAAAGTAGTTTAAGTCTTGACGTTGTATTATCGTCTCTCAAGACGTCGATCTTAAGGCCCGCCCAAATCACTTTACTCCACTTTACGCTGTATTGCGAGTGTATAATCCAAACACGGTAACATCACACTTTTCTGAAGCGCTGGCAAACTTCTACTTGCAGAATATTCCTCCGTCTCGTGCAAACAAAGTTTAACTATGTCTGGAAAATAACACCAAAGGGACAGCGCACCGCATTCGTGGGCACTCGGTCGTAACAGTATTTTGTATAAGAACTACGTATTTCTCACTAGGCAGTCTTACTAACACACACGAATTCTCACTGTATTTTATTCAAATTATTTATATTCTAAATGAAGCATTATAACTTATAGATAAAATATAAATAATATTTCAATTTAACAGAAAAAAAAATAACTTTTTCAACACCAGTATAAAACACTTGTGATACACGGCATATGTTGGAAACAACTAAACACGTCATACATGGGGAGATTTTTCAAAGGTTTGATTATAAAAGGGTTAAGAAACTGCGAATAGACTATGCCCTTATTTTCATATGTTTTTACGGGCACACTGACGGAATGCACCCAGTGAAATTGGTAATGACGGAGGGGAAGAAATTCCATACCTGGACGTTAAAATTAAAGTGTCAGGTAAATAATTCGTGGATAGTGAAATGATTTTGTATTCGTTCTTTTCTGACCTGAATACGTCTTCGAATTCGCAAACATAGTGGGAGGCAATCTACAAAATCCGATGATAACAAAATCGGGGGGTACAGTTTGGTATTGCATTACCGAATCTATCGTCTACATTCAAAATTCAATTACACAACTCGATTACCAAAGGATCAAATGATATGTTACGTTGAGTGAGGACTGCGAAGTATCATGGTAGATTGGTAAGGGGGGTGGAGGGTAGTGGGATGCCGCAATTTTGAGTTCGTTTCGCCGCGTCTCATATATTCCGCTTAGTGTAACTTTTGACCAAGATAAGCTACGACGCTCGTTTAAGTTTCAATCGACAGTTCTCGTCAAGATCAAGACTGCGTGTATAAAAATATTTGTGTGGCGTGGTTATGATGAAATTGCTTACTGGAACGCAAACATATGCAGAACCAAACCATGCTAGACTCCGTAAAATATATCCTTGGGTTAGTAGAAGTACTGGGATTACCTTGTGATGAGGAATGCTTTACCTATGTAGCTTTTCAGAATCTTCATCCACGAAATCATCGCTATTTCTGTTTTGCGACAACACCCAAGACTTTAACTGAATTTGTATCCATAGTATCCGAGGTGGGAAAAACCCTTAGGACTTGTACAGGCGGAACAGACTCCCAAGAGACAAAGCACTTTGTAAAGGAAAAGGAGTCAGCGAAAAGCGTGAAGGGATGTTTTATTTGTGGTAAACAAAATCATTTTGCCAAAGACTGTTTTCACAGATAATCAGTGTTAGTAGTAGCCTCTTCGAGTGATGGGCAGCCTAGAAGGCCCACGCGAACATGGTATTCCCAAACACCATCTTCATCGAGGAAACCACTGTCGGGATCCTTGGCAAAGCCAGATTCAGTAAGATATAAGGAGTATGCTTGTTTTAAATGCCGGCAGAAGGGGTACCTGAAGGCAAATTGTCCGCTGAATAATAATAATAATAAGATAGCAGGCGAGCCATCGGTAAATCTAATGAGTTTTGAAAGTATATTTGGGCCTATGTATGTTCCTGTAGCAATAGCAGATCAGGTTATAGTTGCCGTCTTGTTGGATTATGGGGCGTCTTGCTCATAATCAATTAGGATTTTTGTAATTTTCTGTTTAGGAATTTGCCTAAGGGACTTATCACAGTTCATAGGGGAGAAGAATGGGGTTTTTCTATGGCAAATGGAGGAATTATAAATTCTACAGAAGTAGCTGTGTTTAAACAGAAAATTTCACATTTCACTTGGAAGTTTCCTTTCAGGATATTGACAGGCTTAAGTCATGACCTAATGCTTGGGGTGGATTTTCTAAGAAGAACACGAGCCATGTTACATATAGCTCGGAAACAACTAGCTTTTTCTTTTTGTAGTTCTCAACCTGTGGACGTTACGACCCAAAAATTTGAATCATATGATCTTTCGGCTAGAAATATCCAGTGTGGCGATACTGCTCACGAAAAACAATTGGGGGTTTTAAAACTAAAAAATAGTGAACCAGTGTCTTCCATCGCTTAACGAGTAGCTCCACCAAAATTGAAAGCCTTTAGGAAAATTATTCATGATCTTCAATCTGCCGACATTGTAGAGTTGTCCAATAGTAATTTTTCCAGTCCGGCCTCTTTACTTCCCAAGAAAACACTGGGGGAGTATCGAGTAATTTGCGATTACCGGAAAGTCAATAAACAAATTTATGTGGCCCTCTACCCACTTCCAACCATAGAAACAGTTTTCCAGCATTTCCCGTTTTTGATCTGAACTCGGCCTTTCTACAGTGTGATCTTCATCCTGATTCTCGGAGGGTTTTGGCTTTCGTGACCCCCTCAGATCAGTATCAGTGGAAACTTCTTCCCATGGGTGTGAATTGTGGTCCCCAAGCTATGTCTAGAGTCTTGTTTCAAGTACTGGGAAAATATCAGTATGACTTTTTGTTCACGTATATTGACGATGTTTGTATTTACAGTAAAACTTTTGAAGATCATTTAAGTCATCTTAGACTCTTTCTTGAGGCCTTAAGGTAAGCGGGTCTGATCGTAGACCCCGATAAGGTAACATAGGCAAATACCTATGTTAGGCACCTTGCATTTGTAATTTCAGGCTGTAAACTACTGATGGACCCTGAAAAGATACGTCCGGTGGTAAACTTTCCCGTTCCAAGAAATCTTCGTGGTGTGCCCCGGTTTTTGGGGTTTGTCGGGTTTTACTCGAATTTTATACAAGATTTTGCCCAGTTAGCTGAGCCGTTAAATGCTCTAAAACGGAAGGATGTGGAGTTGGTTTGGGGGAAGCTCAGAGTAAGGCATATTCCACTCGCAAGGAAAAATTAGCTAAACCTCCTGTTTTGCAGTTACCACAGTTTGACAAATGTTTCATCTTGCAGGTGGATGCGAGTGCTAAGGCACTAGGTGCAGTATTATGCCAGGAGAAGGAAAATAGTCTGGTGCCGATCTCATATGCGAGCAGGTTGTTAAGTCCAGCTGAACAACGGTATTCCGCTTATGAGAAAGATGTGTTGGCACCTATGTTCGGGATGGAAGAATATAAAAACTATTTTGAACACGCAGAGCTTACACTCCACACAGATAACCAGGCATTAAGTTGGGTTTTATCTACCAACAAACCTGTGAGTCGGTTGGCAAGATGGTTAGTACGTTTGACATGTTTCAAATTTGCAGTGCAGCATGTGAAGGGTGTTGTCAATGGGGTAGCTGACACACTATCCCGTATGTTCGACCAGGAGGAGTTCTGTGTATAATCATATACTGAAAATATAGTGCCTCCTATTTTATAGGCTGTTGTTAGTTCTGCTGTAGTTGATAATGTTTCTAGGGTAAATGTTTTGATTTTTGTGTTCAAACTGATGATAATGTTCCTAGTGTAAAAGTTAATTTTTCTTCAGTTAAAACTGGTGATAATTTTTCTAGGGTAATTTTTTTGTTTATTATGTTCAAACTGATGTTAATGCCTTTCGGGTAAATAGTGATTTCTGTGTTCAGACTAGTAATGAGGTTTTGTATATTGTGATTGATGCAGTAAGTCAGACTTCAGATTTCAATTCCAGTTGTTTACGTGATGGAGTTCAAGTAGATGTTTACAAGCTATTCCAAAGGCCTATCTCAGTTTAGAATATCATCAGGGAAGCAATACTGACTATATTAATATCAAAAAAGACATAGATGATGGGAAATGTGAACATTATAAGGTCAACAGAGGCTTAATTGGATACCAGGATCCTAAAAACACAAAATACTTTATTAATATTACAGCTGCTTTGCGAGGCCAGATATTTCAATATTACCCCAATACCTTTATCCGGGGACATCTGGGTCAGAAAAAGGCAGTGTCACATATAAAAGTATAATTTTTTTTGGCCTGGGAGTACCAAGGAAATTGAGGAATTAGTGAAACAATGTCTGGATTGCCAACGAGCAGAGCCCCACTAAGTGTAGCTTCTTTTCCATGGGAACGTCTATATTTAGATGTTTTTGGGCCTTTACCAAGAACTCCAGCGGTATTTACTCTATTTTGGTTGCTGTAGATAGCTTCAGCAAATTTGTGTTTTTTTCCCCCCTTAGAACAATGTAATCAGTAGAAATTTGTAAGATAGTCAGTCAACAGTTATTTCCTCTTTTTGGTTCACCCATGTCTTTAGTGACAGATAATGCAACCTATTTTGTTTATACCGAGATGAAGAATTGGCTTTTTCTTGGACAAATTAAGTTAACTCATACGACCCCTAATTATCCAAAGGCGAATCTAGTAGAACTGTATAATAAGAATCTCAAGGTCGCTTTAAGATCTTTTCAGACAGGGTCTCATAAGGAATGGTATCAGGTGTTATATCAGCTTTCCATAGCATTTAATAATGTTATTAGTGATGCCACTCTTAAAACACCCGCATAATTGTTTTTGGACGAAGTCTTTTTCAACCATTAAATCACGTGTGGGGGTTGCATAAGTTTTGCTTGGAAGCAGCGAACCAGCAGGATTTAGAGGAGCTTTGAGCTGAGGCCACTAACAATTTTAAGAAGTACCATAAGAAATTAGCAGCTAGGAAAGTCTATACTGTGGGTACTGTTGATATTCAGGTAGGAGATAAAATCATGATTAGAGACCCGTTTTTTGAGTAATAAAGCAGCTAAATTCAGTGCTAAACTAGCCCCCGAGTTCCAAGGGCCCTTTAGGGTTATAACGTTTTTGACTCCACTCACTGTGGTCCTTAGAGATACTGCTTCAGGAGTAGGTATATTGAAGGGTCATGTGACCCAGTTGAAAAAGTGCCCATGATTTTGTGGGGAAAAAAGGAATGACCACTGAACTTAGGGTAAGATTTATAAGATAGGGCTGTGTATGTTTTAATGTTAAGGGGTTTCATTCTTGTTTGTGTAATATTTTGTCTTGCCCTGTGGGAGGTTTTCCTTGGAGCCAGGCTATCTGAACAGTCATCCTCATTTAATTCGTGCCAATCTCCTTTTAATTGTTAAGATGTTTAGGGTTTGGGTTTTGTATGTGCTTTGATTGTGATGTGCAGGAATAGTTACCTGTTTTAGATAGGTTCCCTTATTAGTGATTTCCCTTTATACTAAGAAAGTCTGATTTTGAGGTAGCCATATCTGGGCCCTCAAATTTATGTCTGAGGAGTGCCATACTTCGATTTCGAAAATTTTGGATGTCGACATCAACAGTGATCTTTATCTCGATTTGGAATGTGTGTCTGACACTAGGATGTTTATTTATTTTCCGGTGGTGATCATCTGATGATGCTGCTTGGAGTTGGACCTTGCATACCCTCTTTTTCGATAGCAGCTGGGATCTTCGGGGGGGGGGGTGAGAAGTACGCTTATAATTGCGCGTACAGTGTCTCTCCGTCCCTGGCAAATTCTCTTTGCAAGACCATTTTCACCCGTCTGCCATGGAAAAGTACTGAACGGACGGCGTGTGTTGAAACGAACTACAGAAAAATGGACAGATACGCTAAAAACTTATTTTAAACACTCATGAACACTTACATTTATGTTGAAGGAAGTCAACTTTGATGGATTTAAGACTCATAGTAGCGTAAATACAGCACAAATAAATGTTCTTTGTTGGACTTGCACCACCCGCGTCAAAGCCCCCGAGCATTAGCTAATATAATGGCGAGCTTTGGGCGCCGGGCAGGAGTTGACACCGGCCGCCACTAGAGTGCACTAGTGTTCCTTATTCGATACGCGCAGGAAGGACTTACCTGGCCCGCGAACTTATGAATGGCTAATTTCAAATGAAACGGAACTGGCATTACAGATAATGCACTGGACTATTCTTTACTGTTAGTGATTTTTGGGTACTCCGATAGGGAGTAATTAAATGAATGATTTTCTCGACACTGGCTCGCCAATGGCGGATGATTGTAACTACCCCCGTGGCAAGGCAATGCTCGATTTTTGTATATAAGCATTACTAAAACCTGATATCGGGATCAGACGTTTGGCTGCGAGGGAAGTCTCCCCAGATAACAAGTCAGGTAATTCGATTTCATCATTGGTTAATTAAAAATGTAAAGCCCTTAAGGAATGCAGGAACGTCATTTTAACACTCTAATTTTTAATTTACAGTCAGGATATTTTTGGATAATATGAGCAGGATAAGTATTTTCTGCACAGCATAATAAGGAATCGCTTCCAATTTTGTAATAAGATATATTAGTAAATATGTGAGGAGGAACCTTGAATTTTTCTTGTCAAAGATAATTTAAATTTTCCGAAAATTATACTCTGTTTACTGTCCGTTCTCTGCCAATTTTGAGGTGCTCGAATAGCTTCATTCTTGGTCTTGTTTCGCCCTCCGTTTTGGAAACGGGCTGTTCGGGAAGATTAAATGGCCTCTGCCAAAACTTACAAACCAGTGATTTTCTCTGTTTTAATTCGAAAATAGTGATTTATTGTAATTTTTGAATAATGACTTGTGTAACTGAAGGAACCAAAATTTACCTTAAAAATACCTGGTAAGGGCCATGAAATATCTTAGGTGGCCAAGTTTGGGAGACATAAATTTTTGCGCTTGTTTACAAAGCCAAATGTAAAATTTTAAATGGCTCTAAATGTAATGGATAGGGAAAGTTAAGGATGGAACTACAGTATGAGTCATCTTTTGCCTATTTTTAATAATTTTTGTGAATTTTAATGTTCAAATTCTCTCGGCCCAACACTTGGGTTATACTATGTGGGTAATCATTGTGAATGTTTTAATCTATTTAGGTGAGAAAATATACATTTGAAACAGTCCTTTATACATATATCTGTTTTTCCACAAAAAAAATATATTTAAAAGAGTCCTTGGGGACAAAGTTATAGTAAACTATCAGTTTTCTTTAAAATGGTACACTTAATATTGTTGTGACCATTCTGGGTCGTTGTAATGCTGCTCAAAAGGGAAAGAAAAAAAAAATTATACTCTATTAAAACCTATATGAAAATATTCATGTTTCACTTTGGTAGTGTAGTTTTAACCTGGTGAAACTTAATGCAGAGTTGTTAGTATATGTTCTGCTTCATTGACCACATTTATGAAACTCTATGCCTCTTTCCTCATTTTACCCTGCTTTTAAATATACTTTGTCTTTTTAAATATTTTGAAAATGAATATTTGAGGTTTCCCGGGTTCTCTGGGCCTCAGATGCATGCTTTTATTTATTCTTAATCGCTTCTGGTAGTTAAATATAAGACGAACCATTTAATGAATTGTTCTTGTTTATGGCTAATTGGAACCCAACTAGCTATGTAAAGCCCAATCTGAAGTACTTGTTTCAATGTTTTCTATTCGTGCGAGTATTTCTTCTTCTGTTTGTTTGTAAAACTTTTTAATGTCTCCTTCGTTCAATATTGTAAATGTGTGTGATTGAATGTCGTCAAATATTCGTGTCTTGTCAGTTTTCCGGCTTCGAAAATGGGCGACAAGTTTAATGTTAGATTTCACAGCTCTTAGTTTCATAAGTTGATCACGTAATATCCTAAACAATGTTATATGTTGATAACTTGCATTTAAAAGCTTTTTCGACTTCGTACATGTTATTGGTTTTTCCATTTTTGTCGTTCACATATACATTAATGGAAGAGGGGGAAATTTCTTTTAAGTCCTTTTTGGCTCTTCTATATATTAATTTGCCATTTGGAAAAGGTAAATTTGCAAAGTGTCTTTTTCTTTGTTCATCTTTAATTTTAGGTGTAAGAGCTGCAATTAAATCAGCTTTTCTTAAATTATATATATATAATTTATGTTAAAGCTTTCAGCTTTAGTTATTAATTACGCAATTGTTAAATCTTTTAGATTCTCGATAGGATTTATTAATTTTTATTCTCTTTTTTGAATAATACTTGTAATAAGATCAACTTTTTCCGTAGTTTGTATAATTTTTTTATTTTTAATTCTTTACCTATAATTCTCTACTCGCGCAATCTCTTTTCTCTCAGATCACTTATTGAGTTCAGCATCGTAATTTATATGTAGTAAAATATAATATAATAAAATGTATGAAGTCGGCGAATGCTGAGTTTCATCTAGAATATCTATCGCTGTATTGTTGATTTACTATTTTTATGCTTTTTTTTAGAATGATTATATATGTATTTTTCGCATTCGCCTTGTACTTTCTCTTTTTTTGACTCATAACTACGTTTAGCATATTCGGTATAACATTTTTTGCAAGTTTTTTAATGCTTATCTATTGTGTTTTTATAAGACGCTTAAGATACGATAGGCTCATTCTCCTTGTATACAAGACATATCTTAGTTGAATGATCGCTTTGTACAATTTCATATGTATTGTGCAATTTAGTATTTTTATGCTTTTCGAGATTTACCATTGCAAACAGATTTTCCACATTCGCATAGTACACTCACTTTATTTAAATCGTAGCGACTTCTAGAATATTCATTTATAGATTTTTTACATGGGTTAGTGTGCTTATCTTTTGTGTGTTTATGTTGTGGGAAACATTCAATGTTTGAATCTTCACCACATTTTTTACAATGCTTACATATGGTATTATTTTCCATTTTGTAAGAGGGTGACGATTCCATTTTTATTCATAAGGCAAGAAATTTATTAAGAAGAAGAAAATAAAAATAGTCAACAAACTGTCAATTTTTTAAAAATATAAACCATATTCATTAATAAACATTGTAAATATTTTGTATATTTTCGAGTAGTGGTGAAACACTGCTACCGAAGAAAATTTACACAAATAAAATTGACAGAAATAAAATATATATATTCGATGCTCTACTAATTTTTTTAACACTTCTTCTATTTGCTCTAGATATTCACCCATTTCTCGAAGTTCACATTTATCGTCAATGGTATCCAAGAGCGATAACTGTAAGCTTTGTAAATTTTAATGAAATTTGTGAACTATATTTTCAAGCTCTGCAGACGCTTTATCTAATCTATATGAAGGTGGCCGTGAGCCAATGCCACCTTTTAAAACGCTAGTAAAATTGCAAGGGAAGACAGGCGAGGCCATGTTTATTTATAAAGAAACAAATTTATTAAAAAGAATAAAAAATACTAATGGTTTAAATGTGTTTATGAGACTCTATACCAAGCATAAATTTTCCCTTTTCATTTCTGTTAAGCCATTATATGACATAAAAACGTCATTCTCATTTAATAGTTTCAAAGTATTTTTATCAAGTATCTTCACATAGTGCTCTAGTATTGAAATTTTAAACTTGCCATCTAGAGTACAATTAATTTTTTTACCAAAATTATATATATAAATGTCAAAATCTGTAGCAGCAAACCATTTTTTTCTATATCTTGTAGTTTGATGAATTAAAAATGAATTTTTCAACTTGTTGAGCAGGGATTCCATATTTTATTTAGAAGGGAAAAACCTTGTTAAGAAGAAGAAAAAATTTGGTGCTTAAATTTTATCAAGGCAAGCTGATGCTGATTTAGCTTGCAGATGAGTTCGAAAATAGAGACTGCTCTAGGAGCCTGAAGTATGTTGACAATTTTTTGAAAGCATCCCTGAGCCATTCTTAGAACCCATTAAACATTTTTTGTATGTAAATGAAAACGCATATAATTATTCTCGCCATCACAAATATAAATTTTGCACTGTCCAAAAAAGAAAATGTGTCCTCAAAATATTGACGCAATCACAAGAAAAAGAAGACATAAATATAATAAGTTTTTACAAAGAAATTGACTAGAGTTGGCAAAAAAAAGCCATGTTTGGTATAAAGTGTGAATCTTATAACGAAATTATAAATAAAAAAAGAGATATATTAAAGATGTAGACATTTTAACTCATTAAGAGCTATATAATTACAATTGTTATTATAGCTTTTTTATATTATATTCCAGGGATGAAAAAATTCACCCCTGCAAAGTTTTACAAAAATAATGCATTTAAATAAAACATAATATTTATCAATGAATTTGGTCTATATTTAATAAAATTATATTCTTCAATTTTTCATTTTCTTTATAAAAAGAATATATATAAAAACACCTATTAGAACTCGCCAATTTCACATGCGCATAATTTCGCATATAAAATGGAGTCAATTCTAGACATAATTAATAACAAACTTATTTACAATGGTTAACAAGTTTCTATGATTATTGATTAGGAAAATACTCCTTGGTTTACAGGAAAGGATCTTTGTGATATTTTAGAATATTCTAATCTAAAAGATGCATTACAAAAACAAATTTCGTTAAAATATAAGAAAACTTGATCAGAAATAGGTGGGTCGTAAATTTTCCAACACCTAAAAATCTCAAACGGTTACGGCAATTCCTAGGAATGGTGGGATTCTATTCAAAATTCATTCCTGAATTTGCAAATACCCCAACGCCAGGTGTCTCTCATTCATTTTCATGCTCATTTTCATTTTTTGTTCATCGTCATTTAGAATTAAGTTTTGAAAATTTAGTGTTATCTTATACAAGATATTGCCAGCAAATTCTTAAAGTGTAAAGTTTAAAATATCTAGGTTTTCGAGGTTAGGAATTTTTTTATAGGTGGTTGGTCACCATCGTCTTTGCTCGGTTTCTCTCTGTGGAGGTGGGGGGGGGGGGGGAGAGAGAGAGAGAGAGAGAGAGAGAGAGAGAGAGAGAGAGAGAAATTAGCAGTTGGAGTGTGGCGCTCTTGTTTTGCTGACATTGTGATCTCGTGGAGGATTCTCTATCTGTTTCTGAGTCCTGGTGTGGATGAAGAGGTGTTCCTGAGGAGATGGCTGGTCGGGGGTCCATCCAGATCTGGCCATTCCGAGTTGAATCCTGGCTGCTCCGATCCTGATCTTCAGTTCATCAGAGGAGGGCCTCTGATAGGGGCGGCAGATGAGACAAGGAGTCTCATGACTTAGAATTTTCCACCTGCTTGCCACTCCAATTTTGCCGTCAACTTTCCTGCCCACTACGCTTTTGCCTGTTTGGTGGGCTGATCACCATATCAGCTTTGTTCATCAATATTACACATGCATCTACACTTAATACTTCCTAATATGACATGTTAATTAATTAATTATACTTGAAGACATTCTACCTTTTGAAAAAAACGATGTGTGTTGCACAGAACGTGAAAAATTCGTGTTGCTGCAGTGACATTTCCCGATGCATAGGCATGCGACCACTTGGCTCGCGCACTTGTGCAGGACGGAAAATGGCCGGTGCTCTTTGCCTGTGTGTTTACTGACCTGCCCGTGTGGTGCGCTAGGAGATCTGAACGGCCGGCAGTTGTGGGCAACAGCCATAAAGAGAGAGCTACTGTGCCAGAAAATATGTGATCACCAGAAGATTCTATACTTGTAAAGACTAGTCTTGAGTGGTACTTTTGATAAAGGTGGCGCTAGTTTCGTCAGAAATTATATTTGATTGGAGGACAGGTTAAGCCAATAGATTGGAGGACAGGTTAAGCCAATAAGAAATTTGGTGGGAAAGTTTTCCCCTGTTAATTTTTTGACTATAAATAGTCCCTCCAGCGGGCTGGTCTGGCAGAGAGACCTGACCGTTGAGGGTGACCAGTCAGCACTTCAGATAATGAGATAAGTAATAAACTTTAGGGCCATAAGGCCAGATTTCTGTAGAAATTGGTGTTGTAACCCTGTAAATTTGGTAGACACTTTGGAGTTTCCTGGTGACATCTAAGTTATTTAAGAACACAAAAAAATTACTCAATGTAAAATCCAAGATAAAATGTTGTTATCTCAATATTAAAATGATCCTGTATCAAGAAAAAGAAACTAAGCAAAAGCATTATGTTAATGCATTAATGTTTAAAGTTTTGAGTAAATGAAGTTGACAATATTGACTAATTTATGTAAAAATTTGCAAAAAATATATATGTGCAACTATTATGTAAAATATTTTATTAACGTGTGTATCATTTTCTTAATTAACGGAAATTCTTTAAGCTTTTGTGCAATTAAAATGCATAAAGATAGCCTTGTCAGTATTAAATATCGAGGTGAAAGTTGTTAATAAGGGAAAATTATTCCCACTTGAAATAACATACAATGTGAATACCCAAAAGAATTTTTGAGACTGTTATAGTGGGTTTGTTTTTAATAGCCTACTAAATATTCAGGCATTGTGTTTGCAGACCTTTTATACTCTCATTTTTAGCCTGCCATATGATTATTAAATGTTGGAAATTTTAAATAGATATTTCGTATTGATTGTATGCCATAAATTTTCTCTTTTGGGTTTGAAATGTAGGCATTCTTCAAAACACACGTTTCCAAGAACATATTTTAACCAATTTATCAGTTGTCCAACTTATAGAAAATTATGCCTTTTTAAGTTATCTGGTCTGTTTCCAGTCTCAAGTAAAAATATTCTTGATATAAAATTGGTTACCATCATGAGTTTCTTGTGTACATTCACAGAAAAACACATTGCTCTGATTCTCTTTACACAATAATCTGTTTTAAAAACTTCTGCATAAAAAGTTTAAGTTGAATGGGTCAGGTTAGTCCACGAGAATTGTTTGCGATATTTCATAAACCTCTGTTCCATTTTTACTCATGCTATTGACTAAATGTAAAATATATCTTCATATCCTATTTCATACTAAAGCGATTTAAAAAATTGTAGCCAACTAAACTGGTCATAAACCACATGTTCTGTCCTTTTAAACAGAGTTTAGTGATTGGCTGCGCACAAAACACAACATGCACACGGAGCATGAAAGTTAAAAGTTGGTTAACTTGTTGTGTGCCATGCATGTGCTATTTTTCAGTGTGTATGCTGTATGTATCTTGAAGTTTTCATCGAGCCAACCTCCATGCATTTTTGCTATTTGTATACTATTGCGAATGCGGCCCATAACTTGTGTTTAATGTTTTAGGCAAATGCTAGTAAGGTTGGCTTGAGTTTAAATTAAAAAATACACTGAATCAGTATTTACACACCATTCTCCTTAACATCTTAGAACCTATACTCACAGTCTTACCTTTAGTGAGGGTTAACAAAAGTGGCTTTTCATATACGCCTAAGGAAGTTACTTACAAAGTTCAAAGTAGCTAATATTTGCATCTTAAAATTTGTTATTAGAGATATTTTGAATTTAAATATTAAGTTTGTATGGGCGCAAGGTGTTTTGTCTCTGTGTAGTGTAGACTTCTTTTTCACTATCTTTACGGTATAGCGCTTGAGTAATGTGGAATGAATCTGTCGAAGGGCCCAAATGTTATTTATGTTTGTCGGGGTAATGTTTTCACAATCATTACGATACATTGCAGCCGGAAAATCACAAATACAGCTCTGATGAAGTCCTCAAGGATATTGATTAATTCTGAAAATAGTTTTTTATTTGGAAACACATTTTTTAATGTTCAAAACTATTTTTACACATTGGACACAAATGTATGCTAATAAATATGAAAACGTATTTTTAATTCCAATGTTTTCATATTAGTCTAAGGTGCATTGAAGCTAAAACCTTACGCATAACTGGATGGATTATGTAACTAATTGTATTGATACAGTTGTGCATAGAAATCACTTTAGAACTTGGATTTTGAGTTAGTTTAAAATGAGTCCCATTTGTTCGCCATTGCTTTAGGTAACGTTAATATGCACTTACCTGCTTAGGTTAAGTTTGGTTAGCTAACTACAATCATGACATGTCAAGATGATATTTCTTTCTTTCTTAGCCCTGTTATAGGTATAATGACATTGGAATGGTACCACTGCAATTACCTACCCTAAGATAATCCTAGCAGTAAGCGCATATTAAAATAACATATATGTTACCAGTGCAGATTGGGGCTATGTATTCCTCATAGGTACATTATGTCACCATGAAATTAACGGATAAGAATTTACTAGGCATAAACACAAATCGACATGTTTAATTACTTTTCACTTGCACTTAGCATGTAAACATAGGGAATGAAGGACGATTGCATATATTTTACTAGCATTATGTCGGCTCTCAAAAGACCTCGATGTTAAGAGCCGCTCAAATCTCTTCACTCATTTACTCACTCACTTGCATTGTGTCTGAATATAAATATAAAGGCCCAACGAAAAGTGTTTCCGAAATTTCGCGAATGAACTTTCAGAATTGTTCGGGCAACTGAGTAGAAGACTTTTGTGTAACTCGGCCAATAAATCTAAGGCTAGGTACCCCTTCATGACGAAAACAAAGGTGTATAAAAGTAGAGAAAATTCTTTCCTACCCACGAAACTAACATTTTAATCAAACATTTCTGAGTGTGAATTTTGAGATGAGTTTGTGTGCAAAAACATTATCATACAATATTCATATTACTTGCAAACAACTTTGAACCTTATGAGTAAACTTTTAGGGACAGCAAACATTTACCTTACCTTTGCACTAGGCCCTTTAATGAACTATTTCCACCAGGTATCTTTAAAAAAAAAAAAAAAAAAAAAAAAAAACTGCAAAATTACCAACCATCATGTACCTGTCTAACATTTGGAGGAATAAAGTTACCCAATGTGAAGGTAAACCCAACATCAAATACAAAAACTTGGCCAGTGTTCAAATTGGCACATGTTTTTAACAATATGTTCACGCAACCCCAATTTCTTCATTAAAATTGGTGATATATTTTGGTAATTTGTGTACTGTCTGCTTGGAAGCTGACGAATTACCAAATAAAAATCAACAAATTACAGACACGTTTCTTTATGAATATTCAATAAATAAATGAAAAAAGTGTTTATAAATAAACAAGTGCATACTACAGTTATAAAATTAGTACATAATAGTTGTGAAACATGTGGGAACTTAAAAAAAATAGCTTTAATTTAAAATGTAACATTATTTGTTTTTAATAATGATGCTAAAATATATTTTTTTAAAACTTCCGATCCATAAGAGGAACAACTGGTTCTTCAAAACAGATAATATTTCACATTATAAAAAGTTATTCGGCCAAACCTGAGTAGAGTTGACTCTGTCCATTCTAAAAATCACTCCTTTCAGGGTTAATCAGCGTTCAAAAAAATCAAGTATATCCGATCCAAATACTCCAACTCCGAACTAATCCTGCAGAATCCCAAAGTAAACAAGTAATAACAGACGATAGAACTAAACCACTTTTGCGATTGCATCATTTGAATTTCTACGCATCTTACCTATCTACCCACAAATCACGAACGGGCAGTATCAGACAAATTTAATTCTGACTGGGTCACTCATGTAAAATACTCTCTTCACACAAAGATAAGTGGATAACAGCCAAAGGCAGTCTGCAAGTGTGCACATAGAATATTGAATTAGAGGATCCCCGTAAATCTTTTCGCGAAAACTATAATTAATAATACAAAAATGGATAGTACATGAACTGGTTACTGTGTCTTAACTTCGCTATATTTTCTTTTTACGTTTCAAAGGGTCCATATTACCACCTCAGAATAAAACTGGCCGATAGCTATCATCTGATGGGCTATCTGTTTTCTACATCGAGCCATTGTGTCTTACGACCTCTGGATACGATATTAGCCAGATATTCAATAGAGTGGCAGTGAAATAGCCTACTAGTTAACTCCGTGACCTTTTGGTAAACATAAGCTTTGTGCGGTTGGATACAAGAATGAGAGTGTTTACCATGGACGTAGACGACAGGTTACCTATGTTAACAATGTTAGCGACGCATACTTAGTGACGCATACTTCATGTACCCATCTGCAGAGCGCTGCAACCAAAGTAGTGCGATTAGACAAAATGTTGTATAGATGGTTGTCTCTGACGCTGTGATCATTGACAGCAGGGTACTCCGAACTACATTCAAAATTTCGTTACTGTACCTGCTAATGTATCGCTATTACTGTTCATGCATCAAAGAAATTAAAATCCAAATTATCTAACTCAGCATCATAAACTCCACATAAAGGATTTACAATGGACATACTTATTGGTTAATGCTCATTCAATGCTATATATTTAACTTATATAAAATACAACATGCAGTAAACTTAAATATCTCCATAACCTAGAAGATAACGATAGTGTGATTCAATATATTTATTAAGATAATTATAAACTTGATGCAGTTTCCCACTTATCTAAGCTGAAGTAATAATCTTTTCCATTTACATTAAACTTTATGACATCAAATGTATTCAATAAACATTAAACGAGAAAAAATTGGTATTATCCCTATACCAGCAGTGCTAAAACAGCATTACCTCTGTAGCAGTGCGCTCCGTGGCCACTTCATTAACTAAATGCGTCAACAAGGGCATCAAATTGTTTTACCATATTGTGGTGTTTTTTCTACGTGCACGTCAAAATGTTGAGCAAAGCTGAAATTTTAGGTGCGCTGAAAGAGCGAACTTAGCCGACATCCATGATTTTCACTATTTCACATAACTAATTAGTACAGCTAAGTGAATCATCAACACATATTGAAGTAATAGCAAATACGGTATTGCGAATCCTAACTTAATGCTCTAAGCACTTGTAGTAGAAAAATGCAATTAAAAATACACCAACAGAGAGCACTTAACTATAAAATATTACGGAAGGGCAACACATTTAAAGATTTTAAAATCATTTTATACAACGATTCTTGCCCTAAAGAAGAGTTAAATTATGTGAAGCATGTATTTGGTTGATGACCTTTTATTTACGAAACTCTGCATTTAACCTTGCCAGGATGAATGTAAACTGTGATTCGAAACACGATTTCTTGTCCGACATAAACGGCATACTTGAAAATCTATATTTAACCTCATTGTATTCAATTAAAATCTTGTTTTTTTATACACTATATATGCACAATGTTCAACATACAACACTTTAAAATGTAAAGCACATTAAGAGTCCTAAATTATTCAGTGATAAGTAAATTGATAAAAAAAATGAATCCTTACTCCAACCTTCAAAATTATTTGATTGATTTCTAATTTCTAATTCTTGACCACCAAATCATGTCATTCATGACCAGAATTGCTATCAATTCTCAGCCTCCTTGATGCTACGTTTTCCAGCAGTTTATCAGCTGAATAAAGAGGTATTGGTAGGTCAGAGAGCCGAATAGGCTTTTCTGCAGATAGGCCTCTGAATAGCTGCAATTCAGCGGTCGTAATACACATTTCGTATATAATCTATTGAACGAATATTATTCAGAACTTATTGGAGGTGGAAGGTAAAGTTATGTCCATTAAATGGCTATGTATTCTTATAAACCCAAGCACCATTTAAGTATAGTATATGAAAGAAGTAAATTATGCACTGAAGGTTTTTTTTTCTATGGCGGTTGTTTTCATATTTTCTTAGAAACGTAAAACGAGAATATAGCAAAGTTGACACACAACAGCCAATCTTTGTAATGTGTGCTATTATTAATTATAACTTACGTAAATTATGTTTTTTTTTGCAGCTATATAAAACTGTTTCACGGAATTGATTTCTTTTTACATTATCAATAGCAATAAGTTTGATTAAAAGATTAAAAAAACCGGCGTAGTTAGTCTGTTACGTTGCACAACACACCAGAGCAAAAAAAAAAAAAAGGGATAAAAATAGCGCACAAAATTACACGGGGCTTCGGATCTTTTTATTGCAAAATACTACCAAAACCAATTGAAAAGCTGCCTTAGCCCCGAGTTTATAACCCTGTTGTTTTTTATAGTCACCCCATACTGCTAAAAGACTTTTTACATATTTATTTACAGTAATACATATATACAACAGTTCTATTATAGTACCTATAGAATGCATTTGAATCCCCTGAAACAGTGTTTGAGTGGGGTTATTTCAACAAATGCTAACTTGTGGTGTTTAGATGACTGAAACGACTTAGCGAAATGTTTAAAAAAAGGCGCAAATGAAAACAGAGCATGATCAGGTTTCATGAAAGAGCGCAGCAAATATCAGCATTGTGCGTGCTTGTTTAATTGTGTTAAAGACTAGCACAGTGTTTTTACCAACTTGAGTCAGTATATACATTAACAGAGCAGAATTTGTGAACATTTGAAACTCATGGCACAACAAAAACACATAACTTAAACAAATATTTACAATTTGCACAGAGTGAACGTAAAGAATTAAAACAATAAGTGTTGTACTTACCTGCCATTTTATACAATGACAGTCACGTGCAAAATAAACAGAAACACTAAGATGGAAACGGAAAACGGAGGTACATTTGGAAGAATACCAACCTCAAGGCATACGAAACAAAAGTTTTGAAATAACAAATCCCCTTTTTATTCAAGTAGGAAACAAAACCAATTGCGGAATACAAAATTAACGAGGTGATACATATTGTTTCTTTGCTTGCAGTAATTTTATCATTTACCTAAATTTTAAATGTTAATTTACCTTTGCGAAAATCAGGTTTGCAAGGTTTGTATTCCTTCGCGAAGTGCTCCCGTTGCTACCTGCTGGGACTGCCTGTCTTTTACAATAAATTACTTTGTATTGTTACAAACAATGGCCTTTCAACTTTACAAACAAATGATTTTACAAGGAAAAACTTTGTACTACTACAAGAGATTGTAAATGTACAAAAAAATTCTTTGTAAAATTTACAAATTTTTTTAGAGTGTATTAGGCAGAGGAATAGTCTGGAGGTATAGAGGCTGTTCACGCTAAAATGATCACTTTTGAGCCTTGATTTAGATCTACTCGTGTGCACGTTGTGTATTATTCCGCGTTATGTAAAATTAACACTGCCGTGGGCTTCATCACTTCATTCATGCGTCGGTCAAGTGAAACGCTGAAATTATTAGAAAAGTTAACATTTTATAAACCTGCTCATTTTTACACATCGACGGATTAAAAAAAAACCCGAAGCGGAAGAAATAATTTAATTTAATCACAAATGGTTACCTAACACTTTTTTCGACGTTGATATAGGGGACTACATCCCAATTCATCGTTACCAACTTTACTGGGCGCATGTCATTTAGTGCGCCCGTTAAAATACACGCAGGTAGGAGCAGTGACTTTTTTTTTTCTAAGTTTGATTTTAGAAGTGCTCACTTTATCGTAAAAGGCCCTACCAAAATATGTTCTTACAAAGAAACACCACTAATAAACTCAGATAGTTTCCTGGCGTGGACGTAGAATATTGAAGACTAGACCGCTCGGAAATCTTTTCGCAAAATCAGGTGCCCGTACAAACGACCTCACTGTAGACGAGACGTTAAACCCTCCAACCAAGTAACAAAGAAAAAAAGGGTTAAAATGAAAAATTTACCGTTTTCTTAATAATCACTGAATGTAGCTGAGGAACGAGAAAAGCATTTCTAATGTGAAAGTTCCTAACAGTACTTTACACTTCGTGAGCGGATTTGGAATTTCGTTCAGACGTTAATAATGAGTTCTTTATTGTTTTTTCTAAAAGTATTAGAAGCACTGGTAGATTTCTGTTCATTGTAAGTTCAGCATTTAAAATTTTTAAAAATTGTACGTGTGTGAATATGTGAACGCAATTATAATTTTATAAATGAATTAGATCCGTAACTTCAAGATTAAATGAATAAATATGTCATTTTGAAAGTAACACATTCTGACAAAATTATGGTTTTGCTTTAGGTTACTAAAGATCAGAGAGGAAAGGAATTGAAACGGAAAATTCGATGCGTACTTGCACATAAATTTTTCCTGTGTAGTTTTTACTCCACGAATGTGGATTTCGCGAAAGAACTACGGTATGTCAAACGACGCCCCGTCTTGTTGCTGGCCAGAAAGGCCATTTTGCTGGTGTGCAGGGACGAAGTTCGCGCCATGCGCCGCTGTTTTGATTCTGCATTCTATAATGTTCTGTGCCTGGGTCCGCCTCGGGGAAGGATTCGGTTAACTAACGAAACCAATTCGACTGCACAGAGGCTTGTGAATTCCATATTTCTATAAGGCGTTCACGGTAAACTCAGCACTTTTGAAAGCCCTGCTTAAGATCTACTTGTATGCACGTTGCGTATTCTTCCACCTTATGTAAAATTAACATTGCCGTGGGCCTCATGACTTGATTCACGCGTCGGTCAAGTAAAACGGTGAAATTATTAGAATAGTAAATATTATACACAGCCGTTAATTTTTACACTTAGCTGCATTAAAAAAAAAAAACATAAAGCGAAAGAAATTATTTAAATTACCACAAATGGTCCACTAACACATTTTATTCGAAGTTAACACACGGAACTACTTTCCGTCCATCGTTACCAACTTTACTTGGCTCATGGCACTCAGTGCGCCCGTTATAAAATATGCAGGTTGTAGTAGTGACTTTTTTCTAAGGTTAATTTCAAATTACTCACTTTATTGTGAATAACGTTTAACAGAGCGTTGCCGGTAGTTCTGCAAAGCTCCTCTCGTGCGGTTGCGCTCCTGGCCTGTATCCGTCGACTTTGACGGGTCGATACCTGTTTGATACCTATCGTGAGCAATGTTCAAAATAATATATTTCCGCGATATTACGGAAAGGTACTAGTAAGTTATATCCTGCAATCTTCGGATAATTAAAGATGCTTCGTTTTCTTAAATAACGGACTTTCCGCATATTTACAAAACTCTCTGTGAATTCACGTGACCTCTAAGTAAATACGCTATATACTGTTTACGACAATTTAAGCACTTCTGAAATCAACTTTTTGAAAATATTACTTACCCCACCTGCATATATTTTAAAGGACACACTAACTGGCATGCGCACACAGTTAGGTTGGTAACGACGGAGCGAAAATAGTTCCATTCTATTACCGTTGAATTAATAGAGTTAGGTAAACATGTTTTGTGAATACCAAAATTACTTATTTTCCTTTAAAATTTTTAATGCATTTAAGTGCAAGAATTAGCAAATTTCTGAAAATTTTTTAATAACTTCACTTGACCTATGCATGAATAAAGCGACCAGGCCCATATGGCGGAAGAATACTTATCAAGTATACAAGTTGATCTTTAGCAGAGTTTCCAAAGTTCTCAATTTTCTGTGAACAGCGAATACTGCATTTTTGTGTATTTACAGTTTATGATGAAAATTCTAAAAACAAAAAAAAAAAAAAGTATTTCGTTTAAATTATGTTGATGTTTACCGGTGAATAAAAGAGTATTTTAAAAATTTCAAATATCTTGTCTTGGAGCGGTGTTTAAACACGAGTCAGAAAAACGTCTGCACCCTTGACTATTAACCAGCTTCTATCACACCGCGTTGTTCGCAGGCAGTGTTAACATGTAATTTCATAAAAGTGAAGTACGAAACACTTTTTCCAGTGTCTAGTAATATTTCAGAGTTTGCGATATTTCCAATTGCTTTGCAGGTGGCTCCTCCTACCTTCTGATGCCCTAAAGCTTCGGTATAAGTGGAACGAATGCCCTACTGCCGAGAAAGCTTCATTTAACCTCGACATTGTGCGTGCTCGAAATCCGAAGCTATGGGAAATATACACCGAGAAGTTCCGTATTTTGTATTTGTGGAGCCACGGTCCCTTGTTATGTCATAACGAAGCGCATTTTCCGTATTTAAATTGTATATATCAGTAAAAAGTTTCCGTCAATATAAGCAAATTTTGAACAGTGTGAATTTTTCCCATTGCAATTTCCCATGCACTTTCCCCGTGGAAATGCCAGTGCAGCCCCGTAGTAGGCGTGTCTGTGCACGCGAGGCACAAAATCGATGGAGCTCATAAGGTCGATGTCCCCTGGTGCATTTAATGCAATGTCACCTTTATGAGCACGACACCGAGATGGTGTACAACGTACTACTATGGAACTTTGACCTATTCAAAATCAGTGTACATAACGCACAATAATCTTATCTTTGGCAGGTAACGTTTGTTCACTTTGAGCCTCAATGCCCAATGATATTTTTCTCGTCAGCGCCTGATTTGTAAATCGTGATATTGGCCTATGTTGTGAATGGCTCGTACTACTGTAGTCTCACACGATCATAGATTCATTTAAGTGCTCTGTCTGCTAAAGTATTACACGAATGAAAATATTTCTTGATTGCAACGCCTGAACCCAAAAGTTAAATTAGTTCTCAAAGGACTAAGCTAAGACTACGCTCAACAAAGTACACTGCCGTTATAAACTCTAATTTCGAATACGGATATACAGCCAGTATACCCCAACATAATCCAATTTCTGCAAAAGCAATTTTTTTTTCAATGTGTTGGACTGTCCAATGTGCTCTAATAAGCAAGTCTTGAAAGTACCAGCCAGTGAGCTGATTTTCGTAGGTTAATTCACTGTGGATACGTTACGTCGCTACGAATGAGAAAGGAATTTTCAGACATACTGAACTGCTGTTCATGGACCAGCTAGGCATGAGTTAAACATTTCCCAATTCCCAACCCATCGTTCTTAAATTCTGATAAAACTATTTGCGTATAATGAAATACAGGTGTTTATAAAGATCCGCCTATCTTCATCAAAGTAGCCAGTAAAAATCTATCTATATAGGCTTGAAACAATAAATTTGACAGCGCTGATGACGCCAAACCAAAGGTACATAAGAAGCAGCTTAACCAAGATACGTCATCACCAATTAGACAAACTGTCCAGCAATCCGCGACGAAAATACGATTATGACCGGCACAGATGTCGAACCAAGGGACCAACCATCCGCCATTCGAACAAATTGTAACTCAAGTTACCAAGCGAGGTTGCACAATGGCAAGCATTCGGACTCGCGTTCGTGAGGACCTGGGTTCGATTACCTGTCCGGTCGTCTTAGTTGCGGTTGCCCTAAGTTTCTCGAATTCACTCTGGGCAAATACTGGGCTGGTTCCTTACCGTGGTCCATGGCCGATTCCTTGCCCATTCCTGCTACTCTGAGCTACTTGCCTCTTCTCTGATGTCCTCACTGTCGACAAGACGTTAAGCCCTACCGAAATTTAACTCAGGCTCACAGCTGATATATACACTGAGGTGACAAACGGAATGTATCAGCTGCCTGGTGACGCATAGGATAACTTCTATCCCCGTGAATTAGTAATTCGACAGGGCATCGATTGCTCCAGCGGACGAAAAACTTGTGTAGAGGTATTCTGTCATGTCGTATTGAAAGCTTTTCACAGATTCCTGATGTATTAGATCACATGACCTTGTGCTTGTACGAACGTCTACAGCACGCCTCTATAAAGGTTCGATTGAGCTCATGTCGGGTGAACTCAATGGCCACACCATTCCGGAAGCTCCTGCCACGAATGTGAGTGAGGTTTCAGACAGTGTGGCTTATTTGTTAGCATGGACGATTCGGCTCCACTGGTCACGATCATTTAACATAGTTTATCTTCTTCTGTAATGCCTTCAACGAGGTATGCCTATTCCCGATCCTCATGCATGTGGTACATTGCATAAAGGAATGGCGAACGTCCGCACAATCAACGTACACTCTAAACCTAAATTAGTGAACATGGAGTCGAAGCTGTAACAACCTGAGAAAACCACTCTACCCAACTTAGTTACGACTTAATATTACGGCGGGTGTCCCTTACTGATGAAAGGTAAGGTCACTTCATGGTGTTGTAAAATTTGCGTTTCTCTGAACATGTTATATTTAAAATTTTGCGTAAATTTCTCACGTGCAAAGTATTGCTGCACGTTCGGCACTGCATTTTTACAATCCAGTATCACGTGTTCTTTCAGAGTATTGAGTACCAAGAATAGTTGCCTTGCAAAAGCATAATGTACCACAAGCTTCGGGTCGTAGTACGATCCCACCCACCTCCACAATTCTTTATTAGTTGTTATATTCAATTAAACGTTATAGTTTAGACAAACATAATTCTCATGTAGTTTATGGTGTAAAAAATATGGAGGTATCCATTTCAAGAGCAAGTAATCGACAAAAATAAAGGTACGTGATACGTCGCATCCCCCCCCCCCCCCCACACGAAAATTCAGACGATGACGTGACACTGATTCCCAGTTAATTCGACTGGTTGGCCAGTCTGTAGCCGCCTCTCAATTGACTTTCAGTAAATATAATTTCACTGGCTGGCTTCTCTGACTCGGGTTTAGAGTGTACTGGAATTATCCAGCAGTTTGGTGGGCACGGTCATCCCCCTTTCAAACTCCAATATCCGTTGGCATTTATAGACGCTTCTGACAGTTCAAGAATTAAATGGTGCCTTTCCTTACCCTAACACTCCTGGAACACTTAAAAAAAAAAAACTGCCGTATCTAAGTGCGCTAGTCGGTTTGAGAGCGTCGTATAATTTTTGTTTTTAATGCGTTTGTTTCGAACATTTTTAAGGACATCTCCGTGTAAATAAATAAACCATGTAGGCAGTGTAAGGAAATCATTCAAGAATATTTTATTAAATAACCCATTTCCAGGAATATAAGCGTTGAACTTTAGCTTACGTCATCGGAAATGCATCGTTCAGAGAATATGAATAGACAACCGCACGCGCGGAGAGTCGTGTAGGTTACAAATAGAGTAGGCGATACGGTAGCAGCGCACGTCTTCAGACAATATCGTTGGTTAAGTAATGGAGTCGATATACTGTATATACTAAATATGTATAATTTTTTGCGTGGCCAGGCGAAAAACATTCACGCTTGCGTATCACACCCGCACCTGGGCCTTATCTGGGTAATGCGAGGCACAAGCGATTCTCTTCGCTCTCATCTAATTCATTTGGCCTTTGACTTGCTGTTGGGGCGACGTAACTTTATTTTGCCTGCTTACAAGCAGGCTATTATAATTTTTATTTTCTTTTCTTTAGCATTCCTATCGTCTCCATGGGGGACCGTTATACCTACCCCCTTTTATTTATTTATTTAATTATTTTATTTGTTGCTCTCTGATCTATCTCCAGGTAGTCTAAGGTAGTGAGTGGCATGGCTGATCCCGCTTTTAACTCATTTTCCTGACTCCCTCTTTTTACTATTCCAATTGTACGCCTTCACGGAGAAAAATATTTTCTAGAGAGACCATTTTGGCAAATAATTTTGTAGTTATTACAAAATAGTTTATTACTGGGCAAAAAACTTTAGTGGTGACAAGTAAATAATTCTGAGTTCACCACACAAATTATTTGGCAAAGTGAATATTTGCAAAACAATTGCGGTTGATGCAAAATATTTTTTTCCTGTGTTTTTACAGTAGCATTAACTATTTGAATACTATATTTTACTTCTCCTTTTTGGCTCGTTCCTCCAGTGTCAACAATTATTGGAGAGGGGTCCTCCGAACATCTTTTTGATTCCTCCCTTCCCCTTCCAACCCCATAGTCCTGAATCTTGCCATGTCTCATGTACCACAGATTATATAACTGCACAGAAGCAAAATTATGTGGCAGTTACTTCGATGTGAACGTACCCATTATCTGATTGGCTGGGTGAGTCTCTGGATACACGCCTTGTGCCCTATTGGCCATTGAATGCTGGACTCCAAGAAATTATTCGTAAAATTACTATACCAATGTATATGAATATTGAGAAATTGCAAATGGTAAACTATTTTCCCATGCATCCATAGTACCGTTTCTACATTCGCTCCCAAAACAGTCAAATGCGTAGGGAAGTCCCCAATCTGGTAATGTAAACACACTAAACGTTCCAACACCTGCAGTCTGAAATATGGTATTTTTTCCATACACTGTATAGGTTAAAAATTTCCACTACAGTTTTGGAAGTTTAACAGGAGTTATTTTACAGTGTGCGAAAGGTTAACTATTGGCTGGGCAGTGTACTGGTGAGTAGGTTACTAAGCGCTGATTGGCGAACGGCGTTACAACATATTTGTGGTGTGTGCAACTGGAGATGGCAGTTTGAGCGGCTGTTTCAACTCAGTATTCTTAACTCATTCAGACCCAGGGTACACAAATGTGTGCATTACGCACGTGTAGGTAATTTCTAATTTGTACTTCAAACTGCGAAACTTAATGACCAATGATCTTACCTGTGGGTAAATAATTCGCAAACCCTCTTATTGGTCTAATCGATTCATATTACTGTAGCCGAACATAAACCCTACAGGTCATTGGCTGTGACAACGAAAAAAGTGTTGTGTCGACTTAATTACAGCACGCATCTTAAATTATTTTTTGCAACATCTGTAACAATAAATTAAAGTGGATATGAAAGGGTTAAGCACTCTCTGATTGTGCTACGGAAGGGTGAAAATTGCGACAGGCTACAGAGATCATTATTTGAGCTCGCATAAATTTAATATTCTAGTATTGGTAAGGTACAATTTGAAATCAACCTGTGCGTAATTTCGATGGAGCACTACGCATTTACTAAACAGACGATTATGTGTTTAGAGCACAATAATAATTCCGGAAATATCTTGGTTGATTAGTACTTAACCACAGCACATTTGTTGTCATTGGCCAACGTCTTAGCAAAACCGACATTTTTGGTATTGTTACAGGTGCTGTATATGTGAATGTAATATTTTCGGTTCTTCGTAACACTCTTGTTAAGTTATAATAGTTATGTATTTTAAATGACAGTCTAGAGAAACTTTCCTTATTTTTGGTCACTACGGTAAAACTCTTGCTTAATCGGATGCTTTACTGGCGATGAGTAGCACCTAGCACCATAGCAAGGCTTATAAACATGATGTAAAGCCTTCTTGTGAGCAGACAAATGTTTCAATATCCACTATAATCAGATGGACTCTGCTTATTCAGGCCAGGCACAAGCTAGCCATGCAGGATGTCCGAAAAGTCTTCACCTGATTACAGACTTTATTTATATCCTCTATATGTAAGACAGAGATGTGAAACTGGTGCCGAAGTGTTGGCAAACTAACCAATTTTCTGTTGCAACAGGGCAATACATATGTAAGTCTCCACGTGAATACCCTACGTAACACATATTACATCTAGTCGATATACAATTTCTGTCCATACATTAGCCAACATCACAGAAGGGATCGACGCAATGCCTGTGAGTGAGTGAACTGAACAGATTTGGGCGACTCTTAACTGCGAGGTCTTGAGAGCTGATGAGGATGATTGAGGTGAGCATCCATGAGGTTCAAACTTAAATAGCTTTCGAAAATGAAAAAGCAAACGATATTGACGGTGACAAATTTTAACTACTGTTAGAAAGACAACTAAAATTTTAAATATCACCAATACGTTAAAAACTTAATATGGGCAATTTTTAATATAATTACAAAATGTATATACACGCACTTATTTATACCTCACCCAGCAAACACAACCTGTCGGCAAAGCGACGGAAAATTGTCGGCCCGATACCTGTTCTGTCGGCAAATGTCATTTCAATGCAAGCCGATAACCATCTGACAACGGCGTGAAGTCTTTTTTGAGACAGAACGTTTGCCGTTAGAAAAAAGACAATGGCCCGCTGTATTTTTTAGGATAACAGGTGGACATCACCGAAAATATGTCGGCATGGTATTGCAGAGCAAACATGTTGCAAGCATCTTAAAAATGTTTCTGGGCCGATTCCCATACAGTATCTTTGTCTTGACGGTAAGTTGGCAATTTTCTTATTTATTATGGCCCAGTAACATTTTCGAGACAAGGCCCTTTATCACAATAAGGATATAAATATGATGTCTTTTTGCCGACAAACTTTTGGAAGATGTTAGCTCGCTGTTAACGGCATGATGTCTTTTTGAGACGGAAAGTTTGCCGTTAGAAAAGAGACAACGGCCCACTGTATTCCTTAACCGGCCAACAATCGTCGACGAGACGTGAACAAGAGAGCACTGGAAGAGAGACAGCTACACATAAACACATACTGTAAATGTTACATTAACGAGCATATATTTTTGGACTTATTTATGATTGGAAAGAAAACAAAATACACGCGCAGAACGTCTAAAATACTCTATAATGTTCTGCTGTACGCCTTAGAATTTTCTGTCACCATGGCAAATCCAAACATTATTCACCGGAATACACAAATGTATCAGTGACGCGAGAAAGGAAGGCGGTTTGATTGCGCCATATATACAAAGTATTAAGAAATCTTTTTAATGCGTCATACATTTTAAATTACAATATAAAGACGGGTATTATGTTGTCGTAATAGTGAAGTTGGTTACGGCATTGTGTTAAAGAAAAAAAATCGTCGTACAGTGAGGCTATTATTGTTTCACGTTCAAATCTCAGCTGCTCACAGTTTTATGAAATAATGTTTTTATATATTTAAAACATGCATCTTATAAAAATTATATATTTTACTAATTTTCTTACAAAGTATTAAAATAACTCAGTAAAGTTTGGCACGAAATGGCAGCTAGTTTTGGGAGAATGCGTATTTTCCTTTGCAGCAATTACGGTTATCATTCAAATAGGACCTATGTGTTAAACACAACTACTAGCATACCTATAATTTCGTCTCTTATAATAACATAGCGGAATATAATTTACATACTTAGGTATAATTATATTTGTTTAACCTGGCTGATATATGTGCATAAGTTTAGTATAACAATTGTGGTTTTAGTCGCATTATTAATATTTATTATTGTATTCAAATATATTAATCAGAATGTTATGTTACAATATCAGTAAAATAAAAACTGTATAAAAATATTTTATAAGTAGGTTGGATTGTACTCGAGAACCTGAAACTGTACTAGGCCATGCACAAGTCAAGCTTTGACGCTTACCACTACACCACCACAACAATTAATTAGGCGTGTTTAGTAGTCATAGTTATATGTTTCGTAACGTTATGTGTAAACGTATCTCCAAGTCAAAATATTTCGTGTTTGGGAATTAAATTAACTTTCTGTGTACATAAAATTGCTTAACAAGGTGTAAGAGCTAGCTTAAGTTACAAACGGAATCGCTTTTGTGCTTTGAAATATAATTCGAGGGTTTTCGGCCTACGAGGTTAAAGCTGATCACATTTACCCGCCATTTTGCAAAGTTATACACACGAAGCGCACACAACGGCTATCGTCGACTACGACTGTTTTAAATGAAGCTTATTTCACTGGTTTCACTAATTTGGGCCACTTTACTCTAGTTTTTGTTAAGCGTGTGGGAGAGTTGTCCAACATACTACTGCTTATTTACGGACTTCAGCAGTACGAATCGAGTCGGTAAGGTTACCGAGGGGTCTCGTACCCCTCGCTACTATAACGAGATTTCTCGGTTCTCCACAGTTTAGTTGACGAGGATTTTCGTTAACGTACCGACATCTGTGGGTAAAAAGAAGTTACAGAATCGCTCTTCAATGACATCAACGATTTTTCTCGTTAACAGTCGTTACCCATCGTCATTAAGACAGCCAACGAGTTACAGAATACAGCAGCATGTCCGGCATCGTAGCGACATCCAGTCATCGCAGGCCCGACACCGCCGGCCAACAGGTAGCAGCCAGTCCATATTTCCATCGGGCCGCTTCCGGCATAAGACAGCGGGCCAGTATCGGGAGGCCGGAGTTTGTCGGCTAACTTTTACCGGCCCGATTCCGTCGCGTATTTTCCGTGTTAGCTGAGCATTTTTTGTCGTTGTTCTATGTAGTAGTGTTATATTGAGCGTGAGATCGAAATTCCGGTGAACGCTTTTTTTTACACTATTATATATGGATCACAAATTACGTTAATCAATAACTACATTACACAAAATGTTAATAATAATTAGGCCTATGCTTTTGTCACTTCACAATATTATTTTTAAATGTTTAAAGTAAATAATATTGCAAGTATCAAATAGTTCGAACAGCCAGCAATAATAAAGCAGTATTAAGATATGATGTTTATTTAATAGGCCTACACAAGTCTCTGTATAGCACTTTTAAAAGGGGGTGGCTCGCGTAGAGACTGATATACCGGCTCGCGCATCAAGCCTTATAGAAGATCGTGAAAAATTAATTACGACAGCAGGTATCGTGTAATACCGGCTTTAACCGGCGTAGTGAGTACATGTTTAACGTAAATATGATTATCGATATACTGATTAAGAAAATGGGAACATATTTAATGAAATTAGATCATATCATGTCTAAAGATTTAGATAAGATATAATGTGAATAAGAAAAAAAAAGCATTTCCTTGAAAAGATTAAAGTAAACTTAGATAAGCTTAAAAGGGACTATAACATCTTTTTTTATGAATAATATTACTTTTTTCTATAAATTATATATAGTTTTATTAAATACGTTGATCTCTATTACATTCCTAATCGTTTTTAATGGATTATTAAATAAACTTTATTTATTATGAATCAGAAGTTATTTTACTGATAAATAAATGTCATTTATTTCTTCGAGCAAGAAACTTAGCAGAGAAGTTTATCTCCAATGCTGGAGGTGCTGGTTTAAAGATATTTGAAAGTTGCTGGTGCGTGGACAGAGGGGAATGGGTGTTTGAACTTCTGACTTCTGGTTGAAGGGGAGAAATCAGGCTTCCCGAATGTTTGACCTGGGTATTTGAAAATTTTATCAATAGGGCTTCAGCCTATATGCCCCTTCCACTTTTTCCAGTTTGTTAGTTCGGTTCGCTTTGCGATGTCGCAGTCGTATGAAGACTACTTTCTTGGCTTACCTACGCAAGATTTTAACAAAGAGCTTAATGATTTTGATTGGGAGTATTTCAATAGACTAATAAACGATTCGGATGATTTAGTAACCGGTTTCTTAACTCCTTTAGAGGAGTTAAGAAACCGGTGATGGCGTCATTATCACCATCTACGAGAGTGTCCACAGCACAATCAGCTACTGCGTCCACATCTTCCAAGTTTGCAGCACTGTCCGCCACGCTGCCCATGTGTATGAGCATGTCCTCAGCACCATTAGATACCGCGTCCACATCTTCCAAGTGTGCAGCACTATCTGCCGCGGTGCCCATGTCTATGAGAGTGTCCACAAGCTCGCCAGCCAATGCGTCCACATCTTCCAAGTGTGCAGCACTATCTGCCGCGGTGCCCATGTCTATGAGAGTGTCCACAACCTCGTCAGCCAATGCGTCCACATCTTCCAAGAATGCAGCACCGTCCGGCACGCTGCCCATGTGTATGAGCATGTCCTCAGCACCATTAGATACCGCGTCCACATCTTCCAAGTGTGCAGCACTATCTGCCGCGGTGCCCATGTCTATGAGAGTGTCCACAACCTCGTCAGCCAATGCGTCCACATCTTCCAAGAATGCAGCACCGTCCGGCACGCTGCCCATGTGTATGAGCATGTCCTCAGCACCATTAGATACCGCGTCCACATCTTCCAAGTGTGCAGCACTATCTGCCGCGGTGCCCATGTCTATGAGAGTGTCCACAACCTCGTCAGCCAATGCGTCCACATCTTCCAAGAATGCAGCACCGTCCGGCACGGTGCTCCCACCTACAATGTTTGGAGCGTTAGACTTAAGGAGAAGAAAACGGGTGAGCAACGACTGCCGACACCCAACATTTGCTCGTGTTGTAGACCGTTAGATATAACGTTTCCTCTCCAAACATCTCTCCGAAAGCTGTATTTACCAATAGTAATTTGCTGCAGGAATTAGACGAATTTTTAAATTTTAATTTCGTTGTACCACCTGCTCCAAGTCAGTCATCTATTGAAAGATTGTCACCTGAAACACCGCGATATAAATTTATTTCTCCACCTCCGCCTATACTAAATCCATCATCGCATGAAATAATTTATAGCCCAATCTCCTTACCTCCTCCACCTCCTTCACCAATACTTGTTATTCCAGTTAAGAAACGCAAATTAAGCTTAGGTCTTAACCCTAGATATAAATTGTATTGAAAATTCACATTTTCAGTTATGAATGATTCCTCCCGTAGTCTAATTTCACAAATTTTTTCATTATTAATACATTGTAATGATTTTTTACTTGTAATAGGTTGAAAATTTTTTACAGTTTAATGATCAAAAATATAAATAAAATTCATTCAGGTCTAACGATTTGAAAGCAAAATTATTCATTAGTAACGAGTCTTAAAGAAATTTCAATAATTTGAAAAGGATTAAAAAAAATTCATTCAGTTTAAACAATTTTACAGAGAAATCATTAAGGTCAAACAATTTCGATAAAAGTTAAAAAAATTCATTAAAATGTTTGACGATTCCAAAGACGAATCATTAAATCTGATAAAAATTTCTTTCAAGTATTAACAAATTTTAAAAAGTTTGAAAGATGCTAAGAAAGCTTATTAAGAAACTTTATTATTATTTCAATGATATCATTATTTAAATTTTTCACTCTAAACACATTTTGACATCGTAATGGTGAACAGGGGTGTTTTTTAATGGTTAAGAAGCCTGTTTGGCTTGTACATGTAAACTATAGAGTAATTGAATATTTTTGAAATTGTATCATGTTATGGTGCGATTATTTTTTTACAGTTTTAGTGACGTAAGATTGAGTTTTTGGTTTTAAAAAAACCCTATTTGGCTTGTACATGTAAATTATAGAGTAATTGAATATTTTTGAAGTTGTATCAGGTTATTATGGGTTTATTTTTTTTTTACAGTTTTAGTGACGTAAGATGGAGTTTTTGGTTAAAAAAAAAGCCTGTCTGTCTTGAACATGTAAATTTTAACATGATAAAAAAAAAAAAGATTGTATTTATTTCATAATTTTTGATGTAATATACATTAACGCTTTCGGTGTGTACTGTTTTTCAGAAGTCAGTGCTAAACAATGTTTGTATTTCATTTAAGGTTGTGATGTAACATGAAGTAATGATTTTAAGTTGTGATGTTTTTCAGAAGGTAATGGTAAGAAAAATTATTGTATTTCATTATAATTTGTGATGTAATACGTTTAATGCCATGATGTATAATTTATTCTGCCTTGAATGTGATTAGGAAATTTTTTTAATAAAACATTTTCTTTCGTGTTAAAACAAATAGTAAGGCTTATTATTATTTTTTAATTCCACAGATGACTAACTTTTTTCCATAATAGCTTATGTTTAATGAATGATGGTTTATTGGTAGTGAAGAGAAATGAGTAGGTGTCTATCAGTAATGGTGAGCTGATGACTTGTATTAAAAAAATTCAGGATAACTGTGCTTGCTTTCACAAAGAAAATTTAATTTTATTGACTTAATAACTAACTTTGAAGGGATGAGGGAAAGTAACAAAAAATAATGGAGAAAATCAAACATAGCTGAATGAATGAATTAAGGTTTGCAAAGGAATGAGGCAACATGTTAGTATCTTGAGAAAACCTTGGTCTGCTCAACTTGGAGTAGGACACAACGCTGTGCTGACCAACATTTGTAACACCCCAGGGGAATATATTGAAAGCGAGCATTCCCACATACCTTTTGCAGAGACAGGTAGCAATGACGTCTGTCCCTCCTTGGCTTCGATCTACGACTGCATCCACCAGAAACCAGCGAACAGACTCCAGCAAACATTTTAAATATTTAATTTTACATACAAGCACACAAATTACACGAGTTCCTGTTCAAGATACAATACGATGATGTCCAGAGAAGAAGATAAACATAATATATTTGAACTTTATTTTAATAAAATAATTCAACTCAAGTTATGTAAAAATAGCAGTATATTTTCTGTAAATTTGCGAGAATTTGGATCTTTTAGTAAGAAAGTAAGAATAATGTTGAAATAGCTATTTTTAAACTCTGAGGAACATGATTTCCGCATGTATTCATACTATTTTGTTAAACGTATATCTTAAACTGTTAAAATATTAAATAAATTGAAATATATACATTTTATGTTACATGGAATACATTTTTGCTGTTGGAAATGTTTTGGTTAGACGTAAAGAAAGGGAACGTGTTGGTTACCATGCTTGCCTCCCTGGGCAGGTCACGACATAAAAACAAATTTTTTCGCAATGTGTAGAGTCGTGATAGACATTGGTCTGTGTGTTTTATCGGAAATCTCTCTCATTTCCCCTACTATCTCGTGCACGACTTCTTGCCTCGCTTCACACTCATTGGCTCTCAAGACATCGATGTTAAGAGCTGCGTAAATCTCTCCCAATATTTTTTCTCTTCTGTACGTCGAATTGATAGTAAACAAATTTAATAACGAGCGAATACTTGTAGAAAACATTTCTTAACAAGTGAAGAAATTTGTCTTGTATTTCTATGTGATTATACAAATCATAGTTTGCTTGATTCAAATATACATTCGTTGTTGTTTGAATTCTAAATCTGTGGCTTATATTGGGAACTTGATTTCAGGGACTTGTAATTTTTTTTTTCACTCTTCATATAGTCAACCTGTTGCATAAGGTTAAAACCACAGCAAGTGAGGCTAAATCTCTAGGAGTATGCATTCAGAGGGTCGGCAATATGAAGCAGGGGAGCCAACACTAGAAAAAGTGTTCTGAATACTCCAACAGGGAGGGTATGTTGTCTTGAAACAGATACTGCAGGAGCGACAACTCACGAAAAAATACGAAAAAGCATCCTCAGGACTGGGGTATGTAAAACTGGTTTTTGCGAGCACCAGGATGGATTGATACTGGAGGTCTTCAGAAAAAGTCGCCTTTGGGAGTAGGGGTGGTAGGAGGCACGTTCCTCTGAACTCGGGCCGGTTCTGAGGGCGAGGGGTAAAGGGTAAGCTGGTTACGAGCAGCCTGTTCCCGATCTGCACGCAACTAAGCAGTTGCCGCCATCTTAACTCAGTGTGGAAAAAAATGACAATCGCACGCAGCCCGGGTGGATGACCTCCAGAACCACACACTCAGACGAGGGGTGGTAGGTGGTGTAGGGGTAGTTGGCATCGAGGAGTCGGACTGGCTCTGAGGGGTGGAGGGTAGGTTTGGGAGGGGGTGCAGGCTGGGTCCTCCCAATGTGAACACAAGGAGGCAGTTGATGCCATCTTGAGAAATTACCAAAAACATTTGATGATTGCAGGCAGCTTTGGGCAGCGCTCACTGTCGAGAAGTGGGGAGGGGAAATGGGTTGCAAGCTAGTTTCTTGACCTCAGGGTCCTGCAGATGTGGTTTGGTGGGGAGGGGAAATGGGGTGTAGGGAGTTCTGGAGCGAAGTGACCTCAGCTATCCCAGTGGACACCATTGCAGTCGCTCATCAGCACTTGTGTGAGACAGAAATGCTACTCGTCAACTCCTCTGAACCAGCTAAACACCACACCTCTAGACACTTGGTGGCCAATGAGGCCACCCTCGGGGGGCAGCTCAAACTACGCACTGGCGGCCATCGCACCTACCTTCATCTCTATAGTGTTACCCGCGATTAACATTTTAAAATACAAACTATTTTATCGGGAAACGTTTTCCACGTGTTTAGTCATTATTGCGATAAGATTTTCAATTTCTGTGTTTGGTAGACGAAATTACCGTTTGTGTTAACAAATATGACACACACTTTATGGAAATTTGTAGTACGTCTGTATAAAGTGTTGCACAATTATGCTTCATGGGCTTATGTACTTCTTCATATCATCAGAGCGTACCTACAATTTTACCGAAATAATTAATATTGAAAGTGAATAATTCTGAAAATAGTGAGACTTTAGTTAAAAAATTATTGTTTCGTTGTCTGTTGTAGGACGAATGCAGATTTTTCTCATATATTTCAACTTATTTGCCTTCAAAACGCCGGATTTGCTTCACATATATAATCAGGCTCTCCACACAAACACAGCTTATAAGAGGACAAGAGGACATAATTCTACATTGGACTCATTAATACATCAGACTCAACATCAAATGGACATGTTTTAAAAAATACTCAATATATGTGCAAGAGGCATTAAGTAGTGTACATGTATTTCTATAATGCTATTGTGTCTGTTCAAAATTTAAATCGTATAATTTAAATGCAAGGTTGGAAATCTCTATTTATTCATACTGACTAGCTGGTTTTCGTTTAGTGAGTTTACACTTGTTGACATCAGATGTTATTCACATAGTTAAAATTATCTCTTGTGTAAATTATATTTCTATGCTCGAAACTTTTTTTACCATCATGACTCACACAATTCCACTTATTATTCACGTAGTTATTTGAAATTTCTGATTCGATGCGTGTAACTTATTCATAAGTAGAACACTCTGAAATTCTCAAATGTTTAACTGCATTCCGAAAACAGATCGTTTAACACAAAAATCGCATCTTTCTAAGTCGTCTATCTACCATCTACAAGCAATAACCACCAAAAAAACATAAAATTTACTTTTAGGCCACACATAGAAATCGCTTAAACATGCTGAATTTCTCTCGTGGGTTAAGTATATTCGTAAAAATCGACTATCTACCACCATCATCCCTACAAATATCTCAAAATTAGAAAAATTAGAAAAAAATAGCCTTATCACACTATTGCACTAAACTCTACACCTATATAAGACATTGCAACCCACCACTCTGCTCAGTGGCCTCCAGGACACCACATCGTCAACATTGTACAGAGCTCCTACAACCCCATTCCCCCCCACCCAAAAAGAAAGAAAGAAAGCCAAGTAAAAATTGACCCTTACCATTTTTAATCGGATTAAGAAAATTTTAATCGGATTTAGATCAAATTAAGAATTTTTTGATCGGATTAAAATCGGATAAGTATGAACCCTTTCTTGAATAGCCCTTTCAATTAATTTGATATCAAATCGATAATCATATTAATCAAAAGGCAGCATCCTTTGAATCTAGGACCATCACGCCCGTGCTACTCATGTCCTTCGTTTCAATCTACAGGTTGAAGCGAGGAGTTTGCCCCTGTTGTACTAACTAGTGCAGTGTTCACAACAGCTGGATTTGACATACAGTTGCATTAGAGGTTTAAACATTTTCAATCTGAGTACTGTATTTTTTAGCACATTATTAATTACGTAGCAGTGTTTGTTTATATACCTCCAGGACAATATCATATTGTTCTGCAACTATATGTATGCGTTCATTTATATATCTGCATGTGTGTGTACACACAGGTAGTTCGTAACAGTGCATTTAAACTGCGTACTTTTTATTTCACCTAGATTAAGGGTTGTTAAATATTGCATGGTTGTTTTTCCATGAAAACCATTTAATTCCTGGTGAGGTTGCCCTCGATGTTCGTATGTGGGGAACATAACGGATGTTGCCACAAGCTGGTTGGTTTTCTCAGGTTGCTGTGGTTTCCCCCATCATAACCTTTCATTGCTGCTCCATATCCATATCACTTCACCCTCATCAACTCTGAAATTCTCAATTGTTAAGTGACTCCCAAATCTTACACTATCATTTTGACTTAAAAAAAAAATAGTTAAAAGAATATGTTAATTTTTTTTAAAATTTGATGTTCTCTGAATGAATACATAAAGCAAGTTTCATATTAAATTGAATTTACATCTCGTCTCATATGATATTAAATATACACCACTCAAATTATTTTTTGTTTGTTCAGACGACAGAAAATACCAGTGACAGCGTTGTCTTTGGAGCTGAATAATGCAATGATCCGATTTTTCTTCCAATTTTCATAAATGCAGCTAAACTTCATAATTTTAATTAAGAGTTATTTGTAAATCAAATATCATTTTCACTAAACAATATGTGTGGCCACAAAGCGCTGCCGTAGCACTGGCCGTTACTGCTGCAAGCAGCATTGCAGGTTCAGCTAAATAAACTGCTTCTAGCGACAATGCTTTTTCTTAGAGGGGTGTCTGTTTGCCAAGTTTCTGCTACGTGGCTCTGAGATATGGAAAATGTATATTTTTTAATGTATCTAGAGGAGAATTTCACACTAAAAATAACAATTGTACGAGTTGGTAGGTAACAACAAATACATTTTGTAACAAGTGTGTGTGTGTGTGTGTGTGTGTGTGTGGACCACTTTGGCAGTGGTTAGTAGGCTACATGTGCACTTGTTATCGACACCATTGTGATGAATGCATATTTCACCCATTGTAGTTCAACAGTGTATCCTAATCTAATCAAACTGCTAAAGTAACGTAAAATGTTGGTGAATAGGTATTCACACGTTTTACCCTAACCATGATAATAGGGCGGTTGCTGTATTATCTCTAAAATTGTATTTATAGAAATTATATCCCATTGTAACAAATTCAATTGTTTCAAATAAAAGGAAAAGTGTTGTAACTCACAATGTGAAAATTTTTAGCATGTTAGGCTGAATTAAAATCGTGGTAAATGACTGACTAAGCCCTTGGAACTAAATTACACTTTTGGAGAAAGATAAACGCAATATTTGTAGATATAGGAAATAAAATTACCCAGATATGTATCGCCCCCCCCCCTCATTTTTCTTCTGAAACGTTGTTAAAATACATGATTGTCCAGTGCAGGCAATGCAGTAAAAATTCTAATTTCAGAGTTTTAGTTATGTACCACGGGTAATTTAGCCCTGTGCAATATTGCAGAAGCAATAAATTAAACTGTACCTTACAATCAGGGATAGTTAAATATAAAACTAAAATCAGAACACATATATAATGTAATAAAAAGAGAGGGAATAACTAAAATCGGAGTTCAAATATCTACCAGAAACCATATACCATAATGACATCAAATATGTATACAGGAGATGAAGTCATATTGGAAACAAAACTCTCAAGTGATTGTCAGTGTTAGGGAATTAAAATAGAAAGGCCACCAAATAACTATTTATTCGTGGCCCAAGAACATGTGAACTTTGCCATCCAAAACTCTTCTAGGCTGCTGGTCGCTGTTTTGTTGTTCTCATTAGTGATAAGCAACCTGCGTCTCATATACCTATAACATTTGCCTACTGCCTCACGAAAATCAACTACAATGCCATATTTTTGTAAATTTGAACACTCTCAAGAAATATATCCTTTCTCACGTCGTAATTTAGTTGTAACTTAGTTGTCAACATCAAAATGTGTGACGTCGCCAACATACCAGCAAGTACCGTAGGTATATTTTAGGAAGATAATAATAATTAAAAATGGGTGTAAACGATATTCTACCACACGGTAGCGGTAGCACGCTTGTTATGCTATATCTAAAACAAGAGCTTATTGTCGCCCATAACCGAATACTGGGCATGTGTGATCTGACGATCGGTAGCTTTATGGGAACATTATTTGATTACACAACTAACGCAAGCCAATAATAAACTAGTGAAACTTAACGCCTGAATTGTAACCATCCTTTTATTCAACACCAAATACTACGAAAGTAACCTTCCTCACGTCATACAACGTAAACACAATGATTTGGGCTACAGTCAATATGGCGGCTGGAGCGTCCATAGTAAAACCGCCTATGTCCAGTGGCTTCTACTACGTCACAACATTCCAACTCCTGTATACTCCTACCTCCGTGGAATATACTATATAGGTATACTTTCGAAATATGTCTTTTTTAAGAATATAAACAAGATAAAAAACAAGAATCCGATATGGCGGGGGATAGGTTCTCTTAAACGCGAGCTCCGGGATTCCCGGACGTGGCTCGGGCGTCACGCGCGGGTGGGCGTACGGTTGAAGAAGGGCGTACGATAAAATGAAGGGGTGGAAAAGGACGGAGGGCGGAAACGAGACAGTCAGACAAGGACGCCGCGCAAGTTGTGCAACGAGAGTGAAAGGGAGTCTGGAGTGAAGAGCGAAGTAGGGGAAGGGATGGGTGGTTGGTTTGGAAGGCCGTCGGAGGGGAAGTGCCAGCTCGTAGTGCTGCCGCCGGAGGGGAAGTGCCAGCTGTTAGTGCTGCCGCCGGAGGGGAAGTGCACGATGTTCGATCGCGGGAGGGGAATTGAGCGTCTCTCGGATGAATGAAGCGAACTTCAGTCGCGCCGCGGCTGGGCTGGCGGCAGCATGCGTGGAGTAAGTGAGGCAGTATATGCTGCGCGCGCACGCAGCTCGCACGTTTACGAGCGCGGCCGCCAGTGAAGTTGCCTCAGCGCCACCTCCGGTGACCAACTCTCTCATGATCATGCGTCCCTCCCCTAGCCAACCAAAAACTCACCCACTCTCTATCACGGCGGCGTAAGTTCCCCTAGTTTACATGTACTAACTTTCTCCCTCATGGAAACTTGTCATTCAAATGTTAACAATGCGTACTTCACATGCTGTATGCGCAGCATGTGAACTATTAATCGCAAACTTGAGTGCGATATGTCTATTCACACAAACTTATTTTTTTCCAAGCTTTTATATTTAGGAATATGAAATAAAGCTATATAAAGATAAATTCCAAAATGACTAGTGGTACTGCCTCTATTTGCCTTTTTAAGTTGGACGTCATACTTTGCGGTAAACACTTCGTTTTGGTCCGTGTATTACGACAGAATTTTGTAGAAGTTTCCTTGCAATAAAATTCCCATCAAATGAACGGGCAAATGTGAAGTGAAAGCAAATTACACGATTTACACTTGTTTACACGATGCCAATGATTGCGATTTTACTGGGAAGTATTGCCGGCAATGAAAGGTAGCTAAGGAAAAAGTTTTGTAGAAAGTTATTTTCAGGCGGTCTCCATATGTGAAGTCACGAGGGTACCTGTTCGCATTTCGCGTAAGCCATGGAAGCGGATGTCGGTTAAAATGTTAAATTTCAAGGGCAGTATAATATGAAAACTCTCAACCGGTTAACCTTCTGATATAAAGCGAGAACATATCAAATAACATGTAAACATTATATTAATATATTCAATATTCAAACAAAAAATAAATGTTTATAAAACATATAAATTGTGTAAGTCTATTACTTATCAATAAAATATATTATTATAAAATACTATAAAATATTCCAAAAGATTTAAAAAATCGTTTAAAATCTACTCATAACCCTTATCAAAGTTACATTAATTACGCTATTTTTTATATTTCTCTTTGCAAAAGTCTGTATTTTTACAATTTCTCTCTCATAGTCAGTGGGCTAAACAAAGTTCGTTAAGAAAAGGAGGTCTTAATTAAATAAATAAGTCAATTATAATTTCCTAATTTTATTTACAATAAACACAAATCCCTCGAATCAAAATATCATAATTACATTATTACTAGCTGTTTGTAATTAATGACTTTAATCAATAGAGCAATTTACAATTACCTCAAAGATATTACCACAATTAAATAATTAAAAAAATCAGTCAATATTTGAGTTCCAATATTTACAATAAAATCCGTATTATATGTTCACTCAGTCCCACCTCAGTTTAGTCCATGTCCCGCCAGTCCGCAATGTTCTAGAGTCCTCCGAGCGCCCTCACACACAGTAGTCTTCACTCGCCGAGTTTCACGCCCTCTCGTCCATACACACCACGAATACCTCACCTGTCGTCGCCCACACATAACTTTGCACTCCGCACTCACCCAGGTGGCCTTCGCCATAGATTGCTGGCCATTGGACAGCTGCAATATTTATATTTATGGGGCCGTAAGCCATTACCTAGAAATTTCTCTAAATCCAGCACATATATACATATATATATCACCCAAGTGATTTTTTTTTTTACATGTCCTAGCCAGATGAAAAAGTGCATTTACCTTTTTGTAAAATTCTTATAGTGTAAATTATTATCAAAATTAGTTAAGCGATAGCTAAGTTCGTAGAATATACAAACACACACAAACATTATGTGATTATAACTCAATTCACTGACTCCGTACTCTTAAACTAAATAAATTTATTTGAACTCCGCTCAAAGGTATCCAATATATAGGTTCTATATGACTCCAAAAATTTTTAAGACTTCTTAATTTCACAGTATTAGGTTCATTAGCAAAACTTACTTGTGCTCCATTGAAGTACTCGTCTACCCAATGTGGAGCTAACCTGCTCAATAGATCCTGCGAAATAATATATATACTACATTTCTCAGGCAACATAATCTCCCTAGACGGTAAAGAAATTATTATTTGTAGAAATCATTCATAATGTAGTTACCTATAACACGACTTATTAAAATCACTACTACGGTTTACATTAATGGTATAACAAAAAACAAAAGCAAGGAAACAATTTTGAAAATTTTTCGTCTACATAAAATTATTACTATAGCCACCGTATTTCACAATACTTTTGTATACCGAATACGGTAGGACTATTATGAAAACTTTCTGAAATATCCTATAAAAGCTTAATTTATTCAGACAGGAGATACAATGTTAACTAAAGAATGATTTAAATTGTCTCATTAGTTTCTGACTATGTAAAGTTTGGTAGAAAATAATTAGCTACCTTATTGCATTAAGAATATTAATATATCCAACGTACACACATACATATGCTAAGATTCAGCTCTGCCGCTGTCAGAGAATAATTCTTTCACAATTCAATATGTCGTTAAAAATCGAAAACAAATCGGTACTTGCTCTCTAATAGCGTTAACACGTGTTTCTTACATCAAACCGTCATAGCACTGTGCATCTAAAATACGAACCTTGAATGTCTTAAATCATTTATGTCTTATTAATCTCAAATTTGCGTTACTTATACCTAGGGGAACCCGCATTTCCACGAAAAGATTTCACGACCAGTTGTACTTTATAACACTTTAGCTCACTGAGCGACGTGCGCCCAGAACAGTTAGTGACGATGGGTGTAAATTAGTTCCTTATCTCAACGCCGAAAAACAATAGTCAGGTAACAGTTGGTGACAACTGAAATAAATTATTTTGCTTTGTGTTTTTTAATGCACCACAGAGTAAAAATGAGCAGATTAGTAAAATATATACGTTTTTAATAATCTCACAGTTTCACTTGAACCAACGCATGAAAAAAGGAATGAGGCCCATGGCACCGTTAATTTTAAATAAGGCAATATAATAGGTTACACAACGTGCATACAAGTATATCTCAAGCAGGGCTTTAAAAAGTGCTCGTTTTATAGTGAACAACCTATAGAATTTAAACATGCACACAGACGCCATTCTGTCAGTTCACTAACGGCAAGTGCTGCCAACTTAATTAAATGTTATTAGTGGGAGATGGATGGTTCTAGCTCATTTTTGCCCTTATTAACATCAGGTGTATTTGATTAATTTGGAAGGGGTCTCAGTCAGGATAGGAAAAACTACTGCTTCGCTCTTATTTACAATGGGTGCATATGTTTAACCTGGGAGGGGATCCCGGATGACATCCCTCTGAGTGCCTGCCCCATCACCTCCCAACCCTTCTGAAGTAGTGGGAGCGGGGCGGTTCTGAAACAGGAAGTGCCCAAAGGGTTAACCTGATGCACAAAGGGTTAAACATATCCAGTGTAAGCATGCAAAAATGGTTTAAATATTGCAAGAAAGGGTTAAATATTCTTAAAAAGGGATAAATTGGGGTAAAAAGGTTTTAATTTTATTTAAAGATTTAAATTGATTGAAAGGGTTAAATGTATTGATAGGGTTAAGTGTCCAAAGGTTAGATGTTGCCTCTTTGGAGTCAGTTAGACGACTGAGCACTAAGAGGCGGGAGCAGCAGCACATTTGGGTTAACCCCTCCTTGGAGCGAGAATGTCATAAGGACCATTTATGAAGTTGACAATTCTGTGTCTGGCGATGAAAGGAGCTGTAATGGTGGGCGAGGGGAGGGGGAGAGATCTGCCATGGTCGGAGTCTGACCAGGGAATGAGCTCTGAGAATTGATGAGGGGAGGGGAGCGGCAGAGGTCTGCCCTGATCGGAGATAAACGATGGAATGAACTCTGTGGCAGGGTGAGGAGAGGGGGAGGTCCATTCTGTTTAAAGTCTGATGAGGAAATAGCTCTGTAGTTGGTAGAGGAAGGGAGGGGGACAGAGCAACAGAGCTGGCTGATGTTGGAATGACTAGGAGTGGTGGTTGAGTGGAAAGGCAGTGTCGTGAGTGGTAGGGGCCTGTCCTGGTCGTTCCTAGCAAGGGAATAAGCTGTGATGTTAGGTGAGGGAAGGGAGAGGGTAGAGCAGCAGAGAAGGTCCATCCTGGTCACTGGCCGGCGAGGGAAAGAACTCTGAGGGAGATTCAATGCTGCTTCTTTGCTGTCCGCTGCACGACTGAGCGCGGGAGCGGAGATGCCGTGCTGAAGGGCTCCAAGGAACTAAGGTCGGAATTGTGGAAATACAGAATTGTAATAACCCAGAGTTTGAAAAATAAAAATTTTTGACTGAAACTAATATTGCATTTGAATAATATCGAATTGAATAATTACAAATTGAGCAAATTACTAGCACCAAAAATTAAATATATACTGAGAAACTAGTAGCAATGAAACATTAAATATAATCAAACAAATCAATCATAACCACCAACACAATTAAAACTAATAAATCACAAACAGCAAGACATTAAATATATTCCGAAAAATATAATTAAAAAAAGCGCTGAGACAATTAAACAATTACTAGGTATGAGCAAAGAAAATTTAATTACCAATGAAATATTAAATATTATTATCAAATTAATCACAGACACTGAGATATTAATTAAAAATTACCAAAACATTAATTAAGCAATTACTAAGTATGCAAAACAAGAGGCTAATTACCTACACCCTACACTGTCTGCTCATAACTGAACACATATTTGAATTTATCATTAATCATATCCCCAGGCCAAAGACCCTAACACTTATTATTTTAATTAATAAATACTGTGAATGAATATTTAGTAAATGTGTACACCACTTCGTGCGAGAGCCTCCTATGTTCCATCGTATATATTTCGCTTTTTGAAGTACGAGTTATTTTACATTTTATTTTATACAAAGTCTGTTTCAGTAAAGTGTCTTATAATATTTGTCATCCATATAACTGTTACATACTCTTCCATAAGACTGTTTTCCCATCATTTCAATTTAGTAAATGTGTTTAACATATTCTTTCAGTAAACTGTAAATTTGAATAAAGACTGTTCAATCATGTAAACTAATATACTAATCATGTAGCGCAGAACGGCTGATCACGCCTGTATCCCGCCGCCCTCGTGCATCGTGCGAAGTTTGCTGAATGCCATACACTACACACCTCATCGGCTCTCAAGCTCCAGTCCGCCCTATGCCAAGCTTCGCTCGCTACGTAATGCACAAAACCATCTATTAATTTAATTACATGGTTCTTCCATATTTTTAACGAACCTACTACTTCATTTTCACACGTGTATTACAACCAACATGTCCTTTGTTTGACGAAAAATATTCTAACATACAAAAACTCCAAATTGTCTTAGTGTTTATTTGTGTATCAATAGACCAGTAAACGATTTATCGTATGACTTTAATTCCATCAGCTCGTGCAATACTATCACAGTAAACTATTTTTTAGGGTAAGATTCATTCTATGTGATTTCGTAATATATTATTAAAAAAATTTAATGAAACGGACTGTCTGATATGCTCCTTCATGTATTCGATGTTTCCCACTTGCTCAGAATTAACAAAAGACTTTAACTCGACAGGATTTGAGAAGTGTGTAATATAGGAGAATTCACGCCTTTCATTCACCCTCTTGCATCGCGCTCCAGCTCCCACAGGGCAAAGCACTAGAACTGAGAAGTTCATGCCTCCGGCGGCAGAGAGCTCTACTAGCCATCTCTCTCCTCTTTCACTTCCCCCCCACACACACACGAAGCCTCCATCCATGATCGTATGCAAAGCTGTTCGCTTTACACAACTGTGTTAAAACAATGTTTAGTGTTATAAGCCCATATATTCATTTTATGCAAACTCATGGTCTCATCACTATTTATTGTTTAAATATCACTCAAATATAATTACGCGTACATCAACCCCGACAGGTTAGCCAAACATTTGATAGTCTGATTCCACTCAACTTAGGTTCGCAACCGACGCCGCTCAATGTTAACCGTAAATACCAGAATTCAGATCAAGGCATAAGTACACGACATCTGTTTCAAATTGCAAGACTCTATATCCTGTCAAGAAATCCCAGAATTTGTCCAGGAAGCATTTCCCACATTCCTATTTCCTTAGTATTTGAATTTCTTAGAAGGCCAATTTTACTAATTAAAAAATGCAATCTGTAATAATCAGTTTCAATACAAACTTACCAGCCAATTGCGAAAGTTTACAAGCAAAACTAAATATGTGACAACTATATCAATGAAAACACTTATAAATCACTTCTGAATTATTAGCATGAAAAATTGATCAGTAAAGTACACACACACACACACACAATTCTATTTAGTTATAATTTCATGTCTTTCCCGCCTCATATTACTATTTACCACCTTGTGTAAATGACTCGCACCACTGATCAATCTTTTTGTCAGTAAATGTGCATTACAATACTCGTGTTGTAGCGCAAACTATATCTCCGTGAGACACAGAGTTTTGATTGGTCTGCCAGGCACAGAGCAGCAGCATGGAGATCTCACTGGCTCGTTCCATCACAGCTGTAGAAAGCATATTATCTAATCGGTGTATAGTTGTTATATATATAATGTAAGAATGTGTTACTTTAATATCATTCGTAAGCTGAGTGTTTTTTTTTTTCACAAGTTTTCAATCCCACAAATTTATTCACATTTTACGTGATCATTATTTAGTTTCTTTAGGAAAAATCTTTTGTTTATGTAAAATAAGGTTCGATGCGTGAACCAAGAAAAATTATATTCTCCCTGTCGCATCACACCCAAACATTTTAACTGTGTTATTCCCGATGTGTCTTAGTTGAAATATTGTAAGTGAGTAGTAAGTTCACTAATACATATTCAAAGAAAATCGCAGTGATTTTTACTAACTTGGATGCTTTTCCTAGGTTTCCTCGGTAACCGTCAACACCTTCATGAACTGTGTCTTTCGCAGCCGACAAAAATATTCGTGTGATTCAAAACGATATTCAGAGTTATGGGTTGATTACAGAAAAGGGGGGGGGGGGGGGGGGAGATGCATTCGAACATCTTCTGCAAACCAGCTTTACCTACTCCAAGCTAGACGAGCATTTGTGTCTCTGCACACGGTCGACAACGTAACAAGAAAATATTACTACAATTACTCGTTTTAAGATTCCACAAATCTGTTGAAAAAACATTCCTTCAAGACACGAATAGTAAGACATGTTGAACGGTATTTATTTATTTTTCCTTTTGTGAGGTATATACGTTTATGTGTTACGAACGTGACCCGGGTGTTTAGCAAACAATTTCTGTACGTGGGAAAGAAAATATTTGACCAACGCTAAGTGAAGGAAAGTTATCAGATTTCCATAGATTTCACTTAAAACTGTCCTGAATAACAAAGAAATTTACCTAAACATCTAACACTTGGCGTCTGCCGAAGTGTTCCGTAGAGCCATGGAAGGTGATAATTTTGAATATATATAAAATAAGTAACATTAACTAAATTACTGGCAACATACAATTTTATTATTCATCTTTGGTTGATAAATTATAACAGTATTGCTAACCTCTTACCCCACACGTAATGAATTTAGTGTGAATTTAATATCCTTCCCTCCATTTTTACCACAGATGAAGCATATTTAGGTATGTAGATTTTGAATGTATTATTGGTAATAATTTTAGCTTTTCACTTAGTTTTAAAATTATCAAATAATGCAGAATTTATTAGTCCCTATTTTCTGGAGCCAATGCGACGAATGGTAATTTTGCTACAGAACATCTTCGTAATATTTAAAATTAATCATGGTTGAGTTTATTTGAAGCACATTACGCCTATCTATCAAATTGTATTCTTCAAATTTAAATTAACAGAGCCAGCTACAAACTGTAGGCCATATAGGAGGCAAAATACAAATGTACACCTCTTATAAGCTTGCTGATATTTTAAAATGCTGTTAACACATATAATCACATACCTGTATTCTACATTTTTAAACAAAAGAAAAATTAATACTAAGCATTGGGCAGTTTCGATCTCGGTTGTGTTACAAGGTACGTAATTTAACCACTGAGTACACACACTTTGTATATAGTGGTAGCTTTAAATAAATAAAAACAACCAAACACAAATTCAATACATTCCTAAATTTATCACTTACGTATCATTTTTCGGCTTTATCCAAATCAAAAACTATTTACTTACAAAAATAAATAGGGAAGTGTATTGGAATTATTTCACGAACAAAATATGTACACGAATTCATTCATATTTTCAGTTGATCGGCGTTTCTCCACTCACACTGATAATGGTACTAATATTTAACACTATTAATATATACAAATAGCACACACACACATATATATATCCTTATATATATATACTTCCATCATGAAAAGTTTCCAATACGTTCACTTCAATCCCAATAGCACGCTAGTCGACCGCTTGCTCGACAAGGTGGAACTTGGTAATCACAGCAAAGATATTAGTGACTCGACGTGTACCAGAATTTACACCAGGACAAGATATTTTCGGAATTCACCTTCTCAATACTATGTTACTAATCAATTTGTTTTTTTACAAAACAAACAATCCCGTTTCCATGACCAAGCCTTCGTACATCGACGCAAAATATCAAGAATGAGTGTATATATATATACACACACACACACGCACACAATTTGGGACACATCTGGGAATATGCGCACTTGTCATAATAAGTGTTTCACTTCGTCTACACTTTGATGGACGTCTCACTGTACTTGATAATGATGATGATGATGATGAAGCACTTTAACTTATCTCGGTGTTTCACTTTGTTGGAGTTGAAGTCGCAGATAGACAGGCGAGTGGAGGCCGTGGTTCAAAGCAGGGGAAAGCAGACTAGCGAATCTTGCAGACTGACGATATGCCCTCGTAACAGTTGTTGGTGTGGCAGTTGACGTCGAGTTCATTACAGTAGATGTTGTTGGCAGATGACAAGCAGATTCTGGTAGAGTGATGAGACGCCCTCGTAACAGTCGATGGAGGCAGCTAGTGATGTTATTGAAGCAGGTGTAGAACTCAGTTAGCGATTGTGTTGTGGCGAGTAAACGGAAGAAAAAATTTATCGCCAGCACATCTGATCGGTGAAAGGTGAATGAGCATTGACGGTTTGATGAGTAGACCCCGAAGCCCGGAACACATCTATCCACCATGACAGCTGAAAGGCAATATCCACGAAAAACCATTATAGGCTATTCACGGAAATGTGAGCACTTTTGAATGCCTTTCTGATTTGGAATAATAGTCAATAAATATATTTTATTGTAGTTTTGTACGTTAACTTCCGAGTGCGGTGGAATATACATGCTGGGTTTATTACTTACATGGCAATATTTATTTAAATAGTAGTTAAGGGATAAAAAATGGCCGAAAGAAAAAGTAACTAGGACTTCAAAAGTGCTCACTTTACCGTGAACAGCCTATACCACGAAGCCGCCCTGGAAGGGCGTGGCAGCTCTCGGAGCAGAGCGTTGAGGGTACGCTCGGCGAACGATAGTGAATGAGCAGACCTGCCAGCACCCTGCAGCAGCAGCCGGGAACCAAGGCCTGGCTACTCCGAAACCTTTACCTTGGCTCGAACACGTTTCTGAATCCACATAGTTAGTTCAAAAAATTAAATGATAATTTCTTACAATGCAGTGTAAATAATTTGTGCCGTGGGAGTTGATACAAACACAATACGTTCAATATGACTAACAACCAGGCAATTCATAGTGCTAGTTATTGTATGCAAAAGAAAATATTTTTTTCAACTTGAAATCAAATATGTGACGAGTGAATTACGTGTCGTTCACGAATCGCAATTTTTATGTACTATTAAATTATAATATCCCATGAAACAGTTGTTGCGTATCACTTAAGTTAGAAATATTCCTGCGGTACATTACACGTGAAACAATTCAAATGATTTACAATTTACATACACGGGTTTTAATGTAATGTTAGTAAATAGTTTCGTTAATTGCATTTGTAGACCAGTTTCTTTAGGGCATGTGTTTAACATTTGTTACTAAGGTTAAAAAATAGTCAATTTACAGTAATAATATTTTACACGTGAATTTAAGTCCCGTCTAGGTTAACAACGGCGTGCATAAACTGCCGGGTAACATATTTATGTGGAAATCAGGGCTCCGTCATTGCGTGTAGATTTGTCCCGACTTAGCTTGAAACTCTTAATTTTGTTAAATTCACTTTGTTGTCAGAAACTAGGGGGCCATGGTGGGTGAGTTGTTGGACTGCTCAATCTTCGATTAGCTCACTCCAGATTTTCGATTCCATTAAAGTTTCTCGAAGATCTCCCACTACACAATCATTGCATTGACTCACTAAAAAACGGCCTTTTAGTTATACCGATTTGTATGAACAAAATTTTCCACTCTCTCATAAACTATAATATGGTGTGATCGTAACAGTTAGTAGTATTGTAGATTTCAGCAGCTATAATGGAGGGACCCACGCATGACTTGTCACAATATAGAATTCCAGCTTTTATTATAATTAATTTCAATCAAGTAGTTTTTGTAACTTAATTGTTAGTATCATAATTCATACTTTTCGTTTCATGTTAAATTACACGTTTACAACATGCAAGTAATTTTAATTGATAAAAATACATTTTCTACGTGAGAAAAACTTTAGTGTTTAAATGAGACATATAATTTTAATGGTCTCGGGAGTTCTAGTATTTGGTGAAACTTTATAGTGATTTCAATAATTTTTTTTAAAAATAAATTCACACACTTTCTTTTAAATGAATTCCTCTTTAAACGAAATTATAGTTTCAATATCATTTTTAATTAACTATAGTAGTGTTAAAAACGTAGTTTCAAACACTGTAAAAAAAAGTGGTTTTCACACTGCATAGAAAATCAGAGAAACGCAGAGTAATTTTTTGAGAAATTTCATTTTATTAATGCTTTCAAACATTCGCAGATAAGTTTACATTTTTGACATCACAAAAGCTAATACACATCAGACATTAAACATTGAGAGCACATGACATACATTTTGATTACAGAGTACATTACACAATAACAATTAAATATTACAGGGTGATTGTCAAGACAGTAAATATTGTTTGAGGACATTTCTTCACGTCCTCTCCTTGCAAAGTTTAAAAATGCATACGTTTCAAGAATGTAATGTTTGCAGTATAAAAGCCAAATTTATAACGAGACAATTTCTTTCCCAGACAAGCTCTAAACGGTTTACTCCAGAGTGTAAACATTTTGCTAATATCTGATTTACTCCTTGAATATATGAACAAGTTACTTTATTATCTTCTCCCATTTTTTTCAAACTTCATGCAAAACAGTTATCTATATACTGAAAGGAATACCGAGTTTTAAACTTGTAGCAATACATTATAGTCAAATACTTTTCATCATAGATTATTCATTGAATATAATCTTGAAAAATGTGTTGCACTTAGATGTCGATGAAGTAGGGGTGAGCTCTGACAACGATACACCCCCATCAATTACACACAGAGGGAAACTATGCCATCCCCTGGCGACTACTAAACCCATGCTTAATACCGTTACAAGCTTCTCTCTAGCGAATGGTGTTCTCACAGTTTGGACTGTTCATTTTATAGGTTATTTCTCCCTTACTGCGTAATTCCACGATCAATTCGCTATGACTAGCTGTACATAAGTCCTCTAGCGAACATGGTAATTCAATGTAAGGTTTCAGGAATCGCAATGCACTATTTTTGCGAACTATCGTTTCCTCGAACTTAGGTTCTTGGTTTGAATCAAAGGTACATCACCAATGCTCAAAACCATTACATTTTTGTACTTGTAAGTCTCCTCCATGTGGTTTGAAATAAACTTGTTTATATCCTACTTGCAGCACTTCGTAGTCAACTTCTGGGATAAGCTTCTCCATCGCAAGTGAGTTTATCTTGCGAATCACCTCCTCTATTTATACCGCAGGTTCCCTCACCACAAGCAGTAGTAAGCAGTGAAGTATTACGTTGTCAATTGAAACTTCCTCTTCACCTGTCTCATCAACGACCATCTCAACATTAGTTTCACATGCTGAGAAGAAAGGTGATATACAGCCATTCACATGACGTAGCTTTTTGAAATGACAGTTGTAGTATATTTCCACTTCAATGTTTGATTGTTATATCATTGTGTAATATTTAATTTTGATACACTCTTTGGAAATTTTGTGTAGTATTAACTTGTGGTGCATCATGTACATGGTTTAATTGACACAAGTGACTTGTGTATGTCATTTAGTCTCTTAAAGTGTTATGTTAGTGTATGTCTGTACACGTAATCAAAATGTATCGTAATGTTTAGTATACAATAAATAAATTGAAACTATTTCAGTGTTTTATTGACTTCTGCATGTTTCCCTAACAATGAGTGCAGGTTTGCAACCTCACAGTGTTTGTAATACTTGTTCGTATGACGTTATTTTCACAAGAAAAGTTATTATTTGTTGTTCTGCCTCAAATAAATGGAAAACTGTAATCCAATTTATTACTTTTGTTTTGATCGTTACACCATGTGAGCTTACCATGACATTGAGTTTCATTTACAAAGACACACTGCATTTACACTAACAAAGGCTGATTCATTAAAAAATAATTCTAAATCCAGTGAAAATACTTAGTGAGCATTTGTAAATTAGAATTCATGTATAGTGTTTGTTGGTTTTCCGAGGATTAGAAGCGAGAGCTATATAATCCATTATCGGTATTCACTTTTGCGACAAACCTTATGCAATGACACGCGCCTGTATGAAATTACTACTCTACATATCATAGAAAAACATCCCTTATTCTTCAATCCTTATTCCGCATCCCTCAGTTCGGATGTTTGTCACTCCAAACTCAGCCGACTTAAACAATCAGAGAGAGACCTAACACTTCCGACTGAACTATAGTCCCCCTCGTTCACGCTCTTATGCATTTTTTGTTTACCTAAAATAGATCCTTACATTCCATTTTATATACCTCTGAAATAATTACTGTTTCAGAAATTCAGTAAGGTATAGTTCACTAAATTAAAACAACATAATTTTGCTGTTCCACTTTTTCCATATATACAGGTTTTATGTTTCTCTGGTGTTTGCAGATAATACTTCAATTGTTTCATTCGATAGAGACCCATTCTTTAAGCACACTAATAATTGAAAATATCTCCTTACTATGCAGGCCGATTAAATGTCTAGGCCTAACAATAAGTTCATTGGGGATTTCAGGACAGATGTAGTGCACGATCTTGTCATCTTCTGCATTAATTACACCACCTTTTTTTTTAGCATAGCATCATAGTCTTCGACATTATTACTGCCATCATCAATTTGGTCTTCACTTCCTGCGTCGTAATAAATAACAAGTTTACTTTCCTTTGAAGGCAGGATATTGTTGGCGACATTTGTCTTCGCAACTACTAGTGCTACAATATTTTTTTCAAAGATCCGTAGGTTCACGCGACAGTTTAGAAAGTGCATATTTCATATTGATCGTTTGTATGTTATACTGCTAGTTGTTTGTATTCAAGAGAGTTCCCTCGCCTTATGCGAGCATATTGTCAAAATGAAAATTCGTTACACGTTGTTTCTCGACAGGAATAAAATATTTACAGACTTTGGAATGTCTATTTAAGTTATCACCTCTTGCGAACTGTCTATCACAGTTTTTACAGCTAAATATCACCCGAGATGAATTCTCCGAACCTTCGCTCGTCTCATGATGTCGTGCATTGTAGTCGAATGCACATACTTTGTCGCAATATCTACACTGATGGCGATTCGATGATGACTCCATCTCCATTCTCACCACTGTCAGTCGTTTGAATAATATTTGGTATAATATTCACTTGCTAATCGATGTTCACCTCATGCTGTCAAGTAACAATATTTCTGTATAAATGTGATTCTTTTAACGCTAAAGAGTATATATGCTGTTCACGATAAAGTGAGCACTTTTTAAGGCCCTTCCAACAGGCATTAACCGCTAATAAATATATCTTATTGCAGCCTCAGGCACTAAATTTTGATGGTGGTGAAATGTATACACTGTGTTTATTCGTCACATTGCAATATTTATATTAAAAAAGTAGCAGGAAGATGGAAATTGGATGAAAGGAAAAATTTATAAGGGCCTTAAAAAGTACTCACTTCACCGTGAACGGCCTATAGTTAATGTCAACAAATGACCTTCTGCATAACATATATATGTAAAAAATATATCTGAGTCAACCTACATACTCGTTCTGAATCTCAATCTATGTATCGAATCGGGAAATAAACTGGGTGCAGATGTGACGAGTTAGCACTTACAATCAACACAATTGCCATTTTTCTAAACGACTACTACACAGATGCGTATATGCATATTCTATTTATAGTCAGTAATCTTAAACATAAATGTCCACAACTGAAGGTATTTGGTAATTGTTCTGTTCCATAATTGTATTTGATTTGTGTGTTCTTTAAATAGTTGGGTATTTCAATTGGAGGATGTAAATCCCCAAAAATATCGTAATAAACTGCACTATGTTCATTTTTAATTATTGCAACCCAACGTGTTCCTTTATTTTGTTTAGAATCTAAGCTAACAATCATACATTTATGAAGGTTTGGTTTCTTCGGTAAATCATTTTTCATATGTACACCTCGGAAATATGGAATATTCAGTTTCTTTACAAATACAAGAATCTCTCTGTTTATGAGCGCACATTTTTAAGTTTCTTTAAGACTTTCTGTGCGTCTTCCCACGTTTGGAGATTTTTCGTCTTTTTCCAACTTTGTATAGTTTAAGATACATTAATTTCTCACTTGATTTAACTGCTCTACTAAGGGCTGAAACTCCACCCATTAGCTCTCCAAGGGTTGATAAAGTGGGGAAATTAATGGCAATATCCAACCTCTCTTGATTTCTCTCTTTGTCTTGTATTTTACCCTCATACCTCTTTTGAATTCTGCTCACATTACTTTGTCTGCGTCCCAAGCGCCGAGCTTTTCACCTGTCGATGTGGATGGATTCTTCCTTATAGTCGCTGTATTATCGGCTAGAATCGTATCTGCTATGTTTGAGCATAAACTATATCGTGCAATTTACACGTTTTATCCAAAGCATTTATTCCTTGATTGTTGCATTCTAGACGTTTTGCAATTTTTTTTTTCCCTGGACCACAGTAATTGTATTTTGGTAAATGCAATTCAAATCGTGATTTATAAATCAATGTATTCAATACTCCGCGACATTTGTTTTCGACTGAATGCGCTCCTTTATATAGGTTACCATTTATAGTTTTTACTTCAGTACGTTAAAAACAATGAAGGTTGTAAAACAAAGTGTGCATTTTACGGTAATTGTATCTACGAAAGGAAACATAATTAAACAGAAACATGGTATACTTTTAACACCAATTTTACAGTGTATAATAAGTGGTCCTTCTTCATGTGGAAAAACTTTAGTTATTATGTCGATGTTGGAAAAACCATATGGCTTAAAGTTTGAAAATGTGTATGTGTTTTCTAAAGCAATACATAAAGACAATTATAAACATTTAGCAAACATTTTGTCGTTAAGGGAGGGAATGCAATATTTTGCTTTCAGTAATAAAACTAAATCGTGCCTCCGAATGAAGCATTACCCAATTCAGTATTTATTTTCGGGAATGTTTGGAGTGTGCCGAAGGGGGAAATTCATCAACATGATAGTTTTAGGAGTCATTCAAATGTGGACTGTTTTTATCTGTCGCAAAGTTATTGTAGAATTTCAAAACACAATTTGTGAAATAATGAAAACATTTTAATTGTGTTTAAAACGAATAACATATTCAAATGGGTTCATATTGTGCTTTTACACTCGTTTGCAACCCCTAGAATTACCTACGGGTCCAGTTGCTGACTATAAAAGGGGTGCGACTTCCGGTTCTTTTGTCATTCGTCTTCCGACCTCCCAGCTGTGCAGATATCTCCGCTCATCAATTGATCCGCCATTCGCTCTCCTCTTTTGTTTCAAATCCTAGTTATCGGTGAGTAAGTGGAGGGAATGATTAGGTGCGTTATGTCATTCCCAACAAGTCCTTAGCATCGACGTGTTTATTTAAGGTCGGAAAGTAGTAGTAATATTAGTAATAACAGCTCTTCCTCTGAATCAGATATGTCAGACACAGAGACTTCTACTACTACTACCGATATGAGCGGGTCGTAAACTGATTTGACTTCATATTTTGTAAAGAATAAGTCCACTGATGAAGGTGTTAGGGATACATTATACTTTCAGAATAAAGCTCTTCCCATCCTGCATTTGTCCGATGTTGGCGAATTGTATGACAATAACATCGTCACTTACCTCACAAATAGAATTGGTGAGTTCAGTGCCAGGGGAATTGGCTGGGCAATGCAACTTATATTGTGTATGGATGTCAACATTTAACAATATAAGCCATTTATCATTGGTGCCATGCACACTGAATTGGCAAAGTTTATTGCAAATAGGAAAGCCTGCATTAATGTGCAGTGTCCAGAAGATATGCACTTTCATTACTCAATATTAGTGGGTTTATTTCCTGATGCAAAGAATGCCTATAGATCCTCTTTTTAGCTAAAACAGTATCAGGTTCTGAATACTAGACGATTGTCGACTCTTGTGGTAATGAGAGACATTAAAAGTTTCGAGGAGAACAGTTATTCTATTTCTATCAATGTCTACTGTACAGTAGACAAAAAATTAAAAAGTTTTTGACGAAACTTTTAATTATGCATAGGAAGGGTTAGTCGTACCGATTCCTATTGCTCCAGTACAACATGCTCGCCATGTAAAAGTGTTGGCCATTCGTGCCAGTATTAATACCGCACATTTGCATTTTGTTACGATACAGAACATGTCACGACTACTTGTCTTCGGTATTTCAGAACTGAGGAGAAGATTTCAAACCACACACAATCCTCTGGCAGCAACATGTAGCTGTTCGCTGTACTTTCACCACTGGGGACGAAAAGTACCATGAATTCAGTGATTGTGCCAAACAGCAGAGATTGGGTTTCCTTGCTTATTGCGACACTGAGTGCTATTTGAAACCTTTGTCCACTTGCCTACCCAATAATGAAACAAGTAACACAACCACTATGAACCAACATGTTCCATATGCTTGCAACCTTCTGCTGGTGTGTTCATAAAAGCCAGCTTTATCTCAATATCTAGAGTCTGTGGGCGAGGATCATATGTACCAATTGGTGAATAAATGAGTTCATCTAATATAGTGGGTTGCAGGAATATACAGCATGACTGTTCCGATGAAGCCAAAAACCACAACTGACGAAGCTAGGTTGGTGGCTCAAACAAGTTGTCATATTTGTAAGGAAGAGCTCAGCACAGATTCTGTGGTTGACCACGACCATCTTACAGGAGAAATCAGAGGCCTTGCACACAGTAAATGCAATTTAAAATTCAGAGTACCAAAAAACAATTGTGGCTATAGTAAATAACCTAAAAAATTATGATACCCACTTTCTCATAAAGCCTTTGGCTTCACGACATATCACACAACCCAACAGAACCGTGGAAATCAAAAATCGGGGTAATATTTCAGTTCTTGGATTGACCTTGGAAGAATATAAATCCATTACCAAACACATTCCCAATGGGACTGACTTGCAAGGACATACACAAGTCATGCAATTGTATTTCATTGACTCTTTTCAGTTCATGAGCGCATCTCTAGAGACTTTGGCAGGTAATTTGATTCCTGCATATCTGAGAATAACCTGCTCACTGTTTTAAGATGATACCCAGTTTGAACTTTCACAAAGGAAGGGAATATTTCCTTATGAGTTTGTTAAGTCTTTAAGTAGTCTGATGTGTATGTCACTCCCACCAAATTACACATTTCATATTTTCATGAAAGGCAAAGGCATTAGCGATGAGAACTATGCTCATGCCCAAACCACATGAAATGTGTTGAACTGCATAAACTTACTGCAGTACGCCAGTCATTATTTATGCATGGACATGTGTTTGTTGGCAGACATTTTTGAAAATTTCAGGAACGTATGTTTGTAAGTTAAGGTCATTACGGCGCCATCTACATCACAGCTCGGTCCCTTTCGTATGATGCTTTATTTGTAAATATATGTGCGCAGCTAAAGCTGTTGATTGACCCAGAAATGCACCTTTTTGTAGAATTAGGGGGGGGGGGTTAGGGGTGGATTACCCAGGTATCTAAAAGGAGTGCGGAAGCTATCAATATTTACATGGGCGAAGAGTAGGACCCCAGTGTGGCAGAAAATATACTTTTTACTTTGATGTAAGTTGGCTGTACAGTCATACCATGAACTGCAAGGTTCCCATTGGCAATTTCAAGTGGTTTGAGCCAGACGTGTTTTCGTCATGGGATTTCGGGAACATGGAGAATTATGTGGACACTTGTTTTTTTCGTGAAAATTTATATGTCTTCTCCAAATGAAAATAACGACTTGCTAGCAGAGCTTCCTATTACCGCAGTGTTTAGCATACCTTCGAACAGATTGCATGAGAAATGAAATTAATTTTTACACTCATGCCACGGAAAATTTTTGTTATACACGAGGGAACACTGCGGCACTATTTGAAGTATGGAGCCAAACTCGATGCTGTTAATTGTATTTTGTGCTTTGAACAATATGCGTGGATAGATCTGTACATATATTTTAACATTGAGAAACATGCCCAGGCTGTGAAAAACTTTGAGAAATGTTTTTTTTAAATTGATGAATAATTCAATACATGAAAAACTTTGCAGAATGTCCACCAGTAAAGGGACATTGGAGTCATATTGCGGTATGACAAGATTTACAGGGCAGCAGAATTGATTGGACATCCGACTTTCAAGGCAAGGAGTAACATCGATAAAACTCTAGTCCCGATCGAGATGTCAAAGAGATCTATTGCATTTAACAAGCCTTTGTAAACCAGTGTTGCTATTTTGAACTTCTCAAAATTAACCCTGTAATAGATACACTATAACTATATGCGTAAAAAGTTTCCTTGGCCAGTTTTACACCTTCTGTACTGCGATACCAATTCCCTCCTGTATGAAATAGCCTGCCATGACATATATAAAGATGAATCCTCAGATTTGAAAGTGCAGTTTAATACTTTCATATATGTGCCCGATAATCTGCAAGGAATCAAAATAGTGAATAAAGGTGAGCGGGAGTGATGAAGGATGAATGTGCCGGCTGCATTACCACACATTTTGTAGGCCTACATCCCAAACTTTAAGCATGCATTGTTGCAAATCGACAGTGTATACGCAAAGCAAAAGGTGTAAAGCCTAGTGTGTTGCAGTCGCTCAATTACAAGGATTATCAGAAATGCCTCGAGAACAGTTAAAGTCTACTGGAAGCCCAATTTCAGTTTTATTCACGTGTCCACGAAGTCTACACCGAATGTGTGACAAAGGTGGCTTTGTCAAGCTTCGGTGACAAACATTTAATTGAGCTAGATGGCATGTTGCCTTGGGGGCACTACCACATCACAACCTAAATTTTTTCAAACCCCTTACTCAATGCAACAAAACCAGCATGCCTGTTATAATCAGCGAGTTAACTGCCACAACAACTGTTTGCCTTCATCATCTGCACCAACACCAGCGAGTCAACTGCCAAAACCGTCTGCATTCATCATCTGTACCAACACCAGAATGCCAACTGCCACAACAACTGACTGCCTTCATGAATAGCTTTTCCGAGTGTATATCTACATCATCTGTTACAAGTGCTGTAACAGTTTTCTAGTGGAATAGCCAGTGGACAGAATCGAACCAAACACCTGCCTCACTGCGAGGCCAGAATTTACCAACATCTGTTACAACTGCTGCGAGGGCACAGCAGAATCGCTAGTCGCCAATCGAACTGAGGACCTGTCTCCATCTGAAGTCAACTCACTATCCACACCACCGCATCTCTATATGCTTGAGCGGCGAGCATGTCCATTTGCCTGTCTTTCAGGGGTGGTCCACCTCCCACCTGCCTGCTAGGGGTGTTATTGCCTATTACTTTGTAAACAACATTTATCTGCTACTCCAGGACAAAGACAGTTTCGCAAAGTTCCAGCCTGTTTCGTCTCCTCTGTTCCACTTCTACAGCTGTGTGTTTTGGAAACCGCCCGATTATGACAAGTTAAGTGTAAATTGAGAAGACTGAAGTGATCACCCGAATATGAGAAAATAAGTGTATATAGATAAGATTGAAATAATTACCCGAATTTGAGAAAATAACTATAAATAATGAAATTATTAGTGTCAACTGTAAATAATGTTTTATAAAATTTTTTTAAATCTTAAAGTGATTAATATTCATAATACCAAAAGACCTTCGAAAGAATAGTTGTGATCCGAAAAATTTTAAAAGGGTTTTTGTTTATTGGTGTACATAGTGTGTTGGATATTACCAAAAAAAGTAAGAAAATAAAAGATGTTAAATCAATCAGTGTGTGTGTTTTTATTTTAATTCTCAATGCCATTACAGTGTACAAATGCCTAGTTAAGTTTGTGAAAATACAACAGGGGAATACACATAACAATAGCCCAACCACTGTGCTAAACATATACACATTTTAACTAGAATTAAAGATAATAACTATAGAATAGTGAACATGTTTGAGCATAATTATTACTTCAACTAATGTTTTCTGACTTGAATTAAGTGTATATGATTAACAGGGCAGGACATGACAGTGGTATTTAGTCACGCACTAAGTTCTTTAAAAAACATATGACAATTAAAAAATATATTCTATCAAACCACATATTTTCATCAAAAGTTGTACAATCAAATGAAAAACCACTATACACTATTAGATAATATGTTTTCAACAGCTGTGATGGAACTAGCATGTTAGATATGTGTGCTGCTGCTGGATGACTGACATACCTATAAAAACAGTGTCACAAGGAGGAATGGCCTCCACTTCAACACGAGTACTATAATGTATGTAGATTTATGTAACTTTAACAGTGCTGTGAATCAATTACACAAGGTGGGAAATAGCAATATGAGGTGGGAAAGACATGAAGTTATAACTAAATAGCATTGCGTGTGTGAGTACATTTTCTGATCAATTTTTCAAATTAATAATATAGAAGTGATTTAATAGTGTTTTCATTATTAAAATTGTCCCATATTTGGTTTTACTTGTTAAGATATGCAATTGACTGGTGCATTTGTATAAAAATGTATTATGACAGATTTAATTTTTTAATTAGTAAAATTGGCTTTCTAAGAAATTCAAATACTAAAGAAATACTAATGTGGGAAATGCTTCATGGACAAATTCTGAGATTTATTGAAAGGATATAGAATGTTACAGTTTATTTAATGTTTCAGTAAATATTTAATTGATGTCTCGGTGTTTGTGATTAATTTGTTAAATAACTATATTTAATTTTCATTGGGAATTTATTTTTCGTTTAACATACTTAAAAATTGTTTAAATGTCTCAGTGCTTGATTTAATGATAACTTTTCTGAATATATTTAATGTCTTACTGTTTGATATTGATTTGTGTGATTATAATTAATTTTTCATTGTTAATTGTTGGTGTGTGTGACTGATTTGTCAAATTATATTTAATGTTTCATTGCTGTTTAGTTTCTTAGAATATATTTAATTTTTGGTGCTTGTAATTTGTTCAACTAGCAATTATTCAATTCGTTTCGATTCAAATGCAATGTTAGTTTCGATCAAAATTCGTTATTTTTCAAACACTGGATTATTAAAATTCTCTAGCTGTACCATTCCAAACTCAGTTGCTCAGTACCCTTCAGCCTGGAATCGTCGTTTCCATGCTCAGTCCTACGGCGGACAGCAAAGGCGATGTATCGAATCTCTCATAGCTCATTCCCTCGCTGGTCAGCGACCAGGACAGACTTAACCTGCTGTTCTCTCCCTCTCCCTCCCCACCCAACCATCACAGCTCATTCCCTTGCCAGCCAATGACCAGGACCGATCTCTGCCGCTCCCAACACCGACCGATATCTGCCGATGCCAACACCCCCTTCCTCTCATCCACCCTCCAGGCTCATAACATCATCAGCCAGCGACCAGGATCAACATACCCTGTTGCTTTCTCCACCTCCTGTCCTCACCCACCATTACAGCCCATTACCTCGTCAGACTCCGAATAGGGCGTACCTCTCCCCCTCGCCTCAAACATGCTCAGAGCTCATTCCATCGCCAGACACCGAACTGTCAACATCGAAAATGCTTCTTGTGGCATTCTTGCTCCAAGGAGGGGTAAACCCATATATACTGCTGCTCCCATCTCTCAGAGCTCAGTCGTCCAAAATACTCCAAAGTGGCAACATCTACCCTTTGGACACTTAACCCTTTCAACACATTTAATCCTTCATATCAATTTAAACCTTTAAATCAATTTAACTCTTTCAATAAAATTAAACCCTTTTTTACCTAAATTTAACCCTTATTTAGCAATAGTTTAGCTTTTTGGCAATATTTAACACTTTCTAACCTTTTGGCACACTTACACCGGATGTGATCAACACTGGGCTCCAGATTAACCCTTTGGGCAATTCCTGTTTTAGAACTGCCTTGCTCCCCCTATTCCAGGGGGGTGGTGTGGTTATGGGGCAGGCACTCAGAGGTCCTCGCCTCCGGGATCCTCTCCCAGGTTAAGCAAATGCACCCAATATCAATAAGGGCGATGCAGCAGTTTTTCCTATCCTGACTGAGACCATTACCAGGTTAATCAAATACACCCGTTGTCAATAAGGGCGAATATGAGCCAGGACCATTCAGCTCTCACTACTAATCTATTCGTATTATGCACTGTATATTACCTTTGATTACTTCCTTACTTAAAAGATGGTAGTGACGGCCAGTTACTATGCTAGAAAAGAACTCAGCGCAACCCTGTATTCGAGAACCAATACAGAACTAACTCAGCAATATAAAGAGTTTAAAAACCTGAAATAAAGGCGGTGCTGAGCGGATAACTTGAATATATTGTTGGAGGTTTTTCAATATGGAGAGCACCATCACAATCTGGCGTACATTCACGAAAATAAAATTGTTTTTACAAACTGAATCAGCGAGGCACGAACTCAAAGATAATGTCGGTATAACTGTATGGCCAGGGGTTATAAAAAGCGAGTAACTGTGGCTATAAATGCAAATATCCTCTCAATTGAGCAGTCTAGGATCTTTGTCCGAGAAGGTTTAGAGTCCCAATATTCCGAATTGCGTCTTTTTATTACCACACCTGGAAATTAAGAAAGGAAATAATCCCATTTAAAGTACAGGGCGCTCAGTAGAAGGCCTCGAATTCTAAAGCAAATTTCATTTGACCGATTTCGATCGTGATTTGAATTCCAATTAAAATTTTAACCGAAACCAATCTTGAGTATTTCAGATTATGCAAAATATGGCGCTACAATTCCATCTCGAAGATTAAAATTTCACTTATAACAATGAAAAAGGTACCACAATTACGAGGCGTGTTTCAGTCGATCGACAACCTGCTAAAACCATTACATGTTTCACTTTCCGTTTCTAAGCATCGCAGAAAATAAAAATAAAATTGGCGTTAGAAGCACTTGGGAATTTGCAGGAGGCCTCAAATTCCAAACATAATTATTGCGAACCATTTGGCCGATTTCTAAAATCGGAAGCTCGTTGAATTTGACTTCAAAATCTCTACCAAATGAGACTCACTTACGTGTTATGCTGGTACACTCGTTGGAGACTTCGAAAATAAAAGTACATATGTGGGCCCACGAAACTAACTTAGCAGTTACACCTTTAGACGGTTGTTAAAGAATAGTTTTTTCCCTTCTTATAACCACTGTCAGTCCAAAAACATGACGTGATTTGTGGTTCATGGTTCATTTTCAATCACTGTTTTTTCACTTTTGTTTTTATTTTTTTATTCATGTGAATGAACGCGATGTCAGTTAACATGCAGACCTGGTTGATTCAACGTAAAAAAAAAAGATATTGACGTTTTATCAAGTTCGTTCTAAACCATATTCTACAACTGTGTAATCGCTCAGATATTTATTAAATAATATCATATCTTTCAGGAGGTGAGGTGGTTATAAACGAACAGTAGAGTGGGGCTGCTGCTAAAACTATTTAGTTAGTATTTTGGGCACTGAATTACGAAGCACGTAAACAATTATTGATGCGAAACACTGCCTAGTGGATATGCATACTTTCTGACCGCTTAAGCCATACGAATTTATGGCAGTTGATAAGGTGATTGTGAATAAACCATTTTGAAGAGTGGGCCGGAAAAAAATATCAGGGGAAGTAAATAATATTTTATCAACTAGCTGAGCGTGTAAGACAATGCTGTAGCATGCCAGAATCGCATTCGGAGAGGACATGGAATCGATTCTTAACACTTACAGATAAACATATCGTTTAAAGCGTTGAAATAAAAAAAAAAATGTTTTCGGGACTGTACTATTCTCGCGCTGCCAAGCAGCGGATGCGTACGCCCACGTAGAAGGACCCAACAAGCCTTTCCACTTTTGTATTCTTTCCTGTTCTTTGGCCGAGGGGATGGCATTGCCGATGGTTCTTGTAGGTCTATCTATATAAATTACACAAAAGAATATAATTCTCTCCTACACTAATTACTTCGCGACACCACGTGTCATCATCCTTGTCTGCATCATAATTTACACTACGGATATTTCGATGATCTTTCAGAGGATAATATCTTCTGAAGCGATATCGTCTTCGTACCATTTTGGAAGTTGCCCTAATCAAATAAAAGATAATATCCTCGGAAAATTAATAATATACTAAATGTAAATTATGATGTAGATGAGGATGATGATACTCGGTGTCGAAAAGTAGCTAGCTTAGAAGATGGTTATAGTCTTTTGTTGAGTTATTTATATAAATTTAGTCTTCAAGGCATAACTGTTCAAGCAGGAAGTGGACTTTCGGAGTTGTTTTTTTCGTGAACGTCATATTTCTGGAAACCCGATGTTTACCAGTTTAGCTGAAGTGGCTTCCGGGATGCTATTTGTTGGAAGACGGTGCCAGTACATGAAGGTGTTATTAAACAGACTGCTGTAATTAGTATTTATTCATCACATCTTTTGTTCTCTTGTAAGAAGATGAATTTTGAGCTAAGTGATGAGATATGAACATAGATTTAATAAACCAATTGGTACAACTGGAATTTGTATATTCTTGTCGTGTAGAGCTTGTGTACAATCCATGTTTCCATAAAGTTGTTTGACCAAAATCGGTTATGTGGTTATCATTTTATGAGGAGTCTTCTTGGTCGCATTTGCCATTTCTGTGCATGACCGTGCCGCGTAATTGGTAAGTATACAAAAGTTAAATGGCGTGGCGGTTCATTTTAATTGGGCGTACAAAACTCACTGATATGTAGAGACCTGAATCATTCGCGGATTCATTTTGGGACAAGCTAGAATTCAAAACACGTGCATTTATATAACTTAAGCCATTGATCCACACGGTGTTTGACACCTCCTGGAGAACGTTGTCCAATAGTCGCCTTCCACTGTGACAGCAGACAACCAATGCGCAGTTGATATCGGCATATTTGTACATAAGACTGTGGAGTTCAACCTGCAGGTCATTGAACTCGCGAATTTTTCAGTTCTCTAGTGACAGGCTGCGCGAGGCTCTGTAACCGGCTTTGCGTCTGGTTGACTACTGCCTACTGCGGATGATGCCCTATTGGCTGGGCTGGCTGCTTGCAAGCAAGTTGCAAAAAACGCTGATTGGCGATCTATGCAAACTGTCTCTGGAAGGAAAACATTCAGTAAGAAGTTTAGGCCAATTGAAAATCGGCATTTAACGCAATTAAATTTCCTCCCAATGTCTATTAATTTATGTTACCACTCGGATCTTTAAATATATCAATTTATACTGAACATATTATAATCTTCTAAGCCATCTTTAGAAAACTTCCGCACTGTGGTCATGTAATTTGGTTGTTTATAAACCTACGTTGCATAAAGGGTTCCTGTCTCGCTTAACGCCAACTATATAGTTGAATATTACTAAGTATTTTCCTGTTATAAATTTGTATAACTTACTATTCTATGTCGGTATTATTCCTGAACTGTCGTCCTCAACTTTTATTACCTTGTAAATATATCTGATTGCAGAAATGTTTATTATTCTTTCATTTTGATTCCGGAGAAGTGTTTTGGACACAAAAGTTCCGTTTGGTCAGACTGGATATTCTGGTTTCTCAGAACATCCACTAGTCCAGCTATACCGCAAACAGACAGATATTATTTGCAACATTTTCCACCGGCACATGACAATCTTTTCTGAAAACCGTACGAGTTTCATTGTGATTCCCATCCAGTATTATATTATATGTAATTGCGGAATATAGCGGTGAGTTAATTTTGTTACTTGACTGATTGACAAAATTCCTTAAATTAAAATTCAACAGACTAATATTTTTTTTCCAGATAATATCACGGTTATTTCCTTAATGTAGAATTTATGTTAATGCAAATAATACTGTTACATTGCAATACGTCAATTCTTTTTTCAAACTTGCTCATGAAGGCACGCTTTTTAAAACATATTACAAAAGGTTTAGCATACAAAAGTTCATAGCGTAACACATCATATTTATTTAAACACTTAAACTTGTAAAGCAAACGGAAGACTGAAATAACGTCAGTTTTCGTTTATCCGTATTTTACAGCCCCACTTCGTACACTAGAGATTTGGTTCTGAGAGGTGCGAGGTAGCAAGCCGGAGATTAGTCAACAATGACTGAACGAGCATCAGTGAATCAATCGAAAAGCCTCTTTCCACGGAGCCCCAGTGTATAATATTTTAGCAGCAGCGAAATTCTCGGTATTGAAGCTGGGCGAAATTTCGAGGAAACGGCTCCCCCCAACTCTTCCACTTGCCAGGACTTTCAGGGTAGGAATTTACCCCCAGTGCCTCCTAAGTATTAAGTACAACTGGTCGGGTCGCATATTGTCCTCCGCTTGGAGCATGGAATATTACGACACTCGAGAAGCGAAGTACGCAGACGAAATTCGCAGTAACGCAAAAGTAAATATGCGGAATTCCTTTTCCATCTTTGGAAACGGACGCCGTCGCTACGGCGAATATGAAACCCCGCTGATGAAGAGAAGCAGGGCGGAATTTTAGAACGCTACGGCGAATATGAAACCCCGCTGATGAAGAGAAGCAGGGCGAAATTTTAGAACGCTACGGCGAATATGAAACCCCGCTGATGAAGAGAAGCAGGGCGAAATTTTAGAACGCTACGGCGAATATGAAACCCCGCTGATGAAGAGAAGCAGGGCGGAATTTTAGAACGCTACGGCGAATATGAAACCCCGCTGATGAAGAGAAGCAGGGCGAAATTTTAGAACGCTACAAGGGCAGTAATTAAAGTGGGTTGCGCCGCGTAACATTCCCTTGTTGCAAGTTACAACATTTTATTTGCTATAATTTCTTGGTCCGTTCAACACAGCCCTTGTTCCATGACAGCAGTCGGTGTGTACCATTCAAGGATCAGAGCTGTAACACCGTCCACCAATCGCACTGCCCACAGGGGAAAAAATATCTTCATAAATTCGCCTCTGATCTTCGTTGTGTGCAGCTTCACTTTTGTTTTTTTTTTTTTGCAACTGGCTCGCAAGGGCCAAAACAGGGACTGAAAGGTATAACATATCATCTCCTCGATTGCATACTGGTTGCATAATTATCATTCGTTGTTCAGAGACGAAAGTCAAGGCTCTGAAAAGAAAAAAAATTGTTCATCTAACAAAATACAATCTAAAATTAGCAAAACGTCTGGGTTGTTTTCAAGGAAATCAGACTTCCAGCAAAATATTTTATTCAATTAACTTTATGTATATTTGCTTGGTCACACGTTTGATTGCCTCCTTTGGAAAATACAGCTAGAGAGTTTGATTCCATTTGTGTAATAATTAGCATAGTACCAGTGTTTTTGGTGCATTTATTGGTGCTTAATATTTGTATAAAAATCCTAATAAAACAATTTCAACAGGAAAGTAGGAAGTGAAGCTGTAAAACTTGAAATATTTATTGGCTCAGGTGGTCCAGTATTTGAAATGTGTGTATTTAAAAACATTCCAATTTCCTCTGAAGTCACTTTAGCTGAAGTTTTTTCCGGCGCGAAACGCCTACGTTCTAATCTCGGTCGGGTTTTAATTTGTTTATATAAAAATTGTAAGTCTTTAATGTAATTAGAACTCAATAAACCTTTGGCTGAACCAACCAAGTGCTTGTTTGGGGCAAGAAAATAAGAAAACCCAAATAGTTTGGTTACAGCAATAAAATATTTCATTGCCTCTGTCCAAACAATTAATATGAACTTATCCTCAGTGCAGAGAGATGCACTTCTTCCCACATATTTCTGACGTAAATTTTCATATGTTGTAATGGAGCAAGATATTATGCAAAATGAATTCATCTGTATTGAAAAATAATAGATTGTCGAAAACAGTAATCTAGAATTGACCTTATATATATTCTATTTTTTTCCATTTTGAGTTCCAAAAAACCTATTGACTTCAAATGATATGGTGCCACGGTGGCTGAGCAGTCAGTCTGCTCGCCTCCCACCAAGGCGATCCGGCTTCAATCCCCGGCCGTGTCACTCCGGATATTCGCACGTGGGAATCGTGTCGGGACGATGCCGTTGGTCGACGGGTTTTCTCAGGGATCTCCCGTTTCCCCCCCCCCCCCATTTCATTCCGGCGCTGCTCCATACTCACCTCAATCATCCTCATCGGCTCTAAAGACCTCGATGTTAAGAGCAGTCAAAATCTCTTCACTCACTCACTCATTCCATTGATATGTTTGGAGTTAATTCGTTGATTCCCCGTGTCCACGATCGAGAACATGTTTCACATGAAGGATATATATGGTCGATGGTCGTGACTGTACACAGCAAGGAACCAGCGTCCGGCCTTTAAAGCGTACATCTCAAGAGAGATCTGGTTCGCTGAAGTTCCTGCATCTGTTGTTTGTAGAGACCTGAAGGATTTGCGGATTCATTTTAGAACAAGCTAGAATTCAAAACACGTTCGTTTGTATAACTTTAGCCATTGATACACACGGTGTTTGATTCCTCCTGGAAAACTCTGTCCAATTGTTGTCTTCCAATGTGACAGCAGACAACCAGTGTGCAGTTCACGTCGACATATTTATACACAAGGCTGTAGAGTCTAGCCTGCAGGTCATTAAGCTCACGAATTTTTCAGGTCTGTTCTAATTTGTGGATGGTTAATTCAGAAATCACCGAACGCACAGCCCGTTTGCTCACTGATCGTCGGACGCAAATTACGGCGCACGTAAAAAAATAATAAATAAATCGATGGAAGCACCAGAGTTCGGAAATTAATTCTGGACTGAATGCGTCACTCCTTAATTCTTCATTGTTTGAATCGTATAGTACGTTTATGGTTGCTTGCATTGGGGAAAGTCTGTAGGTTTTGAATCAAACCTTTGAATAACCACCCAGGCGTGTTTAGCTGTTTTCTAAATATGTCATATATCGAAAATTATCTTATTTTTTGTAAAATTGAACTCTAAATCATGCTTTATCTTTAAAATATAATGCCTAATTTTTAATCATTATGAATAAAGACAGTGATAAAATAGATGTTATGGTAATACCTAGTAACAGATAGTTCCTTTGCTAAATATTATTATGTGCTATTAACAGTAACGTGATCACTTTGGAAAGCCCTCTCATTAGGAATAATAGTCAACAAATATATATTATTTTAGCCTTAGAAGTTAACTTCCGAGTGCGGTGTATATTGCTTACATGGCAATATTTATTTTACGAGATGGTTTAAGGATAAAAAAAAAAGGGCCTCAAAAGTGCTCACTTTAACGTCAACAGCAGTGTGCGCACAAATTTGGTGGGTTGTCCCTTAGGTGTAATATTCTAGCCTCGGTTTAGCTTTTTTCGTGTGAGGCGGAGGAATACCTTGAAAGTAGAGCTGGGCTTCAGTTAAGTTGGAAGTGACCGCGAATGAACTATACAGCAGCTCGCTCTCAAAAGTCGCCGAGGCAAAGAGGCTTAGTATTTTTTTCAGGAGCAGGCGACCGTAAAACTCGTCTTTTGGTGGAAAGCTTGGGGGATGAGGAGGAGTGTTAGGGCGGGAGGGTTGGGCGAAGGGCGAAAGGGATAGAACTGACGCAGTGATGGGGGGGGGGGGATCGATCAGTGGCAGCGAAGCTGTCCCGGGACACCCGGGGGTAGGTCACTGCGGGGGCAACACACCGACCCCCGCGGCACACCCCGAGCAGCGCCTGTCGTTGGCCCACGCTCACGTTCCACGTGACGGCAATAACAGACAACACTCGTCTGTTACGTTATCCTCCTCCGAGTTGATTTGAATTATAACTTTGCTTATTAAAGGCTCTTCACGCTGAAGTCAGCACATTTGGAATCGATGTTAGGGGGAAAAAAAAAATCACTTCTCCTATAGTCTGTTCACGGTCAAATGAGCACTTTCGAAAGCCGTGCTTATGATCTACTTGTATACACATTGTGTATTATTACACCATATACATACACTTAACGTTACCAAGAATACTCGTGATATTTTATGTATTTCACAAAAGGTTTTTTATTCTTGCACACACAGGTATTAAAATACACCAAAATTAAATAAAACATTTGACTATTCACAACTGTTTAACACATGTCATTCAACGTCGACCCACGGAACTACTTCTCTACGTCGTTGCCAACTTTACTGGGCGCGCGACAGTCAATGTGTCCGATAAAATATATGCAGGTATGGGCAGTGACATTTTTCAAAGGTTGGTTTCAAAAGTGCTCACTTTACTGTGAACAGCCTTTGCCTGCATATTTTTCAACGGGCGCACTGAGTGAAATGTGGCCAGTAAAGTTGGTAACGAAGGGAGGAAAGTAGTTCCATGTCTTAACGTCGAATTAAAAGTGTTAGGCTACCATTTGTGATAACTTAAATTAGTTTCTTAGCTTTCAGCTTTTTTAAATGCATCCATGTGTAAAAATTAGCAGATTTTTCAAATATTTACATTTCTAATAATTTTGCAATTTCACTTGACCGTTGCATGAATAAAGTGTTAATATCACGTAACGCAGAACAATACACAATGTGCATACACGAAGAGATTAAGCAGGGATTACAAAACCGCGCAGTTTACCGTGAACAGTCTCTGACAGGATATGCACATGCATTGACATATAACTTCACTGTTAGCATCATATGCAACACACCAGCCAGAATTACAGGCTCGTCTGTCGTTATGGAAGTGGCCAGGCCGAAGACAAAGAGGACATCACTAATGACTCTAACAAAGAGGACATCACTAATGACTCTAACAAAGGAAAAAAAGTTCTGTAAGCAGATGGGGAAACTGAAAAAAGCCACAAAATTGACAAAACTAAAACGTTACAAAAACATTCGCGTAAGAAATAACTGCTAAAGAAAACTATTCTATGAGGGAGGGAAAGAAATATGGCCAATGGCATTAAAATAGCAAATTCGTGAATACAAGAAAAAGTAAAAGAGGGTACTTGGGGATTCTGAAGAAAACCGTTACACGCAACCAGCAAGGTGGAAGCATCATAATATGATAATACTACACACTCTGCCTTGACATACTTACTTGCAGTGCATTATGGGTTGGTGGGGAATAAGGGAAATTAAATATATCTAACAATCGATACATCAAACACACCACCCCATAAAAAAGACATTATCTCGTTTAAATACTACGCGTAAATTTTTATACTTGAATGTCGATTTCGTAGGCCCGATTTAAGCTTGTTTGCCGAAATACCCAGTTTTTGCATTTTTCAGCTTCTTTGCTAATTTGCACGTAAAAAAAAATCTCGCTTGTTTTCTGCAGGGGTGGAACATACCACGGACTTGTCAGTATTTCGGAGTGAATGGAAAAGTGAAGATATTGATCGATCCTATTAGGGTGAATCGACGAATGAAGCAGCGCCGAAGTGCTAGGGGCGGCGTAAAAGGAGATCCCCGAGAAAACCCGCCGACCAGCGGCATCTCCCGACACGGTTCCTATGCGCGAAAGTCCGGGATCGACGCCGCTGGGAATCGAACCTGATTCGCCTTGGTGTGTGGCGAGTAGTCTAACCACTGCACCACTGCGGACCCGTCAGTATCTCGGTTTGATATGACGAGTGAATAGGACATATATAATTCCTCGCGTAGTACCTTTTCCCTCAGTAAGGGCACCCACCGTCTTAAATTTCTGTCCCGTCTGATTGAAGCCATCGTAGTTTACAAAATTGCACACGAAGGCTGTGCTTAGCAACGTACACAATACACATTTGTATTAACCGGCTATGCCACCAGACCCAAACTAAAACTCAGTGATATAAGCGGAAATATTTAATGAAACGGAAAATCAGTTGCGATGTCAATCCAGTTTGTTAAAATAAGTATAATTTTTACTATTGGCATTATTGAGACGAATAATTATAACTGATATATAATTCGTTTGACAAATAAAATGTTTCGTAGAGTTATGCTTATACTCATTGAGACATGGTATCCGAAGACACAGGACAACCGATACAAAACGCATACAAAAAAAAACTGCCTCTAAAATTCGATTTATATTATTATAATTTTTGTAGAGAATTAACGTTACATATTTTTGCTTTCGAAAAATATGGGTTATATTGAAATTATGTTATTATTTCATTAGGCTTCATATTACTATTGTTCGTATTGCTCTTGTCGTAATTATAAATTGTATTAAAATGGTTTTTAATTTGTTTCTTTAAAAACTCTTTTCAAATATCGTTTTAAAAAGTAAGATTTTGCGTGCATTATATAGAAAAATTAACGTTACACCATTAAAACTTCGCCGCCCACTAAGCCATCTAAGTCTATTAAATTACATCCAAAATCCTCCACATACATTATGGCAGACACGGGGTTCGAAGACGACATCTTATCGACTCCGAACGGAGCGGGCGCGAGGGCTCGCTGAGAGAAACGGAACAGCGTGCCGTGCGCGATAGTGCGGTTCGTGCAGGGATGCGCGCCCGCGAGCCGCCCTGCATTCTCTTCACGGGCAGCCAGCCGCGTGTGGTCGCGTGCTTGACCCATCGCTGCACGGTGACCTTTACACGCCTCGTGGGCGGCGCGTTGACCTCCCTGTTCCCTCTCGCACGCCTACTCGCGCCTCGCAATACGGTTGTTGATATCGGAAAATATTATCGACACTGATTGTATTGGTTGCTTATATAAGTATCCTTATACGAAATGACATACCGAAAGAAAAATATCGATTGCCGATAGACCGGAATCAGGTGTTTTATGCATTAAAGATCTTTTATTTTTATGTTACTCATAAGTTTAAAAAAAAAATCATTAAAATTAATACGAAAAAAGAGAGAAATTATATGTGTTTTTTAATGCCTAGTAATAAATAAATTCTCATGCAAACTATTATTAAAATGATTGCGCAAAATGGTGGTGCATTGTAGCTTTAGGGTAATTTTATAGGCTTGGTTAATTAATCTTTGTTTGCACGAGGGGGAGGAAAGGCCTGAATAGTCAAACAGTTTCAGAAAAGTTGGGGAGACTGATTCACGCAAAAGGAACCGCCCTCGACGTTCCGCTTCTGACTGATTGCCTATTCTGCGGCCTTGGATGACGTGTGAAGTCATTCCGAGGTAAAGACGAAGAAAAAATATCGACATACCGAAATGACGATAGTGTATCAACGATATAACACTATTTTATCGAAATCATTATATTTTTTCAGGTGTAGGAAATAATTTTTTAAAATTCTAAATTAATAGTCTCTTTAAAATTGCTTGGCATATTGCATATTGAGGACATTATATATAGCAGAAAGATGCGGCACCTGTTTTAGGTGCATATTGCCAAAGTAAACATACTAATTTATCAATATCATTTCTGTAAAATAATATCACGTGACACATTAAAATGACATAACTCCGGATAAAATGAAACTGATTTCTACCAGATTCGGCAATTAAGTAGTACTATGGCAGGCCATGTAAACTGATATTCTTTGAGTTGGTCAGACATAATATATTTTCAAATTGGCAGCCAGATAAAAAGTTTAGCTCAGTGTGCTCTATCTAAGAAAAAAATAATAATTTCAGCTTAACTTTGTTTATTGGCAGAATATATATATATATATATATATATATATATATATATATTATACATAATTTGTTTATACAGAGCCTCATTTCACCACAATTTTGTAAGATATACCCGCATGAAAAATAAAGTTTTTGGGTCATATTTCAGGATATATCAGCCGATTTCTTACAAACTTGGCGAAGAAATATTTCTGTGGCAGGCCGTGTTAATTTGTATGTTTTATTTGTGGAAGACCATTTTTTTATAATAGCGGCTCTAAAAACATTTTAGCTTAGACTACTAATATTTACGAAACTTGTAGACCTAGGTCCTAACCGATTTTTACTTATCTTTCTATACTGGCAGTATCTACGACAATCATTGAATGGGCCAAATACATATACATTATGTCCTCCATTTATGAAGTTCAATTGAAAAAAAAATGGAGGTTTAATGCAATATCTCCAGGACAAATAAACCTAATCCCACCAAATATTTCACGCAAGTAGTACTAGAGTAGGTCGTGTAAACTAACACAGACAGGCCGTTTTTTAATACATTTAATATTACTATATTGTTTTGAATCACATATCTATTAAACAATTCAACAATATTTGACCAAACTTAAAGCATGCAGCGATCTCTTTCAGTTATTTTCGAATAGAATTCCAAGTGAGAAAACAGAACATTTTGCCATATTTCCGGAGCAATTCAACTAATATCCACCAAAGTTTGCCCAATACCAGTGCTACAGAAGGCCATGTAATAAAGTTACATGACTTAAGTGGAGTCATGCATCGCTTTTCGAAATTGCGGCAGTAGTAGGATTTGGGGAAGTTTGGCGTAAGGGAGTAGGGCAATAGGGCAACGGAGCCGGCTGCCGTAATCTTGAATTTCCATTTATCCCTCAAAATTTCTCTCCCCCCCCCCCCCCCCGCCGTGGCAATTTTATTTTCTCCCCTTCAAAACGCAGAAGGCGACCAGTTACAAAAAATGTCCCCTCTAACCGCTAATCAGCCAATTCAGAAGGATTTGATGAGATTATTTTCGAGGACAGAGCAGTGGCAGCCTTATTGGTTTTATAAGCATAGGGTATCCCAAATAGATACACGGAAATTGGAGCCGGAGCCACCCGGCTACCATGTTGTGACATCACCCGACCGCCTTATTGGATCCAGGTGACCTAGACACTGACATTTGACCTTGACCCGTGACCATGTCCTTGAATTGCGAACCAAAAAAATTGCAAATATTTCGAAAAATTTCTAAAAAAAAAAAAAATAAACTTTCAAAATTTAATTCAAAATATTTAGAAACAAATTACTAACAAATTTATTAAAAAATATATATAATTAAAATTCTGAATATTTGAGCACAGAGGGGACAGGGGACCAGAACCGAACAGCCACCATATTATGACATCACCCACCCACCATATTAGATCCCAGTGGCCTTGATCTTGACCCATGACACTGACCCCGTGCCCAAGACCTTGAACAGGAAAAATAGCAAAATTATCCAAAAATTTTCAAAGATTTATACAAATTTATATAAAAATCAACATTTCCGGATATTCCCCCAGCACCATGTCCAGCATATGACTGACCCTCCTCCAATCAATCACATTGTCTTACCATTCCCCTCCCCTACCTATGTTTCTCATTGTTTAATTTGTTGGCAGGCCTCCACCCCCACGTCCCTCTCATAAATACTCAATCCATTGTATGCAGCAATCTTGGTTTTTTTCGTTGGTCATTTATTTTCATTTCTAACACCTAGGTGGTGCTAGTGTATTATTTATCGATTTACCCACCAAGCAAGTTAGTGGTATAGCCACCAGGTGGCAACCAAATTTGTTTATGTTTTAACCATATAAATTGGTCTGCTGGCGCCCTCCAAATTGCATTCCATTTCCATCACCTAAATGGTGCCAATTTCTCGATTTAGCCACCAGGCGTGCTGCCAAAACAAACATTATCTCATGATCTGTCATGCCACGTTCGCAATCTTTGATTTAATATTTTTCTTAGTTACTTTTCTTTCATTCTCTATAATTCCTTCTTAATTTTGTCACCACGATTTAGTCAACTGTGCTCCACCCATATTACATTGTATTCAGGATATGCCATTCCACCTCTATTCAGTAGCCTGCTGATTACTCGGTCCCCTCGAACCGCCACCTTGGGTTACGTCACTTCTGCACTCTTTTATTATGAAATATGGTCTTGAAATTTAACCATCGAAATCCATTTAGTTCGTCATTTGTGTTTACACGAAATATAACTGTGGCGTATTAGAACAACACCAGTCATGTATATACCGCAATGGGCGGGCGCGATGTTAGTTACCTGGTTATGCGCGGTCCCGGTACAGTGGGGGGGGGGGGGGGGGGGCCCACCTCGACTGCTACGTCGCTCGTCAGGTGGGGTAATGATTGACAGGCAACCTGGCTGGCGTCACAGCTCCTCCTCATCACATGCCGGAGGAGTCGATGACTTGAGAGGATGGGGAAAAAAAAAAAATAAGTAATCATTTTCCTCAGAGCAATGCGGCATGTGAAGATGTTTTTTTTTGCGTCAAATAATGTGGTATCAGCATGATGGATGCTTTGCTCGTGATACCATAGTGACAAGAAATGCACTAATCCAATAATTCCCACATCGATGGATAGAATGAGCTAGTCCTGTTCAGAGATTTTCAGTGCGATCGCCTGACCTCACCTCGTTAGATTTTTTTCCTCTTGGGACGTTTGAAAAACGTGGTGTATCAGCAGGTTCTAACAACAGCGGGCACAACATGAAAGGCCACATTGCCGCTGCACGTGCTGCAATAACACAAGCAACACTGACAGCAGCGAGTCGATCAGTGATGTAGCGTGCACAGAGGTGTTGTCATGCAAATGGCCATCTCTTTTAACATGAGCTGTAAAGTTTCTGCTGTGCGAAATCTGATTGTACACCGGAGATACAGCGTTTTCTGTTGGGTTTTGGCGAACGTTTATTGTGTATTGTACACTACTTTCGTGTCATCTCTTCACCAGGTGCACCATTTCAATAGTATTAAAATGTACAGTAACATAATTTCCATATTGTCATATAACTGACGCACAACTCTCTAACCAAAATTTGCCTCCCTCTGTTAGATCCTTGGTCAGCCAATGCCTATGATTTTACTCTTGTTGGTGACGTTCAAACTGTCAGTGAAGTAGTCAGTTGTTATTAGACAGAGCTAACGCAACGTGTGCAATACAAAACATAGTTGGTTCCTATTTACTAAAAGAATGTTGATTCTCATATCTTGATAATATATCATTTAAACCAAGTACATTACGTTTTTCGGATGATCCCTTCGATGTAATTTATTCTCTACGTGTCATTTTGTGCATATCTGACATATTTACACACTATAAAGGACTACCAGACCGTTGGGACAAATACATACGCAGGGTTGCTGGAGTTAACTGGCAGAGAATCGCTCAAGACCGTTCTACCTGGAGAAGACTATTGCAATTCTACATGAATTCTTAACTCTAAGAGACCACGTCATTTCATTGTTGAACTGGTTGATAATGATGAAAGGATGAGATTTTTAATGGGCGACCCAATTAAGTATTCACTTTACGTTGGTATTAAAATTCACGCCCTCCAACGCTGTTTACTAGAGTAAACAGTAAAATTACATCTGTGTTTTTGGCACTAATTCTTCGTAAACATGCTTATTTTAAAAGATGTGGATTTGAGAATCTAACACACTACACATCGGATTATTTTGCTTAATATTATATGGCTATCTTTTCAATGCTTTGTGTGGCATGAGTGATTGCACATGTGAGTTAGCAAGTGGGTGAAGTTGTATGTGGAGAGACAAACATTAAAGAATGTTTAATGCCTTTATGTGCAAGTGTACAACTAATATAATGCTTTGTCCATCGATATAAGTCACTATGTAAGAAATAAAAATGGTTTGTTTAAGAACATACATTAAACAAACATGATTTGGTATCACATCTATTATATCCGTCGAGGAAGATATACTATATGAGTATTTTTATTGGATTGTGTGCATGTTCAACTGCAGTCCGGACGCCAAAGAAGGATGGCAAAATAATATACAACATGTTTCCTGTTACGTGGTAATAACTGGGTTTCATTTCGCAACGACACAATAAGCCCATGTGAACTTACGTTTTATTATTGATTTACGTGTTATGTATGGGCAGATTGTGGTTGCGTGATTAATTTTAAAGAGTGCTGCCGTTTTCATTTAACTGTACGTCGGAATCAAGTTCTCCTAAAATTTCTAGCCGAAATAGTTCAGTGTCTCAGACGACCAGTAGTCCGGCGTGTGCAAGCGTATATTTAGTAGCAAGGAGGGCATTTTGAGCTCTTCATGTAGAGTGTCGCGCCGCTGGTCGTACTCAGGTAGCGATGCAGCTATACGAACAATTTAATATCAGGTAGAGCATTTAACAATCCTTGTAGATCGTCGTTCATGCAACTCTATTACGGTCTATGATAGAACATTTGTTCTTACCGAATATTTTCCAGGTACTATCCACCCCCTGGTTACATCATACGTAATGGAAATTCCCTGCGCCGTTACATTTCTCAATATCTGCAAATGAGCGGAATGACAGGGGGCAAAATAGTGTCGTAGGTTCAACGACCTTAAGGCAAGGTTACACAGTCGTAGGTACTAACAAATTTTGAGTGCTTTCTCTATTCACTGCTGCCCCACCGAAATTCCAATTCTGTCGCAGACGTGGTAGTATGGGATTCGATATTTGTCTCCCTTAAGAGTTAATAGTTCGGACATATTAATGGGATATATTTTCTGTATATTAGTCGTTTGCTGGTTTACGCGTATTTAATTAAACAAAGACCTTTAGAATATGTATTTTTAATAGATCAAAATGAATTTTCTGAACCTGTTGTAGACCCAAAGTCATATAAAAATGTGAAACATATATTTTAAATCAATGCGTAATGTTGGCATTTATGAGAGATAATTTGTTATTATTTTGGAACTTTTGTAAATACAAAAAATAAACACTACAGGAAGTTCTTTATTTCCTGGCCACTGCATACCGATATGTGTATATCCTTTCGTTTGTTTCTTTATAAAAGTTAGATAAGTCTAGATGTGATAAAAAATTGTAATACGTTACGTTTAATAGTTATTAATAGAATAATGGCCACCATCGATTCAGAATTACTTAAACAGATTCATTCGAGTATGTTATAACTTAAATGAGGTGTGGACTATAACTGTGATGTCCGAGTGGTCTATGGCTGAGCACAAACACTCAATAAGAAATAAACTAAGTCAATTTAACAAATTTAATAAAATCAAAGCAGTGAAACATATACACATGCAATTATGCATTTACTTACTTGGCGATGTCGAGAGAGTTGACTTGGTATATATTATTGTAAATTAAAACGAAATCTTAATTGGAAGCAACATATAACGAAGCCACGGTGATGAAGGAGGTGGAGTCTCAGCGCAGCTCAGGCGAGTCGTCCCAAGCGGTGATGTGCAGTCTCTGGCGTCCTCCTCTGAAGTCCGGCGTCCTAAGGCCGTGCATGACATAATAAAGCAACATGAATGTAGTGGGGAGAAGTCTCCATCCACCAAGAAGTCAGAGCATGTGCAGTCTCCCACCAATGAGAAGTCAGGGCGAGGAAAGTCGCCAGCCAATAAGAGAACGAGGTTAGGGCGTCAGCCAACTTCGCACATGGCCCCAAAATGTGATACTGAAATCATGTGACGGGAAAGTAGGCGCGTTATACAGCGCGTGATTCAGGAGTCATGGGACTGAAATCGTGAAACACAGGACGTGTTTCCCGTCAAAACGTTATTTGAATCGCAATCACACGGGGCTGAAATCACCGCAGGCAGTATCAGAGCGGATACAGCTTCCTGTTGCAGACACCGCAGAGCTTGATTAGTTGCGAAAAATACTACATGAAAACGTTCTGTCTCTGCCATGGAAAGCTGTCTGAGTGTCCGCGCACTACATCACTCCCTCTTTTAGAAAAGTTTTGTTCGGGCTGAGCAAAACTTTAGTGATATATTTGGCTGAAGCTATATGTGAGTTGGTCATCAAATTAAGCTGGTTGAAGTATAGAGTCCGGGAGTGCAACTGCTCTATCAAAAACAGCAGTATGTAGATCGCCAGCAACGGAAATTCAGGTTTCCGGTCGACCAACTAGCAGCAGTCATCGGCATAGCAGCGACGTTGACACAGGAGTCTCCTTTTCTTGAAGCATTTTGAAATTGCTTCCATACCTGGAGTCAACTTAATCATAAAAGTTAATGAAAAGGGAATAAAGTTAATCACTATTCCATCAAATAACTTTTAATTTAACCGAACTTAAAATGGGGAGTACCATGTCACCTTCCTTATTATTTAAGTTCGCCATTGTAACTTTTCAAAGTGCAGCTGAAACATATCACATACATAATATACACATTGGACACTCATTAAACATCAATACTTATTACACACATTTGTTACATCCCTGTCTTGCATACCAAGATGATGTATTTTTGTTTAGTAATGCAATCATAACTTGTTTTCAATGTTCATGGTATAATTGAACGAAATAAATATTATATTTTGGATTATATATTCATATCATAACGTATCTTGTGTTCATTTATTAAACTTAAAATGTCTAAGTGTGTCTTTTTAAAAAATTAAACTTGGTTACATACTTGCTTGATTTGTCTTTATATTAGAGAAAAAGAAATCAATCTTCAAATTACAATTTATTAAATGAATAAACACATTAGGACATTTTACGTGTGTTGCTCTCTTAAATACCGTATTCCTAGTGTTATATCACTTGCTGTAGCATAAAATGTTCAAATTTAAGCCCACTGTACTCTGCTTTTCACTGACTCTACTTTACCTTTGGACATCAACACTCAATGACTTCGATGTATTCTGGAATTCTTAAAGCGAGTAGTCGCTGTCATCCTCGATGTCGGCTGTGGGGTTTGAACTGTGCTCGAACCAGCACATATCTACATGGCATCTGCTAGATCATCGGGAATTTGGACGGACGCTGTGGTCTCCGCTACCTTCCGACGTAAGAGGCAGGCATGTGAACAGCTGGCCAGTATCTCACATAGGCGCCGTCTCAGTAACCAGGTGACGAGTACCAGACTTCCCAACATAGCGAACCCCACCAAGTAGTGACTGTGTCGCTCGATGTTGTGACTCATAATCTTTCTGTGTTTCAAATTGTGAATGTCTGACATCAGATGATTCAATTCTACATCTTTTTCTGTATTCTACTCCGACAGACTAACATTAAAGTCGGATTTCATGGATGCAACGGACACTTTTTCACTACTTTTTTATAAGGACTGAACTGGAGAGAATTTGACTTCACTAACGTTATACTTTATATGTGTTACTTTATTAGTATGTGGTAACAACTGAATTCTCTAGTTAATTATCAGACACCTGCTTACCTGGGACCTGACTCCCTGCGCCGAGATCCACTCATCCACCACGCGTGCTTCACTCTTTTCATGAGGACACATTTGAGTAACTTTCATCTTTCCCGGTACTGAATAAATCCAACTGTCACCATCTACTGATCTAATAAACACTGGTACGAATGAGTTACCTATAATTTCTCTTTTATACAACGTATAATCGTAACCAGATTGTGACAATATCACATTCATTAAGCAATTCGGAACGTTTACGGAAAACGTCGGGACGAACTGGACAAAATATATTATTTCCGCCTTTACATTGACTCATATCTGCTTCAGACATTAACACATAAAAATGCCTCTTCTCTGACAGCGCGATATAAGGTGTATCTGGTATTATTTGAACATATCTTTCTAAATGTATTTCTATAAATTTTGAAATACCTATTCGCGGATTTCAAAGGAAATTCAATTATCAACTGTATGCTGTTAATTGTAGCAAGAGCATGTACCGTTGTTACTTCATAATAATCGTACACCTGATCTAAATCAGTTACTGCTATCAAAGTCTTGTCCGCGTATAATTTAAGAGCAATACCTCTAATAATTTCTGACAAATTTCCTGGAGTCAATAACGAAGTGGGTAACCTACTGGTCGCTATGATATCAAACGCTATTTTTATCTCTGTTACCCCTTGTTTATAAGTTTGAAGAGTTAATTCTAATTCTCTTAGCAAACTATTGTATTTGAGTGTTTCCCAAAATTTCTAATAGTTAATAGGTAATTTCTTTCAACCACTGAGGACGTTAAAGTATTCCAAGCATCCATTACGTTCATGGTTTTTATTACTCATGCTAACTCTTTTGCTAAAATGTTTACATCTTTCGAGTTTTTCTCTACTCTGGCATTCATCCCTTTCATGAAAGTTAACTGTTTCTCTACTATGTGAAGTAATTTTTCTTGTCTCGTCCTCAACTCACTAGTGATTTGGTGGATACGGACATAGTCGTCATTCGTAAGTGTACCAAATAAAAATTTCAGAATACTACCACCTGCATCTATCAAACCTCTTTTTACACGAGATGAGGGTTCTGGGTAATATAAAAGTTAGTTAATTTACTTCCTCCTCTAATTCTGCAATTAACCTATCAAGGAAAACTAGCTCTGTAGGATATTTTTCAAATTCATGGTCCCCGGAAAATTTAATCCCTTTAATTTTATCCAGCAGGTTCCTAAAATCCTGAGTAACACTCTCCAACTTTCTTATTGGTATGTCTATCACTATTGTTCATCTGTCTCCTGTTAATACGGCGTCCATTTCTTGGACCAGAATCACGCCAGCACCTATGATGTGATCTGCACTGCAAAGCAATATACATCTTATTTCGTTTTTCACAATGAATTCGTAATTATCAACAAATTCTAGGTTACATATACTCTGAGGCTACGTATCACTTATTTCTGCTTCTTCCTCTTCCACTGAGGGGTTTCTTACACTTGAACGCAAATTATACCCGACACTATGTTCGCCCATTTCTCACAAATTTTTCCTTTTAAATAACGCGACGGTTCCCAAATGTCGTTAGTTTCTACATTTTCATAACACTCACTATCATCGAGGGTGCTGTGGTCCCTAGGGCGTTCAACACATATATCCTCTACTTCATCTATTTGTGCTAATTCCGTAATATCTGCTATAATTGGACGTGACTTTGAGCCTATATTCTCTTCAATATTTTCCCCACTTAATTCATTATCACTTTCACTATCACAAAATCTCTCAACTGATTCTACTTTATCAATAACTTGATGGGTTTCTCCTACATATTCTGTCTTTCTTACTTAAAGGCGAGCTCCTTGGTTCTGTAGAATTCTTAGACATCTTTAATCTATCACTGTGCACAATAACATTTCTCTTGTCTATTAATACTTAAAATGTGACTGAGCTCAGTTTTCTCAACACTTGATGATGTCCAGACCAAAACTTATGAAACTTAGATACTCAACCTTTCTTAAAACTTGATGTGTGTAAATAAACATTATCACCTACCTCAATATCTGGTGATTTTGATTTATTATCATTATACTCGTTTTGTTTCTCAGCAGCTACTTTATTCCTTTCGCTAGCTATTTCATGTGCTTCTTTCAACTCATTACTCAAAATATACACATGTTCCTTGGATGTCCTACCTCCCTCTAACACATTAGGCTGACTCCTCAATTCACCTATAGAGGGTAGCCTTACTCCTTTCCCATACAACAACTAATGGGGGCTATAACCCGTCACTGAATGTGGAACTGTCCTATATGCGTGCGCTGCATATGGCAAATATTCTTCGCAATTACTACAGTATTCATCTACGTAATGAGATTTCATGTCCGCTAGGGTTCGATGAAGTTTCTCAACACGTCCGTTACATTGCGGTCTGAAGGGGGTGGTCTGTAACTTCTTAATTTTTAACACTTTGCACGTCTCTAACATCAACCTAGACACCAAATTTCTCCCTTAATCTGCCAGCAGGCTTTGTGGACAACCATGCCTTAAAATACTCTACTGTACAAAATATTTCGCTATTGTATCTGCAATTTGATCGGGGATTGGTATAGCTTCACAGTACCTCGTGAAATAATCAATAAATGTCAACACATATTTATTCCCTTTCTCACTCATCTGCAAGAGACCTAAAATATCTAGAGATACCAACTGAAACGGGGATTGTACTTGCGGCAAAGAACCTAACGGTGCTTTCATCGTTTTCGTAGTTTTCCTCCTAAGACAATCATCGCACCTCATTATATATTCATCTACATCTTTAATCAATGTTGACCACCAGTATAATTATTTTAGGATGTTCTGTGTTCGTCTCACGCCTTAGTGAGCAGAAAATGGAGTGACATCGTGATGACTAATTACACCTATCATGAGCGACTTTGGAACAACTACTTACATTTTGTTCTATTATTTTGTATAGGATGCCTTCCCTATCAATAAAGAAATTTCCCTTATCTGATTGATCAATTATAGTTTGATATGTTTCATCTTCCCTCTGTTATTTCTTAATTATTTCTCTAGTTAAATCTTCTGAATGTATCGCATTTACCATCCGCGACAAACAATCTGCATTCGCGTGTTTCTTACCCGGTTTATGGACTACTTAAAAATCAAACTCTGCTAAACGAAACGCCCATCGAGTGAGTCTCGAACTAGGGTCTTTCAAATTCAATAACCATCTCAATGCAGCATGATCAGAAATAACGGCAAATCTACACCCGTACAAATATGCTCTGAATAGTTTTGTAGCAAAAACTAAAACGCATAATTCTTTCTCTGTTGTAATGTAATTCCTTTCTGCTGAATTTAACTGTCTACTGGCATAGGCGATTGGTTTTTCGTGTCTATTCCTCATCTGAGACAGGACAGCCCCTACAGTATAATTACTAGTATCTGTACTTACAATAAATGACTGAAAAATCTGGATACACAAGAATTGGATATGAAATCCATTTTTCTCGTAATATTTTAAAAGCTTCTTCCTGTTCTGTTCCCCAAATGAAGGGTTCATCTTTCTTAGTAAATTTCGTCAATAGTCTTGCTATATCCTCGAAATTCGGTACAAATTTCCTATAGTACTAAAATTAATCTACCAGTGAGTGAATTTCTGTGACATTTTTAGGCCTGGGGAGTTCTTTAATTGCTTGTAGATTTTTCTGGTTTGGTTCTACACCTTTTGAACTTACAACATGCCCTAAGTATTCTACACTGTCTTGTACAAATGAACCCTTACTAGGCTGTAGTCGCAAATTAGCTTCCTTCAATCTTACCAATAGTTTGCTCATGCGCTCGGCATGTTCTCTCACAGTACCACTAAATATTATAATGGCATCAAGGTATACTAAACACTGATCACCTAACAAACCTGTCAGAACATAATTCTCCATTTACCTCTCAAATATTGCTGGGGCATTACACAGTCCAAATGGGAGTCTATTAAATTCATATTTCCCCATGAATGTAGCAAAACTCGTTTTCTCTCTATCACTTTCTTCTAACTCAATTTGGAAATAGCCACTCGCTAAGTCCAATGTCGAAAAATATATAGACCTGTGCAAGGAATCAATGTCTCTGTGACATTCGGAAAAAGGAAAAGGATCTTGCTTTGTAACCTTATTAAGCTGACAGAAATCTATACAATATTTCATCTTAAATGAGCCGTCTCTATTTTTCTGTTTCACAATAATTACGGGAAACTGCCAAGGTGAATTACTCTCTGAAATAATATTTTTATCAAGCATATCATTTATTTGCTCTGCAATTACTAGTTTCAATGCATGCGGTACTCTGTATGGATTCTGTTTTATTGGTCTGGCTTCTCCTGTATCTATTTTATGTTTCAATAAATTCGTCCACCAAAAATTCGAAATACATTTTACTTGATATATATACACACACTTCATTAACATTGGGAACATTATATTAAAATCACTCTTACTCAAATGTTTCAATTTATCTCTGACAATTTTTTCTGTTTCCATAAATTCATCTTTTATTAGTTCTGGTAACACTTTACCCTTCTGCTTCACTGATTTACTTCTATTTGCCATGTGAGTTTCAGAACTCTGACCACCTTGAGTCACTAAACAATTAAGCTCATTTAATCTTTTATACTTTCTATTCATTGAATTACACATATTTTCTGTGCGAGTCACACAACTCTGATTACCTTGAGTCTTTAGATAATTTGGCTCATTTATTTTCAATTTACGTGAACAATCTAACATCGGTACAGATATTTAATTTCCGCGTCTACTATCAAAGTTAACTTCTCTGTTTCTATTACGTTTCCCATTACTCTGATATTTTATATTACTATGACATTCCAAATTGTCATGACATTCCCATTTACAATTACATTTTTAATCATTATGACAGGACTCGGGGTTTTCATTTGGAATCGGAACTGCCTCTACTCGGCACACTCTATCTCAGTGGATTTTGGGGAGACAGCGACAAAATCTGCCCTGTTCCGTGACCTCGCACAATAACTCACTCACTTTATGGCTAATGCAACTCGAGGGGATTCTTACTGCTTCGGAGTCTGGAAGCGAACACTTTTTCTCTGTATTTCTAGGGACATCTGCGAGGATTTTCTCCCGTGGTTCTATTTGTGTTGACACTAAATCTCTTTGTTGCGACCCAAAACTTAAACAACTTCTCTCGGATGTTCGGGGTACGCTATTTACGTATAGTATTCCAGCAACGTCACTGACCCTTTATCACGACGAGCGTCTCATTAGTAATGTTCACGATTTTTGTCACTGCCCTTACTGGTTTTACTAACGCTCTGTGAGGTTTCCTTGTACCTTCACTGTGAGGTTTCCTTGATTCCTCAAATAACTCTTGACCTACCCTGTCAGTAGTCCTCTCGACATGACCGCCTACTTCACATGTCCTACATCTTCCACACGACTAGGACTCCATGTCCTCTTGTCCCATTTTATGTGATTGCTATGAGGAACTAAACACTGGGACGCACCCCTTTGATCCGAAACAAAGGCGATATCACACTGGTCACTCACCCTCATAAGTGCCTTATTTTCAACTACACATGTACCCTGATGGTCGTTCACCCCATCCTCAAGATTCGTCTCACTGAATCTATTATACGTCCCTATAGAATTTGTAGCCATATTGGTCCTACAACACACCTCGTTCACTGAGAGGCTCTTACCAGTAAGAATTAAGTTACATATTTCCCTTGCCGCATGGATGCCCGGTACATTCGTCAATATCGGTTCGATAAGAAGCAATTTCGAGTCAGTGTCCCAACCCACCATGTGCAAAGCAACATCTATCACTGTCTCCGATTTTGATGGCAGAATCGTGTTTTGTATAATTTTCATTTCATTATATTGATTATCATTCACAGATTCGGATACAAGTTCAGAGTTGGCCAGGCTCTCAGCTTGTTTCCGCTGCTCTTCCTCAATTATGCAAGTAAATGAATTATATGTATCTAAACCAACCTTATCTTTGAGATACAGTATCTGTTCTTTCAAGTCGATTCTGGCATCGTAATAACAGAGAAAATCGGTTCCAAGTATTCCCTCAAAAGGAAGCTCTGACGCGCACACAAGGAACCAATTCGGATAACATTGACCATTTACCTATAACTGTACATACTGGGTACCTGCGACCTGGAGAGAGACGCCCGTATTCTATTCGCTCCTAACTGAGCATCAATAATGTTCCCTCTAATGCTAGGTCGAACGAGAGGTATATCGGATACTGTGTCAATTAAGAACGAGTGAGACTGAACCTCGAAAAGAACTGATACTATGGCATATTTTCCCCCTACAACTGTAATTACCTCCATGTGGTGTCTGGGGCTGACACTCGGCTTCTCGCATTTAGGTGATTATTGCCTACATTCTCGCCAGTTTTTCTAATGCCATGCCCTACGTTCCTAGGTACATGGGCCCGTTGTGAGGGTCCCAAACTTCGGCATTCCCTAATCTTGTGTCCAAAATGTCCGCAGTTGAAACATTTAATATTAAAGTTATTGTTTTGTTCTTGTCTATAACTCGTGTTCTTGGGAGAAACGCCTGCTCCCGATAAACTCGTTCTACTGTTATTGTCATCATTCGAACCACGATAACATGTGTTATAATCTCTTCCAAAACCTCTAGTAAAGGAAGTATTTTCGCCACTTTTCGCATTACTCCGTGCCACACTTGTATGCTGGGAGACTATGTCATACACCTTTTTCCTTCTCTGAGGATCATCAAATTTTGTTTTGCGTTCCTGATGTGCCTCTGTAACCTCTAATGCTATAGCCATGCGTTCAGCTTTGTCCATGGTCTGTGGTATTTTATATCTTAACTGCTGACCTACGTTACCTTGTAACCCACCAGTAAGAGCTGCCAATAACATCTTTCAGCTTCCTGATTCAAAATTCCCTGTTTCTCTGAATAATCTAAATGCTGAACTGTTTTCTCACATAATTTACGACATTTACTGGATCTGAAAATGTCTGCACATCCTCATTCTGTTCCTGTCTAACATTGTGCAGCATGTAATAATGAAATTGCAATGGCTGATTTTCCTTGAATCTGTGGTTCAACTCATTTTTCAACATTTTAAATGTTACGTCCTCTCTTAATCTTGGACATGTCGAAACAAAACGCGACGCTAAACCTTTAAATTCCATTTTCGCTAATTTTTCTTTGTCCTTATCTGAAAGTTTTCCTAGGCTCGCTGCGCTTTCTACGCTTTCTAGAATGTTGTGTACTTGCAATGAGACTTTTTCGCCAGTCCATTTCTCGACTAATGAAATAACTGGCAAAACTATAACTTGAGCTGGTACTTGAGTTTGTGCTGGTATCGCGGGAGCTGGTTGACGACATCTCTCGTCCTCCACGTTAACTAGGAACACGTTTCTACCTAATTAAAGTTTATCCATTCAATTTCGAAAGAGGAATCCAAGTCTTACGATCGTGAGTTCGTTTCTTTAGAGTATATTATGCGTACTACTACGTGCAGGTTTAGTCTCATGAATCATCTTAATATTTACTCTCTTAGAAATGGCAATATGTTCCGAACGGGAAGAACTAGCAGTCACTTGATCGTGTTTTTCGTTCGCGCCTTGCGAAGTCGAAGGCTCTGTATTCGCAACCAAGTCAAGCGTTTCTATTTCGAATTCTGGATAAACACGATTTCGAGGTATGAACCTATTCACTATACGAATTTCAATTTCCAGCACTACTCATCCAGAAGAATTTTCGTACTCGCATACTTTATACGCGGGATTCGGAAAAGATCGCTTTGGTTTTCCCTTGAAAGCTATTTCCAGTCCTGAACTTGTAGTTAATACATTCAACTTAGCACGAAATGGCTCTACTTGAGACAGGTCAATAGATGTGTGCTTTTGAAAAAATTTCTGTATTAGTTTATTTGAGTACTCTTCTAAACCTTTCCATGCCTCAGCGCTACTAGTTAAAACTATGTAGATTGTCAAAACCGTAAACTCTACTACCCTTCCTTCTTGCCTCTAAAATAATAAGCGCCTTAGCATAATGATTTAATGCTTTTGCAAAATACAGCAAACAAGTGGGGGGTAAATATAGATAATTTCTGCAATATTCAAATCTAATCCACGTGTGTGGTGATATGTATTCCAAATCTAAGTGTCAATCAACGCTACCAGTAACTCTACTATTCATAGATCCATGAACACACTCAACCTCAAAGCGATATGATTTCCTACAGTAAATGTGTTCGTTATAATCCTGCAGATCTCCTCTTTCACGAGCTATCGTATTAGATTCGTCAACTGAAATGCGTACGATCCTAAATGCTCCAGGACACGTTATAAAGTCCCACTCAGCAACACTGCTCAACTAAAGGTTAATTTCACGATTCGCATTTATAACACAACGTGCGAATAAAATAAAGCAACTGATTTTTAATTCGTCAGACGAAAACCTAACACAGTTTTCAACGTCCTAATACTGAACTCCTATCACCTATAAACTATATTCCTTCGGAGTGGGTTCAGTTAGAGCCGTCTGAAGTAACTATCCGAAACTCTGCCACCAGTTTGTGATGCCTGAGTGGTCTGGCGCTGAGCACAAACACTCAATAAGAAATAATATAAGTCAATTTAACACATTTTATAAAATCAAAGCACTGAAACGTATACACTTACAATTATGCATTTACTTACTTGGCGATGTCGAGAGAGTTAACTTGGTACATATTATTATAACGTAAAACGAAATCTTAATTAGAAGCAACATATAGCGAAGCCAGGGTGATGAAGGAGGTGGAGTCTCAGCGCAGCTCAGGTGAGTCGTCCCAGGCGGTGATGTGCAGTCTCTGGCATCCTCCTCTCAAGTCCGGCGTGCTAAGGCCGTGCATGACATAATAAAGAAACATGAATGTAGTGGGGAGAAATCTCCCTCCGCCAAGAAGTCAGCGCGTGAGCAGTCTCCCACCAATGAGAAGTCAGGGCGAGGAACGTCGCCAGCCAATAAGAGAGCGAGGTTAGGGAGTCAGCCAACTTTGCACACGGCCCCAAAGTGTGATATTGAAATCATGTGACGGGAAAATAGGCGCGTGATACAGCGCGTGATTCAGATGTCATGGGATTGAAATATCGTGAGAAACAGGACGTATTTCCCGTCAAAAAGTGATTTGAATCGCAATCACATGGTGCTGAAATCACCTCAGGCAGTATCAGAGCGGATACAGCCTCCTGCTGCAGACCCCGCAGAGCTTTATTAGTTGCGAAAAATACTACATGAAAATGTTCTCTCTCTGCTATGGAAAGCTGCCGGAGTGCCCTCGCACTACATAACACTCAAATGTATTTCCTGGTGTACACTCCTGTGTTTCCCAGTGTTAATTGCATAGCTGATTCATAAGCATCCTGTCATCTCTTCTGTAGCCTACTCTAGGTGATGTGAGCTATACCGCCTCATGGCATTGTTCCTCCCCCAGATCCCATTCATTTTCATTAATGCAAACCAGCAATTTTATCCTAAGTGATGGCTTGTAAATTCAATAATCACATTGAACTGAAATTCTTCGATGGTTGTTGCATGGATTCATACCAGTATCACTAGGACGTTTGAAGCGGTTTTGTTCACTAGATCAGGAGCAAGAACTGACAGACCACATGAGATTTTTGGACAGCCGGTGCTATGGCATTGAGACGAAGCAACTTATGAGCTTGGCTATAGAATATGCCACACCACATATGTTCAACAATGTCGCAAAGTCAGCAGGGTGACACTGTACTCAAGATTTCTGCAAGAGACACATTTGATCTCTCAGATCACCAGAAAAATGCAGCCTCAGCAAGGCTACAGGATTCAATAGAGTATGGTTTCAGAGATTTCTCCGTGAAAGAAAAAAAAAATCATAAAGAAAAGAAATATCATCCCCAAAGCATTTATTGAGTCGCAAACAAAGTTCCTAAAGTAATTTCTTCCAAAGGCTAACGTTCAGTTATAAAAATGTCTTCAGCAGTGCGAGGACAGACTGTGACGGTAGTTTGTTCTCTGCACGTGGTATCTGACAGTCGATTCTTCAACTCTGAGCAGTTTTATGTCTGCCTTAAACGTTTCGCGAACTATGTCAAACCATCTGAAGATGACCCAGTACTCCCAATATTGAACAATCATTCGTTCCACTATTCTCTCCTGAGTCTGTCATTTTTTGTTGAAAACTCAGTATCGCGCTCCTGTCACTACCTCCTTATGCTACTCACATATCACAGCCCCTTGATCGAGGATTCTTTGGCCTCCTGAAATTATTGCTCGCTAATAAAGCTGATAAATGAATGCATAACTACTCCAACTGTGCAGATTCACAGACTTATATTTGCTTGCTGTCCGGAATGCATATGAAAAGGGTGCGACCATGGAGAAAGCAAAAAATTTGTTTCATTCTATAGTAATTCATACGTATAACCCTGATATGTTAAGCGGTGAGGATTTTCTACATCTACATTATACGACAGATCAACCACATTTAGAGGAATTAATGGACACTTGCAACGAAATTGTTCCTCGTGTTGTAAAGACTTCTGTGCAGAATGCGACAAATCCAGTTAGACCATTCTGCATGGACCTGCCCCCCTCAACTATTGAAATTGTTCCTGAGTTGGAATAAATATTTCTGTGTCCGTCGAGAAAAATAAAACTAATGATGATCAATACCCTCGACTAGAGACATTAGTCCTGTAGTTAGATTGTATTTTCCTGAACCCAGTGATAATAATAATAGGTGTAGGGTTTTTGAGGTTAGTCAGTCGACTAGTGAAAATAATATTAACCGTGAAATTTATTAGTTTGCATCAAGTTGGAATCGTCATGAGGAAAGCACATCTACAACTGGCAGTGAGAATAATTGGCCAATTATGAAAAACAGAGCGAGGCGACAAAATTATCACCCGCCGACATCATTCCGCTTATCAAAGCATATCGGAAGTATTGAAAAGCTCTCCGTTCGAAAATGTTCTTCTGTTTGAGAATGACAAGAACAAGGAACAAGATTCACAGAAGAAAAATAAAAACGGAAAATTTTCATGTCCAGCGAAGAATGTTGAAACTTCAAAGCCAGTGGAACGTGATGTATTATTCCCAGGATATTATGATAAATACACTGAAAGTAGATGATAATGGCCTATACTGGCTCAGCATACTTTTTGGGTGTATTTCTTCTAAAATTACATCGAAAAAACGCAGTGCACTCCATAGGGTTACTTCGCATAAAATTGCAGGAAAAAAATTAAAAACCCAAAATCTGAAAATTAATGAAATATCAACGAAAAATCGAGGGGTATTGCTCCAAAGAGATGGTTTTTGGGGGCTAAATTTAAGCTCTAAAAGCTGTCAAAAAGGATCTCTCAAAAACAAGAAATGTTAAGCTAAAAGCAAGCAATTTTAAGCAAAAAAACCAGCAAATGTTAACAGTTTTTCAAAAATGAGCGTGCATGATTTGGCACAAGGTAAAAATAATAAAAATTATACAAAAATTAAGTAAATTTATCGTTTTCTAGAAACGCTAATTTTGCGAACGAGTAATCTAAATGTTATGAAATTCGTTTCACATTGAGCTTGCCGACAGATCAAAAAATATTTTTTTTTCTTTATAAAATTTATATCATATAAATTTTCATACTAAAGAAATTCAAAATGAATGATCTTTCAGACACAGATAGCGAATCTGATTACGATGCAGCACATAGTTTTGACAGTGATTATAATTCAGACACAGATTAATCTGGTTATGAAACAGAATATTTCGGGGCTGAACATTATTTTCACGCTATAATTCTTTCAGATTTAGAAGTTTAAGACCCAGATAATTCAGATAACGAATCTCGTTATGATTCACATGTTTCCGATGATTTAGAAAATTTAGACGTAGAACACAAAGTTGATTCAGATTAAGACGGATTTCTAATTGGAGATCCCTTATCTGATTCTGATGAATCTAGTTTTGATTCGGATGAATTTGAATACGATGCAGATAATGAGTATGATCGAGAAAGTAAATAAATTCAATGAAATAATCATTATCGAAGTTCTACTAATTATTATTTTTTAAACTTGTTCTATTTTCTCTAGATTTTAGCCAATTTCTCGAAGGTAATATTAACATCAATCTTTTCTAAAAACGGTTAATTTTCAGTTTTTATAAATTTCAATGAAATTTCGGAAACTATATTTTTAAGATCTTCAGATGCATTATCTAATATATAGGAAGGAATTTTCGACCCACTATCTTTTAAAATGTTTGTCAAACTGCAAGGCAACACAGGCATTTTTATTTATAAAGAAAAAATTAATTAAAAGTTTTAATTTTTTTATTTGATCAAATAATTCATATATATTTTCAAAAATTCGTAAAATTTTTTTAAATATAACCACTCAACTATAAGTATAATATATTGTATTAAACTATCGGAAAAATTAGTTGATTCCTCTTTTTAATAATATTAAATATTTATAAATCTTCAATAATTCTTTCTTTCAAATAATAGTAAATAAGATTCCTTCGATTAATTAAAACAACATTACAAATGGTACCTGCTTCTTCAAATTTTTAATTAAAATCAAAATAATTTTTTTTATTTCTTTTTCTTTAACTATGATGGTTTTTCTGTGTGAACAATCAATAACAGATAAAGGTTTTTGCCTGCAAAGTTAATAGTATTTAATATCACCATCAAAGTAGACAGTTGGTTTATAATAAAGTTCATTATTTCTATAGCCGGTATCTAGTTTAGATTTCGAATTTCGGAAATCACTATAAACAAGAAATTGTTTAAGATAAACACCGCTTTCGATATCTAGATTCCAGTTTTCTTTAGGAAAAATTTCATTTCTACCGTTTTTAACAGAAATATTTCTCACATAACAATGATCAAACATAGCAGCGTGTTTATAGTGTTCAGCGCGATTTTATCTATTAAATTGAAAGTCTACAATTACAAAATCGGGCGAGTCAAATTGTAAATGATTAAACTGATCTTTTATATAAAAGATAAAAACATTTGTTTCTTTAGGAACTTCTTTTTCTAAAAATTGCCAATAATCAAAACCAATAGGTATTTTTGGATCTTTGTATATTTTTTCTTTAATTGCAATGGCTGTGTTGGATTCATATCCTACAATAGGCCACATAATTTCTAATTTTTCAATAACAATTTTACCAGGATCAGGACGATGTTTCGTAACTTCATCTTTTTCAAAAGTTTCATAAAGAAATAAACAGTTTTATCAGATGAATTACAAAAAAAAAAAAAACTAATAATTTTATCTAAAAAAACTTCTAGAGATTCAATACATATCAATATTAATTATTCTGAAACATGTTTACCGTTCCTTCACACATCGTTTAAAGTATGATTTAAAGTAGTATTTAAGTAGTATTTAAAAGTATGATATTCATTTAAAATGTGTTATCGATCTTGATTTGTATAAAAACAAACTTCATCATCTTGAATACTTTAATAACACTAGGTGAAAACTGTTAGTTAAAATGTGTATATGTTTAGCCCTGTGCACAGGCTATTGATATGTGTGTTCCCCCCTGTTGTATTCCCACAAGCTTGATTAAATGTTTTGTACACAGTATTGATAAGGGGTTTTAAAATAACACAAACACAAATTCATTTAAATATTCATTACAAACTTATTTTTTGTTTCATCCATCACACACTACGTACACCAATAACAAAAAACACTTTAAAAATATTTTACGACACAACTATACTTTCGAAGGTCCTTTTAGGGTATTATGAATATTTAAGACTTTAACATATTAATAATTTCATTATTTACAGGTTACACTAATAATTGAATTAGTTACACTATACTTGTCGTAATCACTTCAGTATTCTTTCTATATACACTTATTTTCTCGTATTCAAGGGGTTTCCAAAGCACACAACTACAGATGTATGTAGACGTGGAACAGATGAGATGAAGCAGACTGGAACTGATCTTGTAGCAAGCCAGTTTAACTGACTTACCAGACAGTTAGATTGAAGTTTCCAACTAATGTTTTGCAGATGTCGTTTACGAAGTACTAGGCAGGAACACCCTCTCAGGCCGACGGGAGGTGGACCATCCCCTCGCAGACAATCTAGAGGGCGCACTGGCCACTCAAACAGATAGAGGTGCGATCGCACTGTGAGGCAGATCTTCGGTTCGATTCTGGCTACTAGCGATTCTGCTGCAGCCTCGTAGCAGTTGTAACAAATGTTAATGCAGGCTGACCTCGCAGTGAGGCAGGTCTTCGGTTCGATTCTGGTAACTGGCGATTCCGCTGGAATGCTGTTACAGCACTTGTAACAGCTGGTGTAGGTGTGCGCTCGGAACAGCTATTAATGAAGGCAGAGAGTTGTTGTGGCAGTTGACATGTTGGTGTTGCTGAAGATGATGAAGGCAGACTGTTATGGCAGTTGAGTCGTTGGTGTTGACAGACACACTGGTGTTGTTGTGGCAGTTGGCATGTTGGTGTCGCTACAGGTGATGAAGGCAGACCGTTGTGGCATTTGAGTCGTTGGTGTTGACAGACACGCTGGTGTTATTGTGGCATTTGTTGGTGTATGTGTGCAGTCGGAAGAACTATTAATGAAGACAGAAAGTTGTTGTGGCATTTGGCATGTTGGTGTTGCTACAGATGATGAAGGCAGACCATTGTGGCAGTTGAGTCGTTGATGTTGACAGACACGCTGGTGTTGTTGCGGCATGTTAGTGAGTTAGGGCTTGGAAAAATTTAGACAGTGATGTGATAGTGCCCCCAAGGCAAGGTCGACACACCATCCGGCTCAATGAACACCTGTCGTCAAAGTTTGACAAAGTCACCTTTGACACGTTTTTTTGTGTGGACCTCGTGGTCAGACAAATGGAACTGAAATTGTGGCCCCAGTACCCTTGAATTTTTCTCGAGGCATTCCCGATAGCAATTGTAATGGAGTGATTGCAACATGTTAGACTTTAATTACTTCACTGTGAGTATACACTGTTAATTCACAACAATGTATTGTATGTGTAAAGTTTGGGATACAGGCCTACAAAATGTGTGATGATGCGGCCGACGCGTTCATTCTTCAACACTCCAGCTACACCTTTATTCAATGTTTTGAATCCTTGCAGATTATCGGGTACATAGTTGGAAGTATCAAATGTCGCTTTAAAATCTAGGGCTATCTCTTTGTAAAGATCATGACAGGCTATCTCGTACAACTGGGAATCGATATCGCAGTATAGAAGGTGTAAAGCTGGCAGAGGAGAATTTTACACATGTAGTTGAAGTGGAAGTCTTACACGGTTAATTTGAACATCTAAAATGACAACACCAGTGTAGAAAGGCTTGTGAAACGTAACACAGCTTTTTGACATCTCGATCAGGATTAGGTTTTCATCGATGTTTCACCTTGTCTTGAATCTCGGATGCCCAATCAATTCTGCCCCCCCCCCATCAATGTCAGTGTTCCCGAAATCCCATTACGAAAACACGTCTGGCTCAACCTACACGAAATTGCCAATGGGAAACTTGCATTTCATGGTATAACTGTACAACCCGTTTACATCAAAGTAACAAATATATTTATCTGCCACACTGGGGTCGTACTCTTCGCCCATGTAAATATTGTTGGATTCCGCGCGCCTTTTTGTAAACCTGGGTAATAACGCCTATAACCCAGCCTTTCTCTGACAGTTGGACTTGAGTGTCTGGCAAACAATATTTCTTGAAATCTGCATTCCAGCGAGCACCTTTGAAGGTTATGAAAGGTGGTATACAAGTCCCATTGGCACATATGCAGCCTACAAGTGTCATAACTTTCCCACGTTTGCCATAGCTTCATCTGTTAATGAGCTTCTTTCCTATTTCTGTCACCACTTTCCCAGGCTTCACAACAAACATTATCCCTGTCTCATAAACATTCCCCACGTGGTCTTCTGGTTTGTGCTGAAGGATTAGTTTTGCCATGGTATCTGTGAGCTTGTCGAAATAGTCATCCACCATTGTAGTGTTGGCCATAGACATCCTGTATGCTGACAGGTTTTCAGGGACTTTTAAGGTTAGACAGTAACGCTGTTTAAAATTCTTGCTAGCCATTTCTTTTCTGCGTTGAAAACATTTCAACGTGCAGAGACTTCTGCAACTTGGAAAGCAATCACTTCACCTGAATAACCGTAAGTCCAAACCCTAACTCTTGCATTTTAATAATGTAGTTTAAAATATTTAGCTCAAGTTCAGCATTTAGTGCGAATGGCTTAACCATTTTTTTTTCAAACAAGTAGCAGTATACCTATTAGGTTCTGAATTTTCCAACAGAAATTTTCAAAAAGAACTTCATGGGACGTTATTTTATTTTGCAGCTTTGTAGACACTGAAGTTTTCTTGCTGAACCAATCTTGCAGCTTCAATAATATCAGAAGCACTCTAATTTCTGTACGATTTTTTGCAACCATCGCCATCTGATACAGATTTCTCCAACCTCCTTCAGATGAAGGCATATAATAATTAAAGTAAAAATTCGGATGTAGGTATGCTTTCTCTTGATACATTCTGCTCTAAAATGACGAAGCAAAAAATTAATTTAATGTTCAAAACAAGGTTATTTAACTTGGTGATAAAATGTTGGTACCTATATTGGTGATAACAAAAAATGGGTACTTAATTGGGTGATACCTTCTACGAGCGTATGAGTACTTGTAAATACTGCAAACATATTACCTCTACCTTAAAATTTTATCAAAAATCCTACATGTTTCATGTAATTAATTGCTGTATATTTTCGAAATAAGGTCTGCAGGAGTCTTTCATGAATATTCTGGAAAAAGCTAATTTTTTTCTGCTTATTTCGTAAGGACATAAAAGGTTTCGTTACTATAAACATTATTTGAAATACGTACCACGTGTTTCTACAGGCTTCTGAGCGTTAAATGAACTAAAGTATATTTTATAAGCGTAGAAGGCAATATTTACACACAAATAAAGTGATTATCACGCGCTAACATATTGAACAGCACTGACTAAAATGCTCCATGGTGGCTTTTCGTTTTGTAATGCTAATTGCCGAGGCCGAATAGCGTGGTGGCGTAGGATACAGGAAATTAGACGTCCTCCGCTACCTGTTGCTGAAATTAGAAACTGATTGCGTCACATCTATGGTGACTATACGGTATTCCAAAAGTATCACCAAATTAAGCGACTTAACCACTGCATATGTATGTTCATACATATATAAGTGTGCGTGTGTGTGTATATATATATGTAATCTTCGTACTCAGTCTCCGAGAAAATGATTCCTGACATATTTGGAAGTTGTTGGTAAGTAGATTTAACGTAGACGGTTATTTTTTTGTTAGTGATGTCTAACGGGGGTCTGTTTTTGCAATAATACTCCACTACTGGTTGTATTTCAAAATCACATTGTAGTCTATTCACGGCTTCTCCACACTTTTTTGAAAGGAACATTTGAAAAATCACCCCATGTATGGCGTCTTTGATTGTCTCCTAAATATGCCATGTATCACAAGCATATAATACTTGTGTTAAAGTAAAAGTACCTTATTTTTAAGTTAATTGAACTTGTAATTATATTTTAGATGAAAATTAAAGTATTTCGTTTACAATAAATATTAATGAAATCAGGGAGAAAACAGATGTCATTTGTTATAATTTTCTACACTTGTGTAAGTTGTGTTTGCATGAGGCGGAGGTAGAACTTCGCCAGGGCTTCAGAAAATTTGGAAGTATCCGTAACTGGACTATAGTTCGTATCTACTTTCGTTACCGGAACATTTTTGAATTTATACACGTCTTAGCGGAGCCGCGGCGGCTGAGCGGTTAGACTGCTCGCCTCCCACATGGTGAACTGGGTTCGATCCCCGGTTGGGTAACTCCCGGATTTTCGAAAGTGAGAATCGTTCTGGTAGTCGACGGGTTTTCTCAGGAATCTCCCGTTTACCCCCACCCTTTCATTCCAGCGCTGTTCCATTCTCGCATTATTTCACCCGCATCGGCTCTCAAGACCTCGTTGTAAAGAGCCGGACATAATTTCTCAACTCTACTTCTCGTCTTAGCTGCTTGCCTGCCAAATAATCACCGACGTTCAGTAGCGGAGGAACTTAATTCTGACCGTTCCGATCATGCAGAACGCTATTCACGGTAAAATGAGCACTTATGAAAGCCCTGCTTAAGATCTACTTGTATGCACGTTGTGTATTCTTCCACCTATTTTCTAAGGTTGATTTAAAACGTGCTCACTTCAACGTGAATGGCTTTTAAGGGATTGTCTTCTCACAGAGTCATGCGGCAAGCATCCGAGCTAAAATTGCATCTATGTACATGGATAATGTTTATTTTTCTCAGGTTTTGAAGCTCAATGCTTTGAGTTTGGCAACCAAAATTTTCGGCCACCAGGATGCACTGGTGTCGCATATGTACCGAGTTTTTCTGTTTTATACTTAAGTAAATGGTACAATTGCAATTTTCATACAATAAATATTATTGTGGAAAATCTTCCGATTTGTATTGTATTCGAGCCAACCTAAAAAATAAATTTTAATTTTGTTAGTTTTTACATGTTGTATTATATTTTGTCGTGAATTGTGTTTTGTAAAACGTTGGCTTACACAGTTACTTCATTTAAATCGGACAACTTAATCGGAAAAATGAATGAAATGTTAAAAAATAATATTTTGATGGTTTCCTTGTGCAGTGTCATTAAAATAAAGCAGAAGAGAGCGAAGATCCTATTGATGACAGCTATATTTATTCCACACTTAAATTCGTAACGTTTTTCCAAAAAACTTGAAAATATTCTCACGAGGAGATCATCTGAATAATGGCCATTGATACGGATCTAAGACGCTTAGCCGTCTGAACTCACAAATTTCCGAAGGCTCACCTGAGCTCAAAGTGCTTTGAGGTACAATTCGACCGAATCTCTTTTAGCTAAAATCGAATGTTCCTACACATCAGCATTATTAGTAATCATTTATGATCTTTTTATAAAAGATTTTCTGCAAAAAAATATTGGAAACTTTGAGGCATTCGTATGCGAAAAGAAAAACGGCGAAATACAAGGCAGAAAATCTGGAACACCAGCTCGTCACCGCTAGGCGTCACGTTTATTCGAGCAGCTTATATTTTTGCATGTACAACAATGTTACTGAAATACGAGCTTAGTATGAGAAAAGTAAAAAGACTCGCAAGAGGAAACGAAATTGGAAAACTGCATTACGCGATATGCCAGAACACCGTCGTTGAAAGCAAAACGACGAAGAAAAATTCGGATGAAGAAACTGGTGGAAACTTATAATTACTAGAATACATGAAAGCAAAATATTGTTTGAAGTGCACGGACCAGAAAACTGGAGTTAAGCTTTACTCTGCTGTCATTTACGCTCTGACCTCGATAGATTTTTACATAACATAAAACACGTTGGAAAATCGCATTTCGTGAGCACATTGTCGGCAGCAAGACGAGATTTTCTCGTTTATATCGCAAAACCCGGGCAAGTACTCTAGTAAAACAAACTAATGACGATGCTAAATCTTACTAAGTGTCTGTTTCTTCATCAGCGGAAAAAAAAAAAAAACTGGCGATCACAATACTAGCGCACTGGACTACAAGTAAGACGTTCCGGAACTATAGCCTATAACTTCAGCTTCCTTTAAGAGACTTAGGGCCACATTGAGTGTATCAATGATGACGACAGTCATAAATACAACGACAGTCATAAATACAGTTACGCTTGACTGTTTTTATATGGTATTATTGAAGGTATACTTTTTCCGTTATCTTTGTGGAAAGATTTAGTTTTAGAAAAGGTGCAGACTCTGTTCGGAAATTAACAATAGTCACACTCAGATGTGAGCGTAAAATGTAAATGTATTTTTACGCGTGAAAACTCGCGCCGGGCGTCGTGATATAGTCTATCGCGGTTTCTTCACACTTTTTAGATCGATACATCCAATAAACACCCTACGTATGACGTGTTTCGTTATTTCCTAAATATGTCGTTTAGCACAAGCTTATTTAGTCACTTGCGTTAACATAAATGCACCATATTTTTGGTCAAATAGAACTTTTACCAATATTTCATCTGTAAATTATAATATTTCATTTATAAATAAAATTAATCAAGGCAGAGTGAAATCAGATAAGCTGGTAATGCCTAGTAAGATATGAGTATTAGGGGCGTGCCGGTCCTAGATAAAAAGGGATGCCGCCTTTTTTGATTGTCCTAATTAATTTGATATCAAAGGGTTAATTAAATTGATTGAAATGGTTAATCAAATTGAAAAAGTTAAATACATTGCAAGGGTTAAATTTATTGAAAGGGTTAATTTTTGTGTGTGTTTGGTGCAAGAGTGTGCTAAGGATCAATTATATTCGTTTCTTTCTTTTCATTGGGGAGGAACTCTGGTAAGTCCTCAACCTTGGAGCTCTGCCACACGCTGGGGTGCGATGTGTTGGGGACGGGGTGTATATATATGGTGAGTTTTGTGTAAGAGTGGTGTAAGTGTAAATTTTTTGTGTCTCGTAGATGGTGGTGGGAGATAGGCGATTTTTGGTAATAGTAATTAAACAGAAAGGGAAAACGACGTGTAGTTAAGACATGAGAGAAATTTCAGAGTTTTCTACATATCAATATAAATAATCACCACAAGAGATAGAAGTATAAATATGTGAATAATCTGGTGTCGACAACTCAAAAACTGTCGCTACTACGTGACTCTCCAGGTGTCTTAAAATTAATTAAATTTAAAGAGATGAACACATTATTTTACCACCCCGAGCTTTATTTTAGAAATATAATTATATGGGAGAAGTATTACGTACGAACACAACTACAGGAATAACAAGTGGTAAACGATCACAATTACATGAGTTAACAGTATAAAATGAATTAATAAACGAATCAAAAATGTCCCTATAAAGTAAACGACAGTCTTCCTAACCTAAACACAAGATATATGAAAACACATATATTACTTGATGCCTCTCGCACATACCTTACATGATACATGTCTGTCTGCCTGCCTGTGAGACTGATGAGGAACTTTAGAAACATTATCCGCACATTAAAAGAAATTAATTTATTAACACGTGTAATGAAATCGCATCTCTCCTAAAACACATATGTCCGGGTTGGAAGCTGGTGAAGGAATGGTGTCTGTGTATGACGTGCACCAAATTATATATGTGGAACTTGCAGGAGATTTGAAATTATGGCAAAAAACTCTGAATACAATTGACTAATCGATTTTCACACTACTCGTACAAATCCTGAATTATATCTATAAAAAAATGTATCCCTAATAAATTATTACTAACGACATGCAATTTAAATAGATAAATGCACAAACAACTATTCACAATACGGAACGAATTAGCAATTCCCATTAACACGGACAAATAAAGATTTCGAAACTCACATTTTGAATTATTCGATTTAAATTTTAAACAGACACAATAGTGTAATAGAAATACACATAATGAAATCGCGCCTCTCCCGAAACACATCCATCCACCTCGGAGGTCAGTCAATGAATGTCGTGCACCTGCTTATTAGCTGTTATATATACGTGGAGTGCAGCTCAGTTGAAATTTACGAGAAAAACTCCGTATTCGTCCTATAACTACATGAAAGTATAAAAATTGCAATACTTGATAATAGTGAATTATTTAAAATAACGAACATACTACAATTTTTTTTCAAAGAAGTCTGTGAAATTCATGGCCTATTGTTTACCGAAACAATATTTGATCAATCATATCAAGTTTCGTGGCCCAAGTTCAGAAATGGGGTTACACGATAATAATTTATATATTTTTCCCGATAAATGACAAACTTATTAAAAAAACATGTCACACTATAGTGTATGAAGACTGTGAACAAGATCTGAAACCCAGAGCATATAATATCGCTTTATGAGAATCGCGGCAATCACACTCCGAAGCCCGGTGAAATTGAGAGATCCAGTGTTGCGCCTGTGCAGGGGAAGGCTTGGCCAAAAAGTAACATGACAGCGGACAGCAAGAAGCCTCAGCCTCACTCCTGACTACACCCCTCCCACCACCTCCAATGAGGAGTTCGTTTTCGCCTGAAAAATAGAGGTCCTGCACAAGGCCAACCACCCCCTCCCCATACAGTGGCCAAGAATGCGTTTCCAGAGAAATGCCAGGTCCACGCATCCTCCGTACCCCTCCTCACCAATGCAGCATTCATTTTCAGAGGGATGCTCTGTCCAAGGTCATGCACCCTCACTGTCGATCCATGACCATGCATCTCCCGGCCCCCTCCCAGCACCGTCAGCCAAGAACTCGAATTTTGTCCATCAACAAATTCAGGGACTGTTAAACTGCCAGACACCCTGAAGACACTAAGTAGGACTCTTCCAAAGCGGTTACCTGTTTACATAACTACGCTTTACACATGAATTGTGGACTCTCCTGAAAAAATCTGCCCTCTCTGGTTCTGTGAGAGGAATAGTTATTCCTCCACACACCCTGTCCCCTGACTCACCATACCTAGAGCTGGTCAACAGACTTCGAAACTTTGTAGCATGCAATGTTTGAAAAAAATTTCTCGCATTTCAGGTCTCAAGTGTTTGAACAATTATTTCCATCCAATAAATATCTAAAAGATTTTGGTGTAAAATTATTTCCTTAATATTAATAACTAGATAAAAATAATAGCAGTAGATATGTAACTGTATTTACAGAACTGTAATTTGAATTGGTCATTTGAGAAATCCCACATGTCCAGAAAAGTGATTTTTGAGATATTCGAAGGAAATATTTTTAATTAACTTTGATAGCAGATATAAATATTCCATCACTGTTTTTAGTTGGGGCAGCAATTCTGCAATTATGTTCCCAAATAAGAGATAGAAATATTTAAAATTGTGGCCACAGTAGCATAATTAATCCTGTGGACATGTGGGGTTTCTCAAAAGACAGACCAAGAAATGGAGCACTATGATGGTTTGGATACAAATAAAATGTTATAATGTAAATGAAACTAATAATATTTACACACCATGAACGTATAAAACCATAAGCAATAACAATACAACATAAAAGTGGGTTTAAGTTACGATCTAATTGTCGGGGGAGTCAGTCATCACCCATTGAAAAATTTACAATGTATAACACACACCACTTTGGGGGAGTTCGATAGCGAATTCTCACTGCTTGAATTTTAAAAGCACAGTAATGAACATATCTAACTAAATAAGTGGGTTTAGGTTATGATCTCAATGTCTCGAGTGTCAGTTGTTGGCCACTGAAAAAGTTCTACATAAAAGCCATTCACTGTTTCAAGAGGAATAAATCTCTGCAATTTCTTGATGTCTTCGATTTTTTTTTGTTTATTGGTTCACAGCCTTCTCTGTAAGCTAATTCTGTTGTCATGTCTGGCTTATTACCAGAAGACTTAAGTACGAATATATTATCAATGAGACCATCAATGAATGGTCTAGTTTGAACTCTTCCAATGTGGTCAGAAGAGCAGACAAATTCCATAAACGTTGAGACATTGAAATGCTGTTTCTGATTTCGTGGCACACTCCTTGCATAGGACTCTGTTGATTCCATATTGCCACCAGTCTTTGAAATTGAGTATATATTTGGAATCCACCATTTGCACTGTAAATTTGCCAGTAGTGACTGTAGACTGTGCAATGAGCTCTTCATATTCTTTCGGTGTGTAATTCCTATCAGTTCTTTTAATTTTCCTTTTAATTACACTCAAATCTCTGTCGCAAGGTAAAAATTAGTGCCCTCTGATCAGGAAGTAATGGTGGATTGTCTGAAATCGCCCAGTCTCCACAACTGCCAACAAAAACCTCACTACAGTGTTGTTCTTATTTTGACCCCTAGCTCTGTCAGAAAAAAAGATGCAGATGTTCAACATTTGAGCTAATTACATTATTCATGTAATCTAACAGAATTGAACATACCTCATTTGGGCCTTTCATTGCAATACCTTCTTATAAATAAAATTTAACATGCTGTGTTTCGACATATCGTATATCGAACATGTTCATAGTGAGCTGCCGCATGTAAAACGTCTCCTGCACAGGAATTTCTGGCAACTGCAAGTTCATCATGTGGTCCATACATATACCAGCCACTTCATTATCTTCTAAACACTGATTTCTTAATCTCTCAATAGTTTTATAAAACATTTTGGCTCTTCTTTTGTGCACTAATAAATCAGCTACACGAACACGTTTAGCAACATCATTAATCACAGGAATTTTTATTTTCACAGATAACTTTTCACACTGATAACAGGTGTCCACTTTTAGTCTTCCAAACATAAGGCTTAAATTCTCTTGAAACACTTTCAAGTAATATTTGTATGTCACTGAAATGCCAGTATTTTTTCTTTAAATAACTGCCACATCTTGTTTACATTGAGCGAAGCACTGAGGTAACGAAAACTTTTTCTTGTGTAATGTTCTTATTTTGTAGGGAAAGAAGCAATATGATCTTAGATACATTTAACTACACTTCCTGGTTTTGCATTTCCAGGGGTGTTTTTACATCTTGCATCTTTTGGTGATTTAGCTTCAGACAACAAGTTGCACAACCATCTAACACGATCACTGGAAATTCCATGGCTAGAGAGGAAAGCGGATTTACACACTCGCACTCGACCTTTGGAAGTTGACAGGATGTATTTGAATATGTGGGATTTTTGTTTTTCTCTTGGGCCATCAGATGCAACAACAGGACATCGTGGAAGTTTCTGCTTGATTGGTTGGCACTCAATAAGACTTTGTGGATCTACATCCTGCTCGTTTTTTTAATCAAAGTCAATAAACTTTGTGTATATCTCTAGTAAATAATCATCAGACACTCTTAATGGCATGCACTTCCACTTACACCTGAAACAAATTTTTAAGTTTAAGTTTACTATACTTAATTTGAAATGTTTTTTTATTATTAATTTATTTAATATGTTCTTCCTTTACACTGTACTTAGAAATACACTATGTGGATATAATTCAATATTAATTTTGTGACACTCATTCTGCTGTTTTTAAACTTTAAAACTAAGAATTTTAATAATTTATTTGCTATCAAACCAAGATGGCCACCAAGATTGACATGACAATACTGTGTTGTCACTAGAACTAACGCAAGTTTTTAAGTCGATCGGATGAGTTTAAATTGGCCAAATTTTTATTAGAAGATTGGTCCCTAATACTATTAAAATTTCAAACGCTATAATACCTTGTTTGGATATGTACTATTAAAACAAGGTTATGTTATTTACTTGCAGTCATTTCCATGGTCCTTGGGTTGCACAAATTTTCCTTTCCAATTCACATACTGCTTATTAACTCTTGCCTTTTTTATCTTCTCACTTTTGTACTCTACTTGTTTCATACCCTTTTCCCTCTTATTTTGATCTTTCGTATCACTTCCACTACTTGAAGATATTTTACCAACAACAACAACAGAGATATATAGTACATGCCTAAGATGGTTACAATGGAGTTGTGATAACTACTCGTACAGATTGAAGTACCATGCGCCCCACAAAGTGTAGCACTCTATATGCTGCAGTGGCAGTTATTTGAGAAACCCCTCATGTCCAGAACATGAAGGGTTTCTCATTGCACTGGCATCTTGTAGTCTTCAGTTACTGTGTTATTTGTATATGTACATGTGCGGTTTTAACATGACTTGATGAATGCACTTGCTTTTTTATATACGATCCTGTGAAAAACTCAATTTTTCCAAAAATTGGACATGTGGGGTTTCTCAAATGATGCATTCATTTATTGTTTCCTAATAACTTTCGCTATCACTATAAATGATTTTAAGACTTCTTGTATCGAAACCTATCAACTCATGCATGGCAAAGTGAAAACTTGTTATAAATCTTTCATGAAATTTTCCGAAAAATAATTTAATTTCTTTCATTGTTATTTGTATCGAATTTAATGCTATGAAGGTATTGAAATTACAACATTTCTAACACTGGAACCCAAGCTTATGTGTATGGTTGTCTAAACCCAATCTGCATGTTTATGAAAAACTAGATGGAAGCCATGTTAGGAACACACAGTAACCATCGACCCAAGTTTAGTCCTATCTCTCCCGTTCTTCTATCCTCTCTCTTTACACCATTTTATAACGTTAGTTAATGAAGTATTAATAATCCCTTTCCTTTGTAATATGCAGTGGTTATGGAAAACTTTACTTTCTCTCCACAAAGACTTAATTTTAGATTAAAAACCTAGGTTAAGAAATAAATAAGTTTGGAATATTTTTTAAAAAATGTGTAATTAAAATGATTTAAATACAAATATTATCGCTCAAATGATTAACAGAAGAATAAAAATGCCGATTCGAGCACAGACCAAAGTTATCAGAAAAACAATGGTAAATTAAGTGCTCGAGCCATCAGAAAACAATTAGAAAAAATTACTCTTAATTTTCTGATCCAAAACATCAAATGACGATTCGGGCGCAAAGCAAAAAAAAAGGGTGCTCAAAAAGTTGCGTTTGGTCAGATCATAGTCTTTAGAAAAAAGTTGCATTAAACTTTGCGTTTGAGTGCATTCGTAAAAACACGCGTAAAAAGTTGTGTTTGGGCGCAGTTGCAAAAAAAAAGTGGCTTAAAAATGGAAAATGTAAAAAAATAAAATATTGTATATAATAAATTAACACAAATAAAAATCAAATGATGTCTAATATGATGACGACCATTGTGATGAAAAAGGCTAAAGCAACTGGTAATGTTTGAAAAGAATATAAATTTAAGAAAGGTGTTTTTGTGAAAAGAAAGAAGAAATCTCAAGAGAAGTATGTCAAGTGTGAAACTTGTAAACACTTTTACAAACCATATCTTATAATAAGTCATCTTAGAAGTAGATTGCACATAGGTCTTGTGCCAATACATAAGAAATCACAGGAACCAACAAATTCATGGGGAATTTTTAAATACCACAACATTTTATATCAAAACAGAAGTTCCCACGAGAGAAACCAGTGAAATGTGAAGTGTGTAGTCACTATTACAAAACCGTCTGTCATAAGAAGTCACTTGAGAAGTAAAATTCATAAGTACATACTCAGATTCATTGCAGAAGAAATCAAAACAGCATTTCAAAGTAGGATCAAGACTTATGCTGTAAAGAATGTGAATGCATACATAGACCCAAATCATTTCCTAAATGATGTAACAGAAACTGTTATGGGACTAATTAATGAACATTTAAAATCACTCAAAGTGAACATGAAACTCTTCACTGAATACAAAAGGGGAATATATATATATATATATATATATATATATATATATATATATATATATATATATATATATATAGTGTATATGCGATAGATGTTTGCAACATTTCTACTCTGTAAGTAAGCTAAAAGATCACGAACAAGTCTGCCGAGATCACGATGGCGTTAGAGTTGAACTACTATCTAAAGGAAAAAATGACATATTAAGATTTAAAAAACAAAAATCATTCTTTGAGAATTCCGTTTGTGATATATGCTGATTTGGAATGTTTGTTGACTAAAATTGAATCTTACCAATGAAACCCCGACGAATAATACACTAAACCATACCAAAAACACCAGCCTATTAGCTTCTGTTGCTATGTAATATACGAACATGGATACTATAAACCACCAGTAACTTTTGAAGGATCTGATGCATCTAGTGTATTCGTTTAAATGCTAATGGAAGAAGCAAAGTCTATTGGTGATATATACACAAATTAAATACCAATGCTTCCACTAACTCAGAAAGAACAAATTGTTTATGATACAGCTACCCATTGTCATATATGTGAAAAGTCTTTGAATGGTGATTCTGTGAGAGATCATGATCATCTTACGGGAAATTTAGGGGAACTGCACACAGAGATTGTAACTTATCGTATAGAAATCCATGTTTTGTCCCAGTGTTTATAAACAATCTATCTGGTTATGACACAAATTTATTCATAAGAGATCTTGGCATCGATGAAAATAAAATTGATCTAATTCCCAACAATGAAGAAAAATATATTTATTTTACGAAACATGTATGTGAAAGTGTAAATCTTAGATTTATTGACTCATTTAAATTTATGGCTGGTAGTATTGATAAACTCTCTAGCAACCTTTGCAGAAGCCAATTCCGAGAAATGTGTAAGCATTTTGCCAATGAACTTCTTGACTTTGTTATAAGAAAAGGTATTTTTCCATATGACTACATGGATAGTGCTGAAAAATTTTGTGAGACCTCACTTCCATCCAAAGACACATTTTACAACAAACTCAATAAATGTGACATTAGAGACGAAGATTACAAATTTGCGAGAAAGGTGTGGGAAAAATTCAATATAAAATCTCTAAGAGAGTACACAGAACTCTATAAAAAATCTGATGTATATTATTGTCTGATATAATGAAATTTTTTTTAGAGATGTATGTCTCAAAACATATAAGCTAGATCCAGTATGGTATTTCACAACCCCAGGGTTTAGCGTGGGATCCTATGCTCAAACATACTAAAATGGAACTAGAATTATTAACAGATTACGACATGATTTTGATGATAAAAAAAGGTGTACATGGTGGAATTTCACAATGTTGTAAGCGATATGCTAAAGCAAATAATAAATATATGAATGCTTATGATAGTACAAAGGAAATCTTTTATCTTACATATCTGGATGCCAATAATTTATGTGGATGGGCTATGAGTCCCTATGGTGGTTTTAAGTGGAGAAATAAAAATATAGATGTATCGAAAATATGAGATGATTCTAGGAAAGGTTATATATTTGGAAGTTAATTTGGAATACCCACATGAACTACACGATCTCAACAAAGATCTGCCATTGGCATCAGAGAATAAAATACCAGAAGGTCAAAAAAATCCCAAACTCTTGACTACTCTGTATGATAAAGAAAAATATGTATTACACTATGTAAATCTTAAGCAATATCTATCCCTCGGAATGAAGATGAAAAAGATCCATAAAGTTCTGGAGTTTGATCAATCAGATTTGCTGAAGTCCTATATTGATCTAAACACAAATATGCGAACAAAATCTAAAAATTACTTTAAAAAAGATTTTTACAAATTAATGAAATCTTTTTGGAAAAACAATGGAAAATATTAGAAACATAGAGGATATACGGTTGTGCACAAGTTCTAAGCAAATGGATAAACTTGTGGCTAAACCGAACTTTAAAGACAAAACTATATTAACTAACTCTTTGGTTGCAGTTCATATGAATAAAACAAAACTGTGCATTAACATACCCATTTATGTTGGAATGAGCATACTTGATCTATCGAAAGTCTTAATGTACGATTTTCACTGTAATATAATGAAATAAAAGTATGAGAATAATATTGAACTGTGCTACCAAGATACTGATTCATACATCTATTATATAAAAACATCAGACTTCTACAGTGACATGAAAGAAATAGTCGATCATTTTTAAACTTCTGACTATAAAAAATATTTCCATATGGTATACCGTTCTTTAACAGAAAGATTATTGGCAAAATGAAAGATGAATGTAATGGAAAAGTAATGGATGAATTTGTTGGATTGAAATCGAAAATGTATGCAATAAATGTGGAAGGTGGTGTAAAGAAAACAGCAAATGGTGTGAAAAACACTGTAGTGGGAAATGAGATTAATTTTGGTGACTACAAAAAGTGTTTGTTTGGTAAAGAAGTGTTGTACAAAAGTATGAATTTTATTAAAAGTAAGAAACATGAACTCTATACAATTGAGTTGAGAAAAAAGCATTAAGTCCCGAAGATGATAAAAGATTTATTCTTAAAGATGGCATTAATACACTATCATGGGGACACTACAAAGTTTCAATACCGATGTTTTAGCGCTATTGGAAAACATAGCAATGATTACAAAAATCTAGTGGTGAGCAAATCGCTCAGCCATATGCAACCTAATGCCATATTTTCAATGAACCAGGATTATATGAAATATTTTTTAAATTATAATAAAATGATTACCGTTATGATTATCATCTTAATTTCGATAACCTCCAGCAGAGGTGAAAATCAAACACTTCCCATACTAAAATATTTAAAGTATTTTGTAATATAAAAATAAAAAACAGGCAATCATAGATCATGTTAGAGAAAAACATCGCAATAATTATGAAAATTTAAAGAGCCGTGATCCGATACCCTTGTTGAATGCACTTCACCTTACCAGATTTTACAATGAACCAGGATTATATAACAGTAAATGGTTCTAATGGATAACCATCCATTAAAAACTAATAACCATACATGTTTGCACAGTATTGGAATTTGGTGATTCTTTCACTTTTAACATCATAAATTAGGTTTCTTTGGCTTACTAGTACCACATTACAAATAGTTGTAGCCAATATTGGCTTATTAAAATCAACTGTAAGTTTCAGATTAGTTCGATCTTTTACAATAGTGGTTCTTCTGTAAGAACAATCAATAAGATCAATGGTCTTCTCCCAATAAAAGACCCAGAGTTGAAGCACAGTTCATTATTACGATAATGGATTTCTAGTTTAGTCTTTGAATTTCTAAAATCATTGTAAGCAATATACATTTTATCGAAAATTTTATCATCAATGTTTAAATTCCAATTCTCTCTGGGAAACACTTCATTCCGTCCATTCTTAATATAAATATTTTTGACAAAACAAGAGTCAAACATTGAACCGAGTGTGAATTGCTCAGGATCTTCTTTTCTGCTTTGCTGAAAACCAACAATGACAAAGTCTGGCATATCGAATTGGATTGAATTGAACTGATCTTTTATATCAAATTGAAATGAGTTTGCATTAGTAGGTACTGGTTTTTCAAGACATTGCCAATAATTAAAACTAATTGGAATTTTGGGGTGTTTGTATAACTTTGCTTTAATTTCGTCTCCATAAATAGGATCGTATTCAAAAATTGGCCACATAATTTCCAATTTCTCAATAACAATTTTACCAGCATCTGGTGTATTATCTACATCATCAGATCCATCTGCTTTCTTTGGGGGTCTTCCGTAAAAAGAAACATCACCATTAGAATTTCGAATGAATGTGATCTTGTACCCACCTTTCCAGAATATTTCTTTACAATCTCTCATAAACCCAAACAAATATCTTAATGGATAGGTAATTTCATTACGCTTATCTTTCCTAACACATTTACCTAGTTCTATCCCCGACATTTGGAAGTATGATGATTCTGATTCCGAACCTAGCAATGTATGCATCATTGTTGAAGTGATGCCAGGGTTGTCAATACTTTCGATTATACAACCATGTTTAGAGATCTCTAATCTTGATAACTGGAATGGGAAGAAATTCTCACAAAGATCAATAGTTGAAGTTTTTTCATAATCTGCATTTGTATTTATTTAGTTAGCTTATATTGTTGGTGTACATAAGCTTCATTCGGATGTGAAAATATATCGCCAATAGGAATATCAAACTCAATGTGCTTGTTGTATTCATTCAAATTATTATTTTTTGGTCATTTGGCAGAAACGACTGAGGCTCATAACTTTCAATTTTTTGTTGACCCATTTATTATACAGAAAAAAAAATTCTTAAACAACTACACTTTTCTTATCAACCCTAGAATAATGACTACTATCAAAACCTAACCATTTAATTAGCAGCTTATTTCCTTTTCTTCACAAAACTTTTTCCACTAAGTAGTCTATCATATTTGGTCTTAAGCAGATCTGGCTCATAAAAAATACCTTTAATAATACCATTTTTTAAATCTTTTATTATGTATGTCGTGGGGTTTGTGTGCAATACTTCACACACCTCAAATACTTCAGTGGACTAATTTGGTGTATATCCTTTAAAAAAAAAATACTTTCACTAATATGAACTTTATCTCCTATTGCAAACTTTGGTTTAACAATTTTTCTTTCTCCTCCATACATGTTGATTAGAATAGAACTTTCATTCTTTGCACTTACATTGGTGGGTTTCATTCCGATTGTACTTTGAACAGTGCTATTATACTCACTTGTTAATTTAGGTAATATAGCCAGCCATTTATAGCTTCCCTGAATAGTAAATATCTTCCACATTTTCTCCTTCAATGTTCTATTAAATCTTTCTACAATGATAGCTTTATTTTCACTGTATGCTGAATATTGTGTTATGTTGTTATTAGCCATTAATGTCTTAAATTATTTATTGTAAAATTCTTTCCTTTCATCTGTTTGTAAATCCATGGGATTGTGATCATTCAAAATAGTATTAAATGCTATTGTAACATTTTCACCATTTTTATCATTGATTGGTATTGCCCATGCATATTTGGAAAATACATCTATCATGGTTAATATATATTTAAACCCTTTGCTAACTCTGTGTATACCTTTTAAAGATCCAGAATTCATCTCAACTAAATCAGCTTGCCAAGGATTATCGATACCAAAAGATAGAACAGTTCTTCTTGGAAAGTTTTTTCGCATTGGTTTATGAATTTCATTTATAATATAATTTTTTATACCCCCACCAGTGAATAGTGACGTATTAGCGCAATCGGAAAATATACATCTACAAACAATTTTTTTGTTATTATTTGTAAGTTCATATGAAATTTTATCACTTTGTTTATTTTTCATACATTTGAGACAGTATACATTTAAGTTATCATTGTTCATTTAATTATTTATCTAATAAATGAGACAACAAAAATTGTAAACAATATAGAGAAGAATATAGAGAGAAGAAGACAGCTAATTGAAAAGTTTAAAACTTAAAAAAATTTCGCCAAGATGAATATGATAAAAATAAAAAACACAAACCACCATGATAGATGCGATAGAAGATTTCCGACAAAAATTTGGACATGTAACAAATGAGAATAAGAACTTAATAAAATAACTTGTTCCATTTGCTGTTAAGAATTTAGACTACCCACAGACACCAACAGAAACATCTTTTGTGAGAAAACTGTTTGGTAAAACAGACACCGATGAATGCTTAGACGATGACGATGAATGCTATGATGAAGCGTTGGTGCATTTGAAAACTGATATATCACAGTTAATTAACTACAAAACAAAATTTATTGATAAGAAAGTGGCCGATTTCTTAATTGACTGCAAAGACAATGTTTTTGGACTAAAAGCTGATAAAGGTGGATTACATATTGGTGATAGCAAAGTAACATTCAACAATGACAAATTTACTGTAAAAGGAAGAACATATAGTGGAACTGATGGTTTGATGAAATTATTAACTAGTAATAAAGTAACAGAAAGTGACTACACTGCAACCAACTATGAACACTATAGTTGTATCCTAGCAGATACAAACACAGTTTTTCAAAACAATGATCCAAACTTGGGAACGCCAAATTCAAGTAAAGCAAATAAATGGAAAAATATTGTTAAACCTATTTACGATTCGATCAAAAAGAAACATCCCTCAACTAAAAAGGGAAAGGTATAAAGAAATATGCAGACTACCCCAAAGAATACATATGAATGGATAATGTTAGGATGCTTATTGATCGACTTCTTGTTATTTATGGCGAAAAGAATGCTGGAAATGATAACTATTACAATGTTAAAGTTGGAATAATGAGTATGCTCAACAGCAAGTTTAGTGACTTTGTTGTGAATAATCCAAAAGGTATACCTTATCTGATACGAGTTTTGAACACAATACCACATACTTTTTGGGAGTCGGAGCATCACAGAAAAGGGTTACTCAATGACATGATAAATTCACTACCTTTTGAGTTGCATGCACCTGGTTAGCAGTACTTAGGTCCAGGTAACAAACTAAAAGAGAGAATTGAGCATGGTCATAAACCCATTAATCCACTAGATGCGGCTGCAATGGAACATGATATAGCTTGTAATCATCCTAAAGATCTAGCTGAAAGGCATGTAGTTGACAAAGAACTAGAAAAGAAAGAATTCAAAAGATTGTTAAGTTCAGATGCTGATCTCAATGAGAGATTGTGGGCTGGAGTTACTGGATCTGCGATGCATATTAAACATAAGCTTGGAAGAGGAATTCAAATGAAATGATGAAATATTTGTTATAATGAATGAAAGTAAAAAACATTGTATCTCAAGTTCCTAACAAGGAGATGAAGGGTTTGAGTATTGTTTCTTTCCTAACGAAAGACCAACTGGAACGTAAAATCTAGAAATTAAAGGAGGGAAAAGGGATGACTATCAGAATTTCAGTTCCACTACTTAAGAAAATGTCCAAAGAAATGAAAACTGGAAATGGTCTGACAGTTCACAAGGGTGGATGTTTACCCTTAATGTTCGCAGCATTGGGAGCTCTAGGAGCATTAGCTGGTGGTGCATCATCTATAGATACATTAGTAATTAATGCTAAGAAAAAAAATCAAGAATTGGAAGAACAATGCAGACATAATTTAGCTACAGTGGAATATGGCAAAGGATGGAAGAAAGTTAAGTGGGGTAAGAATATAAAAAAAAGTAACTCCACTCAGTAACTTTGATATTGATAAAATGGTTGAAAAATTAAATATTAAAAATTTTCGGGGTGTATTTATTATTGATGAGCTACTTAACAGACCACTCGATAGTGAATGTGGGATTCTTAATCTAGATGTTTCAACAAACTCAGGTACACACTGGGTATGCTATTGGAAAAAAGCAAACAACAAATATTATTTTGATTAATTTGGTGGAAATCCACCATGAGAATTAATACCATATCTCGGAAGTAATATATTTATAACGATGATAGAAATCAAAATTTTAATCAAGTAACTTGTGGTCATTTGTGTGTAATTGTGCTAAAACACTTTTCATGAAATTTTAAATTTCCAAAAATTATTTCACCATTAATAAACTATGGATGTATGCGGAAATGCATTAATGAGCTCTTGGATTGAAGATCAAATTAAAGAACACACGGACAATGATACAACTACTAAAAAGATCAATCCTAATGATTTTGTTTCCTACACACAGTTCAACGAGTTTATAGCCACACTGACAAGAAATAAAAGTTTATTGGATAAAGCCTTTCTTACTTACTTGGAAGTAGATAATAATATATATTTTGAACAAAAAAGACTAAGAGATGTGGGACATCACATTGCAGTCATGGATGCAGTCAATTTAGCGTACTATGAGAAAAACAGAATTAACGTTATTCGTTTAGTTGGAAAATACTGTTCAAAAGAAAAAGTATTTTACTTGGGTCGTAATCAAATAGAATATTTTTTTATGAGAGATGGAACTATAGTTGAAATAATAGTAAAACCAGAAAAATATGAAAGTATTATCAACTGATACCATCAATGGAAAATAATTTACATGTATAAAACTTTTGAAGTATACCCTGATGATATGATATAGTTTAAAATACCAAAAGTCCACAATGTACCCGAAAGTACAATTGTGTTTATTGAAATAGTTATGGTATATGAATACATTTAAAAATATCAGGTTATGTTAATTTTTAATGGAAATACTTCCATTAGAAACAAAACTTACTTATAATCTAAGAATTTAAAAAGTCTTTAATTTTGTTATGGCACTTACCACTATTTAACTTACGAGTTTTATCTATTGTGACAAAACCATATTCATTATTCCAACATTTTAAACAAATCTCCCTAAATTTCTCAAACGACATATTGCACCAAAAAAAATCACTATGAATATGTTTAAGATTTGTATTGTCTTATCTGAATATGCACAGAAAATAGGTATCGTCTCTTATAAGTTGGTTAGGTACTTTTGAGTATGTGTGGGCTAAATAGAAACAATCAATAACTTTGTGTCTACCACGAGTAAATTAATCCCTACCATATTTTGATTTTCAAGTATATCATCGAAAACAACTACAGACTCTTTATGATATTCATTTACATCAACCATTTCTTCATTTGATGGAAAGAAGGATCCTATTGGTTAATTAAATAATTTTGATGCTTCATTTATATCTTTCTTTAAATTGATTTATTTTGGTTGGTCTAGACTTTTTGAACACACATAGAGAGTACCAAAGTCCAACCATCCCTGAGCATATATAAAATTATCTATCATAAGTGTAGTATTTTCACAGTTACTAGGACCCACTATCAAACATCTAATATTATTAGGTAATAATTCTCCATGACGTTTTGTCGATACAGTCTTGTCTGATATTCTTATTTTAATATCCCATTCTAAATGTTTCATACTTTCTTGCTCATTTATTAATATATATTTTTAAATAATATAATGAATGAGTAAAGTATTCAAACTAACAGATAACAAATCAGTGTTGAAGAAAATACTACATTACCCTTTAGAGATAGAGGGGCACTCATAGGCTTTAGTTCAGTTCTATACTACTTATCTAATGCATAACATTATCTCTGGAAAAAATAAGATATATTTTGTGGACCAGAATGATATGGAATCTACAGTTGAAATTCCAGTTATCCAATATATCTTAAAAGATCTTGAAAAACAAAAAAAAAATATTTTCATTTAGTGTAGATTCAAAGGATGGGAAAGAAAATGATATATCTTTCGAGCTGGATAAAATATGAAACAGAGTGAAGGAAAAATGTACACTTAAATTACAGCTCAGAAAGCGGAATTCAATAGGAACATTTTTGGGTTTCGTAGAAAATAAAAATTTGAAAGCAAATGTGGACCATTATGGCGATACAATTTCAAAATTTTCTCCATTTGAAACAATAAATATACTCAGTAATAAGGCAAATGGTATGATATTAAAACACGATGAATATAATCATAGAGAAACTAATATAATTACCACTTTTAAACCAAGAACACAATTTTGATTTGGCGACACAATCGATTACGAACCAGCTATCCATTATTTTTTCCAGTGCAAACAAATCAAGTTAATGAAATAATAGTGGAAATTAAGGATGAAAAAAGTAAGTTAATTAACTTTGATTTGTCCGAAAGAACAGTGGTATTAGAGATGAGACCATAGATATTTTTTGGGTTGGAAGTAGTCATATTATATATAATAACTTTAATAGTTTAAAAACTACTAAAGTTTCATGTGATAAAGATGAATAATATTTCTATAGAAAGTACAATGAAAGATTTAGAAAAAGAATTCAATGTTTCGGCTACTTTAATATGTGGAATTTGGAGTTGTGTATCTAAATTTTTATTTACACTATGTTGTAGCACATTGCCAAAGTCAGAGTGATAATTATGTTTAATGATAGGATAACCATTAAAACTTTATAGAGATATGAACACAAATAAAAATCAACTGATGTCTAATTATACGACGATGATCATTTACTCTTTAAAAAACCGAATAGAATGTATTTGTTTAAAACCACAATTCACCATTCCATCATCAACAAAATATTAACATTATTATTAACATAATTTAAAACTCTTTTATTGAAAATCAGAACATATCTGTCTGGTAAGGTTACTTTAGAATATCCAGAAGTAACTATCACTTTGTATCCATAATGTTATAATTTATTTCAGCATGGTTTATGGTATATGACTGCCCAATTGTAAGTTCGGAAAGTTTCTTAAATTGTTTGGTTCCGTTTAATACATTTAGCAACTGATCCATCTTTATTATAAACCATATTTTATTTTTTCATTTTAAAATTTTTAAGCCACTTTTTTTGTAGCTGCCACCAAACATAACTTTTTAAGCATATATTTGCAGATGGACTCAAACGCAAAGTTTAATGCAACTTTTTTTTTGCGGTTGTGCTCAAACGCAACTTTTTGAGCCACTTTTTTGTAGTTGTGCCCGAATCGTCATTTGATGTTTTGGATCAGAAAATTAAGAGTAATTTTTCCTTATGGTTTTCTGATGACTCGATCATTTAATTTACCGTTGTTGTTCTGATAACTGGGGGCTGTACTCGAATCGGCATTTTTATACTACTATTATCCAATGAAACAGTAATCCAATCAAGAGGGGGATTGATTGTAGAATAAATACTAAATCGATTACCTATCTATAGGTTTAGTAATAAATAAAACTTATAAAATATAATTTAAAAATCTTTTATTTGGTATCATCATTTTACAAACATTGTATTACATACTTTTATGATCTTGATTCTTAACCCAGGAGTCGTGTGCTTTTGAGAAACGCCTCTATCGGACCAAGGACATGTCTTTCTTCCTTTTAATGTTTTTATCCATCAAATATTCATTTGGAGAACTGACATTTGCAGTTCATGTTCGTAAAGTCAGCCTTTTATTGGTTCTCCATCATAGGTTTCTCGGTAATACACTTTGGGATGTGTTTGTCTAATTGAAATAATTTTAAATAATTAATAAGACCAATTAATCATACATTTTTTTCCAAGATTCCTTTCTGATTCGAGATATGTATATATTGACCATCTTTGAACTTTGGCTTCCTTTTGTCGATGACTTTAACATTATTATAGATAGTTTTCATTAAACTATTATCCATAACATCATTGGGTGCCATCTTCATAGTTCTATGATATCTGGAATTATAAAATTTAATTATTTCAGACAAAATGTCAACCCATTTGTAAGTCCCCCTCGATGTGAAATGTTTTTATATTAACTACTTAAACTTTTTGTTGTAATGTTCCACAACTCGCTCTAATCTCCGAATACATTGCATAGTAATTAATACCATATTCAGTTATTAGTATCTGTAACAGTGCAGAAAAAATCTATCGGTTTGGAGCAAATTTGGCTTTCTCTCTTTCCAAACGATCTTCATTGTATGGGTAACCTGTTTCCCAGATTTGTTTTTAAAAGGTATGCCCCAACCATACTTTGAATAAACGTCTATTATGGCTAAAATATACTTATATCCCTTATTGCACGTGGAAAGAAATGTCATTTCACCCAATTCGGCAGTTAAAAGTTAATTTGAACCATGAGTTATAACTCTTCTTCTAGGATATCTTATCCTTGCAGGAGTGTGAAGCTCTCCAGAAATATTACTTAATTTCATTAGTAATATAACTGTCTTCTTTTAACTCTTTGATAATAGAAACAATTTTAGTTTGTAAGTGAATTATTCCCAGACTCTCTCAAAGCGATGAGAGGTTTTAATCTATCAACATATTCATTAGGGTTGTTCCAATATACAGGAGATAAACGATCACCAATTTCATCTTTATGTATTCCACTTATGACAATATCGGTTATTAAATATATTTCTGGGTGGTCTTCATCTCCTAAACGAATGTTAGCAATTGTTCGACGAATAAGTTCTTTATATTTCTGCAAATCAGTATCGGAATATCCTTTTGGAAATTTTTTTAACAATAATTAAAAAATCCTTGACTTTCATTAGTTACATAATCAGCAATTTTAATTTTAATTATCAGGCAGAAACTTTATTACCGAATCTCCCAGGAACCAGGGATTGTCATGTCGATAAATACCAAATGTTGTAACGCGTGTAGAGAAAGATTGATTTAAAGCTAAATAATGATGTGTTAAATGAGAAACGTGTTGCTTTTTCTTCTTCTTTGTAAAAGGTTCTTCTTCAGTTTTAATTTCCAAAACTGTTTCATTAGGCTTTTCAAACACAGAATGCTATGTATCCATTCTAGTCATAACAGGTTTTAATATTTCTTCATTTTAAACATCCCATTTTATACGAGCTCGTTTGGCTTGTAAATATTTCTCTTTCACAGCATATATCACGTTATGTAATTCTGAAGTAGAGGCAGGCATATTTTGATTATATTGAATTAAAACTAAATATTTATATATTAATTAAGTCGTTTCTTTTCGAATAGCTGTAGTAGGTCGACTAACTGTTACACTAGGTCGATTAGTCTGCACTGTTTCAATCTTATCATTTTTACTTTAAACAACATATAATTTAGTTACAGTTTTAGCTTTCAAATCATTAACAAAATAATGTATTCTTGTATCCAATTTATTATTTTGTTTTCTCAAATCTGTTTGCATAACTAAAACAAATTTTTTATTAATTCATTCATGATTTATATATTGAGTTATTTGTTCCATTCATGTTTCAAGTAGTTTTGTAAAAGTATCGCTTACCACTTCGTTAATTACAACTCTTAAATTTTCTTGCATTTCTGTAAGTTGTGTTGTAAAAACTGTGTTTGTCATATCAATAAAGTCTTTACTAAAGCCATTTAAAATTTCTTCTATTCTAAATTCATTACTCTGCAAATCATTACTGATATTGTTTAAAATGTTTTCTATTACACTCGTGTTTTTATAAACATTACCATTCAAATTAACTAACTTTATTAATTTCTTTTGAATATAATTTGACTGCGATTTAAATACATTTGGTATAATAGTGTTTAAGTCATCTACTTAATGTTTTTTTACTGCATCGCTATCCTTCACAGCCATACCCATATTATGTAATATACGTCCAATCAAATCAAAATTCCCATCGCGATTTTTTAATTAAACATATATTGCAATGATTATGTTTTATACTGCTGTGTCCAAACATTGAAATACTCATTGTGCCTTGCCTGGAAGTAAAAAACTGTCAAAACCAGACCTATATCAGCCTTTGTATAGGGGAAGCGTTGGTATAATAACCAAAAAACCATAGTTGTCTTTCCAACAGTAAAAACACATATCTTTAAACTTTGTAAAGATCATATCGCATTCCTTCAATTAACGACAAAATGGTTGATAATCGTTGATATTTCTCTTGTTGTGTTGTTTTAGAAAACACATATACATTTTCAAATTTCAGACCACTTGGATGTTCCTACAGAGACATAACACAAGTTTTCCACATATACATCCAAATATACATAGTATATTTGATGGTAAAAGAATATCATATTTCTGTTCAATTATATTTCTTTCATATTTACAATTACCAGCGGAAGTTCATTTTGTTTTATAACCTTAATTTCTTCACTGTATTGAGTAACATACTAATGTAAAAACTATAAATGTAGGTTTTACATATAGGCTCGCATTCAGCTGAAAACATTGGGTCGTACTAAACGTATAAAAAAAGGAGGTCGTGTATTGCATACATTGAACAATATATTATCATTTTAATTGCATTTACAGAAATACAATTATTGTGGACAAGGTACTAAACTTGCCAACTGTTTGAAAGGGAACGATCAAGGAATAAACTCGCTGGATAATGCACATAAAAAACACAATATAGTTTATGATCGACCAAACAATTTGAAAGAAAGACATATAGCTGATACAACTCTACCTGATGACGCTGAAAATATATAAGGAAGAATTCATCTATATCTACAGGTGAAAAGCTTGGAGCTTGGGTTGTTGCTAAGATTGCGTGCATACAGGTGAAGAGAGGCATGGGCTTAAAATGTTAAACCAAACGAAAAACAAAGAAAAGAGTAATAAATCCATTGCTATTTCCAACATTAACAGCACATGGATCAATCGTTGGAGGAGTTTCGGCAATTAGTAGAGCAGTTAAATCTAAAGGTAAAGGAATATATTTGAAACCATTTAAAGTTGGACAAGGATGCAAAATTTCCAAATGAAGAAAAAAAATTCAGAAAGTCCTAAATAGTTTTCCAAAACGTGCTTTAATAAACAAATATATTTATGTATTTGTAAAGAAACTGGATATTCCCTATTTACGAGGTGTGTATATGAGAAATTATTTACTAAAGAAACCAAATCTTCATGACTGTATGATTGTTAATTTAGATTCGATACAAAACGAAGGAACGCATTGGTTTGCATTAATTAAGAACAAATCACTCATTGTTTTACGACAGTTTCGGCGATTTACGTCCTCCAATTGAAGTACACAATTACTTAAAAAACGCACAATAAGGTACAATTACAAAATGGCACAATTACCAAATACAATCAATTGTGGACATACATGTTTACGTTTTTATACTATTAATAGGATATATAAGTAAGTATAATAGTAAAACATATTAGTAATATGTCAATTATGTTGATATTTAGTGCTAATTCGTTGCAAGTGTGTGTGATATATTTCCCTGCATTGGCGTTAGATGGAGAATGGCAAATAAATCTAATTGAATTAGTTACTTACAAGAGTATCTCAAATATTGATATGCATAACCAATCATTTATGGCTAATATTGGTGAAAAAACCTACAAGATTGTGATACTGGTAGGATCTTATGAGTTGGATGACTTAGAAACCTTTATTAAAGCACTATTACCTGAAGATGTACATTTCCGATTACGTGGAAATCCAAATACGATAACTAATGCAATGTATAGTAACTTCGATATCGATTTCTTGGAAGACAATTCAATTGCAAATATGTTATGTTACGAATGGAGAGTATATCCAGCTAATCAATTACACGAATCATTATAACAGGTTAATATATTATTGGTAAATGTATGTCGTATAAATGTTAATATTGTAGGTGGTTCATATTTGAATGGAAATCCGACAAATACAATACATGAATTCATTTGTGAGGTGGCTCCAGGATATAAAATAATTGAAAAACCGAACACTTCGATATATATTCCAGTAATAGTGAATAGCGTTGATGAAATAGTTGTTACAATTGTCGATGAATCGGTAAACTTACTAATTTTAGAAATGAAGAAATTACCATCCATTTACATTAGAAATATATATATAAATAGTTGCATTCCATTGTAAATCATAAAAGGTATTGTGTACAATATTAAATTCGGACGTGAAGTAGGTGCTTCTTTTAAGAACTATTTCACTAAGGAATGCATTTCGCAAAAAGGAAGTATAAAAAGACGTAAACACAGGCATAAAACGCTCGCTTAAAATAAGTTACCCATGAAGTTAACACAAGGCAACGAATTGTATGTAAAAGAATTAAGATATATGGTTAATATAAATGGAAGACATACTTAATGTTGAAGAACCAATCAGTTATGAGAATGCAATCACCAATACGGAAATACATGTGTCTGAACCATTCTGAGCAGATCTGTATATGGTTCCTTCGGAAATAGGTGTTTCAATACAAAATCGCAATATTTACACATTACCGTGCAGTTTAAGGTTTGGAGAAACAATTAAAAAGACAGCCGATGCAAGTAATCCAGTACGCGAGGCACCTCCCTTATTTGGCACTGTCAATTGATATGCAAAGTGCAGACAGTTAAAGTGAGTTTATGTGAAACGCACTAGATACAGGGCATTGTAACTGAAACGGTTAACCATTCGCTTTCGTTACCACCAGGAAATTTCCTACAGAGGATACGTACGTGGGGTTGACAAGAGGAACATCACGGCTTTGAAAAGTGGAAGGTTAGGAGTGAAGCAGCAATTTCGTGGGTCAAGGCCCCGCCCTCGAGGTGGCTGTGTACCAATAGGACGCGACTACGTCACGGCGGAGAAGTGGGGATGCAATGAGCACCGAGACGACGAAACAGCATACGGGTCTTCGTCGGTCGATGGGGGCGTCAGACAGAGACAGAAAAGCGGTCGTCGGACTCTCATTATGTGGTCACCCCCTCCCCCCCCCCCCACCATCCTAAACTATAAACTGACCACGAAGCTGCTACCAGCTGTTGGCAATATTGACTATGATTGTATACACCACCCACACATCTCTACCCGAGGGTGCCTAACAAACAGGTCACTTTCGTGTGTCAGAGATGTAGAGATACTCATCGTATGCCTGCATCTACGAGTAAGGCACTGGCATCCCCGATACCTGGGGACCTGCAAAATTCACGTTATTTTCTGGCAGCACGCTGGACTTTACCGTCCTCTACATATTCGAGTCAGTGCAATTTGTTCATTGGCTTCTACGACAGTGGAGACCCGTTCCTTGCCATTGATAGAACGTGACTGTACCAGCATTTCGTTAGTTGCTTGTTATTGGACCAAAGCTGTCCAGGGTGTGCGCAAACAAGCTGCAGTACAATTGTGTTAAGAGCGTTGAGATTGAATAACTTTAACTAAAGTACCCATGGCCGGAAGTACCTCGTTCTGTTTATAGACCACAAAAAATATCTTTGACGTGAAAGGGAGGGGATAAACATAAATTTAAATCTTGAATAAACATCGTTGCCATTTCGTAACTCTAAATTAAAAAAAAAAAAAAAACATTAACTTGGAAATCTAACGAGTACAAAAATTATTAACTTGACCGTTATAAATTTATTTTATTCCCAGACACTTCGCATAAGTCTGTAATTTAATATAAACATTAGTTTGACAATAATTCGATAATTCACTTGAAGACGAAATTCTACAACTCATATTTATGTATATAAAATTTACCACGTTTATGACTTATGTCTAGAAGAAACATTTCTTCAACTTCTTATTTATAATTTATTTCTCCGATTACAAGTAACCATCTCTGAACCAATAGAATATCTTCATTACTAATACTTTATTTTTCTTTCTGTTCTAATACTTACCAATAGCATAACGGGTCATTACTTTATTTATTTTTCGCTTCCGCGTCACTTCTTAAGAGTGAGATGGCACCGTGGTGGAGTGACGAGATTGGGACGACCCTTAGCATCGAGGTCTTGAGAGCCGATGAGTGCGAAGCGAGGTGAGTATGGGCATAACCGAATTGCGACGGTGGGGGAGGGGCGGGAGATCCCCGAGGAAACCCGCCGGCCAGCGGCATCTTCCTACACGATTCCTACATGCGAAAACCCAGGAGTGACCCCGCCGGGAATCAAAAACCCAGATCACGTAGGTGTGACGAGAGTAGTGTAACCACTGCACCACCGTGGGTACATGGTGCCGTGCTAACTCAGTACACTTGCATTCGGGAGACGCCGAGTTTGCAAATTCAGTCTGGGCATCCTGCACAAAAAAAAATAATCTGAATCAGTGAGAATTTCACGGTTTCAATCAGTCAAACGTATCTGACGGGTACAGCAGACACTTCAGTGAATATAACAGATGAAACAGTGAAATAAATGCCGTATTTCCTTCCCTGATTGATATACAGACATTTCCCACTAATTCGTCAATCATTTTTTCTACTGTTTTCTTAGTCGTTTTTTTTTTGACTGATGGACCAGTGAAACATCCCTGTAACTTACTCCGTCTCTAATTATTTATTTATGACTGATGTATCAGTGAAACTGCGTGTAAAAATGGCATTCGTACATCGTTTAAAAATGGCCCTTAAACAACGCGTGTGAAGTGAAGTAACAACGAATAAACGAATCAAACTAATACAAATTACGTTCTAAAATGTGTTTCGTCTTTCAAAACGACATTTTGCGAGGTAACATGAACACGAAGAGAGTGCATCCATACACACTATTTGTTTAAAGAATCCTAAAGGTACCAGTCAATTAAACACGAAGTATGATCATAAAACTTCAAACTGCACGATTTCGCAGCTGAATATTACACATGCATTTTCGTGCAGTAATGTTAGTATGATGTGATAGCTCAGAAGAGAAGATAACGGACTAGAGTCGACGGGCTTGTGGGTTCATAACCCGGCCCCTTTCGGTTTTTTTTTTTTTTTTTTACCTTTTTTAAATTACGGTAAATTGCACAACATAAATAGTAAAGTATCGTAAATATGTGTATTCCATGTAATTATTTTCCTACATTCAATAAAAGTAGTATTTAATTCGCCACTGCAGTCGGCCGTTACTTATTGAATCAGTGAAATCTTTTAACGTCACTAATTCAATCAGTGAAATTTTTTCAGTGAAGCAATCAGTGGTTTTCCACTGATTCTAAGTGGGGCCATTTTCACCTATAAGAGTAGTTGAATTTCACTGCGAATCAGTGGTTTCCCGCTGATTCGGATTTAGAGTGTGATAGTCACTTCTCATGAATTTCCGAAATTCCTTCATGGGAAAACATTGCTCCGTTTCCGCTTGTCTAGAAAACCGTTCACTTCGAGCATTTGAAAAACGTCACTGCATAGCTTCATACGTTTTAACAGGCATACTAACCTGCATGCGCCCGGTAATGTTGGCAACGACAGAGGAAAAACTAGTTCTATGTGTTGATGTATTAATGAGTTACGTAAACAATTGAGAATATTGAAACGATTTATTTTGCTTTCTTTTTTAAAAATGCATATAAATGTAAAAACTAGAAAATCTGTAAAATACAAATTTTTCTAATAATTTCTCAGTTTCACTTTTCCGACGCATGAATAAAGTGATCTGGCCAATATAAATGTTACTGTCACATATGGTGGAAGAGAGTACATCTCGGATACAAAGTAGATCTTAAGCAAGTCTTTCGAAAGTGCTCAGTTTAACGTGAAGATCCTATACATGTGTATTTCCAAAATGAGTTTATTGATAATGTTGCTTCGTGTGACAGTATTTACTAGTCCTTAGAATGTGTCGGTGTTGTTTATGGCCAACCAATATATTCCTTTAAAAAAGTCATTGAATTATACAGAGCTAAGCGTTATATAAATAAACTGTCATATCGAAAATAATTAATTTTTTCTTTTATGAGCAATTTCTCAAAATCTGCACTCGGCCTGCGCCAACTTGAATCTTGAATGAAAACAAAGATAAAACTTGTGATAAATACGATTCTATAATATGTTACTTGCATGGTCTTTCAACACATTATTACGTGGTGCATCCGATTACTTCACACCTGGCACTTGGCCTCTGAGCTGACACAATAGCTCAGGATTAAGCGGATGGAATGAATCAAAGTAATGTAAAAGTAAATTAAGAAATCGAAGAGAACTGATTAAAATTACTAACAGAAAATAAATGATACTTGATATGAAACAAAACAACGCTCGAACAACCTGAGCCACTATCGAACGACAGAAAACGAATAACTGAGATCTACGGAACCGTTCACTCTATATTTGCTATATTTTGTCCATTAAATTCCGTAGCACGGAATTTCATTACGAATGCTTTAGTCAAACTTTTTATTTAATATTCATATTATGTAGCTTGTGGTTGGGAATAATGAGACACTCCTGAAATGACTCATTCGCAATGAAATCTTATTATAGGTCTAGATAGATTTTGTTTGGAAGTTATTTGCCATTTATTTAATTTTTTCCGTGTTTTTTTTATATCTGAGGTTTCTTAAAGTTATTAACTATTTTGGGTTTAAATTTCGAGAACTGCGCCTCTCAAACACAAATAGAGGTTCAAAACATATATACACTGTAAAATCGAATCAGTGATATGATAAAGTGAATTATAATTCACTGAGTGTCAGTTGATAAGCTAATGCCGACTCGCAAATCAAGGAAATGAACTGGGAAAGAGTGATTTAAAGCAGTGCAATCCTCGACATTCAGTGGGAATCACAAATAGTTCAGTGAAACTCAGCCACCATATTATTTAGTTATCACTCACTGATTACCAGTCGCTCAATTTTCACTGTTTTCACTCATTTGGCTCAATTCTCACTGATTCAGTTTAGTGTTAAAGAGCAATATTTTTTTATTGTTTTCAACTGGTAGTGGAGCCGCGGTGGCTTAATAGCTAGAGCGCTGGCCTCCCAACAATGTGAACCAGTTTCATTTGCGCACGTTGCCGGACGATGCCGCTGGTCAGTGGGGTTTTTCCGGGATCTCTCTCTCCCCCCCCCCCTTCTCCTTCTTCAACCCGGCACATACATTTCGGTGCTATCGGCTTTCATGTCCCCGTTGTTTAGAATACTCCACTCCAATTGACTGGCAAGTCTTAATCGATAATAGAAGTATCGTTGTATTATGAAGGAAGGGAATAACTTGTGTAGTCACGAGACGTGAATTTCGTTAAATAAACACATAACAGAGAACTTACAATCGGTGCGATAATAGGCAAGCAAGGCGAGTACAGCTCAAGTGAGTGGGAAATAATCGTCGTTTTTGAGGCAGAACTAACAAATCTCCCTTTAATATTGATAGGTTCACCCAAATTTCGCGGAAAAAATTTCACGACCAGTTATATTTCATAACACTTTATCTCATATTCACTTTTCTGATTGGATGATCTAGAAGATACGCGACTTAAGTGTTTGGCCAAGAATCACAGACGTACAGAATCGGAATAAATTATTTCTGATTGGTCAATCAACTAAGAAAATGTCTTCTTACAGACACACGTCGCCAATAAGTAAGAGGAAACTGCTGGTACGCTCGTAGGGTATTGAAATCCAGCATGTGCGGAAACCTTTTCTCGAAATTCGGGTGTCCCTAAATATTGATATCAAGTTGTAAGTGTCTGGACACAAAATGCTCCTTTTATTTTAAAACTTTTAAATATAATCTAAGTTGTTTAACATAGGCATTTATTTAGTTTGACGTATCTTTGTGGCATCGCCAGTGGACAAAGTGTGTTCATGAGAAGAAGATGGCAAAAATAGACCATCCATTTAAGAAGAAAAACAGACGACTTTAACGAGAAATAATAAACTACGCAACCAAAGTTGTGCATCACATGAGTTGGCTGTTTTAGGGTTGTCTTAACGAAAGGAAACGTCATTGAATAATTGGTTGAACACACGTCACTGGAAAATAAGCTTTTCAAACACTTCGTGGCAACATATAGGTCCCAGCAGCCAAAATAGCAGACCATTAAATTCACTTACTGTGCTAAATATCATAATTAAAATTCTTATGACTGAAAGTATCAAGACTGTTCAAATGCCTAAAACTATTTTATGCATTTTAAAATTTCTTTGCGGTTTTGCGATATAATAAAAATAACTAAGTATTTCGTAAAAATGCCAAACGATTTTAAAATTAACTCCCACGTACTATTTTTTTAGTAGAGTTATGAGCTTTTAGACCTTCAAATTTGTGCCAAGCAAATTTTAAAAAGTTATACTAACACAGTGTTTGATCTAAGCTAATATGTTTTTTGAAGAATTAGGAACGCCACGGATAAATTTCTTTGACATGTGGCTTTTTGTTCACCTACGATTAGGTTTAACTTCTAGCTATTGTGGATTACAATTTTATTATAAAACTTCCCATGTAGCAAAACACATATGGCCCATTCATGGTTTACAGTCGGATGCCAAGCCGGCAAACAGTTGGCCAGCAGTTGGCATGCACCCAGTACCATTTCTGGGCCTGAAATGGCAAAACTAACTAGCCAGATTCTGCTCATAAATGGCCCAGGTGTGGTGAACACAAATGGCCCACGCATGGCCCATATACTTACAACAGCAATTACCCATCTATGTACCATTTCATAGCCATCAGATGGCCTACTGATTGCTAGCCATGCTTTCACCGTATGCCTAACACTATCTTCTAAAAATAATTATTTTTACCATCAATATCAACTTGTTTTTGTTTTAACTTTCTTTTACTTCACTATTAAACACATTAAACAAAATGAAAATCACATGCTCACCGGATAACCGGAGGAGGAGAGGGGTCGTGATTTTACACCCCTTTCTTTGACAGTCGAGCATGCTAACCACTACTACACTGTATATGCTTATGTTTAAATGTTCTCATTTAGAATATATTGGTACTTGAACTGCTAAAAAACACTAATATAATATAAATTACACCAGTTATTCCCCATCCTTAAAATTCATCATGCGGACAAATAAATGTTTAAAAAGATTTAGATAAAAATATATTATACTGTCGTTGAGAGAAATCTTCCTACATGAATCGCGATACTATACTAAAAACTTGCCTTCAGTTTAATCTTTCGCGATATGTTTGTCACCTGGATGCTATTCATCTTGTCAGAAATGCAGTCTCCATTTATGAATATTTTAGTGAAATTACGAAAGACCTTCCATTTTAATTTTCTAAAGTTTGTTACATACACGTATTTTTTTTAACTTCTCATTTTAATTATATGCAGTCATACATGTAACACATTACATATGTCACATTATTCAATACATGTCACGAAGTCACATCTAGTACTGCATTTACACCATTTTGACATTGATATTTCCATTACCATATAATTACAAATAATCTACTCATTGTATCATGTGATCTATACTTATATTAGATACAAACATGTATACATATACGTGTGTGTAGTTTTAAGAAGCTATCTGCGAAGAGTGGGAGCCATAAACATTCCCATAATAAGCCAAATTGCACCAATAATGGTCCATCGATGCACCACTTTACAGCCATCAAATGGCCTATAGATGGCTGCCCATACTTTTACCAGCAATAAGCTGGAATGCAGTTAGTAAGCAATTTACAGGTCATAAATAGGCCACTTACTCTCAACCATCGGTTTCATTTCCATCAACATTCTATGTGTGGGCCATAAATGGCATACCAAGTGTCCTGTTGCCAGCAGTCAGCCATAAGAGAGCCATTTGTGTAAACTAATAAGTATTCAGAGCCAGCAGTCTAACAGCTGTGCCAGCAGTAAAACCACATGGGATAAATTAAATTTATGGCTGAACCAATCAATGAAATTCGACGAAATTTCTTCATTTTATTCTAATGACATTAACAACTTATTTGAACTGTAGCCAAACATGGTAATTATGCAAAAGTTTTAATTTTGAAAGCCAATGCATATATATTGAAAATAAATATATTTTTCGCTATTAATTTTTGTAAATTAATTTCCCACCATCTTTGATACTTATATCAATATACTATTTGATGTAATAAATCATAATTATATATATTAAAAAATATCGAAAATAATTGTTGATACTTGAACTACCCGAAGGAACTGGAATAGCACATGAAAAGCTAATGTGAAGAAAAATCTCCCCTGTCTAACATGTCAGTTTAGAACCCACGTCATTTTCGAATAAATAGTCCTCCGGGTAAAATTCTGAGACGATTATATACATTTTACATATCGATAAAAATTAAATGTGATAAGCTGCATTGCGTGTTCGTTAATCGCGCCGTGATGCACCATCGAGGTGAAGTACGTTAAATACGCAAATTTTATGCTCGACGCAGTTGTAATTTACATTCTCAGTAACGCTTGCAGACGAGATTTACGTGGAAAACTAGTTTTCTATAGTCCATTCCCCACTGGAGGCAACTTTTCCGGGGCACTGCTGAATATCTACTTACGGGCCCGTCTCGTATCCTTCCGCCAAATGTAAACAAACATTGCCATGTGACTGCAATGTAGCATCTGTCAAAATTAATGTTTACATGCCATTGTGTGTGTACATGTGTTCGTATACTTTCGCTACACCTAAATATAAACATTGAAAAGTGATCTCGACTTTTATACCTGGCAAATGTGTTGTTTACTGTTTACAGCTTTTCAAAGAATTCTGTCGTATGTCTATTTCAAAAACCATTTCGTACGAATATTCACAGTTTAGGCCTATAACATTATTTAGGTCAGCTTTATGACGTTTTAAAAATGCTTGAATTGACGATAGTTCTTACGGTTATGTTACATTAACATTTTTTTTTCCACGACATAGCACATTACAAGTAATGCACGTTAATGTTTTGCTGCGACTGTGTTTATCACTGTTACAACGGCGAGGTAATGAACTATAGTATTTAACTTTTTATTTTTTATATGTGTTGAGTTATTTCTTTAAAAGGACGGCCTCAGTTCGAATAACTAAAGAATAACCAGTCCAACGAAAAAGAGATATTAAAATCAAGCACGCAACTCATGTCGCTCATTTTTTATCATACAAACTTAAAATATAGCGGTGAACATGCACACAAATAAGCCTACCGTAACTATTATTCCTCTCATATTTCTATGTATTGCTACTTACTGTTTATTAGGTTTATTGAGATTTATTGGGGTTGGGATTGGTTATTTTGTTGGGATTGGTGGTAAATCACGTTACACGACAGTGTTTCAAACACCCAGGGCAAAGGTACAATGTCGTGGTTAATAAACAGACATAGACGTAAATAAATATTTTTGTCATAAAATCAGTTCGCATTTAAAACGCATAAATAGTTCACATCAAATATTTTAAATCATGCACACACACAGATCCAGCATAGCGATCACCACGCCGCCACCCCTTGCTATTTCACACACAGCGGTTAACAGAACACGCCGTAACAGTATATTTATTACTGCCGCGGAAACACAGATTTATTACAACACCGTAACTTGCTTCGGTAGGTTTAAAAACACAACGTCTACAAACGTGATGTGGTAATTTGAAGTATTTTTCGGAGTAAGTATAATTTACGCTTCGTTTGGTAAAAAAGCCACACGCTATGTCATGTCTCGCCCCGTCTGCCAACTTCACTTTGTTTCTGCCACGCTATCATATCTAAATATATTAAAATAAGTATTCAAACATTAAAATTTCTTTTCAGTTGTAAATTACAAATTCAAAAATCATTATTTTGCTGTTATAAGTATGAAATATGCTACAATTGCAAACATGTATAATGTATTCTTACTAGCGAAGTGAAACTTCCCGAGTGTGAAAGAGACATAGAAAGAGAGAGAGCGACAAGCCTCGCTCAGCAGACAGTTGCTTTCTCGCTCGATAAAACAACACCGTGCCATTACGGCCTACTCACGATATTTTCCACTGTTATTTTAAACTGTAAAAATTAGATATTTTGCCATTGGGGCTAATTAAATATTTCAATAGTTCAATAGGCACAGCTTAATTTCAAATAGTATACTAAAAAACTAGTTTAAAATGATATTTTAACTGTTAACTATTTCTTACCGGCCGTTGCCAACACGTCGCTGCTTTCGCTGTTGTTAATTCATAATTAAAAAAAAAAAACATAAATATTACAAGTTATAGAAGATATTAAGGTAAAGTTTCATTTATTCAATAATACAGTACTCTAAAGTTAACCACAGTGTTATATATTTGTGGAATACAGGTTATTGAAAAAACCGGTTGACATGTTATGCCGAGAGTGTTTTTTCAAAGGTTGATTTTCATAAGTCTCTTCCAATCGGAAATGGACTACAGTATTGCAATTTCCCCGGTACGCATAATCTTGTTTCGGAAAATTCTGTTAAAATGTATTTCAGTCCAAGCGTGCCCGATATCTAAAACATACCAAAGCCAAGGGAAATTGCTCAAATTAAATAAAGTGTCGTTGCGATACTGGCTCGTGTTGACTGACGAGAAAGGTTGGGGGGGGGGGGGAGCGGAAACGTAATAGAATTTTCCTTCGCTAATCCCACTTTGAGCGTGACAGGTGTCTGGGACTAGAGCACGCGAGTTGCTGTTCCAGGCACAAAGCTTCGAGCGCCGAGCTGCGGAAAAGTTCGTAATTAAACATCGCTTTACAGACTTTTCGTGCATTTTTAATACTTTAACATCGGCAGCGGTCTCCTCTTGTTGTGCATTTTTTGCATTTTTACCACCCCCTCCACCTCTCACCCCTCCTGGAGTCCTGACTACATCAATCAAAGCCTCTTAAGCATACCTACCCGAGTGCCCCACATATCGGGCGACGAAATTAACAAAAAGGAAATCGCCGTCGAATTTTAACGATGGAAATTTTAAATGACGAAGGGGACGCGTCAAAGAACTGGAGCGTTGAGTGTGCGTAAAAAGAAAGGAGGAGAGTAAAAACCTTTGTGTAAGTAGAAAAAAATCATTAGCGTCCCCGGGTAGTGTTTGTTCACCAGACAGGAACGGTCCTAAGCAAGAGCTACGGAAAAAAACAAATAAAAAGACCCTTTCGCTATTACGCGTCTCCTGTTTGAAATTTGTACTACCGTTCTTGATGTCCTTTTGAAGTGGTCTGCAAAGAATCACCTTTCTTTCCTTCAATCATGACCCCACCACGTTTGATGTCACGAAAAATTATAAATGCTGATCTCAATGGCGTGCCTGGTTTGCCATGGCAGTTTGCCAGAGCAAGCGGTACTGGATTTGAAATACAGGTGAAATATTAGTGTGTATTTGTGTGTACGTTTAAAGACGTTAAATGCAATATATATATAAATATATATATAGACATTTATATTGATACATACATATGCATACATTATACAACGTGGACCATAATTTATGTGCCAAACCCCAGGAGGTGATTACTTGTGAAAAATAAGTTCGTCTTTTTCCGAACTCGCTACGGTGAAAGTTTTCGAAGAAATATCACTCAAAATTTTGAAGGTGCAGTGTAGCCCTGCGGGAGTAGGCAACACTTCTACGACCCCGCCACTCTATGTGTAAGTACATCCACATGTAATGACTATGTAAACGAGGACAAGCGTAAGGGAACTAGAAACATAGTGCAGATAGGAGTATTGCATGGCACATGTGTACGCGGTACGTTTTTATTAATACCAGCATTCACAACTGTTCAAACTGCCGTCCCCCAAATTCAATACACAATGGAAACAGCGGATCAGGTTGGCCTGGACCCTTGCATAAATGTCTGGTATTGCGCGTACAGAATCAAATGCGGCTATCGCACGTGCAACGAGATATTCCTCACTATAGGCTGTTCACGATAAAGTGAGCAGTTTTGAAATCAATCTTAGAAAAAAGTCACCGCTCTTATCTGCATATATATTTTAACGGTCGCACTGAGTGACATGCGCCCAGTAAAGTTGGTACCTATGGATGGAAAGTAGTTCCATAGGTTAGCGTTGAATAAAAAATTGTTGGGAACCCGTATGTGATAACTTAAATTATTTCTCTGGCTTTCCGTTTTATTTATTAATTGATGTGTAAAAATGAGCAGATTTGTAAAATATATATTTTCCTGATAATTTCACAGTTTTATTTTACTAACGCATGAATATAGTGATGAGGCACATGACAATGCTAATCTTACATTAGGCGGAATAGTACACAACATGCGTACAAGTAGATCTTAAGCAGGGCTTTCAAAAGTGTTCATTTTACCGTGAATAGCCTATGGCCACAGGTGTCTCGAAGACCAACAACAACAACAGCAAAGAAATGACAAATTTGATCAGTGCTCGGCCATTGGCCATAACTGAACTCTATAATATTTTTAAAATTAAAGTTAGTTAATGTTCTTCCTACATATAACCTTATTAATTTCTCTCATCAGGTAGTACACGAAAAGGGGATCGTTGGACATATATTTAATCCTCCCTCCCCCACATTGATCCTAATTAAAAGTCGTGAACTCTGATACATAATCAGTTAAATTAAATTAAAATTTGGTTTATTTTGGGGGAGGCGGTTTAATTTCGAAGGAAGTTATTTAATAATTTATTAATAATTTAAACCTATCTACCTTTTATGAAAATAATTATTTTGGGAGATATGAAAGAAAAGCGAATGCGTCCTGAACTCTGATATTGTGAGTTCAGGAAGGCGGCTGTTCGTCCAGGCGACGGGGATTTTCGTTCCAACTATTTTCGAAACTACTAGCAAATGTTACCAAATATCTGTGAACAGGGATTGGCGTGCCTTCCTCCTCCCCAGCCCTTCGCCATGGCTTTCTGGGAGATATCTCACCAGTCCACCATGACGAACGACCAGGGATAGGGACCGGTTATCTCCGCCGAGCCACCCCCGCCGCAAACGCCCCAGCCAACCGGCCCACCAGCAAACTAGCCGGACATCGGCCGGAATGCAAGGGCCACCATAGGCCGTGATGGCAACTACACACACAACCCAGAGGATCCCGTCCCCTCCTTGGTGTCTCGTACACCAGGTAGTTGAAATGAACCCAAACAAGAAATCCATCAGCGAAGGCAGGTCTGGTGATCAGGCCGGTCAACGAATGGGCAAACGTAGGCCAATCCAGCAGCCGGGAGAGGTGACGTCAAGATGGCGGCGTACGGCAGCATGAGAATGTGGTGGCGCCCCGTCAGGCTAAAACCACATGGTGTGACGCATGACAGAAGGTATTTCTTCCAGCAGCTCCGGTAGTATCTCCTGCGGGAACGTCAGCTAGGGGGCTCCATCGAGGCGGTCGGGAAGCAGATAAGTCTCCAACAAGAGATTTTTGTCGATGCCGGCACACATGTTGACACCTTAGCGCACTTGGTTGCCCATAGGGCGCGCGAGCTGGGGTTCAACGTGCGCCCACTAGCGGCTGTTCCTCCTGTTGAAGATTTCATCCCTGGCGAAATGGGCCTCATCTGTGAACAGTATAGTCGATGTGACGTTTGGACGCATCTTGTTTTCTTAGAGGATCCGTTCACAGAATGTAACACGTGGCACGTGATCACGTTCGCTAAGAACATGGACTTTCCTTGCGGGGTAGGGGCGCATACAGTTCTCGTGCAGAACTCGCAGGATCGTTGAGTGGCTAACACCCACGCCGCGACCCGCAGCTCCTGAGCCAACAGACGGTTCCTGCCTCACAAGGCGAAGCACGTCCTCGTCAAATGCCACCGTTTTTCTTGTCCGTGGTGCTCCAGCATTCGGCGACGTCACTATTGTTGAGCCTTCATCACGCAATCTCTGATGGAGCCGTGCAAATGTCGCACAGGAATGTTGACGTGGCACAGGGCAGCGCAGCCGGTACAGCGCTCACTGTTCGTCTTGCACTCGTGTTGGCTGCTCGGTACACTAGGTGCATGTCGGCTTGTTCCGCTCGCTTCAGACGTTACATACTTCCACGACAATCTGCAGGCACTTACTGACTTGCCAGCAGTCAAACTCACCTTCGCGCATGCAGCGATCACATCCTCTCCTGTTTCCTCAGCCACGTGCGTGGTATGTGTTGTTGTGTTGCCTATCCCCGCGGGGCATCCCCGCATTTTCTAAATTTTGAGTTGCATTTCCTCGAAAAAGTTTCACCGGTGCAAGTTCGGACAAGAGGACATTTTGCCTACATTCTGCCACGGTGGGTCATAATTTTCCTCGACTTTTTCTTTACCACCTAGTTAGTGTTCCAAAATTCCCTGCGAAATAAGGGTGACTACCCCTATGTACGCAATGATGGGGCATTATTAGACCAACCAAATTTACACATATTTAATATCTCCGATTCGTGAAAAACTAATCCGAATTTGGTCGCTCCGTCTCAAGCACTTCATAATTATTTACGTTTCTACATTTAAAAATTCGATTTTTAACACCGCGTATCTCCATTAATATTCTCTACATAATGCTGTAGTGTTGTTAATGTATACCCCACATTATTATTCACAAGGGATCACCTCCTGGAGTTTGGCACACTAATTATGGTCCAAGTTATAAATAAATAAATAAATAAATAAATAAATAAATAAATAAATATATATATACACACAAGGTTATTTGGCTAAGATGTTCACCGTAAGTATCTTCCGAACCGCTGAAAGCATAGAAATATTGATTTCGAATTCATAAATGGCACTACGGTGATCCTAAGTCACCGACCATGTCTTTTCCGAAATGTAATTAGTTAGTAAGTTAACGATATAAACTTCAGTTTTCATTAGGGAATATACTTATTTCTTCCATTAGAATAACATGTTATTAAGCGGCGAGTTCAGTTACCTTGATTATTCTGAAAATCAGACAAAAATTTTTTGAGATGTAGGGATTTTCATAGGTGTATGCATTTGACTGTAGGTGGGGCGGGGTAGGTTGCGTCTTCGCTGGGAGATGTTACATTGGCGAGGACTGTGAAACAGACAGGATTGTTTAGTGGAATAATTGTTCTCAAGCTATAAACATCAAATTAAGTACACGTCTTATTTGTGTATATCATCGACAATAACATCAACTAACAACATTTCGCATGCGTTAAATACTTGTGTTACTGCATCACTAGCGATTGCGTTACTTGTGTAGGAACACTCCGCTGGACATCTCCCAGCGGATGACACAACCTACCACAACATAACTACAGTCAAATGCATACACCTATGAACACCTCCTTATATCTCTAAAAGTGCTCGTCGGATTTTCAAAATAATCACGTCACTGAATTCGCCGCATAGTAACAAACTATGGTATTGGGAGAAATGAGTATATTCCCATTTAAAAAAAACCAAATATAATATCACTGTCTCATTACTTATTTACGTCTCGGTACAGACATAGACGGTATCTTATGAGCCCCGTAATGCCATTTTCGAATTCTAAATACAAGTTTGAATGCCTTCAGCGGTTCGGAAGACATTTGGGGTGAACATCTTAGCTGAATAGCACTCTATATAAAATCTATGCCGGTCGAGTTTTCTCGGTATACACTCGTTTTCACCAACACCACAGAATAGGATAGGTACGTAACTGAAATGGCGTGGCGGTTTATTTCATGTTGGAACACCCATCCTCTGATTGGCAGAGTCAGACTTCGTAAACGGGCCTTGTGCCCGACTGACTATTGCTAGAGACCTGAAGAATTCGCGGGTTTATTTTAGGACAAGCTACAATTCAAAACACGTGCGTTTACGTAACTAGCCGTTGGTCCACACGGTGTTTGACACCTCCTGGAGAACGTTGTCCAATTGTCGCCTTCCACTGTGACAACAGACAACCAATATGCAGTTGATATCGGCATATTTGTACACGAGGCTGCAGGGTATAGCATGCAGGTCATTGAGCTCTGGCATTTTTCAGGTCGCTAACTGTTGCGTACTGCAGGCTGGAAAGTTAAGTCACCAAGCGTTGATTGGCGAACGGCGTTACACTATGTCGTTGACCAGTGACACCACTCTATTGGCGCGTGCGATTGGATTTCGCGGAATCTTTTACTATCTTGTGCCAACACTGATTTCCTTCCCATATGTAGGGATTTCCATTTTCTCTAACACTACAGGGATGAAGATTACCAGATTGTCCCAACTCAGAAGTCCGCAGAGTATAGCACGCTATCCCTACCTTTTTTTTTTTTAAACAGTTTATTACAATTTTTTTTTTACTTCGGCATATTTATAATACATTACGCACGATATTTCGCACCAGAGCTCAGCAGAACACGACAGAAACTATGTAGGGTTCCAGGAAATAGTGCCTAGAATTAAAGGCATAATGCACGAAGATTGCTGGATGAGTTGGAAAATGATAACAAAGATAAGTGAAACGGCTAAAAGGAGCTAACAAGAGAAGGAATATCTGAACTTTTAATGTAGTTAAGGAACGTATTAAAGACATAAATAATACATTTATTAAATATATAAGAGTTAAAGAAAATGTAGCATATTTTCAATACATAACACTTAAAGATTCGCAGCGAATTGAAAATATCTTCAACTCCTTTTCAACTAAACTGAATGTTTGTCAATTGTTTAATATTCAATGGGTCTCACGAAGAAGGTGAAATTATATATCTAACACGCAATTTCGCAAACACTGTTCTATTTAACAATTTTCGCTAGGATTTAGGTTATGTGAGTTATACCTGCAAACTAAAGAGTTATCAGTGGGAAAAATTTATGAAATTGTGACAGATATTGTTTGGTGTAATGTTACAATATTTGATCTGAACGCGTGATTATGTGGGCTCTTTTCATATGGACTGCATAGGTGACGGTTCCCTGAAACAAGTTTTCACCCACATTAAAGGCTTTTACCGTTCGTTATCTTAAGTACCTTATTAATATCTACACAAAAGGAGTATAGACTATTTTATTATCATAGGCATTTCTTTTTCAAAATTGATTTCAGCGACAGAGCACCATCTCCAAACACCATTTTATATTTACGTTATGAATCCACTGAACAATAACAATATTTAGTTGCGATTCGAAGTGCACATAAATGTTATTTTCCTCATTTTACGTTGATGTTATAAGAACTACAGCTTCCTTATTGAGTTGCAGTTTATGGGGTTCCGGTAAACTGAACACCTTTGAAATCAACATGTGAAAAATTAATCACTTCTTCTAACACCATGTATTTTTTATGGCCACATTTACTGACATTCCCGCAGTTAAGTTGGCAACGAAATTCGAAAATATTAGTCCCACATTTTAAGGTGATATTTCTCTTTTTTTTTTTTAATTCGGTTATCTGGGAGAGGTTTCGAAAAGTTTCCCCTTAATGCAGTTATTAGTTGTCAAAATATTATAGTTTTCACAATATAACACTCACATTGCGACACAATAATTTTATAGGCAGGTTCCAGAAGTTGAATTAGAGTCTATGCGTGGGAAAGTCTGGCCCGCATTTTCAACAAAATTCAGAGTGCCACTACTAGCTCACCTGTTTATAAATCGCAGTCATACTGAGTCAGCATGTTCTGCTCACCATACAGATTGCGTTAAATATAATATGACTGGAGAAAATGTCTAAGAGCCAAGTCTAGTGTTCTGCAGAATTCGGGAAATTAAGACTTTTGAGTGTTATAGTTTGATAACTATAATGATTTAACAACTAATAACTGCGTTTAGGAGGAATTTCTCCACCGCCCTTTCAGATAAAAAAAAACTGAAATATCACCTTAACGTTGAATTCAGAATGTAACTTTTTTACATTAATGTCATTAAATATGCTTAAGATTGATTTAATCTGTTTTACACAGATTTGAGTAGAAATTGGCATACAGTTTACATATTTACATCTTTAACAATTTCACATATTTAACTTTATTGTCGCATGAATAAAGTGAGATGGTTATTGCAATGGTAATTTACATACGGCTGAAGTATACAGACCGGGCAGAGAAGCAGGACTTCGGCGGGACTTTCACAGCTGCTCAGTTAATAGCGAACATTCTATAACGGACTTAACGGCCGGCGTATCTGCCGCCGCTGCGAACGTGGGACGCGCGTGATCCGAACATTCTGCTCTGCGAGTGCAAGTCGAGAAGTTGTGTAAACTGCTGATTGCCGCGGCGTTGTGATTAGTTCCATTGGCGGGCACGCAGCTCCGTTCTTTCGACGGCCGCGGCGCGCCACATTATCAGAGGAGAGTTCTATTTGCTTTGTGGTCGACGACGGGTAATTGCAACTGCAGAGCATGCGCCCCACGCCGAGTTGTTCGCTCGCACGAGGCTAAAGTTACGAGATCTGCTGCAGTTCCACAGCGGTCACGTTCAGCCTCGGGGGAATTCTCGCAAGTCAAATCGCAGGCAATAAAGCCGCCCAGCGATGCAGAGAAGTACAAAGTGAACTCGCCCATGCCAATGCTAATTTTAAATATGACGCAATAATACATATCTTAAGAGGGGTTTTCAAAAGCGCTCATCTACCGTGAACAACATATATATATATATATATATATATAAAATAAGTGAGAATTTCTTACTTTTAATCAGTTCATGTTACCTCGTAAAATGATGCTATGAAAGACGAAAATCACATTTTATAACGTATTTTTATTAGTTTTATTAGTTTATGCGTTTTTATTTCATTTGATACACTTTATTTAACAGTGATTTTGTAATCGGTGTTTAACTTATCCATCAGTCAAAAAACCAATCACTGGAAAACAGTGAGAAAAAATGGTTAGTTAATCAGTGGGAAATGTCACTGAATAAATAAGTGAAGTAAAACGTGCATATTTTTCCACTAATTCATTAGTTAAATTCGCTGAAGTTACTGTTGAATAAGTCAGGAACTGTTAACTTACTCAAACAGAGAAATTATTACTGATTCAGATTTAGAGTGCGAAAATTATTACAATGTCATCTGCGTTGTGTCACCGTGATGCGTGTTTTAAAAAAAAGGGCGATATTAGCCGCACATATGGAGACAGGACGATGAATGCTTTTTGAGGTAACAGTTGCCGATGCGGCCGCGTACGTCCAACCTTACAGTACACCGAGAGCTTGCAGTATACCTACAGTTAGAGGCATCGGAACGAGGTCGATCATTCGTTTGGGTGCACTCTAAATGCGAATCAGTGATATCAATCAGTGAAATATCGTTCAGTGAAAGTCAGTTTATCAGCTACTGCTGACTGGCGAATAAAGCGAATTAACTGGGAACAAGTTATTTATAGCAGTGACATCGTTGATATTCAGTGCGAAATAACAAATTAATCAGGGAAATTCAACCACTATATTAATTAGAAGAGAGACCAGACAAATTCGCGAGTGCAATGGCCTGCAGGCTAGACTCTACAGTCTTATGCACAAATATGCCGATATCAACAGCACAGTGGCTGTCTGCTGTCACAGTGCAAGGCGACACTTGGACATCGTTCTCCAGGAGGTGTCAAACACCGTGTGGAGCAACTGCTAAAGTTTAATAAACGCATGTGTTTTGAATTCTAGATTGTCCCAAGATGAATCCGCGAATTCTTCAGGATACGTTTGTAATTGGTTGACGTGTTGTTTGACACCTCTTGTATGTAAATAATATGCGCCCAACCACCGCCTTTTACTACCACAATAAATAACCAATACACAATTTGTATCTGTATGAGAGTATATAAACCTGTGAATTATTACCTACATGTCACTGAACTCGCGAATTTCTCGGGTCTCTAGTAATCAGGCACTGATTACCAGTTGCTCAATTATCACTTGTTTCGCTGAATTGGTTCACTTGTCACTGATTCAAGTTCTGAGTGTGGATTGACGAATAGACTATCACGTGGGTAGCCCCATGAGTACGGCACAACGTTAGGTTTGGCTGTGGACCCGAAGCTGTTCACTGACTTGGCAAGGTTCTGCCTCGATACGCCAAAATTCGGCGCCCGAGTGTAGGCAGCCACGCATCACGGAGTCCACCAACTTATTGATATCACTAGGTATTTATAATTTTTGTCAACTCGCAATGTTATTCCGTATACAAAATCAACTTATATGCTTCTAACTCGTCGCCACTTTACGACAGCCCCGCTGAATCTAACGTTGGTACATTTCACAAAACACGTGCTAAAGGCGTTCAAGAGAGGAAAATTGTTTTCCATAGCCTGTTCGCCGTTTCTTTACACTTTTCGAAACAGACCTGTGAAAAATCACCCCTTTTATGGCGTGTTCGGTTGTTTCTTAATTACACTATGTATCACAAGCGTTATATACTGGTTTTAACATAAAGTAAACATGTTATGCTCAATTTAAATCTTAGTTGCTGTTTATTTACAAATTATATTATTACGTTTATAATTTAAATTAACTAAAACGGAGAAAAAATAAGTGCGTTGGTAATGCCTAGTAAGAAATAGTTCTCATGAAAAATGTTATTAAACTGAGTGCGCCCGAATGCAGTGTGCTGTCCCTTTGGTGTTTTATAAATTTAATTAAGCTTTATTTTATGGGGCGGAGGAATATCCTGGAAGTAGAACTTTAACACGGCTTGAGAAAATTATAAAATAACCTTGAATGTAAATTCCTTCTTTGCCTGTGTCGTGGTGGAATTTGACTGGATCATTTGTCTTTCGCATTGCTGCGGCGGCCGGATACTCCCTAGTACATTCACCAGGAACATCCAGAGAGCACCCCTTCTCATCGCAGTATTCACCATCCAGAACTCCAATTCAGGTATCGTACCAAACATGATGATAATTATAGGTCGTGTAACAACACTGCAAACAAGATCTGCATCACACACGATTTGCAATAAGCTATATTCTGTGCGATTCTGAAATAAATATTATTAATTTTCCGCATATTTAGAGAACTTCAAACTTATTTTTTCTACCACAATTTTAAAATTTCACACAAAACCCTCTAATGCAGATTACAAATCCCAAGTAGCGAAAGTCATTTGGCCCACTAGTGCAAATATGCGTGTAAACGAGCAGCCCACAAACAGTTTCTATATATAATCACTCAATCACTGTAATGCACCCGCAGACGCATGTGGCTTACATGATGCCTCTCAAGCGTTGTGTGCAGTTGGCCACATCTAGGCCACTTTTCAGATGTCCATGAAGCTGAATACAATCTGCCCATATGCGGTCCGTTTCTGCATAAAAAAAATTGTACCACAAGTATGCCAGTACAGTCAGTGGGCCATGAGTGACAGCATTGGCCCACTAACTTACTGCTTCTGGCCTACCATAAGTTAACTAACTGCCATTAGCCAACTGTTGGCAAACCAAGTATGGTCTAGCTTTTGAACAGTTGTTGCCGAGCTATTTGCCAATTACAGCACAGCTCACTTAAAGTAGCTTGACATGCCTTTTCAAAACAAAAAAATATATATGTTTCAACCAAATAAAACGCATTAATTTACACCTCCATTTACCTATGTTATCTTCATCATTATTACTCAAAAAGTAAAATTCTTGGGAATAACCTGGAAACGAACCCACAACAATTTCGTTCCTAAGTCTAGCACGTTAGCATTTACTCTACCATGCATTCATGTATAACCTTAATGTAAGTCTGGATATTTCTACAGATAAAAGTAGCATGATTAGCTTTGCTATAGATACAATGTATGTTTGTATCACAAGTCAGTACTGGGCTCTCTGTGTTTTGTTTAAAACACTAGTATTTTAGTTTCGGGCTACTTTCAGATAGTATTTAAAATGAAAAATAGCAAATTATCTTTTGCCTGCTATGCTTTGTAGGTTTCCAGTCTAGAAACTATTTTTTCCTATTACTGGTAATATCACATGATAATTCTACTTCATATATGCACGAAATAAAATCAAGTGAATTCACATAAATGCCATAAATGTCACATGAAATTATCAGTTATATGTCCCCTGTAGTAACAGTTGGCATGCCATAAATGGCACATAAGCATTCTGAAAATGATTCTTCAGTAATAATCAACAGTCGGCAAACCAGGAAAGGCCCCTAAGCATGCCGCTATTATGTCCTCAGCTATAAGCAACTATTAGCATGCAATAAATAGCCCATTAGCTGGATACTAATATTTCCCCATCAGTAAGTAACAGTTAGCATTTCGTTTATCGTCTGCTTGTGGGCGTCTGTTGGATTCTAACTACCATCGTGTGAGCATTGGCCCATATCACGATTAGTTTTAAAATATGTAATGCCCTTTTTGTTTATAACTTTATTGTCAATCATATAAGAAATGCTTACTGCCATACATGTGGATGTTAGCTACCACTACCAACAGTTGCCCAAACGTTAACGGTTTATTTATTACTTGGGAGGCATTTCCATTTCTTTCTTTTGGTATATATGTTATATCTATTATTTATACTTGCAAACCATAACACAGTATTTAATGGCAGTACGTTCTACATATTAAGTGACGATACCAGCATAAGTTGCCTTTTAAACTTTGAAAATATTGTTTTATAAAATCTTACATAAAACCCAAGTACAAGTTTTCACCTACAGATCGTCCCACATCAGAATAAAATCTTCCCCAATGTGTCTATCGGCATCACAGAAAACCCAGTGTATACGTGGTACAGCCGATAAATTCGTGGAGGGAATGATGCGAGGGTGCCTACATTAAAGGCGCCAGCCTACGAACTTATTGGACGTAATTCTGATGCGTGGGTGCCTACGCTCAAGGCGTCAGTCAGTCCACGAGCCTATTGACTGTGTTAGTGTATCCAGAGGTCGAAGCCAACCATTCCCCATCTCAAGTGTCGAAGTAGGTGCTGGGAATTCACAGTAGGATCACGCTGACGATGTGCTGACACAGAAACACGCAGGTCACGTGGCCAGGAGTTACCGGGGATAGGCAGGCAGGCATGGTGCGCACGTAATCCGATGTCAGCTGTGAAGACAAGCACCTCAGACCGGCAGGGCAACGTGCTGTCCCGTCAAACCACGTGGCTCGAGCAGACAAAGTTAGGACTCTTCTCCTGTTCAACGTTACACGCCCAACAACTTTGCTCAGACGGACGTGTTGGGAACCAATATGACGAGCCGCTGCCACACTTGATTTTTTTTATCTCCTGAGTTACCATTATTTCCGCTTTTAAATACCCCGGTTTCTCGTATATATTATTTCCTAAATTGATAAATGTTTTTTTTCTTATTCACATATCATTAAATTTTTAGTCATGTGCAGAGGGTTCTTGTCGTCTTATTTAATGCGTTTTCTATACTACACGATTTTCGTTCGGAACTTTTTCTCTGTCTTTGTGTAAATACGGAATTTTTATTTTACGCCTGTTTCTAATAAATATTTTGGACCGTATGTTATGTGTATACAATTAATTTTATTTTTCCATCTTTTAATTGTTGTGTTCTTTTTTTCCACTTAATAAGCTTCAACAATGGACTCCCCACCCCCCTGAAGCAAAAAAATCTAGGCATTTTTCCCGGGCGCCCCACCGTCTTTGAACACAGACTCGTCTCAGTACTGGAAACAGTGACGTTAGGGCACTCGGTCAGACTAACACTATCCCCTCGTCCCCCTTCCTTATGCCACCTCCGTCAACAATGCGGCGAGGAAGCGTTGTTAAGTTCAGCTCCCTGGTCGCCGCAGTTTGTGGTTCCTGCTCACGTGTGTCCGCCCTCGTGCATCAGCGTCGACTCGAGCAGAAGTTCGTGGAGGGGGTGGGGGCATTGTCGGGCACCGAGCTCAACCGCAGCCTCACCTCTCATGCCTGGGATCCCTTGTTTGGCAAACACTGCCCCCTCCCCTAGCTCCGTCGTCCAGCGTTTGTATTTGCCGTCAAGAGGGATCGCCTAGCGTATATACGCCTCCTTTGTATATCTAACGGTATGTACGTTCACATACACATGTGTTTACACGGTTTCTTTGTTCTCCAGGCGAATGCGCTGTGGGACCACTGTTATTGTTAGAGGACTGATGAGTTCACGGATTTATTTTGGGGCAAACTAGAATTCAGAACACGCGCATTTATATAATTTTGGCCATTGGTCGAAACAATGTTTGCACTTCCTGGAGAACGGTGTCCAATTGTCGCCTTCCACTGTGAAAGCAGAGAACTGAAGTGCAGTTGATGTCGGCATATTTGTGCATATGATTGTAGAGTCTAGCCTGCAGGTCATTGAACTCGCGGATTTTTCAGGTCTCTAGTTAATGTACAACGAGACAAGACATAATCCTACTTATGAATTCAAGTAAGTATTGAAGCAATTTCTCAGCGACCTTCAAGATCAAAATTTCTAAATATTTTATACCGAAACGGATACCGATTGAGGTGAATTAAAAATAATAATAATACATGTTTAAACTTGAAATTTTAACTGAGATCTGAAAAATCCTGGAAAAGTTTCATTAATTCTATAATCCCCTTTTTATTATATAAAGCAGTCCCATTTTGTTGTACAAAACTATGTAACTTTCTGCCGATATAGAAAATTATGATTGAATTATCGAGTCTAAATTGGATTAGAAATTGTGGCAGTGTGGTATCTGTATCAGGAAATCTGTTCTCGAGTAATCAAATATGAAATCTCAAATGGTGTGTTTGTTTGCCTTGCTGGGTATTCAACCTTGTAAGAAAAGTCTTATTTTCCTAATAAAGTATAGTGATGTTACCAACCAAATAATTCACAAATTTCTCATCTCCATTCAAGAAAACCGGACTCAGTAATTTGCTTCTACGTCACAAAAACGTTATAATTTATTTATTTTAAAAGCCACTAGTCTGGAACAGAAATTTCCAAGGATGCCAATCTCCCTTGGAAACCTCTAGAATCTCATTTCATTAAAAATATAAGCAATAATCACAAAGCACTTTTACCTTAATTTCAGAATAATCCTCTGTTTATAAAGGCATCTCCAGCTAAGATGTTCATAGTAAATTTCTTCCGAACCGCTGAAGTAATTGAAATTTTGATCGTGAATTCGTAATTTTACTACCAGGCTCACAAATACAGAGCTGAAAAATTCAGGAGTTCAATGACCTGCAGGCTAGACTCTACAGTCTGTGTACAAACATGCCGACATCAACTGCACATTGGTTGTCTGCTGTCACAGAGGGAGGGAGCAATTGGACACCGTTCTCCAGAAGGTGTCATAGACCGAGTGGATCAAAGGCTAAAGTTACATAAATGCGCGTGGTTTGAATGCCAGCTAGTCCGAAAATGAATCCGCGAATTCTTCAGGTCCCTACTCGTAAGGCACCGTCTATGTCTGTTCCGAAATGCAATTCATTACTGAGATATCGATATTAATTACTGAGATATCGATATTAATTACTGAGATATCGATATTAATTACTGAGATATCGATATCAATTACTGAGATATCGATATCAATTACTGAGATATCGATATCAATTACTGAGATATCGATATCAATTTCGGTTTTTTAAATGCGACTTTACGCTTTTCTCCCAAAATCATAGCTAGTTAATAAGCGGCATGTCCAGTAACTTGAATATTTTGAAAACCAGACGAGCACTTTTTGAGATATAAGTGGTATTCATAGGTGTTTGCATTTGACTGTATCTGTGGCTGAGTAGGTTGCTTCATTCCGCTGATATGAAATAAAAATGGAACACAAGCGTGTGGGTTATTTGAAACTGGATGAAGATCCGCAACATCCGCTAAATGTGTAGGTGTAAAGTTATTTCATGAAAATAAGAGGTCTTACGCCATAATATACATTAAGCTACGTTACGCGGTAGAAGAAATAATTTAACAACGGATTATTAATTATCGTGTTAAAATCGACAACATTTCCTTTTGTTATTTCCGTGTAACGTGGCTATCCCGCTCAAAAAAGTTAATACAAAATAAGTTAGGAAAAATAGTTATACATTATGCAGACAATTTAGAATCATTCGTTAAATATTTTTGTTAACTTTGCAATGCAATAATTTTAAACTTCCCTTCTTCAAAGACTTGTAACTCGGGTCACACGTTTTGGAGGAAATATCTATGAACCAGAAGTGTGTGGGAAAGAGTTACAATGTGAGCTGGGGCTTTCTCAGTGCTGTACACACTCGGCGCACGCAGCCGGAACCAGTTACCAGAGTAGGGCCGGAAGAAACTGACTGTATTGTGGCTGCGAGGAGCACATTACACACGCTCTGTGACGTCAGCTGCACTACTACGTTTAAGTGGCCGATGTGTAAACTAACAAACGATTAGGTATAGCTGGACACCCGAGAAATTCACGAGTGCAAGTAGTATATGGGTGTACCTAGCACGATCCAATTTTTGCCTTAAATGCCATGATTTTTCATAGTTTATTCGTAAATTTACTTTTCTCCCCCCCCCCCCCCCCAATAATTGCAAGCTTTTTCCTCGAATTTTCGAACACAAAACCCTCCAAACAGTATCAAAAAGGGCTACAAATGTCAGAAAAGTCGAAAAACCTCCAAAAACATAGTTTATTTAATACAATTTTTCGTGGCCACACGAATAGTGAAAGCCAATTATAAATAATTTAAAAAATGCAAGCTAAAATCAATTAAAATTAAGTAATTTTAAGTTAAAATATCAATTAATTTTTAACAAAACTTAACCATACTTCTAAAAATTTGTAAAAATAGTCTAAAAATATGTGTTATACTATCGAAACGTATAGATTTAAAATCTTTTAATTTCTCCATTTATTTATTAATTTTTTTATATATCTTCAGTAACTATTTCATACAAATAATAATAAGTTAAATTCCTTTGACTAATTAGAACAACATTACACATTGGACCAGCTCCAGCAGATATATTAAAATCAACACTAATTTTTATATTTGTTTTTTATTTAAGTACAGTAGTTCTTCTGTATAAACAATCAATAACATATAATAGTCATCTCCACCAAAATGAATAATAATTGATATCACCTTGAGTGTTTACAGTTCGTTTATAATAAAGTTCATTATTTCTATATATGGTATTTAGTTTTGTTTTAGAATTTCTAAAATCGTTATATAAAAGAAAAGGTTTATCACAATGGCCATTTTCGACATCCAGATTCAAATTTTATTTTGGAAAAATTTTATTTCTTCCGTTTCAAACGTAAATATTTCTTACATTACAATGATGAAACATAGAAACATGTACAAATTGTTCAACACTTTTTTGTCTATTAGTTTTAAATCCTACAATTACAAGATCAGGCATGTCAAATTGTAAATTATTTAACTGTTCTTTTATATAAAATTTAAAAACAGTTAAACCAGTAGGAACTTCTTTTTACAAAAATTTCTAATAGTCAAAACTAATGTGTATTTTAGAGTTTTTGTATATTTTTTCTTCAATCGCAATTGATGTGTTTGATTCATATTCAACAATAGGCCACATAATTTATAATTTTTGAATAACAATTTTACCCCCATCGGCATTACTTTTTGAACTATATCATCTACTTTATTTGTTTCATAAACAAATGAACAATTGTTATCTGCTGAATTGAGAAAAAAGGTAATTTTATAACCACCTTTCCAGTAAATTTCATTGTTATCATGAATAAAACCAAACTAATATCTCAGAGGATATGTTATTTCATTGGTTTTATAACTATGAACAGATTTTACTCTATATTTACTATCAAAACCAGTAAATACTAAATAATTTTGTTCACTTAGTGATCTTAATGAATTATTCATCATTGTTGATGTTGTTCCTGGATTATCAGCAGCCTCAATAACATTTCCATGTTTTAAGATGTCTACTCTAGAAATATGAAAAGGAAAAATGTTTTAACAAAAATCAATATTATTTAATATTTATATTTTGCCTCATTTCCTTCTTTATCTCTCTTTAGTAAGGGATATTGTTGATAAACACTAGCATATTTTGGGAAAGAAAAGTCATTGCCTATAGGAATATCAAAATCAATTCTATTATTGTAAACATTTAAATTCCCTCTAGTTTAATCAGTTGGGGGAAAAGTTTGTCTATAAAACTCTCAATTATTTTATAACTCATTTATAAGAAAAAATGTATATATAAACAAAAGCTTTATCAAAAGACGTTTCTCGAGGTAATTTACTCATTGAAAAATACAGAAAATATAAAAAGAATCATGAAGCAGAATAAGAAAAAATAATAAGAGACAACTTCCGTTAATTGACGAATTACGTAATATTGGTAAAAAAGTTGAACAAGTGAAGAAAATAAAAATTTATTAACAACATTAGTTGCTATAGCAGTAAAAAATTTAAATAATCCCCAAACACCACAATAATCATCATTTGAAAGAGAATTATTCTAAGAAAATCCTAATTTGGAAGAGCAAATGGGAATTGTACCCATCAAAAATTTGACACATCCTGCTTCTACTATAAAAATCGGAAAATAAATTGCAAAAAGAATAAATGTTATTGATACTCAATATGGTTAATGAGTAGAAGAGAATAATTTTTTCATTGGAGATAGGAAAGTAAAGATAGATGATGATAAAATACTTGTTAATGATAAAGAATATAAATTAACAGAAGGACATGCTAATTTGTTAACAAAAGAAAAAGAAGACGTTCTTGATAATAAATTCATTGATAATGACTACGAAAATTACACAGAAATTATTTTATAAAGCAGTGCTTTATTTTAAAAATACAATCCTAAAGAGAAAATAAACTCAAATAAAGTTGGCAATACATAAATATAATTAAACCAATTTATGATAACTACATAAAAGAACCACAATCAAGATCAATGCCAAATACACCTGAAAGAATGGTTTCTCTAAAAAAAATATAGATCTGGAGAAGGCATAAAAAAAACAATATTTTACCAAAAGAACATATTTAAATTTATGATGTGAGAAAATTACTGATAAATTATTGGTTATTCATGGTGAAGAAAATATTGGGTGTAATAGTTATTACCATGAAAAAGTAAGCATAATGAATGTGTTAAATAATATATTTTCTGAATTTGTTATTGATAATCCTAAAGGAGTACGATATCATATAAGATTTTTAAATGTAATTCCACATTCTTTTTGAAATTCTGAACATCACGGTAAAGGTATAATAAATTGGGCATTTAATAAGTAAAATTTACTTGAAATGCATTTGCCTGGTTAATATTATTGTGGACCATTTACAAAATAAAATGAAAGATTTGAAAAAAAGAGACACTGGAATAAATAAATAAAATGAAGCTTGTAAATATCACAATATTGCTTATAGAGATCATAAAGATTGGGAATCTAGACATGAGGCTGATAAAATTTACAAAAATTAATAATAAATAATAATTACAGTAAAATTAATAATGTTACCATAAAATATACCAATTGGTGAAAAAATTGCTTCTGTGGTTGTTGCTCCAACTATTTTTAAAAAAGAAAATTAGGATGGGCTATTAAAATGTTTAATTAATTATATTTTTTACTTATAAATGAAAATAAAAAGTATAACTTTTGAAATAGCCATTGACCAATTAAGAGATTTGGGAATAGATTTTTTAAAACAAAAGATCAACTTGAGAGAAAAATAAAAAATTTAAATGAAGGAAAAGGTTTCTTACTAACTTTATCAATACCAATACTCAAAAAAAAATATTAAAAAAAAAAAACCGGAAATGGTTTACATGATGGAAGATTTTTACCCATTTTATTTGCAGCTTTAGGTGTACTTGGAGCTTTAGCTGGTGGAGATAGTGCAATTTATAATTCTGTTGAATAAACTAGAAAAAATAAAAAAATAATTAGAAGAACAACAGAGACATTACTTAGTAATGGAAAATAAATCAGGAAGTGCTTTAGTCGGAAAAAGAGGATGACCAAAAAAATTTGAATATATCACCATTATCAAATTTTGATATTGCAAAATATGCAAAAAAAAACAAATTATAAAATATTTCCTAAATTATTATATGATGGACGAATTACGAAAAATAATGCACAAAAATCAATGCGTGGGGTTAAATTTCGAAATTTCATCAAATCCTGGAACTCATTGGGTTTGTTATTTTAAAGAAAATAATGATATTTATTATTTTGATACTTTTGGAGGTAATATTCCCTATAATTTAAATAATTATTTAAAAAACTGAAATATTTTTTACAATGATAACAGAATACAGAATTTTAATTAAGTTATTTGGGGACATCCATGTTTAATTGTATTACTCAAGAGAATTTACTATTCATGATATCATTTCTTCATTATTCTATGACTGACACTAATTTTTATGCTTTAAAAAAATGTAGATTCACGATGCAATTTCAGTCTTTCTTCTTTACAAAGTAAATTCTCCAAGTGTTTTGATTATACAAAATCATATGTTTCTTTTTTATGGCATAAAATTGTTAATATAGAAGATCCTAGAGATGAAAAATATGCATTCAATACAATATTTTTAAATGAAGAAATAACTGATTATGCTTTAAAAGAAAATATACATTAACGATTCAGTAATCTTATTGCTGATTTTATAAAACTGATAAATAATATGAAACATCTGTTTTAAAAAATGTAGATTCAAAATACAATATTATTATTTTTGATTATGCATTAAAAACGTATGTAGATTCAAAATATAATATTATTGATTCTGCTTTATAAGATCAAATAAATAATGTTTTTATTTATAAAACATATTATGTTTCTATTCAAAATCGTAGAATTAATAATATGGATAATCCTATAGATGAAAAATATAAGGTCACTAAAAGATTTTTTGATGAGAAATTGCAAAATTTAAACCAATCAGTTTTACATTATTGTGATACACTTGTTAACTCAAGAGCTGAAAAATGCAAGGAAGATAAATCTCATATATTTTACTGATCTGCAAAGTGGAATGAAAAAAATGAATATTTTTCACTTAGATAAAATTAAAATTTTCTTTTTTTTTTCGGTGGGTTTTACTCTTTACAAAATAACTACTGTTAATGTTAATTTGACTGACGATACTGTGACTATTATTAAGGGATCTAAAAAAATAATTATGAAACAGTTTTCATTTTAACATAGGTGATATTTTAAATTCTAAAATATATAAAATTAAATACCTGAATAAGATGTTGGGTTGATGACTACAATAGGTATATTCACAAAACACAGAGATTTTTTTTTACTATTAAATGGGTAATAGTTGGTGCTTGAAGTGTAAAAAGGCTGATAAAATAATGATATAAAAATAAAAATACTAAAATGGGCCATTAGTTCAGAAAAGAAAATGTTCAATATATAATTCCAATAATTCAATATTTAATTATTTTTTTTGCAAAAATAAGAGAAGGAATAATTAATTAATTATACAGAATAAACAAGCGAGAAAAAAATTTCCAAGAAGAAAAGTAATTTCGTACAGAATTGATTATTTATGGCAAATTGATATTGATGAGATGGATACTGGTAATTTAAAAGCATATCACATATAAATAATGGTTGCAAATATATTACGACCATTATTGATGTATTTTCAAAGTATGCATTTGCTATTCCTATTAAAGATAAAACAGCTAAAAATGAAGTAAATGGATTAGACTCTATATTGATTGAAAGAAAACCATACAAGTTGGAGCCCTGCTTCAAGTCTGACACATGTGTCAATTAGCAAACTCAAGCAATTTTATGTGAGCACTCCTGTCCTGCCTGGACGATTTATTTTTCATCCCGCCAGCTGGTGAAATGTGTGATGCCTACAAATTTCTTGGAGTACAATTCAATGCTGCTATTATGGGGTTGGTGTGTTTACAGAACTACATGACGTTAATGAACTTGGTTAGCAAGTTTACTTGGTTATTTGCCACGTCTGTATTTGGTAGCCCACATTAATAAACTGTTTTTTTTTTGTTTGAAGAGCGGTTACTATTTGAAGAGGCAATATTTTTGCTGCAGAAAAAGGTACTTTGTTTTCTTCGCCGCACCCCACCCCCCCTCGACAGGGTAGCAGACGTCTGAACGCTTCCAAGCGCTGAGCTATACTGAAGAGAGGCGCGCGGCTCTCCTGGCGCGGCCGAGCGCTGTCTGGTGTCTACTATTGGCAACGAGTTCAGCCTCGCACACTCTGGTACCTACCATACGCCTCTCCCCCATTCTTGCCGCTTCCTTAACCTTCCCGAGCCGCGTTTTCGCTTATAAATGTTCGTCCCCAGCCCGAGCAAGTGTGCAGTGTTCCTCATCGAGTTGCGCGGGCTGGTCGACGATAGATCATGTCTACACCACTTCGTACTTCGGGGCTTCAGCATGCTAGACACGTTTTCGCGTAATAAGAGTACTACTCAAGTTAACTATTGCAATGAACGTAGGTTGTTGTTATGCCAGGGATAGAATTTCCGTTTTAGTAGTGTTTATTTTTTAGCGCATTTTGTGTAAATGGATATTTGTAGGGAAGTGTTTCTTCACTGTTTTGCTTTTTTGAATTTTCAGTGCGGGATATTTACAGGAATGTTTGTAAGAGGTGGATTCTTCATTTTTTGGCGTGCTTTAGCCCTGCAACGCCCGAAAGGGGCGTAACAGATAACTGTGCCACTCTGCTTAAGGCAGAGTTGAACACATTCCATTGGCCTTTGTTCGCTTTGTTTGTTATTGAGTTGAAATTAAATGTTGATTTGAAAATGTTTAAAGGTACAGCCTGGTTGCCGCAACTGTCCAAAGAACGCTTATGCAACTGCTCCAACAACTTCATATTCTAGAGTTGCAGCAGGAAGCGACTTTGGACGAGTTGAGAACTTCAGCCCGTGGTTTGGCACGGGATCCTACTTGTGGTGGGAATGAAGTTAGTGGTGAGTCATCTGATTTTTCTCCCACTGTTGGCATACTTTCTTTGGTAGCCAACAAACATGAAGGAGGAATTTTGGGTGATATTCATACTCTTGGTAGTTGTGCTGCAGTCGAAGTAGTAAAGTTCCTAAAACAAGTTACTTTATGGGTAAAATCACTCTCATTTTTTTTGCAAGATATATTGGGTATTTTAGTGATCCATATTCCTAATGAGCTACAACCTATTATCATTATAGCTAGAGAATTGGGCTCACCTTGGGGCACTGCAGTTTATGAACTATTTAATTTTTTTTATTGTGAGTGTATTAATGGCCATTTACAACTCTTGTTTCTCCAACAAAATCAACAGCCAGGATATTCATTGTTGACATATTTAGGCAAAATAGAATGTCTGGCAGATATCTTAGATTGGCCATATAGGGAATATGAGTTTGTAGATAGCATTATTGATCATGTGCTGCCACAGTATCTGCCTTATATATTATCAGCTGATAGTCCGAAAACCACTGAGACAATTATTCCACCATGTAGACATACGCTGCAGGTGAAAGATTGTGAAGAAGTTGCTATTAGTAGGGCTCATGCTCTGGATAAAAGTTTCTCCAAGGCCACAAAAAATATTGTTTGTTTTAAATTTGGTAAACTTAATCACAGAGCATACCAATGTAAAGTGCGTATGGTCCCGGCAGATAATTCTCAGCCTAAGTCAGTGAAAAATAGTAGATCTCCTGTGACATGTTTTGGGTCTTGTAAGCCTGGCCATTTTAAAGCCAGAAAGCTTTTGCTTGTGTATTTGGGATTGAGAAATTTTCGGGTTATCAGGAGTGTACTCGTTTTAAGCTGTGTACAGACAAGCAAGCCTTAACATGACTTTGGAATTCCAAGAAACCTTTGGGTAAATTAGGCTTGTGGATCAAACGCCTTAGTAATTTTTCATTTGATATTATTCATGTAAAGGGAAAAGACAATTGTGTAGCGGACAGTTTGTCTAGAATCTTTGACACTGATGAGTTTGTGTGTGATCGAGAAATTCAGGAGCAGGTAAATGTTCTGAAGCAATTTCCGGCTGCTTATTTGAACATTAAGTTTTGATTATTTCCATAACTCTTATTTGGGCGCTCATCAGGGGCAAGAAAGCACTTTGCAGCATATTGAACAACAATTTTTTTGGGCCAGAAATGCAATCACAAATTAGAGATTGGGTGATACAATATGATATGTGCCAGCAGGTAAAGGCCCCTAACAGTAGAGCCCAAGGTCAGTTTAGTAGTTCACCAACTAGTTTTGTCTGGATAAGAGTCTATAAGGATATGTTTGGCCATCTACCTAGATCTAAGATGGGTTTTAATTATTTATTGGTTCTGGTTGATGGATATTCAAAGTTTGTTTTGTTATTCCCCATGAGAGACCAGAAGGCCCCTACTGTATGTAAGATCTTGCAGGAACACGTGTTTTGTTATTTTGGTTCACCCGCCCAAGTTGTTACTGGTAATGTGAGAAACTTTACTTCCACATAGTTATCAAATATAGCTTTTCTTGGGGAGTTTGTTTGGCAAATAGAACACCTTATTACCCTCTAGCTAATATGGCCGAGTGGTATAATAGTACCATTAAGGCTGCACTTGTTGCCTATCATAATGATGTTTGGACAGATTGGCATAAATAGATCCATGTAATAATGTTGGCCTTGAATTCTTGTGTAAATGCTGCTACACATTTGACGCCGCAAGAAGTGTTCTTTGGTCGGAGATTCTTACATCCTCTTCTAAATTCCTGGGACTTACATTTAATGTAAATGTAGGGGAGTGAAATGAATTCTAGGAGTATGCTACCAATCATCTCAAGAAATGCTATCGCCATATACGTAGGGCGCAGGTCGAGCTATATGATTATGTTTCTTACAAGGTTGGTGATTTAGTTCTTGTAAGGACTTATCATTTATCTTGAATGCTTGATTCCTTCTCAGCAAAATTAGGCCTTAAGTACAATGGCCAATATTGCATATTTTTATGGTGAAGTAACACAATGGGGCATTATTGGCAGTTTCAGTTTCGGTATGTTAGTTAAGCAAACATCTCCTCCCTACTACATTTCTGTTTTCTGTATTCCTTTCCACCCAGCCAGAGTAACTGGAGTTCAACAGCAGAAGACTCGGGGGCTGTTTTCAACTGTGGGCCTCATCCATCAGCTTCTCTGGGTTTGGAAAAGAGACCCCTGCATCTATCTTCCAATTTGTGGGAGAATTGAAGACCTGCTGCAAGTGTGACACATGTGTCAATCAGCAAATGCAAACAATATTTTGTGAGTACTCCTGTCCTACCAAAAAACTGTCCTGCCTGAACGATTTATTTTTCACCCCGCCAGCTGGTGAAATGTGTGATGCCTACAAATTACTTGGAGTTCGTTTCAATGCTGCTATTGTAATGTAAATGAACTTGGTTACAAAGTCTGCTTGGTTGCCCTCATCATTAATAAACTGTTATTTTGTTTGATGAGGGGTTACTATTTGAAGAGGCACTATTTTTGCAGCAGAAAAGGGTTTTTTCCCTCCCCCCTCCCTCATTTCCATGCTAGCGCACACCTGAATGCTTCCAAGCATTGAGCTTTACTGAAGAGAGGCATGTGGTGCTCCTGGCACGGCCGAGCCCTGTCTGGTGGCAACTACTGGCAACAAGTTCAGCCTCGCAATGTTTCTCATCGAGTTGCGCATGCTGGCCGACGATAGATCATGTCTGCACCACTTCGTACTTCGGGGCTTCAGCATTCTAGATGCGTTTTCACGTACTATGAGTACGCAAGTTAAGTATTGCAATGAATGTAGGTTGCTGTTATGCTGGGGGAAGAATTCCCTTTTTAGTAGTGTTTTTTAAAGCAAATGTTGTGTAAATGGATTTTTGTAGGGAAGTGTTTCTTCACGGTTTTGCTTGTGTGAATTTTTAGTATGGTATTTAATGGGAATGTTAGTAACATGTGGTTTCTTCCTTTTTTTTTTGGTGTGCTGTAGGAATGGTCTCCTAGACTATGATTTACCGAAAGAATTTTACTGCCAAGGAGTTTAGTGGATATTTTATGGCATTCCTTTATGCTCATGGTTAAGTTTAATGAGGATTTTTGCTCCTTCCCAATGATGTTATTGAAATTAGTATTCCATGTTGTACTCTTTAGTGAATCATCATGTGTAATTTCCATTTTAAGTTGTAATGTTGCTTGCTTTACTCAGGGGGTAATTTACCTTTTTTTTAAAAAATGGGATTTAACAAGTGTTTATTCAGGTTGGGTGATTTCTCAGGATATATTAATATTGTTGTTTTTCTGTCTGTTCCAGTGAATGTTTGTTTTCTCCTTCCCTATGTTCTCCGATTGGTAGCAAGCAACAAAAATTTTCGAAGGCAATTTATATGTTTCAAATAAAGTTGTAAAATTGTTGTTGTCGGTGATGTATAGATGGGCTTCAATATATTTGTGTTGATTTTGGAATTTTTGTGTCCATGCTTCCTTGATTTTTTTTAAAATCATGTGCATCCTTCTCCTTGCCTTCCTTTATCCCCACTATGCCCTGAAGGGGCGTAACAAATTTACAAAGTGATAATGGTTCTGGAATTTTATAATAAAACATTTAAAGATCTTATGCAAAAATATAACATCAATCACTATTCTATATTTAGCGAATTAAAAGCTACTGTCGCAGTATGATTTAAACCCACAATGAAAATTTAAAAAACAAGCAAGAAATTTGCTTTGAATGGTAATTTTAATTATGTAAATATATTAGAAAATTTAATAAAAGAATACAACATTACAAAACATAGAACTATTGGCATGAAACCTATAGAAGTTAATAAGAAAAAAAGGTTTATATAAATAATTTATGTTTGCTAAACCAAAATGTGAAGTTGACAATTTGTCTGTTTAAGCATAACTAAGTGAATTTTTGAATAAAGTAATAATGCTAATTGGACAACAGAATTATTTATTATTTTTGAGGTTTTAAATTATGATGTATCACCTTATAAATTTAAATATATTGATGGAGAAGAAATGAGAGGTAATTTTTATGCATATAAAATAATGCTAACAAATTATCTCAATAAATATTTAGTTAAAAAATTCTTAAAAACTAAAGAAGATAAAATTTGTATTAAATGGTTGGGTTTTGATAATCCTCATAAATCTTGGATTAATAAAACAGATGTTTTGTGGATTTAAATTATTTTTTAAATTAACTAATATGAAATGCAAAAATGCTATGCTTGTTGTTTTAACATTCATTTTAACATTTGCTTTAATGTTTATTTTAAGGTAAACATGTTTAAAAAATATATAAAATTTAATAAATTGTTTGATTTTATTTCTTTACATTCCTTCGTTCATGTTTTATATCAAATCTAATGCAATAAAACAATAATCTTGGCCCAACATTTTGCACAAATTTCTTTACCTTTTTATAAGGCATGTCTCTACCAACAAATTCATTATAAATATGTTTTAAATTAGTATCAACTTGTGTAAGTATACATAGAAAATTTGTATTATTTCTTAACAATTGTTTTGGTATTTTAGAATAAGTTTGAGCTAAATAGACCACATCGATGTTTTTATGTCTTCCCCTCATAAAATATTCACAAATTATATCTTGATTGTCTAAAATAACATCGTCAAATATAACTAGAGACTCACTTTCACATTTATCTAAAGGTATCATTTCATCATTATTATTAAAAAGAATACCTTTTATCTTTAACTTTTAGTAATTTGCAATATGTATCGACATAATTTTCTAATTGAATATATTTTGATTGGTTTAAACTTTTTGAACAAACATACAATTTAATAAAATTTAACTGTCCTAGTTTCCAATAAAATTCATCATCAGATTAGTTTTACCACAGCTTCTAGGGCCTACAGTTACTGCTCTTTTGTTATCGAGCAATAGTTTACCATTTTCTTATTTTTAGATTTTTTCTGGAAAATAAGACACCAACACCCCAACCAACTTTTTTCATTTAACATGATCTTTTTTTCATTAAATGAACAATAATGTATTTAAGTTAACAAATAATAATTCAATTCTATAGAAGAAACTTCATTATATCATTCACAAAGATAACTAAATTGCTTTAATTAGTTTTTTGTACAAAATTTGTAACACCGAATATAAACAACAATACTATAACAACAATTGAAAAATTGAGTTTCAGTTGTTAGAAAAATGAAGATATAACTATTCATATAGGCCGATACAATATTGAATCACTAAAAGATACTATAAATTCCACTATACCATTTTCAACAAATAACATTGAAATAACATCAGACAAATTTAAAAAAATTGATTACTACTATGGTTATTATTTAATTTGACTATCGATTATCCTTTATGCATTGTTTTGAAAGAAATATATTTACTGAAAAAGACAAAATTGTTATAGACACTAAATTACCTAATTTTAATCAATTTAAAACAATAAATGTTCCTTGTAACTTGGCATGTGTAATGTTCTAAAAATATGAGTCTAACCAATTAGAAACAGTAATAACTGGTAGTTTTCCACCAAATTTTATGTTTGGTTTTACAGATTCTATTAATAATGAATGGTTTAAACATATTGTTTTAGAAATTAGAGATGAAAATGGTAAACTAATTGGTTTTGATGGTTCCAATATCGGTATTGTTTCAGAAACTTTAACTGTTTAAAATTTTACATAATTTTTTGAATTCTTAACATATATATATAATAGAATATAATAATATAGAATATAAAATTAATTGTTTAATGCTCCTGTAGTCATGTATCTATAATACAGTCTTTTTCATTCAAAATCATGCATTTGTCATAATTAAAATTAAATTCCTTAGCCCTGAACTTATTCACCAAATTTTTTTTATCTCTTGTAATCATATTGTTTTTTATAATTACATTTTTCTTAGTTTTTGTACTATTTCAACCATTGATTTCATATTCAATTGTAAAGCATTTTCGTGATCTAGAGTGAATCATTTAACTTTCGTAACTTGTTTTCCCAAAAAAGTTTTGTAACACTAGCTTTTTGGATCAGTAATTATCCAATTTCTACCTTAATGATTTTTTCTAAATTCGTCTTTCTATTCACCAAGCATACAACCTGTTTTAACAATATTTTTACCATCGTCAATATAAGCTACACTGTCTGTGTCATAATATATTACTTTATCAATAAATTTTTGTAACATTTCATATAAACATAATCTACCATTTAAAGTGGTAAAAGTTGCAATAAATATATTTGTTGAAATGCTATCTTTTACATATTTGTCACTGTACATATATGATACTTCAATTATTTTTTATTTGATATAAATAACATTATTTATTTCTATTCTAACATCTAATAACAATTCACACCAACAAACATGATCAGTAACATATTCTGTTTGTGTTGAATTTTGCCTGTGTCGAAATTCACCCCAAAAAAGTGATTAAACCAATTTTTCCTACAGCAGGTTTTCTAGAATTTTGTTCAATTATTTCAATGTCTAAATCTACATTTTGTTCATTTTTAATAACATGCATATATTATTCTTCTGATTTATAATCGTCTTCCCAAGGACTAGATACTAATTTTATTTTCATAGATGTTTTAATATGATTTCTAAACATGTTATTGCTTCTTTGTTTGAATTGCCAAACTTAATGAATTTTAAGTAATTTAAAACATTTTTCAATAACTTTATTTAATTCTAATGTAGTCCATGTTCAATCCATTGCTCTTTCTTTTTCACTATGTTTACATTCTCCTTATTTTCTTTGCAACACATTTTGAACAAAAAGTAAACAAAAGTTTTTCTTGCTTTATAGGTAGTACTGGATGATACGAATTTCGTGGTGGTAAAATTTACAATATTTAGGGTTAAATATTTTAATAGGATGTCCAACAGGATATTTATCATAAAACATCACTGTTGGATATAAATTACATATGTCTACATATATTAATTTTTTCCTGAAACTTTTAATTTTGTAGCATTTGTTCTACCATCAAAAAATGCATCTCCAGGTTGTAATGACGCTATCGCATTTTTATTTTTTTTCTAAATTATTTTTGTAAACTTATTTTTTTTCCATTTGCAAGCACACATTTCCCTTACTTTGTAACTATTTTGTCTTAAAATTTTCGTTCGATTGTTCGATTTAGTAAGCAAATCATCCATACTTTAATTGTTACAATTATTTATTATGTCTGGTGAATAACAATCAGGACAACCATATAAAAACAACCATGAAAATGAATTATTATTTTATTTTATTCGTCATAACCATCAACTTTTGCACCACAAATAGTTACTTCTCCACCGTTTAATGCATGTCGAACAATTGGAAATGTATTTAACAACGAAATTCATTCTTTACTAAACATTTCTTTTTATCATCTTTAACTACTGCAGTAGTATTTTCCTTAAGAAAAATTTATCTGTAAACATATCCAAACAAACACCTTGCTGCAGCTGCCAACCGCTAGGGGTTGCCTGGAGGCGAGCGAGTGCGAGGTGCTACGCGATATCGGCAAGCCATCCCAGCTGTTGTAATAACAATCCTGAGTAAATGAGTACGAAGTCGAGGCCATTGGTATATAAGGCTGGGGCAATGGCGGCTCAGGCCGCCATATTGTCGCAGATGCCGGAGGCTCTGCCCGAGGGACGACTACAATGAGGACCACCAGTCCGTGGTCTGTATTCGACTCCCGCCTTGAGGACCACCTGTCCAGTGGTCACCACCGTCCGCCATGGAGAGAGCCTCTTCGTGGTCGACGACGTTTCAGGGTAATTAGACTTCCCGGTATGGCGACTGGGGCACGTGAGATTTCGAGGCAGGTGGAGGTTCCAGTAAGCTCCATAAGAGCAAGAATATATAAGGATAGCTTGTTTGCTTAAATTAACACGACTCTGAGTGCTATTTCCATGTCATACAGTATAATTGTTGCTTTGACCGCTCTTTCTTGTCGGTGATTGCAAATGCTGGAGAGTAGAATAAAGTAGACTTTTGTAGTACGAGTGCGTTTCCATCTTACTACCTTGATCCCCCTTCTAAGTGCGTGGTCTGCTCCCTTCAGAATGGGCCACAGTAACCTGCTATTCTTATGTAGCCAAAAGGATCTATATTTGCTATTTCTAGAAGAGATTCTCTAAATTAAAGGCATCCACGTCGTAAAATATCAACATCAAAATCACAATATTCAGCAAATTCTTTTTTGAAATCTAAAATAGATTTTTCTTTCAATTTTTCACTATGGAATTTTAAAAAATCTTTTCATTGTTCTTGTTTCATTTTATTGACTCCATAACATTTTGTAGCAGGTATTTTTCCTACATAATTTTGATTTTGTGGTAAAATAAAAAAGTGTGGAAAATATCCTCTTTTTGACTCTTGTAAATCAAATGTTTGTAGAAATGTTGCAAGACTTCCTTGAATACAGTTTATGCTATCAATTATTTTGATATTTAGGTTCGATATTTCAAGTTGCATAATTTTTGAGCCTTTGTATATTGTTCAAGGTTTTATGCTGTTTCTAACACAATATTCTAAAATTAAAATATAAATCGTAGCCTTTTGAATGATGTGTTATAAATGTATATCCTGTATTTTCTTTAGATATTGCCCATTCGCAAAACTCTTCATTTGTATTAAAATTCATTTTGTTACCATACACATCTTCAACAGATATAAAGTTTGGTGTGTGAACTCCAGTATATTGACTTTGTAGTCAAAAAAAGTAGTATTTTTGAGTGTAAGAACAATCCAAATTCTTTTTCTGGTTTTTGCCATACAAGTACAATCTTTTATACAGAAACCACCTTTTTTTTTCTCTCTTACATAAAACATTTATGTTCATCAGTTTTCACAAATTCCTTACTATTCCAACATTTGGCATCACATTCGTGTTTTTTATTTCTCCTACATATCTTGTTGCACATTTTACACTTATAAACAGTCTTACATACATCATCGTGATTAGTTAAGTATTCCTGTCCAAAACCATATCTGTTACATTTTCGGCAATATATTCTAATACGATCTTCACCTTCCCAAACTTTTTTTTTTGTAGTTTTTCGCAGTAAGTACATACATTTTTATTATTTTTCTCGCACACATGTTGATTTTTATTATTGTACGGTTTGTCCAATTTTTACAATAATAAACACTACCTAAAAATGCTTTCATATTATTAATTACATCGTAATGTTCATCGTGTAAATACAAATAATTAGTTGTTTATTTTTAAGCAGATTGTATAATTTAGTTGAATTGTGCTGCTGAAACAACTTTAATTTGAATATTCAGGAAATTTTCTGCATCAATAATATCTTCCAAACTGGTACCAATTTCACAAATTTTTCCCATTCTTTTGCACAGTTCACGTGCCAATTCTCCTTGTCATTTTCTTCCTTCTGTAATATATTTAAGTTCGCCATTCGTTAATTCTCTATCCAAAATTATATTAGTTTCGTATGTTAAAGCTGTAATAATTGCCCTTGACCCACAATAAATTATCATCATTGTTGATTTAATTAACACATTGTTTTGCTTTTAAATCTTTAGTTAAATTTACAATTTTTTACTTTTTCCAGTTCCTCTTGGAACTTTCTAAACTTCAATATCGAAAGTAGTTTTGTTTATGTCTATTTTCATTTTATGTAATTGTTCTCTCACTTTGATTAAGTTAATTTTCGGCGTTTAAATTACTTCTTCATGCAGCCGAAATTGTATGGTGAAAATTCTGATTATTTGCACATATTCTCATTTGATCTCCATGTTTAAAACTGGTCATTTTTCTTACATCTTTGATTGTTGCGTGAACAGCATTTCGAATAGCATTCATTTTTTCTGTCGAGTCGCCTTGTAAATTATTTATGCGAATGTTGTATTTTTTTTGCCAAATGTTGAAATTATCAATTGAATTACTGCTAACTTCGTTAATTTCAAACGGAATCGTATTTTCCACACGCTCATTTTTTTTTTTTGTTAAAAGGAAAAATTTGACACAAACTTTATTATCTTCTTTGATGTCGGTTTTAGAAAAAGGTGAATTTTTAAAATTACAATTACTTTTATTTATTGGTTTTTCAAATATCTGATTAGAAAATATTTTTTCATTCTTTTTAGCTTTATTATATTTTATTTTGTAACCTGAAAAAGGTAAACTTACATAAATATTCTTTACTTCTTCTTTTGTAATAGCTGTAATTAATTCCGTTTTTCTTAGGTTGTATACATTTTTAATTTTAACCTTTTAGCTTTACCTCTTAATTATACAAGCTTTAAATCATTTAACTGGTTTTTACTTGCTTGTGGATTTTTTTAAATAATACTTGTAATAAGACCATATTTAATCAATTTATATAATTTTCTTATTTGTAATTATCTTCCTATAATTCTCAAATCGCGCAGTATCTGTCCACACAGATCTATTATTGAATTGTGCATTGCCATATTTAAATGTGTTTCTTTATAAGAAAAAATGTTTAAAGAAAAAAATTTATAAATATAAAAAATATAAATGGAATATAATCGAAAAAAGAATATAAATTTATGATAATAATAAAATTGTTTTTAACTATTTAAGTTAATGATAACAAAAAAATGGTTTTGTTACGATTTAAAGTCTTGCTATGATATTTCTCATTATAAATTTTTTTTACAAATTTTATGTTTGTCCTTTGTATTTTTATGGGGGGAAATTAATTTAATGATTTATTATCATAACATACTTTGCATGTTTTGATGGATAATTATCATGTTGAATTTTATTTAGAATATCTACTGCCGTATGGTTTGATGTAGAATTTTTATGTTTTTGAGAGATGCATTATAAACATATATTCCGCACCCACACACAACTTTCTCCTTTTTTAGCTCATAACGACTACTAGCATATCAAATATATCGTTTTTTACAGATGTTAAACTGTTGATCTTTTGTGCCTTTATGCGATGAAAAAAATTATCTACGTTTTATACTTCGTTACATTTTTTTAAAATTGTTTGGATATGTTATTATTTTCCATTTTATTTATAAGGAAATACATTTTTTATTTATATTTTTTTATTAATTTTTTCTTTATAAATAACACAAATCAAAATGGGAACGCTGCGCGCCAAGTTTAACAATTCATACGAATTGACTCAAATTCAAGACCCAGAAAAAAATAAAAAGTATGTTGCTATCGAATTTCTGTTTTATGATTCTAAGTTTGGAAAAAAAATTGTATTCTAGATTGTAAATATAAAATTACTTTACCAGATCGCTATGAAAGTATGTTTGATAAAACTGCTGTAAAATTAATAAATGAAAATCAAAATTTTATAACTTATAAAGGTTTAAAAGAAATAAAAAATGGAAAATCTATGCACGATTTAGAATTGTCTTAAAATATATAAATGCTATTGATATGAATCTATTTTCTTGCTTTTTACTTAAATTTTCTTGCTTTTTACTTAAATTTTCTTGATTATTGCTTAAATTTACTTAATTTATATTTGGTTGATTTAGCTTGCATTTTGGTCTAAATTTGTTTGATTTTGACTGATTTTGCTTAATTTTTGCGAAAAATTATATTTTCATTATTCGTGGGGATGGGAAAAAATTGAGTAAAATGACTTGAAATTATTGAAAAAAGATAGTAAATTACGAGGGGAAAAAAAACCCATGAAAAATCATGGAATTTAAGGCAAAAATTGGATTGTGCTAGGTACACCCATATACTACTAGTGCAATGACCTGTAGGCTAGACTTCACAGTCTTATATACTATCAACTGTTTATTGGTTTATGGTTGTGGTATTAAAAGGCGGTGGTTGGGCGCACAATTTATTCCATGTTGGTTATTGGATCATTTATCTCCAGGAGGTGTCAAATAACACGTCGACCAATTACAAACGTAACGTGAACGTACGCATGGGTGAATTCCAACTTGTCTAGAAGTTAACTCGCGAAATTATCGGGTCTCTAACAATCGCGAGTGGTTGAATTGCTTTTCTGACACGTGTTAACTGTCTGCACACGAATCACGTTGGAGCCGTGCCGATGTTGCCGAATTCCGAGTGGTCCGGTCAGATATGAAAACGTGGTCTCAAGCAGACATCAACCAATTGCAATAGACAAACTACTGTTGGGTGCGTATAGTATTGTAGTCTACCGCGTACGCACATTTTCCGCGAAAAAAGCGCTAACTCTACTTACGAGTCCCGTAGTGCGATTTACGAATTACGAATTCGAAACCAAGATTTCGATACCGTCAGTGGTGCGGAAGAAATTGGCAGTGATCACATTAGCTAAATAAGCCTGTATAGACACAGGATTATTCTGAACTCGAGGTAAAAGTGCTTCGTGATTTTTTCATTTAACATGAGATTCTAGCTATTTTCCAGGCAGGCATTCATCCTGGGATATTAGTGTTTCAGACTAGTTTAATTTAACGTAGACAAAGTATAATCTCTTTGCGAAGAAGAAGCAAATTCCTGAATAGTGTTTCTGAAATAAAGATGAAAAATTTATGGAACATTTTGTTGGTAATATTAATCTCCTTATTTAGAATAATAATAATTTACTCCCGAGGTTGCGTACCTTATAAGGCAAACAAACGCGCCATTTCAGATTTTATACAAGTTAACTCGAGAAAATATTTCCTGATAGAGTTACCTCACTGCAACCAACATAATCCAATTTAAACTAAATAATTCACATTGTTAATATATATATATATATATCCGTAGAAAGATGCACGCAAATTTCTATTGGAGTTATGTCACTTTTATTAAAAAAGGCTTTAGACATCGGGTGACTTTTTGAGGTGGTCAATATGTGAATAAAAGCATGCGGCGGAAATTGTGTTCCACCATCTTCCCTTTGAATCCAGCGCATCTTTTTTTTTTTTTTTTTTTTTTTGTGTTTGCGTTACGAAGCAGTGGACTCGGGACGATTTAGCTGCGCGGACAGTTGAAGAGCGAACGACGTCAAAAGCTGCGACAGAAGGCGGATTAAGGAATAATGATGCGCCGGGGCGAGTCGGAGGTGCTCTTTAAAGCCAAATAACCTCGGGGGGGAAGGACTGCTATTTGCGAAGGCGGAAGGCCGCCTTCAATGTCGCTGAAAGTGGCAATAACTCGGTCACGTTGGGACGATGGAATGACAGCCGACGAGCTCCTCCACCCCCCCCCCCCCCAAACCAACCCTACCTCCTCACTACACAAGCAGAGGGAATATTGAAGAAGTAAACTCACGCGGGTCGTGTCAGCGCATAGCGAAAGCAACAAAAATGAGTTTTGCCTAAACAGAAAAAATGGCTAATGTTGTGAAAACAGCAGTACTCTAATGTTAAAACAGCATTTTTTTTTTAAATCTGTGAACAATCGGTAACTACTGTTGATGTTATAATAAGGCACTGCCAAGTTATCAACGTGAATCTGTAGCCTGTTCACGGTAAAATGAGCACTATTGAATACCCTGCTTAAGAACTACTTGTACTCGCGTTGTGTATTTTTCCGCCTTGCGTGGAATTAGCTTTGCCGTGGGCCTCATCACTTTATTTATGCGTCGGTCAAGTGAAACTGTGAAATTATTAGAATAGTAAATATTTTACGAATCTGCTCGTTTTTACACTTTGATGCATAAAAAAAATTAGGCAGTGAAAGAAATAATTTAAGTTATCACAAATGGTTATATAACACTTTTTATTTGACGTTAAGATATGAATAGAGACGTGAAGAATTCGCGAATTTATTTTGCGATAAGCTGGAATTCAAAACACGTGTATTTATATAACTTTATCCATTGGTCCGCACGGTGTATGACACCTCCTGGAGAACGGTGTCCATTTGTCGCCTTCCACTGTGACAGCAGACAACCAATCTGCAGTTGATAGCGGCATATTTGTGTATAAGACAGCATAGTCTAGCTTGCAGGTCACTGAATTCTCGAATTTTTCACTTTTTATTCAGAGTTACCAACTTTGCTGGGCGAATGTCCCTCGGCAGTCCATTAAAATATATGCAGGCAGGGTGAGTTACATTTTTTTTCTAATGTTTATTTCAGAAGAGCTCACTTTATCGTGAACAGCCTTTAACATTAAGTACTTTTGTGACAACGTGACTTCCTTAATGATCTGTCTACATCAATCCCTTAACTCTCACATTAACTTATCTTTTCGTGCGTTGCAAAGAAGTACTTATAAATTCCTTACAATATATGACATTTTGTAACCTATGGAAAGAGTTTTAGTAGATTACATTACACAAGTAACAACCAATTATAAAATAGTTGGTGCGTCAGCAGTAACCAATTTGAAGTTGCCCAAGGAAAGCAGTGTCCAATTTGGTGCCACCTTCTGGACCTGTACAGCTTCGATCATGATTTCAACTATTCTGGACCATGTTAAATGTGAACGAGTATACTCCCATTAATGTGTTATGGGGTTAAGGGGTTAAGGTTTTCTTTATGTTCCAAGAAATCAAATTGTGTGTCGAATTGATGTTAACGTATGCGTTAAATATCTTCTTCTTCAATTTTCTTTGCTTTAATTTAACATTACAATGTAAAATAAATAAAGCATAAAAATTTTGTCACAAAAAGACATGTTACCAAAAAAAAGAAAAACGGCCGAGAGGGGAATTGAACCCTCGCCTTCAGTAACTGCTCCATGTTAACATGTCTGACTGTGTTTCATATTGTGGATATTGCCTGGCCTCACTAGCCAGCCGCGTGTTGAAAGGCCGTTCACCAACCAGCGCCATAGACTAAAGATGAAGTAGACTGATATCGCTGGCTGCGCACATCAAATCTCCGTGTCTCAGCATTAACTGCTAGGCTGCCAACACGTCTGGCGAAAACGACATGGTTTGGGTTATAGGTTAGGAAACTGATTTGTGAACAAATGTTCTGAGCTGTTTTATACTTCATCTAACCAATTTGTAATGCAGTTAGATTAAATTCAGAATTTTAAAAGTATTTTATTCATAAAATAGTACTTGTCATTTAAAAATTAATATATAAAGTAACACTTTGATCGGTTTAGACCAGGTAACTTTGACAGTTGTGTATGTGATTGGGGTAGGTCAATGTTAGGTACATGCGCATAAGACGAATAAGCGGTCTACTTCATATTTAGTCTATGACCAGTACTTGGTGACTCAGATACGTGCCGGCCGGTAGCCCAGTTACTTTGATTCCCTTTCTCTGATTGGCAGCGCGAGGATCCGGGAACGTGCCTCGTATCTAATTGGCTGCAGCCTTCCTGCGAACGATTCCGTGATTGGCTGCGTTGCCAGCTGGCAAGTATATCAGGCGCAAATTGCTGAACGGCTCACCGATTTGTTGCTGGCCAGCGACGCTATTTCGCTGATGTGTGCGGCTGGAGTTCGGAATAGAAGCGACTATTTAACTTACGTCTTCCTAAATATATTCGGATCTTCCTAAATATACCGGTGTCTTTCACTGATTGGCTTCCGCCAAAAGAAGGATCCATTTTATGACGTCAACTAAAAAACCCCTGACAGATTCGATAATTCTGCGTTCTTTCTTACCATCTCATAATCCTCCCGGGGCTTATAAACTGTGTGTTAAATTGCACAAGCAATGCAAAACACCCATAATGGCTTTCCTTCGCCGAATTGAATTGAATTGAGTAGCCAGTGTCGTAAATCATAAATATATGTGGGTTGCAATTCTGTAAAACATTACATCCGCACATTATTTATTGCACGTTTTCTTTATTATGAGACTGCAAAAAAAGTTTATGGTGAAGTTTTAGTTTTGGGTGAATTGTATAACGAAATTAATTGTCGACATCTTAGTGAGAGAAATTGTTGAAATTCACTACGAATTTGTAAACTTCAGTTTATTTACGTGCAACAGCACGGATAATTTACATATTCCAATTATTCAGTTCATTTCTTGTTTGGAAGTAATTTAAATCGTAGACACTATATCCACCTTTGTGGGGACGACTTAGCAGTCCCTAAAATCGACGGAGAAGTTGCGATTGTGCCTGATTTGCCCTGAAGATTTTTCCACTTAGTCGATGAGATCCGAACATGACGCACTACGATTCCTGTGAGCCTAAAGAAACAGCCTGTTTAGTAAATATTAAACACCTAACAGTCTTTGAAATAGTGTAAATCACTAGAGAGTTTTTGTAGCATGTTTACTGATCTGTACTTGCTCTAATAAGTCTCATAAACAGTTGTAGGTTTTGTACTATAAATAGTACACCATTGAGGAACGGCTGTGTTATCCTGCTCAACATTAACTAAAAAAAAATTTCAGAGGAACTTCACAGCAAGTTCTGTGCCCAAAAGCAGACTAGTGTCATTTTGACTGTGCGACTAGCTGAATTAATGAAGGTGCAGATATGAATACTAAACAGATAATCCACGGAGTTTTCACACGAATACGAAGGATCATCCTCTACTCGCTGTCTCGTCATCAAACGTATTTCAACCTACCGCGTTTCCTTCCGGTGGGAGGGGGTGGGGCAGTGTGCCTGAGCGGTCAGACTGCTCGCCTCCCACCATTGCGAACATGCTTCAATCCCCGGCAGGGTCACTCCCGAATTTTGGCGAGTGGGTATCGTACCGAACGATGCAGCTGGTCCTCGGGTGTTCTCGAGGATCTCTCGTCCCCCCCCCCCCCCGGCATTTCGTTTCGGCGCTGCTCCATACTCACCTCACTTCACCCTCATCGGTAGGGGTAGTGAAATTTTGCGAGAAGTTTTCAAGACAGGCTATATCTGAAAAAAAAAAACTCTATTATCGTTTAATTATCATAAGTGGTTGAATTACTTTTTTGACACGTGTTAACTGTCTGCACACGAATCACGTAGGAGCCGTGCCAGTGTTGCCTAAATATGAGTGGCCGGGTCAAATATGAAAACGCGTTCTCAAGCAGACAACAACCAATGCCAATAGACACACTGCTGTTGGGTGCGTATATGAAGTCTACCGTTTATTCACTTTTTTTTTTTTCGCGAAAAATCGGTAGCTCTACTCATTGGCTATTAAGATCTCGTTGTTCAGAGCCGTTCAAGTTTCTTCACTCATTTCCGTGCGGGCTTGTTAACAGTGAACTTACGATTACAGAGGTGAATGACATGCATATTTATAACTGAAGGTGACATTAGCTTGGGACGCAGCCTGTCGCTTGCAGTGATGATAACCACATAGATACACATTGGGCTCTGGAAAAGCGAAAGTGAGTGAAGAGAGTGAAGAAATATGGGAGTCTCTTAACAGCGAGTTCTGGAGAGCCGATGAATGTGAAGTGAAGTGAGTATGGAGCAGCGCCGATTTAAAGAGCGGGGGAAACGGCAGATCCCCGAAAAAAACCCGCTGACCAGTTGATTCGTCGGGCACGATTCCCACATGCTAAAATCCGTAGGCGACCCCCGCCGGGAATTGAACTCAATTCGCCTTGGTTGGAGTGTGTGTGTGTGTGTGTATATATATATATATACACCCGATGTATTTTGATATGGTTAGAGATGATGGAAAATCGCGAAAATTTTTTGAGTCAACATATCTTCTATAGCACTATAACTAGTTTATTCTTTCATGATTGGATGAACAAGGTTTTGACTCGATTAAGTTGTTTGCAGACGAATCACGAGCATTCTGCCTTGTGGTATCAGAATCCTCATTGGCCCAGTGAAGTGGGGTAACAGCTTCATACATGCGTGACAGCCAATAAGGAAAGAAAACTGTCGGACATGTGTACAGTGCATTGAATCCTAGCAAACAGTCAGCTTTACCCGCGATAAACCATCATCGCTAGAAATGGTTTATTCCGTGAGAATGTTCACCGTGAATAAAAATAATATTTCAGTAATATTATGCCTACACATTACGGGACATGTACCCCATATCTGCTAATACATTAATGTTACCATGAAATGTTGCGAGCTCCACAATGCATTTGACTTAATTCTTAGCGAATTTATGAAAGCTGCCACGCATGTATGGATTAAATATTTACCATCCGTACTTTCACAACACGCCCATGAATAGGGGCACCTTTTTTTCACCAAAATATTTCAGAACTTTTATGTACCGAAACACTTTGGCTCAAAACCTATTTATAAATTCGATTATTTGAATTGTTACGCATTTTATCTGTCTCCCAAAAAAAAAAAACAGTACATGGCCAGTGTTGGAGGAACTAAATTTTGATTTTGATTCGCTCATTCATGTAACATACTCTCTTAATACAAAGAGGCGTCGCGCAAAATGACGGTCCTACTCGTATAATTAGGCCCACGGAAATTTCGCGGATTCATCTGAGGACAAGTTAAACTGCATTCGCATGTACATATGTGCTTGTGCGTCTACTGGACCACTTTCAAACAAATAACTAACCCGCAAAGAAAAATAAGAACCAAATCCAGTGCTACTTGGTTTGGGGTTAAACTGGCGCAACAGCAAATTAATGCAAACTGATGCTCAAGTGCACAAAGGGTTGTGGAGTCTAGTTTGTTGCAGAATGATTCCGCAAAATTTCCGGGCCTCTGCCAATATGTAAATTTGTGCGCAATTTATTAGAACGTTGCTTACAGGAGTGTGATGATCTCAATGTAGACTACGGATGAGGTGAAGTTAAGACATTTCCTTGTTTCCCGTGATATGGTGTTGTTCGCAGATTCTAATGACAATATTCAGGGACGTATTCTGCCCGGGAGATGTTCTGGATAATGCAGCGTATGGCAATCATTTATCATCAGACAAATTATCGTTAGCGTGGAATTGCACCCGTCCATAAAGTGAAGTCTATAAACCAGTGGTTTGAGGACGTGAAAGTGTGCGCACTTCAATAGCCTACCCAACATGTGTGGACCTTGGCCATGTTGAAATTCATTTGGGAGGAGTTAGAACGCCGGTTGGGAGCCAGACGAAAACTCCTCCAAAATACTACATATATGTTCTCCATGCTAAAGTACGATTGCAACCACTCTTATGTATAATCATACCGCAAATAATCGAAAATAGCAATTAAGGGCACTGGCTATCGGCCGGCAGCTGCAAAACGTTATTGGGAAATCTCATATTGTGGAAATTTCGCCTCGGTGCGTTAATTTTAAAGATAGACATTACAAAATATTCTTCACGAAATTATTAGAATTCGATCCCTACGAGCGTATATTTTCAATATAGATAAGTAATATGTACATTTTGTAAAACAAAAATATAAATTCCTTGCAATCGGGCTATACATAAGGCACATATTTTTCGTGAAAAGATTTCAGGACAAGTTGCGACCCAAAACACCTCTTTCCTCAGACCTCTTTTGTGATAGGATCATTTTAATTGTTACGCGTTTTATCTATATAACCGCGAATCATGGACAGTCGGTATAGGAGGAACTTAATTTACATTAACTCACTCATGTGAAAGTCTCTCGTCACAGAATGACAAAGCGGCCAATGATACAATTAAGACTGCAAGTGTGCATGTAGGATATTGAAGTATAGCCTCCGCGTAAGTCGTTTTGCGAAAATCAATGGCCCTAGCTATACATGCTATAGAAACATCTCCGTTGTACGGAACTTCTCCTAAAAAATTCGCGAGGAATACATTTCGTTTGAAACTCATATCTTTAAAGTTAGCGCACTAAGGCGAAATTCCCTTAATTTGTTCAGGCACCGTATCCACCATAGTGGTCAAGCTGTAAAAGAGCAAAACTTTTCGGCAGTCCTGTACACAGCAAGGCACCGGTGTCCAGGCTTCCATGTGACTATAATTTGATTTGTGGAAATCTCTACACCTCTTCGACATGAATGGTTAACGCCAATATCATAGAGCGTTCAGCACGTGGTTCGTTGGCTGCGAGACGAGTGCTTGACACAAGTACAGCACGTATAAAAAATTACGTGATTGCAACTCTTCAACTCAGAAATCAATGTGTGACCGAGCGGACTAACATGGGAACTCCTATTTAATGTTCACAGCTAACATAGCAATCAAACATCAATAGGCTTCACGACCCCAATTAAATCACCCACTATTGTTCACTTTTGGAGTCTTGATGCGAAGGTCCTCTTGAAACGGCGGCATCGGGAAACAAATACATACTAGTAATGACCGAATTCTTCACACGATATGAGGTGCCCAAACCAGTTAAATCCATAGATGCGAACACGTGCGCGAAGTTTATCAAAGACGTCATTTTGACATACGGATGTTCTAAATCCATCCTCACAGATCGCGGAACGTCTTTCAATAACGATCTTATTGGGGAGCTACTACAGAAATTGCAGATAAAATAGTTGCAAACGACAGCTTACAACCCGTCCTGCAACGGGATGACGGAACAAGTAAATAAGGTCCTGTCGCAACAACTCACAGCATGCGCCAACGAGGACCAGGCACATTGGGACGAATATGTCCAATATATAGTTTTCAATTACAGTTCAACCACAAATAGAAGCACAAAGTACTCCCAATTTGTTATTACACGGTGCAGAAGCCGTTCAGCCAAGCCATGTCGTTGCCCACACCTTCTGATAACGTGCAGAGGACTTGTGTGGACAGCTGCACAAAGCCCGCGAAAGGCACGAGTGAATTTAATTGAATCAAAAAAATCACAAAAATTACTTTCTGATAAGAGATTTCGCCCAAACGACCTAAAAATAGGACAATACGTATGGGCCAAGAATTATGCCAGACAGAAGGCCCTGACCTTCAAATACCATGGACCATATATGATACACAATATATTGGGACCGTCAACAATATCGATAGAAGAAAAAAAAACGAGAGTTAACCAAAATAGATACCGTTAACACGAGAATTATCAAAATCGCAAATATCAGACATTAACATCGATATGTATGTTACAGGTAACGTGTGTTTGTAATGCCAAATACGAGGATGGGGATGCTGCCGTTAGTCACGTGTCGCATAGTGTCGGAGTCCAATAAGGCCTCCTTTCAACAGCCGCGCAGGCCAGCAACAAGACGACAACGGTCTGCATTGTGACAAGAACCAAGCCGCCATCCCACATCAATCAAGTGAAGATAACATCGCAGTTCAGCCAGAGTAGTGATTGACTCGCTCGGCTGCAACAGGGCATAGTCGCCAGCGCGACAGACGGGCGAAAGCGCATAGCGATGTCGCCAGTGAAATATTACTGTCACTATTAAAGAGTTACAAAAACCTGTGTTTATTAAGTCCCGAATATGTCCCCTACCCCTATGTTTCAGCTGCAGCATACGAGCGAAGAGGCAGCTAGCGTAGTCAAGGGTGGTTCAAGTGAAAGTATTTAATAATGTAGCGGAAACAGTAAAATGCTTCCTTACTTGTTTTAAGCCAATAGAGACAATAATTTTGAAGGAAAGCTATGTTAAAATGAAATTAAATACTTCACGTTAAACGCAGGCATATGTTAACTAAGGAACATTACAATTACATGAGCTGTTCCACCATCATAATCTTGACTATAGCGCTTGTAGGCATTTATTATAAAGTGTTCAAAATCGCTATTCTCATGAATAATATGGCCAAAGCGGCGCAACCACAACAGGGAAACAGTTATCACAGGGGCAGGTAACTCTGTAAATAAATTAGCTCCCTCCATGTTGCTATTCACATAGCGAGGTCACTCTACCAGGAGGAAAAAGTGAAAATATTGCGTGCCAAGTATGAAATACAAGACACATGCTATCAGGCACTTTTCAAAAGTGTTGAGACGTTTCACGGAGCGTAGCAGGCTAGAAACGTATGTGACAACACGCGCATAAATACGTGCTTCGTTGTCTTTTCATTGTGCTATGTCAAATGAATGGACTATAAAGATACAGGGTTAATAGCACAACGCTCAAATACCGGCAAGGTGTGCGCATTTATGTAGCACGGCGGAAATTGCGACACTCAGCGCTACCTAGCGGGCAAAGTGAGAAGAGCTGACTATCATGTCGCAAACATAGGCACGCTTGCCGTGACAGCGAATGTATAGAGGGCAGCACATGCACACTCCAATGGCCAAGATACCCTTTCCACTTGGGTGACAGCCGCGCGGCGATTCTCGCCCATAGTAGTAAGGACGGGGCCCCAAAATCATAGTAATAATTTTGATTTATGCCTTAGACACTGTTAAGCCTGTAAAAATATATCAATACCTGTAAATAAGGAATTCGTTAAGATATTAATTATGTACAAATTCATCATAGTGCAAAATGTAAAGGACATTGCAAATTATTTTATGTAACTACGTAAAGTTAACCAACAACAGCAAAACTGAAAGGATTTAATATACTCAATTAAGTAACATGTATTTCTACATTCAATGTTCAACTTAAGTCTACTATAAACTTGTGGTGCTATTGCAGACTGTTGCGTTTTAAGAGAGCTCTCACCCCAATCCTCATCCTATATGTTCGATGTCGGGTTAGAACGTACATTTCATTTTTAAGAGGGTAAAAATAATTCCAAAGTGGAGTCGAGCACTAAATTCCCCTTCCTATCAAACCAACACACAAGCAATAGCGACCGATTACCACATTAGGGTGCCTGCACAAAAACCACTGTTAGAATTAGCTAATTAATTAATTTCGTTCCAATTTAAAAACCTTGTACAAATCCATGTTAAGGAACAACACAACTGTAAATAACATACTACAATTAGACTGAGGAAAATAAACTAAACTAACATGTAGTCAGGTAACCCAGAACACGAAGTTAATAAAGTTAACTGGTAAATGTGAACTACATTCGCGTAAATTAAAATTAATATTTTACCCTACGAATGACAAAACAATCACGCAATATGATAAGAAAAATGTATAACAAGTGTAATACACGCTAATAAATATTTCACCACTTGTAAATAACAATTTTACCTGTGCCATATCGGCACTGAACCAAATGTAACAAAAGTAGTTACACATTGCCATCGGCTGCCGCTAATGTAGGTAATGCAAGCCCGACCCCATGTGCCTGACACCGCCTTAGGGAGTCTTCGAAATAGGGGGGGGGGGGGTTTACGACATCTCTCAGTTAAACACAGCTACAAACTAGCACCATGCTTACAGCAGCTCTTTCCGACGGGCTCCACCACTCCACCGAAGCACGGATACACCGCTCCAAGGCTCAACTCTCTGACCTGACCTGACCTGGCAGATCCCCTGCACCGTACCAGCCGTACTTCAGACGAGGGCGTCTGGACACTCGAAAGAGAGGGGGTCATGCTGGGACCAGCTCCTGCAAGGATAGCCCAGCATCTCGCTTCGGCAAGGCGCGGGGCGACCTCGGCCAGCTGAAACTCTGATTTTAGTAGCAGACCTCGGGGGATCGAGCACGATGTCAGAGGGGTTGTACATAAGCTCAGGGCGCTGGAGGCCCTCGGCGCCATCTTGCCTGCTGCTGCCGGAGGTACTGCCCGTGAGACGCCCAGCAAAGGGGACCACAGCCCGAGGTCCATCATCGACACCCGACGAGAGCCCGTCGTCGAGATAGCTGTGCTACTGCGACGAGACTTTGGGTAAATATTATTTCCCTTGTAGGAAATCGTAGGGCATTGTATGGCGTGGGACTCGCGACGGCCTAAGCTCTTTAAAGCATTGCTTAGCCGATTCAAATCAAAGCTAATCTAAGCTTAAATTGGGGCATCAGCGCCCTATTGATCTATTACTGAAGTGGACGACTTGCGTATTGGATATTTGTAGAAATTGCTACCTGTTTGACGAGCCTAGTTGAAGCTTAGTTGTAATTGTTTAGTATTTTAATAAAAGCAGTATTTTCTAGACGAGTGCTTTATCCTTGAGCTACTTTGATCCCCCCCCCCCCCCGCCCCCAGTTATAGCGTGGCCCACTCCCTCAGGAGAGGCCACAGCGCCATGTTTCAATTTCCGAACCAGTTTGCATCTGACATTGGGAAAATGTTCTACTTGCAGCAGTCTGTCGGCAGGAGTCAGTCGGCAGGAGTCAGTCGGCAGGAGACAGTCGGTAGGGGTCAGTCAACAGGAGTCTGTTGAGGAGAGTTAGTCGGCAAGAGTGAGTCGGCAGGAGTATGAATTCATGTATACTTGTAGAAGATGACCCTATTTCTAATGACCTCGCTGTCGACGAGACGTTAAGCTCACTTACCTACCTACTTGAAGACGACGCAAGACATTGACGATGTGGAATCGGGTATGTCCTGTAGGACTACATGTGTACCTTCGACTGCCCAAAACTTACATGGAAAACAATGCTGTTACTGTGCCCAGTTCTTCAGTAAATTATGGAATGCACTGCGACATGAGATGAGCGATTTTTTTTAAGAACCCACTTAATGCTCATCTAAGCTGCTATAAATGTTACAGACAGCTCATTCGAAATTATAATATAAATAAACACACCATGGTTTATAAATGTAGTGCTTTTCTGTCCACTGAGAAACAGCATGTGAAAACATCTTTACCTCCTGTTAATACTCTACATAAAATGTTCGCAGACGGCTAGGAAACTCGCATGATGAAGCATTACGATACTGACCGCATGTAGTTTATGCAACAGGATACAATGAAATAACACATCAAGATCTGCAAGGGTTCGTCTACTGGGAGCCAGCAAGCGGTGTCGCCAATACCTCCTGCTACATCGATGGGCATTGTTTTCAGAGACGATTATGACGAGACAGTTAATGTTATTGATGTAATGAGAGGCTTACGAGGCATGATTGAGTCGGTATGTGTGGAATGTACAGTTGCAAAGTGTTCGCATGAAGTCGACAAACGTATAAAAAAATGGTTGTCAGCTCAAAATACTGGTGATGTCCTTGTGCCTCCTACACAGAAAAGTAAACTTGGTATTGAGGATGAGAAAGGAGATGAAGACAATCATGAAGACAGCATTGATAATAATGTCTATGGTGACAGTATTTATGAAGTATCTGATGAGAAGGATAATGATACCCTTGACGTTCCCACATATCTCACCAACGAGTTTCCTTCGAAAAATGATGCGAAGAGGGCAGATGGTGCCAAGAGCGCTCGTTACATATTTCCGGAAGACTCGAATGTACATGACATGTTGATAAGACTCAGATATTTGATCGAGCTGCAAAAACACGGAGTCCTCTCACTCATTGTTGAGATATCTTCCATCATTAATGAACTGAAGGATCAGGGTTATATATTTATAAAATATAGAATGATAGAAAGTATATAGGTAAATAAATTGAATATATATATATATATATATATATATATATATATATATATATATATGTGTGTGTGTGTGTGTGTTTAATTACATTTACAGACTGTTCTGCTTCAGTGGTGTATACATTCGATTTCGAGAGTCTGTTTTTAGTAAAATTTGTGCGAGCATGTGTAGGAGGAGGGTATGGTAGGATCTGAAGTGTTATGTAATATCTGAGTCGATTAAAATCATCTGAAATCTATATGGAGAACGAAGGAACTGAGATATGTTTTATGATGTAAGTTTTTAGGTCAGTCACTCGTGTAAGAATAAAGGTGCATACATGTTACATGTGATAGTGTAATAATACTTGTCTTTGGTATCGACTGGCATGATAAGTTTGGCAATGAATTTGTGTTTATCAGCGTCTAATATTGCTCCCTAGTTAAACTTTCTTTGCATAACACTTTTGAGTGTATATAAGTTTTCAATATACTTCACTCTCTCTCTCTCTCTCTCTCTCTCTCTCTATCTATATATATAATGGTTTATTTTAAGAAATATATGGTTTTTTTTATATATTTACATGTATTCGCATTAAGAAAATTAATAAATCAGATACAATTTATTTTACTACTTTTCGTACACATGAATTCGACATATTAGAGGCTATTAATGTTTTGAATGGAACAACATCCTCTTCCTTGTGGATAAACATGGAAGGCCCACAGGGTGGAACTGCTGCTGGTGGAGTCACCGGAGGATGAGTCACTGGAGGTGAAGTCACTACTAGCATAACATCAGCTGGAGTATATAAGCTGTGGTTCTTGGTTCATGGTGCATGAAAAAACATATCTATATTATTTATATAGTCCATCTTGAATTTATATGAATATTTTTGGGGAATTGATCTAGCTTCTCGAAGCAGTTTTGGCCTATATACAGAGCACAAAATTGATGCACGCTGTGTATCCATTGTAGGTAAACGCCAAGTATATATTTCTTAATAATTCTATAATTTTGTTAACTATATCATGATTCTCTGTACTTGATGTCCTTGGGGTCTCCGGGCATCGCATAAGACGATGCTAGCTTCGGAGTACAGAGATGAACAGCACAATTACTATCTTCGCACACGAGGCTGGATACTACCCTGGAGGTTTCGTATGGTGAAAATTCATTCCACTGTAGATGGAAACGTACCTTCTCACTACACATTTAAAAGAATATCTAGCTGTACATTTCGCCACATTCATTTTCGAAAGTAATGCCTTACTGCATACAATGTAAGCCTTCGTTCACATAGTCGTAGCAAGTGCTGGGGTTGTATATTATGCATGGTACCGACACGGTGCTAGTAAGATCAGTCAACAGAAACACTTGTTCATCTTCCTCGCAGTCTTCAGAAAATGTTTCGTCGCCATCGCATACAGGGTCCATAGTGGCTGGGCTGGCTGACTGCGAGACTGATAGACTGCTGCTAACTGCAGACTAGTCAGAAGAAGGTTGGTTGCATACTGATACACAACTGGATCAATCACTGGTTTCTTATGTTGCACTGTCACTGAAGGGTGAGTCAACACTTGTTAGCATGACCACTGCTTCTAGAGTCCATACTATATGTTTCTGGATTCATGGTTCACACACATTTGACATTTACGAACATATCTGCTTTATTTATAGAATCCCATCTGCTTGTTCAGCAGGTTTGATGGCGAAAACTTAACTTCACTGAGTAATTTCTGCCTGTAAATGGGACATAATTAGTTCACACACACACTAGTTTGTTGATCAGTCCAGGATTATTCATGGCAGTTTACAGAAATGTGCAGGTCCCCGGTACACGATTAAGCATAGTGAAGTGGCACTTTGGATGTGTCAAGGAACTTTTCATTTATATAATCGACAGTAAATGCTAGTATTGATGACCGTCATCAAATGTCTTACCCGCTTCGCTTAAAATTCGATTGTTCATTTCTTGTATTGTGCGTGGAAAACTATTCATACATGGTAAGCAAAGGTTAACTCCACATTCGTTGCTAGAACATTCTCTTACAATTTCAGGTTTTATACATTCTGGCATGGGTTTTGTGTTTTATGAGAAGTACACATGTACTGTACATCATTTGCACATTGGTCACAACATGTTACCAAGGGTTTGTCCACACAATATTACACACTCTGAAAGCCTGGGTGCGCACACCAGTAGTCTCGCTCTGGATCAAACATGGCTGATTGCGGGCCGAAGAATGGATGAAGACTGATGCTCATAATACGAAAGCAGTGTACACATTGCAGGTGAGTGGGGTGCAATTAGAATTCCAAGTTGTTCTGCCATGGTTTAAAATAGCGGTGTAATATTTTCCATTGCGATATTCGAACCACCAAGTAATATTGTAGCTGTCTGGTCTGAGTTGATACACAATTTTGCTATGACCCCAAACTTGATGTAGGCATTCTTCTTTTGCTTGACTTATCAGCTCACTGTTAGTGCAGGGAACCTTCATGTCTGGCTGGAGGTGGTGCACTGGGCAGGTAATAAAGCAGCATGCTACTCGCACCAAGCTGAAAAAAGTCATCTTTTTCATTCATATTGACCCAATGTTTAAATCTGTTGCAAGATTGTACTTGCTCTGGGAGTCCGGCTGGCTTGAAATGCACGCGGAGGTAGTCCACTTTAATATCGGCGTGTGTTGCTACATCTTCAGGTCGGAAGTGCACAGACATGATGTAATGAATGTAACGTCATAACTAATACTACGAGCCTTCTCCTCCGCTTGTATATCAGCGTCCCCCTCTCCATTGTCCTCCCCCACTACACCTCCATTCTTGATGGGCCAACGCTTGCTCATGAAGGCTATTGACTCATTCTCTTTTCCATCTTTTGTTAAATGCAGTTAACTGACAACAAGCAGGTGCAAGCCTGTGAAAATGCTAACTCAGCTATTCCCACCCATATTGACTTAGGCATCTGAGACTATGTAGAATGCAACAACGACGTGGAAGCATGTATGCATGCTGACTTCAGTTACCAGACACCGTGTAGGTGCAGGCCCGTGAAAATGATAACACTGCTGTTGCCATGCATGCAGAGAATTTTTTTTAAATTAGACAAGGTAATCTGCCCTGCCCGTAAATGCATGCTTGCAAACTCAAATACAGTAACTTAAATGGTAACCTTTTGTTCAGAAATTAATTATTTCCATAATTCAACTCCTTAGGATATTAGATTCTTTTCTCTGTTTTGAAAAACAAAATAAGAGGTAACATTGTTTTAAAATTATACACATATTTTATTCATTAAACTCTTTTCTTTTCACATACATGTTAAGCAATAAAAGTTTACAATGATAAGCAAACAAGTTTTTTAAATTTCCTTTTTTATCTGCATTAAGGTTGTGACATATTTCCGCATTTTTCATACATAGATAAGCAAGTTCATTTTTAAGACACAAACATTTTTTTATGAAAAACTCCCTCCTGTTTTTATTTACACACAAGTACACACATCATGGGCCTAAAAATAGGATTGGCAACTATAAGTTTATTCACATTATGTGGCTCTGTTCGAAACACTGTTTCTTTATATTGTTTGTTTTTATCCACGGTCCTTCCCCATCCTCATCCGGTGAGCTTGTCTTTACCTCGCACAGCAGGCTGTGACAAGTCGTGATCCGCTCGACGAATTGAACCGTGTCAACTTCTTCATCCTGTAGGAATCTATGCGTCTCACCATTGCATTCTTCACTGAAGCGAATCACTGTTTCCTGCCCCCCACCCCTCCTCGAATATCATAGTCCCTATGCTGGACGCCTTCTTTAATTATGATTGTTTCACCCTTGTTCAGTGCCAACTGTTTCCGTTGTTCTATTGCGCAATTTTCACCATCACATTGGATTCTGTCCATAAAATACTCTTTTGACTTGCCTTCGACATTCATGATGCTCGTTTTTTTTATACAGGTGCCAGGGTGTAGTAGAGGCGGGAATGATTCACGCCATCACAGGCTTTTATGTTTTCCACAGCATCCTCATAAAGTCGGTCGCCTAGCCAGTACTCCACTCGCCGGAACCCAGGGATGGTGTTGGGATACTACTTCACCCTACCTGACTCGAACGAGCTGGTGTACATCACGTCGTAAATCGACGATCGTGGCAGTGGTGTAATGGGAGTAGCTGTGGTGGGCATCAACCAGCAGCTACTGGTGGCGATAGTGGTCTGTGCGGAGCCCTCATGTGTTGGAAGGCATTCGTCGCATGTCGTCGAGGTGAAGGTTATCTTGGAAAAAAAAGGGAGTTTGTGGCGGGGGGAATATGGATGACCAACAAAAATAAACGTCTTCAATGGAAAAAAATAACATGAAAAAAAAAAACCGAATAAAAATGAATGAAAAGAATTATTAAGTACAACTTTTCAATATTTTAAATAAAAAATTATTTTACAAAAGTGACTAAAATATTATTATTACCCATTATTGTTCTGGAATAATCATGACAACGAAAACTTACATTCTTTTCATTATATTTTTTACCAATATATATTATATTGCATATACTCCTAGTCCGAGCACATGTCCCAATAGCCGAGTGGTCTAAGGTACCTGAATGCTGACCCATGGCTTGGCAGTTCGATCCCGCCCTCTCCAGAGGATGTTTTGAGCTCTGCGAAAATTAAATAAAAGAAGCAGCACCCTAGCGGTCAACTCTAGAACCAACATTGCGAGACCGACACCAGTGCCTCTAGCAGGCGAAATTGGAATGAAGGACCAGTGGAAACAAGACGGGGGTCGAACGAAGTTGAGTAATAGGGTGGCACACTCTAGCAACAATAAAAAGCATTACAGAGATCAGTGGTGCACTCTAGCAGATGACAAGAGAACTACAGCACATGGAGTGCATGCGACAGATGCGAAGGTGAGTAACTGGGAAACAAGATGATTTGCAAAAACAAAATGGCAGCTGGAAACAAGGTAGTGCCTAGAAACAAGATGGCAGACCGAAACAAGATCTTGAACTGAAACCATATGATGGTTGAAACCAGATGGCGGATGGAAACAATATGGCGGAATTTAATATGGTGGCTGTAACATCATCCAAGATGAAGGCCGATCCTTAGATCCTCAGCTCCCAGCCCTTGTCCTCGGACCTACTATTTTTACCTACTACGAGCACCTCTGCATCTGTCGTGTCAAGGCGATGCGACACTGCACCATTAGGCACTGCACCTATAGCAACAGTTGGCATCGCAACGGAGACGCCCTTCCAGAGCACCCACATTACTCAATTTCTGGAGCACCCAGGTGCCGCCCTTCCAATTCACCCAGACGCTGCCCTTCCAGGGCTCCCAATGCCGCCCTTCGAGGGATCCCAAAAGCCTCCCTTTCACGACTTCCAGACGGCTGAGTTGGTTACATGCGACAACATTACTGAAGGTTCCCTGCAGCTGGAAGCTGGCAAAGCACCGGAGCTGGAAAATCGATCGCCCGAAATGACTGTTTTACATGTGTAAACCATAAGGACTGTTTCTTCCAACGAAGTGACGGAATCATTCATACCGGTACACTACTCTCCGGTATCTGATATTGCTTACAGAATTGCTGAAAGACGCCTTTGCTGTGAGGACATGTGGTATCCACTGCCTCTCGATGCTAACCCACCCTCCCATTGGCCCGATGGGGATGAGATTCACCAATGTTTAAAAAACACTGAAAGAAAATTTACGAGCCTTACGTAAAGATGCTGCCGATCTACAACTTGAATTAACTAACAGTTTGTGTATCGTTACGGACGTGAAATGTTACATGGAAGGATTTGTGCTTAGTTTTTTAGCATCCTTGAGTATGCAGCTACACTAGACATTTATATGGATGTAAAATGCGATTTAAGAAACACACATATTTTTGCTCCTATACTTGCGAAACATGCATTTTAACTTGATTATTTGGTGTAGTATTTTTGTGTTTTTTTTGAGTAAAATATAGCGAAATGTTATTTAACTTCTAATTGTGTGTGTTCAATGACTTGTTTTTCTCCATGTATAAAACATTAGTATTTTTTTTCTTTTTTGTACATTTTGATTGTGTTTGCTTTTCCCTTGAAGAAGGGACAAGTATGTGCAATATCTTTATTATTTCTCTTTTAAAAAAAATTGTATTGTGCTTGGAAAAGGGATAGGTAAGTGCAATTATTTTCTCTCTTTTGAATATATTTAATGAACTGTGTGAGGAGAATAAAAGTTTAATGAATAGGTACTTGTTTCGTACGTGTTGAATGTGCAGTGGCTGAGAACGGCAGGCGAAAACGAGACAGAATAAAGTATAATGAACAGACGTGAGCCAGAGGGTTCCTCAGACCGCTCGGCGCCAGGAGGCGGAGGGGTAGTAGGGGAATTAGATGACGCCACGCAAATAAAATAATTTGTTGCTGGAATGTGAGGCTTGGGAAACTTGAAATAATTACCATTAATTTTAGGTTGCAATTAAAACAACTTTCTTAAATAAATTAACATCTCAGTATTCAGGAAACACACAAAACCTTGAAATACTCCTACCTGAAGAACTATACCTAAAGGCATTCCCCTGGGGACATAAAAAAAAATTTCTACACCGAAGATGAATAAAAATAAAACAATTTCAGAATCATCTACTTGAATCACTGGTACACATGCATTTATGTGACTTGATTTTATTAACTTACGAAGATTTTCATTTGCTTTAAGAAATAGCACACTCCAAATTAAATTAACTTCAATTACCAGAAGGTTTGTATGCAGACATTTATGAACGCTGATCCCATTCAAATGAAATAAATATAAATAATTTGCAAGCATTAGTATATGACTTTTATAATTTTCTTTAACCACATCTCGAAGCTACTATGTCCAAGAAACCAATTGCGTGAGTGTTCATGTCTTGTATCAAATTAAATTCAGAATACTCAGTTCTTTTTTCAATTGTAAAACGGCTAGCTCTTAGTAGTGATAGAGCAGACAGCACTCTTGCGAACGGCCACTGGGTTTACTTAATAGTGTTCTCAGCATAGTAACAAATAAAGTTGTCACTTAAATTGTACAACAATTATTGAACCCCAGTTCCCAAAATTTCGCAAAATTATTCCGTATCTCAAAAATCAAAATCGCAGTTTAGATCAAGACAGTTCAAGCAGAAATTTAGCTAACAGCACCTTTCAAAATTAAAGGACGCCAAAAGGCGTGGCTTACGTCCAACCATTGCAGAAACCCAGGCTTATTCTTCAGGTAACTCAAAAACTAATTTAGCAGTCAGGACTCTTCCAAAATTGCCTGATGATAACCTAATAACGCCGAATGCGCCCGCCTCTCCACACGCAGCCATCTAGCCTAAGTTACGCTGGTGGACGATCAAACATCTCCATCTCGGAGGTCCCGCTTATTCAGGTCCGTCCATATTAAAAGCCAAAAAGAGAGTGATTAAACGGGGTCTTCACCCACGCTATCACAAAATCAAAGGCAGGAAGTACAGATAACGCCCTTCGCCTGACGACACTTGTGGAATATTCTAACAATAAATTCCTTCCTCTTAGGCCTACCTTGGCCAGATTAAACACTTCAATGCATGGAGAAAAAGTATTCAACAATGATATAACTACTTTTTATGTGATTAAATAAACATAATATATAACCAATATCAGAAAATGAAAACGTTCGAAACGTACACATACATTATAACATGCAGGTAAGGTCAGATACGTTAATTAAAAGGGGTTATTAACATTAAATAATATAATAATTTTATTACCTCGGGGCTTTTGTTTACGTTTCGCAAAAAAAAAATGCAAACAAACCTTCAATTTATAGTAAATAAATGTAATGTTAAAATAAATAAACAAACTTTAAAAGTCTATGTCTGCCTTACACCACAACTGGCCTTTCCCTTGTGCCATATTTCATAAAATTTCCTCCTCTTACATAATAATAATTATGCTGGACTTATTTACCTACAATATTTAAAATATATACTCTATAAAATTGTCTGTACATTATTAGCTTTCTTGTTTTACTATTACAAAAAATGTATTATTTGACACGTTTAGTAAATAACAATTTAGAGAAGGGTATTCAATTAAAGATGATGTGCACGCCTCAAACACGGTGTGGGATGAATGTTACCGCTACTGACCTACATTAATTACCTCTCGAGTGTGACAACGAAAGAGTAGTATGCTCACAGAGGAGATGTGATCGCGTGATGGCCTTCATTCTGACACTTCGCAAAAGAACGCCACCAGCCTCCGCCTATCTCTCCCCTCTGTATCGCCTGCATGTGGCAGCAATCAAAACACTCTTGTCATTTTTAAATTATTTCAGTATGAATGATAATATTATACAAATACATGTAAAAAAACAATACCTTACATCATATATTGATACATTATATTTAAAAAAAATTGTACCAAAATATAACTTAATACATAAATACATCACATTAACACAGCCGATGGAAGAAGACATTTAGAAATATATACATATATATATATAATATTTACAAAACACTCTGGAGAAAACATTTTAAATGGTGAATATATTTACTGAAAAAATGCAAAACGATTGGTAAATAACAAAAAAGTAAGATATAGTTAAACACATTCATACATATTTCTACACCATAGTGAATCTTTTTAGAACATAGAATAAAAACATACTTTTTTCCAATCAAAATTTTATGGTTGTACGTCAATATTCTTTTACACTGTAGGACGTGCATGTTTCTTCAAATAAAAATTACGAGGAAAATTGGAGGTTTTGATTAACTAGCGATTTATGTAGATAGAGCAAAGCTCATGTGCACAAGCGCACACGAGCACCGGTGGCCATGCGTTCGGTGGCGTTGTAACCTCCAAACTGTGCCGAGCACCACCCCATCGTTCAGAGCAACTTTAAATAGTTTATCAGATTTCATTTCGTGGTTAAATTCACAATTTTTATTGTCGTACTTGCTTAAACGTCGTTCACCCACAATTTATTTATTTTTTTCAATTTTCCGATGTTTGTGGGAAATTTTGTTTGTGGACGGCACACATGAACTGAACACTCGTCACTGTCACAATCGTGCACTGATAATTCGAGTGTTACTATCGTTGACGCTTCTTTCAATGATGAAATGAACATTTTCGTCACACTGTCCCACAGTTATGGTAACAGCCGGCTGATCTGTTTAGGTTATGCCGTGCAGTAGAGGATATCTACTTGCATGTTTTTCCTCGGGAGTGAATCTATCACCAAGACACACTCCACCGTTGCGAGAAGACTTGGTTGAAGGTTTCGGCCTCGAGCCTACGAACACATCGCATGCTAAAGGAGTGCATTTATAGGCTCAGCCCGGAAAAACTTGCCTTTTCCCAGCATGGTTATGGCCATCACAATTTTCCTACCATTTACACATAATTATATTTACTTTTTCGGAACAGTTCGTACAATTTAATTTCGTACATTCTTGTCTAGCTGACGCGGACATCACAATTTTGTTTTACCAACTCCTCCAGCGAACAAGGAGGCGTAGAGTCAGAGCATAAATTGTAATCGTAACAGTTTTCATAGCTCTATTTGCACGTTAATGCGTCCTGCACATATTTGCTTTCGAAATCATCGTAGTAGCATAGCCAGAGAATTGAACCGGCACAAAATTGAACTTACGCGTCGGTACCCACGATTCTGTTCACTGTACTCGCTTACGTCTTCGGAGCTGAATGGAGAAAATTCGGCGACGGGAACATCCATTTCTTCTTCGATATCATTGTACTCGACGTTGGAGCTGATGTGGCTCTCGGCGAAGCTGGGAGAGAGTAAGCTGCAGGAAGTTCTGGCCGATGGGGGATGGTACAAGTTGCCTGATGGTTGCGGGTTCGTGCTAGTAGACGACATTGACGAAGTTGCTCCTTGTGCCAATATCGTGCGGATGAGCTGAAGAATATTATCTCAATTTCCTTCTGCGATGCTGTTGGTGATATTTTATTCTTCACTTGACAACATAACTATCGTAAATTCGACAGTGATTTGAAACCCTGAAAGTTTCGATATGATTACATTGTTTTCCTCTTGAAATAGCGAAAAAGGGATGACAGCGAGAAAATGACTGCTTTCCCGGGGGAGCTCGGAGAGCGCCTTATAAGGCTGAGGGGGTTTGGGGGAGCCCGCGCTTGTGACTAAAATAGGTCGCTGATTGGTCGGAACGAAGTTTTCCGAAAATGTAGGAGTAATTAACCAATGAGAGATGTTGTCACGTGACGTGGTTAGCCAATGAGAATCATTGGAGGGGATTGAAAGGATGGAGTAATTGATGGAACAATTAAATATATTGGAAGGAGATCGAATGAATGTGAGTAATTGGTGGGGAAATTGGGCAATGAAATATATTGAAAGGGAGGGTGATGGGGGTCAGTCGTCCGCTGGCCATGGTGTTGGGGGGGGGGGACCTCCGGAAATGTAAGTTTTTAAATACCCTTTAAAATAATATATTCCTGATAATGTTTTTCAAATAATTTATAGAATACATTTTTTATAATCTCATATATTTTTTTTTGATAAATATTATTTTTTTATAATTTGTCTATTTTTTCGATTACTTGGTTTTTTGGGGTTTTCAAGTTCATGGGTCACAGGGGTCAAGGCCAAGGTCACAGACATCTTACATTGCGAAAAATATGGATGCCGGGAGACCAGAATGACAGAGCATAAAAAGCTCCAATTCTCCGATGACCCACGCCCTTGGACCCAACTTCCGCTAAATCATTATTCTCACAGCTAATGTTTTGTCGAAAGATGCTTTCCCGATCGGCAAGCTAAGTTTCAACATGGTAGGTGAGAAGCGTGGTATATGCTGTTCACAGTAAAGTGAGCACATTTGAGGTCATAGTTAGTTTTTTCTTTCAGTCATGTTTTATACATTAACAACTTTTAAAAACAAATATTGGCATATAGATAAAGAAAGTGAGTATATTCCACCGCAATTGGAAGTTAGCGTCTATGACTACTATTAAATATTTATTGACTACTATTCCAAATGATAGGGCTTTCAAGTATAGTCACTTTACCATGAACAGCCTATAACCGTATTGTTACGTGCTGCAGCTCGCACTGGCCGCGAGCTCCCATTAGGCGCGGTCTTGCTCTGTGGGGGTGACTGACCCACCTCGATCCCTTCCCCTACCATTCAAGTCATACACTCTCGCGGCCTCGTCGCCAGCCCCCGGATAAGCCAGGGGAATGACTGACAACGGGGACGTACCTGGTATCACAGACCGTCCACCTTACCGTTTCTGGAGAAGCTGGCAAGTGTAGAGGATGTACAAGACTATTCTGGGAATTAGTAACCTCGGCGCAATGCGAGATGTAGATAGATTTATGGGCGATGGTCTATGACCCCATAAATACAAGTCACAGTTGGACTGCCAACAGTCATTACCGACGGCTATCTGGCTGAGTGCGGGGGAAAAGTCTAGTTCGGTGTTGGAAGGACGACGACGGGAGATTGCGAGACTAAGGCGGACTAGGTTTTCGTGGTTTGATTGGGCGAGGGGTCGTAAAACCCGACGAGTAAAGCCTACTGGACGTGAGGGTGCTCGGAGAATTCTAGAACATTGCGGACTGGTGGGAGATGGACTAAACTGAGGTGACACTAAATTAACAAGAAATGAACACTTAATATATAAGAATAACTTAATAGGTTTTGATACGCTGTCATTGGGACTGATTTTTAGTTTTTTAGTTACGTAAATTTCTTTCAGATTATAGTAAATTTGCATTGATTGAAGTTATTATTCGTAAACAGCAAGTTATATCAATTTATTGTTAGATGTTGAGCCGAGAGAATTTTATTTATTGCTATTGCAAATAAAATTAGGAAACTATAATTAACTCCTTTATTTAATCAAGACCTCCATCCTGTAATGAACCTGGCTAAGCCCACTTAATTTTAGAGACAAGTTGTAACAGTGTTTATAACAAATGGGCATAAAACGTCGTAAAAAACATTAAAGCATTATAATGCATTTCGAATATTATTAAATGCAGCTAATTTTATCAATACATATCCGGATGTATGCTCGATATATTGGTGTACGTTGCACAATGCTCGTAAGAGCTGAAATGGCTGAGTGGCTATATCAAGCAGCTGCTAACACACATAAGAATGTTAATTGGATTCCGGTATCGGCTGACAATTTTTTACTTCGAATAATATTGTAGAAAAATGTTTATTTCTCAATGGAGTAATAAAACTAATTGAATGGACATCTGATGTAAATTTATAAATAAATATATAGGCTAAACAATTATTTTGTACGAAGCACTCTACTTCACTAGTGATAACGGAAATTCGCGTGTTCCTGTAATATCAAAGTAAACAATTTTAATTTTTCAAGATTTGTAGTTTAGGCGTAACGGAATTTTGAAGGCAAATGTTCGTCGTTTTTTTTAATTATTGTATTTAGCCCCTATTAAAACGAAATTCTACGTATTCTCGTTTATACATTTCGTTGAAGTACATTACAGTGCAATTTATTTTAACGGACTGTTATACGGGACTATTGGAAAGCTAATTAGCTTATTATAACAGTCTCCTTTATACGTGAAACAATAAGTTCTTTTAAAGTGAGTAATATTTTCAACAGGCAACCTGTGTATACAACATATTAACCATTCACTTTGTCGTCATTTTCCTCAGTCATACGAAGGGACAGGGGCCATGTCGAGAAACTATCCAACATGTTTAATCTTTGCAACAGAATCACAGTTAATTAGACAAGGCCCGGACGTCTCTGAGCCAATAGCAGGCTTGCAACGAAACAAGCAGTGAGTGCCATTCTGCCAGGTATGAAGTAACACTGGCTACTCTCTGGGGCAGCAGCCAATGAACAAACACCTGAAGCTCTAGTGTAGTGAGGACAGTGGAGTCTGGCCTACAGGTCGTTGAAATCGCGAAATAATATGCGATTCAAGCATTGTTGCAGGTGCAGCGTGTATTTCCGACCGCCACGTTGCCTGCCTGACGACAGTGGAAGGAGGTGGAAGATTGTTCCGGTGGGGGAATCGCTAAACCCGAGAACTGCCGAGGGAGTGAAGCCTCGTAATGAGAGTGCACTTAGAATACACTTAGTAACTTTTTCGTTGCTCCCTATCGGTAGGAACGCTGCCTGTCGGGATCGATACCTAAACTTAACGATATACGGGTAGATATACTGTGAATAAATCTCTTCAGGCGATGATCGGCGAATGCATTGCAAAACACAATTGTAACTTTTACTCAGAAAAAGGTTTGTAGTTTTACAAATTTTTGTAACAGTACAAAAATATCTCTAGTAGAAATTACTCGTTTGTAAAATTACAAGAGCCGTGTTTCTAATAGATGTCAATAATTTTTTGTACTATACTGACCCGTATCCACGGGCTCAAACAAAATGACGGACACTCATAAGCTGTTCACGGTAAAGTGAGCACTATTTAAGGCCCTTCTCAAATTTTACTTTTCGGCCAATTTTTGTCTTTCTGACAATTGTTGGTATAAAAATGGTCGTGTACCTAATTAATAATGTGCATACATTTAACCACTTTCAAAAGTTAACATCTGAGGCTACAATGAAAAACATTAATTTCCTATTATTCCTGTTGTGAGCACCTTAAAAAGTGCTCACTTTACGGTTAACGACCTATACCAACGTAGAACCGTATATAGACGTTTGTGCAAAAAACTAGAGGTGATGAAAAGTGTAGTTGCGTACAGAAGGAAATGTACTGACAGTTTCAATAACGTAAAATATGGGAAAATAACTCAAATAACCATAATCAAACGACTAAAATTTTTAAAACACGTTACTGTGTTCCTAGTGTTAATGTTAATGTTTCATATCTACACCAAAATACTTAAAATGAAATATATACGTTCTTCTTAAGTGTCTAACTTCACTAATATTTAGTAGGTGTATGCTGTTATATTTAGTACAAAATTATCATAAAATTCGTAGGCCAAGTTGGTGTTGTGGTTAAGGGACTGTGGTCATTGAGCAAAGGAAGTTGATTCTAAGTCGCCGCCAAAGAGAGGTGTAATTTATTATTTTTTTAAATTACATTTCGAAGTAATTTTTTCCTGTTCTGTGTTATAAATTCTTGACATTTGTTTCCTATAAGAAAACAATTCTCAATAATGTAAGTTGTAATGCAAGTTGCAATAATGTAAGCTGTAATATAAATCATATGTATTGCAGATTTTCCAAGAAAACTGTTGGCAGTTCTACAAAGGATTTGATTGGCAACTGGGTTTCTAAGCAATTTTCTTGTAAAAGCATAAAAAAAATTACATTTCGACTTTGCGTTACACAGTAAAACATTTCTGTACTTGTTACAAACAATTATTTGGAAACTAGCTGCCACAGATATTGCTGTAACTCTACAGATATAATGTTATATATTTACAACACATTATTTTGGAAAACATACAAAACTGTTTATGTATCTCAACTCGAAGTCTGCATCACTTACTAGTCAGAACTCAATATAAGTTCCACACGTTCCCCGCTAAGATTTTGAGAAGTTTTGGCTACAGTATTTGTAGTGTTACAAAAATGCCTGAGAAACAGTTGCCAAATAATTCCTTGTGCAGTGTATTGTAATTGTAAAGGGTTATTTAACGTCCCCCAGTGTTTTGCCAGGAGGCTTATAAGGGAACCGCAAACAAATAAACTTTCAACCTAATTTAAATTAACATCCATGCCTCAACTGGGATTCAAATACAGAACCTCCCGCACCCCAGATCGGTGGCGCACCAACCGACTGCACCACGTGAGGTCTGCAATTCCTTGTACATATTCAGATTTTTTTTTCATGAGGCTGCAGTTCGCGAAGCGAGCGTCTCCTTCGCTTCTGTACCGTCGAGTGTTCTGCGGTAGTTGGGGATGTCCGCGGAGCAACAACAACAACAACAAGGCTTGTATTACTCCAATCCCCGGCTGCAAATCCATCACTGGAGTTCCAACGTTACACTATGAGCTGTAAACTAAACTTAGGCGTTATTTGTTTGTCGAATCCAGTTTAACTTTATATTAACGTACTAATAATATTACAGACAGCCTCGTGGAGCTTCCAAGGGTGCAAGTCCCTCTGGAATCGGAGGTCGTGATCAGCCATTTTCCCGCCCCCGCGCCCCTCGCGGTTTCCATCCACTTCCGCCCCACTGGGCGTATGGCTGTGATTTTATTTCCGACTCCCTTATTAGTTTATTATTTTATTGTGTAATTTTTTATGCCCACTATCTACCATCACACAGGCTTATTATGCTATTTTCCTTCCCAGCTTACAGAGGTGAGGGTCCCCTTATCGTGGTGCGCACCCTGCACGCCAGTTGGGGCGGAACGGCCATTCCACATTATCGTGATGTTGTATTAATGCCCGGTCGTATTTCGACGATCGGGGCATTGCCGGTTGCGATTGTCAAACCACTGCCAGCACGTGCCCATCCTCAATCTGACCTCCGGATGCAGGGGTAATCAGGCGGTAAACCGGACACAAGCGCCGTCGGACTCGAGGCTCCTGACCGCCTGCTCAGTAGTGAGGCCAGTCCGTGCTACAACGCCCTCTTCATCAGCGGTTCTCCACTTCGGTGGGCTAGTACCCCAACCCGAAATTGGCCCCTTTCCAGTCTCTTGAAATTCTTCACGTTAAAAATTAAGCCTTTGGGCCACTCTAGACGTTAAGGAGTCTACCGGCCTGCCACCTGGGCCCTGTTTCATAAAACATGACAGGTGTGACATATACGACAATAATGTCAAATCCGACAAATTTGTCAATCTCTCATGACAATGCTATGTTTCATAAATAATACAAGTTATCCTTATTTGGCAACCAAAAGATTGTAAATTATCAGCCTTAAAATTACAGTTCCATAAAAGCCACAATTATATGTCAAATCCTAAGTTTCATTTATTACATGCTAGATAGCTCTCTAGTGTGCATATGATAATCGATCCCAGCCCTATATGCGATTCATGAACAGTCGATTCCTACCGAAAATAACTAAGCGGTACGTAATAATTGCACCCACATACCTTTGTTCACTCTAGCAGCAGAATGTCGAGTAATGCTGATAAGATAACTATATTAAACCTGATCCGAGAGTAAAAGGATGTGTTATTTGGCAAGCAATGTCAATTAAAACAATATTAAAATACAAATATACTGCCATTTTATATAAACATTACAAATTCCTGGTTACATAGGAAAGCTTGCCTGTCTCTTCTGCAGTGACAATTCTACAAATTGGTAGATTTGTCACCGAGCGATTATACTTACCTGTTTCATAAAACAGTAGCCTATGCAGTGTAATATTTGACATATTTGTCGTATTTTTACCTGTCAGCTCAAAACTTTTGTGAAACAACTATTTGTCAAATTGTCCTACAATTAAGCTTTTATGAATCACATATTTATCGGATTGTAAACCTGTCTGACAATTCCCTGTCACCTGTCACCTGCAGAATTGTAACTTTTATGAAATATGCCCCTGGAGCCTCTATCGTTACTGCTCACGAACTACGAATTGCCAGGGAAGCATACACCCTTTTCAGTAAAACATGACATGGGCCATGCCCGGGAGTTTGGCACGTTCGCCAACCCCAACAATGGGGCTGCCCAGCGGCACCACGGGGCCAGCGATAGGAGGCAGACGGGCTCCAAGCGGTGACCTACTAGCGCGCATGGCCTCCCGCGACCATCGCGTCGTTTGTTTACCAGCCGTGGGTCTATTCCCGGGTCGGCGTAATACATCGCCCGTCCGTCGCCTGCCGCGGCCGGTTTATGGAGCGACGCGGTCAATTCCACGAGCCCGCTATTCCCGCGCCCATGCTAGTGGTATGAACGTGTTTATTGCAAATTCGTCCTGTTGCTATAATGGAACGTTATTATAGAGTCCTGAAGAATTCGGGGATTCATTTTGGGACATGCTATAATTCAAAATACTTGCGTTTATATAATTTTAGCCATTGGTTCACACAGTGTTTGGCACCTCCTGGAGAAGGGTGTCCAATTGTCGCCTTCCACTGTGACAGCAGACAACCAATGTGCAGTTGATATCGGCATGTTTGTACATAAGACTGTAGATTCTTGCCTATAGTTCATTGAATTCACGAATTTCTCAGGTGTCTACGTATTTAGAGACCTGGGAAGTTCCGAATTCATTTGAGCACAAGCTATAGTCCAACGGCATGTGCAATTGACCTCCTTTTTCAGTTGGATCGCAGTTTGTAAGACATTCCCTAGTCGAGTTTGAGCCAATAATTAACCTGCAAGGAAAAAACGACCAAATCCCGTGCCACCTAGCCTGGGATAAAACTGGAGCATCAGCCAATGAACAACTAACAGAAGCTCGAGTACAAAAAAGGTTACGGAGTTTAACTTGCTGCCAAATGATTGTGCGAAAAATTTGGGTCTCTAAACATATTTGCGATTGGAACTAGTTTCATTGTTCTTATCTCTATAACTGGATATGAACTAAAGGAAATCCTAATCTAAAAAAAAACACTAACGAGATTACATATAATCACTCCCACCCTAATCAAAGTTGAGTATTCTACTACTTTTAACCATTACAGTGAAATTAACTGGAGTGGAGAGATTTTGGCGGCTATTAACATCGAGGTTTTGAGAGCCGATGAGTGTGAAACGAGGGGAGTATGGGGCAGCGCCAAAATGCATGGGCGGGGAAAACGGCAGATTCTTGAGAAAACCCGCCGACCAGCAGCATCGTCCGGCACGATTTCCATATGAGAAAATTCGGGAGCGGCTGTGGTTCGTGTTGGAAGCTGGTTTTTTACATATGTATTCGTAAGTGCTCTGTGATATTATAACTGATAAAATGGTGGGTGTAGTAGAACAATATATGGTTTTCACGTACTTTCGCGTATCAGACGCACCCTGGAAAATCGTGAACCAACAGTTTTCTTTCTTCGGTCGGGAAGCTGAATTCAGTTGGGTGAGCCGAGCAGGAGGAAGAGCTCTGACTGCGGGAGTAAATAGAGTATTGTGAAATCTAGGGCGAGTGGCACTTTATTTCGTGAAACGCTGGGATCTCGTCTTGTGACCGGGAAGTAAGTGGCAAATCGAGACGAAAAGAAAGAATAAATCCGAGAAAAGTATTCAGCGGTGATATCAAAGGAGGTTAGAGCCGCAACAACTCGACACAACGCAAGTGTCAGCTGTAGGAAACGGCGCCATCCTGAATCCGGCGAACGCGCACTTGTCACAAGACTTCTTTTTCATCTCCAGACAGTTGACGTTCATTCACGGCATTCACATTTTCTGTCGCGGATTCCTTTTATGTTTCTCGCCTCGCATCCAAAAGCAATTTTCCTCGCCGCGCGACCGGCCTCTTCCTATCTCTATTGATAAAAATCGTATCAGACGCCAAGGCATACTGTTCTCAGACGACTTTTTCCTATTAGCGAAGTAGTAAAAATACGGTTTCAATTTTCTCTCCTAATCAGTGTGCTAAACCAGGTTCGTTATGGGTTGGAGGTATTAACTAAATAAAAAAGTTACTTATAATTTCCTAATTTTATTTACAATAACTACAAACAAAATTCTCAAGACTCAACACCACACATAAAATAGATATCACTTGCTGTTTATAATTAATAACTTCAATCAATATAATTTACAATTATCTCGATTAAATTAACGTAATTAAACAACTAAAAATCTGTTCCAATAGACCGAGTATCAAAACCTATCCAATTATTTTACCAAATATATTCCGTATTTGACAATTCCTAAATTTACACAGAATTTCGTATTACATGTTCCTTCAGTACCACCTCATTTTAGTAAAGGTCCCATCAGTCCGCAATGTTCTAGAGTTCTCCAAGGGCCCTCACGCACACTATTCTTCACTCGTCGGGTTCCACGCCCTCTCGTCCATTCACACCACCAACACCTCGTCCGCCGTGTCATCTCGTAATCTCCCCGTTTTCGTCCATCCCTCACTGCACACAAACACAAATTCACTCGCGCACTTAGCCAGATAGCCTCCACCAAAGACTCCCGGGGGTTGGACCGTTGCAATATTAATAGGGTGATAGCCCATCACTCTGAAATTTCTCTAGATCCCGCGTCGCGTCGAGGGTCCTAACTCCCAGAATATTTATGTGCATCCTCTACATTTGTCAGCTTCTTCAGCAGTGGGAGGAGGAGGGGCTGTGACGCCAGTCAGGTCTCACCGCTGTCAATAATTCCCAAGCGGCCAGGAGCGAAAAGTTAGCGAGCGTGTTTGCCTGGAGGTAGGGAGTTTCAAGGTGGGCCACCCCCCACAGAGCTGGACTACGCATAACGGGAGCTCACGGCCGGTATGAGCTACAGCATGTAACACTGACCCCTCCTTAAGTCTGTTAGTCCCGAACTAACTCTCCGACATCTGGAATTTCGTAGAGCGCCAGTCGGTCAGTATGTACAACTTTAGACTTTTCTTTCCAGTAGTCCCTGTGACAGATCTGGATCCCTGTGACAGATCACTTACCTGCTTCAAAATTTGGTAAGGGCTTTCCTAACATCCTAAGAACTGAGAATTGTTAACCCAAAGGTGTTTCTTTCATACAGCCACAGTAGCCATCCTTCCTTGAATGCATCTTCGGCAACTTTCGGACCACATCGAGTGTTTCCCTTGATGCCACTAGACAATGCAATATGCTCGTCTCCTGCCTTTAACTCTCTTCTTATCCCGAAGACGCATATGTGTAGCTTTGTCTGTAAGCTGGACTTCTCTCGTATCCTCGTCTGCATTAACTGTGGGGTGACTTCTTACATGGTTAGACTCCAGTATCATTGTTCTTCTTACTGCTTGATAGCGATATTTCTTCTTCGCCTCAGATATGATGTTACCAGTTGTTTCGATGGGACTGTAATATGGATACCATTAGTGTGGCTGTCAGTTCCAGTTGTTCGTGGAGCTTTCCCTTGGCCGGATCATCGATGACTAGTCTCGGGTGGTACCCCTGTACACCAGGGTCGTAAATGTCCTTCCTTTCCACAATTTAAGCATTCTCGGTGCCTCCATCGACGAGGGACAAGTGTCACAGCTTCAACAAAGTTCAAAAGTTCCTCTACCACCGTCTCAATTCTTCTTAACGAACTCTTGGTTGTACTCACGTCTGGCTGTCAGGTCCTGCTGATTCTCTGTGGGCACTGGGTTCTCAAGTGTCCTGTCTGATCATGCTTCTAACATTCCTGATGCTTAGGTAGACAAAAACTGGGATTCCTAGCACTAACTCTGGCAGTAATGTAATTTCATTGTGTTCTCCAAAATCCTCAAGACGTCCGGGATGGTATGTCCAACATCGCCACTGCACGGAGTACTGCCTGCACTGCGTGCTGGAACATCGACTCCGGCTACGCTGATTCCACCTCCAATGCTCGGGTCAGGGCGTTTTGCTTGCTGTGTGGCGATGCCAGGCGTACAGCTCGGCGCACATCCGCATTGGTAATAGCATCCATGAAAAAGTCGACTGCAATGACAGCACCTCTCTATAGACAGGTGTGTCAGCCTCACGTTGCCCGGCCACAGCTCTTGCAGTGGTTACCCTGGTCGTTGGTATTGGTATTGGTATTGGTATTGGTCGCCGAATCGCAACTCCAGAGACGACACCAATGTGGAGTATTCTAGTCGATGCCATTCTAGCAGCGACTGCAGTATGCTCATTGCAGGTCCTTTCAGTACAGCCGCCAAGTAGTAAGCCAGATACTCTTCTGTCCAGCCATTCAGGACGACAATAATATCGAACTGGTGCCGGTATTCGTGCCAAGGCATTTGTCCATCGTAGAGGGTGGGCTGTATTGTGACGCCGCCTTTACCCACCCCGGGCTAAGGTGTACCTGCACTGCAAAACTGCTGGGCTTCTCCTGAGATGCCTTTATTGGCGGTGACCACTACATTCTCCTCGCTGTCCACATTCGCCGGCTCGGTGGGGGTTGATATCTGCTCCTCCTCAGCCTCTGCATATTTTCTCCTCTGTTGCTGCAAACATTCCTGTAATGCCCTTTTGAGGGTGATTACTTCCTATTCCACCTTACCTTCGACACTGGCTAACCTCTCGTTAACACTGTCTACCTTAGATTCACACTGTCCCTCACACTGTCAAATTTATTGTCTACACAGTCTTATCTATTGTTTACTAATTCGCTTACACGTTCTATCTCTCGGTCAAAATTTTCGTTCGCACTGTCTATTTTTCTAATTACATTTTCGTTTACAATGGCTATTTTCTTGTCTAAGAGTATTTATTTTCTTGTCTACGAGTTCCCCAAAACAAATAATTAGGCTTTCTACAGATTCACTAACACCACTTATTTGAAAATCTACATTTTCACTAACGTTATCTACAACACACTTTTTCTGCTATTTGCAGTATCTGTTTTTCTATTTATGTGGCCACATAAACTTTCGATTAAAGAGCTTAGTGCTTCCATGTCTGCCGACATTTTTTCTAGTTAGTTTTCAAATTTTCTAAAGAATTTTTCGCCTAATATTACGACTATTATAATATTTACTAATTTTACCTGCTAGTTAACAACATACTGTAATAGTAATTAAAATTATTTAATTTATTTTTAATAAAATGCCTCCATCCCACTTCTGACACCAGTGTTACAATTTTCTCACCAATTCGGTGGGCTAAACCAAATTCGTTACGGTATGGAGGTCTTAATTAAATAAGAGTTCGTTATAATTTACTAATTATATTTACGATAAATACAAACCAAATTCTCACGACTCAACACACCACAATAGAGTGATATCACTTGATGTTTGCAATTATTGACTTAAATCAATACAATTAACAGTTATCTCAAAGAAATTAACATAATTAAATAAATAAAATTCAGTCCCAATAGACAGTGCATTAAGAACTATTCAATTATTTTACAAAGTATACGACCATATTTTACCATTCCAATATTTACAATAAAGTAGTTATCACATGTGATTTAGTCCCACGTCAGTATATTTCACGTCCCGTCAGTACACTGTGTTCTAGAGTTCTCCTAGCACCCTCACGCACAGTGGCCTTCACTCATGCGGTTCCAAGCTCTCTTGTCCATTCACACACCACGAACACCTCGTCCATCGTCGTGCGTCCTTCACCGCACCTAACGTCGCCTCCGCACTCAGCCAGATAGCGTCCACCAAGCACTGCCGCCATTGGACAGCTGTAAAATTTAAAATGTGGGAGGTCATTACACAGACATTTCTTTAAATCCCACATTGCTCTGAGGGTCCTTATTTCCAGACAATTATTGTGCATCATCTTCACTTACCTGATTCTCCATCAGGGAGAGGAGGGACTGTGACTCCGGCCATGTCTCGCAGCTGTCAATTGTCTTCCCGCGGAGAGGGGGGATGTAGTATCGAGCGCGTCTGCCTTGGGGGAGGGGAAGGTCAAGGTGGGTCACCCCCCACAGAGCCAGACCACGCATAACGAGAGCTCGCAGTCGGTAAGAGCTACACCGCGTAACAATACGCTGGAGTAGCCGACGTATTCTGGGTCATCAAAAGGCGAACAATATTTTATTAACTTTTAGCCTATACACGTTTTTTATTGCGATATAAATTAATAATGTTACAAGTCGCCAGGAGCGTATTACAGTTAATAATAATAAAAATTAAGGGCTAAATATAATTTCTTAATATATCAGATAATGTTGTGAAATACACACACCTATTATTTACATTAAACTCTTTGTCTCCACTATTAAAAGTTAGAATTCTCAGTGAACGCAATATGTCTCCGTTTTAATTAAATTCCGCACCGCTGTGTTTATAATCTGTTCTTCGCACTTTTTGAATAAAACACTCGAAAATAGGAAAACCACCCCATTCATGGCGTCTTTGGTTGTTTGCAAATATGCCGGGCATCAGAAGCGTTTTATGCTTGTATTATTATAGACGAACATTATTTTTATTTAATAATACATTTATTAATAAAATATTTATAAATTATAATATTTCATATATAATTAATATAATTACTTACAGTGAGAAGATGGTGTGTTAGTACCTGATACCTAGTAAGCAATACACATTGAATTCGAATTAGTGGGAAACCACTGAGTGCAGTGAAAGTTAACTACTCTAATCAGTTAAAATGGCTCCACTTAGAAAACCACTGATTGGTTCAGTGAAAAATTTCACTGTTTCAATTAGCAACGTGAAATTATTTCACTGCTCGAATAAGTGACGGCCGAGTGCAGGGGCGAATTAAACATCGCTTTTATTGAATGCAGCCAAATAATTACACGAAATAAACATATTTACGATAGTTTACCATTTATATTGCGCAATTTACTGTGAGTTAAAAGATAAAAAAAGAAAATCTTTGAGGATTGCCCGCGTTGAACTGACACGTTCTTTTTCCCTCTGCTTTCCAGTCCGTTTTCTTACAATCTGAGTTACCAAGCCAACTTTAATTAAAAGAGGAAAATATATTTCTTACAGTTTCGCCGCGAAAACGCGAAGATTTAAATTGTATGCTCTCATTTTTCGTTTTCTTTTCATTGGTACCGTTGCACTCTCGTCATCACATTATGTGCAGCTTAAACCTTCAAACAGAGCACTGTGACGTTGCATGAAAACGAAATGAAAGACGTAAAAACGGAATCAAAGGCTGAGTACTCATATTATCTCGTAAAACGGCGTTTTGAAATACGAAACACATTTCATAAAGTATTTTGTATTGATTTAAAAAAAATTTATTCCTTGTTGTTTCACTTGATACAAGTTGTTTAGAGGCCATTTTTAAAAGTTGTTTGAAGGCCATTTTTACACGCTGTTTAACTACTCCATCAGTCAAAAATATGCCACTGAGTGAACAGTAAAAAAAAAAAAATGATTGATGGATCAGTGGAAAATTCCACTGAGTCAATAAGTGATGGAAATATGGCAGTTTTTCACTGATTAATCAGTTAAATTCTCTGAAGTGACTGTTGAATCATTCAGGTACATTTGACTGGTTGAAACAGTAAAATTCTCACTGATTCAGATTTCGATTATTGTTCTCATACAGAATATTATTAAACTGAGTGCGGACGAATGAAATGCGCTGTCTCTTTAATGCGAGTGTCTATACTCAGTTAAGGTTTGTTTGCATGAGGCGGAGGAATATCAGGTAAGAAGAACTTCAGAAGGGCTTCAGAAAAGTTGAAAATAACCGCGAATGGACTATACTCGCTACAGTCACTTAAGAGTGGGATGGAACCCCCGCGTCCAAGGTCAAGGAGCGATACGGGCGACACTAACACGCACGCCTAGCGCCTCATAGCCTCTACGCGCAAGGCGTGCAGCGTTTCCATCGTGTAGCTGTACTACGCAAATTAGATCGGTAACCATGGGGTTTTATTAGACGCGATGAAAGACCACAGATTAAACTACGCCCGTATCTTCGTACTTTTCTCTTGCCGCTTAGGACAACTGCATAGGCGAGCTTTAAAAATGCGATATTTGACCATTTTCACGAATTTTTTTCTCCACGAATACACTTAATATGACAAGAGTAAAAAATATAGCGGCGTAGATAATTATTTTTATCTTTGCTGGCAAAAAGTCGTATTTGCAGAACATTTATTTACCGAGACACTCGTATTCGCGCAAAGAAATATTTCATAAAAAACGCGGGGATCCATCCCACTCCTAATGCACGCTTATGATTTACACATTATCCATCATCTTCTAGTTTGCAGTTTAAACATGTCTGTCACTGACGCATCCAGCCTGACATCCCCATACGCCAGTTACACTCTGCGCTGTATCTATGCTCGCAGATTTCACTCTCGTTTGTCACTCTAGACGCCGTCCGTCACTTGACTGACTGTCTCCACACATATTGTAGTTAAGAACGCTGCACACGCAGGGCCACCATTTTTTTTCTTTTTTTTTTCTTCGCGAAAACATTTCAGGACTACTTGTACTCCAAAACACTTGAGCTCGGATCCACTTTTGTGATTGGATGATTTTTAATGTCGAGCATTGTAGGGGTCTGCCCACAAATCACGGGAACTCACTGTCGGAGTTGCCTAGTTCTGATTGGACCAGTTAGGTAATGAACTGTATCCAGACAAAGACACGTGGCCAATAACCAAAGGAAAACTCCATGTGTGCTATAGGACACTGTAATCTAGCCTTCGCGTAAATCTTTCCACGAAAAACAGGTGGCCCCTATGCATACCACGTGCGCAGCCGCAGACTTTGAAAGGGGAATCAATGCTAGAAGGAATTCCTTCTCATTGTCTATATTTTAAGGATAATTGTTTGAAACGCAAAGTGTCATACGTGAAATTTATAAAAGCAATATTGCTAGAGACGTGAAAAATTCGCGAGTTCGATGACCTGCACGCTAGACTCTACAGTATTTTCTATAAATATGCCGATATCAACTGCACATTGGTTGTCTGCTGTTACAGTGGATGGCGACAATTGGACACCGTTCTCCAGGAGGTGTTAAACACGGTGCGGAACAATAGCTTAATTTATATAAACACACGTGTTTTGATTTCCAGCTTGTCCCAAAATGAATTCGCGATTTCTTCAGGTCTCTAAATATTGCTGAAGGCTATTCAGGGTCAAGCGAGTACTTTTAAAAGCCCTCTCATACGGAATATTAGTCAGTTACTACGATCTAAGAAATTATTTCAAAATTTACCATATCAGTGAATACGTACATTGACAAAGCGCAAATGGTATAATATTTTCCCATACATCCATCGTAACGTTCCTACAGTTGCTCAAAAAAGGGTCAAGTGTATGCTTTGTGCCTGGCAATAGTAATGTAAACCAATCATAGATAAATAAAATGGCTTACGATTCAGTTCCTCATAGAGAAGATCATTGGCCACTGAGCCCCGCAATGTACAGTACCATCCAAAAATAATCTTTATGTGCATTATGTACACAATTGTGTACACAGGGTCCGAATAGGTTAAGGTGGTTTCCTGGTTTTAAATCAGTAAGATTTGGGTATAGGGAAACATATTTTAAAGTAATTCAGTTTTTTTTAAAGCCAATTTTTTAGATATAAACTTGAAACAAAGACCTGCATTGGAGAAATTATTATCTCAATCTCTGTATCAAGGCAAATATAACAATTAATTTTTCAGTAATGTTTTATTTAATTATTAATGTTTCTGATCTTTCCAGGAAACCGGTTATACATTAATGTTAAACAAGACTTTAATACCAAGAAAATATGTATTATTTTGCTCAAAAAAAGTTATGGCTTTAATAAACCACATTTAGCAGGAACGGTAATCAACCTAATTATATCTAGCAAATACATAGCGCAGAGGGAAATTTTACAAGAGAGCAAAGGGAATATTACCGGAAAGACGGCTGGCTGCCTGGCTCACTGCGGTCACGTGGCATGTCACCTCAGTCCAAGAAACGAGAGCCTACTCCTCAACCCCTTCCGTAGTAATACGCTGTTCACTGTAAAACGAGCATTTTTGAAACCCCCCCCCCCCCTTAAGATATACTTTTACGCACGTTGTGTATTCTTCCGCCTTATATAAAAATTAACATTGCCAAGGACCTCATCACTTTAGTCATGCGTCGGCCAAGTGAATCTGTGAAATGATAAGAAAAGGAAATAATTTAAAATCTTGTAATTTTTACACTTTGATGAATTAAAAAACAGAAAGCGAAATAAATAATTGCAGTTATCGCAAATGTTTGCCCAAAACATTTAATTTGACGATACGATTTGGAACTACTTTCCATCTGTCGTTACCAACTTAACGGGGCGTATATTCTCAGTGCGCCTGTTAAAATAAATGCAGGCAGGAGAAGTGAATATTTTTCAAATTTTTTTTCAAAAGTACTCACTTTATCGTGAACAGTCTTTAGTAGTAATCCCCTGTGGCTCCGGGTCTGTTTCTATGTTCCATCCAGGTAGTAGGCCTGCAGTTGATACGAGACCCGAGCGAAGGATTTAACCATCTTCAACACTACTCAGCGTGTCGGTATGTGAGATATAACAACACCCCCGCCCCCCGCCCACATTCCTTCTCCGGTAATACGAGATTTATTGGGCTACAATGTGGCCATAAACGTATATATTTTTCTAAAAATGTTTGCCTCAGTAAAACTACACAGTTACAAACCTCAGCTTGGTCTCATAAACTTTATGTTCTGTAGTTTTGCCTTTTCAAAAACAATATTTTATTTTGAATGTCTGATTTCACAACTGGTTTCATTTTCCAAATTTACTACTATTTCAAGTTATTCCTATGCGAGAAAAAAAATTAACAAGCGACACATTTTAGCCCGTACCACGTTACAATTTATCCTTTTATTAAGAAAAAAACTTGTAGGGTAGTGATATAGGCAACGACCTTTTTTATTCTAAAAAACGATTGGTCCATGAGAAGCTGGAGAACGTATTCGGACCAGTACGTATATGTTAGCACTGATAAGAGCGAGTTTCATACTCGACCCCCCAAAATTCAAAACTCTTTTACACATCGAAGCTGTAGTGGAAGTGTTAATTATCAGAACTCTCCCAACACATGTAAAATCTTCTAACCACGTCACATTTACTTAAACATTAAGTATTAAGAACAGCGGTTTTAACATTTTAATTACTTGCACTTTACAACGTACCATTATTTCAAAAATGGTTCGTTAATTTTGTCTTGTATCCTTCTTTTCCCGAGAAAATCGTTTCCCTTTTTCACGCAGGCAATGAGACTTTATATATATATAAAGTTTAATTATATATATATATTCAATTAAAAAGCTGGACAAAACAATTATATCTAACGTCAATTCGAATCATATAAATCCGAACATCTATGCCGTACAAAGATTTTGATGTGCCCATGCGGTAAACTGAAAATATAACGTTTTCTTCTATTTTAACAACGAAATCCATACGCCTGTTTCTTTCATACGAAGTTATGTTTTTCCGATTTTTTTTCGAGTCTAAGTTAATTTAAATGTTAGTAATTTTCTCATACAAATCTGGATTTTTGTGTTTAAGCGATTTAACGAAACTCCTTTGCGATGCTCTGTTTGCACGCGACAAGCATGACTAATTATTTTAATTAAAACAAATGCGTTTAAACAGTTTTTCTTCCAAAGTAGTACGAGTGTGCGAGATAATCAAAATTCATTATTTGATATGCAATTGAAATAAGCAACTTTTACATGGAAAAAAAATTGAGCATAGTTTTAACGAAAGTAGAATAGGGTCATGGAAAAATATGTCTTTTGTAACCTTGACAATTGCTCTTTGATCTTTTCTCAAGACACCTATCGGCAGTGATCAATGAATAATTAAAATTCAGGCTGTAACGTAGTTATATGGATTTGTATGCTATATTCCGTGAGTATTAAACAAATGTATATTTAAGAGTTGTTAAATGTACACTACTATATATCTTCGAGTTAACCTAATGATTTAACCGTTTATACGAGCTACTATTCATTTAATGTTTTTACAAAGTGCAGTAGCCATGGCAATATTCATTTAATATTAAACTCTAAGCACTATACTAATAACAAAACATTGAACAAGAGCTCAACAAATTATAGACATTCTATTAATTCCATAACATGAGTTACAGTTTGGGTTTGAGATTTATGAACTTAAATCTGAATGGTAGCGATATTAATACTTGCTTCGTTGATTGGGATTGTATAATGAAAATTAAGAATTATTTTTCAATTTATGTAACAGAAATGGAAACTTCTAAAATCCAAAAAAAAAAAAAAAAAAAAAAAAAACTGTCGGGTTTAAACAATTATAGCCTAGACTAGTTGCACGCTGAATATTTTACGAATAATTTACGCACATAGAATATCCTTGAGCACTAAGCCTCGCGGTGTACAGGCATGGTCAAAAATAGCTTCCCTGTGGGTTGCATAAACAACTGTGGACTCCGGATGCAAAAATATAGTACATGTATTTATTTCATCACTCATCCTTCGATGACTTTTCCTTATTTCAAAACCCAAACGAATGACGTTTTTGTTATTATCAGTAATGGTATTAAATGTTTAAGTCTAGAAGACATCTCTACTAACAATATGTTACGTGCCATCATTAACGAGGCAAAGTGCATCAGTAGTAGGAATGTTTGTTAAAGGACAACAATGATGGTAAACTATATCGTACATGAACTTTCATAACTATAATTCTAAATTTGATCAGGCGAGGCAAGTATAATTTTAAATCGAAAGTAACTTGAGAATAGCCGTAACGAAGAGTACTTACTCTCTCTCTTAAAAATGCGATTATTGTGTTAAATAATATTGTATGCTATATCTGTTATCTAATAACTAGTACTCCTAGTATATTTTAACTGAAAGTTCGTAGCTGACGCTCTTCTATACGGCTGAAAAAACAAAATCACGCGTGGTAATGTTTTAAGAGTAGCATATAAAGAACTTTAGGTTTCTTCTTCTTTTCACACACATACCAACCATCTGTTTCTTAAAACAAAAAAAAAAATTCTCTCGCTTGCTACTTTCTTTTCTGTACACTCCCAGAAAAAAAAACCAACAGGCCATTAATTTGCAATTTTTTCGTAGAAAATATTCCCAGTAAATAAAAGATGACATTGCGTCATGGTTTTGAAATTATTTGAGTGGGCCGTTTTCAAGTGATGAGTTCATTTTCAAAGTTATTCTGTTTTTGCGAAGCGAGCAGGAAGTGCCTTCGAGTTTCCGGCCTATGCGCAGGATCTGCATGAGCAAGGAGGAGGCGCAGATAAGGGCGATATTCCCGTGTTTCTCTGCAGCACCAGCCGGCGCCAAGGACTTAGCGTCAGCTGTGCTCAGCCGCAGTAGAGCACTGAGGCGGTACGCGCGAGAATGAAAACATGCAAAAAAATTATCCCTGTAAACGAAATTGAGCTATAACGAAGCAATATTGCACTGTTGAAGGTAAATAGCATACATGCCCACGAAGCAAACCACTTTTGACACTTTATAGTCGGATGCCAAGCCGGCACAAAGCTGGCTAACAGCTGGCACTGATGCTGGTTCTGAAGTGGCACTACTTAAGAAGCCATACTCTGTACATAACTGGCCCAGGTGTGTTAAACACAAATTGCCTAAGTAGGGCCCCAATGCTTCCAACGCTTCCACCAGCGATGGCCCATCGATGTACCACTACACAGCCATCAGATGGCATACGGACTGCTAACTATGTTTTCTCGATATGGTAAATATTATCAGTTAAAAATAAATATTTTTTTTTTTACTCTATAATAAATCATGATTTTAATTTTCGTTTAAACCAATATTAACCACATTATACGAAATTCTACACTTGCCGAGAAGAGAGCGTGGGTGCGAAATCGCACCGTTGCAGTGATAGTTCAGCATGCTAACCATTATTCCACCGTGTACTGTGCCAGTGGGATGAAGAAGTAATTAATGTACAATAAATTACACCAGTTATTCCATAACTTTAAAATTTACTGTGTGATCAATTCAGTATTTAAAAAGTCGCAGCTAAACAAATAACCAGTGTCGTTAAGAGAAAACTTCCCACCTGAATCGCGACATTAACCCAAAAAACTTACCTTCAGTGTCTTGCAATGCATATTACCTAGATGCCATTTGTCTGTTTTCAAACGTTGTCTACATATATTAATATCTTCGTGGTGTAAAACACCAAAAACGCTTCACAGTTAATTTTCTCAACGCATTTTATTATTTTACCTCGCATTTTAATAATATGCATTGGTACATGTAAAACAAGTCAACATAAAGTTATTCCATAGCAGTGACTAATTAAGAGCAAATGCTGTATTTACAGTCTTTTGCCATAGATATTTCCATCACTAGATATTTACATATAATCTACTCATTGCATCATGCGATATACATTTCTTATATTAGAAAAATATATATTGTATTGAAGACTGCTTCCCAAGATTTCACTAGCAATATGTATAGGTAGGGCCACCTGCTTTTCGCGAAAAGATTTTAGGACAGGCTGTGTTCCGACGCTCATTAGTTCAGAACCACTTTCGTGATTGGATCATTTGAATTGCTACGCTTCTTATCAGTCTGCCTACGAATCACGGACGGTCAGTATGGGAGAAACTTAATTCTGATTGGCTCACTCATGAAAAAAAAAAAAACTGTCTTCACACAAATACGAGCGGCCAATAGTCAAATGAAGTCTGTGCACGTGTGCACATAAGATATTGAAGTCTAGCTTCCGCGTAAATCTTTTCGCGAAAATCAGGTGGCCCTATGTATAGGTTATGTCCGGCCAGTGCTGGAATACATGTAGTATGTCATTTATTTACCATTGGTAGTTCACCTACTCTCAACCGTCAGTTTCATTTCTATTCACATTCTATCAATGTGCCATTAATGGCATACCAAATCTCTTGTTGCCAGCAGTTAAACAAAGCCGTGCCAGTGGTGTACACCCATCAGTTTTCTGGGCAAGCAGAGATCCAGAAATGCCATCAGTAAAACCGTAGGCGGCCAACTGTGGTTTGCTACTTATATTTTGAGTGAATAATACTTCAGATTTGAAGCTTTGAGTAAGTCAATTATTCGGCAAAATTTGTGGAAATTTGGTAATTGCTAGGGCACGAGAGCACAGCGTCAACATCGTCCGTCACAGAAAGTAAATAAACACATTATATTTATTTTGTACTTTGTTATCATACGATAATACGTGTATTATAGTATAATTTCGTATTACGTGTTTAATTTTGTATTGCGTTTTAAAATTACTTTTATTACAGTTACATATCTTATTCAATATGTAGTTAGACTGTACTTCAGAAGATACAAATAATCGGTGAATAAAGAGGCGGCAGGAAAATCAAGGTTACTAGAGAGGGATATATTGGATCTGTTTGCGGGGTAAAAAAACGAAGTTAGGCGCAAAGGCTCAGCTAATGCAGCCTTGCCGCTTAGTAAGTCGCCAGCGGTCCGTTTTAAAACCAGAAAGAAGGATTTCAGTGATACGTCAACGAAATGTTGTGAACTCGGGCAATATCGATATCGTCGATGTTAGATCATCTTTATGTTTATCTGATAGGTATTTACGTCACTTACAGTTACTGCAAAAAATCTTACTTGTTAATAAACTTTAAATGACGAGATACGGGCACAGTTCAGTTAGTAAGCTACTTCTTTAAATAAATCAAATTTATAGTTCTCAGTAATAAAACTAATAAGGAATAAAACTTTAATGAGTTTGAAAAATAAGTTTTATCACTACGTAGAATATCATACAATATTTGTTACATAAAAAGATTCCCTCCATTCAAAACGAAATATTTAATGTTAAGGGTTCACAAAAAAGAAATGCGAAAGTTTCAGAAAACATAATGCGCTCGAGTACAATAAAAGACAATTTAATCATTTAGGAACAGAAAAATGCACAATATTTGTGCAACAAATTGATAACATCCAAACAAATATATAAATAAATTTACAAATGTTAAACAGAATATTCCTATATAGTATTTCTATGGAAAATCATAGGAAGTAATTATGAATGATAACACTAAAATAATTACGAACCTATAGGTTAAAATATAATAATGCTTACTCATAATTGCTGAGCAGTAGTATCATTATGTAGGTTTGGACACAAGAGCATCGGGCATCGGAGCCGGACCCGGGGGAGTCGCCATCTTGTTACGTCCCCCAACCGCCATCTTGGATGTCATTGACCTTTTACCCCAGACCTGTATGACCTTTTACCTTGATTTTGACCTTGACCCCGAAGACTTTTGACCTCAAAAACACTAAAAAAATTTAAAAATCGAAAAAAATCATAAAAAATTCTAAAAAAATTCTAAAAATTATTATTTAAAATTACAAAAAATTATTTTAAAACTTTATAAAAACTATTAAAAAGATCCTTAGAAATGATTAGTTTTCCCAGAAAAGCTGACAGAGATCAGCGGCCCAGGGTCAAGCCCAGATGACCGGAATCATTACATGTGACCTTTGACCTTGACAAAGCAAAAATTATAAATAAACTCTACAAAAATTTATAACGAAATATTCAATTTAAAAATCGATTAAAAATTAAAAATTGATAAAAAATTTATTAAGAGATTATTATTAAAAATTTTAATTAAAAAGTCGTTTTTAAAAATTTAGAAAATAGTAAAAAAATTGTTTTCCTAAAATTATGTTTAAAAATGTTCTTAATTAAATGTCTTTAACCCCAGCGGCCATTTCCCCTTTTTTCCCTCGAAATATCAGTTTTTCGGTCAAAAATTTCCCTTAAAAATTAATTAAAGAACTTATATTTCCTGAAGTCTTCCCGCCACACCACCAATTGAGGGGTTTTCTGGCAAAACAAGACATGTCACACAAAGAACATTATTAATAAAGTTAAAAAAAAACCTTCTGGCTTTATTATTATCAAACCAAATATTTAGAAAAAAATTAATATACATGTAAAACTGTTATCTCATTGTGGCTTCAGAGCAACAAATGGAATTTATATTCAAACTCTCATTATGAATTATTATGAAATGGACTTGTTCTGTTCGTGTTGGAAAACTGTAGGGTATGTAGTATTAGTGAATATAGAATAATGAGAGCTGCAGATTAATGTCATGTAACATGAAGTTTAATGGTGCCGTGTATTTAACAGACTAAAACTAAGAAGTTTACATATTCTACACTGTCTTCGCTCTACTCATCAAAACCACTACTGTTATTATCACTCGAAACTTCCATAGTGGCATTCGGCGACTCCCGTGTGACTTCTTTGGTTACCCCAGAGATCAAATCTTCATAGCACCTCCTATTTTCGGGTATCACAAATGGCATCAGCTGTTGGAAATATTTCTTCTTCACTGGTGTAATTGGGGGACGTGTTGCATACAATGAGATTTTAAATTTTTTACGGCTGGTATAGGTTTCTTCAGAACTGTGCATGTCCGCCATGGTCCATGATATGTGTCTCGCACTCTGACATACAAGTCTCTTTCTGCGATGTACAGCATACGTGCTGACTTTATTTTCAAGGGAGGTCTAGGTAAGTTCAAAAAACAATCACCCGTAACAGCCTTCATGTTGACAAAATCACGGTAGTGCATGGCATACGTCACTAAATGGAGACGGTTTCTTCCTTGCTTCTTGAATCATACTGTCCCACGCTTCTGGTAGTTCGACAGATTCAATGTGTCGTTTCTTTTTGTCAATAAGTAAGAGGTCCTGTTCATTAGGCAAACAACTATGGCCTCTCACAGTAAATAAGTACGTAACAGCCTTCATGTTGACAAAATCACGGTAGTGCATGGCATACGTCACTAAATGGAGACGGTTTCTTCCTTGCTTCTTGAATCATACTGTCCCACGCTTCTGGTAGTTCGACAGATTCAATGTGTCGTTTCTTTTTGTCAATAAGTAAGAGGTCCTGTTCATTAGGCAAACAACTATGGCCTCTCACAGTAAATAAGTACGTAACAGCCTTCATGTTGACAAAATCACGGTAGTGCATGGCATACGTCACTAAATGGAGACGGTTTCTTCCTTGCTTCTTGAATCATACTGTCCCACGCTTCTGGTAGTTCGACAGATTCAATGTGTCGTTTCTTTTTGTCAATAAGTAAGAGGTCCTGTTCATTAGGCAAACAACTATGGCCTCTCACAGTAAATAAGTACGTAACAGCCTTCATGTTGACAAAATCACGGTAGTGCATGGCATACGTCACTAAATGGAGACGGTTTCTTCCTTGCTTCTTGAATCATACTGTCCCACGCTTCTGGTAGTTCGACAGATTCAATGTGTCGTTTCTTTTTGTCAATAAGTAAGAGGTCCTGTTCATTAGGCAAACAACTATGGCCTCTCACAGTAAATAAGTACGTAACAGCCTTCATGTTGACAAAATCACGGTAGTGCATGGCATACGTCACTAAATGGAGACGGTTTCTTCCTTGCTTCTTGAATCATACTGTCCCACGCTTCTGGTAGTTCGACAGATTCAATGTGTCGTTTCTTTTTGTCAATAAGTAAGAGGTCCTGTTCATTAGGCAAACAACTATGGCCTCTCACAGTAAATAAGTACGTAACAGTTTTAAATACGTGGAAACGGTGAACAAGTGTGAAAAGGAAATGTACCATCGTTTGGTTCTTGTTTCGTCCATGGCAACTATCACTTATTAAAACAAGTTTATCCAAAGGTTATTTTTGTTGTTGATGTAGGTGAACAGCATAAATGTCACCTCCTTACTTCCCTTCCTTCCATCTCCTTCATGATATTTGAACATTGTAACACTATCACTCCCTAAGTCACTATTTAGAGCTGATAACCGTTTAGTTTGAAGTTTTTCGACCTCACACGAACATCTTGCACGTGTACCTTCCGCACAAACCGACTGGACTGCACTAATTCGTTCCCTGATTGTATGATGCATTCATACATTAGTTTATATATACAGTATTGAGTATCAGTCATTTGCCATACGGCGCGTGTCCGATGCTGGTTAAAAGGTATAAATACAATCCTTTTATATATTTTCGTTTCAGTTCGTGTGAGGTCGAAAAACTTCAAAATAAAGGGTCATCAGCTCTAAATAATGATGAACATACAACTCCTGCTACACAGAAGAGTAAACTAGATATTGAGGATGCAGCAGGAAGTGAAGCCGATGATAAAGACATAATTTATCATGACCATGACGACAGTGGTAGTGTTGAAGACGATGGTTATTCCCTCGACGGTCCCACACAATTCCCCAAAGAGTTTCCTTCGACAAGTGAAGTGAAGAAGGCGGAAGACATCGAGTATACTGGCGATATGTTTACCGAAGATCCAAACAAACTTGTAAACAGACTAAAATATTTGCTTGATTGGCAACAACGTGGGGATTACTCGACCATGAAAGAGGTGGTTTCAATCATAAGAGCACTTAAGGATCGAGGTTATATTATATGATATAATGAAGTGCTTTCTTCTGAAAAAGTATTTACAGAATAATAATAAATTATTATAAAATTGTTTTTCTTAATTTTTGTGTATCGTATTCTCCTGTTGGTTTTTAAGATTTTAATAACGACAATATGTATTTGAAATATTTAATAAATTAAGCATGTAATCAGTCATGCATCATGTATGTATCTATAATATTTATTCGGAAAAAAAATTAATGACGAACGAAAAACAAATATGGCAGCCTCCAGCAACATATAAAAATATGGCTGCCTCCAGTAGCATGTAAAAAAATGTCGAACGAAAAACAAAGATGGCTACCTCTGGTAGCATGTAAACAAATAATGAACGAAAAAAAATCAAGATGGCGGATTGAGTATATGTGAGGGGAGTGGAGGCGAGGGAGTCAGTCGTCTGCTGGATTCGAACAGAGGTGATTAATTGGTGGTGTGGAGGGGAGACCTCAGGAAATGTAAGTTTTTAATTGAATTTTTTAAGGGAAATTTTTTACAGAAAACTGATATTTCGAGGGAAAAAGGGAAAAAATGGCCGCTGGGGTTAAAGACTTTTAATTAAGAAATATATGAATTGGATTTATTAAAAATACATTTTTTAACGATTTTTAAACGATTTTGTAATTAAAATTTTTAATGACATTATTTTTAAATTTCGAAATAAATTTTTAAATTTTTAAAAGATTTTTTAATCAAATTTTTGGTTATGAATTTTTCTTAGAAATTTATTTTAGAATTTTTCCATTTTCATGGTCAAAATTCAAGGTCAAAGGCTATAGGTACTATTCCTGGTCACCTGGTCACCTGGGTCTGACCTTGGGTCGCTGATCCCTGTTAGCATTTATTTATAAATGGGTAATTTTTGAAGAACTTTTAATTTTTAATCAATACTTAAATAATTTTTGATAATTATTAATAATACATTTTTCATAAAATTTTAGAATTTTTTTTTTTTTAATTTTTTAAAGGGTTTTTGGATTTTTAAGGTTTTTTAGTGTTTTTTGAAGTCAAAAGTCTTCCCGGTCAATCTCAAGGTCAAGGTCAAAGGTCACACAGGTCAGGGGTAAAAGGTCAATGACATCCAAGATGGCGGTCGGGTTACGTAACAAGATGGCGACTCCCCCGGCTCCGGCTCCGATGCCCTTGTACCCAAACCGGCCTAATCATACAATGAGCAATTGTTAAAATATACATATATTTAAAAAATTGATTTGAATTTTACTATACATGCATCCATATTCATTAGTAGCATTCTTGCTTTTATGAGCTCGATTTTGTAAACTGATGATTCTTTTTTCTCTGCTCCCTCTGCACGTTTTTCGCTAGGACACAAAATTTGATAAACTGTTTAGTCATAGTAGTACCTCCCATCGATTTTCATTTCATCAAATGAAAAGTACTGTGGGACGCTTGGAATGTGCCATGGTTTGTGTTTACTCATGCAATGGAGTGAAAACTTGTCTGAAGGAACCCTGAGGCCATTTCACGATTCCCGTCCATTTTTGGAGAGTTGATGAACCAGGGAGAAGAATAGAGACTTTTCCTTCACATGCCCGTAAGTTCTACGTGACTTTGAACGCAGCATAATAGCAGCGGCTATAGCCCTGTCTTCCTACCAGAATTGAAGTTTTGTTTTATTGGAAATTCTTTCTATGTGCTTTAGAGTGAAAATATTTTATAAAACGTTCTTCAATTCTTGTTCACTGATATTTTACATCGTTTAAGAGCCAATTTCCCGACCAGGAACAGCGATTTCAGAAACGAGTTCTTCGTTTGTAAACCCCAACTCATTCTGTTTCCTGGTTTCAAGTTTTTTTCTCCAGGGAGAATATTCCCAATATTGGTAAGTATATTTCTTTTTAAAACTATACATATATATTATGTAAAATTATATGGCGTGGCTGCCTCGGCCTTTGTAACGGCGATTTCAGTTTCACGTGTTCCCTGTGAAACTGTTACATCGACGCTAGATCGAAGTAGCTTGGATTCGGATGTAACCATCTCCTGAACAAGTTTCCGTTTCGTGGTTTTGCACTGCAGTCTTTCGCTTAGCGCAGAATTTACAGCTTCCTGGCTGTCTGGCAAAATAATTGTTGGGAATGTTTCAGGTTTCAGCAGCTCTCTTCTTTTGTCCCCACAAATTCAGCCTACAAGTCTCTTTCGTGCCTATTCATCGTTGGTAAAATTTTCGGAACATATATTCACCGTTTTGTGGTCGAATTTAGCATTCTTACTTCACAAAAAAAGTGACTATTGCCACTTTAACTTGATTTTTATGATTTACTTACACTAATTGTGTTGGCACATTACACTGATTTAGTATTTTACGTATAGAAAGGACTTAACAGGAAGTTTCAGTACTTTGACTGTAGTTTTTCTGTGTATTGGAAACTATTTAATAAATAAGACACATTAGTTTTGTTATCTGTTAATGAAATGAAACGTTAATCCTTTGTCGTGTGGGCTCTAAACTGTTGGGGGGGGGGGGGGGGGCTATGGTCTTCACTGCCTATATGATAATCCGGCAATGTGAACTTTTGGATATCTAAGAGGAATAGTGATCTTGATTTTCTGACGTAGGGACAGGGCGCCACAGGTGTCCGCCCTGGTAGGGAATTTACTAAATGTTAAAGTATACACAGAGTCCGGGGTCGAATTCAGGCCGCCCGGTGGGGCAGAAGACGTGTACGAAACATCAAGTAAACAAGAGGGGCCTGAACGTACGACGAACGCGTTATTTGTATGGTTTATTATATATATATATATCAGTTCGTGTACCAAAGTAATTGGTGCACTGTAAAAAATGAGTGCAATTTTACACAGCCAGTGTTGGTGTATTTTACATTTTTGTCGTGTAATCCGAAAAAACTACCAACAGTTGGTGTATTTCTACGCAAACGTATACCTAAATTTCCCTAAAAGCGACGTTTTATATGTTTGAACACATCAGCAAAATGTAGTATTACACAAAAATTTGGCGCGCAGAAGAAAAACACTAACGTACATGCATAAAAACGTAAACATTATGTATTAAAACACATGTGTGTGTGAGTGTTACACACATAGTGTACTTGTAATAAAACTCACACACTCACTGGAAAAAAAAACCCGACAGTTCTAGCATAAAAACCGCTGCAAAGGAAGTGTATTGAAACAATAAGCAAACGTGAAAAACAACACATATATTTAGGGTAATCTTACTCATGTGTGGCTAATATGCCATACTGAAGACACCTCAAGTGGAAAATAACACCGACACCATGTATTTTTGCCAGGAATCTTGGAATACATTGAAGAACTAGATGCGTGTGTGTGAAATTACAGCATAATCGTGTAAATAAACACACGTAATTAGTATATATACACAAACTATGTTGGGGTAAAAATAAATGACATCTTGCAAAAAAACACAACTTTATGGTAAAATATACACATACATTGAAGGTGTTATTTAACATCGACTTTCTGTGAATAATAACACTTACATTTAGGGTAATTTTACTCACATATAGGAGAAAATTATAACTAAAAAAAACATCAGTATGTAAATTAACACCAACACTGTGTATTTTTTACCAGAAGTGTTGCTATATTTTGAAAAACTAGATGTATGTGCGAAATTACACCATAGTCAGGTAAATAAACACACACAATTAGTAGAATTACACAAATGCCAATATAGTTGTACATCTTTAATTGTATAATTTTACAATGACCTTGTGAGTGTAACCTTGTATTACATTCGGGAGTATCTGCGAGCGTATATTTACACAAACAAATTTTCGGTAATTTTACATTTTTTATGTGTAATATGCTAAAACGAGTATTTGTTTAAACGTGCGATCTAGGAACAGGGAGTAGAACTACTTCGATCTCCTTTTATGTGTTCAATAGGAAATCAACTCCCGCTGATGGAATATGCTGGTTTTTGTATATAACTACCTATTCTATATCTGAAGCTAATTGTTTTGCGCCGGGACGTGCAGGGCGTCCTGACCTCTGGGCTGTGTGTTCTTTGCGGTCTGGTGAGGGGAAACTTCCTCAGCCCGCAGAGAGATACAAATGCTGCAACCGTCTGGGTGGTATAAGGGCCCTCACAAGGGCCCGAGCACACCCCCCGCTCTGAGCTTCGGCAATGATGAGAGAAAAGAAAAGCCGATTGTTACCTACATTTTGGATATAACGTTTTATTACTCTGTTATACCACAAAACACAACAATTATTCACACAGACAGTGTTGGTGTGATTTTACTTCATGTGTGTGTAAAAATGCAAATTGATGTGGTACATTCATATGTACAACGTCTGGGTACTTATACATGGCGCAGGTGTTAAAACACAAAAATAAATGTTAGTTAACCCGGAAAGTGTCTGTGGAATTTTACACACTGTATGTGTTGAAATACGAAATGGAACTCTTTTTTTGACACTGGCAAAGATGGTGTTATTTTACAGTTGGTCGTGTAAAAAAAAAGCTCATAGGCTATTTTTGCACGAACAGTGTTATTGTATTTTTACAATATATTATTGCATATTTCCCTCAACTGTAGTTTTAATACACCTACACGTGTTGGTGTAAAAATACGCCAACTGTTCTGGAGATTCGTGCTGTACACGTGGTGTACAATTACAGAAAAAATTTTTTAACAGTGTGGCATGGACTTTAGAAGGCACGCAATGCCCAAGAGCCTGGGATAGAGTAGATTTCAACAGCGAATAGGAAGCCGAGTTGTTTAATATTTTTTATTAAATGGTTCCAAGAGAAGATTTCTCGCATACTTTCAAGGTCAGTGTAAATAATTATGTCAGAAAAGTCTACACTATTAGTTCATAGAAAGCTGAGAAACTTGAACGCCTCTTTTCACTAACAGCTTTTGTTTTTTACTGGATTTAATATTTCAACAATGATGGTAATTAATATTTGTTTGCATTATTGAACTGAGCTATTTAGGTAAACTATAAGATGGTTTAACTTTTTCATATGTCTTAAATACTTACACATACGATCCAAGAGTGTATAGGGCATATCCTATTAACTTATCCCACGACTCAACAGACACGACAAACATGATGTTCTGACACCCATCTCGATTGCTTAGTACTCAAATATGGGAGTGTTCATTGTGTATAGTGTTCATAATCATTCTATAATATTGGTCGACTATCCACTTCTTTCCCTGCAAAAAATTAATTAGAAGAGTGAAAAGTTGCATAAATCACAATCTGAGAGGAAACATTTTATACCAGTTTTTTCTGTTCCTAATTTAATTAATTTCCACAGGTCCAATTAAAAATAAAACATTGGTTCCCAGAATACAGGTTAATATTATAATTTTTTATATTTTGGAGTTGCTATATTTGCAAAACTCATCATCACATTATCTGATTTACTATGTTAGGGCCTACCAAAAGATTCTGCTATGGTGATTCGGTCATCAAGGGGACTGATTCGTGGTAGAGAGGTCCGGGTTGGATCCAAGCCGCCGGTAGTACGAATTATCGAATGTCTTGTGGTGGCCGGGGTATATTCCGAGAGCCTTATTTTCCACCAAGCACGCAAAGATGCTTCACTAAGCAGTTCACTTAAATTACACCTTAGAGATAACGTTTCGTATGTCGTGAGCAAGTCAGTACGCTATGAGTTGCTTATTTGCTTCATACGCAAACATTTGCTGCTCTTTGAAGTGTGCTGAAGGAAGAAGGATTTCTTCAACGGTAGACGACGGTTACGTGTTCTTTCGACTCGAAATAATAATTTTTTAAATTGAGAATAACAACATTGATTATTTTATAGACCTGTACCTCGTTCTCTTTTTCTGCCAGCAGCTATGTTATGACTGTACTAAGCTTGGCGCGAATAGTTAAGAGCGTTATGCAAGATATGTGCTTACCACGCTTACGAAGATATAGATTCTATATTGCGCTAAGCTTTTATATACCAAATATAAATTAATACAAAAATATTAATTTGTAGTAAAGTTTAGTATGGCTGTACGACCACGCCTATAATTATATTTACCTTTTAGTTCATATATAAATAAAAGTTTGGATAGGAAAAAGTTTTTTTCGGTTAATTAATTTTATTCGCTAGCCTTCATAGTGTTTACTAATTCGCACAGTAACAGGAGGGGACAATAAAGCTATTACAGCATGCTTGTAACCAGTTCTTAATAAAAATATAAAATGATATACAAGTCACGTTATGTAAATTTTATACAATATACAACCTGGCTCTTTTACTCAACGCCAACAATTTTTGTAAACCTCGACGATATGCAAGTCCTAAGAAGACAGTAATATCCCAGCTAGCATGTAAGCTTGCCATTTTACTCGAATTTGCCTTAACGAGTAAGCTTGTCATGCCATGTGTGATTCAAGCTTGAATCAAGACAGGTTTCTTATTACTGGCACAAGCTTGCTGGTGGCTATGTTTGCGGCTTTCCGAGACAAGTTTGCCACAAGGAATATTAGTCAAGCTTGCTACAACCTTCACTTGTCGAGACTAGTTAGCTAGACTGAAGCTTGATTCAAACTTCTTGCTCGTACAGCAGGCTTGATGCAAGCTTACGGGATTGTCTTGACGAGCTTGATATCAAGTTTGACTCAAACCGATAATGCCACTGGGAGAGTAGGCAAAGTGGGAAAAAGCCGAACACCACACGCTGCTTGTTTAATATTGTGCTCCAGTACCTCGCGGTGTGTGAAATGGTTCCATCGTGTGCTGGGAGCCTGAGAACATGTGGTGTGGAATTTTCCCTATCATGATTGCGGCACAGGCATAGAGCGTTAGGCCTTTCTAAACAGGCCGTCACAGATAATGCTGAAATTTAAACATTTTAAAAGTGTTTATTGAGTTCTTAGAAAATTCGTGAGTGACATGGCGAGGCTGAATATTTCGGCAATTCTGAAAAAGAAAAAAAAAAAACGGAGAGATCTTCGTAGAGGGGAAAAACAGAAAGTATTAAATGCACTTCGCTAGTTGTCATGATTTGCGTTGTAAACATAAAATAGCTAGTATAATTTTTAAATTATAAAAAAATGCATTTATTTATACACTCTAAATATTTTTTGGAATTTTACAGAGATTTTTTAATGTAATTTTACAAATGCTTCTAACAGTACAAAGATTTTTCTTGTAAAACTACTCGTTTGTAAAACTGCAAGGACCGTGTTTGTAATAGACCTTAGGAAATGTTTGTACTATACTGAGCCGTACCCACGAGCTTCAGCTAAATGGCGGACACTCAACAACGTAAAACCGTTTTAAGCTGTTTGTGGAAAAGTATGGGTGATGTAAAGTGAATCTGCGTGCAATAAGAAATGTATTGCAAGTTTGAATTACGTAAAACACTTAAAACAACTCAAATAATAATTAGTGTTTCCTAGCTAAACATAACTCTAAACTCTGTTCTTAATACCCCGTTGTTAAGAGGCGTCCAAATCTCTTAACCCAACAACTGAACTTTAAAAAAAATATAAATATATATATTCTTCTTAACCGTATAATTTCAATATTAATTTTTATGTACTTGTACCTATATAAACAGTAAAAAGAAGCGTAAATATTTTTACAAAAGGGGGAGGAGGAATCCACCACCGGATTATTCAAGAAAAACTTGGGCTATCCGGAAGCCCTGATTAATAAATCAAAACTAGTCGACTTGTAGCTCAGATTAAAAAATAACCCTAAATTGACTCAATAGAATAATCTAAGAATTCACCGAAAGACACTGTGGAGAAGAGCACTATTATCTTCGCCAAATCAAGAGGTGTACACTGGAAACGGTTCAAGTCAGTTAAGTCAATGGCGGGGTATGTTCAGAGTGTGGGAGACTACTCTATGAACTAGTATTAGCATAGGTTCTACTGTTGTAGCACCTTAACACTGAGTGAACGATCAATAAAACCATATACTTAAAATTAATCAACTTTATATGAGCTACTCTATCACAGAGGGGAGAGGTTCCTACTAAATTCTGCTTCAATATTATGCAAATAAATGTAGGAATAATTAACCCAATTTTAATAATTGAAATACCAGAAGTTTAAGGTAACACTGGATATTTATTCAGAATTAAAGCAAAGTTCATAACAAACACAATATAAATTAAAAGAAAGATGTGGGGTAAACAAAATTTTTAACAGGTTTGGACTAATTAACAGAAAAAATTAAGTAAAGAATTAACAATATGGAGAAAAAGAGAGTATTAATGTACAATAGGTCAATGCCAGTTACAGAAAAAATACTGTATAAAAATTATTAATTTAGCTGTCTGAGTATTATCATCATTACTGGTCTTGCTGACATAAGGTAGAAATATCCTCAAAAGGTAAATATTCAATATCTGAACATAATCTAGAGGTTTAAGTATTTCGTGAATACATCTTCCATTTATCTATGCCAGGTTCATTTGATTAACCCCTTAGAGCTACGAGAATGAGTATTCTCCAGGTAACACAGTACTAAACAACTGTAACTGAACTAATAATAAAACAGCAATAATAAAACTAATAATAATAGTTGAGGGTAGACTATTGAAATTAATAAAGAGCCTTCTGAGTTTCACAGTTTCTCATTAAAACAAGAACAATAATAAGAAATATATAAATTTTAAAAAAATATAGCAGTACAATCAGACCTAATTCTAAAATACGTACTCATAAAGATTCACAATAGTTAGCCTGTAATTATCGTTAAAATATTTGAATATAAAGCCTCATAGTTTTAAAGTTTAGGAATCTAAGTTACAATTCTCTAAAAATCTTTCTGTACTTAGCGAGCTTGTAGGAAAAACCATGGGTAATATTTCTCCCGAAAACCAGGCTACAACGTACACCGGGCAACAAGCAGCTTAAACAAAATACAGTACCTTTATTCAACAGGGTGAAGTAGTTTTTAAATTAACCAATTATAGAAATGGCATGTCTTACGAAACGATATAAATAACCTTAGGTGGTGCTAGAATGGGACTTTCACCATAGTATGTTGTATTTTTTTAATAAAAAGGATGAAATCAAAATGTTTACAAGCAGGGCGCATAAAAGGGCAGAACGTGCTAAACGGCTCGTCTAGCCAACCTACAAATGCCCATCCTTGCCTTTCTCTAAGGTTATCACCATAAAGTCCTTTCATATTTCATGTTTTATTATTTGTCTCTTAAACTAACACCTTAATTTTAACAACAAAATAAAACAGGACAATAAAACTTATGCATTGAAAGTAATCACAGGTCGTGCTGGAATCTCCCGGTCTCCTCCGGATCGGCGTTCAATGCATGTCCGCTCTCGACGGCAGCTGGACTACACAACCTTGCTGCGCACACCTGCCTACTGTTGACGTCACATCGACCACTCCACCTTGTCGGCCAATCAGCGTCCGTCACTCGAGCGTGGTGGCTGTTTGCGCGACCCGGCTGTTCCCGCAAACGTCCCCCCTCTTCCCAGCAGATACCAACTTTTTGTCTAGCTGTGCAACTCATTTATGCTCCATGTCCCTTGAAAGAGCCTACAAGCTTGGAGTTTGCCGTACCCACTCCGAGAAGTATTGGGCCCACGTGTACGGCACTACAGAAAAAAGTGCCGAATTTGGCATAACCCAGGGCAAACACGAACATCTGTGCCGGTGCAGGAAGAACTGCTGAGTTTAGGACGGGTTAAAATGGCGAAAACAAGGCCCGTTTCGGCGGATGCAAGCCGTCAGAGAAAGAAAATAACGGTCGTGGCTGTAACTGGTAAAGAAGTTAATGAACTTGAGTTAAAGTAAGAAGAATTTAAAGTTAACCTCAACTGAAAATTTTCGAAGTGTACAAAACCAGAATCCCGGAAGCAATAAAATCTACCTTACCACCGAAAAGTAAATAAAAAAGTAATAAAAACCTAGCCAAGTGTAGATGTGTTAAAAGAAATGAAAAAAGAATGAAACAAAAATAAAATAAACCAAACAAACTATCTAACCTGTATACATGCTTTCATAAGTATAACACAAACTAACCTAGCAAAATTCAGTTGGCTGTGTAAAATAGATCCTCCAACAACGATTTATGGTGAACTGTATGGAACACTATATATATATATATATATATATATTTGTGTGTGTGTGTGTGTGTGTGTCTCTTTCGCATTTCTAAAAACCCTATTTTGGTCAAATACAGCAACAAGAGGCATCCAATTCAAACCTCCACTGATTAACGGGACTGTCTATGGCGACTAGCCTTAAGTTTAAGTGGGCATCCTAACAAAAAAAGGACATAAAAAACATTACAATATAAGAGGTTAAAAAATTAAGGTCTGCTCCCAAAACAAAAAATTATGGGCTGTTTTCAACAGTAAAACTATGTAGTGTTAACAGGAGAGGGAGGAGAATCTAATTTAACTTTACAACTTAACAACAAAGGATGGATTACCTAGAGATAAAGAAAAAAAAAAAGCAAAAAACGGCAAAAAAAATTTACGGTGATTTTCCAGGGTCGTAACAATATCGTAAGTCATGCTAGTCTTTTGAATAAAGGTGTGGGACAGTAATACAAGTGGTATGACTTCTTATTCCCGTGCTGGCGAGGTATAATAATTTTTTGTAAATTTTTTTTTGAATATATATATATAATATATATATATATATATATATATATATATATATATATATATATTTGTTCTCTGTTACTAATTGATCAAATTAGATTTTTTTTTTTTTTTTTAGAAAAATAATATTTGTTTTCACTCTTCAATAATGTCAGTTGTAATGCAGGGCTGCCATTTGAAATATTACAAAGAAATGTTTTGCAGGTTTCACAAGAAAAATCTTTGGAAATCCAGTTGCTATGCGAAAATCCTTTGTAAAACTACAAAGATTTTTCTTGTAAAAGTACAAAAAATTTTTTTGTGTATAGAAGACTTATCTGTGTATTGGAGGGAAACGGCCCTCTGTTACAAATATGAAACTTGACACGAGTGCTCTTTGCAACTGTACCTTTATGACAAATTCCGTTATTATATGCACATCGCAATAATGCCATGTCGCTCGGAACCTCGCAAGGAATACTTTAAAACTCGATCATTTAATTCCAGGTATAGCAGCGAGTTTCTAGGATATACGGTTTGGAATCATAAAAAGGACGATAGTGATAACTCAGTTACCGGGGAAGAAAGATATTTTATCGTAAATTTCAAAGGAATCCGGCGCAGGAACTAATATTAAATTCCTGCGAAATGGAAGATTCCGCCTACGACCAAAGCAGGCATTTGCATAAGAGAGATCCGTGGAAGGTTGGCATGAAGGCCTTGAGACGCGCACTTCGGGAATGTAGCAGGCAAGCGAAATGCGGAACCTGGGAATGTGGGGGGGTGAATAGACTCGAGGAGACGCGAAATAATGGCAGAAAGCGATAAGCTGTGCACAAATGTATGCACGTGACGAATGCTGCTCAGTGCAAGGATGTTACGTAAGCGTGCAATGTCCTGCTGGCCGAGGTGGCGGTGGAGCGTAAGGCACGTGAAGTTTTTTTTATAAGCACGTATTTGCATCATCATAGTCTTATATAGGCTATTCACGGTCAAATGAGCACTTCTGAAAGCCCTGCTCAAGATCTACTTGTATGCACGTTGTGTATTATTCCGCCTTATGTAAGAATAACATCGTAATGGGTCTCATCGCTTTATTCATGCGTCGGTCTAGCGAAAGTGTGGAATTATTATAAAAGTTAATGTTTTACAAATTTGATCATTTTTATACATCGGTGGCTTTAAAAACATAACGCGAAAGAATCAATTAAATTATCAGAAATGGTCACCTAACACTTTTTTCCATGGTCGATTTCAAAAGTGCTCACTTTATCGTGAACAGCCTTTAGACTATTTTGCCTTCAAGAAACTGTACACTTTTTGCGGGCTGATCGTGGATCAACTGGAAAATGCTCTCCAATCAAGTTTCTTGGGGACAACTACGCGCCCATTACGATATACGACCGCTGTTGATTAGTTCACTACAGCCTTGTTCCTCGCGTGCAAGCCTACAGTCATAAGGGTATTGGATTTTATAACGGGGCGAGGTGTGTTTTGAGGTACGCGTTTATCTGAATACGTTACAAAATGGATAAGCTTATTCGTGTCAAAAAAAAAAGTCCAAATTTGGCGAGGAATGGGTCTTTTAGAAAGTACGAAACAAACATATAAAACACTAATTAACGTTTCCAGAAATTCGTTGATTTATGCTTTCACGTGTTGTAATTACAGAAATATTTGTGATGTGTGGTGCTGTACACTACGATTTTTTTCGTAAAGACGACCAATGAGTGTGGACTGTGTTTCAGCAATAGTATCACGATCCATTCGCAACCAAACACAGCAACACGGTTCACGAATCAGACACAGAAGGTCCTTTTACAACAGCACTGGCCAACAAGAACACTCTTTTGCGTTATGCACACAATAGCATATACTGGGTCTGAATATATTGACCCCCCCCCCCCCCTTCGGCCAAACACTAATTTCCGTGTTCAAGTGTTGCAAACACATACATTTTTTGGTCTACGCTGTACTTGCTTTCAGAATTATGTCCTTGCTAAAAGAACACCGGGCTGCGTGCTTGATGATATCGGCATTAATAATTCATGTCAAATAGGTAAATGCTGTTCACGATAAAGTGAGCACTTTTGAAATCAACCTTAGAAAAAAGTCACTGCTTCTACCTGCATATAGTTCAACGGGCGCACTGTGTAACAAGCACGCGGTAAAGTTGGTAACGATAGCAGGGAATTAGTTCCACATGTTACTGAAGAATAAAAAGTGTTACGTAACAATTTGTGATCATTTTAACTATCTATTTCGCTTTCTGTTTTTTTTTTTATTCTTCCGTGTGTGAAAATGAGCAGCTTTATAAAATATTACTTTTCTTATAAATTCTAAGTTTCTATTGACCGACGCATGAATAAAGTGATGAGACCCACGACAAAGTTAATTTTACATAAGATGGAAGAATGCACAACGTGCGTACAAGTAGATCTTAAGCAGGGCTTTCAAACGTGCTCATTTTGACCGTGAACAGCCTATACAGGAACCACCAAATCTGATTAGCCACAAGGCAGACTCTCGTAACGCTGGACACCGATGCCTTGCTTCGGACAGCACGGGTCATAACTTTCATTAACTTGCAACGTGCCCAGGGCCGTGGACACGATGACTGAACGGGCTAAGGCGTGCCGTCGTCACAGTTAAAGCACACAGACACGAAAATGTGCGGCAGTCCCTTTGATGTATGGGGACCCATTCTCTGATTAGCTGCCAAAGAATTCGGGGACGGGCCTATTGACCAGGCTGCCTCCTGGCAAGTAGGATAACCGATGCTGATTGGCGAGCTCGTTTCAACTTGTTGCTGGACAGTGACGCCATTTTGGTGGCGTGTGCGGCTGCAGCTCGCGATGTAAGAGGCTGATTCACATTGCACTCTAAAGTAATTTGGGCCATTATTTTCTGAAGATCGCACAGGTTCTTTGTTCTATCATTTGTTAAATATTTAATTTTGTTTCGTAATATATAACATGAGATAAATTCGAATTATTAACCCTTTCGTTCCCCAGTGTAAACAATTGTCAACATATTGCGCAGGAAAGTTATATTTGATCTGTCAGTACATTGCGAAACTCAGTAACCAATGGTTTTCCCTGGCGGTAACTGATTCTTAAACCATTTTACTGTTCTACGCGACTTTTGGTTCATACCTGCTACCACTAAATACAACGCCTGCATCTCATTGGCTGTACTAACGAAACATATTAAACAAATGTAGGAAATAAATGGTTAAAACAATTTAGGGGTTGTCATAGCGAAGACGTTTACAAGTCTTTATTGGATTTTTGTAGTAAGGTACCTCTATTTAAATTACCCTTCAATTCAAATAAAAATGTATTTACCAGTGTCGAGGTGTTGCGGAATAAAACTCACACAGTAAGCTTATCAGAGAATAAAACTGACGCTGAAGAATTCTAATAATGAGGTCCACTGACCGAGCAGAAGAACTTAATTATAAAAAAAAATCTCGTTTGGAAGAGTACACGCCTCGTGTAAAAATAACTAAATTCACGGAAACACATTTCCTCTGGCGGATACCGCCACAGGAAGGTAAAACATTCCTGCAACGAGTTCAAGAGTTAATTTGAACGGCACACTGCCATCCCTACACTTTCTCTATCTCCCTCTCTCTCTCTACGGGAACCCCCTTAAGGGCAGGGCACCACAAGGCGTCGTCTCCCAAGACCACGCTGTTAAGAGCCGCCCAAAACTCTTCACTCACTCACTCACTCACTCACCACAAGGGGGTTTCATTAAATGTCCATCCCGATCGCTTTTGAATTTCAAACACTCGGTCAATTAACCTCAAGTCTCATTCCGTACGCAAAGAGACACACGAAATAAAGAGTATACTATTTACCCAAGAACTCAGTAGCTTTGTTTCGTGCTCTACCAACGAGAAATTCTGTTCACCAGTTTCGTTCGCACTGGAGATTTGATGTTTGTTCTTTTTTTCTAACATGAAATCTGTTTTCAGCTTGAGCATTTGCAGATGATGACTACGCAGAGTATCAATCAAATTTAGCTCTTATAAAGTATTCGCAATAATATAAAAAAATAAATATCACTAAATAAACAATCAAAATGTCCCAACAAAACTTACAAAATTTTCAGGAATTGTGATATCATCACAAACATTTGTACAAATGTTAAATAAAGTTCTTCAAAAAGAAGGCTGGTAATTTTCAGTGTGATGAAAGAAAGAAGCTGTTGGTATTTTCCAGAAAACTGTGAGTTATTATTCCCGCCCTTTCTATATTGATGCCTTTGATTATTGGTAAACAGGTTACCTCCTAATGAATACAGACCTGAAAATTTCGCAAGTTCAGTGACTTGCAGGCTAGACTCTACAGTCTTGTGTACAAAAATGCCGATATCAACTGGACATTGGTTGTCTGCTGTCACAGTGGAAGGGGACAATTGGACACCGTTCTCCAGGAGGTGTCAAACACCGTGTGGACCAATGGCTTAATTTACACAAATGCACGAGTTTTTAATTCCAGCTTGTTCCAAAATGAATCCACGAATTCTTCAGGTCTCTACTAACGAAGCTTGATATAATTAACCATTGTCCAATTAGAGAATGAGTAAGCCCACAAAAAGAAGTAATCGCGACATATTTTCGTATGTTGTTTTGTTTGAATTCTAAATATTTTGAAAACGAAGCAAACGTTCGTCATTATTTATACACAGGTTTGCTCTCGTTTTCAAGTTCATGACACCACAAATACCAGGAGTTTGTAAAGTATATGGTTTTGGAATAAAGACAGTGCACTAAAAGGAACATACCGGGTTAGATCCCCAGCCAGGTCTCTCCCGGGTTTTCGCTGGCTCGCGGGTTTTCTCAGGGATCTCCCGTTTCCCCCTCCCTTGCATCCCCACGCTGCTCCATTCTCACCTCGTTCCACCCTCATCGGCTCTCAAGACTTCGTTATTAAGAGCTGCTCTAATCTTTCAACAACGACAACAACAGCTTAAAGGAGCACACGAGTATATGTTCTGTCAGACAGTAATAATTACAATTCTCTAGTGTTATTTTCCATGTCTGCTGTAAACAATTCTGGCAAATATTATATGTGTTTATACCCTTATACGATACTCCTCCGTAAGACTTATTTGCATTAATTGTATCCATCCACTCTCACAGCTAGCAACGCACAGTTAATTTGCACTCTTAGCCTAAATTTTTGAGAACTTCAATGTTTCAATCTGTTAGCAATACATTACTCATTCAACAGTCACTTCAGTGAATTTAGATAATGTATTAGTGAAAAAATACCCGTTTTCTTTCACTCAGAGACATTTCCCACTGTTTCATTAACCAAATTTTTCATTGTTTTTCAGTGATTTGTTTTTTCACTGATGGATTAGTTAAACAACGTCAAAAAATTGCAGTTAACTAAAGTGTTTCAAAAGGAATAACAACGCATAAACGAATAAAACCTGTAACTAATACTTTCTAAAATGTTACTTTCGTCTTTCATAGCACAATTTTACGAGGTAAGATGAATATTCAATCTTTAATTCCGTCTTTAAGTCTTTCATTTCTTTCCGCGTAATCATCGTGGTCGTGGCACTCGGTTTGAAAGTTTGAACTATGTTAAATGTGAAATGAATTAATTCATATGTATTGTTTGTTTCACAATCCTAACATTACCAATTAAACAAAAAAGAAAGAAAAGTCATACAATTTAAAACCACGCTCTTTCGATGAATATTGAAAACATCCTATATTTTCCCCTTTGTTTGCAGCGCTGACTTCGTAGCCCAAAAGGTAAGGTAACGGTCAAAATAATGGCAATGGAGTGGGTTCAATCCCGAGCAATGTTTTTTTTTTTTTCAGTAAATTGTGAAATGTAAGTAGTAACTACTATAAATATAACTTACTTCTCCAAATTTTCGGCTAAATTCACTAGAAATGAATACTAAATTTGCCACACGCAGTTGGGCGTCACTTATTCATTCAGTGACATTGTTTCACTGAAACAAGTGGTTTTACACTTTTACAATGATTCTAAGTGGAGCCATTTTCACTGATTCAAGTAGTCAAATTTAACTGCGAATTAGTGGATATCCACTGATTCGAATTTTGAGTGTGTATGCATATATGTTTCCTTTTGCTCCGAAAACTTTCAAATGTAGTCTTTTTTGCTTCCGTAGCATGCTAAATTTCACTGTTCTATACTTGCTTGAGCGCAGTTCGTGATTTCATTGGCTACTGACCACTATAGGTACGCAGTCATATACCTGTGTGGCCGCTTTACTGGAGATTGCTCGCCCAACCGTTGAGGCTTTACTATACCCTGAAAGCGTCCTTGGGGCATGCACCCAAGTTGTTGGCCAACAGTTAAAGTCACCGGAGCCTACAACATGTCGGAGGTTAGTCTGCACCTCCAAAATAACGCGAATTTAGCAGGTCCCTAATTTTGATGAAGTTATCTCTGTACACGTTAAGTTAATATAATTATTTACTAAGATCCCAACAAAATATCATGTTTTAGGCTTTAAAAATACGTGTCATAAAATGTAGTATATTACTTAGCTTCTGTGTTAGACAAGGTATTGTGTAGTAGCATCTAGAGAGTAAAGTGACTAGCGTACTAGTTTGAACTAACGGGTTGGAACATTCGCCAATAGCGTGTGCAATGATCGCAGTAAGCATCATGAGAGGTAATCCTATTCGACGTGAAAAGTATTGCTGGGAACAGCACCTTAGCTTTTAGAAAACAATAAAGGCCACGGTGGCTGAGCGGTTAGACTGATCGCCTCCCACCAAGGCGAACGGGGTAAAATCCCCAGCCGGGTCACTCCGGATTTTCGCAAGCGGGAATTGTCCCGGACGATGTCGCTGGTCGGCGGGTTTTCTCGGTGATCTCCCGTTTCCCCCGCCCTTGGATTCCGGCGCTTCTCCATCCTCAACTCGGTTCACCCTCATCAGATCTCAAGACCTCGCTCTTAAGAGCCGCCCAAATTGTTCACGCACTCATTCACTCTAGCATACAGCCAGAATAAGAGGCTAAATGTATTTTCAAAACGTTTGGCAATGGCCGAAGTGTGTTTGTATTGGTGTTAGTTACTTACTAGTATTTAATTCTGTCCATTGTCGATGGATGTAGACTAAATCAAGGAGATAATTTGTTAAAAGTTGTCAGTCAGTGGCCACTTTACCCGACATGGAATTGCAAAACGGCTACCTAGTGAACAAATATTTCAAATTCAATAAAAAAATATTATGAAGACTTTTAAAAATGTGTTCAGTTTATTTTTTTTCAATAACTATATTATGGATGGTAATAATATACTTTTGTTTTACTTGCAGTGGATAGTTTCAATATCATATTACCTTAGATTGACCACTTTACTCTGTTATATTTTGCTTCTGTGACGCCTAGCATGTTACCAAATTGTAACACGTAATGATAGGGTCTCTGTAGCAAATGGGTTAGTACAAGTTGCCAGACACTTCCCTTAGTATTCCAAGTCAATAAATAAACACCAAGAAAACGTAATCCTATTTCACCTGGTCTGTGGTAAAAATTGGCTACTCGCTGGGACATCAGATAAAAGCAAACTGTTTGAGGTTCAAGTTTTTGGAATAATGAGCAGTCTAAGTTGCGGGTCATCACTGTAACAAAATCTTCTTGACGCTAGTCGCGGCTAGTCATGGATTACGGCCTGTAGTGATTCGTAATGACTACTGATGGTGGTTTATCTCGGAAAAAGTTTACTGTTTACTAGGATTCGGCGTACTGTACACATGACCAACAGTTTAATTTCCTTATTTGCGGTCATGCATGTGTGAAGATAATACCCCTTTTCACGGGACCGATGAGGATTCTGATGATATAAGGTAGAACGTTTGTGATTGACCTGCAAACGGCTTAGACGAGTCAAAACTTTGTTCATAAAATCATGGACCAGTTAGAGTGTTATAGAAGATATATAGGCTCAAAAATATTCGCGGTATTCCACCATCTCTAATATTGACACTTCTGTAAATGCGATTGATGTAGAGCTGGAACATTATATTAATATAAATATTATAGCAATAAAATAAAAATTCGCGGAGAGATTCTTGTTCAGCGTGAAAATATTTAATGACCCTTATTTAAAAAAAATATATATTTCACAGCTACGTTTATGACTTTGTGATTTAAATTGTTACATGGTTACGAAGTCTGTCTGCAAATCACAGGATTTCATCACCGGAGTAATCTCATTCTGATTAAATATAACGGACAATTTATTCAGCATTTCTAAACAGGAGTGCATGTTAGCAATTATATGCCACTGAATACTTATGAAATACGGTTACGTAAGGTACAATGGGACATCTGCTTCATAGTTATTGATTTGAGTCGCGCAGCTCGTACAACAACTGGAACAATAAAAATTTCCCCACATTTCAGCACTGGAACTATAATCAATAACAATCGGCACAGTCCGACAACTTCGCACAACGAACTCGCTAATGAAAATTATATTGCGCCCTAGAAAGACGTGAACTAATTGTAGAGCTCAACGGGGCTTGGTTCTATAACAAATAAACACTTATTAAACGTCAACTTTACCACGTTATTTAAGCGTTCCAAACAACATTGTACTTGTATGTGCAAAACACAGAACGCTCTTCTTAGACTTAATAAGTATTTGCTAGTCTATAAAGCTGAATTTTTAAAACTCGAAATCATGTTTTATAATGGCGATAGCAAAAATTACGATTCCATACTTTTTTAGTTACAAGAGATAAAAATCACGAATATACAGTTTTTGACACACACACACACACTCAAAGAACTAACAAACTGTAACGGAAGAGAGAAAAGATTTTGAAAAAGAAAAAAACAATGCATTGAACTACCTCATATAATCTGTCTTGATCCCACAAAGAGAAAAGACTGTTCAATTTATTTTTAACACTCCAAGATTTTCGCAAGTGGCAGTCGTGCCGGGCGATGCCGCTGGTCGGTGGGTTTTCTCGGAGATCTCCTGTTTCCCCAGCCCTTACATTCAGGCGCTGCTTCATTTTCAGCACATTTCACCCTTAATGGCTCTCAAAGCCTCGTTGTTACGAGCAGCCCAAATCCCTTATCTCTCAACTCTGTAAAAATTTCTTTTTAAAATGTTGGAAAAGATAAAATACTCCCATTTTTTTTCATCCTTATCTATTTGTCAATTTTTCGTAAAATATTTTTCGTCTCTATTACGCGAGAGAAACACGTGATATATAAAGATGATATTCGTCGCACAGTTGTCGATGCTGTCGCGTACATCCAACCCTACAGTACGCCGAGAGCTTGCAGTAAATCGACAATTAGAGGCATTGGAACGAGGTCGATTATTCGTTTGGGCGTATCGACTTATAGCCTATCAAAATAATGTGAGTCCTGCCGGGAGGGTGCTACAAAATTGTGTTTGGAGTGGACACAAACCCACACATTGCATGGGTGCAAAATACTTAAAGGCTGTTCACGATAAAGTGAGTACTTTTGAAATCAACTTAAAGGAAAAGTCACTGCTACTAACGCCATATATTTTAACTGGCGCGCTCAGTGATATGCGACCAGTAAAGTTGGTAACAATTGATGGAAAGTAGTTCCACATCTTCAAGTCGATTAAAACGTGTTAGGTAACAATTTTTCATAACTTAAACTATTTCATACATTTCTGTTTTTTTTTTATGCATGGAAGTATAAAAATGACCATATTTGTAAACTATTTTATTTTACAACTATTTTACATTTTCACCTGATCGACGCGTGAATAAAGTGGTGAGGCCCATGGCAATATAAATTTTACATAAGGCGGAAAAATACACAACGTGCATACAAGTAGATCTTAAGGCTCGGCGTCACCCGCCATGTTGAATTTTCCATTTATATGTCATAACTTCCTTTTCAGTGAAATAACCAAATATTTGTTACTATAGCATTATCACAATTCACAATTCCCTTCAAATTTAGTCATCAAACTTGATCCACATGTGATATGGTGATTGTAAAATGTCAGTAATATGTTCATAATTCTCGAAAAAAATACGGAATGGCTACTTAACGAATTTTCAGAATTTATGTTTGTACTCCAGCGTTCCGTATATTGTCATGATTGTATAGTAGCAGTGTCGGTATACAAGAGAAAGAAGCTAGAACCAACAATTCAACATGGTGTGTGAGGCCGAGCCTTAAGCAGTGGTTACAAAAGTGCTCATTTTGCCGCGAACAGCTTATAATAATACGTAGAGAAGTGAAATAGCCGCTTATACCACGAACTCCCGCCACACACGCAAGGAAAATGGCCTCACAGGTCAGGGACCTATCGCAACGCCGTCCGCCAATCAGCGGCTGGTAATGTCCTTGCCAGCCGGCAGCTCTGCGAATAGGGAACCTATGGCGGCACACAGCAGCCTATCAGATATCAGGCTCTTTTCCCAGAGCTTCGCGCAGCCAACCAGAGAGACTGCGTTTGTCCGCACCAGAGGGATCGCCACACAACTCGACTTCTGCACATTTGTCTGGCCTCGCGCTACAGGTATGCTCCTCTGGCAGCTTTAGCAGGCAGTTTGCGGCATCGACCGTGTTGACTCCTGCCTTCAGTGCGATGAAGTCTGCGCTGCAAGTTCCTGCATGCTGATGAGCATGAGCGGAACGAGCCCGCCACAAGGTAGTGTTCGCCTAGTTCACGCGCGATGTTCGTGTATACCTCGCTCTACATAACAAGCTCAAACAAAACAGGATTTACATTCATGAGCGCAAAACACGTGTACTACGCTCTACATGCCTTTGGATCACCAAAAACCAGAGGAGAGTGATAACAAAATACATTTGATCAAAGACACCACAAACCAACACCGGACAGCTTGAAGATTTCTGCGAGAATATCCGGCGGTGTTGTCACCTACAGTCAGCAGACAGTAGCCCCAGTGTTTAATAATACATTATTTTGATATTAATTATTCGATACCAACACGGTGGATATGAAGACGAAACTTTCTTTCCTCTACGGAAAGTTTATTTAACAACACCTATAACTTAAACGACGGAAACTAATTCCCAGTAAGTCAAATGTATCAGAAGTGGGAAATATTTCCTGAGAAATGATAATAATAAATAATTTTGAAATATTTCCAGTAATATCATAATAGTAGTTAACACCTCTTGCCCCTAGGTTATTTTTTGGCCCACATGCCTATGCTATTTGTACAGAGTTGTGGGGTATTTGTCTCTAGTGTATTTGGTTTTGTTCTGCCGTTGTAAGCAATTCATTAGTAAGTGTGGTGAAGTACTGCTAATTTATTTATGATGCCGTTGAATAATATTTTTAAGTCCGGAGGAAAGAAACATTTTTGAGAGGAATAACTACTGTAACAGAAATTACGAATAGGGTAATTAAAAATTGCCTGATGACATAGTTAGTTAAAAAATATTTTTCAGCTAGCAAAATCTGACCTGAAATTAGCTAACTACATTAAAGTACATACCACGATGTTTAAGGCTGCAGCTAAAACAGTGGTAAGTTGGATATAAGATTTATCAATAGTTTTTAGCGTCATATGGGTGACGAATAACATTTAAGAATCTTTTCTTGTCCGATGAGGCTAATACGGGCGTTTCCACAGTACTCGCACGCACAGAACAGTTTACGTTACAGAACACGCTAAATCCGAATCAGTGGAAAATCTCTGGTTCGCAGGGATACTCAACTACTCGAATCCGTCAAAATGGATCCACTTAGAATCAGTGGAAAACCACTGATTGGTTCAGAGAAAAAGTTTTACTGATTGAATTAGTCACGTGAAACAATTTCTCTGATTCAATAAATGACGGCCAACTGCAGTGGCGAATTAAATATTGTTTTTATTTAATGTAGATAATGATTACGAGAAATAAACATATTTACGATTGTTTGCTATCTATATTGCGCTATTAACCGTAATTTAAAAAAATTAAACATATTTTTGAAGAGGCAGGGATTGAACTCACACACCCATTCCACTTGGCTTGTAAAACGTTACTTTACTAACTGCGCTACCAAGTCAAGTTCACCAACAAGAAGAAAATTTAGTGTTATACATCCTCATCGAAAGCATGTAGTTTTAAATTGTGTGGCTTTAATTTTCGATTTTTGGTATAATTGGTACCGTTAGGATTGTTAAAAGGAATAGTACATATGAGTGCACTCTCTTCACCACATTATATGCCGTTTAAACCTTCAAACAGAGCGCTGTAACGGTTACACGTAAACGAAATGAGAGATGCAAACACCGAATCAAAGGCGAAATGTTCATATTGCCTCGTAAAACGGTGTTATGAAAGACGAAACACATTTTAGAAAGTATTTTGTATTGGTTTGATTAGTTTATTCATTGTTATTTCACTTGATACATATTGTCTAACGGACATTTTTAAACGTTGTTAGACGTCCATTTTTACACGCTGTTGAACTGGTAAATCAGTCAAAAAACTATCCCCTGAATAACAGTACAAAATGTCGCCGAATTAATAAGTGAAGAAATATTGGCACTAAGTGAAGTGAGTGTTGGATCAGTCAGGTACTGCTAACTGATCGAAACAGTGAAATACTCACTGATTCAGATCGAGAGCGAAGAGGAACCGCCGCTTGGACAGCCAATTCGAGCCGCGCTCGCCAGCAGAATGTCGTTACTGGCCAAGACGACAGCCTAGCCAACGGGGAGTTCACCGTGGGCTGCCCACGGTAGCCTATCGAGCGCAATACGGTCCACTTCCAGAACATCACGCAGCAAGAAAGAGAATGGATTCGCCTGTATCAACGGGACCGCTGCGAAATTTTCTCTTCGCTGCAGCCTACGTAACTGTTCTCGGTATATAAGGCTGTTCGCGGTAAACTGCGCACTTTTGAAAGCCCTGCTTGAGATCTACTTGTGTGCACATTGTGTTTTCTCCCGTCACATTTAGAATACGGTTAAAGTAAAGCAACTGCCTATGAAGCACTTTACGTGACTGTACAATGTGAATAACTCGTAAAAAGTAGTACAGACACCATAAAAATTGTCAGAAAAGTGCGATTTATGCTGTATATGAAGAAGAATGTATATATTTTGCATCACTACAAAATATTTTACTGAAATACACTTTTTAAATGTAAAAAATTAATCGATCAATAGAATCCGCATTTTTAACCAAATATAAGCGCATTTTCGTTTTGGATGCTTCGGAAAGCAGAATTTACAAGAAAATCTTCTTCAAGATTTACATCAATTTCAGCCTTAAATGTTCGTGACAAATGGAGGCACATAAAACCAATGATACAAATTATTTCCTACATTATTATTAAAAATTTCTTACACACAATCATAGTAAAACATTATGACGATATTCCATGACGAAGATTTTCTTGTAAATTCTTTTTTTCTGAAGCATCCAGAAAGAAAGTATTTTTAAATTTTGTAAAAAATACATACTATTTTTATCGATTATTTTTTATATTAAAAATAATATTGTTGCTGTACTTCGACCGTAACATAGTCATGGACCTGGTCGCTTCATTCATGCGTCGCATGACTGTGAAATAATTTCAAAAGTAAATATTTTAGAAATTTGCTAGTTCTTACACCGAGACTACGTGAATTAAAGAAGAAGCATAAAGTAATTGAAATAATTTTCATTATCCACAAATATTTACTAAAACCTTAAATTCAACGCGTAAACATGGAACTACTTTCCTCTTCGTCATTACCAACCTTACCGGACGAATGACATGCAGAGTGCCCTTTAAAAAAAAAAAACATATATATATATATATATATACGCACAAAAGGGCAGTGACTTTTTTCAGTGGTTGGTTTCAAAAGTGTTCACTTTACCTTGAATAGCCTGTAATAGTGGAAACCGCAGACCAAAGAAGAGGTGAGCCGAATTTCGCCTTCTGCGGAACGACCGCACATCAATTGCAGTCGTGAATGTCACATCATCAGCGCTGGCGAACGTGTTGGCTGTAGTTATTTTTGAAAGATAATCACTTTTACGTGAACAAAATCCTTTCACTAATTTGAATTTTATCAAATTGGAATAAAACGGCTAGAGGAACTGTGCAACCTAAATTCGAATAAAACGGCTAGAGGAACTGTGCAACCTAAATTCGAATAAAACGGCTAGAGGAACTGCGCAACCTAAATTCGAATAAAACGGCTAGAGGAACTGTGCAACCTAAATTCGAATAAAACGGCTAGAGGAACTGTGCAACCTAAATTGGAATAAAACGGCTAGAGGAACTGTGCAACCTAAATTGGAATAAAACGGCTAGAGGAACTGTGCAACCTAAATTGGAATAAAACGGCTAGAGGAACTGTGCAACCTAAATTGGAATAAAACGGCTAGAGGAACTGTGCAACCTAAATTGGAATAAAGCGGCTAGAGGAACTGTGCAACCTAAATTCGAATCAGTGGGGATCCACCGATTCGCAGTGAAATTCAACTGCTCGTATCAGTGGGAATGGCTCCACTTAGAATCAGTGGGAAATCACAGATTGTTTCAGTGGAAAAAATCACGGATTGAATTAGTGACGTGAATTTATTTCACTGACAGAATAAGTTAAATGAACATATTTACGATAGTTAACTATTTGTATTGCGTAATTTACCGCAACTGAAAAAAGTAAAAACGTTTCCGGGGATGGCCGGAATTTAACCCAAAACCCTCTCGACTCCAGGCCGTTAACTTATTATCTGCGCTACCACGCCATGTTTAAATAACGAGACGAAAATATATATGGCTTATAGTTTCGCTGCAAACCCGTAAAGATTTACACTGTATGCTCTTACTTTTCGTTTTTTTTTAATTGGTACCGTTAGGATTGTTAAAACGAATAGCATATATGTGTAAAATCTCTTTGTCACATTATTTGTAGTTTAAATCTTCAAATAGAGTGCTGTGACGATTACGCGAAAACAAAACGAAAGACGTAAAAACGTAATGAAAGGCTGTGTGTTCATATTACCTCGTAAAATGGCGTTTTGAGAGACGTGGCACATTTTAGAAAGTATTTTGTATTGTTTTTAATAGTTTATTCGTTGTTATTTCACTTGGTACACGTTATTTACGGGCCATTTTTAAACGTTGTTTGACGGTCATTTTTTACACGCTGTTTAACTTCTCCATAAGCCAAAAATAAACCACTAAGTGAAGAGTAAAAAAAAAAAAACTGATAAATCAGTGGAAAATGTCACTGAAACAATAAGTGAAGAAAATCTGGAATTTTTCACTGATTCATCAGTTAAATTCACTGAAGTGACTGTCGAATCAGTCAGATACGTTTGACTGATTGAAACAGTGAAATTTTCACTCATTCAATTTTAAAGTGTACCAACAAACCAAAGCACTTGTTCACGTGAACAGTATTCTAACTTCAAATCCTATCCATGTAGTTTGTGAGTGTCGTATTAGCATGATCACCATGCCCCATAATCACTCTACAGTTGAAACCTTGATACAGTATATAATACCAGTGAAAGTACGCGAAGCATGCATTTACCTTCCTTGCAGTTTCTGAATGAATGAAATCGAGGCGGGGAAAATAAATTTACCACTGCAGAAATAAACTTGTATCGCATGAACGGAAATTCGTTCCGGAAAAATTTCGACAGATTCGGGCGTACCCTTAAATGAGAGATTGGAAAATCTCTGTTTTATTTCTCGTCCCAACCCACCGCGTACCTTACCGCATTATGTTTCATTAATAGCTCCGTATTGTACATTGTTGCATTCATAGTTTCAACCAATCAACACTGAAAGTTTTAAGAAATATAAATAGGTTAATGTCATAATTCTCAGCCCCAAATGTTGGCTAAACAAGAATGAACTGATTTAAGTTGGGAATTTTGGTGCGCGACGGTAAGGCTAACTCCACGAAGCTTTTATATTTGACTTCTTCTTTTTTGTCGAAGCTTTAAAAAATCTGCACACAATAACACATGCTTCCCCAAAAAGTTATAAATTGCAATATCTTATATGTACACTTACATCTTTCCATTGGCTACTGGCAGGCTGTCTTTGTGTGAAGACAGTCTCCAACACAAGTGAGTCAATCCGAATTAGGTTTGTCCAATACTGACCATCTGTGAATGTGTGTGAGTGCAGAGATGTGACCGATGAGGTTGAAGCTAGGTGAGTGTGGAGCAGGGCCGGAATGCGAGGGCGGGGGAAACGGGAGATCCCCGAGAAAACCCACCCACCAGCGGAATGGTCCTGAACGATTCCTAAATGCGAAAAACCGGGAGCAACCCCCCCCCCCCGGAATCAAACCCGGTTCACCTTGATGGGAGGCGAGTAGTCTAACCACTAATCAGGATAAACATGAATAATAAATGGATTGAATTTGTTAAAGAAGAATCGAGAAAGGGACCATGGAATTTAGTAGATAAACTAACAAGGAAGTAGTTGAGGAAAAAAGAAACCATCAGTAGCATAAAAATTGGGGAAAAATACACAACAACAATTAAGGAAACATATAATGTTATCATGGACAAACTATTACCTAATATTGAAAGAACAGAAGGAGAAATAGAAATACATATTTGGAAGAAGAAGAAAAAAAAAGAATATGAAGAAATTAAAGAAGAAGATATTGAAGATGCAATAAAAAGATGCAGCGTTAAAAAAAACTGGGAATCGATCGGATAACAATCGGAGTAATAAATAAAAGCTGGGGAACAATTAAATCAAAAATAACAAAAAATTATAAATAAATGCTATACATTAAGCAGATATCCGGAAATATGGAGAACAAGAAATAAAGTATTTTTATACAAAATTAAGAATAAATTAAAAACAGTGGTTTCATCCTACAGACCAATATGTCTCTTATCAACATTGAGCGAAATATACGAAAGGAAAATATCTAGTAAAATTTAATCAGAAATAGAAAACATTCGATTGGCATTTCAATAAACATAAGCAATGCATTTTCAACAGTGGCATGGAAATACATTATAGATCAGATTAATAAAATACCAATAGGGAAAAAAATGGAAAGTAATTTTATGGGACTATTTGAATATCCGGAACATAATAGTACAAGATAATCATATAATGGCAAAAAAGGAAATAAATCGCGGCTGTCCACAAGTGCATAGGGGCCAGGCACCAAAAGGGGCCTGGCGTCGGTGGTTGGATATTAAAAATTTTATTTGTGTATCTTTATGAAAACACACAAAAAATTGCTTTTATTAATCAGCAGTGTTAGGCGTTAAACGGAGTCAGGCATAATGAAAATGTATAACAACTCAAAGTGTCAGATCTCAAAATCATTCCGTTGTCTGGTTAGAATGAGAAAGCGAGAGACCAGGGCACGAGGAGTTTTGCCAACTTGACGCAGTGCACGAGAGTGACTCATTTCTAGGCAGGTAGACAGACTTTACCCTTCCTCCGCCCTCTCTACGTCCCCTACCGATTGCTTTATTTAAACTTCCCCGGTCCCAGCGCACTAGCTTATGTTGTCAGTTATCATTCAGTCCAAGTCGTCATATTGTCGAGTGTGTGTGTGTGTGTGTGTGTGTGTTTGTGTGTGTGGTCATTAGTCGTTTGCGTGATGATGGTAATAACTTGAGTGGCAAATTCACTGGCAAGTGTCTTCTAGGTATCTTTCCTTCACTAAAGAGTAAAACCCATTTCACACGTCCGCCGAGAAACGCCAAGCAAATATTTCGGCGCATAGACATAGCAGAGATCTCAGATTTTTTCCAGAGTTCGATGCTTTAACATTTATTATTAAAACAGAACAGTGTCATGTATTTTAAAACTATTGTATAACCCTAAACTCAACAAACGCTAAATCGTTATAGAAATCGTAAATTGGCCGTAAGTTTTATTCCGGTCAATTTAGTTCGGAAGTGGTCGATGGCAGAATTTGTCTATTGTCTAAATAAGAAACTTGAATTCTACACTTTTATTTCGTTTGCAATAAAGTGGAAATTAAATAGATGTAGCAGACTCTTTTTGAAACGTTTTATGTAACGGAGTAGTTGTATTACAACTATTCAACTATATTGATAAGGATAACAATAACATGATCTTATTTCACAAAATACAACTGTATTCCGCACACAATGTTCCAAAATGGACACCGAAATAGTATGAATTAATCTAATAAATCACAATGTGTACACAGTGTGTGTGTGTGTGTGTGAATCTGCTCAAACTCAAATCACTTAATCAGGGCGTATATGATTATGAATTCCAGCCAAGGTTGCCACAATTGACTATAAACACAAGTCAGGTGCTCAGAAGCGCAAAGAAAGAGAAAAGTTACCAGAAATTTCCGAAAAAGGGTGCCGATCATTATTTCAAGTGGGAATACACCTGAAAAGCAAGAACGATAACACTGGTGGAGCTAGTGATGTTGGTTCTTGCGAAGTTGACAAAACTGCTCCATCTAATGAAACATCACTGCAGCTGAATATGAATTAAGATTCTACAGACCCCATCTACCCGGAATTTATGTCAGAAGTCTCAGAAGTTACTTCTAAGGATGGCTCTTCTCATTGCATCAGCATTTGTGAGTCATCTAAACAAGACATATATGAAACACCTGCAGAGCATATAGTAACATCTCATCTAGGACACTTTCATAACCTTAGGGCTATAACTACAACAGATATTGAAATACTTGTTAAAATGGGTCCTCTACCTTTTCCTGGACAAATACTTGGTGATGGGACATGAGCATTTCCGCAAAGTGTCTTAGTTTCGAAACGAGCTAATGGTGAAACTGCACCTCGAGATTGGCTCTCGTGGAGTGACACAACGAAATCATTACATTGCTTTCCGTGTAGACTATTTGGTTGTTGTACTGGAACACAAGATTCACACAAATCAGTTTTACTAACTGGCGACAGTTGGAAGAAAGTGTATACATGGCGAAAGTTATACAACAACCTGCCAAACCACGAAACGTCGTCGAATCACAAAATATGTTATATGGCGTGACGTGACATGGAGAGAAACCTAAACAAGAGTACTGATATTCGCTGTCAACTGGACACAGAAATTACAACAAAAATTCAGTATTGGAAAGACCTTCTTCAACGGATACTGTCAGTAGTATTATTTCTAGCGGAGAGAGGACTTGCATTCAGAGAAACATCCAGTAATGTAGGTGACACCAACAATGGTAAATTTTTAGGGATCCTGGAGCTGTTATCCAAGTACGACCCAGATTTGAGGAAACATGTTGTCAACGTGAAACAATCACAAGAATGCGGAAAGAGACTCCAGGCTCACTATCTGTCGTCAGAGTCTCAAAATTAATTTATAGAGGCTTGTGGTGCAAATTCCATACTTGAAGAGAGAAAAAGATCCAAGTATTTTGGTATCCTTGTCGATGCTACGCCAGAAACATCTCACCCAGAACAAACCACGTCTGTATTGAGGTACATACTTGAAAATGAAACTGAATTCAGAACAGTCGAGAGATGTTTGTGTTTTGTGGATTGCAACAAGAAAACTGGGCAAAATATCGCCAACCATATTATTGAGGAACTCGAAAAACATCAAATACCCTTAAGTGAATGTCGTGGCCAGGGATAAGACAACGGCGCCAATATAGCTGGCATTTACAATGGTGCTCAGGCTATAATTAGGGAAATTAATCCATAAGTATTGTTTTCATATTGTGGTGCACACAGGTTGAATCTTTATGGTACTAATGCAGCTGAAAGCTCTGAAGAAGTAATAACATATTTGGAATTGTCCACAAAGCCTATAAATTCTTTGCCCGGAGTCCCCAGCGGTGGGAAATACTAGAAAAACATATTGGATGGTCTTTACATAGTATTTCCAACACCAGATGGTCTGCTCGTGTTGACAGCATAAAGCCCTTTGCCAAACATTAGTCACTTATTAAACACGCCCTGAACGAGTGCAAGACTCTAAACTTGTCGGCTGAGTGCAAAACGGATTTGCAGGGAATAATTCAGTATTTATCCACATTCAAATGTGTCTTGATGGCTACTCTGTGGTTAAAAATCTTAGTTTCTTTTTAAATTAGAAATAAAGTGCTGCAAACAAGAGACCCGACTCTTGATGTCGAGGTTGAAAATATCGAAAGCCTATTTGATGAACTGAAAGTTCTAAGAAACCAGTGCAATAAACTACTATCGGAAGCAAAGCTGGTGGCAGACAACATTTCTTCAGATTTACTTTGTGAAAGGTCATTTCCAAAACAAAGAGTGAAAAAAAGGAAACTTGTTATGTAGTGTTATATATTCCATAGTCACCAATATTTATATACATTGTCAGTACACGTTATTACAGACTTCCGACTACATGATTATTTGCCTTACACACATTTTATATGAACAACATACAACAACAAAACATCAGCCGTGCATCTGCTGGTTGCTCCCATTTCACAATGGGGCCAACCAAACAACAGTCTAATTCCCATACATCAAATATAACATACTTACTTTACTACAAAGCAGTTATGTTGCCCTACTAAAACAGTCCGAAAATACATAATTACGTTGAATATTACTCACATATATATGCATACTTATACACGCAAATTTCCAGTGAAGTCAAGAAAAAACAGCAGAAATATATTTCCTGGCGTTTTATTTTTTTCGGAAACAGAACCTCGCATTTTTACAAAATAGGACTGTTGGTAATTGCACAGCAACGATATTGCTTTACCTAGTCAAGCAACATCTCAAATACTTTCGTGTTTGACAACCGATTTACAGTCAGTACGAAAGGTGTCACAAGGTGAAAACTATGTGAAAGGCAGAAAATACGTTTCTAATTTCGACTGAACCGTTCCATACTAAACTGTCATGAACGTGTGTTCGATTTTTTTTTTCAACGGACCCATTATTTTGAATGAAATTTATTCAACATAACTTTGACCTATTATATTTCTGTTAAAAGTCGGCCAGATAGAGTGTACTGACGTTTCGGGCGCTTAAAAATAAAAAATAGGTCGTTATCCTTTAATTTAATCCGTTTTTTTATAGTACTATTGGCAATAATGCAGCTCAGTTTCGCATGGAAGTTGGTTACTGCGCAGAGGTATGTGCACTCTACCACATACTTCCTCTACTTCTAAATTTAACCGTCATAAGGTTCTGTGATCTCGATGGCCAACCCAGTTTACCATTGGTCATCGTACGGAATAATGAGATGCGTTGTGTTAATAATCACCACCTTGGCAAGTATGCCAAATTAATAAGTAAAAAAATTCATTACATCAGATCTTTGGCAATAATATTTATTAGTAATGTATAATTTTATCTTGTGGCACATATTTCCTATTTGAATACACATGGAGTGTTCATGTTTTTATTTCGTAATTGTACTATAGTCATTATTCCAAAATAAAATTACCACTGAGCAAAGAAATTTAATTCTCAGAATCCATTATGTGGGTATCGGGAGGCAAATTGAATTTAATGCAATATTAAATAAAGGTTGGCAAGACGAGAGAACACGGTCAAGCGAAATGCGTAAGATGTTCTATATTTATTTAAAGTTTGTTAGTGTATTTCGTTATTATGATGGAAAAAGCCATTAATTTGTAATTATGGTCATCTGTAAATCTTTTATACATGTACATATATTTAGTAAACTTTGCTACAACAGTCAAAAGAAAATAAACGCATAATTTTCATAGGTTATTTTAAGGATGATGTGTTTATAATCATCGCATGTTAATTATCCAACGTAACGTATGAACGTAATGTACAACACAAAGGAAAGAGAATTTCCCACTTTGAACGTTTTACATATACTGAAGATGAACTTTTACGTAAGATTGCGTCACGACGATCGTTAATGGCATTATATAGTAGTCGGGCATAGTTCCTTGGTATTCGGACCCGAATACAAACGGCCATGTTAGATACCGGACTTCCTGCTCTGTCATCCTGGCATTCCGCCATGTTGCTAGCCAATACGTCGCCATCTTGGACCGCCATATTGGACCGCCATATTTGTAGCCAGTACGCCACCATCTTGGACCGCCATCTTGGTAACCATTATGTCATATCTTCAGGCTCTTACATTCTGAGGGTTTTCACCAAGTTCTCCCACTTTTTTCTCTTCTCCATTCTTTCTTTTTCTTTCTTATCTTCCTTTCCTCCTCTCTCATTCTCTCTTTCTTTCCTTTATCACACATTCTTTCATTGTTTGTTTACATCGGTTGTTTCTGTAGATCGCCATCTTTGTTATTGGAGTCCGCCATCTTGGTGTTTTCGTTTGTCATTAGTTCCCCCATTACTTCTCACTTTTGATACTAGAAGCGCCAATCTTGGTATTGGTTTTAGCCACTAGGAGCACTGGCACTCTCGTTCGATTAGTCATTCGGCCGCCATATTGGTTCCGCTTGAGCCTGCTTTTTTAGAACTCAAAATACCATCTGAAGTTATGTGGGATCGAACTGTTGGACCTTAGCTCGCCAGACTTATGCCTTACACCACTCGGCTATTGTGACATGCACTGGGACAAGAGTTTATAAGTAGTTTATAACTTGGAGATGAATAAATAATATATTGCCTCTCATTAACGACATTGCATTTTTATTTCTCATGTAATATTTAAATGTTTTTTTATTTACATACCAATAATTTTTAAGTATATATTTTTATAATATCATTTTTATTTCTTATATACTTTTAAGAATCTATTTTTTATTATATTTTTATTTGTAATTTTATTCTTTTTAAAGTATTTATTTTAAATTTAACTTTTTCATTAATTTTTTTAAAATTATCACAGGCTTAAGTATTTTATTTACATGTAGGGGCTAATTTCTCATCTTTACTCGACATCCACTTAACCTACCACCACACTCTAGTCAACATCATGAAAGGTGTACCTAATAATAATAACAGCAAATTTTTTATACAAAAATTTTTGTAGACATAATAAAATATACATAATCAGCAAAAAACTATTATTTTTATTAATGGTCAGGGTTCACTGCTCGATGTCTGCCTCGGCCACCCAGGAATTGTAGCAGACAGGGAAATCCCACAACTTGACATAGGCCCTTTCATTATGCCTTTTCAGCACATTTCCCACCAAATACACACCTGTAAACTTCGTTGGCTGGAGCTCCTTGGTGTAAAAATCACCATGGATGGGTACATTGTACAGATCTGCGAGATAGTAGGTCCTCGGAGCATACTTACATATACGTCGCACACAAAACAGTTCTGGGCTCCAATTCTCTGTGAACCCTTTCTCAAAGATTCCTTTCTGTTTGGAGATGTGCACCATGTCACCTATCTTGGCTTTAGGCTTGCATGGGTCCTTCCTCTTCGGAATAGCATACACAGTCCGAACCAGGGAGTCGTCCTCGACATCTTCGGGCTTCATGTGAGTGGTCGAGTGCACTGTAGAATTATACTCGCGAACGAGTTTCGGCAGTAGCTCAAGTCACTTGTAGCTACAATTTTCTGCGAAATGCTTCCACATATCGCCCTTCAGAGTCCTGTTGAACATCTCGACAATTGAAGCTTTGATATTACTGTATGTGGAATAATGAGATATGTTATGTTTCTTCATCATGGCCTTGAACTTTGCATTGTAGAATTTATTGCCGTAGTTGGTTTGCAAATTGGGTTGGGATGCATCCTCCACTCAACACATCTGCGATGGCCTCAGTGATGTAACGTGTATTCTTCGACTTCACCGGGCTGGCCCGGGCTAATTTGCTATAGGCATCGATGACTGTCAACTTGTATTTGTAGCCTTTGTTGACTTGAGCATACGATATCATCTCTACGAGGTCGGCTTGAAACAGATAGTTCATTCCACAAATCATGATCTTGCGACGGTGGTAGTTGCCCCATGCAACTGCATGCAGATCATTGGCAATACCCAATCGATTCATCGTATCTACCCTGCCTCCTTAAGTTCTTCCATGATTGAAACTATCTCATCGGTGTGGGAGTAATTGTCAACACTTTGCAAAGCAAGCATTAGCTGCAGCCTATCAACCAGTTCGTTCGGATCATCCCAAAACACATAGTCAATGTTATTGCCTTAGTACATCTTCTTCAGACCTTCACCGCTTTTCAGTGATAGGCTGCTGAAGAGGTCTGCAAGAATGTAGATTTTTTTCGTGATCTTTGTCCTTATAAAAATCAATCTTGGGATCATTATCTTGATAAAGTGTATACGTGAGTTCGAGCAAAGTCTTGTATTCCAGCAGGTCATATTCTGTAAAATCCCTGGGGAATCTTGTAAAATAGAAGTTCATATAGCCCAGGTGTTCCACATGTTGTGTAATTGAGAACTTGGATACTACCACTTGGTAGAAACTTAATTTCATCAGCATCGAGGAACCATTTATCATTGTGCCTGTTTACACCATACATTGTATCATTATTACAAGATGTGTATGATCGTATGTAACATCGAGCTAGAGCATTAGATTTTAGGGCATTCTTCTGTGCTTACTTCTTGTGTGGCAAATCCACATCCGATCCATCATCCTAATCTGACTGTAATTCATCATGTTTTCGCTTCTTCATAGGCTCAGCAGTATCATCGACTTCAGTCTTCATGGTTACGGGTGCTCCATAGCTGTCCCTGAGGTCATCGAGACGACGAGTAATGGGCTTAAAAATTTCTTCATTTTCAAATTTGTGTGAAAGTTTGGCTCTCTTGGCGAGCAAATACTTGGAGCGAACAGACTGAATCACCGATGTAGTTCGCTGGTAATGTCTGACAATGCACTGAATAAAGATTCTCACTGTTGCCCTTTTTTATAAGATTAGTCATGAGTATTTGCCAAGATTCTTTCGATCTTGCCCAGGTGTCCGCTGCAGACTTCCAATATGTTTCTTCTGTAATTTTGAACATCGGTTTTCTTAGAGAGGTGGGAAATCGAAGTAGTAAAGCATGGTTTATGGAAACTTTAAGACCTTTTACTGTCTCTTCATTTTGTGCAGATGCCACATTCTATCTGTAGGTAATTTGCCTTTGAACACTCGTTATGTGCTCGTCCATGGCCATCATATCGCGGGCTATCTCGGTCTTCAAATGATACATCTTGGCACCAAGCCCAGACAAGTAAGTGCGAAAGAATGTGGTTTGTTCGACCAACATACTGTGTAATTCCGAGATGAGAATATTACCAGTTTCGAGGACGAAATGTTTAGTAGGAGCATCATCAGAATGTTCGGGTTCGCCAACATTTCGAAATATTCTTCTACCATCATCAAAAGTTCGATCGTTTCTTGGTACGAGACAACCTCCATCTTAGTCTTTGTCCAGCCGCAGCTTGAGGCTACTCTGCCCGAATTTCGATATGCTGTAACTCATTCTCGATGGTCGACGATGAACTGGTCGAATCCACGTCGGAACCTGCCATTATATTGAGGCCAGTAGTTTACAATCATCAAAAATCAGTACTTGTCTTTCCAGCACAGGTAATAATAATCTTTGAATTCTACAAACATCATGTCCGTATTGATGTGGTCGTCGTACACATGCCACAAGTTCATATAGTCCATGCGAAACAGTACCAACACATTAGCATTATCGCGAAGCATCTGTTTGGGTATGCACGAATAAGTCTGTCCAAGGCACACACAGTCCATGCATGGATGTCGTCCCATGCTAAAGTACTCTTTAATACGAAGTTTGCTTCATGCAGGTGAAGTCATCAAACACAAATATCGAGTTTCGCAGTGCTTTGTTCGGAGGTACGATTATCACTGCATGGGAAATAATCCATGCCTTCCACGGCCTCCAGTACTCATGCCAATCTCTGGTATTTTGGTTGATGGAGCGATTTGGAGTACAGGTACATGTTTTTGAACCAAAGACCATTCTCTTCTTCCAGCAGACTCAGTAGGATGCATGTCTTGCCACAATACGATATTCCCGCGATGATGCACCTCAATGTATTGGGAAATAAGCTTCCATGCCATGATTCATGGAAGATAACTTCGTCTTCAGCATGAATGGATATGGGTAGAGTAACATCTTACTTCAAGATCTGAATAACAGTTTTGTACTGTTTGGTTTATAACACACATTGGAGGAAAAGGAGGAGGAATTTGGTGAGGAGGGGGTGGAGGAGGGAAGTTGCAGAGGAGGGGGAGAAGGAGGAGTAAGTAGCATAATCAAGCTTCTTGATGACATTAAGCACATTTTAGAATATTCTTAAACTTATCACATCGGAAAACTGCCCACGGCAGAATTCACATTGACATGTCATATTGGAATATGTGATAAATCCGTTCTGTTCCAAGTCTAGAATCATACTGAAACAAAAAGTATAAAAGGATTGTATTTATAATTATCTCGCTCATTTCACTGTGATGTCTCGATAAGTTAAGACCATAGCCAGAAGCAGGGTCATCGATACGCTGATCAACAGTCTGCCGTTCGAACTGCACATTTCCGGATACAAGTTCTTTAGGCCGGGAACCAAGCTAGCCAAAAGGCTGTCCTGCTGCGATATGGGCATCAACGTTCTGGACGAGGTGTGCAAGCAACACGACATCACCTAGTAGGAGGTGAAAGTGTACGAAAGCGACGCAGCAGGAGGAAGCAATAATGAAATCTCAACCAAAATTGCTGCTCACGAACATGGATTTGGAACTATTTGCATGCAAATTGAAGTTACCTAAGTTTAGAGGAGTGTTTATGAGAGATGCTTTACCCCCTAAACCAAAATGTAATGAGTGTACCATAATTAATCTGGCCACAACAGCCGGTCCTGGCACCCACTGGGTAGCATATGTAAAAAAGGGTAAACATGGAGACTATAATTACTATTTTGGAAATTTGCATCCTCTACCCGAACTGCATCTGTACCTGAAAATGGTAAAAAACTGACTTACAACTACGAGCTTGAACAGATACCAAACAAGTGGAAATGTGGTAACTAATGTCTTCGCTTCCTGGTTCACTCGTACAAGTAATTGTATATAATAACTATACACAGTGAGAAAACCGTCAGTTATGTCGATAATGCTTACCTTGACGGGCCGTAGCTCCGAGTTTGTGCTGTACATTTTCCTCCACTCGACCTCGAGGGGGAATGGTCCATAGGTTTGGTCGATTTTCAAACCTACAATATGATATTGAACATTGAAAAAAAAACTGCAAGATGTATTTCGTGAAAAGCGGTAATGTGTCTCGTGAGGTGTCGCTGCCCATAGGATCTTTCAAATTAGACATCATTGCAAGGTATAGAGAATATTCGCTGTCTCCCGACACAGAATTCGAACTACATGGAAATTATAATACTCTGAAGAGCATCATCAGATGCAGCAAAGACATAGACTTTACGAAACCAGATTCCATTGGACCGATGCTGGGGTTCGAGCCATGCATTTACGAAGCTGGAAAAACACACGTGTTGTTGCAGCCTGTAAACATGTTACCAGTCAATGTGATACGAATAAACTGCAATGTGGCGAGCGGTACATGCCTCAACAGCATGCCGAGCATTACACTGCATGAGTTTTGCTGTTGGTTCCTCCATGTTATGAACTGATTGTGGCACCGCAAAGCATCATTAATGTTCCAGTCGCCATGGAGAGAGCACATGAGGTGGTAGTGACAGTCGTCAACCAGCACAGAGAGTTGGTGAACTTTCGAAACGAATAAATCGCCCTATGCCTGCATTTGAGAAGATGGAAATAAGATTTGCACCCACCAGAATCTATAAAACCAAGCAGCACATCAAACTTGCAATCAGTACATCACAAGTCTCCTTGGTGTTAACACGTGTTAAAGAGATTTTCCTCCGCAATCTTGGCTACGAGGACGATCGTCATCAACGATTTCCTAAACATCGAAGAGCCAACCATTTTCGAAGATAGCATAACGAAGGTGCAACTTCATGCATACCAGCCTTACCTGACCAGGCCATATATAATACCATCGGAAGTTATGATAACGGTCCAACACCAGGATATCTGCACTCATCCTTGTCAGTCTTTCCTGCGAATTAGGGGGACTCTAACGGAAGAAGATGGGTTCGACCTGGCATCGATGAAAATAACGAGCAATGGAATTCTTCACCTGATCGATCGCATCACGTATTTGCTCAATGGTGTTGAGGTGGACCAGTCACGAGATGTGGGCATAACCTCAACTATAAAAACTACCTTTCGCTCACACAGAATGAGCTGTCTGCAGTCATGATGGCAGGCTGGGGAATCGAAGATGACTACAGTGTTCCTATATACCCTGGATGCAAGTTCGAAGTGTGCATTCCGCTCTTCACGCTATTGGGATTTTCCGAAGACTACAAACGAATTATCTTCAATTGGAAGCAGGAACTCGTGCTGCTCCTAGCCAATACGCATATGAACACCATCATGGGTATGGGAGGAAACCTAGAGGCAGTGGAACTGAAACTACATTCTATTTACTGGATGCTGCCTCGTATGCAGTTGAGCACTGAAGAATGCATAAAAATGTTGAAGAATGTGGAATGTGGTAACAAACATCGGTGTGGCTTTCATGCAGTGGAGTCTAGAAACATACCCCGAATTTCCAGCAATCCAGCGCATCAATTGGATGGTGAAGCCCAGCTTTGCTTCTGAGAAACTGAGGTACATCATCGTTTGGCTATATGCCGGAAGACAGCACAACGCGAGAATGAGCTGTTCGCAGTTGGTCACATGTCAAATAGAAAATGTGAAAATATATTTGAATAGCGAAAGCTACTCATATGTGGATTTGAACATGGACTTTGAAAATGGACTGTACCTGCTGGCATATTAGATGTATGCTGAATTCCGATCGTCGTATTATGGACGCACCCAATCTACGATATTAAGCCGTGATACTTTCAAGAGATTGGCCTCGCTCATGATATTCAATGTGAGTGAACAGGATGAGCATATTACCTCCAATGTAATAGACTGCAGGATCGAATTCACTACACATGGAAATATTCCTGCCAGCACGTACACATTCTGCCTGATACTTCACAACCAGCTTGTATCGTAAAATTACCTGAGACAAGACAGTTTAAATACTGCCATGAGCAAAGCTGAGAATATATAAATAAAACTGCTCACACACTAGAACTATTTAGCCGACTTTGAGTATAGACAGGAGCAAGATGTACTGCAATCTGCTAGGCTTCCAGAGCCAGAGCGGATATGTGCTCAAGGGGATCGCAGTGAACTATGACGGCGTTGGTAAGATGTGCAGTGCGAGTATGGTTGTCCTTCGCTGTGCAAGCTGACGAAACGTTTTGATGACCAACACCGGCATGTCTTCGACAGGTCAGAACCTGCACCGACACATCTGTGACATATGCATGGAGGAACGCACAGTTGCTGCACAAATGGTAAGCCTCGTCCTTGGACCATGAATCTGCTAGACACAAGATCGTCCGACTCGAAGCAGATTTTAAATAAATTATTGTTTTTGCTGATTATGTATATTTTATTGTGTATACAATAAATTTTGTGTAGAAAATTTTGCTCTGTGTTATTTATAAGGTACACCTTTCTAGATGTTGACTAGAGTGTGATGGTTAGGTTAAGTGGATGTCGAGTAAAGATAAGAATTTAGCCCCTACATGTAAATAAAATATTTAAGCCTGGGATAGTCAAAAAATATTAACGAAAATGTAAAACTTGAAATAAATGTCATAATTTAATAAAAAAATACAATTAAAAATAATATTCTAAAAATAAATATTCAAAATATATATAAGAAAGAAATAATATAATAAAAATATATATTAAAAAAATTATTTGTGTGTAAATAAAAAAAACCATTAAAAATTACATAAAAAATAAATGTTATGTCGTTAACGAGAGGCAAGATATTATTTATTCGTCTCCAAGCTATATACTACTTATAAATTCTTGTCACAGTGCATGTTGCAATAGCAGAGTGGTCTAAGGCGTAAGTCTGGCGACTCAAGGTCCGATGGTGTGATCCTGTACTATTACAGATGGTATTTTGAGTTCTAAAAAGGCAGTGCCCAATATGGCAGCCGAACGACCAATCGAACGAGAGCGACACCAGCTGTGGATAAAGCCAGAACAAATATGGTGGCACTCCTAGTGGCAAAAGACGGTACTAATAGGGCAATCAAATGACAAACTAAAAAACCAAGATGGCGGCGTCCAGTAACAGCCGATGTAAACAAATGATGAACGAATGGTAGAGAAAGGAAAGAAATAGAGAATGAGAGAGAAAGGAAAGAAGAAAGGAGAAGGAAAGAAAGCGAATTTAAGGAAGAGAAGAAAGAAAAGAAAGAATGCAAAGGAGAAAGAAAAAGGAACACTCGGGGAAAACCCTCGGGGATCTCCCGTTAACCCCGCCCTTCATTCCGACGCCCCCCCCCCTATTCTCTTACATCACCTCATCGGCTCTCAAGACCTAGCTGCTAAGATCCGCCCAAATCTCTTTACTCACTCACTCATATGTTAAGTGTATTAGAGTTGAATCATGAAATAATTGTGACTTTCAAATAGCGTAATACTAAACCAACGAATTCAATTTAGTAACCATAATATAATGCGTGGATTAAAGAGTTCGAAGGCCTATGTCGAGTATTGAAACCAATCGAAATGTAATTCCTTTAAGTCATTAATAGACACCTAAAGAATTAGCGGGTTCGATTTGGCACACGCTAGAATTCAAAACACGTGCCGTTATATAACTTTAGCCATTGGTCCACACGGTGTTTGACACCTCCAAAGAGAACGGTGCCCAACTGTCGCCTTCCACTGTGACAGCACACTGAAAAAAAATTAATGTGTAAATTTACACATACACATTTTTGGTGATTTTACATTTTGTATGTGTTATTTGTAAAAAAACAGCTACAGTACGTGTAATTTTACACAAATGTTCTTAATAATCCAGAGAGTAATACATATCTTTAGTAAAAATGCGTTAATGTATGACTTTTTAAACACAATGTTGGGGTTAATTTACACATTAGTAGTATGTGTAAGAATACACCCACTTACTGTATTAGAACCTTGAGTTAAGTATTTTTACAGCTCCGTAGTCGTTTGTATGAAGACCCAATGTCATTCTATAGTTTTACATATTCAATTGTGTAATTTTTACAATGACTGCGCGCGCGCGCGTGTGTGTGTAAACTTGCATTACAGTCTGGAGTATCTGTGTACCTATGTGTGTATCTGTGTACCTACAAATTTTTAGATATTTTTGCATTTATATGCGTAATTTGCTAAAACGAGCACAGTGTTAGTAATTTTACAAAAATGTTCCTGTCAATTCAAATATAATTACAAAATATGCGATCTAGAGGTATGGAGTAGAACTACTTGGAACTCCTTGTGTGTGTTCAAAAGGAAAACTTATTTCCCACTGATGGAATATGCTGGCTTTTGTATATAACTACGTATTCTATATCGAACATAATAGTCCCCCCACCCTGATTGCTATATTAAATTATTAGCCAGTTATTTGAATCGCATGACCTTTTCTGTCCTCTGCGAAGGGGCAAAATCAGAGAGTAAAACCATTTATGCTGGAGTGCCTCAAGAAAGTACACTTGGCCAAGTTTTATTTAATCTTCATATATAAGATTTACCGAAACCAGACCACCGGCAGGTGCAATTCGTTTGCTATGCCGATGACACTGTCATATTTAGCCGCTCACACAACCTTGGCATAGCAATACGACGATTACAAACTGCCTTAACAGCCTTTCAAGAATATTACACGAAACGGCGGATTAAAATCAATATCGAGAAAAGCGAGGCGATCGTTTTCACGCGCAGGGCACTATCCCAAGCTGCGAATCGTCCACAAATCACTTTATTTGGCAAACCCATACCCCATAAAGATGTAGTTAAATATCTAGACGTACATATGGACAGAAAGTTGGCCTGGAAAGCACATATAGGCGCCAAATGCGTAAGTGCATACGCCAGACTCTCCGCCTTATACCCTATACTTAATAGGCGAAGTACCATAACACAAAACACAGCAATATTGCTATATAACATGCTCATACGGCCTGTTATAACATATGCTGAGTCCACATGGGGCCATGCAGCTAAAACACATATCAAGAGACTGCAGATTGTGCAAAATAAACGCCTGCGAATTGCGGCAGACGCACCTAAATACTGCCCCATTACAGATCTGCATAACGAACTCAAAATCGAAAACTAGACGAGCACTTCGTCAAAATGGCGGAAAAATTTTACAATGAGTGTGCCACACATGCCAACCCGAAAATATCTAGTCTCGGCGATTATGAACCTGACGAGACTCATAAATATAAGCGGCCTAAAAGCATTTTAGCTCACAGGCTGCCTTAAAACACCGAAACCCGCAATACAGGCTCTCAGTTATGTATCCGACTAACAAATTTATCCCGGAAACCCGTAATTCTGCGATACAATTAACTCAAAATACATTCTTTGACAAAATAACTATCACAAATTAGCGAAGCACTATGTGATCACAGAACAGGGCGAAGCAGGCTCTGTGCAGTATTCGGCTCGGAGATGGTCCTGTGATTCACATTGCACCCAAACTGCACCACTCACACATGTGCTACAAAGCTTCTCACATCCAACAGCTGTTTGTATGCATGACCCGTCGCCACTGCAGATTCCAAGGCAGTCACTCGCAGCATACACAGCCGTACAAAGGTTCTGGAAGTTGGTCAGCAACAACTCCAGAGATTGGCTAGCAGTGAGATGGCATGTGGCGTAGGGTGCGCTCTGCAGAGGCTGGTGAGGGAGGTGGAGTGGCACACCAACACTACACTAACACTCACTCACACCTCCATTGACATACACTAACACACCTCTACCCACAGCTGCACGCGAGGTCACATACAAGGTGATAGAAATATTACCTCTAGTTTAAAGTTTCTTGTAATTGCCTGTAACACATTAACACTCTTTCCTGTGCTACAGAGAGATGGCTGGCATCTGTCAGGTGGGTGGCTCAGTTCTGTCCCCCACCACCAGGGCCGCATAGCGCGACCCTGGTTATCAACCTAGATACGACCTCATTTCATTTCACTCTGCATCACATTCACAAAGTCTATCTTCGCACACTAACACCACCCTACTTTCTCCAGCCCTAATCCAATAACGGCATTACATTTATCCTCCACGACTTTCACATAGTTTTCTCCAGGCCCTCTCCGCTTTGCCTCGTTTTCTATGCCCCTTACTAGACCCTTCTTCTTTCGGGGTGTGTCCATGGATACAATTGCGGTCATGGCACCAGACAACCCTGCTATAGCCGCGATGCATGCGCCCATTTTATTAATTAAACCCGACCTAAAGCGTAAAGGGCTTTCCCTGAGATGCATCCCATTCTCCGACCGTCTTAGCTACTAACATGCATGCCTGAGGGCACACAGAACTGCGAAGGTGCTCACGTTGGCGTAGTGAGATTTGGGGGCTCGCCAAAAAAAAAAAAATTGAAGATGATTGATTCCCACGTTTTGGAGATAACATATTATAACTCTGATAAACAACCGAGTTAGAAAAACGGAGTGAAATAACATGGAAATAATAAAAATATACATATACAAAGTATATGAATTAACATGACGCAATTGTAAAAGGACATATTCTGACAGTCAAATTGCTTAGCAAAACAGTGAAAAATGTACAGAAACTGTGTAATTACAATTGCAGTGAATCTGCTATTTTACTTTTGTGTTAGCGAGAAAATAAACCCACACAGTTGCGAAAATACGATTGCCATGTCCGTGTACATTCAATTGCGTTAGAGCGAAATTATACAAATGTTGCAGTTTATTTTCTGCTACATAGTAATAGTCATTTAACACCGCTTTATGTAAAATTAGCTGTACAAAGTATATGTTATTTTACTAATTGAACACAAGAATTTTTTAGGTCTCTAGTCACTAATGATAATCTTTGACTCATTTTCCTCCTATAGGATGATAAATCACGTAGGAGAAACTACGTGGTTGAAAGAGGTTGCAACTTATAATTGTATGTAAATATTACCTGCCTTTGCGTTTATTAATATTTGTATTAATTCGTGAATGTAGCTCCCTAAGGAACTGGTTGTTTAATATATACATAAATGCTGACCTGGTTTGACTATGCTTGTTGAGATTTAAATTTTAATATACGTACAGGAATTACGGCTTATCAAGCGTTATTCGTTTCGCTGAGCGAAACGAGTTACTGTTTATTTTCGCCCGTTCCGCAATGCTCTGGATATATAGATGCGAGCATTTTTATTTTTTTATTTTACGCCAAAGTGTAGAATGTCGTCTCGCTGAACTAACATCGAATGAATGAGCCGACCAAATGCAGAAAAAGAGGACTTCATAAATCAATTGCGTTACGTTAAAGAGGAATGAGATTTAACTACGCTTTTTTTTTCTTCCACTTTGTAGTATAATGTGTACATAACAGTTTTTTTTTTATAAAAAATGCGAGGATATAATTTATTCATGTAACCAACCATTCCTGCATTTTATTTTGCCATTTTAAACCTAATATTCGCTCAGCTCTTACCAAAGGCTCCTGTTTTCCACGGAAATTTTCCGGTGCTAGTTGTGCTGCCAAACACATTGGCTTAGCTCCGCTTTCCAGATTTGAGGGCTTTATTCGCTGCTCGGCTTACTTGCATGCCCGCTAAACATGGACGTTTAAGGGGTCGCGGTGGCTTACTGGTTAGGTTGCTCGCCTCCCACCAAGGCGAACAGGATTCGATTCCCGGAGGGGTAGCCCCAAGGATTTTGGCATTTTGGATTCGTGCCGGACGATGCCGCTGGTCGGCGGGTTCTCTAGGGGTATCTGCCGTCTACCCCATCATTGCATTCCGGCGCTGATCCACACTAACTTCGCTTCACCCACATCGTCTCTGAAGACATCAATGTTAGAATCCGCCCCTAATATCATCACCCACTTCACTCACTCACGGACGTTTAATAACGGAGTAACTTAATTCTCATTGGCTCAGTCGCGTAACAAAATGCCTCTCATCACAAATACACGCAGAAAACGACCAAAGGGAAGTATTAGAAATGCGCGTGCTATATTTATATGTAGCCAGCGTGTAAATTAGACTAAAAATAGGTGATCCTAGCTGTTACCTTTGCAGGGCCTGTCTGCAGTCTATACGGCACTATAGGCTGTTCATGGTAAAATAAGCACTTCTGAAAGCCCTGCTTAAGATCTACTTGTATGCACAATGTGTATTCTTCCACCTTATGTAAAATTAACATTGCCATTGGCCTCGTCACTTTATTCAAGCGTCGGTCAAGTGCAATTGTGTAACTATTACAAAAGAAAGGGTTTTGCATAACTGCTTATTTTTACACTTCAATGCATTAATAAAACAGAAAGCAAAATAAATTATTTCAATAATCACAAATGTTGCCTGACAATTCTTATACGACGTTAAGATATGGAACTACTTTCCATTCATCGTTACCAACTTCAATGGGCGCATGTCACTCAGTGCGCCCGTTAAAATTTATGCAGGTAAGGATAGTGACATTTTTCTAAGGTTTATTTCAAAAGTGCTCACTTTATTGTGGACAGTCTTTACCAGTAAATACTCTAAGACTTCTTTAAGCATTTACACAAGCGACCTCTGTTTCTTTGTCCATGAACTCGGGAGCTCTGAGATGAAATCCATTTCTTGTTAGCTGTTTGGGAAAAAATATAGAAATATAATTTTAGTGGAATTTGTACGTTGGAGAAGTGTTTTAAAGGGCCTCAACAGTAAAAAAAATTCCCCTCTCACGGTTTCGCCTGGCCTTAACATTGCAACATCAATGGACAAAATCACATACAATATTTGCGAGTATTCTGTTTCCTCAGAATTCTAAGCGGAGACATAATTTCAATAGAGCAGTGTTCAGAGAAGATACCGCATTGTTGCCGTAAAATTTCGAGCGATTTTTGCTATCTTTAACTATTCTCAACGACCATATTTATGTTTAAATACCCAAATTTATGAATTTATGAAAATATCGACTGTTATAAATACACTTACATTTAAATAATCTATAGCTGCTTAAAATTATAATTGACACACTCGCATACAATAAGACCGAAATTAAAAATTTAGGTCATTTTATTTTAGTATTGCGGTATACATCACGTATATTTTTACTGGAGATCATACGTGAATGATTAATGTTAATATTTTTTTATTAATTTCTTAACGCAACCATATTTTTTCATATGCAGGGACAAATATCGTTTATTCTGCATCAATTTACCGAACAAACATATTTGTTTAAATTTTTTTCCCCCATTTCGTGCACCAAATTTTCCAATGTTATTTTAACATTTCAAATCAACTCTGGTACACATGGTAGGACAATTACATGATATGTTTATTAAGAAATCAGTGCATATGACACAATTCTGATTATCTTCTTGAATATGCCGAGGAAAAAATTATTCTTCCTATTTTCATTGAAATAACAATCATTTTCAGTTTCACTGATAACATATTTAAACTGACAGAACAAATTTTTATGAGCCAACAAAACATTTGTGTGTATACGGTGAAAAAATTTAATTTGACATTAATTTATATTTATACCTGATTTTTATGTTATCTTTAATATTATTCCGACTTTAGCCCCTACAAAGATGATTTTAAAATTAATGCGTAGATTGTTAGATGAGTGAAAGCAATTATTTTGTTGTTTAAATGTTGTTTAACCATCCTAATACTTTGCAACACAGCAGAAATATTAGTTTGGCAGGTGTTTTGTTGTCTTAGTAGATTATTTATCTTATTGAACGTTAGCGTAGGGTGTAGAAGTGTTCAAAACTAGAGGGGTTTTCTTATATTTCTGGACCATATTAACAAATTTTGTAATTGTTATAACCAAGCCTGACAATAGCTGTGGTATGCTTATATATGATTATACGAAGTACACATTTCTGCAAAAATTAGAACAAGCACAATACAATTTATTATCTGTATCTCCTTGGAAAACAAGACATGTGATTTAAAAGCAGAACTATTTGGAAACTTACACAGAATGTGAGAAAATTTACAGACATATGCTGTTGATTTTTAAAATTATTTAGGAATTTCTGTTTGAAATTTTTTAACTTTTATGCGGTTATTAATTTGTGAACCTAAATTGTGAACCCCCAGTGTTTTGCACTGTTGGCCCAAATCAACCTCAACCCTTCCTTCCTACACTATCACTTAAAGGAAAAGACAGTAAGAGGTGTTTTCCATAAACAAAGTATCTCCAAAATATAAAAAACAAACAGAGTGAGAGTAAACATTGTATAAATAGTGGCACACATTTCGTCCAAAACATAATCAAATTGGGAAACAATGTTTAAAAACTCTACACTGAAAACACACGAATCCTGTTTCAATCACATATTTACTGAACATAAATCATACCTACATATATTTACCCTATATTAAAATATACAATTCCATTTTTCGAACACACAATAACGAACTCATAAAATACCCAGTAAATGGATTTCAAAGCCCAGAAACTTCCTTCTTGCACCCTACACCATCCTTTATATTTTAATACTTCATAAAAGGTATCAACCAAACTAATAATTTCAAAACAATACAAAGTCCTCATAAACAGATCAACAATGAATTTAAAATATTTTAAAAGCAGCTCAATTCCGTATAATAGTACTAGAAACTATAAGTCTTTGTACCCTTTTCCTCCTTTCACTTTAAAACAGGGCTGAAAGACTCTTTTAAAAATGGCTTCATAAGAATACACTACTTCGCCATTTTACAACAGTATAAGACTTTAAAACATCATATTCACCCAAAATGTACCTTTAAATCTTTGTTTAAACTTTAAGATCTTACTCATCGCTCCGTGCCACTGGGGATTGATCTTAGTTACCAAAGAACCAATAGTTATATCGCCGATATACTTTGTCAACTCCAATCCCACCCCAACACACACTCACTTCCACAATCTCCTAATCAAGCATCAAAACTCAAGAGTGATCCAAAGACCATGAAGATACCCTCCTCCCTCTCTCTACAATATCGCAGTAGGCCTCTGGAGCTTCAACCATGCTATACATTCAATAGAGGACGGCCTGAGTATACTGTCCCCATCAGAAAACTTTATTGTCGACAGTGAACCCCACCACAATATGTACCTTCAATCGAAACACCGGCTACAGAGGAGCTAGAGATATTCTCCCTACCAAAATCCACTACTAGAGTAGCGGCACTTCTCCTCTTTTAGCCCAATCATACTCACAAGCTCTCTCTCTCTCTCTCTCTCTCTCTCAAGCAACACACCCACCCCACTCATACGTATAACTTCAATTTCCGATACATTTTCCCTATACCCAGTTCTATTTCCATTTCAGATTCCACTCCTCTTCGGCCCAATTACTAACTCCAAAAATTCCTCGCAAGTAGTAATACTTGAGGTGTCCCACCACGACGAACTCCTCTTGCAAAACTTCACGATCGCAAAATATTAAAGTTCATATAACACTAACACGGACTTCACATGTCTAAGTTGCCTCAGTAGGATAGTTAACAGGACTTATATTCAATTCCTCCCAACTCCCAAGGGGTGTTGAGAAAAGAATATTTCCATTTTTATATCCCAAACTTAAGTTCAAATATCAGTAAAACTTTGGGTCTAATTATAATTATCTTGTCATGCACTGTCCCGGAATTCCGAACTTCACACCATTCAGACATCTGCCAAAGAAACTGAAGACAAAAAAAAAATACCTTTCCGCACCTTACTGGACGACTGCAGCTCAAAATATAAGTTAATTATTACTTGATGACTGTTGCTCAAAAGCTAAGTTGATGATTACCGCAGTTCCAATCTTTACAAGTTCTCACTTTCACTACTGGACTCCTAGGCAAAAAGAAAGTCTTTAATTTCGCCAGTAAAATTTTGTAAGTCCTTCTTCACTCGTCACACGAAGCTAAGTCCAAGAACCAGGTTATCGATGAGATTTTCAAAGTCAGCCTGCCATGCCACGACGAAACACTAAGTTCTCAAAATGGCTGATGGTCAAAAACTATCTCCCTGCCTCCTTCAAGCAAATTTTTCTAACCGATGACACCAATACTTAACTTCTCACTGCTACTCTGGTTCACTCATGCTCTAGCGCTGACACCACTCACCACTAGAGCCCCGCAACTTGGCGGACGACGAGTCTGCCCTAGCAAGCACACGCACTGGTATTTATCCGACATCAGATGCCCCCACTAATGCCTAATCCCACACCAAGATCAATCCTCAGCGCTCTCTTTACAGCAGGAGCGCCGTTTTTTCATCGAGCGCCATCTACAAAATAACAGGCCTTTTTTCTCTTTCCTTTAGGAGCAGGACAGTTCAAGCACCATAGCATCTTGCCACTTACAACTCCTGACTGCTTCCTTGCGTGGTTACCCACCACACATCCACGCTGCACAGGAATCAGGCCCCCAGGTGTTGTCGCTGTAACATTATTACTGATTTAATTAACAGTAGATATTGTGTTTTAGCAACCCATGATTGACACTCCGTCACAATTGTTCATGTAGAAACTAAAAAAATACTGAGTCCTTAGTAGGTATATTATGCCGATATGAACAGGGATCAGGGAGATGATCTGAGGATCTGGCGGCAATGTTGGATGATGTCCCGCGACCGCCATATTGGAGTCCACAATGTTGGTAGCCAAGTCAAGTATATCGTAGAATTCTAGGTGCTGATCCACGTCGAGCATTTCGTATGCCATGTCGATTTACTTTTATACTGAAGTAGACACGGAAGAACTTTGCGTTTTCAGGTGTTAGCGCGAAGCAACTGCGCAGCTTACTGAACTCGGGTTCGATGTGCTGCGGGTTTTTATACGTTTTTGTCTTCCCAGCGAAATCTAGTCCCATCGTTTCAGGTGTAATCGTAGCGTAATTTCTTCGTTTCGGAAATCCATCAATTCCTCGTTTTGGTCCACGATCGAAACAGTTACTTCGTGGATGCTCTTTGCAACGATCGGAACGTAAATGAGCGTTCTCGGAGATTCTACTATTTTATATCCAGGACCTATGGTGGGAGCAAAATCGTAAATAGTACTGCTCGGTTTCCCATTCACGTAACTGTAACTTGCCAAGTTACAGTTTATCCGTATGACGTTAACTGGAAAGATGTTTACAGTCCGGGACGACTCGTGTTTCATTCCCGCTTCGTACACTCTGACTTCGAACCCCAGCATGGGCCCGATGGTATCCGGTTCATGAAATCTATATCTGCGGTGCGAAACATTTCAGCGATCAGGGTACTCGGATTCCCATGCAGTTCGAATGCAATGTCGCGCGATAACGATTTCTTTATGAATTATTCCATATCCTTCAGCTCGTACACTCCGTTAGGAATGCTGATTTATTTCGCTTCTCCTGCCCCAATGTACCGAAATGTGGAATTCACATTTTCTTCTATGTTGGATGTGGAGCTGTACGTTTGAAAGTCTACTACCCCCACACACCATTCACCCTCCAGCTCCAAGGGATGATAAAAGCTAGCCCTCATCTCGGACATTTTACCACTCAGAATTATGGACACCGACATACGGATGAGAAAGGCATGGCTGGCACAACACTTTATATACCTCACGAATTATATCGATTTTTTCCTCCCCAGATTATAATTAGAAATCTTGATTGCTTAAAAATCGCAGGCACAAGTGTCCACAGTTACACGTGTGAGGCATCTCCTCCATTGAGTAGTTGTAAGTTAGATTACAATTTTTCATGTACTCGCGCAGTTTGGGCGGAGGTCACGAATTCCCAAAACTGTCGTAGTATATTGCATGTTTGCCGTGTTTCACATAAGCTACCCAGTGCGTGACAGGTCCGGCTGCCGTGTCCATATTAATTACGGAACATTTTTGTATCGTGGGTTTAGTGGGCAAAGCATCTCTCATAAATACTCCTCTAAAATTAGGTATTTTCAATTTGCCCACAAACAGTTACAAATCCATGTTCGTCAGTGGACGTCTAGGCAGCGTCACTTCTATTTCCTCCTTCGATTTTTTTCCCTTTTTTCTTCCTCCTGGCATTTGATCCACCTCCTTCTCTTCTTTCTCGATAGGGGTGGCAAATAAAGAGTCCTTTGCTGTTTTCTTACCCATGGCGATAGCTTCCAATGTTCTGTTTCCTCTACCTGTTTTCGGTCGTTCGAAGCTCGCTTCACGGCACTAACGATATTCGTGACTGCCCTGGCGATACCGGCCAGAGCGCCGATTGCAGGTATCAGTGCGGGCAGGAACTCTCCTACCTTATTCTTCTTCCCTTTCCTTTTGGTCTTTCGAGGGTTGTTCTGCGAAGACTTTATCCTTGTACGTAATTTCACGCCTAGTTTCACCTTGGATTTCATGATGTTGGAAAAAAAAATCTGCCTATAGTTCATTTCCTTGTTTAGGGGGATAGGAATGTCGAGTTTTTGCTTGCAAATAAACCTCATCCAGCGAGTTGATAACTGAGTCATTTCTCTTGCTTGGTTACACATAAACAATCTGGCATGGATGGTGATCCCATGGTCGGATTTCACTGTCTTTTCCACACAACGAATCGAATTAAACTGGCCTACAAACGAAACATATTCTTCTTTTATACTTTTCTTTTCGTACCATAGCTCCATAGCCCCAACTCCCCATCGCCTATCGCCCCATTGCTCCATAGCTCCATTGCCACACCGCCCTATCGCCCCATCGCCCCAATGTCCCATCGCCCCATAGCCCTAATGTCCCAATGCCCCATCGCCCAACCGACCCATTGTCCCATCGCTCCATCAATATTTCGCAATCTTTCACAATCTTTCGGTTTGTGCCCTCCATGCATATGTATATAAATTACATTCGTTCACCAACTGTACGATGCATGCATATATTAGTTTATAAATGCAGTATTGAATATCGGCCATTTGTCGTATGGCACATGTCAGATGCTGGTTAAAATGTATAAATACAATCTTTTTATACATTTTCGTTTCAGTATCATTTTAGACTTGGAACAGTACAAACATAAAATGTCAATTATGCATCTGCTGTGCAGCTTCTGCGGTAAAGAATTCACAGCTTTGCCGAATTTACGGCGACATGAAATAACGACCTGCGGAATGGAAAGTTCGAATGTGACTTTTGAATGTAAATTCTGCCATATACATTTTTCTCGTAGTGATGTGTTAAAGACATTTTTAAAACTTGTAGCACTTGTTCTCTGCAAGTACAATCGGCTTCACCTGTTCTATAATATCGTAGTGGTAACATATGGTTCGCCAAGCAAGATTTTACTCTACACGTACGCATTCATGCTGAAGATGAAGCTATCTCAAACGAATTACGTCACGGTGCCCTGTTGCCTGCTAGTGTGCGAGGTATGATTTGTGGCCCGTCGGACTGTGGCAAGACATGCAACCTACGGAGCCTTCTGTAGGAACCGAAAGGGCTTCGGTTCGAGAAAGTGTACATTTATTCGAAATTTCTCCAGCAACCGAAATACCAACTGCCGACACGAGTACTGCAAGCTGTTGAATATATGTAATAGTTCCCCAGCAGTGATAACGAAGCCATCGTGCAACCGAGCGAAGCTCTTCCAAACTTGATATTTGTCTTCGACAATATTGCCTGCGAAAAACCAACTTGCATTCAAGAGTACTTTAGCATGGGATGGCATGCATATGTGGACTGTGTGTATCTCGGCAAGACTTATTCTCGCATACCCAAACAACTGCTTCGAGTATAATGCTAATATGTTTGTGCTGTTTCGCATGAACGACACTAATTTACGCCATGTTTACGACGAAAAGGTCAATACGGACATGACATTTGCAAAAATCAAATATATATGTGCCTTGTGCTGGGAAGGGTAATACGGATTTTTGTTGATCGTAAAGGACTGTCCACTATATAATGGGAGGTACAGACATGGGTTCTATCAGTTTATCTTGAGAACACAACGATGATTCAAGGAAGAATTTCCAAATTTGGCGACATCGATCACCACGATGACCACGAATGTTGCAAAAATCACTTCGCTCCTGCTGGTAGAGAAGACTTGTCTCTTATCGGTATAAAACTGTAAAGTGTGAAGAACAAAGCGGTTAGTAGTATTATGTGACCTATTCTGGGACACCAGGATGCTCGCTGAGGACTGGAGGATCCTAATTAGCATAATTTAAGGTTGCAGGCTGAGAACAGGTTACCGTAGAATTTCCCTTTATCCCTTATTCCCATCCAAAACAGTCGATTTCACATACAAAAATTCCCCTTTTTCCCTTTTTCCCCCTCAACATTTTCCTAATATCCCTCGCGCCGCCAGTGGCCATGTTGGCAGCCTGTGCTGGCTGTATCTTTTGTGTCCTAATGTGGATAATCCTTGCCTGATCCCACATTGTGATGTTTGACTCAACGTGGAGATGGAGGAGATATTCTATGACAGCACTCAGGACCGCCATCATGGATCACGAGCACCACTGACTAACAATATGGCGGACAATTGTCAACCAGCTGGGTATGAAGTCCATTTTGGTGGCCAGCACATCGCCGGCGGCGGCGGTGGGTCATCAAGGCGTCACGAATGATCGGATCTCGTATAACACTGCCACCAGCGGGGTCAAACATGGCCCATGCTAAGTTGTCTGTAATTTCTTAACCATTTATGTTATAGTTGTCAAATTCATAACATAGGCTCAAACCACGACTAGGAGAAGGGTCGTGGGGTCAAGTATCCCCGATGTCAACTTATAAGCATAGTTGGCTATAATTTCCGAACCATTTAAGTTATTATTGTCAAATTAATAACATAGGCATCAACCACGACTAGGAGAAGGGTAGCAGTGTCAAGTGTGCCCAATGTCAAATTATAAGCATAGTTGGCTATAATTTCCTAACCATTTTAGTTATAGTTGTAAAATTCATAACATATACATCATCCTCGACTAGGAGAAAGGTCGCGGGGTCATGTGTGCCATATGTCAGCATATCAGCATAGGTGGGTGTAATTTCAGAACCAATTGAGTTATAGTTGGCAAATTCATAACATAGACATCATCTACGACTACAAGAGGGGATGCATTGTCAAGTATGACCTATATCAGTCTACCAGCATAGTTGGGTGTAATTTCCGACCAATTGGAATTATATTTGGCAAATTCATAACATATACATACCTACGAATAGGAGAGGGTTTGTAGGGACAAGTTTGCCCCATGCCATCGTATAATAATAGTTGGCTGTTATTTCCGAACTGTTTGAGTTATAGTCACCAAATTCATCCCATGACTAGGAGAGGGGTCGTGCGGTCAAGTACACCCTATGTCAGTGTATAAGCATAGGTGGGTGTAATTTCCAAACCATTTGAGTTATAGTTGGCATAATAAAACTGTTAACATCCGCCATTACTAGGAGAGGCATCATAAGCGATTTCCTAGTAGTAGCCAAAATGGTAGATATCCTCAGCTGGTCGCCAATTATCCTGGGTAGACATAGGTCGTCGATACTAATATGGCTGCCTCAATACATGAAATTGAGCAAATGCACTTTCTGGGATGGCCATGTTGGGAGCCAAAAGAGGCCTTGAGGCAGGCGAAGATATCGCACATGTGCACATATATCGCCTCCACTATGGTGGTGGCCATCTTAGCAGTCAGTTATTGGGTCACCCTGACAGCACTTCCATCTCTTATATTACATGTGATATACAATGCATAACATATTCATAACCCCGACGACGAGAAGGTGCGTATGGACAAATGCCAGTCTGCCTGCTTCCCCATTCGTACTCACCTCTCTCTCTTTCTCTCTCTCTCTCTCTCTCCATCTCTCATGTTCCCTCAGTGCCTAGGCAAGGCCTCACACACTTCCTCGCCCACTCTCAACCCTCGCCACCATCACCAACCAAACTACATCGTGCTCTCTAGCTCTTGTCTTCCACCCCTCCTCCAGCCACCATCACTCCGGGCCACATTTTCTCGGGCATTCGCCACAACCTAGACAAGCTCCAGCTACATCACCACGTGTCGACCCCCGAGCATACTTGTAACAGAGAGGAGACACCCTTTCCGACCCTCGCGCTCATGGTATAGCATAGACATCCACCATGACCAGGACAAGGGTCGTGGGTCTAGTATGTCCCATGACAACATATAAGCATACTGTTATAGTTATTGTTGCAAAATTCATAACATAGGCATCAACCACAACTAGGAGAAGAGGCGCAGTGTAAAATTTGCCCTATGTGAACTTAGAAGAATAGGTGGCTGTAATTTCCGAGCCGTATAACATAGGCACCAAGTGTAGGTGTGTGGGGGTCTCTCTAACAGCACTTCCTACTTGTTGGTTTACTGGTAGCCATCATGGGCGCCCACCACCAACGGCGTTCGTCATTGCACAAATGGCCATCGTCTGCGAATTGCCCGCCCCACTACCAGCCCCACAAGTGTGATTTCCATAGGTGTCATATTCATAGCCCAACCATATTGGTAAGGATACATTACGACTACCAGCTCACCGTCATGTGTACAAATAGACGCCGTCGGTGCACTGGTCACCAGCCACCATTTTGCTGCACAGTGTGTTCTCCATGACGGTGGACCGAATTGACAGAGCAGGAAGTTCTGGTCGTTCGAACCGTTTTGTTGTCAAATTCATAGACCAACCAACCATATTGGTATGAAAACATACGATCAATGGTTCAAAAGAAAGCAATATAATTATAACTGTTTAAATTAATAGACACGCAAGTGCACGAGTGCACACACACATGCACGCCCACCAAACGCACGAGTTGTCACCTCACACATACACCACATGCTATAATGATAATCTTCCTATTACGAAACGAATTATCCCCTTTATTAATTGGTGTAGCAGTGAATACACACAGGCTACGAAATCGTACATATTACCTGACCACCCCCCCCCCCCCCGAACCTACAATGTGTGTACGTACTTCCGGACAGATGGTTAATACCAATGCACTAGGGAGGATCAACCTTGCACTAGTGAGTCGTGTACTGAGACTTAGTTGTATGTAATGCGGTGCCATTTACAAGTAATACACACACGCATCGCTAGACAGCAGAGACCCTACACATACAGCATCATCAACACTTGCTAGAACGATAAGCTTGTTATTATTACGAAACTAATTATCCCCTACCTTACCTGGGATAGCAATGAATTCTCGTAGGCCGTGAGCATATGCCGTCGTCAACATGATCCCACTGGAAGTAGGGACCACAATGACCGGTCCCACCTTTTCATGCATGGTAGATACCGACCAAGTACTACATCCCCACAACTACCTCCCCTTGTCAACATACATAGTAGTACACTATTGAAATAAAACAGTACATGTGCCCTGAATCAACCTCGAGGTATTGCAGGTTCGATTATCGTAGAGAGTGGTAATACAAGTCAACATAAAAACCGACATGATGTCTTCAACAGTGTACGTTCACCAAATGTGGGAGCAAGGGCCACAATGCAAAAACGTCAACACGATGAGAGCAACCACCATTGTCTACAACTGTGGTTGTATAGACAGACAGTCCCCGACCTAAACTCGCATACCAAGCTCATCACACACACTTAGAGATAATCATATACATTGCTGTGTGTGTGTTCTCAAGTAGGCCACTAGATTACACGAAAGTAAAAATACCTACCAATCCACACGTGCATATTGCACAAGCGATGGCTAGACAAAACAATAAAACGTAGGTCATTCGACAAAAGCTATGTAAATCTATCACTAAAACAATTTGTCAGGTAGGTCGAGTGGCCTACCTGACAAATTTGGCGCCTGAATTAACCACTGGTTCTAGACACATTATTTTTCTATACCCTACTTGAATAAATAAAGTTTCGCATGTTCGATTCCCGTTGAGAGTGCATGCTGACGCTCCTACAGACAATCGTTTGTCGTCGGTACAATGTAGTGCCCATGATAGTCATACCCTACAGTTAAAGACAGCCATACACTGCCGGCTCTACCCGAACCGTCAATGCATGTACTAAGCCTTTGCAATTACAAGCAGTAATACTCTGCCTGAGCCATCAGTACCAAGCCTTTGCAATTGCAAGCAGTCATACTCTGCCCGAACCTTTAGTAACAAGATTTTGAAATTACAAGCAGTCGACATTTCTGTACCCTACTTGAATAAATAAGGTATCGCAGGTTCGATTCACATTATGAGTGCATGTCGAAACGCCTGCAGACAATCTTTCGCTGTCGGTCCCACTGACCATGAAGACGAACATGTAGTGCCCATGAAAGACATACGTTGCAGTTAAGACAGCCATACTCTGCCGGCTCTGCCCGAGCCGTCAATGCATGACCATGCATTTGCAAATACAAGCAAATACTCTGCCTGAGCCATCAGTACCAAGCCTTTGAAATCACAAGCAGTCGATACTTCCCGAACCTTTAATTTATGCACGTAGAAAGTTTCCGCCCAGCATTACTTGTTCAACTGTTCAACTATGATAACCGCGATGTTGTGTTTACCTAGGTCCCTACAGACAGCTGCTTGCTCTCCACAGTTGCCCGGTAGAGTGCATGAAAGGAAAAAAATAAAACAATATAACGATTCGCAATTAAAACACATATGCATGTTCATTCAAAATTATTGCAGCTAGAGGTTCTAAAAATGTGTAGGCAACAGCTACCCACGCAGCAGTAGGTTCAACTGTTCCACTATGATAACTGCGATGTTGTGTTTACCCAAAGTTACAAGTCTCTAACCCAAGTCGCTACAGACAGCTGCTTACCCTCCCCAGTTGGCCCCTAGAGTGCATGAAAGGAGAAAAAGTATACAACATTATACACAATGAAAACACATATGCATGTTCATTTAAAATACTTGCTGCCAGAGGTCCGGAAAATTTGTAGGGCAGCAGCTACACACAGCAGTAGGTACATTGACTAGCCAGGAGTAATAAAAAAAAGTATTTTTGTGTATTTATTTACATGCATAATCAAATCACACACATACATACATACATCTATTATGTCATTCAATAAATCCTCTGGCACTGAGTTCATCAGTAATTGCATATATCTCTTCGATGACAGAAAGATGTCCAACCCTCTGCGAGGACAGTGGCAGCTGCTGAGGGAGGGTTGTGGGGCGCAGCCCTCCCTCAGCACGCGTACCTCTGCTTATCTGCTTCTCAGTAAATAATACCGCGTACGAATACGGAGGTTATTTCGCAGTTAATGTTTTTGAGATGGACGAGACTCTTGTCACGGGAGAAATGTTTTTGGAAATGTCGAGTGGTGGGGCGGCAGAGTCTTCGCCTCGAAGTGGGTAGAGCTAGTAAAGAGAGATGACCGTAACATAGGACTAGGGGTGCTATGGGACTTCAGGGGCTCAGGCTTTTTCAGCCAATCGCATTCTGTAAATCGGAGAGAGCTGGGTGCGCCCCTACGCAAACAAAAAAATGATTTCCTGGAACTTGACAAGGCTACCAAAACTACATGTTTTGTAAGCACACTTTGCGCTCCTCTCTTTTGCAGTTGTCAAACACATTTCTTAATAATGCTCTTATTTATTTCGAATATTTTTTATTTATAGATATCGTTCAAACTTGCGCGAGCTTCAAATATAGTGTGCAAAACTCTGAATAATTTGTTGTTAATTAATGATGAGCCATGAGCATCGGTCAGAAGCAGGGTTGAATTGTTGTTCATGTCGTGTTGTGTAAACTTGTAAACAATTATTAATTCGGTGAGTAACATTTTAAACCTTATAACGACAAAAATTTTCATTTAAGAAAATAAACTAGAGCTGCAGAATTTAGGACACGCAAGGCCACAGTTAAATATAATTCAATAACAAAGCCAAGGTGGTAAATGGTTCGTATACGAGAAAATTCGACGTAAGTACAAACATTTTCGCTGACTGGCTATGAGGGTGACAAGTTAGAAATGTGTTGTTTTGTTTAATTTTTTTTTGCTAAATAAGCCTAATGATCTTGCATGGACTGTCAACGGGGTAAAATATTTAAAACATCTGGAAGGCAAAGTTAAAAGACATAAATCATGTTCGCAACATATAAAAAATGCCATAAAATTCCCATTGCTTGGTAAGGTGAACATGCATTGCCAGTTATATAGCGCGTTCAGGTTGACGAATGGATTTCGTTTACAAATATATTAATTAAGATATGCCACTTTCATCTTATGATTTAAATTTGACATGAATTTTTATGTACTGTAGGCTATGTAAATTAGTATATGGTTTTAAAAATATGTGTTTCAGTATATTTAAGTTATTATCATCATTAGTATGGTAGAATTGGTATTATTATATTATCTCTCGTCGTCTCGTGTAATATACCACACCATGTAGGTACCGGTTGGATGGTATATAACAAAAACCAACTTAATACCAATACATACCTGTGCTAGTGATTATATCTGAACCAGCGGCCACAAATTGTTGACCATTATTAATCGAGCGATGATACATTTTTCTTCAAACAACCAAAAACCACATGTAATTTTTGTATTTAGCTACATAAGCTACACTTACTTAAGCCTGTCGTACGCATTATATTTATCACTGTGCCTATATAAAAAATTATATTTGCAATGATATGAGTTATGATCGCTACAGTCCTCCCAGATTCAAAAGTCACCAGCAGCCACTGTGCGAGGACACCACCAACCAAAGTCTATCAACAATGTCACTGGGGTATTAAGAACCATGTGTATGCCTTCGCTTGGAAAATGTCAGCACTTCATCGTCATCAGTAGAATATACATCACCAGCAACTTTACTCCAGTTTTGCTTGGCAGTTGTCGACGCTTCTCCGGCATCAATAGAAGACACATCTACATCATCAGCAGACTTGGATTCCACAGATTCGTTGTCGGTGTCCTGGATAGCATCTGTGGTTTTCACTTCACATGTTAGCAGTGCAGGGCTAATATTTACAACTTCCGACGATCTGTCTGGTTCATGCTCTGCAGCACTTATAGGCCCTACTTTTTCGCAAACATCATGCTCTGTAGCACCTGTAGTTCCATCTTCACACACATCATATTCTGCAGCATTCATAATTCTTTCTTCGCGCACACCATACCCTGCAGTAACTGTAGTTCCGCATTCGCATACCAGTTTGGATCTACACAGTCCTGCGTAATGTTATGGGCGCACAAACAAACCTTAGTTTACATGACGAATCAGCAGGAAGACTAGCCTTGTTGTGTGGCAATATATGCCGTCGCATGGCAGGCAAAGACGTGATACCTTTTCATGTACCAGTGTGTCTCTTGAGGTTATCGCCTCTACCACATGCGGCACCACACATATCACATGTTAGTATTCTGGAGATCGGTCCTTTTCAACACTTGCTTTTCTCATAGCGACGAGCATGACAAAATTTGCTCCCCTTGTCAACGAACTTACTGGTATACCATTGAAAGGAAAACATGCATGTGCCCTGAACCAACCTAGAGGACCTCAGGTTACATTCTGGTAAGAGTTGCAATACAAGTCGACATAAAAACCCATCATGATGTCTACAATGGTGACGCACATGTGGGTATTTGACTAACGATGACTAGACAAGACCATACAACGTATGTCATTCGTCAAAAAAAGCCATGTGATTGCATCGCTAATACAAATAGACAGGTTAGCCGAGTGTGCCTAAGACGTTTGATATTAAGCTCTGTCTCCAGTAAAAGGGAGTGTGGGGTCGAATACCCGCTCCTGTAACCTACTTGAATAAATAAATTACCACAGGTTCGATTCCCATTGAGTGTGCATACTGACACACCTGCAGACAATCGCATAATGGCGTGCATGGGCGGTGGCAATTGCCAGTGGCGGGCGGCAAAAAGACTGAATGCGGATGACCATGTTGGAGGGTAGCAGTCTGTGGCAGGCAGTCAGAAAGGCCGGTGGTCATGTTGGCGGTTAGTACAACGAAGACGGCCATTTGCACAATGGCTGGCACTGGTGGCAGTGGCCAGCAGTCTGAATGCCACCCTTGACCTTGACCATTGGCCTTGTAAAAGACCTAAACTTCGTAAAGTTCTCTCTTAAAATATTCACCAGTCATAAATACACTGTGTCTCGTATATCGCCTACTGGGTTACAATGCCTAAGACCATAATTATTGCCTTTGGTTACAAACAGTCTCTGTTACAAATGGTTACAAGTGGTTTCAAGTGGTTACAACCACCCAACTTCTTGGTTACGACATGGTCACCATTTTCCTTATAAGTTTACAAAACCCCTGGTTACAGAACGAAGCATTATCGAATTTTTGGCTAAAAGGCCAACAGTTTGCAAAACTTAAAAATACTTTAAAAATTCCACCAGCATGGCCCTTGAGTGATGTCTAAGTGATGTAAGGGACCTGTTTCCTTGAGGAGCTTACATGTGTGTATCAAATAAGAATGCTACTTATCTCTGGTAGAAGCTTGTCCCCTCGAAGTCGCTGAACTGACCTCAATGGCGTGCACCGGCATTAAATACACAGGTACGACCTCCTGTGCTACCAATCAAATTAATTTCCCATCATAAACCCCGAATTTCCAAGAAATCGTTGGGCTATCATTTTCTTCTAGGAGGAACAAGCTAATCACAACCAATGGCGTTTTATGTTACCAAATATGGTGAACCGACACAGCGGACACCTATTTCCCTTAGGAGGCCTAACTAATTGAAATATCTAACACCAATAATATTACAATATGTCATCAAACTTCCGGCCTCTTGTCCAAGTTGCTGGAAACGGCATAACAAGACGTTACTGTTTTGGGCGGCGTACGCACCATGACAGGCAGTTCTCAGCACTTGCATCGATGGTGCTGCACTCTGGTGGGCATTCGCTGAAACACTAGTCCACTACAAACTTCTGTGCTTGGTCTAGTTGCTGCCGCACGTAAAAATATGTATGACCATTAACAGTTATTTTCTCGGCACCACAGGTATTTCAAAGTCATTTTAAAATGACGTGAAGCTGGCGAAAACATTGCAGGTGAGTTATACTAGAGTTTCAAGTCGCATCCGAGATTTCTAAACCTCAAAATCAACATGTGAAAGTGTTCATGCGTATCGGACAGTACGCCACACAAACCGCAACCAAACAAAGTAAATTTTCTCTTTTCGATTGGGTGAATGTGGACAAGGTCCACCTGCTAGTAAATAATTATTTTAATTTTCGAGGTTGTTTGCGACATGATCCACCCCATTAATTTTAAGAGTGTTTTTATTAGTTGCAAGTTGATCATTATTTCAAGACGTGCATTGTCGTAGCTGCCCATCACATCCCCCCTCCTTAACGGGGAGGAATCCCCAAGAAGTAGTATTCCACCCAGGTTGAGAAGTCCATGCCAGTTTGAGATGACCATCCAAGTTGAGAAGAAGGTGTCAGGAACCAAGACGAAGTGGCAAACTTCAAAGTAGAACCTGCTACTCTTCTACCACATCTTACCAGGGAAGAAAGTCTACAGTATCACCATCAGGATGGCTCCAGAAACATACAGTGGAACACCATCGCCAGGAACATCCAGTTGAATACCTTCGCCAGGAACATCCAGTGGAACGCCACCGAAAAAGAAACAGATTGCACAAGTATTGTCATCATCAGGAGAAAAGAGGACCATTTCTGCTCTATCGAAGAATGGGGTTCCCATTGGGAGTATCCCAAATCAGTCCTGCTGACATGAAGGGGACAAGGGGATCCCTATTTATTTTCTCTTTAAGATTACCATGTTGGGCTTTTAGCAAAATCTCTCTCTTTTTTTTAAACTATCTCTCCAAACCATAGGGCATATAGACTATAATAATATTGTTACCTGACCAATAAGACACAATATAAACAACATACAACTATTTGCCCTCTCAGGAACTACATGAGCGTGGATAAAAATTAAATGAGCATGAATTGTGCTCAGCAAAGCCCCCGAGGGAGGCCACTTCTACTCCACACAACCTTGCAAACAAGTTGATCAACTACACATTAAATGACAGAAACTAACCCCACATACAACATGGCCACAGTTAGTGATAACTCATTCACATCACTTCATTGAGTGGTGCACATTTTCAACTGTCACATGACACTTCATTACAACTTTATTCAGCACTACATATTTCAACTGGACAGTGACAGGGGTCAAGAACCTATGTATTCTGAAGGGTCCCTGGAACAGAGGAGCGAGCTTAGTGCTAAACTGTGCGGCCTTATTGCTAAGAAAATGTTTTTCAACCATTCCTTTTGTCTCCTATTTTAAAAGGTCATGGTTTCACTATAAAACACCTTCCTTGCTTCCAGATTCCTATGATACTTCTGAATACTTTGAGTAGCCTCCACCATACCTCCTCTAAGGACTTCTTACTTCCGACATCCCAGCCAAAGATGTGTAAGCCCATGCATGAATCAGAGGATGTAATAGCCTTCGTACAAAAAAACACATCTAAAGGGACGTTCTGTGTAGCATCACTTACGACATTGTTGAAAGCAAGTGAGAGTTGGTACAAAACCAAAGGCCATTCCTTATGTGCTCCGGTTTGAAAAGCTCTCAGAGCTACCTTCAAATTCCGGTTATATATTTCCACCAGGCTGGCTTGTGGATAACAAGGGGTGGTCTGTACCATCGTAATGTACCAAGCAAAGGCTAAATTCTTCACCTCCACTGACACAAAGTAGGTAGCATTGTCGGGATATTAATAGGATATCCAAATACTGGAATAAAGGCACTGACTCAATATCCTACAAATTTCTACTGAGTTCATGGTGTGCAAAGGAAAGAAAAATACATATTTACTGAAACTGTCCACGGCAACAAGTATGGAAGTAAACCCAGAAGTAGTGTGGGGCAAAATACCAAACACATCCAGGTATTTTCACTCCCACTGGAACATAGCAACCTTTGAACTATATGGGCTGATATTCTTGGCATTACGGGACTTCGCCCTTTGACAATCAATACATGCCTTTACAAGGTATCCAAATTCACTGGTCATCCTAGGCCAGTAGAACTTTTCCCTTACCCTGGACACTGTTTTATCTCGTCCCAAATGTGCTCCAAAATGGAATTATTGTAATATTAAAATATTTGCCCCCTGCAAAACTGAAGCAACAAATATGCTAAATTTCCCTGTTTTGGAATCCACGCACCCTATCAGTCCTTTCCGAACTTCAAACGGACCACTTTGCCAGCATTGATATCCCCCTTGATCTCATTACATTCAGGATCAATTGCCTAATGGTGTTGCAAACTAAGGTACGCCTGATGGAAATCTTGCAGAATCACAACTTGTTCTCCCTCAGTAACATCCACATTCCTATTCCCATTGTTGGTGGACACCAAAAGTCATGATTTAATTTCCGCACTGGTATCCCCATGCATATATACACAAGGTACCTGTTAAATGTCTCCAGGATCACTAGGATAAACATTATCACCAACATTAGAAAAACTATTACACACATGATCGGTTTGGCAAAAAAAAACACTAGACCTGTTTGCAAAAGGCAATACAAGAAAAACTCTAGAAATATTCTAAACATCAAAAACACTATCTGTTTGGCAAAAATCACTAGACCTGTTAGCAAAAGGCATCACAGGAAGAACAATATTAACATAATCTGGGGGTTCCACACAGAATTCATTCGAGTCAAACATCCAGGATAGTGCATTGGCCACCCTGTTGTCCACTCCCTTAATGTGCTGTACAGCAAACTTGAAACATGTGAGTCGCACTAGCCAACGAGCCAACTGTCGAACTGGTTTATTTTTTGACAAAAACCAGCTGAGAGCCTGATTATCTGTGTGCAAGGTGAACTCCGCACCTTCCAGATAATCTTTGTACTTCTCCATGTCATGTATGGCAGCCAACGCTTCCTTCTCGTAAGCCGAGTATCTCTGCTTGGCTGGATCAGGAGTCGACTATCATAATAAATGGGCGCTAGGTGCCCTTCTACCTCTTGACACAAAACAGCCCCCAAAGCTTTTGAGCTAGCGTCAACTTGCAAAATGAACCGTTGATCGAAATGTGGCAATTGGAGAATAGGAGGAGTATCAATTTTTTTTCCATCTAGCAAAAGGCATGCTTCAGAGAATCTCCCCAAACAAACTCTACCCCTTTCCTCTTTAAGGCATTAAGAGGCTCAGCTATTTCGGCAAAATATGGAATGAATTTTGAATTAAATCCAGTCATAACAAGAAATCTGCGAATGCCATGCAAGTTCTTAGGGGCAGGAAAATTAACAACAGGACCAATCGTTTCAGGGTCCATTAATAAAGTACCTTCAGAAAATACAAACCCCAGATATCTCACATAGGTCTTCGCCCATGTAACCTTGTTGGGATTTACAGTCAGTGCAGCCTCTCTTAACACTGTTAAAAACAACCTCAGATGTTCTAAAGGTTCCTCAAAGTTATTGCTGTACACACAAACATCGTTGATTAAAGTGAACAGAAAATTGTACTTATATTTACCCAAAAGCTGAGAGAGTACTCTAGACATCGCCTGGGGGCCACAGTTCACACCCTTTGGAATTTTGTTCCATTGAAACTGACCCCATGGGGTGACAAAAGCCAAAACTCTTTTAGAGTCTGGATGCAGATCTACCTGCAAAAAGGCCGAATTAAGATCAAAAATAGAAAATTCGTGGGCCTGTCCCACATGCTAAAAAACCCTCTCTATTGTGGGCAATGGATAAGGATCCACAAATATCTGTTTATTTACCTTCCTATAGTCGCATATAACACGATAATCCCAGGTGTTTTCTTAAGAATCAAAAATTCTGGACTAGAGAAATTACTGTCCGAGGGTTCAACCACATCAACCTGCTGTAATTTGTAGTTGATTTTCCTAAAAATAAATTATTTAGGGGGCGCTACTCGATAATGTGCTGATGACACAGGCTCCTTGTTCTTCAATCTCAACTCTATGTGTTGTTTACTATAGTGCCCCAATTTGCAGGTAATGACATCCCTAAATTCCTGGCGCAATAATCTCAAGCTTTCTTCATGGTTTCTCTCCTCTGAATGACCTGTCTTTAGCGACAGATCAACATTATAAAATGGCTTTGTTATTACTTGTATTGCTTGAGAACTCCAAAAGGAAAACTTTAAATCTTTATTGGCAAAAACTAAAATAGCTTGAATTTTACCAAAGTAATCAATTCCATGAATAAGGTAATGCGAAAGACCGGGCAAAATCCTAAAAGTAAATTTCTAAGAAAATTGTGCAATTTTAATATTAACAATTGCGACACCATTTGAGGAAATCATACCACCAATGGCCATGGAAAATCAAATTTCTTCCCCTATATATACCCTAATGAATCCTTTGGGCAGTGACCTGAGCAAAAAATAACAAAACTCTTGATCCATCAAGGAACAAGATGCTCTTGAATCCAATAGTGCAGCAACCACAACCTGCCATGCTATTGCTACAGTTATGTACAATAAACCATGCTGGCGCGCAAAAGACATGACCTGCCCTGCCGACTTCCCCATAACCTTACTTTCACCTCCTGGACAATTGATTTTAATGTGCCCCTTCTAATGGCAACTGAAAGAGGTGTACTCCTTAAATCGATCATCTATCCTGGGATTTTGCTTCCCTGCCTTAAATTGCCTTTGTTAACCCTGCACAGGTTGGGTCTGCGAATACCAAGATCTTTTTTGTACTTTCTGACTTCTATGTGCCTCACCTTAAGGTATCACAGCTAACACTATTTGTTTACGACAGCAATCCTTAGCAAGATGGTTGTTCAATCAACAAATAATAAAATATCTAGTTACCTTACTCATCCACTTTTTCTTATTCAGAGACTTAACCTCGGGTACCGCATCTTTAAGGGTCCTCTCAACTTCAGTCAGCAACTTCAGCAATTTATTCAAAGTTACCGGTTTGCTGGCAAAACAAAAGAACCGACAATACCGCAGGTGGTGGTTATGAAAAATGATTTGCATGAAATGCCCTTCTTCACAGGGATACTCTCCCAATATATACTTAACAGACTCTTGCATGGTCTGATTGTGTGCCTGTCTGTATTCCAACAATTTCAAACGAAATTTGGCATTATACAATTCACTCGAACACTCCTTGAAACATTCCTTAATCAACTGGGTCACCTCCCAGTTTTCCTCTCTGGCTTGTCCAAAGACTGGTTATAAATTATTGGGAACTCTAAAGAGTGCAACTGCATACAACATCTGTCGCTCGCACAATTGAAGATTAATCACTGAATTGAATTTGTAAAAAAAAAAATAACCTACTACTGCTGCAATACTCAATTTACCTAATTTGGAGATTTTAGCTACCAACTCGGTAGGCACATGTTTAATAATTTAAGATTGGAGTTGCCTCACTAGAAACTGCCAAATTTCCCGCACCGACCTGAGTCGCCTCCTTCCTCACCAGGGCCCGAGCTTTTACCTGCAGTTCCTTTATCCCATCACTATACTCTACCGTAACCCCTGACTCTCCTACCATTTGCACGAGGACCATTTTTGAGAGTTTTTGCATCCACGCAGTAGCCATGATTGAAATTAAAATAAGTCCTATAAAAGTCCTACCCCTTTTACCATAACCTATCACTACTGTGATCATGCAATATATAATATACCATACTTCAATATTTCTTTGGCTCAAAATTCACAACCCGATACACTTTCTGACCTTGCTGCATCCTAAACCAAGGGCGTGGCAAGGCAGGATATACATAAGACCTAGCAAAGCCATCACAACACAACAAATGGCAAAAGTCATGCAAAAGTATTTTTTTTCTGTACAGTGTAAGGGTACATGATACTTATAATGATTTGTAACAGAAACAAAGAGGTGTGGTAATACACTTTATTTTGAATATAGTTTTTTGTTTAATTCTTTCATATTTCTTAAAGGTTAAAAACCTTCCATTTATTGTTATTTTTCTCTCACATATATAATTTAATAAAACATTTACATAAAATGACAGGTTGCCAAAATATAGAATAAAATGAAACCAGATACTTCAGGTACCAAATACATTCGCTGTTATTCAGTAAATTTTTCATAAAGGTTATAATTATGCCCTTTATTGGCAATTTTAATACATGATAAAACCAAAGGCCTTCACAAAATATATTAGGCAAGTCTCCACAAAATACCATCATTACAAAATGGCGGCTTTTTTTCTGTCGTGCCTACATTTACTCTTGATATTACTAAATCATTTTGTTCCTACACCAGGAACTAACCATTTTGGTAACACATTCCTGGTCATTTCTAGATGAGTTTGGTAACCTCACTGTTTACTGCATATCTACTCGCGATCCCAAGTGGATGGGAGCAACTACTAATCAATGCCAGCCTTAACTCTCCCGAGTAAATGTGATTTTTGCAAAAGCCCTAAACTTAGTAAAGGTTTCTCTTAAAACATTCAACAGTCATAAATACACAGAGTCTCACATATCGCCTACTGGGTTACAAAAGACTAAGATCATAATTATTGCCTTGGTTACAAATGATTACAGTTGGTATCGGTTACAAGTGGTTAAAATTGGTTACGAGTGGTTTCAACCACCCAACTTCTTGGTTACGACATGGTCACCATTCTCCTTATAAGTTTACAAAACACCTGGTTACAGAACGAAACATTATCGAATTTTTGGCTAAAAGGCCAACATTTTGCAAAACTTCAAAAATTCCACCAGCATGGACATCGAATGATGTCCAAGTGACGTAAGGGACCTGTTTCCTTGAGGAGCCTACATGTGTGTATCAAATAAGAATGCTACTTATCTCTGGTAGAAGCTTGTTCCCTCGAAGCCGTTGAACTGACCTCAATGGCAGCGTGCACCGGCATTAAATACACAGGTCCGACCTCCTGCGCTACCATTCAAATTAATTTCCCGTCATAAACCCCGAATTTCCAAGAAATGGTTCGGCTTTCAATTTCTCCTAGGAGGGATCATGTTAATCACAACCAATGGCGTTTTATGTTACTAAATATGGTGAACCGACACAGTGGACACCTATTTCCCTTAGGGGGCCTAACAAATTGAAATTTCAATCACCAATAATATTACAGTATGTCATCAAACTTCCGGCCTCTTGACCAAGTTGCCAGAAACGGCGAAACCAGACATCACTGTTTTGGGCGGCACACACACCTTGGTAGGCAGTTCTCAATGCTTGCCGTCGATGGCGCTGCACTCCGGTGAGGAATCGCTGAAACACCATTCCGCTACACACTTCTCTGCCTGGTCTGGTTGCTGCCGAACGTAAAATTATGCATGCATATGAACAGTTATTTTCTTGGCACCCAGGTTTTTTAAAGTCTTCTTAAAGTGACGTGAAGCCGGCGAGAATATTACAGGTGAGTTATAGTAGAGTTTCAAGTCGCAACGGAGGTTTATAAATCTTAAAATCAATGTGTGAAAGTGTTCATGCATATCGGACAGTACGCCGCAAAAACCGCAACCAAACACAGTGAGTATTTTTTTTCGAATGTATGAATGTCGATAAGGTCCACCTGCTAGTACATATTTATTTTAATTATTCGAGGTTGTGTGCGAAATAGTCCACCCCATTCATTTTATGAGTGTTTTAATTAGTTGCAAGTTTATACTTATTCCAAGACGTGCGATGACGTGATGCTGCCCGTCACTCAATGTATGGTCTTGCCTAGCCATCTCTTGTGCAATATACACGCGCGCGCCACCATTGCAGACATCAGGATGGCTCTTTATGTCGACTTGTATTACCACTCTTTACCAGAATCGAACCTGCAATACCTCGAGGTTTGTTCAGGGCACGTGAATTGTTTCCTTCCAATAGTAGACCGGTAAGTCTGTTGACAAGGGGATGTGGTGGAGGAGATGCAGTACCTTGTCGGTATCTATCGTGCACGGTAAGGCGGGACCTGTCATTGCGGTCTCCGCTTCCAGCGAGGTCACGTCGACGATGAGATGTACTCACGGCCTACGGGTATTCACTACTACACCAGGTAATGTAGGGGATAATACATTTCGTAAAAATCTTTCTAGCATGTGTTGTTGTATATGCAGAGACTTGGCTCTCTAGCGATGACTGTGTATTAATTATGAGTGACATCACATTACATACATCGAAGTCTCGGTACACGACACATGCAAGAGTAAGTTCGGTTCTCCTCCTACCAAGGATGGGTGGTATTAACTGTCTGTCTGGAAGTTGTGGGGAGTTCCTTTACTGGTGTATTTCCGATGTTAGATAAGGATTTCGCGTGTGCATAAAACGGGGATATATATGAAGTCACACGTGCTCTCTTGCTCGTTCGCAGTTACTCTTTCGTTCTAGCACTGACAGACGTGAAAGTGTATCATCTTTTTAGGTAATTCGTTTGTACCATAGCCACGAATCAAGAGTGAACAGCAGCTACGTTCTCTTCTTCGACGATGGAGGATAGATGTTTGTGTCGCTACTGCAAAAACACCTTTTCTCAAAGCTGCAGTGCACGCCGAGACGAGACTGGTTGTGCTCACAATATGAAGTGTGATTATGTGTATTGGAAATACCGTCACTCGCATTTTTGACGACGCGATAGCTTCAAAAGACATATTGAACATGCGAGAGCACCTTCATGCACGTATCAGTCTGTGTTTGCTGAGATTAAAGCGCGCTATATGTGGGAGATACCTGTGAAAAAACTATCATCATTAAAGCCATCATGTCCAACCGTGAAAACATTTGTAGGATGGTCTCCTAGACATTCATGCATCTATTGTAACAGGATATTTGCCATGCAAACACGGTGAACAAACATATGAAGCATAAATGTAAGTTGAATCCATATCGCACAGGATACCGATGTGATAAGTGTCAAGGTGTCTTCACTCGTACAGACTGCATAAAAATACATATGAAATAGTGCAAAGATCTTGTTCCTGCCAAGTAACAAACCTCTGACGATCAGGTGCCATCTGTATCAAGTATTTGTACGCCAACTTCCGACCCGAACAATTCGTCGGGGAGAAGGAAACAGTGTCACTATTGCGGCAAAATCTTTAGTAGAAATAGCAATGCCGACGACATGAGAGTTCTACTTGTGTGCCGGTGTAGTAAACCATATACACTACCTAACATAATTGATGTTTATGGAATACTTAACCCCCACTGATGAAATATGAAACTGTATATTCCATGTGTGAAGTTGACGGAATCGTCAGTGTGACATAATTTTCCAACATCTACAATACCCGCTGCCATAAGACTAGTTGTTCTATGAACATGAAGCAATATACCTTAACATGTGAACAGTGGAAGTCTCAATTTGGACGACATGATAGCTTAAAAAGATACCTTACATCGTTCTCCACACCAGGTAAGTAATGTAGGTCCATATTGGATACACTGTCACCATCGACATCAAACCTGACTATTGCAGGTCATGCTCCACAAGCAGCAAGAGTATAGACTGCACCTGCTAAAGTGGATACTCATGCAACATCACCGTGGGCAACACCAATCCTGGACATATATATTTCTCCACAGTCATCAAGGTATTAATGCTGCTACTCTGGTAGGACATTTAGTAAAAGATACGTTGCATGTCAATATGAGAAATCGAGCCAATGTTCGATGAAGTCGAGCTGGCGACTCTTAACATACCAGTGTTATAGACGCAAACACAAGTTCTCATGTTATCAACCAACAGAAAGCGTTCTAGTCGAAGCACGACACAAAATATTCAACTATCAGGAAAAACTATTTCATGAGACAAGTGACAACCATATGAAGAATTGCACATGTGAAAAAGAAACTACTTCACCACAACCACCTGCTACGAGCTTACCCAATGAGAATGGGTTCATCCTGAATGAATCTGCTTTTCGTGGTCTAATTAAGATATACATTGCATCAGGCATGGTCAAAGATATTTGTACATACCTTATGCAAATTAAACAGAATATTATATATCAACTTACAGATAAGGTGGTAAAAGAGGTGCATTAAAATATAACATATGGCTGGAATGTCAACGTACCAAACCAGAACCACACGATGCTGAGTTAGTTCGGAGAGCCTTCAAGGCCTCGAATGTGACTCTGTATAATATGCTTAACATCGAAAATAGTGTTGAAGCTAGTAAACAGAAGATTTGTCAGGAGGAATAATAGTACATGGGAAAGTGTTATGGTTGGACATTACACAGTACAGATCATCTACAGTTGAGAACGAATTTACTTAGACCACTTCACAATTAGGTACATGCACCATTACAACATATCACCCCCTTTGACCGGCCGAATCGATGTATAATGCAGTACAACACCAGAATGTAACACACATTGTGTGACGTCGCTACTATTACTATGTGAGGTGTCAGACGGGAGGGGTCAGCCAGGAGGGGTCAGCACTGTGTACGACCTCCAGCATGCTAGAATATGTAGTGCAACAACAATTTTTATAGATGCGATAATATAAAGACACCATTCTCTTGACACGAGACGGAATACCGTGTCGGACTAACACTCGGCATTTTATGGACTGAGTGCAGGGCAGTTGTTTGTTTGAGGTGCAGTCCCGCTGGGTGAAGGAATAGCTATGTTGACATCTGGTACAATGCTGAATTCTTACTGATGTACAGTGTGTTAGTAGATATAGAGAGCAGCTACTTTGGGAAGAACTTCAGTTTTGTTTTGAATGAAGATGGTGCAAGCTGATACAATCTCTGATGTAGAACATGCCTCTACGGATGTAACTTCCTCCATGCCTTGAAACCGGTGCTGTACCTGTGGAATGATCTTCAGCAAATTTTGTCATGCTCGTCGCCATGAGAAAAGCAAGTGTTGAAAAGGACCGATCTCCAGAATACTAACATGTGATATGTGTGGTGCCGCATGTGGTAGAGGCGATAACCTCAAGAGACACACTGGTACATGAAAAGGTAACACGTCTTTGCCTGCCATGCAACAGCATATATTGCCACACAACAAGGCTAGTCTTCCTGCTGATTCGTCATGTAAACTAATGTTCGTTAGTGCGCCCGGTACATTATGCAGGACTGTGTAGATCCAAACCGGTGTGCGAATGAGGAACTACACTTACTGCATGGTATGGTGTGTGCGAAGAAAGAATTATGAATGCTGCAGAGCATGATTGTGTGTGAAGACGGAACTACAGGTGCTACAGAGTATGATGTTTGCGAAAAAGAAGGGCCCATAAGTGCTGCAGAGCATGAACCAGACAGATCGTCGGAAGTTGTAAATATTAGCCCTGCACTGCTAACATGTGAAGTGAAAACCACAGATGCTATCCAGGACACCGACAACGAATCTGTGGCCTCCAAGTCTGCTGATGATGTAGATGTGTCTTCTATTGATGTCGAAGAAGCGTCGACAACTGCCAAGCAAAACTGGAGTAAAGTTGCTGGTGATGTATATTCTACTGATGATGATGAAGTGCTGACATTTTCCAAGCGAATGCATACACATGGTTCTGAATACCACAGTGACATTGTTGATAGACTTTGGTTTTTCGTTTCCTCGCGGGGTGTTGGACATCTTTCTGTCATTGGATATATATATATATATATATATATATATATATATATATATATATATATATATATATATATATATATGAAATTATTGATTAACTAAGAGCCAGAGGCTTTATTGAATAACATAATATATGTATGTTTGTGTGTGATTAGGTTGTGCATGTAAGTAAATACATTAAGAATACGTTATTTTCTTAGTTCCTACTGGCTAGGTAATGTACCTACTGATGTGTGTAGCTGCTTCCCCACACATTTTTCGAATCACTGGCTGCAAGTATTTTGAATGAACACACATGTGTGTTTCAATTGCATATCATGTTTTTTTTTTCCTTTCATGCACTGTTGCGGGCAACTGATGTGAGCAAGCAGCTGTCTGTCGGACCTGGGTAAACACATAATCGTGGTTATCATAGTAGAACGTTTTAATATGTTATGCTGGACGGAAACTGTCAAAGTACTTATATTAAGGTTTCGGGAAGTGTCGACTGCTTGTAGTTTCAGAGGCTTGGTTCTGAAGGTTTGGGCAAAGAATGACTGCTTGTAATTTCCAAAGCATTGTACATTCATTGATGTTTCGGGCAGAGCCAGCAGAGTATGGCTCTTTGTAACTGTAGTGTATGTCTATCATGGGTGCTACATGTTCGTCTTCATGGTCAGTGGGACCGACGGCGAACGATTGTATGCAGGCATTTTGGCATGCACTCTCAATGGGAATCGAACCTGTGATTCCTTATTTATTCAAGTAGGGTACAGAAGTGTCGACTGCTTGTAATTTCAAAAGCTTGGTACTGAAGGTTCGGGCAGAGTATGACTGCTTGTAATTTCAAACATTTGGTACATGCATTGATGGTTGGGGCAGAGCTGGCAGAGTATGGCTATCTGTAACTGTAGGGTATGTCTATCATGGGCGCTACATGGTCAGTGGGACCGACGACGAACGGTTGTCTGCAGGCATGTCAGCATGCACTCTCAGTGGGAATCGAACATGCGATAACTTATTTATTCAAGTGCAATGCAGAAAAAATAGTGTCAGGTGCAGGGATTAGAACCTGTGCCCCCTTTTACTGGTACCAGTGCTTAATTCAGGCACCTTAGGCCACTTGGCTAACCTCACACTTTGTATTAGTGATATATTGAAATAGCTTTTGTCAAATGACATATGTTGTATGGTCTTATCTAGCTATCACTTGTGCAATATGCGCATGCGGGTTGGTACGTATGTTTCCTGTTGTGCACTCTAGCAGTCTACTGGAGAACACACCCAGAGCAATGCATATGACTATCTCTAATGGTGTGTTATGAGATTGGTATGCAAGTGCTGGTCTGGGACTCTCTGTATTTACGACCACTGTTGTACACAAAGGTAATTACTCTCTTCGTGTTAAGGTTTTAGCTTAGGGCCCTTGCTCCCACCTTCGATGAACGTACATCCGATGGTAGCTTTTATGACTTCTTGCATTACCACTCTCTACAGGAATCAAACCTCTAGGGTGGATCAGGGTATGTGCATTGTTTCCTTTCATTAGTGTATCAATAAGCACGTTGTCAAAGGGAAGTTGTGGTGGGGATGTAGTACTTGGTTGGTTTCTACAATGCGCGGAAAAGTAGCACATGTCAGTGTGGTCTCTGCTTCCAGCGAGGTCACGTCGACGACGGGATGTGTTCACAGCCTACGAGTATTCATTGCACCCCAGGAAAGGTAAGGGATAGTAGTTTGGTAATAATAAAGAGCTTATCGTTGTAACATGTGTTGATGATGTTGTATGTACCAGGTCTATGCTGTCTAGCGATGACTGTGTGTATTAATTGTGAGTGAAATAGAATTACAAACAAGAAAGTCTTGGTACACAACTCATGAGTGTAAGGCCGGTCCTCCCTAGTGGGATGATAATAACTGTCTGTCTGGAAGTACGGGAAGTATGTACACACATTAATATTCGGGAGAAACTAACTGGAATTAAGTACGATTTCGTGGCCTAAGAGTATTCACTGCAACACCAGTTAATATAGGGGATAATTCGTTTCATAATAGGAAGCTAATCGTTCTAGCAATTGTACTAAGTGAGGGGTTTCAACTCGTGCATGCAGGCGGACGTGTGTGCATGTGTGCTCACATGCACATGATTATCTACCAGTTTAAACAGTTACATTTATAATGCTTTCTTTTGAGCCATTGATCGTATTGTTTGCTTACCAATATGGTTGGGCTATGAATTTGACAACTAAATGGATCGAACGACCAGAACTTCCTGCTCTGTCAATTTAGTCCACCATCTTGGAAGACACACTGTGTAGCAAAATGGCGGCTGGTGACAAGTGCACCGACGACGTCCATTAGCACACATGATGGTGAGCTGGCAGTCCTATTTTTTCCTTACCAATATGGTTGGGCTATGAATTTGAAAACTATGTAAGTCGCACTTATGGGGCTGGTAGTGGGGCGGGCAGTTCGCCGATGATGGCCATTTGTGCAATGACGAACACCGGTGGTGGTAGGCGCCCATGATGGCGCCCAGTAAACCAACAAGTAGGAAGTGCTGTTAGGGATACCACCACACACCTACACTTGATGCCTTTGTTATTTGGTTCGGAAATTACAGCCACCTATTCTTTTAAGTTGACATAGGTCATACTTTACCCTAGCAACCTAGTTACCCTAGTTACTTCTGGTCGTGGTTTATGTCTATGATATTTATTTTGCAACAATAACTCGAACAGTGTGGAAATTAGAGCCACCTTTTCTTATATGTTGTCATAGGGCATACTTTACCCACGACCCTTGTCCCAGTCTCCATGGATGTATATGTTATACCCTAAGAGCGAGGGTCGGAAAGGGAGTCTGCACTTTGTTACAGGTATGCTCGGGGGTTGGCGCACTGTGACGTAGCTGGAGCTTGTCCAGGTGGTGGCGAGTGCGCGAAGAAGTATGGCCAGTGGTGATGGTGGCAGGCGGAGTGGTGGAGGACAAGCGCTAGAGAGCATGAGTGAGTGGGGCTGGTGATGGTGCCATGGGAGGGGGGGGGAGTGCGCGAGTAAGTAAGTGTGGCCATGCTGTGGCGCCGAGGGAACTGGTGAAGGGAGAGAGAGAGATGTGAGTACGAAAGAGGAGGCAGGCAGGCCGACATTTGGCCATATGCCCTTTCTCATCGTCGTCGCTGGTTATGCATATGTTACGCATTTGGTAGTTGTATCTCAAATGTAATGCAAGAGGGGGAAGCACTGTCAGGGTGACCCACCAACTGATGGCCAAGATGGCCACCATCGGCATTGGAGGCAATGTATGTGCGTGTGCACTATGTCGTCGCCTCCCCCATGGCCATCGCTGGATCCCAACATGGCCATACCAGACAGTGCTTTTGCTCAATTGTTGCGCATTGTAGTGAAGTTTTGCCCAATGTGGCTGAAACCATTGGAGCTTCTCTCAAATTTAGAGCTCCTCATTCCCGGCGGTCATCTTGATATCGATGACCTATGTACCCAGGACAATTGGCGACCAGCTAAGGATTTCCAAAATTCTGGCGGCTACTAGGAAATCGCTTTTGATTCCTCTGCTAGTCGTGGCAGATGTCTATGTTATGATTTTTCCAACTATAACTCAAACATTTCGAAAATTACACCCACCTATGCTTATACACTGACATAGGGCATACTTGACATTACGAGACCTCTCCTAATCATGGGATGTCTATGTTATGAATATGGCGACTATAAATAAAATGATTCGGAAATTACAGTCAATTATGCTTATACGATGGTATGGAGCATACTTGCCCCTGCGACCCCCCTTCAAGTTGTGGCGGATGTCTAGGATATGAATTGCCAGCTATTACTCCAATGGTTCTAAAATTACATCCAACTATGCTTGTACACTGACATAGGGCATACTTGACAATGCGACCTCTCTCCTAGTCATGGATGATGTCTATATTATAAATTTGCCAACTATAACTCTAATAGTTCGGACATTACACCCACCTATGCTTATATGCTGACCTATGATGTACTTGACCCCGCGACCCTTTTCCTAGTCGAGGATGCTGTCTATGTTATGAATTTGGCGGCTTATAAATTAAATGGTTCGGATATTACAGTCACCAATCCTTATAAGTTGACATGTTGTATATGTGACTCTGCGACCCTTCTTCTAGTCGGTGTGGATGCCTATGTTATGAATTTGACAACTATAACTTGAATGGTTCGGAAATTTGAGCCAACTGAGCTTATTAGTTAGCATGGGTCATATTTGACTTCGTGGGCGGTAGTTTTACACGAGATGCCCCACTGCTGCCACCAGCGAGGCACTAGCCACCAAACTGGATGTCATTCTCAGCTGGTCGACAATTGCCCATCATATTGTAAGTCAGTGGTGCTCGTGATCAAATATGGCGGTCCTGAGTGCTGTCATGGAATATCTCCTCCACCTCCACAATACGTCAAATGTCACAATGTGGTATCGGCGCTGAATTACCCACATTAGGACACAAAATATTGCACAGCCACTGGCTGCCAACATGACAGCCAGCGGGAGGGAAATTCGAGACATTTTGAGGGGAAAATGAAAAAAGGTTGCGTTTTTGTTCGCGAAATTGACCATTTTGGATGTGAAAAAGAGGAAAAAAGGGAAATTCTACAGTATCAAGTCATCGGCCTGCAGCCTGAAATTATGCTAATTAGGGTCATCCAGTCCTCAGCCTGCATCTTGGTTTTCCAGAATCGGCCATTTTATAATACTGTGGTTGAAGATTTAGTAGCTGTCGAACAGTACAAAGGGGGTTCGGATGCTTGGATAATAGACTTGATCAACGTATCGAATGCGCAGAGACGAGAAGAATTGAAGGATCTACGAAATATTTTCCTGCAAACCTAGCTATGAAAACCGATGTCGGTGCATATCGATAAAGCAGTTGCGGAAGGGTATATATATATATATATATATATATATATATATATATACTGCCTCGATCGCTCGCTGAAGCTTGCTCGCCAGTTCGGCTCGGATATTGATCGTTCACTGAGTGGAAAAGACTTTTCTTACACACATACACACACACACGCATACACACACACACACACACACACATATATATATATATATATATATATATATATATATATATATATATATATATATGTGTGTGTGTGTGTGAACAATGAATAACCGAGCCGAACTGGCGAGCGAGCTTCAGCGAGCGATCGAGGGGGTACGAGCCAAACACTTACTCCCGAAAACTAACAGAATGACTGTTGAGACTCGATGGGAGGAGGCTACCAAACCTATTACCCTCCGGTTAGAAGAAATTAGAAAAAACCGAGTGACGATGTCCGCATTGATATCAAACGTTAAATCAAGGTGGAAGAACCGACCTCCACGCATAAACGGAAACGAAGTCAGAATCTCAACGAATCGGAAGGTGCTATCACTAGCGACGAAGATGATTTGCCACTGATCGATTTACTACGTGCACAGGAAAGGAAACGAATCCGGGAGCGTGGACCTGAGTTGGGTACTCTTCTATCTCATTACATCGCTTCCTACTCTGACCGTACTGCAGACAAGAGTTATGGTATGCAGAAAAGTGGTGGAAAATGGTTTCTCGGATACAAGGAAGTTTTGTTTTTACCTAGGGATTTACTGCATATCGGCGAACGCAAGGTGAAAATCACGCAGAGCTTGAGCAAACTTTTGTTTCGTAGTAGACCCAGGCACTACTCTGAATCGGATTTGCGCAAGTACCGCCGCCTGCTACAATCCAGTCGTGCTCATTATGCCGATAATAACCCCTCAATGCGGCGATTTAAGGATGTGATGCACACAAAATTTCCCATTATCGTCAAACTGTTTCCCAAGGTATGTGAAATTGACTGTTCGGCATTGACTTTGAAATTGGTGAGTGAAGAAAAAATCGACTATCAGTATTGGAACGATCCGAACGTGTTGGTAGATAGGCTAAGACTTTTGGTCGCTTCGCATTCTGCAGGAAACCGCTTGCATACCAACGAAATAATTTCCATCATAGAAGAACTCCCAGAGGCGGGCTACGTTTCAAGATGAACAAGTATGCAGTTGCCGACGAGTTGCACAAATACGCCAGGATACATATACCCACGAACAAAATACGTCATGAAAGGGTTGGACAAAACTTTCCTATCCGACCTGATCGAGATGCAAGACTTTGCTCGTGCGAATAAAGGCTACCGGTACATTTTGATCATTTTCGATACCTATAGCAAATTCGTCTGGGCCAGATCGCTCAAATCGAAGTATGCACGCAACGTTACGATAGCTGTAGCTAGCATATTGCGCAAAGGGCGCGTACCGAAAAATTTCCACACCGACGACGGAAAAGAATACTTTAACGTTATTTTCCGTGCCAGGATCAAGAAACATAACATCACTCACTGTTCTACTTTCTATGGGCTTAAGACTAGCATCATCATGGAACGTTTTCACAGGACTCTAAAGGCTAAACTGTGGAGACATTTCACGGCGAATGGAAACTACAAGTGGTTGACACTACTCCCAAAACTTGTGTACGAGTATAATTCTACCTTTCATTCTACCACTCGCATGAAGCCCGAAGACGTGAAGAACAACTCCCTGCTTCGGACCGTGTATGCTATTACGAAGAGGAGGGACCCGAGCCAGCCTAAAGTCAAGATCGGCAATTTGGTGCGGATTTCGGAGGAAAAAAAAACGCTGAATTTTCCACAAAGGTTTCCGTCAAAACTGGTCTGCAGTGCTGTACAAGGTGGTGCGTATACGACATGCGTACCCACGGATATTTTTACCTCGAGGACCTACATGGCGAACCCATCACTGGTGGATTTTGCGCTGAAGAGATCTGGCCTACACGGTTTCCTGACGTGTACTTGGTTGAGAAGGTGCTGAAACGGCGTAAAGACCGTTTGTACGTACAGTGGTTGGGCCACTCGAAGATTAATAATTCCTGGGTCGGCGAGAAGGACATTTTGTCGTAACATTCCTGCTACAAATTATATTTCATGTAAAACTTACAATTTGTTTTTACTATAGGCTGTTCACGGTAAAGTGAACAATTTTTAAGGCCCTTGTAAATTTTTCCTCTCATCTAATTTCCACCTTCCTGTTCCTTTTTAATATAAGCATTGCAATGTGATCGATAAACACAGTGTAAACATTTAATCATTCTCAAAATTTAATGCCTGAGGCTGCAAAAAGTTATATTTATTAGTGGTTAATACAAGTTGGGAGGGCCTTGAAAAGTTCTCACTTTACCGTGAAAAGCCTATATAATAAATCTTTGCTGGTTTCACTTAACCGTTTTGGATTTATTTCATTTATGTCCCCTCCCAATGCCTACGGACTGTTGTGTATGCTCTCGTGGGGTATTAACATTGTACTGCATGTATTGAACCGGGGTGGGTACCATGTGCTGAAACTGGACCTTATGTATGGTTTGTTGATGTGTATACTTTTTTCCATAACTGAGTTTGTTCCCCTGGCTATATAAAGAGTAGCGTGTATTTAGTTCCACCTGTATAATTACAAACAAATACATTGGCTTCGTTCACCGGGACAATCTAGAACCGTACGCGTTTTTCCAACCAGTACTATACCATATTTTCTTACGTTCCTGTATACAGTGTATAAGTTTCTTACCAGTCCTGTGCCATATTATCTCTCGACGAACGTAGGTATTACTTATTTCACGACCGGGGCCACGGCATATTACATGCTGATTGAATATGCGTCTCGCCCGCTGTTGGGGCGCTGTGTATTCTAGACATTAATTGTGAAATATTTTTCATGCATTGATAGCTGGCGTGAATACAGTTCCTGGCCTGAAGTCGCCTCTGAGCACGGCTGTCTCTCTGCCGGCCGGCCGGGGCTCGGTCAGCGAAGGATGAGTTCCGCTCAGGTTCAAAAATTGCCGACTTGCAAACTTCTTTCCCGCTGGCACACTCGCCCGCCGGTGATGCAAGCGAGCAGAGACAATTGAAGTGGCATGGAGGGACACACGCTCTTGCTTCGTTTTGAAAGAACACATTCAGTTTCGTTCGTAAAAAAACTTAGTATGTTTTTGTTTTTGGGTGCTCGCGTCTGTCTCTCTTTTCCTATAAAGTGTACCGTAAACTGGCGTTACTTGAAACAGTGGAGAAATTTGAAACAGTCGCGCCAATTTTTTTTTGTCGGTGTGGCAGTACTGAATTTTGGTTACCTCACAGTGTTTTTGTGTACACATCATTTAGGTGGCATGTGAAAATGTACGTTATTACAGATTTAGTATGTACAATAAGCAGGTACGTATGTGTTTAATTAATTAATCCATTATGCCATTTTTAACCTAGAAATATAGCGCAAAAATGTATTTTGCAGAGCCTAACTTGTCAGAGAGATATTAATGAAACCACTTTGTACTCATAGCCTCACTTATAAACAATATCCTGAAAGCACAAAGTTTTTGAAATCAGAAGGCCTTTTGTTTACATTTATTATCTTTATAACATTGTAGTAATATGTTGACAATTTTTCAGTTCGTAGGTAATAAACATTGCCTTAGTAAATACTTAATTAGGTTTTAATCTTTTGTTTCAGGTCAACCATGCCAATAAAGTACAAGAGACCACCTGGTGCTCGAAATTATAAGAATTACTCCGAAGAGACTTTGTTCAGGACTACAGAGTAAATAAAGCGTTGGTCTATTACTCTGAACGAAGCCAGTAAGAAATGTGGTATTTCTGTAGCGACCCTTAGCAGAAAATTACGAGGCAAACACCTTCAAAATGTTGGTCGTCCAACAATGCTTACTCAGGCAGGTGAGAAATGCCTTGTGGATGAATTAATACTAGCGAGCGAGTGCGGATTGCCATTAATACAGTTTGGTGTACGTCTCATTGTTAAGCGATTTCTAGTTCGGCAAGGCGTTGTAGAAAAGCGCTTCAAACGTAACATGCCTGGTACTGATTGGGTAAAATGGCTTCTTGAGAGAAACAGATTGTCCTGTCTGATAGATTATGCCAAAATATCACTCGAGCTAGAGCATCTGTTAGCTCGGATGCAATTAGAGAATATTTTGTTGAACTGAAAATTTCTTTGGCCGGCGTGGCATGCAAAGTAATTTTAAATTATGATGAAAACAACGTCAGTGATGATCCTCGAAGAAAGAAAGTCATAACACACAGGGGATGAAAGCTACCAGACAGAATAATTGACCACTCAAAATCTAGTATTTCAGTCATGTTTTGTGGAACAGATTCATGTGTTCTTCTATCACCGTATGTGTGTTACAGAGCTGAACATCTCTACGACTCTTGGACAGGAGGACCACCTGGAACTAGGTACAACAGGTCAAAGAATGGATGGTCCAATTCAATTGTTTTCTCAGGACTGATTTTTTAGCATTGTCATTCCATACTTCAAGAAATTTGATAAATGTGCTCCTAAAGTTGTAATTGGCGATAACCTCAGTAAACACATCTTCTCGAAAGTTATACAAGAATGTAAAGAGTATAACATTCTTTTTGTCTTACTTCTTCCAAACAGCAATCAGTGGGGTCAGCCCCTTGACACAACTTATTTTCGCCCACTGAAGAGAAAATGGAGAACCATCCTTGATGACGGGAAGACGAAACATCGGTGTCCGACTCAAAAACACTGTTTCCACATTTGTTAAGGAAATTTTTCTCTGAGCTAACAGGAAAAGGTTCTTCACAACAAAATCTTATTGCAGGATTTGAAACTACAGGCATTTGTCCTTTGAATGAAGACAAAATTTTGCAACAACTGCCGGTATCTGGAAACTCAAAAGCAAATTAAAACAACCAAACCGTTCATGTTTCATCATGGACTAACTCCCTCAGAGAATTTCTTCCAGAATTCAGGAAATCTGAAACCAGTTAACCTTCAAAAATATCTGAAAACGCAAGCTCAAAGCAAACAAGCCACAGAAAGAAGAAACGTCTCTCTGTTATACCAGGGAAGAGTGTTTGCGAAGAAGATATTCAGGAATTATTGTTCAGTAATGAAAACAACCAACAACATCAGCAATCAATAAAAAAAAGTGTAAGAAAAGGAAAACTGCAGCATGTGAAGTAACGACACGGTCTTCTAATGAAGAATATTCTGTTGACAATCCCGCAGTGCAGAACATCTGTACCAGTACCAGAAGAGTCAAAAACCAAAAGAAAGCACGAGTGACCGATGATACCACTGGTGATGAAGATGATCATTTTTCCGTTCATGACTCTAGCAGTGACATGGATTTTCTTGAAGCGACTGGGGATAAATCATCAGAATCAGAAAAGGAAAAGGCTCAGGAGAGACCAAACAATGAAAACAGCCACGATATGTGTAACCTAAAGGCTAATGATTTCATTTTAGTGAGTCTCGAATACGATAAAGGGACGAAAAAGGAATCTGAAAAAATATTTGTGGTCCAAATTGTTAGCATAGATGGAGGCATACATGTTGTTAGGTTTATGAGGAAGACAAGCAAAGCTGCAAATATCTACATATTCCCTCAGGAGGAAGATAAAGGTTATATTAGCATAACAAATGTGGTTTGTAATCTAACACCTTTGTTTGAAAGACGAGGACGTTACTGTTTTCACATATAAATATAATTTTCATTTAATCTGTGGTGCAACTGTATTAATATAGTACAAAATGTTATTTGTATTCCACCAACTTTGTTTGAAAAACGAGGAAATTACAGTCCTCTTATACGAAGCGTTACCAAATTATGCATCTTTAAAGTTTAAAAGTGTTTCAAGTAACCCCAGTTTACGGTACCTATATTAAGTATACCTTTACGATTTAGCAACTTTTAAAAATATATATGTATTAATAACAGTAGTGCATTTTGTAAAATTACTGATACTAAATATTTTCTTCACCAGTCGTGTTTTTTAAATAAAACATTATTTACAATATGGTAAAGCTGGTACAAAACATTTTCTTTACTAACAGTGTTTCGTTTGAAACGTTGATATAAAAAAAAAACATTTTTTTTTAACTTAAGTGAGCAGGGCATGACACAAGAAAAACATTTTTTTTATAAACCCCCCATTTATTTATTTACACAAACATCACAATACTGTTAAGTTCTACATACATAGCATACGAAGATTCTTCTCCTCGTCAGTAATAAACACAATGTTTTTGTTTTCATTTTTGAGGTCATTACATACACATAATATTGTTTTATATATACTATGGATTATCGCACAGCCAGAGTCCTAATGCTTCCACGATGCAAATCGTCCATTTTCAGAGTCGTGAAGCCATACTACATAATTCTCTACCAGCTGTCTGAACGGAGGACATCGTGGTTGTTTTTGTTTGTAGAGGTTTGCAATTTTCGTACCGGCAGGACACACACTGCGCATCGCCGATACACTTACACGGGGTAAACGGGAATTATGACTTCCTCCAACACTTTGTGAATGTCACCGTACGGAATATTTCCATCGTTCCACCTAAGTCCGTGCATCTGTTGCTGTTGGCGGTATGCCTGTTGCGTGGTGTGGACGAGATGCTTCCATTGGCATGGTGGCAAAAACGTAAACACTTTAGTTTGCTTGTCGTCGTCGCTGTACGAGATGCCAATCTACTTGATAACGTACGAGTCCAGCGTGCGAAACGCTTGGATGTTTGCAAAACATTTATTTTTCTTCACGGACACTATCAATTTTTTACAAAAATCATTTCACGCTGTGTTCACTCGTGTTCTGGGCTAGATTCCTCGTCGCTGGTACTGCTTGCCAGTAGAAAACTTGTACTGAGTCTTCCAGGGGGAAGTGGGTCGTTGCCAGGGCCGCTCTACGGGCCTTGCACCAGCCCCTGCGGTGTGGCGTGTCGAGAACTGAGGTGGTGGTGCAGCTCTTGAAACACTCCTTACACGGGAGGCAGTACCGTATGTCTTCGTCCAGCTGTAGGTAGGCTGGAAAATACTTGAATACTGTCGAAATTTCGTACGGTGCGTACGTGACCAGGAACTCTTTCGGCAGATACAGTAACTCGTCCCGTTTGTCCAGGGCACTAAATGATCTTGCATTTTCGAATGCCAAAATGGCCGAAAGGATTTAATGAACGTTTGGACAACATGCATAAATCTCTAAGAACGAGGTGCAATTTTTTCCCGGAGGCTCTCGAGGATGTGCATTATAAAGCCAATCGAAGAGATTGGAGGGGTTGGAGGGAATGGAACAAAGACGATTGATTAACCAATGAGAAACATTGGCGGGGATCGAAAAGTAAGTACTCAGTCAATCGGATAGATTGGCGAGGATGGAGATAAGCCACTAATTGGTCGAACAGAGGTGGGGTGGAACAGACGTGACCAATCAGCCAATCGGAAAGACTGATAGGGGTGGAGTATCGCCGACTAAACAGCAATTAGCCAATGGGAAACATTGGTCTACTAATTAGCAAATGAGAATCATTGACGGGGGTGGAGGCTGACGACTACACACTAATAAGTCAATGAGAGTCATTGGAGGGGATGGAGGAGATCTAACGAAGGTAACTAATTAGCCAATAAGAAACATGAGCAGGGATGCAGCGAAGCGACTAATTGGACGAACAGAGATGAGGTAGAACGGACGTGACTAATTAGCCAATGAGAAACGTTGGCGGGGATGGAGCGAAGCACCTAATTGGTCAAACAGAGGTGGGGTGGAACCGGAAGTGACTAATTAGCCAATTAGATAGATTGGTGGGTGTGGAGTGGAACCGACTTATTAGACAATGAGAATCATTGGCGGGGATAGAGCGAACGCGAGTAATTAACCAGTATCCATGGAGAGGGTTAGTCGAACGAAGGTGGTCGAACGGATGTGAGAGAGGCAGTAACATACATAAATATTTTTTTATAAAAATGTTTAAAGAATTTTTTAAAATAAACATTTCTTGAGGGAATTTTTTTAGGGAATAAAGGGAAATTTCGAGGGGAAAGGGGAGGATAATGGCTGCCGGGTTTTGAATACTTTTTAATGAACAAATTTTTTTAACGATTTTTTAAATACAAATTTTTCAAGAGAAATTTTTAAGGAAAAAAGGGAAAAATGGCCGCTGGGGTTGGCAACTTTTTATTTAAGAGATTGTTTACATAAAGTTTTATAAAAATTAATTTCAAAACGATTTATTTATTTATTTTTAACAATTTTTAATTAAATTTTAGTAATACACTTTTTATAAATTTTTAAAACAATTTTTAAATCTTTTAAACTATTTTAATTAGTTTTTTCGTTATTAATTTTTTGAACTTTTCCGCATTTTTTTTATTTTTGGGGTCAGAGGTCACCGAGGTCAAGGTCAAGGTTACGGGTTAAAGGTTAACGTAAATAACACCCAAGATGGTGGACGGTGACATAACAATATGGCGCCCGGGCGGCTCCAGTTCCGACTGTCCAATCTCTTGCGCGTCAACCTATTATTTTATACTACTCATATTAAATAAGTTTTTCTCAGCAGTCCTATTTAAAAACATGATTTTTTCAACAATGAGTTAATCGTTTAAAATTTGATGGGGTTAAAAATCTGGCTGATTTGGGGACAAGACAGGCGGCTTTACATGAACATGCCTGTGTTGGCGGGTAATACTCTTATGGGAGTGACATGAATGTAACGAAATTTATACTTAGCCCTTTTGTCGTACACTCAAGATAACTAGGCAAGGTCCTATGTTTGGCACAGCGTCCTAGTACATCGGCCGCCAGTCGTCGTGGGACCCCACCAGAGCCTCACACACGTGCGACGCCAAATCAACACCATGCCTGCATCCTTATATACAAATACAAGGAAACCACATTAATTTCAATATTATTATTGTTATAGGGCGGAATGTATATTTCTGCAATAGTTAGGTTACATCGTCCTGGTTGCCATGTGTCCGTCTGATTTTAAAAACGTCTTCACATCAGACATTTTTGGCCTTAGCTTTACCGTATGTGTTGTACGCTCGGGAGAGAGTACTGAAAGCATCTGTCTTAAATAAATTACATTTTACTGCTGAACAGTTGAGGTTTAAACAGAAAGCCTACTGCCAGACTTGTTACTTAACAACGACGGGACAAAAAAAAACAGCAGTGCACTTCTCCCACCCTTTATTTCCGTACAGATCTGTCCCACATTTTCCATATTTCTGCCTAGCAGTTTACTCCAATAGAGCTGAAAAAAAACTTGTGGTTTTAACTGAGGTCAGCACGATGATTTATTCGTCTTGGCCCTTTTATTATTAGCATGTACCCCACTCTTTTGCTGTTCCTTCGAAAAAAGATTAAGTTCAAAAATGACTCAAAATTACCCAAAAATGACTCGCTCCATAGCTCATAGCTCCATAGGTACAGGTTTCATAAAACTTTAAAAATAAATATACTTAATAATTTTTTAAAATTAAAAAGTTATTCCAATTTCTTATGTACATGACCAGTGTGTGGTCGTTAGGTTAGGTGAAGTTATGTTAAGTTAACGTGTCTTTCAAAGTCCTGACATGGGGTAGAATGGGCGTGGCTAAGTTAAAAATGTTGCATGTCCTACACAATATGAAAATACTTTCTAAGTCGTACACGAGGTCGACAGCGAAGGTGACAAAATTGAATTTTTTATTGGACTGGTGGTTAGGTTTAAGTGGTTGGCCGTGAGAAATAAAATAAATTAGATATATTCAGAGTCTTATACGGGGTGGAATGCATTCAAGTATGACTTCGTTTAACAGTTAGTTTGCTTGTATGGTTGGTATAGCTGTTATGTTGATTGGTAGGACCTGAACACATGTTTGGTTATTTTGACAGAATGAAAAATGTGTAGCTTCGATGGTGTGAGGAAAATGGTTTATTTGTGTGATTGGTTTGTAAGAGCGGAATTGTTTGATGGGATGTTTAGTTAGTATGAGAGGGGCAAAAAGCTTGGCTGGTTTGGTTTGTTGGTATGATTGGTTCGGCAGCTTGTATGGCTAGTTTATATGAGTAACTGGTAAAGGTAGATGGGCTGAAATGAAATACAATATAGTTGACTGTAATTATTGATCAGTAAGTCTCAGGTATGGTGGTGGATATGACCTGTATTGTTAATAGTATGATTGAGGCAAGCTAATGTCATGGTGAAACGTATTATATATGTTTTGGTACTCAGTACCATTCGATTATCGAGATGGTTGTTAAGTAAGACTGGAAGGAGGGGAGGTGGTATGGGTCTGGCCGATGACTAGAGTGAGGTGGTTAGTTTAATGGGATGTCGAGAGAAATACAATATATTCAATGATCTTGCATGATGGTTAGATTAGGTAAATTGGAAGTCCTAGCATAGGGATAGAAAAGATTTTCTAAGTTCAACATATGGTACACCCTTTATGTAAATACTTAGTCTGGGATAGTGAAAAAAAAATTTCAATATGTAAATAAAAATCCAAAAATTGTGAATAATCAATATTCATAATATATAACACCTGGAATATATTTACTAACACACAGGGATAAGAAAATTTCACGAATTCATTTCCGGACAAGATAGACGTCCCAACCGAGTAAACTGAAGTCACCTTTGCAATTGGATAACAGTTCATTATACACGCTCTGGACGACACTGAGCAAATAGCAGACTTGCAAGGAAACAACTAGCGAATGCCATACTGCCAGGTGTGGAGTAACATCGGCTACTCTCTGGGGAAGCAACCAATGAACAAACACCTGAGGCTCGAGTGTACACATGACTGTGGAATCTAGCCTAAAGGTAATTGAACTCGCAAAATTTTCCTATTCCTACTAATACAGGTTTTTATATGTTTATAAAAATTCCTCTGTGGCGATTGTCATAGTCACATAATAATATTATTTTTCTAGTGACATACATCTATCTGTCTAAAAAGACAAATATATACACACATCACTCGATACAGTTGTGTGTAAAAGATTAATAAATATACTTAAAAAATATATTTTAAAAATAAAATACTAAAAATCAGTATATATGTTTAACCTAAACAATATATCTGTAAAGTAAGCCAAAATAGTAAAAAAATATGATTAAAAATTAATATTTTATATAAAAATTATTGCATGTAAATAATAAAAAAACTTAACAATTTATTAAATGTAAATAAAAACCTTAAAATTATATAAGACAAAAATGTAATGTCTTTAGTGAGAGGCAACATATTATTTATTTATCTCCAAGTTTCTTATGAACTCTTGTCCCATCGCATGTTGCGATAGCCGTGTGGTCTAAGGTGTTAGTCTGGATACCAAAGGCTCGGTTGTTCGATCCCACGCAGTTCCAGATGCTATTTTGAGTTCTAAAAAAAGCAGCGCCTCTAGCGGTCAACTCCAGAACCAATATGGCGGCAGAGCAAGATCGACTAATGGAACGACTAGGCGTGTCACCTAGCAGCCTATGCTATAAACAATATGGCATTGAACAAAGTTGAGTAATTGGTGTAGCGACTAATCGAACGAGAGCGATGCCAGCGCTCCTAGCGGCCATTGAGAGATCTAATGTGGGAAACAAATGGCAAACGTAAAAGCAAACATGGCGGCCTCCATGTATATGTTAACCAAGATGGCTGCCTCCAGTATCAAAAGACCAATGAAAAAAGCAAGATGGTGGCCTCTAGTAAAAGCCAATGTAAACAAATGACGATCGAATGGGAGAGAAAGCGAAATAAAGGAAATAAGGAGAGACAAAGAAAGCATGCAACAGAGAAAAAAAATTGAGAACTCAGAGCAACCCCTCGGAAAGGAAGGGAGAGAGAGAGAGAGAGAGAGAGAAAGAAGGAGCAGAAGAAAGAAAATTAGAGAACAAATAGAAAGGGAGAATGCAAGAGAGAAAAATGGGAGCACTCGGAGGAAACCCTCGGAATGCAAGAGAATGGAAAAATGGCATACTGGTTATAAAGATGATAGTCTTAGATAGCGGTGCACTGGCTACAAATATGGTGACGTACTGGCTACCAACATGGCGTAATCCAATATGGTGGCCGCGTGACGTCATCCATCATGGCGGCCAGATCCTCAGATCCTCTCCCTGATCCCTCTGTATCGGCATTTTTTTGGGTCTTTTTAAATTAAGAAACATGTTGAGGCACGTATTATACTGATATAGCTTTACGATTTGAATTTTACTAGTGGTGAAAATTTAATGAATACTGTTAAATGAGAATAAGATTTTAATACTTACATATTTTTATATATTTTTAAGGGGCGCTGTCCATGCTGGATTGTTAATGCTTACGTTAAATATTTTAACTTCAAAGGGAGTTTTGCGTGAATGTATGTACATAGCTGTAGCAAACAAAAGTTTTTTTATTAAGCCAGCTACGAACACATCTTGTTTCCTTGAAGATATTCATACCTATGCGACTCAGAAATGTTACGAATTTTATAACTATGAAATTATCCACTGTCCGTTTTTTTTTTACCATGTTGTTTGCACTATATTTTTCCACTGCATTACTGAAGGTAAACCGTGATTTTTAAACGGGGCCACGGTGGCTGAGCGGTTAGCATGCTCGCCTCACACCAAGGGGGAACAGGGAATCGTGCCGGACGATTCCGCTGGTCGGCGGGTATTCTCGGGGATCTTCGGTTTCCTCTGACCTTCCATTCTGGCGCTGCTCCATACTTACCTCAATTATCCTCATCGGATCTTAAGATCTCGCTGTTAGGAGCCTCCCAAATCTCTTCACTCACTCACTTAATTTTAAACGCCATGCAGTGTGATAATAAGCAATTGATATGTACACATTACTTTTCACTATTGATATGAGTACAAAAATTACAGAAAATCGTATTCTTTATTTCACTTCTTTAATACAGTACTTTGATATCATTTTCCCTTTCTATTTCTGCAATATTACATTTTTCGTCATGGGTATTGCGTTTGTCAATATCCTAATTTTTAATTTTTCGTTTTTTTTCTGCTTTTGATGACATTATGTTCAATGTAGCTAGAATATATTATTTTTAATAAAAATAGGAAAATAACATGTGGTAAGTTTATTTAGCGATTTAACCGAACTGCCTGTGTTAACTTAATTGAAGAACATTTCCTTGATAATTACGATAATCGAAAGAAATATTTCTTTGAATGCTTGGGATTTACATGGTAATGAGGATCGCATAATATTTAATACAAACAAATTCAACAGATTCAGTTTTTTAGAATAGCTATGTTTGGACTGTTACTTATTTCGCAGCTAGGAAAATCCAATTCACTAAAGAAACATTTATATGATTCCCTTCAAAGAATTTCCTTTCGAGATTTTTCCTCTTCAAATAAAAGGCAACAGGTCTTTCAGTAAGCTAAACCTTCTCCGTGATGTTTGTGGAAAAGAAAAAAATTTACGTTGAATATTCTTGCTTCTGGTAATTACTGGAATATATATATAAAAAAAAAAAGCAACAAAGTAGCTTGCATAAATATTTAAACAAACGAATGAAAGGAAAACAAGTGGAAATCTCTTCGTGTCTCTTCAGGGGGTCTCATGCGCTCCGTCGTTTTATCCCGCTACTTAGTTAGTTCTGTAGGGTGAAGTGCGAATTGGACGCAATCTACGCGAGGTTACTTGCGCTGCAACCGGACAGACCAATCCCTTTCTCTCTCACACTTCCTACGTCAACAATCCACTCTATACACTTCTGTACTACTCTCACTCTCGACGAATCGGATGACGGCGGACATGCACCTATCTATAGGCTATTCACGGTAACGCGATCACTTTGGAATACCCCCTTATTGGGTATAGTGGTCGGTAAATGTAATTTAGTTTAGTCTTTGACGTTAACTTCCGATTACAGTAGAATATACACATTATGTTGGCAATATTTATTTTAAAAAGTGGTTAATGGATGAAAAATGGCTGAAAAGAAAAAGTAACGAGGGCTTCAAAAGTGCTCACTTCACCGTGAACAGCCTATACCTGCAGCTGTGTTCCACGTTTGAAGCTAAGAAGCAAGAGGGCATTCAGGCCTTATTTCACGATAGTTTTTTAATTAATTTTCTGAAATAAATTTACACAAGGACCACATCAATGAAAATATTAGTTGTCAAATTATTACAGTTTTCAAAATATAGCAACGAAAATTCGAAAATTTTAGGCAAATGGGAGCCCAAGTTTCTATGCTCCTAATTAACTTAGCCAAATAAATCACATGTCATGTGATCTATATTTATATACACAAATAATAATTTAGTATCAAGGATCAGTATTCGAGTAATTGCATCCTGAATATATTTTAAATAGGTATTGATTTTTTGCCAACGCATTTATAATAGTCCGAGAGAAAATAATATTAATATTTGTAAGCTTCTCTTGGACGAATAAAAATGTGTTGGCAGAAAAAAATTAATACATATTTCGAAAGAGCGTCTGGATTCCAGTACCCGACAACACATTGTTAAAAATCCACCCTTCAAACCAGGGATCATTTTGCCTCTGAATAAAGGGCAACAGTTCATAGCCATGAATGATACACATACTAACTACTCAGTTGGCCATAACGTACTGTCTTGCTTCGAATCGCGAACTGCAACTCCACAACCCACCGCGCGTGTGTGCCAGCTAAACGGCCTCTGTCAGAGAGCACACGACCAGTGTAAAACATATATACTGTGTAATATATATACTGTGTATATATATATGCGTGTGTGTAACTAATATATACATGAAGTACCTTAAGTTATATGAAATATGTAATTTTTATATACAGCCTGTATCCTAATAAGTTACATATATATGTAACTTTTATATATATATATGATGTATCCAAATAAGTTACCTATATGTTTAACTTTCATATACAAAATGTATCCAAATAAGTTACATATATATGTATGTATGTAATTTTTATATACACTATGTATCCAAATAAGTTACATTTATGTAATTTATTATACAGGATGTATTTTAATAAGTTACACACACATATGTAACATATATATATATACATGATGTATCTAAATAAGTTATAAAAATATAACATATATACACGATGTATCTAAATTCGGCCGATAAACTTCGGCTGCAGGTTAATCCCATAAAAAGTAGTTAAAAACTGATATACCTCGTATGGTCTAGCATGAATTCTAAGGGATGTAAACATTTTTGAAGTTCTACCTGAAGAAAGAATTTATTACTCTACCACTGCAGTTTACCACTGACTGAAATATTTATCTCTCTTCAATAGCCGTGACAGTGTTTTACTGGGTATTGTGAGTCAGTGAGTGAGTGAAGAGTTTTGGGCAGCTCTTAACAGTGTGGTCTTGAGAGCCGACGCGGGCGATTGGTGTGAGTATGGAGAGGCGCCGGAATGAAAGGGTTATTTTGAAGTAAAACACGAGTTTCTTGGAAACCGCGAGGCATTTATTAAATCCCAAATATTCTACCGCGGCATGGAGGTTAATTCGAAACATCGATAGTAACCGCGATTGCTTACATTAAATAATTCGATGACAGCAACGAGTGCTGTGGTGTTTGAAAATCTTCGATCAGTAAACCGTTATCCAGACAATCGATGTTGCGCCTTAAATATTATTCCCAGTATCTGCAATAAACAAGAATTTCAGGTCCAACTCCAAAGATTTGTAACACCCTTAGTTTTCAAGTTAAAATTAAGGTCGTGCATATGTTTTCCAACTTTTTTTTTTTTTTTTTCGTGATTAAACTGCAGCCGAAGTTTGTCGGTCGAGTCTCCGGGTGATTCCCCGCGCCTATTTTTTCCGTATCTATGCAACCCGCACACGATATTTCCCATCTAAAAAATCATCTTCGCTGTAAAATAATTGTCTCTTATACAGCCGAGCCCCCGTGCCGTGTGCGCACTCACTACGGCGCCTCGTCTGTTAGCTGCACGTTCGACGCCATTGTTACCCTGCACCAATCAGCGGGGCGAAAACAGGGAATCGCTACGAAACAGCTCGTGCGCGTTGACTTCATCTCGTCAATATAGTACGCGGTGACTGTACTTTTATGTCACAAGAAGAAACATAATGGCACGAAGCGAGGCAGATGTGTGTTACTGCGGACGTAATCGTCATGTACCAACGTACTCGGTAAACATCTCAATGATCTGTTTCAACACAATAAAGAGGGATGTGCATTATTTGCAAAGCGACTGCTTCTCATCTCGTTGCTGACATAACACCATCAATTCACCGCTTCCTGTACTCACGGCAGCGAATCAAAAAATGCCCGTAAAATTACGGAAAATACCAGTTTTAAATTATCAAGACAACGGCTTTAAATTACGGTCTCTTTGTATTTTTTTTTTTTTTAACACTCTCTCCGTAAATTTCACGCAAATCTCAATAAAATCACGGAATGTGACATCAAACTTGCCAGTTTTTTAAGCTGCTCTTTAAAAAAAGGGGTAACAAAAAATTGTTTACTTTCGACCTTGGGTGAAATCTCGTATACTGTCAGAAAAAATGCCTGTAAAATTACGGAAAATACCTGTTTTAAATTATCGAGACAACGGATTTAAATTACGGTCTCTTTGTATTTTTTTTAACTCTCTCTCCGTAAATTTCACGCAAATCTCCGTAAATTCACGGAACGTGACATCAAACTTGCCAGTTTTTTTAAAATCTGATCTTTGAAACAAGGGGTAACAAAAAATTGTTTACTTCTATTATGTGGGTGATTGACTGTGTATAAACATGAATATATATAAAAAAAAAATGAAGTTTGTTCGGTGGCGGGATTTGAACTCGAAAAAAATTTTTTTTACAGTTCAACACACTACAATCACCTATCCACTCATTTACTAGGCTTTCACAAAAACTTGTATTGTAAATGTGGGATTTATGAAGAATTATTCACGCCCTCTCTTAGTTTCTAGTCATATTAGAGTATTTGCGTGTTTTCTTATTTCAGGTTTACAAACTGGGGTAAGGACAAAAAATATTTCCGTAATGTGTTTCACTGAGTGTGACAGAGAAATTTAAATAGCGTAAATAATTTGTCCTCTAGTGGAATTTGAACACGAATCGAAAAGTTAAGAATCAATAACGCGAACTACTCACCTACCACAACTCTGAACGAAGTATTTCGTGAATATGGAATTTACACGAAAGTGACGAACGCGCATGTCGTTTCAATTCGTGTTAGAGCGCTTGCTGCTTTTGCGGTTTATAAAACGAGGTTAAGAAATAATTAGTTTATTTTCGTTATGTGCGTGTTTCACTGTGTATGCAGAAGATTTTTTATCCTGTACCTGGATTTGAACAAGAATCAATTAATTGGCACTCCATGACTGGAGCGCCACTCATCCCATCTACTACTATTTTACAAGAAATAGTATTGCAAAGATGGGATTTTATAATGCTTCAGGTGTCATCTGCATTGTTCGTGTCTCAAAATCGGAGCCATAAGAATACGAAGAACTTCCGTATTTTATATTTACGGAGTTCATTTACGTTATTCATCATACGGAGTGCCTTTCCGTGAATTATCTCTACATCTCCGTAAAGGTTTCCGTAATTCTACAGAAATTTCTAACAGTGCACTGGATCTTGACTTCCAGCATGCTTGAGGTAGAACATCTCTATGTGCCTGAGGAGCGATGAACGTTTCATTGGCTGTTGTACTTCGCTTGCGTCAGTTCTTGGTTCTTTTGCCATGTCAGGATTCACTAGCTGTACTGACGAGTGTCTGTTAATAGGTCACTGTGTTGGAGGACATAGACAGCTTTGCCTGAACCTATAAAACGAGCCGTACTCGCGACCAGTGTTTACAAAATTCATCATGCCCAGCAACGTAATTTATAGAGATAGGAAAAATTCGCGAATTCATATAAGGACATGTTGGATGTTAAACACGTTCTTACGACGTGAAGAGGCCTTAACTCGACGGCCTGCCTGAACACTCCATTACACACTAGCTGTAATCAGGAAAGCCAGTTGACGCAATCGGGATTGGCGTAGCCAAACCACGGCAAGCAGGAATCCCCTCTACCAGCCAGGGAATCAGGCCAAGTTACGTTATGCGACGCCGATACGAGATCAATGTAATGTGGTGGGAGGAATCTTTCTCCATGCGACGCCGGCCTAGATTGACGCCCTAAGAAGCCTGCTAAGCCGATCGCCGTAGCTCGACCATACTTTACTTCTCAAGGTTGGAAAAGTACCATGTACTAACGTGGCTCTCAATAAGGCAGTTGACCATATCAAGTTTTATGTAATGTCCGGATGTTTAATTATTTAACTACAGTGTAACCTGTACCTCTCTTATACTCATTTACCCTACGTTGCTCTACCATCGTGAGATTCGCCCAACCTTTGACAAGTATGGTTTGACCACAATATAAATCAAACTAGAACAACGTGTACTTTTGAGTGGCTTTTGCAATTGGATCTCAGTTTATTACTCACGCCCTGGTCGACTCTGTATCAATAGCACACTTGCAAGGAAGCAAATAACGAATTCCACACTGCCAACACTGGCTACTTTCTGGAGCAGCAGCCAATGAACAAACGTCTGAGGCTCAAATGTAAACAGGACTGTGCATTCTAGCCTATGGGTCATAAACTCGGAAAATTGTCCTATCGCTAGTAATTTATAGTTGAGTGGTTTTGTTCGGCTAAACGGTATATTCTGCAGGACCAATATTTTGTGCTCTTTATTTACCAAACAAAAAATATGTATTTTTTTTTTTTAGAGATGGTTGTTTATGGCTGGAAAATTGACTGTTTGCTGGGATTCAACAAACTGTACACATGTCCGACAGTTGTATTTTATTATTTGCTATTCATGCATGCATAAAGCTACCACCCCATTTCATTGGAGCAATTATTATTCTGATAATGTAAGGCAGAATTTTTATGCAAACAACTTTGTGGTGGCCACACCTTGTTCATCCAGTACGTAATAAAAGAATACACTAGCTAGAGTTTTATCGAAGATATGACGACCCAAAAAATTTTCCGTGATTTTCCATGATCCCGATTTATTACGTGTGCGTGGGGGGTTCAAAGGCGCACACTTCTTCACGTCCTGTAGATCCCCCGAAGGAGTTTGTCTCCCTTCGGTCTTACCAATCAACGCGTTTAACCCGTCTAGTCACAGTGTCCACGATCGTGGACATGTTGCACATTAATTATATATATGACGGGCACTGGACACAGCATGGCACCAGTGACCAGGCTTCCTTATGGCTAGTCCGATTTGCGGGATTTTATACGCCTCTTTGTGACATGAATAATTAACGCCGATATCGTACAGCATTCAACACATGGTTCGCTGGCTGCGAGACGAACGATGAACACTAGTACAGCGCGTACCAAAAAAGCAACACTCGAACTCGGAAACCGATGTGCGACGGAACGGCTTGACGCACCCCGCCCACACGAGTCGTGGTGTCTATCTAGAAGTGCCACGGCTCGCTGGCGGTTGGTTTTTTTTTTTGGGGGGGGGGGGGAGGAGGAAAGCGAGGGAGGCGGCAATTAGTTAATGGATCTGGTCGGCGAAGCGATCAGAAGCGAGCTCTTCCGCTACGCGGGGCGTGAGGTAATGCCGCTGATCCCGAGCTTTCACTGACGGAACATCACGCGGTGTGCCCTTCGAGTCTGCTGCGCTGCTTACAATGCACTAGCACTCGTGAAGTCTACGCAAGGTTGTCGAACTCGGCCAGCGGTGCCGTGACCGATTGGTTTGTCTTCGAACACAAACCTCGTGCGGATGTCGTGCGTTCGCTTCGCTGGTTTCTGCGTGCACGTAACGCGAACGCTTCGTCACAAACGTATAAAATTCGCGCACAGAAAAATCTAACTTTTTTTATTCAGATATAGAATTGAACAAGAAATACTGTATATTGTGCTGCACAGGACAATCCACTGTAGTGCTGGACACATGAAGCTCTTCAAGTCACTGGCCAGAAGCAAGCCAATAAAGAAACTTGTCACTACGGTGGGCGTGTCAGGTGAATTTTGAAATAGTGAGACACTTTTGAGTGGAAAATGTATAAACCAGTGGAGATGGAACTTTCTTTAGTGGCGTGTATAGGTGACTTACTTCTGGTTTGTGGCGTCTGGCAGTGAATATGTTCACACCTCAAAGTGTTAAACAGTCCCTGCTGATATATCATAAATTGAAATTCGTCTGGGATTCGAACTTGGGTTGTTTGCGGGCGAGTGCTAGGTCCTGTATTCCTCAGATGAAGTGACTACTGACGGAGTGAGAATGTTTTTTAATACGCGCTTTTCGAATACTGGACAACGTCTTTAAAAATAATATTCAAGTTAACATATTTTCTGTTTAGTCTCCTGTTGGAACTCGTTTTATTATAGTGTTTGCACAATTGTTCAGCATCAATAAATGCACTAACAAACACTGTTACTACCCTAAATGTCACAAACAAATACAAACCTGCGAGCTGTATTTTCGCAATAAATCGATCAAATGAGTAGCCAAACAAATATATTAAGTTGATTCAACAAACAGTTTTGGTGAAAATCTAATTTCTTTTCGTCCAACACTGAGGTTTCATTTATTCAAGAGTGCGTTTTGTTAGATGGACCAATTTTGTCTTTGTTCAACTTTTGTTTACTCAACAAAATACTTTGTTGGGGCAACTTAGTATGTTTTTGGCCCTGTATTAACAAATATTTTGTTTGCCGGAACAAACTTCTCTCTCAGAGCGATCATTTATTTATATTCCCTCAATTTTACGAACATATATTCCTATATTTTATATTGTTTTCTTAAGTCTGGTAAACAAGGAGCTCGAGAAGGAAAATATGCCCCTTCAGAAATACCACAGCACTTGAAAACTCCGTACGAGCACACAATTATGTCTGCGATTGTGAAACGATTCGCGGCTGTCACAGTTCTGTATTCCTAGGCATTCTGTGGCTCGACAATAGAATACTTCAATTTGTTCGACACGCTCGCGTTTAAATGCACGTTTTCAACAAGTTTGTCTGTATACGTCATCAATTTTCGGTGAAGATTAAAATATATTTCCTAGCATGCGAGGATTACTGTTGAAATTTTTGTTTTTCAAACGATTGAAACCTTGCATATAAACCTCATTAATACACAACAGTGGACTCCCGTTTTATGAAAATACGAACACATTAGAAAAGTTACCAAAATAAATGGAATTTCAAGATTTATAGTGGTTTAAAGGCCCAAAGGTGGGTGATACATAAAATAAATTAGTTATCGCCGTTACGTTTTTCCTTATAAAAATAACGCAACTCGGTAACACATGGCGGAGATATTTTTCTTGTAATTAAAGAACAGGCGACTCTATGAAACCAAAAGTTACGTACAAACATTATACAGATACGATTATGAACCATTTTACACCTTAAAGTCACGGCAGCTGATAGGCGAAGACTATATTGTCCTCAGTCATTTCTACAACATTCTAGTGATGCGCTGTTCGACTCTGCCGCAAGGGTATTTGTGAACAGGTCCGGCGATGTTATGTTTTGTTCGACTTTCAGGGTGTGGGATACATGCTAATGAAGGTCTGCCCCCCCTCCCATCACCCCAAGACAATGGTGGTTGAGCGGTTAGCCTACTCGCCTCCTACCGAGACGATCCGGGTACAATCCCCGGCAGGGTCACTCCGGATTTTCGCATGTGGGAATCGTGCCGAACGATGCCATTGGTCGGCGGGTTTTCTCGGGATCTCTGGTTTACCCAACCCTTTCATTCCAGCGCTGCGTCATACTCAAATCATCACCCTCATCGGCTAACAAGACATTGATGTTAACAGCCGCCCAAATCTCTTCACTCTCCACCACCACCACCCGCTTCAAGGTTCCAGAGGTTTATCGATTCTGTTCTTCCCAAGCGCCGATCCGTCAATGTCACAGCGAGTTGTTTGGGGGGGAGGGGGGGGGGGTTTGGTTACGAAAAAGAATAGTTATCGGCTCCAGACAGCTGCTCGGTATTCTAAGCTTGATACGAATGTCAAGTGACGTCACACGTTGAGTCGGAAAGTATCAGCTGCTCACAAGCATTTGGCAGGCTAGAATTTCGTAGTTAAACCAATATGGATGGCGTCGTTATGAAACATGGCCGTACATTTCATTGATACGGAGATAAATACTGTGCAGTACAAAGTCAGTGGTCAGTGAAGCACGTAATTGTGTTGTACGGAGATGTAATTTTCCTACAAATACATTTACGTTACGAATAAGCGTGAGATGCTCGGTTATAATTATTACAAACGTGCATCACACACGTCCGTCCTCTTAAACATTGTGAATAACCTAATACTGTCTAATTTACGTGTGGGGTGTTATTAAAAGCGCGTAAATATACGAATACTTCATTACACGTACTTATTAAATAAGCTATTATTGTCTTAGTACACCCTCACTGATAAATATTTATTTGTGCCTTACGCAGCGTGTGTTTGATGGGCGAATGGATAATTCACGTGTACGTGTCTTATTACACAGACGTAAGTAGGTTTAAGATCGAAACTCGTTACCTCTTTTTTTATGCTCAAATAAGTGATATATGGTTATGTGTTTTATATAGCAACAACATTTTTTTAAAACGGCAAACTTACGCAAATTTTATAAATTAATACGCAACTTAAACCAGTGTTGAAAACATTAAATTATAAGCTGTGTGAGTTTTTTTATTTTGATCCATAATAGCCTATCGTTTGGTATGTCTAGGGGCCGGCTCAGTTAATTTAGAATTTGAATGATAAAATTTTATTTACTTTAATTAAAACGGATCGTCATTAACTTTAAATATTAGAAACATATTTTGCAACAAACTGAAAATTCATTGCATTGATTCCATTAAGAATAGACTAATTAATTCCCAGTCATTTTGTAATTTTGAAAAATAACTTTGAAGCCAAAATGAAATACACAAACACACTTCAAATCCACGTCCCTATAATCATGCTCCCTTTGTACAAAACAAATATTTTCTACGCTGAAAAGCTATCGGAGTGTTCAAAATCAATTAGGCTTCGTATGATGGAAAAAAAAGTAGAAAAGGTTATTAAATTCACGCCATAATTCAATACCTATGGGGTAATATGTTAGATATACTGTTATAATTGAACCAAAGAAAAAATAACGATATGACGGCACTGACACAGTTGCTGTCACTTATTTTGTATTTATTCAACGTCATCACATTTCATGGTACACTTTGGCGTGAACAAAGGTTTGGAATACTAATATAATCTATTTCAGTTGTGTAAATTGTTTTCTTATTGAGGACAGTTTCAAGTGAAATTTTTGATTAAAAGCTAGCTGTTAACTTTCCTCCACATAGCCTTGGTAAAATATTTTCTTTTCCACAAACAATAATAGTTAGCAAAACACCCGGGCCACGTCAGCAACACGTAATATCGACATCTCACGAAGTAAAAAAAAAAAAAAAACGCCTTCAACATTGCCACCAACCAGTTTCTCACACGCCCTAAAAATACAAGAAAATGTGTATTAATATTTTCTTATAAAATAAATATTTGAAATCAAAAACTGTTTTAATGACCTACAAAATATAAAGTTTACTTTTGTGTCTTTAAGTAACGTTTTTTTTTTTTTCCCCCAACAGATTTGTGGAATTTTTTAATGAGTAGTTAGTTGTAGTAATATGTTGTTGGTACGTTGTCGACCGTGTGCACAGATACTAGCTTAGCTCGGCTAGCTCGGCGTGGAGAAAGTCGTTAAGCTGAAGTTGACTGAATGTACCCCTCTACTAACAGATGAATATCTCTGAATGCCGTCTTCAAGCAGGCGAATATATCCGTCGGCTGCGAGACAGTCGGCTCGTGACGATGTCGACGGTCACCGACGAAACTTATAATAAGCGGACTTTTCACATGCGCTCGGTTCGCGTCATGAAATGGTAGGTGAAATGTTTTGTCTATACAGTTTCATCACTGTGAATCTCATCGATTCCAATACTGTCACTCCAGGTGTAGAAGATCAACAATGAAATGGTGTTTTGGAAGAAATGTATTTGAACATTTCGTATTTTTCGTATGTATGCGTGGGGCCATGTCAGAGGAGAAATGAGTGGCCAAAAAATGTACAGTATAACCGCTTTTATACACATTCAAGTGACCAGAAAAAATTGTTGGAAAATGCAGGAAATTCTAAAAGGAGAGAAATTTCTGTTCTGAAAACTGTAAATGCAAAATGCAAGAAAGTGTAAAATCAGGGGGCGTATAAAAGGGGTTCTACTGTATATACCGTCGGTCCAACTAAATATTTTGTTGGTAGTCTAATTTCTTTCAGCAAAACGCATATGTTATGGTTATTTAACCATGCATTTTGTTAGATGAACAGAATAAAATTTGTGGCTGTTCAAGTTATGTTTGCTTAACAAAATATATTGTTGGGGCAACTAAATATACATTTGGCGCTATATAAACTAATATTTTGTTGATTGAAATAAACTTTTCTCTCAGTAGTATCATTTATTTACACTCGCTGTATTTAAAATATTCGTATTCCCATACAATTAATTTTATTTTCAAGTCTGGTATGGAACAAAAGATGAAAAACAAGCCGTTCTTGAAAACTCCGTCCGAGCACAGAATAAGTACGTCTGCATTTGTAAGTTGGCTTGGCGTTTACTTCGAATTGGGCGTACCCGTTCTCTGATTTGCTGCCTGAGGCTCTGGAACGGACCTAGCGTCTGATTTGCTACTGCGTGCTGCGAAATATTCCCTATTGGCTGCGCCGCTGGCTGGCGAGAAAGTTACCGGGCGCTGGCCGACGAACTGCGTTCCCACGTGTTTCTGCTCAGTGACTCCATTTTGCTGGCCTGCGCTGCTGGACTTTCGCGATATAACACTTTCAGAGCCACTTTAATTCACTGCTTCAGGTGTTACAAACAGTACATTTTTACTATGCGTGCTGTACTTCTGTCGACACAACACTTCTTCCGTTGTCAAAGACAACGATCTATACACTATATGTTCGACTACAGTTATATGAACCAATTATAACTTACACAAGTAATATTGTGTGCGAATAATTTACCCAAAGGTAAGATCATTGATCATTAAACTTCCCAATGTGCAGTACAGACCAAAAATTACATACACATGCGTAATGTACACAAATGTGCACACTGGGTCTGAATGGGATAAGCAGCTCTTTCACTTCGGTTATCTAAACTTTTCTGTGCCATAGTCTATGAGAGGCTATTTCCCACTTTCGGGGCTGCTCGCTACTTATCATTTCCTGCCATAGGTAGATACCTGAAGAATTAGCGGAATCATTTTAGGACAAGTTAGAATTCAATCACGTGCGTTTATATAAATTTAGCCGTTGGTCCACACGGTTTTTGACACCGCCTGGAGAACGGTGCCTAGTTCTCGCCTTCCACTGTGACAGCAGACAACCAATTTCCAGCCTATATCGGCATTTTTGTACATAATACTGCAGAGTCTAGCCTGCAGGTCATTGAACTCGCGAATTTTTCTTGTTTCTAGCCAGAGGTAAATAAAATGTCAACATGTACGATATACAACGCATCGCTTTACAGCACTCACAGTCAATAATACACTTTCAAATACAAAGCAATGAAACGTATTTTCAAAATCGCATCCATAAAAACTAAATTTGACAGTAAGAAATATTCACTTAAAAAAAAAAAAAAACTCTGTTATATTAGATTTTCCTCCTGAGAATTATTTCTTGTTGTCCAGAGCCCTGCTAAAGTTCTACATTCACGATATCTCTTTGCCTCACGCGAAGAAAACTTTACCGAATCTATAAAATTACGCCAAAGGGACGACATACCGAATTCGTGCACACTCACTTGTCATAATAATTTACATGCCAGCTATTTCTTACTAGGAGCTATCAACGCACATGTCGGGGGGATACAGTTTGGCATTGCAGTTCCGAATATATCGTATACATTCAAAATTCAATAACACCACTCGATTGCCAAAGGATCAAAGAATACGTTACGTTGAGTGAGGACATTGTTTCACAGGGTTAGGGGGGAGGGAAGGTGTGGCGCCGCAATTTTGAGTTCGTTTTATCACGTCTCATAACTTCCGTGTAGTAAAACTTTTGACTAGGGGAAACTACGACGTTCGTTCAAGTTTCAATTTAGACAACTCTCATCAAGATCAATCGATTGTGCATATAACAACATTTTTGTGCCAGTGGTTATGGTGAAATTGTATGCGTTTAATGTAAAAAATTAAGAAAACTTAACACAATTTTGGCCTATACTCGTCAAAAAGCCAAGTCGTAATACAGAAATCGTATACGGTTGGAAAGAGCATCTCAAAAGCAATCCAGTGATACCCATAAAACCCCATAATCGAGTGAAGCGGTGCCGGGAACGTAAAATAAACACCAAGGCGTCAGAGCGCGTCAACGTAGACGTATTCACGCAAAACAAACGGCCGTGTCCCCAAACACAGCTGAACCCAAATTTTTTATTCTTATTTATTTTAAATGAAATATTGTAATGTATCAATGAAATGTAGGTAAATATTAAATTTAACTAAAAATAAGATATTATTATTCATACAGAGGTATAAAACGCTTGAGATACATGGCATATTTTGTAAATAACTAAACACTCCATACACGGGGTGATTTTTCAAAGTTTTGATTAACCCCTTAAACTTATTATCCAGAGTATTCTCGTTCAAGTATGGCGTGTCGCAACGTATGCAAAATCGTGATGAGTGCTGTATAAGGTCAGAAGTTAGCACCAACACAGACATAGCCTTTTTACTGGTTAATGCAATTGGTTGGTACCAGCACGTCAGAATGTTATCATTTGTTGCCGGCCGGTGCCGTAGACCAATAAATGAATTTTATAAGTTCCAGCAAGGAAGTTTTAACATGGAATGCGAAAGTACTTGTGATCTTTGAATGAACAGTGCAGTGGGGGTGAACGACTCGATGGAGATTTTTGGACATTCGCCATCGCGATGCAGATGCCTGTCACTTGTATGTAGCTTGTCTTATTTAAGCATTTTTTTTTTCGTGCTCAGTTCATCTATAGGCTGTTCACGTTAAAACGAGCACCTTTGAAAGCCCTGCTTAACATCTACTTGCATGCATGTTGTGAATTCTTCCGCCTTATGTAAAATTACTACTACAATGGGCCTCATCACTTAATTCATGCGCCGGTCGAGTGAAACAGTGAAATTATTATAAAAGTATATATTTTTTAATCTGCTTATTTCTACTCTTCGATGCATTAAATACACAGAAAGCGAAAGAAGTAATTTAAGTTCAGAAATTGTTGCCAAACACATTTTGATCGATCTCAATATATGGAAATACGTTCCCGCCATCGTTACGCAATTTACTGGGCGCATGTCACTCGGCGCACCCGTAAAAATATATGCAAGTAGGAGCAGCGACTTTTTCTAGGGTTGGTTTCCAAAGTGCTCGCTTTATCGTGAAAATCGTTTCTACCAGGTGTTCCCAAAATTTAGTTTATCACGCTTCCCTTCTGCAAAAAAAAATCTACCTACGCCCCCGTGCAACAAATTCATTATAAGGGTAAAACTAAAACGAATAAATGTTTCAAGTTTCAAAGGTTTTATTTTATCATTAAATTGTAATGCTTATTGAACACAAATGGTGGTGAACGAATCAATCAATGAGACCGATGAGCTTCCATATTTTTAACATGATTCCCAATTCTTGGTTGAATAGAAGAAATTGCACAATATGCAAGTTTGCTTCTATACTTCGTTTTTATTGTTACTACTGCTGAAAATGCCCTTTCACACAGGTAGGCTCTTAAAAAGATAAATACAATCCCAGCGCTTGCTCTGCTATGTTGGGATAAACTTTGAAGCTCTTGGCCCAAAACAATGTTTTGTCAATCTTCTCAAAATTGTATTTCGCAGGAGAATCATTTTTTTTTTATCAACGCCCACTCTTAAACGGTTTCTGGCAGCGCGTCTATGTCAACATGAAAAGGACCCATCTCTAATCTATAAATATTACTATCGCACGAGTTAGGAAAATAACGCCAGAACTCGTCACCCAGGTTTGATATTTTTGCCTTAGTGACAGTATTCTCAAAAATCTTTTTAAAGGGTGTTTCTTCTGATGAGATTGCATATAATTCCGAAACAGCTCGGCGCGCGCGCCTCTCTTCGTATGTCGTCACGCCTCCCTTGGGTGTGTGTAGGTGTGTGTGTGGGAGGGGGCGCCCCCCCCCCACTTTGAAAATCAATGCTTTAGACGAAAGTACTCAGACCAAAAATCTCAATTTTCGCAAGACACCTTGGTGGAGAAGTGAGTGTGTAAGTTAAGGGGTTAACATAAAAGTGCGAGCGAACACCTACACCCGCAGCGGCAAGGTGATGCGGAACGACGAGGGGCCGGCACGCCCATGCGCTCGCCGCGTGGCTCCCTGGAGTTCGTCGTCCGCCAATGACGTGAGCACTCCCCCGCATCGATCCCCGAGCCTTGACCAGCAGTCTTTCCCCGGCCCCCGCCCGGTCCCTTCGTTCCGGGCCCGCACCGGGCAGGCCCTGCTCACGGCGTGGCCTCCGTAGAATCTTGCTTCCCGGCGCCTCGCCCCCTCTGCCAACCGGCTGGCTGCTGCGAAATTTAACCCTTTGAATATTGTAAAGGGCTTTTTAACGTCCCCAGGTTGTATGCACTGTCGACATTTTCCGTATATTTACGGAAATTTTTACGAAATTGCAGAGTAAATATACGGAAACCCAATCCGCGATGACCAAGAACGGAGTTAAGTGCGTGAATACAAAATACGGAAAACTTGGGTTTCGAACACGAACCATGGCGAGTCTACACGAAGCTTTCTTCACCACGGTAACCAGAAAATTATCATTTCTGCGGGCAGTTGAGGTTATCCATGACAGTAAGACCTGTTCTTTCAAACATTAAAAAGTAGCAACAGGGGTCTGTAACACTTAGAAACACTTAAAATCCACTAACTTTAATATAAACTAAAAAAAAAGTTGCTTATGTGACTAATACAGAAATTCAAAAGTTATACCAGATTAATCATGTGAGCGTTGTAGGTAAGTGGTTAGAGTCATGCTCTTGAATCTTCTTGACTCGGGTTCATATCTTTCATACGTAAAAGAAAAATAAATAACTTTTTTAAATATATTTCTTAGACAAAGTAGAACACACATAATGTGAAAATTAAAATAAAGTAGATATTCAAAAATTATTTAAACTAGAAGTACAGAAAACTAACTATGGAATTAACGGAGAGGTTCAGTGAATTTTACGGAAAGCCCGCTTTTTAAAATCAATGTGTCCGTAATTTTACGGAGAGTTTACGGACACCACTGGATAAATTTTTACCAGCACTTCTCCGTAAAGTGAAGGAATTTTTTTTTCAAAGTGTACGAATTTTCGAACGTCTTTTGCTGGCCGGAGTATTTTCCTAGATATTTACTCTGAAACACGAACGAAGAAATGTTTCACCAAACCGTTTACTTTGCTTCAACCTTAGAGATGACGTTTCATATTTCTTGAGCAAGTCTGTACAGGTTATCTGCTGCTGACAATAACATTTGCTGCTCTTCGAAGTTCTGCCAAAGAAAGGAGGTTTTCTTCAAAGGTAGATGACAGTTGCGTGCTCTTTGGACTTGAAATAACATTTTTTTTATAGTGATAATGAAACAATTGACCGTTTAATAGAGGCGTACCTTGTTGGTTTTCTACCAACAGCTAAGTCGTGACTATGTTTGGTTTCTTAACTTTAAAATATTATTTACTTCCTTGATTTTCACCTTCCCAAAAACAACTTTTGGTGCAAAAATATAAATTTCCCGGCGCTAATTAAAAAGGAGCTTCTCTCATAGACAATCACAACCCAAACGATAATCATGATTATTGGCTTTTAAACTATTAGTCTTAATTAATTAACAAGTGGCACGTAGAGAATCCTATGCTTGTATGTGCACTTCTAAATCAGTGGTTTTAAACACCGAAATACTACAGACTTAATATGTAGTTATTTTGCTGCTAATTACCTGTGAATCTATGGAACTAACTGTTGATAAGTGATATGACGTAGTAACAACTGTCAGTCAGTGTACATCACTGGTAATTTTGTGGACTCGAGTCACTGACGTGATCAGTAGTCTTTCTGAGTGAATTCGAGTTGATAATTTTTCACCGTTTTGCAGTCTCATTACCCTGGTTTGAAGTTGTTTACACAGATTAGGTTTTAGAGCGTGTGCAAATCTCGAAATAAAAAGAATAGTTATCATCTGAGCACAATATGTTAATCTGCAGAATAGTTTAAAGTAACGGGGGTTGTATACGGCAGATAAATTTGGTTCCTATTAACATCCATAGCAAATTCCAATTCATCACAATTATATAAAGTTTCTTTCGAAGGTTATGCATCACAAATAAAGAGCACGACACGTTATGTAGTATTAGTTATTTATTTTATAAATTAAGTTTTGATGATTATATAGCCACTTTAATAATCACCAATATTTTCTCACTGTGGATACTGGGAATTCATGTAGCACCATTGGTGAATTTAACCTAAGTATGCAATAAACACAAGTAACAATTTATTACTACCTGAGTTCTTATTATCCTTTATTATTAATTTTATGAGATTTGTAACGTAGCCAATTCTTTTTATATACAACTTCAAACTTGTTTAAATCAGATAATTAGTATTCGCTGATATCGCCAGCATCCTGTATTGGTGTCTGTTACGTCCCAAATTCCGAAGGAAAATCTAGTTGTCGCTACAGCATGTAAACTAAAATCAATGCAAAGGTCGTCGAGTGTTACTTTATGAATTTTGGTATTCTGGTGCAATGACTAGAGACCTGACAAATTCGCGAGGTCGATGACCTGCAGGCTAGACTCTACAGTCTTATGTACAAAAAAAGGCGATATCAACAGCACATTGGTTGTCTGCTGTCACAGTGGAAGGGGACAATTGGACGCCGTTCTCCAGGAGGTGTCCAACACCGTACGGACCAAAGGCTAAAGTTATATAAACGCACGTGTTTTGAATTCTAGCTTGTCCTCCTAAAATGAATCCGCGAATTCTTCAGGTCTCTAATTATTATGCTTTGTGTTTGGAGGAACGCGGGAATCGCAAACGAAGCTTCTTGCAACTTTCGACTCAATCTCCGTGCTAGGTTAGATTGCATATTAGCTAACTTAGCTTTGGTGGACTAGAGTAAGAATGCCGAGTGTAGATTGCAAATTTGTGGGATTGCTCCCTTGCACGACTTGTACCGGCCAGCCCTATAGAAGGTGGCCCTGGTTGAGCGAGGAGGAACAACGGTAAAACGTGAGGCTTTTCAACTTTTATTTTGTGCACGACCAAGGAACATGCTGTGGTAAATATCCGCTGTAGGCTGTTCACGGTAAAGTGAGTACTTTTTAAGGCCCTTCTAAATGTTTTTTTTTTTTTCATTCTATTTCCATCTTCCTGCTGCTTTTTAACGTAAACATTGCTTCGTGACGAATAAGCATAGTGTATACTTTCACCACCCTGAAAATTCAATGCCTGATGCTGCAATAAGATATAATTATTAGTGGTTAAAGCCTTTTGGGAGGGGCCTTAAAAAGTGTTCACTTTACCGTGAACAGCCTGTACGTAGTTTGCAAATGGATTTCATTCATTGCCTGCAAGTTTGAGAGCTGCAACTTGCCATCCACGGAAATGCAACCCGCAAAAAACTAGAGGGTATGGTAGACGAACCAAGCCGCCCCTTTGAAGTCCCATAGGCAAGGACACCCCAATTTCGTGGAAAGATTCCCGCACATGCTATTTTGCAATACCCTACGGGCATACCAGCAGATTTCTTTTGCTTTTTGGCGGCGTGTCGCTGTGAGAAGACTGGCCAATCAAAACTAGGTTACTCCCATACTACGCGTCTGTGATTCGCGGGCAGACGCCTAAGACGCGTATCAGCTATATCATTGAATCAGGAATGTCGATTTGAACTCGCGGGTTATGAAACACAACTGGTCGTGAAAAATCGGGCGTCCCTACGTATACACTCAGCACGTCGAGGTAACTGCACGCCAGTTCAGCGCCTTACGAATAGGAGTGACGGGGCACTAGTTAACACGTGTCAGTGTCGCCCTTATCGCTCGCTTGCTTCTGAGCTTCGCAAGCGGACGGCGCCGTACATTCCATGAGAATAAGCCTTCAAGCGATGCACAGACGTGGAAGTTTTTCGCCAGGTAAAATACGATACTCCGACATGAAAAAATTGGGTTTGGCTGTGTTGGGGAAACTGCCTTATGTTTTGCGTGAATACGTCTACGTCGAGGCGCTCGGATGCCTTGATGTTTATTTTACGTTCCCGGCACCTCTTCACTCGATCATATGGGGTTTTATAGGTATCACTGGATTGCTTTTGAGATGTTCTTTCCATCCGTATACGATTTATGTATTTCTACTTGACTTTTTGACGAGTATTGACCGACATTGTGTTAAGTTTTTTTTTTTTTTTTTTCTATTAAACTCATACAATTTCACCATAAGCACGCCACACAAATTGATTTATACCTGAAGTCGGTTGATCTTGAGGAAAGCTGTCGATTGAAACTTAAACAAGCGTCGTAGCTTCTCATAGTCAAACGTTATACTACGCGGAAGTTATAGGACGTGGCGAAACGAACTCGAAATTACGCACCCCCCTCCCCCCCTCCCGGGCGATGCTTCGCAGTTCTCACTCAACGTAACATATTCTTTGTCCCTTGTAAATCGAGTGATGTAATTGAATTATGAATGCAGACGATAGACTCGGAGCTGCAATGCCAAACTGCACCCCCCGATTTTTTTATCATTGGATTTTCTAGATTGCCCCCCACTGAGGTCGCAAATTGAAAGACATTCATGTCAAAAGGGCGTAACTGAAAATCAACAGTTTGGTGTTGTGACGAAATTGTTTGAGATGGGCGACTATCCGCTGATCCTTGGAAGTAACCGACGGAAATCCAGCAATCAGTGCTGACATCTCCCCTGATGGTGGACGCAGGAAATACTGCCGTGTCCCTGCGCTCGCTCACCCGTCTCTACGAAATGTGCAATTTCCGGCCCCTGAGTAGAAGTGGCTTGGGGGGGGGGGGGCGAATAGCGGAGAGGGAAAGGTGAAAACTGCTTCAATTTTATCTGAGGGAGATGCGTAGCGGAAATTGCAGGGTTCCTCGATGTTTCATATTTATATTTTCCCAGATGTTGACTCATTCGAATGGAGTCTGAATTTCGTCAGCAGAGTTCCGTGTACGATACATTTCAAAATCAGACGTGTACGTACACAGGTTCCCTTCTGTCATTGGTCTCGTTTCTTTATGAGTACGGAAGTCAGTTTTTTTTTTTTTTTGCGAAGAGTTCCGCCCATTATAGAGTTCAATATCCCACCTGTAAACCGGCAGTTTTCTTTGTGTTTCGGCCACGTGTCTTCGTCAGAAGACAGTTTTGTATTTGACTGGGCGAGTCAGGAGTAGGTTATTCCAGGAATGAAAGTTTGTGATTCGCAGACAGGCACCTAAGACGCATAACATTAAGAAACATCCGATCGATAGCGACAGGGAAATTACGCGATTTAAACTACCCTTAGACTTGACCTGTGTATTTTCTGGCAATAGCTTTTTGTGAACAGAATAATGTTCTCTGACTGTGGTAATGGACAATAAGCAAATAACCTCTCCTCGAGTGTTGTCAAGTCCAGCCTGTTGACGTTTTATTACGCAGAATAATAGGGTCTGCATCCATGACTAGAGACCCGAGAAATTTGCAAGTTCAGTTACCTGTAGACTAGTCTCTACAGTCTTATATACTCACTTACAGTTATCAACTCTGTATTGGTTGATTGTTGTGGTAGTAAAAAGCGGTGGTCAGGCGCACAATTTATTGCATGTTGGTTATTGGCTCATTTATCTCCAGGGGGGTGTAAACAACACGTCGACCAATTACAAAAGTAGCATGAACGTACAAGTGTGTGAATTCCAACTTGTCTATAAATGAACCCGCGAAATTCTCGGGTCTCTATCCATGACTCGGTCGCGAAGGTGCTTTCTATTTATTACGGGTGTGCAGTTACACAAGTCGTGTTTCAAGAACGGCAGCCCAATCACAACGCCAGAAAAAAATAAGTTTATACGTGACGTCCGTCCTGGTACATAGCGATTAAGCGGAATATTCGGTCCCCCAACAAGAGACCCCTGCAAAATTCGCGTTATTTTATGGTTCCATACTGAACTCCAAAATTTTGCATACATGTTTGACATCTGTCATTGCCCGGCAATGTGTGTAGCAGCCGCAAAGATCCGTTTAGCAAATAGTAAAGGCTCAACAGTGGGGCACCCAATATCTAGTAAAGTGGTCACTCAATTATATGACGCCAAATAGTTGCAGGTGGCAAATAATATCACTAAAGATCTGAAAAATTCGCTAGGTCAATTACCTGCAGGTTGGACACTACAGTCTTATGTACAAATATGCTGATACTAACTGATCATTGGTTGCCTGCTGTGACAGTGGAAGGCGACAATTGGACACCGTTCTCCAGGAGGTGTCAAACACCGCGTGGACCAATGGCTAAAATTAGGGGTAGTGAAATTTCGCGAAAAGATTTCAAGACAAGATATGTTTCAAAACACTGTATGGTCGTTTGTCTACTTGATTGGGTAAATTACTTTTTGATAAGTGTTAAGTGTCTGCACACGAATCACATATGAGCCGTGCCGATGTATCCGAATTCTAAGTGGCCAGGTCAAATATGAAAACACTTTCACAAGCAGACGGCAACCAATGGCAATACACAAACTGCTGCTCTGTGCTTATAGTATTGAAGTCAAAGATCTACTCATTTTATTTTTTTGCGAAAAATCACTAGCTCTAGCTAAAGTTTTATAAATGCACGTACTCTAAATTCTAGTTTGATCCAAAATGAATCAGCGAATTATTCAGATCCATCACGAATTACGCTCAGGTAGGTATAGGGCAGTGAGGTATAGAATGTTAGCTTATACCAGCACGAAATCTGTACGTCTCTATTCATCAAAACATGTTTGTCTTCAACGTCTTCACACGTGTACAGATTTTTCAACTTGTTAAACCGGGATTTGTACCGTGCTGCAAGGATGACGCAGTTCAGCGACCTCGTCCACCGAAGACGCGCGGAATTATAACAGAGCCGAGATATCGCGCGCACCTTGACTCCATCGGGAACACTGTCACGACGTAATGAAACCAACTCCTCGCACTTCGCCACAGAAACGCAAACGACGTTCCCAAGACTCGCGGTAGCGTGCTTACTCTTCTTTTATTTGTCTTTATAGAGATCGCTGGATCAATACGGAGCAGGTGCGCCGCACTAAGGTGTTGCAGTTCCCCATAGAGCTCTTCCAACCACGCCTCAGTTCACGCGAACAGCGGTCGTCGACTTCAGTTCTGCCCTTCAAGTTGTACAAGTGGTCTTAAAGGCAATTCACGACGAAGTCAGCACTTTTAAAATCAACCTTTGGCAAATGTCACTACTTCTACCTGCATATAATTTAACGGGCGCACTGAGTGACATGCGCCCAGTAATGTTGGTAACGACGGATGTGAAGTAGTTCCGTTCCTTAACGCCGAACAAATAGTGCAAAGCATGCATTTCTGATAACTTAAATTACTTAGTTCGCTTTCTGTTGTTCTAATGCATCGAAGTGTAAAAATGAGCAGATATGTAAAATAATTATTCTTCTAATAATTTCAGTTTCACTTGACAGACGCATGAATAAAGTGACGAGGCCCATTATATGTTAATTTTACATAAGGCGGAAGGATACACAACGTGTATAAAAGTAGATCTCAAACAGTGCTTTCAAAAGTGCTCATTTTATCGTGAATAGCCTATAGTATTGAATCAAACTTGTTAAGTATACCTTTGTGATTGCTGGAACTATTTAATTGGCTGTCTGTTTGTTTTAATGCATATAAGTGTCAGAATTAGCAATTTTTCTAAAATATTTACTTTTCAAATAGTTTCTCAGTTTCCCTTGACCGTCACATAAATAAAGTGATCAGGCCCAAGAAAATGTTAATTATACATACGGTGGAATCATACACGACCTACATACAAGTAGGCCTTCATGGACTTTTAAAAGTAATTTTACCTTGAACAGCATATATAGCTATTACATCATTAACTCTTTCAATTACAGTGCCCTATATGTATGGAATGCGGCACATGAAGTGGCTTTAACCCGTTCAGTCACTGTGTCCACGATCGTAGATGTGTTACATACGAAGGGAATTTATGTCCAGTACTGTACACAGCGAGGAATTAGTACCCAATGTCTTGATAGTCTTCTAACGGGTAACATGATTTGTTGTGAAAGTTTCCACGCCTCTTGTTTATGAATGACTGATGGTAACGACTATATTAACGCTGAACTTTGTTCACTGTTTTTAAAATGGACAGCAGACAAAAGAACATTTAATACCAAAATATTACACGATTGCAACACTTCTGATCACAAATTAACGCGTGACCAAACGCGTTAAAGGGGAGAGATGGGTGCCATTATGCATTAATATTTTTTTTTTGTTTTACTTATATTTGAGATGATTGTTCATAAATGTGACTTTTTTTAGGCATAGAACATCATTTATGATATTTTGGAAATCATTATATTTTGACTTATTGTACTACTGTTGCTTCCGTAGTAATTTCCAGAAGGTAATACAAAATTAATTCTCATTTGTCCCATACGTTAAACCGATAAGTGTTCTGCACTGATATTTCAGTTAATCAATTATCTGAGAGGTACACTATGACCTGTGGAAAAACATATTTCAACAGTTAATTATGAATATATTTTATGGCCAGGGACCTGGAGAATTCGCGGATTCATTTTGGGACAAGCTAGAATTTAAAACACGTGCGTTTATATAACTTAAGACATTGGTCCTCACGATGGTTTACACCTCCTGGGGAACGGTGTAAAATTGTCGCCTTCCACTGTGACAGCAGACAACCAATGTGCAGCTGATATCGGCATATTTGCACATAAGACTGCAGAGTCTAGCCTGTAGGTCATTGACCTCGCTAATTTTTCAGGTCTCTATTTATGGCTCAAGAATTGGCAACACCAGAACGATTTCTATATTTAGCCTCTATAATCAAATGGGACCCATTTTTTTTTTTTCACTTTCGTGGCATGGAGATACGGGCGATAACAGCACGCGTGCTCCGAGCTCCATGGCTCATACGTCCAAGACGCTGAACCGGCATGCATTGCTTCCGTCGTCACACATTCCTTAGATCTGTAAGCGCGGGTATTCATTATACGCGATGAAAGCCCACAGATGTAAGTACGAATCTACGGTTTGACTTTTCTCGTAACTCTTCAGAAGAACTGCGTAAGCAAGCTCTAAATTGCGATTTTTAATATTTGCACGATTTTTAAATACACTTGATACGACAGAAAAACGGTATGGGCTCAGATAGTTAGTATATAACCGGAAATTTCACGAATTCATTTGAGGACAAGCTAGACTCCAAAATTATGTGCATTTGAATACCTTTTTCAATTGGATCGCGGTTTGTAAGACACGCCCTAGTCGAATTTGAGCCAATAACTAACCTGCAAGGAAAAAAAATGACCAAATCCCATGCCATCTTGCCTGGGGTTAAACTGGAGCACCAGCCAATGTACAACTAACAGAGGCTCGAGTACACATAGGATTGTGGAGTCTAGCTTGCTGCCAAATTAACCCTCGAGATTTCCAGGTCTTTAAAAATTCGTTTTTATTTGACAGTTGCATTTATTTTATTGTTGCGTTCAACAAAAATTCTGTTGAATGCAACTACAAAAATGAAATATTTGCTTGTGACTGGAAAAGTTAACACATCACTAGTCACTTAATCCCTTATCGCAGTCCGTATCGAAATAATGTTTTACTCTCTGAATATTTTTTGTCCTATTAGTAGCTACCTTCAACAATGTACAAAATATTGTGTAAATATATGGTATTATTTTGTCAATAATATCACGTTCCCGGTTATCTACCCATTAGATGGCATTGCAGCTACTGCATTATAGCTATTCAAAAATGACACAATTATTAACGAATTATATATTTTTATTTGAGATGTACAGAATAGTGATTTAAAAGTTCAAATTTAACGGTAAAATGAAGTTGCGAGGGAATATCTACAGCGGAGTGTTCCTACACAAGAAACGCAACTGCTAGTGATATAGTAGCGCAGGTATCAAACGCATGCGAAATGTTGTTTGTTTGGGCTGTTGTTGTTGGAGACAAATAAAACATCTATTTAAGTTTATATTAATTGCTTGATCACAATATATTCACCTAGTTATCGTGCCCGATTCACAGTCCATACCAAGGTAATATCTCCCAGCGGATGATGCAACCTATCCCGCTACAGCTACAGTCAAATGCATACACCTATGAAAACGTCACGTCACTGAACTTGCCGCTTAATAATATATTATGCTATTTAGAGAAATGTGCTCAGTCCCATTTAAAAAACCAAATTTGATATTGTTATCTCAGTAATTAATTAGGTTTCGGAGCTGACGTGGACGGAGTATTATGAGCCCCGCAGTGCCATTTACGAATTCGAAATCAAAATTTCGATACCTTCAGCGGTTCGGAAGATATTTTGAGTGAACATCATAGCTGAATATCACTGTAGACGCACACATTTATCCCTACAAGCTGAGCTACCGCCTAGCAAGTATGATACTAACCTATGAATGACACAAAGCATTCCAACATGCTGCTAATCACAGCCGCCTATTTGATATCGTGTTCAGCTGGGTTTCTCGGTACGACACATGTATGTGTGTCGTTATCACATGAAAGTTCGGTTACATTCAAGTTAGCTTCACTGATCTTTCCGCCATAAAACATGGGTTATTTAAAAAAAAAATGAGCTGATTAATATTACCCAAACAAACCGCCAGCATCCTGTGCAGGAATGGCTAAAGTTAATTCAAGGTATTGAAATTTAAAAAAATGCTCGCTCGCCCTTAAAACCCGGCAACACATTGATGTCTAGAACGGTCCTGGAATATATCCACTAACTTATGATTAAATATTTTATCAATTGGACTGGTGGCGATATAATTTTTTTCTTCAAATTAGTTTGATTAAAGCAGTATGGAAAACGAACGACCAAAACGAAAAAAAGAAATTTTGCCATACTTCCGCGGGGTACATTTTAGCACTTTGAGCGCGACCGCCTTGATATTACATCACCTGAATTCAGCTGTGATGTTTGGTATTTTCCCGTAACTTTGTAGACACGGGCGAAGTAATATTACTCTAGCAGCAGTCTTCATCATTAGCAGGGGCGCCCAAATTTCGTGGAATAATTACCGCACATGATAGGTTTCAATACCTTACGGACATAGCAGCAGTTTTATTTTGATTATTGGTGTCGTGTCTCTGTGAGAAGACCTTTAATTACTTGACTGGCCAATCAGAACAACGGTACTCCAAGACTGCACGTCGGTGATTTACGGGCAGGCACCCAAGATGCGTAACACCCAGATCATCCAATCAGGAACGTGGATCTGAAATCAGTGTTATGAAATTCGTCACGTCGCGAGATTTTTTTTCTCGCGATAATCAGGAGTCCCTAATCATAAGATTTTCTACGAAGTAGTGTCACGTCAGCGTAAATAAAAGGGCAAATCACTCAATTAACAGTTTTAACTACGTGTTATTATACAAACACACGTACCTGTGCTTTACGTTTGTCATTGGACCACAAATTTATGTGACACGCCCTGGGCACGTCTGTGGCAATGACTGAACACTTCACAATAATGTGCCCGAATCACGTGCTGTGCAGTCGGAAAGTGCGCGACTCCGCGTCTAGGCTGCAGCCAATGGAGAAACGACGCCGGCTAGAGTACATAGAGTATTGTGAAGTTTAGCCTGATGCCAGATAATAACGCGGATTTTGCAGGTCCTTATGATTGAACATTGTGCACTACAGTATGCGTGTCCAGTGTTGTGTGCGCCAATAGGACGATTGGAAATGAGAATGCAGAAGCCAATAGAACTGATTATCATTCTGTCGTGAATATCGGCGACTAACTTCTAGCTCTTCTTACTGAAATATACTTGTCGAAAATCTTCATCGAAATCATTTTTTTTCCCCCGAACTGCTAGATGTCATACGTGTGTATGAGCCAGTAGAGAGAACATTTTTACTTGTTTTTGCCTAACTTCACTTGTTCACACAGAACTCAGCAGTTGTGTCAACAAACGTGTGTTATTGACCCGCCGTGTCAGAGGGTGTGGCCAACTGTAACTAAGAGACTGGAAAATTTCGCAAATTCATTTTAGGTCAATTTAGACTTCAAGCAGATATGCATATATTTTGTGTTTACAATTAAATCGCCATATTTAAAATAAATCCAGGTAAACTCTGAGCCATTAACAGGCCAGTAAGTAAACCAGCACCGAATCCCGTGCTACCTGGTCTAAGGTGAAACTGGCTACACATTGGGACAGCAGCAAACAGACAGAAATATGAGGCTCCACAATATGCATGGATAGGAAAATTCGCGAGTTCAATGACCTGTAGGCTAGACTCCACATTCATGTGTATACCCGAGCGTCAGATGTTTGTTCATTGGCTGCTGCCTCGCATAGTAACCACAGTGTTACCGTACACCTGGCAGTATGGCACTCGCTGCTTGCTTCCTTGCAAGTATGCTATTGGCTCAGAGTCGTCCAGGGAGTGTCTAATAAACTGCGATCCAATTGCAAATTGAACTTCAGTGTACACGTGTTTGACGTCTATCTTGTCCTTAAATGAACTCGCAAAATGTTCCTATCCCTAACAATATTTAACACAGTGGAGTATAACCTGCAGCTCGTTCAAAACGCGAAATTTTCCTGTCCTTACCTGTAAGTGCAATATAGTTCGCGGATATATTGCATAGTTTTTATCAATCTATCATTATGTCATGTATTTTATGATCGAACTATTTGTTTTAGCTACACTTAATACTTAAAAAACATTTTTACCATCGGAGGCTCATTTCTAGAGTCCTGAAAATTCGTGAGTTCAATTACCTGCAGGCTAGAGACTACAGCCTTATGCACAAATATGCCGATATCAACTACACATTGGTTGCCTGCTGTCACAGTGGAAGGTGACAATTTGACACCGTTCTCCAGGGGGTCTCAAAAAACAGCGTGGACCATTGGCATAAGTTATATAAACTCACGTGTTTTGAATTCTAGCTTGTCCCAAAATGAATCTACGAATTCTTCAGGTCTCTATTAATTCCTTACTGATGTAAGGCATAACAAACATTAATAAATCGTTGACTGCATGGCATACGGGCACTACGCTGAAAGTGTTAACTGTCAGTAAAACTACAACGCACTCAAAAAGTTTTGACCACGCCACGCGGCGATAAATTTTCCGCATCGGCGACGCAGAGAAACACCGGCCGCAGAATATTACGTGGATCCCATAAGCCCGCTTTAATGTACACGACGTAGGACGTCGGGGGGAGGGGGGGGGTGGCCGTTCTTAAAAGCAGCGTGCGTTACTCACACAATACAGTACGGCGAATCTTTGTAATCAATTCATGGTCACTTAAAAATCATCTGAAGCCCTGCGAAAGTTCCACCTCATGCACGCAAAGCTTGGCTATGAATAGGAAAATTAAACGAAAGGAACAAATCACCATGCTCGAGCTCACTCAGTAATATTTTCCATTAATAACTCTTTTTGTGGGGCCACCGGTTTTCCGGGAAAAGATTTACGGGAAGGCTAGATTACAATATCCTATAGCACACGTGAAGTTTTCTTTTGGTTAGTGGCCACGTGTCTTTGTCTGGACACAGTTCGTTACCTGACTGGACCAATCGGAGATAGGTAACTACGACAGTGAGTTTCCGTGACTAGTGGGCAGACGCCTCCATTGCTTGACATTTGAAATCATCCAATCACAAAAGTGGATCTGAGCTCGAGTGTTTTGTAGTTCAAATAGTCCTGAAATCTTTTCGTGGAAAACAGGCGGCCATAACTATTTCTTATTAGGCGTTTCCAGCACAGGTGTTCTCTTTTTCTTTTTCTTAATATTTAATAATTAATGAAATATTGTAATTTAAAGAGAGAATGTAATTAAAGTTTACTTTATTCACATTTATGTTTATTATGCTATTTTCTATTATAATGTATTGTATTGTATTATCTTATTCTATATTATATTAAATTATGTTTCATCATATAACATTATATTATATTATTTTATTTTATATAATGTTAAAATATATTATTTAATATTATATTTCATTAATATATTTTAATATACTTTTATATTAACAAGAGTATAAAACGCTTATGTCACATTATTTGTTTAGGAAACAACCAAATACGTCATACATTGGTTCAAACGTTTGTTTAAAAACGTGCGAAGGCACTGCAAATAAACTACACTTGACGCAGGACGGCAGACTGAGACAGGTCGTAAGCCGACGGCGAAATTGACTGCCACTCTTTACGAGCTCAATTCAGGGAACAAATAAAACGTTACTGCATTTTCATAGCGACGAGGTTTAACTGCCATCTCCAGCTAAAGAACGAGTAATTGGCAGGGACATGAAGACGTCGCGTTTTAAACGACATGAACGCCCGACTCCACGGTCCCGTGTATATTTCGAGCCGCTGCTTTTTATTCACTGTCTTTAGCCCCCAGTGTGTGGCCAGTTCGATCTAAGACGAGGTGGCGCGGAATTCGTTGCTTGTTTCCTTGCAAATCTGTTGTTTGACTCTGAGTTCACCTAGGCGTGTATAGGAATCTGTGATACAATTGCAAATATGACAGAAATGTTCACATGCTTGAAGTTCAGCTTGCTCTATTATTAACTCTTTGAGGATGGCACATATTTACCGGCACTAAAGACAAGGTTGAAGTGAGCTTCCTATATTCTCCACTACAGTAATATCAGTTGTGTTGGTCTCTATTGTTCACTTACCATCGTCCTATTGGTCCTGGCTACACCAAACACGCTTACATTACTTTGCAACGTTTATTATCGGCTGGCCTCAGCCAATTAATTCGCTCGTTGTCTGTGTATCAAATAATGTGTCCCAAAAGATGTAACAGGTTTTACAATCCAGCGGGTTCGTATGAGAAATTATTAAAAAGAACTGTTTTATTTTTAATAACAGGAATGCTGACTAGTTATAATTATTTACATGGATCCGATGAAGTCCAGAGAAGTAGTAAAACTATAAAACTGTGAGTTGTGTTTTCAAGAGCAAAGACATTTCAATATAAACGTAAACCCGAGTATATACGTGCATACCATTCAAAGGGTTGATTCGCGAAATTTTTCCTGTCCCTTGTGATTGGGAATATTTACGTTAAATAACACAGAGTCACCTTAACCCGTCCAAACCACGAATAAATTTACGAGCTCGAGTGTTGCATTTGTTAAACAATTTTATGTGTGCTGTACTTGTATCGAGCGTGCGTCTATCAACCGTTGAACCACTTACAGCGTGTTTACTTATGTCCGCATTAACCATTCACAAATGAGAGATGCAGAACCTTCAACAGCTCCGTTCACTCGGAAGGAAAACGCTCAAAATATCGATCATTGGTTTCCTTTTGTACAATGCCGACTATAAATATCCTTCATTTGCAACACGTCCTCGAACATGGGTTAATTTGTATCTTCAGACTTTGATAATTATCTGATGCTTGTTGTAGGCGTAGGCTACTTGAAGCTGACGCAGTACGTAGCTGTTCCTTCAGTATGCTGACGGCTTTGTGCACTCGGCAGTGATATAAGCCCATCGTATCTTCGAGACAGAGTGTTTCAGAGTGGCGCCTGAAAAATTCGCGAGTTCAGCGACCTGCAGGCTAGACTCTACAGTCCTATGTACAAATATGTCGATATCAACTGAAGATTGGTTGCCTGCTGTCACAGTGGAAGGCGACAATTGGACACCGTTCTCCAGGAGGTGTCAAACATCGTGTGGGCCGTTGGCTAAATTTACATAAACGGACGTGTTTTGAAAGGTAGAAAATGTCAAAATGAATCAGCGAACTTTACAAGTACGTACTTAAGTGTGGAAAAGTGAAACAGCTGGTTAAACCGCGAACTGCAGCCGCGCGCGCCAGTAAAATGGCGTCACTGACCAATAACATGCCGGAACGCCGATCGCTTGTCAGCGTCTGGTAACTTAGTTGCCGGCCAGCAACCCTAGCCAGTAGGGAACGTTTTCCCAAAACGCAGTACCCAATCAGACTTACGGCTCGTTCTAGGGCTTCACGCAGACAATTTTGCACTGAAAAAACAAATTTTCTGGCGGTCACAAAATTAGTTTGTTGTTATTCACCCTGCCAATTTTTTTGTGGCGTACACAAAAATTTTGTAGCTGCCACAAAAAAAGTTTTTAGTGTCCAGTAAACACTTGTGGCCACTAAAAACTTATTTTTTTTGCAGCTACAAAAATTTTTGTACACCACAAAAAATTTGGCAGGGGGAATACCAACAAAATTTTTTGTCAGTGTGCGAGTCGGTATGCCCACACCATTCAGACTGTACAATTACCTGTTCTATGGCTAGAGACCTGCCAAATACGCGTTATTATTTCGAGACATGTTAGAATCCACCGACATTTAAGTGACTGAGTGCACTTAGTTTTTATTGGGTAGTGGAACCTGTATGACGTCCATTATGCTGTGTGATCGCTTCACTGTAGATTGCCTGTTCATCCGTTCAGCTTTAACTATTGGCTGAAATCGTCGTCGCAACGTGCCACTCAAGTTGTCGACCAATGACAGAAGTCAACCGAGCATACAACATATTAGAGTTTAGTCTGCACCCACAAAATAACGCGAATTCTGCAGGTCCCTATCTATGGCGTATGAAAAAAAAAAAACACAATAACCTATGCCAGTAATGCGGTTTACATGTCCTTTACTCACAGCGAAGTTCATCGGCCACTGAGATTCCCAATCTAGAGTACACGCAAAAAATAATCTTTAAGTGCGATGTTTAGTAGGCTGTTTATTGTTAATTAACAAATTTTGATATCAGTGATTGGAAATGTCACGGCCACTACCTGTATTAATAACATGTTTCTAAAACACAGGGACTAACTTCGGCAGGGTATTCCCGACAATAATACATATAAAACTAAATTTCGATTACCACTTATCTCGTCAAGCGATTATTAAGGGAGCTGTGTGCCCCTGAAAAATCCTTCTTTAAATTGTCTTACTATGTATTGTAATTTGTCTTCAGGTATGAACCACACACTCTGTTTTGAACAGTTCACCTGAACTGCTTTGAACGGTTCACCTGACAGTGTTACTACAAGAATACATTTCCTGTTAAATTTGACGTGCTTATTAACAAGTTGTTTTATTTCTTAGAACAAGTTTGATGCAATCACAGTTTGAAAACAGCTATTTCCAAATGGAGGATGATATTACAGACCGCGTTTTTTTTAGGTTTAAGATATTCTCTATACAAAACACCAATCACCGGTTTGTTGCTTAATCACAAGTGTGTAGTGTATACACGATGGAACAAAAGGTTGTTTACAAAGTTCGGTGGATGTTAAAGGAGGTCAAGTACACAACATCTGCAGGTTCCAAAAGTCATGTACTGTAAATACATCGACCGTTTTGCCGCTAGGGTGTGTCACAGCTCTATGTACCTAATACCAATTCCACGAAAGCAGAGTTGAAGGGTTGCACATACAGACGTTGCATAAATTGCTCGACATTGATATCAACGCAGAGGTGGCACCTGCGTACCAGTGATTGTGTGGTACGTTCAAAGATTTCAGGTGTTTCCGAGGAGACCATTGCAGCTCCAGCAGCACAGGCAGCCATATCTTCTGCGGTATCTACATGAGTAGCGCACACGAGACATTTGATCTCCTCCCAAAGTAACCATTACGAATTCTCCAGATCTGAGACACAATGAACATGGCATGCACAGTAGAGTACGACATAAAGGCTTACATTTCATTGCTTAAATACTGTGTTTCCAAATGTTCGCTGTTGATCGTTTTCGAACAGAAAGATACCGCTCTTCAACACATGTCGCTGACGCTGATGAACCGAACGCATAATGTCACGGAGGATGCGCGCTCCTAGACCCCTAACATATCCAACATCTATTTGCTCCCATAGCGGCAAAACGGTTGAAGTGCATAACTTTCGGTGTATAAAAATGTTTTTTTTTAAATCGACCTCTTCTATCATCCCTCAAACGTTTTTAACGTCCTTTTGTTCCATTCTGTATAGTATGAGTCTGGCCCAATGTACAGTACTTAAAATGGGAGCTATGTGGCTGTGACTGTGGCTGAGAGTCGCTAACTGAGGATCGCTTATTCAGCGGATTTAGTGCTTCTGCTTGTCTCGGTATTGCTGGACGTGCCCTAAGGTGCTCGACAATCATGAACACAAAATCTTCAATCATATACGTATGTTTCTGGGAGTCGGCGGGCATATGGGTTTTCTAGACATGGGATGTGTCAAATAAAAAATCTGTATTTATTATCCGACTTTATAAAATATTTTTTAATTAAAAAAATATTTAATTTTTTTTAATCTGTACCGAAATTATAAATAGAGTATTGTAGGAACATGAAATTTCTCTCATTCTTTTACTTCATTTCCGTTCTCATCTCTTGAACTCTAATTATTGCACAATGTCTGTGTCTACACATTATTCACTGTCTCGAGTCTTCTGTAGGCATAAATATACTAGTCATATATTTATTTAATGTTTGTGTATTTGGTCAATCCAAGACAAGTAACGACCCTCTGCACAAGTATGTTATAGTCATGGTATGGATCAGCATCTACCAACACTTATAGGCATACTTGGCTATAATTTAAATACTAATAGTGCTAGGCCCTTGAGACTAGGAATATACGTACAATGGCAGCTCGGGTGATAAACAATCATTTTCGGACTCTTCTTAGACATCAATAATTATATCAATCACAATCCTACTCAACCCTCCTAACAAATCCTCAGCAATCCTCCTCACCAATCCTCAGTAATCCTTCTTCACAATCATCTGCAATCCTCAGAAATCCTTATCAATCCTCATTAATCCGTACAAATACTCAGAAATCCTCCGCAATCCTCACCAATTATCCTCTTAATACCATTTTCCATGGAAGTGCCACCTAAGTGACACTTTAGTAAGAAATGCTGGAGTCAATTCCATACAAACACAGGGTGTGTGAAACATATAATGTAGGCTGTTACACAAATATTAGACGAAGAATAAAGATTTTACAGTGAGATCTAGGGTCAATATTTTGAATACTGATCCGAGTTTCGGATCATTTTCAACGAATTTTGTATGTGATTTTCGGTCTGTGTGCTTATACACAAATTATATATAGAATTAAGCAATATCCAAAGGTGAGGTACGGTGTACGGACCTGAGTTAGAAAAACCCGAAAATATACAAAAATATTCATTCTCTTTCGGACTTAGAAAAATCTGGAAAATTTTCCCATTAATAGGATAATATTTCACGAATGTATAATAAAGGCAGAATGCAAGTTTTAGCCAATGGATATAGGAATCATAGTGAGATAAGAAGTTTAGAATATGTTAAATGTAATACATTTTACTAAATAGTGTTTCATAAACGTACAATATATTTTAAAAAAACCAGCTGTACCTCGCAAATTCGTTCGCCCAGAATTAAAAGGAAAGTAAAGGAGAGACATTTTTCCAAAATGAATTTGCCCACTAGGGTTTATTTTGTGTGTGGCAGATTAGAATTATTTTTTATTTTATTATGGCTGCGTGGCTGCCCTCCCATGCCAGAAATTTTATCTTTCACCTGTTGTAATTATATATATATTTTTTTTAGCCATATTTATAGTAGTCTTCTCAAACAATAAGCACCACAGTCCATCGTCGTATTTAAGAGGTAAGAAATTACACCCTTAAATATTTAATTCATTGTCATTTCAGTTCAGCAAAATGATTACATCCATGTTCTCGAAACACATAGCAAAAAATATAAAAAAACAACGTACATTAACCATATAGTAAACCACAATAATATATCAGCAGTATACCAGAGCACAATAAATTAAAACATGGACAAGATATTAAAACCATTAAATTATATAAACACACAAGTTTCACACTATGTAAAATCCCTAAAAAGAAAATTAAAAATATACTCGCTCAAGGATATATTTAAATTTATATTTATAATTTGAATGCATTTTTTTTAAATACAAACTTTCTTAGTGTATTTGCATAAGGAAAACGTGTCCAAATTTATCAGTTCACTATGTCGCAAACGTGGTTCGCTAAGGATCCGAAATAATACCATTATTGCAATAAAACATTCAAATGACCAATTTTGCTTTTAAAATTAATTTGTCTTGAAGACTGCATAGCCAGCAGAAGAGAAAAATTAGAGGATAAAATAATAGTTAAGTCGGCGAGTTCATATTATATTATAATGATTTTAACAGTATCCGCTGCGACTCAGTGACAAATATTAGCTGTGACATAAATTGAGACGGGTGTATTCATCTCAGAATAGTTTCTAGGGTTTTTAGTAATTTTTTAGCCATGGCTGGCAACCTGGGTAGTATGGTCAAAGTATTGTTTAGTATTTGCAAGGTGAATATTTAATCGTGTGGTATATTGCTCTATTTTAGGCCAGACTATTCTTGCTCTTATTATTATATATTTATTCGATGGAAATATTTTTATATTTTATATGGTGATACTCTTACATATTAATGGATATGAATAATCGATATGCAGGTTGTATAGTACGTGTTTGATTGGAAAAGTCGTCAGAAATCACTCTACACACCGTGCTTCGTCGAGACCGCGTGGCTTGGACGGAGAAGAGCAAGGTGAGAGGAAGGAGTATAAGCTGTTCCGCTCGTGCGAGCATAAGGTGCCTTGACCTGTCCTTGGACGTGTGTGTGCATGTATGACAGGGACGAATTTTACAAGACAGCGTGTCGGGCACGTGGCCAGCTGACAGATTATTGTAGTGATGTTTGAAGAGCGTTTATTCATGTGAACCAGAGTATGAAAGTGTTTACGAAAGTATCTTTTTCCGCTGATTGCAATGGAGTGGAAATATCGCCGGTGAAGTCATGCGACGGCCGTTGCGAATTTACGCAAACTTCGTGGTTGTAATATTAACGGGTGACATGGGCAAAGTATAATGAGAGTTTGTTTGCCGACTGAAAATTGTGTTCACTTTAAAATTCCACTAACGCCCATGGGCCATTTGACTTGGTCGTTGGCATAGCAGTAAACTCTGTTAATTGCCCACGGCAGGCGTATGAAGTTTGTTCAGAATATTTTTGCAAGGCCCGAAAAAACGACGTTTTCAATGTGCATTGTGCTAGGAACGCGATTACTTAAATTGACGTTGCGGAAATCGCCAAGTTTTGCTGCTGCCGTCCGAGGGCCAATTTGATTGCTGCATACAAGGAGGTGCATATGGGTACCAGCCATCGAAGACTTCGGCAATCACCTTCTGGAGGTTGGCTTCTGAGACTTCGCATTTTGGCTGGGCCAAAATTTCACCAGGTATGAGACGACGAGATGTTTTACGCCTGTAAATTTCCATGGGCGTCAGCATCAGCATTTTTCAATATTCGTGTAAAGATCGTCACAGCCCGTGCGTGGCCCATTCAGAGGGTGACATATAATACATTTTGTGTAGCAAGAATCGGAGCCAAGTATTTAATTATTATGTAGAACATTCAGTAACGTGAACTTTAAAAATAAAGGTTGAGGCCCAGTATTAGTTATGGTTACCAATTGCGAGTTACAATATCGCCAAACATTTTAAGTGTTTTTAACTTTTGTCAGTATTCTGAAAATAATTGTGTTGTGTGAAAAGTCATTGCACCACCATAATAATGAACTGGAATGGAATAGAACTTTGGCATTGCAGTCAGATAATTTTTTGACGTATGAAATTCATTACACCTTGATGAAAAATGGGTGTAAATCAAAGTAAATATTTGTCAATAAATATCGCAACCAAAAAGAAAATTTCAATAGACTTAATTATCGTACTGTTGACCTTTGACAATTTTGTGATGAAAAAGAAAGACTCTGCTGCTTTAACTTTTCTAGATATGAACCATAGTGTTTCTATTTGCAATGAGCATTGAAATTCCTGCACAAAAGTTTTGAAGCCGAGATCGCTTTTGCCTCGTGGCTAGGTGTAGGATTTTTGGTGTAGCTGGACGTGTGAGGTATTTTTGAGTAGCCTGCACCCTGGCGGGGAAAGGGCTCAAAGAAAAAGTAGAGACAATATCAGGTCAAATAAATAAACATGCACATCATCGAGAAGGATCCAGGAGTATAGGTACTAAAAATGTTTTTAGCATTAATATGGCGTAGTCTTACAGCATAGGCGCATGCTTTGTCGGACATTAACACAGCCGATGTCTTCATTCTTGACACCCAAATACTAAATTTATCACCTTGTGAGGCTTGAAAACTTACTTCCAAATACTGAATGACTCCTACGAGTGTCACTAAGTTTAATACTACACTAGCCTTAGCATAGGCAGCAAAAATGGGGAAAAAATTGAAATGTAAGTAGATATAAAAATATAAGTTCAGGCACAGGATTAATAGAGTCTAATTTTCGGAATACATACCTGCGATGATATTAAAGGTGGATTTCGTGGTCTAGGACCTTCATGTTATTAACAAAATGGCCTATATCACAATAAAAATCACTTCAGAAATTAAAGCTAAATTTCACTATTTTTCTACAAATAATTTAAAAAAAAATTGACAATGAATAGTGCATGTTCAAAGATACTCCGAGCAAGAGCTGAAAAATCCTCAGATAATCAAGAAGATGAGAGGCTCTTAGCAGAATGAGTCACTTAATCATCAAAGCAATAAATGAGTATTCGAGGCTCCAAGCCCGGTCTAATGGACTGGGGAGGATCGGCAGACATATCCTCCATTGGTCGCCGACCTGCACCTACCATGCCCTCACCCCCTACCACCAAAACACTCCCCCTCAACCCACTTCTCTTCACCCACACCCCATCATCCACACCTGGCCTCCTAGGCAATAATTATAAAAATCGAGAAAACCAAAGAATAATTCTAATATTTGAAGGAAAAACCTCAAACCCCTTCTCTGCTCACCCATACACCCATAACCACTCAGTCCCCTATTCATATAAAATTAGTCATTGGCCTCATGTAAAAATTATCCCTTCATCCATACCAGTCAATAACATCTGCCAATTGGCCACTAAAGTGCACCTTTAACACATTTTTTTTTCTCAGTTGCCTCAAGAGAGATCCCATATGATCCATTTCCGAAATTCTTTCTTCGCAACGAGACTTTCCCACAAAAAAAATATAATAATATATATCTACTTTTTTTAAACTGATAATATACATTTTAAGTCAAACTGACCGAAAATAAATAAATAAAAACTAATTAATTTTTATTTTATTCGATAAGATTTATATACAGTGAAAATGAGGAAACACACATGCCCTTGAATAAAATTCTCCATATTTATTTATGTATACATGTAATGTGATCTTCCTCTTCCAAGGTGAGTTTACCTTTCGATGTCCACATTAGCAACCCAGGAATTAAAGTGAACAGGGAAACCCTACCACTTTACATACACCCTTCCATTACATAGTTTCAACACCTTCTCGACCAAACACACATATGGAAACTTCGTTGGCTGGATCGCCTTGGTGTAGAAACTGCCATGGATGGATGTGTTGTACTGATCTTCGATATAGTAGGTCCTTAGAGCTTAGTTGCATATACATTGCACACGAAACTGTTCGGGACTCCAATTCGCTACGAACCCTTTCCCGAAGATGCTGTTCTGTTTGGAGATGTACACTAGGTCTCCGATCTTGGATTTTGGCTTGCGTAGGTTCCTCCCCTTAGGAATAGCATACATGGACTGAAGTAGGTAATCATCCTTGATGTCTCTGGGCTTCATGCAAGTGGTAGGATGAACTGTAGAAATCCACTCGGCAATAGCATCAGCCACTTTTAGCAGTCATTTTCAGCGAAATGTCTTTACAACATGGCCTTCAGAGTTCTGTTTGACATCTTGACTATGGATGCTTTGAGAATGCTGTAGTGGAATAATGATGTATGTTATCTTCCTTCATCAGGGCCTTCAACTTTGCATTGAAAAATTCCTTGCCCTGGTCAGTTTGATGATTAGTTAGGTTGTGTCCTGCGAACAACACTATTGCCATGGCCTCTGAGACATCACACACATTCTTTGTCTTGACCGGCCTGGCACAGGTGAATTCGCAATAGGCACGATGACTGTCAACATGTATTTGTAGCCCTTGTTGAACCGAGCATACGTATCATCTTGACAAGGTCGGCTTGAAACAGATTGTTCATCCTGCAAATCATGACCTTGAGACAATGGTAGTTGCCCCTGGCAGCTGCATGCAGTATGTGTGCGACTCCCAACCGACTCATTGTATGTAGTGTCTCCTTCAGTTCTTCGATGATGGATATATGCTTGTTGGTGTGAGAATAATTTCCAACCCTTCACAATGTGATCAGTAGTTGTAGCCTATCGATGAGATCGTTTAGACCATACCAAATCACACAGTCGATGTTGTCACTGTCTATCTTCATCAGGCCTTCTCCACTTTTCAGTTCTAGGCCTCTGAAGAGATCTGCATAAATGTCAAATTTTTTTGTGATTTTTGTCCTTATAAGAACTGGTCTCAGGATCGTTATCTTGGTAAATTGAATCTGTGTGTTCGAACAATGTCTTGTATTCCAGCAGATCTTTGCAAAATAGAAGTTCATAAGGCCCAGGGGTTTCACATGTCTTGTAATCGATTACTTGGATGATCCCACCCGATATAACTCTAATTTCATTAGCAACTACTAACCATTTATTGTAGTACCTATAAACAAAGTATGTATATTGTATCATTAGTACGATATGTGTAAGATTGTAGGTACCAAGGAGCCAGAAAATCGGATTTGAGGGCTTTATTCAGTACCTTTTTCTTGTGTAGCAAAACCACATCTGATCCATCATCCCGATCTCCTTGTATGTAATCATATTTCCTCTTATTCGTAGTCTCAGCAGTATCGTCGATTTCGGTATTCATAGCTACGGGTGTTCCATCGCGTTCCCTTACTACATCGAAATGTCGAGCAATGTGTTTAAAGATTTCTTCATTTGTAAGTTTGCGTTATAGTCTGGATCTCTTGGCAAGCAAATATTTCGAGTGAACTGACTACATCTCTCGATGCAGGTCGCTAGCAACACCCGACATAGCACTGAATAAAATTAATTACTACTTATATCATTTATAGGTTTTGTCATGAGTCCCCAACAAATAATTTTCGTTTCTTTCCAGATATTCGCTGTATACATCTAATGTGTCCATGCTGTGTTTTGAATATCAGTTTTCGTGCGAGACGAGATATCGAGGTACCGAATGAATACTCTGAGGAAGTTTTCAGCACTTTCAGATTTTCTTCTTTTTGTACCGATGCGATATTCTGTCTGGCAGTAATTTGTCTTTGAAGAATCGTTAGAAGCTCGTCCAAGGCCATAAAAACACTGACGACCTTCATCTTCACATGATCCATCATCGCCCCAAGCTCAGACAAGTAAGTGCGAAGAAATTTATTCTGCTCGGGCAACACAACTTGTAATTCCGAGATTATGCCTTTAGTAGTTTCGAGGACAAAATGTTTAGTAGCAGCATTCTTGGATCGTTCGAGTTCACCAACATTTCGAATTATTCTTCTATCAGCATTGCAAGTTCCATCATTTCTTTGTATGAGACATCTTCGTCTTTGTAAAGACACATCTTGAGTATATTCTGCCAGAAATTTCGATGTGCTGTGACTCATTATCGATGGTTGACGATGAATGATTACCAAAATTCCATACTTGTCTTTTCAGCACAAATAAAATAGGCTCTTGAAACCCTATAATGCCATGTCCATACTAACCAGGTCGTCGTACATGTGTCCCAATTTCGAATCGTCCATGCGAAATAGCTTCAACACATTTGCATTGTCACGACACAGTTGTTTGGGTATATGCAAATAAACCTAGCCGAGGTACACACATTCCATGTTTGCTGTGGCCCCATGCTTAAGTACTCCTAGATGCATTTCAACTTCTCACATGCTATGCCAGTGAAGATGAATTTTGATATGCTCTTACTCATTCTCGATGGTTAACAATGGACTGATAAAAGCTGTTAGGTACTTGCCTTTATATACAGGTTTGGCAGTTTCGGGCACAATATTCATCGAGTCGGATTTTCGGATTACTCGCCTGCGATAATGTCACAGACGGAGGTAGCGGCCTCGGACAGCCATTTTATCGACAAAGTGGCCTGTTTCACCCCAAAATCACTCTGGAATTTAATTTCTTTTACCAAATATTTCAGTTTATTCAACAAGAAATTTCCAAAAAATGAAAAAAATACGCAACGAAGATTCGATGCTCTTCGAGGAAAGAACCAAAAAAATTGCCTCAAATGAGCAACATAATTAAGGGCTCTTAGTGGAATAAGTGAATTAGTCCTCAGATCAGTGAAGGAATATTCAAGGCTCTGAGCCAGGTCCAGCAAACTGGTGAGGATCGTGGACATTGCCCCCTCCCCAACCTACCATCCTGTACCTACGACTTCCTCATCCTCATTTCCTACACCCATCCCTCTCGCCATACCACTCTTCTCCATCACGTAATCCCCTCTCCAACTTCACCCTTGTAAATTATTATAAAAATCGAAGAAAATCGAAAAAAAATTTTAATCGTGGGACATATAATCTACAATCTTAACCTCACACATACCCCAATACCATTTCCCACCACCCTTTTTTTTTTCCATTCGGCCATCCTCCCATGACAACTTGAGACATATAAAAAAAACTTCTAAAAATCTAGATGCATAAAAATTATACCTGATCCCCCACTTCCCCTATACCCCATACCTTCACCCCCGCCTTCACACGAAATAATCATTGGCATTACAAAATAATATATTCATTCACACATACTATTCAATCTTATCTGCACATTGGTCACTTTAGTCTACCTTTTACACATATCATTTCTTTTTAAGTATCTATCACCAGAGGGCTCTCATATCTTCCATTTACAAAAATGTTTTAACTAAGTGACATCCCTCCTAGCAAGGAGTGTATATATAATGAATCTGTACTTTTTTACTAATTTTATTTTTTATTCAATTTTATAATTCTAAAAAATAAATAAAATGTTCAATGTTTAATTTATATTTATATAAAAATTCTACATACATACAAACATATCTTTGCAATGATTTTTTTCGAAAGCAACAAGAGCACATTGTACTATTTCTTAAGTGGTTGGTATACACTGGTTCTCAGCTGCAGATGATCCACCGAATCAAGTATCCAGCCAGAGCCCTTCGTCACAATTTCTTCTTCCTCATGGCACACCTTCTTTATGCGGTTTATAACATTGTATTCGATGTAATATTTATTATATATAGGTACATTCAATATTTTGAATGCCATTCTAGAATGATCGCCCTGGTTTGGTTCTGGTTTCGAGTAGATGAATTCCATTTATATATTATATTTTAGAGACTTATGTTTTTCCACTTCTTCTGTAACTTGGTTTATTATATTTTGTTTCTCAGCCGACAGAAACATGCAAACATCTCTCGACGAAGCTATCAGATTCGGGGCAATTTAATTTTTCAGAAGGCCCCTGAATACAGACTGCTTAAGAAAAATCCATAAGCAAAAGTTCGACTAGAACTTTGACAGGTTTTCGAGCAGGAGTTGAAAACATTTCGACATAGTGGCGATATGTTTCCTGACATGCTTTCTGCTTATAGTTAGTTGGTTTGTAACGCTTGACTTCACAACCACACTTATGACAGCCCATCCTATATCTTCCACTCTTCTCTTGCCTATATGCATTGCTTATATCAACAGAAAATTCTTCATACTGCCCTAATGCGCATCCTCACCTTGCGATTTTGTCATCATTGCATTATTACTCATTGTGCTAATTAGCAACATGTTTACATCGTTATTACTTAATACAGGAATTTCAAGTCCTTAACATGTTCGTGGCGACGACAATCTACCTTTTAACTTTGCAGGTTGAGGAACAAGTCATTTACATATTTTAGAATGTCTGTAAAGAGTGTCAGTACGAGCAAACAGACAAATACACAAATCGCACCCATATGCCATGAGGGACAGCTTCATCTTACATTGATATTTTTCATTACATCTAATAATGCTGCTATTCGCAAATGCTTCATCACAGTACATATATCGAAGGTTTAACACTGTTATCTTGGGTTGCGATGAAGATGGAGCTGTGGTAGGTGGCCCATGCAAAGTCGATGGTCCTGGTGGCACCACACCCAAATAAGACTATTTTGAAGCTGCTGTAGGTGGTACCATGCTAGAACAAGGTGGTGGAAGTGCTTATGTAGATTAACCTTATAAAGTTTACGGTACCACATTCGAAGAAAGCGATGGCGATACTGCTGTAGGCGGTCCGCCCAATGACTCTGGTACACTGCAAAACATCATGGATGCAAAATATGACATGACTATAGAAATTTCATGAGATGATCCATACCTCTAATCTTCTGTCGAAATAGTGGCAATTCCAACAAGGTGCAATCTCGATTCATATCTATCACCTTAAAAAATCCACCACATCCTCCCCACCCTCACTTCTTTTCTTCCCTCCACAACTCACTCCATCACCTCTCTGTCCCACCCACCAGCAAACTATTTGTTTCAATCTGAAGACGTGTGTACATCCCAGGCGCATCCATATTATTTCCTGCAGGTTTCGTTCTATGTCGGTATTATGTAACTAGTTTATTTAGCAGTTGTTTTAGAAATAAGTGGGTTTATTTGAAAGTATTTGTTAAGAAATAAATTGATAGTATTTTAAGCAAGGGCAAAAACAACAACAAATCAATTGTTTTACACACACATACACAATTTATTGTACAGAACAATACATATTGCCATTACACAAAATCAAAAATTCAGTCTCAGTTCATGTTTTTTTTATGTTGTTAAGAATCAATGTTGGAGTGACTTTGTGTTTATTCGTAGGCGGCCAAGGACGAGGCACACCATTTGCACAACAGCTGTGCACTCCTCCATGTTGTTACCATATTAATTAATGTTTACTAAGTCGGTATAAAACTCTAGAGGCATAACATTGCTTTAAAAGGCTAATAAAATAAAGCGAAAGATTTAATAAAGCAGAAATCAGTCTTTCCTTTAATACCACAATAAATTATATTACATTTATTTTAGATATGCTTTTATGTTCAGTGATTAAGCTTAATTGATCTTTTTAGTAATAGCTCTGATTAACAGTCTAGGTTGTCGTTGAGATTTATACCAATAAATTACTTCACTATAGAAGTACTGATTTACTGAACTGCAACTCACACCTGGCCGATCACAGAATTACCACCGATAGCGTTCTCTAGTCTAGTGGTCTAGTGGCCAGAAATGCTTGTAGGCTCTTGCAAGGCACAGCAAACAGTAGCAGCCCATCGGACACAGGCTCCAGCAGCACGACAGGCGACGGCGAAGCGGAAAACTTAGCCCCACTCTCGTCCATGCTTTATATTTGATGCGTTGTCCTCAATTCCTGATGCGTCATACTGTTTATCCACATCTCTCAAAACACTTAGCTCAGATCCCTCTCTGGCTAGCTCCAATCGTTCGCAAAATTGTGCATGTTCAGTCAGGTTCTGGCCTGTTGCAGATGTGTCGCTGCTGACTGCCATAAAGTTCGTCAGTTTGTGCACTGAAGGACAGCCAGCCATACCCGATCTGCACATAGATGATTTCAACTTAGCTTTTGCGCAAGTTGCTCAGTCACTTTTTCTGCTCGGACCCCAAAATGTAAATAAGTCCTTGCGGTTGCTGCATCAGAAAGTCGCACAACATCTTTCCAACTTGATGGTACAGAATCTTGACTTCGTCCCACTCAAGTCCATAGTAGTACTTAGCCAGCAAGTCGTTCGCCTTCTTTCTTTTCTCGTCAAACAGTTTCCACTAATAAGGGGGATGGAATAAACACATACACATTTTCCCATCTTTGTTGTAGGACACTGCAATCTCCTTGAGCATGAAAACAATCTGGTATGGAAGCCCTGCAGATTACAACAGTTCCTGTTGCTGTCTATGATCGAAGACAGATGAGCTGATTCTGCATATGGCCCAGTGTATTTATATACTCTGTGGCATTCACGAAAGTATCTTCACGACTTTGTCTCGACAGTTGCACAATGTGAGTCTGTCGTGAAATATCAGGCAGAAAGCATATGTGTGTGGATGAAAATTCCCATGTTTATTGAATTGGATTCTGCAGTCGATAACTTTCAAACTAATACGCTAACCATGTTTACTCACTTCGAACATCAGCAGCAGGGTCAAACTCTTGAAGGTATCTGTGCTCAGTATCGTGGTTTGGGGGTGCCCATACTATGCATTTGGGAATTGAGCATACATTTGATATGCCAGCAGGTACTGACAATTTTCAAAGTTCATGATCATGTCCATGTACACATAGTGTTCACTATTCAAAAATATTTTCACAGTTTCTATTTGATATGTGTCGAACTGCGAACAGCTCACTCTCACATTTTGCAGCCTTCTGGTGTGTATCCCAGCGATGATGTGTTTGGTTTCTTGGTGGCAAAGCTGGACTTAACAATCTTGTTGATGCTCTGGCTTGTGGGCAGTCTGGGGTAGGTCTCGAGAATCCACGACCTGAAAACCATATTTATGTTTTTGCCATCTTCCAAATTCTTCAGCATCAAAATGGATTATTGACTCCGCTGAACATGAGGCAGCATCCATTTGATAGATTGTGGCTTCAGTTCCACTATCTCCAGGTTTCCTTTTGTACCAACAATGGCATCTGCATGCATATTGGCAAAGATCAGTATTAGTTCCTGCTTCGAATTGATGATACTGTGCCTGTGGTCTTCGACAAATTCTAGTAACATTGCTAGAGGAATTTAGACTGTGAATTTCCCTCTGGAGTATAAAGAAAGACTGTAGTCATCTTCTATCCCACAGCCTATCATCTTGACCATAGGCAGCTCTTTCGGGGTAAGCAAGAGGTACTTTTTCACAGTGGTTATTATACCGACATCTCTTGCATGGTACACCTCGACACTGTTCAGAAAATATGTGATGCGATAGATTAGGTGGAGAATACTATTGTTTAATATTTTCATCTATGTGGGGTGTGACCCATCTTCTTTCAGCATTGTTTCTCTGAATTGCTGGAATGTCTGGTAAGGAATGGTACAGATATCTTGGTGTTGGACCCCTTTCCGGACATCCGATGGTGATGTGTATGTCTCAATGATCAAGAATAACCGGCATGCATGAAGTACACTTTTTTGATGGTGTATTAAAACTCGACCAACTCGTCGACGATTATGTAATCTTCCACAGTGATCGACCTCGAAGCCTAGTATGTGAAGGAAGATCTCATTAGCATGTGTTGGCACCTTGGTGACCTGCAGTGTACTGATATAAATTACCATGTGGTGCTCTGTTTCAGAGCTTCTGGTAGCCGTAATCCTTATTCCCAACTCCTCAAATGCAAGGATAGGGTGATTTCATAGTTTCGATATCTCATAAATTCTCTGTGCTGGTCAAAGATTGCTACTACCACCTTGTGAGCTACCTTCATAATGACATGAATGAAAACAATGCTTTGTGGTGCCATGGCGAGTTTAAAACCTGGAGGTTCCATAGGTGAAAAACCTCACAGTGTTTTGTGCGGCCTAACATTGGCATATGTGCTGCATCCCTAATTGCAGTTTATTTGTATCGCATTAATAAGCAAGATGTTTACAGGTTGCTACGATTAGAGGGGTTTGCTTTCTTTGTGTATGTGTCGCTCGAAATCCACCATGGGCCTGTTGCAATCTGGTGATTACAGCTGGTGATTGGAATTTCCATTTAGTTCGAATTCTGCCGGGAGACAGCAAATCTTTGATTTTCGTTACTATGTTGTCTCCTTCATAAGAGCCAATCCACAACATCTTGTAGGAGACATTGCTGTTTTTCATGAGATACATTTTACAGTTTTTTTATCAGTGTTCTGTATCATATTGTAGGTTTGAAAATCGACCAAACATGTGGACCATTTCCTTCCAGGTCTAGTGGATGAATGCATACCAGATGCGGCTGGTCACCATGATCCATCAAGGTAAGCATTATAGACATGGCGGATGGTTTCCTGTCGATGTATAGCCATTTTATTCAGTTGAACAAACAATGATGTGGAGACACAAGTAACAGCAGTTCAATATGTTCAGCATCGGCTCTATCTTGTATGTCAGTTTGCAGATTTCCAGGTAACATCACAGTTAGGGTGGGGGATGCAAATACCCAATACTGTTATAGTAGTGCACATATTTCCATGTTACACATAAGCAACTCAGTGAGTACCTGACCTGGCTGTTGTGTCCAGGTTGGTTATGGCAAATTCGTCACATATTGTTATAGGGGTGAAAGCATGTCGCATAAACATCCTGCAGAAATTATTTGTTTGGAATTTGCTTTCAAACAGTTCCATATCCACATTTGTGAGCAGCTGTATTGGTACAGATATCATTATCACATGCGACACTGCGATGCTTGTGACGGGCTGGACCACATCGCCAGTAGCCCTCGGATTATAATTTATTAACTCCAATAATAAACTATTTAATTAGTGGGCTGGAACACATTGTCATAATCACCCATTAGAATAATGACTGTGTTTTGGTTACCTGACATTTTTTATGGCACAATGCCCGACAGGCATGCACATTTAAACACGCTGGTTTTGGTGTTAAAACTCTAAAAATTGCTTAAATATATTGAGTAACTAACCTGAAATATTCTCCTCATATTCACGTAACCTTAAAAAGGCACTGGAAGACCTGGGGTAACGGAAAATGTGGTTCAATGTACATGCTAGTGTTTCACATGCAGCAACTCGCAGCCTAGGCAGACAACTGTGAGTGGTAGGGCATTTTGATGATTCGCCATCTGATAGCAGCACCATCTGCAGTTGGCATTGCTGATCCCTCGCCACCTGTTCGTGCACAGTATAAAATTGTGATGTTTGTTTACGCAAGTTCCTGAAACCTGGTCAATATGCCAGAAGTGCTATTACGTATTTCGATGTTATTGGTTGTTTATGTTTCAATTATATATATAGACCTAAGGGAAATAGGTGACTGCTGCATCGGTTAACCTTATTTGGTAGTGTCAACCACCATTGGTCATGAATCCCACGACTACTATAAGGAGTATTTATAATACCACTTAATTCTTGGAGTAGAGTTATTTTCTGAGGAAAATAGTGTATTATTGTTGTGAATGGTGGCGCCATGTGGCAGAACTGTGTATTAAAACTCTGTACATACTCTGTTCGGGGTCAGCCAGCACCCTCGAGGGGGACATACTTCTAAAAGATAAGTAGTATTCTGGATTTAATACATAAATATAAACTCTACAAGCTGTAGGACCTTTACATCTTATGGGACGTTAGGCGTTGGCCATGATAGTCGAATTTTTAAGTCATTTTAAATGATCGCGAAATGTTGGTTCCTCATCTGAGATTTTATAATGGGCAATCTCACCTTATGCAACCAGTTTGCGAACCCTTATAACAGTCTGTAACCTAGTCATTAAAGCAGGAATTTTTTGTCGTAAACATTTGTAACCCAGACCATAATGATGAAAGTTGGACTTAAACTTTTCAACCAAGTCACGCCTTATTGAGGTTATGCTGTGAACTTTTTGTATCCAAGTCATGCCTGGTGTTATTATTGTAGTCAATGCTCGTAACTTTTGTGGTATTTAACATTTGTTAACTAATGAAAAACTTTTAGAAGTTTTAGACACTCCTTGAAAATAGTATTTGCTCATGGGAGTTAAGGCTGGTAATTGTTCAGCAGTTGCTCCTATCCACTTGGGATCATGAGCAGATGATGTATATGGGAAAAATACTGTGTAACATTTTGAGGTTACAATATTCGCATAATATTGATTCATGACAAATAAAGTAATATTTGTTACCATTATGGTTTCCCTTGTGTAGGGATAAATATATTTTCTAAAGTTTGTAAATGTTTGTACAACAGAATTTAATCCACCATTTTGTGGTGGTTGTAATGTTGGGGTAACTTGCCCAGTGTATCTTGTTATGGCCTTCTGTATTACTAAATTACCAGTTATTTGCATAAATAAAATACTAGTTGGGTAACAGCAACTTTTTGTACATGAGACTTTTTTTAAATTTCACTCTTTTTTATTGTAACATGGTATTTTATGTATATTTTAATTATATTGGAAATTAAGGGGCAGAGAATTTCATGTTAGTTATTCCTAATGTAATATTGAAAACAAATAAAATAAGAAAAACAATAAAAATAAAAAAAAGGCAATTACCATAGTTCCTTGTTTCTGTTATAAGTCGCTTTCACTAGTCAACTCACCCTTAACTGTACAGATAAATTATTCTTTTACATGGCTTTTGCCATTGGGTTTTCTGTTGGTTTTGCTATGTTTTTATGTAAATCCGACCTTGCCACGCCCTTGGCTTATGATGTCACACGGTCAGATGGTAATGCAAACTTCCACCTTATGCTGGATATGGCATTAAGTAAAGGCCTTGGTGGTTTTTTTTTACCCAAGGTAATAGGTTCCACATTTGCAATGTGCCTTCGGGCCTCGGACTGCTTCTGCTTTTTCGATGCTGTGTAGGCATCTAGGATGATACCACTCGGGGCTGCGATTAGGTCCATGTGGGCCCAAGTTCCAGAAAAAGAAATAAAAAATCCACCAGTAGATGTATTCTTGGTTTGTATGCGTTTCTTAAACTTCATCGCAACTGTTAGTTTCACTTGAACCTTTTGCATGATCTTTGCACCCAATACCTAATTCATCTGGGCCTTCATCTCGATGGAAATGGCTCAGGCTACAATATTATCTCGGATGTACAGCATCTGACGATTTTCTTATCTTGTCTGTGTTATGCACAAGTATCTTGTCAGCCTGGTGTCATGCTTGTATATCCTTGTTCAGGAAGTAATCAACATTATGTTAATTGCATGCCTCATCCAGTGAATTCATGCCTGTGGTACCACATTGAGGCCTCTTAGCTATTTTCATTCCTGGGCACAGAACTAGTATCGTGGAATGTGGAACTCGAATGTTAGGTTATTGATCAGTGTATCGATGACCTTGTTTCCATCTATAGACTTACCTCTTTGAGACATTGCTGAACTGGTCTAGGAACAATAAACTGACTCTATTTATACATTTTTGTTCCAGTATCATGTAGATCATCAAGCAGCATGTTCATCATACCATTAAAGTTGGCGAAGAAGATGATGAAAGTTCATGTGGCTCTTGTCATAGTGAGCTGTTTACCAGTACTGTCAGGCGAATCATCATAGAACAATCCAAATGCGGAAAGACATGCATGTTTCTCAGCCTTTTGGAAGAATCCATTAGTCTTAGATTCGAGGATGTGTACCTAGAATCTAAATCACATCAGCAATCGAAATACTAGTGCCTGGCATGTGTACCATGGGCCATAGATGGTGTTTAATTTACCATGCAGTGATAAAGAAGCCGTTGCACCACCAAGTGAAGCATTACCAAACTCTGTGTTCGTATTCAATGACAAAGCATGCGAGAAGCAGAAGTACATCCTGAAGTACCTAAGCATGGGACTACATGTGAACATGGACTGTGTACATTGGCTATTCTAATTTGTGTATAATTAAATGACTGCTTTGTGAAAATTCGTATGGCTTGGTGTGGTTTTGCATGGACGATATAAATATGAAACACATTTATGGCGACAAAATTAATATGAAGTTGGTAATATAAGATTTTAAGAGCCAGTTTTAATTGTGCTGGAAAAACAAGTATGCAATTTTTGCAATTGTTAAAGACTGGCCTCTATACAATGGCTGGTACCGACACAGCTTCAATTAGATCATCATCAACCATCAATAATGAAACACAGTATATCGAAATTCAGGCAGAATAGTCTCAAGATGTGTCTAAAAAAACCAAGATGGAGCTTGTCTCATACAAAGATACAATGTAACTTGCGATGCTAGTAGAAAAATAATTCGAAACATTTGTGAATTTGAAAACCCAGCATGCTGCTACTCAATATTTTGTCCTCGAATCTGCTAATGTCATAATGACAGAATTACACATTGTCTTGTCCGGGCAGAATAAATATATTCGCTCTCACATGTCTGAGTTTGGGGCGATCATGGGTCATGTGACAATGAAGATTGGCCGAGGTTTTATGGCCATGAACGAGCATCTAACGACTGTTTAAATTGAAATTACCGACATACTGAATGTAGCATTGGAACAAAATGAAGAAAATCTGAAAGTGCTGAATGATTTCTTAGCTCATACCATCGCTTCCTCGATTTCTCACATCGCCACTGAAACTGATATTCAATAACACTGCACGAATATATTAGATGTCTGCAGCGAATGTCTGGAAAGAATCCAAAAAACTTATGTTTGGGGACTCATGACTAAACCTATAAAAGAAATCAAAAGTAACATTTTTTATTCAGTGTGATGTCGGATATTGCTACGACCTGCATCGAGCAATGCAGTTTTTTCACTCGAACTATTTGCTTACCAAGAGAGACCAGACTTTCGTACGACCTAATAAATGATGAAGTCAGGGAGAGCAATGGTGTCCCTGTAGATGTGAATATTGAAATCAATGATACTGCTGAGCCTTTCAACAAGAGAATGCATGATGACATGCAAACAGATCGAGACGATGGGTTGGATGTGATTTTGCTACACAAGAAAATAGTACAGAACTAAGACCTCAAACCCAATGCGCTGTCTCATTGGTATCTACGATCGTACGCATTTTAAATAATGTTTCAGTATAATATGTATATAGGTACAATGATAAATTGTTCCTTGATACTAATAACAAGAGTTTCTACTGGGTGGGATTATCCAAGTATTGATTACAAGACATGTGAAACACCTAAGCTCTATAAACTTATGTTTTGAAATTATCCCAGGAAGTTTACACAATCCTACCTTCTGGAATACAAGATATTGCTTGGAGTCACAAATGCCATCTACCAAGATAATGCTCCTGAAACCAGTGCTTATAAGGATGCATATCATACAAAATAACATATTTTTGCAGACCTCATCAGTGGCCTAATACTGGAAAGTGGGGAAGGTCTGAAGAAGATGGACAGTGGCAAGAACATCGACTATGTGTTTTGGGATGACCTGAATAATCTTGTCGATAGGTTACAACTACTGATCACTTCGCAAATGGTTGGAAATTATATGCACACCAACAAAATTATACCCAAAGTAGAAGAACTGAAGGAGAGGCTACATACAATGAGATTGTTGGGAAACTCCCTCAAACTGAATTTGGCTGCCAGACACGACTACCAATGATGCAAGGTCATGATATGTGGGATGAATGACCTGTTCTAAGCCAACCTTGTTAAAATTATACCTAGAGATGATGGAAAATCGTGAAAATGATTTGAGCCAATATATCTTCTATGGCACTCTAACTTGTTTATTCTTTCATGATTGGATGAACAAGGTTTTAACTGTTTGCAGACCAACCACGAACATTCAGCCTTATAGTATCAGAATTGTCATTGGCCCAGTGAAATGGGGCAGTAGCTCGATACATGCATGACAGCCAATAAGGACAGAAAACTGTCGGACATATGTATGGAACTTAGAATCCTATCAAACAGTCTACTTTTCCCACAGTAAACCATCATATCTAATAATACCCTATGCTCGGGTCAACAGGAACAGGAATACATATACATGTGGATGTAATTGATACCTATTGCGAATTTGCCTGGTCCAAGCTGGTCAAGAATAATTATGTGTGTGATGTCTCAGAGGCCATGGGAGATGTATTGTGCGAAGGATACAATCTGACTAAACAGCAAACCGATCAGGGCAAGGCATTTTTCAATGCAAAGTTCAAGACTCTGATGAAGAAACATAACATAAAACATTATTCCATGTACATCAATCTCAAAGCATCTATCATCAAGCATCCAATAAATTTCTGAAGAGCATGATGTGTAGGCATTTTGCTGTGAATGGTAGCTACAAGTGGCTGAAGATATTGCCGCAACTCATTCACAAGTACAATTCTACTGTTTATTCTGCTATTTACATGAAGACCAAAACCATCCAGGGTGCTTATATGCTTTGTACTATGGATGCTATTCCGAACAGGAGGGACCCACACAAGCCAAAAGCCAAGATCTGCTACCTGGTGTGCTTCTCCAAACAGAAAGGCATATTCGAGAAATGGTTCACAGCAAATTGGAGCCCCGAACTTTTTTGTGTAGAAATTTAAGCAAATATTCTCTGAAGACCTACTATATCGAACATCTGAACAACTGACCTATCAATGGTAGTTTCTATACCAAGGCAATACATCTGCCGAATATTCCAGATGTATGTGTGGTTGAGAAGATGGGGAAAGGACATAATGGAAGGGCATATATTTAGATGTGGGGTTTGCCTGCCCACTGTAATTCTTGGGTTGCTGATGTAGACATCGAGAGGCGAACTCGCCATAGAAGAGGAAGATTACTATATGTCTATACATATATAAATAAGGAAACTTTTGTTCAAGATTTTATGTGTTTCCTCATGACATTGTAAGTAAATTTTATTGAAAAAAATTAATTAAGCTTTCTTTGTTTTATTAATTTTTTAAATTTAAGAATGACTTAAAATGTATGATAATTAAAAAAAGTAGAGCATGTTTATATACACATTCGAAACACATTATTATGACAATCTGCTAGTATCCAGAGTAACCACCATTACATCATGGACAGCAGCTAGACGATTTCACAGTTACACAGACAGGGGATGATAGGTCTGTGCTGGTATTTGGAGCCATGTTGTCTGTGCATCCTACAACTGTTGGAGTGTGCTTGGGAGAGGAGACAGACAGCGAACATGACGATCTAGGTGGGTGCACTGATGTTCAATTGTATTGAGATTGGGGCTGTTTGGAGGCCAGGGAAGAACGTTGAAGTCCTGATCATGCTCTTCCAGCCAAATGTGGACACTTTTGCCCATATGGCAAGGCTCATTATCATTCTAGAAGTTCCCATCTCCCTGAAGAATAATAATCATCATGAAGGGTGGACATAATCGCCGAGGATGTATTCATAACCATATCTATCAAAAGTATCATCTACATGGATGGTGGGACATGGAGAATGCCAAGAAAACACTCCGCAGACCATAACACTGCAACCACCATCTTGTGTTCATCCAGAAACGGATACAGGAGGTAGGTTCTCCAACATTTTTTGCTGGACATACTGAGGTCCATTCATTCTGTGTAGCTTAAAACTTGACCTGTTGGAGGCTACCCATCACCAATCAGCAGCAGTACAATTGTGTTACCGTCGAGCAAACTTCTATCGTTTTCATCGATACACCTGTGTAAACATGGGCGCAGTCACCCTCTGTCTACTCCAGAGCTATATTCGCAGAAGGATTCATTGAACTGTTGTAGTAGAGATGTGTCTGAATGCATTCTGGTTCATTTAGATGGTCGGCTGTTCCTCTGTAGCCTGTTGGTTGGCCTTCATGCACCATCATATTCGACGTTCACCTTGAACATCAATGGCATGTGGAGATCTGCAGTTTCAACAACAGTTATTCATAATGGAGCCATTCGTCCGCTCACAATACATCTTTACCACAGAGGTACGTGAACAGTTCAGAAACATTGCTGTTTCCGAAATGCTGCTATCTTGGCCTGAAAGCAAATGATATATTTTTTGAAAATCAATTAAATCACTTCCCTTACCAATGACAGCAGAAAGTACAATTTGTTCAGCCAGCCTGTCGATCGCATTATATACTTGCTTCACCAGTCCACATCTTGGGCCATATATGTCATGGGTACTCGCTGCAGATTGCAATTCTAGCAGGTTGTCATAATAATGTGATTCATGTGTGTACATACTCCATGCTTGGGGGGAAGTCTAGTCCCCAAAGAAATTTGGAAATTGACGACATGGGAGCTCTCTGATGGTAGATGCAAAAAAAATTAGGTGTACTTTAGTGGCAAATGGGAGGATATAATTGATTGGTATGGGTAGAAGGATAATTTTTTATGTAAAGCCAATTATTTATTTTGTATGAGGAGGGTGCTGAAGGGTGAGGGTGGAGGGACTAAGCTGGGAAGGCTTCTAATTATATATGTTACTCGATTTTGAGAAATATATTTTAGATTTTCTCGATTTTTATAATAATTACCAGGGATGTAGGGTGTGGGGAGGGTGTGGTATCGGTGAAGGGGGTGTGGTGATTGGGAGTCTTGAAGGTAGGGGGTGAGGATATGGTAGGTGCAAAATGTTTGTCGGGGGAGTGGGCCACATCTGCTTAACCTCTCCAGTTCACTGGACCTGGATTGGAGCCTCGAATCCTTCTTTATTGCTTTGATGATTAAGGGACCCATTCTGCTAAGAGTATAATTTTCGTTATCATCTGAGGACTTTTCGGCTCTTGCTTCGAGGAGCTTCGAATCCACTTTACAGATTTTTCTTTATTAATTTTTTTATTGAAAATGATTTTTGTTGAAATAATTAATTTTTTGTTTGATTTTTGGAGTGAAACAGGCCAATTGGTTAATAACATGACCGTTTCAGACTGGACCTCTGCTTGTGATATCATCACATGCGAATAATCCGAAAATCCGACTCCATTATTCCTGTTCCAGAATCGGCCAAATCATACTACTCAAGTGGTTTCTGATATTTTCAACTAAACTCATTAAAACTTAGATTTTGGACTCTCATGGTTACCTTAATAATCACTTTCGGGGATAAGATGTTCATATATTTTGGTCTTATATTTTCATAAGTAATTGCCTGACGAAGTTTTTCCGCGTGTTTTAGAAACACGCGGTATTTATCTGGCAACTGACTGGCATGCGCCCAGTAAAGTTAAGTTGAGAGATTTGGGCAGCGCTTAACAACGAGGTCTTGAGAGCCGATGAGGGTCAAATGAGATGAGAATGGAGCAGAGCCGGAATGTAAGGGCGGGGGAAATGGCATATCCCCGAAACAAAACCGCCGATCAGCTGCGTCTTGCGGCATGGTTCCCACTTGCGAAAACCGGGAGTGGCCCAGCAGGGGATTGAATATGGTTCGCCTTGGTGGGAAGCGAGCAGTCTAACCTCCCTCCGACAAAAAAAATTGTGAATCTATACAATTAATATGCTGTTTGTTAAATCGTAGTAGTCATGACAGAATTGGACATCCTGCATGGCTGTACTGCTAAGCAGGGTTATGTAAATAAATAAAAAAATAAGTATATCCGCTCAACCAACGAGGCCACTGCGTCCAGTAAAGTTGGTTACGAGGAAGAGAAAATAGTACCATGTATTCACGTCGAATTAAAAGTGTAAGGTAAATATTTGTGAATCCAAATTTTTTCTATTTAGTTTAATTTTTTTAATGAACGCAAACGTGATAATGAGCAAATTTGTAAAAATAGTTTACTTTTTCTAACAATTTTTCAAATTCTCTTGACCGACGGATGAACAAAGCAATCAGGCCCGTGATGGTATTAATTATATATGTGATAGCACGGGCGTAAAGGCTGTACACGATTAAGTGAGCACATTTAAAATCAACCTTAGAAAAAAGTCACTGCCCTTCCTGAATATATTTTAACGGGCGCATTGAATGATATGTGCCCAGTTAACTTGGTGACGATGGATCGGAAGTAGTTCCATATCTTAATGTCGAATGAAAGTAGTTAGGTCTATCTACTTCTGATAACTTAAATCATTTCTGTCACTTTCTGTTATTTTTTAATGCATCGAAGTGTAAAAATGAGCCGATTAGTAAAATGTTAACTTTTCAAATAATTTCATAGCTTGACTTGACCGACGCATGAATAAAGTGACGAGGCCCATTACAATGTTAATCTTACGTAAGATGGAATACTACACAACAAACATACAAACAGATCTTAAACAGGGATTCCAAAAGTGCTCATTTTACAGTGAATAGCCTGCACAAAGAAAAACCCCGAGAAGGACTATCAAAATTTAGCAAGTTTACTACCAGTAGCTTAAACACGATTGTTTATGCTGGGTTTGAACTGTTTATTAACTTGGGCGACGCGGACGCCGTTGAGAGAGCGGTGAGCAATATCAGCAATGCGCCTCAAATACTGCCGCAGGTACGATGGTCTCACTTCCTAACCGCAAATATTCAGAGGTTAATCCGGCGGTGTGATGCGAGGAACATCAATAGTACCATTCGATGTGCTCATCCGTTTCTGAGGAAGACACATCAAAGCGCGATCCAGCCGAACGACAGAACGGAGCTCCCCCCCCCCCCCCCTTCAACAACCCATCGTGTTTGTCAACAAATCCTGCGTTTTGATTAATTCCTGTTATTCCGTTAAGCAAAGTAACTTTCGGTGCTGCAGCGTAAATTTCGGTTCTCTCATCGTGGCCAATTATTCAGGTTGTTTTGAGGAGCTCTCTTTGAACATTTGAGACCTCTAATGTGAACTGTTAAAAATGTCCGTCTATTCACGGAAATGAATATGCCTTTAATATACAGATACATGCTCTATGCATACAAAATATGCCAACAGTGAACCTAAGAGCTTCTCATTCTTTATATTTTATATTAATCACTCTTACGTAATATATACTATACCATATTTTAGTGCATTTGCCTTTAATTTATAAAAAAAAAAAATTTCATTTATATCAGCATGTAGATATATGATTTTATTGCTCTATTGTAATTTTGATACCCAATAATGGCGTTTCTAAAGTGGTTAAACTTCACCCGTGTCGCTCTAAATCTTACATATTTTGAGATATTTAAAGTTTTATTATTTTAAGGTTAACTCACTTTTTGAGTGTGGTAGAGGTACAGTAAATATTTAAGTTTTTTATGGGCCTGCATCTTCAGGGAATCTTGTACACACTGAGAAAAAGGTTTTGCTAAATCAAACAAGATTTGTTGAGTGCAACCAAATTATTTGTTTCTATAGGGGCAATGAAATATTTTGTTGCTGAAACCAAATTATTTTGTTCTTCTCATTTGTTTGCCCCAAACTGTAAGATTTGGCTGGTACAACTGAAGATTTGTTTGGCTACACGTAAATTAAACAGTTTGGGCCGGTGTAAAACAATCTTAAAAATTCGTCCGAGTTACGAACTTGGATCACCTGCGTCCGAGCGCTATGCCTTAGTTATCTCAGCTAATGTGTCAACTGGTGACAGCGGAAAGTATTTATATAGATTTATTGCAAATATTGGGCAACGTTTGTTAACAAATATTTCAAGTTTTACAGCTTCACTTGTCAGTTTCTTGATGTATTGTTTTATTAATGTGATTATACGATTGTTAAGCATCAATATATGCAGTAAAAACCGGGTTACTATCCTAATTGTCACAAAAAATACTAACTCTCGAGCTGTATTATCGAACGAAGGCAGCAAATGAGTGGCCAAACAAATATATACAGTTGATTCAACAAAATATTTAGTTAACAGTCTCATTTTTTTGGCCCATCACAGAGATGTTGTTTATTCAAACATATTTTGTCATACAAACAAAAGTAATTTTGTTACTTTTCAAATTTTGTTTCCTCAAAAATATATTTTGTTATGGCATCTAAATATATATTTGGCCCTATACAAGAAAATATTTTGTTCGATTTTCTCTCAGTGTAGGCGCCCATTACTGTAGCTGCCACTGACTGCTCCCCACAGGTGTCTGTGGCTGCAATAGTACATTGAACAACGGTCTGGGGAGACGAATTGCATTCCACCGCCTTCTCCGAGAAATCCCAGTTCTGCTTGCAGCACCGCGATAGCCGCACATATTTACGGCGGCATCAAGGTGCATGCCTGGCCGAGTCCTCCATTATGCATCGTCGTGCCAACCCAGCGCCTGGAGTAATGGTATGGGGTGCCGTCGGATTCACGTACCGCTCGCGCCTAGTCCGCAATGCTGGCACGCCGACCAGAAACTGTTGCACCGCGGAGGTGTTGGAGCACGGTTTTGTCCCCCACCTTCAGTGCCAGCCTGGCGCTTTGTATTGTATCAACAGGACAATGTGAGACTGCAAGTTGTTATGTTGGCGTGAACGCGCCTTCAATTACGTCGTCGCCTGAGACCGCCCTATCACTTAAGTACAAATCAGGAAGGTGGTTGCTGCAAACGGGGCGTGCCTCGCCAAACGCTGGTGAGCAGGAACCCCCACTACCAAACAGGAAGCAGGGCGGATTGCAACATGCGATGCGAATATCTGGCGTTACTGGGTGGCAGGCGGCGTATTTCTCCGTAGTGACGCCGACCAGAATGGAGGAACCCAGGGGCTTGCTGTGCCGTAACCCCGCATTAGTACAACAGCTTCGGGACTCAACACAAGATGGGACAAATCCCGATCATTCAATAACTTGGTTATGGTTCTATTTTAAACACTTAATTAAGAGTTAAAAAAAACTCTGCCCCCTCTGCTCTTTCAGTTTAGCTTGCTTGTGCTTATATAATGACAGTTGTTACAATAATAACCCGGCTTTATTCCAGATAGTCTTCCGTCAAACTACCCCTTAGCCATACCTCTGGCTACAGTACGCCATCATGAATCTCAACCATAAACCCCCCTAGCCCTTCATTTCAATTACGGCCAGAAGGCATGGTCTGTAACAATGTGACACACGTTGTCCGACTGTACACGATGACGACCATGTCTCACTGCTTTCTTGGCCTGTGCGATCACCAGATCTCTCGTCCATCGTTAAGTGTGCTCCGTGCTCGGATAACGACTGATCTGACACAGGACGCCCGCGGACACAAGGGATGAACATTGGGCACATATCTAAACAGCATGGATGGAAATACCCCAGACGGACTTCTATAGGCTCTTCACGATAAAATGAGCACTTTTGAAAGCCCAGCTTTCGATCTACTTGTACGCACGCTGTGTACTCTTCCACCTGATGTAAAATTATAATTGTAATGGACATCATCACTTTATTTATGCATCGTTCAAGTGGAACTGTGAAATTACTAGAAAAGTAAACTTTTTATAAATCCGATAATCTTTACAAACTGAGGCGTTAAAAAAAATCGAAAGTGTAAGAAATAATTTATATTATCACAAATGGTTACCTAACACTTTTTATTCGACGTAACATATAGAAATACTTTATACCCATCGCTACTAATTTTCCTAGTTGCATGCCACTCAGTATGCCCGTTAAAACATGAGCAGGCAGGGGCAGCGACGTTTTCTAAGGTTGATTTCAAAAGTGCTCACTTTATCGTGAACAGCCTTCAATATCTTTCCCTGTCAATGTCGCGTCGTGTAGCAGCGGTTATTGCCGCCCGTCACGGGACCACGCGGTACTTATTTCCCCATGTTCTGTACGTTATGTCCAACTACAAGACTAACCAATGTCACCTGTGTATAACGGGTTCTGAGAACTCACGTCTCTTTTGATGCTGCAATTTTTTTATGGTCAGCAGTGTTATTTCCTAGATACCTATAATTCAGAGTTATGTCCGCTGAACACCTTCAACCGGAGTGCGTCTCCCGAACGTATCCTTGAAGCTGCAGTGTTTCGGAGAGGTGCGGGCGGAGCTGGACATAGGAGGATCTCATCCCGTTTTCCCGGCGGCTGCTTTACGATGGCGTCGTCACATTTATCGAGCGTGGTCTTCGTGCGGGCGAGAGGATGAGAGCGAGGTAGCATATTTTTGCATACCTTCCCAATAAGCTGAAAGCTCCAAGACTCTTCAGCTCCGTGGAGAGACACGGGCACTCTAAATTCGAATCAATGGGAAACCACTGATTCGCAGTGAAATTCAGCTACTTTAATCAGTAAAAATCGCTCCACTTAGAACCAGCGGAAAACCATTGATTGTTTCAGTGAAAAAAATCTCACAGTTTGAATTAGCGATGTGAAATAATTTCACTTATCGAATAAGTGACGGCCGACTACAGTGGCGTATTAAATATTGATTTTATTTAATGTAGGCTAATAATTACGAGAAATAAAATCATATTTACGATAATGGTTTACTATTTATATTCAGCAATTTACCGTAGTTTAAGAAAGTTAAACAAAATTCGCAGGTGGCCGGGATTAAACTCGCGCACCCTTCACCTCAAGGCAGTTGTTTGCCATCTTTTTTTTCTTTTAACCTTTCATTTGACGTTGTTGTGACATTTTGACGTCGACGAAGCTCTAGTGAGACCGACTTGTTGACGAATTCCCAGTGCGACAATCGAGCTGAGCATCTGCCACGTCGGAGGCACCGGGGCACGAACCCGCGACCCTCAGACTACAAGTCGGCCACTCTACCCCTAAGCTACGAGGTCAAAGCACTTGAGCTACCACGCCATAATTGCAATAAGAAAATTAAGGTTCCACTGTGAAATCGCGTAGTTTGAAGTTGTATACTCATAGTTATAGTGTTTGGTTTGATTGGTACCGTAAAATTATTAGAAGGAATCGTATACGTGTGTGCACTCCCTTCATCACATTAAATGTAGTTTAAACCTTCAAAAAGCGCGATGTGACGATTACATGGAATCGAAAAGAAAGACGTAAAAACGGAATGAAAGGCTTAGTGTTCTATTGCCTTGCAAAATGGCGTTTTGAAAGACGAAACATACATTTTATAAATTATTTTGTATTAGTTTTTATTTTTTATTCGTTGCCACTCCACTTGATACACGTTGTTTAGCGGCCATTTTTAAACGATGTTCGACGGTCATTTTTACACGCAGTTCCACTGATACATCAGTCAAAAATAATCAGAGACGGAGCAAGTTGCTCAGATGTTTCACTGGTCCATCAGTCGAAAAATAAACCACTGAGAAAACAGTGGAAAAAATGACTGACATATCAGTGGGGAATATCACCGAATCAATTAGTTAAGGAAATATGGAATTTTTTCACTAGTTCATCAGTTAAATTCACTGAGGTGAATGTTGTATCAGTCAGATACGTTTGACTTATTGAAGCAATGAAATTCTCACTGATTCAGATTTAGTTTGTGTTGTTATATTATGCCATTTCCGCGATTACTTGGACACCCTTTAAAATCGCGTCTATTTTTTTTTTATTTACACCCACCGTGTGTCCTTCGCATATATGCAAATTATTAGAGTAGCCATGACATGGAACCATCATCACCAAACGTCAGTCGTGTGAAAATGAAGCTTTTTAAAACACAAACTCTTTATCCGAAAAAAAAAATCCTGACACAAAGTTAAAGCAATTTCGACGGACATGAATCAGTACATTTATAAACATAATGTAACTAAGTATAGCGCTATATCAAAGAGCTAGCTTTCCTGACTCCTCGACAGACTTACTGAGCCTGATGGTGTATTGGTAAACCTGCGGACTCGCACTCCGGAGGACATGTATTCGATTCCCAGTCCGACCACTCTGATTTATGTCTTCCATGGTTTCTCAAAATAAGTCCAGGTGAATGCTGTTATGGTTCCTCACTGCAGGGCGTCGTCAATTCCTTCCCGGCTTCTGCTTTCCTGAGTTACTTGCTCCATCTCAAACGACCTCGCCGTCAACGAGACGTTGAGGTGATATTTTCCTCATATTTTTGGAATTTGGTTATTTGAGAGAGGTTTCGAATAGTGCCCCCTTAACGCAGTTGTTTGTTGACAAACCATTGTAGCTTTCGCTACATGACACTCAAATCCCGACACAAGAGTGTTATAGTCAGGTTCAAAGTGTTGAATTAGAGTCTAAGCGCGGCATACTGCATTTGTGTTACAGGCTACGAAAGGAACAAAAACAACTTTTCCTCTACAGTTTATCATTTAAGCTATTTAATAAATGAATGTTAACAGTTGCGCTAAAATGAACAAACAAATATTTATGACAAGTCTGACACATATTTTCAACAAAATCCAGAGTGCCAATACTCGCTCACCTGTTTATAAATCGCACTCATGCTTAATCAGTATGTTGTGCACACCATAAAGACTGCACTAACGCAATTTGACTGGGGAAAAAAAATCTATCGGTAAAGCCTAGTATGCTGCAGAATTAGGCAAATTAAGACTTTAGAGTGTTATATTTTGAAAACTATAATAATTTGACAACTAATAACTGCATTGAGAGGGCACTATTAGAAAGCTCTTTCAGATAACCAAATAAAAAAAATTTGGAATATCACCTTATGCCATGCACATCAACCTCGTCAGATTGATCGAATATAATATGCCATGCAATATGCATGTTACGATATCTGATGTTATGAGAAAGAATTTCTATCTGAAGACTATTTAAAAAATCTCTTATGAAAATATGAACTGACATTTCACGCGCATACCAATACTGAACGTATCAAAATAACTGACTCCGCCCAAGACTGAATACATCTAAGACTGGCTCGTGTAAATACCAACTCCTGCCACACTGACTAAAGCAATGAACAAGTCCAACCAAGAATAACCATCTATACTATGTATACGAACCAGCTATGTCCATGCCGACAGACGATGATAATCTTGAAACAAGTCGCATGGTACGAATATCATTCCTAACATCTTCGCCCAAAACTTCGCGAAAAATTGCAAAAACTTTGCAAGTATCAATCAAATATATCGCCCACCGTGATCACGCAGCGAAACGAGTAGTGTGTATTGGGTAATTATGCGAAATTCGTGGCGAGCCATGTCACGAACCAATACTCGAGCTACGAGAAATGTGTCAAAGCATGTCGCGAGCCACATCATGAAGTAATGTGTGACGATGGTCAGTTGGCCGATGGGTTAATAACTCCTACCCACGAGAAAAGCATAAGACCGCACGGGGAAAAAAAAAATGAGATCCCATTGGTGAAGATGGAGAAGGCGCCTTCATCCTCAGCTTCGTCAATGTCAAGGTCACCTACATCCAACATTTTGGTCGGAGTCAGAAACGTATTTTTTCCTCGAGTTTTAGATTTTTTTTTTTCTGTTTATTACGATTTTTTTTAGAATTTTCAAGTCTAAGATCACCCGGGTTAACGTCGAGGTCACCCACATCCGAAATGGAAGCCAAAGTCAGTTACAAAATTTCCCCTAGATTTTTAGATTATTTTTCGATTTCGTTCTGGGTTTATTGAGTTCAAAGTCACTTGGGTCAGGATCAGCTAATCCAATATTCAGGTTGTGGGTCAATAACACGGAAACAAGCATGGTTGCTGACCCACCTGATATACAGAACCTGGCTCGGAGCCTTTAGTCGGTTTTGCTGATATGAGGAGTAAATGGCTCATTCCCCGAGCAGACTTGAATCCGCTTTTACGACTGTGAGGACGATATGGCTCATTCAGCTAATTTTATCGAATCTGACTTTACTGCTCTGAGAACGATATTGCTCATTCCGCTAGGGAACCTCGAATACTCTCGCTGCTCTGGGGGCTTTTTGGCTGTCGCATCGATGAGCCTCGAATCAACTTTCCCCATTTAAGAACTGGATTAAGACAATATTACATTTATTTCTAGGTACTTTTTTTTTTTTTTGGAAATATGTGATTTTGGTTTAAGCTGATTCTGGTGTAAAAAAATATCATCTTGTTAGTATCATGCCCACCACCGGCTGCCGATCACACGGCCACGTATGTGACGTCATCAAGATGGCTAACAGCTTTGAGCTCCAATACGTCGATACCTTGTGCTGGAAGGAAGATAACCCTCGTACTTTTCTCGTCTCGGGTTCTTGTTCTTACTATTTAAGATTCCCCACAAGTGAATTTCAAGAAAATGTTCGTGTAAAAAAAACACTTCACCTCAGATCCATTTCCGCGAGTCAATTATTTGATTTGTTACGCATCGCAGGCATCTGGCAGTGAATCGCTTACTTTAATTTTCGGATTAACAAAATTCTCATTCGTCCAATTAGGTACGAAAATGTATTTTCCCAAATTCAAGAAAACAGCAACCAAATGAAAATTGCACAAAAAACTCTTAGTTAAATATATGCAAAATTCTAGGTAATTTTTTTATTTGATACTCTTGAAGCTCACACACTTTTGTATTGTACGTTTGGAGGAAAGATAGAGGAATAGATAAGTTGTATAGTTAAATACGAGAGATTTGCTATCCGCCAAAAAATATCAACGCACAATTTAATCTCCAATATCCTACTTGTGAAAAAGTATCGTGCTCGATTAAGCGAGAAAAATTTCTTATCTGATCCCCTGAAACCAGAAATTGAATGTGTGTTGAAAGTGCTAATATTACATCCCTCATTCAATATCGTTTCCTAACCTATTAATGTTATGAAAGCATTCAATGAAAAATATTTTCTGTCAAAATATGTCTTTGGGGGGGGGGGGAGGGGGATTTCCACTATTAAATATGCGACCGATCACGACGCACTTAATATCACTATACAATATTATCGTTTGTGTTAACAAATGGGTTTGAAAATCGCCACATTCCTAAGCACTGCAGGCTATTAATAAAGTATTTTCGATGCACTTCACGAGTTTTTTAAAAACAAGCAAACCAAAGACACGGTGGAACAATCTGAAAAATACTTTGAAATATTCACAACTTAACAGACATGTTTAGATAATTCGAACGTACTTAATTTACCTCGATGTACCAATCATGTTTTCTCACACAGCTTTTTCAATGTACCTACGTGTGCAACATTTTGGCAGAGTCGCAATATGTCCCCGCAGAGAAAAGAAACATGTCTGACTGCAGAAGTAAATTCCCATTTACGATTACTTATAACATTTCTGAAGCCTTGCTAAAGTTCTACTTCCAGGATATTCCTCCGTCTCATGATCACAAAGCTCAACAGAGTCTAAAAAACTACATCAAAAAGACAACGCACCGAATTCGTGCGCAATCAGTTTAATAGTTTTTTGCATAGGAAATATTTCTAACTGGGTATTACCAATACACTTATATGCTCACTGTTTTTTTCACATAAAATCAAAATGAAATAGAATATTTTATTGATAAAATATAAGTAAACATTCAATGTAACGAAAAATGGGGTACTTTAATGTTGAAACAGGCATAAAACGTTGGCAATATATGGCATATTTAGGAAACAACCAAACAAGTCATATATGGGGTGATTTTTCAAATGTTTGATTCGAAAAGTGTGAATGAACTGTGAATAGACTATATACGACCTTTGACTGCGCCTATCAGCTGCTGAGCTAAGTGCGATGCTATCCGAGTACATAAGTATTTTTGTGGAGCTTTAACTTTTGCTGGAGATTACACGCTATGTCTCAGTCGTGGGAGATGACAAGCTTTTTTTTGCCAGGAAGGAAGGCTAGGAAAAACGCAGAATGGTGAAAAATTTAATAAGATGTAGCCATTTTTTTAAATGTAGCACTCCATCCAACAAAAATAAGTTAATTTTATAATTTCTGGAACTCATCTTATTGGTAAGTTGTAATCGATTATATGAGCGAGCGTATCTTTACAACAAAAAAACTTCAGTGATTTAACTGAATGGTAGGTTCAGCGTATACTTTATCGAGGAAATATGTTGAGGGTCGTGGATAGCATGGACGTGGAATCGCAAGATACAGGGTGTTTAACATTAAGGAACAGCATATTAATACTTGTACAGTAATCTTCGGGCGCGCGCAAACCATGCATTTTCGAAAACAACTTCGTGATTTCCACAACACGTAACCTGAGCAGTATTCAGTTATATCATTTTCAAAAGTAACATAATCTGACGGAGAATTTTGTAAATGGAATTTGACTTCATCAAATTAAGCATCGTCTTTTTAACACACTTGTTTTCGTAGTAAATTTGCGGCAAAGTAACATATTTTTAACACCATTAATTTCTGCTCTAACTTCACGATTACATGCCCCCTCCAAGTTTTTACTTGGGACATTTTGAGAGAAGCAGAATATAGCACACAACCTATTCAAGTCTATTGCAGAACAGCACATCGGACATCAAATTCTTATTTCTTCGACACACGTCATCATTATTTTTTTTTTTACTCAGCAGTCAAATTTTAACATTTCATGTAAGACTTACGTGTGCATCAAGTCTCAGGTCTGGTTTGTAAACCACGCAAATATCGCACGCATGAAACGCGAAGAGACAAAGTCGAACTCACGTCGTTCAAATATACGGTTTTTAATTACACAGGACGCAAGAACGCAACGCAATAATTAGTCATTTCTCACCTTCTTTCGATTTTTCTTGCTTTTAACGCCTTGTAGATTACCAGTTATGGATTTCAAGATCTTATTACTTTCTTACAGAAGACTAAGCTTTCATTTTGCTTGTACTGTGATTTTATAGAAAACTTTTATAAGTTGAGTCATAAATAAATTATACTATTAGGTATTAAATTAATTTTGTATAACTGTCTTTGTAAGAAAGTACATAGTAATCCTATAAATTCGTGATTCAGGAATTTTTAAATTATTTGCCATTTACTTACCGAAGCTCAAAATTAAAAAGTTATGTAAACTACACAAATATGATGGGGAAATGGCAAAATATGATCACTGAAAAGCATAATGGAAAATTGTTGAAATTGTTACGTTTTTTATTATACATTGTTTGTGACGTCTTGCGTCGTACAATTTTTATCAACGATCGCTATTTTATTGCGTTGTGTTAGTTGCGTAGTTCATAAACCTGGCCTTAAACGTGGTGCTCTTAATACATCTCTACTTTATCCCGTATCTGCAGTAGCGCTTGTGTCTCTACGACAGCGTGATAGAAAAACACGATAGCGCTTGTGTCTCTACGACAGCGTGATAGAAAAACACGATGGTAAAATCGACGACTGCATGTTGATCTTGACAAATAGGATTCATACTACGTCCCGTCGCGAATTCTGCCTCAGCAAATTGGCAGTATGCTACTTGTATTCGACAAACAGATACCACAGTATCTGCGGGCGGGAAGAAAGTTGAATTTCCAGTAAACCTATACCCGAGAAAGTCGTGACGTGAAACAAAAATCGTCAACGGTGGAAGAAGTGCGCCGGAAAACACGCAGCTGTCACTACTTCTCTGTGCAGACAGTTGCATATGACAAGGCGCTCCAGAAAGCGTGTTCTGTACGCCTGAAGATATGCAATATGCCGTATCGACACGTAGTAATGGCTGCGTATTTGGGGGGGGGGGGTTACTGAATAAGGGTAAATTGTAATTAAATGTATTATACCGATTATTTTCCCTGGGGTGATTTACCTGACTTACTAGCTGCAATTCTCTCATGCGCATAAGAATATAATTTTCGTACATAAAACCTAATGTGTTTCCTTCAGAAATTACAAAATTACAATACCAAGTCACCCTGTGTCGATTGTCCACATGCAGGATCGAAATTAAATTTGATGTAATCAAAATTCCAACCGAAACTAATTAATCGGGTTTGTTTTGCTTTTGAGAAGCTGACCTAATCTCGTCCGAGAACTCGTGCGGTAGATCCGGGCAGAGTGAAATACTGTAATGAGGAATATTCTCCGCCGAAGAGAAACGCCGCACTTACACGAGGAAATTGCATTTGACGTAGAGATTGTGTGGGTTTCTGCGAAATATTTTGACGGATCTAGAAATTCCAACCTTATATACAGTAAGTCTTTCAACAAGATTAAAATAAGTGGTTCGCTGTTTGTAGTTCTACTCTGCTGAATTCATCCTGTTTGGTGACTTTACTTCCCGTAAATACGTATTATTCGATATCTGTGGAACTAGTTACATTATGACGAGAATCAAAGCCATTAGAATTACAATAGGTTTTGGGTTTATTTTGTAGAACTTCTTTTCCTCTTGGCACTGGTTGGCAATGTCACCTATTATTGAATAATGTTTGAAATACACGTTTTTTCATTTAACTATTGAACGCGCCCCCAGGATCTTTACACACGAAAAGAAAACATCCCCCAAACAAGGACGGAATGGTACTTCAGTCATGCTGTAAATATTATTTTGGGGCTTTCCAATGTCGCTAAAAAGTGCTTTTTCAGATTGCTATATAAAAAAATACACTACCCGGACAAGAGCGAAACGACTACAAGAGCTAGTATTGAACTTTGCTGCAGAATTCCGATTAATAAAATGTAAGCGATGCCGCTTTGAGCACTGTCAGCGCACGCAGTACGACGAGAGCACTGCATGCCAGTTCAGAGCCTTGCGCGTAGGGGCGATGACGTGCCTGACGCACATGGCAGTGTAGTCATTATTGCCCCCGCGCTTCTGTCCCTCAAATGCTATGATAAAGGTTGTTCACGATAAAGTGAGCACTTTTGAAATGAACCTTAAATGAAAGCCACTGTCCCTTCCTGCATATATTTTAGTAGATGCACTGAATGACATTCGCCCAGTAAAGTTGGTAACAATGGATGGAAAGTAGGTCTAGTTCCATATGTTAATGGAAATAAAAAGTGTTAGGAAACCGTTTGTGACAACTTAAATTATTTCTTTCGCTTTATTTATTTTACTAAAAGTTTCACTTGGCCGACACATGAATAAAGCTATGGGGCCCATGGCAATGTTTATTTTACATAAGGCGGAAGAATTCACAACGTGGATACAAGTAGAACTTAACCAGTGCTTTCAAAAATGCTCATTTTACCGTGAACAGCCTTTAGCTTCAGGTATGCAAACGCTTTAAGAATGCTCGTTACCAACAATTTAGTTATTTTATATATGTACGAAATGATATAGGGCCTCCAACTTGAACACATTATTTACAAGAACTATATCCTCGCATATCAAAATTCCAGACCACATATATTTTGCATAATACCATGTCAGAATTACAAATTTAATGATTCTGTGGCTTATAAATAATAAAAACTAACTCACTTACCGAAATAAGATAATTCACATTCAAATAAGATACCACAAGTTACTTAAATAATTATCTGAAATCACACAATGAAAATTTTTTGCGGTTTTTATACAATAATTTAACTAGACAATTTTTGAATATTTCTGATTTGAAGTAGTCAACCATTTTTCGTAAAATATTTTTTTACCTGAGCATAATTTCAATCTAATTAACACATGTCATTTCACTAACCCTTGTTCAATTTCCTGTAAATTTTTTCGTTTGTTTTATTTGAACGTTCCGAGAACACTATTTTTTTTTGTTATGCTTGTATGCAGAAACTAGAGGATCTTTAAATTTCTTCTACGGGGAAAGATTACTTGCAAGAAATGTCGGCAGGTTAAACGTTATATTCGCACAAATATAAGAAAATTAATTAAATGGTGATTAGCATCCTAGAGACAGGGAATATCATTTACAGGATAGTTAACATAAAAACCCGGGCAAACGGAACATGGGAAAGTAGGTTGGGGGAAGGAGTGACATTTAATCATACAACCTTCCTTACGGGCTCGAGCGAACTCATTTTACTGACATGTGATGGTAAACAAACTTATATAGTTATTAGTCAAAATACTGGCGTAGTTTCAAGTTAGGTGTATTAAAAGTCTCAAAATAATCTGACGCTGATTTTGATTGCTGTAAACTGTAAAAAAAGTCGTGAGCTTCTCTGGTTGTTTAAATCCAGTACCCTTTGCTGCAACTTATTTGTGTGTTGGAATCCATTGTCTGAACCTTCTGTTTTGCAGTTAGTGAAATTAATATTTATCCAATATTGTAATAAACTTCGTAAGACATTTTAAAGAAGGTGGAAAACTGTTCCTTGTCTTTAGGCATTATGGAAATAGTTTTCTGACCACGTTCGTATTCATCTTATTATTTTTTGTTATTTTTATGAATGTTCTGTATTTTTTAAATCTTCAATATAAGTACTACGTTGCTCAAATATTCAGTATGCTATAAGTTACTGATTATTTTAGTAGAGTAAAAATTCAGAGAAACCATGTATATAATTTTTTTTTGTACCCGAAATATTTCACGATTTCTCAAAATAGACCAAATTAAAAAGCATTTTTCTCAAAAAAGCGGAATAATTTTTTCGTGATTAATATCGCCACAGGGAATAATTATGATTGAAATTGTAATTATAAAAACGATATACCATGAAAAAATATACAGAACTTGTTAATGTAGTTGCGCCTTACTTTATACCGTAGTTGTAACGAGTAGGTTACATGTAAATTCAACTGCGTGTGTATTAAATTTCCGAGTTACTGAAATTTGCTGTGGTGGAGAACAGATAATTAATAATTGTAATTAGAAATTTTCGAAGTTTACGGAACGAAAAAAAAAAAAAAAACACCATATTAAAATATCAGCCGTATATCCATATAGTTGATGAAATGCGGCAGGAAGAACAATACTTCAATTCATTTATTGTTGGTGTTACGTATACTTTGATCGATGCGCCAACTCCACGGAACAAACATGTCGGCTGCCAGACCAATAACACAAAAGTACACCGAGGGGAATCGCCACTGTTCCCAGCTTTGCAATAGTCGGAGAAAACCATCAAAGGGTTATCAGAGTTAAATGAGCACTTTTGAGAGAACGACCATGAGCCACTCACTTTATCAATGCTTCGAATAATTAAATTAGTGAAATTGTTAAGACCGCACGTTGTCTACTAATGCTATTAATGTCGTGTGCACTAAAACAACCGGAGGACAGTAAGGGAATTAATGGCGTGCTCACGTAATTTAACAACCACTTCATATACGACTTTCAGGCGTGAAACTATTTGTGTACAACTGCCAAATTTACTAGAAGCATGTCATCTAGTTTGTAGAATAAAATACCTGCAGTTAGCAGCAGGGAATATTTTGCGCAAAGGTTGCCTTCAAAAGTGCTCACTCGAAGTACTTACGGGCGAGGAGGGGCCCCGTGAAACGCGGGGGGTGGGGAGGGGAGAAAGTACGCACGTGGCCGCGATGCAGCTGCGCTCTGGTGTCGGGTCGTACAACCAACCCACGCGAGCAGCCAACAGTAGCGGGCGCTCGCGCCGAAGAGACCCGAAGCCGTGCGCCGACGACGGCCGAAGCTAGAGGCAACGTGCCAGGAGCGCGCGCAAAAAAAAAAGGGTCGGTGGTGCTGAGGCGTCCCTCCCCACCCTTTGGCAAACACTACTCCCCCCCCCCCCCCCGCGCTGCTCTAACTTAACTCACAGTGGTAAGCAGACCACACGCGGGCCAGTCGACCGCTGTGCGCCCCAACTGAAGGATTCACGCGAAATCTCCGGTGTGCGACAGGATCCGAGCTCCGTTTCTCTATGCCCGCAGGCCCGCAGCTGCGAGACGAGCAGTCATGGGTGCGCGGGCGAGCGTCGTAGAGGCCAGCAAAGTCCACGACCGCAGCTGGGAAACAGATCAGGTACACGACCCACGACCCTGCCGCCCTGCGGTGGCCGAACGGGTCCGCTTCGATCGCCGGCGACTTCTTCCGGAAGAGAAAAAAAAGGGGGGAGGGGGTGGTGAAGCGCCCTTCGAACCGCGAAGGGGGTGGGGGGGGGGGATATTCCTCGGTGCTCGCACAGGGAGTGGTCATTTTCGATGGTATCGATCCGTTCCGCGGCAAACACGGGAAAGTATTCCGCTTTGCAATAGCGTCACGTGTCCTCAGCTGTCCCGGATCTTGCCCGTCCCCGTTTACCGCGTCATCACGGATCTAGGGAACCCTATATTTTTCCCCGGGTCGCCGTGATTGATGTTTGCTTTCACTTTCCTCTGGGGGGGAATCGCTAACATTTTAGAACTCTTGCCCGAATATCGGTATAAACAGGAGGGAAAAAAATTATGTATATTAGTTCGGAGACCCAATGAACCATGATAATGCTTCGAAAACCGCAGTGCGGCATCAATATTGAACCTGCCTAAGGCCGTAGCATTCAGAGATTAATTCTCACTCTTCTAAACGATTCCTGGTGGAACATAGCAGTATACCTGGTCTACAAGGTTTAGAGAAAAGAAATATTTGCCTGCATAGGCCGGCGAACCGTACTACACAAGCAAACATTCCCTGAGCGGCTTAGTTCGATTAGCAATGGTTTGTAATTCTTTTAATTTTTGATATTATGTCTTTTTTATAACGTAGGTTGGCTAGGTAAACTTTGCAAGGGGAGAAGGCTTACGCTTAAGCCTTCGCAAACGGTTGCCAGATAATTAATAACCAAAGCCTGGCAAGACGTATCCCTTTTGTATGCAAGGAGCGACCAACAAACCACGAACTGGCCGATAGGGGAATATAAGATCATTTTAACCATAAAGTCAAATGTGAAAATTGCCTTGTTTAAAAATTAACTTAAATTCTTTTATTTATTTTAAGAATAATGAAATGGGTTAATGTTTGTTTGGCGGTGATTCATGCGTAGCCTAGAAGGTGAGCTGGGTGACGTGAAAATACAGGCATTGGGGCAGAAGATCAGTTTTACCACCCTCTTTCTGCCCGCCCTACTTTTGGCCTCGTCACCTTCTGACCTTGCCTTATATCCGCGCCCTTAAACGGCCAACATGGCGAGGACGCCGCGTTTTCACTTTCCATCGCCTTTAGCAAAGTTGCGATGAGAGAACGCGTGGAATTCACATTCACACCCCCTTCAACTCCCGGGAACAGCTCAAGAATATGCGCGTCGCCGGGATGAATAGGGAGGCGTGGTCGATAACGGCTGCCCGCCGTGCAAGCTGATTGGTCGGATGCTATTGAAGGGGCAAACCCCTTTGCCAATTACTCACGACCCACGTGCTCGTACTCTGCGGGTTCATCGACCTCCAGAGCTTGACTACACGATCCGTTGCTACGCTAGTGAGTAGCCGTGCTTTGCCGCAGGCCATTCCGCGTAGACCCGGAGTCGCCCGCGGCAAGGCTAGCGAGTTGCGACCCCCTCCCTCCTACGCACGAGTAGCTCGGAGGAACCGCGTTTGAATCAAGTCGCGTCCTCCAATGGCGTCGTGGGGTTGAGCGTCCTTAGCAACGTCACGGCGGGCGCGTGGCAACTACGCAGAGCCACGTGGTTCGGACTTCATCGCCGCCAACATACGGTGCGACAGTCATCAACTTCCTCCCCCCTCCCCCCACCCAATCAGCGAAGGTGTCGTTAGTAATCCTGTCACTGCCAAGGCCACGCGCACGCACGTGATATGTAATCGTTGCCGTGGCGACGAGTCAAACACAAACAAACATACTTGGTGCTCGCACACAGCTTTGACATGGCGAACAACAGTGAACGCTGATCTCGGACCCCGAAATAAACTCTGCCAACTCAGAAGCGCCGTTCTCGCGCCCAGGTGTGGAATCAACAGCGATTTTTTTTTTTTTTTAGAAACGTCATTTAAAAACCAGTTCGCGACATATCGGCATCGAAACGGGGGCGCTTGTAACCCGGGGCATTGTAAAAATTTCCGATATAATGGCGAAGACGCGATGCCTGAGTCATGTAGTGTCATTCGCAATAAATTCGTAGGTCGCATACGACTTCAGTAATACTGGCTTGCAGTTTTATTAGTAGTACTAATATAAGTAGAAGTATAGTAGTAGCGTTAGAAGTAGGTAGACATTATTATCCCCAGTCCCACGATGCCCCTAAACGTCACAACCTCTCGATAGAACACAAATGTTAAACAAGTAACAATGGTCTGCATTCGACAGCAGATCAACAATGCGCAAATATTTAGTTACGTTTACAAAAGTGGAAAGCTTTGCAGCAATAATACACTTCAGTCAGCTATCTCAGGTGCATTTTTAAGTCCTAATTAATATAAGCTCTGCTTTTAAAATACCTTCCCTAAAAGGCACATCGAAACAACGATCACGTGATGAACTTAAAAAGCCGCTCTAAGCGAAAATAGTATTTATTTAGTGACACATTTGTACGTGGAATTGAAAATAACTGATCAACGTGAGTATATTTATAACTTCTGCTTACACACGAACAACTGCAGATAATAATTCATTATAATATTAGGCTGTAACATATAGCTAAAGACCGTACATATTGTATTGAAAGTAGTAGTATGATATCTGAAAATTAAAATGTCAGATTGTAGCCATCCAGAAGTACGCTGGAATTGCACACATCTTCGAAATTTTGCACTAAAGAAGAGAGTTAGATTCGTAGTTACAGTGTATAATTAATGTATGATCAATTATGTTTTTCCTTGAACGTGATGAACTCTTACCACGGTGCTGGTTTGTAAACCAGCTTGCAAATCGCCCTACCGAACACGAAGTTCAGACCCGCAAGAGGAATATAAACTCAACCTATTAACTTGCTGCCTTGGTCCATTCCAGTTCCTCGAAAGAACGGCTGGCAATAATTCATGGTCAATAATTTATTGACTAGAAAAATTTCTAAACGACGTTTTGAAATAAACCAGTGATTATTAACGCCAACCATTTGTAAATATACTTTATCAAAGTAAGGTTACTAACTCGTTACTATAACAGGCACACGTATGTTGTTATTAGAGAGATTAGAACTGAGTATATATTACATTAGCTTATTCACAAATGTAAACAGTTTTAGGCAATTTCACACCACTTGAACACCAAGTGGCAGCAAAATTTTCTGCTGTGAGGAAAACCCCTTAGGTTAGGAGATAAATGTCATGTATGATATATTATACTACTTAAATTAAAGGATAATTAATCAATTCCATGTGATGGGACTCTCCCCACACAGGAGGAGAGTATTTCAGTCATCTGCTCTATAGTAGCATATCTGTTAATTCCCACATACATAGCACTGTCGGTAGTTTATTTTTACTAGAGCAGAACTTCACTTGCTTAATTAAGCTATGTGTGGTCTACTGCTGCACTGGATGTTTGGTCGTGCAGTTGTAAAATAAAACTGACTCTAACTGGTTACATTTTCGATGCTCGAATTATGATTCAACACTGCAGTAGCATTTGTCTTCAATCATTAATCGAGTTGTCGGCCTCGACACTTTTATCAGGCCAAATAGTTGCCCTGAGCCCTTATGTGTACATCTTAAGTGGGGTTTCAAACAGAGTAATTGATTAAAGAAAAATTATCAAAAATTTCAAATATATTTCATTGTATGTGACATGTTTGTTCCTTTCATTTCCATGAAGCAATATGGCACAGATTTCATTCTGTTTATTCCCAACAGTAGTTAGGATGTGGTTGCATTCTTTCGATTTTCCCCTCCGAAGTATTCATCCAGTTATTTTCTGGCTAATGAATTATTCTCGCCTGAGGTCCTAGAGTTACCTTAGTTTTGATCGGTATTGAAGACGCCAGCCTCCTTTTGCGGAGGGCTGTCGTTTGATTAATTGCCAAACCATGTTGACTGCGTCTAATACAAGAATACAAGTATTCTTGTAATTATTTACATTACTCTCTCTTTCAGTGTATGTTTACATATAGTTTAGCTTCCTCTATAAACTACTATTGTTTATTAGAACTTGTTTACACTGCATTGCTTGCTCAACATAATGCATGCGAGTATTTACATTTTCATTTGCTTAACTTTATAAGGTTTGTAATCTATTTTGTAACCACTTAATCATCTTATATTTGAGTGTTAACATATGTATTTTACGTTTAACACCTGCGATTGTTCAGTAGTAACTTAAAACTTGAAATGAGCAAAATAATTTCTATAGAGTATTTTAAATATTGGTAGTGAGGCGGGAATTAAATTGGCATAGTAAAATGGCTTCAGAGCTGTAACATGCACGTAGCTGTCACACTTCAAGTGTGAAATGAAAGAAAACCTTGACTTAATCAACAACGGGATTCGCAGGCGAGGGAAATTATGAGCACGGAAGTATCTCCGAGAAATCCCATAAGCCATCAGCAACACCCGCCAAATTTTCTACATCTGTGATTCCGTACTCGTGGCAAGAATTGAGTCCACATAAAACCTGCAATTTGTCTATGTAATCATATTATCGAGTAATGCAAGCATGGTATATATTAGTTCTATTGTATTTAGGTATAAGAAATTTATTTTGTAGAGCTTGTATGGAATGCACATTTGAGAAAATAAACTTTTATTCTTTTGCACACTAATTTTTGTTTTTGCTTTTAGGTATAACGATTTTTAAAAAATGCAAAGGAATGTAGTATAATTTATTTAAAGGTAATGCTATTACTTCAGAATTAAAAAATGGACGTAATATGCAAAATAATATTTAATCATAAATTACCGTTTGTATAAATTTCTGGCTCTAATTATATAGACAAATTGAAACCGCTTATGGTATTACTTGCTGCCAAGTACCAATAAATTACATCAAATTAAATTAGATGGTTTTGTATTTAACTAAATGTGCCAATCAACTTTTTGTCTCAATTTGACCTTATTAATTGCCGATTATGTAAAACGATTTTCATGGTTTATAGATCCCGTAGATAAAAACTAAGAAAATTCAAAGGAAAACACTATAATTGATTTTAAGGCATTGTTTTTACGTCAGAAAAAATGGACATAATATGCTAAACGTTTTAAAATCATAAACTAAGGTATGCAAAAATTTCTCACTTTTTATATAGACAAATGGAAATATGTTATGGTATTATTTGCTGCCGAGCACCAATAAATTAAATTAAATCATCAAATTAATTAAGTAGATGATTATCTATTTAGCCAAAAGTGTAAATTAACTGTTTATCTCAATACCTTATTGATTGCAGATTATGTTAACTTATATATATATCCCTGAGAGAAGTAGAACACCATGAAAATTGGTCCTGGGCGCATCCTGCACAGTGGAGTACAAAGTTTGAATGAGTCTCCCTTCTCCCGCTGAACCCCGGATCTAGGCAAGCGGAATTTCCGGTGCGCCTTGTGTTTTGCATAACTCGCAGGAGCTACGGGCGGAACTGATTCAGGCTGTATGTTGAATGGAGAAGGTTATAGAGCGCTCCATGGAGTTGAAGTGAGCCAGATGGGGAATGTAAGGAGGGAGAGGGGACAGAACCCAGAGAAAACCCGCCTGCTAACGGCAATACCCGCCACGTCCCCACTTGTGGGAAACAAGCGTCACCCCACCGGGAATCGAACGCGAACTGACTTGGCGTTGGGGCTACCTGCGCGGACCCACCCACATACGTTAAATGTAGTAATATTGGCAAATCGTTTTTAACACTTCCATGTCCATTCTAGACAATCGCCAACATGTTGCATAGGAAGCTTACATTTGACCGGTATTGTAATTTGCGAGGCTCAGTGACCAATGATCTTCTCTGTGGGTAACGATTCTCAAACCATGCCACTGAGCTACGTTATGGCAGGTTCATACTACTCACCACTAAACACAAAGACAACAGCTTATTGGTTGTGACAACGAAACTATAAGGTCGTAGCCAACTTAAGTACAGCACCCAACAAAAATTCTTATTTGCATCACTATAAATTATAAATTGATGTGGGTAAAACATGTTCAAGTACGCCCCCCATCTCTTACACTCTCAAATACTCTGAACTGATGTGCATTCTTTTCGACGTGGTGCCTGTAATTGTGAGGCTTCAAGGCGTGACATAAAAATGTAAACAAATGGGTTCTAATTATTACGGCGGAGGTATGTTTTAAAGAATTGGTCACGTGGATGATTTTATTCGTTCACATACTTAGTTTTTCTTGGTAAAAGCTGTTCGTCGTTGAGTGATCACTTTGTAAATCAAACTTTGAAAAAATATCACTGTCCCTGCATGCATGTATTTTAACAAGCTCACTGGCCGGCACCGGACTATAAAGCTGTTAGCGACGGCGAGAAAATTGTTCCTTTGCTAACGTTGAATAGAGGTATTAGGCAAATATTTGTGAATATTCAAATTACATCATTAATTTTTGTAATTTTGATGCAGGTAAATGTGATAATTGCGAAATTGTAAATACATTTACTTTTCTGAAAATTTCACAGATGACTTCACTGGCGGATGAATAAGTTGACCAGGCTCATTACAATGTTAATTTTACAAACGGCAGAAGTACACGGGGCGTGCATATAAATACAACTTAAGCACGGCTTTCAAAAGTGCTCACTTTACCGTAAAAAGTCTTTAAGAGATCACTATTTCCTGATATGTACCAGAGTGAGTACAATAGTTGTTCTTAATACCTAAGTAACTCCTAAGGAAGCTATCGTAGTGAGGGGCACGAGAAATGAAACGAGTTGAATTTCACACCCTAGGGGGTCGACATTCCTCCCCTAAATCACAAGATCATATCGCAGCCTCCCGTCGCATCTTATATTGAGTCGTGACTAACTTCTCTAGTCTACGCCTCCTTGGCCTGTCGCCCTCATTTCATGTTACAGTCTATTAGAGGTTTCTTCACACTTTTTTTTAATCAAACCGTTGAAAAATCACCCCATGTATGACGTGTTTAGTTGTTTTCTAAATGTGCCATGTCTCACGAGCGTTTTGTACCTCTGCTAACTTAAATGTATCTTATTTTTCGTTAAATTGAAGTTTTACCTTTATTTTATTTATAAATTCTGATATTTAATTTATATTAAACACCAAGAAAAACATTGGGATAACATGCGTGTTTGTAAATCCTAGTAAGGAATTTTTTTAAATGAAAAATATCATTACAAATGAGTTCGCACGAGTTCGGTGTGTTGTCCTTTGCTGTAATTTTATAAACTAAGTTCAGTTTCGATTGCACGAGGCGGAATAATATCCTGTTAGTAGAACTTTAGCAGGGCTTCAGAAAAGTGTGAAGTAACGCGTGAATTGATTATAGTCTCCAGTCGGTTCGTACATTACGGCGTGAGTTTGCTGAAAGGATGGCGTAGTCGTGCAGTGTCATATAGACACAGTTATCCTCCGAATCTCAGCAGATTCCTGCGTCTGCCGTTGTTGTGACCTTGTGGTATCTGCCGTTTAGTAGACGTGTTATGGACACAGCCACTTACCGCCTTCTGGCTCGTGCTACGGCTTTCCACGGCGTGGCAACCATAACAGACCGTACTGTATCATCTCAAAACGTTTCGCAAACTTGATACGTTGTATATTTTAAGGTGCGTATATCTTAAAACGCAGTTGGCTACACTGTAAAAAGATTTCTTTGCTGCATTACATAATGTGTAGCTGCAAAGAAAATTTTGTTTTAATATGAACCACTGCAATGTAACCTTACCACAAACATAATTTTAGTTTCCTCTATGTAGTAACGTCTATGATAACCTTGCATTGTCGTTACAATAATTCAGCAGACGCTTCTGTGATAATGCCTGTTACACTGTAAAAAAAAAATTGTGCTTTGATGAACAAACGTAATTTGTAAATATGAGAGAAGTAACAAATATTTCAAAATATTACCACACAAAAAGTAAGGCAGCTGCAAGATTTGAACCCTCGCAACTTTTTTACTAACCTAAGAATCTACACGACTCGAATATTTTGTCTTTTTGCGTTCGGATTACTTTTGATAGGCATGTTATATGAGGTAGTAACATTGGCCAGAATACAATGCCATCTCTTGAAAAGAATTGAGATTAGTGGTGTGGAGAATCACCGAACTTCGGAATGACATAAAACGTCTGCAGGAGGACTATAAATCTTGCTCAGCTGCAGAATATTCTTCTTGGTTTATGAACGTCTGCGTTGGGTCAACAGTTACGTACTGAAAAATGCATCGTACGGCAGAAAAACCTTTGCACCGTTAACTTTGGTACAAAATAATATTTCTTGACTGTGAACAAAAGCAGCTCAAATTACTTTTATTTCTTTACTATAAAGAAAGTTAATATTGCAATAAAACTAGAACGTACAAAGAAAACATTTATAAGCAGCAAACTTAAGGTTCTGTAACCTTCTCTTTGAATTGAAGTTACATTGTGTTACTGTAAACAAAACAGCTTCAAAGAAATGGTTTTTTTGTCGTACAGAAAACTATGTATGAATTTTCTTAGAGTGTATGTTGGAGGGTTTCAAAATGACATTCCCGAAGTGCCCGAAGTGTCTAAAATCGTATTTCGGACTAGTTTGAAGTGAGGTCAGATTGAGAAAACGTAAAGTTGTTTCTGTACAAAACGTGTATATCGAACATACTGTAAACACATTCCACTTCCCTGGTCGGTTCACTATATGACTACTGATGTCACCCTTGTAGTATGTAGCCCCTTGCCAGTGACCTCTCTGTGAAAATGTTTGTTCGATTTCAAGCCTCGTTGAGGCGTATTGCCCTTGGCGCCATAATCTGTTTTATGAGTGTCGTGAATTTTTTTTTTATCTTTGTGGGTATTATCATTTTGTAATTTCGGATGCCAGTTGTCTTTTTCTTTTCTGTGTGTAACTGTATCGCGTAGATGTCAGACTTATACTCCATCCACCCCGCCTCATCTCAATTACAGAATAGTCAATACACAGAAGCGAAATGTCCAGGCGTTTCCCTTGTTGCGGGCGTCCTCGTTCGCTGTATGGTTGCACGAAGCTCTGGTGAAAGGCCTTGTCTGATTGGCTACCGAGCGTTACGAAGGATTCTCTATCGGCTGGAGGGGCCGCGGTGGCTGAGCGGTTAGCACCCACGCCTCCCACCAAGACGAACCGGGTTCAATACCCGGCATGTCCACTCCCGAATTTTCGCCCTTGCATTCCGGCGCTGCTCCATGCCTCACCCTCATCGGCTCTCGAGACCTCGCTGTTAAGAGCCGCCCAAACCTCTTCATTCACACTTTTTGTCTGCGCTGCTGGCTGGCAAGGCAAGTTACCAGGCGCTGATGTAGTGGACGGCGTCCTGGCATGCTGCTGGCCGTGACGCCATTTTGTGGACGCGTGCGACTGCAGTTGGCGGCGCAAGCAGCCGTTCCGCTTCTGTGTCCTTAAGTATTTCCTCGTCGCAACCATACACTAACGATGAGGTAGACCGATTTCGCTGTCTGCGCACAATCAATCTCCGTGTCCCAACAATGAACTGCTTTTCTGCCTATACAGCTAGCAAAAACGGCGTGTATCGGATTTGAGGTTAGAATGCTGTTTAGTAAACAAGTGCCTTGAGGTGTTTCTATACTTCCTCTATCCAATTTATAATGCAGTTTGGTTAAATTTAAATTGTTAAAAGTAATTTATTGATATAAATGTGATCGTCATTTAAAAATTAATATATGAAAAAATACGTTCATCAGTGTTGACCATGTGACTTTGGCAGTTGTGGTCTTTTGGGGTAGGTCAATGGTGGGTACAAGAAGAAGAATAAGCCGTCTACCTCATCTTTAGTCTATGGTTGCAACTGAAGCTGAGGACGACAGACGTGTCCGTAGATTACGGCAGCCGGCGAATCTTCTCGTTTCATTCGTGTCGACAACTGTTCAAAGAAGGGAACGAGGTGCAAATCTGTAATGCCTACATCTTTCCAGCTTTCACCAGGAAAGCGGGATAGAAACCCAGCTGAAGTGATTCGGGCGTCTTATAACATCGGTAGAGATGATGGTTTATCGCGGGAAAAGTTGACAGTTTGCTAGGATTCAACGTACTGTACACATGTCTGACAGTTTTCCTTCCTTATTGGCTGCCATGCAATTATGAAGCTACTTCCTCATTTCACTAGGCCAATGAGGTCTCTGATACTATAAGGCAGGGCGTTCGTGATTGGTCTGCAAACAACTTAGCCGAGTTAAAACTTGTTCATCCAATCACGTAAGAATGAACTAGTTAAGAGTGTTCTAGAAGATATGTTGGCTTAAAACATTTTCGCGATTATCCATCATCTCTAAACATCGGGTTCTTAACAACCTATATGAGTAAAATGATTTTAGTACGGAGCAGCTCCGGAATGTAAGGGCAGGGGAAAGGAATATCCGGAGAATACCTTCCAGCGAATGGCAACGTCCATCAAACTTCCGGGTGACCCCGCCGGGAATCAAATGCGGCCTGCTTTCGAATGGCACTATCAAACACAAAAAGTTCAAAACTGCACGTATTAGAACGTCACGTACTGCTAGATTTCGGGAAACATTGGAGGAAAACAGAAGTGATGACAAATATAATGTCGTTTTACTGGGAAAAATTTGTGTGTATACAATTTGTAGGTTGAAAACCTGATGCAGCTGTCCGCCAAATCGAGGGTACTCTAGATCTGTGTGAAGAAGACGCAGAGCAATGTTAAAGTAAACTTCATAGGTAATAAAAGTATATCGTACCCAGGAAACTACTACTTACATTTCTATTATGTTCGAATAGTATATACATGTTTTATGAATTTTTTTTTTTTTTTTAGGACGCTGAATGTTTAATGCAGAGGACACTCCGTCGACATATCTGCGAGGGCCTGAAGTTGTTAGAGAACGTGTCTATTGTGGCCGACCAGTATTCCAAACAGAAACACTCTCTCACTAAAGTCATCAACATCGAAAAGTACGAGTCTTACTTTTACTTACAATGCGACCTAATTTTCAGAGAAAAAAAAAAACCTAGAACTGGTTTTGTTAAAAGACTTATTAGGGTATGTAGACTTCGTAAATTTTAAATTGTAAAAAAAATGAATGTTAATTCAGATATCAGAAGTGAGAAAAGTTACGAAAAAGTTCTACTGTGATGATAGCAATTGAGTTTACTATATTATCGAAGATAGAACAATAGTTTTCTTACAGTTTAGAAAACAGTGCGTACAATTCACGAAACCAGATTTACAATTTGTACCGATTACAGACATCTGAATAACTGAATTTGTGGGAATACATGTTACTTCCTTAAAACTCCTTTATACTACAAACAGTTGGCAATACAACATAGACGCATACCAAACATTCAAAATACATTTGTAAGATGTCGTTTCAAATAAAATATAAAATAGGAAAAAATGGCATAGTTTTGTCAATCTTCCCCAAATAAATTCTGCCCTTAAGTGATTTCTCATTCACGAAATATTGTCTATCAATATTTTTTTTTCTAATTCACGACGTGGCGTTAAACGTAGACACTGGACTACTACTGACGTGTTAATGGTTTTCAGTAAAAATTTATGTATACACTTCAGACCTATATTGATTTATGGGTCATGATGTGACAAATAAGACTTTTTTTTATGAGTTCCGTTATGAGAACTAATGAGCTGTACATTTTGTGTCTGCCAACAAGAAAAAGGACCTCTTATGTCCTGGAACAGTAGCATCGTTTAAGTCTCAGTTACCAACAGGAATTATTAAAAGCAACTGAGCCTTGGATTGCATATATGCCAAATATAAACTTTCTGTGCGTTTATGTACAAAACTGTGAACACTAAGTATGAATGGACTAAGACAAACTAACCAAGAATCAAAATAACTTGTTTAAGAAAATTAATGAAATGCGAAATTTGATATGTTAAAAGTGACGGGTTTAAATCCTTGACATTTTTCTTATTTCTAAAAGAAAAAGAAAAACCACCTATGTGATTTTTCGTTGTGGCCCTAGGTATTCAACTTGTTCTAGAGATGTGAAGACAAATACGTATTTGCTGCATACTTTCATGTGTCATAGGTACGGATACGAACGTTTCGCGAGTTCATTTCAGGACAAGATAGACGTCAAACACGTGTACACTGAAGTTGACTTTGCAATTCGATCGCAGTTTATTAGACACGCCCTGGACGACTCTGATCCAATAGCAGACTTCCAAGGAAACAATTAACGAGTGACACACTGTCAGGTGTGAAGTAACACTGGCTACTCTATGGGGCAGCAGCCAATGAACATACAACTGAGGCTCGAGTATACACATGACTGTGGAGTCTAGTCTGCAGGTCATTTAACTCGCGAATTTTTCCTATCCCTAGTCATAGGTAAGAGTATTTCTGATACGAATAGCTAGTCTTAGCCACTAGAATAAATTACTCAACTACTACAAAACTGAAATCTGTGAACCTTACTCTTGAAACAAATCGTTAAATTAATAGGCCACCATAACAAATTAATAGGCCACCATAACAAATTAATAGGCCACCATAACAAATTAATAGACCACCATAACAAATTAATATTCCACCATAGCAAATTAATATGCCACCATAACAAATTAATAGGCCACCATAACAAATTAATAGGCCACCATAACAAATTCGTGAGTTTAGTCCTAATATTAAAAATTTTAAGTAACCAAAGGCGTTTATTTCATAAATGTGAAAATAACTTTTACTTTACATCACCACTTGTTATACATGTTATATATGTTACAAAAATATTACTTATATTATAATTGACCTTTATTGTCACCTAATTTCTGTAAGATAATTTACATTATCTTTTCAATAAATTATTATAAAAAGTTTTAAATTCAAGAGAATTTCCATGTAAAACACATTTCTTTCAAACCTGCTTACAAAAGGATACATTAAATTGCAAATTATTATACAGCAGGTTTAAAAGGTTATTTTGAAATACTTTCCATTTAAAAAATGAAAATAAAAGTGTTTTTGGTAAATAAATTCCTTTTTTATGTTTTTATGTATGTGTGTCGTCATATATAACACTTTACCCATGTGCGCAGGTTCTTTCACGGTATATACTATAATTGTATTTTAATATAAAGTGGTGCTTGAATAGCTCGATAATGATACAAATTGGTGTCCAGCTTTTCAAGCAAATTTAATTATTTCATTTCTATACTCAGTAGATTTTCGGTTTCGTTGTATAACCTTTCCCATACAAAGTTTTCCAAGAGCTGTAAAATATTATTCACATATTAATAGATACATTTCTGATTGACAGAATGTCCCGTGTAAAATGCCAATCTTGGCACACTTGATAGGTCTGGCCGTGACCTATGAAATTATAACAGTTTGACGTTAGTGAAAACCCCACGGCCTTCAATATGTGGGCAAGTTTTCAGTAGTTAACTTGTCATTGCTACAAATGAAGGATAATTTTATTATATTTTATGCCTTTTATTCTCAAAGAGTTTAACTATCGAATATACGTACGAATTTTTTCATACTGTCTACAGTAATTCTGCGTCTCTTCAGATTTGGGCTCTACTTTATTTTCATTATCCAACTTAGATTTCTAATTCTGTATAAGGGTACTAAGTTAGACTATTAAATTATCTTAAGATATCGAGTAATTTTTTTACACAACTAATGTTCAAAGTCAGACGTTGAAAAGGAGGTACAGTCAAGATCTGAAAAAAAGACGCAAATTTTTTTCCCTTGCTGAAAAACTTTAATGTACGTCTTATAGTTCAACTTGTACACAATAAATATTATGGCAATATAAGGAATTAAATATATTTTTCATTTATAAAAATAACACCCAAAACACCGACGAAATGTACGAATTTCCAAACAAAAACGTGCTGTACCTCTAAAGCGCGAGGTTTTACTACAGTGAAATAATGATAATTTCATAGATCATGGCATGATATATCGCCTGTTTCAGGTTTGACCATATTTAACAGAACACTAAGTGTATATAATGTCGCGATAGCTAAATTTTTTTCTTTATTTCCATAAAGATATTTGATATCACAGGAAATGTATTTAATGGGGTCAATATATCGCTTCTGTTTTCGTAATTGGATAGTTAATTACGCCAATTTAAAGCAGAGAATTTTTTAACAATACGTATATAATAGATCTGGTTATTTGAAGTTGTATGTAATCGCCCAATATATGCAGTAGAATAGATGTCAAAAAAATACGTTGTTTACATCTGTTAGCTTTTTGATAGTATATTGAACGGTATATTTTCCGACGCTCATTTCGTCGAGAATTTCAATTTTGTTATTTATCATTCCGTATTTACATCTCAAATACATTACTTCAACTAGGACACCAATTTAATTATGGTATTTATTGCTTAAAACTCATTATCTATTTTCCAATATGTTCTGACGAAAAATACAGCAAACGTGGCTCTTGTTAGCTTACTACTGCAGTGAAGTTGTTAAGTTGTCGAGAAGATAGCTTTCAGTGCAATGGATCTAGTGCTACAGTCTTGCGCAAGACACAGTTGTACTTGTCTGTTTCACACAAAGTTGAGAATTATTGTCACTTATTTGTAAACTCACCTTCACGATTTGCCTATCAACAGAATGCGAGTAGCTAATAAATAATAATTGAAAATGAGCCGCCCAAATCTCTTCACTTCACTCCAGATGTTTGTATCGTTACAGCACGCCTTGCTTGGACAAAGTTCAGCAAAACGTATTAATAACTAGCTCTCTAGACATCAACTGTTTCCAGCAAAGTTCTACGTTCTAAAATCTTCGAAGGCAAGTCTCACAAACCTCGCCATTCTACATTTATAAATTTGAAGTTGTATTTATTTATTACTAAGAAAACCCCATTATATATTCATTAAGTAGGTTTAGATAATCCAAGAAAAGTTCTTATGTTAATTACTCATTTCGTCTCGCGAGAATATAATACACGATACCTCTATAAAAAGGGCACTTGGAAATACTGCAACACATAGTATTATAATTTATTTCAAAAATGTAATTATTGAAATCAGAGAAATCGACTGAACAGTAGAGTGAAAAGGAAGGGTTCTATCGCAATTTTTATGACATCTTAAATTTTCCTACAATCAAGCAGAATAAATCAATATTTGATTTAAAAGCCTGCTTATTTGACACATTTTGGTTTAAAGTTTATTCCCCTATGAGCACAATGTTAAAGTTAGTGCAGTGGGACGAAATTGGGCACACTAAAAATTTAGGCAATCTTCATAAAAATAAAGGAACTTTAATATAAAATTGAAAAAAAAAACCAAATGGACGAAGCAGCACACAAAAAAAAATTACAAAGTGGCACAATTGGAAATAGGTGGAACGAGTTACCACCACAATAGCGGAATAAACATGTTAAAAATTATTATACCAAATGTTTACTGAATATGCAAATAATATAGCAATTTTTCATCAAAATCAATTAATGGTTTAATATGGCTCAAATTGCACAAATATTAATATTTTTTGTTCCAAAAATTGCAATAGGAAAATCTTTAACCAATAATTCCAGTTTTTAATGTTCCACAACTTCCTGCAACTTATTTAAATATTTGACCAATTTCTGCGCCAATAAAAAGAAGGATAGCGTAGCACAATTTTTTCAAACTAATGGAAGATGAAAAAACAACCTCGACAACTACTAAACAATATTTATAAGTGAATTAGTCGGAACTAAAACTAAATCAACAAATGAAAGATTTTTTACTATGGCTACTACCGACACATTTTAATAACAATAGTTTTATATGAGATATTGGGAATGAATTTTGAAATAATTCGATAGTTACATTCTACGATATGAATGCAGATAACATGTTATTAATGGTACGATTCTGGATAAGAAAAACAATGTTCTTTTATACAACGTTAAGGAAGCTGAATTAATTTAAATGAAAAATATAATCCATGGTACAAGAAACAGATTGTGCTAGAATATTTTAATACTCAAATATAAGACCGCTTTACAGCAAAATTTTTAATGTAAAATAGAATAAAAATCTCTCAGATGTAGATGTAACCTAAAATGAGGCCAACAAAACTCACAACAAAAGAAAAGCAATTTATATATTAGAACCAGATTTATATAAAATTATATTTTCCTCTTATCAAAATTACATCTATTTTTTTTTTCCAATTATTGCTTAACATATGTATTTTATTTCAATTTTATTTTAAAATTGATACAATAAATAATTTCAAGTATCACTACCTATTTATTTAAACCCCAGTTTATGTTTCATTTATGCAATTGTAAGCTCTAAATGCATAACTCGGCAAACACCAAACAATTTTTTTTAAACCAATTAATTGAAAATAAAATTAAACAGCAAAGAAAATATTCATATCATGGCTACTAACAAAAAATTTCAATAACAGTGATCTTATAACAAGTATTGCATATATATATATATATATATATATATATATATATATATATATATATATATATATATATATATATATATATATATATAACAAAAAAATAAACCCAACAACATTTAAAACATCAACAGAACCATTTTTCGATATTAATATGGGTGTAAAATTTTGACCTTACATATTGCGAAGAAGATAGATAAAATGACAAATTTTTAGTTAGTAAATAAGTATGTGGTGACAATAAAATTGTATTCTATGAAGTAAATTTTATAAATTTAATTTAGTTAAACATGGTTATAGAGAAAAAATAATTAATTATAATCACATATACATACAATTAATGGTTTAAAAAGAAATATAAAAAATATATAAATGCTATAAATAAAAAATATGAAAACCCATTTCCTGGTTACTTATAAAATCGAACTAGCATATATAGAACTAAATATTTTGTTACAAATCTACCGAAATTCTAGATTAATTAAATAATGTAGAATATCATTTATTATAACTAAACATAGAACAAGATTTTGCTGGAATTTTTAACAAAGAAAACCAAATATCTAACTAATAAACGCTTCTTTCTAATGCAAGTATACGATATAGAAAATACAAATGTTATTATTAACGATATTACGATCGGAAAAAAATTATTTAACATGCACTAACAACAGATCTATAGTTCCAATTTATAACAAACTCATTTGCCAATTAACAAATCTTAGAGTTAAACAGCTGCGTAACCATATTGTAGATTTTCTAAATTGTCCAGATAAGAGATTAAAACAAACATTTGTATTTAACTTAGCTACAAAAAAAATGGTGTAACAAGATGGGTAGCAACAATTTATAATTACATACAGAGTTATTTTATATCTAAAGCAAACAATAATTCTAGCCAATAAAATATTGTTTTAAATAAATAGAATTAAACTCTAAATATTTCGAGCATGCTATCATTTTATCCTACTTTCAGAAGGAAAGAAAGTTTTGTTATACCACTTTCCTATCTGTGTGTCTCTGTGTGTGAAAGTATGTGTATGGATAGGTGTGTATAGGTATGTATAGGTATGTACAATTTATGAACGCGAAAACAGAATTTCACCAAACTCGGTACACATATAGACTAAGTATTACGTAAGGGCACCTGAGTTTTATAATTTCCAACCACGCCGGTCACTTACTTTCAAAATTGCGGCCATTTTAAGATTTAGGGCCTTATGTCATTTCGGAAATCAATCAGCCAATTCAACCAAATGGATTTTGCTGAGCGCAAGCTGTAAGCATTAAATTCATACGTGAATAACGTTGTTGGTATGCCATTTTGGAAGAGATCGCCACATGATAACTAAAGCTTTTGTTATATCTCGAAAACTGAACAACCAATTTTCGCTAAATTTGGCGTGTAAGTAATATTATGATAGGCCAGGCAAATGTATGTAATTGAACTTAATTAGACTCTTATTTTCAAAATGGCGGCCATTCATTTATTTTAAGTTTTTATGGTATAACTACCATACCGTTTGGTCAATATCAACCAAATTTTTTACGCTGACAGAATGTATTACATACATAATATTCGTTAAAAAACAACCACTTTTGTGGGCCATTTTGGAATATAGCGCCATATGAAAAAATAAAGCTGCTATGCTATAGCTCAAAAACTACGCAACCATTTTTTTTTTTTCAAATTAGAAAAGTAAGTAATACTATGGCAGGCCAAGTAAATATAAGTAAATAAACTTTATTATGTTATTATTATTAAAATGCCGGCCATACAAATATTTTAATTTTATTTGGTATAACTACCATACCATTTAGAAAAATAACAATATAATTTTGTGCGTTGAGGGTATGCATTTCAAACATCAAATAAGCTTAACAACAATCACTTTTATCTGCCATTTTGAAATATAGTGCTCCATGTAAAAAATAAATATTTCACATTATAACTCTAAAATTACTCAAACAATCTTCGCAAATTTAGAAAATGTGAAATAGTATGTTTGGCCAGGTAAATATAAGTAAATGTACTTTGTTAGACACTTATTTTAAAAATGGTGGACAGAGAAATATTATGTGTTTATTTGGTATAACTACCATACCATTTGACCGATTTCAAACATATTTTGTACTCTGGCAATGTCTATTACAAGCATCAAATAATCCAAAAAAAACAACACACTTGAACTCCATTTTGTAAGATAGCACTACTTGAATAAGTCAAGTTTTAATGTCATTTCTCGGGAAACAATTGAAATATGTCTACCAAATTTGGCATACAAATAAGGTTCAAGTATATCAGACACTTATTTATAAAATTGCAGCCATCTATCTATTTTAGCTTAATATGCTATATCTTCGAAACCTTTTAGCCGATTCCAAATTAAATTCGTATGCTGGAATAAGATATAAGAAATATCAAATGTGTTTACATATAGCTTTTTTTGTCCTTTTCGTAAGATAGTGCCACACGTCTAAATTATTTTTACGTCATATATCGGGAAACAATTGGACAATTCCTATCAAATATTGAAAGCAAGTGGTACTTCGGTAGGTAATGTTAACTGGTATGTTTTGGGTATGTCAAGCACTTATTCTTGAAATGGCGGCCACATAGCTATTTGAGTATTGAATGTATATAGTCGAAGCCATATAGTTAAATCCCATTAAATTTTTGTATGAGGGCTGTATATATTACAACAATCAAATGCGTACATACAATATATTTTGTCCGCCATTTTGTAAAATATTAACATTTGAAAAATTATGTTTATGTGATTCCAAAAAAAAAAAAAAAAAATATCAAATTTGGCATACAGTTAGCAAAATGGCAGGCTATGTAAACTAATAACTTTTGAGATTGTCAGACACATATTCTTTCAGAATGGCGGCCATGTAAATACTTTAGCTCCAAATTTTTTATCTACAAAACTGCAAACAAATTTCAAATTTACATTGTATGCTCACATTATGAGTTATATTCATCAAAATTGTCTATACAGAGCGTCACTTTCTCCACAATTTTGGAAGGTGAATTAATATAGTTTTTATACCGTATTTTGGGAAACATTAAACTGATTTCTTTTAAATATTGCGAATCGGTTATTGTGTAGTAGGCTACAGTAATTATAAATTTTTAAGTATGTAAGTCTCTTATTTTCGGAATGGGGTGTATACAAACATTTTATCTTAATATGCTATATCTATGAAAATATGAAACATGTTTAAATTTAACATCTTGTATTGTATATATGGAAGTAATCGAATGTGTTAATATATGAAATTTTTTCCCTCCATTTATGAAGATCGTCACAAGATCAATGGAGTTTTATGCCATATTTTGAGGACCGATAAACCGATTAAAATAAATACATAGAGATACTCCTTTACCAGATTTTTTTATCAAAGTACTGTCAGGTGAGTAAACTGAACATTTTGTCATAAGTGCGGAACAATTTAATAAATTTTCACAAAGTTCTGCACACCTACAGAAGGCCATGTATAGTTACATGACTTTAATGGTGTTAGAAAATGATTTAAAAAATTGTGGCTATATAAATATTTTCATATCTTTAGAAACGCTATTAAAGATCTAACAATTTCAATCAAACTTTTCATGCTGAGATTATCTATTTCAAACATCTTGTACAGGTCCTCTTTTAAGAAATTTTGTAAGATAACCCCATTTAATAAAATAAGGTTATTATGTCATATCAACCGATTTTCATCAAATTCTTCATACAAGTAGGGTTATGGCAGGCAATATTAACTGGTATGTTTTAGTGGCCGAGGAATATTTTGAAAACGATGGATTAGTAAATATTTCAGTTTAGTGACTCCGATCATTCAAAAACATTAAACTGATTACATCCTAAGTTAATTGCTAGCTAGATTAATATTACGGGTTTTTCTGTATTTGAATACCGGGTAAGACACTCGTGTATTTTAATTGTATTTGTACTGTTTTACATGTTACTGTATTCATCTCTAATGGCATTGCTGTCAAATAGACGTCAATGCTTACCTACTATCTAAGCTTTCGAGAAATTCACTAAAATTTATTTTCACATATGTAGAGAAAAGTAGGCTCATTAGTTATCTGTAATTTGTCGTTTTCTATCGCAATATCTAGAATATTGGAACTATTAACTAATAGTTAATAAAATTATTGTTGTATTGTTTATAAAACTTTATTGCAATATTTTTATTGGGGAAACAAGACTAAAAAATTAACTAGAATACAAGTAAAATTGCCACAAAACTTAACCACACAAAAATGATCCATTTTTGACATTTCTGCTTTTAGTTTCAATATAATTAAAGAAGCCGAAAAAAAACCAAATTATTGCATCCATAATCCAAAAATGTTTTATTAAATCCGGAGAAACGATTATTTTCAAAATTCATGTGTCTAATTTCCGCCATTTCTATAGAAATTAACATTGAAGAATTAGGACTAATAAAGGAAAGAATGTTATTGAACTTGTATCTGAAAAGAGAATATATGTGATGCACAATCTTTCTCCCTATAAATTGAAAGAAACGGAGCCAATAATATTTGCTTATTTAAAAACAAAGAATAAAAGACAAACATTATAAAATATTGATATACCATAAAGAAAACTAGACAACTTAGATAAAACTAAATCCATCCAATAAGAATATAAATTAGAATTAACAAGCAAAAGAAAATCGAGAAAATCGAAAAAGATATAGTTAATATTAATATTTGAAAAACGTGTTAATTTTGGTATAAAATATTCCTATATTTTTGTGCATTGTTGCAAAAAGTAAAATAATATATAGTTGCATTGGTGTGATACGTGAAATGTTGGAGATATTGATGTTTATATTATAAAACGAAAATTAAAGAATATGCCTATATATATATTAGCAAAGACAAAGAAAAACTAATTTGAGAAAGATTTGTGATTATCCAATATAATGATTTAGAAATAATTTACTCTCCAACAGAGCAACCATCTATTCAAATTGTAACAAATAGGATGGAAAATATTTGTGGACATTTTTATTCAAGAATAGAGATTTTTAAAACATTAGAATCGTTTAACTGGAAAGAAAATTTAGAATACAGCGAAGTAATACAAGGAAATATTGTAAATATTAAGATTGGAGAAATTGTTAGGAATATGCAAGGTAAATATTGTAAAAGATGAGAGGAAATTCAAGAAGAGGCATGTGTGCAATTGTTGATAACACTGCTTAAAAATTTTCGAGGGAAAGTTAGATATATATTTAAATCCGAGAGTTTCGAAGAAAAACAAAATGATTTTAAATTTTCAGATAAAAATTAATTTAGGTAGGATAAAAACCACACCAAATAAGTATATAGAATGATGGGATTTTACTGCTTCAGACCACGTATTATTTTACATATTTACTCATTATATTTTCTTTATAGTTATACAGTTGTTTCAGATTTTTATTTGATTTTTCTATATCTCCTTTAAAACAATAATTAAGATCTTATGCAATTAATGCTATTAATTTTTGCGTTTTTCTGTATCTACTTTAAAACAATTTACAAATATAAAAAATTTAGAATATATTTCATTTATAGTATAGAAACCATGTAATAAGCAGAATATTTGAAGAGGAAGCGTTTCGGCTCGGTTTCTGAAATTCAATTTTCGATTAAAATTTTACTATTACTATATTTTTATTTAGTTTTTATACATCTTCTTTAAATCAATTATTAATACCTAAATTGTAGTATTATTTTGTCTGCAGTGGATTGGAAAAATTAAAAAAAAATCATCTTTAAAAATTTACGTAGATATCTAAAGACATATGTAACCAAGAAATCCAAAGAAAAAATTAACAAACTATTCCATAAAAATATTTAACAAAGTATTCTAAATTTTATACTTAACAAGGAATTTAATAAAGAAATCTAAATAAACATTTAAAAAATAAAATATGAAGAAAAATTCATCAAATAAATAAAAAATTTACATACAACAACAAAATTAACAAAGAAAATTAAAATAAATTGAACAACAAATTAAACAAGAAACTAAAATTAAATTCTAGAATGAAATCTAAACATATAATTTTAACTACAAAATTAACGAAAAATTCTAAGGAATAATTTAAAACAGAAATCTGATAACAAATTTAACAATAATAAATGTAACAACAAACTTAACACATGTATGAAACATTTAATGCGTAATTATGAAACACATATCTAGCAAATTATATAAATATATAAGATATCTCGAAAATATTCTTATTTTTATAATATTTATGTATTTACCTCTACAGCACTGAAAGTGTCTGGTATAATTATATTTTCCTTAGAGATGATGGAAAATCGCGAAAATGTTTTTAGCCAACATATCTTCTATAACACTCGTAATTAGTTTATTCTTCCACGATTGGATGAACAAGTTTTAACTCGGCTAAGTTGTTTGCAGACCAATCACGAAGGTCCTGTCTTATGGTATCAGAAACCTCATTGGCCTAGTGAAATGGGGAAGTAGCTTCGTACTTGCATGGCAGCCAATAAGGAAGGAAAACTGTCAGACATGTGTACAGTACGTTGAATCCTAGCAAACTGTCAACTTTTCCCGCGATAAACCATCATCTCTAATTATACTCTTAAAAATAGCTTTCTATAACTTCAGGATATTCCATACAATTTATTCTTCTATATGTCATATACAATTTCGAATATAATTATTTCCATACTTGTATACCGTGAATGAAACCATTATTTTCCATTTTGTTATAGATTATGTAATTATTATAATTAAAATTACTGAAATATAAATATCATGCTTGTTTATTATTTTTCTTGTGGCACATAAATTTCGACATCTTTATCTCTTGGAGCTATATCTGCATGAACAGTTAGTATAAGCATTATAATTTGCCTTTCATTCATAAAATTTATTAATTTTGAACTAAAGTAAAGCAATTCACTCAATCGTTATTATTTAAATTTTATAAATGTATGCCACAGGTTTTCACTCCAATATTTTACAAACATTAAAAAAAACTTACAAACAACAGAAGAATTAAAAAGTTTGTTAGATGAAGAAAATCAAATAACCGGTTTTTAGATGTAATAATGATTAAGAATGGCTGTGTTAAAATTACAGTTTAATATAAAGAAAATAATAAATTTGTAGGGTTATCGGAATTGGATGAATAAAATCAAAATTAATACATTGGAAGAATTTTATTTGCGATTAAAAATTGTTTTAATGAATAAAATAATGAAGAAATAATTTAGATATCAAAGCAGGCCGTGGTTATCTATATTATTGAAGAGGTTGATAATACATTTTTTTTTTTACTGTCTTATATATTCTTTAAGTGACATAAATTGTATTATTTTGGGATTATAGCAATTTGCACCCAGGGAAATTGAGAGAAAAAACTAATTTAATACACTCTGTTCGGTAAATATGTTCTAAAGATTTGTTCTATAATATTGTATTAACAAAGAAACGAAAAAAAAATATTGTAGTGCTAAAACATTATAGCATTAATTAATTTTGGTGTTAAATATTTTTAATTAAATGGGGAATTTTAGATGTTGCAATAATTGTAAGTATATAAAGGATTGAAGTTGTTTTTATGGAAATGGAACATTTTGTATAAATTGCAATTATATAAAGTGTCGGAATATATAGAAATAAATTGCTATTAAAATAACATATGTATGTCGAAAATAATTACTATAGGCTTTTCACGGTAAAGTGAATACTTTTGGAAGCCCTCTCATATGGAGCAATAATTAATAAATATACTTAATTTTATCCTTAGGAGTTAACTTCCTAGTGGGGTGTATTATAAACACAGGGTTTATTACTTACATGGCAATATTTATTTTAAAAGGTGGTTAAAGGACAAAAATGGCTGAAAGAAAAATAACTACAGCTACAAAAGTGTTCACTTTACCGCGAACAGCCTATAAGGGTTACGTTAAACACACATTACAAATAAAAAAATAATAAATATTAATGATACTTAACAAATATACGGAAACAATTAAAAATATATGTATTGAGCAACACATATTTGTGTTAATCTAATCGCGAAATTTACCTCTGGTTTTCTATGCCAGAATTAGTTGTAGGTAAAATAATACTGAAATGTGGGCTTTAGTTTCTGCTTTAAAGAAGATAAAAAAACGAACTAAGTACATCGTACGAATTAAATTTTAATTTAAATCTGAATTTTATACACCGAACTGAAATGCTTCCTCTTCAAATATTAAAATTATTACTTTTATTATGTATTATTAATGAAATGTATTCTTAAATTTCAGTAGTAATAATTGTTATAAAGCAGATAATAAAATTGAAAAAATATATCGCAAGAATCGTTTATGCTTTTATTTATTGTTTTTAATGAGACAAAGAAAAATTAAATAAATAGTTTAAGGATATATAAATATAAAAATAGAATATATATATAAGTCATCTTAAGCTGTAAAAACCAATATTTCTTTATACTTTTTTGTGGCTGTTCTTATATTATCTAAATTAATTTTTATCTCAAAATTTAAATATGTTTTATTTTGTTCGATTTATTTCTTCAACAAAAATTGGACACATAGTAAGCTTCAATATCCTCAGATTTAAATATTTATCTAACATTAGTCGATAATTATTTAGCACTGTTATCAATAATTAAGCTATCCCTTCTTGTAATTCTTCTAATATTTTACAACCCTTAACTTGTATTTTCACGACAAATTTTCCTATCTTGTAATTTTCGATATTTTCTTTTATTACTTCGCTGTATTTTTATTTACCTTTGCAGTTAAATGATTTTATGTTTGAAAAATCTGTGTTCTTAAATAAGAATGTCCACAAAAATTTTCCATCCCAATTGTTATAATTTGCGTAAATAATTGCTCTGTTTGATAATTTAATTATTTCTCAACCATTATAATTACTCTGTATGTAATTATAAATTGTTGCTTCTCACCTTCATAAAACATTTTCTTTAGCTAAGTTAGATGTAAGTATTTGTTTCAATCTTTGACCTAGACAATTTAGAAAACTTGTAATATTGTTACTAAGTAGTTTGTTAATTCCAGGACTTGTAAATTAAAAAATACTTATTTATATATTGTAAACAATCTTTTCCAATCGTATTATTGTTTTTCATAATCACATTAGAATTTTCTACATAATATCCTTTCATTCGAAAGAAAAATGTATTAGTTAGATAATCGATCATCTCTTATGTGTTAAAAATTCCGGTAAAATCTTGTGATATATATAGTTATAATAAATAGAATGTTATTTATCTAATTATTTTAATATTATTGGTATTTCTTCAAATAATATTTTCATTTGTTCATCTGCTAGCTCGATTTTATAAGGAATTATAAAAAGCGTTTTTATATATTAATTTTTTAACATTTCTGTATTCATTTATAAAGTCTGTTCACGACAAAGTGAGCACTTTAGAAATCAACCTAGAAAAAAGTCACTGCCCCTGCATGGATATATTTTAATGGGCGCACTGGGTGTCGTTCACCCAGTAAAGTTGGCTACGATGGATGGGAAGTAGTTCCATATCTTAACGTCGAATAAAAAGTGTTAGGTAACCATTTGTGATAGCTTACAATTATTTTTTTCGCTTTCTGTTTTCTTAATGCATTGAAGTGTAAAAATGAGCAGATGTGTAATGTATGTATTCCTTAATCAGTTTACAGTTCCACTTGACCGACGCATAAGTAAAGCGATGCGGCCCACGTCAAAGTTGATTTTCCATAAGGTAGAAGGACTCACAACGTGTATACAAGTCGATCCTAAGCAGGGCTTTTAAGATTTCTCATTTTACCATGAACAGCCTATGATATGTTTACCACCAATAATTCTTTTACATTAGAATATAATAAATACGTAATTTTTGCGATAAAAACATGTTTATCAAAATAAAATTTTGAAAGTTTACTATTTTAGCTTCCACATGCTTGTTTCTTACTGAAAGTTTGATATTTTTATTTTTCATTCGCAATCTTGAAAATCTATAACTTTTTGAATAATAATAATATTGAAAATAATACATTATTGGTTTAAATCTTTCTTAATTTTTGTTTATATTGTATCTCCTATACTTGTTACAGGATTACTGTCTTGAAGTTTCCTGTTAGTTGCATAATCTAAATATTTAATTAGTTTGTTTAATTTTATTTCCAATTAATTCGATTTAAGAATATTGTTTGGTATTTTTCAGAATGCATTAATGTGTTATTCAAATATATAAGTAGTGGTATTTAACTTATTAATAGTTTTAAAAGAAAAATTATAAAATATACCTATAAAATTATTTTTACATGTACTAAGAAACTACTGAAAAAAAATAATAGCTGCATGATTAGAAGACAATATTTACAAGTTAGGTGGGCCTCGTTTTGTGTTCTGCTTATATATCATATATTTATCTTATATTTTACTGGATCATGTTGCTGTAACATTTTTTTAAATATTTGCATGTTGTAAAATTGTTGCAACATCAGTTCTTTAAACCATGGATATTTTTCATCTAAGATACAATCAACTTTGGTATTGATGTATACAAAAACATTGTTTTTCATATCCTGAATCATATCCGTTTATAAAGTCTTTATTATTTACAATCATATCGCCGAATATAACAAGCGAATTATTTTCCAACTCATCCCCAATATTTGTTATCAAAACACTTTTACTAAAATTTTCTGTTAGCAGCTGTAATACAAATCTTTCAATTGTTGGTTTGATTTTATTTCGAATTAATTCCCTTAAAAATATTGTTTAGTAGTTGTCGAGATATTTTTTTTTCAGCTACCATTTGTATGAAAAAATCTGCTACGATATCCCATTTTTTTAAAGACAGTTATAAGCAATTTTTTTAAAATATAATGCGGTAATTTGTGGTAAATTAAAAACTTGAGTTATTGGATAAAGTTTTTCCTAGCGCAAATTTTAGAAAATTATTTTAAGATTTGATACACTTGTACCACATTATTTTGATGTACGGTGGTGACTTTATTTTCATGTTCGATAACAAAATTAGATGTTTTATTTGTATTTCATATATTTTTTAAATTTTTGTTGTTTTGTATCATTTTTTATTGCTTTGAACTATTTTTCATAAAAATGGCTTGATTTTGAAGAAAAATTACTAAAATTTATTCTTCCACTTTTCGTCCCACTGCACTAAATTAACCACTATTCTTATCGGGAAATAAAGTTTTGACATAAATGCGTCAAATAACCATGATTTTCTAAAAAAAAATATTGATTTACTGGCTTGATTTAAAGAGAAGTGATAATTTGATAAAAATTGCACGATAGCCCCTTTATACACTCTTATCTGAACGTAGAACCTATGCAGATTAAATTAGTCGGTCGCGTTTACTTCGTTCATTGTTGTGAGTCATAATATTTGCATGGGCTGTCTGAGCTTACGAACATGCAGTGTAAATATAAGTAAATCAACTTTAGTAATTAAGTGATGCACGGGATGAGCCAGTTAGTTACGTAAGTTTGAATTTCACAGAACGCAGTAAATTGTTAGGCTATATTTTTTATGGCGTTTAGAAGACTCATACTAGACTGTAATTATCACACCATTTCAATGTCATATTTAAAAAAAGAAAAAAAAAATGTTAAAATTAGTAGGCTTAATTGCATCAAGGAAGTATTTTAATTTAATTTGTGATGGGTTTCATCCACCAGAAATTAGCTATGTGCAATTTAAAATAGAACTTTTAAAATAAGGCATTCACTAAAAAAAGTTGACTCATTTAGTCATTTATAATGCAAGCGCTCTTGCATGTCTCTTTCTGCTTTATGGTGTTGAAGGTTTGTAATATTTATGACAAGTGTACGCAGCAAGGCTTCAGTGCCCAGTCTTCCTTGCTGCGCAGTTGGTAACGGAGGAAGGAAAGTAGTTCCAATTCTTAACGTAGAATAAAATGTGTTAGGTAACCATTTATAATAACTTAAATTATTTATTTCCGTTTATATTTTTTTTAATGCGTCGAAATGTAAAAATTTGCAGATTGGCAAAAAAATTACTTTTCTGATAATTTCACTGTTTCACTCGACCGAGGAAAGAATAATATTATGAGGGCCATGGCAAAGTTAATTTTATACGAAGCGGAAGAAGACATTCGTTATAGGCTGTTCACGGTAAAATGAGCACTTTCGAAAGACTTGCGTAATGTCTACTTGAGTATACGTTGTGTAGCTATTCGCATAATGTAAAATTAACATTGCAACAGGCCTCATCACTTTATTCGTGCGTCGGTCAAACGAAACTGTGAAATTATGAAGAAAATAAATACGTTACAAACCTGCTCATTTTTGCACTTCGATGAATTAAAAACTGAACGAAGCGAAAGAAAGAAATTTTTCTTATCGCTAATGGTTACCTAACACTTTTATTCGAATTCAAGCTATAGAACTACTTTACAACCATCGTTACCAACTTTACTGGGCGAATGCCACTCAATGCACCCATTAAAATTTATGCTTCCCGGGGCAGTGACATTTTTCCAAGGTTCATTTCCACAGCGCTCACTTTATCGTGAACAGCTTTAATAATATTTTGCATAAGAACTATTTGTTACTAGGCATTGCCAACTTACCTATCTTATCACTGTTTTTATTCATAATAATTATGAATTAAATATAAATATTTTAAGACAAAATATAAATTAATATTCACTTAAACCCAACATTAAAATGATAGAAATCTAAAAATAATAATTTTAGTATTTACGTTTGTTTGCTTAACACTTTTAATTCAACTTTAAGACAAGGGATAAATTTTCCTCTGTCGTTACTTACTTTAAAAGCCAGGCGTTAATCATTGTATTCATTAAGATGTATGCAGGTAGGGGCAGTGATTTTCAAAAATTTTATTCAAAAGTGTTCAATTAACCGTTATAGAAAAGTATAGGCGTTGTGTTCTGACTTAGGACGAGCTTTTATCATTTGTAAACATAGCAATAGGAGGCATATAACGTAAACGTCAAACAATAAAAATACATCAAAAGAATAATACATTTTCTCTACCATACTTTTTTTTAAAAAAGTACATTTATACAAAAAATTTGACAACGCCATGTATCGTAATTTTATAACGACGAGAAAGGCTGCCGTCTGTTTTGTACAGAGACCTGAAAATTTCGCGAGTTCAATGACCTACTGGTTAAACTCTACAGTCTTTTGTACAAATATGCCGATTCCAACTCCAAAATGGTTGTCTGCTGCCACAGAGGAAGGCGACAAATGGACACCGTTCTCCAGGAGGTGTCAAACACCGTGTGGACCAATGGCTGTTATATATATGTATGTGTTTTGAATTCTAGATTGTCCCAAAATTAATCCGCGCATTCTTCAGGTCTCTAGTTATGAATCCTCCAAGAGCAGCACAAAAGTGATAAGGTGCGGTGGTTCCTTTGTTGCCTTTGTTCGCGTTTTCTTCACACTTTTTTAATCAAACCTTTGAAAAATAACTTTACGCATGACATATTTAGTTATTTTCTAAATGTGCTATGTATTAAAAGCGTTTTATATATATGTTAACATAAAAGTAACTTATTTTGGGTTTAAGTGAATATTAATTTATATTTTGTCTTAAAATATTTATATTTAATTCATAATTATTATGAATAAAAACAGTGATAAGATAGGTAAGTTGGCAATGCCTAGTAACAAATAGTTTTATGCAAAATATTATTAAAGCTGTTCACGAAATGTACACTGTATATACGGAAAGGCAATCCGTAATGACGAAAAACGGAGTTAAGTCCGTAAATACAAAATACGGAAAGTCTCCGCATTCTCTTTGGCTTCGAGTTACTGGGACGAACAATGCCAATTCTACACGAAGCTTCCTTCGCCAATGTAAGAAGAAAATTATAGTTTCTGCACAAGTTAGGGTTATCCACACTACAGTCAAACGTTAAAAAATACCACCAGGCGTCTGTAACATTTAGCAACACTAAAAATACACTAAATTTAATATAAAATGAAATTTTGCTTCCGTCATTCGAATATAAATATCAAACTTATACCATAATTTCCAATATGACATTTGCAGGTGAATGCAGCCCTGCCCTCGTAGCTCAGGGGTAGGGTGGCAGACCTGTAGTCGGAGGGTCGCGGGCTCACGCCCCGGCGCCCCCGACGTGGCGGATACTCAGCTCGATTGTCGCACCGGGAATTCGTCAACAAGTCGGTCTCACTAGAGCTTCGTGAACGTCAAAAAAATGTCACAACAACGTCAAATGAAGGATAAAAAATATTGCTAGAGTCGTGGACCGGTGATTTTTTTGACTCGGGTTCAATCCTCAATTAAAACAAAATGTTTGAACTTTTTAATATCAATTTTTATACACGGCAGAACACCCACATATTGAAAATTAAGGATATTTTCATTATCTCTTTTTATTTTAAACGGGAAGTACAGGAAACTAACTCGGAAATGAACGCAGAGGTTCCATGAAATTTACGGAAAGTCCGTCTCTGAAAATCAATGTGTCCGTAACTTTACGGAGAGTTTACGGACTGTTCTGGATAAATTTTAACAGCACTTTTCCGTAAAATGAAGGAATTTTTTTTTACATCGTGGAATCCCTAGTGGTTGGTTTCAAAATTAGTCTTGTATGCTACGAACTGATGTATTTTGTACGAATGCTATTGTTAAATACGCGGCAATGTAAAGATGATGATATTATAATGCGACTCTACACTGTACTGTTTAGGTAGTCATTCATAATTCGCTGGTTCTCAAGATTCAGACAGTTCCTGGGCGTCACTCTGTCCACATAACTGACAAGATACCATCCACGGCAGGTGGCCACTGCTAATAGTTGCAGAATACGCCACTGCACAACAAGAGCAGTACTTCCTAAGTAGTTGCAGAATACGCCACTGCACAACAAGAGCAGTACTTCCTAAGTAGTTGCAGAATACGCCACTGCACAACAAGAGCAGTACTTCCTAAGTAGTTAGAGAATACGCCACTGCACAACAAGAGCAGTACTTCCTAAGTAGTTGCAGAATACGCCACTGCACAACAAGAGCAGTACTTCCTAAGTAGTTGCAGAATACGCCACTGCACAACAAGAGCAGTACTTCCTAAGTAGTTGCAGAATATGCCACTGCCCAACAAGAGCAGTACTTCCTAAGCAGTTGCAGAATACGCCACTGCCCAACAAGAGCAGTACTTCCTAAGCAGTAGGCTTAAGACCCTAGGCAAAGGTCCACTATTTTCTTGAGAAGATATTTGGTCCAGAAACGCTTTATTAGGAAAACAAATATCTATGGACTATCACACGAAATTAGCCGGTTCGAAGCGATTTTTAAAACATGTATTAACTAATTGGTGTGAAATTAATGTATTTTGATAATAGAATTATGCTTGGTTTATAAATAAACGGTTTTCTTTCAAATGGAATTAGAATCACGGAGATCGCTTAGTTACGTTTTCGACTACATCAATTTAAAATCTGCGAGGTGTGTACGTGTTTTGGGGGTTGCGGAGTGCCCTAGATTCCGACTCCCAATTAACCTTGGCCATGCATTGCATGCGAGATAAAAAAAACTATCAATCCTCTTTATCTCATTTTTACAAGGTAAAAATCATCGTGTCACCGCACTCTGGACGAAGGATCAATTTTCAAGCGCGCGATGAAAGCTGGCTTCGCTGGAACAGGAATTCGAAGCGCCCGCGGAAGTTTGGCATTCCACGCGAATCCCAATGAACTTCCGGCAGAAGCTGCAGAGAAAGAGCGAGAGAGTGAAATTCCATATCATAGGAAATTGTTCCCCCCCCCCCCCCCCCACACCAGGTTTTCTCCAGGAAGAGTGACCATTGTTAGCACTTCTATCACTTTACAGCTCCAACACGGTTTGGAATTAAAGTGAGGGCGTTGTTTATCTGTGGGGAGTTTATGATCAGGTTAACATCAGTCGTGTAGTCGCGATGAAATGCGGAGTGGCTTCGTGCTTTCTCTGTCTCTCTTCCCACCCCGATCTCGCTTTCCCGCTTTCGTTCTCTCTCCGTGTTCTCTCTACGCGAGAGATCGCCCCGCGTGCAGTCAGCGTGCTAACAATAGTTTTCCTCCGTAGCGACTTGCCGTATTGGTTGCCAGGGGCAACGTTCACACTCCACCGCGCTCATTCAAACACCTCCCTTATCTCGCCGTCGCAGCCAATTACAGACTGCCCGTCGTTGCAAGGAAGTCACAACGCATAAAGATGGTTCGTTGGCTCGGAGCGATGCGGCAGAGAGTGGCCGGGAGCTCGTGTGGCACTTTTCCACGCCGTTAAATCTTCACTGCCTTCATGAAAATTCTCAAGTAAGATGTGGGAAAGAAAAAAAAATCCTTTTCCATAACTGTTCGTATTTCCAACGCAAATAGCTACTAGAGAACTTCGTATTTCCAGTATACTAACCCATTCAAATCCAGTATAAAGTGTAGAAACATTTTTTATTTTTCATTCGTGCAGGGATTTCTTTAGATACGATTTGGTAAATATATTTTGCAACAGTGCAAATAATTTTTTAATGAATTTCACCAAACATAAGGGTGTAATGTGTGGAACTCATGTCGAATTTTAACAAGCAAATGTTGTTGACTGGAAGTTTATTGTGAACACTGGGCTATAATAACATTTCTCTAAAATAATGTGTTGTAAATATACAATATTTCAGGTGTAAAGTCAGCAGAATTTTTTTGCCGAATAGTTTTAAATATATGTTTTTAACAAGTACAGGAACCTTATACTGTAGCTAGCGCACCGGAATAATATTTTGGGCTGCTACTGCCACTGCACACACTGCGAGGCTCATCACCGAATGATCCTCACTGTCAGTAACTGATTCGTAAATTGTGCTTTTGGTGTAGGTTTTTATTGGTCTACATTTACTATATGTGAAAACAGAGCTTACAGCTCATTGGCATCTGGTAACAAGAACCATGTTCTAGCTGCTGAAGTATAGTCCGTATCAAAAACTTTCTCATTTGCAGCACGTGTAACTATACATCTATAATATGAAGAAGGCTCGAAAGATTAGATGATATTTGAAGGCAAAGATTTTTAAAGGCTGTTCACGGTAAAATGAGCACTTTTCAAAGCTCTGTTTACCATCTACTTGTATGTACATTGAGTATTCTTCTGCATTATGTAAAATCAACACTGCCACGGGCCTTATCACGTTATTCATACTGGAATTAAAATACTAAATTATTACGAAAGTAAATATTTAAAAAATGTGCCAATCTTTACACTTCGATAGATTAAAGAAACCAGAAATGGAAAGTAATGATTTAAGTTTTCACAAACAGTTACCTAAAACTATTTATCCGACGTTAAGACGTGCAACTTCTTTCCCTCCATCGTTACAAACTTTACTGGGCGAATGTCACTCGGTGCGCATATAAGCACGCAGGCGCTCTGATATTTCTCTAAAGTTCATATGAAAAGTTCTCACTCTATCGTGAACAGCCTTTAATTATTTTGCAGGCGTATCAAACACTTGCCGTATAGTATGTTCGCGGTTAAATATGAGCACATTTGAAAGACTTGCTTAAGATCTACTTGTATGTAAGTTGTGTATTCTTCCGCCTTATGTAATATTAACGTTGCCATTGGCCTCATCACTTTATTTGTGCGTCGGCAAGTGAAACTGTGAAAATATTAGAACAATAAATGCTTTACAAATATGGTAATTTTTACACTTCGATGTATGAACAAATATAGAAAGCGAAATAAATAATTTAAGTTATCACAAATAGTTAACTAACACTTTTTATTCGACGTTAATATATGGAAATACTTTCAAACCATCGTTACCAACTTTATTGGGCGCATGGCACACACTGTGCCCGTTAAAATTTATGTAGGCGGGGGCAGTGAGTTTTTACTAAAGTTGATTTCAATAGTGCTCACTTTATCGTGAACAGCCTTTAATACAGAGCACTAACAGTGAGAATAGAAATGTGATATAGCAGCTTATTCCACAAACTCCAGCCGCACACGCCAATAATACGGCGCCGCTACCCGGCAACATTTCACAACGGGATGTTCCAATCCGCCATAAGTACTTGCCACCGCAGCCCTAGCATTGGAACCTCCCGCAACCCGAAGCCAGCATATGAGGACCCGTTCCAGGGTCGCCAGCCATGAATTCAGAGATCGACTCAACATAGAAGAAAATTCCACGCATTTTCGTATCTGTGTACTTATCTACTCTGTGGCAAAAAATCTATATATCCTTATATTTTGGACTACACGAATAAGATATCTCCAAAATAATTAATCAAAGCAGTAAATAAAATGTTTTAGAAGGGAATTTGATAGGAAACACATTAATTCGAATGCAGGAAAAAAATCACTTTAAAGGAATTAAGGATCTGCCACAGAATATCGAACATATGCAAAACTTTCCAGAAATAAAGATCATTTCAAAAGCGACAAAAATATATACACATGTGTACTTGAAGTAGCTATTTTACTCCAAGGAACTTATTTAGATTTGGAAGTTGGCTAATTTTGATTGTTTGTGCTTTTCAAAATCATAATTTTTGTATGAGATTATCCGATATAATATTGTGCCTTTACTTGCTTAAATGAAATGAGATAACATGATATGTCTAATATTTTAGCGTAGATTGGCACACGTGTAAAATAATAATCGTCTGCATTCCAGTATCCTAAAACAATTTCAAGGGAAATTACTTGACCCAAAGATTTAAGGTTAGTTTTTTCGTAAAATGATGTAAGTATCAATGTGGTTAAAATATCAAAACTCTAAGTAAGGTAAACTTTTAACAGTATCACAGTGTAACTTTAGCAACTATTTTCGACATTGTCAATACTGTGGGAAACACATAAAAAAATTTATTATACAAAATGTTTATTTCAGTTAAAGTATTAAAGTCATGGGACTACTACGAACAACTTTCTTGAAATGCGACACTTAGCTCGTCCACCACAAATTATGTTTAACTTATAATTCTTTATATTTTGAATTTTATTCAAATATTTATGGAGAAGCCGTAGATCAACCACGTAACTAGATCATCAAAATAAATTTGTTTAAGTTTTTCTGATGACACAAAACAAAAATTCCTTTGTGTGTGTATATGTGTGTGTGTGTGTGTGCAAAATTATTTTCTATATGTGTTATTGCATTGGATGTTTTCCTGAAATAGTATTAAGCGGTAGTGTCAGAAACGTAGGGTACAGTAAAACACGAAACCATAATTTCCGAGGGAAAATTGAGGGAACTACCTGTATGGATATTCATTTTTATATATGAAATCAATTTTATGTCAGAATATAAATAATACGTTTATATATTAATTTTGTTCGTCTAACTAAGTAAATGCTGGAATGAACATAACCTCTGTTTTAAGACAAAATAATTTAAACTTTTAACAAAATATTTTGTTGTATCAACTCTATATATTGGTTTTCTTACCTATTTGGTTGCCTTCATTCAAAAATACGGCTGGAGTGCTCGTTGCATTTTTTGTACCAATTCGGATAGTAACGCTGTTTGTTACTTAATAATGGCGTAAACATCCCAGTAAAACAAGTTCAACAGGAAACAAAAATTCATTCTGTAAAACTCGAAATATTCATTTGCACATGTTGTCCAGTATTTGACATGTATATATTACAACAATTCCAACTTAATCAGGTGTCGCTTTATCTGACGTTACATAAGGTACAACGCTCGGGTTTATATGATGTAGGCTCGATTATTGTCTGTGCTTCCTACTTTATTTAAATTAGCGATACTGTTTAGTTTACGACGAGCCAAACTACTTTTAGTTAAATAAACCAAATCTTTGTTCTGCGAACCAAATCAGAACAGAAAACTAATTTGGTTTCAACAACAAAATATGTCATTGTTTCTGTACGAACAATTAATCTGGTTGCGCCAGACAAACATTGTTTCATTCAACAATACCTTTCTCACAATGGGTTTAGATTACATCGAATGCATTTATCATGCTGTTGCCAATTTGTTTTCGACTTTCCTTACTGGAAAATACTGTGCCGTTAATTGAAGCAAACCTTCCCAGTCTTCAAATATTATATTCAGATTGCGATAGTCTATCTGTATAGAAACACACCGCAATAATCACCATCAATTTTATTATTTAGACAGCAAACTTGAGTAAGTAGTAACATATTTGTGTATTTGTGTTGCTACAAATTTCACATCGTTCTTAATTAATGCATAGTTCGAGTCATCTGCTTATCGGTCAAATATTTAGCGTGCTGGCTACACTACAATATCTTGTACGTAGGGCCGCCTGTTTTTCGCGAAAAGATCTACGCGAATTCTAGACTCCAATGTCCTATGGCATAAATGCATATTTCCTTTGGTTATTGGCCACATGAATTTCTCGAAAGACAGTTCCTTACCTGAAATAACTATCTCCAACCGTGAGCGTCCGTGATTCGCGGCCAGACACCTACAACGTACGACAGTTAAAGTCATCCAATAAAGAAAGTAGTTGTGATCTCTAGTGTTTTGGAATACAAGCAGCTGCACAATCTTTTCGCGAAAATCAGGTGGCCCTACTGATATGTTTACTCAAAGCTTTCCTTTGTCTATTTAGCTGTCTGTCTTTGTGCGAAGACAATCAATTACAGGAGTGAGCCATTCAGAATTAAGTTTCTCTGATTACTGACCGTTCGATATTGACAGGTAGACTGATAGGACGCGTAACAAGTCAAATAAACCAATCACGAAGTCGGATATGAGCTTGAGACCTTCGGACCACAACTTGCCCTGAATTTATTTTCACGAAAAAACAATGTGGTCTTACGCATGGGCCAAAAGTATGTAGTATAATAAGTGTCATTAATTTGTTCAATTTTACACTAATATACTGTATAATCCTGTGACACACAGCATGTTACAGAATTATTACGCGATAATATATGGATTTTAATAATTTTATTGTTTCGCTTGTATGATTTTTTTGGTTCATTTCAAGCTGTGTTGACTAAGTCTACTCAAGGAAATCTGTGCGCTGTCCAGTGTAACATTTGCAACGAAATTTTAAATTATTATGACCGTTTCAGAATTCACTTAATCGCTAATAAAATTATTTTTATATGCTGCAAAATAGTTATTATAGAGCAGTTAATCAAGGAACGGCGATATGTTTTGTTGCCCTAAGACTGTAATGTAGTACAGAGAATGGATAAACATTTTAATTTTGTTTTGCGTTTGTGTACGAATATGATTATATTTTCAAATTTAATTCGCAGGTTCAAGCACCTGCTCTGTGAACCCGAATCAGTAATATCTAGAGTCCCGGAAATTACGCGGATCTATCTGAGGACACGATAAACTTCATTCATACATATGTGATTGTTCTGCTTTTGGATCATAGTTTGTTAGACAAGCTTCGAACCACTTTCAACCAATAACTAACCTGCGAGGAAAATAAGAATCGAGTCTCGTGCTAGTTGCTCTGGTGTTTTAACTGGAACATTAGCCAATGAATACTAACCGATGCTCGAATGCACAAAGGGTTGTGGAGTCTAGCTTGTTTCAAAATGAATCCTCAAAATTCCCTTGTCTATAGTAATATCAGCTAATGAAATAAAGAAAATAAAAGTCAGTTACGTAACACTTGTATACTGGTGACTCATTCTTGTGATGGTATTCATAGTCATGCCTGGAGACACGACATAAGACAGTATTCTTTTCGTGCTCAGGCGTTTCTTCTTGGTTTCGGTATTTTGTGCACAATTAATAGACACCCAGAAAATTCGAAGATTCATTTTGCAGCAAGCTAGACTCCACAATCCTTTGTGTACTAAAGCCTCTGTTATTGGTTTCATTGGCTGTAGCTCCAGTTTCACCCCGGACTAGGTAGCAAGTTATATGGTGCTTGTTTCCTTGCAGGTTAGTGATTGGCTCAAACTCGACTAGGACGTGTCTTACAAACTGCGATCCAATTGAAAAAAGAAGTCAGATGCACATACCTTCGGAGTCTAGCTTATCCCCAAATGAATTCGCGACATTCCGGGTCTCTAACAATTAATTAATTAAAACGTTTTGTTTAATTAAATTCCCTTAGTTAGAGAAAATCCATTTTTAGTTTTTTTCCTGCACAATATTTAACTAGGGAGTAGAATAATAGCCTTAAGCACTTTCCTACTTGTAGCTACGGGTTCACTAATACGAAATATTCCGGCTACCTACATCTCGGTGGATAAAAGTGTTAAAGTATCTTATGAGACGTAATAAAACTTTACCTAGAAAAATCAATTTCCAAAAGGGCAGAATCATTTCAATGAATTTTAATTAAATACAAAACCAATCAAAGTTGAACGGAAAGTACGTATTTAAATGCATTTGCGTGAACCTGAAAATGTGAAGAATTTTTGAGGAAAGAATATCTATGCCCTTTAAGTGAACGACTGATCAAATCAAGTATAGTAAACCTAACAAATTTATGGAACGTATCCTTTGTTGAGCACGTGCATATTTGTTTCTGACGTTAATTGTAAATTGCAAAATCAGAACCAAAACCAACAATCATGTTGTGAAACAAAGAGCGTAGCTGTGGATATGTTATTGAAATAATTACTACACCCTCGAAGAAAAGTTCCACATGTGGGTACCAAGATCTCAATACAGTACAGCAACACTTTAACAGTAATGTACACGAGTATAACGTAATTTTTACGAGAGGCTTAAACGAACATAGTGGACTGTACACCTCATTACACACGAAACAATACTTTCATGTGTAATCAATTATCTAGTCCGTACCCGGAGACGGCTAGCTAATGGAAACGTTCCGCATTCACGGGCACCGCCTTAATTTCGCTTGAAATGAAGTGTGTAAGAAATATGCTTTTGTACGAAACCATTGAACGTGTTCCCATTAGACCAATATGTGAAAGAAAACAAAATACAAATGAGGGACGAATAGCACACTAAAACTATTGCGCACGTTAGACATACTTTTCCCGATCCCTCGAACATACCTAACAATCTGTGTCTCATACTGCTGTATTTCAGAATATACCTACTGGTATAGGCTATTCACGGTAATGTGAGCACTTTTTAAGGCCCATATAAATTTTTCCTTTCATCAGATTTCCATCTTCCTTCTACTTTTTAATATAAACATTGAAATGTGAGCAAACACAGCGAATACATTCACCACACTTAAAATTTCAAGCCTGAGGATACATTAAGATATATTTATTATTGGTTAATGTCTTTTGGAAGGGCCTTAAAAAGTGCTCACTTTATCGTGAACAGCCTATACGAGAGATGCGCAACTACTATATAGATATGCGTTGAATGGAGATATCTGGACGGGACTCTTAAAAACAAGATCTTGAGAACCGATGAAGTTGAAGGGAGGTGAGTATGAAGAGGCACCGGAATGCAAGGGCGGGAGAAACAGGAGATCCCCGAGAAAACACACCAACCAGTGGTATTGACTGGCACGATTCCCATATACGAAAGTCCGGCAGAGGCCCCGCCGGGAATCGAACCCTATTCGCCGAGGTGGGATGCGGGTAGTCTAACCATTACACCACCGTGGCCCCTGGAATTAGAGTAACCAGTGTGAGTTAAGTGCTTTTCCTGCACAAGTGAATAAATATGACTCATTCCTTGCTAGTCTGAACTGCGAATATATGTGAGCCAACTGTTAAGTCGGACTAGTGAATCACCTAATATGAAGTGTACTTCTTTTCCCATTTACTACGTCTGTATAAGGGCCCGGAAAGAAAATAGACTTAACGATTTATTGGCATTTACTACACAAAACTGTTTTTAAACGCGTTTCCCAGTGCGATTACGACAGTCACAACAAAATGGCTTTTAGTGTTTAATCTGCCTGTTGATGTGTAAGCATGCATATATTCGGGGCTACAGTTTTAATAGAAATTAATTTTGCTCTTGAAGTCTAAACTCACACATTTGTAGTTTCACTTCTTCGCTAGAATTTATCGGAACCTAAATAAAATATAATAACTTGTCAACATTTCAGTTTGTAACTATGAAACTATAATTTTCTGAATAATTTCTCAATTTAGAACTACGAATTGTAAAACTTATTACTAGGGATCGGAAAATTTCGCAAATTAATTTTAGGGCAAGTAAGACTTTGTGTGCATGTACATTTCAGTCATGTTTAAAATTGGATTACAGTATATTAGACACACCCAGATGAACACTGAGCCAATAACAGACCTGCAAGGAGACACGCACCGAGTCCCGTGCCACCTGGTCTGAGATAAAACTGGCTACACACTAGGGCAGTAGCCTATGAGCAGAAAACCCAGGCTCGTAAATACATAGGAGCGTGGAGTCTAGCACACAGGTAGTTCAATACGTAGAGACATTAAAAATTCCCCCCGAGTTCAATTACCTGCAGGCTAGACTCTACAGTCTTATGCGCAAATATGCCGATATCAACTGCACAATGGTCGTCTGCTTTCACAGTGGAAGGCAACAATTGGACACTATACCGTTCTCCAAGAAGTGTCAAACTCCGTGTGGACCAATGGCTTAAGTTATATAAACGCCCGTGTTTTGAATTCTAGCTTGTCCCGAAATGTGCCCGCGAATTTTTCAGGTCTCTCCCAATAATTAGAGCCCCGAGTATTTCGCCGATTGAGTTGGCAGCGAGTTAGGCTGGACTACCCTCTGTACACGCGAGACATTATCGTTTGCTTATAGGTTGCTGTGACCAAGTGAGGACTCTCTACAAGACTGTTAAACACTCATTCAAGCTTCTGCTTCCTGCTTAGTATTGTCTCACAGTTAAACGGGGCGAGTCTAAAGAACTGTCGTCCAATCACAACAGTAGGAAATAAAAATCAGTGTTTGGAGTCTACCTCGCCTTCGAATGAATTCGCGAAATACTCGTGGCTCTACCAATAACTTACCTGCAAGGAAACACGTACCATATCCCATGCCACCTAGTCTGGAGTAAAATTGGAGCAACAGCCAATGAACAACTAACAGAGGATCGATTACACAATGGATCGTGGAGTCTAGCTTGCTGCCAAATGAATCCGCGGAATTTCCGGGTCTCTAACAATGATGTCGTACGTACACTCCTGTAGTTTATCTTTGGTCACTGTGGGCCGCGGTGGTCTAGTGGTCACACTACTCGCCCTCCACCTAAGCGAACCGCTTTCGGTTCACGGCGTGGTCGCTTCCGGATTTTCGCACGTGGGAATCGTGGCGAACGATGCCCCTGGTCTTGGCGTTTTCACAGGGATCTCCCGTTTTCCCGCATTTGCATTCCGGCGCTGTCCCATACTCTCCTCGCTTCACCCTCATCGAATCTCAAGACCTTGGTGTTAAAAGCCATCCAAATCTTTCTTCTCCACTCCTTTTTACTGGCCCGCATTTCCTTGTGTGATGACGTTACCACACAGTAGGTAAATACACAGAGATGAAATGGCGTGATGATTCGCTTGTTGTTGGCGTGTACCTATTCTCTGATTGGCTGCGAGAGGCACTGGGAACGGACCTTGTGTCTGATTGGCTACAGCCTGCGCATTCAAAAAATTTAAACTGTGGTGGACTAAATGACAAGTGAGTGTTCGTCAATCAGGTGACAGTGGAATTTTCAGACGCTTCAGAGTGTTGCGATAATCCCGTTAGCACTGCATCCAAAGTATCCTCGTTTAATTACGTTACGCTGCGGAACAAGCCAAATCACAGAAACTATCAATAGAGGCACCTGTTTTTCGCGAAAAGATTTCAGGACAATTTGTGGTCCGAAAACCCTTTAGTTCTAAACCACTTCCGTGAGTGGATCCTTTGAATTGTTACGCGTCTTTTCTTCCCTCGAATCACGGATTGTCAGTATCGGAGAAAAATTATTCTGTTTGGCTCACTCACGTAACACTCTCTTCACACAAAGACAAGCGGTTTGTTGTCAAACGAAGACTGCAAATGTACACATAGGATATTGAAGTATAGCATCCGCGTAAATATTTTTGCGATAAACAGGTGGCACTGACTATCAACAAGACGGACACAGTTTCCAGCGTAGCTAACGCTACTGGTAGCTGCTGGCACGCCCGAATTTATAAATGACTGCTGCTTATGCAGTAGAGCAACAGAAACTGTTCTCACTTGCTCCGTAATTCAAGTTGCTCTTAGGTTTCTCACGCCAAATTTCCTTCTGTTACAAATGTTGAAATGAAAAATTGACGTGTACTTATGGATGAATTTAGAACACTTGCGTTCTGGTACGTTTTCTTATTCGGTGCCAACATCGCTGTAGGGCAAGGTTGCTATCAATGGGCCACTTAACCCATTTAGATCCCATGTAAACAATTGTGTACATTGCGCACGTGTATGTAATTTTTTGTGTGAGCTGCACACTGCGAAACTCAATGACCAATTATCATACATGTCGGTAAATGATTCGCAAACCGTCTTACTGGTCTGGGTTACAATTGGTTCATATTACTATAGGTGAACATATGACCTAGAGCTCATCGGCTGTGACAAAGAAACAAGTGTTGTGTCGACAAAAGTACAGCACACATCATAAAACATTTTGTTTGCAACACCTGAAACCATGAATCTGAGTTGTTCTGAAAGGGTTAACCCTATCAGTCCCACGTTTACCCGTTCAGTTACAGTGTCCATAATTGTCGACATGTTGCACGCGAATTATTCTTATGACGGTTGCTGTACACATCAAGACACCAGTCTTTCTTGTGGCTAATCTGATTTGTGGCATTTTCTACACCACTTTGACATGAATGGTTCTGAGTTGTTCTGAAAGGGTTGACCCTATCAGACCCACGTTTACCCGTTCAGTTACAGTGTCCACAATTGTTGACATGTTGCACGCGAATTATTCTTATGACGGTTCCTGTACACATCAAGGCACCAGTCTTTCTGGTGGCTAATCTGATTTGTGGCATTTTCTACACCACTTTGACATGAATGGTTAACGCCAATAACCCCGAGCATTCAGCACGTGGTTCATTGGCTGCGAGACGAATGCTGAACACAAATACAGCACGTACCAAAAATTGCTTCATTGCAACACTTGAACTCAGAAATAGATGTGTGATCGAACGAGTTAATTTACGGTTTCACGTGTTGCAAGCAAAAAAAAAAAATGTTGCGCGCTGTACTTAAATCGACAAAAAACTTGTTTCTTTGTCACAGGCATTGACTTGTATGCTATAACATGTTCAGCTACAGTAATAGGAACTAATTATGACGTACTCCTGTACGACAGGTCAAAATACCGCGGCCATTTGTGAATCATTTATCTTCAGGCAATACCATTGAACATTGAGATTCGCAGTGTGTAGTACAGGCCAAAAATTTCCTACAGTTGTGTAATGCCCACAATCTTGTATACTCGGTCTAAATGGGTTAAACAAAACACGTAAATACTCCTTCAAATTTAAAGACATTCACAGTTTCATAGCTAAATGTGGAAATTACCTATTGATGGGGACACCCGAATTTCGCGAAAAAAATTTTGCACATGGTGGATTCAATATCCTACAAGCGTACCAGGAGTTTCGTTTTGCTTATTGGCGGCGTGTGTCTGTGAGAAGTTATTTTTAATAGTTGACTGGCCAATCAGAAATAAGTTACTCCGACACTGTACGTCTCTGATTCGAGGGCAGACACTTAAGACGAGTAACACCTAGATCACCCAATCACAAAAATGGATCTGAGCTGAAGTGTTATGAAATACAACTGGTCGTGAAATATTTTCGTGAAATTAGGGTGTCCTTTTATTTAAAGTTAACGTAATGTCTGAAAAGCAAAAATAGGCGTGAATGGCTCAATGAAGAAAACCAGTCTCCTTCTGGTACCAGGCAGTATTCATGAATGAACCACTGTATGTATGATAACTTATTCAAATAATACACATGTTGGGAACTGTCAATATGTTCAACCGTCAATATCAAAAGTCACATCTGTGAGTTTGATTAGTTTAATGGAACCCGTCCAAAGCCATTTGCTGATTTTGAAGTAATTAAAAAATATATTGATAAAATATATTGAGAAATAACCACAAATATTATTTTATTTAACGGTTAGATAATGCGCGCGCCCACACACACACTCACTCACACACGCCCACACACACACACACACACACACACACACACACGCACACACACACACACATATATATATATATACTCCTAAAACTATTTAAACTGACTGTTGTTGATTATTGTTGCACCTACTGTCCTTTCACCTTTCCTACCTGGCACATTTTTGGGTTTCTTTTGCACTATACAAACCATTCTAGTGAAAATTAAACATTCGCGTTGCATTGAGCAGGTTGCTGTGAATGGATATCTCTATAGCACATAAAAGAAATATTGTTTAGTCTTTTTATTTACCTCTCTTACGAGCAAAAAACGATGATTTGTTGACTCTTGGCTGACGCAAACTAAGTTCGCGATCCCTCTGAATGAGTACGTAATACCATTTTTTTCTGTGCTAAACTAATGTGGGATTCCGTTTCTCTCGGCAATTTCACCCGCCAATATACGTATATCTCTTGATATGCAAACCTGTATTCCTCGCTTTTAAGCATACGAGAGATGTTGCCCGTAGTATCCTTATTGTACTTTATAGCAGCACCATCGATACTTATATCAAGATTCCACACTGCACCTAACTCACGATTAACACGTTCCATATCATTCTCCTCTCAACGATCGCAATTCAACCCAGCAGCCATCTACAACACAAAACTTATTATCGGTTCTTAGAAAATATTCGCAGAAAAGTCTAATGTTCATGCAACAAAATATTACTACTAAGGCATTTCTTTAAACTTTTATGTTGTACTAAAATTAATAACGTTGTGACAAAATTAATGATGTTAACCAGTTAAAAGTCTTATAATACTATAAAGCAAATATACTGTTGAAGTGTTAATGTTAATATAGCCTCTAAGTTATGTACCTGCAAACCAAATCTGTGTTACGCTAAAAATTAACAGAAAACTAAACATGTGGTGCTACTGCGTCCAAAGAAATGACCCACCAACAAATGTTCACACTGACTTGGCGATCTAGAATATGGCGGATAGTAGTGAACAGTGATAACCTAGCGTAATTAAACTACATTATTTAAATGTTAAAGCCTAGTATGTGAACTAAATGTAGCTTAAACCAGCTCTCAAGCCTTGCAAAGAAGTTGGCGTGTGCAAATAGTGCATACATTTGTAGAGCATGTAAAGAATGTATTTGCATGTAAGGAAACAGAACTGCATGGTTTGTCGTTATGTTTTTACTGAGTACCCACAATGTGAAACGCAGATAGACAGGTTATGGCTGTTTCCGGATTGTCATAGCGTGCGTGTAAGAACGTACATTTGGGTACTAGCTATGATGTTTACTTGTCACGTACTTGTCGAAATTATTCGAACATGTCATCGCCTTTTCATGTTAGTCTGGTCTCACATTTTGGCGGAAATATCATAAACTATGCGACAACAGTAAAATGCGGTGCAATATGGTGTTATTAATACGTTGCAACTTCTATGGTTATGTATAGGGCTAGGTACATTTCGCGAGTTAATTTCAGGACCAGATAGACGTCAAACACGTGTACACTGAAGTTGAATTTGCAATTGGATCGCAGTTTATTAGACACGCCCTGGACCACTCTGAGCCAATAGCATAATTGTAAGGAAACAGGTAGCGAGTGCCATACTGCCAGGTGTGAGGTTACACTGTGGCTACTCTGTGAGGCAGCAGCCAATGAACAAGCATCTGTGGCTCTAGTATACACATGAGTGTGGAGTCTAGCCGACAGGTAATTGAACTCGCGAATTTTTCCTATCCCTAGTTATGCATTTAGAAGATACACATAACCTTATAAACATTTCTTATTTATTTTTTTGTCATGGGTTTTTACCTTGAAATCTTACGAGTTTAAGCGCTGAAACATGGCTTTAGCTGGGAATGAGGAATTAATAGGAACATTAGCGGACACGTATTATTTAAAGGAAGAAAATTAAAGGCAGCGAAGGAATATTGTTGTACACTGGGTGCTTGGCAGAGCAGCAAGACAACAGGTGTGTGTTGTTTTGAACGAAAATGAATACACACAAACATGCCAGTATAATGTCTGTTGTTGGTCATTGTACATTTTTAGTACAAGTTGTACCGCAGAAAAACAAATTGCAGGAATGTAGGAATACTTGCAGTCCGTTACAATGAGGTTATGTTTATCTGTTCAGCTTCTCTCGATTTCACAAGTATTCATACCACACCAATAGCCTTGGGGTATTGCTTTATCACGTCATTGGAAGATAGTAAACAAATTAGGGCAGTTGTTATTCGATTTATTGTATTTATTTATCACATTACGGGAGAAACTGGAATTCTTTCCTCGTCCCTCGATACGTCCATTACCATGTGTTTGAAATATACACATTGATAACAAATGCGAGAGATATACAATTCAATGGGGTTTGTAATAACTTGGAAATGTGGATTGCAAATGTAATATTATTTTTAAGCATACACCTGGGAAATATGCTGCAGGCGTCTATACAACGCTCAGAATTTTATTTGTAATTAGAAGCACATTTATTAAAATGACAATTATTTACACGTATAACAGAACGACATTTTGTAATTACCTATTAACTTTCAAAACTAGCGAGGTTTATAGCCACAAAGTACGGGTTAATTTTCACATTGTAATACAATATGGCGACTGTCGTAAATACGCAAGTATACCCAGAAAGTAGATAATTTCAAATACTTGCCAAGTATAGATCCGGTGTGTACTACACTGGTGGGAATTCGGACAATGCTAGTATATACATGGTGATGGCACTTCCAGAGGCAAGTACGCTTAAGTGTGTATTTCTTGAGAATCCGGAAACAGCCTAAGAAAGAGTAGTTTGTAGGGCGTGAGGTTCCATAAAGTGGAGAACGCCAACGGGGCGCGGGTTCGGCTCCCCCTTTTTTTTATTATTTTTTCGTGGATAACACTTATTTCTGTGACAAAATTTTCGCTAAAATTATTTTACATCGTAATGTTTTTCAAAGCAAAGGAAATACAAGAAAAAAAATTTACACAAAATTTAACATCAATTGAACATGACAACTTTAGCAGCGACTTAAACAACACCTTAATGTTACAGAACTGTAAGAAGGTAATGTTGTTTTTAAAGTACTCAGTGTTACGTTAACATTAAAAGAATAACATTTTATTACGTTAACAGCATATCAGTCATTGACAGCTCACAGATAACAAAAAAAAATGTTGCAGTAACATTAATACTGTATTAAAAAACATTAGACTTTTTTCTGTTAGGCCTACCAACACTTCACTATCTATAACTAGAGACCAGAGAAATTCGATAGTACAATTACCTATATGCAGGGACACCCGAATTTCGTGAATAGATTTCACGACCAGTTGCATTTCATAACACTTCAGCTGAGATCAACTTCTCTGATTGGACGATCTAGAAGTTACGCGTCTTAAGTGTCTGCCCACGAATCAGAGACGTACAGTATCGGAGTAACTTAATTCTGATTGGCCAGTTAACTATGAAAATGTCTTCTCACAGACACACGCCGCCAATAAGCAAAAAGAAACTGCTAATGCGCTCGTAGGGTATTGAAATCTAGCATATGGAGAAATCTTTTCGCGAAATTCGGGTGTCCCTAACTAAAGGCTATACTTTACAGTCTTATCTACTCTCATGCAGTTATCAACTGTGTATTGGATGATTGTCGTGGAAGTAAAAAGCGATGGTTGGGCGCACACTTTGCTCTACGTTTGTTATTGGCTTATTTATCTAAAGGAGGTGTCAAACAACACGTCGACCGATTACTAGAGACCTGAAAAATTCGCGTGTTCTACAGTCTTATTTGCAAATTGCCTATATCAACTGCATATTGGTTGTCTGCTGTCACAGTGGAAGGCGACAATTGGACACCGTTCTCCAGGATATGTCAAACACCCTGTGGACCAATGGCTAAAGTTATATAAACGCACGTGTTTTGAATTCTAGCTTGTCCTAAAATGAATCCGAGAATTCTTCCGGTCTCTGCCGTTTACAAAAGTAACATGAAAGTACACGTGTGCGAATTCCCACTTGTCTGGAAATGAACACGCATAATTCTGGGGTCTGTAACTATAATATTAGATCAGCGAACAAAAGTATATCTTATTGAGCCCAGAAGAAACGTTGCAAACGTGAATACACGAAATTTTCACTATTGGGCCAGTGACCCTTTGATGGAGATTTGATATGACTCATTGAAGGGGACAGGTGTATTTCGCTAAAAGTTTTCAATCCCATTTGTACTCCGAAAAACTTTTGTTCATATGCAAATTCGCGGTTAGATGATTCTAAATGTCACGTACCTCAAGCGTTTGTCCGCGAATCATGAACGTTCAGTGTCGGAGTACTTCATTACGATTGATCCAGTCAATGGGAAGATGTCTTAAACGCACTGAGAGAAAATTGAACAAAATATTTGTTTCTATAGGACCAAATAAATATTTATTTGTCCTAACAATATGTTGTTAAGCAAACAAAGTATGAAAAGTAACAAAATTATTTTTGTTCGTCTAACAAAATATATTTTTAAATAAACATAACCTCTGTGTTGGGCAAAAAAAAAAAGACTGTCAATGAAATATTTGTTGGATCAACTGTATATATTTGTTTGACCACTCATTTGACTACCTACGTTCGAAAATACAGCTCGAAAGTTTGTTTGTATTTTTTGTGACAATTAGGATAGTAATCGTTTTTGTAAGATCATCTATTGATGCTTAATAACCGTAGAAACACATTAATAAAACAATGCAATAGGAAAGTGGAAAGTAAAGCTGTAAAACATTAAATATTTATTTGCACACGTTGCCCAATATTTGTTGTATGTCTATTTAAAAGCTTACCGCCGTTTTCAGTTGTCACATTGGCTGAGATGACTAATTCTTAGCACTCGGACACAGGTATTCTAGGTTCAAAACTCTGTCGAACTTGTGAAATTTTTTTATATTAGCCCAAACTGTTTAATGTATGTACACACGTACAATAAGTCTTTAGTTGCACCAACCAAATCTTACAGTTTGCGGCAACCAAATGAGAACCACAAAATAATTTGGTTTCAGCAACAAAATATTTCCTCGCCCCTATACAAGCAAATAATTTGGTTGCACCAAACAAATCAGCATGGCCATAAATATTTTCGCGAAATACACATGTCCCTACTCGTTGCGGCAACTTGCACAGCCTTGATTAACTCTACCTTTTCTCTGCTTGAGTAAAACACATTTTAAACGTCAGTACGCTAAAGCAAAGGGCATGCGTCATACATTCCGTGAATGTTAGTGAACAATAAAACGTAAATACCACTTCACTAATAATCTTCATTCGGTAAAACTAATCAATTATAATGAACATTTGTACACGTAAAGCCCTCTTCACTTTAGCGCGATGCGGTGCGATGCGAAGTGATATGACGTCAGCCCGGAGCCAGCCACTCGTAGTTCATATCGCTCTCGACGAGAGAGCTAGCGACAAGCCTGACTTGCCGCAGAGGCGAATTCGCGGGCGATGAAAGAGAAAACCGCAAATTCGGGGGAAGATGAAAATAACTACTTTCATAATAGTAAACAAGTGTGTGTGTGTGTGTGTGTGTTTATATATATATATATATATATATATATATATATATATATATACACACATATACACAACACACACACACAACTACACATTTTGCATTATTTAAAAAAAACTGGCGGAATAATAATTTATAAATATGGGTAGGTAAGTGGGCTTAACGTCTCGTCTACAGCGAGGTCATCAAGGACGGTGCGAGTTGCGCAGGGATGACGAGGGTTGCACTGGGGGAGGGATTTGGATGGAATCGGCAATGGCCTTTGCTTGTGACCCATCGCAGCATTCGCCTGGAGTGACTTCGGAAAACCATGTTAGGCCGAAATCAGGAATGGGCGGACCGGGAATCGAACCCGGGTCCTCCCGAATGCGAGTTCAGTAAGTTACCACTGCGCCACCTCGCTCGATGCTTTCATAATGAGTAGGGATGGGAAAATTTCGCAAGTTGAATGACCTGTAGGTTAGACTCCACAATTCTTTATATAGTCCAGCCTCAGATGTTTGTTCATTGGCTGCTACCCCAAGTGTTGCCCACACGTGACAATATGGGATTCGCTTCTTGCACCCTTACAAGTCTGCTGTTGGATCAGTGTCGTCTAGCGTGTGCATAATGAAGTCAGATCCAACAGCAAAGGTGACTTCAGTGTACACGTGTTTGAAATCTATCTTGTGCTGAAATGAATTCGCGAAATTTTCCTATCCCTAATAATGAGTCTTAAAGAAATACTGACGTTAGAGGAAGAGAATAGACGGTGTTTGTATGATGTTTCTAGCCGGGAATACTGTATTCACGGAAAAATATAATGCCTGGATAGAGATAGCTAGCAGTTTGGGCGTCTGAGGTAGGCATGTTTTATGATAACACAGCGCTACTTTGAAGAACTGCTAAAGGCGTGTTTATGTGTGTGTTGTTAAATAATATCCGACAGATGGCAGGATGTAGCAATTAGCTGTATCTATCGCATCGCGTCGCGCTATTGTGAAGAGCAGTCCCGGAATTACTCGTGCGTTGTCTTTTCGCTTCATTGTACCGCGTCACGCAAATGTGAAGAGAACTTTACATTCCATACCTGGGTTTTGCAATTGGTGCTTTTTTCATTTCAAGTAGTTCACGTTTACACTCAATGCGGCGCGCCACCTGTCTGTACACGTGGAGATATTGTGGTGGCCCAACGATGGAGACGGCCCAAAGGAGGCTATATGCTGTTCACGGTAAATTGAGCGCTTTTGAGGCCGTGGTTACTTTTTCCTTTCAGCCATTTTTTATCATTTAAGGACCAATTTAAAATTAATATTGCTATGCAAGCAATAAAAAACATTGTGTTTATTTCACCGCACGTGGAAGTAAAAGTCTACAGATAAAATAAAGTACATTTATTGACTTTTATTCCAAATGTGAGGGCTTTCCAAGGTGCTCACTTTACCGTAAATAGCCTATATCAGTAAATTAACTGTACGAGCGATGTACTGAGAAGGATTACAGTGAACGACAGCAGACCAGTCTTCAACAGAGGGACTTAACCCATTACGGAGTGTACCCAATTGCGTACATTTGGCACGTGTAGATAATGGTTGGTCTGTACTGTACACTGCGAAACGCAATGACTAATGATCTTTCTTGTGGGTAAATTATTCGTAAACAGTTTTACTTGTTTAGGTCATAAATGGTCCATATAACCGTAGTCGAACATATAGCATACAGCTTGGTTGGTCTGTACTGTACACTGCGAAACGCAATGACTAATGATCTTTCTTGTGGGTAAATTATTCGTAAACAGTTTTACTTGTTTAGGTCATAAATGGTCCATATAACCGTAGTCGAACATATAGCATACAGCTTGTTGGCTTCGACAACAAAACAAGGGTTGCGTCCACTTAAGTACAGCACGCATAATTAATATTTTTGTTTGCAACACATGGAACCGTAAATTACAGTTGGTCTGAAAGGGTTAAGTTCTCGTGGACGTAGAGAAACGAGTAACGCACTGTACTTATGGCAGGTCTATTTCGGCCTGCAAACCGAGTTGGTTCACTGGAGTAAAATATTCACTGTTGCCTTACAACACGTGAATAGAAGAACTCCCCCCTCCCCCCCCCCCCCCCCCCCTGTGGCAGGCTAAGACTTCAAGTAAGTATTCTCTATTTTTCCTTTTATGATTGGATCTGACAGGGACGTCGGCGGGAATGAATTTTTGGGAGGGGCGGGCTGTCTCTTCAATGATAAAACAGCTTGCAAAATTTATTTTAACTGAATAACCGCAGTAGATGAAGACACATGCATTTGTGTGTTTTACTTATTTTTACAGCCTTATTATTAGAGACCTCAACAGATCACGGATTCATTTTGAGACTAGCTAGAATTCTAAATCCGTTAATTTTTAAAACTTTAGCCATTGATAGAGACCTGAATAATTCGCGAGTTCGATGACCTGCAAGCTAGATTCAACAGTCTTGAACACAAATATGCCGATATTAAATGCACGTTTGTTGTTTGCTGTCGCATTGGAAGGCGACTATTGGACACAATTCTCCAGGATGTGTCAAATACCATGTGGACCATTGGCTAAAATGATATAAACGCCCGTGTTTTGAATTCTATCTTGCCTCAAAATTAAATCCGCGAATTCTACAGGTCTCTAGCCATTGGTCCACACGGTGTTTGACACCTCCTGAAGAGCGGTGTCCAGCTGTCACCTACCATGACAGCTGAGCACCAATGTGTAGAGACATGAAAAAATTCGTGAATTCTATTACCTGCACACTAGACTTTACAGTCTTGTGTACAAATACGCCGATATCAACTGCACATTTATATACATATATAAATAAATTCGCATCCACGCACACACATATACATACATATATATATATATATGCGAATTTTCTTTTAAAGGACAAAGCAATTATGAAAGTAGCGTTGCTTGCGCTACAGACGCTCATACTTTTTAAAGTGTTAGTTATATGTGTTAGGTAAACATTTAAGAATACTGAACGATTTATTTTGCTTTCTGTTCTTTTGTGCGTAAAAAAGAAGGCATTGGCAAGTTTGTACACAGTGAGCATACAAGAAACTTAAGAGTAGATGGCCCCAAATTTTTTATTTATTTATTTATTTCGCTTTCGAAGCAGAGCAATACGGGCGACAATGACGCGCGAGACCAGCAACCCGCCGCTGTTATGCTTTCCTGTGGAAATCAGATCTGTAACAGTGGGATTTCATTACCCGCGATGGAAGGCCATAGATTAAACTACGACTCTACTTCTTTGTTTCTCTCTCACCTATTAATGAATCTGCACAAGGCATCTCCAAAAAAAAAAAGGCAATTTTTTACCATTTAAAAGTTTATTTTAGAAGAAAATTTAATATTATAAAAACAACAATGTGCGGTCTTAGATAATTGTTTTCTTTAATATTTTCTGGCAAAACGTCGTATTCACAGGATATATAATTGCCGAAATAAGCGTAAATGCGCAAACAACGAACGTATAGAAAATGCTTGCTTGCTAATAACTCTTGAGCAGAACTTTCAAAATAGCTGAGCCCGGGCCCACGGCGCGTGAGCAGTCAGAGTTCTCGCCTCCCACCAAGGCGAACCGGGTTCATCACCCGGCCGAGTCACTCCGGATTTTCGCAAGTGGGAACCGTGCCGGTCGATGCCGTTGGTCGGCGGGTTTTCTGGAGGATCTTCCATTTCCCCTCGCCCTTGCAATCCCGCGCCTCACCGTGCTCACCTCATTCCACCCTGTCAGCTATCAAGACCTCGTTAAGAGCCGTCCAAATTTCTCAACTCAACTCAACTCAAAATTGCTAAATTTACGGCGAACAGACTAAAACAGAAATTGCGCACGTCTTAAGTCAGAACGTAGCACCGCGTTTTACCCACATTCTGAAGTCATAAGCTCAATCCCGTTCAGTTATATTGTATATTGACTATTGTTTTGTGCATGAGGATTGCCATTGTTATTCCAACGAAGTTTATTGAAAAGAACCTTTATAATTTCTTTCATTTTAGAACAAGATCCTGATCAGCATCTGCCTTACATAATCATTGCTAACTTCAAGTACAGCATGGCTGTTGTCGAGTAATATTCCGACGCCTTAGCAGTACATTTTATTTCTGGCTTTTGTACACACTAGAGTAATAATTATTATAAATACTGTACGTTTCTTACAGTTTTAAGCTTGTTTTCCAATCCCGGGAAAAGTATTAATTAAGCACATAATGATGTAAACTTTTACTAATGGCGAAAAAAGTTTCAAAACCAATTTTTTATTCATACCTGAGGAAGGGCCGAAGTTCGAAATTCAATGTAGTTTACCGTCATTGTAACCCCTGCTAACCCCGAGCATTGCATAATTGAATGCATTTTTTATTTACTCTCTCACATCCAAACGCTTAAAGTTGAAACTTGTTTTTACATCACGGGTTTTCAGCATTCTGTTACCACAGGTCTTCAATTTTAATCCCACAAAACATAGATAAGGAGTATCTATATTAAGCAAAAAGAATTCAGCACAAGTTGTAGTTCAAAACACTTTAGTTCAGTACCACTTAAGTGATTGATTGTCCCATTTGAATTGTTATGCATCTCATCTGTCTGCCCACGAATCATGGAGGGTCAGTTTCGGAGAAAGTTAATTCTGATTGGTTCACTCGTGTAGCAGCCAGTCTTCACAGAAAGACAAGCGGGTAGTAGCCAAATGAAGATTTCAAGTGTGCACGTAGGATATTTAATTCTAACCTCTACGTAAATCTTTCCACGGTGAAAGAAGTGGCCCTAGGAGGAAACTAAAACATATAATTTCTTCCGTGCTTTGGTATCAAATTTGCTTTATGTTGCGGTCGTGTGGAGGTAACAAATTCCCCGCCCCAACCCCTCTATTAGGCTGACAGCGTGCTCAAGCTACGTACACCGATTAACTGGTGTGTTTACGTGTCAGAAGCTCTAAGGGCAACTTAGGCACGCGCCTCGCATGCCTTATCGCCCCTATCCACAAGGCACGAAACTAGGATGCCTTCTTTCCTTCTGTATCGCGTCCTTATGGGACTTTAAACGTGACTCTCCACATTCATGGCAACAAAATAACAGTAAATATGTGCTCCACTTTACTGTACTACTTGAAGAATATTTATTGAAATTTCCTTTGAAAAATGGTCCATAAATAAAAATTTTATTTATTTACAACTTAGAGACAAAACAAATTCCAAACAAAAGCGCCAAATAATGAATTTATTTATCTCTTCCTCAACATTATTAAGTAGTTTTAATACAGTAATATTTATTGAAGCTCTAAAGAATAGGCTGCTGATGTAGGTGGATGGCCATTAGAATGTAGTTATCTGTAGAGACATCCGATTTTTGAGAAAAGATTTCAGCACCTGTTATATTTCAATACCCTACGGACATATAAACCGTTTTATTGTCCTTATTTGTACGCACACCCAATTTTCGTGATAAGATTTCCAAGCAGGATTGATTTCAATACCCTAAGAGCCATTCCAGCTGTTTTCTTTGCGTGATTGGCCGCTTATCATCGGGAGGAGAAGTTTCTTCACTTGACTGACCAATCAGAATTAGGTTACTCCAACTGTGCATATCTCTGATTCGTGGGAAGACGCGTGGGAAGTAAATCATCCAATCACAAACGTGGATCTGAGTTAAACCGTTTTGAAATGCATCTAGATGGGAAATATTTTCGCGAAAATGAAATGTCCGTACTTACTGGCAGCGTGTTTATGCTAGAAGACATTTATCTTCTTTGCTGGCTACTCAGGGCAAGGATACTCCATATTCTAAGTCTGTGATTCGCGGGCAGACACCTAAACTGCGCGACACGTAAATCATCCAACCACAATTTTGGATCTCACCTCATCGAACCACAAAAGTGGATCTGCATCCAGCCACAGTGGATCTGACCTAAACAGTTATGAATACATACATGAAAATTTCAGGAGTTCAATGACCTGTACTATCTGCAGTCTTACGTACAAATATGCCTAAATCAACTGCACATTGGATGTCTGCTGTGACAGTGGAAGGCGACAATTGGCATCGTTCTTCAGGAGGTGTCAAACACCGTGTGGACCAATGCCTAAAGTTAAATAAAGGAACGTGTTTTAGATCCTAGCTTATTTCGAAATGAGTCTGCGAAATCTTGAGGTCTGTACGAATCAGTTACCGCCAGGGAAACCCATTGAACACTGGGCCTCACATGTACTGCCTCACATAACTGGGGCGGTACATCTGTCAAATGATAACGCAGGTGTCCTAAAGCCAGCTCAGCGAGGACAGAAACCTCGCGTGGAGCAAAAGGGGAAAAGCTGGCTTGATCCCGACTCACAGTATGTGTAGGGGTGCTCGATTCCAACACCGTACAGGCATACCAGCAAGTTCCTTTTGTTTATTGGTGGCGTGTCTCTGAAGTAAATAATTTTTTTTACTTGACTGGCCAATCAGAACATGGTTACTCCGATATTGTACGTCTTTTATTCACGAGGAGACACGTAAAACGCGTAACACTCTAGATTACCCAGTCACTAGGGCCACCTTTTTTCACGAAAAGATTTCAGGAATACTTGTACTCCAAAACACATCAGCTCGGATCCACTTTTGTGATTTTGTGATTTTATGATTTTAAATGTCATGCATAGTTGGGTCCAGGGATGCGATTCTCAGAGGCATGCGTTGAGTAGGCGGTAGGCGGTAGTAGTACGGCGTGCGGCCACCTGTGAGCCCGCGCTTTGCATTCTCGGATACAAACGAAAAGCCACATGGAGGAGTTCGCCGTTCAATCCTGAATATCATCAATTTATAGGCACCCCAGACAGAATGCTATGCTTGCTGACAAATCAGGAAGTAATTTTGGGGCACGTGAGTTAATATAATGTGTTCTAAATTTATGCTATACCAACAGAGTTGCGACAGACAAGATGGTTGTCACCCGAGTAAACATAAAGGCGTATATTTCCGTTTACGAAAAGATTACGGGTTCTGTAAAACGTATTTATGTACAAAATGAATGTTAGTGTACGTATAAGTAAGAGGAAATGGTTCAATTTACGCGCACGGTCATAATACAATAATAAACACCACTTAAAAAATGTGATAAATATCGACTTGTTCATGTATATGACATTTTACACCGTAATCTTGCAATCTGTGTGCGCAGCTAAGTGGGTTAGTGCGTGGATTCGCGCTGTGTGAATTTAGGTTTATGAGTTCAAATCTTCGTTGTATAACTCCAAAATTTTTAGCTATTTTATGTGATAAATTAATACTGTTTAAAAAATAAGTTAAAGCCAGAAAACGTTCATTTATAGAATATCTTTGTCTTAAAGCAATAATACTAACAAATAACACAACGCAAAGCTAAATCAAATAACCATAGGCAGCCGATTTCACTGTGCAGTTGATTGCGTATTATTGCTTTTACACAAAAATATTCTTGACATAAACGTTTTCTGGCAATAACTTAAGTTATAAACATCAATACTGTTTCACTGAGCTACGCACTCAACTGACGAGTTGATTGTGAAGAAACATAATTTGAGCTCTGTTAGTCATTAATGTCAATCGACACACATAAAAGCCTAATTTTAGTATTGTGATATTTTTACCTTCTTTTAGTTTTCTAATCGTGTAAGTTTGTTTAATTACGGAAAGCACAATATTGATTTATATGCTTGTTAAAGGTAACTATTTAAATAATTTAATAATGTTTCAATTAGTCGCGTAAATGTCCGTGTGCGTGCGTGAATGTAAATATATTACCTTGTTTTTTTTTTTTACATAAGCAGTGCCGTTACTAATATCATTTTCCATACACTAATAGTCTAGTACTCAGAATCTTCAATAAATGAAATTTTAAGGGGGAAAAAATAATATTAGTACTTTTTGGATGTACCTCAAAGCACCTGCATTTAATATTTGATCGAATTTGTAGCCCTACCAACTGCGGAATGTATGCCATTTGCGAGTTGTTTTCGCCTGTCATTTACAATTTTCTGTGAGCACTTTAGGCAACGCGTGGGTATGAACTGATGCAATCATTCTTCTCTTCTGCTATTGAAACTTTTATGCCATTGAAGTGAGCACAAATTGGATATCGTGTAAGGACAACTTAACAAACAACAATCGGAAATTGGGCGGTGTTTATGACCACGTGGGAGATGATTTTTACTGTTGCAAGAGACCGGAATGTTGTCTGCCATTGTTTGGTAGAACTTAAAATAAGAGAAAATGGTTTAACGCTAGTACGATAAATGCCATATACTGACATCACAGTTTATTTCGTTTCACGACAGTGTGCTGTATCAAAATATTATCATTACGAACTTCGATGGAGTGCACTTAGGCAACTCATCCACATCTCACACTGTGAAATTAGTATAACACATTATAAACTAACATTTTAAAACTACGTATTATACAATTGTTTCATTGAAATAATTTCACTTATTGAATTAGTTACATGAAACAATTTCACTGATTGAATAAGCGACGGCCTACTGCAGTGGCTAATTAAATACTTTTTTAATTGAATGTAGCCAAATAATTATGTGGAATAAACATATTTACGATAGTTTACTATTCATATTGCGCAATTTACAGTAACGTAAATTAAGCAAAAATATTTGCAGGTAACCACCGGGCTTGAACACGTACACCTTTACCAGTTTGATTTTGGGCCGTTACCTTACCGTTGTTCTACTAAGCCAAGTTCAAAAATGTGCGAAGAAAATATGTGTGTTATAGTTATTACAGAAATCGTGAAGATTCAAATGTTATGCTCTTACTTGTCGTTTCTTGGTTTAACTGGTACCGACGTTACACCCAAACCGTCTTTTTTTTATCAAAAATAAATAAATATCGGCGATAGTCAGACCTACAATAATATGTCGCGAACGAATCCTTGAGTGAGTGTTTTTGTCTCAACATTGACCACTAGGCGTCACACCTGGCGCAGTTCGGCAGCCCTGGGAGGCTACAAGCAGGCGGTAGATGTGTTCACGCTTACCCGTGTTTCTGGCTGTCTGGGAATACCGATCTCAATGAACGGCGGGTAGTCGGGAGCCGTGAGTCACGCCGAGGCGAAACTAGACATCTGAGAATAGCGCCCCTGCCCACGAATCACGGAAACTCACTGTCGGAGTTACCTAATTCTGGTTGGCCCAGTTAGGTAATGAACTGTGTCCAGACAAAGACACGTGGCCAGTAACCAAATAACCAAAGGAAAACTGCATGTGCGCTATAGGACATTGTAATCTAGCCTTCGCGTAAATCTTTTCGCGAAAAACAGTTGACCCTACCAATCACGAAAGTGGGTCAGAGCTAAAGTGTTATGAAATACAACTGGTCGTAACATATTTTCACAAAATTCGGGTGACCCTATATATTCGCGAGTACAATTACCTGTAGGCTAGACTTCACAGTCTTATGCACTATCATACATATGCCAACTGTGTATTGGTTGATTGTTGTGGTAGTAAATGGCTGTGGTTGGGCGCACAATTTATAGCATGTTTGTTATTGCCTCATTTTTCTTCAGGTGGTGTCAAACAACAAGTCAACAAATTACAAAAGTAGCATGAAGGTACACGTGTGTGAATTCCAACTTGTCTAGAAATTAACCCACGAAAATCTCTGGTCTCTATTCATAACTACCCTGAGGCGATGTAAAAAATGCTGTCTTCTAAAATATGTTGTGCATACACACAAATATATACTTACACACATGTATATATATAAGTATGGACACCCAAATTTAGCGAAAAGACTTCCTCACATGCTACTCTTCAACACCACGCAGGCACACCAGCAGGTTCCTTTTGTTTATCGGTGGCTTGTCTCTGCGGGATTTCATTTTATAACTTGACTGGCCAATTAAAATTGTTACTCGGATTTTGTACGTTTTTTTATTCACGAGGAGACACGTAAGATGCGTAACACCCTAGATTATCCAATCACTAGGGCCACCTGCTTTCACGAAAAGATTTCAGGACTACTTGTACTCGAGAATATTATAGCTCGGATCCACTTTTGTGATTGGATCATTTGAAAGGTCAAGCATTGCAGGGGTCTGCCGACGAATCACGGGAACTCACTCTCTGAGTTGCCTAATTCTGATTGGCCCAGCTACGTGACGAACTTTTTCCAGACACAGACACGTGGCCAATAACCAAAGGAAAACTGCATGTGTGCTATAGGACATTGTAATCTAGCCTTCGCGCAAGTCTTTTTGCGAAAAACTGGTGGCCCCTACCGATCACGAAAGTGGGTCAGTGCTAAAGTCTTATGAATAGAGACCTGAAGAATTTGTGGATTAATTTTGTGACAGTCTAGAAATCAAAACACTAGCGTTTATTAAACTTTAGCCACTGGTCCACATGGTGTTTGATACATCCTGTAAAACGGTGTCCAATTTTCTACTTCCAATGTGACAGCAGGCAAACAATATGCCATTGATATCGGCATATTTGTGCATAAGACTGTAGAGTCTATCTAGGGTGGAGAACATTGAACTCGCGAATTTTTCAGGTCTATAGTTATGAAATACAACTGGTCATGGCATCTTTTCACGAAATTCGGGCGTCCCTATATATATATATATATATATATATATATATATATATATATATATGAAACTATGACTGGAGTTATATATGGAGTATATATATATATATATATACAGAATTTCCGGAAACTCATTTCCAAAATTCCAGTCATAGTTTCTTTGTAACAATATTAACACTAATGCCCTACGCACGTATTTTTTATCAAAAAATTGTGTCCAAATTAGCGGTGTGGAACACCTGCAGAACAGAGCTGCTCGATCGTGCGTGTAAAGGCTGTTCACAATAAAGTGAGCACTTTTGAAATCAACCTTAGAAATAAATCACTGCCTCTGCTCACATATATTTTAACGGGTGCAATGAGTGACATGTGCCCAGTAAAGTTGGTATCGATGGATGGGAAAGTAGTTTCGTATATCAAAGTCGAATAAAAAGAGTTAGGTAACTATTTGTGGTAACTTAAGTGATTTATTTCGCTTTATGGTTTTTTTATGCATCGAAGTGTGAAGATGAGAAAATTTGTAAGATGACTTTTCTAATAATTTCTCAGGTTCATTTGACCGACGCATGAATAACGTGATGAGGTCCATGACAATGTTAATTTACATAAGGCGGAAGAACACACAACGTGTATACAAGTAGATCTTAAGCAGGGATTTCAAAAGTTCTCAATTTACCGTGTGCAGCCCATACGGAAAGTTGCATAAGATGCAGACGCGCAACGTTTCGCATGTAATAATTTAATTTCGCGCGCCTACGACCTATGCAACTTGAACAACATGACATATCGCACCACATTGTTCTCCAGGCGTTGTACGCCGCGAACTTGAACACAATTATTTGATATGCAAATACGTTTCCAGCTATGAGAGTATAAGGCTTTTGTGTTACTATTGGTCCAAAAAACTATGTAAGGAGTTTGGGCACTGAGTTCCTCAACATTCTCCATATTTATGTGTATGTTTGCACATAATTCATATGGAGAGAGCTGCCAAACATGGTTTTACCCACGTTAGTATACACTTACGTTCACGCCCAAATACACACATTTGTTAAACCGATTAGAGGTAACGTCAGCGAGTATTATAAGAGACATTGGGTGGAATTCGCCACCATACACCAAGGAACGAAGTTTTTCGGGTTGCGTCTGTGTAGACTAATGGTTAAGACACACACTAAAAAAAAAAAAAACTTTTTTAGTGGTTATCAAATAAAACTTCTTTAGTGACCACAAAATTCTTTTACAAATATGGAAATGACAAAATATTCTGTAGTGGCAACAAAATCTTTCGTCATTCCTGTATTCAGTGGAGACTAAAAATTGATGTTTATGGTGACCAATAACTTCACTGTGTTTGTAGGCAATAATGTGTTCGTTAGTCGCAGCGAAAATGTTACGATGATAGCAGCAGTACTAGATAGTGAGGTTCAAAAACGTGTTCTGCAGATTGTGGGCTTTATACGTAGGTATGACTATGGCCTAACAAAAACTGAACACTAAATTCAACGTAGTCGTGAATGAGATTCGAATCTTGGACCTTTCAACTGCGAGCTCAGCGTGCTACCATTACGCTACCTTATTCATCGTTAAATCGCTTTCATCAGCACGTATTTCACTTAAATCTAATAAGTGGCACAAGCAAGACTGGCACATTTGATCTCCTAGAAAGTTAATTTGTGTCAAACACCGTGCGGACCAATGGCTGAAGTTTAATAAACGCATGTATTTTTAATTCTATATTGTCACAAAATGAATCCGCCAATTCTTCAAGTCTCTAGCTATAGTACATCGTAGAAAGCAGTACAGTAAAATATATTTATTTTTATTTTTAGTACAGTTGCCATCCCTGGTCGGGAGTAAACAAGGGGTGGAATCTTTTATGGTAACAGGCGAAACACAATTTTTAATTGAGGTTCACAACCGCTAGAGGGTGTCGTAGTAGTTGATGTTTGTTTACGTTGTCGTTTGTAATGGCGGAAACGCTGTGATAATAGAGGAATTTTCGTTAGTGCGGTTGATATTTCAAGAATACTTGTTCTTCATTTCCGTAATGGGTGCAAAATAGGGAAGAAGAGGCCTTGTTGTGTCCCAGGATGTGCAGACAAACTTTTTGTAAGACATCGGTTTCCACTTAGAGACGAAGTTTTCGTGCGTGGTTACATAGGATAAGGAATCCGAAGTTACAAAGCTTAGTTAAGAAGAAAGTGTATGGCAATTATCTAGTATGTGAACTGCACTTCAATCATCAATGTATAAATCCTGGGTCGAAGAGTATAATAATTTATTCCGAGCCTTCACTACTTCTTCCAGGTTAAGTTGAATGTCATGATGTATTCTTCGCCCGAGTATATAAAATTCACTGTAGGCCTAAGTAACGTCCTTTTTTGTAGTACGCGTTTACTGATTCAAATTTACTAGTCACAGCTTCCTTTATTACTTTGCGATCAGCTGGAGGAACTGGCCGTTGCTCGATTCCATTCAGGCGGCGTTCTACTTCGCAGGTCTGCGCAGTGCAGTTAGTCTTCACTAATTCTAGCTCCACCCTGACCACTGCTACATCCTGACAGATTGTAACCAAATCCGCTGTAACCTGACAAAGGTTAGCGTTCATGTCCCCTCTTAACTCAGCTACTTGTCGCTGTACCAGATCGCTGTGTGTTTGAAGCTGGGATTGCAGCTGAGTAACCTGTGCGGTTTGTGCCTGCAACTGTGTTTGCATTTGCACACTTCGTCCCTGCAACTGCGTTTGCACATTTTGCATTTGTGTAGCCTGTGCCTGCATCATTTGCATTAGCATAGCAAACTGTTGTGTGATGTCCGTAGGACATGTAACACTCGCCGCTGCCCCTGCCGTTGTTTGCGGTTCAGTGTTTGCTGTAGTGTCTGACGCAGATGCAGTGTTATCAACCTGGCTGGTCAGTGACATTTCCTGACTAATCTCTACTGTTTCCTCCATTTCAATAGTACACTGCAAAGTTCTGTAGTTTATGGATGTAAGTGTACGTAGGTCGTACTGTGTTCTTGTTCGCCTACTCATTTACTAGATCCACACTTTCCTTCCAGCATAATTCGGCCACCACGTTATTGGCGCTAATATGAAATATTATACTGTAGAACTCTGTCTGGTATGTAAACAAGTTTATGCCTGCACTTTAGGGCAACTATGGGAAATATACTGTAAAAGCGGGTTAACGGACGTGTACTGTCACAAAGCCCCGGGTAAAGCGCCAACATAAAATATTGCTTATATTTCGTATAAATATGTAATATAGTATGTAGGGAACTGTGAAGACCACACACAAGGCCTCCTCGTTGCGATAGCCAATATGAGATATAATCATACTATATTCAAATAGATATGTGCTGTGTATGGTGTAGAATTAGCATACGCAACAATGGGACAACACATATAACACTTGAGTGGCCAGGCTGCACAGCGGACTTGCAATAAATCAGTGGGAAAGGATGTGGTCTTACCTAGGCTGCCTCTGTATAACTGCCCGGTGCAGTCCTGGGCCGGTAGGTGAACAAATTTACTACCTACCATTATCACCCTCTATAAACTAGCATTTGGCACGTACATCATTTATGTACGTACGTCAAAATAAGACAGACAATTGAAAACTCTAGCAAACACATATGCAAGACACTGGGTAAGAAATAGGTCAACTTGATACTGTAGTAAAGAAAACGACAAAACAGATACGCCCTTTGAATACATTTAATTAATTTTACTTCTCGTTTCCTTTTGTATTGTAATTGTTTAGATCAGTAAATAATTAAAAACCCTGATGCCAATATGAGAAAAGCTATAAAGACAACACACTATCCTAACAACGCTAAAAGTGGTCATGCCTAGCCTACTTGAACCCTTTCACGGTTACGTGACATAGCTTGCCAGAGTCTGAATATACTGGTTTCAAAATCAATTTAATTAAACTGATCTCTGTAGTAAATATTACGTTAAAACAAATTGTGCTCTCACTAAACCGTCTATCTCTGGTAGAAACTACTCTTATCACAGGTTTTTCAGTGGGCGTATGTGTGCTGGAAATTTACGTACTTATAAAAATCAAGATGGCATCGCTTGTGTACTGATACTAACGGACATCAAATTGAATCAAACTGTAAATAAAATGATGTCCAGATGACAATGTCAGATCTTTTTGCTAGGACTTATCTTTTAATCACCAAGCGGATTGAAGGTAGGATGCTCTTGCAGGATTTGGCGTAGCAGGATTCAGGTGGAGATACGTGGAGCTCCGCTCTACACGTACGTAGACGGCGTGTTTCAACTATCTAGCTCCTGACCACTTAACCTCGCGAATGGGCGACCATTGACACAAGCTCCATTGCTGGTAACAAGTTTAATTAAAAGTTGGTTCAGGGACACGTCTACACACCCTAAAAACGATTTAAAGTCCTACCTCTCCCTCCACTTCAGGCGGGAGGTCCTGCCCTACATCTGACGTCGTTGGAAGCTGCTAGCGAAGAAAGTGTTAGTCTCTGCAGGCTGACGCTATCTTAAGGGGGCTTATTGAGCCAGCCAATAAACAATCAGGATTTAAACCTGCGAGCCAATGGGGATCAAAAATATTCAAACTACCCACATGAACCACTTCTAACGACCTAAATGAAGAAAAACCAAAGAATACGTGATCTCGGAACTGAGATATAATATAGTAAAAAGTAGAAAGAATCGAGATCGCACCAAAAATAAATATGAATTATATAAAAATAAATACACAATGAAAACTGAACTTGCCTATCAAATTTACACATAGTTATTATTGCCACCATAATCTAATATTTAAAAGTCTTACGTGTAAATAAAAATAAAATAAGAAAAAATAAATAAAATTTACATAGGCCTTTGAAATCATATAAGTGCCATGTGCGAAAAAATATTACATTAACTCTTGCATGACAATAGTGTAGCAATAAGAACAGGAAAAATAATATAAGTTTATTGTTTGCCTAAAAATCTTATTTTCATGGGTGTTACAAAAACATATATTTACATGTCATGAACAGCAAAAAAAAAAAAAACACAATTATAATAGTGATATTTGGAATTCTCGCCTCGTGTGAGTTCAAATCTAACGCCACAAATTTTAGTTCGGGTTCACAACCACTAGGGAAGCTGAAAACAGTGTTTCGTTTACCAACATGGCAGATACCCTTCTGTATACGCCCTCTGTATTCTATGGGAGTAAACTTGCGAGTGGCTTTTAGCACCGGTAGACAAGCTGTTGGCACACCTGCTCCTACACGGTCGGCACCTAGCGGCAGGTAGCGAAACTTTTTGCATCTTGTTTGTATGGCTTCAATCTCATGTTTACAACTAGAGCTCCTTTATAGGCTGAAATTATGGGGTAGGGTGCGCGGCTGGTCATTGTCAGCGTCGCCCCTGCGAGGTTTCGAACTAAAGCTGAACAGATGTGTTTATTTAGTTCAGCCATCCGACGAGAAAAGGCGATAAGAACGAAATACGTCCTTCCAGGTAAACACATGCGCCTGGATTCCAGGAATGGCAATAATACTTCCCCAAGCGGAACGCGTAAGAGAAAGAAGGGGGTGGAGAAAAAATTCTGCTTGCCTCACTGGGGAGGCAATGAAAATAGCTTCCCTCAATTCCCCTTCGGTGCTACACGATATATCTGACGCTTCGGCTTACTAACAGAGAATTTACAGGAATATCGGTTCTCACATCGGAACTCAAGGGTTTCTATTTTTGCCTTGATTTTAAGAAATAAGTTATGGAATATTGATCAGATAACCGCAGACTTCAGAGACGAAAGAGGTGAACAAATGTGATATATATATATATATATATATATATATATATATATATATATATATATATATATATATATATATCATATATATATATATTTTCGTAAGGAATTGTCTGCCGAAGTTTGTCTCCATTTTTAGAAACACGTGATATATATATATATTATATATATATATATATATATATCACGTGTTTCTAAAAATGGAGACAAACTTCGGCAGACAATTCCTTACGAAAATATATGTATCTATGTATGTACAACGCGTCCCCTAAGGAGATTATTAAGGTAGCTATGCACCCCCAAAATATAAGTTTTCAGATGCTTTTATTTGAAAATATCATAAACCACTTGTTATTAAGCAACAAATCTGTGAATGGTGTTTTGTATGAAGGAGATCTTCGAAGTCTTAAAACGCGGTCGTTAATATCATCCCCCTTCCTTTCGTAGGTGACTGTTGGCACCCTATGTTTGCATCAAGCTATGAAACACTAAGTTCTAACCAAATTTTAACACAATTTGTTAATCAGCAAATCTAAATTAACAAAAATATTTATATACTCGGAACACTCTCAGTTGAACAGTTTGAGAGATAATTCATGTTAAACATTCAAAACAGGATATCTGTTGCATGCAGGAACGCAAACCACATAACAGAGTAATTCAATTTAAATGAGAATTTTTCAGGGGCGCAAAGCTCCCTTAATAACTTCAAGAGCAAAGTTGTACTTAATATTTTAGTCTTATATTTTCGTTAGGAATATACTTCCGAAGTTGTGTGTGTGTGTGTGTGTATGTATATATATAGAGCTACAAGTTTTTCTCGAAAATATTTTCACGGAAGCTGGACTTCAATAGCCTATGTACACACTTCCAGTCTTCATTTATATATATATATATATATATATATAAAATTGAAGTACGCGAATTCCAAGAATTATTTTATCAGAAGCATAGAATTGTCAGATCTGTACATGCTGGAGCTGCAACTGCAAATCCATTGGGTTTTGCCAATGTGAGAAACTTATTTTCCTTCGACTTGGCTGAAAGACGTAAAGATATGAGCTGAAAACAGAAGTGCGTAATTACATTTGTGTAATTCAGAAACTTACATATAACGAAATAAAAATTTTTAGAACGGTTCAAGTGGCAGGGGCAGAGTGACTTTTAATGTGATCCCGCTCGTACACTGTCATATGTGTTTTATTTCGTATATTGATTTATATGCCCCATTAATTTGCAGTAGAGTCACGTACTACTACGCAACTAATACTGTGTAATCATACTTGAACATAAATATTCATAACGTAACGAACTGTTTCATAATAAATATGATCACAACACCTCATCCCCCCCCCCCCTCAAAAAAAAAAAGGTTAGAGAACCTTCTTCTGAGAACCAAAGTTCAGTTGCGAGCAACTCTGTGCCGGAAACTTTTTTTTTTAAGGAAAATCCCGTTGCATCAGTTCCCTTTGTGCACCGTTATATTTGTTTGTAATGTTAATTTCATTTTCATGGCATAATTCTGAATTTCAAGAGCTACAGATTAAACGAATTTTCGTAGGGTTACAAATGAAACACACATAACAGATACATACAATACAAAGAATACAATCAAGTTTTTTCATAAAAAATATCAACTCCATACGTAAAATTAATATGTAAAGTTTGCAACAGGTAAATATTTGTAAATCAAAATATTAATAATACTCAATGAAATAGATTAAAAGCAGGCAACTAAAATTTTAAGTCGTTATAAACTTATTGTGGATTTACCAAAGATCATGAAGGCAAACATGATAATCAGCTAATTGATTTGGATATCTACCCCCTTAAAGGGGTGAAATAGCCTCAAGTGTGCGGGTGCCTTAATTTGTTCCAATTTCATCTCAAAACTCTCCGCGCCCGCGGACAAAGGAACACGTTATTGCTTAGGAGAGTGGTCATTAGAGACACGTTGTCAACAATGATGAACGAGTTTGTTTATATTTTAATTTTCAAAACACATGCCCTTTTTACAATTAAAATACTCATTAAAAATGGAATGTAGTCTCGTTGATTCTAAAAATAGCTTGAGAAATTATGCAAACATCTCAAAGTGTTTGTTTCCTAAGCTCAAATAAAACCATCGTAGATTTTTATTGTCACAATGGCAGAAAAGAAGTCCAATTCATAAACACGCAGTAACTACCCAGCAAACACGAAATGTAAGGGCCAGAATCGGGCCGGTGCTAGCTAGCCGAATAACTATGGCCAGCTTATTCTGGCCCACTGGTTAATGCCGGAAGCGGGTCGATATAAATATGGGCTGACGGCTAACTGTTTGCTGACAGTGTCAAACATATCCTGGACTGGAATCGATAAGACACAAAACGGATACCTAATGGTTGGCGGGCCTGCGACGGGTGGATGTCGCCACGATGCCGGGACGGCTGGATGTCACCACAATGCCGGGCATGCGGCGACTGGATGTCACCACGATGCCGGACATGCGACGACTGGATATCGCTACAATGCCGGGCATGTGGCGGCTGGATCTCACAACGTTGATCGACCTGCGACGGCTGGATATCGCTACGATGCCGGGCATGTGACGGCTGGATGTAACTACGATGCCAGGCATGCGGCGGCTGAATATCGCCACAATGCCGGTCATTCGGCGGCTGGATGTCAACACGATGCCGGGAATGCGGCGGTTGGCTATCGCCTAAATGCCAGGCATGCGGTGGCTGGATGTTACTACAATGCCGGGCATGCGGCGGCTCGACATCGCCACAATGCCGGGCATGCGGCGACTGGATGTCACCACGATGCCGGGCATGCGACGACTGGATATCGCCACAATGCCGTGCATGCGGCGACTGGATATCGCCACAATGCCGGGCATGCGGCGTCTGGATGTCACCACGATGTCGAGTCTGCAACGGCTGGATGATGCTATGATACCCGGTCTTTGCTGGCTTGATGTCGCAATACTACTGGGTCTGTGGTGGCATGATGTCCAGACAATAAACTTTATGACCATGCAAAAAACATAATATTCAGTTAATTTAATTTACAACTCATTATATTATCAGAAATTATTTTGCTTTCCGAATGTGGCGTTCGCACCAAAGAACGTTGAGTTGGCAGTCCAGCATGCTAACCTATACTCCACGAAATAAGACCTTATTTCGTCCAGTAATTTAGAATATATCATGACACAAATTACTATAAAGAAATGTATAAATTCCACTAAAATATAAGAAATAATTTTTAAACACTGATTATTTAAAATTAATTTATTCTGAGGCCTTCAAATAAAATAGATTTTGGTAATAATATATATATAAATGATTTTAAGCAGAGAGATTTCTGTAATGGTTTACTTTGCATGCTTTCACTCAATCATAAAATATGGTGTAATTTTCTGGGGAAAATCATATATATATATATATATATATATATATATATATATATATTATATATATATATATATATGTCGAATGGTTGTACAAATAAAAAAATTCTAAGTAAACAAACGCTATGTTCTACCACGTGACAGATTTATAATCACCAAATAACAAGCTATATAAATAAAAAAATTGTAATAAAATTAATACTTTTAAAAATATTTTTAACATTTATTTTAATATGTATGAAAAGTTATTTGGTGATTACATATACATCAAGCAGTAGCCCACGGCAGTAGTTTACGCTGCAAGTTTTTCATTTGTACAACTTCGTTATTACATATTTGTTATTGCAGTTTGAGCAAAACAGAAGAATTTTGTAATTGACACAAATATATCAAGTGTAAACTTTATTTATTCAAGGAAAGTCATTACATACAACGCGTACAAGTTGAATAATATTTGGTACAAATAAAAAATTCTTAATTTTGTAGTATCAAACGTTCTTAATGTTAAAAATGTTGCGCATGAACAAAAAATCATTTTCACGAAGAGTAATAAGTTCTTCACTCTCCAGCACGAAGTCACAGCAAATACAGTATTTATGGTATCTGGCAAAAACATTCGCCATTAGATAAAAATATAACCATATAAAATAGTCAATTAGATGCTTGGTTCAAAGCCAACAAATTAAGCCTTAACCTTAAAAAAAACACATTTTATCCAGTTCCGTATTAAAAAGCAAAGAAATAGACTTAAACGCCCGCTATGATGCAGAAGAAGCCAGTGGAACTGAGAATACTAAATTTTTAGGACTGCATGTAGACAATAACATAAATTGGAACCTTCATATTGAACACATTTTACCAAAACTCAGCTCTGGCTGTTATACCCTGCTTAATATTGTAGACATTTTAAGCAGAGAGACTTCTGTAATGGCTTACTTTGCATACTTACACTCAATCATAACATATGGTGTAATTTTCTGGGCAATCTCAACTGACAGCAATAAAGTGTTTCGTATGCAAAAAATGGCTTTAAGGATATTATTTGAAAAAAAAAAAAAAAAAAAAACATCTGATTCCTGAAGGACTTTGTTCAAAGTGCTAGAATCCTACCACTAGCATGTGAATATATTTATGCTTCAGTTATGTTCATTTCCAAAAACCACAGTTTAATCCAGAAAAATGATACTGTCCATGAACATAAGACAAGAAATAAAGAAATAATTCATATACCTGTTGTCAACTTAAGAATGTCCCAAAAGGCGCCTTCTTTTTCTCCAAGTCAGTTGTTCAACAATCTACCCCATTACTTGCAGAAATTATGCTTAACAAATACGAAACTCTTCAAAAAAGAACTAAAAGAGTTCCTGATAAGCAAAACTTTTTATTCTGTAGACAAATATTCATCATAAACACAAAACATACTGACCACTACGTTATTTTAATCAAGACTAGGAACCCTCATGGATATTCAGTGTGAGCTATTGTGTGAATCCAATGGAATATGTGCCTCTGTTTTGGTTTTTATTTCTCTATAGATTGGAGTGGCCCGGGACGGAGCACAGACGTGCAGAAGAAATTGTAGAATGAAGATTAAATATAGAAAATTCAAGACTATTTGTATTTTATTTTATATTTGTTTTAGAATTCGATAATATTATAATACTTTGATGTTTTGGTATCGTTCTGCGAATAATGTGTTCATGCTCTGACTTGTCCGATGTCTTTGTACAAACTTGTACTCGAAAAAAGACCAAATGGATGCAATACATAAATAAAATAAGTAAATAAATAATATGTATTTATGAGTTACAGTGTACTGTATATACTGGAAAAATTTAGCAGTCATCAGTGTGACAGGGTGACATACAGGCTGCTAACTCTATTAGGAAGAAACAAAATTAATGAACGAATTTACATGACACCCAGAAAATTTATGTAGGTCTTATGTTAAACATATGTTAGATATTCATGGAAATGTAACTATATTTTATAGACAGGAATAGAAGAAACTAGGTACAGTTTATATATAATTGATGTATGTACTGTACATAAATGCGATGTACTAATTTATGTACATAAATATACAGCACTTGATAACCTTAATCAGAATTATATTCTCATGTGTTATATACATGAAATATAGACTCATTGGAAATTAAAAACTCTACATTTTTGTGAATAAGTATGTACGCCTTTCCTTGTATTTACATATATTAAAACTGTGGGTTATGTGTTTTGTAGATCCAATAAGCATATTCTTAAATCATTTACTCTACATATACTATACACAGTAACTGTCTGTAAAACGTTACTAGGCAGGTGTAAATAAGTTGTTGGCCGCCTTCCCGAGAAGACAAATATACTGTATCGGAATCGGCCCAGAATATACTTTGAGGTATTGGTGAAAGGTTGGCTGTGAGATATCAATCCGAGATAGTTTCGTTGATATCCATCCGTTATGCTAAATAAATCGGTGGGCCGTTGTCTTTATCCTAACGGGTAACACACTGTCTCAAAAAATACATCATGCTTTTAAAAGCTAGCTAACTTCTTGCCTATTCAAAACACTTTCTAACAGTTCGTCAGCAAAAAGACATTATATATATATATATATATAGATCAAGAGCCTTGTCCCGAAAATTATACTGGGCCAGGATCAAAAAGATGTTTGCAATCCCACTGAAAAGAAAAAGATGTTGTAACGGAATATATCTATCTGTTATCCTAACTAATACACCAGGCCTTTTTCTTTATCGTGACGGCTAGCATTCTATCTCAAGAAAGACGTGATGCCGTTGTCAGATGGCTATATTCTTTCTTGCATATAAACGACTGTGGCCGACAGTCCCGGTATCGCGCCGACAGATTGCTGACAGGTTGTGTTTGCTGGGTACTGCTCACCTCAGTGAGTGAATTCCCCCCCCCCCCCCCACATCCTATTTTTCTAACCATCACCCGACGTTAGACTCGGGACATTTTTTTCTGACAAACGGGAATGGAGACAGAAATGGCTACGTCACGTACCAAGGAACCATCCTCGTATTTACCTGGAGTGACTTCGGAAAGCAGTGTAAACTCCGATATCAGGATGGCTGAACTGGGACTCGAACCTGTGTCCTCCTGAGTGCAAGTCCATCTGGCCAGGAAGAAGAGGTGTAATCTGCGGGTATTCCAGTAAAAGTCAAGCCACCGCTTACCTCGTCCGTATTAATGCCACTTTAATCTCACGACCGAGCTGTGCATTCTATTTTTTTGCTGTATCGGCATACAATAGGCAAGCACGCATAAGAGATGTGGTGAGTGGATATCGTGACGGACGATGCCGCTGGTCGGCGGGTTTTTCTCGGGGATCTCCCGTTTCCCCCGACCTTGCATTCCGCTGCTGCTCCGTTCTCACCTCATTTCACCCTCATCGGCTCTCGAGACCCCGTGGTTAGGAGCCACCCAACTCTCTCAACCTTCAACACAACGAAATGAAGTCGCGGTTATTTTGATGTGCGCGTGCCCAGTTCTCTGACTGGCTGCGGGAACTGGCCTTGTGTCTGATTGGCTACTGCATGCTGGTTAAGGGTCCCTACTGGCTACGCTGCCGGCTGGCGAGTAAGTCACAAGGCCCTGATTGGAGAACGCCGTGGCGCCATGTTGCTTGTCAATGACGCCATTTCGCTAGCGCGTGCGCCTGGGGTGGAGAGATTTGGGCGGCTCTTAACATCGAGGTCTTGAGAACCGATGAAGGTGAAGTGAGGTGAGTATGGAGCAGCGCCGGAATGCCGGGGAGGAGGGGTAGAGGACCCCACGTGCGATAACCCGGGCGCCACGCCGCCGCGAATCGAACCCCGTTCGCATAGGTGGGTGTGCGGCTGGAGCTCGAGGAGCAAGCGGCTATTTCACTATTGCGTTCTTAAGGGGGCCGCCTACCTGACGCGCCATGGCACAGGATACAGCGAACTCTGAGGGCGACACTGGAACGCGCATCAAATGCCGCATCGCCACTATGCGCGAAGCACTGAACTAGCGCGCAAGCTTTTCGTCCAACCGTTTTTCTATGGGACTTTAAACGGTGACCATGTTATTTTACTGGCGGCAAATTTATTGCAAAGTTCAATGGAGGATTGTGTCTGACTTTCGCGTATATCGGGCAAGCACATTTTGACATACGGCTCTCTGAAAAGGCTGTTTTCAGCTATGTTGGAGGGCTTGGAAATAGTGGTTCTAACATGCGTAGTTTCATGAAAGCGACATTCCGTCATCGCCTGAAGTTTGTTTTCTTTTCGCAAATTAGCACATTGAACACAGGTGGAATAGTTTCGTCTAAAAAAGGCGGATTTCCTAACACAAATTCAACACATTTCAAGGCTCTAGTAGGCAGCCCCCTTATGTGTTCTGGTTTGTCGGCTTGTCTGTGCCGACATGATAATCCACGATTGCCCTCCTTCTTGTCGCGAAACGGCCCAGATTTGGATGTCCTTTGTGGGGGGGGGGGGGACCGGATCAGTTCTCGTTGCCATTGGGAAGTGTAGTCCCCATCAGTCAAAACCACAAAGCCCGGCAGACATGAAACGCTTGATCAGAGGTATTATAGACGACGAAACTGGGCAAAAGTCGTCATCGAGTGCTGCTTCGTTAAAATCACTCCTGTCTGCTCACCGATCAGTACACAAAACATCTTGGTGAATACAAAAATAGTTATTCTGATAACAGCTGCAAAACCGAATAATATGAATATTCTCTCCTGCGTATGTATTGTTTTCTATGCGAAGGCTATATAACCTGGAACAAAGTCACAATATTGTTAGTTATGATGTAGTGTATCCTATTTTTAAAAACCGAACTGCAACATTGCAAAAAAAAAGAATATCTCGTTATCCATTCTGAATAACCTTCACCACTACTCAACGCATGTTTTATGTTATTCAGTACATTTTGGTAAAGAGGAAACATTAGTGAATATAAAATTTACAAAATGTGATTGTTGCGTATGCTTGTGTTTGACGATCATATGCATTAATTAAAGAAGGCCGAAATTGTTATTATAGGTTGTTCACGGTAAAATTACTGCTTTTGAAAGCCCTGCTTAAGATCTTCTTGTAAGCATATTGTATCCTTCCGCGAAATGTAAAATCAAAATTGCCGTGGACCTGATCACTTTATTCATGCGTCAGTAAAGGTAAACTGTAAAATTATTAGAAAAGTAAATATTTTACAAATTGGAAAATTCATACACTCATACGCCTTAAAAATAATATGAAAAGAAAATACACTATGGCAGTAATGACAGATGTTTACCAATCACTTTTAATTCAACGATGAGACATGGAACTACTTTCCAGTTTTCTTTACCAACTTTACTGGGCGCATGCCACAATATGTGCCCGTTAAAAAATACATGCAGGTGGGGACAGTGACACTTTTCAAAGGTTGATTTCAAAAGTACTCACTTTGCCGTGAACAGCGTGTAATAAACGTTTACCCATCGCTGTTAATTGGACATTTCTTTAATGTCGCCGTGGCACAAATCATTTCGTTCTTCCTATTATTTTCAGCGTAATATAACTTTTGGTTGCAGCAACATTGCTTAGATAAAAGTATATAGCAATATAATAAGATAAGAATTCGTAAATGGTTAACATTATTAACTTTGTCACAACAGTAATTTCTTACTAGAACATAAACCGTTAAAGAAATGCGTGTATAGAAATTTTTGTGTTGCAAGAACTTAGGAAATGTAGTGATTGAGCCAATGATGATGAAAATGAGACCGTAGTTAAGGAGGTCTGAATTGTCCTGTTCACGGCTAACATCCTAAACCAACATTACTTTATGTACCGAAGACAGTGTTTAATTTAATATATTTTTTATATCCAAGATGGTAAGAGGGTTATATTTTGAAGTTTTATCAAAAAAGTATTAAACCAAGCCTGTAATATTTCGGTTACAAAACAGTCATGGCGATAAAAATTTATACTGACTAGGTGTTGTAAAATGGCGGATAGAAAGCATCAACGATAACCTCGTAAAATTAAAACACTGTGTTTAACTTTTAAAGCATTGTATGAACACCAAATGTTGCTCATACCAGCTCACAAGCCTAGCAAAGCAGTTTACGTGTGCCAATTGCACGAATATTTATAGATAGAGACAGGTTAATTTCGAGAAAATTATTTATGGCCATGCTAGATTTCAATATCCTACGTCCACAAACACGAGTTCCTTTTGTTATTCGCGGCGTGTCTACGTGAGAAGACATGTTCCTCTTTAACTGGACCGATCGTAATACGGTACTCTGATAGTGAACATTCATGATTCACGTATAGACACGTGACGCACGGGACATTAAAAATCATCTACCCACTAAAGTGCATATGAGCAAAAGTGTTTTCGAGTACAACTGGTATTCAAATCTTTTCGCGGAAAACACCTGTGCTTATTTATAGAGCGTAAGGTATTCCCACTTAGCGAAAGAGAACAGCAGTTGTCTTTATCTTCTACTGAATACATATAATATGAAAAACGTTGAGTTGAGAGACTGGGTGACTCTTAACAACGAGGTCTTGGGAGCAGATGAGGGTGAAACGGAGTGACAATGGAGCAGCGCTGGAATAAAAGGGCAGGGGAAACGGGAGATCCTCGAGAAAAACCCGTCGACTAGCGGAATCGTCCGGCACGATTCCCACGTGTGAAAACCTGGCAGTGACGTCGCCAGTAATCTAGCCCGGTCCACCTCGATGTCTTATGAACGGAAGTCCGACGGCATAAAAAATGTGCAGGGACGCCGGGTTTTTGCGAAAAGGGGCTCATGTACGGTTACATTTCAAACCATTCTAGCTCATATCGACTATCGTTATTGATATGTGTAAATGTTAACCGAATTTTGTTTGGTCCAGTAAAATTTCATAATGTGTTCACACAAAGGCACGCGCTCAGTAACCCGAACGTAGAGACCTGAAAAATTCGCGACCTACAGGCTAGCCTCTACAGTCTTATGTACAATTATGCCGATATCAACTACACGTTGGTTGTCTGCTGTCACAGAGGAAGGCGACAATTGGACACTGTCCTCCAGGAGTGGTTAAACACCGTGTAGGCCAACGGCTGATGTTTAGATACCTGAAAAATTCACGAATCAGATGACCTGCAGGCTAGATTCTACAGTCTTATGTACAAATATGCCGATATTTAGAGACAGGTGTTTTTGGCGAAAAGAAGTCAGGACCAGTTGTACTCCAAAACACTTTAGTTCGTATGCACATTCGCGGTTTGGAAGTTTTTTTAATGTCATGTGCCTCAAGTCTCTGTCCGCGAATCAGGGACGTCAAGTATCGGAATATTTTATTACGATTGGCCCAGTCAAATAAGAACATGTCTTCTCACGTAGACATCTGGCCAATAATCAAAATAAGTTGTAGTTATGGACACAGCATATTGAAGTCTACGATGACCATAAATATTCTGGCGAAAAACACCTGTCCCTACCGATATCAACTGCACATTGGTTGACTGCTGTCACAATGGAAGGCGACAATTGGGCATCGTTCTCCATGAGGTGTCAAAAACCGCTTGGACCAATTGCTAACGTTATATAAAATCACGTATTTTGAATTCAAGCTTGTCCTAAAATGAATCCAAGAATTCTTCAGGTCTCTACTTATGTTATATAAACTCACATGTTTTGAATTCTATCTTGTCCCAAAATAAATCCGCGAATTTTTCAGGTATCTACCCAAAGGAAAACTGCAGGAGTGTACGTAGGAAATTTAATTACAGCCCCATGGACTTCTTATCGCGAAAATTAAGTGTCCGTATTTACGTGGAACAACATAAATCCTTTCTGTGACAATTACATGTTACAAAATCATTACTTATATTGAAAGGGTCAGTTAACGGTAGATGTCCAGAATTGTTGCTAATTTATTCGAGGTCGAGATAGACTTGATAAACGCCTGCAGTTGAAGACCTTTTCCATTTGTGTCACACATTGTTGGACACCTTGGACGATGTTGAACCAATATAACGGACCTTCAAGGAAAAAAAGCGCTGAATCAAGTTTACCCGCTCCAAGGTAAAACTGTAGCAATCGCGAGATGAACAACTTACTGATGCTCGATACACAAAGAGCCGCAGTTGCTGACCGGTTAGCCTGCTCGCCTCCCAACAAAGGCGAAACGGGTTCAATCCCCAGTCGGGGCACTCCCGATTATTTGTTAAAGTGGGAATCTAGCCGGAAGATGCCACTGGTTGGTGGGTTTTCTCGGGGATATCCTGGTTTCCCCGCCCTTGTATTTCGAGGCTGCTCCAACCTCACCTAATTACACCCTTACCGGCTCTCAAGATTTCGATGTTAAGCGTAGCCTAAATCTGTCCACTTCACGCTGTGAAAGCTAATGCAGGTTGTGAGCGTATGATGTATTATAGAATACAGAGTTAATTCGCTTAGACCCATTGCAGACAAATATATACATAGGTAACGCACATGAGGGTTATATTTAGCTGGAATTGTACAGAGCGTGGCTCAGTGCCCAATTGTCTTGCGTGAAGGCAATTTGTTCGAAACGGTGGTTGCGGTCGTGAGTTGTGAACGGTTTATATTATTAAAGTCGAACACAAAGCGTACGACTCACTGGGTTGTGGCAATGAAGGAAGTGTTGAGTCATCTTCAGTACAGCAAGCATCAAAATACTTATTTACAGTACCTATAATATATTTTTTCCGATCAATATTTATATTTATTATTCAATATATAGAGACTGGTGTTTTCGGGAAAAGATTTCAAGACCAGTTGTACTCCAAAACACACTAGTTCATGTGCACTTTCGTGATTGGATGATTTTAAATGTCACGTGCCTCAAATGTCTGTCAGCGAATCATGGACGTTCATAGTCGGAGTACTTTGTTCTGATTGGCCCAGTCAAATAAGAACTTGTCTTCTCACATAGACACGCATCCAGTAATCAAAGGAAGTTGTGGCTGTGAGGGTACTGAATTATAGCATGAGCATAAATATTTTCGCAAAAAAAAAAAAAACACCAGTCGCTGTCAGTAGAGAATTCACATGCTATTAAATGCAATATATTTGATCATATATACTTTTACGTATATACGTATAAGTACGCGAACACACCAACGTTGTGTGGTGAACTGACTCAAGGTAATATTAGTTTCGCTAGTATACACATCGGCCACTTAAAGGTAGGAGCGCAATTGACGTCACATCTCTCTCGTGAGTGGCCGCAGTACATTGGGTTTCTCCCGGCTCCTCTCTAGTAACTGGTTCCTACTGCGTGCGCCGAGTGTGTGTGCAGCACCCAGCAATCACCATCTTACCTTGAAACACTTACACCATACACCACTGAAACACCATGCATCACATGTACACGAGACAAATATTTAAGGCCGCCTGTTTTTTCGCGAGATTCCACGAGTAGTTATGCTCCAAGACACGTTAGCTCAGAACCAACATCGCGGTTGGATGATTTGAACTCGCACACGTGTCGGGTGTCTTACAACCAATTACGGACATCCAATGTCCGGTAACATGATTGTGATTGGCCCAGTAGAGAAAAAAAAATGCCTTCTCCACATGCACGCAGCCAATACGCAAATTAAATTTGTTCAACCGGTGAATACATATTTCCTCGAAAAATAGCTAGCCTTACAAATAGTACAGTTCAGTACACACAAGACAACAACATATATCATTTTAAACTATATCTTAATCAATGTTTTAGGGGTCATGTTGACATTATTAATTATATTACATTTTTACAATATGGCTGTTGGCTGTTGCTCGAATTTAACCACTGGCAACGTAGTGCGGGTTTCGTTGCTTTGTTTTCCTATGGGTTCTTTATTGGTTGAAAGTCCGGCCGGCGTGTGTCTAAAAAGTTTTGGTACAATAAAAGCGAAACACCGCGGTACATGCGGATGAAGTTTGATTTGTCCTTAAACGAACTAGCGAAATTTCTGGGTCCCTAGTTATCGATAATCGATTAAATAAAAGAAGTACTCTCCTTTTTTTTTTTTGAACTTCTACCATTTACGTGCAGGCTGGAAATGGCCTCTCCAGTTATTTAATTACGTTAAAAAAGATGATGTAATAAAGGACAAAATATTTTACCACGACCGATGGTACAAATATACTGGGAAAGAAAATTTTAAACGAACGCGAAACTCTCTGTTATATACAACGGACGGAACCAAGTTAGCGAAAGAACTGAGGCATTATTTCAATGAAGTAAAATAATGGGAATTTACGTTTTCTCGCAATAAGATATAAAAAAATGCAGTCTAAACTTTTATAATTGAAGTGTCTATTACGTATTATATTACATAGCAAAATGAAATAACAACTCGAATAACTAAAAATGATAGCTATATTTGCCATGATAACCGTTTGAATCACAGCTAAATTTATAGTTTAAGGCGTTGCAAGAATGAAATATTTTGCTCGGAGCAATACTTATATCGGTCGTATAACCAGGGCCACATGTTTTTCCGCGAAAAGATTAACGCTGAAGCTAGACTTTATTACCCTATGTGAACACTTGCAGTCTTCATTTCGCTATTGGTCGGCTGTCTTTGTGTGAAGTGTATCTCTTACACGAGTGAGCCTATCAGAATTAAGTGACTCCAATAATGACGGTCCGTGAATAGTAGGCAGACAGGCAAGATGCGTAACAATTCTAATGAACGAATCACGAAAGTGATTCCGAACAAAAGGGTTTCGAAACACAACTTACCCTTAAATATCTCTGAAAAACAGGTGGCCCCAGGTACGAGACTCTTTGCCACAGAGTACATAAGTGCACAGAGATGAAATTACGTGGGAATTCGCGTGACCTAGGCCCTACCCAGTATCTGATTGGCTGCACGAATCTCTGGGAACGAGCTTAGTTTCTAACTGGCTACTGCGTGTACTGAAATATTCCCTATTGTCTGGGTTGCCAGCTGGAAAATCACGTTGCCATGCGCTGATGGGCGAACGTCTTTCGGACATGTTGTTGGCCAGTGACGCCATTTTAACGGCGTGTGCGGCTGAAGTTCATGGTATAAGCGGTTGTTTCGCATCTGTATTCTTAAGTATTCTGTGACACTGGCATTTAGCGTAATCAACATAAAATTATTTGTGCCTTATTTTACCGGCATCAGCTCTACGGATTACTAGGGCAACCTGATTTTTTTTTTTTTTTGCGAAAAGATTTCAGCACAATGTTTTCCAAAACACTTTAATTCGAAATCACTCTCGTGATCAGATCATTTGAATTGTTACGTGTCTTATCTGTTTGCCTGCCTATAACGGACGGTCAGTATAGCAGCAACTTAATTCTTATTGTTTCACTCGTGTAACAGACTGTCGTCACACAGAGACAGACGGCGAATATCCAATGGAGTAGAGAGGATAAATTTGGGCCACTCTTAACATAGAGGTCTTGAGAGCCGATGAGGGTGAAGCGAGGTGAGTATAAAGCAGCGCCGGAATGCCAGCACGGGGGGAGGGGAGGATACGTGAAATCTCCGAACTATACCCGCCCACTAGCTGCATCGTCCGGCACGATTACCACGTGCGAAAATCCGGGAGCTACCCAGCTGGGAATCGAACCCGGTTCGACTTGGTGGGAGGCGAGCTCTATAACCCGTGCATCACCACGGGTCCTCGCCGTCTCTGGTAATCGCCTGGAAGCTGTTTGAGTACTTCCCACGGCCATGACGCAAAGTTACCTGCATCGAATTTCCATTTACTTGGTTCTCGACCTCCCTGTCATGTAGCTCATTCACTAGGCACAACGAATACAATTATACTAACTCGGAGGTGCGAAGTCCGGCCATTTATATTTTGGCCATTCATATCCATATCATTTTAAATGTGCGAAATGTCCGCCACATTCCATGAGGTTCTGCTCATTGTAACCGGAACGCTTGATAGGTATGAGTAGAGATGCGAGAAATTTGCGAGTTCAATGACCTCTAAGCTAGACTTCGCAGTCTTATTTACTCTCATGCAGATATCAACTGTGTATTGGCTGATTTTTGTAATAATGAAAGTCGGTGGTTGGAAGCACAATTTATTGCGAGTTTGTTATTAGATCATTTATCTCCAGGAACGTCGACCAATAACAAAAGCAACATGAACGTATATGTGTGTGAATTCTAACTTGTCTAGAAATGAACCCGAGAAATTCTCGGGTCTCTAGGTATGAGTAGTAGGGAAATGGCGAGTTCAGCGCATTGGCGTCTGGCGTGAGAGCGCAGGAGCCGGCCAGCCGCCATGTTGTTACGTCCCCGACCGCCATCTTGGATGTCATTGACACATTACCAGAGACCTGAAAAATTCGTGATCTCAATTACCTGCAGGCTAGACTCTACAGTCCTATGTACACATATGCCGATATAAACTGCACATTGGTTGTCTGCTGTCACAGTTGATGGCGAAAATTAGACACAGTTCTCCAGGAGGTTTCAAATGCCATGTGGACCAATGGCTAAAGTTATATAAACGCACGTGTATTGAATTTTAGTTTGTCCCATAATGAATCCGCGAACTCTTAAGGCCTGTACCAATACGTATAGTATGTTATTGACTACTGTGTTCATGTATCTATTTCACAGCGAAGCGAGCTGTTGGCAGTTATAATTATAGACATAAAAAAATCTGAATTTGTCCAACCTATTGTTGAAAAAAAAAATTCCAGTCAGTGGTATAGCTACATGCATGATGCAGAACTTTACAACATACGTAATTTATTAAATATATTAAATACATATTTTCTATATATAACTTTAAGGCTGATAGAAGGATACTGCAATTATTTTTAAATAAATTTTTTCGTAAGGTTTTATCAATTTGTCGGGATTTTTTAAAATTTGTTAATGAAAAAAGGGAAATTTTAAGGGAAAATTACAAATTGTTAGGGAAAATAGCTGCCGAGTGGGGTAGAATTTTTAATGATTTTAAAATATTTTTTAAATAAATAAAAAATATTTTAAAATAATTCGTAATAATTTAAAAATAATTAATTTATAAATATTTTAACAATTTTAAATAAATGTTTTTATAAGAATTTTTAAAAATTTTTGATCATTTTTTCAGATTTTTTTTTAATTTTTGGGGTTTTGGGTTCGAAGGTCAAGTTCAAAGGTCACGGGTCAGGGGTTATAGGGAAATAACATCCAAGATGGCGGTTGGTGACGTAAAAACATGGCGGCCGGTCGGTTCCTGCGCTCCCACGCCAGAAGCCGATGCTCACAACTCGCCATTTCCCTACTACTGGTATTCTTCTCGAAAACACCATTCTCCCAGTCGTTCTTTACTTCCAGCCTAGATCACACATTGCTGTGCTGCATGACCCGCACGAAGGAAATATGTCATGTTTCTTGGCGTACACACCCAGACATTTCATCGCGTTTTGTTTTCTTCATCCCGTTTTAGTTTCCCTTCTACACGGGCGGGATTTACTCAACTGCACGTGATGTGTGACGCGTCCGGCAACCTGCAACAGCATGCATGGGTCATATAAATGTGCGCATCCACACATGTGAGAAATGAAATTGATGGGGTGTTGGAGATGGGATCAAATGCACATTTCGTCCAGGAAAGTACGGCCAGAAACGCATAGTTGAGGCGTGAAAAGCTGGGAGAAAAATGAGACACTGGGACTGCATTTGTTGCCACTAAGTTTACATGATCTTATTTATTTGAAGGCAGAATGTCCTCAAATACTTAAATACTTGACGATGTTTCCTTCGCGGTGAGACTAGTCTTGAAAGACCCACCGTATTAGTCCACTGCTCTCGAAACGGGACATATAAACGTGCGCCATAGGCACAGAATACTTTATAATACAGAATTGAAACAGCCACTTACGATGCACACGCCAGCAAAAGAGCGTCGATGGCCAGCAACATATCGGAAAGCTGTCCATCAAGGGGACTGTGGTGGTGTTCGTGCTTAGATAACTCGCCCCCCACCAAAGCGAACCGGGTTCGATTCTCGGCGAGGTCGCCCCGGATTTTCACATGTGGGAATTGGGCCAGACGATGCCGCTCGTCGGCGGGTTTCCTCGGGGATCTCCCATCTGCCCCAATGATAGGGTTGTATTACAACTGACATTATTAAGAAGTTGGCTTAATATTATATGTTTCTCTTCAAGAAAACAAATGTGATTAATTAGTACCAGAGAATAAGGAAAAAAATGTATCAAGTTACAAATCACGGAATAAAAGCTACTTTTGCCAGCACGAGTAGTAGAACCCACACCTCTAAACACAAGACTAACTTGACTTACGAGCTCTCCGCTTAGTGTTATAGCAAATAGCGATATAAACCAACAGAATATTAATTAAGATATTCTGCTAAGAAAAATTTATTTTTTATTTTATTTTAACGGTTCTGTGCAAGAGTAAAACATTATAATGAACAGTAGAAGATTACTAGCATCACGTGTTCTTAGAACTCGTTTTATTATGATTATCTGAGAGGTTGTAATAGTTTTACATTATTAAAACATGCAATACAATTCTTCTTGCACGCAAATACACTTTACATCACCCCTAATTTTTGCATAAACAGCTATATATGATTTAACGTTGTTGAGTGTCCACCATTTTTTAAGCTCATGGATGCGGGTCAGTATAGTATATACATATTTAGGTCTGTTACAAACATGACTCTTGTAGTTTTACAAACCATATTACAATACAATTTTTTGTACTTTTACAAACATTTGCAAAATTACAAACAATTTCTTAATAAAAATTACACTTTTTTTTTTGCAGTGTGATAAAACTTGATACTGTGTAGGGAAGCAACCAATGGACAAATGGCTCACGCTCGAGTATACAGGGGACAGTTAAGTCTAGCCTGAATCATCGAACTCAATAAATGTTCATGTGTATAATATTGGAACACCTCTTCTTGGTGAGGGGAAATCAGCTCTAATTCTGTTGAATGGGGTCGTACCCACGATTTACCGAACTCAAAATACGTGTGCTACTAAACGACCAAACATGCCAGGCATGAATCCAAACAGAACGAAAGCTTGGCTCCCAAACGAGAAATATTGGTATTTCATAAATTAATTAAGCTGAGGTTATGACTCGTGTCTCTTGTGAACCCCGACTAAGTGGCTCAATCAAATAAACGACGTTTGACCAGGTATATTAGATCTGTAAACACAATGTAATAACCTAGTTTCCTCGTCTCTCTGTGCATCATATTACTGCTTTGATTAATTGGATCACTTGCGCGGGACACGTAAATGTATGCGACTGATTAAATAAAGTGACGCATTATATTGGTACAACGAAGATTAAAATTAATTAATGTGAACGCCACTCAAAATTTTGGAACTGCGGTGTTGCCCTGCGAAGGTATGCAACACATCCGCCACATACGCTACACTATGAGGATGTAAGTGCTGTTTAATTTGGAGGAGGACAAGCGTACAAGTTGAGGGACGGAGTGAAAATAGGAGGATACATGACACATCTGTACTTAGTATGCAGTACGGCAAAGCACGTCCTCATCAAATGTCGCCGTTTTTGATATTAATGGTTCTCCAGCATTCGGCCACGTCACTATTGTTGAACTTTCATTGCGCAATCTCTGCTGTAGCCGTGAAAATGTCGCACAGTAAGGTTGACGTCGCGCTGGGTGGCGCAGCTGGTACAGCCCTCACTGTGTCTCTTGCGCTCGTGTTGGCTGCTCGTTACACGTGGTGCATGTCGGCTAGCTCCGCTCGTGTAAAACGTTCCATACTTCCGCGACAAGCTGCAGGCACATTTTGACTTGCCAACAATCAAGCTCACCTCCGCGCAAGCAGCGATCACATCCTCTCCTGTTTGCCCAGCCACGTGCGTGGCGCGGGCGATGTTGGAGTTACATACCTCCGCGGGGCTTCACGGCACCTTGGAAATTTTGAGTGACGTTTCCTCAAAAACGGTTTACCGGAGCATGTGCGGGCAACAGAACCTTTTGACTTCATTTGCGGTGGTGAGTAATAATTTGCCACGCATTTTCATCACAGCCTAGTGTTCCAAAGTTACCTGTGAAAATAGAGTGACTACATCTACTTAAGCAACGATGGGGGACGAGTTGACCACCCACATTTTAACAGACTTACAATCTCCGTTTCGTTAAAATCAATTCTGATTTTTGTCACTCCATCGTCTAGTTCCTGATATTATTACGTACATTATTTTCAAACTTTTAATTTCAATGGCACATACCTCCCTTAATATTCATCCCAAGATAGTGTTTGTTTATATATAGCCCATTTTGTATTCCATAAAGATTCACCTCCCGAAGTTTGGCAAGTGATTCTGGTCAACGTTGTAAAAGTGACGTATTTATACGCTGCACTGTCACATGGAGTTGATTGAAGTGTGGTGCGAGTTACGGAATTCGAAGTTTTTTGACGCGTGTTAATATCTCGCTCCAGATCTAAAAATTTTATTGAGCATTTTTTTTTAATTTATTTTTCATTCACACTGAGATACCAACATTCCGAAAATAAAAAAAAATTCCACTGTTTCTTTCAAACCAGAAATACCGGAAAACTTACAAGCAAATTTTGCGGAGAGATTTAGTGTATTTACGTGAACTATGCGAAATGTATACAAAGATCGTTCGTTATTGGAATCGTGATGTGTCCGTAAATTTACGGGTAGTTTTAGAAGACTGTTGCCAGCACTTCTCCGTAAAATGACAGCATTTTTTGTAGGGCGGGACAGCGAAAGTTTAAGAACAGGAGATGCGGCTTGTGTGTCTTACTGATTTCCCCTGGCACCTGACGAGAGCAGAACGGCAATACCTACCCATCTCTGACTTATAGACGTGTCGTTTTTATGAAAGTCAACATTTTTTCTTCCTTCCTTCCTTCCGTTATATTCTCAAAACCACTCGAGATTTCCGAGTGTGTGTGTGTGTTTCTTCTATTTTTTTTTTTTTCACTGCAGCTACCAGAGTTGACAATTTCCGCAGTAACAATCTTTGCGAGCTTGGAAAACAATTTCTTTCAAATTCACAATGAATTGAATCCAAAAACCCGGTCCTAAGCTATGTTTTTCTAACAGAACTTTCGTCAACCTTGCCAAAGGTAATGTGTTTGGCGGAATTTTTTTATTAAAATTAAGATAAATATTAGAAAACAATGAAATGTATACTCATACAAATATTATTTACTGTGAATTTTAATTTAATTTTGGTTTGTAGATACATTTACATGCCATAAAGGATTACTTATAAGTTATGTTTAGTCACCAGGAGTAAATTATGTGAGAGTAGCAAGTGTATTCACTTACTTGTTACAGAAATTCCTAATGTATTGAAATTATTTATGTGCTAATATTTAAGTGTTTTTGACAGTTTTTTCCCCTGAAGAATTATATTTTAGAAGAAAGGTTTGTGACATCGTCAGTCATGTAAGTCTCTGCGAATGCGATTGTATGTTAATCAACCAAAAAACATTCTTGAATATGCCTACTTTAAACCAGCTTGGTATACGTTGATGACATCGTTTTGAAGTGAGCATAATTAGTATCAACAAACGCAAATTCCTGTGTTTTGTTTCTTTATATTCTTTTGTAGCTCAGGCAATTTTGTAATTGTTGCAGCTCTATTTTACTCTGCGAGTATTGGATACCTGCTATGATTTATTTAGTAAGCGAAAATTCATAGAAAATTAAAATAATGATATTCATTGAATGTTAGTAGGGGATATCAGGGGAAAGTAGCCATTCTAATGCCTAATTATATTTGTATCATCCATAGAAAATTAAAATAATGATATTCATTGAATGTTAGTAGGGGATATCAGGGGAAAGTAGCCATTCTAATGCCTAATTATATTTGTATCATCCATAGAAAATTAAAATAATGATATTCATTGAATGTTAGTAGGGGATATCAGGGGAAAGTAGCCATTCTAATGCCTAATTATATTTGTATCATCCACTGAAAGTAAACCAACCATAGGAAATCCCCTTCGCTACGATACAGCTATTGTAGAAAAAGAAAATTTTTTTCTTTTTGAGGACTTGAATAATATTATTTTGTATTAAATTTTAAATTTAAACTACCAAATTGGTACTGTGCCTTGCCATGTCGGGTAAAGTGGCCACTGACCGGCCACTGACGTTCTTCGCATTGAAAAATATTTTCCCATTTGATACACAGCCATGGGCTTAATTAGATACTGGCAGGACACGAAAACCAATACAAACAAGTTTCAGCCATTCACGAGCGCTTGAAAAGTACTATTAGCCTATTACTTCTGCCGTCCACTAAATGCTACGGTACTGTTCCTAGCATTACTGTGCATGACGAATAGTTTTACCTCTCACGTTGCTAACTGCGAAAATTACACTCTCTAGTGGCGAATGTTTCAATACGTTAGTTTTAATTCGAGGGGTCGTCTCTTTGCCCTCTTGAACTCCACTACACAATAGCTTGTCTAGAGTATATAAAGGCTGTTCACGATAAAGTGAGCACTTTAAAAATGAACCTTAGAAAAAGGTCACTGTCCGGGAACGCAACTATTTTAATAGACGCAATGAGTGACATTTGCCCAGAAAAGTTGGAAACGATGCATGGAAAATAGATCCATATCTTAACGTCGAATAAAAAATTTTGTGAAATCAAATTATTACTTTAGCCTTCAGGTTTTTTTTAATGCATCGAAGTGTAAAAATTAGCAGATTTGTAAAATATTTACTTTCTTAATAATTTCAGAGTTACATTTGATAGACGCATGACTAAAGTGACTTAATTTTACATTAGTCTAGGGAATACACAACGTGTATACAAGTATATCTTAAGCATGGCTTTCGAAAGTGCTCATTTTACCGTGAACAGCCGATATCTAGTACATTTTATAACATGCGGTTTAAAGCCTAATCAATAATACATCTCAAAGGGGTTATAGCAAATGATGATAAACTTACTACGCAATAAGATAAAATCAAAAATATTATCACTTACCTTACATCAGACATGAACAAAACACAAAAACATCAATGAAACCAACAATTTGTAGTGCAGCCAGCTCAGGTGCGTTCAGAGAACTAATGGCTGTCGTTAAAATGTTTGAAAATCATCTCCACCAGACTGCAGCACTCTACAGCGGAGTAACAGCTGATGGCATTCTTACCCGAACTGGCCTCTTTATCCTGCTATCAAATAAATTATTATTTACAGACATTGAAACATAGACTGATGTTAGTAAATTAACATATGGACAAAAAAAATTTAGAAATTTATGTACACTTCGCAGGCACCTCTTTACCCGAATAAAATTCATCTTCTCGTCAGCCTTTTGCAACAACCACAGCACAGTCTACTGTTCCACCTGATAACAGGAACATAAGCAAACCCAGTGTTAGTTGTTTACTGTTGATACAGAGTCATCCATAGAGTGTCGTATGAGTGGAGATCCAACGAAGAACTTAGGAAAGGAATGTACTTATATGATGTACAGCTATGTGAATGAATATAATGCGGTATAACAGGGGCTCTTGCCGTTTGGTTCCCAGTCAGTATCAATTTTCACCCCGCGACAAAGCAGACGCGCAAGTTGGAAAGCAATCAACACAATAAACATTTTTTGTAGGTTTTACAATCACCAGAAAGATTTTTGTAACACTGTAAGTAAATTACTTAACAAATGTGATCCATATTAAATTAAATTATATTTATCACCATGTTTTTAATAAACTAAAGTCTACAGTGCTTATTTGTTAATAAATTATTATACCTGTATATTTTCACATTACACACTGTTGATAACTATGTTCTAACATATATTATACTAAGGGTCTGTTCTACCATCGCCTGATAAAGTCCTGAATATAACTTATCAGCTAAATATCCCAAAAATGCGTATTATGACTCGCTTATACTGCCTATTCGGCAGGCTATCAGCTGATAACGCTATCAGATACTTCATCTTGCTGATAAGTATCTATCAGGATGTCAAACTCTGTGCTTGAGCAATATGGCGGCACGTGGTAGACGAATTGTATTTGACCGCGATTCCGATGATGAGGTTTTGGATGAAATGTTTCGTTGCGCTAGAAATGCAAAGGCGCCACATATTTCAATTAACTTACATTTTTCGTCCTTGTAACTGTATCGGTTTATTTATTTTCTACAATTTTCTTTTATGGCCGAATTAAGTTAACTAGTCCGGTGAAATGCCTTTGCAGGCGAGTTCCCTTCCGTCAAAAATTATGTATATGCGAGAATTCGTTGCTAATAGTATAGGAATATTATATATGCATTTCATTATTTTTGTATTTCCGTATTTCAATAAATGTAAATCGTCGTAGGAACCTTTTTGGAACAGCCGCCTCAGTGAAAGTAATCGACACTTTTCTGCCACGTCGTCAAAGTGTTTGTTTGTGTTGACGTATTCAATTAACATAACACTTGAGGTATTTCTTGAAACCAACAAAATTTAAAATTCAGAATTTAAATACTACTTCGGGTTTTGTTTATTTTATTGGTGGGATGGGGACCTATAGTTTAACGTCTTTCGTGAAACGTGATTGTTTTGATGTTCTTCTTAGCAACTCGCATTGTTTTGATGAAACAGTGGAAAAGATTATTCGTACGGAAATAGCATTCGATATACTATAACTCAAAAGTTTTCACTTCATCGGAAGAACTGAATGCGATAAATGTGTAATGCACTACACTAAAAGGGCATTTATTTAGGCCACGTACATTTGAAAACCTCCCGCAAGAACAAAATACGAAAATACGTCACTGGTAGACCGATGTACGAAATGCACACTGTAAACACGTTCAACAAATGTAACTTTCCACGTAAAACTCGTTAGAAATACAATACAATAAATAAGGGTAAAACAAGATTTCTTTAATGTCCATACATTTCAAATATTTTAACAACAATTTAACAAAACATTATTTATAAAACACGCAAACATTCTTCAATTAAGTAGTTCACAGAGCCCACTCGTTTTTGCTGGGAATAGATCGTTTACATCGTGTTTTGCCCAGTAATCTCTCAATACGTTCTCAACAGAAAAAACACATGTAAATAACAACTTTTGTCCACAGAAGACTACAACACAGTCAATATCGCCAACGCAACTAAACCAACTGTTAGTATATTACGAATCCTAATGGCGATTAATATTGCTAACAAACCGAGAAAAAACCAGGTATCGTCTGAACTTCCTAATAACTCACTGATAGCTATGCGCGTGCTACCAGGTGGTCGTAATGCACAAGAACTGACAACACACTCCTGATAGCCTTGCCAGCTGATATTTGCTCAGCACTTATATCAGACGGTGGTAATACAGGCTCTTAGAGATAATGGAAAATTGCGAAAAAAATTTCAGCCAACGTATCCTCGATAACACTAGCTAGTTTATTCTTTTATGATTGAATGAACAATGTTTTGACTCAGATGAGTTGTTTGTATACCAAGCACGCACGTTCTGCCTTATAGTATCATAGCGCCCATTGGCCCAGAGAAATGGGGTAGTAGCTTCATACATCAATGATAGCTAATAAGAAAAGAAAACTGTTCGGACATGTATACTGTACGTTTAATCCCAGCAAACATTCAACTTTTCCGCGATAAACCATAATTTATCATTACAGTGATAAAAAATTATGAACATTGATAAGGCAACTAGTTCTCCAATTTTTATTTTAGTACGAAAAATGTACACTTTAAAGAACAATTTTTTATATAAATGAAGCGTTTAGAAGTATTCACTCGATTGCGAACAAGTTGATTTGTCACTTCATTTTAATCTCTCGAAAGATAAATCTTCAAAGTCTTGTCAGCTGAGATCGTCAAATTTGGACGAAGGTTACGATCTCATATCCTTAATGCGCTCCAGCAGATTGCATGTCTTGAATATTTCTGTGGCTAAAACTGAGATCGACCACTGTTAATTGTGATCTGTAGTGACGTAACGAATTTCCCATGGCGATCGAAAATTAAATATGAAATATTTGCGTTAAGTCCAAATCAAACGTATTAAAATACGAATGATATTTTCATCCCGATTATGGAACAAGCCTATTTAAAAAATGCAACTAATTTGATGGAAAATCGTCCTGGTATCTTTCATTAATCAGCGAACTGCTATTTAGGGAAGCGTTCTGTTTACAGACTAATTACTTACCACTAGAGACCTGAAGAATTCGCGGATTCATTTTGGAACAAGCTAGAGTTCAAAGCACTTGTGTTTATATAACTTTAGGCATTGGTCCACACGGTGTTTGACACCTCCTGGAGAACGGTGACCAATTGTCGCCTTCCACTGTGACAGTAGACAACCAGTGTGCAGATGATATCGGCATATTTTTACATAAGACTGTAGGTTCTAGCCTGCAGGTCATTGAACTCGCGAATTTGTCAGGTCGCTACTAACCACGGACTCCTTACTCGTTGATATTTGCGTGTTTGCCAATATCGGTAAATGCACAAACATGAAATAGAGTACTGTTTACTGAAGGGTATTTACTGCTAGTAGTCAGGTAATACCCTATAATCAGTCAGTACACTAACACATGCCTTAGCTAAATACACATTTACTTGATTCCTCAATTGTCATTTACAAAATACAAATCTATTATTTTATCACCTTATAAATAATAACAAGGTGTTAAGCAATATTTCTTAGTTATCTCTTGCATACGAGACTGTGTTTTAACCAAATGTAATCTCTGTACTAAAACTCACTTAGTATAAAATTTTTAAAATCAGTTTTCAGTTATGGTTACAAGAAATTTATGTCAAAATGTATTGTTATGGGTAGTTAATATACGTATATTTAAATATAGAGTTTCACTCATTAACCAATACTTTGAAAATAAATCTTTTATTGTAGTTCTTTGAAATTCTCTGAAATGTGAGAACTCGTATATGTTACTTTAACACTGCACACAATTATGCTTTTATCTCACAGCCGGAATTTGGAAAAGTTATATATAGCACGATTGCGACGTCCACTAAATTCATTTAATGTATGAATGTGTATTCACGTTTTGATAGCTGAGGAGCGGAAATGAAAGAAGCTTAAGTTCAACTTTGACACCTACCGACAAGCAGTAACGCTGAAGGAATCAGCAATGGCCTGTGTTAAGGAACTATCCCAACATTCCCCTCAAGTGATTTAGAGAACCCTGTTAAAAAGAGAAAACAATGTGGCCAGACCGGGAATCGGAAAATTCTCTCCCCAAACCCAAGTCCTGTGCGTGACCATATCTCGATCTGTGATATGATGACAAAAACCACGGCGGAGGAACACGCTTGAATGCAAATTGTTTTCCAAATAAACTGACAAATATCCTAAAGAACAAGTGGTGTGACTAGGTATGTTTCTTATGAAACCAAGTCCAGAAATTGAGGAATTCTTCAGGAGTACGCATGGAATGTGTGTATGGCAACGTCTGATATATGGCAAGCATCAAGTAAGGGGATCTGCGAGCTTGTTGCATAACTTACAACCAAAAACCGACCCCATCACACTTGTGTCACACACTACTGAAAGCCGATATTACACGACACCTGCTGCCTTATGCCTACGTGGCTCCTGTGCAAGCTTCTACAAGCCCTGGTGCACGAGCCGGTATACCAGCCGCTACATGAGCCGCCATGGAAGATTCATATTACACGACAGCTGTTCGCATACTAGCATTTGGTGCCCTCAGTGGGTAACCCAGTTTATGGTTTGTAGTACACATGAACCCCATTCGTAGAAGTGCTACCAGTTGGTAACTTGCGTAAGCCTATGAAAAAATAATTGCTAGCACATTAAATATTGCTTTATTACTGTTCGCCTTTTACATAAATTGATTGCTCACTAGTATAGTTTCATTAATTTCCTTGAAATTACGTGAAGTCAGTACAGTACGAGTGTGTTAGTGTTAGTGTTAATTACCGGTTGAAAAAATGTTGTTTTTTTTTTTTTTTTTTTTTTTTTTTTTTAAGGTACCGGGGATATTATCCGCATGTAAAATTTAACGATAAAAAATTTTTAGGTCCTGCGGAGTTTTGAACTCACTCCCAAAAGATATATCCGCATTGTACTACCAGTTCACACATTAGGTAAGTAGTCTATATACACTAGATATTATTAATCTGCCAATAACATTTTTTATAGAGTTGGTAATGTTTTAAGTATTTAGAACGGTTTTAAACAGTAATTAGAAGTTGTTAGCGCCAATATTATTGGTCGTCGTATTTTAAATCCATTTGAAACAGTTTCAACCTCACGGATGTAAAATCAAGATGGAGGCCTCGTTTTCGGTTTCATCATCAATTCGTTTCAATTAGTAGCCACGGGGAGCGCTCTACGCTCTGAAACTGCGATGTGATTGGCCAGGTATGAAATCTGGTATGGGACCTGCCACGAAAAATAGGACGTGACCAATTACCAAACCTGGTATGAAATCTGGCGGTACAAGGTGAGAAATGCCATGTCGGGTGTTACACTAGCCAGTATACCAGCCGCTATGGCGGATCTTGCACAAGCTTTTATCGAATATGGTATCGTGTAATATCGCCTGAAGGATACAGGGTCGAAACAGTCACTCGTAGTGCGATCTCCAGCCTCACTTGCAAACAAAATTTGCGTCACTGGCCAGCTAAATCCTGGAACGCTGTTCACCAATCAACGCCTTGGTAACCTATCTGCCAACCGGCAGCCCAGCCAACATGAAACATTTCGCAGCATGCTGTGGCCAACAGAGACTCTTGCTCACCCAATCAGCGAATGGATATGCCGACAAGAAAGGAACCCTAACGCCGTTTCGTGTATGTATACATAGATGTCCTGTAGTTGCATACTGATGCTGAATGCCCTGGATTTCCGGACATTGCTTAATAAAATAAATATTCTCAATGTTGGTTCCCTCGAAGACTGTATCAACTATGCCAGTTTTTATGCTTGAGACTACGATAACTACTACTAAACATCTGAACTTCGGTAAAGCAACGCGAAACTGTACATCGGACTTTCCCATCATAAGATACAATTTACAAATACGATGTCATTCACGTTTTTAGCTTATCTTTCCGTAGGAAACGTAGACTAATGATATATCCCCACCTGCTTATATCATCCCTTAAAACTTTTAAACACATAAAAAAAATTTCATTACACTCAGTACACAAATAGTACTTCGTGTTGATATACACCTTTTACAGTTTTCGATTACACCAGAGAGGTTTTTTTTCCAAAATGGCAGCCAATTATAAAATTAGGGTGCTATGTCATACATCGGGAACCATTTGACCGAATTTTGCCAAATTTTACATGTTGATAGTGCGTCATGTTAGCATTGAATTTAGAGATAGGTATAGTTATTGGTCAGCCATTTTGTATGCTAGTACAACATGGAAAACTAACATTTCTAGGTTCCGAAAACTACGCAACCGATTCTAGCCAAATTCGGCTTGTAGGTAAAACTATTTTATGTCATCTAATATATGTAATTTAAAAGGAACGAAACCTTATATATGGTGGCCACAAAAATATTTTATGTTTATTTGCTGTATATAACGTACCGTTTGGAAAATTTCGACCAAACCTGGTATGCTGAAAGTATCTACTGCAAACTTCTTATATGCCAAAAAAATAACCACTTTTGTCTGCTATTTTGTAAGATAGCGCCACATGAAGAAAGAAAGTTTTATGTAATATTTCGGGTAAAAAAATGCTGATTTTACCAGATTTGGTAAACAATAGTAAACCGATAGGCCATTAAAATTGGTATGTTTAATGTAAGTCAGGTACGTTTTTGAATTTGGCAGTCATATAAACACTTTTAGCTGATTATACTAAATATACGAAACCATCTAACCAACGTCACTTTTGTCCGCCATTTTGTAAGAGTGCAACATGAAGAAATAAAGTTTTTGACATATCGCGGGAAAAAATCTACCGATTCCTACCAAATTTAGCAGATAAGTAGTACTACAGCAAGCAATATGAATGGGTATGTTTTCAGTGGGTAAACACTTTATTTTAAAAAATTGCGACCGTTCAGTCATAAATTAGTGAGTCATATATTCGAACCATGTAATAAATTTCAGCTGAACATTGCATCCTGCAAGTATGTATTAGAACCACCAAATCTCCATTCATAAAGTCTCATTTGTGTGCAATTTTGTAAGACAGTGAATCATGAAAAAAATTACGTTCTTTGTCATGTTTCGATATACAATTTTGAGAGTACATGAGAGTTATTTTTTAAATGACGGCTTTATAAACATTTTTAGATAAGTATGCTCTATCTACGAAATCATATAACCAATTTCAAATTAACATTGTATTCTGGTAGTATCTATTGCAAGCAACAAATGTTTCTACACAGAACCTCGTCAGTGAGCTATATTACAAAATAGCATAGCCAGAAAAAATTACGTTTCAATGCCATACTTCAGGTAAAAATAAACTGAATAGTACCAAGATTTGCAATCCAGTATTACTACGGTAGACCATAATAAATTATATATTTTAAGCAGGACAGGCACTTGTTTTCAAATTAACGAAGATATAAACATTTTCAGATAGTATGCTATACGGTACCATGAAGCTAATATCTTCTTAACTGTGTATACTGGGCGTATCTGCGGAAGCATCAAATAATCATATATATATATATATATATATATATATATATATATATATATATATATATATATATATATATATACCGTTTACCCCACTATTTCAGATGATAGCTCCATATGCGAAATTAAGTTTTTATGGGCTGTATATAGAACTTATTATATAATTCCCGCCAATTTCAGGCGACAATGATTACTTTTGTACTCAAGTAAAATTTCTATAATTTAAGGAGTTAGTCACATTTTTTTCTACATTCCGCAAATTTTGAACAGATATATATTAATATAAAATTTTGTGGCAATTGTAGATATTAATGACCAATGCCTGCATTCAGGACGATATATGAGAGGCATGTCATAAATTTAAATTTTTCTTGTCCAAAACACAATTTTTTACGTAGGAGGGCAAGGAAGGCTTTGTTCAGTTCGCCCTACGGGGCTCTGAGCCGTACCCTGCAAAACGCCCTATCCTGGAGATTTGCTCGTGTTTGTGCATATGTCTGTGTGTATGTGTGTGTGTGTGTGTGTGTGTGGGGGGGGGGGGGAAACAGAATCGATGAAGCACTTCGGACGTCGCCGACCTGCGCATCTAGCTCTGAATCGCCTGTACGCACATGGCAATGAACTGGGCGTGTTGTCCATCCGCCATGCAGCCCCTATCTGTGCGCTCCTGAGGTGACATTTGAATTTCAGGCAAAAACCTCGGACAAAGTTCGCCATAGTATGTTCACTGTTAAACGCTTTCGAAATAAAACTTTTAAAAATTTATTCTTGTTTAAAACCGCAAACAATTTAATGTAAATACTGACTAGTTCTCTTAGAATAGCGTTGTTAGGGAACTGTCGAATTAAATTCAACTAATTATCGTAATATGAAAGAGCACGCCAAGAATTTTTTGGTAAGTTGTTAAGGGCACTCCATACTAATAGAAGCCTGTACAATCAGTATTTGCTCGTAAACACTTATCTAAGCAAATAACTTGCCTATGAATACGATTTTTTCTGAGGAAAGAAGAAAAACTATTATATACAAATGCCAATTTTTACTTTATATCCTATGGAATATATTTAAAAAAAAACATTAGTAAATAGGGCTAATGACAGCATTTATACCGTACATTTAACATGTAAGTTTACATGTCCTTCTGCACTATTTGAATACATAATTAGTTTGTAATCGGTTTATTGGTCCTTCCAATATATGGCGAAAAATGTCCTTCCTTTAGGTGAAAATCTTTATAAGTTCATGACAAAAGTTTATGCATTAAAAAATTCCAAGATTGTTATAGGTACTGTCAGTATTGTTTCGTACATGATCCGTAATAAGCTAAATTCTTTATATAGCTGCCATTTTGAAAGAAGTGCCTAAATATAAATAAATATGGTCCACCATAGTACAAATTCTTCGCTAAATTTGGTAGGAATAGGTTGATTGTTTACAAAATATGACAAAAATTCTGTTCCCCATGTAGGGCTATCTTAAAAAATGGCAAAGAAATGAGGCTCTGTATATACAAATTTGATTGTTCTTATACATAGATACTGCCAGCATGCAAAGTTAAGCTGACATTGGTTTTTTAGTTTCGTAGAAATAGCATACTAAATTAAATTAAAAAATATAGAGTCATTTTGAAAATAAGTGACCCACTCAAAACATATTAGTTTACATAACCTAATGTAGTGCCACTTATTTGCCAAATTTGGTAGGAATCCGTTTTTTTCCGGAGATATAACAAAAATAAAATCATTTTCATATCAAGCTATATTATAAAATGGCGAAAGGAAGAGACTTTGTGTAGCCAAATTTAATAGTTGTATTATATACTGTCAGAAAACAGAGTTAAGTTGGAATTTATCTCTAAGTTTTCGACAATAAAAGATAAAAATCTAATATGGCTCTATGGCCGCCATTTTGAAAAAGTGTCTGACATTTTTAAAACATACCATTTTAGATCATTTGCCGCAGTGCTACCTGTTCCGCTAATTTTATTAAGAAATTGTAAATTGTTTCCCGAAATATGGCATACAATTTTATATTTATTCACGATGCTCTGTCTTACAAATGGCGTACAAAGTCTGCACCATGTAATCACTTGTATGTTGAAATAACTACTTCAAGCATACTAATATAAATTGACATTAGTTGCTATATTTTGTAAATGTAGTATACCATTCTAAAAATAAGACTCTGGTTCACTTAAAACATATAACTTTGTTTAACTTACCATAGCAATACTTGTATGCCAAATTAATTAAGAATTGGTTGCTTAATTCTCGATATATCACACAATAATCTTCATTTCCTCGTGAGACACTGTTTAACAAAATGGCTGACAAAAGTGTTTAGTGTTCGCATACACGAAGCTTGTAATAAATTCTTGCAGCATACAATATTTGGTCAAAACTTACAGAATGTTATGTAATATACAAAAAATATTTGTATGGTCACTATTTTGAAAATAAGTTCCCTATTAAGTGAAGCTTCTTGTATTTACATGAGCTACCATAGTATTACTTACGTGGAAAATTAGGCGAGAATCGGTTTAGTACTCCTCGAGATATTATATAAATGCTTTATTTTATCATATCTTCAAAAATTGACCTACCAGCAAAAATATCCGCCTCTAAATTCAGTGCTTACATTAAGCACCGTCAACAATTTTTTTTTTATTGCTTGATAGGTTTACGAGATACAACATAGCATTATAAATGTTTTAATTGTCTCCATTTTGTAAGTATTCATTCAGCATGGTCGAACATTATAAAATTTGGGTGTCCATATTATGTACTATATTTGTACCGTACTTTGAGAAATTCTGTTGACACGTTGAAAGGCTTTTAACGGGACACACATGCATACACTTACACACAGGAAAGTGAACTCATTAGCCTTTCTTTCTTTCGAAATACAAGCTAAATCGTTGTAAGCCATTTTAGCCTACTTTCCGAAGGAAAGAAAGGTGCTAAAAAGGCTTACTCACAACCATTTATTAGACCACTTTCTGAAAGAAAAAATTACTATATAATTTCCTGCCTGTGTGTCTGTGAGTCATTTTGTTGGCGTCTGTATGTGTGTTCGTGTGCGCGTGTGTGCCCCCCTCCTTCCCCCTCGATAACTTTTCCCTTTTTCAACTTTTGCACTAGTTAACCGAATTTCATCGAAGTCGGTATATACAACGTGCTAAGTATGCACATCTGGTTATTTAAATGCTTTAGGCACTTATTTTCAAGATGACAAAAGTAAAAATAATTCTAGTTTATATGGTTTATATACCATATCGTTTAACGAATGTCTACCGAATTTTGTATACTGGTAGTATCTTTTACAAGCATAAAATATGAAAACACATTGCCACTTTTGTTCACCATTTTGTAAGGTAGTGGCACACGAAGTAATGAATTTTCTATATCATCTCAGGAATAAATGGACCGATACCTACCAAACTCGGCAAACAATTGGTATGCTATATCGATGAACCCATGCAATTAATAACAACATGACTCTGCATGCGGTCAGTAAATATTTCAACCATCAAATGTGTACCTTCATAGTCTCATTTGTCCTCCATTTCGCAAGATATCACCATATGACAAATTAAAATTGTATGCTATATCTCCGGTAAATAAACCAACGGATTACCACCAAATTTGGCAAAAAGTACCATTATAGAAGGCCACATTAGTATATATTTTTTAAGGCACTTGTATTTAAAATGGCATTCATTCAATCACTTTAGCTCAGTTTGAAATATCTACGAAACAACGAAACAAATTCAAAGTCGTCTGCTAACTTTTTATGCTGGATCTGTGTCTCTACCAGATTTCTAAGATGTGTGTGTCTTATGCTGGAAAGAGAAATGTGGATTTTTGAAGATCGTTAAGGAGTGTCTGCTACATAGGGGAATGTACAGGCGTTGGTTCGATCAGTTCATCGCTGTATGCCGAGAGGATTCGTCTACTGGTAACCGGAAAGCGATGCCATCAATACCGCCTGCTTCATAGATGGCACCGTTTCCGCAGACGATACCATCGTTACAGTTAATGCTAAAGTCGGAATGAGTGTAGTAGAGTCAGTTTGTGCGGAAGGTACTCTTGCAAGATAAAAGGCCATCAACTCTCAATACTTATTGACATACAACTCTCTACAAAGAAAAGTAAACTTGATAGTGAAGCCGATCATAAAGGCAGCAATGATGAGGACTATGGCGGCAGTGATTGTGTTAAAGACGATGGTTATTCCGTCGAAGGTCCCACACATTTCCCCAACGAGTTTCCTTCGACAAGTGATGTGAAGAAGGCAGAAGACACCGAGTACACTGACGATATGTTTACTGAAGATCCCAACAAACCTATAGACAGATTTAAATATCTGCACGATAAGCAACAATGTTGGAATAACTCGACCATGAAAGGTGTGGGTTCAATCACAAAAGCACTTAAGGATCGGGGTTATATCAGATGATGTGATAACTGCTTTCTTCTGAAAATGTATTTCAAACGTAATAATAAATTGTTATAAAATTATTTGTTTTTATTTATTTTTGTGTACCGTGGCCTTCTGTTGGCCTTTAAGGTTTTAATAAAAGCCATATATATTAAAAATATTTAATAAATTAAGCATGCAGTTCATTACGCTATTAGCTTTATCCGAAAAAAATATTTAAAAAAAAATGGGATTGAAAATTGCAAGCTTTTTATGTCTAAGTGCTGAGAGTTAGTTTGGTAGTGACATGGATACGTTAACGTAGTAGTCAGTAACATAATATGCTTATTGAATTTATGTACTTTTTCTAGAGTTTTTGTTTTCAAGGCCATTCAAGGTCATGGGGTCAAGGTCAAGGTCATACGATTTTAATATGGCGGATGGATGATGTCTACCAAGATGGTGGTTGTTCACCAAGATGGCGGTCGCCTACCAAAATAGTCATCACCTACCAAGATGGCGATCGCCTAACAAGATGGTGGCCTCCAGTTATGTATAAACAAATGACGAACAATAAAACAAATATGGCAGCCTCCAGTAAGATATCAAAATATGGCTGCCTCCAATAGCATGTAAACATATGTTGAACCAAAAAATCAATATGGCGGACTGAGTATTGGTGAGGGGAGTGGGGAGTGGGTGCAAGGTAGTCAGTCGTCTGCTAGAGTAGAACAGAGGTGAATAATTTGTTGTGCTGGGAGGACCTTCGGATATGTAAGTTTAAAAAAAAAAAACTTTTTAAATTACATTAAAAAAATTTTTAATAATTTATAATTACAATTTTTTTTTGTAATTTTTAATAGTTTTTAATAATATATTTTTTGGTAATTTCTGTAATTATTTGTGGATTTTTTTATTATTTCAATTTTTCTAAGGTCAAAGGTCAAGGTCAAAGGTCAATTATCCTGATCCCGGTCACCTGACCGCAAGGTCACCTGGGTCACTTATCACTCTCAACTGTTCTGGAAAAATGGGTAATTTCTGAGGATCCTTTTAATATTTTGAATAATTCTGCTCGATTTAAATAATACATTTTTTGGGATTCTTTTTTTTTTTTCGAATTATTTAGTATTGTTTGGAATTTTTAAAAGTTGTTTATTTTTGGGGGGTCCATAGGTCATCGAGGTCTAGGTCAAGGTCGAAAGTCGCATGGGTCAGGGGTAAAAGGTCAATGACATCCAAGTTGGCTGATGGTGGCTTAATAAAATGGCGGCCGGCTGGCTTCTGTGCTCCTGCTCCCCAATCACTTACGCCAAAGTCATCCAAATAATACTACTCGTGCTGTATATACGAAACTACGTAACGTATTTTAACTTTACTTTGTATATCTGCTGTACATATCGGAACAATCGATTGTGTTTATACATTACCCTTTTGTCGTCCATATATCAAGATCGTCAAATAAAAAAGTTGGAGCTACGTTGCCATATCTCGAAGACTGATTAACCAAATTTTTCACACCACTAGTGCTACAGAAGGCCATGTAAACTTACTTTTTTAAGCGTGGCCAAACGTTAGTTTTCAAATTATAGGCATAATAAATATTTTGATGTGGTTGGCATATATATTCAATATTTTAACCAAATTCAACTAAACTTGATGTGTTGACAGTATCTATTAGAAGTACCGTATACATGACCCCTTTTTTAAGGAAATTTTCGCGTTTTAAGTAGCTCCGGAATGTAATGAAAAAAGCTTTATTTTCAGGTAGTAGTGCACTGCAAAATGACAGGAAGAAGACATTGGAAATGAACTAACTTAATGCCTGTAATACATTGCTAATACGCCAAATATGATTTAAATTGTTTCATCAGTTCCAAAATTGTTTTGAAATTACCTCAAATGTTTATAAGGACGTCATTACAAAAATAAATATTTTCTGTAGGAAAATCATTCGACGAATCACTACAGTCGTGTACAAATTGAAAACAGCGCAAATCTTAAAACGTTCGTACAATTTTAGACGCGAGTTTCAATAAATTATTCGTCAAGATTTGATTTTGCAAGTGCAATATGCTGTTCTCTTTGTACGCGCGATTACCTGCTCGAGAGTTTTCATTCGCTGTTTCATCTTTTAAGGAAATGAGATAAAGTTAGGAACTTAATTCGAAACTCTTTTTCTCGCAGCGAAGTAATAAAACGATTCGTTGCTGTCGCAGTGGTATAAGAGGAAACGAAGTAATTGCATTCGGGGAGCTGTAGCTTCGTTTAATCTAATGGACGTACATTTACGACGAATAAAAAGGGGGATAAAAGATGGCGTCGACATGCTGTTAAATACAGTGTCTCTTACAAGCACGCTCTTCAGACGGTGTGTACAGTCATCGATTATCCAAAATAAGCCAAGAGAGCTTGTGCATGCGTTTGTTGGTGTCTTGTGTTTTTACGTTATCGCTTTTTTAACATCTTCGTTTATTTCCGGAATGACGGTCGATGGACTACTTTACATTTTATGCTAAGCTTGGCATACTCGTATGTCAATAGCTGATTAGAGATTCCTAAACTGCGTTGCGGCTACGAGGTATCACATGCAGTTATTCTCTTACTCTCTGCACAATGCCGGTGTGTGTGTAGTGGTTAGACTACTTGCCTCTCAACTAGGCGAACGGGGTTCGACTACCGGCGGAGACACTCCCGGGTTTTCACACGTGGGATTCGCGCCGGACGATACCGCTAGTCGGCGAGTTTCCTCGGAGAACTTCCTTTTCCCCCGCTCTTTCATTCCCGCGCAGCTCCATACCCACCTCGTTTCCCCCTCATCGGCTCTCGAGACCTCGATGTTAAAAGCACTACCTACCGGCTGGCAGATGCAAAATTTTAATAGGGAATCCCATGTTACGGAGAATTCATCAGAGTGCAATAATTTTAAAGATAGGTATTTCAAACTAAATCTATTCTTCACAAATTTTTTACGAGACTATCGCTTTGATCGTATATTTCCAGTATAGAAAGCCAGTATGTAATTTTGTGTAAAACATGAATTACAAAATTTCTTTGCAGCCAGGCTATACATGTTACTGAAACACTTCCGATGTAGGGAACTTCTCCTAAAAAAAATCGAGAAGCATTCATTTTGTTTACACCAACTTCTTCAAAATTAACGCATTGAAGCGAAATTTTCATAACATGGCGTTTGCTATTTAAATTTCGCAACTGCCAGCTGGTAGGCAGTGTTTTTAAGAGCCACCCTCCGACCAAGGCGATCCGAGTTCAATCCCCGGCCGGGTCACTCCGGATTTTCGCATGTGGGAATCGTGCCGGACGATGCCTTGGGCGGCGGATTTTCTCGGGGATCTCCCGTTTCACCCGCTCTTTAATTCCGGTGCTGCTCCATACTTACCTCAAACACCATCATCGGCTCTCAAGACATCGATCTTAAGAGCCGCTCAAATCTCTTCACTCACTCACCGATTTTGGCCTTCTCTACATGTCCGAGACAATGACGTGACCATTGCCAAAATAACTATCAAAATAAACGCTGTCAAACGGCCACGAAGATGTTCGTTTGCATTTAGTTTTTCCCCAAGACCCACACTTTATGTAAAACTATTTTGCCTGATTATAACGTAATAAACCTCAAGTCAATCTCTGTTAGATAAATTTTACTAATTCTTGAAAACACTTATAAGCATTAACAGTTTTATAACAAACTTTCTGATTATTTCCGTCGTCATAGCCTTAATTAAAAAAAATTAACGCCACAATGTTGACACAAGCAAATCTATTTTTACGCATATTGTATGTGCACTCTACTCTTTCTATACTCTACTAAGGCCTCACGCACGTCGTTGATAACTATATGAAGAAAATATAAGTGTGTAATTAAAGCGACAGTGTTGAATTTTCATTAAAATATTAATAAAACGTTTTCATACTTGTTAATAGTAAAACATAGTAACATGTTTTGTATGTGTTAGTAACGTGTTCACGTGGTGTAAACGTTTGTTTGAGTACGATACTCTAGAATTGAGAAAAAATAACACTGGTCAAGAAATTAGTCTTTTTTTGACCGCGATCTTGCAATTCTTATCGACAAGTGGGACGGTTTCCCGTGCAAATAACAAATTATGAAACTTTTGTCGATCAGCATCCTCAAACAAGTGCAGAAGGATAAAGTCTTCCCAAATCATAGAAATCTATAGTTAGGAAGATGATTTCCTTTTATTTTCCTGCGCGCTCTGACACATTCGCCATTCCAGTTGAAGCCTAATGTCAGAGTTGTCAGCAGCAGTTTTTTGCAGCCCTGGGCTCAGTCCATGCAATCCTTAACGATTTACTTATTCCCTTGCTGAAACTTGAGCAACTTCCGTTACTGCTATGCAAACAAACCACCAACTCCCATTAAAGTGGGAAAGGGGGAAGATTTGGGCGGCTCTTAACAGGGCTGCCTGGTTCGTCTGCTATACCCTCTCGTTTAGCGGGTTGCATTGCAGGCCATCTTAGTGCACTACACAACGATAATCAAAACGCTCTCGTATTACGGAGTGGCCCATGAGCATGTTGTCAGGGGGCAAGGGGAAGATAAGTAGAGAATGAGTTCCAGTAGCACAGCAGGTAAAGGACTTTGTCCCGTGACTTGTAAAGAAAAAGTTTAAATACAAGATGTTTCACCTTTGTGCCTCCTCGCTGAGTTATGGCCGCGTGTTGCTCAGCTAGTCGGTATAAGGCGTGTGTTTGGGTGTAGTTTTGTGCATTAGTGATCTTTTAGACCCACAGATTAATTATATACCATCAAAACAAAGTTTGTTTAAGTGCAAACTAACTTAGCGTCGAGACTGTTTCGAAAACCGCAAGGCATCTCATTTACCGCGCGCACACACACACACACACACTCTCTCTCTCTCTCGCGGCAAATACATTTATAATATATATGTAAATACTGAACTATTTTAAACACATGGGCATCAGTAAATAGTATATTTCATTTGTAAACACGTTTTATATATGCCGGCCAATTAATGTTAACATTACATACCAAGCGCCTTCGCCAGTGTAAATGTAATTGTATTAGAATTGCCTACAAAAATACATTAATTAACACTCGTCGTTTTTAAATAAATTTCAATTTACATGCTGTAATTCATATGCGATTTACCGTCAGAAATGAAAACCTTGTTCGCACCTACAATGTTGGCGAAATCGGTGAGTTGTGACTGTGAATAGGCATTGCTCTACCTAAGAATTAAACATAACTTTGTTTAAGAAATACACATTTTAATAATTATTTTCATCTGCGTTTGGGGTACAATTAAGAGTCATTGCCTTATCTTTAATTCTGTGTAGTCAGTACATACAGAACCTTCTATTTCAGAAATATTTGTGGCGTAAGTTTTAAGTGATTCATCCGGTATTTGAATTAAAATAACCAATTTCAATTATATATCTTTTTGCTGACAGTATCTATTACGAGCATCAAAGGTGCCTCTAAAATTTCTGTTTAGTTAGGTGTTTTGTATGACAGTACCACACGAGTATGAGGCTTTTATATCATTTTAAAAACCATTGATCCAATTTCCAATCAAATATTGTTATACGTGTAATAGTTTACAAAGTCTTGTAGGTACACGCTAGGAATGCCAAATGAAGTATATTGACAATGTTAAAATACTGAAAAAGGAAGTACCAAATAGTTCAAAAACATACGGGAGATGGTGATGGATGTATTTATACTAGTTCCTCCAAGTTAGTATCACCTGCCATTAATAAATGTATTAGAATTAAATGAATGAAACAGAACATATTTAAGACAAATTAGAAAACGGGGTGCAAGAACTATTGATATGTCTTCTATTCCCTCTCCTATGTCAAAACCTCTCTCAGCTTCCAGCTGGTATGCGTATTTTACTCAGGCTCTGGCGATTATACATAACTCATTAATGTGCCGTAGAAAATAATTCTTTATGAAAACAAAATGAAAATAAATTTTTAATCTTGGCGTTTAGGATATTATGTTACCAAAAAAGTTGTATGATCAATGTTGTATGTTAAACTATGTCATTTATATATATGTATATATATATAAGTGTAATGTTTAAATTTGTGGCTGCTTAAGTTGTTTGAAGTTTATTTTATACACTTTAAAGTTATTATTGGCGTAAAGATAACGTATTTACTGTAACTCATAATTATATTGTGTCACGTGATCGGTACAACGATCAGAACCAACGGCCCTTTGTTGTGTTTCCTTCATGCTCGTTGCTTGGCTTTGCTCGTGTGGAGTGGTTTGCAAGGCAAGCTGCAAATTTGGAAAGTGGAAGTTGTTGTGCTTTAATATTTCTCATTTATTTTTCAGCTTATCTGCAATCATCATTGTTTTATTATAGGTTGTATGGTGTCAAATTGTGTTGTAGTCAAATCGTAGGGCATGTTAATAATAAATATGGTATATAATAATTAAATCTCAATTTTTTTATTTTACCATAGTATACTGAGGAAAAAATTCGTGATAATTCTCACATTATTCAGCAGGAAACTGAATACAGAATTAAAAAAGACAAACCAACTTTAGTTTTTTTACCTCCAAAATTTTAGTATAACTAAATTTGAAATACAAACATCTTTGAAATAAGTATCAACTGCATTGTACAGACCAATGAAGTTATTTTAAATCCCAATGCATAAAAACATGTGATAATGTGTGCAATATTCTACTTAAAATGTATTATCAAATGCCTCCTTAAAGAGAATATAAATAAAAAATTCAGCTACAATTGACGAGGCAATGAGTATAAGTAAGTGATAGCCTATACAATATATTACCCCTTTCAGTCATAGTGGCAAAATATATAGGACGTTTCCCAAGTAACTGGTTTTATTTATCAGTTCTGCACTTAGTAGACAGAATGTATGAAGCAAATGAAAAAAATGAGTGTTTTTAAATAGTTATCTTACACTAGGAATATTGCAATTGAACATTCAACAATTCCCTTGAAGGTACTGAAATGTTTAATTTATGTTTTCAACGTAGCCAGATGATTATTATAATGTTGCAATTTTTTTTATTCATTCATTTGCGGGTATTTTGTTTTTTAATACAAGCATTATTACGTTTGTTCAATTTTGCGTGTGTATGAATTTTGGAGGAAAATTTTATCTCATAAGATTTGCGCGTATTCATTTCATATAACTGTCGTTACTAATGGATATGATTGAAAGTTGGCAGCCCTGGACTATAATAAACAACAGCTACCAAGAACCTTGCGCACAAGCGCGTTATTATCGGTTTTAATGTATGACAGAACGTAATTTCGATATTGTTATAGTCACGAACAATATATTCGTCTGTTGTAATACGTAAATCGATGGCTTTAGCTGTAATTGAAAGGGTTTTAAAAGACTTGCCATTAGTCTAACATACTGATTAATTAAACAATGTGACAGCAGCTTAGTTCGTCTTCTTTTCTACTTTTGTTTCTTGGAGACAGCCTTAGCCTGTGCTTCGAGGATATGTTTGGGGTTCTCTTATAATCCAACCACATGCTCGACGAGAATCTACAATTTCTGGAAGGAGACACTCCATGTAGAATACTGTTAGTTTCGGAAGCATAATTTCCTTCCACATATCTTTCCTTCTCTTCACTTTGTCGATCAACAAACCTGGGCACATACAATATGCTTTCATAAATATTATTGTTTACTGACATTTTCCTACAAGAAATGTTATAGATCATGTTATAGACGTAACCATAAATTACAAAATTGGAACACTGCATGTCTATAATCATGGGTCTCTCTGGCATGTTAATTGTGGGGTAGACGTGGACATGATTGGTGATTATAAGTAAAAAAATAAACCAAATATTAATAACAAACACATTTGATTTGAAAATAGGTTGAATGTTAGGTAATACCACAATTTGTACAATTTTACTCCAGATTATGTTAGATTTTATAACACGATGTTTTTTCTTACACAAAATACAAATCAAATAAATTTTCTATGTAGGGGAGAGTTTCCCATATCGTACCACTTTTTACATTTGCAATTTTATCTGTCTCAAATGAAAAAATACATGGTTTTACGAATTTTTATAAAAAAGCATGACTATTTATGGGTACATTTATGTGGGTCACATTTCAAAATGTAGAATCGGGGAAGAACTAAAGAACTTTTCATAACAGGCTGTAACTGGTGCGGTATAAGAAACTGGTTTCCTAAATCGTACCACCTATGTCCTAAATCGTACCACAACATTATAAATTAAAACAAATTGGATAACAAACAAGACAGCGTATAATAACACACAGGATTACTGTAGAATTTAAATACTAATAAAGTTTGGTTATTTTTCTACAGTAAATGCAAGAAATATTCAATTATTTACAGGCTACACAAACAAATGTTTCAGTTCCTACTTAACACCCGCACAACTCTCATGATCCCAGGATGGGCACACTACACACTGAACCATATCTTCCACAAATGTTTCTTCACATACACAACAATACAAAGTGGAATGTGGCTGTGCTCTGCTATCTGATATGCCAGCTTGCGTACATCGTTAATCGTGACTCCAAAAAGTAGTTCTTCCAATTTTAAAATATGTTCTACGAGTTGATTTTCTATTTCTAGAGGCAAGGTAGTAGTCCGTTCAAGCGCCTTCGTACCGTCGTTAGAAATTACGGTTTTATAGTCCAAGTGGCGCTTTAGCGTTGGTTTTGGAATGGTGTACTGGCGGTAGCACTCGTTGAACCCATGTCCTCATTTCTGCAAGCTGCCAGAGCCCTTTCCATGTCTGACTCATTCCATGCACCATACTTCCTTTCCGCCATTCTGTAACACACAATTAACACGTGTGTTACTTGCGTTTATTTGCAATTTATTTACTTTACGCAAATAAATTGCAAATATAGAACTTCAGATAATATGATATCCCAATTCGTACCAGTACGAATTAGGAACCCCACCCGTGGTACGATTTAGGCAACTGCGCACACCTTCACTCTTTACGTCATTTCTAACCTAAAACAGGTGCCTCGCTACAAAGTGACCAGCCATTACGTTCAATATTACTTGCACCACAATGATAACTGCACGAAATCCAGTAGCACTTACCTTGAAGTACTGTTTTATCTTACATATGGATTAGAAAAACTACATCAGCAAACACTCAAACAATATAACTGTAATAAAAAACGCAACACGTGCTTACACTGACTAGCTGTTTTCACGGACTGCTCAATACATCTAGTAGTTCAAGTATTAACCGCGAGAGCGCTCCACTAGTACTGCTTTACAGAAAACCAGCGTTGGTACGATTTCGGTGACTTTCCCCTACTAAGTACTTATTGTACCAAGTATTGTTCCCCGGCTATTATTTCCTGATATAAATTTTATTACAGTCATCAAGTACAGTTTCAGTATATAACTGCCTGGTATATATAATTCGCTATACTGGGCAGAAAAAGCAATTAAACGAGTTCTTATGCAGTAATTAAGGGGGGGGGGGTGTTTGGTAGAATATCCAAATTTTTTGTGGAAGTTTATTAATTCCTCAAAAAAGTAATGTTATTTTCTGTAGTTTTAATTACTATTATTATTTAAAACAAATTAACCATGGCCCATTTGCTATTACAATTATAGTGAAATGGCATGGCATATAGGATTAATATTATATATATATATATGCGTGAGGTAACGCTGTGGTGAATTTGTCATACCAATCACCTCCTATTATAGCCACCCGGGTTGGAATCCAAAGGGGTCACGCCATATTTTAGTATGTGGGAAATGTGGCAAACGTTTATGTAGGGTTTTTTAAAGGAGTACTCACGTTTCCCTCTCCAATGCATTCCGTTGTTATTTCATCCCTACGTCATCACATTCCGTTCATTATTAGCAACCTCAAATCATGTTCGTTGGTCTTGCCTCAAATGGGAACAACATGAATATATCATATACATATATATAGTTATATATATAATCTGTATTCTTTCAAACTCGTCATTAATACAACTTATTTGTCTTTATATAATCGAATTACACTTTGCTGCATTTAGCCATACTCATAAAATGATTAGTATAAATAAAAAAGTTTTTTCGACCTACCTTTCGGTGTCCACACAAAAGAGTAACATACTTCGCGTTCTGTTATGTTAAGTTGGCCTTGAACTTGATAAAAATATGGATGTTCTTCTTTCAACCTCAACGTGTCATTTTCTTTACGTAGAAATTGAATCTTTCCTGCAGTGAAATCCTCTTCTGGAGACATATATTTTTGCTGAGGAAGGACATTTAAATCCACGATTGCACTTTCTTCTATGACGCCCTCAGGGGTTGCTCCAAGACGAGGGCACTCTTTGTGAATTAAAAAACCACACTTTTCAATTTTTTTCCCCAAGTATTTCACTGACTGACAGCAATGCAGTTGCCTCCATCTCTATACCCAAACTTGTATCTGCATTTCCAGAGAATGTCGGCTAGCGGATGTATTCTACTACAGGGGCACAAGAAGTCGTGGTTCGCATTTTACATATCTTACCAAAACATGACGCAGTGATACGTTTCGTCTTTGCTCTCTCCATTCTTGTGAAGTGGTTCGGTCGTTTGTGTTACTTTGTATTGCCCTTCTTCTTTCATCTGTACACTCTTCTTGTAAAGATCTCAAATACTCTTCCTTTAGGACTGCAAGCTTATCATCAGGGTTAACTGGTACAGGCTTTGCTGCATGTGGTTCTTTATGCTTATCTGGGCCTGTGCTACCATACTTCAGTGATCTTTTTGCAACTAACTTCTTTCAGCGTTGGCGTAATTTAGTGCTGGACCTGTTCTGAGCTATATATATATATGTATATCTTTGTAAAGACTCCAGGACTCCTATCAGTCAATGTTTGGTGTACAAGTCTATGCAATTCACTCATTGAGTTGTGCGCCACAACTGCACACTGACTTCGTCGCTGGGAAGGGCCTTAAAACCAATTTTAAAAAAACTCTTATGGCAGGTAACGAGAAGGCCACATATGGTGCAGTTAAAACCTATACTTTCAAACAAATTCCCAACAAATAAATCAAAATAATCGGGGAAGACGATACAAGTTTCTCTGTAAATACGAATCAGCAGTTACAATCAGTGAAATATTAATCACTGAAAATCCAATAAACACGATGTTACCGACTGGCGAATCACTGGATTCACTCTCAACCAGTTGCCAAGCCAGTGAAACGAACTGAAAATAAGTACGCATCACCTTGAAATCAGTGGCATTCAGTCACTGAAATAATCAGCACGGTTTTACTAACTTCAGTGGCTCATTTTTGGCCGAAAGTACTGAAAGTTCACTCAAGTAGTTGATTTCTCACTGATTATAGTTTAGAGTGTACGGACATGTGGATTAAAACATAATGTAGGCATAATCGCAGGTCACTGGTGTTTACCCGTGGCGACTCTTTTGGTCGGTTTCCCACACGAATTCCGCTTTATAACTGCCATTGTCGCGTTCGTAGGTGAACAAGTAAGGCGGCATCACGTATGAATGCTCAATTTAATTGTTTTTTTTTTTTTTCGAATAATACGCTTTTTCTTATAATTCCCTTGCTGTAATACACCGACGTGACATTTCATATTCCGCGTATGCTATGGAAGTGCAGCAAACAAGTACAAAGTATATTCATAGAAACGACATCTATCACTAATTATTGACGTTGTACGAACAGTTAGCAACACGTTTTTCAGCGATCAGATAGTTAATGCCACACTATTGTGTAGTCATACGTAAGCCGGGTTTATGCAAAAATTAATGAGTAAAATTTCCGACCTGTTTTCGAAGGCGGGAAAATTTCGTCACGAGTATCACCTTACCCACCAAGTTAACACAGACGCGTTATTCCTGTGAGTTAGATGGCATACGTGGGGTCATATACTATGATATTAGTTAGCATAGTAAAAATTTTTGTTGACTAATTTCTTTTGTCCCTTTAACTTGTGTGAAGAGAGTTTGCAAATATTTCGCGCACATCTGTATTAAAGTAAAGCATTTATTTTTATTACGATACCGACTTAAATTCCGAACTTACGACTGAATAACAATTACTTCTCCAAACCCTGTCTTACCTATATGCATCACTTTATTGCAGAGGCGTAAAAACACGATGGCGCTTAAAAAATTGTCAGAAAACCAGTATTTTACAGTATAACAATCATCACAACTTAAAATTGAGTTATCAAGTTCTGGTATCTGCAAATCACGAGCCATAAAGATTATTTTATCCGCTATTATATGTATGTTGACGAGTGTTTTGAACAACATTTTATAGTTTTACGTAAATTGTATATGATTTTTTTTTTGTTTTAAATGTAATATATTTTAATATGCTTTACTACAGTGTTCATGTGCGAACGTAAGAAAAACCTAATGCCTTATTTCTCAATGATAAATAAAGAGAAAGAAATAAATAAAAGGTTTCAATGCATTTCGTATTTTTTATTACAAGTGTTTCACCCGTAGTACTTTCAAGAATATGCAGTTTCAAAAATATTTATGTAGCGCCTTTATTCCCTGTTGCTCGCATGGGGAAGACCCCATTTCGCGTGTTCGCCACTAGACTAATAATAGTTCGCATACAAACTTCGTAAAGCAACGCATGGGAAATGTTCAAGAATAGCAAAAGCTGTTTCAGACTAAAAAAAATATTAGGATATCAAACACTTAATTATTAATATTACAAAAACTAGCTGTGAAAGAAAGTAATATCATACTTACGAAGAATTCAACAGCTTGGCTTTCTGGGCTCGCGCTGCTATTATTCTGACAGATTTATGCCGTGTTGATATGGTTAATAATAATTAATAACAATCTTCTGCGGGTAGTTGTCTTTGCCATTGCCTGTAAATTTAATTTTAGCACCTAAAGTTATTTTCCTCACATGACTGCACAAAATAATGTTCACATTACAAAACACTGCACTGCGAGGCACTAGAATATCGAATGACAGATTTCGGAGCACTCACTTCCTTATTATTCTCAAGGACAAACGCCCCCTACCCTCACGAACCACAACATGCATCATCTCGCAGAGTAACAGGGGATTACTGCTAATATCCTCTCCCTTGGTGGACACTGGTAACTCATTACCTGAACATGGCAAGGCAGGTACACGGCCGTCTTCCCACCAATAGCATGTACGCTCTCCTGTAAATTTTGCCCCTGCACCAAATATTTTTTAACAAAATTCGCTTTTGTGGCGTTCCTGTTTAAGATAAATATATGCCGCCGCTGACTTTTTTGAGCAGAAAAATATATATTTCTTACCAAAAGAAACCTTTTGTACCATTAATGCATTGCCTATTTTCTGGAAAGATTCAAAAATTAAATCTTTAATTTAAGAAAAGTCGAACACAAATTGATATATTTGGCTATAGATACAGATTCACATTATCATTTCTCACACATTGGTTTTTCTTTCAAGTTTATATCTTTGAAATTGGCTTCTATAAATTTCATTAACATGTATTTCCCTATACCCAGTTTTCACTGATGTTAAACCAGACAGCAGCCTTAACAGCAACGTCTTGAGAGCCGATGAGGGTGAAGTGAGGTGAGCATGGCGGTGCTATGATGATGGGGAGGGGGGGGGGGGTTTGTTATTCCCAGCGAAATCCCGAGGGCCAGCGAAATCGTCCGGCACAATTCCCGGACGCGAAAATCCGGTAGCGACCCCGCCGGGAAACGAAACCTGTTCGCTTAGGTGATATGCGAGTTGTCTGACCACTACACCACCGCGGGCCGAACTCTCACTGAAACAGCGACAACACTGTGCCGCAGAATAGACAAGTTCGCAGAAAGTGAACTAGCGTGGTGGTTCCTTTGAGGCCCGGAGCGTATCTTGGTTCTAACTGGCAACTTCATGATGTAAAAATTCCCTAATAGTTGGTCGGCTACCTCTAGCATGTTAACCAACTCAGACCCAGTGTACACATTTGTGTATACTACGAACGTGTATAGGCTATACACGGCAATGTGAGCACTTTTGAAAGCCCTGTTATTTTGAATAACAGTCAATAAATATATTTTATTTTAGCCTTAGACGTTAAATTTTGAGTGCAGTGGAATATACACACCGTGTTTATTACTTACATGGCAATATTTATTTTAATGAAGTAGTGAAATGTATAAAGAAAGCCTGTAAGGAAAAAATAACTAGGGCTTCAAAAGTGCTCACTTTACCGTGAAAGGTCTATAGGTGATTTTTGGCCTGTACTGCACACTGCGAAGCTCGATGACCAATGGCTGTACGTCATAAAGTCAGCACTTTTGAAATCAACCTTAAAAAAATCACTGCCCATATTTGCATATATTTTAATGGACGCCGTGAGTGACACATGTCCAGTAAAGTTGGTAACGATGGAGGGGAAACTAGCTCCGTATATAAACGTCGAACAAAAAGTGTTAGGTAACGATTTGTGATAACTTAAATTATTTCTTTGACTTTCTGTTTTTTTTTTCTTATGCGCCGAAGTGTAAAAATGAGCACATTGGTAAAGTATTTATTTTTCTAAAAATTTCACAGCTTCCCTTGACCAACGCATTATTAAAGTGACGAGGCCCATGACAACGTTAATTTTACATAAGACGGTAGAACATACAATGTGTGTATGAGTAGATATTAAGCAGGGCTTTCTAAAGTGCTCATTTTACCGTGAACCGCCTATATATGGTTCGCAAACCGTCTTACTGGTCTGAGTCATCATTGGTTCGTATTACTGTAGTCAATCATATAGCCTACATCTCATTGCCAGAGACAACGAAGCCAATGTTGTGTCGACTTAAGTACAGGAGGCATCATAAAAATTTTTGTTTGCAGCATCTGAAACCGTGAATTGAAATGGGTCTGAGAGGGTAAAGTTAACCGTCGCTGATTGACGAACGGCGTTCCACATGTTGCTAGCCAATGATGCCATTTTGCTGGCCGCGGTTGCTGAGCGCTTAGACTGCTCGCCTCCCACCAATGCGAACCGGGTTCAATCCCCGACCGGGTCACTCCCGGAATTTCGCAAGTGGGAATCGTGCCGTGCGATGCCGCTGGTCGGCGGATTTTCTCGGGGATCTTTTGTTTCCCCCTTCCTTGCATTCCGGCACAGCTCCATCTCATCTCATTTTGCCGTCATCGGCTCTCAAGAGTTAGTTGTAATAAAGCGCCTAAATCTCTCCCCTCAACTCAACTTCTGTTGTATTATGTGCTCCATGTCCATACATTAATTTAAACAGGTTTTTCTGTGGCAATTTTTGTCGTCTTGCACAGACAACAGCGGCCTTGGCTGACGGTCATAGTAAACGAAGCACCAGTAAAATTACTATATTACACACATAATTAAAAACGTATTTTTTCTACGGTTTCTTCAGCGAACCTTGTGTGCGGTTAGTAATCGTGTACACGCATGGTAGCAGTCTTCCTCGAAATTCAGTTATTAAAATTCTATCGTATCTGAAGAAATTTATAACGTATCGAACTTATTAGATAATAACGGATAGGTCGTACTTTGCATAAAAATTAACTTCTTTTCATTAAGTAACACAATTAAGTATGATTTTTCGTACATGTCTGAACTAAGACCACTTAAGAATAATTTCTTATTAGATGATAACGATTTGAGTCTTCTTATGATTCAATGTCGTACAATGCGAAACAGACAACTGGAAAATACTCAGAAAAGTTTTGTAAACATGAGACGTTTGTACATTTAGGCGAAAAGCAAATTTCTTTTTTTTATAAAATACACTGTCGTTAATAGATAAGTACATAGTTTCTCAGAAATGCTGGAAAATTATTACATACGTGTTGAGATTCGATATTTATAGTTTCTCTTATCTGGATTGTCACATGGAACCTCTAATACCAACATGGCTTGGAAATAATTATATAATGAAGTTTCCCATTGTCAGTGACATTTCAAGATAACCCAGAACCAATTGGGAAATATTTAGCTATTCAAACTGTCATAAAAATAAACAAATATATGCTGTAAAATATACAAAAAACCTTATAGCAGTAATTTTTAGTGATAAGTGTCAAGAATATTTTTTTATAGTGATACCAACCTGAATTTATGTATAACAGTGTTAAACAAATCATATCTTTTCCTTGTATGTGAACCCGTAACGTTAAGGGTTACCTGCCCAAGCCATAGGCCTATTGGATTATTGGTTTTTCCACCTTGAGTATGTTTCAAGAAAGAAAATTCCGAAAATTCCGCTACTCCCATCTAATTACTGACCTTACACAACCTTTTTGAGATAACTATTAAACTACGAACGCGTGATTTCTTCACTATTACGATTTTACCAAAACTTGGTTGAATAGAAATTGCGATGTACTTCTTGTGACTTCGGATCACACACGAGGCACCTCAATAATAGCGGTTTATGTTTATTCTGACCTGAGTCTGTAACAGCAAACCAACCCGTATTTCATCATGCAGGTTACAGTGTTGCAGGGACCGCGGTCGTGTAGTGGTTAGCATGCTCCCCCCCCCCACAAAGGGGAGAACCACGTTCGCTTACCCAGTGAGGTCGCTCCCGGATTTTCGCATGCGGGAATAGTCCCGGACGATGCTGCTGTCCCACCGGGTTTTCTAAGGGGTCTCCAGTTTCATCCCCCCGCCCTTCCATTCCGGCGATGCTCCAAAACCACGCCATTTTGCTCTCAAAGACTTCGATGTAAACAACCGCCAAATCTCTCCACTCCACATCGCTGCAGTGTTGCGTAAATACCTACTTTACTTTTTGTATGTTAAGTAATGAAAACACGCATCAGTTAACCAACGGGCCTAATAGCCAAGAGTGGTAGTCATAATGGATGGAGGTAAGGTGAAGCACACAGAGAATATGAGAACACAAATGCGAAATTATGTTGCGGTCCTTTTGATATGGGCGTAACCACTCTTTGATTGGCGGCGTGAGGCACTGGGCACGGGCCTTGTGTCTGACAGGCTGGAGCGCTCTGCGAAAGATTTCCTGTTGGCTATAATTGCCTCTTGGTAACTAGGATACGAGGCGCTGATTGGCGAATGGCTTTCCAACATGTGGCTGGCTAGTGACGCCATTTTGGTGGCGTGTGCCTTTAAAGTTAGCGATATAAGCGCATCTTTCGCTTCTGTATTCCTACGTAATCTGCGATGCCGTGCTGTGCAGTGTATGTGTGCTACACTCACAGAGAAAAGAAATTAGTGACCTAACAGTGTTAATTTTCCCAAAGGATTGGTAGTGGAGTGGAGAGAATTGGGCAGCTCTTTAAATCAAGTTATTGAGATCTGATGAGGATGAAACTATGTAGTTTAGTATAGAGCAGCGCCAGAATGCAAGGAGATCCCCGAGAAAATCCGCCGACCTGCGGCATTGTCCGGCTTCGATTCCCACATGCGAAAATTCGGGAACGACCCCACAGGGAATCGAACGCGGTTCGTTTAGTTGGGATGCGGATAGTCTAACCACTACACCAACGCGGTCATTTTCCCGAAGAGCTGTGCTAAAAGTTTGATTTGGGGTGCAAAAGAAGCGACGAATCTATCGCAGAGACGTGTAAGTTCTCTCGATTCAACCACATTTCTTATAAACATTATTTGCATGCCTCGTTAATTTGCGTTATTGAATTTTCAGAGCAACTGAACGCTGTTTCGTGGAAAGAACGAACACTTTCGCCGTGTGTGAATTTTGATTAGTGCCAGGGTTAGAAAAGTAAGAGGTAAATTCAACTTACAATACAGCAAGCAATAGTTGAATCAATACGAATAACACGTTTTTATTTTTGATATCTAAATTTAAGACACTTTAAAAGTATGTGTAAAATATTGATTAAAATGCCTGCACAACTGGTGAAACTTTAATTCATGATGTTTATACATCAGCACAACAGCGAGTGATATGTATCATATAATAATACGATCAACGTTTCAGATGCCATTAATCTGATGGCCCATGACACGAGTCTCTTCAGTTTCCGAACTCACAAAGACGTGACGATTACGCACTATAGCCTTATTTAAGTGAGACCATGTGCAACATGTTTCATCCAGAATTACAGTTTTAATGTTATTAGAGAGTGTACGAAAATATGATGCCATAGGTAAATACAGATATTAGTGAAGTTCCAGAGGTTTGTGAAAATACGTATGTATAATTCGTCTCATTTCCGATATCATTTGTATAAAAGTGTGTCTGCCATCTTGCTAAAGTTTTTAAATCTTTAAGAAGCACTTCTTACTGTTTCAGGCGTCGCAGACCAAAATTTATATGATTTGTGTGCTGTACCTAAGTCTACAAAACGCTTGTTTCGTTGTCATAACCAATGAGCTGTAGGCTATATGATTGGCTAGAGTTAAAATATGAACCGATTATGACCTAGACCAGAATACGTTTTGAGAATCATTTTTCCTACAGGTAAGATCATTTGCCATTGAGATTCACAGTGTGCAGTACAAACGAAAAATTACTTATACGTGCGTAATGAACGTCTACACAAATTTGCAGAAACAACTTTGTTGAAACATCAAATTTAGCACCCGAGTAGATGCGGAAATTCAGAAAGTTACAACATTTAATCCCAAAATGCCAACATTTCACCAACGGAAAAAGTGGGCAAGGGGGGGGGGGGGGGGTGATTTCTTCTGAAATTTTATAGCTCGCGTTTCTTACATCTCGAATGGCTTTCATTATTCCCCAATGTTTAATTACTGTTACTTTTGGTTTAGTAATATCGTTTGGCACATGAAACTCACAAGTTTATAAATTTCGTTAAAAAGAATCAGGAACAGAATTTTTTCATTGAATATTATAATGATTTGATTACAGAGTTAACACAAATATTGGCCTATTGCTCCTTTATTTGCGCGCTTACAAAATCGCTCAAACGTGTAATGAGCTGTTTCTTTAGTCCGGCACTGACGCGTTTATTCCGTTCCGAGTATTTATCTCTCTCTTGTTATATATCACGACAAAATTGTGTCTGATAACCTTGTACTCACAAGTTTGATATCTGTATAAGGAGTGAACCCATAAACGCAGAAAGTTTAAAAGGAAACGGGCAAAGTAACGTATAGCAGAATGATGAAAAGCTGCAGTGCTGGCGTCATGCGCACAAGCAGTAGAGTTTTGGCGGCTGGACGGTTTCGCCTAACTTTCTTTCATCATAGGTCGTAGTTGGTTTTAATCCAGTTTTGACGATTGCTGCACATGCAGGTTTTTAGAACACTTTAAATCCGTTTCCTTCGCGAAAGTGCTCCCTGTTTCCTTCCTAAATCTCAAATATTTTCTGCAGCAAAAAATTAAAGATTTTCTCCGAGAGTAAAACTTGATATACTCTATTCGCAATAATGCGAGCACTTTTGAAGGGCATTTAATTTGGAATCATAGTTAGAGAACTGAAAAATTCGCGAGTTTAATGACCTGCTCATTGGGCTCTAAAGTCTTATGTACAAACATGCCGATATCAACTGCACATTGGTTGTCTGCTGCCACAGTGGAAGGCGACAATTGGGCACCGTTCTACAGGAGGTGTCAAACCCCTTGTGGACCAATGGCTAAAGTTATATAAACGCAAGTGTTTTGAATTCTAGGTTGTTCTAAAATTAACATGCGAATTATTCAGGGCTCTAATAATAGTGTGTGTGTATATATATATATATATAGTTTAAGGCGTTGAAGTGCGAGTGCGATGGAATATATACACTGTGTTTATTTCTTACACGGCAATGTTTATTAAATAGGTGGTTAAAGGATCAAAATGACTCAAGGGAAAAAGAACGTATGACTCAAAATGTGCTCACATTAATGTGAACAGCATATAGTTTAAGAGTGATGTTATTTCCAGCAGATGAAATGGAATTATAGTCGCGGTGTTCTGGAGAGGTCGGACATAACGTATTTTAAATGGGAGCTGTGTGGCCGTGGCTGTGGCTGGCGGTCTTCGGCTCGACTCGGACGAGCTCGGCAGTCTTCGGCCCAACTCAGGAGGTTGCTCAGAAGCCATCGACTCGGGTTTATTGTACTTACCCGGAGACGAGTAATTATTCAAGAAAATATGTCTGTTTCTGGTATCTATATTGTCTTTATATGCATAAGGTATATCAAAACATAAATTTTTAATAAATTTCCGATTTTAAAAAATCATTTTTAACTAATATTGATTTATTTATTTTTTGTTCTGTGCCGAAATAATATATAGGGTAAAGCGGCAACTTGCAAAAATTTCTCATTTATTTAATACATTTCCAGTCCCATCTCTTGAAAATTTTTTAATGCACTCTGCAATAATCTTCAGGTTACTCGCTGCCTCGACTGTTTTTGGGCATAAGTATGATACTGAGAATTTTGTTAATGTATGTATATATATATATAACTTACTCAAGTCCATCATAGTAATAGTGACCGCATGCACTAGTATATTATAAACATTGTGTGGAGCAGATTATACTAATACTTTTATAGGCTTAATTGGCGTTAATTTAAATGTCATTACTGCCAGTCCCTGGAGACTTGGAATGTACAAATATTTCTCAATCTTCGTCTATCCACAAACGATCATCAGCAATAAATACAACAATCTTTCACAATCTTTTCGTCACTCTTTCAATATTTCGATCAATATTTCATAATATTTCCTTCAACCAGCACGGAAATCCGCATCGCAATCCGCTCCGCAATCCACTCCGCAATCCGCTCTGCAATCAGCACCAATCTTTCTACATTTCCGTTAATCTCCCGTCTTTTCATCAAGCTTTCTCTATCATTCCATAAATATTTCAAAATTCCCATTAATATTTCGCAATGTTTCCATCGATCTGTCTTTCACTCTCGCAATCTTTCCATCAAGCTCACAATATTTCCCTTAATATTCCTATCTTTTCATCAATCTTTCGTCCAATATTTCGATCAATCATCAATCCACATTCAAATCATGGGTATGTTAATTAATATCTTATATTATTTATACTTGGAAAATCTATATCAGGGGCTCCAATTATAACAGTCTGTCCCCCCAACATACATATTAAAAATAAATATTCACCAATTATCTCCAATATTGGTACATGATATCAGACAATGTTTTGTATTCAGTCCACTGTTCATGCATTTTTGTATGCAAAGTCTTCATTAATATTCTGTAAGCGGTTCTTTACCGCAATAGCTGAGTGCTCACAGCACAACTTTAAATTTGTGGGGAAAAAAAAAGGATCCGAAACATACAAAAATGAAGAAATGAACCATTTTTCTATAAAATAATTTATTATGATTTTGTAAGTACAATTTCAGAAGAGAGCAGTTTTTCACATCATGCGATATAACCCCTCCCATTCACTTCCTTAATGACCGAAGATATCTCAACAATGCGTGAGAGATCCCCGCGTTTTTGCAGGTCAAACAAATATCTGAGTCTATCAAAAATTTCATTCCGGTCGTCGGCAAAAATGTAACGAGCGTTCTTGCTGTCTTCTGCTTTCCTCGTGTCGCTTGTTGTAGCAAATGTGGCGGAGGGGTGTGTTGCTGCATCGAGAAAATCGTCATAGTTTTAGCACTCTTACTGTCTTTATATTCATCATCAATGCTGTCTTCATGATCGCCTTCACCTCCTGTTTTATCCTCAATATCAAGGTTACTTCTCTTGGTAGGAATCGCAAGTTTATCGATTTTACGCGAATGTCTCACAAGTGTACATTCCATACAAACCTACTCTACTACATTCATTCAGTCACGTACAAATTTTGGAGAAAGTGTGTGGATGTTTTTTTTTTATTATGCTTGTTAAGTGTACAGACGACAAACCCGTGGATTGAATATGTATTGATGATTGATCGAAAGATTGGAAGGAAGATTTATGGGGAGATAGGAAGATTAATAGAAATATTGTGAGATTGCTGGAAATCTTGAGAAAATGAACGTAAGATTTATGAAAAAATTGCGAAATATTGATTGAAATATTGAAAGTTGAATGGAAAGATTTAAATATTAATGGAAATATTGAAAGACTGATAGAAAGATTACGAAAGATAGATGAAAATATTGTAAATGATTGGTGGTAAGTTTGTGAAAGATTGATGTAAAAATTGCTGAGGATTGGTTGCGGATTGGCGGAGATAGTGATAGATTGTTTGAAATATTCTAAGATTACTGGATTGATCAAAAGTGCGATAAAATGATTGGTCGATTGACAGATTTTTGGTCAAGAAGAGCAAAAAAGTTAAGACTGTTCATCACCCTTGTATATTCCAAGTCTCCAGGTTTTTGCAGTATTGACATTTAAATTAATGCCAAATAAGCCTATAAAAGTGTTAGTATATGTTGATCTACAGAATGATAACATTATACTCGTCCATGTGGTCGATATTAGTACGATGGACTTGGTTTAGCCATATATGTAATCATTTAAAAAAATTCTGAGTAGCATACTTATGCCTTCAAAATTGTCGAGGCAGTGAGTAACATGCAGATTCTGGCATCGTGTATTAATTAAATTTCAAGAGAGGATACCGGAAATGCAGTGATTGAATGAGAGATTTTGCATGTTTTCGCATTACAGTATGTATTACTTCGGCACAGTAAAAAAAAATTAATAAGTAAATTTTTTAATCAAAAATGATTTTTTTAAATCTGATAATAAATACACACTTTCGATTTGTCATACCCTATGCCTATAAAACTAATATGGCTACCATAAACATACACATTTGCTTAAATAATTAGTGAACTTAACTGCTGAGCACCTTCGGGTAAGTTCGACAAAACCGAGTCGACAGCTACCGAGCAAACTCCTGAGGCGGGCCGATGACTGCCGAGCTCGTCCGAGTCGAGCCGAAGATCGCCAGCCACAGCCACAACCACACAGCTCCCATTTAAAATACATTATACCCGATCTCTTTAAACATCACTACTTATTGGATTGACTATTTATCTATAATGACACATGACATCGCAATCATTAACTCGCTTTATCTTAACCGTACAATTAATTAAGATACAATTCACAAAAATTAAGATAGTAGTTGAAGGGAATTTTTTCGCAGTTATTTTCAAGATGGGATTGTAGACGTTAAATTGTAAAAATTCGAGAACGACAGCAAATCAAAAATATCATTTTTTAAAACAATAAAAAGTACCCAATAAATTCTATGAATTAGTTACATAAATGACCTGAATAATCTTGTGGTATGTTTTCAATGCAAACTTATTACTCCTGCAAGGGGCTGGTGCGTTTGCAATAAGAGTAAAATTGCGAATTTTTCTCTTAACTATTGTGGAAAATTTGCTTCAAATTTATTTACATAAAATTTCTACAAGTTGAAAAGTTTGCAGAATTTAAATACTGACTTCTTTTTAAAGATGTGCATTGCTCCTAGGAAAGGGTAGCAAGAACACGATTGCGATGAACACGTTAGCAAATTCTAATGGGCTTGTCAACTTTTTGAGTGCGACGTATCATAGCAAATATCGGGTTCTCTTTAACTTTACAGCTTAACAGTCGTTGAACACTCTTAACTGGCGTTAAACAATCCAAACCGGTTGTACGGACAGCGGCTATAAACGTCGCTATATATTTCGACGAATTTTCCGACAAGCTGACTCGTCGCCTCGCGCGCTCGCGTCGAGATGCTCGACCCAAATAGCGAGCATGAAAGGCGGATAAGAATTGTTTTCGCTCGTTTCCACGGAATCCCGTTAGAAGCGACGCTTCCCGCGGAAAAAAAAAAGAACTCTGCGACTCGATTTCCTTTGCGCCTTGCGAAAAGTAGGCGTGTACGGCAGCATTGAATAAAACATTCGTATTGTGACAAAGACTCGCTTTGAAATGGCATATAAGCACTTGGTTTCTTGCTTTGTTGCTAGTAGTACACAGGAAAGCGCAAAACATACACAAGGAAAGAATTATTCTTTTGCGAAAAAGGAACTATTCATTTAGAATTCTGCGCCCAGAAGTAAACAAAAAAATTGCTTAAACCGGACACAAAAGTTATCGATATCTTCGCATATTTTTCAACGCACGTGATTATTTATAAGAAATCGAAAAAAAAATTCATGGTGCATGTGAATAACTCCACTTCAGTTGCCGTGTCTTATGTCTGTGACGTTACGCAAGAAACGCGTTTCACATTGTGCACTCTGTACACATGTTCTGGAATTGTGGGAAAGCTAGAACTGTGTCGCACAGATAAAAGTTTAATATTGGAACAACAGAATTAATGTTTCTACTATATTCATTTATTGTTATATATTAGCCGTCAGTAACTAATGAGTCGTTTAACCCTTTCAGACTCACTTTAGTTTACCTTTTCAGGCTTGCAAAAAAAAAAATTATGATACGTGCTGTACTTAAGTCGACGCAACACTTGTTTCGTTGTCACAGCCAATGAGCTGTAGGTGGCATGTTTGGCTTCAGTAATAGGAATGAATTATGACCTAGACGTGTAGACCGGTTTTCGAATCATTTACCGACAGGTAAGATCATTGGTCTTTGAGCTTCGCAGTGTGTAGTATAGACCAATAATTACCTAGACCAAAAATTACCTACACGTGCGTAATGTACACAAATGTGTACACTAGGTCTAGATGGGTTAATGTAATCTACTGGTAATCTATTAAAGTAAATAAGTACTCATAAGTACTTTTGAGACAACGTTACAGTCTAACTGCACTGTCAACATTAAGGTAGTCTTTATGACGGAGTAAGGGAAATTATGTGTTGAATCGATGTTAACATTTTTCTTAAAAATTTTCTTGTAAATCTTTTGCTTCAAAAAACATTCCAATGATAATTAAATTCAGTACAATTATTTTAATTACTAAAATAAATACGGCCAACGAAGAAAAAACATCACGTCCTGATGCGGATTCGAACTCGAGCCTTGAATGCTTGGCGTCTTCAACTCAGCAAAATCTAACGTCGGACAAACTGCTCTATTTTAGCACGTCTGAATGTGTTTCACATTGTGGTATAAAGAACAATATAACGACAAACTGCAGTTTTTTTTTCGCTAAGTGGAAATACTGTGTGCTCAAGAAATAATGTATATTTAGCTTACGTAAACTACTTTTCAAAGGTTTAAGAGCTAGTGTAATCTATATTAATACCCTTTGCTATGCTTTACAACTTAAACATGATGGTTTAATTTTACGCGGTTATCGCTGTTCACTAGTACTCGCTTCTCAAGCCCTCGATGTTAAAAGCCGGCCAAATCTCTCCTTCACTAGTATGCGGCATTTTACAACGTCAAGTCTGTGTAAACTTGTGTTGGCTGAACATTACTCTAATGTCGCATTAGCACAAAACATTTCGTTCTGCCTGTTATTTTTAGCGTAACACAACATTTGGTTGCGGCAACATTACTTAGAATATTTATTAAAACTCGAACAGCATATTTGCATTATAGTAAGATGGTAAACATTATTAACTATGTCACATCATTGGGGGTAATGATAATTCGCGAAAATATTTCAGGACAAGATACAGTTCAAAGTACTGTGGGGTCGTCCAGAATTTTTCGATTGGCTGAAACATGTTCTGGCCCGTAATAACTGTTTGTTCACTAATCACTAAAGTACAGTGTCTGAGCTACGGAATCCTGAGTGGCTCGGTCAAATGGGGAAACGACACCAGCATCCTATTTAGGTATGGCAACAGCTGAGATGTAGGTATATATATAGTATTGACGTCTACAGTGAGCTCGGATTTATTCGCGGAAAATAAGTGGCTTGAAACTTCATCATTAACTTTACTACAGCACAAACTTTTAAAGAAATGTCTCAATGGGATTTATTTTTGTTGCAAATAAATTAGACTTTTCCCTGTGCACTTACGTCCCAAGTCATAAGAAAAACATTTCTCTTAGTTCCTGATATCCCACATACCACCGCCCCTATTGGTCCATGCCACAATTACACTTATACAAAACTAAATAAAGTTTATTACTCGTTAGCTCTAAGTCAGTGGATTGCCGAATTTGATTGTCCGCCTATCGAATATACTTTCGAATGTAACATGTAATACAATCTAGATTGGTCAGTTCATTTGCAACGAGCGAGGTGGCTCAGTGGTTAACATTTGGACTTGCATTCGGAAGTATATAGGTTCGAATCCCGGTCCGGCAAACCAGATTTAAGTTTTCCATGGTTTTTCTCGAAATTACTCAAGGCGAATGCGGAGATCGTTCCGTACTATACTCCGTACTGCCTCACTGTTCCTACTTTTCTGAGAGTCTTGCACCGTCTGTGATGAATGGGGACGTGCAAAATTCGCGTTATTACTAGCCGTCAGGCTAAACTTCACGGGTTCTGTATATACTCGGGCTGGCGTCATTTCTCCACTGGCTGCTGCATAGATGCGAAGTCCCGCCCTTTCTGACTGAACCGCACGTGATTGATTCATATAATTGAGGAATATTTCTTTATAGGCACAGAGTTACCCGGGGCGTGTTAAATAAAGTATGGCCCAATGCCAGACCTACTGCAAAGGTAGAAATGCTTTAAGATTAACATGTCCCGAAATATTTACGCGAGTATTGCAGGCTCTCTAGTAATAATTTTTATGTCGACGAGGCGTTAAGTCCTACCCCCTCCATATTAATTAAGTTGCTTTTATAACATATTTTACCCTCGATAATTATGGTTAAGGCCACCTATATTCCTCGAAAATATTTACGTACTAGAAGGGGGGGGGGCACGGTGGCTGAGCGGTTAGCCTGCTCTCCTCCCACCACTGCAATCCGGGTTCAATAACCGGCCGAGTCACTCCGGATTTTTGCATGTGGGAATTGTGCCCGACAATATCGTTGATCGGTAAGTTTTCTCGGGGATCTCCCGTTACACCCACTCTTTCATTCCGGCGCTGCTCCATACTGACCTCAGTCACCCTAATCGGCTCTCAAGACCTCGATGTTAAGAGCCGTCCAAATCTCTTCACTCATTTACGTACTGGCTACACTTCAATATCCTACGTGGACCCTTGCAGCTTGCCTTGGGCAATTCGCCACATGTGTTTGTGCGTTGCATGAGTGAGACAGAATTAAAATTCCCCGATGTTGGCCGTTCCTAATTCGCACGCAGACAGATCAAATACGCAACACTTGAAATTACCCAATCACAAAAGTGGTTCTGAACTAAATTGTTATGGAACACAACTTGTCCTGAAAATATTTCGCGGAAAATAGGTTCCTCCTAATTATTGTTGATATATTGTTAAGTTTTTTTTTAAGGTCCTGAAAAGTATTAACAAAAAAGAATTTCACTACGTCAACGGGAATTTCGTTTTCAACGGCAACGTGATTTTCCTTTACAGTGTAGCCTAAGTTAGGCTCGGAATTAGTTTACCGAGTGTTAATGTCCTGTACGGTACACGACAGAAACCTGTGTCTTCGCCTTTGGGCGATATCATGCGCTGTTGAGAATACTTTCCTGAGCCTCATGAGCAGCTGCTGCCAGGAACAGTTTCGAAAATATGTTCATGATAAAATGAGCGCTTTTGAAATCAACGTTAGGGAAAAGTCGCTTCTCCTATCTTCGTGTATTTTAACGGGTGCACTGAGTGACACGCGTCCATTAAAGTTGGTCACGACAGACGGAAAATAGTTCCATATCTTAACGTCAAATAAACAGTGTTACGTAACAATTTGTGAACAATGTGCGGGGTCACTCCCAGATTTTCCGATTTCCCAGGTATGAATCGTGCCGGACTATGTAGCTGGCCGGCGGGTTTCCTCGGGGATATTCCGTCCCCCCCACCAATAGCATTCCGGTTCTGCTCCGTAATCAACCCCACTTCACCCTCATCGACTCTGAAGACCCTGATGTCAAGAGTCGCCCAAACTTTTCCACTGTCCCGAAAATACACAACCAGACGTGAAAGTCAGGGGACGTTAGGATGTTTTATACACACTTCCTTTGCTGTAAAACATGGTTTGTTGCCACAAAGGAATAGTTGTTTGAATATGAACCACTGCAAAGTAGGCTTGCCAGAAACATAATTTTTGTTTGACCTTCATAGTAATGACTATGATAACCTTGTATTGTCCTCACAATAATTCAGCAGACGTCTAACCACTGTAGAGAAATTTTTTCTCTGAAAGAAAACAGTGCTTACTAAATAAGAGAGAAGTAAAAAATAATTCAATATCACTCGTGGCGTAGCTGTTTGGTGAGCCGCCGGTCTGGGCTGCGGGGGGTTCTAGGTTCGAATCCTAAGTAAAGCATGGATGTTAGTTTAAGTTAGGTCATAAGTTAGCTTATAAGCTGTCCCCTGATAAGCTCTTAGGCATACAACGTAGGGACGTCAATAACACTTCTCCCATCAATCAATACAATACAAATAAAACATTATTAGCATAACACCTTTCACCAAACGACCTATTTATCTTGTGTATATACTTATTTTGATAGTCTAGTTAAGTTGGTAGTAACATGAGTAGTATATGTATACCGATTCGTAGGCAATATATTTTAATTGCGAATTGTGTGGTTGTGGCTGAGAGCCACCTACTGTGGATCTACAAGGACGAGCTCGGCAGTCTTCGGTTCGACTCAAGGGGTGCTCGGAAGACCTGGACTCAGGATTGTCAAATGTTCCCGAAGATGTTCAGCAGTTATGCCAACTAGCACTTCAAGCATGTTTTTTCTTTTAGCCATATAGGTTTTATACGTATAGGGTATGTTAAAGCGAAAATCTGTATTTATCATTCTATCTAAAGTTTGTTTTTTAATGAAAAATATAGAAGTATTTTTTTATTCGTACAGAAGTTGTACATACATAGGGCATTGCGAAAACATGCAAAAATCTCCAACTACATTTCCGATCTCCTCTCTTGAAGTTTAATTAATAGACGATGCCAGCATACGCTAATTATTCTCTGCTTCGGTTGTTTTGTTGATAAATATGGTACACACATGATTTAAATGTATGAATGTACATGTGAACAATCCAAGCCCATAATATGAGTAAAGACTCTCTGCACAAGTATTATATAATGGTGTTATAGATCAGCCTCTACCAACATTTTTAAAAGCATAGTTATCTATCGTTTACAAACCAATAGGTCCTTGAAATTTGGAATGTGCGAGTACAGGTCGGGTGACAGCATTATCTTTCGTTCTATTCTCAGATATCAATCCTCATCCACAATCCCAATTCACTGCAATCTGTACCAGTCCTCACCATTAAACAGAATCCTAAGCACCAATCTTCACCAATCCTCGCCAATCTTCCGCACCAACCCACACCAATCCTCAAATATCTTCCGCACCAAACCGCTCCAAAACTCAATACCCCCACACCAATTTGCATCAATCTTCAACATATACCGCACCAATACGCACCAACACCAATACGCACCAATCCTCATCAATCCCCATCACCAATCAACACCAATCCTAAACAATAATTAGCAACAATCAGTACCAATCCCAATAAATTTTCTCACAAATCCTCAGCAATCCTGCGCAATCCTCCACACCAAACTCCACCCAACCTCGACAATAATCCTCCCCAATCCTCATCACACCTTCGCAATCCTCACCAATCCTTCGATCAATCCCAATTCCTCGTACGTTCCTTCGATTAAACCTTCCGTTTGTATCTTCCCCCCATGCATATAAGAAATAACACTCATTCACCATTTCCAAAATTTGTACATGTTGACTGAATTAACTTTTTTATGCTGTCCACTATCACTGCACTTGTGTACTTATGTCTTCACTCGTATTCTGTAAGTGGATCAATAAGTTAATAGTTGAATGCTGATAGCACTACTTTGAAGTCGTGAGGGATGAAAGGATAAGACACACAAAGAAAATGAAAAAGAATAATTTGATTAAAAAAATTATTCCTATTTTACACTTTAAAATTTCAGAAGAAAGCAGTTTATCACATCAATAGATATAACCCCTCTCCTTCAGTTGGCAATCAAATGACTGAGTCTATCAACGAGTTCGTTTGGGTCTTCGGGAAATATGTAGTCAGTATTCTCATCATCTACCGCGTTCTCCACGTCGCTCGTTGTTGCAAATGTGGTAGAGGGGTGTGTCAGTGCATCGAGAATTTCGCGAGTGTCTTTAGATCCAGCACTGTAGTCATAGTCATCAAAAGTGCAGTCTTCATGATAGTCTTCAACTCCTGTTTCATCTTCAGTATCAAGTTTACTTGTTTTGTAGCAGTTGTTGTATGGTCATCAGTATTTCGAGCCGACAACGGTTTGTTTTGAAGTTCGTTGACTTCACGCGAAAGTTTTGCAAGTGTTCATTCTACACAAAACAACTCTACTGCACTCAATCCATTTTTGGCATTAACTGTCCCATCATAATCGTCTGTGGAATAAGTACCCACCTGCAGCAGAGGGGTGTTGACGATATCACTTTCTAGCTCTCAAAACACGAATACTTGCAGTTCTTGATGTGTTCCTTCAATGCATCGTCTTGCATAAACTGCACGGGAACAATAGGGTAATGTATCCTCATGTAAAAAGGACTCTTCGTACAAGCGGTCTCTCATATCGCTGAGCATTTTCACCAAGTTGGAAAATCTGTCGCCGAATGGGCACCGATGACAATCAAGTAGCATGATGCAGGTCGCGGGTCCATGTTCGTTGAGGTCAAGGGCAGGCCTTCGTTGTCGCAATTCATATTCACTGTATAGCGAGAGAATGCTTTTAAATCGATGTTAACTTCCCAACGTCTGAACAACAACTAAGTTATCAGCATGCATCGCAGCTCTATATATAATTTCTCCTATCACTCGGAAAACAGCGTCCAATATTTTAGGAATTCCGAGAGAAAATGATTATATTTAAGATTTTGGGCTTTGAACTCTGGCCCCTACGCCATTCCTACCCGAGGTATATTTCTTAAACGCTTGTATGAGTTGCACACGAAAACTAAACAGTGCACGAACTGCGCTAATAAGCTCAGAAATCTTGTGGTGTAAAAAAAATTGCAAACATCATATTTTATCCCGCTTCCAGATTAATACTTCTGAACATTACATTTCGCCTAAATTATATATTACTACCACCACTTGAAAAAAATTACCAAATTTATTTAGCCCGAAAGAAAATTACTTTTTAATTGTGTAAGATCTCGAACCCAGGTCCCTACACTATACATCGCCTTTGAAGATTGCTGAAAATTACGTATAAATCATGCATGAACACTAAGTAGTGAAAAATTAATTTAAGAACATCAATAAAACGTTTCCAAAACTTGGGTCATTAATCGAATTGCAAATCTTTTATCTTACCGTGATTCCTATATGTGATGCGCAGAACTAGCATTTCCCATTTATTATTCATTCCTAAAGCAGTCTCCAAAACACTATGAAAAATTACACAATTTTTTCTAAGTCTGATAGAAAATTAATATTTTTTGGTTTCGGGGCTTGAACTGGAGGTCCTACCACATTACTAAACATTGTAAATTGGTTAAATATTTATATCTGATGGGTACATAATTATTCAGAAAATTTCGTAGAAAGTTCGTTAAAACTATGCAATGCACATGTCTGAATTCGAACGGTGGTCTCTTTATAACCCTATACAATATTTATTCTTTGTCCAAAATTGGTCTAACAGCCTACATTATATGTTTTATACGCCATAAAATTATACCGAATTTGTTCCAGCAATTTTGAATAAAATGTCACTTAGGTATTTCTTCCATGAAAAGCCAGTAGTACCTATATTTGTCTTCCTTCTGGGGTATGATTCATGAGTAGGAGCAGTACGCCATCTTAGATGACATCATCTCCTGCTCTGTCATTCCGGTACATCGGTGGCCGTTTGGTGACCTTGACCTTACCCTTTCTGCCATTTTGTTTCTAGAATTTTCCTCTTCATGCTCTGACATTCCAGTCGGCTGGTGGCCGTTTTGTGACTCAGCAATGAATGATGTCTGCCACAAGTGATGGAATTAACTTATTGGTTGCTACTTTCTGTTCTGTGCATTGAAGATCATTAAAGGTACTTCCTACACTCTATCATATATATATATATATATATATATATATATATATATATATAATACCCTATGAGTGAGTGAGTGAAGAGATTTGGTTGGCTCTTAAAATCAAGGTCTTGAGAACCGATGGGCGCGATTGAGTTGAGTATGGAGCAGCGCCGGAATGAGTGGGCGAGGGAAACGGGAGATCCCGAGAAAACCAGCCGACCGACGGCATCGTCCGGCCCGAGTGGACCCTGGGATTGGAAAGTTAAAACAGAGAATAATGCGTCGTTCCTTCCGTGCCTAATACACTCTACAATCGAAACAGTTAAACATGATACCATTAACGAATTTGTCTGCCGATCTGTTAAAACCACTTCACTTGAATAATAAAATTCTACTGATATTTTTATTTGCTGTTATTTACTCATCAAACAGCGATTTTTACTGATTACTAGTTAATTGCACTAGCCCGGTACTTAAACATTAGTGAATTCCACGGATGCGACCTTAGATAACACGTCATTTAATGGAATATACAGTAAAATAATTCAACTTATTGAAATCAGCGTTTGACATTACATTAAATACGCAAGGAATGCCGCGAATATTCAATCGTTATACGAGCTTTAATCGGGACTGACCCTCAAGGTCGGAAACAAAATGTTCAAAAATGATCGTTATATGTTATTCTGTGGCGATACAAAATCGTATTCGGGAGTTCGTGAGCTCAGTATAAACCGAATTCGCTGGTACGGGTTTACAGTGGACGTCGGTGCAGTTATCTACATCTTCTACCTCATTATAAGAGTCCTGCAGAAGTCGAGAGTTCAATGACCTGCAGGCTAGACTATACAGTCTTATGTACAAGTACGCCGATATCAACTGCACATTGGTTGTCAGCTGTCACAGAGGAAGGCGACAACTGGACACCGTTCTCCAGGAGGGTGTCAAACACCGTGTGGACCAATGGCTGAAGTTAAATCAAAGCACGTGTTTTGAATTCTTGCGTGTCTTAAAATGAATACGCGAGTTCTTCAGGTCTCTACCCATTATATATTGCCTGGGTGAAAACTACACAATAGTAACCTTTATTCTATGAAACGCTGTGATAAATTATAACGTGACAGTATTTATGAGCGCGATATAAACTGATAGTTACAATATGTAAATATTCTTACTTCAGTCATAAATGAAAACAGAAATTCTGAAACAGGTAAATTTATTTTCAGGAAATTGAATGAAGTGAACTGCGTCAGTTTTCTTTGACACAGACGACAAATGACCTTCACTAGCAAAAAAAAAAAAAAATGTGAGCTGTAATGATATCCGAGGTTGGAAAGAAATGATTGAAAAAGTTTCTCCCGGCACGATAAAAAAATTTTAAGTCTGCAAACTGTAGCAAATGTTTATTTTAATTATTTTCATTACATGAAAATGTGTTTCTTTTGATTCTGTTGAAACGCTTAGATTATATCAGAACTTTCACAGTTATATGCCTTGCAAAAAAAACGGACATACGTTGATTCATGTTGTACTTAAGCCGACGAAGTACTTGTGTCATTACAACAAATGAAATGCAGTCTTTCAGTTCGACGAGTTTTACGAACTACTCAGAATGTATAGTAGAAGTGCGGTATACGGGTCAGATACCTTAAAGTAACTCACTGGGCATCGAATCTCGCAGTTTCAAGTACCGTCCAAATATAACCTTTCTGTGCATCATGCCTATAGTTGTTAAAACTGCGTGTCAGTGGATTAAAACAGACCATAGATTACGTGATAAACGCTTTCCTAATATACCGAAATTTGTAAACAATCTCAGGAGGAATTTCTTAAGATTGGAGGGAAAGGCCGCAGGATATTTTCAAGCCGAAATATTGGTCGTCGTTAGAGGCGGTGATATTTTGCGAAAATAGTTCAAGACAACGCACATTTCACTGTAAAAAAAAAAACTGTTCAAATATTTTTGTATAGCAAATAAAGCTTTTATTTGGGGGTGTTTTGTTCACACTAACAAAATCTTGCAATAATTTAAAGGAAAGTTCAAAGAAACTTAGGTTGTTTAGCCTAGTTTCCGGAGGAAAGAAAGGTTTGTGAGATCACTTTCCTGTCTGTGTGTGTATGTGTGTGCGACTGTGTTTTTTTTTGTCCCCCCTCCTTTTCAACTTTTGAAAGCTTCAAACGAATTTTACCAAACTCCGTACACTTGCGTTACTTAGTAATAATATTTGACTTTTATGAGTTTCCAACACGCGGAAGGTTTACTTTCAAAATGGCTGCCATTTTTTTTTTAATATTTGGTTATATGTTATATCTCGGGAACCATTTAACAGATTTAAATAAAATTTTGTATGCCGACAGTACATCATGTAATGATTGGATTTAGACATTGATATTGTTGCTTACCGCCAATTCGGAAGATATCACCACATGAAAAAATAAAGAATTTTTGTTATACGTTAGAGCTCGAAAACTGTTCTACAATTCTGGTAAAATCTTGCAAGTTAGAAGTACTACGGTAGTTCATGTAAACGCATGTGATTTATTTTGATTATGCACAAATTTTCAACATAGCGACCAAACGAATGTGTTTAGGTTTATTTGGTATATCTATCACACAGTTTAACCAAGTTCCGCCAAAATTTATATGTTGAAAGTTTTTAGTACGAGCATCCTATATGCCATCATATAGTTACTTTGACCCGCCATGTTGAATGAAAGTGCACATGAAGTAACGAAGTTTCGATATATTATCTCAGGAAACAATTTATCGAATCTTACCAAATTTGCCAAACAAGTGGTACTGCGGCAGGTGGTTATAAAGTATGTTACATATTTTTTTTCAAAATTGCATCTAGATGGCCGTTTTAGCATAATATACTATATCGTCGATCTCATAAAGTCAATTCCATCTTAACTTTTTATGCTGGCAGTTAATATTACAATAACAAAATACATCTACACAGAGCTCCTTTTTCTATAATCTCGTAAGATAGACCGACATGACCAAATTATGTCTTTATGCCATATCCCGGGAAACAATTGACCGATTCCTACAAAATTCGGGAAACAAGAAGTAATGTGGTAGGTGTTGTAAACTAGAATATTTTAAGTAGTCAGTCACCTAACTTCATAATAGTGGCCACCCAGCAAACACAACCTGTCGGCAAAGTGTCAGCAAATTGTCGGCCCGAGACCTGTACTGTCAGCAACTGACGTTTAAATGCCTGACGATAGCCATCTGAGAACGGCGTGAAGTCTTTTTTGAGACAGCATGTTTACCGTTGGAAAAAAAAAACTGCAAACTATATTTTTTTTGTATAACAGATGGATTTCACCTAAATTTTGTCGGCATAATATCTCGCAGCCAATTTGTCAACAGCAAAAATATATTTTCCGGCCCGATTCCGATATATCACCTTTATTTTTCGGTGAGCTGGCCATCATCTTATTTATTCCGGCCCGGTAACGATTTCAAGGCAAGGTTCTTTTTCGCAATAAAGATATAATAATGATGTATTTTTGCCCACAAATTTTTGGAAAGTATTTTGAATAGGCAAGATGTTAGGTAGCTGTTAATGGTATGATGTCTTTTTGAGACAGAATGTTTGCCGCTAGAAAAAATACCACGGCCCAATGTATGTATTTTTTAAGATAACAGATGGACATCACCGAAAATATGTCGCCATGATATCGCAGAGCAAACATGTTGCAAGCATCTTAAAAATGTTTCTGGGCCGAATCCCATACAACATCTTATTGTTTCGGTAAGCTGGCTTTTATATTATTTATTCCAGCCCGGGGACGTTTTCTAGACATGGCTCTTTATCACAATAAAGTTATAAATATGATGTACTTTTGCCGAAAAACTTTTGGAAAGTGTTTGAATATTCAAGATGTAAGCTAATGGCATATCTTTTTTGAGACAGTCTGTTAATTGTTAGCATGTTTCTTTCATGATTATATATGTGCCACGTTGTAGCCCATGGCATTTTTTTTACCGTGAACATTTTTTCATTTGTACAACCATCCGACAGATATATAAAAATTTAACAAAAACCTATTTTGTTTGCAAGACTCTAAAGAAATAGTTTTTTAATAGTCCGTGTTTTAAAATTATTTGCTGTATTGTCATGAAATTATTACTTTCCTTTATAATAATTTGTGTGATGATATATTTTACAGTTCTGGAGAGTATCAGCAGCTTACCCCATGGTTTATGGTTTACCATGCTGGACTATCAACTCAAGGGTCTTAGGCAAACAAAAGATTTTCATATCATATAATGTGTTTAGAAATAAATGAAATATATATATGCAATGAGGAAATAACAAATACTAAAATTCTTAATCGAAAATAATGTTTTTGTTCATTGTTATACGGCTTATTTCTGGACATCACGCCGCTGTAGGCCCGGCGTCGTAACGACATCCAGCCGTCGCAGGCCCGGCATCGTAGCGACATCCAGCCGTCGCAGGCCCTGCATCGTAACTACATCCAGCCATCGCAGGCCCGACACTGTCGGCCAACAGTTAGCCGCCAGTCCATATTTCCATCGGGCCGCTTCCAACATAAGACAGCGGGCCGGTATCGGCTGGCCAGAGTTTGTCGGCTAGATTTTACCGGCCCGATTCTGGCCCGTATTTTCCGTGTTTTCTGGGCATATTATAGTTCGGTTATCTATATCTTCGAAAAAATGAAACCTGCTTGATGGCGGGTTTTCTCGGAGATCTCCCATTTCCCCTGTCCTTGCATTCCGGCGCCGCTCCATGCTCAACTCGTTTCACCTTCATCGGGCCTCAAGACCTGGATGTTAACAGCCACCCAAATCTCTTCAGCCACCATATAATTAAAAACATTAGACTGATTACGTCCTAAGTTTATACTCCGAATCCTACCCCCGTAATGCTGATCATTGTATGCTAGCTCATGACAAGAGGTTTCCTGATTTCGAGATAGTGAAGAGATTTGGACGGCGAGGTTTTGAGAACCGATGAGGGTGAAGTGAGGTGAGTATGGAGCAGTGTCAGAGTGAAGGGGGCGGAAACCGGAGATCCCCGAGAAAACGCGCCGTCCAACGTCATCGTCCGGCACGATTCCCACTTGCGAAAATCGGGAGTGACCCGGCCGGGGAATGAACCTGCTTCGCCTTGGTGGGAGGCGAGCAGTCTAATCGATCAGAAGAAAAATTGAAAGGAGGAAGAGAAGATGAAGAAGAGAAAGAAGAAGAGGAATGAAAATGGGAAGGAGACCAGAGGAGGAAAGTAGAAGAACAACATAAGAGATAAAAAAAATGAGGAGAAGCAGCAATAAAGAGAAGAAGAAAGACAAGATCTAAAACGGGTGAAAGAAGAACGGAAGGAACTGAGGAGAATAAAATCTAAATGAGGGAAAGATGTGATTTGTGATTATATGATGGTTGATGTTCGTGTATGAGTCTGTGAAAACAAAAAAGGGGGGGGGGGGGCACCCGTAGGAGCGTAACTCCATTCTCTCGTCCGCCGGGAAACGAAGGCCTGGGTGTCCAGAAGGGGTACTTCGATGTCCTGGACGATGGTTAGGTTGGAGCAGAACGGTGGGCGAGGGGAAAAAAAATATATTAAAATAAAAAGAACAAAATATAATAATACAGATAGGGAGGGGGCTGGGGGCCTTTGGGTTCGTGGGCGGGGCCATTCGACAGTTGGGTGCCATGACCGAACCGGCAGAAAGGCTAGTAAGCTGTGTGCGGGCCCGATGGCGTCTGGTTGCAGGGGCGGATTCGTGGGAATCCCGGTCCCTGGTCTGTTCCGGCGGGGGCGGCGAAACGGGGTGCGGCCGAAAGGATACCCGTCGGGGAGCTGTCTCGGTCGGGGGAGAATAACCCAACACCTTCCTAGGAAGTGTGAATGTTGCTTTTGAATAGAAATTGAATTTGTAGCTTAAATTACGGGCGCCCAGACGAACAGCCGCCCTGTCACAAAAAAAAAATATATATATATATCTTGTGAATCTATATAACTAATATGCTGTTTGTTAAATTGTAGTAGTCATGATAGAATTGAACACCCTCCTAAGTAGGGTTAATGAAAGAAAAATAAATCTAACTGATCAGCTACCGTAGCCCCTTCAAGGGTTTCAGTCATAATTTTTCTGTTTGTGGTGAGTACACATATACAGGCACTGAATAAAATCTAGGATTCAGTAGCAGTATTGTTTTGTACCTGCAAGTCATCGATCTACCTACACGGTTTTTAGTATAGTACAACGTGCATTAATGGCCAGCTCTCAGTCAATAGACAGCTGAGTTTAACGTGTTCAAATGAAAGGTACTTGTGCGTTATTAACAGGATATTAAGCAAAACTGTCATGACAGTTCAAATAATGGTACTACAGTTATATTTTAACAGCGATAAAGTTTGTTGATGTAATGCAGTGTTCTTGTAAGTTCGTGATAAATATCAGCCGAGCAATTATATACACCATTGCGAGTATTTATTTACACTTACTATATTTTCTTCAATTACACTCGGGCTTAGTTTCAAAATATTAAACCTAATTTGGAAATTTTACTCGCCGACAAAATAATCAATTAGGCCACTTTCATGGCAGAGGTCGTCATGAGCCTGCCGAACACCTGGTCATAGGTTCGTATACCAGGTAGCTCAGGGATTTGAGCATTTTACAGATCTAGGTTAATGTTAGCTCAGAACTTGAGCCGTCACGTAATTAGTTTTTCTGTGAGAAATCGGAGGAATTAATATTAACAAAATAAAAAACTATAATTAGGTATTATTTAATTTCAAGGCATAGTAATCGTATCGCTGCTTTTGGCAGCCTGAACCCATATATAAGGATTTCTCATTCATATTAACGTGCTGCCGTGGGGAAAATGAGGGGAAGAAGGGTACTAAACTTGGCAACTCCCATTATTGAGCATGGTTCAAATTATAGAGGGGGATAAAAAAACTTCTCTTATAAATTTCCAATTATTAAAAGCGTGCAAGACGCAGTTATAAACCTGGCCCATTAGCAGCAGACTTTTAGGAGCGAAATGAGTGCCTTTGGTTCTGCTGATGCATTCATTCTTCGTATTCTGGAAGTTCTTGGTTCGATACGAGCTACAATAAACTTTTCCGAATTTTTACAAAGAGCTGTTTGGCATCCATGTGCCAAATCTAATTTTACGAAACGTTAATGAAGTATGTGTGAAACTGATGCTGAATGTTAACACGCATGTTTATTATAAATATGAAGCGACATAAAGAATATTCAATGTTTCATAAAACAGTGTATTACAACAGAGTTACGATACAGTTGTAGAGCTACAAGAAAATATTTGGCAACTGGTTTCTAAATAATTGCTCGTAAGAAGTGAAAATTATTTTACTGTGAAGATATAGTCTATTTAAGGTGATTTTCAACTTTTCTTAAGATATTTTGGACTATTTCTCCCCCTCATGCAAACCAAGCTTAACCGAGTATAGAAAATTACGCCAAAGAGACAACACATGGAATTCGTTGGCACTCTGTTAAGTGAATATCTGTATGAGAACTGTTTAGCACCAGGCTTCATCAACACACCTTTTTTTTTATCCCTGTATTTATTCATATTAATTGTAAATGAAATATTATAGTTTATAGGTACAATATAAGTAAATGTTTAATTTAACCAAAAGTACGATACTTCTATATGTCAACAGAAGTATAAAACACTTGAGACAAGTGACATATTCAGGGGGAAAAAAACCAAACAATTCACGCGAGGAGTGGTTTGTCGAAGGTTTGATGCGAAAAGTGTGAAGAAACTGCAAACAGACTATGCACTGAAACCAGTTTCCTGCAAGTTGTTTACCCGTGGAGCTCCTCAAATCCTTCCGGGTTTTCACCAGTGAAAGCTACTGATTATGAAATAATCATAAAATTAATTGAATACTATAATTTTATTGCCCAGATCCACTTTCGTGGTAGGGTGGTTTACGTGTTACTTTTAAATGTCTTCTCGCGAATCACAGACACACACTACAAGATTAATGCGTATTCTGATTGGCCAGCTAAGAATGAAAATGTTTACTCACAAAGACTCGCGTCCAATAAACAAAATATAACTGCTTATGTACCATATAACTGCTTATGCACCCGTAGGGTGTTGAAATCGAACATGCGTGGAAATCTTTTCGTGAAATTCGGGTGTCCCTAACTACCATGATCGCGATGGAAAACCGCATATCTACACCCCTGAATACTCCAACAACCTTTGCGAACAACAAATTTTGAAACTTGGTGGCACAGGGGCAGAAGGATACAACCTTTGGGAACAACACATTTCTAGTGGCAGAGGTGCAAAAGGAAAATATACAGACGTGGAAATGCTGTGGCGGTTAACCCCTACAGCCACCGCGTCGACAATAGTGAACACATTTCAAATTAATGAGAGTTATGACCGGATCTGTACGCAGCAGGGAACCAGTGCCCAGTCTTGCTTGTGGCGAATCTTATTTGTGGACTTTTCTACACCTTTTTGACATGAATGGTTAATGCCAACATCATCTAACAAACAGCACGTTACCCACTGGCTGAAAATAAAAAATACTGAACACAAGTACAGTTCATACCAATAATTACGTGATTGTAACTATTCAACTGGGAAATTGATGTGATACTGAACGGGTTAATTTGATGTTGGGAATACCCACTCGCTGGTTGGGTGCGCGAGACTCAGAACTTGCGTGCGTTTGACTGGCTACTCCTTGCTGTAGGCGGCACTTCCGGCTGGCAAGTAAGAAGCCAGGCGCTGATTGCACAAACAGCTTTCCAATGTGTTGCCGGCCGATGACGCCCTTTCACTGAAGTGTACCTACAGTTGGGTGAGTGAGTGAAGAGGTAGGAAGGCAGGTAGTTGGACTTAACGTCTCGTCGACAGCGAGTTAATTAGAGACGGCGCAAGTTGCACAGGGGAGTGGGATTGGGGAAAAGTTTGGAAGGAATCGGCCATGGCCTTGGCTAGGGATCCATCCCAGCATTCGCCTGGAGTGATTTCGGAAAACCATTGAAAACCGAAATCATGATGGATGGACCGGTAATCGAACTCGGGTTCTCGCGATTGCGAGTCGAGTGAGTTACCGCTGCGCCACCTCGCTCGGTGTGAGTGAGGAGGGTTAGGTGTTTCTGAACATCGGAGTATTGATAGTCGATGAGAGTGACGAGGGGTGAGTATGGTGCCGCACCGGAATGAAAGGGCGGGAGAAAAGGGAGATCGTCCGTCCAGCTCGATTCCCACGAGCGAAAATCCGGGGGCGAACCCGCTGGTAATCGAACCCGGTTCGCGTAGGTGGGAGGCGAGTAGTCTAACCACTGCACCACCTCGGACCCTTCTGTGTTCTGAAAAACACCGTGGCTCAGGCGAGTAGGCCAGTCACGTGACGCGGTTTGATTGTGCGGCAGCCATCTCGGAATGAAACACTTTCAGGTCGGTACGTTTTTGCTGGCTTTGAGATGAGCTCGAAGTGAATCGCTTACATCTATCATTGCAGGAAAACCAGCTCTGTTTGTCCCTGTGTTCCCACTCACACCATCCTATTGGTAGGGACACCCGTTTTTCGCGAAAATAGTTCACGACCAGTTGTAATTCATAACACATAAGCTCAGATGTAGTTTCGTGATTGGACTGTTTCCGTGATACGCCTAATTATGATTGGTAATTCAAGAAGTAAAATAGCTTTTCGCAAAGACACTCAACCAATAAACAAAAGAAAACTTCTTGTACACCCGTATGGTATCTGCGGAAAGTTTTTCGCGGAATTCGGGTGTCTCTATCTATTGGCCAAACGTAGAGAACTGAAAAATTCGCGGGTTCAATGAGGTGCAGCTAGAATCTACAGTCTTGTGTACAAATACGCCGATATCACAGCAGATTGGTTGTCTGCAGTCACAGTGGATGGCGACAACTGGACACCGTTCTCCAGGAGGTGTCAAACACCGTGTGGACCAATATCTTACGATATATAAACGAACGTGTTTCGAATTCTAGCTAATTCCAAAATGAATCCGCTATTTCTTCGGGTCTCTACTTATTAGGCACGCCCAGGTGAGCTCTTAGCCAATCATGACCTGCAGTTAAATAAACACAGAATCCCATGCCATGGTCTGGGGTAAAACTAGCTGTACACTGGGGCAAAATACAACGAACAGAAAGCTGAGACCCTCAAACACATAGGACCTTGGAGTTTAGCTTACATTTATTTTAAACCGTGAAATTTGCCTGTCCTTACTTAATATTGTAGCCGGGCGCAAAGCCAATATTTCATTTGTTATAATATCCGAACAAGTGCTCTGTCTGTTTAAGCATAGCAAGCATGGGACTATTTCTTAACCTACAGCAACTAGAGTAGCAACTAGAGTGGTAAAGCACAGCAGGTGTAATGGATTTAATGCATTTCATAACGTCAGTTAATGACACGCTGCCAGTCAGAGTAGTGTCGAGTGTCCGTACTTAAGAAAAAGGTGCACATTTAACCATGAGAATTTGAACAGGATGATATTCAGACCCTAACATTTCACTTTAAGCAAGGCTCTAGTATATATTCGTAAATCTCTGTTTACTCAATCGGAGATCATTCGTTCATCAGCACTTGCCCGAATCAGATCCCACTTTCAAGTTCCACTCGGTAATAGAGCAGATAAGTACACAGATACGAAATTACGCAGCGGTTGTTTTGATGATGGCGTACCCATTCACTTATTGGCTGCGCGAGGATCTGGGAATGGACCTTATGTCTGATTGGCTACATGTTGGCTGCATTTAAATATTCCGTATTGGCTGGGATGCCCCATAACTAGTATGATACCAGTTGCTGATCGGCGAGCGCCGTTTCTACATGTCGGTGGGCAGTGAGGCTATTTAAATGCTTTCCACTGATGGAGTTCGTGGTATAAACGGCTGTTACGCTACTTATTTCTTAAGTACTCTGTGATAACGGCTGTTCACGGTAAAATTAGCACTTTCAAAAGCCCTCCTAAAGAAATACTTGTATGCAAGTCGTGTATTATCTCGCCTTATGTAAAATTAACACTATCATGTGTAGCAACCTGCAGGCTAGAATCTACAGTCTTATTTACAAATATACCGATATCATCTGCACATTGGTTGTCTACTGTCACAGTGGAAGGCGAGAATTGGACATCGTTCTCCGGAAGGTGTCAAACACCGTGTGGACCAATGCCTAAAGTTATATAAACACACCTGTTTTGAATTCTAGCTTGTTCCAAAATGAATCCTCAAATTCTTCAGATCTCTAGTCACGGGCCTCATCACTTTATTCGTGTTTCGGTAAAATGAAGCTTCGAAATTATATGACTTTAAGGTATGGAACCATTTTCCACCCATTGTTACCAACTCTAATTGGCGAATGTCACTCATTGCGGCCATAAAATATATGCAGGCAGGGGCAGTGACTTTTTTCTAAGGTTGAGTTAAAAAGCGCTCATTTGATCGTAAACAGCCTTTAGAACATTAGCAGGGCCTTTATCTCCTTCATTCATGGTGGCCTGTATATGGACAGAGACCGCAAAAACTAAGCGAATTGGAGGCTCGCTGGTGTAGTCGTTAGACTAATCGCTTGCCGCATAAGAGAACTGGGTTCGATTCCGTGCGGGGTTGCTCCCAGTTTATCGCATGTGGAAATCAAACCGGACGATTCCGCTGGTCAGCGGGTTTTTTCGGGGATCTCCCGTTTCCCCGCCCATTCATTCCTGCGCTGCTCCATACTCACCTCACTTCACCCTCATTGGCTCTCAAGACCTCGATGTTAAGAGGTGCCTAAAACTATTCGCTCTTCACTCATCGAATTTATTTGACGACGAGCTGAATTTGAAATATGTTTACAGCTGTACATTTAGTTAGATAATTCCTTGGATGACTTTGAACCAACGGCGGACTTGCACAAAAACCAGCAATGAATCTCATCGCATCTTTCCACCATGACGATCGAAATTCGTTGCAGAGTGTTTGGAGCACACGTTTCCCAATAGAGATATTAAACGTGAATCCTATATGCTCATCTACTTAAAGAACACATTATTCAGACGTGGATCTTGAGGGCTTTCAAGTCGTAACGCTCATTATAAACACCATTTTAGAGCACTTCAACATAGCTTGAGAACTGAAGAATTTACTAGTTAATTTTAGGATAAGATTTAATCCAAAACACGTGCGTTTATATAACGTTATCCATTGGTACACATGGTGTTTGACTCCTCCTGGAGAACGGTGTCCAATTGTAGCCTTCCAGTGTGACAGTAGCCAACCAATGTGCAGTCGATGTCGGCATGTTTGTACGTACATAAGACTGTAGAGTCCAACCAGCAGGTCTTTGAACTTGCGAATTTTTCAGGACCTAGACATAGCTAGAATAAAGGTTTTTTTTTTTTTTCAAAGCGCTGTATATAATTATACACGAAACAGATACATACGAAAATACTCACGGATACTTCATTTAACATGCCATAAAATTTCCAGCCAATAAAATGATAGGGTCACTGCCGGAAGTCTGATAGGTACCCCCGGTTCTCGGCCTCAAACGCTACAATTGCACCAGATAGGCGGGAGCCTAATGACCATAACACAATAATTTTTAATTTAATTAAATGAAAGATATTTACAATAATATCACATAAATATAAATATTGTTATTCAAATTATTACAGTTTACCACATATAGCACCAACAATTTGAATATTGGAGCTCATGTTTCTATACCCCAAAGAAACTTTGCCAAATAAATCACATGTTATGTGATCGACATGTAATTACCAGAAAAATTTCTGCAGTCTAGACTCTATAGTATTATGTACAAATATGCTCATATCAATTGTACATTGGTCATTTGCTGTCACAGTGGAACGCGACAATTGGACACCGTTCTCCAGGAGGTGTCAAACACCGTGTGAACTAATGGCTAAAGTTATAAAAAAACACGCGTGTTTTGAATTCTAGCGTGTCCCGACATGAATCCGCGAATTCTACAGATGTCCATCTTTATCAAATACACAACATGTTAGTTAAGTTTCAAGGATATTTAACAATGGATACTCGGGAAATGATATCATGCATCTCTCTGAAAATAGGGATTTACCAACACATTTTTATACGTCCAAGAGAAACAAAGAAATATAAATATAATATTTTCTCGGACGAAAAAAAAGTTTTGGCAAAAATATCAATACCTATATTTAGATAGATTCAGGATGGCAGTACCCTAGTACAAACTGTTAAACATCCTTGACACTTAATTAATATGTGGTGTGTATGATATGGATCAAATGACATATGATTTAGTTGGCAAAGTTAATAACGATCATAGAAACTTTCGCTAACATGTTCCGAAATTTTTGTCTTTTCGGTGATATATTTTGAGGACTATAATAATTTGAATACATATATTTATATTCATCCAAGCCTTATATAAATCGCTTTCAGAATACGAAATAAAATATGGTCGAGAAATGTGACATTAAACTGGAGCAAAAGCCAATGAACATAAGACCTAGGTCCCATTAAATAAAGCCATTTGGAGTTGAGCTTGTTTCCGAATGAGACTGCGATATTTTCGGGTCTCTTTATATGGGACCGTGCACAAAAAGTCGATTTAGTGAAGTGGAGACATTTGGGCAGCTCTTAACATCAAGGTCTTGAGAGTCGATGAGGGTGAAAGTAGGTGAGTATGGAACAGCGGCGCAGTGCAAGGGTGGGTAAAATGGGAGATCTCCAAGAAAACCCGCCGAACACTGATATCGTCCGGCACTTTTCCCACGAATAAATATCCGGGGCGGGAATCGATCCCTGTTCGCGTAGGTGAAAGGCTAGTGATTTAATTCTCTACAATGTACGCATCAGGAAATAGTGCCCAATGAGTAGAGTCATTCATGTATAGGCTTTTCAAGGTAAAGTGAGCACTTTTGTAAGCCCTGCTTAAGATATACTTGTATGCATGTTGTGTATTCCTCCGCCTTATGTAAAATTAATATTGCCATGGTCCTAATCAATTTATTCTTTCGTCGGTCAAGTGAAACTGTAAAATTATTTTTAAATGAAATACTTTACTAATCTGCGAATGTTGAAACTTCTGTGTATTAAAAGAAAACGGCATGCGATAGATATAATTATAAGTTATGACAAAGGGTTACGTAACACTTTTTATTCAGCGTTAAGTTATAGAACTAATTTCCATACATTGTTACCTACTTTACTGGGCTAATGTTACTCAGTGTGCCCATTAAAATATATGCATGGAGGGGAAGTGATATGTTTCTAAGGTTCATTTCTAAAGGGATCACTTCATCGTTAACAGTCTTTAGTAGGATATATCGTTGTTATTCGAGGCGATATCCCCCAGTCTCATAGACAGCTGTTACATACCACATAAAAATACAAATATTATTTGCCCCTACACACACTGTAAAAAATATTTGAACATTTATAAGGAAGTACCTTGGAAACCAGTTGCCAGGAATGCGTTTTGTAGAACTACAAGTTTTCTTGTAAAATATATACATATAAACATATATTTGAAACACTACAAATTATACATTTGTATTTCAAATTATACAAATTTAAGGTGAAAATAAATTAATATTTTTTTTTGTCTAATGAAGCAAATCTGATGACTATATATTTGGGAGAAAAATAAATATGAAATAATTCTCAAAAGTAACAGATAATAGTTCCATATTGTCAACACTGGCATTGGATCCCACAGTCCTTGCGTTAGTTCTTCGCACCTTTAACAACATAATCAACTTGCGTTATGAGTAGAGACCTGAAAAATTCACGAGTTCAATTACCTGCAGGCTAGACTCTACAGCTATGTGTACAAATATGCCGACACCAACTGCACATTGGTTGTCTGCTGTCACAGTGGAAGGCGACAACTGGATACCTTTCTCTAGGAGGTGTCAATCGTCGTGTGGTGGTAAAAGGCGGTGGTTGGGCGCACTATTTATTGCATGTTTGTTATTGGTTCATTTATCTCCAGGAGGTGTCAAAACTACAGGTTGACCAATTACAAACGTAACATGAACGTACATGTGTGTGAATTCTAACTTGTCTAGAAATGAACCCCGCGAAATTTTCGTGTTTACACTTATGAGTAGGGACAGGTGTTTTTCGAGAAAATATTTATGGAAATCGTAGACTTCAATATCCTACGTCCATAACTAAACTTCTTTTGATTATTGGCCAGAACATACTCTTATTTGACTTGGCCAACGTAATATAGTACTCCGATACTGAGCGTCCCTGATTCGCGGACATACGCTTGAGGCACGTGACATTTAAAACCATCCAACTAAGAATGTGCATATGAACTAATGTGTTTTGGAGTACAGGTGTTTTCGCGGAAAACACCTATCTCTACTTATACGACGTTCGCCTCCACCGTGCTTGTCACTGCTGCTGAGGTTACGTGATAAAATAAGCGACACGAGTTGTGTGCCAGGTTTTCCTCTTTTTTTCCGTTGCAGTATGAGACGTTTGTTTGTTCGACATGTATTCTGGTTTATGGCAAACTTTCTAGCTCTTTCATTCCCACATTAATTTAATATTTCTGGTGTCGCAAATAATACATATTTTGGCGAGTGATGTACTTAAGCTGGCAAAGAACGTGTTCAGTTAATACAACCAATGAGCTGCAGACGTTGTGTTTAGTGGTAGGAGATATGGACTGGTCATATCGTAGAATAGTAGGATGGTTTAAGAATCAGCTACATTGGTCATTGAGCCCCGCAGTTTACTGCACCGATCAAATATAATTTTCCTGTGCAACATGTTTTATAATTTTCCACACTCACTGAGAATGAAAGGGCTAACCGAATAGCGGAAAAGTATTAATCCTTGCACCACACTTCCGGGGCTTAAGGATCTGGTCGCAGAAAAAATTCATTATTTTTTTTAATATGTACGAAATACACATAAACTTCTAAACATGACATTTTAATACACCCTAAATTCTTTGATTAACTACAAATAGTTTTCTTGTAAAATATGCAAAACATATATTTGTTATACTTCAAATGATAGCCTTGTATTACAACTTACATTATTGAGAAATACATATGAAAGTGTAATCTTAGTTCTAGAAAACAAACGTGATAGATTAATAACGGGTAATAACTAAAAAAAATATTGCAAAATATATAATTTTCGAAAAAAAAAAATGAACTTCGTCAGCACGGGGATTACAGCCCAAACCCCTTTTATTATTACTAGAGAGCTGAAAAAAATTCTCAATTTCAATGACCTGCAGGCTAGACTCTACAGGCTTATGCACAAATATGCCAATATCAACTGCGCATTGGTTGTCTGCTGTCACAGTGGAGGGCGACAATACGACACCGTTCTCCAGGAGGTGTCAAATACCGTGTGGACCAATGGATGAAGTTTAATAAAAACCATGTGTTTTGAATTTTAGATTGTCCCAAAATGATTGCACGAATTCTTCAGGTCTCTAATTATTAGCCTGCAACCTAAACCACAAGACCAACTTGGCTTAGGATCTACAGACTCATTTAGAGTATATTTGTTGGCAAATAGTTATAAAATATGAAAGAAGTTACTTGATTAAGAAGAATACATTTATTTCATTTTAAGAGATCTGTGCAACTAGGAAACATTAACAGTTTATGAGTAATACGGTCATATTTGATTTAAATTGTTGTTTTCTTATGATTAATTGCGTAGTTCTAAGTGTTAAATATTATTCAAACTTGCAATACATTTCTAATACGCATAAAATATTTTTTACATTCAAGTACATTTCAAATCGCTCATAGTTGTTGCACAAAGACCTAAATACAGAATTTCGTCGTTGAGTGTCCGCCAATTTGCTGGCTAGACACGGGCCAGTATAGAACAAACGTTTATTTAGGTCTATTACAAACACTGCCCTTGTAGTTTTACAAACGGGAAGTTTTAAAAGAGAAATCTTTTTACTGTTACAAGCATTTGAAAAACTAGAAACAATTTCTCACTAAAAATTACAATTTTCTTTTACATTGTACTATTTTCTCGCATAACAATCATTATACTGTATATTTTTCAAATAATGGGGCTTCAAAATATATTTTTACTTTTTTTTCGCGACTTACGATTAATGAAAAACGAACTCTCTTACCAAAACGTGATATATCACACTAAAACAAGAGTCCGTGAGTTGCTCAAAGGAATCTTTAAAATCACGCCACGAAATGTTTTCGCAGTTTTTAAAAATTGCTTATAATAAGGAATTTGTTCACACCTTTATTTGTAGTAGTGCATAAGTTTTTGTAAAATAATTTTACTAATCATAACTTAAAAGGAATTGGAACATGACTTTTCAATAAACTTTGTTCAATTTTCTGTAAATTAATTCGTTTGTTTTATTTGTAAATCTCAAAAACACTAAAATGTGATTTTGACATTTCACAGTTGAAAAACAATGCTATCTAATTCTCTTCCACGCAAGGAAATAGTACTTATAATTAATATTTACAAGTTCAATGGTGTTTTGGACAGGTATAAAATAATAAATTACAAAGTGACTAACACACTAAAGGATTCCGTCTACCTGGTGCATGAACTGCGTTATAATTTGTTTAAAATAAACACTTTATTCCATGATACGGTAAAATTAGCGTCCCATGTGCTCATCTACGAAAATAAAACACTTTTCAGTAGAGGTTGAGTGCTTTCAAGACGTCACTCACATTATAATTGCCATTTTATAGTATCCCATCACACTTGAAAACGGCAAATTCAAAGCGCTCTATATCAAAGTATACGCTTCAGATGCATACTAAACTACCCAAGGGTCCTGCATTAACCTTCCTAGATATTTTCCACCAATAAAATAACAGGGTCATCGCTAAAAGTCCCATAGGTGGAGATCTGAAAAATTTCGCTAGTTCAATAATTTGTAGGCTACACACTACAGTCTTATGTACAAATATGCCGATACCAACAGCACATTGGCTGTCTACTGTCACAGTGGAGTACGGCTACAATCGGACACCGTTCTCCAGGAGGTGTCAAACACCGTCCTCATTGTCCCTGCGCTTCGCAGCTTCAAACGCGGAAAGCTTCAGATAGGCTTAAGGGGGCTGCCTGTTGTGGACTGATAGTGTGAGGTGATAGGGTTTTACGAATTAAAGGATTTTCGGGGTGTGTCATCTACTTTTCACGATATCGCTTTGAAATAAAAAGCTTCCTGGCACGTTTATAGAGTAGAAGCGTGCCACAGGAGAGCAAGTATGTATAAGTTAATAAGAGTATGTTTTTTTTATGAATTCGTTGAGTCAACAAAAAGAGATTGTAGTAATGTGGGATTTAAAAAGCTGGACAAAGTGTTTTCTATTTTTTTTGTAAGTGATGTCATGAAAGGTGGCTGAGACAAGTCAAAATTTATTTAAAGACTGTCCATGGAAAACGGCGAGCTTTTTAAAGCACTGCTGAAGATCTACTTGCAAGCATAGTGTTTATTCTAACAACATATGAAAAAATACATTTTGTCAAGGGTAGAGACCTGAGAAATTTGCGAGTTCAGTGACATGTGGGCTAGAATTCACAGTCTCATATACTCTCATACAGATATAAACTGTTTATAGGTTGATTCTTGTGGTAGTATAAGGCGGTGGTTGGGCGCATAATTTATTGCATGTTTGTTATTGGCTCATTTATCTCCAGGAGGTATCAAACAACACGTCGACCAATTGAAAAAGGGACATGAACCTACAAGTGTGTTAATTCCATCTTGTCTAGAAAGGAACCCGCGAAATTCTCGGGCCTCTTGTCATGGTACTGATACAGGCTATTCACGGTAAAATGAACACTTTTGAAAGCCCTGCTAAAGATGTACTTATATGCACGTTGTAATGTCTCCCCCTCATGTGAAATTAACATTGTCATAGGCCTCATCGCTTTATTCATGTGTCGGTCAAATGAAACTGTGAAATTATTATTAAAGTGAATATTTAACAAATATGCTTATTTTTGCAGTCCAATGCATTAAAAAAAGAGAAACCAATAGAAAAAAAATTTTGTAGTGACAAATGGTTATTAACATTTTTTATACCACGCTAATATATGGAATTTCTTTCCCTCCATCGTTGCCAACTTTACTAGACGCATGCCACTCAGTGCGCCCGTTAAAATAATATGCAGATAGAGAAGTGACTTTTTTCTAAGGTTGATTTCAAAAGTGCTCACTTTATCGCTAACAGCCTTTAAAAATGTTGGCAGCAATAGCTCAAAGTCATCCACAGTAATAAAATTTTGTTACGACAGCAACACTATATCCTTTATAATCTGCGCGTGCGCTCTGGCTGGCATAATCGACGTGGCCAACTCCTGTCTGGCCACGACGCCATATTTGTCCGTGTTCATTTCTTTGCATCGGATTACGAACAATTCATGAGGAACATTCTTTACCTGCTTGGCCACGTATTAATTTACCATTTCAAGTGTTGCAATCCCGTAAATTTTTGGTATGTCCTGTAATTGTGTTTAGCAATTTATTTCCAACCAATAAACAACGTGCTGTTTGTTCGATATTGTTCGCATTAAACATTTATGTCAAAGACGTGTATAAAAGTCCACAAATGCTATTAGCCACAAGCAAGACTGGGCACTGGCGCCCTGCTGAGTACAGATCCGGTCATAACTTTCATCCATTTGCAACGTGTCCACAATTTTTGACACGGTAATTGGACGGGTTATTAACATCGTCTATATAATTTCTTTGTTCTAAATACGTATGTTTTACACGTGATTTATCCCATAAAATTAACATTCCTTAATATAAAGTGTGCGGGCCTTGTCGTATGTGCCACATATCGCACTTACGGTATCTACATGCTCCAGGCAGTGTATTAATATCCAGCAAGGAGTTGCAAAGGCTTAACAGTGAGTCGTGTGTGAAAGGACAAGGGTTCGAGTCTCGCTCCTGGCAATCTCTATTTTGGTTTTTAATTGCTGGTGATCACAGACGTCATTTTGTTGTTGCCCCTAGATACTAGAATGAGACCAAACTTATCTTGGGGCTGCAAAATGTATTGTGATGTCTATATTGGAAGAAGCATCTCGTGGCCAGCAATAAATTTCTGTTGGCCACCGCAGAACAGTTTTTACCTTTTCCAGTGACTGTTTATGATATCCGTGTTGGCAGAAAATCAGTCCGGTTTCAGAACACGGGGGCCTTGTGTTTGTGCATATATCGTGGTCACTCTGCCCCACAGTGTACGGGTCCTGCACTAGGCAGTCGCGTTCTGACGCCTGCGCACAACGCGTGTCGCAACCAAACGCCCGGAGTCTGGGCGTCGAGCCGCGAGGTCAAACTGCTCCTGGGCCAGAGGGTCTCGAGCTGCGAGTGCAACTATCGATCAGGCAGATCTCGGGAGCACAATTACAAACCACCGCCCACGACAGAATAATTTATTTATTTATTTATATAAGGATTTATGTGCCACCCAACAGTACAAACCTATTACTGGGTGACATGACAAGAATGACAAGGACAAACTGCAATTTACAAAGACAAATACAAACACTGAGGAAAAAAAAAACAAAACATTACAACTCAAATAACAGACAAACATAAATGAACTACAAGGAATAAAAAAAAATTAACATAATAATCACAAGGTTACACATTGACACTATAAGGTTTAAGCATTCTATAGTTTAAGGACATGGAATATAATCTGAAAATCACTGATACTTATATATTTGTTTATTTGATGCTTTATGTGCAAACCAACAGTTAATTACTAATTACTGGGTGAAACAAATATGATAATAAATATTAAAAACAGTTTTTTTTTTTCACCGTACATAATGACGATACCGGTAATTTATGGCGGAGACTGAAACCTTTTACGTGTAGGCTGTTCACTTCTGAAACAAATATTTCAATAAACAAAAAATATTGATGATATTACTAAGGAGCCCACTTTCCTCAACGTGGGTGCAAGTAATATCTTTATTTATTTCTTAAAAGCTGAGTTGGAAGGTAGGACTTGTCTCGTTGAAAGCAATATGTAGAGACCTGAAGAATTAGCGGATTAATTGTGGGACAAGCTAGAATTCAAAACACGTGCATTTATATAACTTTATCCTTTGGTCCGCACGGTGTTTGACACCTGCTGGAGAACGGTGTCCAATTGTCACCTTCCGCTGTGACAGCAGAAAACCAACGTGCAGTTGATGTTGACATATTTGGGCATGCATATGACTGTAGAGTTTAGCCTGCAGTTCATTAAACTTTCGTTTTTTTTTGCAGGTCTCTAGCAATATGAGATGAATCAAGAAACACATGCAACAAGAGTGAGACAATTGCAAATAGACACGTGCCTTACCCGGGATTCGAACCAAGAAAACTGCGTACCATAAGCTAGTGTGGAATCAACTACATTAGGGAGGTCGGATTCGGGGCACAAACTTTGAATTTAATCTGTATAATGTTTCGAATGATAGGTTTTACTAACCAAAAATATTTATAGGGCTGTCATTTTTTAAATAAGTGTTTGAGCCATTTAAAACACGTACGTGTACATTGTCTACCATAGCAAAACTCGTGTGAAGCATTTGCTAAAATCTGGTTAATTAGTTCCTAAGAGAGGGCACAAAATCTCAATACGTTTCATTAGATGAACTTCACAAATGGAGGACAAAAGAGTTACGTATTAGCACATTCGAAGATTGTATACTGCCAGTATAAAAATCGATTCTAAAATAAATTACATAGTTTCTTGGATACAGAAAGCTGAAATGATTTTACGCCGCCATTCTGAAGACAATTTTAGTCACGCATTAAAATACATACAGTTATATGGCCTACCACACTACAGCTCCAACTCCAATTTTGCTAAGAACGGGTTGATCGTTTCCCGACATATGACATCGTAACTAAAGACACGAGAATTTCGCGGTTAATTTATATGGCCTACCACACTACAGCTCCAACTCCAATTTTGCTAAGAACGGGTTGATCGTTTCCCGACATATGACATCGTAACTAAAGACACGAGAATTTCGCGGTTAATTTATATGGCCTACCACACTACAGCTCCAACTCCAATTTTGCTAAGAACGGGTTGATCGTTTCCCGACATATGACATCGTAACTAAAGACACGAGAATTTCGCGGTTAATTTATATGGCCTACCACACTACAGCTCCAACTCCAATTTTGCTAAGAACGGGTTGATCGTTTCCCGACATATGACATCGTAACTAAAGACACGAGAATTTCGCGGTTAATTTATATGGCCTACCACACTACAGCTCCAACTCCAATTTTGCTAAGAACGGGTTGATCGTTTCCCGACATATGACATCGTAACTAAATACACGAGAATTTCGCGGTTAATTTATAGGCAAGTTGGAATTCACACACTAGTACGTTCAAGGTACGGTTGTAATTGGTCGACGTGTTGTTTGACACCTCCTGGAGATAAATGAGCCAATAACAAACATTCAATAAATTGTGCGCCCAACCACCACCTTTAACTACTACAAAACTCAATAAATGCCCAGTTGATATCTGTATGAGAGTATATGAGGCTATAAATTATAGCCTACAGGTCATTGAACTCGCGAATTTCTCAGGTCTCTTATCATGGCACTTCTTTTTTTATTGTTGGGCTAACATACAAATTGGCAGAGAAATTCATGTTCTGTATTGACAAATTTGATGCTTGTAACTACCAGCATAGAAAGATAAGCTGGAATTTGTTTTGTTAATACAATATAACTGAGCTAAGACATTTATGTAGCCAACATTTTGAAAATAAGAGCCGGTCCTACTTAAAACATAGCAGTTTACACCACCTGCTGCTGTGAAAATTGTTTGTCGAATTTGGTAGAATAGTGCCAAATGATTCCATATATATTATATAAATCTTGATAGTATCATGTGGCATATATTACATAATGGTGGACGAAAGATGCTCCTTGGAGATACATTTGATAGTTGTAATATATGCTGCCAGGATAAATAATTACCTTGAAACATATTACATGGTTTCGACGATAAAGTTAACTAATTTAAGACGTTTAAGTGGTAGCTATTTTGAAAATAAGTGCCTGGCGTACTAAAAACACACCCTTTTATACCATCGGCCGCAGCAAATGTTTATCAAATTTAATAGGAATCGTTAGATTGTTTCACGAGATATGATATAAAAACTTTATTTATTCGTTTGGCGCTATCTTACAAAACGGCTGATAAAAAATGCTTCGTGTAGATACAGTTGATAGTCGTAATATCTACTGCTGGCATAAAAAATTAAGTTGAAATTGATTACAAGGTTTCGACTACATAACTTTCTAACATAAAATGACTATATGGCCGCAGTTTTGAATACAGTTTTGAAACACAAAATTTATCATCTGTGGCAGAACTACTGGTTTGCATCATTTGATAGGAATCGGTTGAATGTTTACCGAGATATGACATAAAAACTTTATTTATTCATGTGGCTCTATCTTACAAAATAGTTGGGAAAAGTAACTAAGTGTTGATACAAATACGATGCTCTTACTAGATACTTTCAGCAAACTGAATTTGTTCGAAAGTGGTTAAATTGCGTAATAGATATACCAAATAAACCTAAAATATTTGTATGTCACCCATTTTGAAAAAGACGTACCTAATCAATTTCATTTACTTATTTTTATTTTACCTTTCATAGTATTTCTTAGATGCCAAATTAGGCGAGAATTTCTTTAAAAGTTTTCGAGATATAACCTAAAATCGTAATTTTTTTTTTTTTTATAATTTGCTGTGCTATCTTACAAAAACTGCGGGCTAACAACAAGATCTATTTCAGAATCCAATGCTTACACTATGCTTCGCCGGAATACGAAATTTGGTTTAAATCGTTAGAATGGTTCCCGAGATATAAGATACCATCCTAAATAGTAAAGTGGCCACCATTTTGAAAGGAAGTGCCTGGCGTGTTCGAAAACTATAACAGTTAGGTTATCTTACTGTAAGTTTTATATATGTACTGAGTTTGGTGAAATTGAAGACGCTGATGGCGTGTTTGTTTGGGGGGGGGGGGGGGAGTAACCACACACATGCGCAGAAACATACACAGGGGAAAGTTACCTCACAAGAATTTCTTTCCTTCGGAAAGTTGGCAACAAATTGCTAACCGTACACTCTGGCACTCAGGCTACCGGTAATGTTATCAGCGAAACAGATAAAATAGTTTTCTGGTTACGACTTTGCAAGGCCAGTGCAGCACTAAGAAAATTATTTAATTGAATCAAGTAGAGTTTGTTTTGCCCAACAATATTATTTCTGTGTATAGGGGCCAAGTAATATTTCGTTGTTGAAACGAAATTATTTTGTTGTTCATATTTGGTTGCATACAAATAAAGATTTGGTTAGTGCAACTAAATATTTGTTGGGCTCTACATACTTTACAGAGTTTCGTATAGTACGAAAAAAAAAGAAGAAAAAAAAATGAAGTTCGACGCGTATTCGATCTCAGATCCAAGCACGATGCCTTAGCAATTCAGCTAAAGTGGTCGCTGGCGGAACAAGACTATTTTTAAATATAAATATATCCAAATCGCACAAACAAATATTTCAATTTTAACAGCTTTGCTTTTTAGTTTGCTATTCAACTCGTTTCGTATGATGATGTGTTTACCATTATTACAAATAAATAAATGCCCTAACAAACACATACATACTGTCGAGCTGTATTTTCGAACAAAGGCAATCAAACGATTGACCAGACAATATATATACATTTAATTTAACAAAATGTTTTGTCGACAACTCGATATATTTTGTTCCTACACAGAATGTTCTTAATTCAAGCTAGTATTTTGTGAGACGAACGTAATAAATTGTGTTTCTTTACAAATTTTCTTTACTTATCCACATGTTTTGTTGGGGCAAGTAAAGATATTTTATCCGCCATACGTATATTGTTGGATGTTCTGTAAGTTTTAACATATTCATTTGTTGACTAATACTATGGATATAATTGCTTACTCTTAATATTTGTTTATTATACCGAAAAGACAAAATATTTATTTGGAGCAAAAAGGTCGTTTCTAATAAATCGTATGGTTTAGGGAGCACGTTTCATTCATTTGGAGGAACTGGGGCTTGGTTGTGCCAACAAAATATCGTTTAGCTGAAACAAACGCCTCCCAAACAAACATATTTGGTGTACCGAAAACATTCTTTTCCTTAGTAAATTTTCAAGTTTTTGGTAAATAGAGTTGGGCTTTTATTGCTGTTTACACGCGCTGGACGACGAAATTGCTTATTAGAAGAGACGTGAAAAATTCGCGAGTTCAATGCCCTGGAAGCTAGTATCTACAGTCTTATGTACAAATATGGCGATATCAACTGCACGTTGGTTGTCTGCCGTCACAGTGGAAGGCGACAATTCGACACCGTTCTCCAGGAGGTGTCAAATTCCACCTGGACCAATGGCTTAAGTGTTATAAAAGCACGTGTTTTGAATTCTAGATTGACCCAAAATGATTCACCGAATTCTTCAGGTCTCTACTTATTAGTAACAAATCTATCTTCCTGATAATTTCAGTTTTTTCTTTTGACTAGCGCAGGGATATGTAATGTATGGCGGAAATATACAAAATGAGGAGAGAATTCCAGTCACAAAAGAATTTGATATTCGATATTTGTACACGATACCGTTCTGCTTTTACACATTACTTAAATGTGCTGTTTCCTCGCACACAATTTTTCAGGTCGCATAGTTTTTGTATTATAGCATGCCAAAATAACAATTGTAGTGTTTTTCGGTACGTAAAAATAAAATAGACTAACATGGGTGACTGAAATATCATGCTTTAACTCTCCAGGATTTATACCATAGTAAATTTAAGCGTCGTAACAAACTAACTATTTGAATGGAAATTAAATAATAATATTAGTATAAAGCTACATAGTAGCCAAGAAGTTACTGGCATTACTAATTAACCCACTTTCTTGTATATATGTGCATATAATTTTCAATTAAGTTTTTAAAAGCTTGGATAGTAGGTAAGACTTGACATACCGCTGAGAGAAATATCATTAGAGATGAAACAAGAAACATAAGAAACAGTAGAGAGAAAACTTCGAACATACACTGGCTACTGAACCAATAAAACCCTATACCTAATGATAGCGTGCAATAAACTGCATCACGGGGGCTGGATTCGGAGCATCAAATTATGATGTAATATGTCCAATGTTTTGAATGACCGGGTTCACTAACCTGGAATATTGATAATGCTCGACATTTTGAAAATAAGTGCCCGAGTCAATAAAACACATAGCCTACCATAGCGCCACTAAAAAAAAATTAATTTTTACTAGAAGGCCAGTGCTACTTCGTTAGCATGATATTTAGGACTTTGAATCGATCTAGGCACTTCTCTTGGGAAGGGAAGGAGGACAGCACATAGAAAGAAAAGAAGAAATGAAGGAACACTTTTTTAAACAATTTTTTTTTATTATACAGCTATCCTAAGAAAAGGTTAATCCAGTACCTATTTACATACCTGATAATCATATCGCTCTAGTCACTGCGGCTCCATTATATATATAAATAAATATATATATGTATATATCCACTGGGTCACTACAGCCCCACTTGATATAGTTCTATCCATTAAACCACTGCGGCCCCACTTGGAATAACTCTAGCCACTGGGCCACTACGGCTTTTTGGAAGGAAAGGATAACAGCCCTTAGACTAAAAAGAAAGAAGAAATTACGGAACTTTTTTTAACAATGCTTTTTTTTTATGCAATAATAAATCATAATAAAATTGTAATCCAGTACCTATGTACATCCCTGATTATCATTATTTTCCCCCTGAATTGTTTGAGATTTCTCGATGAAACAAAGACTTCTTTGGTCCTGGTGTTATTATCGATATACTGTGTAAATTTTATGTCAATACGTTCTGTGGTTTTATAGTTAAATCTGGTCGGAAAGACAGACAGACAGACATGAAAATAATTAACATAAGATATGGCTTAGTTATCGACTATACTATATGAAAAAATAATTAAAAGTTGAGAATTCGAAAATCACAGACAGGCAGTTCTATTTTATTTAGTAGTATAGATAACGTTGTATTGAACTATTTTGTTCCAGTGTGCATTCCTCCTTCCAAATTTTGAACGAGTTGGCCGAATTTCATCAAACTGAGTACTTTTATACTTTTAAATTACGCTAAGCACTTATTTTCATAATAGCGGCAATTTTAACATTTAGGGTGATATGTCATCTCGGGAACCATTTAACAAATTTAAATCCAACCATCTTGTTGACAGTGCATACATAATATAGGATTTGAATTAAGTTATTTAAATCGTTGCTGTTACGCCATTTTGGAAGATATCACCTCATTATAAAAAACTTTTATTTTATATATCGAAAACTACTATACCAATTCTGGCCAAATTTGGCACGTAAGTAATTCTGTGGCAGACCATATAAATTTATGCGATTTAAAATGATTGGGCACTTATTTCCAAATTGGTTTATTTGGCATAGCTACCACACTGTTTAAACAATGTCTAACTAAATTTTGTTTGCTGAAAGTATTTTTTAGAAGCATCACATATGCCAACACACAGCCAAGTTTGTAAGCTAGCGCCAAATGAAGTAATGAAGCTTTTATGTCATACCTCGGGAAACAATTGACCGATTACAAACGATTTTGGCAAACATGTAGTACTGCGGCAGTTTATATAAATTGGCAAGTTTTAAGAAAGTAGGGCATTTATTTTCTCAATGATAATCATATCCATTTTAGCTTAGTATCGTGCATCGTAGAAACTGTGTAATTAATTCCAACTTAACCTTGTATGCTAGCAGTTTATATTACAAATATCAAATATGTCTACACGAACACTCCTTTGCAACCATTTTGTAAGATAGCACCACAAGAATAAAAATTTCGTGTCACATTTTAGAAAACCGTTTACCTATTCCTACCAAATATGGCAAACTAGTAACACTTCGGCATGTGATATAAATTGGTATGCTTCAAGTAGGCAATACACTTATTTTCAAAATAGCTTTAATAAAGCAATTTAAGCTTAGTACGCTATATAATCAAAACCATGTTATTTATTACAACATAACTTTGTGCCCTTACAGTATATATTACAAACATAACCACACGAAGTCGCTATAGTCCACCATTTTGTGCGATACCATCACATTACAAAAAAGTTATGTGTTATATCTCTCGAACGAACTAACACATTCCTACCAAGTTTAGCTAAAAATTGGACTATGGCGGGTCATGTGAGTCAATATCTCTGGGTGTTCCGCACAGTTATCTTCAAGATGGCAGCAATATACACATTTGAGTTCAGTACGTTATATCTACGAAAACACCAAACAAAAAACTTAACTTTTTATGTTGGCAATTTCTACTATAACCATCAAATCTGTCTACACAGAGCTTCATTTCTCCACCATTTCATGTAGGACGCATGTTTAAATAAATTTTTAAAATATACCTCGGGAAACCATAAGATTATTCCTTCCAAATTTGGCAAAGAAATCCTCCTGTAGTAGGCCATATTAATTTTAATGTTTTAAGTGTTAAGTATTTTTCTTTTTCAGAATTGCGGCAGTACAAAAATTTAGCTAAATGCATGTTATCTACGAATCTATGTAACATATTATAAATTAAGTGTCTATACTGGCAATCTTTGAATGAAAATTTTCGAAATTTGCGAATACACATCATTTTTATGTCTTCCATTTATGAAGATCGTAAAATGAAAAAAAAAAATATTTTTATGCTATATTTTGAGGACAAATCAAAGGATTCCCACTAAATTTTTTCCCACGTGTAATGCTACATTAGTGTAAGTTAACTAACAGTTTTGAGGGTGGGGAGGTCTTGATTAAAATGACGTTAATAGAGATCATTCATTGGTTAACTTATGTCTATTAAACAGTGCACCAAAATTGAACCACATTTTGTATGCAAACGGTATTAATTAGAAGCATTAATTATGCTTACAGGGATACTATTTTGCCGGCCTCTTTGCAAAATAGTGCCAGGAAAAGAAAACTGGACATTTTGCCACATCTATGTAACAATTCAACTTATTTTCACCTATTTTTTCACACAATTGGTGTTACAGATAACCATGTAAACTTCCATTATTTAAATGGGGTCAAACATTCATTTTTATAATGGTGGCAATATAAATATTTTGATAAATTTGTCATGCATTTTAAACAAATAAACCAAATTCAAACAAAATGTGTGCTGAATGTAATAATTAGATGTCTCGTATACTGATCTGATATTTGTTTTTAGCCCTTTTAGATCCACTTTAATTTACGTTTTCTGGTGTTCACAACAAAAGATGTTATGATGCGTGCTGTACTTAAGTTGACACAACACTTGTTTCGTTGTTACAGCCAATGAGCTGTAGGCTATACGTTCGGCTACAGTTATATGAACAAATAATGACCTAGACTAGTAAAACAGTTTGCAAATAATTTATCCACAGGTAAGTTCATTGGTTATTCAGCTGCGCAGTGTACAGTACAGACCAAAAACTACAAATTCATGCGAAATGTACACGAGTATGTACACTGGGTATGAATTGGTTAGGCTATTTTGTAATATAAGAACATATAAGAAAATAATGTTTTTATGCCATATACCGGGGTACCAATCAACCGATTTCCCCCAAATACTTCACACGAGAAACGCTGCACTCGGCTATGTAAACTTACACGTTTTAAGTGGTCCAGACACTCATTTTCCAAATTACAGCCATGTAAGAATGCCAAGTTAGTAAACTCAAACATACACATCATTAGGGATTATACAATCCGAAGTTAATACCACCATGGAGAGGAAATTAGGCTCTTTACTTAAATCACTGTGTACGTTTATTTAAATTGTCGTTCATCCGAATATATTATTTTTGCTTATTCACTCTATTTTTAGCGTAGCTTATGATATCACTTTTCTGTCTGTGTGTCTGTGTGCATGTATGTGTGTGGCTGTGTTTGTGGCTGTGCGTGTGTGTGCCCCGCCCTTTTTTTTTCTAATTTTAAACGTTTGTATCAAATTTTACACAAACTCGGTACACATATAGTACCAACTAAGTTTATCTGACTTATATCGTTTTCGAACGCGCAGAGCACTTACTTTCGAAATGGCGGCCGTTTTAAATTTAGTCAGGTGTCCTTTCTAAGTAATAGCAGTGTACCGTGCTTGATGAAATTCTGTCACACGCGTTCCGAAGTTTTTAGGGGAAACACACACACACACACATATACACAAACACCCAGTCAGGAATGTGATTTCACAAGGTCTTCGTTCCTTCGGAAAGCAAAAAAGAAGGAAATGCTTGGCGGCTTATTTGACGTGGACGTAGCCATTCTCTGATTGGCTGAGAACGGGCCTTGTGACTGATTGGCTACTGCATACTGCAAAATGTCCCCTGCTGGCTTGTATGCCGGCTGGTTAGTAGGCTATCAAGCGCTAATTTGCGAAAGGCGTCCCAAAGTTTTTCTGGAAAGTGGCGCCATATTGCTGGCGTGTGTGGATGGAGATAGCATTATAAGCGTATAATTCACCTCTGTATACTTAGTGCTCTGTGGTCGTGCTCTGTGATACGTCGTGACCAATAAATATAAGCTTGTGCTTGATGTTATGCGCAGGAGCTGTATTTGCGACTACGGAATACGGTCTTCGATCACGTGATGTGTTCCATTATCGGGCGCCGTCTTCTACTGCACAGTGTATGTACGTACGGTACATGATTAAAGGCTTTTCTACAATCAACTTGACGCAATACTTTAAACGCTTAACGTCACTGTAAGGAAACTGCCATGTTTACAATCGACGTTAACCGGAATACAAATAAAAAGAATATAGGTGTACGTATACAAATATTTTTTTTTGTGTTTGAAATTTAAAAATGACATTAAAAAAAAAAAAAAAAAAAGAGAGAGAGAGAGAGAGAGAGAGAGATTACGGAGACTTAATATTTATACTCAATTATTTTTTAAAATTCATTTTGCATTATTTGTGTATTGATTTCGTATAACATTAACAAATAAAATACGTACAGCAATAGTGGTGCTATCTGTTGCCAATCGTCTGCAACATTTGTTTTCACTGGTTTGTGACGTCTTGAACTCTTGATTGGCTGTCGTAAAATGCAAAACGCGGAGACTTTAAAGTTGGCCAATTTCTAGTCCTTCCGCGATGCGTTTTACGTTTAGCGTCATGGCGACGTTTAACGTCAGTTGTAGCCAGAGCGTATACGATTCACGGATTCATGACTTATTGTAATGCGTTATTGTAGCGTCAACGCGATTGTAGACGGCCCTTTACTTTGCTTCCTGTTCAACGTGCAATACAAATACCACCATTGCTGAAAGTGTAAATTCTTGTTAAGGTATGCTTACCAAGACGTATTTTACAAAATCCATAAAATTCTACAAATAAAGAAACAATGAAAAAAAATTGCCTTATTGAATGCAACTTTTTTTTTTAAATAGCGAAATCATATTTTTTGCTTAATTTTAGAGATTCCAAGAAGTAACTCATTGAGTCTCATTTCAAGGTGAAATAGTTTTTAAGCTTTCTTTCCCAGGGAAATATGGTCTTATGCAATCACGTGGTGTACGTCTGGAATGCATTGACCAAAATCGGGGAACACGTAGTATTTAGCAAGTTCATCCGACTTTTAATAGTTTTCTATCAAGCTGGCTACTTATTTTAAAAATGGCGGCAGTTTAAAAATCAAGTACACTATTTTATATCGCGGGAATTATTTAACTCAGTTAAACCAATTTTGGGACGTTAACAGTGCAGGATAAAATCCAATGAATTTAGATAACTATAATATTATTAATCCGCCATTTTGGGAGATAAATCTTTTACTTTATTATTAAGGAACTACAAAACCGATTCCTGCCAAATTTGGTGTATAGGGCCTAAGTAATACTGTTCTATGAAATTTTTATATAATCATCTCAAATGGGCTGGGCACTTGGTTTCAAAATGATGGCAAATTAATTAGTTTTAGGTTATTTTGCTTTAACTACTGCACCGTTTGACCAATTTTATCCAAACTTTTGATACTGAAAGTATCTATTACAAGCATCAAGTGCGTCAACACATAACCTCTTTTGTTTTGTTATCCATTTGATAAGATAGTTTTACATAAAAAATATTGATTTTTATGTCATATCTCGGGAAACAAACGACCAATTCCAACCAATTTTGCAAGTCCCGTAATACAACAGATACGTCATGTTATTTGGTATCGTATTGGTAAGGCAGGCATTTATTTTAAAATGGTGGCAATATAAATATTTTAAATGAACTATTCTGTAACTATGTCACCATGCATCAGATTTCAACGCAACATCGTATGATGGCAGTATATATTACAACCATCAAATTCGTCTAACCATAACTTCTTTCGTCCATCACGTTGTAACAAACCAGGTTTTGTCATATTTCGGGAAAATAATCAACGATTATTGCAAAGTGTGGAAAACAAGTATTACTACAGTAGGACCTTTAAAACGGATTTTTTTTTCTTTTTAGTGGGCCTGGCACTTATTTTCATATTGGGATATATAAAATTTTAGCTAAGTATTCTATATCTAAGAAACTACATAACCGATTTCGACTTAACTGTTCTTGCTGCTAGTATATTTTAAAATAATTATATTGTATACGCAGAGCCTCTTTCGTTCGCCATTTCGTACGATGTCACATGAATAAAAATTGTTTTGTCATATCTTGGGAAAGAACTAAGCGATTACTAATAAATTTGGCAAACAAGAATTACAACGGAGGGCCATGTAAAATTAATTTTTCAAATTGCCTGACATTTATTTAAAATTGGCTGTAATAAAAATATTTTATTTTAAATGCTTCATTTACGGAACAACGAAAGCAGTACCTACTTAACTATGTGTGATGGCAGTACCTTTTTACAACAACCAAATGTGCCCAACCAGAACATATTTTGCTCACCATTTTGTAAGATATTGCCATCCGAATTAATTAAGTTTTTTAAAGTTTTATACCGGAAAAAAATTACCCGATTCCTTTCAAAGTTGGCAAACAAGTAATACTGAGATAGGCCATATAAATTCATAAGCTACGTTTAAAGAAGGCAAGACACTTCCTTTTTCAAGTCGATGCCACGTAAACATTTAAGAATAGTATGCTATATCTACGCATAAATCTAACCCATTTGGACGTAACTTTGTGGGCTGGCAGTATTTACGCAAACAACAAATGTACTAGGCTTACTAAATAAACTCATTATTACTTATATCTGCATGATAGCACCACAATTAAAAGCAGGCTTTTGTGCCCTATCTCGGGGAAAAAAAACTAACCTATACCCACCAAACTCAAGTGACAAGTTATAACTTTGTGGTGCATGACTTAAGAAGGTAGATTCATGTTCGTAATGCTTTCATTTAAACATCAATTTAATATTTATGGTCTTGCAAATAAGATATTTATTTTATGAGTGACGTAATTATTGTCGGCAAAGTATATGTTTCGTTAATACAACCAATTATCTGCAGACGCTGTGTTTAGTCGCCGCAGGTATGAACCATATGTAACTGAGCCTCGCATTGTATTGCACTGATCAAATATAACCTTCCTGGTTAGAGTCAGATCTGCTAGTGCGTGATATAACAAGCTCGAAGACGGGGGCCAGTCGCCATGTTGAAATTCTCCTTTTTTACCGCAAAGTTTCACTATCTTTCCTTAGCATTTTCCTATTTCCCTAAAAAAATAAAAAAAATAATTTAAAGCTGAAATTGGTAGCACTGGATAATTTGATATGAGCTATATTTGCACGAATTTTCCATGATGCATTATATCACCCCAGAGCAATGGCTGTTCACGGTAAAATGAGCACATTTAAAAGCACTATCACAGATCTACTTGTTCACATATTTCGTATACTTCCGCCATATGTAAAATTAACATTGTCACGGGCCTGGTCAGGTAATTCGTGCATCGGTCAAGTAAAACTGTGAAATGATTATAAAAGTAAATGTTTCACCATTTTTCTAATTCGTACACTTAAGTGCATAAAAAATACAGAAAGTAGAACGAATAAGTTCAGTATTCTCAAATGTCTCCCTAAAACTTTTAATTCGGCTCTAAGATAAGGAAATACATTCTCTTCGCCGTTAAAAAAAACATGCAGAAAAGGACTCACTTTATCGAGAACATCCTTTAGTTAGGAATACAGAGGTGAAATAGCCGCTTATTCCATGAACTCTAGCAGCACACGCCACCAAAATACGTCACCAGCAACATGTTGAAATGTCTTTGGACAATCAACTTCTGGTAGCCTACAGTACAGGAAAATTTTGCAATTTATACTGAGATATTGTTTGAAATTTTACAAATGTTTGAAACATTAAAAATTTTTCTTTTATGTAAAATTACTCGTTTGTAAAACTACAAGAGCCTTGTAACAGACCTCAAGAAATATGTTTATACTACACTAACCGGTATCCACGAGGTCAAGCAAAATGGCGGACACTCAGCAACTTATATATATATATATATATAAGGTTCATTGTAAAGCGTGTAAAACTTAAAACATCTCATGTAATCATAATAAAACGATTACAATTTTGCAAACACGCGACGCTATTACTCATTAAATGTTAATGTTCATACCTGCACAGAAATCTTAGAATAAAATCAATACGTTCTTCTTAACAGAATAACTCCACCAAAATGGCGTAGGTATTTATCGCTATAGTCAATATAAAATAATTGTAAAGTTCGTCATTCAAGTCTGCCTTCTGATTATGGGCTCGATTAGTAACGTAAGGGACGTGGCTCCCAGTCCTCTTGCTGGCATGGTGTATTTTTTTTTATCGTGAATAATATTTTAAAATAATTGCTTTCCTATTCTTTGTCATTAATTGAACCCATTTGTTTACTAGAAGAAACCAAACAATTTTATGTCCGCTTCTCAATAATGTAAGCCGTAATGCAGGACTATAATTTACAATCATATTTCACATATTTTGCAAGAAAACTGATTACAATTCTACAAAGAACTTTCTTAGCAACTGGATGTTCAAGGATTTTCTTCGTAAAAGTGCAAACGAATTTTTTACAGTATACTTGGAAACGGGCACTTCAAACGATAACAAAAAATCTCGCAGCACGCAGGGTCCAGTTAGACTCGAGATCATTTCTCGCCATTCAGATAACGGGTTCGCGCATATCAGACGAACAGCCCATTTCGCATCTGGGTACTTATCTACTCTGTGTCATCACTAGAGACTCAAGAATTTCGTGTCTCCATTTATAGACAAGTTGGAATTTACACACGTGTACATTCATGATACGTTTGTAATTGGTAGAAGTGTTGCTTGATACCTCCTGGAAATAAATGAGCCAATAACAAACACGAAGTAAATTGTGCGCTCAAACACCGCCTTTTACCACCACAACAATAAACCAATAAAGAGTTGAAATGTGCAAGAAAATATATAAGACTGTGAAGTCTAGTCTACAGGTCATTGCACTAGCGAATTTCTTGGGTCTCTAGTCACCACGCAGACATTTGACTGTCAAATTCGGGTGATATTGTGCAATACAACAAGCGTTTATTTTCTATCAGAGATAATGATTTTCATCACGGCCTGAATTTAATAACAAATTTAAATACTACAATATAATTTGATCTTTCACTGCAATTGTAAATTGGGATAAACCAGACAGCTATACATATTAACACTTTCATTCCCACATTAATTTAATATTACTGGTGTTGCATACAATACATTTGGTGATTGATATTCTTAAGTTGGCAAAGAATATGTTTCGTGAATACAACCAATGAGCTAGAGACGCTTTTTTAGTGGTCGGAAGTGTGAACTAGTCGTTACGTAGACCAGAAGCAAGCTTTAAGAATGAGTTACCACCAGGGAAAACCATTGACCGCTAATCCTCATAATGTACAGTTCCGACCAAATATAACCCTCCTGTACGACATGTTAACAATTGTTCTCACTGGGAATGAAAGGGTTTATGAACGTCTGTTTACCCGTTCGGTCACGCATTAGTTTCTGAGAAAAAGTGTTGCAGTCACATAATTTTTTGGAGTTCACTGTACTTCAGTTCAGCATTCTTTTTCTCAACCAATGAAGAACGTGTTGTTTTTTCGATGGCGTGGCAATAACCATTCATATCAAAGAGGAACAGAACATACCACATATCCGTTTAGCCCCAACGAATTGCATACTAACACGCAGTAAGAGAGTGAAGAGATTTGGGCGGCTCTTAACATCGAGGTATTGAGAGCCGATGAGGGTGAAGCAAGGCGAGTATGGAGCAATGCCGGAATGAGGGAGCAGGAGAAACGGGAGATCTGCGAGAAAACCCGCCGGCCAGCGGCATCGCCCGGCACGATTCCTACATGCGAAAATCCGGGAGGGACCCCGCCGGGAATCGAACCCGGCTCTCTTTGGTGACTACTACACCACCGCGGCCGCTAAGTATACAGAAACGAAATAGAGAGGCGGTTCGTTTGATGTAAGCGAACACGATCGCTCATTGGTTGGCCAAGCTGTGGGAACTGGTCTTGAGTCTGAACGGCAGGTGCACACTTGGGGATATTCCCAAATGGTCGGAGGGATGGCGGTGACCGAGCGGTTAGCCTGCTCGCCTCCCTACCGAGTCGAACCGGGTTCATCCCCGGCTGGGTCGCTCCCGGATTTCCGCATATGGGAGTCGTGCAGGACGATACCGCTGGTCGGAGGGATTTCTCGCGGATCTCCCGTTTCTCCTGCTCCCTCATTCCAGCGCTACTCCATACTCACCTCAATCTCCCTCATCGGCTCTCACGACCTCTCTGTTAAAACCAGCCCATAATTTCTTCACTCACTCACAACTAAAGATCGGGCTGCTGCCTTGGATGTTTTTCTCCGGGCTCGAGTGGCTCGAGTTCGATGTGCACGCCACCATTTAACCTCTGAATTCGCGAGTACAGTACCGGTCATTACTTTCACTCATTTGCAACGTGGACACGATCGGGGACACAGTGACTGAACGTGTTAATCCGTCCAGTCGCAGCGTCCACGTACGTGGATATGTTGCATGTGAATTACATTTATGACGGGTACTGTACCGTCTTCCTTGTGGCTAATCTGATTTGTGGAATTTTCTGCACCTCTTTGACATGAATGGTTAACGTTAATATCATCGAACATTCAGCACGTGGTTCATTGGTTGCGAGACGAATGATGAACACACGTACAGCACGTACCAAAAATTACGTGATGGAAACACTTGAACTCAGAGATCGATGTGTGACCAAACGGGTTAACTTTTTCATTCCCACATTGATCCTTTCATTCCCAGTGTGGACAAATGTCTACAAACTGCAGAGGACCTGTGTATTTGATCGGTGCAGAACACTGTGAAGCTCAATGTCCAGTGGTTTTTCCCTGACCTTCGATCACTATCAACAACGCCTGCAGCTTATTGGTTGTATTAACGAAACATATCCTTTACCAACTTAAGTACATCACGCACCTAACAATTTCTTAATTGAAACACCATAAATATTAAATTTATGTGGGAATGAAAGGTTTGAATTTATTATTTATAGTGCTGCAAATAAAACAATGTTTTGTGTGTGCAGTACTTGAGTTCGTGAAGACTTGTTCCTTTATCACAGCCAACAACTTGTAGACGTTTCTGTTCAGTTATTAGTGATATGAAACAATCGCATAGGCTGTTCACGGTAAAATGAGCACTTTTGAAAGCCCTGCTCAAGATCTACTTGAATTCCCTTGTGTATTCATCCTCCGTATGTAAAATTAACATTGCCATGAGCCTCATCACATTATTCGTGCGTCGGTCAAGATAAACAGTAAAATTATTAGAATTGGAAATACTTTACAAATGTTCTAATTTTTACACTTCTGTAGGGCGACATTAAAAAAATAACCAGAATGCGAAATAAATAATTCTGAGTTACCACAAAGGGTTAATTAAATCTTTTTATTTAATTTTAAGATATGGAACTACTTTCCATCCATCGTTACCAACTTTACTGGGCGAATGTCACTCAGTGCTCCCATCAACATATATAAATGCAAAGGCAGAAAATTTTTTAAGGTTCATTTCTAAAGTGCTCACTTTATCGTGAACAGCCTTTAACGAAGAGTATCAGCAGTTTTTAAGAATCATTTACTTCAGGGACTAAGCGTCGTAGAGGACAGTGCCAGTCAAATATTACCTGACTGTGAAACACGTAGACAGTTGGTTACAATGAACCAACTGTCAGATATGCAAACGGCCTACAGTGTTTTTAAATATTACTTTTCTGGAAATATTTTCGGGAAATTTCACTACCCCTAATTATAACGCTATGCCGTGTAGCGGAACTAATTAAAACGTACTTGTGGTTGATGTCATTGGAATGCATCTGCTCTATTGAGACTAAAGAATAGAGTTTCGACAAGGAATTATGTCTTCCTAAAAATTAGAGACTTCAGTTATTGGATGTCGTTAACTGTTGCGAACAGTGTAGGTCATTAAATCTATCACCTTTGTACAAAGTCCCATGTATTGGAAACTGCGAATGAAAGGACCAAGTGAGGCAACTGAAGAGATTTATTTGAAATAACTGTAGAAGGTTCCGCGTTTAAGAAAGGGATGGGAAAAGGATTTGAAATAAAACCATTCTTACTGCTCACGGCCAAGTATCGAAGACACGATCTTCCTGATTAGAGTCAGACCTGCTAGTGCGTAATCAAACAAGCTCGAAGACCGGGCTCGGAAGTAGTAGGATTTAGGGAAGTCTGGGACAACGTATTCTGGATTCGGAGCCGGAACCGGCCGGTCGCCATATTGGAATTCCCCTTTTTTTCCCTCAAAATTTCCTTTCCATAAATAAAAATTTCACTTTTCCCCCTCAAAAAAAGTTAAAATCCCTAATTACAAAACATCTCAGAAAAGGTTTTATTTAAAATCATTAAAATAATATAGAAATGCTTTAAAATGTATTATTAAAATTTGTTAAAAACTCATTAAAAATGTTATTTTAAAAATGTAATCTTTCGAAGTTTCCCACCTCCCCCACCTAAAATATTAGTCGGGTAACCTCCGCCCAATCGCCCAACCTCAGTCAGCCATCTTTGTAGGCGACAGCCATTTTGGTAGGCATACCGCCATCTTAGTGTACATCACTTGTCTGCCATCTTAAAGACAATGCCCATTAGCAATTAAGCTTTGATCTGTGACCATGGCCTTGAATGACGTTCAAAACAAAAACTCGAGAAAAATACATGAATGTCAGCAAGCATAATACATTACAAACTACCACCATCATGTTAGATGCAGACTACCTACACCTTGACCCCATGACCTTGAAAATAAAATATCGAGGAAAAATATAAAAGTCAACAAGCATATCACATTACAGACTACTACCACCAGATTAGATAAGGACTACCTAGACCTTCACCCCATGATCTTGAATGAACCTGAAAACCAAAACACTGAAAAAAACCAATAAATTTCAACAATAATAATGCATTACAGACTACCATCACCTTATTAGATGAAGATTACCTTGACCTTGAATGAATGTGAAAAGGCAGAAGCTAGCCGAGACTATCCACCTTCCACGCAGCTGTGCAAGTCCTATGGCGTCATATTGGCATTGAACCAATCGTACTGCACCATTAATACATTGTGCAGATAGGACCAGCCAATCACCGAGTTATCACATGATTGCAGCTGACCAATCGCACGCAGGCATTGAGACATCACACACACACGCAGGCATGTAGGCAAGCTTTAGATGCTAGTTCCTTGATCACATTACCAGGCAGTTATATCATCAATATATTCTTCCAGACAAGTCCTTCGCTACCCTATAAATCATGGTGACACTTAAAGCAGACATCAGACTTCAGTTGTCAGACCGACCCTTTACAAGATTGACCCATTGACCCATTATGACCCCTAATTTTGGTCCTGACCCCTAATGTTCCCAAAACGACCTCTTAATGACCCCTAATGACACTTAAATGACCACTGATTGCGGTGATGACCCCTGAAGACACCAAAACGACCCCTAAATGTCCCCTAAATGACCTTCTGACCCCAAAATGACCCCTGATTGTTTAGGCAGCGGTGGCTCGGCGGTAGAGCTGTTTGCGGGGTCAAGTGCAAAGTTAAGTGGGATTGCGGTGCTAAGTGCGGTGCTGATTGTGATTGCAGAGGTAAGTGAGTTTCTAACTTCAGTGTGTGTGTGGGTCACAAGTTAAAATAAATTCACTCTATTGAAAATAAAATTATATTGTCCTGCCTCAAAAAGCTGAAAGTCAAACATTTTATTTAATAATCTCGCTTTAAACAAGTATATATCCAGGTACTTCAGTATATTTAATCGCTTCCTGGGTAAAATATATTTACACTTTGTAATAAAAGTGCCCAGAACTAGAGTAGGTTCCCATCCTGCTTCGTCATTGGCTAATATGAAGAGCTGCCTTTTGACCTCGACGATCATGGATCCGTGAACCTGTATCATCGCTAAATGGTTGTGGCCAGTGTCGATTATGCTATCGAGTTTTCACCTATGTTCAAAAATGCATGTCGGCATGAGAGGGCGGTCCGAACGAAGAGTCCCTTTCACACAAAGACGTTCAATTGGGATAGTGGTGGTGGCCTGTCGTGGTGCTGCATTGTTCAATACGAAGTCTATGTTGCGCATCAAACAATGACGTAGCATGGTGCGAGCCTGATCTTGTTCTGGGCACATTTATTGCAAAGTGTAATTGCGGTTTATCCAGGTAGCAATAAAATATACCGAGGGACATGGATAAATACTTTTTTTAAAATTTTCTCCTTTCATCTTTTAGAGGTAGAACCATATAATTTTACTTTAGAATAGGTGACCCACACACAAACTGCACTTAGCACCTCACTTAGCATCGCAATCACAATCTGCACCGCACTTAGCCTCGTAATGGCACATAGATCCTCACTTAGCACCGCAAACAACTCCGCCTCCACCCCCGGCGGAGGCGGAGTTATTTAGAGGGGTCATTTAGAGGTAATAGAGGGGTCGTTTAAGGGACAATATGAGTCATCACCGCAATTAGGTGTCATAAGGGCTCATTAAGGGGTCTTTTAGGGTCATTAGGGAACATTAATCGAAATCAGGGGTCATTTTGATGTCATTAGGGGTCATTTCGGGTCATTAAGGAGTCATTTTGGGGTCATTGGGGGTCACCACCACAATCAGAGGTCATAACGGGTCAATGAGTCATGGGTAGAGAACCGAGAATTTCGAAGGTTAATTTCTAGACAAGTTAGAATTCACACACTTGAACGTTTACGTTACTTTTGTAATTGGTCGACGTGTTCTATGACACCTCCTGGAGATAAATGAGCCAATTACAAACATGCAATAAATTGTGCACCCAACCACTGCCTTTTATTACCACAACACTCAACCAATAAACAGTTGATATCTGTATGAGAGTATATCAAACTGTGAAGTCTAGCCTAAAGGTCATTGAACTCACGAACTACTCGGATCTCTGGTCATGGGTCATTGGGTCAGCCTTGTAAGGGGTCGGTCCGACAATAGGAGTCAGTTGTCTACTTTAAGTTTGACCATGATTTATAGGTGAGCGAAGGAATTGTCTCGAAGAAACTATTGAAGATATAACTGCATGATAATGTGATCAAGGAACTAGCATTTAAAGCCTGCTTACCTGCCTGTGTGTTTGATGTCTCAATGCCTGAATGTGATTGGTCAGCTGCAATCATGTGGTAACTCAGTGATTGGCTGGTTGGTGTTTGCACAATATATTAATGGTGCAGTACTATTTGTTCAAAGTCATTATGGCGCCATAGGGCTTGCACACTCGTATATTATAAGCAGTAAGGAGGTAAGCTGAGAGGTTTTGCTTGACAGCAGCTGTGTGGAAGGTTGATTGTATATGCTAGCTCCTGCCTCTTCATATAGACTTTTTTTCGAGTTTTTGTTTTTTAGGTCATTCGAGATCATGGGGTCGAGGTTGGGGTAGTTTGCGTCTAGTATGTTGGTGGCAGTCTGCAATGTGTTATCCAGAATATTCTGGATTTTTCAAATGTTTTGGTTTTAAGGTCATTCAAGGTCATGGGGCCAAGGTAGAAGTCAGGGGTCGTGGGTCACAGGTCAAAGTTCAATTGCTAACGGGTATTGTCTTTCAAGATTGCACACAAGTGATTATACCAAGTTCGCAGCCGCCTGCCAATATGGCGGTCGCATATCAAGATGTCGGGAGCCTACCAAGATGGCTGACTGAGTATGGGGGAGTGTGTGGAGGTCAGACAACAAATTTATTTTGGGGTGGGGAGTTGGGGAGAACCTCAGGAAATTACATATTTAAAATCATGTTCTAATAACTTTTAACTATTGTTTGATAATATTTTTTTTTAATGTTTTTAAAAATAATTTTTTAATAATTTTTAATTACTAATTTGAATAAATCTTTTTTTCAGATTATTTGGATTTTTTGTGAATTGTTTTTAATTTTTGCATTTCCAATGTCAAAGGTTAAAGGTCAAAATTCATAGATCAAAAGTCATCTGCATACAATATGGAGACAAAATGGCTGCCAACCAAGATATCTGATGGTTAGGTATCACTCTGATCTTGGATCCCTTGTATCGACTTTGCATATCCTAAACCTATGAAACCAATATGGCAGCCACTGCTATTTCGGTCCTAAGGGAGACCCTCAAATTAATTAAATTTGGCGAAAACTGGATTTTAAGTGCTTCTTTCTGCACATGGAAGGCTTCTACCAATATTTGGAGACTTCTTACTTTCTTGAGGAAGAAATAGAAGTTTTTAGTGAAGAGAGGGAAATATATAGGGAAAAAGGGAAATTTTGAGGGAAAAAAGGGAAATTTCAACATGGCGGCCTGCTGGCTCCGGCTCCAAATCCGTTATCCCAGACTTCCCTATACCCTACTACTCTCGGACTACAAATATACGTATACACTTAGCAGAGGGATATATGGCTAGCCTAAATAGAGCACATGGGACAAATGTCTGTAGTCAACAAATATAATAGCTTTAACCCATTTAGACCCAGTTTAAATAAGTGTGTAATTTACGGATACGTAGGAAAATTTTTGTCTGTACTGCACACAGCGAAATTCAATGACCAGTGATTTGACTTGTGGGTTAATGATTCCCAAACCGTCTCATTGGCCTGGGTCATAATTGGTTCATGTAACTGTAACTGAACATATAGCTCATTGGCTGTGACAACGAAACAAGAGTTGTGTCGACTTAGGTACAGCGTGCATCATAAAAGACGTTCTTTGCTGAAACCAGAAATTAATGTGGTTCTGAAAGCGACACAGAAACTTGTGTTAAGACGACCTGTAGGCTTTAGTTCACTGTATTATTTATTTTCGAGCCTCATCTTTATGTTTATTGGTTGCTGTCCCAGTGTGTAAAGGCTGTTCACGATAAAGTGAGCACTTTTGAAAACAACCTTAGAAAAAAGTCACTATCCCTAACTGCATATTTTTAAAACTACAAATAGAATGGCATGCGTCCAGTAAAGTTGTTTACTATGGAATAAAAGTTGTTCCATATCTTAACGTCGAATGAAAAGAGTCAGATAACCATTTGTAATAACTTAAATTATTTCTTTCACTTTCTGTCTTTTCAATGCATCGAAGTGTAAAATGAGCAGATTTGCAAAACATTTTCTTTTGTAATAATTTCACAGTCGTACTTGACCAACGCATGACTAAGGTGACGACGCCCGTGGCAATGTTAATTTTGCATAAGACGGAAGAATATACAATGTGCACACAAGTAGATCTTAAGCAGGGCTTTCAGAAGTGTTCCTTTTACCGTGAACAGCCTATAGCCAGTTTTACCTCAGACCAGGTGGAGCGGGATTATATGCTTCTTTCCTTGCAGGCCAGTTATTGGCTCAGAGTTCACCTGGACGTGTCTAATAAACTATGATCCAATTGCAAATGTAACATATACGTACATGTACTTGAATTATAGATTGTCGTGGAATTAATTCACGAAATTATCCAGTCCCTACTCATTTGAAATAGGAAAACACGAATGTTTCCAACAAATTATGAGAAGTTAATTCATGAATTGACGTATTGTTAAAAGTTGGATACCTCGAGCACAAGTTTAGTACCATTCATTGGTTGCATATTAGCTTTGAACTGCAAAAAATGTTTTGTGTATATATATATAATGAATTATTTGTAAACTATTTGTCATAGGTATATATTTTTGTAACACTACAAATAAAATATAGTAGATGTCATAAAACCTTATTGTGATAGATTTCACAAAACCTTATTGTGATATGTGTAAAATTAATGTTGAATTTTACAAAATCGGTGTTAGAGACATAACATTTTTATAAATATTGAGCTACATAAACAATTATGAATGCTTGGTAAAATAATGAGTTGTGAATACAAAATAATTAAGCTGTGGAGCAACGAGAAAATATTTGGCAGCTAGTTTACAAATTATTGTTTGTATCAAGTACAGAAATTTTTTGCTGTGGTGTGGAATAATATGGTTGGCATTGCATTTAAATGATTTATTATAACCGGTTCAGGATATTAAAGAACAGGCCAAATTAATCGTACACAAGACTGCAGGAGTAAAATTGACCCGAGAGTGTATACAAACGATTTCGGAAATATTCCAGAGGTTTAATTGTAATATCAATTTGCTAAATTTACAAAAGAAATTGCTATTCTATAACTTCGAGCTAAACATGTATTATGTATTGCGCTATTAAGGATTTCCAAAATATGTAATTTGAGCAATCAAGTGCATGGCTTTGATCTGGGGATTTCAAATTCGGCGAGACATTGTATGTTGCGGGTATCAAAAGGCACACTAAAAATGTTTTGTATGTTTTACACAAATTTGTCTCGAAAATTGTATCACTACAAGTAAAATATAGTACACTTTGAAACCTACTGTCTTGTGAAACAAAATCGCTAATGTATCTTAATGTTTAGAATAAATTGGGAGTTCCGATGCTTGTTAAAATTTAACTTTAGTTTTTGCAAGGGGCTGGAAAATTTAGCGAACTCGTGTTGGGACAAACCAGTCCTCAACCACGTGCGTATTTTTATTATGGTTGCAATTGAACCGCAGACAATTAGACACGCTCAGGTAATCTCAGAACCAATAACATACCTGCAAGAAAACAAGCACCGAATCTTGTTTCACCCTCGCCGAGTTAAAACTGGCGACACACTGGGGCACACCCCAACAACAGAAAGCAGATGCTCGAAAATACATTCGATCTCGGAGTTAAGCCTACATCTCCTTTAAAACGCGTAATATTCCGGTCCCTATTATTTTTACTCACGTCGTAGTAAATAGAACACGTTCTCTAATCATTTGTAGTGTTACAAAAATATTTCTCGGCAACCAGGATCCAAAGAGTTCTTTGTAAAAATACAAGAATTGTTTACAGTGTACGAATTGAGGTTAAGCGAACGAGTTCCGCGCGCCAACTCGACCCCCAGCGAGGTCACGCTGACTCGGGGTCGAGGAACGCGCGTGGGTGGGGCAAGAATTTCGCGCAACTGCGCATGCGAATCCGCTTCCCCTCACATAGCTTCCCCTACATTCCATCCCCACCACTACCCTTCCAGCTGTTAGAATGCGGCACGACGCAGCGTTTTCGCCAGATATCGAGCTGCTGGCTTCGCCACTGGATGCTTCGCCCCTATGTTGTGGCTGGAGAATCTCTATTAAAACATTTTTGTGTGTCTGAAGGTCGCATCTGATGACAAGGAAGCGTTGCAATGCTCCCTCGGCTTGCGGAATTTCTCACTATAGTCCATTCATTGTTACTTCAGACTTTTGTGAAGCCCTGCTAAAGTACCATTTCCAGGATATTCCTCCGCCTCATGCAAATCATGGCCGAGTCTAGAAATCTACACCATATTGACAGTGCCCCGCATTCGTGCCAACTCATTGTAATAATAATGTTTTTCCTAAGACTGTTTCTTACTGGGCATTACCAACGCACCTATTTTCTCCCTGTTTTTGTTCGTGTTAATTGTAAAGGAAATATTAATATTTATAGACCAAATATAGGTAAAAGGTATATTTAACCAAAAATAAGGTGTTTTTATATTAACACATGCCTGCGATACGTGAAAAACTAAGGAAAGAACCATACACGTCATACATGGGGTGACTTATCAAATGTTTGAATCAAAAAGTGTGAACAAACCGCAAATACACAATTAAATTTTTGAATACACTATAATTTTATCTGTAGAATATCATTACATGCAAAGAAAGTCTTATGAGTTAAACTATAGATGTAACTTAGTACTTTCTCTTTCCCTTATGGTAAATGCGCGGGAAAACCCTATTTTTTCTTCTTATATAGTTAATATGATAAACGTACAAAATGGAGCCTGCAGGCAGTAGTTTTCAATCTTTCCTGGAAAAAAAATCTTATCGTGATACCATTTATTTACCGAGACACTTGCATAGGCGCAAAAAACTGCTTTTACACACAGTATTTTACTAGGACGAGCACTTAAAACTCGGCTCCAAATATTATGCAAAATTTTTCTTTTTCGTGTCATAATTTCGGGTTCAGAGGTATTATTGGGAATGTTTGATTATAGAAAATGTACAATTTACTTGTTGTATAATACTTTTGTATAGAATTTTCGTTGTGTTAACGCCTGCTTGCAAGAGGCAGGGACTTATTGAAAAAATATATAAATGTTCCTGACTTTTTACAAGCAGGCAACACTTTAAAATTGCGCACAAAATGTAAAAAAAAAAAAAAAAAAAAAAAATCTTAAAATGTACATTTTCTATAACCATGTAATATCAATAGTACTACGAATCCCAAATTACGACGAGAAAACGAAGAATTTCAGCAAAATGTGTGAAACCAAACATTAAGGCTACCGCCTGTTGAAAGGGGAAAGAGAGAGAGAGAGAGAGAGAGAGAGAGAGACGGTGTGTGTGAGGAGAAAATCGATGAAGCGCCACGGCTAACGCCGGCCGGCGCACGTCAAGCGCGCATTGTTCCCCTCGTACCGCTATAGATCTATGGGACTTCAACAGGTGGTCACATAATTGCGTTGGACACCACGCTGTAGAGAAGTCCAATGCACTCCTTGATCGTATCTTCGCATGAATTCGGTTCATATGTTTTCCAGAAAGAGCAGTCTAAAAAAAAATAATAACTTTCCAGCCATGTTGGAGTATGTTAACATAATGTTTACAATGCGCGCGAAGTCTTGAAAGCAACGTAAACGGTTAGTCCGAAGTGTGCTTTCTTTTCGTAGGTAAGCATTTCGGACACACGTTTAATGATTACCAAAAAAATAATTCCCAGAATTTCACACATCTCCCCAGGTAAGCAGACCCCAAGAAAGAGCGTGGGACATCAATTAACTCTAAATACGTGAATTGAAACCGAAACGTTTATGCAAGAAAGAAAGTGTAAACGGAGAGTTACTGATATAATTAATGAGACTACTTTCACCTACATGGTTAAAAAAAAATTGTTAGTGAAGTTCTGAATAGCTTGGATTGTAGGCTAGATATTTCGTTGACAGCAATATCTTTACAGATGAAACCACAAACATATGCAACAGTAGTGAGACGGTCGCAAATACACATATGCCTTACCTAGGACTCGAACCCAGAAAACCTCGTTATAAAAGCTAGCGTGCAATCAGCTGCATCACGGGGGAGTGATTCGAAGCATCAACTTTGGATATGATGAGTATAGTAATTTGAAACAAAGTGTATACTAACCTGAAATTTTAATAGCGCCAACCTTTTGAAAATAAGTGTCTCAGCCACTTAAAACACGCTAGTTTACATGCCATGCCATAGTGATTATTGTGTTAAGAATTTTGTGGAGTTATTTTGATTTGTCCCTGAGACATGTCATTAAAGTTATATTATCTCATTTGGTGCTATCTTTGGTTAAATTGTTTTACAGAGATGATAAAATTATCAAAATATTACTACGGGCGCCATTCTCAAAATGAATGTCTGCTCCCATGTAAATTATGTACATTTACTTGACCTTCTTTTGCACAACTGCTGGCTGTTGGGAAAGTTTTGGTGGAAATCCGTCGAATTATTCGGGAAATACGGAAAAATATCAAATTTTCCCACCTGCTATCATTTTACGAAAAGGCTGCCAAAAGAGGATCTCTGCATGCATAATTCATGCTTATAATGAATGCTGTTAGTGTACTAAATTTGGTTGATTGTTATTTTAACGGAATTAAGAAAAGGTCTGCCTCACCTAAGAAAATGTTAGTTTACGTACCCTTATGCAGCACTACTTGCGTGCAAAATTCGGCAAATCGAAAGATTGGTCCTCATGTCATGGAAAATATATCTCCATTATTCATGTAACGGTCTTAATAAATGAAGGACAAACGGTAATATATTAAGAAAATATATAATTGTTATAGTTACATTGTACAAAGTTATGCGAAAATCGGATACATAGTTTCGTAGATATAGCACACCAAGCTTAAGTGTTATTATAGCCACTATTTTAAAGTTATGCGTCTGGCACACTGAAAATTTATAAATTACTATCACATACCACAGTACAACTTATATGCCAAATTTTGTAATAGTAGATTTATTGTATTCCGAGATGATATAAAAACTTTAGATTTTCATATGACGCTATCTTACATAATGACGGAGAAATGAGTCTTTTTATAGACAAATTTTATGATCATAATAAATATTGCCAGCATACAAAGTTAGAGCCTTAGTTGATAGTTATTTCGTAGTTTTGTAGATATAAAAATTTAAGTAATAATATTTATATGGCCGTCTTTTGAAAATAGCGCCTTACTCACTAAAAACATGTAAATTATATGGCCATCTGTAGAACTACTTCTTTACAAAATTTGGTGGTATTCTATTGGTTTTTCCAGGGGTATTATAATAAAAAATGTTGTTTGTTATGTAATAACATCTGCCAATATGGCGAACAAAAGTGATTTTGTATATACAACTTTCATAGTTGTAAACTTTACTGCCAGTATACAAAGTTAACTTGCAATTAATTAAATGGTTTCGACGATATAATATACTAAGTTTAAACGACTATACGGCTAGTGTCTTTAAAATATGCGCCTGACATACTTAAAACATACCATTTTACATCAACTGCCGCAATACTACTAGTTTGCCAAATTTGGTAAGAATTGGTCACTTGTTTCCCGAGAAATTACATAGGAATTTCACTAATTCATGTGGCACTATCTTACAAAATACCCAACAAAAGGGGCTATTTCACGGTACATATGTTTCTGATAGATTATTTCGGCATACAAAAGATGGTCGAAATTGATCAATTGGATTAGTAGATGTACCAAATAAATCCAAAATGTTCGTGTAACTACCTTTTTGAAATAAATAAAAATCATATTAAATCACAAAACATACAATCGGCCTAAACTAGTTTTACTTACTTAACCAAATTTGGCTACAATTGGTTTAGTGAGTTTAAAGTTATTACATAAAAGTGCTATCATTTCATCTGGTACTAACTTCCAAAGTGGCTGGCTAACACCAATGTCAATCCCTGTATTCATTTATTATATCATGCACTGTCACCATACAATATTCGGTTTCAATCTGTTGAATGGTTCCAGAGATATAATATAACATCCTAAATGTTTGAATGCCCATATCGAAAGCGGCGTAGTCGAAAACCATAAACGTCACGTGTCCCTATTAAGTACCATATGTGTACAGAGTTTGGTGAAATACGTTTTCGTAGACACACTCTGACACACGCACACAGAGGAGTGATAGGAAAGTAGGCTAAACAAGAAGTTATTGACGGAATCAATGAGCCTACATTCATCTACATGGGTGCAGATGATTTTTTATTAAATTCATTAGCTTACATTTTGCGTAGGTGCTGACGTCTCTTTGCATCAGTATCATTAGTGGCTCAACCAGGAACATATGCAAGAGTATTTAGAGAATTACAAATGCTCATAGGCTTTACCCGTGATTAGAACTCAGAAAATCTTGTAAAATTAAGATGATGTGCAATCAAATGCATCACGGGGGTATCATTAAGATGTTGTGCAATCAAATGCATCACGGGGGTATCATTAAGAGTATCAACTTCGAATGTAATCAGTGTAATTTTTTCAATGATAGGGCTTCCTTACTTGAAATATTTACATTGCCATTGTTTTGAAAAAAGGTACACGAGCCAGTTAAAACACATGGCCAATCATAACGCTACATTTGTGACGACTTTGGTGGAAATCGGTTAATTGGTCCCCGAGATATGGCATAAAAACCTTATTTTCTTAATCCACACGCCTACATAAAAAAAAAAAAAAAAAAAAAAAAAAAAAAAAAAAAAAAAAGCTCTCTATATGCGATGTTTCTAATATATAATGTCAACATAAAATTTTGACTGAAAATGGTTAAATTGCTAAATATATATGCGAAACTTATCAAAATAGTTACATAACAGCCATTTTGGAAATCAATGTCTGACACTTTATATATCATGTAACTTTACTACAAAATATGGTGGAAATAATTGAAATTTTTTCGGAGATATCGCAAAATGTTTCAGTTTCTTACCGGGCACTGTAATGTAAAAAAAATCTGCAACATACTATCTCTGTTTGAATAAATAATGCTTCTAATATATACTGTAAGAGTACAAAACTTGGTCGAATTTTCTTGAATTGTTTCATTTATATAACACATTAATGCAAATAATTTATATTAATCCCGTTAAATAAATTCATTCCTCATAAACAACACGTTAGTTCACATAAACTACTGTATTACTATTCGCGTAAAAAAAATGGTGAAATCGTTCAATTGGTCTTAGAGATATGGAATAAAAATATCAAATTTAATATATCTACGATCTTCATAAATAGAGGACAAAATGGTTATGTATGTGCCCATTCAATTGTTGTCATATATACTGCCTATATACAAAGCTAAGGTAAAATCGGTTATGTAGTTTCGTAGATATAGTACACTAAGCGAATATGTTTTTAGATCCGCCATTCTGAAAATGGGGGTGTTGCTCACTTAAAACATATAAATTAATATTGCATTTCACAGCACAAAATCATCGCCAAATTTGGAAGATATCGGTATATTTTCTCCAGATATGACACAAACCATTTATTTTTCATGTGGGGCTATTTTACAAAATGGCGGGGAATTGAGGCGCTGTATGGAAAATTTTGATTCTTATAATAGATATTCCCAGCATACCAAGATAAGTTCAAATTGGTTTCGTCGTTTCATAAATATAACAATAAATAAATAGTTTAATGGCAGCCATTTTAGAAAATAATGCATGACCCTCTTAAATCATATCAGTTTCCATGGCCTGCCGTAGTGCTACTTGTTTGCCTGATTTGGTATAAATCTTTTGGTTTTTCCAGAGATATGAAATAATTTTAATTTATCACTTGATACTCTTAGAAAATGGTGGACGAAAGAGACTTTGTGTGGTCACTTTCGAAGATTATAATATATATTGGCAGTATTCAAAGTTATGTTGTAATTAATTACATAGTTTCGGCAATATAGCATACAAAGTTAAAATATTTGTATGGTCGCCATTTTCAAAGTAAGTTTCTGACCTACTTAAAACATACTAATTAACATCACCTGCCTCAGTACAACTTTTTGCTGTATTTGGTAGGAATCGGTCAGTTGTTTCTAGAGACATGTCAATAAATTGACATATATTGTGCTATCTTACATAATGGAGGGAAAAATTGGGTCCGTGTAGACACATTTGATGTTCGTAGTACACTGGTGGAAAATGAACACCGAGGCACAATGGTCCCACACGAAATAAGGTTATATTGAATACCTATACAGGTTGTACACTCTATTAGATAATGATCACTAGGTCGTACACATATGGACAGGGCTACTGATTGCCTTGAACAACAATGTCAGTATCTTGTGTAGCCACCTTTAACTACGAAGCAGTCCTGCAGTCGTGCATGGAGATGACCATAAAAGTATCAGATGTCATCTCGGGGAATAGTGTTCGACGATAAGTCCACATGTTTTTGGAACTTGTAGAGGTTTGATGTTTGTATGACTGACAGCACCAAACACCACCCCATCATGTCCCACAAATTTTCAATGGGGGAAAGGTTGTGTTCACGAACACATTCGAGAGCACGTTAGGTAACACGAGATATGTGTTCACGGTCATTGTCCTGCTGGAATATGACTACTCCTTGGCGTTGGAAGAACTGCAACAAAATAGGCTGGATGATGTTAGGGATGTACCGTTCGCTGTTCAGTGTTCCCTCAACAAACACCAGAGGTGTATGGCCGTGGTAGGCAAATCTCCCCACACTACTATGCCATGTGTTAGTCCTGTACTCGCTGTCGTATATGCTCTGAGTGTTGCCACTCTCTTGGTCGGCACCGCACTAGCAAACGACTATCACTGGCGCCAAGTCAGAATCTGCTCTTATCACTTAACACAACTTCGTGCCATTCATCCCTCCAGTTGCGTCGTTCGCGACACCAACCAAGGCGGGATGCACAGAGATGAAATGTGAGATGAAGCCTGACGAGTAGCACCCTTGATCGAAGACCAGCATCCAGAAAACAGTTTGTGATGGTCCTATATGAGACACTGGGTGAAACAGTGGCCCTAATCTGTGCGGCGACTGTCGCCGTGCGATCAGGAATGGCTGCTCATCTGATGCGGATGCCTTAGTGGGAATCCGTATGCCAGTGCCGTCCAGAACCAGGTTTACGAGCACGTGCACCATCGCTGGAACACCAGCACTAATAATGATTCACAGCAGCCACTTCACATCCTATGCATTGGGCGATTCTTCAGAAGGACCATTCAGCCTCCCTCAGAACCACAATACGACCTCGTTCAAAGTCCGTTAATTGCACGAAGTGTGGTCGTCTATGCCGTCGTGGCATATCTACAATGCTTACTACACAAAGGCCAATGCTTGAGACAACTAATTATTTTTTCACCGAAGCAGCTACAGATGCATTGGGCTCAGTGATGTTATACCTAGTATGTGGTCCCTACTCTGTCCACAACACAGCACTGTTTATCATTGAATGTACTGCCCTCTATCAGTGTGCCACGCGCATGTGGTGTTTCCGTAACACCCGTTTAGCAGTGTTCATTTATATTTTTCCACAACTGGATGTACTCTCATTATACAAAGTAAAGATAGAATTGATTACACAGTTCCGATGCTATACCATACTATACTAAAATTTGTTGATGGCTGCCATTTTGAAAATAAGTGTCTGACTGTGCTACGTCCTAAGCCGCGTAGCAACACAGCAAACCCAACCTTTCGGCAAAGTGTCGGCAAATTGTCGGCCCGATACCTGTACTCTTGGCAACTGTCGTTTCAATGCCAGAAGATAGCCATCTGACAATAGCGTGACGTCTTTTTTGAGACAGTATATTTGCCGTTAGAATAAAGGCAACGGACCATTGTAATTTTTTGGTTAACAGATGGATGTCACCTAAATTGTGTCGGTGATATCTCACAGCCAACATGTCGCCAAATGCAAAAATTATATTCCGGCCCTATTCTGATATAGCATCTTTATTTTTCGGGAAGCTGGCCATCATCTTATTTATTCCGGCCTGCTAACGTTTTCAAGGCATGGCTATTTATCACAATAGATATACAAATATGATGTCTTTCTGCCGAGAGACGTTTTGAAAGTGATTTTTGAAAATTCGAGATGTTAGATAGCTGTTAATGGCATTATGTCTTTTTTGAAACCATGTGTTTACCGTTAGCATGTTTTTTCATGATTATATGTGTCATTTGGTAGCGCATGGCATTTTTTACTTTGGAACTTTCTTCATTTCTACAACCATTCGGTACATATATTAAAAATTAACAAACACTATTTTGGTTTTAAGACTTTGAAGAAATGAAGAAACGGTGTTCAAATAATCATCATATAAAATTATCTGTTTGTATTGACATGAAATTTATACATTCACTTATAATAATTTGTGTACCGATAAATTTGAAATTACTGGTGAGTAACACCAACTTACCCCGTCGTGTATAGGTTAGCATGCTGGACTGTCAGTACAATGGTCTTAGATCCGAATCGTGCACTCGGTAATCTAAATACTTTCGTATGATTCAGTGTGTTGAGAAGTAAATGAAATGAATATATGTAAAAAGGGAATAACAATTACTAAAATATTTAATCGAAAAGTTAATGTTTTTTCATGGTTATACTGCTTATTTCTGGACATCATGCCATTGCAGGCCCAGCATCGTAATGACGTCCAGCCGTCACTGGCCCGGCAACTTGCCGCCATCCAGCCGCTATGGACCCGGCGTCTTGCCGCCATCCAGCCGCCGCTGGGACGGCGTCATGCCATCGTACAGCCGCCACAGGAACAGCATCTTGCCGTCATCCAACAGCTAAATACCCGGCGTCTTGCCGCCATCCATTGGGCCGCTTCCGGCAGCGAACCGGCATCATATGGCTGGAGTTTGTCGGCTATCTTTTACCGCCCCGATTCCAGCCCATATGTTTTGTGTATGTCGGACTGGCATACAATTTGTATCTTGCCGCTAGCGGCGCGGTGAATTTTTGACACATTCGGCAAACAGTCAACCGCTATTCCATATTTCCATCGGGCCGCTTCCGGCATAAGACAGCGGGTCGACATCATCTGGCCGGAGATTGTCGGCTATTTTTTACCTCCCCGATTCCGACCCGTACTTTTCGTGTTTGTTGGGAAGGCCAGATTTGCATAAAAACACAGCAAAACCAACAGAGTACCAAATGGCAACAGTCATGCAAAATACAATTTTTCTGTACACTGTAATCGTCAGTTGACTATGAAAACGACTTATAACAGACACAAGGAAGTGCGGTAATTATTTTTATTTTTGTTATCTTTACTTTTAATTTGTTTTCAATATTACATGAGGAAAAGCTATCATAACTTCCTTACCCCTTATTTACAAATTATTTAAAATATACATAAAACACCAAGTGACCATAAAAAGTAAAATGCAAATATTTTTCAGGTACAGAAATGGCTTTTACTCAACTAGAACTTTGATTATTCACACTAAAATATGGCCAGTGTATTAGCAAATAACTGGCCATTTATTAATGTAGAAGGCTCTGAAAAACTAAACTGGCCAAATTACCCCAAAATACAATCATACAAAATAGCAATTATATTCAGTCGTACCAAAGTTTATTCTGAACTTTTCATGGATCACCATTACGTGAATATTGTAACCTGAAAAAAATTTACACAGTATTTTCCCTATATACACCATCTGCTCGCGATTCCAAATTGATAGGAGCAACTGCTGAACAATTCCCAGCCTTAACTTCTGCGAGAAAATATTATTTGTTTTTAAAGAGTTTCTGAAAATTTGTAAAGTTTTTCATTGTTTACAAAAATTAAATAGCTCAAGCCTTACCAACCTTGACTTGGTTACAAAAGTTAACAGCACCACCTCAATAAGGAGTGAAATGGTGGCAATATTTCAATACCAGCTTTCATAATTATGGTCTGGATTACCAATGTTCACAGCACGTTCCATAGCATCACCACCAGAATGGCTCCAGGAACATCAAGTGAATACCACCCAAAAGAGAAACAACTTACCCAAATATATGACAATATCAGGAGGAACAGAGCACCTTCTCAGCTATATTGAAAAAAAGGAGTCTCCACCAGTAGCATCCTAAATCGGTCTTACAACCCCAAGGGGCAAAGTAATACCTATATTTATTTTATGATCACTATGTTGGGCTCTCGATAGTAATTTCACATCACCATACTCCAATACAATTTATAACAATATCTGATACAAAATTAATAATACAAAATATAAACACAATACCCTCTTATTACTAAATGAGAATAAACAAAAAAAGTTAGCATGAAATGTGGCCAGCAACGCCCCGAGGGAGCCCACTTCTTTTACACAAAAAAATTAAAACAAGATGATGCATACCACAACCCTAAATGACAGGAACATACATAACATAACAACAATCAGTGACAGCTCATTTGCCCCACGTCATTGAGTGGTACACAATTTCAATTGTGTCACATAACACTTCATCACAACCTCCTTCTGCGACACATCCTCCAACACTACAGTAACGGCAGTCAAGAACCTGAGTATCCTGAACTGTCCCTGGGTTTTGGGAGTGAGCTTTGTTGTTGTACTGTGTGGCCTTATTGCTAAGAAAATTTGCTTCTACCATGATCTTATCTCCTACTTTCAAAGTCACTCTACCGCTAGAAAACACCTTCATTGCTGCCAACTTCTTGTGGTATTTCTAAAGGCTTTGAGTGGCCTCTGCCCATACTTCCTCCAAAGATTTCTTACTTCCCACATCCCAACAAAAGCTATGTAAACTTCAAGAATGAATAAGGGGGTGATCAAACCTTCGTCCAGAAATCACCCCCCAAGGAACCTTATGGGTCGCAATACTTACGACATTTTAAAATGTAAGCAAGAGTTGATACAAAACCAAATCCCATTCCTTATGTGTCCCGATTTGAAAAGCTCTCACAGCTACCTTAAAATTCCGGTTATAGCTTTTCACCAGGTTGGCTTGTGGATAATAGGGGGTGGTATGTACCATCTTAATGCCCCAACCAAAGGCTAAATTTTTCACCCCTGCCGACACAAAGTATGTGGCATTATCGGTTACAACATTCATAGGAGATCCAAATACTGGGAAAAGGCACTGACTCAAATTCCTACACATTTCTACCGACTTAATTGTATGTAAAGAAAATAAAAACACAAATTTACTGAAACTGTCAACAGTAACAAGTATCGAGGTGAAACCAGAAGTAGCGCGTGGCAAAGGACCAAACACATCCAGGTATAATTTCTCCCAGGGGAATGTGGCAACCTTTGAACTATACAGGCTAATATACTTGATATTACTGGGCTTCGCCCTCTGACAATCAAGACCTGCCTTCACCAGATCTTCAATCTTGCCTATGATTTTGCCCCAATAAAACATTCCTTTATCCTGGATACTGTTTCATCCTGTCCAAGGTGTGCCCGAAATGAGTATTATGGTAATATTGGAAAATTTCTCCCTGCAAAACTGAAGGAACAAATACACTAAAATTCCCCATTTTAGCATCCACCAAACATATCAGTCCTTTCGAACTTCAAAGTGACTACCTTTAGTAGAATCCCCCTTAATCTGCTTACACTAAGGGTCAATTTCCTGATGGTGTTGCAAACTAAGGAATGCCTGAGGGAACTCTTGGAGAGTACCAATTTGTTCCCCCTCAGGAATATCCGAATTCACATTTCCATTACTATTGGACAATAAAAGGCTGGATTCAAATTCAACCCTGGTATCCACGAGTTTAGCTCCACAAGTTACCTTTTTGCTTACATGAAAAATTTCCCTGAACACTAGGCGAAACATTATTAACAATCCTAGTAGATACACTACTAGAACCCTTCGAAACATCAGAAACACTATTACAGACACTATCAGTTTGGCAAAAAAAACACTAGACCTGTTTGCAAAAGGCATCACAGGACTGAGTACCTCTGCTCAGCTGGACTAAGGAGTCGACTACCATAAGAAATAGGCAATAGATTCCCTTCTACCTCTTGACACAGGACAGCTCCCAAAGCCTTTGAGCTAGCGTCCACTTGCAAAATGAACCACTGATCAAAAGATGGAAATTGGAAAACAGGAGGAGTAGCAATTTCTTCTTTCAGCAAACAAAAGGCATGTATCTTCCCAATCAAACCCCACCCCTTTCCTCTTTAAGGCATTTAGAGGTTCAGCTATGTCACCAAAAGTTGGTATGAACTTTGAGTAAAATTCAGCTAAACCAAGAAATCGCCGAACATCACGCATGTTCTTAGGGGCGGGAAAATTTACAAAAGGACCTATCTTCTCAGGGTCCATCAATAATGTCCCTTCTGAAATAACAAACCCAAGGTATCTCATGTGGGTTTTCTCCCCCTTCACCTTGTCTGGATTCACTGTCAATTCAGCCTCCCTTAAAGCTATTTAAAAAAAACTTCAGATGTTCTAAATGTTCCTCAAAAGAATTACTCTACACACAACCATCATCGATGTAAGTGAACAGAAAATTATAGTAATATTTACCTAAAACCTGGAAAAGCACTCTAGACATCGCCTGTGGACAACAATTCACAACCATTGGAAGTCTCTTCCATTGAAACTGCCCCCATGGGGTGACAAACGCCAAAACTCCTTGAGAGTTTGGATGCAGATATACTTGTAAAAAGCCGAATTGAGATCAAAAATTGAGAAGTACAGAGCCTTCCCCACATGCCGAAAAACACTCTCTATTGTGGGCAGTGGATAAGGATCCACAAAGATCTGTTTATTTGCCTTCCTATAATTGCATATAACACGATAATCCCCAGGTGTTTTATTATGAATAAAAAATGCTGGACTGGAGAAATTATTTTCTGAGGGCTCAACTACATCATCCTGTTGTAATTCTTGGATGATTTTCCTGAAACTCCTTCATTTAGGGAGCGTTACTCGATAGGGTACTGATGACACAGGCTCCTGATTCTTTGGCTTCAAAACTATGGGTTGTTTATTATAGCGCCCCAACTTGCTGGTTATGACATCACTATATTTCTGGTGCAATAACTGTAAACTTTCCTCAGGACTGTTTTCCCCATAATTAACTGATTTCACTGATATCCAGAGTGTGAAACCTTCTTGACATTACTTATATTAATTGAGAACTGCAAAAGGAAAACAAGAACTCTTTCTTGGCAACATATAAAGCAGCTTGTGTTTTACCAAAGAAATAAATTTCAAGAATAAAGTCATGCGGAAGACCAGACAGAATCCTAAAGGTAAATTTCCAGGTAAAATGTGAGATCTTAATCTTAAATATCGCTACGCCATAGGAGGGAATTATACCACCATTGGCCATGGAAAACCATATTTATTCCCCCTTACATACCCTAGTAATCCCTTTGGGTACTGACATTAGCAAGAAATTACAAAAATTTTGATCAATCAGTGAACACGCTGCTCCTGAATCTAATAGTCCAGCAACCACAACCTGTCCTCCAATTGCTACTGGGATGTACAGTAAACCATGCTGGCGCTCAAATGACATCACCTGTACTGCCGACTCACCCATAACCTCACTTTTACCTACAAGACAATCACTTTAATTTGCCCTTTCTGATGGCAACTGAAACAGGTATACTCCTTAAATCGCTCATCTTTCCTAGGATTTAACTTCCCTGCCCGATATTCCCTTTGTTGTCCCTGCACAGGTTGGGTCTGAGAATGCCAAGATCTTTTTTATACATTCTGATTTCTAACTACATCACCTTGAGGTACCAATGCTAACGCTTCCTGTTTACGATAACAATCCTTAGCAAGATTGTTATTTAGTCCACAGACAATGCAAAATCTAGTTACCTTACTGCCACCCTTTTCCCTTTCACAGACGTAGCCTCGGGTACTATATTGACTACACAATCTTTAAGGGTCCTCTCAACTTCAGTCACCAACTTTAGCAATTCATTCACAGGTACAGGTTTACAGGAAAACAATAAAAACGACTATACCGGAGGTGGAGATTATAAAAAGTAATTTGTGTAAAATGATCTTCACAAGGCAACCCTACACTTGCACTATTCCCAAAATATGCTTCACAAACTATTGCATGATCTGATCGGGTACCTGCCTATAATCCAATAATTTCGAACGAAATTAGGCAATTTCTAATTCACACGAACACTCTTTCAAACATGTCTTAATAAACTGGGCCACCTCCCAATTTTTCTCCCTAGACTGTCCAAAGACTGGTTGTAAATCATCAGGAACTCGAAATAATAATATCGCATACAAAATATGTCACTCGCACCATTGAAGATTAATTACTGAATTCAGCTTATCAAAATAGTATACCACTGATTTAATGCTCAATTTGCCTAGTTTGGGTATTTTAGCTACCAACTCTGCAGGCACATGCTTCAACAGTTTGTAAATTGGAATTGCCTCACCAGATACCACTGAATTCACCGCGCCGACCTCTTTTCTCACCAATGCCCGCGCTTTTACCTTCAGGTACTCTATACCATCACTCTCCTCGACCGCAACCCCAGCAACTCCTACCATTTGCAAGAGGGCCGCTTGTGAAAGTTTTTGTATCATTGCAGTAAACATGGTTGAAAATAATACAAACTCTATTAGAAATCCTACTAATTTTACCATAACCTATCGCAGATATGGTCATGCAATATATGAGATACCACACTTCAATATTTATCCTATTCAAAAGTCAACACCCGAAACACACTGCATAAGCAGTGTGTGCAGCCTTCTGATTGTTCTACGTCTTATGTCAAGAGCGTAGCAAGGCCGGATTTGCATAAAAACAGAGCAAAACCAACAGAGAACCAAATGGAAAAAGCCATGCAAAATACTTACATTTTTCTGTACAGTGAATGGGTGAGTTGACTGTGAAAACGACTTAAAACAGAAACAAGAAAGTGCGGTAATTATTTTTATTTTTGTTATCTTTTTCTTTTCATTGATTTCCAATGTTACAAGAGGAAAAAATAACACAACTTCCTTGCCCCTTAATTTCTAAATTAATTAAAATATACATAAAACACCTCGTTACCATAAAAAGTGAAATGCAAATATTTCTCAGGTACAAAAATGACTGTTACTCAACTAGTACTATGATTTTGCACACTAAAATATGGCCATTGTGTAAGCAAATAACTGGCCATTTAGTAATACAGAAGGTCATCACAAACTAAACTGGCCAAATTACCCCAAAATGCATTCATACATAATAGCGATTAAATTAAGTCGTACCAATGTTTATTCTGAACTTGTCATGGATCAATACTACGTGACTATTGTGACTTCAAAATAACTTCCACAGTTGTTTTCCTATGTACAACATCTGCTCGCAATCCCAAATGGATATGAGCCACTGCTGAACAATTCCCAGCCTTAACTTCCGCGAGCAAATACAATTTTTTTAAAGAGTTTCCGAAACTTCGCAAAGTTTTTTGTTGTTTACACAAATTTAATACCTCAAAGCCATACCAAGCGTGACTTGGTTACAAAAGTTAACAGCACCATCTCAATAAGGAGTGAATTGGTTGCAAAATTATAAGACCAACTTTCATAGTTAACATCTGGGTTACCAAAGTTTATAACTATAAATTCCTTCGTTATAAAAAAGGTTAGAGACTTTCATATGGGTTTGCAACTGGTTACAATAGGTAACAATATTTTCCACCCATTATCAAATCTCGGATAAGTGGCCAACATATCTCGATCATTTTAAAATGGTTTAAAAATGCCGGCCGTCACGGCCCCAGTCTAACATCAAAATGACGTGAAGGTTCTACTCGCTTGAGGAGCCTACATTTTTGCATCAAATTCAGAATACTCCTTATCTGGTAGAAGTTTGCCCCCTCGAGGCCGCTGACTGATCCCGAACGAAGCATGTACAGCGATTATATACACAGTTCCGCAACATGGCGCCACCAATCAAAACAAAGAACATTATTTTCCTTAGAAAATAACGTAATTCCAATTATTTAGAGGTGTTTCAATACTCCTTATGGGGGTCGTGTGATTGACGACCAATGGTGGTTGATGTTACTAAATAAGGTGAACCGATGCAGCGGTCATATATTACCCTTAGGGGGGGTCTACATAATTGAAAAACAAAACCACCAACTACATTAATATACGAAATCACACTACCGGCATGCTGACCATGTTGCACGAACTGGCGTAACCAAACGTCATAATTTTGTACTGCGAGCGCACAGGTGGAGCAGTCTGCCGGGCTGGCCGCTTCTGGTGATTCCATCAAGTGGCGAATCCTCGAAGAGCCCTACCGCTCCACAGTTCTCTACCACGTCAGATTGTTGTTGCACTTGGAAAAATGTATCTTACGTTTATACACGTTTTTCTCCACCCCAGTTCTTTCAATGTCTTTTTGAGGTAACGTGAATATGGCGAGAACATTGCAGGTGGCTTATTCAATAGATTCTAAGCAATATTTAGAGTTTTTAACACATAAAACAACATGTCATTCGGTCATTCATGTCATTCGGTGCATTGCGCCGTGAAAAAGTCAGTCATCCAAACACACAGTTATTTCTATTGGGTGATTATGGCGACGTAGTCCAGCCCGCTAATTAAATAGTTTATTTTCAGTGTTAATTAATAATAATCCGAGGAGAATTGGCGACGTGGTTCAGCCCGTCACAAGTGTTTGACCTACCTAAAAAGTTATATGTATGAAATTCGGTTGAAATATACAAAAATTGAAAGGGGAGGCACACATGCAGAGTCACACACACATGCATACACACGAGAGACGCAGATATGAAAGTGAAGTCAGATGCCTTTCCTTCCTTTGGAAAGTATGCTAAATAGGCTTGTCCCAAAATAAAGAATGTACTGATATAACCAACTAGCCTACATCCCGCAACGCTTGTACAACATAATTTATTAATAACTTTTTAAAGCTGAGTTGTTAATAAAAGATGAAAACTCGGTGGTAGAAATACAATTGAAGTTGACACCAGACATATATCGTTACAAGATTCTTGAGGGGCATATCTCGGTTTGTAAGGGATGGAGGTCTTAATGAAAACTGCAGAACTAAATTTGGTTTTAATTTATGCACACATATTTTATTTAGAACTTTAATTGAACTATCTCCACTATTACACATTTTATCTCTCAGTGTGATCAATATTTAATTTCTATTGCTACTCAAATTAACTTCCTTCTAAATATATTTTTTTGCTTATAGTCAATTAACTCATATTCAGCATTAACCCACATTCATTTGTAACTTCTTTCACTCATGCATCCAGTCCAATTGTATAGCCTGCCAGTCGCACTATTTGCCGCGCTGATGCTCGCAGTCAGAGGTTTTCCTTCCGCTGGTCACGTCTATGCCGCTCGCTCGTCGTATATCGCTGAAACTCCAGCCATTATTCCACTTATCAACTCTGTGCTCGAGGACCTGTCATACTTTTATACTATCGCTGGCCTCGACGTGGAAAGTTTGACGCTCCCCGAGTCACGCTGTGAGAAACTAGGGATGGAAACCACCACAAATTTTTTCAGATAAACATGGTAATTCAATATCCGAAGGTCAGAAGTGCAAGTCACGTGAGATTTATCACAGTGCCATGCGCACCAGCAAGCCTGTGTAAGTTGATCTTTATGTCCGTCGCCCGCTCTTGGGCTCCATGCATGACCTTATAACATTCCCGCACTCGGAAGTGATGCGAAGCAGCGAGCGTTTAACACTCGCCCGCTCCTCAAGTCTGTTTATTTCGAGCAGACGCTGTAACATGTGGACCATCGTAGAGTACCAGTCAGTCAATGTAGACAATCATCCGCTTCGGCCGAGAACCTTGACGACACTTCTGAAAGACCATATTATCATTCTTCTTCAGAATCTTGTAGGGGCCTTCCCAACATTCATGTAGCTTTGGACAGCGCCCTTTTCGCCAATGAGGGTTGTACAGCCACACAAGTTATCCTTCTTGAAATACCTTGGCCGACATTCTCTATTAATACCCCCTCTTCATCGTTTCATTATTTATTCTGAGGTGCTGCCGGACAAAATCATGAATGTCAGCTAGTATGTTACATAATTCGCTGGCATAATCAGGCGCTGTAGACTTCTCTTCTGTTGGTCAGCCAAACTGCACTTATAATAATTTGTATGACGATAAATTTGAAATTACTGGTGAGTAACACCAACTTACCCCGTGGTGTATAGGTTAGTATGCTGGGTCTTAGGTTCAATCCCGCACTCAGTGAGCAAAATATTTTTATATAATTTAGTGTGTTGAGAAGTAAATGAAATGGTTATATGTAAAGAGGAAATAACAATTACTAAAATATTTAATCGAAAAATTAATGTTTTTTAATGGTTATGCTGCTTATTTTTGGACATCAAGCTGATTCAGGCCTGGCATCGAAATGACATCCAGTAGTCGCTGGTCCGGCATCTTGCCGCCATTCAGCCTCTATAGGACCGGCGTCTTGCCGCCATCCATCGGGCCGCTTCCGGCAGCGGACCGGGATCATCTGACCGGAGTTTGTCGGCTATCTTTTACCCGCCTGATTCCGGCCCTTACTTTTTGTGTATGTCGGCCGGAATACATTTATTGTTTTGCCTTTAGCGGTAAGGTGTATTTTTGACACTGTCGGCAAACAGTCAGCCTCCTCTCCATATTTTCATTGGGCCGTTTCCGGCATGAGACAGTGGGTCGACATCATCTGGCCGGAGTTTGTCGGCTATCTTATAACGGCCCGATTCCTGCCCGCACTTTTCGTGTTTGTTGGGAACACACATATTTACTCTCTGATTTATTTATGACATTTTATGACTTATAGATAATGTTTAAGTATATTCCAATGTAAGCAATAGTAAGATACTTTTATGTTAACAGAAGTATAACACGCTTCTGTTGCATAACAAATCTAAGAAAAAACAAAACATGTCTTATTGTGTCGAAAGGTCTGATTCATAAAGTGAAAAATACTATTAATAGACTATATAGAAGGAGGTAGTAAAGAGATGCATGCAAAATGTGTATTAGTTTCCGGTAGAAAAGTAAACTACAAGATTATGTGAACTCATTTCACTCGTGCCATTGACCAGCAACAGATTAAGCACACTCTGTTGGAATATCGTGCCAGTAACAAAAGTTGAATGCTAAAGATATAGAGCGATCAGTAAGGTTAACTTCTTCGTATAATTAACAATTGTAAATGAAATCACGGATCGTTCTTAGGTTCGTCGAAAACAATAAAGTTCGGCTCGCATCGAAATGAAAACGCGAAATCAAAAATATTGAGGTATAAGCACAAAAATTAACTTAAAAACATATATTGATATATGACTATTTACTACAGCAAGAAAAATTTAATCTGAAATTTGAATTCTCTGCTCGTTTAGGTAATTCTTTCCCAATTTTAGAGATTCCTTTTACTGGATATGCGTAGCTTAATTTACATTATTCTATTAATTTCTGCCATACATATTTCAACATATTAATATTACACGTAGTGCATTTATCCATAAATAGTTTTATTATATTATCAATATCACAATTTAGAATAATCATTAATGTGTTTTTGGAATACGGATTATGTCCGGAAGAATGTTTTGCATTTATTTAAATTGTTGCACACTAAATTTTTCTTTTCCTTAGGTTTTAATTATAGCTGTCCTGAAATTATCTAAAATAAAATTTTTCTAACGGACCTTAACATTAAGACGATGCCTTTCAGTTTTCTTTCATTATCAAGAAACTGGTTGGATTATTATGTTTGTATTTGTTGTGATTTTGACCTGGGTTAAAACACTAACTGTAGAGTGAGTGAAGAAATATAGGCGGCTCTTAACAGCGAGGTGCTGAGAGCAGATGAGGGTGATTGAGGAGAGTATGGAGCAGCGCCGGAATGAAAAGACGGGGGACACGGGAGATCACGGAGAAAACCCACCGACCAGCGGCATCGTCCGGCAAGATTCCCGCACGCGAAAATCCCCAGCAGTGACGGGCATTGAACCGGTTCGCCTTAGTGAAAGGAGATAAGCTAACCACTCATTCATCGCGACCACAACTAACTATATAATATGAACAGAATTTCACAGGATCAATGCGACTGACGAACTTCTAGAGGCGATGGGTGATGTAAAGAGGAGCAACTTTTCTCAGAGAGCGGATGTCCGGAGTCGCTAAGTTGAGACGTAATGCGTAGTTGTAAAGAAGTTCCATGCGCCTGTGAGGTAGGCATTGCGCTAGGCACGTATCACAATTCTCATGTCGATCATGTAGCCATATGTAGCCAGTGAATATAAGGGATGGTTACAGACCCTCGCCTCTGTCTCATGGACTGACGATAAGGTAGACAACGTATTCGACTACTGCGCATGTACCCAAAACTAACATACCCCAAAGGAACACAACAGTCAAAGACACATGGTCAACACTGATGAACGTGTTGGTTTATGTCTTGATTTTTTAATGACAAACACTATTGCTATATTAATTAAATACTATTTACCAAATTTAATTATATCAAACTTCATTACGAATTTGTCAAACGTGGTATAATGCATTTTAAAGAAATTGTTAACTAAACAGTATTCTAACCTCAAATCTAATCCACACGGTCTTCGATAGACGTGTTGGTAGAAAAGCAGTTCAAGATTGGTCTGCCTCATCTTCAGTCTATGCTCTTCCGAAGAGGAAGGAACAACCAAAAGCACTGAGAACTGCAATATACAGAATGTGCTGTACGCAGTAAATAACGTCATTCCCTCACCACATTCCACAACACAGACTTGCGTCGTTGTCACTGCTTGAGTCGAAACAGTTGTCGTGTATCACCATGACTGCTATTATTACACCAGACTAGTAATGGACGCTTATTCTTATTCAGAAATGGCAGATATGCATCAGCACTGCTATGTCTTCAATCAAGCGGGGAGTCGCCATTTTAAACACCGGCTTTAGTTTATCTTATGGATATGTGTAATAAGTAATCAATAAAATACTGCAGTCTACAAACGACTACATGGTAATTATTGTCACCACCCCTGCAATATTACATAAAATATTACTGTTTCATGGGAGGTAGGCAGATGGTGCCTGTAGTATCAACCTCTAACTGCCAACGGGCCAGGTGGTAAAACGTTTTGTACAAACGCGCCTAACATCTGAACGGGATAACTTCAAAGATCCGTTTGTAACAAATGATATTCTTTGTTACCTATTACCCCCTGAAGTTTGTTGTAATTTTCGTATGACGGCATGAATAAATACATATATATATATATATATATATATATATATATATAATCAGAAAAGCCAGATTTTTTTTGCAAGAAAACGTTTACACACAGATTAAATTTCAGCAACTTACGTCCCGTCAATATAAAGATGAATTTTCACTCTCAGACGCAATTATCCGGTTAAGTTCTTGTGTTCACGACCTACGATAACTAGCACATTAAGAATACTAGCGGCCGTTACTGTAAAAAGAAATGTATGTAAGCCCAGTGCCTTGAGGGGTTATCGCGCGAACAATCTAATTTACAAAAGTTTCTGAACCTCTTGTTTATAAATAATTTATGCTAATAATACCAAGCATGCAGCACGTTTTTTACAACCTGCCATAAGTACACTCAACACAAGAAGTGAACACCAAATAGTTACCCGCTAGCAACACGAACAAGTAAATTAATTTAGGACTGAAAGAGTTAGACCATGTTCTTGAGAAAAGGGTGTGTTGTTTAACTTGAAGTATCAAAATTAATAAAAATTATCTTCAAAAATTTATACTAAATAAAATCAATTTATATAATAAGATCTCATAGCAATACCAGTTCATAATATTCAGGGGTGTACACCTTAAAGTTGAAAAATAACCTGCCTTATAACTTGGATTCTGAGGTTAGGACCCATAGCTGTGTGTCGTACCTCAACTGTGGTGTGAAAAGACGTACACAGATGAAGATGGTGAGTGTGATATGAGAATTTTGAATAAATACAAATTACATGGGCAACGTCCGCCACGTTTACAGCACAGCATAATTCGACTTTGACTCTGCCGAAGCTAGAACCCGAACACACTTGTCATAGACTGTTCACGGTAAAATGAGAACTTTGGAAATCCCTGCTTACAATCGACTTGTATACACGTTTGTATTCCCCCGCCTTATGAAAAACCAAACATTGCCATAGGCATCATCACTTTATTCATGCGTCAGTAAAATGAAACTCCGGAATTATTAAGAAAGTAATTTTAACAGTTCGATGCATTAAAATAACCGAAAGAAATAATTTTAAATTACCATAAATGGTTACATAACACTTTTTATTCAACGTTAGGATATGGAACTACTTTCCATCCATCGTTACCAACTGTAGTGGACAAATCTCAGTCAGTGTGCTCGGTAAAATATTTGCATGCGAAGTAGGTAAGGTAGGTAAGTGGGCTTAACGTCTCGTCGACACCGAGGTCATTAGTGACGCTGCAAGATGCACAGCGAATAGTGAGTTGGGGGATGGATTAGAAAGGAATCAAGCTATGGCCCCTTGTTAGGGACCCATCACAGCATTCGCCTTTACTGATTTCGGTAAACCATGGGAAAACTGAAATCAGGATGTCCTGACCGGGAATCGTACCCGGGTCCTCCCGAATGCGAGCCCATGGACTAACCACTGCGCCAACTCGCTAGGTTTTGCATGCCAGCGCAATTACTGTTTTTAAGGTTCATTTCTGAAGTGCTCACTTTATCGTGAACAGACTTTAAGAGACAACATTAAACTTCACCATCCAGATTTTACTGATAAGGGTTTTTATAACTGTGGCGATGGTTTATCGTAGTTCCTGTGATTTAGGTGTTCCTTATATTAACGTTTTGTTATTAGTATGGAAATTAATATGCTACACTTATGAGGGTATGAAACGAAATAAATAATAAATACATACAAATATTATAAAACCTACGTATTACTAAACATAATACCGCACCTACGCATTTAAAGGTGAATCAAGCTTGAGAAAAAACGTACTGGATGCTTAAGAACAATAGATAAGGGCGTGAATTTCTGAGCAATTAGCCGGTGAATGCAGATCTACAAGCACAACTGTCTCCAATACAAAAATATTTCATAGAAATTATAATTATCAGTCATCATTTTCATTCAACTTAATATAAATTATTATTTTTTTTTGACGTCCTTATTGTCAAGATACCCTTTAATTTCATGGTAGGAAATGGCACAAGGTAACACTCTACAATACTCTGTTTCATCGAGCAGAGGTTATTTGCTTTATATCTGTTGTCACAGTCAGAATAAATTCTCCTGTTCGGCTTACACACGTGCAAATATGCGACAGGAGTGCTGAACATGCGATATTGGTACAGAATTCTCCAGGGTCTGTGTTACGAGAGTAGTTCCAATGAAATGTGCTAAAATAAAATATACTTCTTTGACAGCTAGTACGCTACAAAATCAAATCATAAATGATAGCGTCTATACCAGCGGCGTGGAATGTACTGTTGGAACGTAAATTGTGGTTTTTTAGTGAGATTTATCGGATCGTTTGCTAGTTTACACATCGGCCACTCAAACGTAATAGTGTGGTTGAACTCACAGCACGTGTGTAATGGGTGCATCGTCACTATCTCGTGAATGACCGCAGTACATTCGTGCGCCGAGTTTCTACAGCACTGTGAAAACACCAGTTTAACTTGCAAAACGTTACCTCATTCCACTGGTCTATGTGTATTGTAAATAGAAAATCATCATGAAAAAACAAGATGAGGTTTTCAATTGCATACCACTATTGAACTTGACTAATTGTTGCTAGAAAGTTCGCTATTTTTTATTAGGGTGTGTCGTATTTTGAGGAATCCAAGGTGAACATTTAAAAATAATAAATCAAAACCGTACGGCATTAGAATCATTAACTACGCTTGAAGCAATGCGGTGATGTAACAAAATTTACACTTTATTTGCGAAAACGAAAAATGTACAGAGATGGACCAAACATTTGATCATTCCTTAAAAGGATGTTCGTGTGCATCCGAGTATTTATGCTAAATGTGCTACATATATGTATTGTTGCTCTGTGTGAAAATGCAGGATGTTTTTGAAACTAAACCTGTTACACATTTCTAGTACATCCTTTATCGGACTACACTAAAATATTTTTATTCTTTCGTGCAATTCTGTTATTCTATGTAACTGTTGTCTGGTATTAAATATATGGTTATTAAATTAATTTTCTGAAAGTCTTCAATGCCGTTATATAATTTTGACCAGCTGTACATAAACCTTACTGGGGGTAGACTGCCTTATTTGAATTAAATATCATTATTACAGACATTTCTTTCATATTTTCTTCATGCATATAAATTTGAGTGCCATTTAATTTTCTGCAAGTTTTTACCAGTGTTAGTTTGGTTTGTGTAATGTACGCTCCTGGCACGAAGTAGTGACACAGAGTAGATACGTAGACAGAATCGAAATTGCACGGAGTTTCCATTGGTGTGGGTGTGCCAATTGGCTGATTGGCTGAGGGAAGCACCGGGAACCTGCCTTGTGTCTGACTGGTAGAGAACTAAAGTTCGCGAGCTCAATGACCTGTAGGCTAGACTACGCAGTATTATATACTCTCATGCATATATCTATTGCTTATTGGGTGATTGTTGTTGTAGTAAAAGGCGGTGATAGGACGCACAATTTGTTGTATGTATGTTATTGACTCACTTATCTTCGTGGAGTGTCTAGCAACGCGTTGGCAATTACTAGGGATAGCAATATTTCGCGAGTTCATTTCAGGGCAAAAAAGACGTCAAACACTTGTACACTGAAGTTGAATTTGCAATTGGATTACAGTTTATTAGACACGCCATGGACGACTCTGAGCCAATAGCATACTTGCAAGGAAATCAGTAGCAAGTGCCATACTGCCACGTGTGAGGATAACACTAGTTTCTGTGTGGGGCAGCATCCAATGAACAAACATCTGAGGCTCACGTATACACATGACTGTGGTGGCTAGCCTACAGGTTATTGAACCTGCGAATTTTTCCTATCCTTAACAATTAAACAAGTATCATGAATGTAAATGTGTATGAATTCCATCTTGCCTAGAATTGAATCCCCAAAATTTTCAGGTCTCTACTCATTGGTTTGTGCCGGTGAGTTCAAAGCTTATCATTTAGGTCACCTTCTTTTTCACATAAATATTTACGTGGACGTTAGACTTCAATATATTTTGTGCACAGATGCAATCATCATTTGGCTATCGGCCTCCAGTGTTTATGTGAAAATTGATGGCCATCAAGAATGATCAAAACAGAATTGTGTTTCTCAGATACTAATTGTCCATGAGTATCGGGCAGGCACATCTTTAACATAACAATTCAAATAATCCAATCACTAGAGCGGTTCTGAACCGAAGTGATTTGGAACACAACTTGTCCAGTATTCTTTTCGTGGAATACAGGTGGACATACTCAATCTCATGTATGTCTCACCAGCACATAATTAAGCTTCTATAGTATGGAATGTACCAATTAGTTAAGATATCTCCAGGTTCTGTCTGATGATCTGTGGTCCTATGACATATGTTTAACTCTCATGTACTTATAAAGTCTCCTAGCATGGCACCAAATTATTATGCGAATGTTGGTATTACTCTCTATGAGAATACCATGCAGGGAAGCATAAAGGTCTCATATGACTATTATGTGCAGCAAAAAGTATGCTACCCTGATAGCGAGAGCGCAAACATACTTCGAGGAAGTGGAACGAAGTCTTGAGTATTTAAAAACAAACCCCTCCATGCAGGACTGGTGGTTATCAAACACGAGCCAATATTATGACTGGAAACTCAGCGGACGAGACCTTTGTCTTCGAGACACTGCACCAGGAAGACGTCAAGGGATGGGTGCATGAAGTCTGCATACATACGTCTAGTCATTAGCCTAAAATATAATAAACAAGGAGGCGATATTCCATAGAAAATATTCAGAGTTGCTTTAATGTAATTAAGTAATAAAATAACATATTGTAATCATTACCACAATGTAACAAATTAAAATATATTAAGATCATGTCCGAGTTAAAAACTGACAGAAAGGTTTGTAAACATGATGTCATATATAATATTTCGATACAGGACGGTAAAGATGTATAAAGTGTTTACATTTGAGTTACACCTTACAACAAACATGTACGTTAAATATAAAATATTAAGACACCATACACCATAGTTATAAAATGTAACACTGGTGGAAGTGCCTTATGGTTGCACCTTTTTCGGGCTTGCTGAGCTATATTATTAAAGTAAATCAACTACGAATTATTAATTATCATGATTACAATTAAAATAAATAATAATTAACAATAAACTAAGAGAGTTGTATTAATTATCAGTAAATGTGTCACAGCGTGTCTTAGAGTCACAGTGGCAGGAAGACGTCTTCCAATTAAAATATTTTAAGAGTTTATCCGAGTTAAAAACGAACTGAAAGATTTGTAAACGAGATGTAAATTATATGATTTCAATACAGGACGATAAAGAGATAAATATTGTTCACCTTTGAGTTACGCCTTAAAAGAAACTTGTAAGTTTAATATAAACTATAAAATACTACACCCTTTTATAAAGGATAACAAAATGCTCTTCTACTAATATCGCTTTATTAATGCTTGAATTCCCTTACAAGCAGAAATACTCTTACAACATATACATACCTCAGTGCGACAGTGTTATAACTCGAAAATAATATTGATTTTAAGAATTACTTTCCCTATAATATGTAGGACCTACGTCTAACAGTTTTCCAACTTTATTAGTAACTGCTAGTCATTTTTTCTTGGGATAATTTTATTGGCTAAAGTTGAACTAGACCGCTTATTTGTCTTCTGCGCATGTATCCATTATTGACCTACTCCAAAGCAACACAAATTTCAAAGTCACATGGACAACAGTGAAACATGTTTGTTTATATCTATATCTTTGAATGACAAGCACTATCATACGAATAAAGTTAGTTTTATCAATTTTAATATATTCAAACTGCATTACAAATTGGTTTGAATATGTAAACATACATCTCAAAACATTTGTTTAGAAATCAATTATCTAATCTGAAATCCACATAATACCGTTTTCGCTAGACGTGTTGGCAGAAAAGCAGTGTAATCTTGGTTCACAGAGTATGGTTTTGCGGAACCAGCGGAATCGGTCTACCTCATCTTTAGTTTATGGAATGTAAGTAGAGATCTGAAGATTTCGCAGATTCAATTCGGGACAACACAGAATTCAAAACACATGCGTTTATATAACTTTAGCCATTGGCCCACACTGTGTTTGACACCTCCTGGAAACTGTTGTCCAATTGTCGCCTTCCACTGTGATGGCAGGCAACCAACGTGCAGCTGATATCGACATATTTGTACATAAGACTGTAGAGTCTAGCCTGCTGTTCATTAAACTTAGGTCACTACACATAACTGATACCCCTAAAAAAAAACACCCTTTTTTGGGTTGCACTACTGTTGTAGAGAGTTAACGATAGACGGACGCGAAATACCGAGATACCTAAAAATTAAACATTTGAATTGCAGTTCCCCTTCCGAGTAACCTCTTATGTGAAAAGAGGGGCGGGGAGATCCCCCTTCTTATGTTTGACGTTTTCGGGGGGATAGCGTGTGAGCTTTTGGGACTCGCAAATTTTCCCTGTTACATACGCTTCACAGTTGCGATATTACTAGAGACCTGAAAAATTCGCGAGTTCAATGACACGCAAACAAGACTCTAAAGTTTTATGTTCAAATGTGCCGATATCAACTGCATATTAGTTGCCTGATGTCCCAGTGGAAGGTGACAATTGGACACCGTTCTCCTGGAGGTGTCAAACACCTTCCGTACCAATGGCTAAAGTTATATAAACGCACGTGTTTTGAATTCTAGTTTGTCCCAAAAGAATCTGCAAATTTCTCACATCTCTAGCTATTTCTATCTGACATCCTAAACCAGTACTCCTGCCTGCCTAACGTAATTGTGCGCTTTCAATACACATAATATAGACAGCTTTAATGACGTCGCTGCTACGAGCATTTAGTGCCCCATCGCCTTTATTGGCCTGCAGGATATTAGTCACGCTGCTCGTAAGTAAGGGAATCCAAGCATGGATTTTGAGATATTAGCAGAAGAGCGTTTTGTGATGCTTTATAAAATGGGTGTATTATTTTATAGTTTATATTAAACTTACAAGTTTCGGTTAAGGCGTAACTCAAAGGTGAACAATATTTATCTCTTTATCGTCCTGTATTGAAATCATATAATTTACATCTCGTTTACAAATCTTTCAGTTCGTCTTTAACTCGGATAAACTCTTAATATATTTTAATTGGAAGACGTCTTCCTGCCGCTGTAACTCTAAGACAAAGGCCTCGTTCGCTGTGTTTCCAGTCATAATATTGGCCCGTGTTTATTAACAACCGGCCCTGCAGGGAGGGATTTTTTTTAAACGCCCAAGGCTTCGTTCCACTTCCTCGTAGTATTTTTGTGCTCTCGTAATCGAGATTACATGCCTGTTGCTGCACTTAACATTAACCCCTTTACATAGATATGCGTGGTGTCCTCATCACGCATAATGGACTGTGGTAATGTGAATTTATTTGAATATTTAACTGACCAATTATTTAATTTCTGCATCTTCTTTTGGTAGTAGGAAAATAGACGCGGTGATGTCTTCGCTACGGTTAGGATATTTAAAGTGTAAGGAGATACGAGCGACATGAAAGGTAAATATATGCGGAACTGCCACCGGAGTCGTAGGGAGGCCAGGCAGTGCGTCATATGTGCTGAGTACTTAACGGCGGGTGGCTTTGAACTACACTTTTTGCAAGGGACACGCAAAGTGTCGTGTTCGCGTCTCGCGGCAGTCGTACACGGTGTGCGCTCTGTACAGTCAGCCTCTCTTCAGCTTTTAAATTACCTAGTTTATACGTGGCATAACAAGTTTTAATTACAAGTAAAATTGCAAAAGTAGTTAAAGATTTTAATTAACGTTTAAACTCTTATTTTGAAATAACAATACACATATTATGTTGTAAACTAAAAATACAGTAAATTGCTCCCTCGTTACAATATATTATGTTAATACACCTATAAGTATATGCTGTAAAAAGGAAATTACAATTTAGATAGTGTCAATGTACAACAAATAACATGTTACATAAAATGAAAAGTTAATTATCGTCTTAAAAAGTCTTAAAAGATATATCCCATTATATTGGGATGAAGAAGGATTTTGTATAGAAACGTAGTACATTGCGTTTATATTAACAGTTATTGAAAATAAATATGAAAATAAGAAACATTCCATGTTTAACAGCAAACTCCGTTTCAATACGTAAGGAGGGAATAAGAGGACTCCTTAAATTAACTTACTACTCTATTTATACTATAACCCCTATATTTTCGCACAGTAATTGCAGGATGACCTTATAATTATATATATAATGAACATATTATAAATTCTTTATATGGTTATTCAAACAATAAACATGACTTAAATATTTAGAAAGGCATTGGTTGACATTTTTGTATAATTTATATATTTTGACAATAATACTAATAATACTGTTTTAAAAAGTATATAACAATGTGCTCTCTTAAAGTATTTTATAATCAAAATATTCTCTTGAACTTTTTAAAAGCGCCAACAAGTGTGTACAAACATAATTTGTTATACAACTTTTTATATTAATGAGTTACGCATTTTTGTATTACATGATCTTGACGCTATTGTAAACATTGCCATTATATATATACATATAATTCTGTTTTTATTACTATTTTCATTACATTCCCGAACCATTTCATAATCTAAGATAATAACATTGTACCTGTGCTAGTAACACATACCTAAGGCGCCTGTTTACTTTACTTGTGCCCTATCTGTATAATACAGTTTAATGTAAAATTTTACTATTCGGCGATCGTTGGCTGGTTAAAACACATATAAGACTAATATCTGCATTGAAATCTGTTTAATAATGTTTTCAAAATCATTACGCGTGCGTGAGTGCTGTATGATATGTTAGATTGTAAATATCTTTTCTTTTGTATCCAGGTGTTATGTATAATGTTTGTTTACTTGGCTGACTGATTGGTTGACTGGCCTGGCCGGGTGTGTAACATTGTGTGCAATAGTTAATTGTTGGTGTTCCCTGACATGTTAAAATGCAGTACTTAATGGAGTTCTGATACTCGCGTGTTGTCGCTGGGGCGCAATGCTGCATCGTCGTGCTGACACCTGGATTGCCGTCCCCCTCTCCAAAGATGTCGGATGACAAGTTGCCGCATGTTACGTCACGGACGTGGATAGGTTGTTCCACACAAATGACTGCTATAACCTCGGCCGCTCTGAAACATACAATTACTGTATTACATACACTTACTGAAATTATAGTGTGCATAAAATTATATAGGTATTTTTTATAGTAGACTAGGTTTCTTGTATTATTTTTATTGTGATTGGAGTGTGCATGTGCCTTTTAATATTTTGTTAACAGTAACTGTCTCATGCAAGATAATTATCATAATTAATAATTTCATTCTGTACATTAGTAGTTGTATTATAGATTTAATTAATATATTAAATATGTCCCCTCTTTTGTCTGTGTGCTGTGTGCACATGTATTCAATTATATTTAATTATTACCGATATCATAAATCAGTATAAACACTTACTTTGAAATACAAAATTGTAAATAAAATGTAATATTAAACTATTGTAGGCATACAAAAGTGGCATACTCAAAGATTATATAACGTATATAGGCATTTCCATAAAAACAATAAAATTTGGGTATTGGTAAATCTGCACTCAATGGATATACTCCCAGGAGGTCCAATTTACGATGTGCCCTCATGGTTCATTTGCAGTATACTATGTAATATGCATGACCCACAGTAAAAAGTCTAAATCTATTAAATGTGTCATAACCAGGATGATCAGTTAAAGTCTATCTAATTTCAGTCTCTCTCATCTCTCATCTCTTCCTTCTGGTTAGAGGCACCTCTACAGCTCAGAGGAATTACAAATGTATTTACACATACGCTCCCAAATCTCCTACAGATTCGACACCCGACAGAGCCTAGAGTTTTGCACTCACGTTCAAGACACCATGGGCTATACTTGTCGGTAGGCTAGACTGCAATGGGCCCCCAATCCTGTTTCTCGAGCAAGAAAATAATAACCTCCTGAGTAAAACTACCTATTACCTTAGAGTATGTGGATACACTGTGTATTCGTCTTTCACAGCCGAAATGAGTGTTTCTCTGGCCCTGTTTCCCAATCCATTAATACCCTTATCATTCCATTAAAGTTGTCCAAACTCACATCTCATCCAACAGTCGATGCATCAATTTAATGATTGGTTCAGCACATCTCTAGTACATCTGGTAACACGAAAGTTGCTAAGCTTCCGAATTGCCGTACTGCTTGGGTTAAATGGCAATCATTCCATTCCGAATCCGCATTAATATTAAATTCAGTGAAGTTAAAATCTCCATACTTACACCCTTAATTAAACTTAGCACTAACAGAAGGTGCATATATAAAATAGCAGAGCGCTCAAGCATGCGTTTGTAAACACCATGGCGCAATTCCACGCAATCCTGCTGAGTCACCGGCGGGCGGAGGTTGTGTTTCAATGCATTGTTTCACAAGTGGAAACTGGGTCGCACCACGCTTCGGACTTTGTTCTGTTGTTTGGCAACTTTCTGTACAGGCCTCTCTGGCACGTACAAACCTTTCCACGTGTCATACACGGAAGCATTTTAATATTACATATTAACGATATGTAATAAGCACAAAATTCATTAAGTTGCAATATCAGATTCACATGCATCTAAAATGAGCCTTTTAAAACAAGTATATAAGTAATTAACTCAATATCATTATTATTTATCAAAACACTGGATGCTAGTACATAATACATTACTTATATCAATTGGTTTGTCCTGCGACTATTAATCAAATTAATATGACTTATTACATTGTATAGGCCTTATTATTTTTAAAACCAAATTTCATTGTTTTGCTCACACCGATATTTAGAGATTTGATTTATTTTACTAATTTCAACTCTTTACAAAAATTACTTATTTTAAGTCGAGAATGAATTCAAGAAAAGCAAATAATTTTATTATAGTCAACTGCATTATTTCTTAAGTTATCTATATGACATTTACTTTATTCGTATACTTAAACATACAGGACAATGTTTTAATATTTTTATTTGTCTAATAGATTGAAATTTCTCTACTCTGGACCGAATGAGGGTAAAGATGTATCGACATTTTGAGTTTTAAGTAATAGATACAGAATGAATTAGAAATTATAATGTGGCAAAAAATTGTTTCAATTATAATTTTTTTAGCATCCTTGAATGATTCTTTATTTACTGATAATTAATACAACTCTCTTAGTTTATTGTTAATTATTATTTATTTTAATTGTAATCATGATAATTAATATTTCATAGTGGATTTACTTTTGTAATATAGATTAGCATGGCCGAAAAAGGTGCAACCATAAGGCACCTCCACCAGTATTACATTTTATAACTATGGTGTACGGTGTCTTTATATTTTATATTTAACGTACAAGTTTGTTGTAAGGTGTAACTCAAATGTGAACACTTTATACATCTTTATTGTCCTGTATCGAAATATTATATATGACATCATGTTTACAAACCTTTCTGTCAGTTTTCAACTCGGACGTGCTCTTAATATATTTTAATTTGTTACATTGTATAAATGATTATTATAATATATATTTTAATTACTTAATCACAGTAAAGCAACTCTGAATATTTTCTAAGGAACATTGCCTCCTTGTTCATTATATTTTAGGCTAATGACTAGACGTATGTCGGCGGACTTCATGCACCCATCCCTTGACGTCTTCCTGGTGCAGTGTCTCGAAGACAAAGGTCTCATCCGCTGAGTTTCCAGTCATAATACTGGCCCGTGTTTGATAACTACTGGCCCTGCCTGGGGGGGGGGGGGTTTGTTTTTTAACGCTCAACATTTCGTTCCACTTCCTCGAAGAATGTTTGCGCTCTCGCTATCAGGGTAGCATACTTGTGGCTGCACATAATAGTCATATGAGACATTTATGCTTCCCTGCATGGTATTCTCATAGAGAGTAATCCCAACATTCGCATAATAATTTGGTGCCATGCTAGGAGACTTTATAAGTACATGAGAGTTAAACATATGTCATAGGACCACAGATCATCAGACAGAACCTGGAGATATCTTAACTAATTGTGTACATTCCGTACTATAGAAGCTCAATTTCGTGCTGGTGAGCCATACATGAGATTGAGTATGTCCACCTGTTTTCCACGAAAAGAATACTGGACAAGTTGTGTTCCAAATCACTTCGGTTCAGAACCGCTCTAGTGATTGGATTATTTGAATTGTTATGTTAATGATGTGCCTGCCCGATACTCATGGACAATTAGTATCGGAGAAACACAATTCTGTTTGGTTCATTCTTGTGGCCGTCAATTTTCACATAAACACTGGAGGCCGATAGCCAAAGGATGATTGCATCTGTGCACAAAATATATTGAAGTCTTGCGTCCACGTAAATATTTACTTGAAAAACAAGGTGACCTAAATGATAAGCTTTGAACTCACCGGCAGAAACCAATGAGAAGAGACCTGAAAATTTTGCGGATTCATTTCTAGGCAAGATGGAATTCATACACATTTACATTCATGATACTTGTTTAATTGTTAAGGATAGGAAAAATTCGCATGTTCAATAACCTGTAGGCTAGACACCACAGTCATGTGTATACGCGAGCCTCAGATGTTTGTTCATTGGCTGCTGCCCCACACAGTAGCCAGTGTTATCCTCACACGTTGCAGTATGGCACTTGCTACTGATTTCCTTGCAAGTATGCTATTGGCTCAGAGTCGTCCATGGTGTGTCTAATAAACTGCAAGCCAATTGCAAATTCTATTTCAGTGTACAAGTGTTTGACGTCTATTTTGCCCTGAAATGAACTCGCGAAATATTGCTATCCCTAGTAATTGCCAACGCGTTGCTAGACACCCCACGGAGATAAGTGAGTCAATAACATACATACAACAAATTGTGCGTCCTATCACCGCCTTTTACTACAACAACAATCACCCAATAAGCAATAGATATATGCATGAGAGTATATAATACTGCGTAGTCTAGCCTACAGGTCATTGAACTCGGAATTTTTAGTTCTCTACCAGTCAGACACAAGGCAGGTTCCCGGTGCTTCCCTCAGCCAATCAGCCAATTGGCACGCCCACACCAAAGGAAACTCCATGCAATTTCGTTTCTGTCTTCTTATCTACTCTGTGACACTACTTCGTGCCAGGAGCGTACATTACACAAACCAAACTAACACTGGTAAAAACTCGCAGAAAATTAAATGGAACTCAAATTTATATGCATGAAGAAAATATGAAAGAAATTTCTGTAATAATGATATTTAATTCAAATAAGGCAGTCTACGCCCCGTAAGGTTTATGTACAGCTGGTCAAAAATATATAACGGCATTGGAGACTTTCAGAAAATTAATTTAATAACCATATATTTAATACCAGGCAGCAGTTACATAGAATAACATTATTGCACAAAAGAATAAAAATATTTTATTATAGTCCGATAAAGGATGTACTAGAAATGTGTAACAGGTTTAGTTTCAAAAACATCCTGCATTTTCACACAGAGCAACAATACATATATGTAGCACATTTAGCATAAATACTCGGTTGCACACGCACATACTTTTAAGGATTGATCAAATGTTTGGTCCATTTCTGTACATTTTTCGTTTTCGCAAATAAAGTGTAAATTTTGTTACATCACCGCATTGCTTCAAGCGTAGTTAATGATTCTAATGCCGTACGGTTTTGATTTATTATTTTTAAATATTCACCTTGGATTCCTCAAAATACGACACACCCTAATAAAAAATAGCGAACTTTCTAGCAACAATTAGTCAAGTTCAATAGTGGTATGCAATTGAAAACCTCATCTTGTTTTTTCATGATGATTTTCTATTTACAATACACATAGACCAGTGGAATGAGGTAACGTTTTGCAAGTTAAACTGGTGTTTTCACAGTGCTGTAGAAACTCGGCGCACGAATGTACTGCGGTCATTCACGAGATAGTGACGATGCACCCATTACACACGTGCTGTGAGTTCAACCACACTATTACGTTTGAGTGGCCGATGTGTAAACTAGCAAACGATCCGATAAATCTCACTAAAAAACCACAATTTACGTTCCAACAGTACATTCCACGCCGCTGGTATAGACGCTATCATTTATGATTTGATTTTGTAGCGTACTAGCTGTCAAAGAAGTATATTTTATTTTCGCACATTTCATTGCAACTACTCTCGTAATACAGACCCTGCAGAATTCTGTACCAATATCGCATGTTCAGCACTCCTGTCGCATATTTGCATGTGTGTAAGCCGAACAGGAGAATTTATTCTGACTGTGACAACAGATATAAAGCAAATAACCTCTGCTCGATGAAACAGAGTATTGTAGAGTGTTACCTTGTGCCATTTCCTACCATGAAATTATTGGGTATCTTGACTATAAGGACGTCAAAAACAAATAATAATTTATATTAAGTTGAATGAAAATGATGACTGATAATTATAATTTCTATGAAATATTTTTGTATTGGAGACAGTTGTGCTTGTAGATCTGCATTCACCGGCTAATTGCTCAGAAATTCACGCCCTTTTCTATTGTTCTTAAGCATCCAGTACGTTTTTTCTCAAGCTTGATTCACCTTTAAATGCGTAGGTGCGGTATTATGTTTAGTAAAACGTAGGTTTTATAATATTTGTATGTATTTATTATTTATTTCGTTTCATACCCTCATAAGTGTAGCATATTAATTTCCATACTAATAACAAAACGTTAATATAAGGAACAACTAAATCACAGGAACTACGATAAACCATCGCCACAGTTATAAAAACCCTTATCAGTAAAATCTGGATGGTGAAGTTTAATGTTGTCTCTTAAAGTCTGTTCACGATAAAGTGAGCACTTCAGAAATGAACCTTAAAAACAGTAATTGCGCTGGCATGCAAAACCTAGCGAGTTGGCGCAGTGGTTAGTCCATGGGCTCGCATTCGGGACGACCCGGGTACGATTCCCGGTCAGGACATCATGATTTCAGTTTTCCATGGTTTACCGAAATCAGTAAAGGCGAATGCTGTGATAGGTCCCTAACAAGTGGCCATAGCCTTATTCCTTTCTAATCCATCCCCCAACTCACTATTCGCTGTGCATCTTGCAGCGTCACTAATGACCTCGGTGTCGACGAGACGTTAAGCCCACTTACCTACCTTACCTACTTCGCATGCAAATATTTTACCGAGCACACTGACTGAGATTTGTCCACTACAGTTGGTAACGATGGATGGAAAGTAGTTCCATATCCTAACGTTGAATAAAAAGTGTTATGTAACCATTTATGGTAATTTAAAATTATTTCTTTTGGTTTTTTTAATGCATCGAACTGTTAAAATTACTTTCTTAATAATTCCGGAGTTTCATTTTACTGACGCATGAATAAAGTGATGATGCCTATGGCAATGTTTGGTTTTTCATAAGGCGGGGGAATACAAACGTGTATACAAGTCGATTGTAAGCAGGGATTTCCAAAGTTCTCATTTTACCGTGAACAGTCTATGACAAGTGTGTTCGGGTTCTAGCTTCGGCATAGTCATAGCCGAATTATGCTGTGTTGTAAACGTGGCAGACGTTGCCCATGTAATTTCGATTTAACAAAATTCTCATCTCACTCTCAGCATCTTCATCTGTGTACGTCTTTTCACATCACAGTTGAGGTACGACACACAGCTATGGGTCTTAACCTCAGAATCCAAGTTATCGGGCAGGTTATTATTCAACTTTAAGGTGTACACCCCTGAATATTATGAACTGGTATTGCTATGAGTTCTTATTAATATCAAATTGTATTTATTTAGTATAAATTTTTGATGATAATTTTTTACTGTTGATACTTGAAGTTAAACAACACACCCTTTTCTCAAGAACATGGTTTAACTCTTTCAGTCCTAAATTAATTTACTTGTTCGTGTTGCTAGCGGGCAACTATTTGGTGTTCACTTCTTGTGTTGAGTGTACTTATGGCAGGTAGTGAAAAACGTGCTACATGCTTGGTGTTATTAGCATAAATTATTTATAAACAAGAGGTTCAGAAACTTTTGTAAATTAGATTGTTCGTGCGATAGTCGCTCAAGGCACTGTGCTTACATACATTTCTTTTTACAGTAACGGCCGCAAGTATTCTTAATGTGCTAGCTATCCTAGGTCGTGGACACAAGAACTTAACCGGATAATTGCATCTGAGAGTGAAAATTCATCTTTATATTGACGGGACGTAAGTTACTGAAATTTAATCTGTGTGTAAACGTTTTCTTGAAAAAAATCTGGCTCTTCTGATTATATATATATATATATATATATATATATATATATATATATATATATATGTATTTGTTCATGCCGTCATAAGACAATTACAACAAACTTCAGGGGGTAATAGGTAACAAAGAATATCATTTGTTACAAACGGATCTTTGAATTTATCCTGTTCAGATGTTAGGCGCGTTTGTACAAAACGTTTTACCACCTGGCCCGTTGGCAGTTAGAGGTACATACAACAGGCACCAACTGCCTACCTCCCAGGAAACAGTAGTATTTTATGTAATATTGCAGGGGTGGTGACAATAATAACCATGTAGTCGTGTGTAGACTGCAGTATTTTATTGATTACTTATTACACATATCCATAAGATAAACTAAAGCCGGTTTTTTTTAAATGGCGACTCCCCGCTTGATTGAAGACGTAGCAGTGCTGATGCATATCTGCCATTTCTGAATAAGAATAAGCGTCCATTACTAGTCTGGTGTAATAATAGCAGTCATGGTGATACACGACAACTGTTTCGACTCAAGCAGTGACAACGACGCTAGTCTGTGTTGTGGAATGTGGTGAGGGAATGACGTTATTTACTGCGTACAGCACATTCTGTATATTGCAGTTCTCAGTGCTTTTGGTTGTTCCTTCCTCTTCGGAAGAGCATAGACTGAAGATGAGGCAGACCAATCTTGAACTGCTTTTCTACCAACACGTCTATCGAAGACCGTGTGGATTAGATTTGAGGTTAGAATACTGTTTAGTTAACAATTTCTTTAAAATGCATTATACCACGTTTGACAAATTCGTAATGAAGTTTGATATAATTAAATTTGGTAAATAGTATTTAATTAATATAGCAATAGTGTTTGTCATTAAAAAATCAAGACATAAACCAACACGTTCATCAGTGTTGACCATGTGTCTTTGACTGTTGTGTTCCTTTGGGGTATGTTAGTTTTGGGTACATGCGCAGTAGTCGAATACGTTGTCTACCTTATCGTCAGTCCATGAGACAGAGGCGAGGGTCTGTAACTGGCCCTCATATTCACTGGCTACATATGACTACATGATCGACATGAGATTTGTGTTACGCGCCTATAGCAATGTGTACCTCACAGGCGCATGGAACTTCTTTACAACTACGCATTACGTCTCAAATTAGCTACTCCGGACATCCGCTCTCTGAGAAAAGTTGTTCCTCTTTACATCACCCATCGCCTCTAGAAGTTCGTCAGTCGTATTGATCCTGGAAATTCTGTTCATATTATATAGTTAGTTGGGGTCGCGGTGTATGAGCGGTTAGCTTATCGCCTTTCACCAAGGCGAACCGGTTCAATGCCCGGCCGGGTCAATGCCGGATGTTTGCGTGCGGTAATCTTACCGGACGATGCCGCTGGTCGGAGGGTTTTCTCCGTGATTTACGTGTCCCCTGTCTTTTCATTCCGGCGATGCCCCATACTCTCCTCAATCACCCTCATCTGCTCTCAGCACCTCGCTGTTAAGAGCCGCCTATATTTCTTCACTCATCCGACACTTAGTGTATTATCGCAGGTCAAAATCACAACTAACAAAACATAGTGACCCAAACAGTTTCCTGATAATCAAAGAAAGCGGAAAGGCGTCGTCCTAATGTTAAGGTCGGTTAGAAAAAGTGATTATAAATAATTTTAGAACAGCTGTGATTAAAACGTAGGGGAAAAAAATTGTGTGCAACAATTTAAAGAAATGCAAAACATTCTTCAGGACCTAATCCTTATTCCAAAAACACATAAATGATTGTTCTAAATTGTGATAATGTAAATGCAATAAATCTATTTTTGGATAAATGCTCAACGTGTAATATTAATATGTTAAAAAATGTTTTTCAGAAATTAGTAGAATATCGTAATTCAAGCTTCTCATATTCGGTAAAAGAAATCTCTAAAATTGAGAGAGAATGAAACAAACGAGCAGCGAATGCAAATTGTAGATTATTTTTTTTTTGTTGCAGAACGTCATAACATCAAAATTAAAAATTTTAAGCATATTTGAGTTCTTATTTCTCATGATTTCTTGACTTCGCGTTTTCATTTCGTGTTATACTTCTGTTAACATAAAAGTATCTTACTATTGGTAACATTGAAATTAACTTAAATTATATATATATAAGTCATAAAATGTCATGAATAAATCAGACAGTAAATAGATGTCTTCCCAACAAATACGAAAATTACGGGCCGGAATCGGGGCGGTAAAAGATAGCCGACAATCTCCGGCCAGATGAGGTTAGGCCGCTGTGTTATGCCGGAAGAGGGCCAGATATTTGGCTGCAAGACGCCAGGCCTGCGGCTGCTGGATGGCGGCAAGACGGTGGGCCTGCGACGGCTGGATGGTGGCAAGACGCCGGGTTTGCGAAGGTTGGATGGCGGGAAAACCCCGGGCCTGCGGCGGCTGGATGGCATCAAGACGCCGGGCCTTACGACGGTTGGATGGCGGCAAGACGCCGGGCCTGCGACGGCTGTATGGTAGCAAGAAGCCGGGTCTGCGGTGGTTGGAGGATGGCAGCAAGACGCCGGGCCTGCGATGGCTGGATAGCGGCAAGACGCCGGGTCTACGGCGGCTGGATGGCGGCAAGACGCCGGGTCTGTGGAGGCTGGATGTCGGCAAGATACCAGGCCTGCGACGGCTGGATGGCGGAAAGATGCCGAGCCTTGCGATGGCTGTATGGCGGCCAGACGCCGGGCCTGCGATAGCTGGATGGCGGCATGACACCGGGCCTGCGACGGCTGGATGGCGGCAAGACGCAGGGACTGCGGCGGCTGTATGGTGGCAAAACGCCGGGCCTGCGGCTGCTGGATGGTGGGAAGGCACCGGGCCCGTGACGACTATATGGCGGCAAGTCACTGGGCCTGCGACGGCTGGATGGCGGCAAGATGCTGAGCCTGGGATGGCTTGATGGGGGAAAGAAGCCGGGCCTACGATGATTGGATGCCATTACGATGCCGGGCATGCAACGGCATGATGTCCTGAAATAAGCAGTATAACCATGAAAAAACCTTATCTATTCGATAAAAAATTTTAGTATCTGATATTTCCTCTTTATATATATTTATTTCATTTACTTCTCAACACATTATAATATATGATTTTCTTGCTTGCCGAGTGCGGGATTCGAACATAAGACCCTTGTGTTACTCTCCAGGAATTTTTAATTTATCATGACACAAATTATTATAAATGGATGTATAAATTCCATGACACTATAGCAGATAGTTTTAAAATACTGATTATTTAAAAAGTGTTTTTTTCGTTTCTTCAAAGGCTTGCAAAAAAATAGTTTTTGTTAGTTTTTAATACATCTGTCGGATGGTTGTACAAAGGGAAAAAAAATCAAAGTAAAAAATACCATGGGCTACCACGTGACACATAAATGAACATGAAAATAAACACGCTAACGGTTCACACATGGTCTCAAGAAAGACATCGTGCCATTAACAGCTAACTAACATCTTGCCTATTCAAAATACACTTTGAAAAAGTTTGTCGCCAAAAAGACATCATATTTGTATCTTTATTGTGATAAAGAGCCATGTCTCGAAAACGATAGCATGCCGGAATAAATAAGATTACGGCCAGCTTACCGAAAAAATAAAGATGCTATATCGGAATTGGGCCTGAATATAATTTTTGCTATTGGCGACATGTGTACTGTGAGATATCACGTCGACATAATTTAGGTTATTTCCATCTGTTGTCCAAAAAAATACAGCAGGCCGTTGTATTTTTTCTAACGGCAAACATACCCTCTCAAAAAAGACGTTATGTTGTTAACAGCTTGCTAACGTGTTACCTATTCAAAACACTTTACAAAAGTTTGTCGGCAGAAACACATCATAGGTGTATCTTTATTGTGATAAATAGCCATATCTCGAAAACGTTAGCAGGCCGGAATAAATAAGATGATGGTCAACTTACCGAAAAAATAAAGATGCTACACTAACTACCTTAAAGTAATTGGACACCCGTGAAGATAGGTAATTCAGTATGTCAGTTGACTTGTGTTTCATGGACTTTGGCGTAGGACCGCTGGTGTTTTTCCATGGTAGCATGATCACAGAGGCATATTGTAACATTCTGGATAATAAAATGCTCTTACCATTGTGGCGTTTTTTACGGAATGGACCCGTGTTATTTCCAGGATGAAAATGCCAGGCGCCATGTTTCAAGGGCTACTATGCAGTTGTACGCCGACAACAATGTTTGCCGATTGGACTGACCCGCCCAGAGCCCCGACCTCAACACTTACAGAACATCTTTGGGACGAATTGTATCACCGGGTGAGGACTCGTCAGGCGCGGGCAAAATCCATTGCTCAACTAATGGAATGGTTGCAAGAGGAATGGCGACGAATCCCCGTGGATGTCCTGCAAACACTCGTAGGGAGCATGCCAGACAGGATGGCTGCTGTTATAGTGGCAAGAGGTGGCTCTACGAGATTCTAACGGGGTGACAACCACCGAGCAAACATTGTGGACAGGTGCCCAATTAATTTTTGGTAGCTAGTGTATATCGGAATCGGGCAAGAATATAATTTTTACTATTGGTGACATGTTGGCTGTGAGGTATCACGTCGACATAATTTTGGTTATATTCATCTGTTATCCCAGAAAATACAGTGGGCCGTTGTATTTTTCTAACGGCAAACATGCTGTCTCAAAAAAGACGCCACGCCGTTGCCAAATGGCTATTTTCTGGCATTGAAACGACAGTTGCCGACAATATACTTATCGGCCGACAATTTGCCGATACATTGCCGACAGATTGTGATTGCTTGGTTGGTAACTCCTCGTAAGAAATAATTCTTATGCAAAATATTAAGTATTAAAGTTGAGTGCACACGAATGCAGCGCCTTGTATTATGTGTATATTTTTATAGGCACAATTAATCTTCGTTTGCATGAGGTGGAGAAAGACCCTGAAAGTAGAACTTTAGCAGCGTTAAATTTCCTTTTAATACATACCGCTTTAACGCTTAAAAACAACACTTTTCAGTTTCTCCTGCAGCATTACCAAAACGGAAATATTAAAATTCACTTATGAACATACACTGTGTATTAACACTTTCTGTGGCAAATACGTGAAGAATTCTAGGCTATAAAAAAAAAACCCAACTTATAGTTTCGGTGTGTACAAGTGTCACTATAATGCTCTTTCGTATATCACGAGAGGAAAAAAAAGTGTTCATGTTTGATGTTAGTGGCAGCAACTGTTTATGAGATGACTAAATATAGTCTCAGCAACACGAGACAAATCTGACACTTGAGGGTTTTCCCTCATTATATTCTATTCACGGTTACTTCCAACTTTACTGAAGCCCTGCTTAAGTTTACTTACAGGATATTCCTCCGCCAGAGGGGTGTCGCGGCAAATTCTTACCCACTCAGCATAATAATATTTTACATAACAACTATTCTTTAATAGGCATTACTAACGCACTTGTTTTCACACTGTTTTACTCGTATTAATAAAAAATCAAATATTTTCATTTACAGATAAAAATATAATAAAAATTTAACTTAACCAAAATATGGTAAATTTTCGATAACACTGGTATAAAATATGTGTTAAAAAATACTATATTTAGGAAACGAGGAAACACGTCATATATGGGGTGCTTTTCAAAGGTTTGATTCAAAAGTGCGACGTTACCGCGAATAGAATTTAGATGGTATTTTCTGTTGTTAACAGCATAATAACTAAATCCTATTTCTGAAAAATACTCAAGATTTGCATGCGTGGAGGTTTTTTTCCTTCATGAAAATACGGCGTCCCTATCTACTCGTATACAGTTGGTTTGAAGTGCATTGCGAGACCACGAGCTAGTAAAAGTCAATTAAGAGTAGACTTATCCATTAACTTGCAACCAATTCCGAAGAAAAATAAGGTACTCTCTAGAGCAGAAGCCAATAAACTAATGAGATCCACTCGAATGTACACACATCGTTTAAGTATAGCGTACTGTCAGATAGAACTTTTGAAATTTGCTGATCCATAGTTATTGGCCGAGTGACTTCGTGGTGAAAATATTGCGGTATTTGACTGTGATTATTAGAATTAAGTTACTCCTGTTCTGAACGTCTGGTTCACGGGTAGGTTTAGGCTGTTCACGGTATAGTGAGCACTTTTGAGTCCCTAGTTACTTTTTCATTTCAGCCATTTCCTATCCTTAAAACCACTTTTTTTCAAATAAATATTGCCATATAATTAATAAATACAAAGTGAAAATCTGACCACACTCGGAAGGTAATGTCTAAGGCTAAAATAAACTATATATATTGACTATTATTCCAAACGAGATGGCTTCTGAAAGTGCTCTCTTTACCGTGAATAGCCTATAAATAAGGCGCATAGTAGTTACAATCATCCTTTAGCGAAAATAGAACTGAGGGAGTTGAGAAGAGAGATTTGGGCGGCTCTTAAAAGCGAGGCCCTGAGAGCCGATCAAGGTGAAGCGGGGTGAGTATGGCACGGCACCGGAATGCAAGGGCGGAGTAAATGGAAGATCCCTGAGGAAACCCGCGACCAGCGGCTTCGTCCGGCACGATTCCCACGTACGAAAATCCTTAAGTGACCCCGCCAGGAAATTAATCCGTTTAGCCTTGGCAGGAGGTGAGTGCTCTTGCCGCTACACCACCGCGGCCTCCTAAAATTTGATGTGAGCTTAAGGATGGTAACGATACTGACCTAACATGCGAGGAAGTAGATCGTTTAAATGTAACATATCGTGGTACCTGCGGGTACATGGAAACAACGACACATCAACACAATTAATGTGGAAAACACGGGTGCACTCTCGACATGATGCGAGAACATTGATCTACATACACGGTACAGTCGGGCTAACAAAGGGACATGTCGGTCAAACAAATCATTCTTATTTTTTTGTTTATTTTTTTTATCGATACCGACACTCATGTGGGAAAGAGAATGACACAACTGACATTCATCGACCTCCTCAGACCTGTGATTTTGCGCCTGCACCAGAGAGTCTATATTCAGAAATACAGCTCAAACGTGCATTGCTGCCATTTCCAAACCATTCGTGATATCGACGTGATATTTGCTATGTACGTGTAGTTGTCACCCCTGATAAAGGCTATTCATGATAAAGTGAGCATTTTTGGGGCCCTAGTTAATTTTTCCTTTCAGCCATTTTTTTTATCCTAAGCCACATTTTAAAATAAATATTGCCACGTGAGTAATACACACAGTGTTTATATTTCACGGCACAAGGAAGTCAACGTCAAAGGCTAAAATAAAATGTATTTATTTGCTATTATTCCAAATGAGAGGACTTTTAAAAGTGCTCACTTTACCGTGAATAGCAGACATTAGCGAAAAGATGTCCTGTACAATTTATTTCAAAACACTTCTAGCTCATATCTGCTTTCGGGATTGGACAGTTTTAAATGTTATGTGTTTTATGTTCCTGTTCAGGAATCAAAGACTTTCATACCCGCAGTGATCAAATTCGTATCGACCCAGACGAATACCAGCCTTCATACAGGAGCACGAGGCGAATAATCAAAGGAAATTTGTAGGAGTCCACGAAGGCTATTGTAATGTAGCTTGCGTAGAACTCTCTTCGCAAAAATTAGGTGACACTTAATGTAGGGCATATGTGTGTATTCCATACTTACCAGCATACTTGCTCTTCGTAAAGTACTCATTGATGATGTTGACTTACAACTTGGTTCATGTGCGTTGTTGACTTCCCTGATAGAGTATAATGTCGACAAAAATGGGTATTTATAATTATAAGCACAGTTGATAGTTATTAAGTAACCATTTAAGATACTGCCATGAGACTTTGTAAATATGTATCGTTGGCACTCAGCGCATATAAAGTACTATGTGAATTTCGTATTTATAAGCATAGTGGAAAACAATTGAAAACATTTATGCCATACCCAAGGAGAATGTAAAGCCCATATTTATAGTATTACTCACCGGACATTTTTAATTATTGATGATATTGACCAGAAACTTGAAGAATGTGTGCTGTTATACTACTGATACTTTCGTCTATGTGTGTATGAGCACGAATTATCACTTTCCATACATTCATTATAAATGTTGCGAATATTGCAAAGTGACAAACTGTACGGCAGCAGTGGCAACTAGAGTTGCATTATCGTCCCTTCGCTTCCAGGATCAATGCAGTAACCAGTAATAAACGAACAATTCTGGTGCGACATCGAACACCAACATAGACATAGTCGTGCTCACACGATAAGTTTCCTTAATATTTGTGGACACTGAAGATTGGCTGAATTTGACATCAAAACGTTTATGCACGTACATCATAAGCAAAATTGTTTAAGAAATAATTGCCGATGCCTGTAGGAAAGTTAACTACTTGTATATAAAAATATATATAACAATATATGCGCAGAAGTAATCGAAGTGTAACTATTGTCTCAACGTGTGAGATGAGGTGTGGGAAATTACATAAATGCTCACTGAGACTAGGTCGTTCAAGGTAAAGTGAGCACTTTCGAAAGACCTTCTTAAGATCTATTTGTATGCACATCGTCCATTCTTCATAATGCGTAATACTGACCTCGTCATAAGACTGATCACTTTATTCATGCGTCGGTCGAGTGAAATTGTGAGATTACTGAGGAAGTGAATATTTTACGAATTTGCTAATGCTTCCAGTAGCGAGCATTGAACAAATGTATTGAAAAATAATGAATTTCAGCGTTCATTAATATTTACTTAGCTTTTTTATTCAACGTTACCACTTGGAATTTCTTCCCTTCGGGGTTGCGAATTTAACTGGACGCATGCCATTCACTGTGCTCGTTGCCATACACACAGGTAGCGCAGTGACCAGTTTCAAAGGTTGATTTTAAAATGGTTCAGCTAACCGTGAAAAACATACAGTGGAGTTAGTTGTACCTTGTCGAATTTTGGGCAGGAAAATGTTAGAAACAGTCGTTTAACACCATTTCAAGGGTTCGAACCCACAATATTTCATACATACGCCAGTGTCCGTTCAGCCGTCAAATGTTTTATTTTCATTGCCAATCTCAAAATCACATTCAGTTATATACACTTAGATGTTTAAGTGTAGGTTTCAATTACGTTGATGAGAGCTTCTGTTCCGATACTTTTTATGGTGTGTTTTGAGATTATTTTGTGTATGCGAAATTATTACGACACATTCTTACGAAACATATATAGTATAATAAATTACGGACACTGTGCTGCATTCGCAGCGTTTCCTTAAGAATGCCAATAACCATTTAAAAACTGTTTCGTGTTCACATATCGACTGCCTTCTCAACTGCTTATAATGACAATATCCCGCAATGCTCTCTTGATCAAACTTGGAATAGGGCGCCTTTTGCGCCACAACGCATGTGTACACCACACAGCTATATTCGACACCTGTTACAACATGTTAAAATATTAGGAAGTAAGAGACTGCTTATTCTATACCTCAGTAAATATTAAAATTCACTTAACCTAGCCATCGTAGCTTCTTATTAGGTAACTCAGAAAATTTTCATTTCGTTTGGAAGAAAAATCTTTAGTTGATAATTAATTCAATTTTGAACATTTTGAGATAAAACCGGCGTCATAAATATTTTGATATGTTATTTAATTTAATTAAAGAACTGGCATAGTAGAAGTAGGATAGTTGTTGGAGTTGATTCCATATCAACTGGTAGATGTGATAAGTGCACTGAACACATCGATCTCTGGGTGGACAACTCGGCTCTGTGGACACGCTGATAAGATCTTGCTCTAGACGGCAGCCTTGGAGTCTTGCCATTGACCCACCATGTTTCCAAAAACGTGGCGTGGCGATGCATAGAGTCAGGTTAGAGTAGACATGAGTCGTAACTGCGCAAACGTCAGCAGAAGTACCTCAACCGAATTTCGTTCACCTGACATCCCTGTTACAAGCAGTTTCCTTTCGTCAGTCTCCAATTCTATCAACGATCAGAAAATTCTTGGCGATCTTCATTTATTTTTTCACTTCTTTATCGCCTACCAGTTTAGTGCACCTACAACTGTGAACCTTTTGTATGACTCTTTCTTTTTACCTATTAATAGAGACCTGGAAAATTCGCGAGTTCAATGACCTTAAGGTAGACAATAGAGTCTTATGTATAAATATGCCGATTTCAACAGCACATTGGTTGTCTGCTGTCACAGTGGAAGGCGACAATTGTACACCGTTTTCCAGGAGGTGTCAAACACTGTGTGGACCAATGGCTAAGTTATATAAACGCATGCGTTTTGAATGTTATCTTGACCCAAAATGATGATATTAATAATTATCGGTATTTTTCATTATATCTCATACCTCCCAGCTTTCGACACACAAAATCCACAAAGCATTCGAAACAATTCTTTCGTACCTCAAGGTTTTGCTTCTGCACAATGTATAATAACTATACGCCAGGGAGGTATCTTGCTTAGGTACTAGTGTCAACCGCTGTTCGAATACATACCATGCGACCAGACCACCGTTTGGATTTCTCGGGAATCTCCCGTTTAAATCGCGGCGATTCCAACCACACCTCATCTGAGTTCACGCCGCATCACGAGAAAAAAATAATCCCGAAAACCGTGTGGCCGACCGGAACACTGAGGCTTGTCCAAGTACGGAGAACATCGAGTCATGCACAAGAGTAATGCTAGACCGTTAGCAGCGGCACCTATTCTTCGAGGAAAAGTTGTACGTCTAGTTAAACTCCGAAACACTTCAGCTGAGATTTACACTCCTGATTCGACTCTTTGAATCGTTAATCGTCTTAGCTCACTACTATCGAATCACCGAAGTTCATTATTGATACAAACAATTCTGATTGACCTAGTCATCTAGGAAACTTTATCCCGCAAATACACTTGGCCAATAATTAAAGTGAATTTGCCCCGATGCAAGTAGGATATTGAAATACAGCCTGAGCGTAATTAACTTTCTCGCAGAGATCACGTAGCCTTACACATCAGTGTTTGCTAGATACCCTATAATTAGGCGTTATAATTCAATACAAAGGAAGGCGGCAAACAAACATATAAGAGTTTCAGATGTTCGTGTGGACCTTCCCCCATATGGCATTATCTGTATATCTCAAAACTATAGACCTGAAGAATTCGCGGTTTCATTTTCAGAAGAGCTAGAATTAAAACACGCAGGTTTATACAACTTTAGCCATTCGTCCACACAGTGTTGTACACCTCCTGGAGAATGGTGTCCAATTGTCGCCTTCCACTGTGACAGCAGATAACCAATGTGCAGTTGATATCGGCATGTTTGTACATAAGAATGTAGAGTCTAGCCTGCAGGTCATTGAATCCACGAATTTTTCAGGTTTCTTCTCATAAACCAGCAATAAAAATCAAGTGCTCTGGCAAAGAGTAATTAAGGATACAGAGGTGAAATAGCCGCTTACTCCGCGAACTCCTGTGACACGCGCCACCAACAAGGCGTCACTATCGAGCAACATGTCGGAATTCCGTTCGCCAATAAACGCCTGGTAAAATACTCGCCAACCGGCACAAATAAGGAAAAATCTTGCAGTACGCAGTAACCAATCAGACTCAAGACCCGTTTCCAGATCCTCGCGCAGACAATCAGAGATTGGGTACTCCCATTTAAAGGGAGCCGCACAACCATTTCGCCTCTGTGTGCATACCTATTCCCTGTCCCTTACACTATTAATTTATGCGGGTCTTCCTTTCTACTATTTAGAGACATCCGCCATGAAGAGGTTGGATAGGGTAAGGGAGTGAATCTAGGGTTATACAACTTCTGTAAGCCATCAGCCCTTTCATTCGTATTCAGTGTGGACAATCGTCATTATGTTGTAGAGGAATGTTAAATTTGATCGGTGCAGTACTCTGCAAGGGTCAGTGTTCAATGGTTTTCCCTTGCGGTAACTCATTCTTCAACCAAGCTGTTGCTCTACATAATTACTGATTTATACCTCCGACCACTAAACACTACGTCTAAAGATCATTGGTTGTATTGACAAAATATATTCTTTACCAACTTAAGTACATCCCGCACCAAACAATGTCTTAATTGCAACGATAGAAATATTAAATTAATGTGGGAATGAATGGGTTGAAAATATTTTTAAAATCAATCCAATCTTGCATGTATATAACACGCCTGACTTGAGCCTCGGTATGTCGGGATCGTCACGAAGGACGTGAAGGGTTTTTGGATTCGAGCAGCAAGGTAGGTAACTGAAGAAGGCACTCACCCTGAATCGAACCCACGTCAGAAGACGCCAAAAGGGCAAGCCCACTGCCCAGTGGATGAGCCGCATCTCAGTGGTTTGTCATCCGCCGACTGCGCGTCGCGTATCTTAGTTCGGAGCCCTATCCATCTTACTCGCCCCTCCTCGCGGATGTTGTCGTTCCTCTGTGCGCATTCGTTCCCTTAGCGCATTAGAGGCGGGGCTTTGATTAAGAATTATGCGTAGGGACACCCGAATTTCGCGAAAATATTTTATGACCTGTAGTATTTCATAACACTTTAGCTCAGATCCACTTTCGTTATTGGCTGACTCCCGTGTAACGCGAATCACAGATGCACAGGAGTGAAGTTACATAATTGTGATTGGCCAGATAATTAGAAGATCTTCTCTCAAAAAATACGCCACCAATTAGCAAAAGAAAACTTTTGGTATGCCGGAAGCGTATTGAAATCTAGCCTGGGCGGAAATCTTTTCCCCAAATTCGGGTGTCCCTAACGATGCGGGTTTATTTTAGTAAAGATTAATGTATTCTGGACCCCACGTTTCTTAGTGAAGAAAATCGCACGGCGGTTCCTTTCATGTACGCGCATTCTGTCGCTCATTTGTCGCGTGAAGCTGCGTGAAAAGGTGCCTTGATTCTGATTGACTTTTGCACTTTGTGGACAAGTCACAATTGGTAGTGTTACTGTCTGGCAAGTTAGTCCCCAGAACCTGATTGGTGGAATGATGTTGGCCATAATTCTGGCCAATGAGACGAATTTGCTGGCGTATGGCTAAAGTTAGGAATATAGGACCATGTCGCTATGAAACTTTTTAATTATTTAGTATTCGGCTTTGTAAATTAGTGTACTTTGATTGGCGACAGGTGTTTTTGGCGAAAAGATTTACGCTCATGCCATACTTCAATATCCTACGTCCTCGACTACAACTTCATTTGGTTATTAATAGAGATATGAAAAAATTCGCGAGTTCAATTACGTACCTGTAGGCTAGACGATACAGTCTTATATACAAATATGCTGATATCAAATTCTCATTGGTTGTCTGCTGTCACAATGGAAGGAGGCAATTGGACACAGTTCTCCAGCAGGTGTTAAACAGCGTTTGGACCAATGGCTAAATTTATATAAACGCAAAAGTTTTGAATTCCAGCGTAACCCAAAATGAATACGCGAATTCTTTAGGTATCTATATTATTAACCGAGCGTCTACGTGTGAAGGCATATTCTCATTTGACTGGGCAATTCAGAATAAATTACTCCTTTACTGAACTGCCATGATTCTCAAGCAGACACTTGAGGCACGTGACATTTGAAAAAATCATCCAACCACGAAAGTGGATATTAACTAAGTGTTTTGGAGTACAATTATTGGTCTTAAATTATTTTGGTATATATATATATATACACACACGCGAAATAGTCGGAAACATGAGAGCTTAGCATAGAAATTAGAAACACGTTATTTCCGCTCAAATAAACAGGCTAGATTTCACTATCGTATCTGCACACATACAGTTCTATTCTGGTCATCGCCGCATGTAAGGTGTAAGAAGACACGTTATTACTTGCAAAGGCAATTTAAAGAGACTCGGAAATTTCGCGGATTCATTCAGCAGCAAGCTAGACTCCACAATTCTTTGTGTACTTGAACCTCTTTTAGTTGTTCACAGACTGATGTTTCAGTTTTACCCCAGACTAGGTGGCACGGGATTTAGTCCTGGTCTCCTTGCAGGTTAGTATTTTGCTAAAATTCTACTAGCACGTGTCTTACAAACTGCGATCTATTTGAGAAAAGAAGTCAAATGCTCACTTATTTGTAGTCTAGCTTGTACTGAAATAAATCCGCGAAATTTCCGGGTCTCTAGCAATTTATTATTGGGTAAATCCGATACTGAAAATCTTCGATTTGCATTGCAAAACCATTGCCACTTTACGATCAAAATAATCCCATCACGAAATTGTATATGTTCTTGAGTGTTTTGATGTATAAATAGGCATGGAATATTTATTTCCCAAAATTGGGGCGTCCACGGATTTATTCTCTGGACGTGTTTACGGACTAGAATGAATTTGGTATTTTAAAAGTAAAGCTAATTTCCGTTATTTATTGTAAAAATAAGTGTCAGGTTGAAAAATTATATTATATGTAAAATTTAAGTCTTTAAGAGATTCTAGGAAATAATATCGATGGCTTAGAATCGCACTTTAATGTTTAAAACGTTCTAACTTTCCTACTAAATGGGTAAAATCTTGCGTGCTGCGGCATAATGCCAGTAAGTAAAACATCGAGTTTATTTAGGCAGTTTCTTATATGAAACGTTAACTTATTTATTCTGGAGTTACAAAATTTCCATTCTAGATCATCGAGAAATTCTGGTGAATTTAATAACCCATGGTTAGAGCCGGAGAAATTCGCGGGTTTATTTAAGGACAAGCTAGAATTCAAAACATTTGCGTTTATATAACTTAAGCCATCGGACCACACTGTGTTTGACACCTCATGGAGTACGCTGGCCCAATCGTCTCCTTCCACTGTGAAAGCAGACAACCAACGTGCAGTTGATTTCGCAATACTTCTAAATAAGAATTTCTTGGGTCTCTACCCATGGTAAGGGACATCCGAATTTCGGGAAAAGAATTCCGCTCATGCTAGATTTCAATACCATTCGAGCATACCAACAGTTTCCTTTTGCTTATTGATGGCGTGTGTCTGTGAGGAGTTATTTTCATAGTTGACTAGCCAATCAGAATTAAGTTACTGCGATACTGTACGTCCCTGATTCGAAGGCAGACACTTAAGACGCGTAACATCTAGATCAACCAATCACAAAGTGGATCTTAGTTAAAGTTGTATGAAAAACAACTGGTCGTGAAATCATTTCGCTAAATTCGGGTGTTCCTACCCATGGTTTCAATCAAATTATCAGAAGATTATTCTCGTAAACGAACTCGTCTGAGAATTTGCCAACTTCAGAGCTTTTATTTATGAGCTTGGAGAGAGAGAGAGTGACAGAGAGAGCGATCGATAAATCACCATGTGTATGTAAACATCTAAAATTTGGGTGGGTTTTATCACCTGTACTGTGACGAAATGACATATAATTTTGCATTGTTCAGGTACATTGCTTAATTTATATATGCAGTCCTAATTGTCCTGAGAAAAATTATGTTTATTATAATAGGGGTTTTCATGTTAATCTGAAAGTGTGGCATCACAAAAACTTATTTCCTTGTTTATTTACGTGTGCAAATTTGAAATAACATTAAAGGGGTTGCTAGGCCAGCTCATTTTTTTAGCACTCGTGTCGCAAGAACGTTAAGTCAGCTTGTAGTGCATGTGGGCCAAAGTGAATCTGCAAGTGCCTACATCTGAGTTGAGTCGTTCCTTTGAAGTCCGGATGTGTGTAACAGGTAATTGCTATTACGTGCGAGACATCATCTTGTTAGTGCTACGTGTGCGTCATGTTTATGGAGAGGAACTGTAGCTGAAAATATAAATACTGCTCACAGGCTAACAAATTTAAGTATGGTATTGTTAATGGTGTCCATAACGAACCGAGATTGTGTTAGCTGCCCAGTTCGGCGAAATGTGATTCCTGCCACCGTCTGTGATTGTGTTATGCGTTGGAAAAAAAAAAACTATATTGTGCTGTGCGGGAAGTGTTGCGTCCTGTGCTACTGCAAGATTTCGTGGATTCGCTACTTTTTCTGGTCATCGGCTACGTCCAAAGATGGAACATCCAGCGGACTGGAACCCAGCGTATGCTGCGTGGGTTAATGGGAGCGAGTCATCATACAAGTCGACTCCAGCAGATTCCGAGCTCACTTCCCTGCATCAGCAGTTAAGGTGTCAGCCAGCTTCACTGGTGGGTCGTTCAACAGAATTCAAGGTAGTCACCTTTTATTCCATTTTTTAACTTAGATACGCTGGTTATAAGGGCGGCAATTCATCGCTTTTAATTATGATGAAGACTCCAAATTAAATAATATATTCATATATATTCAGGATAAACATGACTTTTAAGCGAATAAAATAAATATTTATTATCTTTCATTGCCATGATCCTAGCCCTTTCACAAATGAGTGTTACTATTGAGAATATATATGTGCGTATTCACCCCATAAAACATCATTATTTCTGTGTTTATTGCAAGAATATTCTTGTCTTGTAAATAATATTATTGCTGTGAGTGCATTTTCTCTCTGGCTCAATGGTTTTCTGTATAAGTCGATTAAGCTTAGTGATTTGCTGTCCTGAAGTTTTTCATTTCACTAATTTTAGTCGTGAAATGACAGATATCTACAAGTTGTAACCATCATCACTGAAGTTATTATTTTATGGTTTTTTACAGATCATTTCCATTTGTAATGTAAGTATATTAGAGTCAATATTGAGTAGTATGGCGAATAGTGCTGAATAAATGAATTTAACTCTTTTTAAATGATTTTTAGATCAAAAGCTGTTGAAAAATTTATATTTTAAGTATTCACATACAATTCCCAAGGTTAATATTAAATGCTGTTTTGTGTAAGTATTAAGTTAAAATTCATTATCACCATGTTAAATAATAAATTATGGTTGAGAACTGAAATATTTGCAAATCCAATAAGCTGCTGGCTAGATTATACAGTCTTATGTACAAATGTGCCGATATCAAATGCACATTGGTTGTCTGCTGTCAGAGTGGAAGTTGGCAATTGGACAGCGTCCTCCAGGAGGTGCCAAAAACCTTGTGAACCAATGACGAAAGTTATATAAACACACGTGTTTTGAATTCTAGCTTGTGCTAAAATGAATCCGCGAATTCTTCAGGTCTCTACGTATTGATTACTATGGGGTAACCGACCGTTGGGTCCAATTATTCTGTTAGCTCTGCGTTTAAAGTACTAATCATTATTTTTTATTGTTACGTGAATTTGCTTAATGCATATAGGCGAAATTTATTTAAGACTGAGTGTGCATCATTGCCATGTTTACCAAAAGGTGAAACAAAAACATGGCATCTGGGAGCAATTGGCGCTTAAGTGCAGATACAAACGAGCACCTCTATTTACATTACTGCCCTTGCATTACGCAACAGTAACCACACACTGTCAAGAATAACGGTAATGCCATTTATAAGCTCAGAAAGGCCCAACACCTACCACTCGGGAAATCCATTAGAGTATCTAAAACTCCACAGTCATTCAATTCATTTCATAAAGACCTCATTCTCCATAACATACACGTCAAATGTCCTGAAAGACACCCGAAACATTTATTTTTGCATATAGTTGTCATACAATGCACTGTTCATTGCAGACACTGTGTATTGCAGACGAAGATAGCGTTACACCTTACAAGTCGTAGTGCTGATTTACTATATTTCGCCCCATTCCAAGCGGCCGAATAAAGGGACCTGTTCCGCTCATTTTCGAGTCTGTTGATTTGCCATAAAAAATATACGTAAATTTCGCCAGTTCATTTGAAAACAGAATCAAGTGAACAGTCTTCCATGCCTTGCAACAGCCTGTGCTTGTTTACCAGCCGTTGCCATAGTGACAAGTTTTCTCACGAGTGGAGTGCCATGTTTTATTCCCAAGGGAAACCGTTGCAGGCCGGAAGATACTGTGAGTCCTGGCTAGCAATATACAATACTGTTTTCATTCAAAACATTATTAAATGTCAGGGCATTTCTTAAATTATTTCTCTTGCGAGATAAACTTCAAGCATGTATATACACTAGTCTAACTGTTATGACTCAACTACAGTTTCGATTAGGCATGGACGACTCTTTATTATGCAATAAACTGAATGAAATGAAGTGACTACATCACGCACAAAAAAGTTGAATAAAAATGGTTTTATCACCATGGCAGTAGTCGATGAATGAATAGTTGAAGGCGATGCATGTAAATGACTGATAATTTAGATTGCTGCCAAATGCATTTGCCAAATCCACGTACCTTTAATCGTTATCCCCTTCTTGCAGCGCTGCAAACTGTAAAGTGTAATACGAGGTTCGAACCTGGGAACTTGTGTTCCAGACGCGCCTCAGTGAGCTCACAGGTCTCGCCATGTAGACACATTAGAACGGGACTATCAGTCTCGTACTTTCCAGGGGACCGAGCGAGGTGGCGCAGTGGCAACACACTGGACTCGCATTCGGGAGTACCCGGGCTCGATTCCCGGTCCGGCCATCCTAGTTTCGGTCCTCCATGGGACGACGCCCTTCTCGAAGGGCGCGGCAGCAATGCAAGTTAACAAAATATTTCAAAAACAAATGTATCAGACAAAGCCACATAGTGTAAGGATATCTGGCAGAAAAACACACATGAATTCTCTGATGACATTTCAATATTTATTTAGTATAAAATACTAATTGAATCATTTGAATGATATTCAGGACAAAATACGACAATTCAAGGTATTGGCATCCGTATTATTTTGGGCAAACAAAGTGACCTTGCATAACATATTTTATATTTTATAAATTACAATATTGGAGAAAACTATATATTTTAACTGTTATAAACATTCCAAAGTTAATGGGATAAGTACATATATCATATATATTGCTTATGTGATTAGTCTTTCAGGCTAAATACCTTTACTAAGAAAGCCAACTTTCTCTCGAAAGTTTATATCACTCCTAAAGTCTCACAAAAAAGTTTTCAACTACAAATATTTATACATTTCGATTATTATTACAATGTTAGATTTCACTCAAAACTGAATTTTCTGAACGAGTGTTCCATTATTTATAGGTCTTTCTCGAACATTTATTCACACTCATCTATTTTCCTAACCTTACTAATATTTTACTAGCAAAGTGGATTACATCTTTTAAAAACATTACTGTATTTCAGCATTGAAACAGTAATCGATAATTCTCTAGTTTTATACCACTAGTGGCTGAGTTACTAAAACAATTTTTTTAATTTCCATTAATCGTGTTTGATCACAAAATGAGTGTTACTTCCAGCATTAAAAGGTTGTACAAAATTTCTAACAGCCAATTACCAAGAAATTGTATCTTTAAATAAATTTTAAAACTCCCTGTCTTTAAGGACGGACATATCAGCAATCTTGCCTGTTTTCAGACCTGAAAGGTTAAGGTTACATTTAAGGTGAAATACTTAACTGGTAGAGGTGAAATACTTAACATCCAGGCGAATGCTGGGATGGGTCACAAACAAAGGCCATTGCCGATTCCTTCCCAATCCTTCCCCAATCCCCCTTCTCTGTGCTACATTCGCCGTCTCTAATGACCTCGCTGTCGACGAGACGTTAAACCCAATTACTAGGGATACACGATTTGCGCGAAAATATTTCCGCTCATGCTAAATTTCAATACCCTACGAACGTGCCAGCAGTTTCCTTTTGCTTATTGGCGGCGTGTGTCTGTGAGAAACATTTTCTTAATTGACTGGCCAATAAGAATTAAGTTATTCCGATACTGTACGGCTCTGATTCGGGGACAGACATTTAACACGCGTAACAACTAGAGCACCCACTCACAAAAGTGTATCTGAGATAAAGTGTTTTGAATTACAACAGGTCGTGAAATATTTTCGCGAAATTCGTGTGCCCCTACCAATTACCTACCTACTTTTCCGGTGGAAAAGGCCCGAAAATTGAAAATCTCTGGAGGGGCGATAGCTTGAAACGGAGCTGGCCCGAGTGTGCCCACGTGCGAAATTACGTTTCAACAGTTCGCGCGGGGATCAGAGCAAAAGCTCGCCCTGCTACGACTGTTCACGGGCAGCGAGGGAGCTGAGAGGGAAGGACTCCTATGGCTCCATCGTTAAGATAAAGGGGAAGTGTTCCACATATCCCATCCGAGATTGGAGCGTAACTGAGAGTGGAGTTTGGATGTTGGGAAGGTTCCGTTCGGTGGGGAAGTGTGACAAGCTGTCCGACAGTGGAGTGTAGGGTGGCATCAAAACTAGATTTCGTTTTAGGAACACTCGTATAAAACAACTGTCCACCAGAGAAGGTTTTCGGCAGGGAAAGGCGTACGTCCGGGCAACGCTACATTATTTATCAATAGGGACGTGCAAAATTCGCGTTTTTATTTGTCACCAGGCTTAACGTCACGGTACTGTATATACTCGGGCCGGCGTCATTTCTCCAGTGGCTGCTGCATAGATGCGAAGTCCCACCCTTTCTGACTTGACTGCGCGTGATTGGATCATATAATTGAGAAGTGTTTAATTATTGGCACAGTGTTACCCGGGGCGTGTCAATTAAAGCATGGTCCAATGCCACACCTACTTCAAAGGTAGAAGTTTTTTTAAATTTAACGTGTCCCGCATTATTTACGCAAATATTGCAAGTCTTTATTTATCAATAATTCCTTTCTCCTTGAAAACCAAACTCCCACGGATATAGTTTCAACGTTCCGCTGGTGTTAACGGCATCTTACAAGAACACCATAGACCATTAACAGTACTTTTCCTGCTAACAAATTCAGCATTGTTTAATCACACAGAATGACACGCCGGATTCAAAATAATTTCGGGTTTCACTGCCTTCATTTTGCTATTGTCGCTTCCAGAAATCTGTGAACTTCAATTAGCGGGTTCAGCGTTAATCTATGAAACTCGCTTTCTTAAATTAGAGACAAGCATTTGGTAGAAAATACACTAGGCCAAAAAATAAGATGAATGACCAGTAAACCACTGGATCAAACATATATTTTTCAGAAAGGTAATTTAGCCAATATCACTATAGCCTTTTGTTAAAATTTCTCTCTAGAAATTAAGTGGGCTAAAACAAGTTCGTTAAAGGATGGATGACTTAATTAAATAATGGAATTATTTATAATTTTCTAATTTTATTTACGTTAGCTAAAAACAAAATTCTCTCGACTCGAAATCTCGCAATAAACTGATGTCACGCACTGTTTCCAATTAATTAAATCAATGAAAACAATAATTACCACAAAGAAATCACTGAAATAAAATATTTAAAAATCAGTTCCAGTAAAGATTGTATCAACCTATTCAAATTTGTTATAAATTATGCGTCCATATTTCACAGTTCCAAGTCGGACTGCTTGCACGGTAGCAGCCCGTAGTATTAGGTCCGCTGCCACAGGATTTCGAGACAATCGTTATAAGTGAAAGACGAAGCTGTTATAAAATCCTTTATTATACTAATGACCATATAGAACCAAACATACCCACTTACACATGATCGCAGTCAACATACCATTAGAATATGACTGTAACTTGAGGATGTTAGGACCACCTAGACCACAGGTATTGGATTACATTTATCACATTTCAGTAAAGTCCCAAATCCACCGGAACATCCCAAACACATAATGTGTATTTCCCGATCACATGTTAGCATTTTATTGTTATATACTTTTCTACAATTTGGTTTATATAATCTCCTAACCTAACAAACCCCTTCGGGCTCGGGAAGGGTGAATCGCTGGTTTGCTTGAGTCACTGTTCTGATTGAATCACAGCAGCTGTTGTTTGCTCTTGGGCTAGGAAAGTAATAGTTGGTTTTTCGTTGTCTGAAAAAAAAAAGGGTTATTAAATTACAACCACAACACGCCACAAGTGTGTATTGTCCCTATATTCTCCTTACAGGTGAATATGTTTACTGTCAGTGGTCACATTATTTATGCTGTTAGTATTCTTAAGTGTGTTACAGTGACACAAGGAAATTAGTGATTCGCCCACCCTGACCCCGAAGGATTGTTTATAGGTTAGGAAATTATATAAACCAAAATGTACTGAACAAAACAAAATATCCAAGAAGTAGTAATAGCTCATATAGTGTATATCGTAATATTGTTTGTGCAGATTATTATGTCACAAAGGAGGACGCTACATTTTGTAGAAAGCCTGTCAGTGTTGAAGAAAGTTATATGTTGTTGTCATCAAAATTTCGATTTGTCTATAGGATATGACAGCAAAAACCGGTAGTGGAATGTCAGAGTTTGGTTTCTTTCGTAAACACCACAACATGCCTGCGCCAAGCGTGAAGGAAATTTCATAATTCGATCCTAGAGACATTATATGTTGGGCGTATGTACCCATTCAAGAAGGTGTAATAAATCAAACACCAGTTATAACAATTCGTGGAATTCCTGTCTTGTATACATGTAAGAAAAATAAAATGGAATTAAGATATGAAATATAGTTGTATACGATATTTGTTGGTACAACAGGAGATGTTAGAATACTTGGCCACGTCGAAATTGTATATATGGTTTAATGTATAATAAAGAATTTACTGTGGGTCCAGAGTTTCACTTATAACACTTGAATCCGCTAATAATTCAGGTCTCTACCTTTAAATATAGATCTGACCAATTCGTTGATTAATTTTGGGACAAGTTAGAATTCAAAATATGTGCATTTATATAACTTTAGCCATTGGTCCACACGGTGCTTGACACCTCCTGGAGAACGTTGTCCAATTGTCGCCTTCTACTGTGATGGCAGGCAACCAACGTATAGTTGATATCGACATATTTGTACATAAGACTGTAGAGTCTAAAGAACAGGTCATTGAACTCACGAATTTTTCAGGTATGTATTCATAACTGTTTAGGTCAGATCCACTGTGGTTGGCTGCAGATCCACTTTTGTGATTCGATGAGGAGAGATCCACAAGTGTGGTTGGATGATTTACGTGTCACTCAGTTTAGGTGTCTGCCCGCGAATCACAGACTTAGAACATTGAGTATCCTTACTCTGAGTAGCCAGCAAAGAAGAAAAATGTCTTCTAGCATAGACACGCTGCCAGTAAGTAGGGACACTTCATTTTCGCGAAAATATTTCCCATCTAGATGCATTTCAAAACTGTTTAACTCAGATCCACGTTTGTGATTAGATGATTTACTTCCGACGTGTCTTCCCACGAATCAGAGATATGCACAGTTGGATTAACCTAATTCTGATTGGTCAGTCAAGTGAAGAAACTTTTCCTCCCGATGATAAGCGGCCAATCACGTAAAGGAAAACAGATGGAAGGCTCTTATGGTATTGAAATCTATCCTGCTTGGAAATATTTTTGCGAAAATCGGGTGTGCGTACAAATAAGCAAAATAAAACGGGTTATTTGTCCGTAAGGTATTGAAATCTAAGAGGTGCTGAAATATTTTCTCAAAAACCAGGTGTCTCTACTGATATAGGCTGTTCACGATAAAGTGAGGACTTTTTAAGGCTCTTCCAAAAGGCATTTACCTCTAATAAATGTGTCTTATTGCAGACTCATGCATTAAATTTCGATGTTTGTGAAATGTAAACACTGTGTTTATTGGTGACATTGCAATGTTTATAATAAAAAGCAGCAGGAAGATGGAAATTAAATGAAAGGAAAAAGCTATAAGGGGCTTAAAAAATGCTCACTTTAACCGTGAACAGCCTATAACTACATTCTAATCTCCATCCACCTAGATCAGCAGCTTATTCTTTAGAGCTTCAATAAATATTTCTGTATTAAAACTGCTTAATAATTTTGAGGAATAGATAAATAAATTCATTATCTGGGGCTTTTGCCTGTAATTTGTTTTGTCTCTAAGTTATAAATAAATATAACTTTTATTTCTGGACCATTTTTCAATTGAAATTCCAATAAATATTCTTCAAGCAGTACAGGAAAGTGGAGCACATAGTTACTGTTATTTTGACGTCATGAATGTGGAGAGTCACGTTTAAAGTCCCATAAGGACGCGATACTGAAGGAAAGAAGGCATCCTAGTTTCGTGCCTTGTGGATAGGGACGATAAGGCATGCGAGGCGCGTGCCTAAGTCGCCCTTAGAGCTTCTGACACGTAAACACTCCAGCTAATCGGTGCACGTAGCTTGAGCACGCTGTCAGGCTGATAAGGGGGTTGGGGCGGGGAATTTCTTACCTCCACACGACCGCCACATAAAGCAAATTTGATACCAAAGCACGGAAGAAATTTTATGTTTTAGTTTCCTCCTAGGGCCACTTCTTTTACCGCGGAAAGATTTACGTAGAGGTTAGAATTAAATATCCTACATGCACACGCTAGAAGACTCTTTAGTGGGACAGTGTTTATTCGTCCCTCCCAGTGTCTGATGATCAGCCAATAATGAACACTGCACAGTGCAGTAGGCGTATCCTAATTAGTGTAGACCAGTAGGACACTGGCAGCGGCAAATATCGCACACGCACTTCTAGTTTGTCTTCAATACAAGTAGGAGTTTGCAGACTTTAATGTGTTAGATAGAATCTCTTTACGAATTTATGTGGTGTTTTCTTGTGATGTGGGGGTACATATCCTCTGATTGGCTGGGCATAGCACTGGGAACGGGCCTTTTGCCTGATTGGCTACTGCTTGCATGCTGGGCTGTCTACTGGCGAGTTGCGGAATAAGCCGCTGTTTCCTTATACATTCTAAAAAATGTTTTGCACTTTTACGAGAAAAACCCTGGGAAACCCAGTTGCAAAAAAACTCTCTTGAAACACTACAGATTTCTTGTAATTTCTGCAGAACATAATTTGTAATATCAAAAATATAAGCATTTTATTACAACTTGTATTATTGAGAAGTGTGCATAATATTATTGTTTTCTATAAAACAAATGTGATGAATAAATAACAGAGTATAACTAAAGAAATAAATATGTTCCAAAATATAACTTACGGAAAAATTACACTTTGCCAGCGCCACTTTACCACAACCTTTGTGTTTTTAGCACGTACCCGTGATTACCAGGCCAACGCGACTTACGATATTTGCACTTATTTTACAGTAAGTACCTACAAAATAATATGAAGATATTTCATCAAGAAAATAAATGTTTATTTAATTTTAACCCATTTTACCCAGTGCAGACAGTTGTGTACATTACGCAATTGCATGTAGTTTTTGGTCTGCACTGCACACTGCCAAGCTCAATTACCAATTATCACACCTGTCGGTAAATGATTCGCAAACTATTATAGTGGTCTAGGTTATAATTGGTTCATATTTCTGTAGCCGAACATATAGCCCACATTTCATTGGCTGCGACAACGAAACGTAACGTCGAATGAAGTTCAGTACGCAACATAAAATTTTTTGTTCGCAATGCTTGAAACCGTAAATTAAAGTGGGTCTGAAAGAGTTTAGAGTTCTGTTGTTGAGTTGAAATATTTATACGGCTCTTAGCAACGAGGTATTGAGAGCCGAGGTATTGTTCTGTGTAAACAAATAACGAGTAATACGGTCAGGTTTTATTGAAATACTTAGTCGTTTTATTATGAAAATGTGAGCTGTTTTAAGTGTATTACGTTATTCCAACCTGTAATACATTTTTTCTTACACGCAACTACATTTTACTTCAGCCACAGTTTTTGCACACTCAGCTACATACGGTTTTAAGTTTTTGATTGTCCGCAATTTTCCTGAAGTTCATGGATTCAGGTAAATATGGTACAAACATTAATTGAGGTCTATTTTCCCACAATTATGAAAATGCATTTAACAGTACAAAGATATTTCTTGTAACACTCGTTTTTAAAACTACAAGAGCCGTGTTGGCACCGCAAAAGTATACCTACACGATGTCGAATGATACGGGGGCCGCAGTGGCTGAGTGGTTAGCCTGCTCAACTTCCACCAAGGCGAACCGGGCTCGATCCCCTGCCGGGCCACTCCCGGACCCTCGCGCCCGGGAATCCCACCGGACGATGCCGTTGGCCGACCGGGATTCTCAGAGATCCCCCGCCTCCCCCGCACCAGCACTCGGCGCTGCCTCATACTCACCTCAATCACCATCATTGGCTCTCAAGACCTCGTTGTTAAGAGCCGCCCAAATCTCTTCATGCTTCACTTTAATGATACGGACTGGAATTAGAAATACGTATAAACTATGCAGGATTACCAAACGTGGCCAGTAATCCGCAAACTAACTGAATCCACTACTGTTGTTTATTATCTGAGATTTTTATTGTCTTCCTATACTGCATGCGTGCGATTTAAACTATGGGTTATTGGTAATTAATAGACAAATTAAATTGTGTAAAATTATTTTTTAAGTTTGTTTTCTCACGTCAGTGTTTTGTTATGGTTGTCTTCTTGTTGAATTTGTTGAAATCTCAAAATTTGATTAGTAAATTCTTTCATTCCCCCGTCCCCATTTTTTTTTCAGACTGGACAAAAAATATCCCAAAATGTTTTATTTTGTAGCAACGTTAAATTAACTGTAATATTTTTATTTATTGGATTTTAAGCTAGTGCACACTTATTTACCCTCCCACTTCAAGGACAGGTCTCATATTAATTAACGCCATATTTCATTGCAATAACGTCGGCACTGCTTGTGGAAGAGATAGCAGGCAATTTGTAACGCACAGTTTGTGTAAGTTGTCGAGATAAGAATCGGTCTTGTTGTAAAAACGGGATTGATTAATCTTATCACCTACCTCGTGAGCTGCCCAGAATAACTGATTTAACATTATGGAACCATCGAAATTTCAGCACATGCTAACACGTTTAGTTATTTCCTTATTGAACTGTATGACAAAATCATTTTATCTTGCGTTAATATTGAATTGCCTACTGTTTTATATAAATGATAATATTAATTTAATTGTATTTATGGATTAAAACCAAGAGGAACATGATCGATTGGTAGATACCAGAAGAATTCACGGATTTATTTTGGAACGAGCTAGAATTCTAAACAGGTGCGTTTATATAATTTTAGCCATTGATCCAAGCGGTGTTTGACACCTCCTGGAGAACGATACCCAGTTGTCGTCTTCCACTGTGACAGCAGGCAACCAATGTGCATCCGATATCTGCATATTTGTACATAATACTGTAGAGTACAGCCTGCAGGTCATTGAACTAGCCAATTTTTCAGGTCTCTTTATAATCAACGAACTACAATATGCGAGTACTGTCCACGGTAAAATGAGTAGTTTTGAAAGCCCTGCTTAAGATCCACTTGTATGCACGTTTTGCTTTCTTCCGCCTTGTGTAAAATTAACATTGCCATGCACCTCATCACTTTATTCGTGCATCGGTCAATTGAAACTGTGAAATTATTGCAAAACTCAATATTTTACAAATCTGCTCATTTTCACACACCGATGCATTAACCCATTCAGGCCCAGTGTGCACACTTGTGTACATTACGCACATGAAGGTAATATTTGGTCTGCATTGCACACTGCGAAGCTGAACCACCAATGGTCCTACCTGTGGGTAAATTATTCGTAAACACTCTTACTGGTATAGCTCATGATTTGTTCATATCACTGTAGCCGAACATACAGCCTGCAGCTCACTGACTCTGACAAAGAAACAAGTGTTGTGTCGACTGAAGTACAGCACGCATCATAAAATGTTTTCTTTGCAACACCTGAAACCGGAAATTAAAGTGAGTCTGAAAGGGCTAAAAGAAGACAGAAAGCAAAAGTAATTATTAAAGTTAACACAAATGGTTTCCTAATACTTCCTTATTCGCAGTTATATACGGAACTACTTTCCATTCATCGTTACCAACTTTATTGGGCGCATGTCACTTTGTGCGCCCGGTAAAATATATGCAGGCAGGAGCAGTGTCTTTTTTCTAAGGTTGATTTCAAAAGTGCTCACTTATTCCTGAAGAGCCTTTAAATTGTCTTGACCGGCCAGCAACATGCTGGATAGCCGTTTCCCAATCAGCGCTTGGCAGCCTACGCGTCAGTTGACAGCCCAGCCAAAAGGAAACCTTTCCAATGACGCAGTGGCCCAACAGACACAAAACACGTTTCCATTACTTTGCGCGACCGATCAGAGATCGAGTACGCCCATGTCAGAGAGAGAGAGAGAGAGAGAGAGAGAGAGAGAGAGAGAGAGAGAGAGAGAGAGAGAGAGAGTTAAGCGTGAATGAGTGAAACGATTTGGGCGGCTCTTATCATCGAGGTCTTGGGAGCCGATGAGGGCGAAGCGAGGGGAGTAAGGAGCAGTGCAGGAATGAAAGGGCCGGGGGAAACGGGAGATTCCTGAGAAAACCCGCCGACCAGTGTCATCGCCCGGCGCGATTCCCACACGCGAAAATGCGGTAGCGACCCGCGCGTTTCGCTTACGTGAGAGGCGAGTTATTTAACAACTACACCATCGTGGCGCCTTTCCTTTATTTTATTTCAGCGCAAAGTACCGAAATGGCGTGCAGCTAAGTCATCTCGTACACTAACCCTATAATTTTACAAAGGGGAAAGTCTATCGCAAGCTTCAATACAGCTGTTAGTACTATTTTTGCATTCATTTCATAAGCATATTATTTACAGTCCCGTAAGTTTTCCCTTGAATATAAGGAACATTTGAAGAGTGTAGTGTTTAGTTTGTACACGTCAGAATAGGACGTGTGGTGATTGTAACATAATTACATTTCACACCGTCGCTTAAACCACATTGTAAAAAAAGTGTAAATTTAAACATACACAATTGTGGCAATTTTACATTTTGTATGTGTAATTTGTAAAAACAACTACATTACGTGTTATTTTATGCAAATGTTCTTAATAATCCAAAGAGTACTACATGTGTTTGGTGAAAATACATGAACGTATACCTTGATAAAGACAATGTTGGTGTTAATTTGAACATTTTGAAGTATGTGTAAATATACACCCACTCACTGTATTAAAACTTTAAGTTATATATTTTTACTCCTACTCTAATGTTCCTGTGAATTCAAATACTACTACAAGTGTTCGTTGAAAACATGTTACCTAGCGGTAGTGAGTAGAACTTCTTTGAACTTGTTTTGTGTGTTCAAAAGGAAATCTTAGCCCCCGCTTATGGAATATTCAGGCTTTTGTATGTAACTACGTATTCTATAATTTAAGTCAATTTTTACCCACATTTGAAGATAACTTTTATAACTCTGTTAAACTACCAAGTAACAAAACGTTGTAAAATAACATGAAAATTATTTTTAAAATATGCATACAAGTATGTGAATTAACATGAGGCAGTTGTAAAAGAACAAATGCTGAGGAAAAAATTGCTTAGTAAAAACCGTGAAAAATGTACATAAATTGTGTAGTTACATTTACAGTGTATCTGCGATTTCACTTTTTTTGTTAGTGAGCACATACACAGTGGTTAAATTATAATTGCGATTATTGTGTAAATTTACTTGCCGTGGAGAGAAAATGCACGAATGTTGCATTTTATTTTCTCCTACATAGCAATTTTAATTTTACGCCATTCTATGTAAAGTTAGTTCTAAAAAGTGTATGTTATTTTACTAATTCGTAGTCTAAAATTACTTGGACTCAGAGTAACAAACAATGACATATGTAGATGTAAAATTACACTAATGTCAGTGGAGACACTGCTGCCACATACATTTAGTGTAAAATTACACTTTTTTTTTTACAGTGAATGCATTTAAACAAATAAATCATTACGATCACAACAGTTTGAAACACGTTGCCCGGAAATGCTATTTCCAATGTGTACAATGTCTAGAAAGTACCGTTCCTCTCTCATATGAATAATGTTTATAGTACTTTCAGAGAATCTGTGCATGTGAAAAAATAACAAGTTAAAAAAAAAATTATCTTCAGCATATATTAAGTACCAGATGTTCGGATACCTTAAACCCTAAAGTCCCGTTTGTAATTAGTAATATTTCCAGAGACGAATTGTGTGATGAAAAATAAAGAAATGTAAATTTTTTTTATTTTTAATTATTTTTTTTTAGAGAACGTCGTGTGTTTCTTTTTACGAATGCGCACGAATTTACATTCTTTTGCATCCGCTTTGAACTATCTTGTCAGCCGCATTGTTCTCCGAAGTGTAGATCTCGCATTCGCCTCTAAACCGCGAGGAGCAATGCAGCATAGCCGACGGCGAGTTGGAACCTGGGACTCGCCGGACCTTGCAATGCGTCATCGAGCTGCGCTAAGGAAGAAGTGTGGCTGCAGCATAAACAACATATATTATATCTATAATTTATACATTAGTTTATATAGTACAAGTGTTATTCCATTTATCAATGCGTAACACGGGATATACAGAGTGAAATTTCTCGACGTGGCCACTATCTCTTCGTATGGCTAGACTATTGGCGGAGGAAAATGGCGACACTGTGAATTGTTAATGTGTTGTATAAACAGGCTGGCGTTTGGAAATATTACTCGCTTAAAGGAAAATTATTTTAAGTATAAAAACGACTGTTAAAAGATGAGAAAATTCGTTACATAGCAGTCCCATCTAATAGTCCATTTAAATAAATTTCACTCTGATGTACGTAACGAAATATATAAAAGACTATACTTACAATGAGTTTTTAATAAATACAGTAATTGCAATTTGTCTATAAAATTGCGTTAGTCATAAACAATGAATCTTAAATAATAAAATAAATATATTTTTTTGCAGGAAAGCACAGATATCCGTTACCACTAGTGAAGTAAAGTGCTTCGTACACAAAAACAGTGGAGCCTATATCCTTATTATTAGAATGATAGAATCTACCCATTTAATAAGTTTGATTATTGCATGCAGTAAGAAAAGTGTTTTTATTATGAGAAGTATAAAAATACTTGTCAGCCAAGCCCCGCACCCAAAACATATTTGTTTACGCTCTTGGAGAAACGCGACATAAGCACTCGGCCATTTCTACACTTCCGAAATCGATTTAAGATACAGGAATATAACGTTCATGCCTCCTAATGTGTGTTGATACAATTAGAATCATATCATAATGTCCAGCATGTATTATAATCTTTTATATGTTGTGTACTAAGTTTAAGAAAGACGGAACCATTAGGTTTATGCCCATTTACAATAAATATGGTCACCATGATTCTCTCCGGCCATCTTGAAACGTAGCTTCCCGATCTGTAAATCAGCTTTCTACAACACATTAGCTGTTGAGTTCTCTCGATTGTTTTCTCTCGAGAATCGAGGAATCATCATTAACCTAGAAAACCAAACAATGTAAATATTACGAAAATCGTTATTTCACGATCCGAGCTGTTTTTCGAAAATATTTGAATAGCGCCCCTGAAACAGTAAATTAATTTGGGTCGGAAGGGGTTACGTAACCAACAGACTACTCGGAAAGTCACGCAGCCAATAATCAAAGGGAAAATGCGAGTTCTCTCCTAGTCTTGTTGAGTTTAGCGGATGTAGAGCTCATTCTACGAAAACTACATGTCCCTTACAATTGTTAATATTTTGTCAGCTCTGCCATGCGCATAGTAAATCTTTGGGTAAGCCCATTAAAAGTGCGGTTAGCAGTATCCTATACGGTTAGTTCGAGTGCATTGAGACCTGCTCAATTTACAGGAATTTCTGCTTTTGAATTAAATATTCTTACCAAATTATTAGGACCACCAGCTAGTATCCAGAGTAACCACCCATCGCAGAACGGACAGCAGCTAGACGAGCTGGCAGTGACTCAGCCAGGTGCTGATAGGTCTACACTAGTATCTGGAGCCAGGCTGTCTGCTGTGAGTCCCACAACTGTTGAAGGGTATATGGCGGAGGAGACAGACGGCAAACATGATGATAGAGGTGGTCCTAAATATGTTCGATTGGATGGAGATCGGGGTGGTTTGGAGCCCAGGGAAGCACTTTGAAGTATCGATCCTGATCTTCCTGCCACGCGTGAAAACTTCTAGTCGTATGGTAAGCGCATTATCGTGCTGGAAAATCCCATTTTCCCGAGGAATGACAATCATTATGTACGGATGGATGTGATCGCCGAGGATGGATTCACAACCAAATCGATCCGGAGTGCCTTCTACACGGATGATGGGACCTAGAGAATACCACGAGAACATTCCCCAGGCCATACGACCACCCCTACCACCTTGTGTTCGTCCAGCAATGGATGGAGGGTGTCGGATCTTCAAAGTTTCTCGCCGGACACGCTGACGCCCATCCGTTTTATGCAGGTGAAACAGTGACTTATTGGAGAAGGCTACCCGTCGCCCATCCGCAGCGGTCCGGTCGACATACTGTCGGGCAAATTCCAGTCGTTTTCGTCGATGCACCTATTTTAGAATGGGTGCAGTTAGCCTCCGTCTACTCTGGAGCCGCATTCGCAGGAGGGTTCACTGAATTTTTGCCGCTAGACACGTGTCTGGATGCCCTCTGGTTCATTTGGACAGTGAGCTCTTCCACTGTAGTCAGTCGGTTGGTCTTCACGCACAGTCTAGTCGACGTTCACCTCGGACATCAATGGCGCTTGGAGCTCCGCAGTTCCCACGACGGCTATTCCCAATAGCGCCATTCATCCACCCACGATACGACTTTACCACACACACACACACACACGTGAGCAGCTAACAGATGTCGCTGTTTCCGAAATGTTGCCCCATTGGCACGAAAGCCGGTGATCATCCCTTTTTGCAACTCGGTTAAATAGCTTCCCTTACCCATAACAGCAGAAAGCGCACTGTGTACAGCCAGCCTGTCAGTTGTATTATATAACCGCTTCACCAGCCTACGTCATGGGATACGACTGCAGATCGACTTCTAGCAGGCGGTCATAATAATGCAATTCGATTGTGTATAAACTACGTAGGCGAATTCCTTGAAAATGGCAGTACACAAAGTGAAAACAAAAAGACCACTCTCATGGTTGATTTTTTTTTTTTCGATGTAGTTCGTAGTTGCAAAGCCGATTGTGCTTTTACGTCGTCGTATTATAAAACGGAAGTAGAAATAGTGCGACAAACGTATATATATTTTCACAACACCGCACCGTGACAGTGATGTGCTTTTTGTGCTAACAATAACGTGGTAAATCACATATAAACCAGGCACTCGGTTTTCCATTAAAAATATATTCTGCAATATTTGCAACTAAATTAGCGTTTCACATCTACGTTTAAAGAGACGGCATACAGCAACGTTATGAAATTAGAACTACTAGTCGTTCCTTAAAAAGTGAATTCGCTACAAACTTGTGGCTTATATTACAGAAACCTGAATTATTTTTTTCTTTTTGTTTTAGAATATTTTAATGGACTGTTAAAAAATATAAAAATATTTCCTTAATAAGTGATATCATTTTCCGCCGACTTTAATGAAATATATTTATTTCCACTCAAACGACATAATACCTACATAAATTCTCGCCCAAAGACGGAAATAGCACAGAGTACTTTAAAAAGAGGTGAAATAGTCGCTTATTCCGCGAACTCCATCCACACACGCTAGCAAAATGGCGTCACTGATCAGCAACATTGCTGTACGCTAGAAACCCAGCCAATGGGGAACCGATTACAGCGAACGGTAGCCAATCAAAAATAAGGGAGATTCGAAGAGCCCGCAGAGTCAATTAGCGAAAGCACACTCGACCACCCCCCTAAAAAAAACCTTCATCAAAGAAACCGCATCACAAAAGACCTGAGGGGCCTCGGTTGCTGAGCTGTTAGATTGCTCGCCTCCCACCAAGGTAATCCGGGTTCAATCCCCGGCCTGTTTACTTCGGATTCTCGCATGTGGGAATCTTGCCGGACGATGCCGTTGGACTGCGTATCTTCTCGGGGATCTCCCGTTTCCCCCGCCCTTGCATTCCGGCGCTACTCCATACTCATCTCAATCACCCTCATCGGTTCTCAAGACCTCGATGTTAAAAACCGTCCAAATTTCTTCACTCACTCACTTGAGGCCTGATGAATTCGCGTTTTCATTTTGGCACAAGTTAGAATTAAAAACACCGGCTTTAGTCATTGGTTCACACGGTATTGACACCTCCCGTAGAACGGTGTCCAATTGTTGCCTTCCACTGTGACAGCAGACAACCAATGTGCAGTTGATATCGGCATATTTGCACATAAGACTGTAGAGTATAGCCTGCAGGTCATTGAACTCGCGAATTTTTTAGGTATCTAATCATAACTAAAGTAGTAGCGTTGTGTACGAACCACAAATAACGGCATTGGGTACTGAGCCTGGCAGTTTACAGTACACTGTGAATGAATTACTATTTTATTTGCATTATTTCTATGCACAAGCTAATTAATCCACCCTTAATTACTGTAGTTTATTAGAAATAATATTTGTTAAATTTGAGATAATAATTGTATTGACAATTTATTTCTTGGCCACATTAAGGGCTTTCCCTTATACTACAACTGATTTTTTGTGCACTGTAAAAATCTACTTTATAGTCAATTCTGCATCTGTGATCTATGTAAGTATTTGATATTTTCGCAACACTTCATATACCACTGTAAACTTCAAATAAGCTAGTAAACGAACGAAAAATATCAGCGCGGCTGCTTCTCTCCATTTAATCCCACATTGTATGTGCTATTCACGGTAAAGTGGGCACTTTTTGAAACCCTCTCATTTGGAATAGTAGTCAATAAATATATTGTATTGTAGCCTATACATTAACTTTCGAGTCCGGTGAAATATGTACATTTTGTGTATTTATTTTAAAATGTCGCAGAAGGATAAAAAATGGCTGTTAAGAAAGAAGTAACAAGGGCTTGAAAAGCGCTCACTTTATCGTGAACAGTCCATAAATGTCTGGCACTTATCCTTCAACGCGGTGTTGATTATTCTCGCTCGGTTCGGACTTCCACTACAGATGACAATGGTCCAAGCCAGATAAGTGTTTGTAAAAGTAAGAAAAGCCTTTCATTTAGAGCTTCGCTGGAGTTTTACTAGGGAAGTATAGAAATTTTAAAGAAGTCTGAATATATTAATTTTCATAATACTGTATGCATGAGTCTGCTCCAGAATCTGTGTAGTTTTACCACGTTTTACCTTCGAAAGGTGGCATACTGGACAAATTTGGAGAAACCACAAATTATTTCTTAAAACGTGTCCGTTGCCTTTGCGAGATTACTATTTTAAACGACTACTTTTCTCCTATCCATTTTGAAAATAGTTGTAAAATATGTTTTAGGGGTTATTTTTTACGGATGATTTGGGATAACGTGATGGCTATTGAGGAGTGTAGTGACCAGAGGTAGTGAAATTTCTCGAAAGATTTCAAGACGAGTTACATTTCTAAAAATTATAGGGTCGTTCACCTATCCTTATTAACGGAATTACTTTCTGACAAGGTTAACTGCCTGCACACGAATAACGAGGAGCGCAACCGATGTTGACAAACATTCTGAGTGGCTCGGTCAAATATGAAAACTATTTCTCAAGCAAACAGCAACTAGTGAGAATAGACAAACTGCTGTTGGGTGCTGACAGTATTGAAATCTACCTCGTACTTATAATTTTTCGCGAAAAATCACTAGCTCTAGCGGTGACTTAACGAAAATCCACCACATCATTTCATAAACGTACCCGGCAATTTTTTATTGATTAAGTATAATTACAAAAGCTGTAAAATACCTGTTAAGTAATATTTTTTTAATGCACTTAAAATATTTAGTAAACGCAAATACACATCTCACAAAGAAGCGAAGTTTTTATTCTGAACTGCCTCTGACAAACAAAAATTTTTGTACACTGAAAAGGGACATGCGTGTTAACTGCGATGATGACAGTATTTAATCAAACTAGGCCGTAAAATAAATGTATCGAAAATTACTTCATGGGCTATAGTAATATTTAAAAAACGGGCAAGTTCTTGTCTCATATTTTAATTAAATCATACACATATATTGATTTTGATGGTTTCTGTAGTCGTTTTCAATACGTTCAGTTTTTTTCACCGCGCACAACTAATATTGATTACAGTGACCGAATAAAATCCTCCAGTCTGATCCTACCTTAAACAATTCAGTGTGGCTTTGCTGTGGGCGTGTCGTAGGCCGCAGGCATGTTTTTAACTGAAATATGAGTAGTAGCTCACAGGGGCGGCGGAAGGCATTCGTCATTAGGGGGTAATAGACAAATACAAAAAAAAAAAAAAAACACGTATTTTAAATTCAAATTATCACTAGCAAGTTAAGCAATATCTCAGAAAAATTATTACTTACTTATTGAGGCGTACTAAAAACCTACATAATACATATACATGTTTCTTTTTATTATAACGTCATAACTGATAGTGCTTATAAACAAATATCGCATCGTACAAGTTCTATTAATAATGCACCAATCTATTAGAAGCATATTTTAATATAATACTCAGATTGTCCTGTATGTACAGTATTAATTTGACAACAAAAGTCGTAATTTTAGTACGGCTTTATTATTTCTTCTGAGAAACTAACCTCACACACCGTCCGTGGCAGCTCGTAATGAAAGGAAAGTTTGTTACGACTTCGCGTGTAGCTCAACGGGTGAATTAGCTACCGAGAAATATTTGATACGCCGTTACGTGTCCCACTTCCAGTACGGACGGCTGGACCAGAGAGTAGATAAAATAATCCGTCCACGGTTACTGTAGACTTTTCCGAAACACGGCTAAAGATCTACGTCCGATATTTTTCTCCTCCTCGTGCAAACTAAGCTAAACTAAGTGTAGAAAATTACACCGAAAGACAACGCGCCGAATCCGCGCCCACTCAGTAGTAACGATGTTCCATTAGAACGATTACTTATTGGGCGCTGCTAACACATATGTTTTCTGTATGTTGTTATTCATATTTGTTATAAACAAAATACTGTAATTTATAAATTAAATAAAGTTAAAACTTAAATTTAACACAAAATTAAGATTCTTTCATTTTAACAGAGGTATGGAACGCTTGTGATACATTGCGTATTTAGGAAATAACTAGAGACCCGAGAAATTAGCTTCTTCTGTAACACGTAGGCTAGACTTCACAGTCTTATATACTGTCATATGCAAATAAACTGTTTATTGGTTGATTGTTGTGGTAGTAAAAGACGATGGTTGGGCGCACAATTTATTGCAGGTTTGTTATTGGCTCATTTATCTCCAGGAGATGTCAAACTACACGTCGACCAGTTACAAAGGTGACATGAACGTACATTTGTGTGAATTACAATATGTCTAGAAATGAACTCGCGCAATTCAAGGGTAACTAGTCATGACTAGGGGTCGCATATACATATACACAAACGCACGAGTGCAAAATGCAATTTGTGTTGGTGGAACGCTATCACGCTTCGAGTGGTGTGTGAAATGTCAGACGGAGTAATGGAAAATCACGGGGATTAATTTCATTGCCGGTATTCGACCTCCTTCTCCCGCATAAATTAATTGCCGTTCGGATAACCAACGGACCGGGTGGGTGGCTGAGTGGAGGGGGGTCGGTTATGTTGCTTGTAAAGTCGAACTAGCAATATCGCTATAGATATGTCAATATAGCCATACGCGATGTTCAAACCTACGCCTCATAGCGCCGAAAATCGAAACCAACTACAGCAAGAAAACAGAAACTCAACCGAGGAATTCCCGGCGAAGCCAAGAAAAAGGTTCCTCGAGTTTCACACAGGGTCGAAGTCCTCTCGTTTCGAAAGAAATAATGTATTATTAGGAACATCTGATTATTTTCTGAGGAGACATGTCACACCTCGAATGCAAGACCATCCTAACTCAATAAATTGAGTTTTTGTAGTATTTGTGCCTGAAGTTGAAAAACATCTATCACTGGGTAATTGGATATTATCGCAACATCATATATTGTTTTACTGACCTCGAAATATTAAATTTGATGTTGCATTTCATAAAAAAAAAAAAAAAAAATTCTTATAAGTAAAGATTGGCATTCCATATTTACAGATACATGTGTTTTTAAAGTTCAGAATAACCCACTGATTTAATACATTCAGACCCACTGTACACAGCTGTGTACATTAGGCACGTGTAGGTAATTTTTGGTCTGCCCTGCACACTGCGATGCTCAATGACCAATGATTAGAGACAGGAAAAATTCGCGAGATCATTGACCTGCAGGATAGACTCTACAGTCTTATGTACAAATACGACGATATCGTCTGCACATTGGTTGTCTGCTGTCACAGTGGGAGGTGACAATTGGACACCGTTCTCCAGGTGTCTTAAACCGTGTAGATCAATGGCTAAATGTATACAAACGCATGTGCTTTGAATTATAGCTTTTCCCAGAATGAAAATCCGAATTCTTCAGGTCTACTAGGTTATAATTGAATCATATTATTGTAGCCAAATATATAGCCCACATATCATCAGCTATGACAACGAAACAAGAGGTATGACGAGTTAAGTTCAGTACGCAATATAATGTTTTTGTTTGCAACACCTGCAACCGTAAATTGAAGCGGGTTTGAAGGAGATAATGAAACACAATTTTAAAATTTCACATTATATTGCTAACATTTAATGTTAAAATATTTTTAAAAAGACGCAATTTTTTACTCGCTTTTTCCTTATAAATAATTTTGAATTGCTATTGTCTTGCGTTCAAGCTGCGATGTGGTATTCGATTAGGCCAATGAAAATCGCGCTACGCGTGTGGTTCGTGGACACGAACACTAGACGCGTACTTGTTAAATACCATCGAATCATCACAACGTATCTAAACTTAAGTGTTTTGAAGTGCAATTAGACAATAGAGTTCTTTGCGTGAAACTCGGGTGTCCTCATTTAATACGTATCTCAAATGGCATAACTCGATATCTGAAGAATTTGCAGATTCATTTTGGGACAAGCTGGAATTCACAACACACGTGTTTATATAACTTTAGCCATTGGTCCAGCCGGTGTTTGACACCACCTGGAGAACAGTGTCCAGTTGTCACCTTCCACTGTGACAGCAGACACGGAATGTGCAGATGATAGCGGCATATTTGTACATACATAAAACTGTAGGGTCTAGTCTGCAGGTCATTGAACTCACGAATTATTCAGCTCAGTTCTAACATATCTGTGTGCTTCGCATAATTATTTTAAAAATTCAAACATATTACATGCAGCTTTTGACGCCACCACAGAGGTGAAATGACCGCTTATTGTACGAACTCCAGCCTCATACGCCAGCAAAATGGCGTCAGTAGCCAGCAACATGAAGGAATACCGTTCCCCAATCAGTGCATGATAACTTATTTCCCTTCCGGCAGCCCAACCATTAGGAAACCTTTCGGAGCACGCGGTAACCAATCAGATCGAATGCCTTTTCCCAGAGTCTCGCTCAGCCAATCAGCGAATGGGTTCCCCTATATCAAAGCAACCGCCAAGTCATTTCGTGCCTGGGTATTTATCTTCCCCTTGATGCTAACTTGTTACATACAATTTAATTTGCAGAGTCAGGTGTGTTTCGCGAATTTCTTTCGTGGCAGTGTTGGTTAATATTTTGATGTCAGCACATATTTACGAGACAACGTAGACCAGTCAGGCGTGAGTAACTTATATCCACCACTGCAGGAACACAAGTTCTACTGGCCTCTGTGTTCCCAATCACTACCTTTTTAGTGGCCAACATGACAATGGACACACTTTCTGTGCGATACAATGTTAATTACTGGTTTGTCATTAGTCACTAAGGCGCTGAGTTGATGTTGACCGAATCAAGTTTCTTTATTTGTATAAAATATTTTACAATCACATGTCCTTTTGTGACAAAAATATGTTTGTAGTCAGGAAATTTGTCGTTACTGAGCTGTAGAGTTCTTGTAAGATCCTGTTAAACACAGGCAATACAACGACTACGTGAAAATGCCAGTTCTCTCTTGTAAGACAAAGAAATTTTCAAACATATTTTTGCTCGAGCTACACTCGAGCGTAGTCCTCAAAGTGTTAAGGAAACATATATTGTTATAGTTATCGCAGGCTAGTCATCGACATACTACATGCACTTCTACACATTTCATTTCAATGTTGGCCGCGTGGCTTTGTGTGTCTGCATTAAGATCAGAGATCCGGATTCGTTTCATGCCAGGCTATGCTGAAATAAACTTACAAATGCCCATCTTTGTCACTGGACAGACATTTACTTGAATCGCTCCTGAGGCCGGCTAGCTCATGCCAGACAGATTGGAAAATGAATTACGGAATCACGAGCAGTCAGCCGAAGAGATGCAACCATACACGCGATGTTGGCTCGAATAAACTGAGGATTGTGACGTATCCCCTGCTTTCATATACATTCGCATAATATTCAGGACTCAATTTAATAGATTGTGTTTCTTAACACTACTACTTTTTTGACGGAGGCGTACATTAACCAAAGGGGGGGGGGGGGGGAATCTTTACTTATTCAGTTATCCACAGGCCTATAAAACGGCACCAGGCCACTATTCAGAATTATTGTTGGTTTACTCGAGCATAGGACCTTGTAGTGGTAGTGAAATTTGGCGAAAAATTGTAAAGGAAAGGTATGCTTGAAAACAATGTATGGTTGTTTGCCTATCTTGACTTGGTGAATTACTTTTTAATACGTGTTACTGTCTGCACACGAATCACGTAGGAGCCATGCCGATGTGTCCGAATTCTAAGTGGCCTGATCAAAATTGAAAACGCCTACTCAAGCAGAGGGAAACCAATGGCAATGGACAGACTGTTGTTGGGGACATTTACTCTTTGGTTGATGCCATAGTCAAAGCTCGTTCTCCTGTTCGGCTCGCCCATGGGCCATACGGAATTAATTCACCCGAGTACTCAGTGCATATCGTTGATTCAAATACTTCCAGGGCGTGTGTGACGAGCAGAGATACAATGTTAACATGTAAAATTAGAATATCCTTCTATGACACCGAACATGCTCCAAAATCATAAAACGAATTTATGGGGTCTCTAATAACTGAGTACTTTTGAAATCATCCTTCGACATAGATATTTCCGTCTATAGCTGCATTGCATGTTACAAAACGTAAGCACTGCTTAGCATATCTACTCTCTCTCTCTTTCTCTCTCTCTCTCTCTCTCTATATATATATATATATATATATATATATATATATATATATATAAGTAGGTGAGGGCTGATCATGGACTTTTCTGTTTTCGTTTTTTTTTTTTTTTGTGTTCTTACCTTGTTTTGAGGCATGTATCTGTCCACAAAACATTTTGCGCCTCCCTGTTATGACAGTTCAGAAGAGGGGAGTAGCGATTTTGAAAACTAGGTAGGGTGTTGACACTGTATGGCAGAGCGGTGCTGGACAATTTTATATTAAATTGTACAAAATAGATTTAAAAACTTTGTTTTGTGATAGAAGTGTATTTTCTAGGAAAGAAGCTTTCATTGGTTCTTTCAGACAGGGTATGCTGTCACGTGTTAGTGTACATATTAGTGGAATTGAAACTGGCCAATATTACATTTATTTGAAAAAACCTGTAAATAAGAGTGTTAAAAGTGAAAAGATCGGTAGGTCTATGGTTAGAGAGATTCCTAAGGGACATTCTGCTCGCATTCATCATATTTCCCCTCTTGCTGACAGCGATATTAGAAACATCACTTATACAATTGATGACAAAGTTTTTCCTGATGTCAGTGTAACTGGTAGTACGTTTATGATTGGTTTTTACAAAAACAATCACGATAATGATTTGGGTGACATTCACATTGCACATTGGGGATTAAGGATTTAAACGTTTCCCGTAGAATGTAAGATGTGGTGGCGTGTGTGTATCTATACATATATATTTATATTTATATCGGTGGGTTATTGAAAATATATTTTGTGTTTTACATATTAAAAGTGCATAACACCCAGAGGAATAATTGTTTTTATTAACCCGTTCATTCACCATGCTATTAATAAGATGTTACTCACGAGGATCTTTACTGTCGGCGCTGTGCGCAACAATGAATCATTGGCAAATTTTGTTTGCCCCTTCCTTCGGAGTAATGTGATTTCTTGAATTTTTGGCCTGTCTCGTTTGTGAACGGTTAAATTTTTATACTGGCTATATATTACAACTATCAAATGAGGCCAAGTCAGATACTTACCTTCGAAATGGCGGCCATTACAGTATATGATGCTATGTTGTATCTCACAGTGTTTTTAACGGATTTTAATCAAATTTTGCATGCTAACAGTGCCTCAATTAATAGAGGCCTGAAAAATTTGCGAGCTCAATGACCTGCTCGCTGGACTCTACAGTCTCATACAGAAATATGCCGATATCAACTGCACACTGGTTGTCTGCTGTCACAGTCGAAGGCGATAATTGGACACCATTCAACAGAAGGTGTCAAACACCGTTTGGACCAATGGCTAAAGTTATATAAACTCACGTGTTTTGAATTCTACCTAGTCTCAAAATTCACCAGCGAATTCTTCAGTTCTCTATCAATTAACATTATATATAATATAATATTACATTTTGGGATGACTATTTCTTTTGGTCCTCAAATTTGGAAGATAGCACCACATGAGCAGATTAAGGATTTACATAATATCTCGAAATCTATTCAACCTATGCTGGTCAAACTTGGCAAGTAAGTAATTCTATAGCACTCCTTGTAAAAATATGCTAATTAAATTTATTACGCACTTATTTTGAAAATGGTGACCATGCAAATATTTGAGATATATATCTACTATACCGTTGAACAAATTTCGCCCACGTTATGTATGCTAAAAGTACATATTACAAGCATCATATAGACCAACAATTTACTACTTTTGTCAGTTATTTTGTAAGATGGTGCTAGATGAAGAAAGTAAGTCTTATGGAACACGCCAGGAAACATTTGACAGATTTCTACCGAATTTAGCAAGCAAGTAGTAGTGCGTCAGATGATGTAAACATGGTAAGTCTTAAATCACTCAATATTTTGGAGTATGCTGTACTTGTGTCTACTGTCGAATTTGTAACTAGTGAACAACGTGCTGCTTTAATGTAGACGTTACCATCATCCAGTCATCAATGAGAGGCGTGGTAACTTTCACAAATCATGTTACCTGTAAGAAGACTCTCAATACATTGGGTACTGATTCCTCGCTCTGTACAGTACTGGACATAAATACTCTTCGTATGCAACACATCTACGATCGTGGACACTGTGACTGAATGGGTTAAGTGGGCCACACACTTATTTTTAGATTTGGGCTATACAAGCATTTTATTATATTAACGAAACTATGTAACCGATCATAAGTTAACGTGTACACTGGCAATATCTATTACAATCACTGAATTGGGTAATATATAGTCCCTTTGTCTTTCATTTAAGAAGATACCACTTGGAAAAATGTGTGGTTTTATGTCATAACTCGAGGACTAAACAACTAATTCTCCCCAAATATTACATGCAATTAGCGCTATGGTAGGGCGTTTTTTATGATATTAATATAAACAACTTAGATTAGTGTGTCATATTGGTTAAACATGTCAAAAAATTTCAACCAAATTTGTACGCTAAACTGAATTAATTAGAAGCATAAATTTTGCATACAGAGATTCTATTTTGCCAGTTTGTTTGTAAAAGTGTCAAGTGAGAAAATGGATTATTTTGCAATATTTCCATAACCATTCAAAAAATCTACACAAAAATACGCACACCAGTAGTCTTCCAGAAGGCCATGTGAACTTAGATGTATTTAGTGGAGTCAGAAACTGATTTTCAAAATGGCTATAAATATATATATCATTTTTATGACATTTTCATATCAAATTTTTTTGCTGACGGTATGTATCGGAAGCATCACACATAGAAGATCTTTTAAGCCAATTTTGAAGGATAGCGCCAAGTAAGAAAATTAAGTTTTATGCAACATCTCGAGAACCTATCAATTTTTTTCTATCAAATTCTTCACGCCAACAGCGTTAGGGTGATCCATGTAAACTTAAGTGTTTTTAGTAGCTCAGACACTAATTTCCAATACGATGGGCCAGTAAACATTTCCAGTTAGTAAACTCTATAATTGAAAACATTATACTGGTTTTACATAGGGAGATGGTGCTCCAAACACTACGTTTTAAATGCAGTTAATTGCTCGCTAGCTTATGGTTAGAAACCCCCGCATTTCGTGACAAAATTTCACGACTAGTTGTACTTCATAGCGCTCTAACTCAGGTCCACTTTCGTGTTGGGATGGTTTCCGTTCCGCATCTTAGGTGCCTGAGCGCGAATCACAGACGTACAGGATTGAAGTTACCTAATTCTGACTGGCCAGTCAACACGGAAAATTCCTTCCTAGGAAATACGTTACCAATAAGGAAAATATAACTGCCGGGACGTCCGCAGGGTATTGAAATCTAGCGTGTGGGGAAATCCTTTCGCGAAATTCGGGTGTCCCTACTTATGGCACCAGGGTTTTCTTGGTTCGAGCAATGGTTTTCTGGGTTCGCGCTCCGGGTATGGAACGTGTGTATCTTTAGTAGTCTCACAATTATTTTAAATGTTTTTTTTTCTATCTCTAACGATATTGCTCTGTCAACGAGACTTCAAGGGCTACCAACCATCTCAGCTTTTAAGATCTTCATAACAAAAATTCATTGCACCCATGTAAACGAAAATATGCGCATTAATAGAGACCTGACAAATTCGCAAGTTCAATGACCTGCAGGGTAGACTTCACAGTCATATACTCTCACAGATATATCAACTATTTATTGGTAGATTGTTGTGGTAGTAAAAAGCGTGGTTGGGCGCACAATTTGTTGCATGTTTGTTATTGGCTCATTTATCTCCAGGAGTAGTCAAACAACACGTCGACCAATTACAAAAATAACATGAATGTACAAGTGTGTGAATTCCAACTTGTCTAGAAATGAACCAGCGAAATTCTTGATTCTCTATCCATTACACCACCACGACAGCATGACAGCTTCAGTGAATATTAGAGATTAGCGTGTTAAACAATTATTTTTTCCGCCCGTCCCCCCCCCCCCCCAAAGCTGTTGAGTATGCCGAAGAGATGCACGTGTCGTTAGGTAATTTTTCTATTCATGTATGGGATTTTACACTACCATGAACGTGAATTTTGCTCCAGAATGCGGTAGTTTTACCTAACCTGTAAGGAAAACTATGTTGCCCCCACAATTTTGCGAATATTACCTAACACTTGCCAGGCAATTTCCCCATGATTTATTACAGTGTGGTTCTCAGGTCTAGGTAATGTTATCAGCTCACTGGCCAAATATGAAGTCATTCTTACAGAGTCCTCTTAATGTTCGTGCAGTTTCACATGCGTAGTTCAGCGATTATCTACCAGGAAGTACTCTAGTCGAATTTTTATATACACTGTGTGTATATAAAATGGTCGTCTGCATATGAAATGAGGACTTGGGTTATACACTTCTCATTTACACACTGACGTAAACGCCAACGGTTTCTATGAGGACCTTGCGTCCAACCAATCAGAAGAGAAAGTTTGAAATTTGAATCAGTCTTTAATCACCGTTTTTGTGAGGACCTGTGTAACGAAAATCTTCCTAAAGTGCTGGCGATTATTTTCATGTGAAATAATATTACTATCAGGGTATTATTTCATCTGAAAAGTGGAGAATATTTAATTTCACTTAATAACTTTACAGATGCATGGTGTAGTGTTGTAGAATAATTTTGATAAGTAGATGTCACATTATTAATTTTTCTTACTATTTCGCCACGTATAACTATCGCCTTGAGCTGACCTTCTCAGTCACTGTTCTCAGCATTCGCGCCGATGCTCGTTCCACTTGTGAAAATCGATCCTCCACATGATTATTGTACGTATCCAACTTATCTGCTATCTCAGACTCCTTGACAGTTCGGTCTGTAGGGGGAACAGGGTTGTGTTCATGCTCCTTCAAGCGGAGTTCGACATCGCTAATTTGCTGAGTATGGTGTACACTAATTTGCTCTAATTCTTGGCTTGTTTTGTCCACCATATTCCTTACAGTAACCAGGATATCGGTTACCTGACTAAGGTTTATAGTGACCTCCTCCATTAATGATGCTACCTGTTACTCCATCAATTCACTGTGGTGATACAGCTGTGTCCGTACCTCCTCTTTAAGATGCATGGCTTGTGCTTGCAGCTGTGCCTGAATATCTTCATTCATTTGCTGCATGTCCTTGTTCTGTGCTTGCAGCTGTGTTTGAAAATTTTCCCACTTTTTCTGCATATTCGTGCTTTGTGCTTGCAGCTGTTTCTGAATATTTGTATTTTGTGCCTGCAGGTGTGTCTGAATATCCTCATTCATTTGCTGCATATTCGTTCTTTGTGCTTGCTGCTGTGTCTGAATATTTTCATCCATTCGTCTTTCACGGGTTGTCATATCAACTGTAAGTTGTCGCATCATAGCTACCAGCAGCTGCTGTGAGTAGGGAGCGTTTGCTACATGTATTACACCTACTGAATTAGCCGGTACTTCCGTGTTCGCAACACTACCTGGAAGAGGACTAGGCGTAGTGTCTGTGGCTGGACTAGCTACCACCACTTCCTGTGTGTTTTGTACAGTTTCCTCCATTTGAACTGTGACCTGTAATGACTTGTATTTACCGTGTGCAAGTGCTCGTGGGTTATATGGTGTCCTAGTATTCCTGCTCATCTACTGTACACACTTAATTTTCCCGCATTCGCTGGGCCCCACATTGGGCGCCAATTTTATATTAAGTGTAATGAATCTCTGTATAATAAAATTATTTATATATATATATAATGGGAAGGGCCAGACTGTGCATAAATTAGGCAGAATATAACACAAGCTGAACAGAAGGCTGTGTGTATGTAGAGTGTGGTGGTTAACAATGTAGGTTAGTTGGCTGGGTTCTTTGGTGCATAAACTTATAATTGTAACCTTGTTCTTGCCTTACACGCTCCTACTGATAAATAAACATATATTTATGTTGGCTCACTTCTTGACTACCTATGGTGCTCACATCCACTGTGGAATATACCATTACCAACCATCATGTGAAAAATAAATATAATGAAATGTGTAGGCCAAGTGTCGGGAATATAGGTAATGACTGTTTATATGTGAGTGTGTGACAAACCCAGTCATTGATCACTTATGCGCCCGCACTGTAAAAAATGTCCGTATATTTACGGAATGTTTTACGGAAATGTACAGCGTATATACGGAAAGGCAATCCGTAATGAAAAACGGAGTTGAGTCCGTAAATACAAAATACAGAAAGCCTCCGTATTCCCTTTGGCTTCGAGTTACTGGGACGAACAGTGCCGATTCCACACAAAGCTTTCTTCGCCACTGCAACAAGAAAATTATCGTTTCTGCGGCAGTTAAGGTTGTCCACGTGACAATGACATATTCTTTCAAACATTAAAAAATAGCATCAGGTGTCTGTAACATTTGGCAACACGAAAATACACTACATTTAAAAGAAACTAAATTTTTGCTTTTGTCTTTTAAATACAAATATAAAAGTTATACCACAAGTCAGAAGTGAGAGTTGTAGGAGTAAATAACCTACCTCCGTAGCTCAGGGGTTAAGAGTGGCCGACTTGTAGGCGGAGGGTCGCGGGTTCGCGCCCTGATGCCTCCGATACAGAAGATCTTCAGTTCGCTTGTCAACAAGTTGGTCTCCCTTGAGCTGTAAAACAACAACTTCACCAATAAAAACTACAGCGGTGGCAAAGATCGAATGGTGCCCTGCCCCCATAGCTCAGGGGTAGGGTGGCCGACCTGCAGCCGAAGGGTCGCGGGCTCTCGCCCCGGTGCTCCCACGTGGCGGATGCTCAGCTCGATCGCTACATTGGGACTTCGCCAACAAGTCGGTCTCGCTAGAGCCTCATCAACGTGGAAAATGTCACAACAACGTCAAATGAAGGTTTAAAAAAAATGATTAGCGTTGTCGACTGGTAGTTTTTGTCTAAGGTTCAAACCTCGCTTAAGGACAGAATATTTTAACTTTTTTAATATAATTTGTTATTTACGGTATAACACCCACATATTGAAAATTAAGACATTTTCATTATCTGTTTTTATTTTAAACGGGAAGTACAGAATACTAACTTGGAAATGAACGGAGAGGTTCTGTGAAATTTACGGAAAGACCGTTTATGAAAAATCAATGTATCCGTAATTTTACGGAGAGTTTACGGGCACTTCTGGATAAATTTTTACCAGCACTTTTCCATAAAATGAAGGACATTTTTTTTTTTTTAACAGTGTGGTGCTAGACTGGGCCGAGCAGGGAATACTCCGTCAATAATAAACACCTTTTACAACCGACACACTTTGATCTACAACCTTTGTGTACTAGATCCCTTGTCACAAGACTAAAACTAATTTAAAACTAACCTGAAATCACTGACATAAGGAACATGGGAAAATGCAACGCTACTGAGAAATAACGCACACTTGTATAGCTGTTTTTACTATTGTTATTTGTTAAAATTCTTTCAACTTCTCTGAAACTGGGGCTCGAAAAATCCTGGTGGCAATCAGCAAAGTTTTACAAGAAAAACAACACACTCGTATTACAGCTGAAAAGTGGCCATGCCTAGATTATCCCCAAGTTAACGTGTCAATTATCCAGGGTCAAAGTCAATGTTCACTCGAAAAAATTAAATTAAATAGAAAGTTACCGTTTCTCAGATTACCAAAATAACATGTTACACTTAATAACATGTTTTAAATTACGGTATTTATCTCGGAAGGGTACTGGGAATCTGTCTCCCGCGAGCAATCTTTCATGCTGGGTGAAGCAGTACTTATAACTAGAGCCACCTCTTTTTCGCGAAAAGATTTACACAGAGTCTCGACTTCGATAACCTATGTGCACACTTGTAGTGCTCATTTGGCTATTGGCCGCTCGTTTTTGTGTAGAGACAGTCGGTTACATAAGTGAGCCCATCATTATTAAGTTTTTCCCATACTAACTGTCCGTGATTCGCGCCGAGACAAATAAGACGCGTAACAATACAAATGTAGTTCGGAGATAAAGTATTTTGGAATACAACTTGTCCCGAAGTCTTTTCGCGAAATACAGGTGCCCCTACTTACAGAATTCAATATGGTGGCCTACACTTGCCGTAATGACCGTCGATTTTGCTCCACGAAATGAACACTAATTTGTCCACCTGATTTGCCGGGTAATCGTTGCTCTCGCAGCTGGATTCAACTCTTATCATGAAGGACAGGACTTGTAGGAGTCTCTCGAAGCGTTGTAGGGTCGATTAGAGTGCTTTATGACGTAAATTACAATTAAAATATATGCGTAACGTCGTCCTATGTTACTTCTACCTCCTAACTCATTAACCTAGCGAAAGGGCAATTACTTGATACCTGAAAAATTCGCGAGTTCAATGACCAGTAGGATAGATTCTACAGTCGTATGTACAAATATGCCGATATCAACTGCACATTGGTTGTCTGCATTCACAGCGGAAGGGCACAATTGGACACCGTTCTCCAGGAGTGGTTAAACACGGTGTGGACCAATGTCTGAGGTTTTAAAAACCCACGAGTTTTGAATTCTAGCTTGTCTCAAAAGGAATCCGCGAATTCTTCAGGTCTCTAGCAATTACGGCACTCTTTCTAAGCTGGTATCAAACACTATATCAAGCTGGAGCCGAGGGAAGTTTTAGAAACACCCCAAAAGCTATTCAAAACCATACCCTTCGTTGGGCTCTCAAGACCTCGATGTTAGGGGCCGTCCAAATCTCTTCCCTCACCTTACATTTCGCCCACTTACAGGTGAGGGTCCTACTCCTTCATCTGTCTAGTATGGCCGCTGATGGAAGAGAAGTGTTAAGCACGATTGAGTGGAGCTAAATTAAAGGGGCCTGCGATTCCAGCGAATCACAGGCCAGGGTTTAAACCTGTGGGCCAATAATAAACTTAAAGCATCCAAACCCCCTCTATGAACCACTTTCAACTGCCTAACTGAATAAATATCCTACAGTATAGGGTCTGAAAATGGACACAAAAAATTCACTAAAATCAGAAATATTCGCAAAACGAGACCAAAAGTAAAATAAAATGAAGTAGGCCTACTTGCAAGAAAATTACAATAACGTAAACTAGCTAACCTACTCAAGTTAAACAACATATGATTGCCGCCGTGCAACTATAGCAAAAATCCTAAACGTGAAAATAAAACGGAAAATGAAATATATAAGAAAACTAATAAATACATAAATTAAAATTACTTGGGTTACATGTGCAAAAATATTTACATATATACGTTTATCCAGAAAATTATACGCGAATCAGAAAGTGTTAAAAATAAACAATAAAATTATATGTTAATGATATAAACAAAAGACGTACATTTTAAGGCATTACAATACTTTGCTGTAATTTAGCCACCACATTCAGCTAGTGATAGATAATATATTTTAAAAAATAAGAGAATATCATTGAAAACCCCGTCAGTTTCGCGCAATTTGGACATGTGGACTGAGCTCTAGTAGTGTAATATAGCCGATTCTGGCATAGTTTATATTAAATGTACGCCGCAGCAACTTGTGCGACTGGTCGGCTAGTTGACTTCGGCTTGTCTCCGACGAGCTCGGCAATCTTCGGCTTGACTCAGGGGGTGCTCGGAAGCCTTCAGCTCGGGTTTGTCGAACGTATCCGACGGTGCTCGACAATTACGTACACTAATTTTCTTCAAATATATATGTATGTTACTGTTAGCCATATTGGCATAGGATATGACAAATCGTAAATCTGCAATTTATTCGGTTTGAAAATTTATTTTTAACTTTAAAAAATTTTTTCGGTCGAAATAGTGCATAGAGTATAGTAAAAAGTTCTCTCAGCTGCATTTCTAGACCCTCTCTTTTGTTTCCCTCTCTTGCCTGCCTCATTCATTTTATAATTCTATCTCCTCTCTTGCCTCCCTCGTTCACTATCATTCTCTCATTCCATCCCTTTCTCCCTCTCTTTCGTTTCTCTCTCTTGCCTCCCTCGTTCATTATCTTTCTCTCATTCCAACCCTTTCTCCCTATCTTTCGTTTCTCTCGATTTCTCTCATACCATATCTTGTCTCTCTTTCTTTCTCTCATTCCGTCACTTTATCTCAATCTCTCTCTTGACTCCCTTTCTTCCCTGATTTCGTTTCTCTCTCTTGCCTCCCCTCCTTCAAAATCTTTCTCTCATTCCATCCATTTCTCCCTCTCTTTCGTTTCTGTATCTTTCTCTCATTCCATCTCTTGTCTCTCTTTCTTCCTCTCTTTCGTTTCTCTCTCTTGCCTCCCTCATTGAATATATTTTTCTCATTCCATCCCTTTCGCCATCTCTTTCATTTCTCTCTCTCTTACCTCCCCATTCAATATCTTTCTCTTTCATTCCATGTCTTGTGTCTCTCTCTTTCTTGTCTCTTTCTCTCTCTCTCATTTTTTCATTTCTTTCATTCTCTCATTCCATCTCTTGTCTTTCCTTTCTTTCTCTATTTCGTTTATCTCCTTCTCTATATCAGTCCGTAGGTTTTCTCCGAGTCCTCCCAGTTTTTGTTGTTTAGTTTCTCTATATCACTCCATCTTGTCGTTCAATCTACCTCTTTGATTACATTTATTAACTCACCTATTATTACCAATCATCACCAAAGCACTGCAGGCACCGCTCTTAGGAGTAATTAGGGGTCATTTAGGGGTCATTTGAATCCATTTGGAGTCATTTGGAGTCATTTGAGAGTCATTTGGGAATCATTAGGGAGTTTTTGGGAGTCGTTTAGGAGTAATTTAGGAGTCATTAGGGGTCATTTAGGAGTCACTTTGGAGTCAGTTAGGAATCATTTGGAGTCATTTGGGGGTCATTTAGGTGTTATTAGCTGTCATTTAGGGGTAATGTTGGCATCATTTAGGGGCATTAGGGGTTCATTTTGGGTCATTTAGGGTCATAAAGGGTCATATAGGGGTCCATTTTGGGTCATTTTGGGGTCATTAGGGGTCAAAGAGTCAAGAGTCAAGGGTCAAGAGTCAAGGGTCAGTTTGCAAATTGAATTATTTCGAGCTCTTTGTTTTATGTATGTGTGTAGGTGTGTGTATGCATGTGGGTGAATGTATGTGTGTAAGTACATGTATGTGTATAGGTGCGCGTGTAGGTATCATATCTTCATTTTTTCCGAGTGTCTGAAAGCAAGCACTTGCATTTTCGTCGTAGCCGATATTGTGGAACAATACAGGTAGTTTTTTAGCTGGCGACGCCTCGATTGCACCTGGTGCATGCAGGTCCTATGTAGTGCTCAGTGAAGTGGTCGTGGTCTCTTACTTAATAATTTTCGTACGTGAATGGTGATTCACAGTAGTATCATCTTGTCGCTTGTGAGCAGCTTGATTTTTTCTGTGGGGTTGAGCGGTATCATTTACTTCGATGTGGTGTAAATGTCTTTTACTTTCGTGCCAATGTCCTCTATGGTGTCCATAAATTTCTTTTCCGCATCTTCACCCATGTATATAATGGGCTCCTGTCTCAGCGTGGATGTTAGTGCAGCTGGAATTACACTATTGTGGACTTGTACGTAAATACAAAAACTGTAGGCCTCGTACTTCTGATAGTCATATGTGTAGGTATGGCTGGGGTCCGGTTCGCAAGTCTAAATCGGCTTGACTATTGCCTCGAAATCCGCATGTACTACTATTGGTAATTTATTCATATGGTGGTAATTATTGAATTTCAAAACGGGTGGACTACAATCTTTCCCTGGCTGTTGCATTTCTGCACGTATTGGAGCATTTTCTTTGCAGTATTGTTTGTGTTCTTCTAGGCACTGCTGTCTTTTCGCCCCTGATTTCCTCGCCTGATCGTCGTAATACGTGAAGCAGTGCTTACATATGTGGATCTACTGACCATGGGCTATCAACTACGAACATACCAAACGTTCGAAATTCTTTACGCAACAGAAGTGAGTTTTTTCATCTTCGGTGGTGAGGAGAAGTAGGCCTATGTGCTGATCCTTTCCTTCTTCGGCTACTCGTATGGGATACATTTTCTGGTTCTCGCCTATACCATAAATGTTCACAGACACTGCCGCAGTGTTTTTTTTTTTTTTTCGAAAACTGTTACATGCCGTAGTTGTGTAGGGAACTCGAGGCCTAAAAAGTCAAATTTGGTTTCGAGAGCTTTGTAGCGGTGGTCGATTTGCTGACAGTTTTTTCGTTCTACAAAACCTGCTAGAACAACCCATTGAAAGCATATGTGGTCGTTTGTGTTTTGTGGGTTAATCATAGCCTTCTTGTTCTTGATAGATTCTGCAAGTCAATATACGACGAGACTCGAAGGAGGTCCAGCTTGTTTATGCAGAGCTGCAGGTGATTGACTGACGACAGTTTCCACCCTGAACCATGCTCTTTGTATGCCCTCTTGTCGGTACCTTCGACAAACGGTTCTGGTTTCGTATAGTTGCACTCAAGCCACACATTAAATTTAATTGGACCCTGCTCTCGTACTTCGTCGGTGAGCTGGTCAATGATATTTTCCTTCATGTGAGTCAAAAAATTACAAATATCTTTTGACAAACCTTTTACGTTTTTAGCCACCTGTGTCTTTAAATTACGCCGGAATGCAATTTCAGCTTCTACGAAACCATTAGCATTATTATTCCCAGAGCCATCGATGGTTCTCGGACGTAACAGTCGCTGGTACAAAGGTGTATTAACGTCTTGAAAACTTGGTGTTGCAAAATTCAAACTCGTACATTGTGGTGAAGAAAACTATACACGAGTGATTTTGGTAGATGAAGGTCCTACAGCTTTACAGGTTTTCGCATGTCTCTGCAAATTATCGCGCCTAGCAAATGACAGTCCACAATCCGTGCACTTGTATACCACTGAATCTGTATTCATGTCGCAGCCATACTTCTTATGCCTTCGTGGATCTTGATTGAACACGAAGTTCTTATCGCAGAAGCGACATGAGTGACGATATAATGGCTCAGTATATGGCACCGATTTAATTGAAGATGCCGACGAGGGTACCACGAACGACATCGATGGAAATATATGCAGCTCATCTGGGGCCGCTGATAGTACAGCCAAAGACGAAGTCGAGACGTCACTTGCACGCGCCCATTAAATGCATGATTCATCTTGATCTCTGCAGGAAAAAAACTAACAGAAATAACACATCTGATAATCGAAAGGTATAAGGGTTCTGTATCATACAAAATGGAATATACTTAGGTATATTTATGAGTATTAATGTTAATTCCCTACAGAATTTTATGGAAGAGCTGGTCATAAAAAAAGTGCTTACCAGTCAGAATGCCAAGAAGACCAGAGGAGAGAAGACGATCCGTCACCTGTCGCATCAGATGAAGAACTTAGACGATGTGCCAATCTGTTCGCCTTATATACCCCCAGACCTGAGACGTCACGTCAGCAACAGCCAATAATGAACAAGCAATGTCACGTGACCACCATGTGATACATTTAAATTTATATACAACGAATGAGCTATGACATGTGAGCGTCATGTGACACACACTTCAAAATGTTATACGTATACATACTAGGACCAACAACAGCAAAACCCATTCACGTGTAAGGTGAACTGTACGGACAATACACCCTTGTGTGTTGTGAGTGTAATTTAATTGTTTGTTTTCAGAGACCCAAGAAAAACGAAAATGTGATACTTACACACGCACCTATACACATACATGCATCTACACACATGCATGCACTTACACACATACATCAACACAAAGAGCTCGAAATATTTCTATTTGCAGACTGACCCTTGACCCTTGACTCTTGACTCTAGACTCTTGACCTTTTGACCCATAATGACCCCAAAGTGACCCCAAAATGGCCAATTAATGACCCGTAATGATCCCTAAATGACAACATGACCTCAAAATAACCTCTAATGACCCCTAAATACCCCCAAATTAATCCAAATGATTCATAAATGACTCCAAATGACTGCTAATTGACTCCTAAATCACTCCCACATGATTCCAAATTACTCCAAATTACTCCCAAATGACTCCAAATGAATCCAAATGACTCTTAAATCACCCCTAAATGATCCCTAATGACTCCTTAGTGCAGTGCCGGCAGTGCTTTGGTAATGATTGTTGAGAGATAAATGTAAACAAAGATGTTGAGTGAAAGACAAGTTGGAATGAAAGAGAGAAACGAAACAAAAAAGGGAGGACTCTGAGAAAACCTGTGGACTGATATGGAGAAAGAGAGAAGCAAAAGAGAGAAAAAGATGGAATGAGAGATGAGAGAGATGGATATAAAGAGATGGATTGAGAGAATGAAAGAGAGAAATGAAACAACAAAAATGGGACGAAACAGAGAAAAACCAATGGGCTGATATAGAGTAAGAGAGAAGCGAAAGAGAGAAAGAGACAGAATGAAAGAATGAAGGATAGAAAGTGAGAAAGAGATGTAGAGTGAAAGACACGGTGGTAGGAAAGAGAGAAACGAAACAGCAAAAAAGGGAAGATACCGAAAAAAACCTATGGGCTAATATAGAGTAAGAGAGAAGCGAAAGAGAAAAAGAGATGGAATGAAAGAATGGAAGACAGAAAGTGATAAATTGATGTAGAGCGAAAGGAGGAACTAAATAGAGAAAGAAAAGAGAGATAAGAGATGGAATGAGGGAATGAAAGAGAAATGAAAGAATGAAGGAGAGGGACAAAAACAATAGAGAGAGACACAAGAGATGAAATGAAAGAGAAAGATATTGAATGAGGAGGCAAGAGAGAGAAACGAAAGAGATGGAGAAAGGGATGGGATGAGAGAAAGATATTGAATGAGGGAGGCAAGAGATAGAAATGAAAGAGCGGAAGAAATAGAGACAAGATTGACAAGAAATGGAATGAGAGAAAGTAAGAGAGACAAGAGATTGAATGAGAGAAAGAGATAGAACAAAACACAGGGAGAAGTGATGGAATGAGAGAAATATATTGAATGAGGGGTGGCAAGAGAGAGAAATGAAAGAGAGTCGGAAAGAGAGACAAGAGAGAGATGGAAATAAAGAGATGGAATTAGAGAAAGAAAGAGAGACAAGAGATTCAATGAGAGAAAGGGAGAGAAGCGAAGCAAGGGAGAACGGGATGGAATGAGAGAAGGATATTAAAGGAGGGAAGGCCAGAGAGAGAGAGAAACAAAAGCGAGGAAGGAAGAGAGACAAGAGAGAGATGGAGATAAAGAGATACAATGAGAGAAAGAAAGACAGACATGAGATGAAATGAGAGAAAGAGAGAGAAACGAATGAGAGGGAGAAAGGGACCGAATGAGAGAAATATATTGAATTAGGTAGGCAAGAGAGAGAAACGAAAGACAGGAACAAAGGGATGGAATGAGAGAAATATACTGAATGACGGAGGCAAGAGAGAAGGAGATAGATTGATAAAATGTATGAGGGAGGCAAGAGAGAGGAACGAAAGAGGGGGTCTGGAAATGTAGTTGAGAGAACTGTTTGCTTTACTCTATGTACTATTTCAACTCAAAATAAAAAACATTATTTTACATTAAATATAAATTTTAAAATTGAATAAAAATACAGATTTACGATTTGAAATACCCTATGCCTTTAAAACCAATATGGCTAATAGAAACATATATATACATATATATACACTTGAAGAAAATTAGGGGACGTAACTGCCGAGCAGATTCGGGTACGTTCAACAAACCCGAATCGAAGGCTTCCGAGTATTCCCTGAGTCGAGCCGAAGATTGCCGAGCTCGTCCGATACGAGCCGAAGCCATCTAGCCGACCAGCCGCACAAGCCGCATATCTCCCATTAAAAATATATTGCACCAGACCTCTCTATATTTCATACCTACTATTGTTAGTCATCACAAAACACTTTACATTTAGACCATAAAATTCCATTGGCAGACATCGTATTCAAACCAACGACCTTTTGATTAGTGACCCGACGTCTTATACACTAGACTACTGCAAACTTGTTATCAATGGTGCAGAAATATGCATGTATTAATACATTCTAGTTCGAATATAAACTGTCTGGTATTTATTGTATATTTAAGTAAGAATTTTACTACACTGAAACTGAATCAAAATCTGCCAGTTGCACTAATATATTTTCCAACTAATGATCAATACACACTACCATAGATAGCCAGATTATTTCTAAAGAAACTGTTGTGCTGAAAAACTTTAAACATTAAGAAATGAAATGAATTATATATGTGTTTATTTCGAATAAATCAATACTATCTGGAAATAGCATAGATAAAACGAACAATATTATTGCTGAACGGCCCTTGTAAAACATATTTAAACTGACTTTCTGAAACGAAAAACAGAGAAATTCCATACGCATCATACATAAATATGTACTCCGAAATAGTTTGCAGCAAAAATCTCGCAAATGATTTGTTACTAATATTAACATCTTTAAAAAAGAAAACTTATGTTTGTAATGAGGAAATGGTTGTATGCATGCAGGCATGGAGGATATCGATGAACAGAGAGCAAAATCAAACGTGCAGGTTCAGCAACGGTATGTAAACTTATATTATAATAATGTTTCAAAATTCAAAATATTTTTGTGTATGGAAAGCTGATATATTAAGTATAATAATATTAGTAGATAGGGAATGCAGACTCCAGGACAAAGGCCAGTGGCCGGCCGCCATATTGGATTCCGGACTTCCCACTCCGTCATTCCGGTCACGCAACCACCATGTTCGATTCCATTATCATTGCAACAATGCCGCCATATTTGTAGGAAGTACGCCACCGACTTGGGCCGTCATATTTGTAGCCAGTATGCCTTTTACCATATCTATCGTTTCGATGGTTTCCTCCAAGTGCTCCCATTTATTATTTCTAGAATTCCGAGGGTTTTCTCAGAATTCTCCCATATTATTCTATCTTGCTTTCGTTTCTTCGCTTCCTTTCTCTCCCATTCGTTTGTCATTTATCTCTCACATCTGTCGCATGTGCTAAACTCCACCATCTTGGTTTTTGTTTGTCATTTGTTACTGGAGGCCACCATATTTGTTTACATTTACATGAAGGCCGCACTCTTATTTTTTATCACCTTTTTGTAAATCAGTTACTGCTAGGTTACACAACATTCATTCGATTAGTCAATTACTCACTTTGTTCGACGCCATCTTGGTTCTCGAATTGGCAGCTAGGTGGGGCGCCATTCGCTCTATTAGTCTATTACTCATATTCGTTCGGCCGCCATATTAGTTCTAGGAATGACCGATATGGGCGCTGATTTTTCTTTAGAACTTAAAATTCCATATGGAGTGGTGCAGGATCTAACTGCCAGACCTTGGGTCGCTAGACTATTGCCTTAGGCTATCGCGACGGTTATAGACGGTGGATGAATAAATAATATCTTTTCGTGGTTATTTTTCATTGTATATTTATTTATTTGTATTTAACTTGTATAATTTTTAAGGTTTTATTTACATATAATAATTTGTTAATTATATTTATCAAATATTTATCTTATATTATTTAGAATACACTTACATATAAAATATTTATTTTAAACTTATATAACTTTTATGAGTTGTACTATTTATTTACATATCAAAAGTTCTTTAAGTATATTTTTTAAGTTTTAAATTTTGTATTATTTAATTTTAAGTTACATTTATATGTAATAATTTAAACGTTTAAAATCAATAGTTTTTAAATATTTTACTTTATTCAATTTGTTTTTTACTGATGTATGAAAATTAAGTCGACTAGCCTTATAACCACCCACACATTCACACGCCGGCAGGCCCTGCAAGTCAGACACGTCAGCTGTGATAGGCCAAATATGCTGGTCGCAGTAGGTAAGCACCATGAGAGAGGTCGGGGGAAGCCAATGACCACAGCCGCTCGCGCTGCTCTATGGCCTTGTCAATCAGACATCTATGAAGCGAAACATATAAAAATTATTATAATTATTTTATTTATATTATTTTTACTAATCATTTGATCAATGCTAAAAAAAGTTGATTAATGCAGTAAAATGTATCTTATATGCATTTGTAATGTAAAAAACGGTTAAAAAAATCTTATTGATGTAATTTTCACACTTTCTCATAACAGCTGGTACCATTTAAAAAAGAAAAAGAGTGTCATGTAAGTGCAGGATTTGAACCTGGGATGTTCACATTAGGGTTCGAAGCATACTAGCCTCTAGACTACAGTGTCCCGCATGTGAAGTAGTGCTTAATAGTTGTATATACGCTTCCCAACGAAATTAGCGAATTACCTTGTACAAATACACATATATTTATAATGTTTCGTTTTATGTTTTCAATCAATGCATATATGCCTTAAGAATACCACTTTATAGGGTTTTTTGTTATTATTTAAAGGCAAGCGGCGACTGTAATAAATAATTTGTTATTTTCAGTCGGAGTGTGAATCATTTGTGCCTGAACTCAAATGTAATTATTTTTTTACATAAATTCTTTTTAAAATGGTTATGCAGCAGACCGCATTTTTTCGCAAGTGGGGCTCGTAAGCATGTGAATATGCATATGCATATACGAGTATAATTTGCGAACTTTTAGGAGTCAGGATCGTAAAATTCTGTTTGCAAGCACCATTTATATCTCCAAGAATGCATGTTTATGACCTAAATAACCATAATAGTAATTAGCTTAAAATAATATTTTGCATTTTTCTCATGACATGTGATTATAACAGACTAGTTACCCTACGGTATAGGTTTAATAAGTAAGAAAATTGTTTGTATTTTTAGATTTAAAAATTTATTAATTTTTTTTTTAGTTGTACTGAATCCATTCATGTAGTGACTTTCCACCAGCATGCTCAATTTTCCCTTAGGAAATATAATCATCTTATACACATCTCAAGGCAGTATATGCCAGGAAGTGTCCAACCAGAAAACTTGGATATATATTCTTCTTCATGAGAAAGCCAGATGTGCTCTGGAAATAAGAAACCTTATGCGCGGCAAGCGCCTGGAGCTACTGGGGCGCTGCAGCGTAAACTACACATTCGTATGTTGGATGCTTCCTGGGTAGGTTCGAAGTTGTTAGTAGTGGAATGTAAGAAAAATGGATTTTCCTTAAGTTCGGTTTTCGGGTACTATAAATGTGTTGTATGTCTCGTCCTCCCCTTCCTTTCGCCTTCATCTCCTTTGCTAGTTGGTTGGCCATACTCGGGTCTACCATTCGAGAGATCAAATCTCTTGAGAGATTTACTAGAGATTTGAGTGTGGTATCTCTCTCTATCTTTCTCTCTTTCTCTTGTTTCTAAAACTATTCTATACAATGACCTGGCTATATTCATTTTTTGACTGGTTTGGTGGTGTCTCTTGCTTGAATGATCTATGAGTATGGAAGTAGCGATGTCTGAAATGTGTGATTGGGACATTTTGGTAGTTTGGGTTCATGGCAGGAGGGAGTTTTTTGACGGAATACTTTTGTCTTTGAGTGTGACATGCCTGTATGGCTGCTAAAAAGGAGGGCAGGAGGTATGATTGCATGTGTGATGGTTACTATCGAAGATCGAACTGTATGGCTTGAATATTATGTTGTTCAATCTAATAATATGAAATGTCTGTAGGGTCATCATTGGTAAAGGTATTTTAGAATGTTTGTACCGTATGACCTCTCTGCATGGTTGTTATAGGTAGCTTTATTTTATAATATGTTTTGTTAATATGAATGACAAGTATGTTGTTTGGTATCGTCTCTTGGAATGGCTTAAATGGATGGAGTAACATGATGGTATTGACTGCAGGCGTGGGCTGCCTGTATGGTTTGGTTACTTTATTGCTGGTTCATCTTGATGGTAAAACCTATCGGTATGTCTTGTCTGTACAGTTAGTTTGCCTGTATGGATGGTATAGCCATTATGTTGATTGGTACGGCCTGTTCACATGTTCGGTTGTTTTGACAGCATGAGAAACGTTTAGCTTTGATGGTGTGGGGAGAATGGTTTAATTGTGTAATTTGTTTGCAGGAGCAGAATTGTTCGATGGGATGATAAGTTAGTGTGTTAGTTCTGCCCCAGAAAGCTTAGCTGGTATGTTTGTTTAGTATGATTATATTGTATTATATGGTAGCTGGAAATTAAGACTATGGTTGTCATAGATGGTTAAGTTATTAGTATTGATCTTGTGATAGCATAGCTGGAGCTTATGATTTCAATATTTGATTGGCTTCGCTGCTAGTATGGCTTGTTGCTATGTGCAACTCGTGAAGTTATGTGGTTTGGAATGGTAGTCACTATAGTAGACTGTTATGATTGATTAGTAAGTCTGAGGTATTGTGGTTAATATGGCTTTCGACCATGCATGGCTGAGGCAAGCTAATGCCATGGTGAAAGGTATGATATCGGTTTTAGTACTCAGTACCAATGGGTTATCGATAAGATTGTAAAGTATGTTGGAGTTATGTTCCCTGGTAGGATCTTTTGAGCAGCCATTAGTAAAGGATTGCTGACAAAATTAACTGATTTGTTGATTGATATTGTAATTTATATTAATGTCTGGTATGCTGGAGTGTTGTTTCCTAGTACGTTTTTGTTGGTGGTGTCAATGGATCGTGTGGGGTGATAAGAAATGAATATATTTTATGTTCGATTTACAATATGATCTGTGTGACGTGACTGCAGTATGCTAGGGTTATGGTTGTTAGAGTACCCAGTACTCCTGGTCTGCAGGGATGCTCATATTTGGTTTTGTATGTCTGAGGTGTGGAGGTTAGAATTTTTTATTGGCATTTATGGTCGATAGAGTGATTTATATTAATGTCTGGTATGACATTTGGCTGGTGTCTAATGCTATGACAAACATGTTGGAGTGATGAATTTTGGTATATTTTAGAGTGTGTGGGCTGAGGTATGCTTGAATTCTAGTATGAATGGATCATATATTTAGTCTGATAATGATTGGCAAAGCAGATGGTATGTGTCTTTGGGAAACTTTTGTAAGGTTTGTGTTTGCTTTGTATGGTCTGTGTGGACAAATGGTTGAGGTATGCTAGAATTATAGTGGGTGGTATGATTGTTAGGTATAAGTGGTGTTGGTTGGCAGAACAAGTATAATTGGTGTTAGGTTATGGGTTGGCCTCAGCTGTATAGTTGCTCTAGTTATAATGGATATTATGCTTGGTGTGATTGAATTTAATATTTCTTTGGTTATAGGATATGGGGGTGTTAGGTGGTATGGTATAATTTGGGTTAGAAAGGCTGGTATGGTTGTATAGTGATTAGTATATATTCGACCAGTGTCTGATGGTTGTCATGCTTTGACAGACTTGTTGAATTTACTATTTTTGGTATATTTTAGTGGGCGTGGGCTGAGGTATGCTTTAATTCTAGTGGACAGTAGGAGTGGTGAGTATATTTTTTTCTGGCCACGGTTGGTATAATAAGGTAGTTTATTTGATGTGTGGTAGGATATTTGGTTAATGTCTGTTGGTAATGATGCTATGACAAACATGTTGGAGTTATGAATTTTTGTATACTTTAGTGGGTGTGGGCTGAGGTATGCTTGAATTGTAATATGAGAGGTGAGTATGTTTAGCCTGATGATGGTTGGTAGAGCAGATGGTATGGGTGGTAGGAAAATTTTGATAAGACTTGTGTTGGCTGAATGGCTGAGGTATGCTTTAATTATAGCGGACAGTTTGAGTTATGAGTATATTTTAGTCTGATGACGGTTGGTAGAGCAGATGGTATGGCTGGTAGGAAAAATTTTATAAGGCTTGCGTTTGCTGAATGGTTGAGGTATGCTTGAGTTGTAGTGGATGGTATGGTTGGTAGGTATAAGCAGTGTTGGTTGGTAGAACGTACAATTGGTGTCAGGTAATGGGCTTGTCTCAGCTGTATAGATGCCCGAGTTATAATGGATATTGTGCTTAGTTTATTGGGCGGTGAGGTGGAATATAATTTTTCTGTGGTTATAGGTGATGGTATGTTGGTTGGCTTGGTATCAGTCAGTAATGTTGGTTTGACAGATGGTAAGAACAATCCATCGATGGATCAATGGTGTGAGTCGTTAAGGGTCACTTAAAGACATATTCATTTTGCTGTCGTTTAGAATCATTTTGGAGTTATTTCAAATCATTTAGAGTAATTTGGCGTCACTAACAGTCATTTTGGAGTGATTTAGAGTCATTTAGGAGACATATAAAGTCATTTTGGAGTAATTTTGAATCAAGAGTTAAGAGTCAAAAAGTCAAAGTCACCTGGGTCCGACATGATGTTTGGGTGACATCATAACATGGTGGCTGGTATCAGTCGATTGTGTTACATTGACAGATGGTAGGAATGTTTGTGTTGTGGGTTGGTCTGGACTATAAAATTTGCTTGGTACGCTTGGGATATCGTGGATGGTATGTTGGATTATACATTTTCCAGAATATCTGTCTTACGATTTTAGTTTATAACGATTGGTGTGTACTGTATGTAATTATAAGGTATTCCTGAGTTAAAAGTGTTTGGTATGGGTGGTTATTGTATTTTGATTGGCGTCAGTCGGCATGTTGGATGGTATGGGAAGAATTTGATTGTTTCACTGGTATGGGCTGTATGTTTGCTTTTTATGGTCTGTGTGGATGAATGGTTGATGTATGCTAGGGTTATAGCTGGTGGTATGGTTGATAGCTAGGTATAAGTGTTGTTGGTTGGTAGAACAAGTAGAATTGGTGTTATATTATGGGCCGGCCTCAGCTGTATAATTGCTCGAGTTACGATGGATATTGTGCTTGATGTATTGGATGGCGTGGTTGAATTCAGTTTTTCTTTTGGTTATAGGAGATGGGGTGTTGGGTTACCTGGCATGACTTGGGTTAAAATGGTAGGTATGTTGGTATAGTGACCAGTATATATTTTGGCTAGTGTCAGCTAGTAGAGAAGGAAGTATGAGCAGTAAGGACATCTTTGGTAAGGTCAATGTGAGTAAGAAAGCCCCTACATGTAAATAAAATACTTAACGAATACAAAGGTTTAATCTAATTAATGAATATAAAATAATCCAAAAATAATTGTGGGATACTAAAAAAATATGACAAGTAAGTTGGTTGGATGTTTGCTAGCATAGACTGCCATGAGCTGTGTATAAGCAGATTATATTCCCTAAGTGAAAAGTGAGCATACTGGTGTAAAATACACTACATGAATGGTGTAGAAACATTTAAGATTTCTTTTTTTATGTTTGTAGTATGGTTTATGTATATATAAATGATACAAATTAATTAAAAGTTTAAATTTCTGCTGGCGTTGTACAATGCCTACTTCCCCTGATATATATATATATATATATTTGATAATGGTGCTTGATTTAGTCACATATAATAATAATAATAAAATCCGAGTAGGATAGTAATGCCTATGAAAAATAGTCGAGATAATAAATAATTATCATCGTGTATTATTTAGTCTTGACGAGAGAATACCTGAAACTAAGTTGATAGAACGTTTTTCTTGTACCACTATACATACAATTTCTGTACAACTTAAAAATAATTAAATAAATTTTCAAATCTAATATTAAATACAGTATATTTATTTCTTGTTATACCTATATCGTAGGGTAACCAGTCTGTTATAAACATATTTAGTTGAAAAAAAATATTATTTTAAGCTAATTACCATTATGGTTATATAGGAATTAAACATTCATTCCTGGAGCTAGAAATTGTGCTTGCAAACTGCATTTCATGAGCCTGCCTCCTAAGAGTTTGCAAATTATATTCGCATATGCATGTAAATATCCACACGCTTACGAGCCCGACTTGCAAAAAAATGTTGCCTACCTCATAATTATTTTAAAAAGAATAAATGAAAATTAATAAGATGTGAGATTAAGCACAAATGTTTTAGACGCCGACTGAAAATAACGAAATAATTTTTATACACTTTATCGTTTGCATTTGAATACACAGAAAACCGCTCTAATATAGTAGTCTTAAGCCATATATGTACTGAGTGAAAAAATATATTAAAACATTAAAAATATTTCTGTAATTGTACGAGGTATTTCGCCAATTTTGGTTGGAAGTTTGTATGCAACTATTAAGCACTACTTCTTATGTGGGCTCTCTGTACCCTAATGCCTAGCATGCTGGACTCATAACTCAAAGTTCCTGGGTTAAAATCCTGTTCCTACATGACAATATTTTATTTTTTAAATGTTACCAGCTGTTATGGGAAAGTGTGAAATTTACATCATTTAGGATTTTTGAACCGATTTTTACATTACAATTGCATTTAAGATACATTATATTGTATTTAAAAAAAAAATTCCGGCATTTTTAAAATGTTAAATAAAATTAATTTGATAAAAATAACTAATTAATTATAAATGTATCGCTTCATAGATGGCCGATTGACAAGGCCGCACAGCAGCGCGAACGGCTGTGGTCATTGGCTTACCTTCCCCCCACGTGGTGCCTATCTACTGCCGCCAGCACTCTTGGCCACTCACAGTGGTCGCGTCTGACTTGTGGGGCCTGCCAGTAATGAGTGCTGCGTGGTTACAATGCTAGTCAACTTAATTTTCGTACAAAAGCAAAACACAAATTGAATAACACAAAGTATTATAAAAATACTGATTTTCAAAAAAATGAATTATAATGTTCATGTATGTTAAAACTAAATAATACACACAATAAATACTTTAAAAATATGCATAAAGAAATATTTATATGTAAATAAATAGTAAATTATTTAAATATTATATAACTTAAATCTAAATAAGTATGTGAGTGTAATGTAAAGAATAAAATGATAAATACTTAAACATTATACTTAAAAAAATATTATGTCATTAAAAACCTTAAACATTATATAAGTTAAATCTTAATAACAAACAAATAAAAATGTTATGAGAAATAAACATGACAAGATGTTATTTATCTCGTTCCTTTCCTTATAAACTCTTTTTCCAGCGCATGTACCAATAGCCGAGTGGTCTATGGTGTTAGTCTGGCGACCCGTGTTCCGGCAGTTCGATCCCGCACCATTCTAGATGGTATTTTGAGTTCTTAAAAAAAGCAGCGCCCCTAACGGGGGCACATTCCTAGAACTAATATGGCGGCAGAGCGAAGTTGAGGAATCGAATTTTCGAACGACTGGCGCTCCACCTAGTGGCCAACTCTAAAATAAAGATGGCGTCGAACAAATGTGAGTAATCGACTGATTCAAACAAAGGTGAGATACAAATTACAAACAAAAAAAAATATGGTGGCCTTCAGTAGCAAATGACAAACAAAACAAGATGGCGCAGTGGAGCGCATAAGAAATATGCGAGAGATAAATGACAAACGAATGGGAGATAAATTAAAGAAAGAGAGAGAAAGGAAGAGAATAAAGAAAGGAAAGGAACAATTCAAGAGAGAAAAAAGGGTGAATTTGGAGAAAACCCACTGGATGCAAGAGAGAAAAAAAATAGAAGCACTCGGAGAAAACCCTTGGATTTATAGAATATGAGAAAATCATATACTGGATACAAATATGGCGGTCGAAGATGGCGGCGTAGTGACCATAATGATCGCAATGTACTGGTCACAAATATGGCGGTTTACTGACTTCAAATATGGAGGAATCTGAATTGAGGGTTGCATGACCAGATTAACAGAGCATGAAGTCCGGAATTCAAGATGGCGGCCCGTCACCGGCCGAATCTCGCGTCTCCAGCCGAAACCGTTTGTCCTTGAGTCTACATTCCATATCTACAAGTATTGTATATTTGGTTTTATGACAATTCATATCTTAATAATCTTAGCCGAGTATTATGTATAGATATGAATGTAAAGTTGGTTATGTGTGTTGTACTTAAGATATTCACGAAAACGTTGTTTATTATGAATTACTTATCTATAATTTTGACAAAAAGTTGGTTATACAATGTTGGCCCAACATACAAAATTCATGCCAACTACCCACTGTATGATTAACAAACGTGCTGCCAAAAATCCGCCAACCATGACCACAATAATCTATTTGAAACAAAAATAATATGTATAAAAATCCTAACTGGTAAGCAAACATGAACTATTACCGATAATATTTCATCCCATACAAAATGTTGAGTATTGTTAAATCTGTTGGTTACATAACATTGGCCAAACCGGCAAATAAACTAATGAAAAAGTACTAATTACCAACTGTTTGGTTTCCAACACTCTCCCAACATAAGACCAACAAAACTCTTCAAATAAAATTTGCCAATTATAAGAAAAATATTTGTACTTTATTAAGTACATTGCTTTCATTAAGAATAGATATTCCGTAATCTTGACTTAAAATGTTGGCTATACAGGATTGTCTTAAGATAAAAATACATACCAATTACCAACTAGTTGATAACAATCAGCCAACCATGACCATCAAAACATATTTTAAATAGATTGGTTTATGTATTAGAAAAACAAATTGTTTTAGCAAACATGAAAAATCTTGTTTTTTTTTTTTGTCCCAAAAATTCTATGGAGCATTGTTGAAATTATGTTAGTTACACAATGTTGGGCCAAATAACGAAAAAGGACCAAACAGCAACTGTTGGTTCCCAACATTGTTCCAACATAAGACCAACTAAACATATCTCATATAAAAAATGTCCAGTATTGTGAATAAAATTTGTATCTCATACAATACAGGAAAGAGGCATTGTTTTCATTAAGAATAACCATTCCTTAACTTCGACATTAAATTGTTAGTTCTACAATTTTGGCCCAAAACCAAAATTAATACCATTTACCAACAATGTGTATCTACCTACTTGCTGCCAACGTTCAGCCAACCTCGACCTTGAAATTCAATTTGAAACAAAAATATGTATGTATTAAAGAACCTAAACGTTAAGCAAAGATTGAAATTTGCTTTTTTTTTTTTTTTTTTTTCGTTCCTGAAATACAATTGGGCTTTGTTGGAAACATTTTAATTACACAATGTTTGCCCAACAAAAAAAGAAGTACCCATCCCCAACTGTTTGGTTTCAAACATTGTCCCAACATAAATACAACTACTAATATTTAAAAGAAAAATGGTCACTATCGCGAAAAATATTTGTTTTATAAAATACAGGAAAGGGGCATTGTTTTAATTAAGAATATGTATTCCCTAAATTTGAGATTAAATGTTGGTTTTACAATATTGGCCCAACATAAAAATACTTACACATTACCATCAGTATGTCTTCGAACTTGTTGCAAATATTTAGCCAACCATATTAGTGTTTTCAAAAATTGCTCTTGCAACATGTGTCATTTTTTATATAGTGAGTTGTTGATGTAAGTTTTTCTAAGGTATCCCATTACAATTTTCAAGTACAAATGTTTAGTTGGCATATTACGTTGGGCCAACGTTGTATTTATGTACATTTTCTAGCTCAACATATTGCCGACCTTTCCAACCAAATGCCAACATTTGCAATGTGATCACGGTTTATTAAACAAACCCTGGAAATACACTTGCAAGGAAACTCGTAGCGAATCCCATACTGCAGGTGTGGAGTAACTGTCGAGTCGCAGCCAATGAACAAAGATCTGAGGCTCGAGTGTAAACATGAATTTTTGAGTATAGCATATATGTAGGGGCAGGCACCTGTTTTTCGCGAAAATACTTCAGTACAAATCGTGTTTCAAAACACTTTAGTTCAGAACCACTTCCAAGATTGGATCATTTGAATTTTTACGCGTTTTACCTGTCTGCCCATTAATTCCGGGCGGGGAGTACCGGAGAAACTTACTTTTGATTGGCTCACTTATGTAAAAAAAACTCTCTTCACAAAAAGACAAGCACAAAATAGCCAAACGAAGACTGCAATTGCGCACATATGATATTGAAATATGTCCCACGCGTAAATCTTTCGGCGAAAAACAGTTTGCTTTACCTAGGGACACCCAAATTTCGCGAAAGGTTTTACCATCTCCTGTGTTTCATAACACTATAGCTCTGATGCACATTTGGTTTCCGTGTTACGCGTCTTAAGTTTCTGTGCCCGAATCAATGACTTGCAGTATTAAAGTTACCTAATTATGATTGGCTAGTCAAATAGGAAAATTTCTTCAGACAAAGACATGCCACCAGTATGCAAAAGAAACCTCCTGGTACGCCCGGATAGTATTGAAATTGAAATAGTGCAGAAATATTTTCAAGAATTTCGGGTGTACCTAGCCCTACCTATACGCAGGGAAATGAACAATGAAGGCTAGACTCTACAGTCTTATGAAGCCTACAAATATGCCGAAATCAAATGCACATTGGTTGTCTGCTGTCACAGTGGAAGGTGACAATTGGACACCGTTCTCCAGGAGTTGTCAACCACCGTGTGGATCAATGACTGAAGTTGTATCAACGCACGTGTTTTGAATTCTAGCTCGTCTGAAAAGGAATCCGCGAATTCTTCAGGCCTCTCTGTAGATCATTCAACTTGCGAACATTTCCTGTGCCCTGCTGTAAGTAAGCCTCGCGAGGTGTAGGGAAACAGAACAGCCCCAGGAAGAGGAGGGCGAGCCAGGTGACTTGTTTACTCATCGCCAGCTCTCGGCGACTTCGGGCGAGCACACATCAGTCGTTTGTGTGACCCTGTCTCGTCTGGCCCCCAGATTCCCGTCGATGTGAAACGCGCCGGGGGTTCGTTTTTGCCAGACATCAAATTACCACCGGTTGCAGCGGCTGAGTGTTTGTTCAGCACGCAGGCAGCGTCACAAATTAACTAACGTTTGCTGCATCTGCTGACTTGTTTACGCGTCTGCAAATATATATTAATTACTGCAGCGCCAGCTTCCTTTATAAAGAAGCACGTGACGCACACAGAAGGACGCGAGATTGTAATTGCTCTAACAGAGATGCACTATAACGAAGCAAATGCAAGAATAGTCTAGTCGTATAATATAATCCATTCACGATTACTTCCAACTTTGCTGAAGCCATGCAATTGTTCGACTTTCATGAAATTCCTCCGCCTTTTGCAAACGAGCTTAAAAGAGTCTAGAAAATCACACCTAAGGGACAACGTATCGCATTCGCCTACACTCAGTGTAATAATAATTTGTATAAAACTACTCCTTACTGGGAAATACCAATACACCTATTTTCTCACAGTTTTCATTAATATTAATTACATGCAGCCCGCCATCGCTTTGTTCAAGCTTTATGGAGTTATTGAAATACATATCTATATATGTGACTACCCGTGACTACCTGCGACTACCCGTGACTACCCGCGACTATCCGTGACTACCCGCGACTACCCGTGACTACCTGCGACAACTTGCGACTACTCGTGACTACCTGCGACTACCTGCGGCTACTTGCGACAACCTGCGAGTACCCGTGACCACTTGCGACAAACCTGCGACAACTTACGGCTACCCGTGACTACCTGCGACTGCTTGCGACTGCCCGCGCCTACCAGCGACTACCCACGACTACTTACGACTATCTGAGACTATTTGCGTATTTTTTATATTAAGATACATAATTTCTTCTTACATCGTTTCAATTTATTTTTAATGGTTTAGGTAGAGCATGCTTAGAAAGCAGCCGAGTAGCTCATTTTTCTCCGACTTGGTTTACAAATTTTGAAATTTCCCGAGGAATTTAAAAAAAATTAAACATAGCCTATGTCCATCTGGAAGAATGTAGCTTTCTAACAGAGAACGAGTTATAAGAATCAGCCCTATAGTTTTCGAGATTAGCCGTTACATATAAAAAACAAACGCACATTATCTCTTTATAATATTAGTATAGAAAAATGGAATAATATAATTTGGAAACAAAATATAAATAAAATTTTACTTTAACCACAAATATGGTAGCTTTATGTCAACATGAGTATAAAACGCTTGAGACACACAGCTTATTTAGGAAACAATCAAACATGTCATACATGGGGTAATATTTCAAAGTTTTTATTCAAAAAGTCAGAAGAAAGTAGAGTATGTTTGTTTCTCACTTTCTGAATAAAAACCTTTTAAAAATAACCCCATTTACGACTTGTTTCCCTATTTCCTAAATATGTAATTCATCACAAGCGTTTCATACTTCTGTTGACATTAAAGTACCTCATTTTTGTTTAAATCGAATTTATATTTGGTTTATAATAAATAATATTTCATTAATAATTAATATTATTAAAACTGCCAGCGAAAACGTATTAATGTAGAAGTAGAGTGGTTTACATTGGAAAGAGATCCGAAGAATTCGCGGATTCATTTGGCGACAAGCTAGAATTCAAAACACGCACGTTTATATAACTTTAGCCATTGATCCACACGGTGTTGACACCTCCTGGAGAACGATGTCCAATTATCGCTTTTCACGGTGACAGAAGACAACCTATGCGCAGATGACATCGTAATACTTGTAAATAAGACTGTGGTCTAGCCTGCAGGTCATTGAACTCGAGAATTTTTTGGGTCTCTAGCAATTGGACAGCGTTCTCCATGAGGTGTAAAACACCGTGTCGACCAATGGCTAAATATACATAAATGCACGTGTTTTGAATTCTAGCTTGTCCTGAAACGAATCCGCGTATTTTATGGACATGGTTTTAGAAGAACTACCGGTAGGTAGTTCTTCTAAAACCATGTCCATAAGTTCTTCGAAGACCACGGCCACCTTGGACACCTCGTATGATGTGATGTTAGTAGGACGTCTGTCGGATTTGTTCCAGTTTCACTTGAACACGAACACCAGATAGCCACGCGGTGTATTTTTGACAAACTGATTACTGTCCTTTTATTCCCAGTGTGGACAAACGTGAACTTGTTGCAGAGGAAGGTTATATTTGATCGGCGCAGTACTCTGAGAGGCTCAGTGCTCATTTGTTTTCCCCGGCGGTATCTGATTTTTAAACCGTACTAATGCTATACGGTATGGCTGGTTCATATCTCCGACCACTAAGCGCGACGTCTGCAGCTCGTTGGTTGCATTAACTAAACACATTCTTTGCCAAATTCAGTACATCAAACGCCAAACAATTTCTTATTAGCAACACCAGAAATATTAAATTAATGTCGGCGGTGAAATGACTAGAAGAAGTCCTAATTCGCAATTGAGTGCACACTCTAAATTCGAACAATTGGGAAACCACTGATTCGCAGTGAAATTCAACTACTATAATCAGTGAAAATGGCTCCACTTAGAATAAGTGGAAAACCACTGATTGTTTCAGTGAAAAATTTCACTGATTGAATTAGTGAAGTGAAACAATTTCACTGATTGAATAAATGACAGCTGACTGCAGTGGCGAATTCAATATTGCTTGTATTGAATGCAGGCAAACAATTACATTAAATCAACATATTTAAGATACTTTACTATTTATATTGGGCAATTTACCTTTATTAAAAAAAGGAAAATTTTTCGCAGGTGGCCGGGGTTGAACTCGCGCACCATTCACATCTAGGCCGTTGCCTTACCACCTGAGATACCACGCCAAGCTGAAATTATTTGAATGAAATATAAGTTTTATAGTAATTTGCGAAATCGTATAGTTTGAAATTCTTTGCTCATACTTTTCCTTTGGTTTGATTGGTACCGTTAGGATTGTTAAAACGAACAGTACATATGAGTGCACTCTCTTCGCCGCATTAGATGCAGTTTAAACCTTCACATAGAGTGCTGTGACTATTACACGCAAACGAAATTAAAGACGCAAATACAAAATGAAAGACGGTGTACAATTGTCGCCTTCCACTGTGACAGCAGACAACCAATGAACAGTTGACATCGGCATGTTTGTACATAAGACTGTAGAGTCTAGCCTGCAGGTCGAAGAACTCGCGAATTTTTCAGGTCTGTACCTATAAAGGATTATCCTCACCTTAACATGGTACTGGAGGCTCGTTCTAGCTGATCGGTCGACGGCGGTCGGAAACGCCGATGCTGCGATCTTCCCTGGACGCTGGCCGGAGGTGGAAAGATGAAGCGAAGCGCCTCGAGTCGGCCTATATCGGCGCGTTGTTAAGGCGTCCATGTCACCGATCGCTGATTGGTGGCGGGGGTTCTTGCTGACTGCCCTCTTCGCAATAGTTGATGCAATTCTGGCGTCCTGGTTCACTGAAGTTGCGAGGCTGGGTCCAGCCGAGGATGTCTAATTAAGGCCCTCCTCATACGACCATAACAGTATGTTATCGTTTCAAGCCTCTCCACGGCACACAGAGTACCTAACAAGAACACAGAGGTGGGGAAAAAACTGCTATTTCCGGCAAAACGGCGTCGCTTACCAGCAACATGGGGCAATACTGTTCACCAGTGAGCGCCTGGTAACATACTCGCCAGCCGACAGTCCAGCCAGTAGGGACCTTTCCACACCATGCATCAGCCAATCAGGCACAAGGCCCGTTCCCAGTACGTCGTGCAGCCAATCGCAGAAAGGGCACGGCCACATCAAAGGAACTGCCATACCAATTCGATTCTGTTAACTAACCTACTCCGTGTGAGGGGCGTGCCTTACGAGCAGTGGTCCAACGAAATATGTTCCACTAAATTACCATCGCGAAATAGTTAGGTCTCTGCTTACAAAACCGGAAGAAAGAAATTTTTACTAAGAAACGTAAACAAACCGTTGTGTACTGGCCTGTCAAATTTAACTCATGTTACATGTTGTAATATCCGCCGATTTTAATGATTGTAAACTGTAAAGCTACTCTTGATTATTCCTTGCTTGATATTAGGTTTTCTGTATGTTTAAAATTGATTTTGCTTAAAGTAATATAATTCTACAAATTTAAATTTTATCGACCGTTTCGCTTCAAATCCTTTTGAATGCGCCCAATTTATGGGCCGCGTTGTGTGCAAATTACTCTTATCTACGCTAGTTTAAATACCTCTCTGATCAAATTATCCACCGTAAATTTTTTTTTCGTTTGTAATGTTATATCTTTTCACATTACAAAGCCCGTACACCTTACTTGCTTTTAGTTTTTATTATTCGTTTTTAACGGCAGGTCTCTTTTTGTAACGAATACCTAAATATTGAAAAAAAATCCATGTGAAAACTATTTAAAGTGAATAAAATATAAGGGGACAGACGTTTATATTTTACAAATATTCAGCTAATAATCGCAATTCACATACTCACCTTATAAATGACACCCTACGAAAAGGGGTTGGATATTACAGGATGTGAATTATAAAAACCCACACCCTGATGCTAGTGTAATATAAAACTATTTTATCGAAAACTCATGTTACTGTTTATGCCATAAAGTAATACCTAAGGGTTATATCTGGTTTGAAATTCGGAGCCGAAAAGCAGCTTCATTGCAGAAAACACCAATAAATTCATATTTAAAAACGTTTACCGAATAAATAGAAAATTGTTCTGTCGAATTAAATTCTGCATTCACTGTCGAAAATTTCCTTTCATTTATTATTTTCAAAGAACGTCCCATAACCACTTTCGTGTCCACATAATTTACATGTAGCATTTATATTCTCTGTACTTGGCTATTTTTTTTATCTGAGCCGCGGGGTGTGGTAAGCTGCGACTGTAGAGAAGATAACAACAAAACTTCCTAGTAGACAAGAAAAACATTGTCCCCCATTGAAACCACGCCTTTATGCCTCTAGACACACTCAACTCCAAGCGGCCTTTAGACAAATGCGAAACGTACTTCCTTTCATTTGCCTTTGATGTACCCCCTACAGACATGCTGATCGTTCCGCCTGGTTGAGCGGACGGCACCTCAGATCCTTTGTAAAGGCTGTTTGAAATAAAGTGAGCACTTTTACAATCAACGTTAGAAAACAGTCACTGCACATGCCTGCATATATTTTAACGGGCGCACTTCGTGACATGTGCCCAGTAAAGTTGGTAACGGTGTAAGGACAGTAGTCCCATGCCTTAACGTCAAAATAAAAGTATTAGGTAACCATTTATGATAACTGGAATTATTTCTCTTGTTTCCAATTTTATTTAATGCTCCGAAGCATATTTGTAGCATTTTTTTCTCCAATAATTGCACAATTTTACTTGACCGACGCATGAATAAAGCGATGAAACCCAGGGCAATGTTAATTTTACATAAGACGGAATAATATACAACGTGCATACAAGTAGATCTTAAGCATGGATTTCAAAAGTGCTCATTTTACCGTGAACAGCATTTAATGTTAATTCTAATACAATATGGGAAAAGCAATATTATACTTTTGCAAAGGGAAAATTTTCCTTACTAGATAAGCACTAGTGTCGCATGTGTATGGGATTTTCTCTATTTTCTACTTTAAAAACAGGATAATTGCAGTAATAATTTTTTTTTAAATAAAATAACTTCCTATCTAAGTAGAATAATTCTCCTTTATTATTCACGCAGCTTAAACTTTTAATCAAAAGTTATCTTTTAAAACACTACCCGCCTAGCAGCGGAAATTTCCCCTATGTCAAAATTTTCCATAGGAAATATCGTTCTGATCCTAACCTGAGAAGAGCTAACCTTATCCTCTGTCTCGCTTACAAGGTTAGCGATTCACACATTTTGGCGGCTGTGCTTATTCGTCCTTTGAGCCAAACACAGTAGCAAATAGGCACGATTTTCAAACCTAACAGAGATTAAAGACATAGTTTATGGTTTCGACACTTTACTAAAAGATTTTGATAAAGAAATAAAGGTGAACCAGGTAAAATAAACGCTGAAGGAAACGTGGGAAATTTGTTTCTGTTGTTTCCTTCTAACAAAACGACTCAAACACGTGTTCAATGAAAAATGCGCTCCTTAAAAAAAATAGTTTATTCACATTATCAGTCTAATACTTGCTGGACCGCAGACAACTTTAAAGTTTCTTCTGGCCCTAGCGCACAATAATGGATATTTTTTGTCATTATCGGTAAAAATGTGTTTTACAAATATATTTGCATTATTAAGGTCATTATTTGTGCAAATTATTTGCAGGTTATGGAAACTTTTAAAGGGTGTTTCGCTAAGTGAAAATAGTATAGTTTGATATTGTGTGAATGAAACGTTAAAGTAGGTTATTTACCGCAATTTCAAACAATTATACGTAAAAAAAATTCGCAGAATGTTTCGAGGACAAATTTTTTCCTAAACAATTCACTGTTTTATTTAAGTTTTAACTACAACGAAATAATAATTAATTTCTACGTCTAGTAGAGATTTTGTGTCCGTTTTTATTATATTCTGAAAGGTTGAAAATATTCAAGTCTGTGCATTTAACTAAATTATGATTCAAATAATTAAGAGGAACGAGCTAGCTTAATAAAAGTGAAATTTACAATGTAGTATTTATCTAATGGTTGCTAAATTGAAATTATATTGAGCTATTTAAAATAAATACAAAGTACAAAGGTTTGTTGACTTTATATACTGTAATTTTTGGTGCAAAAGAACCTGATCATAGAGTATATAATCTATTCGCGGTTTTTTTCACACTTTTGGATCAAAACATTGAAAAAAAAAGCAATACGTACGACCCTAAGTATGTGTTTGGTTGCTTCCTAAATATGCCCTATATCACAAGCGTCTTATACTCGTCTTAGCATAAAAGTTCCTCGTTTTTGTTAAATAAAATGTTTACTTATATTTTATTTACATACAACATTATTTCATTAAATAACTAATATGAATAAAGACAGAGAGAAAATGTAAATGTTGTAATGCCTAGCTAGAAATAGTTAATATGCAAAATTTTATTCCTCTGAGTTAGTGACACCCCGCAATTCGCGAAAAGTTTCGTGTACATGCTAGATTTCAATACTCTAGGAGCTTACCAGCAGTTTCCTTTTACTTATTGGCAGCGTGTGTCTGTGAGAAGACATTTTCTTAGTTAACTGGCCAATCAGAATTAAGTTACTCCGATACTGTACGTCTCTGATTCGTGGGCAGACACTTAAGACGCGTAACACCTAGATCACCCAATCACAAAAAGTGAATCTGAGCTAAAGTGTTATGAAAAACAACTGGTCGTGAAATCTTTTCGCGAAATTCTAGTGTCTCTAGTCGGAGTACTAACGAATGCGGTGGGTTGCTCCACTGGTGTTATTTTCTGAGATTTGTTTGAATGAGGCAGAGAAATATTATGGATGTAGAAGCATTTTATTCCGTATTTGACCAGGGCCTACCGAATTGGTTAACACTTTGTAGACTTTGCTCGAATGTAGCTCGAGCAAAAGTAATTTGAGAATTTTTCTCTGTTGGTCAGAAAAAACTCCCATGGATGTGCTGTCTTTGTTCGGCTAGTGTTTAACATGGCCTCATAAGAACATGATGGCGCAGTAACAGTGATAATGCTAAAGATGGAATTTTCATTTTTTATAGCCACTCAAAGGGACATTATTGATTGTAAATCGTTTTATCCAATAAAGGACATTTGAATGGTTCAATATCAGCTCAGCTCTCCAATGGTTACTGAATGGCCAATCATGAACGCTGTAAAGTACAGGCTAGTGTCCGATGTGGTATGGACCAATAGGACGATGGTGATTTCTAGCGCAGACACCAACAGAACCGGTGTTCTTACAGTAGTGGATATAGGTGACTCACTTCTAATTCGTCTTAAGTGCCAGCACATGTGTGCAGACCTTATTGTGTTAAATTTGTCAGTCGCACTACGTGATTCGCCTGCTAACTACTAACTTTCAGCTCGTGCCAAAGCATAGTTCAACCAAATTATGAAGGTGAAATAAGAACACACATTGTAAAGGAAAAACTGTCTGTATTTTTATATACAGTTCTTTATCAACTAGAAGCCAAGATTTTTTTTTGTAACACTGCAATTAAATTTGAGCAAATTTTGCATAACGTTACTGTGTAACATTCAAAACTGAGTTATAGTTTTAACTATCCGTTCAACCCTAAAATTTATCACGGATGTAGAGAGAGATACGTGAACAACTTTGTGTGTTTCGTGAAAAATGTGAGCAGTATAGGCGAATCATTTTAACTGTATCCATGCAAAAAATTATTTGGCAACTAGTTTCCAAAAAATTTCTTGAAAAACGTACATAAATTTTACTGTGGTGTGTTACGAAATAAAGACAATGGAATCTCTTCCTGTAATTGCACTTCTTCCTTGCTAACCCACAACTCTCAGTGTTTTAGTTAACCTGTAATTTATAATCTCTACGAAGCCTTCCAAGAGCTGATATTTATTTATCGTTACTAGAGACCTCGAGAAATTCGCGAGTTCAATTATCTGTTGGTTAGACTTCAGAGTCTTATATACTCTCATAGAGGTATAGACTGTTTATTGGTTGATGATATTGGTATTAAAAGGCCGTGGTTCAGCGCACAATTCATTGCATGTTTGGTATTGGCTCATTTATCTCCAGGCGGTATCAAACAACTCGTCGACCAATTACAAAAGTAACATGAACGTACATGTGTGTGAATTACAACTTGTCTAGAAATTAACCCGCGAATTACACGGGTCTCTAATCATGACTTATAATTTCGATTATTTTTAGAAATATGCTATTTGCTACGCCTAAGTATTGGAAAAATTTATTGCAAGCAATAATTTTTTTTGACACTATAAACACTGTTCCTTTAAACATGGTTCACGTTGAACTGAGAAATTTTGAAATCAACCTTTGAAAAAATACCACTGCCCCTAATGCATGTATTTTAACGATTAACCTGTGTGAAATGCGCCCAGTAAAGTTTCAAACGACGAAGGAAAATTTTTCCCACGCCTCGACGTTGAATTAAAAGTGTTAGGCAAACATTCGTGGATAAAGAAATAATTCTTTCGCTTTCTGTTTTCTCAACACATTAATACCATGTGTACACAATTGTGTACATTACGCACGTGTAGGTAATTTTTTGCCTGCACTGAACACTGTCAAGCTCGACGACCAATGATATTACCTGTGGGGTAATGATTCGCAAACCATCTTATTGTTCTAGGTCATAATTGGATCATAACGGTACACGAATACATACCGCTTGCAGCTCGTTGGCTGTGACTACGAATCAAGTCTTGTGTCGACGTAAGTACATCACGGATCATAAAAGTGTTTGTTTGCAACACCTGAAAATTTGAATTAAATGTGGGTATGAAAGGGTAAATGCTTATAACTGCAAGAGTTAGAAAATTAGCCAAACATTTACTTGTTTTTAGTAATTTTACAGTTTCACTTGACCGAGGCATGAATACAGAGATTAGGCTCCTTTACAATGCCAGTCATTGTTTATATGATGCAATAACTCACAATGTGCATACGAGTACAAAGGTTTTCAAAATTTCTCAAATTAGAGTCAATAGCCGATAATATTTGTAGATACTTGAAAAATTCGTGAGTTCAATGACCTGCAGGCTAGACCCTGCAGTATTATGTATAAATATGCCTATATCAACTGCACATTGGTGATCTGCTGTCACAGTGTAACATCTCCAGGAGGTGTCAGACACAGTGGGACCAATGGCTAAAGTTATATAAACACACATGTTTTGAATTCTAGTATGTCCCAAAATGAGTCCGCGAATTCCTTAGGTCTCTAAACATTGGTTATTTAAGTTCTCGCTAATAGAAGCGCAATAACATATATTTGTCCCTATGGCTGGTGATTTCTGAGTGAGCCAGTTTCGTAAAAACACGCCGAAAGCAAATTACAGCAGCCAATAAGCTGTCCTTTTCTATCCTAGGGTATATACAGGTTTCACATCTAGCCAGTTGTAAGGAATGAATTCGCCACAGAAATTCGCCAAGTGTTGAAAGTGTCACAATAAACACGTGAATGGGTCTAGTTTTCTTTTGGTTATTGACTGTGAAAGGTGTCACAGAGGCAAACCTTCGGACATGCATACGAGAGGATGTGGGTTTGATTTCCGTTCCGGATATCCTAGTTACTGGTATGCATGCATAGTTTCTTATTAAAGCCCATGGCCGATTCCTTACCCACTTCTACTTCTCTGAGCAAATGAGTAGAGACTTGAAAAATTATTGAATTCAATGACCTGCTCTCTCGACTCTATAGTCTTATGTACAAATATGCCGATACAAACTGCCCATTGGCAGTTTGTATCGCACATCTCTAAACATTTTTATGGTGTCTGTACTACTTTTTTTATGAGTTCTTCACATTGTATAGTCGGGTGCAGTGCTCCATAGGCTGTTGCTTTACCTCAACCTTAAGCCATTGGTCCACATGGAGTTGGACACTTCCTGGAGAACGGTGACCAATTGTCGCCTTCCACTGTGACAGCAGACAAACAATGTGCAGTTGATATCGGCATATTTGTACATAATACTGTAGAGTCTAGCCTGTAGGTAATTGAACTCGCGAATTTTTCATGAATCTACTTATTACTATTTTGTGCTATAAGAATATTGTTAATTTATTCAGACCAGAATTAAATGTCATTTGGAATAGAAACAGATTTCACAGACCTCAACATATTAACTTAAACCAATATATACTGTGTTTTGCGTATTTTACTCACCTGTCCGCCATATTGACTTTTTTTTGAGAATGTAAGAGAAATTCGAGCCTGACGTCATTAAGTTCGACAAGCTGCACGTATCACGATGTAACGCTAAATCGGTCATCAACGAAGATTGTCTTGAATCAGGCCTCGGCCTGGCAGCAGCCTGTTCGGCTGCTGCCAGGCCGAGCTACACGTTCTGCTTTGTGGGCCAAGGTCACTTGTGTTTGCATTGCGCACACTCTCGTCACTCGGCTCCAGCGCCCCGTGTCGTACGCGGGAACACGCGGAGGACTGACGGCCATCGACTGAAGTAGACCACATGTGGCGTCTATTCCCGGCTGCCTACACGGGCCAACCTCAGCTGCAACATTACTAGCACCGATTATTCCCCCCCCCCCCCCCCCCCCCCTTGCGCTCGTCATTCCTCTCGCCGCTGTCGGTCCGCGAAGAGTCCTGGCGCGCGGGTTAAGTTCGCGGTCGAGTCTGTCGCGCGGCAATGCGCCTACTACAGTGCGCGAATGCACGAGGAAAATTGAAACGAAGCACGCGAACGCAACGAGTCGACAAACAGGAATGGAAATAGGCTGCTGTAGGTTCGACGGAAAGGTAAATATTTGCAAGTTACGAAAGTAATGGTTACTGAAGTTTAGAGACATCCTGCACTGCGAAAATATTTAATAACAATATAGGAAATTATTATATATTATATATATATATTTATATATATACACATACATACACACACACACATTGGACGGCCAGCCAAGGATTGAAATACACATATACTGTAGCTGTAGGGATAGGAAATATTCGCGAGATCAATGACCTGTAGGTTAGACTCCACAGTCATGTGTATACTGGAGTCTAAGATGTTTGCTCATTGGCTGCTGCCCCACAGAGTAGCCAGGGTTACTCCACACCTGGCAGTATGGCACGCGCTACTTGTTTCCTTGCAAGTATGCTATTGGCTCAGATTCGTCCAGGGTGTGTAATTAACTGCCATCCAATTGCAAATTCAACTTCAGTGTACACGTGTTTGACGTCTATCTTGTCCTGAAATGAACGCGCGGAGTGTTCCTATCCCTATGTATATGTGATTTTCCACCCCTGAAACTATAGGCACTTCTTCTGGGGAATTCAGGGGTATAACTAGAGACCCGGTAAATTCGCGAGTTCTATGACCTGTAGGCTAGAATTCACAGTCTCATATACTCTCATACAGATATCAACTGTTTATTGGTTGATTGCTGTGGTAGTAAAAAGCGGTGGTTGGGCGCACGATTTATTGCATGTTTGTTATTGGCTCATTTATCTCCAGGAGGTGTCAAACTACACGTGTCCACCAATTACAAACGTTACATGAACTTACAAGTGTCTGAGTTCCAACTTGTCAAGAAATGAACCCGCGAATTTCTTGGGACTTTACCTGCCATCCACCACCGTTTCCCAAACATCAAGGGGATTCTAATTCTATATATTGTGCATTATATAGTGGCACTCACTACTACTAATACATTTATGAACAGAGTAGGTTAACACACTGATTATATGGGCAAAGCTGTGGGAACGATCTTATGTCTGATTGGCAACCTCGCGTTGCGAAATATTCCCTATTGGTAGGCACCTGTAAAAATCACGATTTCACTGACCTGCATGCTAGATTCTACAGTTTTATCTGCAAATATGCCGATATCACCTGCACATTGGTTGTCTGCTGTCACAGTGGAAGGCGACAATTGGACACCGTTCTCCAGGAGGTGTCAAACACCGTGTGGACCAGTGGCTAAAGTTATATAAACGCACTTGTTTTGAATTTTAGCGTGTCCCAAAATGAATGCGCTAATTTACATGTGTCTACCTATTGGTGTTGCTGCTGGCTGACAAGTCTTTCAATTGAGTGGAGAGATTTGGGTGAATCTTAACAACGAGGTCTTGAGAGCCTATGAGGAAACGAGATGATGGAGTAGCACCGGAATAAAAGGGCGGGTAAACGGCAGATTCCCGAGAAAACCTGTTGACCAGTGGCATCGTTCGGCACGAACCCCGATTGCGAAAATCCGGAGTGACCCAGCTGGGAATTGAACCTGATTCGCCTTGGTGGAAGGCAAGCAGACTAACAGCTCTGCCACCGCCGTTTACAAGTCGATTACCAAGCTCTGGTTAACGAACGGATAGTGATGTCGTTTTGTGGGCTGTGTGGCTGAAGTTATCAAGTTTGTATTACAGTGGAAAACTGTTATATGGAACCTTTATATAACGAAAACCTCTTTGTATGAAAATAGTTAAGCTGTCGCTTCTCTTTTCAGGTAAAAACATATATGAATGGATCTTTTTTTATCTCTTTTTATGAAATGTTATCTTTCCATACACTTTCTCTTCACTCCCTCGATTTTGTAAACCCTGCTTTTTTTAAATCAACCTTAGAAGAACGTCACTGCCTACATGTGAACATGTTTTAGCAGGCGCACTGAGTGACATGAGTCTAGTAAAGTTGGTAACGATGGAGGAGAGTGTAGTTCGATATATGAACGTCGAACAAAAAGTGTTGGGTGACCATTTGTGATAACCTAAATTATTTCTCTCGCTTTCTGTATTTTGTAATGCATCGAAGTGTAAAAATTAGCGGATTAGACAATATTTACATTTCTAATAATTTCGCTGTTTCACTGGACCGACGCATGGATAAAGTGAGGAGGCCCATGGCAATGTTAATTTTACAATAAGGCGGAAGAACACACAACGTGTATACAAGTAGATGTTAATCAGGATTTTCTAAATTGCATACTTTGTATCCTTATACCATACGTAAAATTAGCATTGCAATGCAATCATTTTATTCATGCGTCGGTCAAGTGAAACTGTGAAATTAATATAAAAGTACATTATGTTTAAATTTTATGATTTCCACTCTTATATGCACAAAAAACTGAAAGTAATAAGATTAATTTCAGTATTTAAGAATGTCTACCTAACAGTTTTAATTCTACTTTAAGACATGGAACTGCTTTTGCTTCGTTATTTCAAACTTTACCAAAACCGTTGCCAGTTAGCGTACCCGTTAAAATATATGCAGCTTTAAGCGGTGACATCCTCCTAAGGTTAGTTTAACAAGAGCTTAATTTACCGTGAACAGCCTGAAAACAGGTTCGACTTCGACAGTATTTATGTCTCTATGACCTGTTGAATTCTACTCAGACACAATTACGCACGACCAGACACTCTCACTTTGAAGCTTGCTCCCTATAGCTAGGGAACTGAAAAGTTCCTGGATTCATTCTGGGACAAGCTAGAATTCAAACCACGTCCGTTTATGTAACTTTAACCATTGGTCCACACGGTGTTTGCCACCTCCTGGTGAACGGTGTCCTATTGTCGCCTTCCACTGTGACAGCAGACAACCAATGTGCAGTTATTATCGGCATATTTGTACGTAAGAATGTATAGTTTAGTCTGCAGGTCATTGAACTCGCGAATTCTTCAGGACCATACCTAAACCACCTACTCAGGGGCATAAATTGGCTCAGGGTTAGAAATTGATAAAAATCAATATACCAAACTCCTTGATAGTGACAGAATGTGATTTGAAGAGACATGCGAACTGACTAGGTTATCCCATTCAGACTCAGTGTACACATTTGGGTACATTACGCACGTGTTGGTAACTATTGGTTTGAATTGAACATTGCGATGCAGAATGGCCAATGATATTAATCTGTGGGTATATGATTTGCAAACCATAATACTGGTCTAGGTCATAATTAGGGACCTGAGAAATTCGCGAATTCAATGACCTGTAGGCTAGAATTCACAGTCTCATATACTCTCGTACAGATATCAACTGCGTATTGGTTAATCGTTGTTTTAGTATAAGGCAGTGGTTGGGAGCAAAATTTATTGCATGTTTTCACTGGGTCATTTATCTTCAGGAGGTGTCAAACAACACGTCGACCAATTACAAAAGAAACATGAACGTACAAGTGTGTGAATTACAACTTGTCTAGGAATGATCCCGCAAAATTCTCGGGGTCTCTAGTCATAATTACTTCATATAACCGTAGCAAAAAATACAGCAACTCATTGGCTGTAACCACGAAACAAGTGTTGTGTCTACTTGAGTACAGCACGCATAAAATAATGTCTTGTTTGCAACACCTGAAACCATCAATTGGAATGATTTTGAATGTGTTAAATGACCACAACTGCTTCGACCTCCTAGCCCAACTTAACGTAGCACATTAGCACAGAGGAACAGTGAACCACGCGGGTAATCGAAGTGCTACGTAGTCTGAAACATCCAGTTGTTTTAGAGAGCACACATGCCAGTTCACCTGTTCATATGTATGAAAACATTAATATCGTGAGAAAAAAATTTTTTTTAAGGTTGCCCCTGCATTATAGTTTAGTCGTAAGAACATATTCTGCCCGTTGGCACCGAGAAATAATAATATCCATAAATTACATCTGGATTACTTATTATATATATATATATACATATATATACTAAAGATGGTGCGTTATCGCAGGAAAGGTTGACTGTTTGTAAGGAGTCAACGTACTGTACACATGTCCAACAGTTTTCTTACCTTATTGGCTGTCATGCATGTACGAAGATATTGCCGCTTTTCACTGGAACAGTGAGGATTACGATACTGTGTAGCAGAACATTCGTGATTAACCTGACACCAACTTAACCGAGTCAAATCCTTATTCGTCCAATCATGAAAGAATAAACTAATTAGAGTGTTACAGAAGATATGTTGGTCTCAAAATTTTTGCTACTTTCTACCATCTATAAATACTATCTTATGAAAAGCGTTTACACTCTGTATATGATTTTCAACCACATAAACCGCATACATAGTGCAAGATTCGATGTTGGCAGACGTTGGCCGGTAGATCACGTGTTTTTTTTACAGCAGTTTCTATTTGATCGCACGATGGAAAGGCTTCGTTTATTGACGAGGTGTGTGTCATGCTGTCAATCTAGGAGGAAAAAATATATTCTTTTGCATACTGACAAACACCATAACTTTGTCTTCGTTAGTTTGAAATCATAGTGCGAGTTACTGTGCAATGATGTGATACGATAGTTATTATTTCTTTAGCCAGGAACATCGAGTAATTTTATGTAAAATCTCATCAACATTGAGAAGTTACTGATTGTCTTCATTCTTTCATCCAAAAAGTTACACAGTAAAAGAAAAGTACGTTTGAGGAAATTAGCAACATGACATCAACAAAGTAATATAAAGAATTGAGAAAGAAGATAGCAATAAATAGGGGTAGTGAAATTTCGCGAAAAGATTTCAAGACAAGTTATATTTAAAAACTCTGCAGGATCATTTACCTGTCGTTATTAATAGGAAATATTCGCGAGTTCAATGACATGTAGACTAGACTCCACAGTCATGTGTCTACTCAAGTCTCAGATGTTTGTTCATTGGCTGCTGCCCCACAGAGTAGCCAGTGTTTCTTCACACCTGGCAGTATGGCACTCGCTACTTGTTTCCTTGCAAGTATGCGATTGTCTCAGAGTCGTCCAGGGTGTGTCTAATAAACTGTGATCCAATTACAAATTCAACTTCAGTATATACGTGTTTGACGTCTATCTTGTCCTGAAATGAACTCGCGAAATGTTCCTATCCCTACTTATCATGACTGGCTGAATCACTTTTTGATATGTGTTAACTGTCTACACACGAATCACGTAAGAGCATTGCCGATGTTGCCGAATTCTGAGTGGCGAAAGAGAATTTGATTTTACTCTTTCAGAACCCCTTTAATTTACGTTTTCAGGTATAGAAAACCAAAAATAAAGTGATGTTTGCTGTACTTAACCCATTCAGACCCATTGCACACAATTGTGTAAATTGCGCATATGTAGGTAATATTTGGTTTGTACTGCACACTGCAAACCTCAACGACCAATGTTATTACCCGTGGGTAAATTATTCGCAAACCACCTTAGTGATCTAGGTTACAATTGTTCAAATTACTTGTAGCCGAAATACAGCCTACAGTTCATTAGCTGTGACAACGAAACATGTGCTGTGTAGAAATAAGTTCAACATAGATAATCAAATTTTTCGTTTCAGCGCCTGAAACCGTAAATTAAAATGTGGTTTGAAAGGATTCAGTTGCCACAACACTTGTTTTGTTGTCAGAGCCAGCGAGCTATATATTAGTCTACAGTAACATGAATTAATTATGACACAGACCAGTAAGACTGTTTGTCAATCGTCTGCCCACAGGTAAGGATATTGGTAATTAACATGAACCAGCTGTGTTTCATAACACTTTAGCTCAGATCCACTTCTCTGATTGGGTGATCTAGATGTTACGCGTCTTAAGTGTCTGCCCACGAATCGGAGACGTACATTATCAGAGTAACTTATTTCTGATTGGCCAGTCAAATATGAAATGTCTTCTCACAGACACACGCCGCCAGTATGCAAAAGCCCAAGTAGCAAACAACAAGCAGATAACAGTTGGCCAGCTGTTGGCACAGGTGGTACATGTTCGCCCACATGACTGTAAGTGTTTTCTTATGTGGTACACAATAATACCACGTGAGCAATGGGCACTGCATTTGCTTGGGAAGTAGTTTTGATGTCGGCCATTAAACACAAAATGATTGACAGAATTTGATATATGACCCACAAGCAAAAATCAGTGAATCACCCACTGGCATCTTAGAACACCTGGAAAACACGTAGCTGATGTATGTCAAAGAGTATGAAAATAAGTTTATTTTTCCATATTAAACCTTCATGTGGTAGACAGTTTCAATTCTGAGAGTTGGGCATCATCATGTGGCCAATTACAGGCCACGTATCACAAAATGACTGACAGAATTTCATATGTGACCCACAAGCAACCATCAATGAAACACCCACAGGCATCTTAGAATATGTAAATAACGTGTGGCTGATGTATGCCAAAGAGTATGATAACAAGATCATGTTTACGCATAAAGCCCTCGCATGGTAGAATGGTTAGTTTCTGATAGTTAGGCATCATAATGTGGGAAATTCTGGGCTATTTAACACAAAATGACTGACAGAATTTCATATATGGTGAACAAGCAAACATCAGTGAAACGCCCACAGGCACCTTAGTTACGCATGGCTGATGTATGCCAAAAATTATGAATATATTATGATCAGTTCTGCATAAAGCAACTGTTTGCAGTTGTGGGAAATGTTCGCATTTATGACTGTCAGCATTTCTTATGTGGTTGATAATCACGCTATGTAAACAAAATTTACAGATATAATTTTTTAATAATCTTAATATGGGCCAAGGCTCTCACTATAATTCTTACATTTCAACGGACTCCTCACAACATGACACACTAAATGCCAACTGTTACTCACTGCTGGGAAAATATTGTCAGAATTTTCGTGGGCCATTTACGGCATGCCAACTATGGCTTATTGCAGGGGACAAACAAGCAGCAAACTTGTGGGCCACTCACTGCATGCCAACTGTTACTTTATGCCGCTGATATATTAGTAGCATGCTAATGGGCCATGTATGACATGCCAACTATGGCTTACTGCTGGGGACATAATAGAAGCATACTTACGACCCTAATGTGGTAAGCCAACTGTTCCTTTATACAGAAGAAACATTATCACTCAGCAAGTTTATGTACTATTTATGGTATGCCAACTATAGGTTGTTGTGCAGTAGCAAATAGCTTATGTGTATTCACTTGGTTGTTTTTTTTTTAATTTCACGCATATATGAAGTAAAGGTATCGTGTGGCATTACTATGAATAGCAAAACATTTTTTTTAGATTGGAAACCTGCAAAAAATAACACGGAAAATAATTCGTTATTTTGCATTTTAAATTCTACCTGAAAGTAGTCCGAAACAAAAATATCTAGTCTTAAAAGACACATAAATACCAGTATTGACATTTGGTACTGAAATTAATTTTGTATATATGAAAGGTAATAATGCGCACTTATATGTGTAGAAACTATTTAGATTAATTTAATTTTACATGAATACATGGGAGAGTAGTTGCTATCATTCTAGACTGTGAACGAGAGGTTTGAAAGTTCGTTTCCAGGTTCTTCCATAGATATTTAATAACTGCGGAAAAATGTTAGAGATAACATATATGAATATGGTAAATTAATCAACATTATTTGGGGTGAAAGATAATTATATTTTGGCTATGAAAATGCATGGCAAGCTTCTTCAATGTGGGTCACAAGTGGGCAATAGCTGGGCCACAAGTGGCTTGCAAAAAGTTGGCTGATGACATGTAGTTTTCCTATGCCAGGCCAGAAGCAGAAAGCCAATGTGCCAATGCTGCCACACTTGGCCCACTGATGGTGCTGACATGTTTGGGGTGCAGTTGGTTACGCAGAGGCGGGCCGCTTGTGGACAGATTGTATTTTGCCACATGGACGTTATCTGAAGTGGCCCAGATGTGGCACACTGCAAGAGGCATCATGTGAGTCACGGTATCTGCGGGTGCATTAAAGTGGTCGACAGATTGTTAACTGTTTATGGAAACCATATGTGGGCCGCGCGTCTACAAGCAGATTTGCACAAGTTGACCAACTGACTTTTGCTACTTGGGAGAAAACTGCTGGTACGCTCGTAGGGTATTGAGATCCATCATGTGCGGAAATCTTTCCGCGGAATTAGGGTGTTTCAAGCTAGTCGTTGAGGTTTACCGTGTACATTAAAAATCAGATATTACCTACACTTACGTAATGTACACAAATGTGTACACTGGGTCTGAATGTGTTAAATACACTACAACAAAATCTACAGTCATTGGCTTCACTTTGATATCTCTTTACAACCACGAGCAGGGCACCAAGCTGTCACAGAATAAATAATAACTTATGACGCTAGGGAACGTAGTCTTAGCAGAGAGTCATGTCTCCAACGCGTAGGGAACTTTTCTCATTGGACGATATATTCTGCTGTGTATAGTGAAAGCCATTCAGGCCTCTTCATATGCAATGTCCCAAATAGGTGAAAATGTGAAAGTATTTGTAAGGCTTATTTTCTATTAAAATATCAATAAAGGTAATATCAAATTAGTTCATCAGCTTTTGTATTTAGTATCCTCGATCGTACTATTAAAAATTTCCGTAGGTTCACGGAAGTTTCTACAGAAATGTGCTGTAAATATACGGAGCCACTATCTGTAATGACTACGAAAATCTGGCGGGATTAACAGTTCATCGTCCCGTGTATAGAGACCGTGGAATTTAGAGTAATGTCGTAACCGGAATGCGTGAAGAGAAGACGGGTGGTGTTAAATCATGTCAGAGATGGGTTTTGGTTAGAAATGATGGAAAATCTCGAACATTATTTGAGGCAACATATCTTCTATAACACTCGTAACGAGTTTATTGTTTCATGTTTGAAGAAACAAGGTTCCGACTCTGCTAAGTTTTTTTGCATACAAATCACGAACGTTCTTCCTTATAGTGTCAGAATGCGCATCGGCCCAGTTAAATGGGGTCGTAGCTTCATACATGCACGACAGCCGATAAAGGAAAGAAACCGCTCGGAAATGTGTACAGTACGTTGAATCCTAGCAAACAGTAAAATTTTCCTGCGATAAACCATCATCTCTAGTTCTGGTTCTACATTACCATGGATGACTATCGCGCGTGCGTATGTCAACGCCAAGGGGAGAGAATATATCCAGCCAATTGTGTCGATATTCACAAAAGCATTATGCCTACTCCTAGCATTATTTCGTGGGGAGCCGTACGTCACGACTTCGGGTCTCCTGTGGTAATGATTTGCTTGACCTTGACGGCACAGCGGTATATGAAATACATCCTACAACCTCATGTGTTACTTTCACGACATAGAGTATATAAGTACACAGAGCTGAAACTATTTTTCGGTTTCTTTGACGTGGGCGTGACAATTCTCTGGTTGGCCAAGCGAGAGTATAGGAACGGGCCTTCTGTCCGATTGGATACAGCGTGCTGGGAAAAATTCCCCATTGGCTGGAATGCCTCGTGGCTAGTAGGATACCAGGCGCTAATTGGCGAACGACATTTCGACTTTTTGCTGGCTTATGGCGCCATTTTGGTGGCATGTGCATTTGGAGTTCACGAAATAAGAGGATGCCTCGCTTCTGTATTGCTAAGTACTCTGTGGCTCTGCCACACTGCTTCAGAAAGACGACGTTCACCCATACATGACACACTTTTCTATAGAATGGCTGCTTAATTTACAATATTCTTGTGCCTAGCAAGATCCACCCATCTGTTCCCGAGAGAACTTGTGTAGGATCAGCTAGCGTGAAAAGATCTCCCCGGTGCCGATCTGCAGATATAGAGGGCCAGTTACTGTTCGCGAGCCAGCTCTGAAACCCTGGCAGGAATGCGACCTTGGAACGATAAGCCGGCTACGCTATACGACTGTACTATCGTACAAAGAAAACATTTACTCACCTCAAAGCAGCGGGGTCGCTAATGGTGAACCCGAATTTTCTTGTTCACTGCTTGAACTGCACGCGCCTGATGCACTGGAGGAATCACTATTGTCAAGACGTATAACGATACAGTCAATTAAATCTGAATACAACACCGTCTTTTTCCCAGTATTATGTTCTGAAGCTTCTGTACGTGACCACAATTACACTTCCCAGTCAATATTGGTTTCACTGTCCTACAGATGACTGCGGGAGGTTAGGAACAAGCTTCTTTACCTGACTACAGTACCCTTCCCAGTCGGTCTTGGTTACACTGTCCTACAGATGACTGCTGGAGGTTGGAGCAAGCTTCTCGGTAACCCACTTTATGAAATTATCACTTTTCATTTGGCCGTGATAGTCGTCACTGGAAGTGCCGGCTCTATAGACAAGGAGAGGATTTTCGATCAATCCGTTAATACCCCCCGCGTGTACTACAATTAATCGGTTACCCGAATTCACATTAGCTCGTATGCCAAACACTTCTTCATGTTGCCAACATTTACCAAACGTTAAATTACCGTCTATCCATGTCTCGTTTATGTAGATATTTGTTTCCAACCTTGTCTGTGCTGTGTCAACTAGATAGTCGGGGCGCCAAGATACATGTGAGGTCTCTCAATTAGTATTTTCCTGTGACTTTGCGATTTTCTCCACAAAAAACCTAGTTGTTCTACCACCTTACGCAACGACGTATGCGACCACGGAAAGTCTATTTTCTCCTTTACCACAGGCAGTAATTTTGCAATGGTAGGGGCATGTTTACCTGAAAATAAAAATCCTGAATCTTCCGCCGAATTACACATATATCAAAGTGTTAATATTCACGACAGTATGTTCGCCTAGTTTTCCGTCGTTTACCGGCGTGTGCAAGCTACCGCCTCTCCGCTGTTACTAGTTCTTTCTGTATCTTCCGTGCCTTTTTAACTAACGTCTGCGAAACTCCAGCGTAGTCTGCAGCTCTTGCTGTCCCTGGTTTACTGTGGAAGCATAACGTTTTTGTTTCGCCTCTTCATAACACTTTGCAATTATATTGGTTACGATTCCCCGGCCCTCAGAATGCACAGCGGTGTTTTCCTTCCGGACAGACATAACACTCGCAGCGGCGATGTTCACGACACTTCGGAGCTAAATGTGTTACTGCGGATAGTACATGCGTGGCCACGCTCCCCACTCCCCGCTGTCACTCACTGTTTTGCCTTCCTCTTTGCTCTTACCCCGCGGCTTCAGAGGTGGCGAGCGGACAGTACAAACAGAAGTGTGCCGACATGGTAGAAAAATAAGCATTGATGGCCAAGGGGAATGGAGATAGAAGCGCAGGAGCCGGGGAGCCGCCATGTTGATATGTCACCCGACCAACGTTTTTATATGTCATCGACCTTTTACCCCTGACCCGTGATGTTGACCTTGACCTTTGACCCCAAAACCCTAAAAATCCAAAAAAGCCTACAAAATAAAAAAAAAAAAATCCTAAAATTTCTAAAAATTCTAAATTCCGAAAAAAAATATATTATTAAAAATTATTATATTTTATATAAAAAATATTTAAAAAGTACCTGCAGAAGTGACCCATTTCTCTCGAAGCAGGTGAGAGTCACCAGCTACCCAAGTGACCGGGATCAGTGACCCAGGGGTCAGGAGAGGCCTTATGACATTTGACCTTGAAAATGAAAAAACCCATAAAAATAAGAAAATTCACAAAAAAATCCCAAAAAATTCCCAAGTATTATAAATTTTATTTAATTACAAAAATGTTTTTTTTAATATTCGAAAATTATTAACAATTATTTGAAATTATTTTAAAAACTTATATTTCACCATCATGTGTTTTTACATCACATGTAAAATTAAGATTGCCATGCTCCGATTATTTTATTCATACTTCCGTCAACTGAATCTGGGAAATTGTTAGCTACATAAATACTTCACGAGATGGTCGATTTTAATTTACGTGCATTAAAAAAACAGAAATCAAAATAAATCACTTGAGTACTCACAAATGTTTACCTTAAACTTTCAATTTAACTTCAATGTAAGGAAATTATTTCTGTCTGTCGCTACCATCTTACTGGGCGCATGGCAGTCAGTGTGTCGCTAAAATATATTTTGGTATGGACGGTTGCATTTTTCGAGTGCTGATTTCAAAACGGCTTATTTAATTTTGAACAGTTAATAGACCTACTGACACGAACATCAGTAAATTCTCTGCAGTCCGTGTAAAATGATGTAGGGGAGCGGAGGGAAATAGCGATACTTTAAGAATTTCAGTCCATACGTTTCATTACTTAATCTTCAAACAGTATTTTTTTTTTTTTACAAATTATGCTACATTGCAGTTACTTTACACCAAAAAATTAAAAAGTGTAAGAAACACGCGTATTTCTAATATAATAATAATATTCTGACATTATATCACATCGGGATTTCCCGCATTTTGGCGCTATGCCGATCAGTTAAAGTTCCATAATAATAACATTGTAGAAAAGCCGACTATTTTTTATTCACGCAATAACACAATAAGCAATTAACCAAGAACTAGAATGTGGTTTCTGAGTTATTATAAACATATTTATATGGTGCAATTCTAAATTCTTATAAATCGATTAAGTTGAAAGCCTTACAATAAAAAAAAAAAAGATACAGAACATGCCACATGTAACACATAGGGAATTTCAATTTTCCAGTTCACATTCAGCTCAAACAAACGTCACGTTAGTAACCTTCTGGAGTGTCCCGCCTTTTACAAAGTGAGTAAACTCATATCCGACAAGACGGGTACCTGTAACACTCTTCATCGTCTATACCGAATTCGTAACACGGAACATTTTCATCACTTTCGTTTTCCTCTTCTGACTGTGGTGTTTACAAAATTTTTCTGCCTATGATCTTTTTCTGGAGAGTGACATGCTGAACATTTTTAGAGTTTTTTCCTATAGCATGAATCCCTACTTCCGTTTTTCTTTTCCTTTCTGATTGTCTCAGTATTTCATACGCCAGCACGTTTTTAAAAGGAGTCAGCGTTAAAATTTCTGAATAGTGTTTTCTTCCATTCCTGCTCCTAGCATCGGAAGAAGAGCGACTTGGACCATGCACTGGCAAAACTCTCTCGAAAGAAACCTCACGACCAGCTGATGAACCTGGTTCTGGTTCAACTGTTGTAAGACAATTTGAATATAACAAATTTTTCTTACTGGAGAAATATGTTCAGGAACTAGAACTATTCCAATTTGTGGATTTTGAGACTAGGAGATAGAGTCCCTCTGTAGGATGTCCTAGTGAACTAACTTTTCGTATGTGAGTATTCCCGCATCTAACATAAAAATCCCTGTCGATTTGAAACCAGAAAATTTCTTTGCAACTGTAGCAATGCTTGAATACGATTTGCAGAATAAGACAGCAAAATCGTCAGGTCGGATATTAATAAAAAATTTACCTTCATAAACACATCACTCTTTCTGTTGTAAGCCTTTTTTAGTGATCCAAAAAATGCCACATCTTGTGGTTGCAAACGATGAGATGTGTGTGGAGGAATGAATACCATTAATATGCAAGTACCTTTGCAGACAGACATCTAGATTGATGTGAATTTAATGGTTGTACATAATTAGAAGTGCAAGTTTCTCAGAGTTTGGATTTGTATGTCCATACAAGTGTATTCGCCAATCCATAAATAGCTCTTTATTTGACTATAAATATTTTTAACAAGCATATATAGCTCCAGCTGGTCGTCATTTCTGAAGAACGGGCTTTTCTTTTCACATGAAAATTTGATCATAGGTGGAATGACTCTACCAGCCCTATTCATGCAAGATATAAAAGTTATATTTTTACTACGTTCCCAGATTTTCACAGAGCCAACTCTCTTTTGACCTTTTCGAACCAAAAATGTATCCCGGTTCTTGCACAGTTCCCATGCTAGTCTCATCGATATTATAGATTACAGTTAAATATATTTTATATTGGTTCTATACTTCCTGTATGTTAGTGAAGAAAAGGGACAAATCTGTTATACTAGCCCCTTTTATTCGGGAGTGCTTGTTGAGTCTCGTTATCTGATAGAAATTGGTGGATTTATCTTTAAAAAAAAACCTCTGACCGGTCTCTTCCAGCCATGCGAGAAGCTTTGTTAAATCTGTGGTTTAAATTGTTTCTTTCTGCATAATTGAAAGCAGGACGCGGGAGGCCATTGGGCTCAAACCGTAAAAAAAAATATTGGCAAACATCTTCAGACAGGTTGCAATTTTGTACTCCTGGTCAGCTGTAAAAACCGTTGTTCTGACACGATTATATCTTTTCACTTGACAATGTTTAGCACTGTCATTCAGGCTCGCAGAAGGTATTCTAAACTGATGGAGACACTTCTGATTGACTTTCCGTTTCTTACACACTGTAGAGATTGAGATAACATCTCCTTTGTCGAAGTCCCTGTTTTTGATACGTGTTTATAATATGGGACTATCGGTAACAATATAAATAATTGTAAGGACCTTTAAATGTACATCTTTAAATGTACTACAATACTAAGTAGATATTTTATTGGATTTTTCCACTAACAATGGACAAATTTTTTCGCTTCTGCTCCACACTCCCAAATAGTTTATCTGTGGCTAAGTTGTACTGTACATGCATCTCACAATCCTGATTTTCACCATGGCCTCGTGCATACCTGGCTAATAAAAATATTTCCTCTCGAAAATGGTTAAAATAAGATGCAATGTTTAAAATAAAAAACAATTATCAATTATTGGAAAGCAGTGTTCAAATTGAAGGAAGTGAGCAGGGAAAAATCCCAACTTCTGGATTATTTTTCCCACTTACTACATTCCTGTGGTCGCATTCAATTAAAAAGAAATATTAGGTCTAACTAGGCAAATTGTTAAATTATAATGTACTATACAAAATGTTATCACTGCACAACTAATTGCACGTGTCAGTTCAGAAGCCAAAGTAATTTATAAAAAATGTTAAAAACTGCATAAAAATTTATACATAATTTTAATCCCTAGTGTTATTGCACTAGTTGCACAACTCCACCCCAGCCCACCTTCCTACACTATCACTAAAGGGAAAGGACATGATGAGGTGCTTACTAGACACATAAAATGATCAAATAGCAGAGTAAGAGTAATTGTAGAAACTGATGACACATACTTCGTCCAAAAGATAGGTGAGAAACAGGTTCACAATACCAAACATCAAAACTACAACGGAAATCCTGTTTATACTCTATTTACTGAATAAACTCAAATGCTTACAAAACACAATTGTATCACAACTCACAGTACTTCACTCCACACCTTTCATCAATGGATTACAAACTCGTTACCTTTTATGATTAAACACTTTCTGGTACACAATACACCAAGCACTGCCACTTGAACACAACTCTAATAAACCTTTCACTAGGGTGTTAACAGTATCCAAGATACAATAATTTTTCACTGACATCATATATCTGGCAAACCCCCATTAAAATTAATAGTGAATCTGTATATACATAAATAAAATAACTTATGAAACTAGATACTAAAATCCTAAAAAATTCGCTCTCTCAATTTATATGTAGATACGCTTTCATAAAGCCACAATATCATAAACGTGTTATCGACTTCCCTATCTTTAAAACAATAAATAGCAATCTTTTTTTTTTTTCCTCTAGAAAAATTTAACTATCACCATATAGAGCTATCCTGTGTCACCTCTTTGTGCACTTCATTATTTCTCTACCAATTTTTTATTATCAATTAAAATGACCTCGTCAAAACTGACCATCACACACCATTTACAATTAAATACATACAAGCATGTTACGAAATTTAATCTACATCTCTCTTTTTTCATTACTCGTCGCACTACACTATGAGAAATGATCTCTGGAAACATAACTGAATTTCCTTTACTCTTACCCAATTTCGATTTCCCTCTCCAAAACACACTTACACCATCAGCCTCACTACCAATCATCAAACTTAGCCACACCCAAAGACCAATGAGGGTATGGTCCTCCCCTCTCTTCACAAAGTGGCAGTAAGTCTTTGGACCTCCAGACACTTGTTTCATTCAGTGGAAGGGTGCCTGAGGATATTGTCCACACCTGTACACAAAGTGCCTGCAGTTCTCCCCACCACATCATACACAAACAGGCAAAACAATGGAAAAAGGAGAGCTAGGGATATTCTCCCTACCAACTCCACTACTAGAGTGGCGGCACATCACCTCTTTTTACCCAATCACACCAACAACTACACTCACACATACACACTCTCACCCCATCAACACATTGCCCTTCGATCCCAGCCACACTAACACTATTCCTGATTTTCTGTCTAATTTCCCATACAAAGCACGCGATCCTCTTCGTCCAGTTCTCAGGGTCAACTCTCTCTCGAAAAATGTAATAGACTCTTGCAATGTCCCACACAAAAAATAACTCTTGCGAAATCCCATGACGAAAATTACCATAAGCTTGTGCTCAACAAGGTGGAGTACACTCAAATTTTCTCTTAACTAAATTTTCAGGACTGCATTTTACAGGACAAACTCACTTTCAGTTCGTTTGGCGAAAACGGGGAAAATCTATTTTAATCCCAAGCCCAAAATTCATAGTGCGCAAAACTCCTGGCCAGCAAAGAATCCAAAGTCGAAAGCTCGACTGCGCCAGAGTTTTCCACTTCACAGTACTCCTGAACTCGAAAATAATCTCAGTTTCTCCACTGTACTCTGACGAGAAAAACTCGAAGACCCACTAAACTATCTAGTAGAGGAAACATATTGCAAGTCCTCACTGCTCACTGATAAACAGCTGCCAAATTCAAAGTACTTTTATTTCAGCTGAGAAAAAAAGAGAAAAATTTACAAGTTCTCACTTCTCTTGTCGTCTTGAGTCTGATTGGCTACTGCGTACTGCGAAAGATTCCAGGTTGGTTGGGCTGCCTATTGGTAAATACTTAGCGGTAGTGAAATTTCGCGAAAATATTTCAAGACAATTTATATTTCAAAACACTGTAGGGTCGTTTGTCTATCTTGATAGGCTGAGGCACTATTTAGCACGTGATAAATGTCTGCACACGAATCAAGTAGGAGCCATACCGAAGTCGCCGAATACTGAGTGGCCCGATAAAATTAGAAAACGCATCGCAGGTAGATAGAAACGAATGGCAATAGGCAAATTGCCGAATGTTAAGTCTGCCATGTACTCATTTTTTTTTTTCGCTGAAATGTCACTGACTCTGAGTAGAGTGGGGCAAAAGTGCGTAATTTTTGTTCGCATTTTTTTATTATGGTATATTTAGATAGAAACATGATACATTTTACACACACTCTACTGACCATTGCAAACATATAAGAAATATATGAGACATCTACACATAATTAGAGACCTGAAGAATTCGCGGATTCATTCTGGGACAAGCAAGAATTCAAAACACCTACGTTTATATAACTTTAGCCATTGGTCTACTCGGTGTTTGACACCTCCTGGCTGGAGAACGGTGTCCAGTTGTCGCCTTCCACTGTGACAACAGACAACCAATGTGCAGTTGATATAGGTATATTTGTACATAAGGCTGTAGAGTCTAGCCTACAGGTCATTGAACTCACGAATTTTTCAGGTCCCTACACATAATACTTTGTGGAGTGCATACAGAATGAACAATGTGATGCGATTGCGCAGTATTATCCACAGTGCGGGGTAAGAATGCGCCAACAGGTGGGTAAGACTGCGCATGTGCTACAACCTAACATAAATCACAAGTGAAAGTCCCTCCCCCATATAATGTACACATTTCATGCCACCATTCTGTGCATTGTCCACATTTAATCCAGTGTTCGTGGTAAAAGGGGGGGGGGGGGCAGTGTGCTTCTCAGAACAACCAGTGCTACTGTAGTCTTGATTGTGACATTTCTTCTTTATACTTTTTTGTTCTCTTGTGGGGAACATTCGTTTGTGTTTCCCTCGCGGAGTTGAAGTCTTACTTTCCTCACATGGTTGTGCTTGCAATGTAGCTTTGAAAGGCGATGACGTTCACGGCACCGACTTCTTACCCTTCCAACGGCGGCACTGGGCATGTTTAGCTCGCGGAAGGGGCGATATCTCTTTAACACCAATGTATCCGGATGGTCCAGCATAATTAACTGCAATGCTAACAGAAGGCTTATCGGATGTTTCAGTTGAATTTGTGGTCACACTTGATTGATTGTTTCCACGTTGAATAATACTCTGCTCAGAAGACTCTGTAATGTCCTCACTATAAGAGGATCAATAGGTCTATCTGTCACAATTGAAGAGAGAACTCATCATCACTAAAAGTGTTTCATTTGAATGGGCACACTCCAGTCACTTCAAAACCTTTCAAAGCATTACCCATGGTAGCTGCCCGTTCATAGGACTTTGTAAAAATGGAAATCACCTGATAAACTGTCATTGGACGACCAGGATGATTAGTCACCCATGTATCACACTCAGAAGAATAAAACCTTTTGAGTGAACCAAAGAAATCTCTATCAAGCGGCTGAGCCTTGTGACTGTTGTGGGGTGGCAGAGACAGCATGTGAATACTATGTTTCCTGCAAAAATCAATTGCCGAGAAAGAAACGTGTGATGAATGGCTGTTCAACAACATCAAACAAGGGTTTTCCGCACAACTATGAACATTTTCTTGGAAATGCTGAAGCCACTGAAGGAAACCTGAACCCGATACCATTGCTACTGAAGATGGAGGAGCTCCAACAAGTAACTCGGCCTTCATTCTCTTCCATGGAAAAATGAACAATGGAGGGACAAACAAGCCCGAAGCACCTATGTAACATGCAACAGTTATTGTTTGTCCCCATTCCCCACTAACTACTTTGTATACTGATCTCTTGCCTTCCAAACTTATAATAGTGGAGGCTTTGAAGGGACAGTGCTAATGCCAGTTTCATCAATGTTAAAAATGTGGTATGGTGAGAAATGGAATGTGGACACAATGTTTTGTAGATTGGTAAAATATATCTCAACTTGAACCTTATTGAAGTCAATTCCTCCCCCCTCCCCCCGATATCTGTATCTGTTGGCTGAAGAAGTGAAAGTTCGGGGTGATGCTTCAGAAAACTGTATATCCAATCCTTTCCTGCCATTTGCTTAGTCGAGTCAAATCTATGAGACATATTATTTGTATCTGCAAACTGGAAAGCTAAGAGTCAAAGGTCCTTCATTGTGCAACCATAAAACATCTTATCAACAGTTTTGAGATAGCCTAGTTACTATTGCTTCCTCCATCGCAGCTGAGAATGTCGGTTTAAAGCGACCTTAAGGTTAAGATGGCTGATCTCTTTGCAGTCTTAGGCGGAGAGTAGGTTCAGCCATTATTAAACCTCCTGCCACATGCCTTTTACTTTCTCCTCGCTGAACTCTCTCTTTAGAGTCTTGCAGTGTTGCTGCAGAACTCGTAGTTCTACTCGATGTTCGTGGGCGATTGCGTACCATGGTTGTTGAACCTGAATAATCACAAATGTAGCATATATAGTATGGGTATTAGGTCACGTGAGTCATTCAAGTCCAGGTAAGTGCAATATACAAAAGGATTGAATGTCGATAGAACGAACACAAATTAAGAAATGGGGGTATTTCTGAGTAAATTTTGAAATTTGGCATAGTTTTCCCATATTTAGTCTGTTCTAAACCAATATCACTTTCCTGTGAGACGAACATACTAGTTAGTGAAAACGTTATGAGATGGTAGGGATGTCATAAGATAATCTCTAAATATACCTCTTCCCTCCTGCTATTACTTTTTATTGTATGTTAAAGAACATTACTTACTTTTGTCCTCAAGATCATACCATAATTCCGTAGCATTTTTCTCATTCTTTCACACCACTAATATTTATTTAGAAAGGGAGTGAAGCTTCTGAGTCTACCTTAAAATCTACATTAGATGCAGAACATATTATATTTCTTTTATGAAAATTACATGTGCAGTATCATATTTCCTACCCAATGTATTGCTTCACACTTCGAATGGGTGGCATTAAGTTATGTGTATTATACATAGGGATATGTGTAATGCGATATTTATGGGTAATTAATAGAGACCTGAAGAATTCGCGGATTCATTTTTAGACAAGCTAGAATTCAAAACACACGGGTTTATATAACTTCAGCCATTGGTCCACGCGGTGTTTAACTCTTCCTGGAGAATGCTTGCCTGATCGTCGTCTTCCACTGTGACAGCAGGCAACCGATGTGCAGTTACTATCGGAATATTTGTACATAAGTCTGTAGAGTCCAGTCTGCAGGTCATTGAACTCGCGAATATTTCAGGTCTCTAGTAATTAATCGCAGATTCTTCACAATCATGGGCATAATTTTGGCGTATAAGAACATCATATTACCCCTGAACATTTGCAACAATTTACATTAAAAAAAATTTTTTTTACGAGTCAATGAGCCTACCAGGCTCATTATTAAACAAAAGGCACAGGAATTATAATAAGTTTAAACATCTATATATGTTCAGATGCAGCCATTCGATGCATTTTCTTTATATGGGAGTTATGATATTAGCCTATATCACCTCACCTCTTCCCTTTGTTATTACACCAATGTTTCCAGCAAAGGCGGCACTACCGTTAGACTATAGTGGACCAGCATCGAAGAGGAACATTAGGAACTGTGTGTGTCCGAGGTGGGGGGGGGGGGGTGTGGCTTATTACTCTGCATGCATGGGGTAAGAATGCATGTGCGCAGTCTTGCCCCACTCAATAGGCGCTATCTTCCCCCCACCCCCCCAGTATACGATAAAATTAAAACCAACATGGCCGTAGCACTATTACGAAGCACTTATATCATAGTACGTCAGTGGACGCAGCACAAAACCAGCTTTCGTTTATGATAACTGTTACTTCATAAACACCGTTTACCACAATATGACACTCAATAAACCCACCACCAAAATAAATAACAGAAAAAGTAGATTTCTTGTCACTTAGCTCTCTCTCAGCAAACAACTTTCCATACGTCATCTTCACGCGTCCCGAGTAGTTTTCATCTTGGACACACTGCAGCGCGGGCAGTCGTACCAACTGTCGAGAATACTCGCTAGAAATATACGGTGCACACTCTTACCCGCCGCGCAGTCTTACCCCACTTTACTCTACGCTATCAAGTGCTGACTGGCGAATGGTATTCTGAACTTTTGCTGGCCAGTGACGTTATTTTGCTGGAACGTGGGACTGGATTTCGCGATATGTGCGGTTCTTCCAGTTCTGTATTAATAAAGGCACTGCCTACCGGCTTGCAGTGCACAAATAAAGAAACCCAGAGATAACACAATACATGGGTGAAACCGGTCCATCCGCTTATCCATAGATAGAGACCCGAGAATTTCCCGGGTTCATTTCTATACAAGTTGAAATTCACACACATGTACGTTCATGTTACTGTTGTAATTGTTCGACGTGTTGTTTCACAACTCCTGAAGGTAATTCAGTTAAAAACAAACATGCAATAAATTTTACGCCCAACCACCGCCTTTTACTACCACAGCAATCGACCATTAAAGAGTTGATAGCTGTATGAGAGTATATAAGACTGCGAAGTCTAGCCTACAGGTAATTGAACTAGCGAATGTCTCAGGTCTCTAATAATGGCAATGGACTATATGTCCAACAGTCATACCGTCTGTGTTCATTTAGAATTGGGAGCTACTAGTATATATTTGGCCAGCCCCTACTTCCAGTACTCGGATGATCTCCGCGTGCATATTGAGAAGTGGGGCAAATGGATTGAAGCAGTGGGCAGGGAACGCTTGATAAACAGTGCTGATATTAGTGCCAAATCTGGCGAGTGGAATTCACCTCTCACGGACGATCGAGGCATGGCGATCGACCGCTATTTACTGGCGAACGAGCTCCATGTTGCCAATGAACCTGAATACCTCTCCACGTATGTATCTCCTGCGCAAAATACATAATCTTTCCTGGACGCGACTCAGAAATCAAGAAAAGCAGCCAGACTGGTTACGAATTGGACAGCAACTGAGGACTCATCAAGTGATCATCGGTTGATTATGTACGTGTTTGACTACTAGAGTTAATTACTATAACGTAATATATTCTCAATAAAACCTGTATCGCAAATATTTTTCTCACTCGATATAACACATGTCGATAATGAATTAAACTGATTAAATATAGTGCACACGCATAATGCAGTGGTGATTAATTAACACATATTTACACATTAAAGGTACTAGGTTTGTAGAGAACAACTGGAAAAAAGCAGTTTTTTCCGCCTTCCTTTTTAGTACACTCAAGAAAGGTTTTTTTCTGGTTAAAGAAATTTCTTTTTAGAAAATCGTAAAAATGTTGTTGTAAAAATTATAAAAAGGTTTGTTAATACATAGGCAAAAACATAATCGCTTGTTGTGTGAAAAGTTTTAGCATGACCTGCGCGTTGTACATAGCTAGGGGCACCTGTTCATCGTGAAAATATTTCAGGACATCATGTGCTCCAACTCACTTTAGTTCTGTCCCACTTTCGTGTTTGGATCAATTGAATTATTACGGGTCTTATCTATCTGCTTGTGAATCACGGACGGTCAGTATGATAGAAACTTAATTCTGATTGGCTCATTCATGAAAAAATAACTGTCTTCACACAAAAATTAGCGGTCCATGGTCAAATAAAGATTGCAATTGTGAAGATAGGATTTATACGTCTAGCTTCAGCGCAAATCTTTTCGCGAAATAACACGTGGTTCTATACATAACTCTTGCCCAAAGACTTCAACATTATTATTGTGCACAAATACATATTTTCGTCACCATACTCTAAGGTGCAAATGTTTAGTCCACAGTCACTTTATAAAGTCTCAGACATTTTTTAGCGCAAAATCACACATTACTACTGGATATCGCCAAAGCTTATAAGGTTGTTTGGCGATGAGCATATATAAGTTTACTTTGTTTCTGGGAATTTTTACTTGCAATATTCATATCTTCACGCCATTTATGATATCCTGTAAACCATGTATCCCATTCTTACTAAAATTCTACAGAAACTTGGACATGTAAATCAAGTTAGTTTTGACGGACTATAAGAGTTGATTTCGGTTGGTTTACCATAAAAATTGTCCATGATGAATCCAATTACCATAAGAAACAACTAAGTACTATGTTAACTAAGTCTTTAAAAACACATTTTTAAGACACTCTAATATTTAAAGATAAAATGCAAATATTTTTCAAATTCGAATTCCTTTATAAAACTACGTGCATACGAAAATCAGTTAGAGCTTAAAATTTTAACTGAAGTTAATACGTCATCTTTTATATTATTGTTCGGTACGCTTGCTGTTATAAGTAAAACTTAAGCACGAAATTTAATCAATAGTATATCAGAGACAATGGTTTACAGAGAAGCCTGGGTCATTATAAGTAATGTTACCTTTTTAAATACATAATGATTGAAAAATACATTAGCATATGTTATAAGAAGTAATCATTTTCCCCAATTAAGTACTATTTTGTTTAATAAAACGAAAAACTACTTTCAAGTAACTCATAATTTGATCAATCAAAAGAGAATAAAATATGTCTTCAGTAAAAAAAATAATAATTATAGAGGTGCTCTTCCGTCGTTTCTGAAATAAAAGATAATGGCGTGCTCCGTGTGAGATAGTAGTTCTCTCTTTTTCAATCAATGGAAAATTTCAATTCAAAGATTTAATTACCTTCGCGAGCAATGAATTTGATAAATCCCCTCCGAACAATGTTCCTGACCTCTTTAAAAACGTTGAAACTACTGCGAACTCTGCGAGAGAAGTAACGAGGTATATTCAGCAGACACACAGGACCATGGAACCCGTCCAAACAATAAGTGTACCGAAGTTTAGCTCTAGTTTATTCCAAATACGAATTTGTTTCTTACTTAAAAATTCGTTAATTGTAAAAATCTGCTATCTTGAAACACAAAGCTTATTATAGTAAAGAATTTAGAAGTTTTCAGTCTTTAAATTTTCCTTCAAAATTTCATTTGTTACCATTTATATAATGAAAATAATAAACACGACTAAATTTTTCTTCCAGATAAAGCGTTATTTGCAGAGACCTTATCATTAGGGACTCGAAATTTTCGCGAATTCATATTAGGACAAACTAGACATTAAACACTTGTGCGTTTGTGTTATGTTTACAACTGGATTACAGTTTATTAGACTCGTTTAGGTGAACTATGAGTAGAGAGCGGAATATTTCGCGGATTCATTTTAGGACAAGCTAGAATTCCAAATACGTGCATTTATATAACTTTTGCCATTGGTCCACACGGTGTTTGACACATCCTGGAGAACGGTGTCCAATTGTCGCCTTCCACTGTGAGAGCAGACAACCAACGTGCAGTTGATATCGGAATATTTGTACACGAGACTGTAGGATCTAGCTGCAGGTCATTGAAGATGAGATTTTTTTTCGGTTTCGAACTATGAGTGAATAACAAACCTGCAAGGAAACAAGCAACGTGTCCCGTGTCACCTGGTCTGAGGTAAAACGAACTACACACCGGGAAAGCATCCAGTAAACAGAAAGCTGAAGCTCGAAAATATATAAGACAGTGGAGTATAGCCTACAGGTTTTTCAACACGCGGAATTTGACTGTCCCAGCTATTATTTCGCTCTATAATCTTGTATAGGCTGTTCACGGTAACTTGAGCACTTTAGAGGCCCTAGTTGCATTTCCTAACAGCTATTTTTTATTCTTCCACCACTTTTTAAATTTGATATTGCCACGAGTTGTAGGGTAAAGCATCTTCATGACTTTCCACCAATAAAATGATAGGGTTGCCGCTGAAAGTCCCATAGGTAAATGAGAACACTGCACGCCAGGTCAGAATAATAACTTATGCCGTAAAAAAGAACTCGAGTTGGGAGTGAACCCAGGGCGAGGCAACACCCACCGAGTAATCGGCTTTCCGGCTGGGACCCGTAGGTGCCCGTCAACCGTGGACATGACAAGTGTTCAGGGTCCGGATTGGTGGGGGAGCCTACCGACCGCCATTTTGAAATTTTCCCGTTTTTCCCAAAAAAAAAAAGTACCTGTTTTTCTCTCAAAATCAATAGTTTTTTCATCAAAAAATTTGATATTTTAACCCAAAAACCATTCAGAAATCAATTATTTTATCCAAAATTAACATTTTTCCTTTAAAATTTCCCTTTTTTCCCCATCTGTAAAAAAGGATTCTCCAGAAGTCAGTTTACAGCTGTAGCAAGTGAAATGCATCCATGACACAGCTGACCTTGGTGTCAGGGGACAGGTGTGAATTAAGGACCTTTTCTTCTATAATTCTCTTTTTCTCAAAAAAACCGAAACAATTATGAAAATATATAGATAAAAATAAAAATTTTAAAAATATTAAAAATTAATTAAATAATTTAAAAAATAAAAAATAAATAAATAAAAAAGTTAATGTGTATTAAATTTTATATATCACCGGATTTGTCTTTTGAAGGCGCAAACGATCGTGATGGCATATCAATTATGTTACCCAATGCCAGGGCAACCATTTTGGATTTAGGAGGCATGACCTTACCTGCTGCCCCCGGCACCTCTTTCCATACTGCTCGCAGGTCCTTGAGCTCGCATCTCCAGGCTCGCGAGGCGCTCGGCTGACCGTCCTTGTCATATCAATCATATCTCTAGAAGTAGATGCATTTATAAATAATTGGACTTATAATACTTTATTTATCATTTCGAAATGCCGAGATCTTTGAAAAATGCTGTAAAATATATCGAAAAAATATTTTTAATGAAAATCGGTTTAAAAAAATTTAAATTATGTGAATTTCACACTTTCACATGACAGTTGCTAACATGTAAAAAAGTGTCTCATTGGGAGGTCAGATTCGAACCCGTAAACTTTCACATAGGAGTCGGACACTCTGGCCACACACCCACAGAGCAAGCGCTGAGAGCGATCCTTAAATGTTGAATTAATATTCTCTCTTTACTTTCATAATCACATGTACCTAAGCCCCAATTGATTGTTTTTATATACATATGTCAACGCGCTATATAGTAGATATAGAGTGGCGGAAGCGTTTCCAGACTGAGGCCACTTGAAGCTCTGTCCGCCATCTTCATTTCAGTCAAAACAAAGGTCCATGGTAGGGCGCAGCAGTAAGGAATAACACGCATACATACCCAAAATAATATACAAATAAAATAAAACTGGACATTTTCACGCACTTGCTGGCTGGAAATAAAGTGTAATTCGCGGATTTTGCTTTGCAAGGTTAAAGATGGCATAAAACAAACCGCTGGGAAGTTTTATAGTGTAGTGTTGTGAATGTTATTTTTGTGAACAATTGTGTTAATATCAAACCAGCCTGCATGTTTGAGATTGCAGTGTACAAGCATGTAAGCGATTTATGTATCTATTTAATTGAGTGCTCGGAAATATCAAAGGTGCAATGGGCTGTGGTATTGCGGCTCGAAACTGTTATGCAAATAATTTTTACACTACAGCAGTCGGGCATCAAACCGCAAAGGTGGTGGATTGACCTCGTAATCAAAATCGTTATTTTCGTGTATTGAGACCGACGTGAAAATGATATTTTGTGGGTGCTCACGGAAAGCAGGTTCCGGTAAATTTAAACATATCGTCGAGGTAATGTAAAGCAGAGGGGCTTTAAAAAAAAAAGAAATCCGGAAAATTGTATAAATCCACTCTATTATTAATAGAGAACAACACATATATTGTAAGGCCCATCAATGTTTCACCTGATGGGATAGGAAACTTTAGGGGTAAAAGTTTATAATGAAAATGTATATATTTTGTATTTTTTTTACCCAATTCCCCTGATCATCATTGCCCTTCCCAATATCAATTTAGGTTTTTGTATTGGTTTGGTTATGTATTTTTGGCAATTCATGTATTTCCATGAGTAAATATTATTATGCAATATATTTTCCACTCGTTTAACCCCACGATTTCCCTGATCAAAACATTGTCATAGGCCTATTTCAAAAACCATTCCGTACGAATATTCGCAGTTTTAGGCGCCTAACATTATTTAGGTCAGCTTTATGACGTTTTAAAAATGCCTGAATTGACGATAGTTTTTAAGGGTATTTTACATTAACATATTTGTTTTCCACGACATAGCACTTTACATGTAATGCACGTTAATATTTTGCCGCGACTGTGTTTAACAGTGTTACAAGTGCGAGGTAATGAACTGTAGTATTTATTCTTTTGTTATTGATATATGTTGGGTTATTTCTTTAAAAGGACGTCCTCACTTGGAATAAATATTAAACCGAAGGAACCACCAGTCAAACGAAAAAGGCACATTAAATTCAAGTGAGCATCTCGTGTTGCTTATTTTTTGTCATACAAACTTAAAAGATAGCTGTGAACATGCACACAAATAAGCCTATGGTAACTTTTATTCCGCTCATATTTCTATGTATTGCTGCTTACTGTTTATTAGGTTTATTGAAATTTATCGGACTGGGCTTTGTATTTTTTTGGGACTGTGTCAAGTCACGTTACAAGACTGTGTTTCAATAAATAGACGTGGATGTAAATAATTAACTTCGTCATAAAAACACTTCACAGTTAAAACGTATAAGTAATTCACATCAAATATTTGAAATCACGCACACACACACACAACAACATGACAATAAGCATCAACTGACAATATTTTGACAGAAATTAAAATGGCGGGGCAGCTGGCCGATGGCTTCCGCTAAGAGAGCTGTAATCACTCAGTCACCTACTCTATGTTTACTATATAGCTCGTTGACCTATGTGTTTTAAATAATAATATAGTTGATCACATTTTTTTCGCAAGATGGTTGTAAGTAAACGAATATTTATAATCACAGGTGAGTATGATTTGTGAACTAATAAGACCCGCCTCGTTAAGTTCAGTTTTGGAAGCATAATTTATAGCTCTAGGAGTACATACTGAAATCCTTTGTAGTCATAGTGATTAGTCTATATAGTTACATTGTAGTGATTTTTTTAATGAGATCTGTTTATAAGAGACTGGATACGATACAGGAATTATAAAGCAAATAAAATATTACATTTAAATGTTTTAAAATTTATTAATATATATTACTACAAAAACACTCAAAAAATGAACCCCAGCTACTTATATACCTGCGCAAAGGTACCATACCAAACACTATATCTCATGCATGCCATCTGCTCTACCAACGAACATCAGACGAAATATACTCATTGTTCATACATCTTATTATCAAGCATACCTCAGCCATTTAGAACACACTGACTTACCAAACATTAACTTACTGTTCATACTTTCTGCTCGACTGGTCAACACCAGCCAAAATATATATTAGTCACTATAGCACCATACAAACCAATCATCCAGTGTAACCTAAGTTACACCAGACCACCCAACACCCCATCTCATAAAATAAAAGAAAAATTCAATTCTCCCATACCATCCATTACAGACAATATGCATCATAACTCTAGTGTGCCAAGCAACTATACAGCTGAGGACAGCCCCTAACGTAATACCCAACACCCATTCTATTTGTTCTACCAAACAACACCACCTATACTTACCAACCATACTACCCACTATAACTATAACATACCTCATCCATTCGTCCACACAGACCATACATATGAAACATACAGCCCTTGCCAGTGACACAATCAACTTTTTATCATACCATCCACAATGCCGACTGACACCATTCAAAAATACACTGATCACCCATACCAAACACTATAATACAAGCATGTCTTAGAATTACAAGACTCACCAACACACACGTGTTGTCCACACCATTAGACGTACACCAACAACCGCAAGACTGATATACCAGAAAAATATCACCCAACGTTAACAACCATACATTCTAAGTTAACCCTAGTATACCAAGCAAATTTATAGTCTAACCCAACCCGCAACACAAAAATTCTGACGAGCTGTCACACTAACATAACTTAACATACTAAAGCCTAAGAAAACCTAACCTACCTTAACCTAACAGAGGCCAGAAAAAATATGATATATTCCAGCCTATCTCAACTTACCAAAAGCCAGATAGAATCAGAAATATACCAACATAACCTAACCTACCATAGTCCAGTTAAAGATTATACTTATCCTAAGCACACATATGAAATGAATGTCAAGCATTATTTCAACTTACCAATAGTGTGAAGGCACTGAGACATCACGTGAAGTTGAGATGGAGTTGAAGGTACTGATTACGAGAAATTACAAAAGATTGCAAGAAATTGTGAAAGATAGTGCTGGTATTGGTAGTCGGAAAATTGCAATATATTGGAATCTTTTTGTTGCTGTGTGGGTGGGTCGTAGGTTAAAATAAATGCCGCTTTTTTTATAAATAAAATTATACATTCCTACCTCCAAAAGGCTGAAAGGTAAACATTATATTTAATAATCTCAAATAAAAAAATATATTTATCCAGGTCCTTTGGTATATTTCATCACTTCCTTGCTAAAATGTATTTGCACTCTGCACTAAAAGTAACTATGCCAACAGCAGACTCCCACCACGCTTTGCTATTGGACAATTCACAACTTGGAATTTGTTACTCACACTGAACTTAGAAGAAAATTCTTTACCATATGTTGAATGTGGAATATTTCCTACTCCTATGTAATGTAATGCAAGACTTGTAAATTTTGCACTGGCGAAGGACTTAGAATATTTCAGACCTACTGCAGGATATAGAATATTTTTTTCGTATGTGTAGGACTTAGAATGTTTTTCATATAGCCATATTCGTTCCACCCTCCTGCAGGACTTGGAATATTTTTCGCTTCGTATAAGACTCTGAATATTCTGACCTGGCTGCGTCCTAGACCAAGGGCATGGCAAGGCAGGATTTGCATAAGACCTAGCAAAACCATCAGAACACAACCAATGGCAAAAGGCATGCAAAAACTATTTTTTATGTACATTGTAAGGTTAAGTGACAGTTATAAATTATTTGTAACAGAAACACAAACGTGTAGTAATATTCTTTATTTTTGGTTATATATTTTTTGTTTAATTCTTTCTTATTTCTTACAGGTGAAAAAAACTTCCATTTGTTATTATTCATACATTTCATTTTTTACCGTAAACATAATTTTCCTCTCCCATATAAACAAATTTACTAAAACATTTACATAAAAATATAGAGTAAAATTCAACCAGATACATCAGAAACCAAATACATTCGCTGTTATTCAGAACAATTTTCATACAGGTTATGTGTATACACTTTACTGGCCATTTTAATGAGTAAAAGCAAATGGCCATCACAAAATATATTGGGGAAGTGACCCCAAATTACCATATTTACCAAATGGTGGCTACATTTACTCTTGATATTACAAAATAATTTTTAGTTTCTACACCAGTAACTAACCATTTTGGTAACACATTCCTGGTCATCACTCAATGAGCCTGGTAACCTCACTGTTTACTGCATATCTAATCGCGATCCCAAGTGGATAGGAGCAACTGACGAGCATTTCCAGCCTTAAATCCTGCGAGTAAATGTTATTTTTGCAAAGCTCTAAACTTCGTAAAGTTTTCTCTTAAAAACTCTGACCAGTCATAAATACACAGAGTCTCTCATATCGTCTACTGGGTTACAAAAGGCTAAAATCATAATTATTGCCTTTGGTTACAAATAGTCTCGGTTACAAGTGGTTACAAGCAATTTCGGTTACAAATGGTTACAAGTGGTTACGATTGGTTTCAATCACCTAACTTCGTGGTTACGGCATAGTCACCATTCTCCTTATAAGTTTACAAAACCCCTGGTTACAGAAGGTAACATTATCGAATATTTGGCTAAAAGGCCAACATTTCGCAGAACTTGAAAAATACTTTAAAAATTCCAGCCAGCATGACCCTCGTCTAACGTCAAAGTGACGTAAGGGATCTGTTCGCTTAAGGAGGCTACATGTGTGCTTATCAAATATGAATGCTACTTAACTCTGGTAGAAGCTTGCTATCTTGAGTCTACTGAACTGACACCTATGGCAGCGTGCACAGGCATTAAATACACATATCCGCCCTCTTGCAATACCAATCATATTAATTTCCCCTCAAAACCCCGAATTTTCGAAGAAATCGTTGGGGTTTTCAATTACATCTAGGAGGGATCAAGCTAATCACAATCAATGGCGGTTGATGTTACCAAATATGGTAAAACGATTCAGTGTACGCCAATTTCCCTTGCGGGTCTAACTAATTGAAATATCTAACACCAATAATATTACAGTATGTCATCAAACCTCCGGCCTCTTGACCAAGTTGCCGGTAATGGCGTAACCAGACATCACTGTTTTGGATGCCGTACGCACCATGGCAGGCAGTTCTCAGTGCTTGTCGTCAACAGTGCTGCGCTCTAGTGACGAATCGCTGAACCATAAGTCCGCTACCCACTTCTCTGCCAGGTCTTGTTGCTGCCGCACGTGAAAATATACACGATATTAACAGTTATTTTCTCGGTACCCCAGGTTTTTCAAAGTCTTTTTAAAGTGACGTGAAGCCGGTGATAACATTACAGGTGAGTTATATGAGAGTTTCTAATCGCATTGGAGGTTTATAAACCTCAAATTCAACATTGGAAAGTGTTTTTGTGCTTATCGGGCGGTACGGCGCACAAACCGCAACCAAACACAGTGAGTATTTTTTTTTCGTATAGGTGAATGCAGACAAGATCCGCCTACTAGTACATAATTATTTTACTTGTTCGAGGGTGTGTGCGACGTGGTCCACCCCATTAATTTTAAGAGTGTTTTTATTAGTTGCGAGTTGATAATTTTTTTAATACTTGCAGTAACGTGACGCTGCCCGTAACAATATGTTCCAATTGGTCACTCATGTCTCATCTTTACTCGACATCCACTTCAATTAACCCATCTCCACTTCAGTATCAACTCAACCTGTCTTCACCTAACATAAAATAACCTAACCTGATAAAACCTAACCGTCATGTAAGAAGAACTCATTTAGAGACCTTGTGTAGGACTTAGACAAATGCATTTGGTCCACTTCATTCCACCCTCGTGTAAGGCTTTGAAAATTTTTCTCATTTTGTCACCTTCGTTGCACCTTGTGTAGGGCTTAGAATATATTTTCATATCGTGCAGGACTCGGCATATTTTTTTATCTTAGTCTCGTTCTTGGGTGAACGAGTATTTGTGTTTTCTCAGTGTGTTCCCATGCCGCGAAAATGAACTACGAATACGAAGGCCAGCCTTTGCCCTCGGCGGTCATAGAGCCGCGACCTGCATCATCGCTAAAGTCCTACATGAATGGTTAAGTTCTACACCAGAGGTAACGTTTTCAAGTCCTGACATGGGGTAGGATGGCTGTGACTAAAAAAATGCTCCGGGTCTTACACAACTTGAAAATAAATTCTAAGTCCTATACAAAGTGGAACGAAGGTGACAAAATGAGGAAATATCTCACAGACTTACACGAGGGTAGAACGAAGGGGATTAAATTCATTTGTCCAAGTCCTACACAAGGCGTCTAAATCAGTTCTTCTTACATGGTGGTTATGTTTTATCAGGTTAGGTTATGTTAGGTCAGGTTAAGTTAAGTTGATACTGAAATGCAGTTAGGTAAAGTGAAGTGGATCTCGAGTAGAGATGAGAAATTAGTGACTAAATGGAAAATGTTCAGATTCTCATATGAGACGAAAGATATTCCAAGTCCTTCACGAGGGTGGAACGAAGGTGCCTAAATGAAAAATATTTTAAGTCCTTCACACGCGAAAACAATAATTCTAAATCCTGCAGAAGGTCACAATATTCCAAGTCCTACACCAGCGGGAAAAATTTACAAGTCCCAGCTTTACATTACATACGAGGAGTTATTTTTGGGTGCAAACTGAAAGCGAAATTACGGGAAAAAGTTGTTGAGAAATAGAAGTTCAAAGCAGCAGACGAGCAAGGTCGGAAGAGGAAATATAATTGCAAAACTCCTTCTTATTTCCCGACCCAATATCGTTCCTCGCTTTTGAGAGAGCGAAACTTTTTCCCCCGGAATCGTCTTCGAACGCAGATATATAAGGAAATTGAATATGTCAGGAACGGGTAGAATACTTCTCGGAATATTTTGTATTTATAGTAACATTGTGAGCTCCCATACAATCTAATAAATAAAAATATTACCATACCACTTTTTTACGTCAAAATAATTTTTGAAATAAAAACTACTTTTTTTGTTGTAATCATACGAGAGAAATTCTGTAATATAATAAATATATATTCACATCTCAATGTTTATGTATTACAAAAAAAATACATTTTTGTTTGAAAACAAGAATTAGTAGATATGGCCGAGCCAAATCTTAAAAGTATAACTGGGGTTCATAAATTATTTTAATAAATATTTCGGAACTGCCATGAAAACGGATTGTGACGTTTATTTGCATGTCACTACTGACCTTTCCGGAAGAGTCGTACCGTCAGTTTTGACATCAATTAATTTTTATTAGTAAATTTACTCAGCCGGGGGGACGGTGGCTGAGTGGTTGGACTGCTCACTCCCACCAAGGCGAACCGGATTCAATCCCCGGCCAGTTCACTCCGGATTTTCGCAAGTGGGGATCGTGCCGGACGATCTCCCGCTTCCCCCGCCCCTTCATTCTGGCTCTGCTCCATACTCACCTCACCTCACCCTCATCGGCTCGTAAGACCGCACTTTTAAATCTCGCCACTCATTTACTGGCTAATAATTTTTTGTTAGTAAACCAATATTTTTCTGCAGAAAAAAATTAATGGATGTACATGTTCGAAAAGTTGGTAAAAAAATTATTTCGCTCTTTTTTTCATGGAAAAAATTAATTTACTATGCTGAAAACAAATCGCTACAAATTAGAGTTCACAAGATAGCTCTGTATATTCTTTATATATTGATGTCGTTTATTTCGGCTTACTGAACACAACATAGATAAACATTGCGAGTAGCTACGCCCTTGCTTATTTTCTAAACGAAAAGTAATTTAATTACGAACAAAATATCCTCCAACGCTCTTTACAGGATACCTAAGCCGTACATCTACGCACAACGCTATTTCACTATCGCAGTAGAGATATTATCTTCTCATACGTTCCGAACATTTAGCTTCTAGTCCTACAATGCAAAAAAAATAGGATACTTTTTATATACTATTATGGAAGTTTTTAACTTATGCGAAAATAATAAAACATATCAGGCTGTAAAGAAAGGAATGTTGAGCTTCGCTTCTATATCAAGTTGGAAAATTAATATCGCATTTGACGCTCACATGATCACTAATATATTCTATTAGTAGTTTATTTGCACTTTATAAATCGAATCTTGGATAAATCACTCCATGTATTACGTGTTTGGTTGTTTCCTAAATATGTCATGTATCACAAGCTTTTTAAACTTCTGTTTACATAAAATTAGCTTATTTTTGGTTGCACTGAAACTTTACTTAGCCTATATTTTATTATTATGCTGAGTGCGCATGAATGCGTTACGTTGTCCCTCTGGTGTAATTTACTAAACTTTGTTAAGGAAGAAGAGATTACTATGCGGAGAACTAGATAAAGCACTGAAAAAAATACTTGGCAAGTGTTTAGTATGGAGTGTGGCACTCTATGAGGCAGAGAGACATTTGGACACTGAGACGTGAGGACGAAAAAAAGGCTAGAAGCGTTTGAGATGTGGATGTGGAGGAGAATGGAGATGATAAGCTGGGTGAAAAGAGTGAGTAATAAGTGCTGGAAAGAGTTGATGAGAAGAGAAAACTGCTGAAATTCATAAGAGAAAGGAAGAACTGGGTGGGACACTTATTGAGACGGGAGTGCTTGCTAACATACGATATGGAAGGAATAGTTAGTTGGAAAAACATTGAAAGGAAGGAGAAGATACAAGTGGATAGATGACATCAAGGGAAGCGAAAAGTATATGGACATGAAGAGATTGCAGAAGACAGGAGAGCATGGAGAGATGCCACGTGAAAACCTGCCTCTGGGCAGAACACAAATGATGATGATGTTAAGCTCCGGAGGTATGAGGTAGCGGAATACACTGAAAGTAGAATTTAGCAGGGATTCAGAAAAGTGGGAACTAATTGTAAATCTGTCTTATACATTGACTATTTCCTAAGAAATTTTAGGAAAGCTGTCATGGATGTGCGAGGGGGAAAAAATTCACCATTCGCACTTTCTCACTGTAGGTACACACTTGATATCGTACATTTGGGTCCACATTTGTAGTGAAATGCGGGTGTTCCCAAATAGAATATAGTTAATTCACGGTTATTTCTCACTTTTCTGAAGCCTTGATAAATTTCTACTTCCAGTATATTCGTCTTTGTCATGCAAATGAAGTTTGACCGAGTCTCACTCTAAAAAAAATTGTTCTTTTACAAAGAAGATCCTTGGAAACTCAGTTGCCAATGTCATTCTTTGTAAAACTCTAAAGGTTTTTGTGTAAAAAAATACAAAGTATATGTTTGTAACGTTACAAAGTATAGTCTTGTATTTCAACTTGCAATGGTTAATTATTGAATTAAAATTATTTATTTTTCCGTTCACCAAAAAATTAGCTTATTATACAATAACTGTTAAACAAGAAACTTTAACTCATAATAATTTTGAAAAAAAAAAATGGTCCATTGAGTTTGGGAATTGCACTCTCGTATTTGTAGAATGCGCACTTTAACCCTAAACCAATTCTTTTTACATACATAGTGCCTCTTTATATTTTTTATTACAATTTATTACAAACAGTTCATTTATTTAACGCTCATTTAAATACAGTTTTTTGTTCATACACACATTCATATGATTTCAGATAAATACGTATCACAGAATGTGCAACCATTCCAGAATAAAAGGGCGATTTGAGTTGGCTACAATGCTTTCTTAAGCTTTATTGCAAACACACCTCTTGTAATTTTACAAATAACTTATTTTACAAGGAATATCGTTGTACTTTTAAAAAAGGTTTGAAAAAGTACAAAAAAATTTTTGTAAAATTTACAAAAAAATTATAGTTTAGAAAATTACACCAGAGGGACAATGCACCCCATTCGTGTGCACTGAGTGTAATAATTCCTTGCGTAAGATTTATTTATTATTTTACCCATAACCAGCACAACTATTTTCTTACTGTTTTTATTCACATTATTTATGTATGAAATAATGTAATTGATAAGTGAAATGCAAGTATAAGTTTAGTTTAACAAAAATAAGTTACTTTTATGTTTATACGAATTTAAAACGTTTGTGATAACACGACATATTTAGGAATCAACCAAACACGTCATACATGGGGTGATTTTTTTAAAGGTACGATTCAAAAAGTGTGAAGAAACCTCGAATAGACTACAGTTGAAGAATATTGCCACGAATATCATTGCGATAGATTCATTATGTGCCTTTCTAAGGCCATGCCAATCCGTTTGCCAACCGGCCAACAGCATCGTCCGCTACGATTCCCACGTGCGAAAATCCGGGAGCGGCCCCGCTGCCAAGCGAACCAAGTTCTCCTTAGTGGGTGTCGAGCACTCTAGCCGCTGGGCCAACCGCGCCCCCCCCCCCCCAAACTTAGAAAAAAGTTTTGCCGAATTAAACGAAGATTGTTTGTCGCCACATTAATCGTTTTTATACAGACAATTAAATATTTTGTTGCTGGAACCAAATTATTTTTCGTTCATATTAGGTTGCCACGAACTTGTAACAAAATATGTGTACGGCTCTATGTATATTAGCCCAAACAGTTTTGGTTTTTGTGAAAAAAAAAAAAAAAAGACTGAATGCATTACCAATGTTCGGTCCCTGAATTGCTGTACCCAAACGTTACACCTTCGCAACCCGGTTAAAGTGACTTCTGACATAGTAGGCCTATAAATGTTTTGGAATAATTTTTTTTTAAATATACATATGTATGTAGAAACATATTTTCAAGTTTTAAATATATCATTTTTGTTTACGGCTGAACTTAAATCATTGCAATTGTTTACACCGTTATTAAGCTTCAATGAACGCGCTACACTGAGAGTAAAATATTATTTCAGATACGAAACAAATTTGTATTTATTTACACTAAACCAAGTTTTGTTACTTCAACTTATATAACTTACTTCAAATACATGCACCTTAAACAAATAAAGCGCTGAAAATTATAGTATGAGCCGAACATTTATTCGGTTGCGCCAATATGTTCTGCGAGTGTTTAATACAAACGACTATTTTACAACTACGTTAAACAGACCAGTTTGTTAGCAGTTAACAGTATAAATATAATGGCACATTCAAATGAATATTTTGTTTGCAATAAAAAAAAATTAGGTTGGCTGGAACTATCTTATACAAGACTGAATTGTTCTAGAGCCTTGCGCAGACAATAGAAAAATGTGTACATTGCTTTAAAATTCATCCATTAAATTACAAAACATTTAACAGATATCTTCGTAAAATTACAGGCACTTTAGTAGAAGAAACATTATGAGACGGGGACAAAGTCGTACGGCGTAGGAGATAGGAGCCGTCCACCGCCATCTTTGAATTTCACTTTTCCCCCCAAAATGTTCCTTTTCCCCCTCAAAATCGGCATTTCCCCTCAAAATTTCCAGTTTTTCCCCTCAAAATGCACAGAGTCCTTTTTTTTTTTTGTTGCAAAAACGAGCAGTTGGGAGCTTTTGAAGTGCTCATCAGGACACATAACTCAGGACTCGGACCCTATATCCGTGACCTTAGATGACCTTGAAGACCAAAACTCCAGAAAAACATTGTAAAATTGAAAACATTCCTACAAGTCAGCGAACATATAATGTTACTGACAACTACCCCCATATTGGATCCAGGTTACCTTGAAGTTGACCCCAGTGACCTTGAAGGACCTTAAATATAAAAAATTCAAACAGTTACAGAAATAAAAAAAATTATTATTATTTTTAATACCTCAGAATTCCAGAGATTGCCCCTCACTTCATAAATACCTATACTCATTCTGCTGCTTGTTATTTTTTCGTTTGACTTTTGTTTATACATTGCTGAGAATACAATTTTTTTTCGTTTGTCCTTTGTCTATACATTGCTGAAGGATGCCATCTTGAATATAATATGTTTACTTTTACATCACCTAGATATTGCTACTGTATTAATAATCGATATTGCCAACTGCCGATTTGTAGATTTAACCACAAAACTGCAGCCATATTTGTCTATGTTAGGTGCGCTGTGGGTGCCCCCCCCCCCCCCATTATGGATTCTATTTTCAACACATAGGTGCCGTTAATTTCTCGATTCAGCCGCCAGGTGAGCTGATGACACTCATATTTATACACATATGGGGAAATATGTTGTTTTTCATTCCTATTAAAAAATAATAATTCAATCAACAGTATACCTACATGCATTATGCGAAACTTTGAATACCTGCAAAATTTATTAAATATAGGCCAATATTTTTAATTTTAAGTTTTAAGTTTCTCGATTTTAAAAATTATTTTTTATTTGTTATTGTAATTGTAAATATAGTAAAATGGTATTTTCTACAATACTTTTAAATTAAATTTATTTTAGTTCTAAAGTTTTTAAATTTCAATTTTATTCTGTCAAATTAGTTAAACATGAAATTAAACACAATTTTATTCACCGGCATTTTATAATTCATCAAACATATTACAGTCGTTCATGCCATCGAATATAATTTTCAATAATCTTCGATATGTATATATGCATTTCAATATATGCAACGTTGTTATAAGTCACAATCTTTTATGCATCTCGGTGTTCACACGTGTTTCAAAATATCGTGACATTCATTACACCGACACACTGTGCAACGCGTGTTATGTAAGTAACTACACTTTTGAGGACATGTACTCAAGTCACAAGAGACCTGCTTGCAGCAAACCTGGTACCGAGGTACTGATGAGAAATTCACTTAACTTTTGTAGGTCTTTCAATGTCTAAGTAAACTGGCTGTATGACTGGACTGCTTACAGCACCTGTCACACAAATATGATATACGACATGGATTCTTGGCACAATGAAAGTTTTCATGGCACCGTACACGGTACCCGAAAGCAAATGTCATCACAAAAGTGATACTGATGACGATGTAGTGACTCGGGCAAAGATTCGGGTGGACCTGTTGGTGATGTAGGTGCTGGAGCTAAAGAAGCAGGTAACATCAGCAATGGTACTCTCGGTATCTCATCCGAAAAGTTCGTTGACTGCATTGAAGATTTAGTAGGCATCACAGCTGAAGAAGTCGATGGCACCATACCAACCTGAAATGATGGCACTCCACTGGTGGAAGTATATACTTATAGTGATGATGACATCACAGCTGAAGAAGTCAATGGCCCTGGTAAAACAGGAGAGAACTCACTCGTAGAAGAGATCGATGGCGAGAAACCATTGGCGGGCAATATCCACTCCACTTTACCGTAACTGACCATGGATTATCTGGCGTAGAAGCTAGTCAAGACGATCCACCTTTCACATTAGCCATTGTCACACTGACCCTCTCAGCTAACCCCTCATTGCTTATCAATCATATATGTTATGCGTTTGCAAACTCTATTACTAGAGACCCAGAAATTTCGCGGATTCATTTGGCAACAAGGTAGACTCTACAATCTTTTGTCCATTCGAGCATCAGTAAGTAGTTCATTGACTGTTGCTCCAGTTTAACCCCAGACCAGGTAGCACGGGATTCGGTTGTTATTATCCTTACAGGTTCGTTATTGGTGGAAAGTCGTTCGAGGCGTGTCTAACAAACTATGGTCCAATGGAACCACAAGCACATATGTACATGTGAATCCAGCTTAGCTTGTCGTCAGATTAATCCGCGAGATTTCCGGGTCTCTTCCTATGACATAATCGTATTAAAACATTAATATATTGTTCGGACATCGACCAGCCAATCACTGAGTTGCCAAGTGATTGCAGCTGGCCAAGCACATGCAGTCAATGAGACATTTCATGCAGGAGTTAGTCTCTGACGCCTGCTGAAGAAATCAGTCTGTTAGGAGTGAATGTTCTCATCAACTTTAGCAATCTTTACATCAATATGTCAATTTTTCCATCAATATTTAACAGTCCTACTCTTCGCCATTCTTTCCATCAATCTTTAGCAGTCTTTCCATTAATCTTTCAATCTTTACATCAATCTGTCAATCTTACCATTAATCTTTAGCAAACTTTCCATTAATCTTTCAATCTTTCCATCAATCTTTAGTAGTCTTCCTTACTAATCTTTCCATCAATTTTTAGCAATACTCCTCACTAATTTTTCCATCAGACTTTAGCAATCATTTCATTAATCTTTAAATCTTTACATAAATCTTTCCATCAATCTTTAGCACTCTTTCCATCAATATTTCAATAATTAAATCAAACTTTCAATATTTCAATCAGGCTTTAGAAATCTTTCCATCAATTTTTCGCAATCCTCCTCCTCTTCGCCAATCTTTCCATCAATCTTTAGCAATTTTCTATTAATCTTTCGCAATCTTTCCGTCACTCTCGCACTCTTTCTATCAATTTTTCGCATTCCTCCTCATCAATCTTTCCAATTCGATGTTAACTTCTCGGCGCCTGAACATTAACTGAAGTATTAGCATGTGTCAGAGCACGATATATACATTCACTCATCACTCGGATAAATCGCTAGATTGTTTCTAAGTCCACAAGAAAATTAATAATTTTATACGATTTCAGGTTTAGATCTGATGGCCCTAACCCATGCGTTACCTTCGTAAATTGCTTAAAAATTTGTATCAGTTGCGCATGAATATTAAACAGAACAAAATTAATGTACGATCATCGCAAAAAAAAAAAAAGCTTCTAAACCTCTTTTCTTACCCTGATCCCCATATCCGATGGTTGAAACTATTGTTTCGCCTTTAATTAAATTTCTACAATATTCACCGAAGACTCGATAAAAAAACCAGATTTTTTTTCTAACTCCGAAAGTGATTTAATGTTTTCATAATTTCTGATCGCAAGCCTGGATTCCCCTGGTAATGGGTCTCCCCTGATTTTGACTTGTGTATGCAGATATAATCTGTGTTTATTATCCTATGAATGAAAGTTTGTTTGTGTGAGAAATAAAATATGCTGTTGGAGTGACATGCCCTCTGCGGCATTCTCTCAGCTCTTTAGAGCGTTAGGTATAAGTTCAATGCAACACCTGGTGTAGCACAGCTGGACTTGTGCACGAGCTCAGATTACGACTGCTCATGTCTCTCGTTAACTTCCATATTGAGACTCATATCCACTTTTTAAGTACCTACACTTTTATATTAACAGTTTGTTAATGCATCTATTAGTATCGTCTGCAATTATGAATATTTTGTGCTCTGTTTGTCCAGTTTGTATATATAATAATGATAAAGACCTAAAGCCTGTCTACCCACCTACATGTGATGTCTCAAAGCCTGCACGTGATTGGCCAGCTGCAATCACGTGGCAACTATGTGAATGGCTGGTAGTCGTCAGAACAATATATTAATAATGTAATACGATGGTTTTAAAGTCAATATGACATCATAGGTCTTTCATAGGAGTATATTATAACCAATAGACGGTCAGCTAAGTGGTTTAGTTTTACAATGGTGGCTAACGTTAAAGGTGGATCGTCTCTACTAGCTTCTACGCCAGGCAATCCATGGCCAGTTACGGTAAAGTGAAGTGGATATTGTCCGCCATTGGTTTCGTGCCATTGATTTCTTCTTCGAGTAAGATGTCTCCTGTTTTACCAGCGCCATCGGCTTCTTCAGCTGTGATGTCTTCATCACTGTCAGCATATACTGCCACCAGTACAGTACTGTCGTTTCAGATTGGTATGGTGCCATCGAATTCTTCAGTTGTGATACCTACGAAATATTCATTGTAGCCATTAAATTCTCGACTGCGGTACCTAGAACACATTTGCTGACGTTACCTGCATCTTTAGCTCCAGCATCTACATCGCCAACAGGTCCGCCCGAGTCTATGCCCGAGTCACTACATCGTCATCAGTGTCACTTTTGTGATGACATTTGCTTTCGGCAACGGTGTACAGCGCCATGAAAGCTTTCATTGTGCCAAGAATCCATGTCGTATATCATATTTGTGTGACAGGTGCTGTAAGAAGTACACTCATACCAACAGTTTACTTAAACATTGAAAGACCTCTAAAGGTTAAGGGTATTTCTCATCAGTGCCTCGGTACCAGGTTTGCTGCAAGCAGGTCTCTTGTGACTTGTGTACATGTCCTCAAAAGTGTAGTTACTTACATGACATGCCCTAAACACTGTGTCGATGTAATGAATGTCAAGATATTTCGAAACAATGACAACACAAGTGTAAACACCGAGATGCATAAAAGATTGTCATCTGTAACAACGTTGCATATATTGAGATGCATATATATCGAAGAACATTGAAAAATTTTTTCGCCATCATAAACGACTGTAAAAAGTTAATTGAATTAAAAAATGCCCGTGAATAAAACTGTGTTTTATTTCATGTTTACCTAATTCGACAGAATATAATTAAAATTTAAAAGCTTTAGAAATAAAATAAATTTAACTAAAAAGAATTGTATAAAATACCTTTGTCCTATATAAACAATTATATGAATAAATTAAAAAGTACTCTTTAAAATCGAATAACTTTAAATTTTTAATAAAAATTATTGGCTTATATTTAATCAATAATGCAGGTAGTCAAATTTTCGCATGATGCATGTAGGTATACTGTTGATTGAAAAAATAAATTTTTTTTAAATAGAAATGAAAAACAACAGACGTTTCCTATTGCTATAAATATGAGTGCTATCTGTTCACCTGGCGGCTGAATCGAGAAATTAATGGCATCTATGTGTTGAAAATAGAATCCATAATTGGGGGGGGGGGGCACCGACAGCGTAACCTATACTTAAAAAACATAAACAAAAATGGCTGACACTTTGAGGCTAAATTGACAAATCGCCTGGTAGCGATATCGATTATTAATACACTATCACTCCCTTGGTGATGTTAAAGAAAACATATGAATTTCAAAATGGCGTCCTCCAGCAATGTACAACAAAGGACAAAGGAAATAATAGGATGGCATTCTCCAGCAATATATAAACAATTAAAAAACGAAAAAATTTAAGATGCCGGGTTCCAGCATTGTATAAACACATAACAGAAGAAAAAACCAATATGGCCTTGCATCAATGTATAACCAAAGAGAGATATAATCAAGATGGCGTCCTCAGCAATGCATAAACAAATGACGAACTAATTAAAACAAATATTGCGGAATGAGTTAGGGTGAGGGTTAGTGAGGGGGCCTCAAGCAATTAATATTTTTTAAATAATTTTTTCTATAAATGTTTATAAAAAATTCTTTGGATCATTTGAAATTTTTTGGGAATGTTTATGTTCTAGGCCATTCAAGGTCACTGGGGTCAAGGTAAAGGTAACGTGTATCCTATATGGTGGTAGTAGTCAATTAACATATTATTCTCGCTGAATTTTATATATTTATTTAATATTTACAATTTTTTCTCCAGATTTTTTGTATTGACGTTCATTTAATTTAAGGATATAGGGTCTTAGTCCTGAGTCCTGAGTCCTGATGAGCCACTCAAAACCGCCGAATGACTCATTTTTGTATTAAAAAAAAATAAAAATAAAAAAATTAAAATAAAAAGTGGTTCGGTGCTTTTTGAGGGGAAAAACTGAAAATTTTTAGTAAAAAGGAATAATGTTAAGGAAAAAGGGAAATTTTGAGGGAAATATAGTCTATTTTTGGGGAAAAAGGAGATTTTTTTAGGGAGAAAAGGGGGAAAAAAATTGGAAGCAACAAGATTATGGTAGTTGGCTTCTAGCTATATGTGCAAATATGTTGGCCAACATAAACTTGTAATCCACCAGTTTAACAAACATAATTACTCCTTACTTAACTTTTCTTGCATGTCTTTTGTAAATCTAATATTATAAATTTATATTTCTGTATACCATGTTGGACGTTTCCCTAAGGAAGCTCCATAAATTTCGCTATTAATTTTAATAATAGGATTTTTGAAGGATGCACTTTTTGAGTTTCTAGTGTGATGTCATTGACTCCGTATATTTAATAGCATAAAATAAATTTTCAAATATTCCCCCCTCAATACACTCCCCTTTTTAATATAAAGGAAAGGAATATAAAAAATACGAAACTACGCCGTAGTATATTTTGTACTTAAAAACATTTATTTACAAAATAAAATATATTACCACATAATCACGGATTGAAAAACAATTCCATATGATTAATATTGTGCATGTCACCAGTAGTACCAACCAATTTCCGATACAACCAAATCTGATCAAGTTCCATATTCATCTTCGTACGTGAATACATAGACGCTAATGTGTTTTTGTGTATTTACAGCTTAAAAAGAGTCACTATGTAATAAAATCCTTAATAACCTTCATGAATATTTTCATCAGTGTATAAAAAAAGTTTTTAAAATTTAAAATTTTTCCTTTTGGAGCGGGATTTGAATTACAATTTTTCGTGGTTTGCAACTGATACGACTCTGCCACTGTATCCTGAAGTCTAGCCAGAATGTTCTCATGAACTCACTGAGTACACTCCTTTTGCCGCAACATATGTTTAGTTAACACAAAAAAATTATAATTTAATATGAACCACTGAAATGTAGGTGTGACACAAACATAATTTATATATTTTTTAACCAAACATGAATGGCAATCATAACTTTGTATTCTGGTTACACTAGTTCAGCTGTAACCTTTGTGATAAATTCTGTTGCTGTATTTTGAAGGTTAAAACGTTATGTGGAGCATCAAAGTAATTTTTGGCAACATCGCAGATATAATGCTCTAATATAGTAAATATACAACGAACAAAAGAAAAATTTAACATTACTTAACCATTTCCTTTCGTATACAGCAAAACTTATTTACTGTAAATAAAATATTTAAAGGAACATTTTTGTTTGCTATAAAGAATATTAATACTGCCTTAAATCAAAGTGCATAAATAAAAAATGAATACCTAATTTTCATTAACCTTCCCGTTTAATTAAAGCACGGTGGTGTCATTCTACTTGCCTCCAACCAAGGTGAATCTGGACAATTCTCGGTGGGGTCGCTTCCGGACTTTCGCACACGGGAATCGTGCCGGACGATGCCGCTGGACGGTGGGTTATCACGGCGCTCTCCCACGCTGCTCCGCACTCACATCGTCTCACCCCATCGGCTCTCTAGACCATTGTGTAAATAACCTCCCGAATCCTGAAACAAAATTTGTTTCTTTGTCATACGGAAATCTTATAGCGTATTATTTTTTTTTACAGTGAAATCATTCCAATTTTTTGTGATGTTTGTTGTGTGAGATATTTCCAGCTGTTGCAGGCGGCTCGTGCTACTTTTTGACGTTATAAAGGGCGGGTTTAGTAACGTAACCGTCGTAGCTGACGTGGGAACAATCATTTCACATTTAACAGCGGCGAAGAAATTGTCGGTCCCAAAACCTGAAGCTTTGGCTCTGTTCCGTTTTACTTCACCATGTTGTGTTTTCTCTTTTATTTACTGTGTATTTCCGTAAGAAATTCACGTGAATGTACGGATGTTAACCTATTTTGTGCCCTCGTGGCCTCATGCGCGACAAAGCCACGAGGGAATTACCTATTGTGGCGCAATCCTATACACAAACAATACTTCTATGAGTTAATACAGAGCTGCGGAGTCTTTAGGATGATGTCACAAATGAACGCGAATTTAGAAGGTTTCAACTCATTTCATGCGCCCGAATAATTTCCAAACTAAGGAAGGGCATTAAAAGCCGCTCATAGTTAATAGAGCACTTTTGAAAGCCCCGCTTAAGATCTGCTTTTATACAAATTGAATATTCTTCCGCCATGTGCAAAATTAACACAGCTGTGGGACTCGGTACTTTATTCATGTGTCAGTCAAGCGAAACTGTGAAATTATTCTGAAAGTAAATATTTTACCAATTTGCTGATTCATATATTTGTGTGATTTAAAAAATGGAAGCAAAAAAATCACTTCAACAGCTACAAGTTTTTACCAAACACTTTTAGTTCGACATTGAGACTTAGTCGTTGCCAACCTTACTCGGCACTTGTCGATCTGTGTGCCCTTTAACATATGTGTAGGCAGGAGCAGTAACATTTATCAAAGGTTGATTTCATCAGATAGCTAGATGAATGAATAACTCGTGAGTTCAATGACCTGTAGGCTAGAATCTATCATCTTATTTACAAATATGCCGATAATAACTGCGCATTGGTTGTCTGCTGTCACAGTGGAAGACGACAAATGGACATCGTTCTCCAGGAGGTGTCAAACAACAGGTGGGCCAATGGCTAAAGTTATAAAATCTCACATGTTTTCAATTATAGCTTGTCCCAAAATGAATTTGCGAATTCTTTAGGTCTCTACGCATAGCACATATGCTAAAAATAAATGCGCGAGTGGGTAGATTATACCTATAGCAAATTTCTTAAAAAATTAATTTCAAATAATGTATAATAATAATTATTATTATTATTATCCGTGTAACCGTACTGCAAATTTTAATGTGTTTTATAACCTGGATTTATTCTTTCACTTCGTACTTTTTAATATTGCACAGAAAACGTCTCCAGAGAAATAAGGTAATGTAGTCTCCACACCCATACTGTAAGAAAATGCTCTCAAATTTACGAAACATCCGTGTATATAAGAATGTACACGTGGGGAAAAAAATTACTCTATACCTGCGTAGTAAGCACAGAGTTTGTTTTGAAAATCAGTGAAATGTGCGTAGTGAAGTTAGCAAAAATTTAAGGTAACGGTGATCAACATTTACAAAACTGCAGAGTAGTAGGGCCAATGAGTAAAAATTTCGTATATATAGTATGGGTTTAAAATTATATTAAATGTTTAGAAAGATATTAAGTTGATACAGCTAAATTATATAAATAAACAAATTCACTAAAGAAGAGGAGTTTGGTGATTGCTGCAGAGTTGGTTACGACACACTGTTTACCTCTAAGGTTCTGCCTCCGTAGCTGTTATCATTAATGCCATTATTTCGAGTGAAAATCTTACTCTGAATAGTAAAAAACACACGCGTGCAGGTTTTTCACTGGTACTGACGTGATTGCGTATTTTCGTGTTACTTATTCTATGCCCGTCGATTTCACTGAGGTACTATGTTAACAGATTCTTAGGACACAGAGGGAGGATGTTTCCTTTGGAAAGTGAGTACTTCTAGCTGAAAAAGTTGACAATAGAATTTCACTTTGGCTGCCCAAATTTGCACTGTACGACTTTACTTCAGAAACATTTAATAATATGATAATGATTCAGGAGTCATATATAATTATATATATATAAAATATCCTATTACTAAGGACACCTGGTATACGCGAAAATATTTATTGCCTCTTTTTCAAAACATTTTAACTCAACATCACTTTCTTGATTGGATGATCTACTTGTTTCGCGTTTTAGGTGTCTGACCGCGAATAACAGACGTTCAGTATCAGAGTAACCTAATTCTGATTGGCCAGTAAAGCAAAACAAAAATTCTCTTCTCATTAAAACGCGTGACTAATAAGCGAAGAGAAACTGGTGGAATTCAAGTAGAGTTTTGAAATATAGACTTCGAAAATCATGTGTCCTTAGCTACTGCATTGTATGTATAGCCTATATATAACGCGTACTATCAAATCTTGTATTATTGGTATATGCAAATCCTATTTAAAAAATTAGATTTTATATAGTACATAAAACCATTTTTGTAGTGTTAATTTATACAACATTAATGTAGCAAAAATAGAAACTAAAGCCAGGTACAAAATAAATTTCGTACGTGCAAGCCAACCCATAACAGTTCACCGGTGACTGCAGCGTTCATTGATGCAAAGAAAATCCAACCACAGCTGCACTAGTCCTCTATCTCTTCTCTCTTACTCTCTCACTCTCTCTCTCTCTCTCTCTCTCTCTCTCTCTTACGCCCAAGCATTGATTTTGTTGACCCCGATATAAGATCCTCTCTATTTCGCTCCCCTCTTCACTCTATCGTCTTCGTGCCTTCAAGATAGCAGACCAGCGAAGGCGATCGCATACAGGACAAATTTCACAATTACGAAGCTACTCACATATTATATCTTTCACAGCGAACTAATATTGAAATTATATATTTTTTTCAATTTAGGAATTTCACAGGAAACATATGGTTACGTTCGCAAGGCAATATATTCAGGTATCTGAGAAAACTTAACAGTAGCGCTTTGTTGAAACATATTATAAACGATTTCTTGATCGATAAGGGGGCCGTGGTGGCCAAGTGGTTAGCCCGCTCACCTCCCACCAAGGCGAACCGGATTCAATCCCCGAACGCGTTACCGGATATTCGCATGTGGGAATCGTGCTGTACGATGCCGTTGGTCTGCGGCTTTTCTAGGGGATCTCCCGTTTCCCCCGCCCTTTCATTCCGGCACTGCTCCATCCTCATCTCAATCACACTCATCGGCTCTCAAGACCAAATCTATTCACTTCACTTATCTATGATCCCTTCGTTCTAGAAACTCGTGTTATTATCTTAATGGAGATATTATATATTGATATTTTAATAATGTTAAAATTGTGGTGCAGCTTTTAACAATACTGCTGGCTGACTACAAAAAAAAATTGAAAATTAGAAATACTTGTAATAAAAATCCGTGTGTAAGAAATACAGAGCGAGTCGTTATGTTTTCAGAAACTGATGATTGCTCTGAGATGGTAAGAACCAATAAATATTTAGTCGTTCCTGAAAAAAATACTCAAGTGTGTAATTGTGACTGCGTGTGAATAATGTTTTCGACAAAATTTTACTCTGAATAATATCTCTCGTCGGCTCTGAGGAGATAATTACATCTGTACACGTCACATTCTATCTCTGAATGTCTTAATATTTTTTTTTTGTGTAAAACCTTTTTGGTTTTACACTCTTTTATTTAGCATTTATAATAACTTGGTTGCACAGCGACCGATATTTACTTACGGAACTGTGAAAACTAACCACTTTACCTTTTGTTTCTATCAAACAACCAAGGGACTGTACAAAGAAGTGATTCAATTGGCATTAACTTCAGCGAGTAACTGCTGTCATAATATCCACGCGCGGTTACAAACGTGGGCTATCAATCTCGTACACAAAATACTCTTTAGACCGTACCGAAACAATGTAAATGCTATTAACCTCCATTCTCAATGATAATCGACATTCAACAAAGCTGTTGCGCTTCTGGCAGACGAAAAATACGTTGAGACAAATTAGACTTTATCAAACACTTGTTAACAATATTAGCACTGCCACTTATCAGATATTTTTATAAATTATGTAAAATATGAGTAAACGTATTCAAGCATGGAAGAGAATTTTGTCAACACGATATAATAAAATCAAGCTGGCAACGTCACTAATTTTGCCAACTGGTAACTGGTCTTGTCATAACAGTGCAATATTAATATATTTTCTGGAAACTATGGAAATAAAACAAAAAAATCACAGAAATAAATGCAGCGGTAGTGAATTTATTTGTCGTTCCGTGTGTAAAAAAGCAAGACATAATTATTCAAACAAAGAAAACCACCCATTATCATGTGTCAGCTACTAGCGCAATCAATATTGATTAACTTGAATCATCTTAAATTATGTATCAAGATTGATGACACGTTTCAATTGTAGCCCTTCCAGCTTACTCGTTTAGTACGAACGTGTAAATGTATAGTGCAATCACATTCATTGTGTTCTCTCTGTGAAAATATTGTAACTTCCAATAAGTCTTTAAAATAAATAATCTAGCGATTACAGTAAACCCCTTCTTGTTAGTTCAGATGTATACAGCTTCATTTCATTGACCTTTATATACTGTTATAATTTGTACCATTTTTGTAATGATAAGTTTATAAGGGTAAAATAATTAATGTAATTTTTTTTTTACCTCGATTGTGGAGCTAGTAGATCTTGGCATTTGGAGTGATGTCATAATGCTGCTAATCACAGTGGATGCAAGTGGTAACTGGGAAACGTGGTGGATGTTTCTGGGGGTTATATGGGTTTCAATCGACGTAATGCTCTATCCCCCGCTGTGCCTTGACATTCCACAGCTTCTCCACATTCCACGTGAGCCCTCATTCAGTACACCGTTAAAAACATCTGTACATTTACGGATATCGTCGCGGGAACATGCAGTAAGGGCCTGATGTACGGAAATGTGCTACACTCAAAACGGAGCTGAGATACACAAATACAAAATACGGAACCTCTTCAAACATCCAACAGCTTCTGGTCTCGGGAACGAGATTACGAAGCGGTTTTTTTGCCACTGTACCAATCTCGCAGTAGTTAAGTTACTCCGTGCCATTAAAACCTAGTATTTTGATCGTCAAAAAGTAGCACGAGCCACCTGAAACACAACAAACACATCAACATTACAAGAATGTTTCGCACGTCACTTTGATAATAACGTGTTAAAACTCCCTTGTTGTACCGAGGTAAGGCAGCATCTGGATAACAGTTGCAAACGCCGAAATTTATCTCCAGTGTTCAGTTCCCGCTTCACAACACAATATTCAAAAGTTATAAAATTTCCAAAATAAGTTTTTTTTTAAAACCGGTATTTTAATTCCAACTTTTCTGAACCGCTGCTGAGTTTGTGCTTCTAGGCTATTCTTCCATTTCTTGCAAACAAAGCTTAACCAAGTCTAGGAAAATACACCAAAGTGACAAAGCACCGTATTCGTGCTCATTGAGTTTAATATTATTTTACATAAAAAAATATTTCTTGCTGGGCATTACCACCACATCTGTTTTCTGTTTATTTATATGCTTGTTAATATTGAATGCTTTTTTATAATTTATAAATACAATTTGAATAAAAAATTTTATATACTTTTGTGTTAACAGAAGTATAAATCGCTTGTGATAAATGGTGCATTTGGTAAAGAAACAAACTCGTGTTACGTAGAATGATATTCAGTGTTTGATTCAGAAAGTTAGAAGATTCTGGGAATAGATTTGAAACACCTACTTAACTAGGGGCACCTGAATTTCGCGAAAATATTACACGATCAGTTGTATTCCATAACACTTTAGCTTAGATCTACTTTTGTGATTTGGTGATCTAGATGTTACGCGTCTTAAGTGCCTGTGCCCAAGAATCAGAGACGTACAGTATCGGAGTAAATTATTTGTGATTGGTCAATCAACTGAAATAAATGTATTCTTATGGACATGTGCTGACAATAAGCAAAGGAAACTGCTGGTACCGTCGTAGGGTATAGAAGTCCAGCATGTGCGGAAATATTTTTGCGAAATTCGGGTGTCCCTACACCTAACGAAAATAAAACTTTTTTTTTCACTTTAGAGGCTCTATAAACGCAAAAATCTAGTAGAAAATTTACAAACAAACTGTGTGAATTCATTGTAAGTTTTGTGTTGTAAACACACAGAAGGATCGGTATTTAGATAACCGAAGCGTATGTGATTTTACGAAGAATTGTGGGTAACGTTTATACCAGTACTTCATCGTAATTACACAAAAAAAAATTTCTTACAGCGTAGTTAGTGAGTGAGTTATGAGCAGCACTTTTTTGTTGGAATGGTGGATGAAACGAGATTAGGAAGACAGCTGCAGCGAACTGCGATGGAGGGATGAGTCAGAGTAAACCAGATTAGGAAGGCGGCTGCAGCGAACTGCGATGGAGGGACGAGTGAGAGGAAACGAATAGAATCCATCAGCATACGCATAGTACACACTTTTTTTTTTCGAGGTGTTACATGATAATTTCTTGGAAGCGCTTTTACCAAGAATTGTTTTCAAGACAGCAACAAGTTTTCTTGCCAAATTTGCTGTACCTATGTTTGTAATATTACAATTTACAGGCGTGTATTTGAACTTTCATTCATGAGAAGCGGAATTAAATTACCTTTTAGTTCATTCGATGAAGATTGTGATAAATAAGAGGAAGGAAGATTGTGATAAATAAGAGGAAGGTGGAAAAAAACTTCACATTATTATTCATGAAAAGTTTAATAACGTGTTACTGATGCCCAGACACGAACCAGCACACATTACGTCATAACTAGATAGATGCAAAATTCGCGTTTATTTTTAGGGACACGTTTTACTTAAAACACGTGTACCATTGCAATACGTTTGTCGTTAGACCATATTTTATTTGACACGCCCTGGGTAACACAGCACTAATAAATGAACACATCATAATTGTGTGCCCCAATCACGCGTGATTCAGTCATAAAAGGCGTGACTTCACGTCTGACAGCAGCCAATGATGGAACGACGCTGGCTCGAGTATATACAGTGCTGTAAAGTTGAAGCTAATGGCAAGTAATAATGCAAATATTACAGGTCCCCAGTCATAATCCAAGTACTTAAATACGCCACCAAAGTTGCCTTACAAGGCAAGCAGTACTTAAGATTTTAAATAATGTTACGCCTCAGAAAGAATGTATGTTAGTGACTTAGAGAATTAGTTAAGAATTCAGAATGACATTGAGAATTTTTCTGTTAGATTGCACATTTTCAGTTTATCATTTCAAATTATAATAATATTTTATGAACTTTTGCACGACATCAGTTACTGGCAAAACAAACTTACGAAATATTATTACAGTATAAAACAGAAGTGTCGTTACAAAAAATATTGGGAAAGAAAAATGCACTTAGCCGCATGATCGCTTATGACTAATATTCCTAGAAAAGTAACTTAAAACGCAATGAAGATTTCTGGTCTTGAAAGAACGTTGTAAGGTAACATTTCCCCATTCGCTCCCATTTCAATGATATGTATTAAATTATATATCGTTCTTAAACACAATCGTATTTTTCAAGTGAAGTGCTGTATATAGACTAATAATTTTCTGCGCTGATTTCGTGATTTAAAAAGATTTAAGGTCAGTAGAAATTGTTTTCCTAGATGCATTATAAATACGGTACTTGTACCGCTGCCACGAAAACATTATGACATAATTTAGCTTTTAAAAAGGTCTATAGATCATCAAAATAACTCAAACGTTGGAAATATTTTTTCACGGTGTGGCAACTTACGGTAAGTTTCCTACAAGCGAAAGTTTGAGTTCCACACCGGCAGGGATGGAATTTTGTTATTGTTGTTCGCCATGTTGATAAGCGATGGTTAGGGGCACCTGGTTTTCCGTGGAAAGATTTCAGGACAAGCTGTGCCCAATACACTTCAGTTCAGATACACTTTCGTGGTTGGGCCATTTGAAGAGTAACACGTCTTATCTGTCTGCCCGCGAATCACGGACGGGCAGTATTGGAGAAACATCATTCTGTCTGACAGGCTAACTCACGTAACATACACTCTTCACACAAAAACAAGCGGCCAATAGTGAAGAGAAGAATGCAAGTGTGCACATAGTATAATGAAATCTATCCTCCGCGTAAATCTTTACACGATAAACAGGTTAGCCTGGTTATAGTTCCAATATTACAACATCGCACCATTATACGCAACTTTGGATAACTCCACCTGTCATTTAGTCACTCATCAAGGCAGATGTACCTGAGCCATGGGTATTTCCTGCCAGTGACCACTATAATTTTCAAGTCCCGTCCTTTTTAGCCTCTCTGAAGACAACCACACAGAAGATAAGAATACACTGAGAAAAACAGGTGGCCCTGGTCGTAGTTCCAATACTACAACATCGCATCACTATCCGCAACCTTGGATAACTCCACCTGTCATTTGGGCTCTCATTAGGGCAGATGTATCTGTGCCATGGGTATTTCCTGCCAGTGACCACTATAATCTCCAAGTCCCGACATTTTAGCCTCTCTGAAGACAACCACACCGAAGACAAGTATACACTGAGAAAAACAGGTGGCCCTGGTCGTAGGTCCAATATTACATCGCACCATTATCCGCAACAATGGATAACTCCACCTATCATTTGGTCTCTCATTATGGCAGATGTACCTGAGCCATGGGTATTTCCTGCCAGTGACCACTATAAACTCCAAGTCCCGTCATTTTTAGCCTGTCTGAAGACAACCACACAGAAAGTCTGGTCGTAGTTCCAATACTACAACATCGCATCACTATCCGCAACCTTGGATAACTCCACCTGTCATTTGGGCTCTCATTAGGGCAGATGTACCTGAGCCATGGGTATTTCCTGCCAGTGACCACTATAAACTCCAAGTCCCGTCATTTTTAGCCTGTCTGAAGACAACCACACAGAAAGTGAGTATACACTGAGGAAAAAATTCTGTTGAATCAAACAAGATTTGTTTGATTCAAACAAATTATTTGTTTATATAGAAGCAATGGAATAATTTGTTGCTGAAACCAAATTATTTGGTTATTCTCATTTGGTTGCTCCGAATTCTAAGATTTGGTTGGTGCATCTAAATATTTGTTTGGCTACATGTACATTTAACAGTTTTGGATGATATAAAATATTTACAAGAACGAGCTAGTTTCAAACCTAGTTCACCTGCGTCCGAGCCATACACCTTAGTAATCTCAGCTAATGTGACAACTAATGATACCGGAAAGCTATTAAAAATATCCACTCCAGATATTGGGCAACGTGTGCAAACCAATATGTCAAGTTTTCCAGGTTGCCTGATCAGTTTCATGTTGCATTGTTTTATTAATGTTTTTATACCATTAAGTATAAATAAATGCACTAACAAACACTGTTACTATCCTAAATGTCACAAAAAAACTCTCGAGCTGTTTTTTTCGAACGAAGGTAATTAAATAAGTTGCCAAAGAAATATATACTGTTGATACAACAGCATATTTAGTTGGTGGTCTAATTTTTTGTTGGCCCAAAACAGAGATTTGGTATATTCATACATATATTTTACTAGACGAACAAAATTAATTTTTTTGCTTTTCAAATTTTGCTCAACAATATATTTAGTTAGGGCTACTAAATATATATTTGGCACTATACAAACGAATATTTTGTTCCATTTTTTATCTGTGTACAGAGACAAAACCAAGTACAGTTGAACCCGCCAGTAAAATGTCATCACTGTCCAACAACATGTCGGAAAACACAGTTTGTCAATCAGCTCCTGGTAACTTACTTTCTGCGGCAACACAACCAATAGTTATGGACACGCCGAGTACGCGTTTTTATCTGTCATCAGGCTAAACTTCACAGTACTCTATATACTCGAGACGACGTCGCTTCCCCGTTGGCTGCTGCCTATTTGTGAAGTCACTTCCTTTCTGACCGAACTACACGTGACTGAGGTAAACGATTGCTATAAATTAATTTATTGGCGTAGAGTTACTCAGGACGTGTCATGTAAATTAATGTTCAATGAAAAACGTATTTAAAATGTAGGTACGTGTGTTTTAATGTCATATTTCTCATTTTTATGGAATTTCGTTATCTGAAAGAGTTTTCGAAAAATGTCCCCTTAATGCAGTTGTTTGTTGTCAAATCATTATAGTTTTCAAAATAAAACACTCAAATTCCTACACAAGAGTGTCATCGACAGGTTCAAAAAGTTAAATGCCCACATACGGCATCCACAGGCATTCAAGAAGCGGAATGCACCCACAGATGCATGTGACACACAAGATGAATGATGACTGTGGTATGATGTGTTTACACGTGGGCCATATACGGATATTTAACTGTCAGCAGATGTCTGGCAAAACCAGTGTTCCCCGTTAGTCAACCACAAGTGGGCAACTTCTGGATGTACTGTCGGCTGATGTCTAGCAAACCAAGAGTTGCCTGTAAGTCAACCACAAGCGGGCCACTTCTTGATGAACTGTTGGCTGATGTCTGGGAAAACAAGAGTTGCCCGTAAGTTAAACACAAGCGGGCCACTTCCAGCTTTCTGCTTCTGGTCTGCCGTAAGTAAACCACGTGTTGTTAGTCAACTTTTGGTAAGCCACTTGTTGCCCAATGCTACGTGGTAATTTTACTTCATATGTACATGAAATAAAAAATCAATTGAATACGCATATGATATTTACTGCTGCACAACAACATATATAAGGTATGCCACAAATAAAACATAAGCTTGCTGATCATGTTTCCTCAGTAATAAAGAACAATTGGCATACCACAAAAGGCGGTATGTACTCTTTGGCAAACTTCACCCACAAATTCTCTACACACTCTAAGATCCCTGTGGGTGTTTAACAGACATTTGCTTATGCGCCATATATGAAATTCCGTTATTCATTTTGTGTTAAATGGCCCATAATTTTCCCACATGATGATGTCCATCTATCAGAAATTAACCATTCTGCCACGCAAGGGCTTTATGCGCAAACATGATCGTATAATCATACTCTTTGGCATACATCAGCCACACGTTATTTACATATTCTAAGATGCCTGTGGGTGTTTCACTGATGTTTGCTTGTGTGTCATATATGAAAATCCCTCAGTAATTTTTTGATAAGTGGCCTGTAATTGTCCACATAATGATGCCCAACAACCAGAATTTAACCTGTCTAATACATGGGGGTTTTATGTGAAAAAATGATATTATTTTCATACTCTTTGGCATACATCAGCCACATGTTGTCCACATGTTCTAAGATGCACGTGATGATTCACTGATGTTTGCTTGTGGGCATACATTAAATTCTGTCAATCATTTTGTGTTTAATAGCCCACATCAAAAATACTTCCCAAGCAAATATAGTCACTATTGTTAACATGGTATTATTGTGTACCAAATAAGAAAACACAGTTGGCGAACATGTACCACCTGTGCCAACAGTTTACCAACTGTTATCTGCTTGTTGTTTGCTACTTGAGGTAATACATCAAGACCCAAAATGCATTCGTCCTCTATTTCGGCTATGCATATACTGTTTAATGCTCTATGTTAAGGTTACCAGTTGTAAGAGTACCCTTCTCTTGCCTTGGACTGGAGTGGTCTCGCCCATTACTGTAATTAAATAGCAGTGATCCATGCTCTTATCGGATGATCGCTGGGGGGAAAGCACAAGAATGCCCGGTCTTACCACTGTTATGGTCGCCCATGTGTCAACGACCATCTCACAAGAAACATAATCTAGGCTCCCCTCAAGCAATACGGCATCCAAGTCCTCTGTCAATGGACGTACCTGCAAAAACATTGGAGCCACTCCAATGTTGGCAGTTGGCTCTCAGGTGCCCCGGCTGTCCACACGACCCACATCCCGGCCGTTTGGGTAGGGAAAGGCGAGTCTTCGTAGTGCGCACTCTGGGAGGCTATGTCCCTCATGGTAGTCTGTTAGTCCTTCAGCATCTTCTTGAAGCTGTCGTCCTCCTCTTCATCTAGCATCACTTCCTGCTCTTGATGTCGGGGCACTGATTCCCACCTTGCTTACTCCATTTCCAGTGCTCGGGCCAAGGCGTCCTGTATGGTGTGAAACTCAGACAACAACACGGCTTGCAGCACCTCGGTGTCAGCGATAGCATCAGCGAAAAGCAGATTGCAATTTCATCTCGTACCTCTTCAGAGTATCCCTCCAGAGACATGTATGACAGCCTCACGATTTCCTGCCACAGCTCCTGCAGTGGTTTCCCTGGTCGCTAAATGCGGCTTCACAGTTGGGCATGGTGGGCGTGTCGCAGGTATCGGTCGCGGAATCGCAGCTCGAAAGCCGACACCAATGTGGAGTGTTTTAGTGGATGTCGTTCTGGCAATGACTGAAGTATGCTCAATGCAGGTCCCTTCAGAACAGCCGCCAGGGAGTACTCCCGCTGCTCTTCAGTCCAGCCTCTCACGGCAGCAACCATATCGAACTGGTGTCGGTATTCGCGCCAAGGTGTCTGTCCATCGTACGGAGCGTGCTTGATTGTGACGCCTTTACCCACCCCTGCCTGAGGAGTACTCACACTGTTGAACTGCTGCGCCTCGCCTGCGGTAGCTGCTCTGGCGGTGACCTCTACCTTATTCGCTGCCCGCACTCGTCGACTCGGTGGTGACCAATCTCGGCTCCTCTTCCGCCCCCGTATATCGTTTTCCTTGTTGCTGTAAGAATTCCTGCTGTTCCTTCTTGAGGGCGCTCGCATCCCGTTTTATTTCCTGCTCAACACTGTCCACTCTTTCGTTTACACTGTCCATTTTTTCGCTAACACTTTCAAGCTTCCTGTCCACCATTTCGTTAACATTTTCAATCTTCTTAGCTACATTTTCAACCACCGCAGTAATATCTTGAATTTTCTTATTTGCATCCCCATTCAAACTGTGTCTAACACTGCCTGTTTGTTTGTCCAGTTCGTCGACTACTTCGCTAACCGTGTCTATTTTCTTGTCTACTAGTTCACAAACATAAATAATTTGGGTTTTTACAATTTCACTAACACAACTTATTTGACTTTTTACATTTTCATTAACAATACCTACAACATAATTTTTTCTACTATTTACAGTATCCATTTTGCTATTTATCTGGTCACTTAAACTTTCGATTAAAGAGTTTAGTGCTTCCATGTCTGTCAACGTTATTCTTGTAAGCATTAAACAATTTCTTAAGAATTCCTTGGCTTATTACTGCAACTAACGAAGTTATCATAACCGTAAATATCCTGCTTTTGATAAAGATTAATATTATTTTAAATATTAATTTTTTTAATAAAATGTATCCATGTCACTTCAGTGTCAAACGTTGAGCCAACCTCAGCCGTCAAAATTAATTTGAAACAAACACTTTTATTTATTTAAAAATCTAAGTGTTAAACAAACATTAATATTGATTGTTTCATTTTTCATTCCACAGATACAATTGAGCATTGTTGGAACTGTATTAGTTACACAATGTTGGCCCAACTAAGAAAATTATCAATCCCCTACTGTTTGGTTTCGATCATTGTCCCAACATAAGACAAACTACACATATTTAAGAGAAAAGTGGTCAGTATCGTGAAAAACATTAGTATTTCATAAAATTCAGGAAAGTGGCATTGTTCTAATTGGGAATATCTATTCCCTAATTTTGCCATAAAATCTTAATTTAACAACATTGGCCCAACCTAAAAATACATGCACATAACCAACAGTATGTCTACCAACTTGTGGCCAACATTTAGCACACCATTTTTAAGTTTTCAAAAATTGTTCTTGCAACATGTTTTGACATTTTTTTGATAAAGTGAGGTGTTGATGAATGTTTAGGTATATCATTAAAACATTCTAGTGAAAATATTTAGTTGGCATATTACGTTGGGCCAACATTGTATTTATGTATGTTTTCTAAACCAACATATTGCCAAATCTTTCCAACCAAATACCAACCTTTGAGTCAATGTATGTTGTGTACTTCGGTTGCAGTCAGAAGTTACATACAGCTGTTTCATATACGAAAGTTAGTCAAAGAGAAGCATGGAACAAAATAAATATAGAGCAAAATTCTGAATATCATGAATTACGACAGATTTATTAGTCAATTTCTCAGCCTCCAAATCAATCGATAAATAATTCTACCGGTTACTTCAAACCTATTAATATTTTCTGTCAGTACCACACAGGAAACTGAATAATTTTTTTAAAAAGAGATATCTTAAGTGTATAAAATGTGGAGTTTATAAAATGTTTAGGAAACTATATTTGTCGAAACCGACTTGAAAAGTACTTAGATTGGAAGAAATTAAGAAAACATTGAATGTGTTTTTATCTGTTCTTAATTATTTGAAACCAATTTTGTTAGAACCTTGCGATTTATTCCGCTAAGGTTTGTTTCGTAAATCAAGTAGGAATTTTGCAAAACTTATAAAAAAAAACATAAAAACACTGCCAGCTTAAAAACAGCGGCGTTTTAACTCACAGCGTTTCCAGGTAACTATGGCTCTTTCGTATAGGATACTGTTTAACGCACACTCACAAATGGTTTTTGGAAATCAAGATTTTATTTTTTTGTATTTTATTCTTGATACACCAAATATTACACATATGACTGAAGTGATGTAGAAACCAAAATACTTGTAGTGGCATACGTAAAATTAAATAAAAATTGATAAACGTCAACTCTACGCTAAGAATGGTAAAGATCTAGTAACTCAGCAAACAGAGTTAAAATTGATACAATTACGATTATCAGTTTATACGCATAGACAATGCAGTGCAAACATATCCGATGTATATTAGTTACTGCGTATAAATACTAACTAAAGAGTTATATACTTAAATACAAAAATATTTAAAAATTTGGCCTGTTTCAAAAAATTATGTGAATTATATAATTTACGTATCCAGAAGGAAATATTTTTACTACAATGTATAATTATGTTTTCCTTTCCACGCTAAAAATAAGATTGTCTGAGGGTCACTTAGATTCTTCATTGTGTATATAACTTTAAAAATATGTAATTGAAGTCACAAAATTAAGTGTTGGCCAAACCAAATTTGAAGGACGAGAAAACTAAATTGGCTTTGGCAAACAAATGTATTCGATTATTTTTTTTTTTAAATTCTTCAAAAAAAATTTGATTTACTTTGGAAAACTTTCGTGTTAGTTGTAACATGCATGAGGATAAATGGTGAACGTTAACTGGTCGCGACGTTACACGCTGTTCGCTTAAATGCCTCCGAAAATAATTAGCCGCTTCTACTTATCTCCTCTCCCTTCCCCCCCCCCCCCCCCAACCAGCCCAAACCATGGGTTTCAGCCTCGCCTGTTGACTTCACCACACGCCGATGTGCAACGAGAGAAGCCTTGATTAAGGGAAGGGCGAGAAGGCGTTCGCCAGGGAGTGATGCGAGAGAATATAATTTTATCCGCCCTTTCTGCCAGGCGATGAACTATCCTTCTTTTTTTTTTTTTCCGTGCCCGTCATGGTGCACGGCAGCACGGTGGTTAACTACGCTTTGCGTGCTTTCCATGCGCCGGTGAAAATAGCCAGAATGGGGGTAAGCTGCGTGGTGCAGCATCCTTTATTTTGTGCGTGGGCACGCCTCCATAACAACCAGCGAATTCCCCCCTCCCCCTTCCAACTGAGAAAGCATATTTTCCAAAAGACTTAATTTATTGTACTATTTTTAACTACCGTTAGACAATCTAAAATTAAATTATATATTTTAAAATGCTTACATATAAAAATATTAAACATTATCTTGCGTAGTTAAATAACATGGAAAGGCTTGGCATGTAATGAAAAGCGTTGTTGAAACAACAATACGTTCATTTAAACAATTTTAACACCTCAGCGAGTTTTTACACTTCCGCTATACATAAAATTCTGTAAAAAATAGCACAAAAATTAAATTCAAAGCGATGATGTAATTAAATTTCCAAATAATTAGAAAAAAAACCTACAATCAATGCCAAGCCCACACAGCAGTACAGACATACTAACTGAACGACGTTCATATTTATGTCAAAATATTGATTTTTTTCCTTCAAATTTTGGCAGAATTATAATTGAGACGTAATTATGAGTTTGTAGTTTCCTTATCTTGTCTGTACGGCAGTGTGAGCTCAGTATCCAGTTGAATGTTGTAGCACTTCCGAAATATTATTATTTTTTATAAACATAAGCTATAAAAACTGGACTCCAATTATGGATTGGTTTCGCTCCTGTTCACAAAGCGAAGTGCACATGTAATTCAGCAAGTCATTCACGCCTCTCTGCAAGCGGGATGGAGCAAGTCGTGGGTGAAGGAACGGTGGAATGAAGACTCCGGAGGAAAAGGGAAAACCTTGAGGAAACCACACAGTGCGCATTATGGCCATATATGCCACGCTCTATGCCTGTACTGAATGATTCGAACGCACCTGTCGCACTGAGGAAAATGTTTTCTTGAAAACCAAACTAGATTTTGTTTGGCGCAACCAAATAAATAGTTTGTATGGGGCAGGTAAATACTAAGTTCTTGAACCCTAATTATTTCGTTGTTAAAAAGTGTTGCCCTGAACGCATAAGGGCGGCCGAGGTCGTGTAGTGACCAGACCACATTCCACCCACCAAGGCGAACCGAGTTTGGTTCCCGGCGGGCTCGCTCCAGGATTTTCGCACGTGGGAATCTTGATGACGCTGGTCAGCGGGTTTTCTCGGGGATCCTCCGTTTCCCCTGCCCTTGTCATTTCGACGCGGTTCCATACTCACCACACTTCACTCTCATCAGCTCTTAAGATCCCAATGTTAAGAGCCGCGAAAAATTTCTCCATTCCACATGTGTAATATTTGGTGGGTGCAATTATAGGCTGTTCACGGTAAAATGAGCACTTTTGGAAGCCCTGCTAAAGATATTCTTGTATACACGTTGTGTGTTCTTCCACCTTATGTTAAATTAACATTGCCATGGACCTCATAACTCTATTCATGCTCCGGAAAAGGGAAACTATGGAATTATTAGAAAAGTAAATATTGTACAAATTGGCTCATTTTTATACTTTGATGAATTAAAAAAAAAAAAAAAACCAGAATACTAGAGAAATAATTTAAGTTATCACAAATGGTTATCTAACACTGTTTATTCAACTTTAATATATGAAACTACTTTCTCCTCCATCGTTACCAACTTTGCTGGGCACATGTCACCCATAGCGCCCCTTAAAAAATATGCAGGTAGGGGCAGTAAATATTTTCTAAGTTTGATTTCAAAGTGCTCACTTTATCGTGAACAGCCTTTATATATATATATATATATATATATATATATATATATATATATATATGCGTGACTGTAGGTGTATTATAAAATTTCGGCTGTCATTTCAAACAAGAGAAGGTGACCGTGATTTGACCTAGAATACCAACTGTCTGATATTACGCTTTATGAACTCCCACTAACATGCTGTCATCGTAAAGCAGCTGTTTTTAAATTTGTATATTCTAATGCACGAATTTTGGGTTATTAAATATTTTTAAGATTTCAAATATTCAGGCTACTTTTATGTTTTCCGTTCAATATGTTCATTTGAGGTTGTGTTTGGTGCAGTTCTCTAGCGTAAGAAAACACGCCGAAAAGCACTGTTATTATGCTGCCTCAGAAAATATTAACGAACATTCGAGCTGTTAATTCCAACGAAGAGAATCAAATGACACAATTATTCTAAACCCACCAAAATTAATGCTGGTGCTGGACAAACCTGATTTTGGTGCCATAAAGTCTGTAATAATAGACATGTCAGAGTATTTCAAATAACCAAATGATTCTCAACTAAAAAAAAATTATTCATTTGAGAAAAAATATATATTTTCAGTTTTATTGGTTGAACCTCTATATAATGTGTCAGGATATACTAAATACATGTATTTGATGACGAAAGTACTAAATAAATGTTCTGAGTCAGTAAATGATTTGTAATTGCTTTATTTCGTTCAAGGGAACTAATGCGGATGTTTAAGGCTAGAGCAGATTAATTAACTGAACCAAATGATTTTAACTTTAAACAAATACTTTGAGAGTAAGTTTATTTGGTATCAGTATCTAAATCTTTCTCTCAGTGCAGGTATGAAGTAATCTAACAGGTGGCTCCGACTGTAAGGAACCAGTGTCTAACCACTAAGACGGCTTAAGTTTATGTGATATTATAAATCATCAAAAATAGTCTCTTTTTGTGCCTTCTTACGTAATCCATGTTGACACCAGAACACAAGAAATTACATAATTTTCTAATTTGTAATTATTATTATGAAGCACATGTGCCTTGTATTAAAAAACAATACCGCATTATAAAGCCAGTAAAAAATTATATTCATTGCCCAAAATTTAATATTACAGGAATTAATCTCTCTTTATAGTAAACATTTCCAAAATTGATTTAGTGCATAGTATTATAGCATGGAAATTCTTGAAGCCTTCCAACATCATACACAGTTTTACTTCAATGTATGCATTATGATTTTCATAAAAGAAAATGTGCAGCGAAATGAGTAAGCTATACTTATGACATTTTTTTTTTGTATTTTGTATTCTGTTGTCACTGGATGTATACCTAATAATAGAATGCATCGCGAAGTACGTATTTTAATATTAGCTATGTTACTGTCTCAGGGAAATGAGACGCGTTAAGTAACTGAAGTATTTCAGCGTCAACGGGAGTGAAGTGAAGTAGGGATGGAGCAGCTAAGGAACACACGGGCGGTGGGGAACGGGAATTCTTCAGAAACCCACGTGTCAGCGGCGTATCATATTTTTGGAAATTAGACGGGAACCCTCTGGGAATCGAACCCCGTTCGCGTTGGCGGGAGGCCGACGAACTAGGCACAGTGGTGTTGTGGTTGGCCTGGGATAATCACGTCGTCGACGACGTTTGCAGCCCGTGGAATTCGCGGAGCCAGTCGGCACTGCGTATGCACGGAAGCGGCGGGACAGTTTGTTGACCTTGACCCCTAGACAGGTGAACGAACTTGTAAAGGGACGCGGTGATTGCAGAATGTAAACAAAGGCCATAGTTGCTTCACTTTGTTACAACACAAGGCCGGATATACACACCATTTGTCATACATCTACCACGACTCATTTGAAGCAGACTTAACAAAAATGCCTGCTAAATCACTGTGGCTACGGTGAAACGAAAATTATACTTAATATATATAATGTCGGATATCTATTAACTCCAGTACAACGTGGTAAAATTTTAAATTTGTTTTTTCATGAAATCTGTATATCATTTAAAATACAGGTTACTCGGAAATTTCTCTTAGTAACTCCTAGGACTTGTAGAGCGGACTGAATAGATGATATTTTGAGTAGGAACCCATGTCCGGAAACATCCAATTCCCGTGCTACAACCATTCCAGATCAGGTATTTTATACATGCCCATTCAGAATACCTGCCCACACATTGATAGAAAATCTGTGCTGGAACCCCTGGACATGCGTGGTATTAGGGTTTTCGTCTGCACAGACATGGCTGTTTCGAGAACCGAGAACACTGTTCCTAGTGAATTTACATTGATATGTGAACAGAACGTGACGTGGGAATGGGCTCATCGGTGCAACGGTGCAGAAACTACGTGCAGAAGTCAACACGTGGTGCGAAATTGGCTGGACCCAAAGACTGTAGCCTTTGGAGGTGGTAAAGATGTAGTTGTTGCTCATGCAGAACCTCCCAGACTATCCTGGGAGCAACACCCATTGCACGCGCGATTGATAGCGTACTTGCTGACGGGCTCTGTTCAACGAGATGCAGTACAGCCTCTTCCAGTTCGGGAGTGCGGCGTCTCTTTGGAACACCACAGTCGTTCCAGTCGGCGGTGAAGGTACCTTGTTCTCGGAGCTGTTGCGTAACTGTGGCAAAAAGGGTATGCGATGGTGTCGCACGTTGTGGATAACGCTCTTGATACAGCTGACGAGCTGCTCTTCCATGACCTTCAGCTGTGCTATACACAAGGATCATGTCTGTGTATTCCGGAAACGTGTACTCGACTATGTTAATAGGAGACACAAAGGTGCGTGAATGGGGCTCGAGGTAGGGTAGACGTCGCGTACCATTAGGCGACTGTCTGAAGTAATGTACTGCGTACCCGGTTGCATATCAACACAGGCAAATCTTTCCCTCAGCGGAAGTGAACTAGTGATACACCTGATTTGAAATGGTTGTAGCACGGTAACGGTACGTTTCCGGACATGGGTTCCTATTCAAAAGATAGTCTACTCAGTCCTCTCTACAAGGCCTAGGAGTTTTTAAGGGAAATTTCCGAGCATCCTATATAACCGACCGTGGTTTGTGTGTAATTTTCTGTCTAGCCCTTTTGCGAAGTAAGACCTATGCTTTGTTTAGAGACTTGAGGAATTCGCGAATTCATTTTGGGACAGGCTAAAATTCAAAACACGTGAGTTTATATGGGTTTAGACATTGGACCACACGGTATTTGACACCACCCGGAGAACGGTGTCCAATTGTCGCCTTCCACTGTGACAGCAGGCAACCCATGTGCAGTTAATATCGACATATTTATACATAAGTCTGTAGAGTATATCCTGCGGGTCATTCAACTCGCGAGTTTTTCATGTCTGTAATTTTATTTTGAAGTAAACATCTCTTCAGGAAAAAATCCAATAGTATTATGAATTTAAAAACACATAATCCAGCTTATTCTTAGTTGGACGTTGACCATCAACTAACTGAACAACTATTTCGTCGTATTGACGTATTTATGTCACACAACGCCTTGCGCTGCAATAACTTACACAAATTTAAGAGATAGCTGTGCAGAAATTCGCTACGCTTGTAAAACGTTTGCTCTCAGAGTTACTATAAAAATTACGTATGATTTCCCTTCCCTCCTTTTTTCTATGGTCTTCTATAAAACTGTAAAGAGTAACTAACCTTTAAAGCGTCAATTAAAACACCACGCACTCTTAAACATACAGCATGTTAGTACAATTTTGTTGAGTACTTGATCAAACCAAAATATCACATATTTTAATAACAAACATACATTAACTATTCAGCTTTATATCCCCATTATAAATGAGTAAAAGTTTCTTCTTTAATACTATAGATTGTGGATTCGGATCCATACATGGTCCATTAATTTATATGTTTCGTGTTGAAAATAAGTTACGATGGCATATGACACTTTAAGGGTAGTTCGTTATGCAAATATATTTAGTTATAATATTTTTTGTGAACAACACTTTCTTTAAAACTACTGCATATCAAAATAAAGTCAATTTTTATTGTTCATTTGAAGTTATTAAGGACTACACTAAATTCACAGTTTTAGTAAAATAAAGTCTCGGTCATTTGGTTGTAAATGCGAGAATGTTGTGTGAACTCAAAAACGAAAAGGGTAAACGAACACTATGTTAAAAAACAGAGACTGAATGCAGAGTTAGTGAATCACAAAGCGAATAATTTCCTGGGAAATGAAAATGACTGTTAAGTGAATGAATTTTATCGGTCCAGATAAATAGGTAATTTTTTTTCCAGTATCGGGTTTGCACTCGGGGAAGAACTTTCGGCGTGTAATCTTGATGGTGTAGTCATAAAGCTAATGTGTGACTAGAGGAGGGAGTATAAAACTTGTTACGATTTTTTAATGGAGAAGAAAGTAAATACAGGTATATATAGATCGCGAGATGTTAGCCTGGGAAGGAAGGGTATCCCAGTCAAAGTAAGAATTGGAAAAAGGGGGGGGGGGGTCAGGGTGGCGCGTGTAGGGCCGGATGTCCTCAAAATCAGGCTGGAACTGGAACTTCTGGCACCGGGTACATGGATCCTTTGTGCCAGAAATCAATGAGGACGTACATGCCCGGGAATGCCTGCAGGGGGTGCAGCAGCGCCACGAAGCCCTCAACGAGTGAGAACGGGACTGCCGGAGGTATTGATCCTCCCTACTGTTGTGTCCACAGAGCCCAGCACTGCAACCTTTAGGGAAGGGATGCGCTCGCTAGTAGGTCATTCACTCGCGCGAAGGGAAGAGTATATGCGGGGCGGGGTGAAAGACGCGCGTGGTAGGCTACCCGCGTGGTGCGAGGTCCGCGGGCGCCGTACGACCCATGCGCCACGCGAATACTCCAGCCACTCTCTTTCCTCTTCAAACCCTAAAAACCAGCTTGACCACGAACACAGCTATTGATGCATCCTGGAACCAACGTACCAGCAGGTAGCGCACAAAACAGGCCCCACACAGCTCCACACCACGCGTCGGCACTTCCCACACAACTTCCATCAGATTGAGATTCGATATGCAAGCAGGCAGGCGCTGAAAATACTCCTCACCACATTTCACATCTCATTAAACAGACCCTTGGCTTGAGATGCAGTATATAAGCAGATGACATACAATGCAATAAATATATTAAAACTTCACACCATGCTTCACGTTTTCTCGAAGACCTTACAGTGGTCCCAAGACATTCCACATAACATCATACAATATTTTGAATTCCTTATATACTGTGGAAAATATACTAAACACATTTATATAACAGCATTACAACAAGTTTTGCAACATCATTGAATTTCGCGAAAAAATTTCACAACCTGTTGTATATTATAGCACTTTAGCTCAGATCCACTTTTCTTATTGGGTGATCTAGATGTTACGCGTCTTAAGTGTCTGGCCACGAATCAGTGATGTACAGTATCGGAGTAACTTAATTCTTATTAGTCTATCAACTAAGAAAATATTTTCTCACTGACACACACCTCCAGCAAACAAAAGAAACTGCTGGTACTATAGTAGGGTATTGAAATCGAGATTAAAAACCAGCATGTGCGGAAATTTTTCGCGTAATTTGGGAGTCCGTACTGATGCCTCTCCAGAAATCTAAATACATACACAGGCATACAATACAGGGGTACATAACACATCCATGCTATTGTTCGCAATATTCCACTGATAATGTAGTGGTTTCGAAATGAAATTCTACATCACACAGCATAAAACACAAGTACTACATGACAACTATACACTATGATTTGCTTTATCTTGCACAGCTGATGATGTTCCAGAGTTCGGTATAACAACTTGCAGCTAACAGTGCAGGTGCCTCATAAAAACTCCATAACATGATTCCTTGAGTCTCATTCAACTTACAGTTGGATAGAAATATAATCTATCAGCACGCACAATAGAATATGTGGCCTAAACAACAACTGCATAACATGCTTCGCTACATAACATTAGTTTTATATTGTGTCCGAGGTACAATATACTAGCATAATTAAAGCCGCTGTCCCTGAACTTAACTATAGCAATGTTACAGGCACGAAAATGATACAAAACATTCATAATATTAATAATTAGTTTAAAATACAATACAGAGATGGCCAAAGATTGTAACAATGTTCTTATTCAAACAATACAGATAAACTGCAGTCATACCGAATTTAGTTAATATTAATTCTCTGAATTTTATACTGAAAATAGACAAAAGTCTCTACACTGTCAATGAAATTGATTTGCGGCGAATTAATAAAAAGGGTAAAAATTAAAAAAAGTGAAAAAATATATATATTTGCAATTTAAAAATAAATATTTGTAATTATAATTAGATAAGATATACCGAAGCGGTGGCAACTTGATCCGGGATCGGAGTGCGAAGTTTGCCACGGTGACGTCACAGGCGTGGCTGGCGTCCTCGTTCATCTTCTCTCTCGTCACTTCCAACCATCGGCCGGCCATTCCAGAAACCTGTAACTATAAAAACTACTTTAATAAAACATGATTTTAAATAAGTATCCGCCTGCCACCTTGAATTGATAATAAATATATCGGTTTAGAGCGTCGCCGCAGATCAGAATTCCATTAAATAAAAAATTATTTCATAAAAGTTTCTTAAATGTATCGGTAATCCTCCATCCGCCCTCACAAAATAAAATTATTTTAAATATTATTTTCTGTAATTTTAAATATCAATAAATTTTCATGATTAAAAAAACGTAAACTTGGAAGTATTGATTGTTATATCACCGGGCTTGTCTTTTCAAGGCGCATACGATCATGATATATCGATTATATAACCCACTGTCAGGACCACTGTATTGGATTTAAGAGGTATACCCCTAGCCCACAATAATCAAAACTCAGTACCATCACTCACCTTACCAACACCCCTACATCACAAAAACCTGTAACCAAAAAACTTTGTAGCAATTACTACACACCACCACTGCTCTCCTCACCTCACAAACACCCAGCCCCCCTCTAACCCCCTTTGCCAATCCCCTCACCAACCCAACACCAATCACTTATCCCAACCTCACCCCAATCACTCCCATACCATTTACCTCCTCACCATTTACGCCCCTCACCCTATCAAGAACTTCCATCCCAACCCTTACAAATCAAATCCTCCACCCCTCTCACCATCCCTCACAAACACCGCATACCCCTGACCACATACGTTTAAATGTAAGCGATGTATCAGAGATCTTATATTACTTTTAGTTGGGCATGCATCTTAAATCATAGTATGTCCACATTTTCGTAAGTCACGTTATAAGCAAGCGATTATTTATAGGCATATGCTATTGTAGTTTGCGATTTATTAGTGCCACGCTCGTGAAATTCAGTTTGCAAGCACAATTGCTTGATCCAGGAAAGCCCTACGACAGTTTATATACGTAGTGAATAGCCAATATTTGCATCATAGAGGTTTTTTTTTTATCAATGTCAGTTTATAACATACTGGTTACGGAATAGGAACATAAATAAAAATTAAAAATTTTTTAATTTTTTAAAATATATATTTTAATTTGTTACCAATAGTTATTCTTGTTTCTCTGCATCCGTATAAACGTCACCTTCAGTTCTAATTTTAAATACGAATCCAACTATTCGGGCACTCGAGAACTTCGTGCCGCGCCGTATAGTAAGATTGAAGGCAAATTCCTTGCAGCAGAAGCGACACCGATATGCCACTGAAATTTCTGTAGATGATAAACTAGCGGTCCCACATGATTCGGCTTTCGTCATTTCGGAAGGAGCAAGAACCATGGATGAAGATTTCTTCGTGGAAAGTGATGTTGCTCCTGGTGATAATGTGCTAGGTTCGTCGTTCATACTGGTCGCAGCAGATTTTGTCATTGGAGCCATTTGATAGAAATCACCGTCCAACACTTCGCCATCGGAGGCCGCAAGAACTCTCTGTTGCAGATCCGGCACCGAGGCATCGACGAGGCCTGCAGTTTAACTTTGCATTACCTTGAAAGTTTAGAGTAAATATCGTTGTTGTTTTAATGTGACCCACGCCGTAAGATACATCTTTAACGTGGTTGGGATTGTTCAAACAGCCACTAAATTAATGTTGCCGTGCGGTTTGTTCATGCGTAAATACCTTGTCACAGTAGCTATATGAATACGTTTTCTCTGGTGATGACGATACAGGCGACGTCCCGAACTCCGCCGGAAAAACATCATTCAAAGAACTGGGTGATACAGCCGAAGAAACAGATTTTATAGTATGAAATGGTGCTCTCAGTTAGCCCAAAGTTGTAGTCGACCCCACTGAAGATATCTCAACCAAAGCAGTTGATAGCGCTGTCGACATCATGCCTGCAGATGGCGATGGTGGTGCTGTTGCTGCATGTGTCCCATCTGAAGAACTCGATGGCATTTCTGTTGGACCCAGGACCGACATCTCCATAATATTTATGCCAGGTACCGTCACCTATTGCGAGGATCTGGTACTCACAAAGAACTCTATCAAGTCAAGCTCCATAAAATGAACTCAGTTGCCTATATATCTACAGATGACATCATGGAAATATTGCTCTGCATCGTGGAAGGCGAAGGCAAATTCATTGTTGCAACTGGTGATGAGGTGACGAGTGCAGCATTCGTTCTCGTCGTAGGTATTGACAATATAGAGAGGCATAGATTCAAACAATGTTACCACTGTCACTCTCCCCGAAGACACAGGTTGCAGCAAAACCCAAATATAAACATCTTCCCAGAACTTTGGGCACCTAAAAGGCATAACTATCGCCTATCCATAGTCTTCTCACATGCCAAGGGCCTTTTGCGTATAAACACTTTGTGTAAACGGAATGAAAATTTTAACACCGCGAATTGTGGATAATCTTTAATGTGTGTAATCAACATCGATGGTGGGTGGACAGATCCCATTTGTTCTCAGTTGCAGATGATGCATCCAATCGAGTTTCCAATCAAAGCCCTCCAGTATATGTTCCTCCTGGCGGAATATTTCTTTATTCTCTTTTCAACACCGGATTTACTATAGCTACATTCGAACAATAAATTATATTTCACGGCTCAGTATTTCCCCACCTCCTCTGTAAGTTGATTTATAAAACTTTGTTTCATACAGGTCAGAAATGAACAAACATTTTTCTTCTAAGGTAACGAAATTGAAGCAACATACGTTTTCAAAGACCCCTGAATTCTGATTCCTGCAGGAAATATCCATTTACATTCAGCTTACTTTCTTAGGTTGTGACGCATGGTCGGGTCGAAGTTGTAGTGGGACCAGCCTTTGCTGCGAATTTTAAATAGGAAAGATGATCCGCTATGTCTGAATCATAGGATGGTGCAGCCCGTTCCCAATGTTCCATATAACTGTTTTAAACTGTCGGTGCGAATAAACTGTTAAGAGCACTCCTCACATCTATATGGCACGCATATGGAACCACTTACACATGCGCTTTTTCCATTCCTCCGTTCTTCATTAGCATTTGAGAAAATCCTGTTGTAGCTGCGTGGAAGGAATACACGATCTGCCCACGGCATTCACAGATGAAGTTTTCTGCTTCCAGTGTGTGTAGTACCAGTTGTAATCCCAGTATTTCCCCGATGTAATGTCGGCAGTAAACGCTTAGCAGGCAGTGAAGGTAGATCAGTACAGGTTTCGAGATACCTTTTCAGGTTGCCATTTCATCGACCGAATAGCGATTTGTATTTTTCATATGCGAAAGTAACAAGCTCCTCATTCTGAATACAGTTGACCCCATGTCGTCGAATATTGCTGCTTTCATAAAATTTTATCTCACAGTAACGACACTATGTTCAGGAATACGTTCAAGCTTGGGTCGAGACGATTCTCCCCCCTTCGCAGTCCGTAAATCGTCCGATACATACGCCCCTACATAGCTCTACGACGAAGCTGGAGGTGGAGGACTAGCCTCCGTCTTCGAGGTGTCGTGTTTTTTGGTGGTGATGTTATTCCACCACACGGGTATTTTTAATTTCTTAGGTGGAGAAATTATTTGCCCATCTGTCGACCGACTCTCGGAATGCATAGTTTAATGACGTGGCTCGCGACATAAAGGCAAAGTCTTCCTATCCGATACAACATAGGTGTCAGGTGCAGAGATGGAGTCGAAGGTCTCGCGGGTTTTCTATAGCTCTGTCTCGGTTATATATCACATCGAGTGCAGACGCACCAAACACCAAAGCACATGTACATCACTCTGCCCTGTGCCTTGTGCACATGCAAGCCATGTTGGGTTTGTGCTGGCCGAGGGACAAGGTCGGATGACAAATATATATATTTGTTTGCATGGTACATTAACACTACTACATGTAAAGGAAAAACATAACCACCATCGCGATTTATTCTGTTGCGAAGTTTTTTACTCATCGGACAATCTACCATTGTAATGGATAATGGTAAATTATTTTGGATTTGTCTCGTGCAAGCAGGGAGTGCGGGAATTTTTCAGAATGTCTAGCATTAATAACATAGAGAAAATCGTTTAACATTCAGGGTAAAAGAGCACAAGGAGGGCCCTCAATGAATTTTGAGGCTAATAGCAAGTCAGATCTCAATGTATGTTCGCTGGTGGGAAATTTCTCCCACTCAACTGAGATTTCCGGTTCATTTTATTGCAGAGATTTTCACCCATCGGGAATACGAAATTTGCAAGTGGGATTTTTCCAGAGCATCTCGATGTCCTGCATTTAACACGCTATGATTAATTCCGGTGCTGCCCCTCATAACGTGGAAGAGTAAAAACCTCCAATGGCCGCTAGCAGCTTCGTGTGAAAGCCATGTTTTGATTACAAGGTCCATTGATAGTGTAGCTGGCAATACTTCATATGTATATGTGTGCATGTGCGCGCGCGTGTGCAGGGTCTGTGATTATCGTGTATGTAAATCTTATGTGCCATATCAGGATTCCAACCTAGTTCATCGAGATGGGGGCCAGCTATCTGGTCACTGCACACAAGCAAGACTCTATGTTTAGAGGGAAATAGGTCAGATGCTTCCGACTCCGAATTGTGTTAGATATGGGGTCTACTGGCTCAAATTGAGGTCCCCTTAACTTAATTTTGGGTCCATTTGTTTTGGCAGTTGTACCTGCTTGACAGTGAAACTCATGTAATACCGAGAGGGAATGAGGAAAAAAAATGGGGCGGGGATATTGCATACATGGGGGAAGCCTCCATCGATTTTGAGATTTCCTTGAAGTCCGCATTCGAGTTTTCTGAGATACAATTGCGGTCTGACATTTCGTTCATTCGGTGTAAACAGAGTAGCTGAAGGATCTATTCACCTGTATCTGGCTGCAGGACAACAGACGAATAAGCATGCATTTCGTCTTGACAATATTTAAGATGATGCCATGTCCGGTCCATCAATCGACGAATTCCGCTACTGGCATATTGGCTACCTACAAATTGTTATGAATGTACGTTAACGTAACATCCCACTCTTAACCCGGCCTCACACCTTTAGTAAATCAAGTCGCCAGGGATTGCGCCAAAGCAGTGCGACAAGAGCCAACGATTTTAAACCCCTCCACCAACCAGGGAAAGAGGCCAGCTAGGTCGAAACGTTAAACAACGCACCGATATAGGCCGACGCGAGGCACGCTGACGTATCTTTCCTCGACCGGCCAGACTACGGGGAAGATCGCAGCCATGGGTGTGTTCGTCTGACGTCATCCGTACAACTAGAAACAGCGTCCGGAATCATGTTTCAGGCGTGGACTGTCCAGCATAGATTTGCAGAATTAAGGCTCGAGGTGCTCATACCATTTATAATGTAATAAAATAATAACTTACTATCGTTTAAAGTAGCTCCCCGTTACAGATAATATTTCAGTGTTGTATTGTCTGTGTCACATAACATGATTAAATCCCTTGTTAACAGTACTCTCCACCATCTATCATTCATCTATAAGCTACGATCCTAAACTCCTTAGTTTATGAATATGGCCGCCAGGAGTATTCATAACACGTTCATGGAAAATGATGATGGAACCAGCTTGTAGCACCGGAGATTTTCACATTTCATCCCTGGCCGTACGAACCCAAGTATCTGTTCGTGTTCTTTTGTGAGCCAGGAAAATACACCCGACGGCTGTTATTCCTGCCAATATCGAAGATGGGCTGTATTTTATTTCGGAAACCACATGCGCCAACAAAATGGGCTGCTTGAATATTACATCGCTCGCTTAGGTGTTTTGTAGTGACCTATTCAGGGCGAGGGCATTTGTAATGTCAGAGAGTAAAAGGCTATGGCTGCATGAGGAATATGACTGGCAAGTGCTAATACTGATCTTCCCATACATGCAGACTTCACGGTTACTCCGATCCTGGATCCCGTTGCCACCGCTTAGGCATTCCCTATATACTATTACAGGTAGTAGTCTACCATCATGATTTAAAATGCTTTACTACCATTCTTACGTGATGGTCACAATTTAAATAAGCATAATTCTCTATCACTTTTTGTGGACGGCCATTTAAAATACCTTAAGTACTGCCAGTGACATAGACTTATGTATATTAACCTGGAAAACAAAAACATTTCCAAAATCCACTTGAATGTTTTAGTTAGATAACCACAGACATGTATCACAATGCTCTTGCTGTCACTGACGTCTGTTGACTACCTTTTACAAGTCTAATAATATTTGTGTTCTATCATTTTATTTACTGGACAGACATATCGAACATGGTTTTAATTGGATATGGCACAAATCTTAACGTGAATGGGAACCTTCCTTCTAGTGAACTTATCATTTAAAATAAAAAAAATTTTTTTTTATTCGTGGATATTATTAGTATAATTGCTGCTCATATGCATTAAAGTGATATGGCTCTCCCATTGTTAACATATAGTGACTGATGGAATGGCACATCACATTTGGTTTGCATCACCCATGACGACCTAAAAGCCACTTTGATATCCAGGTGACATTGCAAATGGCATAATGTTAAGAATCGTAAATATTTCCAAAACGCATTTGCAAGTAATTAACTGAGAAACACTGTGTTTAAGGATGTAGAGATATTCAAGAATACCAATACAAAAAAAAGTGATCAGATTAAATAGTCTTTATGTGTTTATCCAGCTCATTCGAGTATTTTGTGGTCAAGCGGAGTTTTCAGCCCTATAATATTATTTTGGGCGACAAATTTTTCTTCCTGTGTTTCATTTTTACAATACTTAATAACAAAATTAATTATATACCTGGTGAATTGTTTAATTTCGTGTGTATATAAATAAATAATCTTCCGTATGAAAAGTGGGCACCGCGTTGAAAGTTGCTAACGACTATTGCAGAACAGTTTGCGAAGTAAAATGAATTAATTTGTTATAAACTGCACTACAACATAAGCCACTTTAACTAGGGCCAGGCATGTGTTTTTTTAAACGCAAAAACATGACAAGATTCAATACCACATACGCATTATGCTATTTCTCCTTGTCCTACTGGATGTTCTCTGCATGTCCGGAGCACTCAGAATTCGTTTAAAATTTTGGGCCGCGATAGCTGAGCGCTTAGCCCGCTCGCCTCTCTCCCAGAGAACCGGGTTCAATATCAGACCGAGTAACCCCCGGAATTTTCGCATGTGGAAATCGTGCTGGACGATTCCGCTGGTTGGCAGGTTTTCTCGTTATCTCCCTTTTACCCCGCTCTTTCATTCCAGCACTGCTTCATACCCAATCAGCTTCACCCTCATCGGCTCTCAAGACTTCGTGGTTAAGATAAGCCCAAATCTCTTAACTCACTCACTCGTTAAAATTTTCTGTTAACTTCAATGATCCGATTACAAAAAACACCAAGCGAAACGTAACTCGGCAAACTAAGAAATGTAAAATACGCTACATTGCTTTGAAAGATGTATTTCCCGGATTTATTTTTGCCAAGTATCACGTCACCTGCACATAACTTCAATAGTATGAGGGAAAAAGCTATTGGCTGCTTACGGTAATGAGCACTATTCAAACAAACCTTCGAAAAATGTCACTTTCCCTACCTGCATGTTTATTATGTTCATGCAGATGTATTTCAAGCAGTGTTTTCAAGAGTTCTCAGTTTGCCGTGAAGAAGCCTATAATCATTTGTCAGTTAATTTTGTTAGGATAAAATTCTGTTAAAAATACACTATGAAAACCATTTGTAGTTTCATATTTACAGAATGGGTAAGTATACAGAAGTAAAATAGCGTGGCAATTCCTTTGAGGAAATCCTACCCGCATGTTGCTTGGCACACGCAAAACTCTGGGGAAACGAGTAGTGTTTAATGATGTATTGCGTACTGCGGAAGAGCACGTGATGGGTGGGCTGCCAGCTGTCGACCTAGTCCACAGGTACGGAATTACTCGAGACCCGAGAATTTCGCCGGTTCATTTCTAGACAAGTTAGAATTCACACACATGTACGTTCATGTTACTTTTGTAATTGGCCGATGTGTTGTTTGACACCACCTGGAGATAAATGAGCCAATAACAAACATGCAATAAATTGTGCACCCAACCATCGCCTTTTACTACCACAACAATCAACCAATAAACATTTGTTATCTGTATGGGAGTATATAAGACTGTGAAGTCTAGCCTACAGGTCACTGCACTCGCGAATTTCTCGGGTCTCTAAGAATGACCAAAAACGTTCCTCCATACCGTTGGCCAGTGAGGCCATTTTGCTAGCGCGTGAGGCTGGAGATTGCGATACTCACCACCGTTCCGCCGCTGTGTTCTTGAAGATTCTGCGGTGTTATCATAAGAGAACCTGAATTTCCGCGGATTCACTTGGCAAACACGCTAGACTCCACTACACTATGTGTACTCGAGCCTGATTGAGTTGTTCATTGGCTGTGGCTTCAGATTAACCCCAGACCAGGCAGCATAACATTCGATCCTTATTTACCTCGCAGGTTATTTATTGGCCGAAAGCCGCCCGGGGCGTGTCTGACGAGGTGTGGCCCAACAGAAACCAAAACTGAAATGTACATGTGATTGAAGTTCAACATATGCTGAAATGAATTCGCGATATTTTCGGTTCTCTAGTTATAATGAAATTAATATTCTCACGTTCTACATGGCCATAAAACTTACTTCCAGCTAAAAATAATTGTTATGTAATCATAATAACATATATTTTCGTGAAGTGCGTTATGTGATTTATTAAAAATCGATATATTTTTTTTCCTTTTCGATGCGAATATTAAAAATATCTCATCAAAAATATAATTGCAAGGACTTATTCATTTGCGTCCTTTTTCGGCAGCATGCAAGATTTGCCGTTCCGTATTTACTCGAGTCTGTACTATTTGATCATTGGCTTATGCAATGCAGTAATTGAGAAATCATTTCCTTTTCTGACCCAGTTTGACATGATTGGATAACGTTGTGGCCAGTGGTTTCCTATTGGTTCAAAGCCGTTCACGGCATACAAAACAAACTGTTTACCATGAAATTAGGAAACAGCCTACGAAAAGACACGTGTATAGGCTGCTCATGGTAAAGTGAGCACATCTGAATGCCTAGTTAATTTCCCTTTCAGCAATTCTTTGTCATTTAATCACATTTCTAAATAAATATTGCCATGTAAGTAACAAACATCGTGAGTATATTCCACCGCACTCGTAAGTTAACGTCTAAGACTGAAATAAAACAAATTTATTGACTATCGTTCCAAATGAGAGGGCTTCGAAAGTACTCACTTTACCGTGAATAGCTTATATAAATATATAGTTATGAAATAATTACGCGTATTACCAGGTCTTGCGTAATATCAATCACAAACGCGGAAACAAAATACAAGTTTTTTAAGTCTATCTTAGCACTTCTTAGAAGTGCAACATTCCTGGGCCTCTGTTAATAATATTTAGGGCCACGTTTTTTTTTTCGCGAAAAGATTTACGCGCTGGCTTTACTTCAAAATCCTACGTGCAAATTTGCAGCTGTACTTTGTCTATTCGTTTCCTGTCTTTGTGCGAAGACAGTATATTACACGATTGAGACAATGAGAATTACGTTTCTTCGATGGTGGCTCTTCCGTGATTGGTGGACAGACAGAATGCGTAATTACGAAATAGGATATGAGCGAAAGAGATTTGGAGAACAAGTCCTGAAATATTCTTGCAAAGAAACCGGTGCCCTAAATAATATTTACATTACTGATGCTTAATTTCCTTATGGGTTTGTTTAAGTACATTTTGAAGGTACAATATATGAACTTTCGGTGCAACGCCAAGAAATGTAATATATTTACGTAATATTGAATTGCTAATTTTGACTTTTAATATCTGTTCACTGTTAGCTGAGCGCTTGTGAAATCGACCTCTGAAAAATGTCACTCTCGCTACCTTCGCGTACTTTAACAGGCACAAGGGGCCGCGGTGGCCGAGCGGTTACCCCGCTCGCCTCCCACCAAGGCGGACCGGGTTTAATGACCGGTCGGGTCACCAGATTTTTGCAAGTGGGAATCGCGCCGGACGATGCCGTAGGTTGGCGTGTTTTCTCGGGGATTTCCTGTTTCCCCCTTGTCATTACACCATACCCACCTCAACTACCCTCACCGGCTCTCAAGACCTCGCTGTTACGAGTCACCCAAATCTCTTCACTCACTCATTCAATCTCTTTAACAGGCACACTGACTGGCTTGCGCACAGCTAAGTTGGTCACGACGGAGAGAAAGTAGTTCCTAGTCTTAACGTCGAATTAAAAGTGTAAATCAAACTTCTGTGAATACTGAAATGATTAATATTACTTTATGATATTTTAATGCATTTTAGTGTAGGAGGTTAGCAAATCTGTAAAATATTTACGTTTTTAACAATAGCAATGTTACACTTGTCCGAAGCACGAAAGAAGTGTTCAGGCACATGGCAATGCTAACTTTACACATGGTGGAAGAATATCACAGTGGGCATACAAGTAGACCTTGAGCAGAGCTTTCAAAAGTGCTCAGTTCACCGTTAACTCTTTAACTCACGGTATCCTCTATCTGGGACGTTACATATGAAGTGGTTTGAATGGTCTGCACTGCACACAGCAGTGCGATACCGTCCAATGGGATAGGTGTCCTACTTGTGGTAGATATCATTCGCTGCTGAAGCTATGTTCCGCAGACTCATTTACCACTGCTGCCAGTAATATAAAGCACAGGTAGATTTCTATTGGTCCCGATGTAAGACAAAGTGTCGCCTGGATGTCAGTACAGCACCGAACAAATATTAGTTTGTTGCAACGTCTAAAACTATAGATTTATTTTTGACTAAAAGTGGTACCCTTTCAGTCCCGAATTAATTTCCGAGCTCAAGCGTTCCATAAGGGGCCACGGTGGCTGAGCGATTAGCACGCTCGTTTCCCACCAAGGCGAACCAGGTTCAATCCCCGGCCGGGTCACTGGACTTTCGCAAGTGGGAATCGTGCCGGACGATGCCGTTGGTAGGCGGGTTTTCTCGGGGATCTCCCGTTTGCCCAGCCCCTTCATTCCGGCGTTGCTCCATATTCACTTCAATCACCCTCATCGGCTCTGAAGACCTCAATGTTAATAGCCGTCCAATTCTCTTCACTAACTCACTCAAGCGTTGCAAACGTTTAATTCTAAGATGCGTGCTGTACTAGAAATGGCCATGCTTTCCGTAACAAGATAGCAACGTGCTGCCTAACAAGTTATTGTCACAAACGAGAGCGGCTGGAACTTCAAAAAAACGTACTACTCGGTAGAGAGACGCTCAGAAACAACCGGCCAGTGATTCCTTGTTATGTACAGTTCCGACCATAAACACCCTTCATATGGAACATGTCCTCGCTCATGCACAAGGCGACTGAACGGGTTAACAGCCTATAGTTTGGATAGTTGATATCAGTTGTACTGTGAACACATTTCTCAGCTGGTTTCACATAGTTGTATTTTCTCTCTTTTTGTGGCGCAGATGCTGCAGGAAGGCGAAACGTGGTGACATCTCCCAGCAGGCACCAACATGGGGAACAAACTCAGCTGCTCGTGTGCCCCACTCATCCGCAAAGCTTATCGCTACGAGGACTCCCCATGGCAGACTTCGCGCCGTCGAGATGGACACTTGCTAAGGTGAGTCTACAACAGTCGGCCACAGAGACCTGAAAAATCCGCCAGTTCAGTTACTTGCAGGCTAGACTCTACAGTCTTGTTTACAAATATGCCGATGTCAACTGCACATTGGATGTCTGTTGTCGCAGTGGAAGTCGACATTTGGACACCTTTCTCCAGGAGGTGTGGACAAATGCGGCTAAAGTTATATACACGCACGTGTTTTGAATTCTAGCTTGTCCCAAAATGAGTCCACGAATTTTTCAGGTCTCTACCTGTGCGGCAAATCATTTATGTATAGGAACGGGTGTTTATCACGAAAATATTCTAAGACCAGTTGTACTCCAAAACACTTTAGTTCATATGCACTTTCGTGGTTGGATGATTTTAAATGTCACGTGCCTCAAATCTCTGTCCGCAAATCATTGACGTTCAGTATCGGAGTACTATAATACGATTGGTCCAGCGAAAAAGGAACTTGTCTTCTCACGTAGACACGCGTCCAACAGTCAAAGGAAGTTTAGGTCGTGGACGGAGGACGCTGAATTCTAGCAAGGCCATTAATATTTTCGCGAAAAATAACCTGTCGCTAATAACGTACATTCCTTTGCTTTAACTCATTCAGTCCATGACTGTGGGCATGTTTCACATGAGGGATCTTTATGGTCGGCACTGTACACGACAAGGAATCGGTGGTTAATATTTTGAGCGCCTTACTTCCGAGCCAACACGCCGTACGTCGTTCTCTGGTTCTGAGAATTGCCCTCGGCACAAATTCAGAACCCCTAAAAAAACGTGACGATTGCAACACTTGAGTTAGTAAATTAATTCGGGGCTAAACGGGTTAAAAACATAATACATTAATTTAAATAATTATGTTGTAAGCTAGGTAAGCAAAGAGCCTAAGGTGGAAAAATCTGCCCCTTAAAATATGTCACAAAGCTAAAAAAAAAAAAAAAACATCGCTCGGTAATAAAATACGGTAATGAGCTTGACAAACTGATAAACACTATTTGTTCTGTTCGCTTTTGTATATGTTGATCGTGAGTATAATCACGACTTTGTATATCGAGGCCTATTGAAAGCCATTCATCAGTACACCTGAGTGATGAGCAGAGACCCCGAAATTTCGAGGATCCATTTCGCAGGAAGCTAGAATCCACAACCCTTTATGTTATCGATCCTCACTTAGTGGTTCATTGGCGGATGCTCCAGTTTTACCCCAGACTAGGTGGTACGGGATGTGGTACTTGTTTCCTTGCAGGATAGTTATTGGCTCAAATTCAACTAGGGCGTGTCTTACAAACTACGATCAAATTGAAAAAAGAACTCATACGTACATGCGTTTGGGGTATAGCTTCTCCTCGAATGATTTCACGACATTTTAGGGTATCTACTGATGAACTCTCTGTGGACAAATGAATAAAACACATGGCGAAAGTAACGAGCGGCTCCCAATGAAACGTTCAGCTATTTACAGATGCATACCGATAAAGGTTATTCACGATAAAGTGAGCAATTTTGAAAACAACTATGGAAAAATGTCACTGCCCTCACCTGCATATATTTTAACGAACGTACTTAGTGACATGCGCCGAATAATGTTGGTAACATTAGAGGAAAATTACGTACATAATCGTACAGTCGAATAAAAATTGTACGGTAACCATTAGTGATGAATTAAACTATTACTTCCTCTTTCTGTAATTTTTAAAGCATCGAAGTGTAGAAATGAGCAGATTTCTAAATTATTTACTTTTCTAAATTATTTACTTTTCTAATTATTTCAAAGTTTTACTTGACCGACGCATGAATAAAGTGATGAGGCCTATGGCAATGTTAATTTTACATAATGTGTAATAATACACAACGTGCATGCAAGTAGATCTTATGCAAGGCTGTCAAAAGTGCTCATATTACCGTGAAAAGCCTATAATTCACATCTAGTTGGCACATCTGTGCCGTTCTTTAAGGGCCAACACTTTCAACGACCGGCAATATTACGTTAGTATTTTTTAAATTTCAATTGAAATTAACAAAGCCGCGCCGGGAGTCCGCAACTTCACGTACCTGCTTGCACATAAAGTTGCATATCACGTAGGCGAAGGGAACTAATGCGTCGTGTAGAAACCACCTGTACATAGGCCACCATGAACAAAACGTGTATGCCTTTCGTGGCAAATATTGACGTTTGTATGTTGTTAGAAATAAAATGCAACCTCTCGTAGCAGCTTTTACCACTCAACTGCTAATCCACCATTTATGGTGACCTAAGTGCACGCGCTCTCCATATGGCGCGCAAGTTTCGTTCGCCTTCGTGATATACAACGTCTTGTGCACACAGATTCATAAATTTTCGGACTCTCTGTGTTGTTTTGCCTAACATTAAATTAAATTTAAAAAAATATAAGATGAACTTTCCAAACAATTTGTCAAGAGGATTCACATAGAAATGTGGTTTTAATCTCGACATGTTACTAAAAAAATCTTTACGTGAGTAGCTGCTTCCCTTTCTATAGATGTATTACTGGCTCATATTCATGCAGGGCGTATCATAGAACGAGTGGCCCATTCGCAAACGTAACTAGAATATATAAGTGTTGAGATCCTGTGCTGGCATTGGGTTGGTAGGTGTTTACAAACGATTGATTTGTTGGCCGAAACGGAACTTTACCTGGCGGGAAAGAAAGTGTCGACACGTAAGGCGATATTACACAATAGCAGATTCCGTAAAAGTTTGTGCAATGTCCGCCATAGCGGCAGTTATACGGTCTAGTGTGATGCCCTCGTGGCATTTCCGGCATTCTACTGCCAGGTTTCGTACCAGGTTTGGTAATTGGACACGCCCTATTTTTTCGTGGTAGGCTTTCGTACCTGGCCAATCACATCGCAGTTTCAGAGCGTAGGTCGCTCCCCGTGGCTACTGCTTGAAACGAGTTCATAAAGAAACCGAATCCAGTGAAACAAATTATTTTTATCCTCCGCGACTGTCACATAGATTTTCCACGGCCTTCTTCGCTTTGCCTGGTTCTCTATGCTCTTCCATCTAGACCCTTCTTTCGGGTTATGCACATGGCTACAATTGCGGCCATGGCACTATAATCCTGCTTAACCGCGATGCATGCGCCCATTATAATACTTAAACCCGACTTAAAGCGTAAAGGGCTTTCCCTGAGACGCAACCCATTCTCCAACCGACTTAGCTACTAACAAGCATGCCGGAGGGCGCACAGAACTGCGAAGGTGCTCACGCTGGCGTAGCGGGATTTTAAGTACTCTCCAGAAAAAAAAAATTAAAAAGAAAAGGACTCCTCCATCTTGATTATACATCCGATAGGTTGAAACTCTTTCATATAGATTTAAAATACGACAACGTTGAATAATATTGGCGATAACAACTTTTAATTACTGTTTTAAACCGTTATAAATGCTTAAAACTTTACATACTGTACGAAAAACTTAATTCAAAAAATTTACTATATCTAGAGATACATAAATAAACTTAATATCTGGTGTGTGAATTGTTGTTGCAATAGTAATGAAGCGGAGCCTGCGAGTAACGTGTATCTTCTAGGCGTGAGTTCAAAACTCTGCCGGACTCAGAATTTTTTATCATTAAATTTTACATGCGGGTAATATCTTGGTACATGTAGAAAAAAAAAACTATATTTTGCAACCGGTCAGTAATTTTCGTCAATATTAAAAATAACCCACTTGTACGCTAGTGACTTCGCGTAATTTTAAAAGAAATTGAATGAAACTATATAAGTAAGCAAATAATTTATGTAATAGGCGAACAGTAATATAGCAATATTAAGATGTTCTAGTTTGATTTTTTATCGTAGGCCTACGCAAGTTACTAACTTGTAGCAGTTCTACGAATAAGGTTCGTATTTACTACAAAACCACACACTGGGTGCCAAATGCTAGTACGCAAACTGCTGTCATGTAATATGCATCTTCCGTGGTAGCATATACTGGTTTACCGGCTCGTGCCCCAGGCCTTGTACAAGAACCAAGTACGGCAGCAGGTATCATGTAATATCGGCTTTATAGAAGACGAATGAGGCAAACATCTTCCTTCCCTGGAACGGCAAACAAGTTGTTACCCGAAGACAATATCTGCGTCCTCACAGATACGTTCCACGTTATTCTTTCCCTCAAGAAGTGAGGAACCGTCCTTTCACAGTTTTTGCAAAATGTCGCAACTGCAATAAGTCACCGTACTTATCAATACCCGATCGGAAACACGTAAACCAGTTTTCAAGGGCAGCAAATAACTATAGATTTCCTAATTATAAGCGCCTGGTGTCTCAAGCAAACTACACTAAATTTGTTTGGTACTCACCATGACGTGTCGTCCAAATCGGAGCTGATATTGCTGTCCTAAAGTCATGCTTACGGGCTATCATAATAATAACATATTCTTGTTTATATTTCTTGAATATTATAATTTATATTCCTATATTCGTTTTTACGTTTTGTATTTCGTAGAATATTTTAAATTTTCACGAGAGGTTCATATAATTGTTTTGCAATATGCTGAACACTTGGTCCTTTTCGTGAGTAAACCCTACCGGACCTAATTTAATTTATCGTCTCAGGATGTGCAATTAAACAATTATTTTACTCCTATTGTTATGAAGAGAGAGAGAGAGAGAGTACTTTTATTGTTATCGCAATAGTTATACTGTTAGCTGTGTGTTCAGTGAGTGTGATAATGGAAATGTTGAAAATCTAAAGTATTATCACTGTTTACAAATGAGTCTCCGGTAGGGAAGGCTATTGAGTACTAATCCTCCAAGTGTACAGTGCAACATGTCTATAAATGTTTATAATGGGCTTGAAGGAGTTAAATTAATGTTTAGTATTTATTTACGAAATGTTTTCCTTATTAACGTCTATCGTATCCCTTTTTTAAACAATTTATTTAATTATTAGGGGATTTGAAGAAATGGATAAAACACTTACAGGTTCTCGCCTCTAATTATTGCCTCTCGTCGCGTGAGTTTACATTTGTGATTCGTGGGGGACGTTCCCTTATTGGAAAACATGGACGTTCCCTTATTGGACGACATTTTCCACTTCGTCTGCAACGTCCACCATATAGAACACCATAACTGAAATTTCTCCAGGGCGTGTCTGATGACGCGTGTAATACTGACATATACGTCTGTGAGACCTAGCACGTTACCAGAATATAACGCCAAACGATAGGGCCGGGAAACATTAGTATTGCAGAGTGGCAGAGGAAGGCACGGACAATCAATAAAACGGGCTTTGAGGAACAAGAATTAGTGATACTATGGCTGTAATTTGTTTACTCTGGGGTGGAAGATACCACGTCTCTGGCAGAGAGGTGTGTTTCGCAGTTGTTACCACGCCCTCCCCCCGCCCCCTGCTTCCTAAAGCAGGCACCTGAAATATTATGGGCTGGGGGGGGGGGGATAGGGCCTTTGACTAGAATGTTTCAAGTACTTGTCCCGGGACATGCGCTCGGGGTCCCAGCCTTCCGCGCATGCGTAGCCAAGCTCAGACTGGGGGTTCCCTTCCCCTAGCGACTTTCCCTGAGCCATCGACACCAGGGTTGTCCAAAGTAAGGGAATTTCTCTCGCGAGCGAGTTTTATTGATTGCCGGGAAAGGCGAGGAAAATATATGTCTGCATGGTTCGGGCTCTAAGATTTTACACGTGGTCGATTTTTCGTGGAAATTTCAAAACAAAAATATTTCCAGGTTTATCTAGTGCTAGTTGTTTATGCCTTTACCAAGAATTACTACGACCAGTTAATACGTAAAAAAAAAAGTACATACCACTGATGCGTCTAGTCAATGTAGCAATCTCTGTGTAATATGATATTACTTAAATTTGCTTGCTAATTTTTAATTTCGTTTGTTTATTTTAGGGGGATTTTTTTTCTACTGAGGTCATGTAGCTTTAATAAGACATCTCACAAATGTAAAACGTGCGTTTTATGATTTGGCACAGTCGCGAATTCATTTCAAATTAACTTTTAAACATTATTTAACTTTCAATAGCATATCATGAAAATTTATTAATGCATTTGCGATCTTAAGTGTAGTTCTTCTCCGAGGATAACATTTTGTAGAGATTTATAAAAAAAAAAAATTAAAAACATTGCTTTATGCACTTAGGAAAATTTTCGTGTCAGATGCGAAACGTTCCGTTTTAAATACAATTGTTGGCAATACCACGACATTTTCGGTCCTCGCCATTTATCGCATAGGTAGCTGCATTTCGCTCAACTATTTATGTACTTTTAAGGGCTATAGAAATGTCTCTCTTTTTTTTTTTTGTGAATTGCTGACATGTGAAATAATGAACGGTATTTGAACTACTTAATATGATTTGGTGGGGATTGATTGGTTGGCCATATATTTTAACTAACAAAACAATCATTTAGAGCCATAGATTTTTCAATGTATAGTTTTCGAATAAAATTTGTTAATTTTTTTTGCGAACAATAACGTTAAAAATATATGAAATCGGTTAGTAATAAGAAAATGGGAAGTCTGGGCCAAGGGCATCGGGCATTGGAGCCGGAGCCCGGGTGCCGCCATGTTGTGATGTCACTCGACTGCCATCTTGGAAGTCATTCACGTTTTACTCCTGACCAATGACTTTTGACCTTGACCCTGGCTCCAGCTCCGATGCCCGATACCCTTGGCCCAGACCTCTTATTTCCCTAATACTTCGGTTCCTATAAAAAAAAAACAATGGTTTTAAATTTTATAAACTATTCATATGGAAATCCTACCTTTGGAAAATTGAAATTGTAATAATAATGATTATTCAAATTTCTTAAAACCCATGTAAAACAATTGATTAACCCAATTTTATTTTTCTTCACGATATCCTGTAATGCATTTTAATAACTTTTGAGTCGTCGATACTATTATATTGTTAGCTTTAAGACAATAATTAGGCATATATTTTTATTTTCAAGTTTATATTCCTAAATGTTTTGCAAAAATTCGGCAAACTTTAAATTTAAATCTATATAATGTATTAAATATTTCTTTTATGACACATACAAATATTTAAATATATTTTCAACATATTAAACACTATAAAATATATTCATTTGTTCTTGATTTTATGTTTCGGGAATTCGCTTAATGCGAGATCTTTTCATAACCATTGAGGCGCCAATATACATCTTTGTGGCTGGATGGCATCAAAGCACGTTTTAAATACGCAATTCACAACAACAATAATAAACGTGATCCTAGTAAATTTGTATCACGAAAATGCCACAAAAATTAGGCAGCTATGAAATGACGGTCCCAAGTATTACGCACATTAGGAACAACATATTTATGAACCCTTAAAAATGGATAACAATTATTGAGACTGCGGCATCTGGAAATTTACAAACTTAATACGTGCTACACAAGTTAAGACAACTAGTGTTAAATTTAATTCTAACTTTACACTTTGCGCGTAGGGGCAACACTCGTTGGCATTACGTATGCAATGACACATCTTCGCAAAACAACTGTGGATAAATTACTGTGTGAACGCTTTTCGGAAAGAGAAAAGAACATTATTTAGCAAATCATCAAAATACTACGAATAACCAACATAATACCAAGGTTAGTTAGTAGTTGGTTTCTCTCATATTACATTGGTGATTTATAATATACACATGATAAACCAACATAAAGCCAACAAACCGCATTTTGGTTTTTTGATTGATATGACATGTTTGAAAGAAAGAGAATTTCGGAAAGTGTGCACAAAACAATATATTTCCATTGCCGTAGTAATGTAAATTGAGCATCATAGTTCAGTTGGCAGCCTACGTAAAAATACGGGTTGGGGCCACATTGCCCCGAGTGACATTTTGGTGTTGGGCCAACTTACGTTTTCCAACATTGGCCCAACACCAGAGCCAGACGTTGGGCCAATGCTTGGCCAACAAAAAGTTGTTACGGGGTTACTCCTACTTAGTAAACCTACTCAAAACCCACAACATACAAATAAGCACTGAATAAATGCCTACAAACCCACTTCCGACGCCAGTTTGTGGAGTTATTGGACGTGGCCGCGTTCGTGAGGGATGGAGGTCTTAACCCCATGCAGTCCCAGTCTACACATTTGTGTACATTACGCACGTAAGGTGATTTTTTGTCTGTACTACACATCTCGAAGCCTAATGACTAATAATCTAACCTGTGTGCAAATAACTCGCAAACCGTCTTACTGATGTCGGTTGTAATTGGTTCGTATACTGTGACCGAACATGTAGCCTAGGGCTCATTGGCTGCAACAACGAAACAAGTGTTGTAATAAAACCAAGTCTATACAACTATGTCATGGACAATGTCCTTTCACTTACTAGACACACATTACAATCCCAATGCAAGTAATAAATTATTAAATAATTTATTTTTTACAGTACTACTCGATGAAATAATTAAATAAGTTGTACTAACCAAAATTATGCAGTGAAATACTTTAGTCAATCACAAAGCACCAATGTAACAGTTTCTCATACGTTCCTCCCGCCTCAGCTGCGGCCCCGAGGTGGTTTTTTTCCAGCAGTTGCTCGGGTATATAAGTCGCTGTCGCCAGCACAATCCCCCCCCCCCCCCACACACACACACACGCACGCACTCACACACGCACACACACACACACACACACACACACACACTTCGCAGGCCTCACTTCTGTCAAGGGCAGTGCTTATAATACTATTCCCGTTTCCACATTTCTTCGTGCCTACTCTGTAAAAAAAATTGTGTAATTTTACACGAATGTACGTGGCATCATCACGATTTCCACACATGTTCGTGTATGTTTACACGTACATGTGTACGTGTACTCTTACTGTGTGTCCCATGTATAATTACAATTACAATGCCAGTGCAATTTTACTATACTTGTTATTCTTTTTACTAACCATTTTGTCCAATTATACGTACTCTGTATGTGTCATTTTACTTGTTTTGTTACCAATATCATTCCACATAATGTAAATTTACACAAACTTTGTTAGTGTAATTTTATCATACCTGTCAGTTTATTTTGCTAATCATCACATTAAATCACACGTACTCTGTACATATTATTTTACTATACCTGCTACAAATTTTCTACAACACATTGTAAATTACCACAACCATTGCTATGGTAATTTTACTACAGCAGTGTGTTACTGTTTAATGTTCATTATACCTAATTACATGTACACTGTAGGTGTAATATTACAATACCAAACTGTAATTTTAAATTATTATGATTTCAAATAACATGCACTCCGTGCATGCAAATTGAATATGTAAATTATAGATTTCCTTACACATGGTGTAAATTTACACGAACATCACAATTGTTATTTCTCACTAACAAAAAAGTAGAATCGCAGATTCACTGCAATTGTGCTTACAAAATTTCTGTGCACTAACAGAGTTATACAAAGTTATCCCCAAAATGTAGATAACGATTGAATTCAAATATAGAATAGGTAGTTATATACAAAAGCCAGCATATACCATCAGTGGGAGTTAAGATTTCCTTTTGAACACAAAAGGAGTTCGAAGAAGTTCTACTCCCTACCGCTTGATCGCATGTTTTAAGCAAATACTTGTAGTTATATTTAAATTCACAGGAACATTAATTTAAGATTAAAAATAGTGTACTCCTTTTAGAAAATTACGCATACAAATGTATCGTTACCGTAAATTTGTATGTATAAATATTCGCTCATATACCTTCGAATTTGTAATTTTACACCCTTGTTAATGAAAATGTACCACTACACTTGTGTTTTTTTTTTACTCCAAGATGGTACTACGATTTGAGTGAAATAGGAAAACATGTACTTTTACACTGATGTACGAGTTTATACGACATTTGTATGGTTGTAAAAACACACAGACTTGGGGTTTTAGTACAATAAATAAGTGTACTGTTTCACATACTTTCGCATTTGTAATTTCACGCACTTTTTAATGTCAATATACCAGTACATTTGTGGTTTTTTACAGTAAGATTGTACTACCTTTCGAATGAAATAGAAATAAAATGTACTCTTACACTGATGAACGTGTTTTAATACAGCATTAGCGTGGTTGTAAAAACACACAAGCTTAGGGTTTTAGGGCCTTGCATTAATGTATTTTTACACATTATTTTGCATGGGTAATTTTGCACCCTTTTAAATGTCCATATACCAGTACATTTGTGTTCTTTTTAACAGTAATATTGTACTACCTTTTGAATGAAATAGAACAATATGTACTTTTACACAGATGTACATGTTTCAATACAACATTGGCGTAGTTGTAAAACTACACATATTTAGGTTTTATACTTCATGTTCGTGGATTTTTAGACGTACTTACAAATTTGTAAATTTGCACTCCTTTAATTGTTAATATACCAATACATTTGTGTTTTCATATTATCAATGTAATACGTTATGAATAAAGTTGTACGTTGCTGTAAATTTACACGTACTGTACTTGTTTTTACAAATTACTCACACAAAATGTACAATTACCAAAAGGTTGTACGCGTATTTCTACACCCGCCCGTATATGACCTAATCCACCGTCGAGAAATTTCGGAAAAATTTAGGCAATTATCGAACCTTCCAAAAGGCGTTCATCGCAGCGAGAAGTGAGTTGTCAATCGCACACACGTTACTGCTACCTCACTACTCCCCTCTCCCAATCAAGTGCCACGTCATCCTTTGCTTGACTGCCATTGTACCCGGACGAGTCACGCATCCTGCTGGCTGTGGAAAGATTACCCGATTATTGGGGCGGTGGGAGGGGAGTATCCCCCATTGCAGGCGTGTAAGAAAAGGGCTGTCGGGCTGCAACATCACAAACGATACCATAATCTCATAGGCACAGACCCAGATATCTCGCGAGTTCAAGCGTTGCTAGGATAGGCTATCTATCACTTGCGATTTATTGTTACGTTCGTGATTGGGTCATTCGCTAAACGATACGCCCTGCGTGACTGTGGACCAGTAATTCTTGCGCGGAAAGAGGCCGGGGAAATCACAAACAGCAAAGTGCACAGGATGAAGTGGGGCCGCTGTAGTGCAGTAGTCAGTCTACTCGCCTCCCACCGCGGCGGCGAAGCGGGTTCGATTCCCGACAAGGTAGCTCTCTCGGATTTTCGCATGAGGGAATCGCGCCGGGCGGTGCTGCTGGTCGGCGGGTTTTATCGGGGTTCTCGCGTTTCCGCCGCCCTTGCATTTCGGCGTTGCTCCATAAGGCGGCGTTGGTGTTTCTTCGCCGGGAGAAACGTAGATTGTGGGCGAAGCGACTTCGGGTACCGACGACTCTTCGGTGAGTTCGCCTTCGTCGATGTCGCTAAAGGTACGTGACGACGTTACACTGACTGCCATAAGGACACGTCTTGCAACGAACAGCGTGCGAAGGCGCAGAGACACAGCCCGTGTGCACCGCAATAGGACGCTCTCAGGACTACACGTGGTGGAGGAACCCTCATCGGCTCTCAATACCTCGATGTTAAGAGCCACCCAAATCTCTCCACTCCACTCCACAGGATGAAGTAATCGTCATGAAGCCACACCAATGAGTACACGGCAGCACCTAGATTGTATACAGAACCGCAGTTACTTTTTATTTCAGCCATTATTTACCCTTTAACCGCCTTTTAAAATAAATATTGCCATGTGCGTAATGAACCCAGCGAGTATATTTCACTGCACCCGGAAGTTAACGACGTATATTTGAAAACCAGGGCACGTTTTATTACAGGGTTATATTTAAAACTGAGACATGCTTGTAAACAGAAGTATTTAAGTTAGCTGTCACGTCACTTATTCATCGTGTATACACCCAGAGGTCTCATCCAAGTCACAGTTAACAGGTTTTTATCATAGTGAGTAATTTAGGACCAAGCGTTCAAGATCGGAAAATTTTGTTTATTGAGAAAATGAAACTCAAATTTCTCTCGTGGGAAAAATATCCACTCAAATCAAAGTACGAAAACATGATACATTCAGTGTTAAAAATACATAGCGATGAACTTACGCAAGTTTAGAAGAAGGCAGGCGGATTAACTCCAAACAGTTCCTAGTTCACTGGCTGATGCTCCATTATTACTCCAGAGCAGGTTAAGGCTGTTCGCGACAAAGTGAGCACTTTTGATTTCAACCTAAGAAAAAAGTCACTGCCCCTACCTGCATATATTTTAAGGGGCGCCTTGAGTGGCATGCGCCCAGTAAAGTTGGTAACGATGGATGCAAATTAGTTCCATATCTTAACGTCGAATAAAAAGTGCTAGTTACCCACTTATAATAATCAGAAAAAATTCTTTCGCTTTTTTTTTAATTCACTGAAGTGAAAGAAAAAAAAGTAGATTTGTAAAATATTTTCTTTTCTGATAGTTTCAGAGTTTCACTTTACCGACGCATGAATTAAGTAATGAGGCCCACGAGAATGTTAATCTTACATAAGGCGGAAGAATAGCCAACGTGCATTACAAGTAGATCTTAAGCTTTCACGGTGGGCTTTCAGAAATGCTCATCCCACCGTGAACATCCTATAGTTCGGGATTTGGTTAATATTTTGTTTACAAGTTAGTTATTGGCTCAAATTCTTCCAGGGTGTAGCATAAAAACTGTGAAGCATTTGAAAAGTAAAGCGAAAAGTACACGCGTTTGAATAAGTTTGCACTGTTAGAAATTTCTGTGACATTACAGAAATTTTTACGGAGATGTACAGTTAATTTGTGAAAAGGTACTTCGTAATGTCAAATAACCGAAATGAGCTCCGTAAATATAAAATACGTAAGCTCTCCGTATTTTTACGGCTTCGATTTTGAGACACGAACAATGCAGATGATAATGTGAAACGTATAAAATCGCATCTTCACAATACTACGTCGTATAAAATAATAGTGGATGAAAAGCAAATCACACATGGAGTGCCAATTCGTCGATTCGTTTTCAAATCCCACTGCAGGACAAAATATTTAAGAGTTTTTTTAATTTCTTTTACATACACAGTGAAATTCATTACTAAAATAAGTATATTTTTCTTACTTCTGTTTGTAAACCTGAAATAGAAAACAAACTCGCAAACACTCAAACCTGACAAGTAACTGGGCGACGTACATTCATTAGTTTACGTAAACATTACACTAACAATTATTTATGGAAAAGCGTGGTAGGTGAGTATCTAATGTATTGGATTGTCACGAGTTAATTTCAATTTCAAGTCCCTCTACAGGACAATATTTTTTTAAACTTTTTTACAGTCAATTTTATACACAGTGAAACACCAGCATAACGAAAGAATAACGTTTTTTTTTGCTACCCAGTTTATTAAAAGGAGATTTTAAAAACAAATTTTGGAAGTTTATGGACACGTCCCGTGAAACCACGGAGATTTATGTGAAAGTTACGGAAAGAACGTCATTAAAAATAAAACGAAGAGTCCGTAATTTAACGCAGATGTCTGGATAATTTGTAACGGGAACTTGCTGTAATTTTACGGACATTTTTCTAACAGTGTATCCCAAGATGAATTCTGCGAAATTCTCTGGTGTCTCGTAAAGGGCAGCTGTAAAATGAAAGACCAAGTTAGTCGATTTGGCCTCTTCGCTCTCCCCGGACACTGCCCGTGGATTATTCCCGAGTTTGTCCGCTTTGCCCACAGGCCGCTGTCGGGCACACGCAGCCACGGACTGTGGCGTAATCTAGCAGAGAAAAGTGCCCTTTATCATCACACGACGTCGATGTTGTAATGCACGTGGAAATGAAAGTAATCGTTTCTTGTACAGTCCAGCATACGAGTCATTCGACTGTGATAAGTACCACGATGTGCTTACCAGCAGTGATAACCTGGTTAGGCATAAGAATAAATGTAAAAGCAACGTTAATCGTTCATTGAGAAGATAGTGCAAGTATTGCTGCAAGATATTCACGACTAGCTCTAGCATCAGACAACATGAAGCTATTAACTGTTTGTTAAGCACTTCATACAAGATGTATCAATGTGTTAATTGTTGTATTGTGTATGCTAATAGCGCTACTTTGACTACTTACAACAGAATTTGTATTATAGAATTAGAGTAATGCATAAATATTTTTTGTTGAATGGAGAATATGTTTGAGTGTATGTAAATAATTATATTTATTATTTGATAAGTGTGTGAAATAAAGTTAAAGTGTATTGAAGACTATTGTTTTTATTCATTTCATCATAAAATTTACATTTTATCCAAGCAACATATGGAAAAAACACTGGTGTTTTTACTGTAAATCTTTTAGTAATAACTGATGGCTAGTATAGAGCGAATTTTTGAAAGAAGTACTCAGTTCTGAACAACTACGATGATATCGAAATGGTGTGCGATTTACTAGAAGAAAGAGTCTTGTATGATATATTTCTCAAGGAATTAGTTTTAATATATTTCACAGGAGTGTTTTATAGGAATGTTCTGATAGTATACGTGTCGGGTAGCGTCTGGTCGACTTAAGTGTTCATATTGTGTGTTGGTAATGCTATTTGTAATGCATGGTTCAATGGTAAATATATATTGTCTGTATGGTGTGTTAGTTTTGCTCGTAATGTTGATAGTAAGGGAGTTGCAAATTGATGGTTATAATGTTTTTTTTTTCTGTTGGAACATTTTGAATTGCTGGTTTGGTGATATGGTCTATTGGAATGAGATCTCGTTGAGGCTGGATCGTTTACTGTGGCTAACTGTATGGGTGTTGGTATTATTTGTATGTGTGTCTGTGTTTTGCTATTACATGATGAAATATTTTATTAGAGAAATTCGCTGTACTATTTCATAGGAATGCTTATATGATCGTTTTGTTATCCCAGATTGTATGAACATAAGTGTTTGGTATAACCGATATAACGTAAAAGAATTGGATAGTAGGAAGTGTTCAGTTATTTTGGGATATTACAAGTTAGAATATTTTGTCTGGAAGAATACGTAGAAATGAATGTTTGGTCTGTTTTTTAGCAGCGACTATTATATGTCATCAAAATTATATGAGATTTTTAGATTATTTTGATGGGTATATGGAGGTTTGGGCTATTTAGTTGTTTGATATGACATCACATTGAAATTGGGCACTGGGGGAAAGTTGGTCGACATATTTAAATAATAATATTTTTGTGATATGGGTGAGGTTGCCATTACTGTAAAAGAAGCATTGGCATATTGGAATGTGTAGAGAATATTTATATATATATATAAGTCTGAAAAATAAATGAATGCATCAATACATTACAATATATCATGGTTTTTAAAATGAAGTTTTTGTGTGAGTGATGTGTAGGAGTCGAGATGGCTCTAACATAACTATTTCTTATGGCGAATGCGTTCTATTAAATAGAATAACCTGGTATGGCGGTAACATGTTTGCGAGGAGAGTTCAATATGTTTGTCTACAGGAGTGATGAAATGGAATATTTATAGCGAATGTTTTCTATTAAATGGAATATCTTTGATGTGTATAGGTAAGGGCTGGTAGAATATTCGAACCTACATCCTTCCAAACATGTGTATAAGTGTAGTATTCACCTTTGTGTGATATACGACTAAAGTATACATGTTGTTTATTACTTGTATACAAGATGTATATGGAGATACTTTTTTAAAGAGTTTTATATAAGTATTTTTTATTTAAAAAATGCATTACAATTTTTATTATATGTTTAATTGCCCATGGCTTGATTTTAGATATGATAATTTCTTCCCTCGTTTGTTATTGCTTTCACAAAAGGTATACATGGTTGGTGTGTTTAGGAAAACCAGACTGATAGCAAGCGATAAAATTCTAGATATTTACTTCATTCTCTCTCTCTCTCTCTGTGTGTGTGTGTGTGTGAGTGCGGAAAGTATAGTAAGAACTTATATTTACTTTTTACCTTAGAATTGTTGGTTCGCATGAGTTGTTGACAAAACGATCAGTGGCAGTCATTCGCCTGTTGAGACATTTTTGGAGGGGTGTGTGTAATCGATAGTATCTATGTATGTTTTATGTAATGCGATATCTTGGTAAATGTGTTCTGTAGCGAACGGTAAAGTTTCTGTTGGCAAGGGTTGTATGGATAACCTCGTGGGCTGTCATATTAGGCGAATGTAATATGGTGTGGTGGTGGGGTACACATTTATTATTGTCAACACACACCCCCTAGCGGCAATGTTGGAACTAGTTGCGCCATCCCTTACCGTTTGCCTTCATCTCCTTTGCAAGTTGGTCAGTCATACTTCAATCTACCGTTCAAGATATCTAACCTCTCGTGAGATTTGCTAGAGAAGTGAGTGCAGTCTCTCTTGTTTTTTTAGACTATTCTGTATGATGACCTGGGTATATTCATTGGTTGACTGGTTTCATGTGTGTCTTGTTTCTATTGTCTGTCAGTACGGTAGTAGCGATGTCTGAAAAATGTGTGATTGGGACATTGTAGTAGTTTGGGTTGACTGTAGGGGGAGTTATTTTGACGGAATAGCTTTGTCTCTGAGTGTTACATGCCTGTATGGCTGTTCAACAGGAGGGCAGGAGGTATGATGACAGGTGTGAAGGTTAGTATAGATGGTCGAAATGTATGGCTTGAATATTATGTTGGTCAGTATGATAATATGAGTTGTATTTAGGCTCATCATTGGTAGAGGTGCTTTAGAATATTTTTACTGTAAGACCTCTCTGCGTGGTTTTTTAGGTAACTTGTTTTGGTAATATATTTGGTTGGTATGCCTGACTAGAATGTTTTGGTCGGTATGGTCTCTGAACCTGTCTTCATGGTTTGTTGTCTCTTGGAATGGTGGAAATGGATGAAGTAACATTATGGTATTGGTGTGGGCTGCCTGTATGGTTTGGTTTTTTATGGCTGGTAGATATTGACACAATAAACTATCGGTATCACTTGGTTGTACAGTTTTTTTGTTTGTATGGTAGGTATAGCTGTTATGTTGATTGTCTTTTAATTGTGCGATTAGTTTGTAAGAGCAGAATTTGTTTTATGGAATGTTTAATTAGTATGAGAGGAGCAGAATGCTAAGCTGGTATGGTTGGATAGTATGATTGGATGGTATGATATGGTATTTGGGAATTAAGACTGCATGGATGTCATACATGTTTACATTAATAGTATTGATCTTATGATAGCATGGCTGGAGCTTATGAGTGGAATATTTGATTGGAGTGGCTGTTGACATGGCTTGTATATATGTGTAACTGGTGAAGTTGGATGGGTTGAATTGGTAGTCAATATAGTTTACTGTTATGGTTTATCAGTAAGTCTGAGGTATGGTGGTTGATATGGTCTGTATCATAACAACATTAATGAGGTATGCTTTCGTTGGAGCGAATAATATGATTTGGCTGTATATTTTATGTTTTGGTTGGTATGGTTATCTGCTGTGGTGGTTCGTTGATATATTCAGATGGTATAGTATGTTGATATGCTGGTTTTGATAGCTTTTGACGTCGCATTGCTGAGGCATGCTAATGTCATGGCGAAAGGTATTATATCGGTTTTAGTATTCAGTACCAATGAGTTATCGATATGGTTGTTAAGTATGTTGGAGGTATGTTACCTGGTATATATTGCTGGAGCAGATATTTGTATGGATAGCTGGCATAATTAACTGGTTTGTTGGTTGATAGCGTGATTTATATTAATGCCTGGTATGCCGTATTGTTGTCACCTATAATGTTTTGATTTGTGGGGTTAAAGGATGGTATGGTGTGGTACGAAATGAGTAGTTCTTAAGTTTAATTTTATAACTATAATGTGATCTGTGTGACATGACTGAAGTATGTTGGGATTATGGTCGGTAGAATACCCAGTACTCCTGGTCTGCAGGATTACTCATATTTTGTTTCTGAGGTGTGGTGATTAGCATTTTTTATTGATATGGATGGTTGATTGAGTGATTTATATTCATTTTTGGTATATTTGGCTGGTGTCTGATGCTATGACAAACATGTTGGAGTTATGATATTTGGTTTATTTAAGTGGGTTTGGGCTGAGGAATTCTTGATTTCTAGTGGATGGTATGAGTGGTGAGATTATTTATTATGGTGATGATTGGTATAATCAGGTGGTTTATTTGATTGACGGTATGATATTTGACTATTGCCTAATGGTACTGAAGCTATGACAGACACGTTGGCGTTACGATTTTTGGCACATTTTAGTGGGTGTGAGGCTGACATATGGTTGAATTATAGTGGACAGTATGATGGAACTATGACGCTATGGAGCTATGGAGCTATGAAACTATGGTGCTATGGACCTGTGGAGCTATGGAGGTATGGAGTTATCGCGGGCCTGTTGATGTGTGCTTGTGTGTGCATTTACAAGGCTAGGCGACTTTATTTTCCTTAAACAGTGAAAACAAATTGAATAAAGTAAATATAAAAAAATATATATATTTTTTAAATATATTTTGAATTGATTGTTAAAGCATTAAAATTCGAATATATTTTACAAAATCCTGTCAGGAATGTACTTTACAAAAATTTTACAAACACTTTTTTGTGTATGGAAAATTACATCTTTAAATTTGTAAATAAATACACACACTGGCGATTCGAGCACTCTAGCAAGCGATGAAGGAAGTATGTTGATGGTGATGTCAAACGAATGAGAGAGACAAGAGAGAAAGAGATGGAGAGAGAAAGACAATACGGAATGAAAGAACAAATAATGGGAGGACTCGGAGAAAACCTATGGAATGATAGAGACACGTGAGAAAGAGTTGGAATGAGAGTATGAGAGAGAAGCAAATGTGAGTAATTGGGAAACAAGAGATAAATGAGGGAAATAGATGGAATAAGAGACATGGAATGATAGAGTATGAAAAAAGAGACAGAATTATATCATCTCAGGACAATCGTATGTGCCTTGAAAAGGCAAGTTTGGTGATATATAACACTTAATACTTATGTCTTTGAATTGTTTAATTATAAAAAATATATTTAAAATTAAAAAAATCGTTATTAAAATTATTTTATTTCATTGGCTCTTCAGATGCCACATTGTTTGTCCTTGAAGGAATACGAAGACGTCCGAATCTTTAAAAAAGAAGTGTATGGTATGAGAAGAAGTTGATAATGTCACAAGTATGGTCTGTATGTTTGCTTTGTATGGTCTGTGGGGACGGATGGTGGAGGTATGCAAGAGTTTTAGTGGGTGGTATGGTTGGTAGGTATAAATGGTGTTCGTTTGTAACACAAATAAAATGGGTGTTATGTTATGTGCTAGCTTCAGCTGTATAGTTACTCGAGTTATGATGGATATTGTGCTTGGTGTATAGGGTGGTGTGGTTGAATTGAATTATTTTTTGGTTATAGGAGATGGGGGTGTTGGGGGGTCCGGTATGACTTGTGTTATAATGGATGGTTGATTGGTATAGTGACTAGTGTATATTTGGCTGGTATTGACCAGTAGAGCAGAAAGTATGAACAGCAAGCACATTTTTTTTTCGTAAGGTCAGTGTGAGTAACAAAGTTCATACATGTAAATAAAATACTTCAAAATTACATAAGTTAAATATGAATAATAAATAAAAAAATTCTGAAAATAAGTCTGGGATAGCAAAAAAATATTATATGTAAGTTGAATATATATATATATATATATATATATATATATATATATATATATATATATACACACACCTAACATGTTACACTTAAAAAAATTAAAATTTATTGCTGGCATATGTAAGTCTGGTGTTGTTCGGTAGAGCTGATGGCATGCATGCATTACAGTATGTGAACATTGAATGTTAAGGTGCCTGCTTGCGGGTGTATGTGTGTGTGTATATATATATATATATATATATATATATATATATATATATATATATATATATATATATATATATATATATAGTGCCATATATATAAGAGCAGTTGTAAAACCTTGTCGTGAGAAGAATACATGGTGAAGGGTTCTGTTTGGACACTGGCTAGTATAGATTGTGTATAAGCAGACTATATAAATTATGTGAAATGTTAGTATGCCGCTGTAAAGACACTACATGAATGTCATTGAAACAATTTATGGATTATATTTTTATTTTTATGTATAAATAAAAAACAGTATTTGATTTCTTGCTGGTGTTTTACCCTGCCTATGGTCCCTGACATATAGGGAATATGCCAGCGTTGGTTTATTCCCATATGCAAACATTTAATAATATCCGAGTAGAATACTTTTATTCCTACAAAACTTTTGAGATAATGAATAATGTACATCGTGGAATAATTAGACTTCAATACAGGATACCTGAAATGAAGTTCATAAAACGTTTTGCTATTGCCATGTACAATTTAAGTACAACTTAAAAAAATTAATACATTTTAAATATGAAATAATAAATACTGATTTTTTATTTCTTATTTTAATCCTGTATCGTAACCAGCCTGTTACAAACAGATCTCTTTTAGAAAAGTACTACGAAGAAAATATAATTTTTAGCTAATTACTATGGTTATAAAGAGCTTATACATACATTCATGGGGCTAGAAATGTTACTTGCAAACTAAAATTTCGCGAGCCTGCCTCCTAAGAGTTTGCAAATTATTTTCAAATATGCACGTGTACATATTTGCTTGCTTACGAGCCTGACTTACTATATAATTATTATTATTTAGAAAGAATATATAAAAACTTTTTTAATGTGGGTATATGCACATTATCTGATTTCATATATAGACCCTGACTGAAAAAAATTATAAGATGTTATAATACAGTACCTAGCTTGCCTATTAACAAACAAAAACAATTTCTTAATTTTAGTGCTCCTAAGTGGTACCGTGATACCTCAGTGGTAGGGTGGCTGAATTGTAGTCGGAGGGTCGCAGGTTTGCACCCTGGTGCCTCTGACACAGCAGATTTTCAGTTCGCTTGTCGCACTGGGAATTTGTCAGCAAGTCGGTCTCACTAGCGCTTCGTAAACGCAAAGTGCCACAACAACATCAAATGTAGGACAACAGAAGAAAAAAAAAAAAAAGAAGTTGTCATGGGCCTCGGCTCGTACGCCAAAGGTCTCGAGTTCGAATCCCATCTGAGAATGATGATTTTATTTTTTTAATGGTACCAGCTGTCATGGCAAAGTGTGAAATTTTCATAATTTAGATTTTTAAACCGATTTTACATCAAAAATGCATTTTAGATATATTTTACCGTATTTTTTAAAGATTTTTTTTCCCGCATTTTTGAAATTATAAATAAATTAATTTAAATAATTCTACTTACGTATAAATGCGTAGCTTCATAGATATCGGATTGACAAGGTCGGCCAGTAGAGCGAGCGGCTGCGGTTATTGGCCTCCGTTTCTTTCCAGCGCGCACTTGTCTCGGAGGTCGTCAACACACGTCACATGTCACAACCAGCACACTTCACTCACGGGGACTGCCAGCGCCTGAATGCATGCGTGGTTACAAGGCTATGCGATTTGATTTTCATACAAAATTTAAAACAAATAAAAAAAAAGGAAATTATTAAGAAAAAAAATATTGGTTAAAAAAAATAGAGTATTATATATATATAAGTTAAACCTAAATAATAACAAAAAGACTTCAAATATACCCTTAAAAATTATTATTGTGAATAAAAAATAAAAGACATTATTAATTATGTTAGTTAAATATAAATAATAAATAAATTCTTAAGAAATGTAGTGAAAAAATAACCACAAGATATTTATTCGTCCACAAACTATATACTTCTTATAAACCCTTGTCCCAGCGCATGTCGTGATGGCGTTAGTCTGGCGACCCAAAGTCTGGCAGTTCGATGGCAGTGGAGTGCATGCGAAAGATGCGTGCTCGACTAATCGAACGATTGGCGTGCCACCTAGCGGCTAGCTCTAGAAACAAGATGGCAGCGCTGCTAGCGGCCAGTGTCAGAACTAAGTTGGCAGTGGAGCAAATGCGACTAATCTTACAAACGTGAAAAACTAATGACAAACGAAAAACCAAGGTGGTGGCCTCCATGTGAATGTAAACAAAGTTGGCGGCATCCAGCAAAATATAAACAAATGACAAACGAAAAATACAAGGTGGTGGAGTGGAGCGCATGCGACAGATGTGAGAGATAAATGACAAACAAAGGGGAGAGAAAGAAAAGAAAGAATACAAGAGAGAAAAAATTGACCACTCCGAGAAAACGTTCGGAAATATAGAGAATGACAAAATGGCATACTGATTGCCAAAATGGTGGTTCAAAATGGCGGTGCACTGGTCACAACTATGGTGGCGTACTGGCTACTAAAATGTCGGAATCCAACATGGCAGTCACGTAACCAGATTGACAGAGCGGGAAGTACAGGAATCCAAGATGGCGGCTGGCTCCCCTGGTGCCACAGCACCACAGCTTGCAGCCGTTTTGGCCCATTTATAAATACATTGTCCCAACTTCGCCATACGCCTTCTACTCAATATTATATTTCTATAATAAATATAACAATTACTGAAGGCCTTATTTGAGGAAAGCTAGCCCTTTGTCTTGTGTATCTTGCGCCACACTTAAGGGTACACCTTTGCAGGGTAATAAGCATTTAACTAAGTTTTCCCGTGTAAATAAACGTAAATGACCCGAGAACCACTCGCATAATGTAGTTACAAGTAAAATATTTAAAGTGCATAACTTGAAATATTCACATACTACAGACATATATTAACATTCGTTCTGACTGGTTGTTATCGTACTGAAGACACGAAAAAATAGACCCACTTTTTTTCGGCGCAATTTGTAAGAGCCTGCAGGGCACACTTTTAGCTGTGATGACTGAATGGCTCGCGGCTCTAAACGTTGCTTTTGTGCGTATCGGCTATGTTGGGTAAATTCCCATTACAGCTTCGTGGCACAACAGCGCTTGTGCCTAACGACAACATCCATATTTTATGAGACGATGTTTTTTATCGGTCTTGAGTACTTATAGCACTTAACGTCCTTCGAGCAGAGAAAAAACAACTGGAAGAGGAAAAAAAATGCCCTTGTTTCCTTTATCCGAAGTCTCTTTCGGTGTTTTTTTTCCTCTGATTATATCGCTACCTCTCGTACGTGGTTTTTTCCGGGCTTGTAAATAATAACTTTCAACTTGTGTATCGTAGTCTTCTCGTCTTTATTTATTTTGAGCTTCATTTTCTTAAACGTGGACTATGAAAAATTTTGAGAGGAAAGTTTTTGCATCGTTGTTTACAGAATTGGAAATGTATTTGAGTAGCGCTTATCTCATCTTTTTTTAAAAGACAAGCTCAGTTTATTAGTTTAACCAACCGCGTATTTTGAAATTACATGCAAATATTTACATCGCCATACAGCTAGAAACTAGTATACCGGCTTTGGTTTAGTGTTTCGCAATATTTATAAAATCACATTTTTTTTTACTACTACGCGAATTACGCCCTTCCCATGCACTCGGTTAAGCAGAACTCCGCATTAAAATGTAATGTTTAATAAAAATTCCGGAAAATAACTTGGAAATACTTGCGAAAGTTATTCTAAAATATTGGTAAAGTCATCACCAATTTTTTCAATAACGACTTGTTCGTGAACTATACGGAACGTTCTGTGAATTAGCTGAATTTTCGTAAATTATATGGCTGTACATTTCTTTTCTAACTACTGTTTATTAATAAAAATTAAGATTTTTTTTTTCCATCAGCTATAGTTATGTTGTGTACGAAAAGAATAATAAATAGGAAATTAATTTTTTGTTCAGGAGCGATATTTTAATGCGAATCGCGGGTTCTTCTACTGTATGTCTGTAAACATCCACAAGTGAAATTCACACAGCTAGACGTCGCATAAACAAGTAATTAACCAACGCATATTTTCCCCTCTGATAATTCTGCAGTGTTTCAAGAAGTTCGGTTCTTTGATTGGTTTTTAAAGCCTGAAGGTAGATTTCAAATTGTATTTATATTCTAAACGGCCCAGGAACGAAAATTTTCTTCAGAGAGTGACAAATAAAACTTAATATATTTGTTCCCGAAATCCGAAGCTGTATAAAAAATGCGGAGATTAAATTTTTTGTGTGTAAAAACCAAAGGTCTCAGATCCGTTTTTCGTAATTACTAAGCGCATATACGTATTTTAAAATTTCTGTTAATCTACAGAATATTTTAACCGTGAAAGTTATTAGTTTTCACTGATAAATTCAGTTTTCGAATAGCGATGAATTCTATCTAGAGTGCAGTACACTGTGGGAGGTTAGGCCTTAAATAAGTTGTGATTCATTGATGGGCATCTCGAAAAAAATTCATGATTATCCCTGCGTTACAAATATGACGCAAATAATAGGCCTACGGTTTACATAAAATCAGTAATTTATTAGAACGCAAAAACTCAGTATTAACTGCAGGCGTATTTGTTTGGCCTCAACAATAAGTTAATATTTTGAGAGTAAATAATGAATTTTTTTTTGCCTCCAATGACAGAAAAATTATTCATAAGCCACTCAAAAGTTTTTAATTAGTCTAAGTAAAATAAAATAACTTATATATGTAAATGGGGTTGAAATTTTTTTTGCATTATTAAATAGTGAATATTCTTGATAGGTAGATAATTTTAATATTACGTTCAATGTTGGGAAAACACAAGGTGAAAGGTTTTACATGTTTATATTTAAATATTTTTATTAGGGCCAAACGTCTCATCGACTGCAGTATTATTTGACACGGAACCAGTGGTTTAGGCCCCAGGAATAGATTTGGGATAATGGAATCATTCCCACATTAGTCAGGAGTGATATATACAATAACATGGAAAACTGAAATGGGGATGATCAAACACGCAGTCGAAGTCTGGTTTTCATGGAAGAAAGTCCAGCGTGTAATCACAGAGTCACTTCGCTACGCTTTACCTTCAAATTATATCTGAGAGAAGATTTTTAAATTTATAGTACTTTCCCTTACACCACTGTGATAGCTAAATAAAAATTACGAAGACATTTTCATGTGAAAATGAGTGAAGAGTGAAGAGATTTGAGCTCTTAACAGCGAGGTTTCTAGAAGATGTGAAACTGAGGGCATAGCTACGCAAGAGCATATTTGAGGCTCTAGTTACTTTCTCATTTCAGCAATTTGTTTTATCCTTTAACGATCTTTTAAATAAATATTGTCACGTAATTAATAAACACAGCGTGTATATTCCACCGCACTCGTAAGTTAACGCCTAAGGCTAAAATAAAATATATTATTACGTGCTGTAGCTCTCACTGGCCGGGAGCTCCCACTATGAGAGACCTGTCTCTGGGAGGGGGGGTGGCACCTCAATCCTCCCCACCCAAGGCAGACACGCTCGCTGCCTGTTCGCCTTCCCGACCCCGGGGGCAGCTGGGAATAATTGTCAGCAGTGAGACCTGGCTGGCGTCACAGCTCCTCGTGCACCCCCTGATATAGAAGCCGACAAATGTAGAGGAGGTGCAAAGATATTCTGGGTATTAGGACCCTCGGTGAAACGTGGGATTTAGAGAAGTTTCTGGGTGATGGCCTCCGACCCTATAAATATTACAGATGTCCAACGGCCAGCAGTCTTAAGTGCAGGTGTTTATTGTGTGAATGGACGGAAGGGCGTGGAACCCGACGAGCGAAGCCTACTGTGCTTGAGGGAACTCGGGGGACTTTAGAACACTGCGGACTGGTGGGATCTGGACTAAACTGAGGTGGGATCTTATAATATGTGATAGGATTTTATTGTAAATATTGAAACTGTCATATATTGACATGAAATACATGAAATAATTAAATTGGTTTTGACACATTGTCTATTACGGCAGATTTTTTATTATTTCATTGTGTTAGTTTCTTTGAGGTAATTTTGAATTGTATTGGTTGAAATCTTTATTTTAAACTGCAATCAATATCAATTCATTGTGAGATGTTGAGTCGAGAGAATTTTGTTTGTAGTTATTGTAAATATAATTAGGAAATTACAATTAACTATTTTATTTAATTAAGACCTCCATCCCTTGACGAACTTGGTACAGCCCACCGACTTTTCAGAAATAGTAAAAGTATTAATTGACTATTATTCCAAATGAGAGGGGTTTCAAATTGCTCACTTTACAGTGAGTAGCCCATAATTAGTAGTATCAGGTAAACTAAATAACTCAGTTGATCACAATGAATAATAATGAACATTTGAAAGACAATGCAAGGTTATCATTGCCATTAATACATGGATGAATAAATAATTGGCGTACCTACTATGCAATACGATTCGTTTGTATGGATAATATTTTGCGGCAACAAAACATGTGTTTGTAGAAAAGAAAGTGTTTTTTTTTAGAGTGAGCGTATCTTGGGCAACGTGCCACGAATGCTCGCGTGAGGGAAGAGCAGAGATAAACGGGCTTTTGTCGGGCCGAGTTAGCAGCTTTTGTAGGAGTGACGTGCCTGCCGCCATGTGGTGGTAAAAGCGCTGGGCTGACCGTCGAGACCAGTTGTCGCCGGCGACAACTTGGTCAGGCCCTGAGCGCGTTTGTTTGCTGAATCGCTTTTGTTCCTGGTCGCACGCGCTGCCTGGGACCGCTAACGAGGCTGGTTATTAAGTAACGGACAGAAACCAGCGGACGTTTGCTCAAATGAATTGGCCGGTTGTCTGGAAAAAAAAAAAAGCGGACAGCAAGTTGCGATGGATCTCTCCTCTCCCGAGTGTATATGTGCACGCCCCCCCCCCCCCCCCCCCCCCCCAAGACGCAAAATTGGCATTTGGCTAAACGATGCTTTTAAAAACGGTTGCCTGCTTCGAGGACGAGCGCCTATTAGTCTGAAAATGTTTGAGCCCTATCCAGATATAACTTAATTGCCTTCAAAACAGAGCGTTAATGCACGAGTTAGTAATACTGGCAGCTAAAATGTCGATTATTTGAAATGTTATATAAACTTGATGTCACATTTCGAAGAAAACCGTCGAAATCGTATTAATAACGGTTTTACCAAAGTATCACGATAATTGCTCAGTTATCACATTTCAATATACTTGGGCGTCATTAAAAATATTTTAAGATAAAAAGTAACCGTGTGTTTTACCATTCTGGTAGCAAGAGAATTTGTTCCCATACATAACTTTTTTTTTTTATTGGGTGCAGCACTTTTGTTCTGATGATGATTGTATAAGTAGAGACCTAAAATTTCGCGAGTTCAATGACCTGCAGGCTAGACTCTACAGTCTTATGCACAAATATGTCGATATAAACTGCACATTGGTTGTCTGCTGTCACAGTGGAAGGTCACAATTGGACATCGTCCTCCAGGAGGTGTCAAGTTCCGTGTGAACCAATGGCTTAAGTTATAAAAACGTACGTGTTTTGAATTCAAACTTGTCCCAAAATGAGTCCGCGAATTCTTCAGGTCTCTATGGTGAAGTAAAATGATTTCATATTTTATGGTGGTGGTTAGTTAAAATACAAGACATCAACCTCCTAATTACCAACTGCTGTGAAGAGAAGGGCACATATCAGAAGAAGGGATGACTGCATAGGGGATTTATAAACTGGAGAATTTAAACTACTTCCATGTGTCATCAAACTGGAAATTTCGGTGTCCCTCATCAGAGAGAATTTCAAAATTGTAATTATTTGACTTGCGAATTTAACAAAATTACGTTATAAATTTTACCATAAAACATATGTTTCACGTTCAAAACAACCATTCAAGTTTTTGCTATTGACTAGTCTTTAAAATTGTTATTAAAATGTTTCAAGATCACACTCGTGTTTTTTTTATTTTCCGAAAGAATTGAGTTCCAACTACTGTGCACACTCGTGCATACCATGTTAAATTCAGTCCCATAAATCCACAAAGAAAGCTCATAAAAGTAATTATTTTTATAAAAATTAAATCAACAGTTTATATTCTAAAACTTTGGTTTTGGAATTAATATTTGTGCATATTTCCGAGTGTATCCTCACTTCTCCCATCAGCGATATAATTGTTTTGAATATGCACATAGAACTGTAGAATGTTATTTCAGCAAAATAATTTGTCTGAATTTACATTTTGTTGTCATAATTAGAGTCCTTAAAAACACGGCGTGGATCAATAGCTAAGTTATATGAACACATGTATTTTGAATTCTAGATTGTACCAAAATGAATCCGCAAATTTTTCAGGTCTCTATTCATAATGTAATCATTATGTTGTGATACCTCGCTGTATAACCGCGAGAGGTACATGTAAGCTATTATAAAGGAAAAAAAATTTAAATTACTCTAACATTCATATCCCAATACGATGTGATAGCAATGTTCAAATCCCGCTTCAAGATTGTAATTTTAATTTTTTTTACTCCGCATAAAAAAAAATAAACTTTTTTATAGTATATCTTATACACTGGAAATATAAAAAAAGTTAGCAGGAAATGTACGGAGAGAACTCGTGAATTATATGGAAATTTGCAAATTTAACGGAAAGTCAGTTATTTCAAAAACTGAAGTGTCGGTTGTTTTACAAAGATTTCTGGATAACTTTTTACCAACATGTTTCCTAAATTTACACCATTTTTTTTTCTGCTAATAGCATATATCACCTAATATAAACCATCAAGCCTGCTGAAAACACTAACAATATTTTTCGTAATGTTCTCTGTAACGCAATCTTGCTTCAGCAGCACTCAAAGGGTAAATTACTGAAATGAACAGGAATAATTATACGTTATTCTACTCTGGAAAGAACAATTGAATGATGCACTTCCAACTGGGCGTTTTTATGACAGAGCGCACTGTAAAACATGTGTTATTTATACAGATAAATTGCTTACAAATGTACAATTGCTTGTCGTAGTACAAATATTTTTTTTTTTTGTTGAACTACACAAAAGGAGTGCGAAGTAGTTCTACTTCCTATTGCAAGATCGCATGTTTTAAGCAAACTCTTGTAATTATATTTGAATTCACAGAAACATTAGTGTAAAATTACAAGTATTGTACTCGTTTTTAGCAAACTGCACATACAAATTTAAGTTATCGAAATTTTGCGTGTGTAAATATTCGTTCACAGATACTCCAGAGTATAATGAAAGTTTACACACGCACGGTCTAAGTGCAATTACTCAGTTGAAGATGTACAACTATACTTACGCTGGTGTTCATACAACGAATATGTAGCAGTAACGATACATAACTGAAGGTTTTAATTTTTTTTCCCACATATTTGAAAATGTGTAAATTAACACCAACATTGTGTTTATTAAGCCATACATTCCTGTATTTTGACCAAAGAAATGTAATACTCTCTAGATTATTAAGAACATCTGTGAAAAATTACACGCACTGTAGTTGTTTTTACAAATTACACATACAAATTGTAAAATCAACAAAATTTATTTTTGTAAATTTACACTTATTTTTTTATAGTATGGGAACACTCATTCGCACAAAGCACTCGAAATGTCGACCATCCTTTATCATACACGACTCTGCTCTCCGTCTTATATTCGCTGTTGCTCGACGGACCTCAGCACAGCTGAGAGATCCATATGCTGCTCTGATTCTAACGAACGACTGACTGAATGAACGTATTTTCGATTGTCAAATAACTTGAATGCTAAACATGCAGTTCCTGTACGTAGTAGATGGCTTATCTGCTTTCTGCTTAGGGCTACCTTTTTTCCCACTTTTATTCGGAAACAGTCTAATAATAACAGTTAAGTTTGTCCACGTATCATTGGCAAAGACCTGAAGAATTCGCGAATTTATTTTGGGGCAAGCTAGAATTCAAAACACGTGCGTTTATATAACGTTGGCTATTGGCACACACGGTGTTTGACACCTCCCGAAGAAAGGTGTCCAATTGTCGCCTTCCACTGTGACAGCAGACAACCAATGTGCGGTTGATATCGGCAGTTTTGTAAATAAGAACGTAGAGTCTAGCATGCAGTCATTGAACTCACGAATTTATCCAGTCTCTAATAATTGAGTGTGCGTAAACTACGCACGTCAGATAGACGTGTGCTATTGCGGCATTTCCGGTTGGAGTGTGAGACTCGATTTGGTATAGGCTGTCCACGGCAAAGCACTTTTGAGACCCTAGTAACTTTTTCTTTCAGCAATTTTTTTTTAAATTCCTTTAACCACCTTTTAAAATAAATATTGGCATGTAAGTAATAACCACCGTGTTTACATTCACCCCACTCAGAAATTAACGTCTAAGGCTAAAATAAAATATATTTATTGACTATTATTCCAAATAAGAGGGCTTTTAAAAGTGCTCACTCAATGTGATTAGCCTACACAGTAAAAAAAAAAGTGTGAAAAGACATGTACAACATTTTGGTAATTTTACATTTTCTGTGTGTAATTTATAAAAAGAAGTACAGTTCGTGTAAATTTGCAGCACTGTATACTGTGAATGAATAAATGTATTGGTATATTAACAATAAGAGGGGTGTAAATTTACAAATTTGAAGTTTCGTGTAAAGTCCACGAACATGAAGGATTAAAACCCAAATCTGTGTATTTTTATAACTACGCCAATGTTATATTGAAACATGAACATCGGTGTAACATTATGTGTGGATCTATTTCATTCAAAATGCAGTACAATATTACTGTAAAAAACACTAATGTACTGGTATATTAACATTAAAAAGGGCGTAAAATTACAAATGCGAAAGTATGTGTAAAAATACCGTAATGCAAGGCACTAAAACCCCAAACCTGTGTGTTTTTCAACCACGCCAATGTTGTATTAAAACACGTACATCAGTGTAAAAGTACACGTATTCGTATTTCACTCAAAATGTAGCAAAGTCTTATAGTAAAAAATCACAAATATACTGGTATATTGACATTAACAAGTGTGTAGAATCACAAATTCGAAAGTATATGAGCGTATATTTGCACATACAAATTTAACGTAACTTTACATTTGTATGTGTAATTTCCTAAAAACGAGTACAGTATTGGTAATATTACACGAATGTTCCTGTGAAGTTAAATATAACTGCAAGTTTGTGAGAAAATACAATTGTGATGATTGTTAAAATTTACAGTATGTGGCAGGATATCTATAATTTACATTGTCAAATTACATGCACGGAAAGCGTGTTATTTAACATCATAATAAGATAAAATTATAGACTGGCATGGTAACATAACACCTACAGTGAACATGTAATTAGGTACGATGAACACACTGTAACACACTGGTGTAGTAAAATTACCATAACAATTATTGTGTTAATTTATAATGTGTGGGAGAAAATTATTAGCAAGTATAGTAAAATAACATGTACAGATTACATGTGGAGTAATGTGATGATTAGTAAAATAAACTGACAGGTATGATAAAAATTACACTAAAAAAGTTTGTGTAAATTTTTATCATGTGGCTTGATATTGATAACGAAAGATTAAAATGACACATCCAGAGTACTTGTGATTGAACATAGTGATTAGTAAAAAGAATAACAAATATAGTAGAATTACACTGGCATTGAATTGTAAATATACATGGGACACACAGTAAAAGTACACGTACATATGTGCATGTAAAAATACACGAACATGTGTGGCGATAGTGCTGCCACGTACATTCGTGTAAAATTACAATTTTTTTTTACTGTGTATGTACTAACAGTGACCTGTGCGCCTTTCTGCATGGACTCGTGCAGTAGGTATTAGACTGATTCCAAACAAACGCGGAGAATAATGCAGCACTACACAGAAAGCAGATACGCCATCTATCTATCTACAGGAACTGCAGGTTTTGCATGCAAGTTAACTTACAATTGAAAGTCTGTTCATTCAGACACTTATTCGGTTAATATTGCAACGAATGATCGTGTGTGTTGTTTCAGTGTCAAACATTGTCTTTCTGAGGTGTTCTTTTCCGAATGGAATGCCGTTTACAAACGAAGAAGCATTTGACATGCTCATGATACTAGGAGAATGTCGTCGGAACTGCAGAGCTGCTACCCGTTTGTGCGCAGAGAGATACCCACAGCGCGTCCATCACTCGTGGAACGTCTTCCAGCGTCTTGCATGTCGCGTGCGCACAACCGGACTAGTGCAACCAACACGCAACAAACGTCGTTGCATCAGACGACCTGTGAGAGACGAGGGGGCTGTTATTGTACTTGCTGCCATTGTAGTTAATCCTCATGATTCTACAGGGAACATTGTCCGCGACTCATGATTATCTTAAAGTACAGTGTGGAGAATCCTCCCTGGCAATTGTTTACATCCGTAACATTTACAGCTGCACCAAGAACATGGGAATAATTACTTTCCTAAGCACGTTGATTTCTGCAACTGGTACCTAAGCAAGAGCCGTGCTTTCCATCGCAGCCTTTTGTGGACTGATGAGGCCACATTCAAGAGTAATGGTGACGTTAACATACATAAAGCCAATTACTCGTCTGCAGTCAACCCATATTGGCTCCGTCAAATTGATAACCAGAATGTGTGGAGCTTTAATGCTTGGTGTGGCCTTCTCAGACATCGTGTCATAGGACCATACTTTTTTGAAGGGAAATTGAATGGTGCAGCTTATGCAGATTTCCTAGAGAATATTTTGTATCAGCTGATCGAAGATGTCCCTCTCGCTCTGAGATTAACACTGTGGCTTCAACAGGATGGCTGCCCCGCTCACTTGTCACGCAGAGCTCGGATAGGTGCTGACATGTTATTCCCCAGACGGTGGATTGGACGAATGGGTCCTGTAGCTTGGCCACCACGTTCTCCAGACTTGTCCCCAAATGACTCATGTTTGTGGGGGAGAATTAAAGACATCGTCTATTTCGTGCCTTCAACAACGAGAGAAGACAGAAAGACAGAATCAGAGAAGAACGGGTATCTCTCAGCTGTGCTGAGGTCAACCACGAACGAAAGAACGAGAGCTGAGTCGTGTCTGATACAGGATGGTATACATTTCGAACAGTTACAATGGGTGATGCGTGCGAATGTGTGTTCCCAGTTCCCATTTTACAGTGGTCCTCTCACACCATACCGGTATTTACAGTACATCGTACGTCATTTTAATTGTACGTAAATTAGATATGCACGCCAGAAAAACAACATGTTTAGTTGATTTCATTTTGATTGTATTAATAATAATAATAGTTTTCGTTCATCGTCATTGCGCATGAACTACGTACGGCCAAACCATATACTTACATGATTTGTTTTATTGCGTGTAATCTATACACATCAGAAATAAACTGTCTTAGTAAACGTGGTTCCCTTTTAGACGATTTATCCAACGATGCCATTTTCGACCCCTGTTCCCATTTGCAAATTTCAAAGCTTATCCCACTTACCCCAACCTCCGATATGTTCGGGTGAATTGAATTACAATGAATCGATGATTCGTATAGGGTTTATTTATTACAATTTTCTCTCGAACAACCGGTGTCGTGCTGTTTCCGAGAAAATGGTGTGATACGGGTGCTGTGAATCATTCTGTATATAGTACCGATGGCAGCGAGTTGTGAAAAACATTTATATGTAGTAACATGTTTATTTAAAGTCTGGCGTTGGAAATTAATACCAAATAAACCGGTTTTTTTATTTTCAATACAACAACGTGACAATTATTTTAATAGTAACACATTTATAATTGAATCAGTTTCGCACTTTCACTTAATCGACGACTAATAAATTTAGATTTATTATTTTCTATGTCATGGAGGTGTAATAGAAATTTTATAATGGTTTACAATGTTTACCATTAATATCACTTTTATTTTTCTTGCATTCGTTCCTTGTGATTGGTTTGGTAGTAGCACACTATAAAGATTTATTCAAATACCTTCCGAACCGCTGAAGGTTTCGAGATTCGTAAAATGAACTACGTGGCTCATATGGCACCATCTATGTCTGTCCCGAGTTGTAATTAAGCACTGAGATAACGATATTAACTTCTGTTTTTTGATGGGAATAAACTCATTTATACTTATATCATAAAATAGAGGCCTGCAAGATTCGCATTACTATTTGGCTATAAATTAAACGTGTACCTTTGCAATGCGTTTTTCATTGGACCATACTTTATTTGGCACGCCCTAGGTCAGTCAGAATGGGAGTGGCTTTACATCTCTGCAACAGCCAATTGAGAAACGACGCCGGCCTTGGTATATAAAGTTCGGTGAAGTTCTGCCTGATGCCAAATAATAACATGAGTTTTACATGTATCTACATACTATTAAGCGGCGAATTCAGTGACGTGATTACTTTGAAAATCCGACGAGCACTTTTTAACATATTAGGGAGTTTTCATAGGTGTATGCATTTGACTGTAGCTGAGCGGGGTAAGTTGTTTGTTGGTGTTATTTTTGATGTTACAGGCAACGTGTGTTTAATTTGATGTTCACAGCATGATTCACCAAGCAATTGTGGCTGTTTCAAAGTCCACTTCATTGCAACGAGAGAGTTGTAGCCTTGCAGTACATCTCAAAAAGTGCTCGTCGGATTTTCAAAATAATCACGTCAATGAACTTGCCACTTAATAATATGTTACACTTTTGAGAGAAATGGGCATGTTTCCAAAGTTGATATCGTTATCTCAATGATTAATTACGTCTAGGAACAGATGTCGACGGTGACTTATGAGCCCCGTTGTGTAATTTACGATTTTAAAATCAAAATATCGATACCTTCAGCGGTTCGGAAGATATTTAGAGTGAACATCTAAGCTGAATAAAGTTGTATTAGATAAGCAGGCATATACAGAAGCCAAATGTCATGGCCGTTCCTTTGATGTAAACTTACCTATGCGCTGAATGGCTGCGCGAGGCTCAGGAAGTCAGTCTCGTATATCTCATTGGCCATGATTGGATACTGCATGCCATAGACTAAAGATGAGATAGACCGCTTATTCTTCTTCTGCGCATGTTCCCAACGTTGACCTACCTCAAAGGAATACAACTGTCAAAGTAACATGGTCAACAGTTATGAAAGAGTTTGTTTATATCTTAATTTTTAACCCTTTGAGGATTAGGAACGTATATACTCGGCGCTACGTTTATATTGATATTTATTTGCTCATGAAAACACATCTCCCAATTTTATAGTTTTACTACTTCGCTGGACTTGATTGACTTAAAATAAAACTTTTACTTTTTACAATCTCTCAAACGAACCCACTGGATTGTAAAACGTGTTACATCTCTCGCGACACATTTATTGGCACACAGTCAACGCGCGACTTCATTGGCTGAGGCCAGCCAATAATAAACGTTGCAGAGTAATGTAAGCGTGTCCGGTGTAGCCAGGACCAATAGGACGATGGTAAGTGAACAATAGAGACCAACACAACTGATATTACTGTAGTGGAGAATATAGGCAGCTCACTTCAACCTTGTATTCAGTGCCGGTAACTATGTGCCATACTCAAAGGGTCAAATGACAAGCATTATTATATGACTAAAATAATTTTACCAATTTCCATTTAAACAAACTGCATTACAAATTGGCCAGAGGAAGTATATATACATCAAAGCATTTGTTTAGAAATCAGTTTTCTAACCTAATATTCTAACCATGCCGTGTTTGCTAGACGTGTCGGCAGAAAAGCAGTTCAATGTTGGGACACGGAGATTGGTTGTGCGCAGCCAGCGAGATTGGTCTGCCTCATCTTTATTCTACGCTGCGTTCTGCGGAAAATTTCCTATTTGTTGGGCTGCCGGCTGGTAGGTATATTGCCAGGATGTGACGGTGAACGGCGCTACGCCATTTTGCTGGCCAGTGAAGACATTGCCCTTGCATGTACGGCTAGATTTCGGGATCAGAGGGACTTTTAAACTTCTGTATTCTTAAGTGTTCTGTTGCAGTGGCACGGTTTCTTCTGCATCCCATTTGTTGATTAGGTACAGAATTTATATTTCTTTACTAGGTATTCGGCCCGTTTTATTTAATTCTATCATCCATTTTTGCCATGGCAGATTTGGTCTTTGTTTTGTGTGAACAGAAAATTGTGTGACCAGAAAATTGTGTGAACAGGTCCATGAAAACGTCAGTTTTTAAATGAAGCTGAAGGAGATCGCGAGCATATCTAATTAAACTAGACGGTTTCTCAAAAGTGCTCAATTTATAGTTCTGTTGTTGTTTGCAGTTACTCACCTTAGCCCATTCTGTCTGAGCATTCACGTTCGTGGACAAGTTTAAAATGAATGGAAGTTAATACCGATACTGTATAAAGAAAGTCAACTGTACTTAATACTATCAAAGTCTTTTTTTTTGTGTCTATTCCGGATTTGTGGTATTTTCTGTACTTCTTTGAAGAATATAATTATTAATGCCAATATCATCATGCACGCAGCACGTTGATCACTGACAGTGAGAAAAATGCGGAGTTCAAGTACAGCACATATAAAAAAAATATGGTTATTGCAACACTAGGACCCAGAAATGAATGTGTGACCGAACGGGTTAAGTGAATTGGTTTCAAATGAACTAAATAGGCAGACATTCACTGAAAAAAAATTTCTCCTCGTTTTACGGATTAGTGCTGGTTAAAATTTATCCAGAAGTCTCCATAAACTCTCCATAAAATTACGGACAGATAGATTTCAAATAACGCACTTTCCGTACATTTCACAGAACTTTTGAACTCTAAATTTGAATAGTGAGAATTTCAATATTCTAATCAGTTTCAAGCATCTGACTTATTCAACAGTTACCTCAGTCAATTTAACTAATGAATTGGTTTTAAAAATTTCAGTTTTCCTTTGCATTATCGATTCAGAGACATTTCCCGCTGATTCATCAGCAATTACATTCGCTGTTCTTCAGTGACTTGTTTTTACTGGTTTTATTTGTTAAGAAATGTGTATCAAATGAAAAAACAAAAGGATAAACTAATTAAACTTTTAAAGAATATATTTTCCTGTGAGTTTTTTATTTTATAATATTATTTTGCAAGGAAACGTGAACGTTCAGTCTTTCATTCCGTCGTTTACACGTAATCATCATAGCACTCACTCGGTGTGTAGGTTCGAACTGCATTGAATGATGTGAACTGAGTGCAATCACACGGGCTATGTTTTTTTTTACACTGAGGAAGCTACTAATTCAACAAAAACGAAACGAAAAGTCGTACAATTCAAAGCTACACATTCTCGAAATCCTGAACACCGCAAATGGTTTTTACTTCTCCTTTTTAAATTAGTTTAACTGCACAATAAAAACAGTTAGTAACGAAATATGTATGTACATGTCTCGTGATTATTTGCCAAAATTCAATAAAAAACCATATTTAATTCGCCACTCGCAATTAAGTTATTTCACTGAAACAACCAGTGGTTTTCAACTGATTGTGGAAGCAGCCATCTCCACTGACTCTACTAGTTTAATTTCACTAAGAATCAGTGCTTTTCCACTTATACGAATTTAGAGTGTGTTAATTCAGTGAACCACTCCGTTCATTTCCTAGTTGGTTTCCTGTAATCTTAGTAAAAAAAAGAAACAAATAATAATAGATTGTTAGTTTCCGTTCTGTGCGTGTTCTACTGTCTATAAGAATATTAATAAAAATTAAAATTTATTTCATTGAACGAGGTTTAGAATCCAAGTCATAAAAAGTCGGTAGGTTGTGACTCTTAACCACTCAACTACAACATTCACATCGACATTTTTGGAATAATTTTGTTATAGGTGTCTACGGCAGTCTCATGAGCCAGTTTATCATACAGAGTGTGTATTTGAAGTGTTGCCTGATGCTCGTATTTGATGATAGGATGGATAGGTCTTACTAGCGTGGCTATCTCGACTGCTGCAGAAATTACAGTTTTCTGGTTATTGTGGTTAAGAAAGCTGCATATAGCAGATCAGACTTGCACAATTTGGCAGAATGTGGGGACCAAATTTATAATATGTTAATATTCTTCGGGCCGCATATATGTTTTAGGCTTTTAGCATTTAGCACTTCGCATTTCAAAATTAAACATGAATAAATGTTTAACACTAACTATATTGCAAATAAATTATATAGAAATTTATAAATAATAAAAATAATACATAAAGATAATAACTTATATATCAATTAATACAGTTATTAGTTAATATTCTTATACACAATGTAATTATATCAGTAATGTTAGAATATTACATTGATAACCCCTACTAGCTACAATTACAAAGTAAAATTACAGAGTACACTTTTTCAGGGTTTCTAACTCTTTTTAAATTTTGTTAATGTGATGTATGCATTAATGTTGTTAGCAAACAGTTTATCGTACTACGTATTCATGTTTGAAATAAATGTTTTTATTGAGGTTCATAGTGTAAAAGGTCTGTTTACATATGCAGGTACTCCCAAACATGTTAAATCTCTGCAAACTACAATCTCGCAGATTTTTGAACTTGACTTCTTCTAAACTCTTGTTTGAGTCTTGAATACTGGTTTATTTGTGTTTATTCCGATAAACTGTAGAGGAGTGAAGTTCAGTGACTTAGAGCTGCAAATGCGCGGGAGAAACCTCGGAATCCACAAGATAACAATCCTCAATTAACTTGAATTTTGTGTCGTCTTCTTTAGATAGTGGCAGTCTATGTTGTTCAGCAACGATACCCGAAGCTATAGGAATACGGGGGTTGCGTGTTTTGTATTTGTGAAGCTGAGTTCTTTCATCATTACGGACTGCATTTCCGTATATTTGCTGTACGTTCCCGTTAAAATTTAAGGTGTTCATAAAGTCCTCGATATTTTCAAGTGGTTTTATCTGCTGAAATAAACTTGTGAGGAATCATGATTTCTTATTCTCTTATCAAATGATAATGTTTTCTCTAGGTATGTATGGCTTCCAAAGCAATGTATAAGTATGTCTGATGAATATTTACCTTAACGCGCCCTTCTCCACATCTCCAGACAATACGTATAACTACTTCTGGAACATAAATCAAGCACCTACCCGTAAGTAATCGTATTTCCGGCGTAACATGGCAAAACCTGAGTATAGTCTTTTCACGGTAAAATGAGAACTTTTGAAAGCGCTCTCACCTGGAATAATAGTAAGTTAATATATTTTATTTCAGCCTTATACGTTAACTTCCGATTGCGGTGGAATACACACACTGTGTTCACGACTTACATGGCAGTATTTATTTTAAAAAAGTTGTTAAAGCCTGAAATTTGTCTGAAAGGTAAAAGTAACTAGGCCGTTAAACGTGCTCACTTTACAGTGAGCAGCATGAAATTAAAGTCAATTATGATGTTAACATAATAGTAAAAATAATTTTTTTTCGTTGCGTTCGTGAAGAGGATTACGGTAGTCGTTGATATTTCAGGCAACATTTCCTCTTTTTTATTTGATATTACAGGCACGCCTGGCTTGTTTATTTCCCCCCCCCCCCCCAATAATACTAAGAGTTTTTTTTTTTTTGCACATGTTCCTGATATTCCTTTTTGGTCTGGTTTTTATTTACTATTTGCAGTCGTCTCTTCCTGTGTAAATGTTTAACTCGATGAGGCTAAGGGGGTATAATTTACGTATGAGGTATACACTTTAGTTAGATCATTTAGAGAAAAAAAAGAGTTCACGAAACACCAGAAAAAAATTTTCGTTGCAGTTAATTTTTTCCTACCAAAAAATGTTGAAACTCCAGCTTTTGGAATGTTCAGTGCCTTCGGGCTAAAACTAAATTGCGCTTATAAATTCAAGCAAAAATTTACACACAAGTTGTTTTTAATGCGTTTGGTTTTAGCTTTAGTCACATCAAACAAGCAATTTCCAAGTTAGCAGGGCAGGCGAACTAGAAACCATACGTACACTCAGTGACTCAGGCACAAAACGCCCAAAATCTCGTAGACTATGGTCGTGAAAATGAGCAAACTTTATATTAACTCTTGTTCATATTTTCTGCCTTGTTATAATATCGGTTGACAGTTTTCGACAGGAAAAAAAATGGACCAACACGATTATTTACAAGAGATATCCCCGTCACGAAAATCTCTAAATAAAAAAAAAATAATACTTAGAAAAAATCACCATCCAAAAACTTAATTTTCAGCAAAGTACAAGATATACAAGACTATTTAAATGTATGGCTGAGTTCAACGGATATCATAACATTTTTTTTTTTACTTCGTAATTGGTTTTATCCTTTTATTTTGCAGTTTATCTCTTCACCTTGGTACAGTTTTATACCACACACCCTCATAAAATGCATAATACACACGCACACACACACGCATATATATATATATATATATATATATATATATATATATATATATATATATATATATATATATATATACACACACACACACACACACACCGGGTGAGTCACCCGCGCCTATTTTTCCGTATCTATGCAACCGCGCAGATTACTAACCATCTACAAAACATCTCCTCAGCAGTAAATAATTGTCTCTTGTGTACCGCAAGTCCCGTGCTGTGTACGTACTCGTCCCGACGCCTCGTTTACCATGTGAACATGCGACGCTGTTGTCAGCCTGCACCAGTCAGCAGCACGAATAATGTAGAGAATCGCTACAAAACAGCACGTGCGCGTTGATTTCTTTTCGTCAATACAACAAGCGGTGACCGCACTCTCATGTCGCCTGAAGAAACACGAAGGCTCGAAGCGAGGCAGATGTGTGTTACTGCGGGCGCAATCTGTGTGTTACTGCGGACGCAATCTGTTTGTTACTGCGGACGCAATCTGTGTGTTACTGCGGACGCAATCGTCACGTACCAACGTATTCGGTCAAACTTCGCAATAATCTGTTTCAACCCAATGAACGGACGCGTATTCCTTGAAACGTGACTGCTGCTCAAAGTATTGTTGACCTATCACCATCTGTTCGCCGCCCACTGTATTGACGGCAACAAATCAGCGCGCACAAGGTGTTGTGCCACGATTGAGGTTTTTTTTTTAGATGGGAAGTAGTTTGTGTGGATTGCGTAGATACGTGAAAATAGGCGTGGGCGACTCACACGGTATATACAGGTTGAGTCGTTTAAAAGGGGCCCCGTGGGACATGTGTGTAGCGGAGCTAGGGAATGAGGAAATGCCCACGGGGCATCTTTTAAACTACTCACCCGGTATAGAACACACATACATTCGCTGTGGGGTGGAATACGATCGACAATCTTCGTGAGGCGATTACGTTTGCAAAATGAAGAGGGCGCTATATGGGACACTTTCTACGTATACTAAATACTAAGGGAATTATGAGTTTCGGAAGTTTTAGTTTTAATTTTTGCGAAATATCGCAAACGAAGTGGAATTAAACTGCACTTCTCCGAACATTGTTTTATGCCATAAGAAATTTTGGTCAATGTCCTGATTTTGTTTAAATAATTATAAGGTTTTCCAGAAAATAATACTACAGGTTGTGATAATTACTTTTTTTACAAATACGTATTTGCGTGCTTATTTACAATTGACATGAACTTCAAATGCTTATAAACGACTAACGGATTACACGATTTTTTTAAAAATTACTCATAAGCGCTAAATTCACTCTGTGTTAACAAGCACATTAATACAAAGAATATATAATTACGAAAAATTAAAAATCCAAGTACTGCGATGAAGGTTTGTTAAGAAAACCGTTAGTATGATTTAGGAACACCCGAATTTGTGAAAAGATGTTACTCCTAGTTTTATTTCATAACACTCTAACTCAGATACACTTCAGCGATTGGCAGATCTAGGTGTTACCCGTCTTAGGTGTCTCCCAACGAATCACAGACGTACAGGAGCGGGGAACACTAATTCTGATTAGTCTGTCAAGTAATAAAATGTCTTCTCACAAACACAAACCCCCAATAAGCAAAATAATACTTCCGGTATGCCCGTAGGATATTGAAACCGAGCATGTGCGGAAATCTTTCCGCGAAATTCGGGTATCCCGAAGTATGATTATATTTGCAGTGATACAAAACCCTTTCACGTGTAAGAACTAGTAACAAAACATTAAATTAAATATCTTTATTAGTTCTTGGGATCGAATATGTCAAAAAGAGATGAAATAATTTTACCTTTCGTATTTTAACATGTGTTTAAATATTACTATATATATATATATATATATATATATATATATATATATATATATATATATATATATATATATATACATACATACATACATATATATATACACACACTTGGAAATTTCGCGAGGTCTTATGAACAAATATGTCGATATTTGCACATTTGTTGTCTGCTGTCACAGTGGAAGGCCACAATTGGACATCGTTCTCCCAGAGCTGTCAAACACCGTGTCGACCAATGGCTAAAGTTATATAAACGCCACGTGTTTTTGATTTGTTACTTGTCCCAAAATGTATCCGCGAATCCTTCAGATCTCTAAATATACACCGTTTATTTTCTCATCACTGGGTACTGGAAAGTTTCGCTAATTCGTATTATTACAAGCTAGACCTTAAACACGCGTCTATTCCTGATATGGTAACAATTAAACCTGATTTAATTAGTTAAAACCGGGTGAGCTCAGAACCAATAAAAGACCTGCAAGCAAACCAGCACTAAATCACGTGCCACCTCATTTGAAGTAAACTGATCACACTCTGACGCAACAGCTAATAAACAGACAGCTCAGGCTCGAATATATATATAGTAAAGTGGAGTCTAGCATACACCTAGATTAAAACGCGGATTAAACGATGTTTAAAAACTGGAATTAATTTCAAGCACAGATTCTTCCTTTTCACAAAAATGGGAATATTGTTATGAAGAAAAGCATACAACGACTCATTCTTACAAGTAGTGTCATAACCTATAGGTAGAGATGATGGTTTATCGCGGGGAAAGTTGACTTTTTGCTAAGGTTCTACGTACTGTACACATGTCCGACAGTTTTCCTTCCTTATTGGTAGGGATAGAAAAATTTCACGAGTTCAATGGCCTGTATGCTAGACTCCACAAGCCTTCGCATAGTCGAACCTCAGGTGTTTTTATCATTGGCTGTTGTCCCAGTGTTACCCCCACATTTGACAGTGCGGGATTCGCTTCTTGTTCCCTTGCAAGTCGGCTATTGGTGCGGAGTCGTCCAGGACGTGTCTAATAAACTCTGATCCGATTACAAAGGTAACGTCAGTATACACACGTTTGAAATCTATCTTGTCCTGAAATGAATTCGCGAATTTTTCCTATCCCTACTTATTGGTTGTCATGCATGTACGAAGCTACTACCCCATTTCACTGGGCCAATGAGAATTTTGATACCGAGATAGAACGTTCGGGGTTGGTCTGCAAATAACTAAGCCGAATCAAAACATTGTTCATCCAATCATGAAAGAATAAACTAGTTAGAGTGTTGTTGAAGACACGTTGGCTTAGAAATTTTTCGCGATTTCCCATTATCTCTACCTATTATTAGTAATTTGAATGAATCGTAAAGATAAAAAATAACATTAAGTGAAAATAAATTTATACGATAAATAAAGTTAAACTGTTTAAAAAAAATTCTCCTCATTTGCTATACGTAGAGACCTGATAAATTCGTGATTTCATTGACCTACAGGCTAGACTCCACAGTCTTATATATAAATATGCCCATAGCATCTGCACATTACTTGTCAGCTGTCACAGTGGAATGCGAAAACTGGACACCGTTCTCCAGGAGGTGTCAAACACCGCGTGGACCAATGACTCAAGTTACATAAACGCACGTGTTTTGAATTCTAGGATTCCCAAAACGAATCCGTGATTTCTTCAGGTCTCTGACTATGCGTAGTTATGGGCGAATGCTGAAGAGAAAAGCATATAATACTCCCTCTTATCCTTTTTAAGCACATATTTTGTTAGGCGCTATATTAAGTTTCCTAGCAGAGTGCTTACAGCCACTAAAAGGAACGAAAATATAGACAACAGTAATGTGCATCAACTTTAGACGAGCCTTAATAATGTCCTGAATAGCTCGACGAAATGTACTCACTCTCAGTTATTTATGGGCCGGCGATTGTTCCGTCCCCTGATCAATATGAAGGTAATACAAACTTTTAATGATTACCAGCCTCGTGAGAAGCAATTTACTGAAACTTGGTATTACGTGGTTTAGAACCACTCACGTAACACCATTGGGAACCTATTGAAAAGCTATAATGGAAACACTAATTATGTTTCAGAGAAGGAGCTTATGAAATATCGCAAATACTGATCAACGTATTAAGACTCATTGCACGTAAGGAACAGAAAGGTTATTTTTGGCCCGTACTATACACTCTGCGAGGCTTGAAGACCAATGATATCCCCTGTGAATAACTGATTCGTAGTGCCCTAAAGAATTCGCGGACTCATTTTGGGATAATATAAAATTCAAAATACGTACATTTTTATAACTTAAGCCACTGGTTCACAAGGTGTTTGACACATCCTGGAGAACGGTGTCCAATTGTCTCCTTCCATTGTGACAGCAGACAACCTATGTGCAGTTGATATCGGCATATTTGTACATAAGACTTTAGAGTCTAATCTGCAGGTCATTGAACTCGCGAATTTTCCAAGTCTCTAAATGACGCATGACTGTTGCACACGTAAAGGCAAGGAGACGAATGTACAGTATGGGGCCTAATTTGCGTCAAACCCCATTTTTTTTTGGTAGTAAATAGAGCCATTATAGACTATTCATGGTAAACAGAACAATTTGAATGCTCTGCTTATGGCATACTTGTATGCACATTGTGTATTCTTCCGCAATATTTAAAAACAACATTGCCATGGGCTTCATTACTTTATTCAGGTTTTCAGTCAAGTGAAACTGTGAAGTTGTTAGAAATAATATAAAAAACAGAAAACAAAAGATGTCTTCTGAGTATTCAAAAGCATTTACCTAACCCTTTTCATTGAACATCGAGTCATGGAACTACTTTACCCTCCGTTGATAACAACTTAACTGGGCGCACATTAGTCAGCGTTCCTGTTAAAATACGTGCAGGTAGAGACAGTGACATTTTTAAAATGTTGTTTTCAAAAGTGTTCACTTCGTTCCGCCAACAGCTTATACATTTTTCATTGTATCGGAACTTAGCGGTTAGTGAATATGTGAAATCATGTCTGTGGCATGTTAGACTGTAAGTCTAACGCATCCTCGGGTGTTCTGTTTATAATTTGAACCACAGTTATCTTGATTCTCCCTGGAATGATCTTCAGTTCAGTTATTGACAAGGATAAAAGTCACGACCTGTATATTATGTGTCTAGAATTTCAGTAAAAGCAGCATCTTTATGGTAGCAAAACTGAATTCAACCCCATGATCGGCAAGAAGTATTGAGGAGTTAGCCGTCTGTAGCATTTCTGAATGCTTCTGTCTTTCTTCGGTAACTGTGGACTGACTTTATCGTTGGTGGTCAACTACAGATCGTTGTCTGAATTCGATACTGCGTGAGAACCCTCAACAATCCACTAATGATTCCTGACTTGTCCGCCTGAGAGAACGTTTTGTGAGGTTTCGTTTAGTTTCGGTTAATTATGGCGGAAAAAATCGGACTTAATTTTAGTCCTCAACGCAACCTGTGCATGTCTAAATTTCTATTTCCACTTATAGATTTCGCCTATATCTGCAAATGTAGATTCTGATATCACTTATATAAAACGCCTATAAAACACCTGCAAACAATTAGCTTGTAACAAAAATGTACCGTTTAGTCATAACACCAACGAGACGTTAAAGTGGTTTAAAAAGTATGGAAGCACAAAAGATTTTGGTGACGTTCCTTTATCTATGTTGGTATGTTGGTATCTGCATTCCGGCAAACCGAGTTCCAACCGATTAATACTACACGGTAAAACGTTTATTGTAATTCTAGTGTAAATTATTAGCTGGCGAGCTGTGGTAAGCTGACACATTCAGTATAATATTCTCCCAAATGTCATCTTAGAGTCCGATATATATTCTGTAGTGCTTATTTGAGTAATCTTACAACATGTTTTAATTGTATACTAAAATTATTCACGTTGAGATGAAAATATTCTATTAATATTTATCAACAGCTGGAAGTGGAAGAAACCCATACATTACCTTACTATCAATACATACTTCCAAATAAGCTAGATTAAAATAATTCAAGTACATCGTATAAATCTTTTCGGCATCTGACAGATCTGAATAAACTAGGACGGGCAGAGGAGCTGTGTGTGACAAGCTAAAGGAGATACTCTATTTAAGGTCACGTATTATATTTTCGACGTTTCGGGTCCAGTTGGCCACGTACAGCTAACAGTATGACGGATTTCTAGAGCCTTTACTTATCGTTAAACATAACTATAGCAAAGCAAATTTTATTTCACATGTCAGAGAAATTTCCGTCAATGCGTTTGTCATTATTACATACCATTTATAGAGTTAATATATATGCAGCTATGACAAGATTAATATTTACAAATTTATTTCTAATGTGCTTACATGACAGCAAACCAAATATTTTGACGTATTTCATATCGCCGAGTCTATCGTGTTACATCTGACAAATTCTTACGACACAGAATTCCCAGCTATACAGAAGTGAAATACCTGGCTGTTCCTTCATGTGGACGCTCCTATTTGCTGATTGGCTTCTGAGAAGGGCCTCATTACTGATTGGATATTGCGGAACATTCGCTAGTGGCTGGGTTCCCGGCTGGTGCGTAAGTCATCACGTGATGATTGGTGAAGGGGCGTGCATGCGGATATTTCACTTAGGTATTCTGCAGTATTGTGGGCAACATGTCAATGGAACTACAAAGATTTCTTGCGTGCGTAACGTGAAGCAACTGCGAACGCTTAACCCGTTCAGTCACGCAACGATTTCTGAGTTCAGATGTTGCAATCACGTATTTTTTGTACGTGCTGTACTTGTGTCCAGCACTAGTCTCGCAGCCAATGAACCACGTTCTGAATGCTCTATGATATAGGCGTCAACCATTTATGTCAAAGGTGGTGTACAAAATTCCACAAATCAGACTAGCCACAAGGCAGACTGGTGCCTTGCTGTGTACAACACCCGTCATAAATATAATTCATGTGCAACATGTCAACTATCGTGAACACTGCAACTGTATGGGTTAAGCTGCAAGGCACTGTAGTGCGATCACCCTCTGTATGTTGGTCTGTTCTGGGGCAGTGCAGAGAAGGCACGCGGCGTGGCTTACGTAGCCGATATCCGCTCCACTTATCTGATGCCCCGTGCTAGAAATAGTCATTTTACAAAGGCTGTTCACGATAAAGTGAGCACTTTAGAAATGAACCTCAGAAAAGTGTCACTGCCCCTCAATGCATATATTTTAGTAGGCACAGTGAGTGACATTTGACCAGTAAAGTGGTAGGTAACCATTTGTGATAACTTAAATTATTGCTTTCGCTTTCTGTTTTTCTTTTAATGCATCGAAGTGTAAAAAAGATCATATTTGTATAAAATTTACATTCCTAATAGTTAAAAGTTTTTCTTGACAGGCGCATGAATAAAGTTATGAGGCCGATGGCATTGTTAATTTCACATAAGGCGGAAGAATACACAAAGTGCATACAAGTAGATCTTACACGGGGCTTTCGAAAGTGCTCATTTTACCGTGAACACCATTTACCACTCGTGACCGCGTACAGTAGCCGGAAGGTATCGGCGCGTGAGCTCTCTAGTCTTGGGGAGTGTCCCCTGTCTGCTTTCCTTTCGTTTTCCCCCTTACTCTGGTGACCCCGCTTCTACGCTTCCGCGCGCTGAGAGGCGCCCAGATAACTGCCGGCAGCAATACGCCTGCCTTCGGTCGATACTGCGCCACTTGCAGCACATCCGCAGCGTCCAACTGCTTCGAGGGCGTTGGCCGCGTCAAAATGTGTAGTTTGATATTTGAACCTCATTGCGTTCAACTTTTAAAAATTTTCATTTATTTGTTGTGGCTCGCAAAAATCTTTGATTTCATAGTTTTCTCATAAATAAATGTCCAACTAAAAATTGTACTGTTTTAAAAATGTACGAATAATGGAAACTAACGAACGTAGAGAAATTGAATAATTTACAATTAAATAAAATGCAAAGAGCTACTTCAATAAGTCTAAAAATCGTAAAACGAAAGGTTTTTGCTATTTAAAAAAATTGCCGAAAATAACTTTTGCAAAATATTCCTTAAAATGAATTAAGACAAGATATTTCAGTTGCCTTTTTTTTTTAATTTTCGGAAAATATTTTGGTTTGCATAATTTAAACATATATTTAAAAAACAACACAATTTTATCTCAGGCATATCATTTTGCGAAAGCCATGCGATATAAAAAAAAAATGTTATCTGAAAAAAGTAGTGAACGATAATGTCTACAGGTTGATGAGTATGTGGTACAACACTATTAACTTGTAGTTATTGGTCTATGCCGGGTTGTTTTGAAAACACCGACCAACTCCGAAATTACTCCTTTCGAAAAATTAAGAAGAAAGCTTATGTATCACTATTCTCCCACAAACAATTATTAAGGGAATCACGAGGCCCCAAATTTTAAAATGCCCTTTGTTAACAAATATAATAAACTTCGTGCGAGGAATATTGCTTTGTAGAACGGACATCTTACGCCTCTGAAAACGCGGTCAGTAATATCATCCCCCAAAATGGTGAAAATTGCGGTTGCCATCTTTTATTTTTGGATAAAACAACCCTTAGATGTGCGCGAGTTTATAAAGACATCGTGTAAATCAGCATGTGAATTAACCAAAAAGTTCTTCTTGTTAGTACACTCTCAACTGAGCAGTCTGCGAGAAATTCGGGCGTAACTCTTACAAACAGAATGTGTGTTGCCTGCCAGATATGCGAAGATTTTTTTTATTTGCCGTGGGTATTGCCTTCCTGCCAGGTATTGCATCGTCGCGGCTGAAGATTTTGTGTGCGTTTAAAAGGAGATAGTCGGTGCTAGGCACTTGCAATGAGAGTCGAATTTTAGCTTAATTCCTCAGAGTTACTCAAATTTAAAAAAAAAAAAAAAAAATGGCATTTCTAAACTCGATTTTCAGGATCGTATATTACTTAGCCCTTTCAGACCCACTTTAATATGCGGATTCCGATGTTTCAAACGAAAAAATGTTATAATGCGTGCTGTAATTAAGTCTACGCAACACTTGTTTCGTTTTCACAGCCAATGAGCTGTTGACTAGATGTTCAGCTGCAGTTATATGAACCAATAATGACCTAGACCAGTGAGACACTTCGCGAATCATTTAACAACCGGTAAAATCATTGGTCATTGAGCTTCACAATGTGCTGTACAGACCAAAACTTAACTACGCATGCGTAATATACATAAATGTGTACACTGGGTCTGAATGGGCTAAGGAGCTGAAGTAGGCCAAAGTTTCATTATCTATGTATACCACATTTATAGTTTTGGGTCTAATATTTTGTAAGTTATATTATTTCTGAAGTAGTTTATTACAGCTTAGTGATTTAAAAATGGCCGTTAACATTTTTCATATTCAGAATTATTTCAAATTAATATTTCTTAATGTAGACATGATTTCAGTTGAGTATGTAATAAAGATCAATCATATTTTCTGTTTCGGAAAAAATGCTATACTGTGCATTTATTTTTAAAACATTTTTTGGTACTTATGTAATTTTTGTAATATAAACCAATTGTTCCCTTCATTATTTTTAAATTAAAGGTTTAAATTACATTTTTTTAAATCTTCCTTACAACATAACTTCAAATTAATCATATAAATTACGGCAGTATTTGACATTAATAATTCAAAACTTTACATTATTTATATTGTTATTTTCCTTTTATTTCTATGTGATGCAGTTTGTTTCATTCAATAGAAGTATGAATTTCCTGAGTAACATTTCAATATTCAAAATTTATATTAAAAATAAAAATACAATTTTTTTTAAATAATATGCTTCAGTTAATGAGAATTTATTTATTTTTAGGGATTTCTCTTTAAAAAAGATGATTTAACATATGCGAACCCAAAAAGGTGAAATATTGTTTTAATAAAATAAGTTCATTATTTTAAATCTTGACTTTGAACTTATACATATTTTTTAAAGAATAACTTGCATGTACTTTTATTACAAAATTCTTCAAAAACATTAATTTTATTTTGAGGTAACTTTCGAATGAAAGCTGAACGAAATGTTTCTTTTTTCTGGAAAGACTATTTGGGTCATCTTCGGCCTGCGCAATATATTGTCATGAGTTATGGGTTTTTTGTATAAATATTTAATACTCTCTGTGATATTTATTCGTTCTGCGTACTTAAATCCTTCCGTAGATTTCCTCTGCTCAAAAGTAGCCCGCTTGTCGTAAATCTCTCTCTGGTAGCGATCGCGGGTTTAATATTTATGCTCCAATTTAAAGAGTAAAAAGTTTTATTGAGAGGGACGGTAGAAGAACTGTGGGGCCAGACTACTTTTTTGTAACTCTCAGTCACCTACTTGCTTATTTATCATTACCAGGCTTCGGCTTCCAGGAGGTTAGAATACCAGTGGCTAACACGTAAAATCTCATCGTTAGCCTTAGGAATTCTGTCGGATAGTTGCTAATTGTATTGCCAACTTTGTGAGAGAAATGTTGACCTTGTCAAATGTCTGAGAACTTCTCCTTAGTTAGCCAATTTAAAACCAGTGTCCTCAACTACAAGCAACATTGACAGGAAGTTTTTTTTTTTGTTGGAACTACAATCTGTAAGGCTGTGTGCCCAAGATCTTCTCTGTGGTTTAGACATTCGTAAACGGTTCTTAGAAATCTAAGTCGTAAAATGTTTAAATGACTGCAGCCTAACAGAAAACTAGAAATTATTGACTACGTCAAGTACAATCCATATAGTATTTTTCTCAAATGCAACACTTGAAGTCATAAACCGAATTGCGTTTGAAGGGATTCAGTTATAGGTATTAATTCGGCTCTATGGTTGTCTATTGCTAACATTTGTTGGCGGTTTATCCAAATCCGATTATCGCTATCACACTCATCACGAAACGTGGTTTTGTTCAGTGGAATCCTCTGCACTGCCACCAAATTTAGGCCTTATAGGTGTCGTTTTCTCTGTTCTTAGAGGATGCAGTCCTGGGTAAAGTATTAAGTTTTCCTTTGAAAATAAACATGTGCTGTGGCGTAGGGATGCATTGCTGTTGGCATGGAAACAGCCATACACAGGACAACTTTCAGAAAAATGAACTTGTTAGTGAGACAGACTATTCCTACCTATCCAAGTTTGGTCATAGCAGTGTAGTGCTGCTTTTTCCGTGTTCACCAAAAAATAATTAAAAACTTCAGTCGAATTGTTTAGTCTTAATTTATGTTCAAAATCACTCTTACAGTAATCATTTCAAATAAAATATTTTAAACTTGATGTCGTAACTGAGATTCTCGTAGTGTTAAAAAAATATATCCTATTCTTGCCCTAATTAGGTCCTGAGTTAATAGAGAAGAACGATGAAATTATTTTCATCGATAGTTCTCGTCTCTGACTGTTTAACTCGTCATTGGTGGTATTATAATGTTACATCATTGGTCGCGCATGAGCATTTCGCTCACATGACTTCATTTTATGTTTTGGGACCTGCCTTACCGCTTTAAGGAGACACATTGATTTCCTTATTGCAAATGAAACATTTTTGTTCTTTTTTAATAAGTTTTGATATTATTTCCACAAAGTTTTAATATTATTTTTACATAAGTTTTAATATTATTTTCACATCAAAGTTTACTATCGTTTTTACTTAAGTTTTCTACAAAATGAAACTGTCTGTAGCACAAACCTGACTGTAAAATGCTTAGTTTTTTTGTCGGGCGTACTGATACATTATTATTAAATTATATAGTGTCAAAGGTTAGAAACAACAAATAATACACATTATATACGAAACAGCATACACATTGTATATCTTGGCAAACTCCATTATGATCATTTTCTAGTACAAAATTGACTAAAATTACAAAGTTTTGTTTTAAAGGCCTACTTGATATATCATCATGAATACATATTATACATTTGAAACATCGACAAATAAAATACACACCATGCAATTTACTTCACACACTATGTACATCTAAACTATCATTTATGAACATTCATAACATCATTTTTAGTACAAAACTAGCTTTAATTTAAATGAGTTTGGTTTTGAGGGCCTACTCGATACATAAACATGTTTGTAATACACTTAAAACGATGACAAATAAAAATATACATGCACTAAACTCTATGTAAGGTAACAAGATTTATGAACATTCAGAACATTTGAATATCGTATGCTCATTGCAAATAGGCTTGTTGCAAGAGGCACACGATCTAGTTGTTTTCTGTTTTTCTTTCGAGGACAGACTGAACAGATTCCTGGGACAGTTTTTCGTTTTGCTCCTGTTAGCGCTTCTCTACCAGCTGCCCTTGCTGCAGTTGTTCGCAAGGCTGGAGGCAAAGTAGTGACTGAGGCACGAGCCACGAGTTGTGGTTCCATTAGCTGCAAAGCTAAGTTCTTCAGAAACACGCGTCTTGGGAGTTTCCCCTCTGTATTTGCAGTGTATATTGTTTGGCCGTTTATCCCACCAATATTCAACAAAGAAAAAAATATTGTCAGAGGCCATCTACAGCTTACCCTTGACATAGAATATTCACCCTTCATTTCATCTACAACATCTGCTCCGCATTTCGTTAGATTATAGAATGTTATAATCTCAGGTTTTTCACAGCTCTTCCGAAATCTCATCAATTTTGTCGTCACTCTGAAATGTAGACAGAAGTAACACATTCTTGGTTTTTTTTTTTTTTTTTGGGGGGGGGGGGGGGGGTACATAAGATACTAATGTACCGGCAGATGAGAAAACAAACATGCTGCTTCGTTGTGGCCTTTCCTTTGTGTTCACAAATGAAGGAGGGATTTCCTTCTTATTTTTCCTCGGTGTACCAACAATCGTAGTGTTCTGTGCAAGAAGATCTCTTGCTAAGGGAACTGAGGTAAAATAACTATACATTGTAATATTTCTGCCTGTATTTATGACTGGGGCGGCAATACGCTTCACCACGCTACTTGCACTGTTGCCATACTTATGTGGCCCTTCAGGTTGTCTACCAGGGTAGAGTTCCAAATTTCTTGTGTATAATGTACGTAAGTCTACAATGGCATACACTTGTATTCCGTACTTAGCAGGTTTATTAGCTACGTACTGCTGGAACTTGCAACGTACTCGGAATGCTTCCAGCATTCCATCCACAGTTAGATATTCACTTACTTGATAATTTGCCACGCACTGGGTAACAAACTGCTCGAAAATGTTTCTTACAGGAGCTAGGTTGTCAGTGAGTTTCCTTGCATCCCTGTCATTTATGTTATCAAACCTGAGAGCACGCAAAATCAAGTAAAACCTTTTCATAGACATTACTGCTCTAAAAAATTCTGGTGCTGTGCCATCGTCACTGAAAAATTCTTCAATATTTAAATGCTGTTCTTTTTTCACACCTGCTAGATCGAGTAAACCCAACAAGGCACTCAGTTCAACAAATGTGATACTGCCACAATTTCTTTGACGCCCATAGTTCACGCGTATTTATTCTAAACAAATATTGGTACAGTCCACTACTTCTTGAATCATATTGCTTGGAAAAAATAATTTCCAACAGTCTAAGGCAGACAGAATTTTTTGCCACTTTCTTCACTCCTGGAAGATGGATCACAATATTATACTTTCTGGTTCGTACATTAGGACGAGGAGGATGAACTGACCACTCTGTTTCCTTATCTGCTCGTAAATACACAGGACTCATACCCAATGGAATACCCGCAGGTTCTTCATCTTCATTTTCACTAGCACAGGATTGCTGCTGTCACTAGCTATGTAAACTTTCTTCTTCGGCTTCACTGTCACTTCACTGTTTTCTTGGTGGAAAATTTGATCCATGCTTCCTGCTTGATTTTCACTGCTGCTATCTGCTTGATTCTGAGATAGTAATCTGTCCGGCAACCATGGTGGAACTTCTGTTATACAAAAGCAGCGAATAAACAGAATAAGTGGAAATTCAGGTAATGGAAATTATAAAGGAAAGAATTGAAAGCACATAAAATGATTTATATTATAATGTAGTGACTATACTTTTTTATGTTTACTCTGCCATACATACATTTTTTTTTCTTTCAAAATTGTAACTTATCCTGTCTCTCTTTTCTATCCAATTTAGTGTTTTAATCAGCTACTTTCAGTAACGAATCCCTGTTTCCATTTTTATTCAGACATACAGAATTATCAAAAGTAATCTCTAATGTTGTAAGATAAACCAGCAGTCTTCTGTAAAAATTGGTAATTTCTAATAGTATGAATGTTGCCCGCAAAAAACAAATTTTAAATTATTCAATCCAAATACCGAATAACAATAACGTACCAGTTCTGGATCATTCAGCAATTTGTTGAAGAGCCAAAGCCACGATTTTATTCCCACGATTCATTTTAATAAGTAACGCTAAGACTAATTTAAATAATACGACACAAACCTTATGAGAATATATTCCACTCGTAAGCAGAGCATTTTGTAAACCGAACAGTCGTCGCAAGTGTAACAGACACGAGTGGATGCTCTGTGAGCTAAATGCTTATCATGCAGGGTGCAAGACCTGTAAACGATATCTTATCTCAAGGCCAAGGATCAGTTACATCCGGCCAGCTGCCTAGCGACTGAACAAGGAAGATTCAAAAGTCAGCTGGATGGAAGGACACCCAGAAAAAAAAAAAAAGTGAGACAATATTTATGAAGAGTGAGCAAAATGCTCATAGCGTGACCAATGACGAGTTAATTCCAGGTAATTGCTGTAATCCCTCGCTTCTCGCATACTTTGATTTCCAGATGCTCCAAGAAACGCCGCGAGGTTTGTTAGCTAAAGGCTGTTCACGATAAATGAGCACTTTTGAAAGGCCTGCTTAAGTTCTGCGTGTATTTACGTTGTGTATTCCTCCGCCTTGTGTAACATTAGCATTACCATGAGTCTCATTATTTTATTCATGCGGCGATCAGGTGAAACTGTGTAAATATAAGAAAAGTATATATATATATAATATATGTAAATTCTGGTCATTTTTACACTTCGATGCATTAAAAATAAACCGAAAGCGAGATAAATAAATTAGGTTATCCAAATAATTACCTAACACTTTTTATTTGACGTTATGATATGGAGCTATTTTCCATTTATCATTACCAACTTCACTTGGCGCATGTCACTCGGTGCGCTCGTTAAAATATTTGCAGGCAGGGCAGCAGCTTTTCACTTATGTTGATTTCAAAAGTGCTCACTTTATATTGAACAGCCTCTAGTAAAAGGTTTGCCGCATTTCTTTGATTTTAACGTGGGCGGACCCTCCTGTGGTGGACAGCCCCTGCGAATCTGCGAACTTATCTTTGCTTTCATAAATGACTGGAGGTATTAACTCGAAACTACCGGCTGTCACGAACTTCTGGAAGTCTTGGAATTCCCCGCGTCTTCGGCAAACTCGCAGGCATTTTCTCCCGTAAATCGTGTTCTACATTTGTGGTATCTTCGGGAATTTAAATTTCCCTTTCCATTATTACTTATTCAACGTTCTGGCTTTTTGGCATTAGTAAAATCGCGAAACCACCACAAAGCGTTCAAGACCGCAGAAGCAAAACTATAGTCCATTCACGTTTACTTCACAATTTTATAAAGCTCTGCTAAAGTACTACGTTCGGGATATTCCTCTGCCTCGCGCAAACAAAACTTAACTGTGTTTAAAAAAATTATACCAGAGTGACAAAGCTCCTTCATTCGTGGGCACGCAATGTAATAGTATTTTGCCTAAGAACTATATCTTATTTGGCATTAAAGGCTGTTCACGATAAAGTGAGCACTTTTGAAATGAACCTTAGTAAAATGTCACTGCTTCTAAGTGACATATAGTTTAACGGGCTCACTGAGTGGCGTGCGTCCAGTAAAGTTGGTAACGATGGATGGAAAGTAGGTCCATATCTTAATGTTGCATAAAAAGTGCTAAGTAACCATTTGTAATAACTTAAATAATTAATTTTGTTTTCTACATTTTTTAATGCGTCTAAGTGTAAAAATAAGCAGATTTGCTAAAGTTTTACTTTTGTAATAATTTCACCTTTTCACTTGATCGACGCAACGTATGAATAAAGTGACGAGACCCAAGACAATATTAATTTTTTTTATAAGGCGGAAAACAAACAGCAAGCATACAGGTAGATCCTAAGCAGGGCTTTCAAAATAGTTTATTTTACTCTAAACTGCCTATACCAACTCACCTATTTTCTCACTGTTCTTATTCACATTTACTATAAATGAAATATCATAAATTGTAGATAAAATATAAATAATATTTCAATATAATTCAAACTTAACGTACTTTAATGTTAACACAAGTATAAAACGCTTGTGATACATGGCGTATATTGAAAAGAATCCTACACGTTATACAAGGGCTGATTTTTCAAAGGTTGAATAAAAAAATGTTGAGAAACTGCAAATAGACAATACGGCATGTACCACAAACGTCACCCACACACGCGCCAGCAAAACTATCTCACTGGCCAATATAATGGCGGAACGTCGTTTGCCAATCAGCGCTTGGGGAACAACTGGTCCGGCAGCAGTCCGATCAATACGGAATCTTCCACAACGTACACAAGCCAATCCGACGCAGAAAATTGCGCATCCAACAATCGATAGAGTATGTTTAATTCAAACGAACCGCAGTGCCTATTCGCTCACGCATGCTTTTATGTTCCGTGGAACTATATGCATTCTAACATAAATTATATTCTTCGGCTTGCCGGGGATTTATTCGCGCTGTATCGTGATCCGCGAGAGAATTCTGTTATGAACAGACCTTAGCTTAACCTCCTCGTATGAACCCGGCCATACACATTCAGATCAAACCAGGACGTCAGGAATTGCGTCAAGTATTGCAAAAGGGACAGCAACTATAAAACCCTTCCACCAACAAGAGAAAGAGGCCAGAAATGGTTAAACTCTAAACAACGAGCCGAAACATGTTTTATAGACAAAAATAAACCCCCTCAGTTATACGTACAATTTCAGCTACTCCCCTAGCCCCCTTCTTGTATGAATATGACCATATGCAGTATTTATAACACTTCACTGCCTCCGCCTCAGATGGCGGCTCGTGAAATTTCAAGAAAATATTCTTGTGCAACGTAGAAATTCGTTTTCTTCTGAAACTACTTCGAGTCGTCTTTGTGTAATCTTGCGAAATTTAAATGACCTTACCTTTCAGTCACAGGGGCCGCGGTGGCTGAGCGATTAGACAGCTCGTCTCCCACCAAGGCGAACCGGGTTCAATCCGCGGCCGGTTCACTCCGGATTTTCGCAAGTGGGAATCGTGCCGGGGATCTTCCGTTTCCACGTCGCCCTTTCGTTCCGGCGCTGCTCCATACTCACGCACTTCACCCTCATCGGCTCTCAAGACCTCGCTGTAAATAGCAACCCAAGTCTCTTCTATCTCTCTCTGTTTATATATATATATCTCTTTAAGCCACTGTAAAAATGTAACATTTCAGGCGATGCCAAGAACTAGTGTTGCGTCTGCAACCGGGCTTGTATCTGAATAGCTATAGTCCGTAGATCAAGCGATGGCCACACTGGCAGGCGAGAGGTTGTTGGGAGAACACGGACATAGAACATTTAGTGAACAGACGCGAAAGTGCGTGGCTACTAACCTGGCGTGCGCGTACATGTTCGTTGATTGGCAGCGCGAGTCTCTGGCACGGCCCTTGCGTCTGACTGGACACTGCATGCTGCGAAACATCCCCTATAGGCTGGTTGCCGGCTGGCAAATAAGTTACCCCACTCTGATTGGCAAACGGCATCATAACATGTTTCCGGCTGGGGACGCCAATTTTGGTGTCGTGTGAGGCTGTAGAACTGGGGAAGTCGAGTGATTTGGGCGGCTCTTAGCATCGAGAACCTATGAGTGTGAAGTGAGGTGAGTATGGAGCAGCACCGGAATGCAAGGGTGGGGGAAACGGGAGATCCCCGAGACAACCCGCCGGTCCCAAGTACGAAAATCCGGGGGCGACCCCGCCGGGAATCGAACCCGCTTCTCCTAGGCGAGAGGCGAGTAGTAAGACAACTAAACCACCCCGCGGCCCCTGTGAGACTGGAGTTTCGCAGTACAAGCGGCTATTTCACTTCTGTATTCTTGCGGGTTCTGTAACACGACATCCAGTTCCTTTACCCGTGGCTCGGTGCGTAAAGACATTCCCTTTGAGAAACTGATTCTTGAACCATGCTATTGTTCTAGGTAATGAATAGGAACCTTAAAACTTCCCGGCTATTTTTGGGCACAGCAAAGACTTCAAAAACTGAAAATTTTGATACATACACGATTTGCTCACACGATTTTTGGCATCTCCTGAAGTACTGCGAGCTAATGATAAATATACATCATCCTCTTAACTGTACAAACGAAAGAGAAGTTTGACCAGCAGGTGAATTTTTTCGGCGTCTGGGTACGAGTGTTTCACATCACTTCCGCTGAACTCAAAGCCTACAGTTCATTGGCTGTGACAACAAAACATGTGAGCTGTCAGCATAGCCCTCTCAGTAACACATAATCATTTCGTAGAAACACAATGTTAGACTTCAAAACACTGTATTTACTCGAGCAGAGGACATTTGCTCCCTGGCTGCTGCCACAGTTAGACCTCAGTATCCTGTTCGGCTCGCTAACACGGGATTAAGTCACCCGAGTGTTTAACGTGTGTTATTTGATTTAATTTCTGCATTTTTTTTTATATTGTACTAGTATCAGTATACGATTATATTGCGTATTGCGGCTATAGTCTACATATTCGTGGTTTATTCGCACTTTTTGAATCAAACCTTTGAGAAATCCCCCATGCCTGACTTGTTTGGTTCTTTCATAATTATGTACCGTATCACAAGCATTTTATATTTAATTTATGTTAAAATAAAAGTGACAGTTATTTTAAATTATTATTTAATATTTATTTATAATTTGTACATAAAGAATTTCAATTGTAAGGAAAATGAATAAATCAGTGAGCAAATAAGTGTGTTGGAGTAATGTCTAGTAAAAAAATTGTATGAATAAAAAATATTATTAGGCTGAGAGCCCATGAAGAGGCGCGTTGTCCCTTTGGTGCAATTTTCTGTATTAAGTTACGTTTCGCCTGAATGAGGCGGAGGAGTGCCCTGGAAGTATAATTTCAGCCCAGCTTCGCAAAAAGTTGGAAGTAAATTTGAAAGGACTGTAGTAAAAATGTGTTTATACACTTGACGTCAACACTTTGAGTGCGGTGCAGATTTGCTTTTAAAACAAGGTAGAAGTTGTTCCGCTTGTATTCACGACCGCATAACCATCTGTTCTGCTGGTCTCCGTATCCCCCACTTGCATCCGTCCTATTGGTTCACTCGACGCTGGACACACTTACTGTACAGTGCATTTTACTGGCCATTTTTCTGCAAAATTTGGGTTTGGCTGTGTTGGGGACACGGCCGTTTGTTTTGAGTGAGTACCTCAAAGTTGACGAGCTCGGACACCTTGATGTTTATTTTACGTTCCCGGCACCGCTTCACTCGATCGTATGGCGTTTTATGGGTATCACTGGATTGTTTTGAGATTCTCTTTCACACCGTATACGATTTCTGTATTTCGACTTGGTTTTTTGACGAGTGTAGGCCTAAATTGTGTTAAGTTTTCTTAATTTTTTACATTAAACTCATACAATATCACCATTACCACACCACAGAAATGTTTTTTGTACACGCAATCGATTGATCTTAACGAGAGCTTTCGATTGAAACTTTAAACTAGCTTCTTAGCTTCTCCTGGTCAAAAGTTATACTACGAGGAAGTTATGAGACTCAGCGAAAAGAACTCAATAAGTCGCTTCTCTCTCCCCCCCTTTTTTTTTTTTTCGCGCGCGATGCGTCGCAGTCCTCACTCAACGTAACATATTCTTTGATCCTTTGGTAATCGAGTGGTGAAATTGCATTTTGAATGTAGAGGATCGATTCGGAGCTGCAATGCCTAACTTGATCCACCGATTTTGTTATCATAGGGTTTTCTGGATTGCGTCCCACTATAGTTGCAAATTTAAAGACGTATTTTGGTCAAAATTATTTTGTACTTTTACAGGAAAAAATCTTGGAAACCCGGTTGCGAGGAAAATCCTTTGTAGAACTACAACCAGATTTATTGTAAAATATGCAATATACAGGTTGTGTATAAATTCCCATTACACATTGTAAGGGCGTGTAGTGGGGACCAAGACGGTTACGTTTTGCATAGGAACTTATGTGTGGAAACGGACCGTTTCCCCGAGACAAACAAAACACCACCATATAACATGTTGACCTCTCCCACGCCTGCAACATACTGTACGTTGTTTATCTTCTGGGCCCACTTACAAGAAGGGCTCGATGTGACGATCAGCGACTTCTTACACAAACACGGAACCTACGTACCATGTTCTGGTACACACGAGCACCAGTAACTGGACGTCCAAGATCCTCCCCAGCCGTAACCCGTGCCAGCAGTTCTTCCTCTGATCCCACGCGAAACGAATAGTTAATGAGCGTTAGCGCCACCTGCTTTTAACACTGTCATCTTAGTTCCCAGTTCACGGTGGTCCTCTCACACCATACCTGTATTTACAGTACACCCGACGTTCTTTTCATTGTACGTAAACTAGGTATGCGTGCCAGAAACACAGCATGTTTAGTTAATTTCTGCTTGATTGTAGACCGAAAAACCCGTTTGCGACCAATTTCCATTGCGTGTAAACTACGTACGTCCATACCGTATACTTACACGATTTATTTTACTGTGCGTAAACTATGCTGCACCCAAGAAAACAACTGTTTTAGTAAATGTGGTTTCCTTTAACACTCTAAATTCTAATCAGTGGGAAACCACTGATTTGCAGCGAAATTCAACTACTGTAATCAGTGAAAATGGCTCCGCTTAGAATCAGTGGAAAATCACTGATTGTTGCAGTGAAAAAATGTCACTGATTTAATAAGTGGTGGCCGAATGCAATGGCGAATTAAATATTGCTCTTATTAAGTGTAGGCAAATAATTACGTGAAACAAACATATTTAGGATAGTTTATTTATTATTTATATTGTGCAATTTGACGTAATTTAAAAAAGTAAAAAAGTAGTTTTGCCTGTGGCCGGGAATGAACTCGCGCACCCTTCGACTCTAGGCCGTTTCCTTGCCTTTTTTCTTGCCTTTGTTGTTGTAGTTTTACTTGACGAGGTCACGTTAGACCGACTTGTTGACAAATTCCCAGTGCGACAAGCGTACTGAAAGCCTGCCGCGTCGGAGGCATCGGGGCGCGAATCCGCGACTCTCCGACAAGTCGGCCACCCTAACCCTGAGCTATGACAGCAGGATATTCTGAGCTACCACACCAAATTGAAATTATGAGAGGACAATATATTTCTTATAGTTCCGCTGTGAAATAGTGTAGTTTGAAGTTGTATGCTCATATTTTTCGTGTTTGGTTTGATTGGTACCGTTGGGATTGTTAAAACGAATAATATATATGAGTGCACCCTCTTCATTACAGTAAATACAGTTTAAAACTTCAAACAGAGCGCTGTGGTGATTACATGGAATCGAAATGAAAGACGTAAAAACGGATCGAAAGGTTTTTTTTTTTTTTTTTTTTTTTTTTTTTTTTCATATTACCTCGTAAAATGGAATTTTGAAAAAAAGAGACACATTTTAGGAAGTATTTTGTGTTAGTTTTATTCGTTTATTCGTCGTTACTTCACTTGATACACGCTGTTTAACGGCCATTTTACACGCAGTTACACTGACACATGAAGTAAATTATAGTTATGGTATTAGGGTACAGCGGGGATATTTGGATAGCTTAGCAAAAAATCCCAAATTAAAAGTTTCTAATTAGCACAGAAGATTCATACAAGCACACAAATAGTGAATTGATTTGCCTTTTTATAGGAAAATAAATAATTGAAACCCAATGAAATTCTATTGCTGAAATGGAGCTATTAAAATTACCCTCCAGATTGAAAGTGAAGGAATTTTGAGTGGCTCTTTGGATTGGATGGTGCGTTAATACGGATAGCAGTGAATAAAATATATTATATTTGAAACAATTGTAATATTCAAACATTGTGAACGGGACAACAGTGGGCAAAACATGTGAACGTAAGCAGAATTACCCTTATGGCTTATTAAGATCCATCGTGGCGGTTACGCGTGAAATCCAGACGCTGATGCATTACTTTGTAAATGACCAGTGGTGGGAAGTATTATTGACAATTAATTATATTTATAAATTAGGGGTTTAGGGGTTGTAAGTATATATGGTAGAGATTAACTGTAAATGAGGGGTTTCATTCATGATGTGAGATACAAACAATACAATACTGTAAGAGTTACTGTAATGGGGAGCTACTCTAACAAATATGAAGTAATTACTATAATTCTGTAAATCTATGTTGGAAGTCCCCACCGGAAGCTGTATCTAGTTGTACGGATGACGTCGGGCGGACACACCCGTTGCTGCGATACGTCAGCGCGCCTCGCGTCGGCCCATATCGGCACGTTGTTTAACGTTTTGCCATAGCTGGCCTCTTACCCTGGTTGGTGGAGGGGGTGTATAACAACTGGCCCTAGTCGCACTGCTTCTATGCAAACCCTGGCGTCCTGATTGTACTTTGAAGATGGGAGGCCCGTGTTCAGAGTAGGTTGTACTGGTCCATTCATAACAAGCAGCACTTGTCAGACTAACTGCTTCTTTCATAGGTGAGCGAATTTATCATATTAAACGTGTTGGTACTTGTTTTTACTGGAGTGGTTGACTGCCGCGTGCTTTCCCCGTTGGTGTCCATTTTTATGCGCACGTGTTACGGGAACAAACCCGTTGCGTGTGTTAGCGCCGACGAATCACATCTTCTACACATTTTACCTCTCTTTGGCCTTCAGTACAAATCATCCAAACGCGATGGAGTAAAGTGGGCGTCGACGAAAAATAAAAGTCGGCACCCTCAAAATATTTCGCGTCGCCGAATGTGTGACTTTAAATGGTTTCCGGTGGAAGAATCACAATAAACTGTTTCAAAAGACCGAGAAAACCTTCTGTAAGGTACAAGTATAAACGACAGCTGATAGGATTTTCCTTTTTTTTTTTTTTTTTTTTTTCCCCGGGAAAAATAGAATCTTAGGTTAAAAGACGTCCCGCCGAGACGAAAAAATTATCTGCTTTGTGGGAGTCCATCTCGCGAGAGATATCAGGTTCTGTACTCTGCTCCCCCCTCGTAGAGCAGTTTTTCCCGTTGATATCGTATCTGGAAGAATTTTCCTGCTGAACAGGAAAGGAATAAAAGACCCGCATAAAGTTTAACGTGTGTTGCGACGGAAAAGAGGAAATAATTTACTGCCGTCTAGTGAAACTCGCAATAAGAAATTCTACCTATATGCATTGTTTTACGCAAGTGCCGACTTGTTAAAAAAAAAAAAAAAAATCGCCTCTTTAACATACATATGATTCCGATACTTCACTCCCATGTGAGTAAAATTAACTCATAATTCACGATTAAATTGGCGTGAAGATGATAGGCTAAAGGGCAGGTGAAATCATTTAATTAAATAATAATCCCAAACAATAAGGGATTCATGTTCTGATAATTACGTATAAAAATAGAATTGGAGATTTTTAAGCCATATGTAATACTCATTTGTTGTATTTGTAATTTAACGTTTGTAAATCTGCTAGAAATGTATGTTTCTCATATAATCACAATAACACTTCTACTAAAAAAAAAAGTAAGAATAATATCAGACTCAGATAAATCAGCTCATTTAAGCCGTTGTTTATTAAATAAAAATTAATGACTAATAAATCTGTATATTTACAGTGTATTATGCTATATGAAAAAAAGCATCAGTTAGAATGACAGTGTAGACTTGACATGTTCCTTATCACATACTATCGAAATCTTTGAATAATTATGATTTATTAAGCTTAAAACTTTATAATAAGTTGCTTTTAGAAGTATGAGATGTCTCTGAAAATAAATTTAACGAAAAATATATGATTGGTTATTCGCTGTACCTTTTCACTCTATACAGGGATATTTTGATTATTAAAGTGTCCAGCGTTAAATTCTTTTACAACTTTAGTGTTTGTCTGCAGATAATTTTATAATCAGTGATATTTTATTGTAAACATTGCATTTCGGGATTTCTTTGTATATTTTAAGCAGACTATAAATATTGACGTCCACTTCATGTAAATTTCTCAATCACAATAAAATCTAATCTAAACGATTTTGAGGATGAAAAGGTATTTAAAAAAAAATGGAATTCGGGAGGCGATGTTAGTGTATAGTTAAATACGGTAAAGCGAGCTTTTTTGAAAGCCCTCTCATCTGCAATAATAGTCAATAAATATATGTTAATTTAAGTTTATGAGTTAATATCCAAGTGCGGTGGTTTCTACACGCTGTTTATTACTTACATGGTAATATTCATCTTAAACGGTAATAAAAGGATAACAAATGGCTGCAGAAAAAGTTACTAAGGCTTCAAAAGTTCTCACTTTACTGCGAACAGCCTATAACATCAGAATAAGGCTCTTTCATATACCAGGACCAAAAGAAACATGTTTGTACTTGGCGCAGCTATTCATACGACTACAGAATGTACTCTACCTCCACGCGAGGGACTTTCCATATCGGATTTTATAGATCATTCACTGTTACTTACATCTTTTCTAAAGCCCTGCAAGAGCTCTACTTCCAGTTTAGTCGTCCTCCTCATACAAACAAAGATTAACCATGTCTAGAAAATTACACCGTATTCGTATGCTCTCTCAGTGTAATAATATTTTGCATAAGAAAAATATTTCTTTCTACGCATTACCAACGCACATATTGTATCCCTGTTGTAATTCATTTAAATTATAATTTAAATGGTACAATTCATAGATACAATGTAAGCAAAAGTTTAATTTAACCAGAAATAATCAATTCCATGTTAACACAAGTATAAAACTCTTGTGATACAAGACTTATTTAGTAAATAATCAATCATGTCATATTTTTGGTGATTTTTCAAACGTTTGATAAAAAAAGTGTAAAGAAACTGCGAATGTATAATATTATCTGGTTTGAAAAGTGTACAATTTTAAAACAAATTTCTGTGCAACGTACAATTGATAGGCCACTGTGCCTCAAAGGGTTATCCATGAGAAACAATCAGCGGTAGCTTATCGTCTGTCATACCAACATTTAAATACTATTTCCCGGTACAACAGGAGACATCAGAAATATGTTAGCAGACACACTTTTGGTGGACGTATGCTAATGTGGCAATAAATAACACGGGGTAGGTTAGTCCCTGCAAAATACATGTTAGCGTCACTTGAACGTCGGATGCAGCTTTCACCGGCTACGAATCGTATATAACGTGTTTCTATAACATGGCGAAAAACTTCGGCAATGTATTACTAACGAAAATATAAGACTAAAATGTTAAGTACAACTTTTCTCTTCAAGTGATTATTAAGGGAGCCATGCGCCCTGAAAAAATTCTCTGTCTTGTTGTTTGACTACAGGGTATACAACACAAATTCTATTTTGAACGTTTAACATGAATTATCTACCAAACGGTTCGCCTTGTGATTAGAACGTGTTGTTACAAAGTTTGATGCAAACATAGGTCACCAAAGGCTATTTCCAAAAGAAAAAAGGGTAATATTACCGACCGCGTTTTTAGAGGCGTAAGCTCTCCTTTATACAAAACACCATTAAACAATGTGTTGCTTAATAACAAGTGGTTTTTGGTATTTTCAACTAAACGCATTTTAAAACTAAAATTTTGAAGGCACATATCTTTCTTAATAATTACTTTAGAGGATAAGTTAAACATAGGCCTATAGCTTTGTCTCATATTTCAGTAAAGAATTGCCTGACTAAGTTTGTCCCCATGTTCTAGTAACTTGTATAAGACGAAAGACAGCGAAAAGGAGATACTCGTTTACGCTAAGTAAGTGAGCGAAGAGATATGGGCGGCTCTTAACAGCGAGATCTTGAGAGCTGATGAGGGTGATTTAGGTGAGAATGAATCAGCACCATAATGGAAAGACCGTGGGAAACGGGACATCCCCGAGAAAACCCGCCGACCAGCGGCGTCGTCTGGCACGATTCCCAAACGCGAAAATCCGGGATTGACCTGGCCGGGGATTGAACCCGGTTCGCCTTGGTGGGAGGCGGGCAGGCTAACCGTTTAGCCACCGCGGTCTCGTTTAGGGTAAGGGCACGCCTATAAATCCTTCTCAATGCATCAGTTCTATGGATAACAATTCCAAACGAGAAGTAATCTAGGTGACATTTCGTAAGACATGCTGGCACATTAATAAATATTGCTGGCTTTTACGTTAAATATTTAAAAAATAAACCTTCGTATTTAAATTTTTATTTTACAAAATTATATTGATTAAATAAACTTTTCCAAGCTTCTATGAAGTGCCAGTATTTTTGAGAAAGTTGCGTTGAATATTGCTTTTGTTTGAAACAATTACACTCAAAGCGTATGCACGAAGCAGAAGTTTACTTAATGTTGATCCCCCCATGTACATTCCGTGGCTGCAGGTTTGATAGGCAGAGTCCTCAAATATTTACAATAGTAAAAACATTTTCTTTTAAATTTGTTTTAAAATGAATACGTTTTAGCGACGTTTAATAACGAGTTTTCCTGCCGGGACGTACTTAGGAAAATTCTGCATACCCTGAGCACCGTAACCAAGCAACTTTCTTACTGTTGTTTTCTCGGAAACATATTTCATTCTACTACACTGATGAGGCGTTGCTTAGGAAGCGAAGCTACTTACCTCTTACCAAGGTTTCGAAAACTGAAATTCACGTTCGTTAACTGACCCGTAGTCCACGAAAATGTTACAAATTGCTTTTTACTGATGCTAACGAAACGTCGATGATTTCTGTACTTGGTAACGCGAAGCATCGTTTCCACATTGCTAGAATTAGCTGCGTCACGATTGCTGCGAAATTGAATGTAGGTATGTTTCTAGGATTTAATTAAAAATGCGACATCCCAGGCGATTAAGGATCGTGCCACTCCCAAACTTACTGTAGGGGCACTTCGACGCGGGTCACCAGAGAACAATCGAATTATCGAAATATTGACCGGTATCGCAAACTCGTCAAAAAAGATGGCGAATCTACTCGTCAGCAGTTGAGACGTCGGTCGTATTTCCGCCGGAAAAAAACCGGCATCAGGAAAGCTCGCTCGGCATCTCGTCCGCTGGCACTGTCGTCGAGTGACAAAACGAACCCATCAGCCCGTGCAATTGAAATGTCCAATGGTCCGGTTTTATTCCAGTTCTCGCGCCCAATTCGTGGAAGCAATCACCGAGACGGATCGCAGGTGCGACCGGAAATATTAAGCGGGCCATCCCAGAATCTCGATGAGTATTTTCTCGGTATTTTACAGGCACAGAGTTAAAAAAAAATGGTAATTGCCACTCAGAAATCGTTTGTAATTTCACAAATGTCTGTAAGAGGACCAAAGACCAAAATTATAGGCATATTATATATTTATACAGAGATATATATATTTTTATATATATTAAAATTATCACCCGTGAGCGTATTTGTCAGTTAGTAAGAAATATTAGTATCAAAATGTTTCTCTCTGTTGTATTTCTAATTTGTCATTTTTGGACATGAAAAATTCCCGGTTCGGCAAGTAGTAGGTCAGATTTTAAAAGTGTGTATATATATATAAATATATATAAATAAATAAATAAATATATATATATTGAACTCTCAATAAGAATTACGCTGTTATCCCTAAGGTATCTATATCTTGTAACATTAATATAAGGTCAATTAAACAGAAATAAATGTTTATAAAAATAAAGAGTTAATAATATCTTCATGTCACCCCAACCAAAAATAAAATTTTATTTAAAATAAATAAACTGAAATTTATAAATAAATATAAAATAAAGATCTATAGGGTTTTCTCGTCATATAAAAGAATTTAAGCATTTTAACTTAAAATTTAAATTTGATTTTAACTTATACTGAGACAATTAATATTTCGTCCAACCATTCACACATTCCTGGGATTAGATACCCTATTATTCTATATGTTAATTATTATAGAATATTCTCTTAAAAAAAAATCAAAATAAAACCACCTCTACTATATTCAACATTAAAACCTGAAACTAATTCAGATTCGCCTTCAGCAAAATCAAAGGGGGTTCGATTAGTATCAGCCAAAAAAGAAGAAAATAAACATAAACACAAAGGAAAAAAATTAAAAAATATACCAACAATAATACTGAAAAAAAATAAAAATCAAGTAAACAATATCTACCAGTAATAACAATAAAGTAAAGTAAAATTAAATATAAACTTACCTCATAAGAAATGTGCTTTGAGCAACAGACCTAAGTCCACCTAATAGTGAATAATTAGAATTAGAAGACCACCCCGCACACACACACACACACACACACACACACACACACACACACACACACACACATATATATATATATATATATATATATATATATATATATATATATATATATATATATATATATGTATATATATATATATATATATATATATATATATATATATATATATATATATATATATATATATATATATATATATATATATATATTATATACACACACACTCTGAATGGGCAGTAGACTACCAAAATGACTTTCAAAATCTGACCTACTACTTGCAGAACCGGGAATTTCTCATGTCCAAAAATGACAAACTAGAAATACTACGGAGAGAAATATTTTGTTACTGATATTTCTTACTAACTGAAAAATACGCTCACGGATGATAGCAATTTTAAAATATGAAATTTAATGCCCTAAACCAATTTAACTTCTGATTTAAATGCATATTTACTAATGAAACCCAATTTCACAAATTTCGTTGCCACAAAAATTTATTTACTGGATATTCCTTATTAAGTAAACTAATAGAAATAAAATGAAGACTACCCGAGTGTTTGAGTACGCAACCATTATCGTGGTAGGCAAAATTGAAACGTAAAAAATACATCATATCACCATGTTAATTTAAACACATTCGATTGTCAGTCGCTTGTTGGACCGTAATTCCTGGAAACTTTGTTTTTCTTTGTATCAAATATCAACCCTTGAAAATCAGCGTGTTTGGGTATTTAACCACGATTAAGTGCAAGCCTATAGAGTGACAAACATTTAGCGTCACACGAACTGCCATGTTAACCAAATTTGAGTCCGCTTCAGGAATCATTGCATCTACGAAGTATAAAATATCCCAAAATACACAGACATCAGTATCAAATTGCGCGGATTTTGAACGGCATCAGATCAGTTCGTACTTTGTATTGATGTGTCATTCTGGCAAAAAATTCTCTGTAAATAAACAGGCAGGAGCAAATCAGATTTGATTCGCTGAAACAACTATTCACGAGAAACATGTAACGAACGAAAAATAATTGTTGCTTATGAAGATCGTTATCGAGAATCATTACTAGAATAGCAAATCCAAGAAATACGGCGTGGATAACTCAGAAACGGCGATAAGCTATCTGATTGGCAGTTGGTGGACTCTACGTCTTCTGGTCGGCTTGATATGCGAGCGCGTGAATCAACCTTTTATTTCTATAATCACTTGCACCGAAAATGGAATAAGTCCGCAGGTGAAATGGAGCGCGAGTGAAGTACGATGAGATTTGAGTGCCTCTACACGGCGAGGTCTTGGAACCGATGAGGGTGAACCGACCCAGCAAACACAACCTGTCGGCAAAGTGTCGGCAAAATGTCGGCCCGATACCTGTAGTGTCAGCAACAGTCGTTTAAATGCCAGAAGATAGCCATCTGACAACGGCGAGATGTCTTTTTAGAGACAGATTACCACCCGTTACGATGAAGATAAAGGCCCGGTGTATTATTTGGGATAACAGATGCATATCACCGAAAATATACTGGGATGATATCGCAGAGCAACATGCTTTAAGCACCTCAAAAATATTTCTAAGGCGATTCCCATACAGCATCTTTGTCTTTTCGGTAAGCTGGCCAACATCTTATTTATTCCGGCACAGTAACGTTTTCGAGACAAGGCTCTTTATCACAATAAAGATATTTATCTGATGTGTTTTTACCGTTAAACTGTTGGAAAGTGTTTTGAATAGGTAAGATAGGTAATAGGTAAGGTACCTGTTAACGGCATGATGTGTTTTTGAGACTATATTTTAACCGTTAGCATGTTTTTTTCGTGATTGCTTGTGTTACGTGGTAGCCCATGGAATTTGTTGACTTCGAAATTTTTTCCATTTGTACAGTCATCCGACAGTTATATTAAAAACTAACAAAAACTGTTTTGTTTGATGGCCTCTGAAGAAATAATTTTTAAACAACACGTTTAAAATTATTAGTTATGTTGTCATGGATTTTATAAATTCCTTTATAATAATTTGTGTCATGATATATTTGAAATTTCTCGAGAGTCTGCACAACTCCCGCCGTGGTTTACAGGTTAGCATGCTGTACTGTCAATTCAAGGGTCTTAGGTTCGTATCACGCACTCGGCAAGGAAAAGATTTTAATACCATATAATATGCTGAGAAGTAAATGCAATGAATACATGCGGAGAGGAAGTATCAACTACTAAAATTTTAAACCGCAATGTTGTTGTTTTTCCATGGTTATACTGCTCATTTCTGGACATCATGCCGCTGCAGGCCCGGCAACGTAGCGACATCCAGACGTCGCAGGCCTGGCATCGTAACAATGTCCATACATCGCAGGCCCGGCATCGTAACGACACCCAGCCGCTGCAGGCCCAGTATTGTAATGACATCCAGCCATCGCAGGCCTGGCATTGTAACGACATCTAGCCTACGCAGTATCCGCATCGTAATGACATCCAGCCGTCGCAGGCCCGGCATCGTAGCGACATCCAACCTACGCAGTATCCGCATCGTAACGTCATCCAGCCGTCGCAGTATCCGCATCGTAACAACAGCCAGCCCTCGCAGGCCTGGCATCGTAGCGACATCTAGTCGCATGCCCGGCATTATAACGACACCAACCGTCACAGGCCCGGCATCGTAACTACAATCAGCTTCGCAGTTCCTGTATCATAGCGACATCCAGCATACGCAGTATCCGCATCGTAACAGAATCCAGCCGTCACAGACCCAGCATCGTAGCGACATCCAGCCGTCGCATTCCCGGTATCGCAACAACACCCAGCCGTCGCAGGCCCAGCATTGTAGCGGCATCCAAACGTCGCAGGCCCGACACTGGAGCCCAACATTTAGCCGCCAGTCCATATTTACATTGGGCCGCTTCCAGAATAAGACAGCGGGCCTGTATCGGCTGGCCGGAATTTATCGGCTAACTTTTACCGGCCCGATTCTGGTCCGTATTTTCCGTGTTTGCTGGGGAGCTTCATATGGAGAAACGCCGGAATGAAGGAGCTGGAGAAACGGGAGATCCCCGATTAAACTTACCGACCAGCTGCATCGTACGGAACGATTGCTACTTGCAAAAATCCGGGAGTGACCCCGTCTGGGATTGAACCCGGTTAGCTATGGCCACCGCGGCCAGATATGAGATGGGGAGAAGTAAGGTCACTTCACCCTGCACATTTAATCACAAATGTTGCTTTTACAAGCGGCAAATACTAACTCGAAATGCCAGTTCGTCATAAGAGTGTTTAAAGATCACCCTACCATCAGTTTCAACAACGTACATGTATTCCACCCATCGTCCACGCAGCTAAGTTTAAAGATATCCTGTGCGTTTGTATTTTCTTAATTGTCGAACACAGGTACACCCAGAAAAATATATTTTCGCGATAGTTCCGTATGTTGCGGAAATGTTTTACGAAAAATGCGATAACTCGCTGAAGCAATAAAATATATACTCGTATCACCCAAAAAATTAAATGACAATATGAATAACAGTATTATCTTTTTAAAAAATGTCGGTATTATGACACGTTTTCAAAGAAATCATAATACCATGTGCAAGTTTTCAGCTAATACCACGGCTTGCGTTACAATTTATTTGCTACTGACTGAGAGTATGCAAGAATACCATTTTGAAAATTGATTTTTTTTTTATGACAAACACTCGCCTCTTATTTAAGTATAAGAATATAGTCCGAAAACTCACAGAAAATTTGTACCAAGTCAAAAAAAATATATTTACATGGCATTAGAATATGAGAAAAAAAATTAAAATATTTACCTACATTATTTTTCTATAATTGAAAACTGTACATACTATGTGGTGTAGAATTTTGCCCAAGTTATTTCTTTTAACTTGTTTGTAAAGGGTTCAGAAAATTTTAAAATCAAGACGGGTAATACGTATGTTTATTTTCATGAATATTCATTATTACTTATCTACGCTTTCTCGCACCTGCTGAAAAATAATTGGCAATAACTGATTGACATGCTGGATTTGCTGTTATATTCGCTGTGTTTTAAGTAAAGTAGTTAACATTGATTTAACGAACACCTCAGTAGAATTAGTTGAAGGGAATGGTGTAGGAGAAAGTAATGCTTTTTGTTTGGTATTAAGACCATTTTTTTGTTACGGGTAATGATAATGCTAAGCAAATAATAATTACATATTTTATACTGAAGACAAAATGTTTTCTTAAAATGTATTTTTAAAACTAAAAGGATTTCTTTAACGAGGTTGGTAATTGTCCAAATATAATAATAAAAATACCCTGGTGTACAAAATTCTCTTGTTACGCTATAACTAATAAACGTATTGTATCAAAATTGATGTTATCAAAAAAATGTTTCATTCCCAGATTTCACAAAATTTGATTGAAATAGCTTCCATTTATGTGAATGATTTTTGAATTTTATAATGGAGTTTATAGTCCGTATGTGTCTGTTCAATAGCTTTTAGTAAAATTATTTAACAGGTGTTGTTTGGAAATTAATGTTATTTCATTGCGAACTTAATTGTGTCAAGCTGTGTAAATTTGCGATTACTGTTCCATGTGAATATATAATTTAATTATTTGAAAATTTCGTTGCTATTATTTTTTAAAGATAATTTCAGAACAGCAGATATTCAAATATTAGTGTAGGTTTTTAGTAGTTTTTTACCTGATTTGGCGGTAACGGTTTTTACATAGAGGTTATTTTTAGAAGTTATATAAGAGGGATTAAATATTTTTTTCTTAAAGGTAGGAAAAATAAATTAAAATATTATATTTAGTAAAGAAAAATACGAAGCAATTTGCAAAATAGCACTGACTACGTATTAACTGCGTAATTTAATATTTGGTGTCTAGAAATTTATATTTAAAATATACACTGCTAACTTACATTTGGAAATTTGAATTGGAAGCTATGCCAAGAATATATCAATCAAAAACTTATAAGGCTTCATTAAATAGATTCACTTCGGTAAGGAACATTTATGTTGAAATGATAGGTTATTTGTTATTTCATAACGTCTTATTTTCCTTGCCATGTTCTCAATTTTCTTGGAATGTTGACAGAATGAAGACAGAAGAAAGAATTAAATTTATAAGCTCTGTCTCAGAAACTATTTACTTTTCAAATTCATCAGAATTTTGTCGATGCAAACGGATTTTATTTGTGTTTCGCTGCAACAGTACAGGGAAGGGTTTTTATATTTTATTTATATAAGAATTAGTTAAGCGGATGTGATATGGTTTCAGAAGAGCAATTTCGTGATAATTAGTAAAGTCCTAAATAAAAATATTTTTTAACTTACCTTTACCTAAAATCTTTCCTATTTTTTGTTGCGCGGGCCAGACATGAGACAGGCCACTTGGTGTGAACATTTTTTCCAGTTTGTGACGGGCGACTGGGTAAAAACACTCTTCTAACTAGGGGTCGTGGCCACGTCGCGCATGCGCCCTCCAAACGTACTTACTGTGTCTGTTTGTTGAACTGTGCGCTGTACGGCCTGTCCCGCACGAACATTTCTCGCTCTCCGATGCGGCTTGAATCACTAATAAAATTGCACTGTGATGTTCTCGCCAGCTTCACGTCACTACATAAAACACTTTAAAATATTTGAGCTACGGGGAAAATAACTGCTCATGCCCGTGCCTATTTTTTTATATTTTTTCACATGCAGCAAACAACAAGAGGACGGAAGTCGAGGATATGTTGTAATTTTATTGGGTGTTTTAAAATTCACTGTGTCAGACCCCCTAAGGGAAATGGGTGTCCGCTGGGGCGGTCACCATAAATGGTAATGTCCTCTGCCATTGGCTGTGATTTGCTTGAACCCTCCCGGGAGTAATTGAAAGCCCTTACAATTACTTAGAAAAACGGTTTTCGAGCGGAAAATCAATTAGATTGGTAGCGCAAGAGGGTGGAGCGGTGTATCTAATGCCGGCTCGCGCTGGTCTCTGGGTAAATTCAGCCACCTCGTAGAGGCAAGCTTCTACCATGAGATAAGTAGCACTTTCATTGGACCACCAATGTAGACTTATAAAGCGAACAGGTCACTTACGTCACTTTGACGTTAAACAGGGGCCATGATGGCAGAAAAATAATTCAAAGTTTTAAATTTTCCTAATGTTGGCTTTTTAGCCAAAAAATTAAAATCCTGTTACCTTTAGTAACCACGTTTTAGTGGATACGTTGACAACGAGACGTAAAGTGGCGGTAACAACTAGAAGCCATGGGTAAACTTTTGCAACCACTTGTAAACATTTTGAAATACTTGTAAACTCTTGTACACGTTGGTAAACATTTGTAATCTTTTGTAAACACTTGCCAATAATCGTTGATTATTGTCTTAGCCTTTGGTTTCTAGTAGGAGCTACGCGAAACTCCTGGTTTTTATGTCATTTTTAAGAGAAACTGTATGAAGTTTAGGGCTTCTGCAAAAATCAGATTTATTAGCTGGAGTTAAGACTGGCATTGCTTAGCAGTTGCTCCCTTCCAGTTGGGATTGCGAGTAAATTAAGACCTAACTATTGTTTGATGATCTGTAATGTGATACATAAAGGGATCATTCCTGGTGTAGGAACTAAAAATTATGCTGTAATGTCGAGGGTTAATGTAGGTGCGACAGAAATATAGAAGCCATTTTGTAACCACGGTAATTTCGGGTCACCTGCTCAATATATTTTGTGATGGCCTTAAGCATGTTGTATTTATTTATTAACATAGCCAGTATGGAGCCTAAAAATAACCTGTATGAAAAATGTATAAGAACTAGCTGAATACCAGCGAAAGTATTGGTACCTGAATCTGGTTGCATTTTATTCTCTACTTTTGGAAACATGGGTTTTATGTAAATGTTTGTAAATATAAATTTGTTTTGCGTGGTAAAGGAAAATAATGTTACCCTCCAATATGAAATGTAAGAATGTTAACCAAAGAAGATTCCCAAGTGTAATAATTGTGAAATATGATTTAAAAGAAAAAAAAAAATTACTTAAAATAAAGAACATGCCCACACATCTTTGTTTCTATTTCAAATCTTTTCAAACATTCAACTTACCCTTACACTGTTCAGAAAAAATGGATTTTGCATGGCTTATGCCATTATTAGTATTCGGATGGGTTTTGCTAGGTTTTATGCAAATCCGGCCTTACCACGCCCTTGGTTTAGAACGCAACAAGATCAGAAATTGTTCTAATTATTCAATTTCTCTAATGTTTAAATAGTAAAATTTTAGGCAGGGTTACGAAGAAAAGTATTGAAAGAGGTGTTACATCATTTTGCGGGACATTAACATCAAGGATGGTGGAGATTAATACTTCTGTTATCTGGGAATCGATCCTCGCAGGAATGACACTTCTCTACGAAATTCGACGAATGAAAAAATATAAGCTCCACGCCCGCCCCTCACTATCACACCGAACACACAAACTGGAACTATTTTCCTTTACTGTGAACACTTATGAATAGAGACATAAAAAATTCGCGAGTTCAGTGACCTCCACGCTAGACTCTACAGGTTTATGCACAAATACGCCGATATCAACTGCACATTGGTTGTCTGCTGTCACAGTGGAAGGCGATAATTGTACACTGTTCTCCAGGAGGTTTCCAGCATCGTGTGGACCAATGGCTAAAGTTTAATAAACACATGTGTTTTGAATTCTAAGAGTGTCCCAAAATGAATCCGCGAATTCTACAGGTCTCTACTTATGAACCATGTTAAAAAAACAGGAAAAGTTAGCGAGTTCTGTTACCTACTGGCAGAGACACCTACGAAATTGGGGTTATTATTATTTGAATATTGCATTTACTTCAAACACGCATGCATTTGTACTTCTTTCGTCGTTGAACTACAATTTCCTCGACACGTAACGGACGGGTGCCGCTTTAAAGTGATGGAGAAATCTATTGGTCACTTGAGGCCCTATTCTGTAACATTTTGCTCTCTTGGTATAAATATATTTACGACGTTAATATATTTAAAATACGAAATAGTATTCTGTAACTCTAAATGTCACCATGACAGTCTTTCGAATACTTCGTAACTATATAAATAGCGATAGGCCAACAAATTTCCATTATGGACATGAGTGGAAATTAATTGGCCCATGTAGTGAGGTTAATTTAAGTTAATGTATTACAGAGAGAGAGAGAGAGAGAGAGAGAGAGAGACAGAGAGAGAGACAGACAGACATACAGACAAGCAGAGGAAATGTGTTAAAATACACCAAGGAGAAGAAATATTCGAATTTTTTATTTCTACAGAAATTTATGGTTGCTGGAAAACATTCAAGATAATATTTTATTTTTTGCTGGTGTTATCTTCTAATGCTACCTTTTAAAGTAACTACGATACATACAGCGGACTCGGCCACACACATTGTTTCCTTCTCATGATGCTGAAAGTGAACACAAACCTCCTGGAAACGCTGACCATAGAAACATAAACAATCATTTAAAATTCTGAAATATTTTATTGAGAAGTGTATTAAAATGCAAATGACGTTCATAGTAAAAATAAGTTCTATAAACTGACGTGATATGTAACAAAACACTCTGTAATAACCGAGAAAAGTGTGAGTATATATATATATATTATATATATATATATATAATATATATATATATATATAAATTCGGTACGCAGTCTATCGATTTCACAACAGTTAAAATTTTGACCTACTTACGTGACATAAAAAAACAGCCATAAAAAGTGCCTAACAAAATACCACACAAAGACAGTTACGTATAGGCTAATTGTTGTTTTAGCTTACTCCACCGTAAATAAGCTCACCGACAGTGAGTATTTTCAAGTAAGCTAAAGTCCGTAGTATCCCATGCTGCTGACACCATTGTACATGACCCAGCAAACATGGAAAATACGGGCCAGAATCCGGCCGGTAAAAGTTAGCCGATAAATTCCGGCCAGCCGATACAGGCCCGCTGTCTTATTCTGGAAGTGGCCCAATGTAAATATGGACTGGCGGCTAAATGTTGGGCTCCAGTGTCGGGCCTGCGACGTTTGGATGCCGCTACAATGCTGGGCCTGCGACGGCTGGGTGTTGTTGCGATACCGGGAATGCGACGGCTGGATGTCGCTACGATGCTGGGTCTGTGACGGCTGGTCGCAGCTACGATGCCGGGCCTTTGATGGCTGGATGTCGTTACAATGCCGGACCTGCGACGGCTGGATTTCGTTATGATGCTGGGCCTGCAGCGGTGTGATGTCCATAAATAATCAGTATAACAATGAAAAAAACCTTAACTTATCGATTAAAATTTTAGTGAAAGTTATTTCCTCTTTCAATATATTCATTTCATTCTCAACCTATTATATGAAATGAAAATCTCTTGCTTGTTGAGTGCGGGAATCGATTCGAAGGCCCTTGAATTGACAGTCCAGCATGCTACCCTATACACCACCAGGTATGTTTTGACACTCTCCAGTAATTAAAATATATCGTGACACAAATTATTATAAAGGAATTTATAAATTCCGTAACAATATAATAAACAATTTGAAAACACAGATTATTTAGAAACAATTTCTTCAGTGACTTACAAACAAAATAGTTTTTGTTAGTTTTTAATATATCTGTCGGATGGTTGAACCAATGAAAATAATTTCAAAGTCAACAAATGCTATGGTCGGTTACATGACACAGATATAAATACGAAAAAATATGCTAATGGTTAAAATACAGTCTCAAAAAGACATCATGCCTTTAACAGCTGGGTAACATCATGCCTATTCAAAACGCTTTCCAAAAGATTGGTGGGAACAGACATCATATTTATGTCTATATGCTGATAAAGAGCCTTGTCTCGAAAACGTTATCGGGCCGGAATAATTGAGATAATGGGCAGCTTACCGAAAATACAAAAATACTGTAGGGGAATCGGCCCAGAAACATTTTTAAGTTGCCCACAACATGTTTGCTCTGCGATATCATGTCGAAAAATTTCCTGTGATTACCATCTGTTATCCTAAAAAAATACAGCGTGTGATCGTCTTTATTCTAACGGCAAACATTCTGGTTCAAAAAAGACATCATGCCGCTAACAGTTAGCTAACATGTTGCCTATTCAAAAACATTCCGAAAGTTTTACGGCAAAAAGACATCATTTTTATATCTGTACAGTGATAAAAAGCCTTGTCTCGAAAATGTTACTGGGCCGAAATAAGTAAGATAATGTCCAGCTTACGGAAAAGACAAAGATGCTGTATGGAAATCGGCCCAGGACCATTTTTAAGATGTTTGCAACATGTTTGCTCTGCGATATCATATTGATATATTTTCGATAATATCCATCTGTTTTCTTAAAACATAAAGCAGGCCATTGTCTCTTTTCTAACCGCAAACATTTTCTTTCAAAAAAGATATCATGAGGTTAACAGCTAGCTATCATCTTGCCTATTCATAAACTTTCCAATAGCTTGTCGGCAAAAATACATCATATTCATATTTTCACTGTGATAAAAAACCCTTTTCTCGAGAATTTCACTGGGCCGAGATAAATAAGATAATGTCCAGCTTACCGAAAAGACAAAGATGCTGTATAGGAATCGGCCCAGAACCATTTTTAAGATTCTTGCAACATGCCTGCTCTGAGATATAATATATTTAATAAATGTGTGTATAAAATACATAAAACTATTCAATTCAAACAAACGTAAGATACATTTAAGTTAACGTATTTGTAAAAATCTTGTGACTCATTACATATTAAGGATACTACCAGACACGTCATACTTGGCATGAAGTAATTTTTTAAGGTTCGATTAAATACTGTGAACTGACCATAGCACAATTTGGCTATGAATTTCGGACGGGCAGTTCAATGCACCGCCCACCCTGCATCTCACAGCCATATTGTTCGGTCTCTTTCAAATTCCGTCAGGTGTTCGTATGACTCTCGTGCGACTTCCGGGCATGGTTACATCGCATTACTAATTCCTGGCAGGCATTTTTATCCACACAACACGAAGAGCGACGGGAGAGGCCGCATACGTTATATGTGCTGCGCCAGTGCACGAAAGTCATCCTTACCAACCTTCACAGTTACCGACTGGTTTTACAGATTGCGCCAATTTTTATACCATTGAGTGTATTTGTACTTGGCAATAAAGGGAGACGTTGACAATAAAAATCGAGAAAATGTTATTAGTTCTACCATTCCTGACACACATCACGTTAATCTACTAAAATCCATTGTAAAATCGAACAAAGAAATAAGCATGGGGAGTGAAATCTTTTTATCGTTTTACTGAAAAATTTTGCCAACAAAGTTTTTCCCTGTAACGTGGTATTTTTAATAACGTTTTTAATAACGTTTCTAAAGTGAACATTTAAAATGAGTTAGTTATCTCCACGTATAATATACACGTGAAATACACAGTAGTTGCTTGTCAAAATACTACATTAGCTTTCCATGTTCCGGAGCAATATGTTGTCAAATTTCCTCTAAACTTCTTTAATTCTCTACAAATAACACTTGGCAACACGTTCACGTACGAGGAAGCTGGATTGGTGATCGTTGGGTGTCTGACGTACAACGTAAAAAATAATGGGAAAATTACTTGACATGTGTAAGGTAATATTCGCAAACTTTTGGGGGAAACACAGTTTTCCTTACAAGTAAGGTAAAATTACCGTTCTCTGGAGTAAAATTCACGTATGTACGTGGTAGTGGAAAATCCCATACATGGATGGGAAAATCACCTTACGACGCGTGTATCTCTTCAGTATTCTCAACAGCTAAGTGGGAGTACGGTCGGAAGAAGTAATCATGTAACACACTAATATTCCCTGACATTGTTACGCTGTCGTCCTGGTGTAGTGGGTAGTGTCTCATCCTGTCGCGATAGAGGACCGTGGTTCGTGGCCAGCCACCAGAAAGTGTCGAGAACTTTAATGTTGAGGTTTAGGTTGCTCTTCGTCAGTGAATTCAGGTAATAAAAAACTCAACACTTGATAAAACGACGCGAAGTTTAAAAATATAATTTTATTATATAATTTAGTTAATTTTCCTTTACTTGTATGGGATATTCCCCCACTTTTGTCAGGTACTTTTACCGCACGATTAGGAAATAGTACATTACTAGTTATTTAAATTAACTTCACATCGAACAGGCAATTTTATCTTACATGTATAGGTCATTTGTTTCCTTTACATATAAGGGAAATTTACCTCAAAATTTTTTTAAAGTGTACGGCAAGGCATAATTTACAAGCACGATTCGAAAACCTTGTGGCTCGTAGCCCATAAAAAAAATGATTTTATAGAAAAGTACTGAATTTTTATGCTATGGGGAGTCATATTATGGTATTAAAACGAAACGTTCCCGTTCGAATAACACAAGTGCTCGTCAACAATTTCACTTCCACATTATTTTCTGGATTTTGTGTTGCAAAATCAGAACTTTTTTTTTATGTGTGCTGTACTCAAGCTGGTAAAGATCTTGTTTCGTTATCCCAACCGCTATGATGTAGGCATACGGTCAATTCGCGGTTTCTTCGCACTTTTTGAATCAAACCTTTGAAAAATCACCCCATGTGTACTGCATTTAGTTATTTTCTTAATATGCCATATATCATAGTCGTTTTACACATCTGCTAACATAACATTATCTTATTTTTCGTTAAATTGAAGCCTGGACAATATTTTACTTATTAATTATTATGTTTTATTTTTATTAAACATTTATAAGAACAGTGAAAAAAACACGTTTCTTAGTAACGCCTAGTAAGAAATAGTGCAAAAGTGGAACTTTTGCAGGGCTTAAGAAAAGTGCGAAGTAACCGTAAATGGAATATAGTGTTCAGTAATCAGTGATTTGAGACAGCTGCAGTGGACCTCTCGGTCTTGTATTTTGTATTTTAACGCAGAGATCTTAGCCTTGCGGCCGTCCCGCGCTTCGGCCTCCCAATCGGCGGGGGAGAGGAATCAGGTCCTCTCGACGCAAGGAGGCCAACATTAATGCGGCCGTTGGCCAGGCCCAAAGCCCAAACCTGGCACGTCCGCACATCCTCGCCCCCTCTACCCCAGAGGTTCTGAGATCCTCGCCCTCAGAAACCGAGGGTGTGGTCTGGCCGGGGTTCTATCCATACGCCTAGTGCCTTTCCAGGGTACAACCGGAGCAGGTTGCCGCTCACCGCCTGGTTTGTCGAAGAGAGTGGGAATCTCTCCAGACCTCCTCCAGAATACGGAGTCAACCAATCCTTAACGAGTTTGCACCCTAAGGGGAAACACCGATTATGTATTGAGTGCATGTCTTTAGTTTGCAACGGAAACTTAAGCGATTGATACGAAAGAATAAAATAAGTTTTTACTACCGAGAAGAACAGTTATAAACGAGACCAACGTCCATTTTTTTTGCGGTAAATTACTAGTAATTTATGAAATAGCATGTAAATGTGCATAGGAAGTTTTCAACTTTAGAGACTGTCCTGGAAACGTGCGTATATTTAATATTATTTGTATGCGTTGTAATAACAAATAGGATTATGAACTTTGTAGGTTTTATATCTTATTGAAAATTCAGAAACAAAGCTATAAAGCCCATTCTACAATAGACGTATTTGTAAGCGAAAGGACGCGGAACACGTAAAAGAAAGGAATTGAAAAATTGGGATTAATTTTACATTATACAACACACTCACACGCACCCCATCTCACAAATGGTTATATTGTTTAACATTGTAATTAGTACTGCCAAGCCGCCCGCACGTGTTAATCAAAACAAAAACAAAAACAGACACAGAAAATCCGTGCCATGTTTTCTTGCCAACCACAAGAGCCACGAAAACGAAGTTTGTCAACCTAAATGTTCGATTCCTGTCGTCTGCACTGGTTTGCAGACACGGAAGAGTTGAGAGTTGACCAACTTCCGCCCGTTCTTCCGTACGTAGCCGTGTGCGCATGCGTAACGCTGGAGATTGAACATGGGGTGCATTACGCTGTCCGCGTCCATGCTATAGGCCATGCACGGTAAAATGAGCACTTTTGAAAGCCCTGCTTAAGATCTACTTGTATGTACATTGTTTATTATTCCGTCTTATGTAAAATCAACATTGTCCTGGGCCTCATCACTTTATTAATGCTTCGGTCAAGTGAAACTGTGGAATTATTAAGAAAGTAAATACTTTACAAATCTGTTCATTTTTACACTTCGATGCATTAAAAAACACAGAAAGCCAAAAAATAATAATTTAAGTTATCAGAAATGTCTGCCTAACACTTTTTATTCGACGTTAACATACGGAACTACTTCCCATCCATCGTTAACAACTTGACTGGGCGAATGTCACTCAGTGCGCCCGTTAAAACATATGCAGATAATGGCAGTGTCTTTTTCTAAGGTTGATTTGGAAAGTGCTCACTTTATCGTGAACAACCTTTAAGTATCCGTGACCCTGACACCGCAGGACGGGCCTGAAATCTGTTTCTCCGCGTTTTTCGTCATGTTATTATACAAGGCGTATCCGCAACAGATTTCAGTAGCTAGTAGCGCCATCGCGTGGGCAGCCAAGTAACTGACGTACAACAAACGCTCTGTTCTCCCTCTCGCCGCCTTAGTTGCACTGCTGTCACGGACAGTGATGTTAGAAGTACCATTTCCATAGTACCTGTACCATAACTAGACCTTGTGTACCCTGTACAATGACGAGGTCGTCACGGTACACAAATGTACCATATCTGACTGCAGTAAAAATATACAGAAAATTACTCTAAAGTATAAGAAAATATGTTCAGTTTGTAACGCTTATTTTAAGTCGAAAGCCAAACTTCTATGATTTATCTGCGAATTAGAGGATGGATTTCATTTTTATTTGATACCAGTATTGCAACTTTCAAACAACTGGTGTGTTATGAAAATAAAACAAATATAAAATTGTGATTTTACGCATATGTTAGAAGAAATTTACCATAATTTTGTGCCAGTGTACCATTATTTTGAATGCCCCGTGACATGACAGATCACTGACGATGTTAACCTCCCTTGTAACGGATTCGTTTGGGCCTTTAAGAAAGAGGAAAGCGCCAGGTGGCGTACACCGAGCGGGTGAGTGAAGAGAATTGGGTGGGTCTGAACATCGAGGTCTTGAGAGCCAATGAGGTTTATTGAGGTGAGTACGGAGCAGCGCCGGAATGAAAGGGCGGAAGAAACAGGAAATCCTAGAGAAAGCCCGAAGACAACCGCCATCCGGAGTGAACCGGTAAGAGATTGAATCCGAATAACCTTGGTGAGAGGCGAGCAGGCTACCCGCTCAGCCTCCGCGGCCCCTGCGTACATCAAATAAGGCCGGACTGGACGTATAATTAAGGAAAAATGTGGCAAGTTTGATGGCGATAGAAAATTGGAGTGATTGATGTTAACAGGGGGGGGGGGGCATCATTTAACGACAACTTTATAAACTGAAACTTCTGTTGAAGAAAACCAATTGATATTCGTTGAATACAGTAGACAACGCATTTAATAATATAAACTTATATTTATTACAAGGTTAAATAAGACAAACTATTTTGTAAGCAATTACGGTGAGTAATAGATAGAAATTGCCAGCTCACGTTTTTCTTTACGTCTTTTATTGTTAATTGATTACTTATCGTAGAACTTTGCTCTAAGAATGGGCAAATCCCGTATAAACAACTTTCTGGTAAAAAAAAAAATTCTAATTGTGTATATTACTGTGCAGATGGTGGCGTAAAAATGTTTCACTACGAGAGTCGAAAATGAGAAAGTTAATAAAATTTTTTACAAAGCATTCAATTTCCTTACTGACTGCTCATGATAAAGAGAGCACTTTTCAGGCCTTAGTTGCTTTTTCCTTTCAGCCATTTCTTTTATCATTTAACCACCTTTTTAACGTGAATTCGTCTTTAAATTTGCAACCATAGTGGGCGGTAATCCAGAAAATCAGATGATAACAAAATCGGGGGATCGAGTTCGGCTTTGCATCTCTGATCTTATCACCTACATTCAAAATTCAATTACACCACTCGACTGCCAAAGGATCAAAGAATATATTACGTTGAGTGATGACTGCGAAGCATCGCGTGCGGGGGAAAAAAAAAAGGTAAGGAGGGACGCAATTTTGAGTTCGTTTCGCCACGTCTCATAAATTCCGCGTAGTATAAAATTTGACTAGGATAAGTTACGACGCTCGTTTAGGTTTCAATCGTCAGCTCTCGTCAAGATCAATCGATTGCGCGTATAAAAAACATTTGAATGTTGTGGTTATGGTGAAATTGTATGCGTTTATTGTAAAAATTAAAAAAAAACTTTAACACAATACTCGTCAAAAAACCAAGTCGAAATACAGAAATCGTATACGGTTGGAAATAGCATCTCAAAAGCAATCCATTGAAACCCATAGCACGTCATATGATCTAGAGAAGCGGCGCCGGTAATTTAAAATAAACATCAAGGCGTCCGAACCCGTCAATGTAGACGTATTCACGCAAAACAATCGGCCGTGTCCCCAACAAGGCCACACCCCAAGTTTAAATAACTTTTGACATGTAAGTAATAAACACAGTGTGAGTATTCCACTGCACTCGGAAATTAAAATCTAAGGCACGTGAGAGGGCTTTCAAAAGTGCTCACTTTACCGTGAATAGTCTTTACACGAAGCGGGGCCGCGGTGGCTGAGTGGTTAGCCTGCTCGCCTCTTACCTAGACGAACTGCCGGCTCACAGGATTTTCGAGAGTGGGAATCATGCTGGAGTATGCCGCTGGTCGGCGGGTCTTCTCGGAGATCTCCCGTTTCCCCCACCCTTCCATTCCGGCGCCGCTCCGTGCTCACCTCAATCACTCTCATCGGATCCTAACACCTCGCTTTTAACAGCCGTCCAAATCTCTTCACGTCACATTACACGAAACAATGTTCGTAAGTTCAAAATGCGAAGTGGGTGCTTTTTAACCTTAAGGTGGCCGTCATGAATCCTCTCCTTTTCATAAGATTTTTTTTCCGACTTTCATAAAATATGTTTAGAGAAGCGAAGATCCTCTGTATGGGAAGATTTGCACCAACGCATCTATCAGGTAATTAGGGAATCTATATAATCGATTGTTATGATTCCTAGCGTATGACACCTAAAACAAAATGGCTTCTTGGCGTTGTAACCAACCTCTAAATTGCAAATTCGTTATTACGATGTCTCCTGCCTTTGACACCCCTTTTTAGTGGTTCTTTGGTCAACATGACGGTGTCAATTTTTGGTAAACTTTACTCTATGGAAAGAGTGATTGCTAGCGTTAAGGTCACTGGTTTATAGGCTATTCACGTTTAAGGCCCTGCTAAAATTTTCCATTCACTTAATTTCTATCTTTCCGCCAATTTTTAATATAAACATTCCAACATGACTAATAAACACCGTGTATACATTTCACTATTCTGAAAAGTTACCGTCTGAGGCTGCAAATAATTATATTTATTAGGGATTAATGCATTTAAAAGGACCATAAAAAGTGCACACTTTACCGTGAATGACCTATACAAAATTGTATAGCAGTAAGCAGTAGGGTTTGGAACTGAACAGTAAACTGACAAGAATTTAGTATAGTAAACAGCTATTTTTTTTCTATTTTTTGTGCTGATACAAACGGTTGCGAAAACCATAGTTAAATTAAATAAACGCATACTCTATTTAAATTTCAAACAACGTATTTTAAGTTGCGTTTTTATTGTACCATTGATTTTAGATAAGTTGCAGCTCACTTCCAAGCCCTACTACTAACCGCCTAAGTTTTCAGTTGTATAAACCTCTTTATATGCATCAACTTGTGTACGCAGGAAAACTCTTTATTAAAATGCGGGGAAGATCAGTTAATGCCTTTCTCATTATGTACTTTAATTATTTATTCTCAGTGCATTTACCACGGACAAATTCCCGGAAATTTCGCAGATTCTTTTGGCAAAATGTTAGACACCACAATACTTCATTTAGGTACTCGAGCCTCAGCTATAGTCTGTTCGCGGTTACCTCACATTCTTTAATCATACCCTTGAAAAATCACTTAATTTATTATGTGTTTGTTTCAATCCTAAATTTAATATATCACAAACGTTTTATACTTTGGTGGACATTAAACTATCTTATTTTTTATTTAATTGAACTCTAACTTATATATTATATAAATTACAATATATTATTTGTAAATAATAATATGAACCAAAGCAGGAAGAAAATAGGTGTGTTGGTAATGCCTATAGCCTGTTCATGATCAAGTGAGCACTATTGAAATAAACCTTAAAAAAAAGTCACTACCCCTGAACACACATATTTTAATGGGCGCACTGAATTACATTTGCCCAGTAAAGTTGGTAAGCCAAAGGGAAAGTAGTTCCATATCTTAATGTCGAATAAAAAGTTTTAGGTAACCATTTGTAATAACTTAAATTATTTTTTTCGCTTTCTGTTTTTTAATGCATCGAAGTCTCAAAATGAGCAGATTTGTATAAAATTGACATTACTAAAATGTTCACACCTTTACTTGACCGACGCATGAATAAAGTGATGAGTCCCACGGCAATGTTAATGTTATATAAAGCGGAAGAACACATAACATGCATACAAGTAGATCTTAAGCAGTGCTTTCAAAAGTGATAATTTTAGCATGAACGGCCTATCGTAAGAAATAGTTCTCATACATAGTATAATTAAAGTTAGTGCCCACGAATACGGTAAGATGTCCATTTGGTGAAATTTACTCGTTTTAGTTAAGCTCTGATTGCATGGGGCTAGGAATATCCTGCAAGTAGAACTTTAGAAGGGCTTCAGAAAAGTTGGGAGAAAACTTGAATGGATCAACCTATGTTGCTTCAGTTTTACGATTAGTAAAGTTGGCAAAGTATTCGGTTTCCATGTTCTTGCAAGTTTCGTTAATGGCCTAAAGTCGCCCAAGACTTATCAAACAAAAAAAATAAATAAATAAATTCCGAAGTCTGTCTTTTCCTAAATCGAATTCGCGAAGTTTGCTTATCTGCTAGTCTGTAATCATGGACTTACCGTGTTTCTTTTGTCATTCTGGAAATGATTTTGCGAAGTATAACCTCCAACTTTGACTTTATTTCGTATTAATGAGGTTGCTGTTTAAGGCCATTGGTGCATTAAAGCAATAGATTTGTATAATTTTTTCATAACTTGTTTCACAGCAGAGTTTTAAAACTTTTTGGCTCGTCAAGACGTAAATAACTACTTTTAGCACCTTCTCACGTTGTTCGATATTAACTACCGTCGTTATTCTCGGAGCACTGATATAAGAAAGGAAAGAATTTTTGTTTTCTTAACTGCAATCAGTGCCTCGAGAATTATGACAGCAGTGAATATCTAACAAAGTAAGAAGGTGCTGAAAGTTATTTTCTTCTGGACGATCCTAAAAATTTGAAAAAAAAAATGCGTTATTGAAAAATTATATAAATATACTGCTTTAATGCACCAATGGCCTTAAGATCTTGTAATATTTCTAGCAAGAAAGAAGCCGTTTTAATTACTTTATTCACGAAGAAAATACTTTTTTCAAAATATTGAGTTTTATTTTGGAGAAGTTCTTTGTGCGAAACTAATAAAGACGGGCCTCACTTCTGAGCGTCGTATAAAGGAGAAGCTGTATTCTTCTCTCAGACGGAGTGGATCGACCAGGTTTTGTTTGGCGCTGTGGGCACTGGAGAGTAATAAAAGAATGGAAGCAGTGGCAGAAAAAAAAAATTCACTCTACATTTACTTCTTTGTGCGCAGGGAACTTCAGACAAAAAAATGACTGGAAAATTATTTTCATTTGTGGACTCTAGCGAATGCTGGAAATCTTTCATTCTTGTTATGAAACTCGTGTACCTGCAGTTCGAATGATTCCCTGATTGTTGGAAGCGTAAAGCGATGTAGTAAAATAAATGAGTGAAATGTCGTGTACATAAACTCAAAGAGCTGATGAGTAATCACACATTCTCTGTGATGCTTCTGTTTTCGGGCGCGCTTTTGGAAGTTAAAAACAGCACACATATTAAAAACGTATTTCATTTCATTTCCATCCGAGTGGCTGGAAAACTAATTAGCATAAAAATAAAGGAAATAGTAACGGACTTCTAAGTCTCGCGCATATAGAATTGAAACCTCTAACTAAAGCATCGCCGATTTGAATCTGCTTAGCCTCGAACCTAGAATAAACCTACCTTAAATGTAGTTTTAATACTCACAACCCCTACCATTTACCTGCAAGGGCTTATTAAGAGGGAAAAAGGAAACTAAAATTCTTGGGCGATCAAAATAAAATCGTTCAAACGCTGTTAACTAACAGACTTACAACCTTACTGTTCGAGTTGTGTTAGGCGACACAGGTTTACAGCCATAATTATTACTTACTTGGATCTAAACGAGGAACTTGTACGCTATGAACATCCAGCGGTTGAGTAACAGCGAGATAACGTACCACTAATAGGCAGCCCATTTCCCTAGAAATCTGTTGTTTCTCTCAAAATGCAAACTCTCAAACGTCTGCAGTCCCTGGTTTTCTTTTAAATGTGCGCACACGAGAGGTTCCTTCATTAGCATAACCTGAAGCAGTGAGCTGACTGGGGAAAGCTAACTAACCTGCCTTTTAGAAAATATCCCCTAGAGCTAAGTGCCAGCAATGTGTACTAGAGTTTGAGCTTAATTATCTACTGGTATACAATATTGTACTTTACCAGCGAAAACTTTTAATGAATCCGACAGTATGTCTTTGCAAAGTTACGTATCAGATACACCAAGATATGGCAGCAGTTGCAATGGCTCCAGTTTCGCAAGGATTTTTTTTTTTCATGAACGTTAACTTAATGCCTTTCACATCTAAAGAACCTCTTTATGGCAAAACTTATAATGAAACAATGAATGAACAATCCAAACTTATATTATTAATTTAAAATTTCTCCTCACGTAAAACAATTCCAATATGGTAAAAAACGACTGTAGATGTTAAGCAGACAAATGTTTTGCTAGTAGGCCTGCCTATATGGTGGACGTACGCCATAATAGATAAGAATATTTAAATCACAGATGGAAGACATTTTAAGGTCAACTGGAACTAACACGAGGACATCGTAAAATATCAAATTACCTCTCAGTAATTCTCGACAGATTTATATTTTCTATAATATGTTGTAACAAGTTGCTAAAAGAAATCGATTTAAAAAAAAATGATTTGTGTAAGATGTTTGTATAGATTTTTTAAAATGTAAATATTGCTCTCCCAAACTGCGCGTTTGTTTTTCTTCTCGTTAAGCTTAAAATTTAAATTGTGCAAAATTACTCAGCGAAATTTTTCTCGTTAGAGACCTTTCTTATTAAAACGTAGTGTTAAAGACAATTTATATAATTGCAATAATTTACTAATAGGCTATTTTTTTATTATTGATCAATTAAAGTTGATATTTATTAGATTGATACAGCGTTAAAAGAGAAGAGATGACAGAAAACCGCGAACTTTTTTGAGCCAACATATCCTCTAAAACACTCTAATATTAGTTATTCTTTCATTTTTGGGTGAATGATGTTTAGACGCAGCTAAGTTGTTAGCAGACCAATCATGAATGTTCTGCCTCATAGTATCAGAATCCTCCTATGCCCAGTGAAATGGGGTAGTAGCTTTATACGTGCATAACGGCCAATAAGGAAAGAAAACTGTCGAAAATGTGTAAAATAGGTTGAATGTTAGTTATTTATATAAATGAAAAATGTGGTTATTTTACGTTTCTTGGAAAAAGGGCTTGATGTTTTATTATAGTTAATTCGCTTAAGTTGTTAAATGGTTATATATTTGAAGTTCTAATATTAAAGTTTAAATTCACAGAACAACCGCAACCACTGGGTTATTTGACGAAGTTAGAAAATGTTATGATATATCAACTTATTTCACTACTTAAATAAAAACGAAACTGTAAATCTTGAGTGGCTTTCCCTCAGGAAATATCATTGGAACTTGAACCCCGGAATGAAATGCGTGTTACAAACAACACAGTTGTGTGAAGCGAGCCTGAATGTGTTAATCTGAATGGAGTGCAAATGCCTCTTCTCTAAACCGCCAGATCATTTGGAATCCAGAACAAAGCTGCAGTTGGTGTGAATTACGCGTATCCTATTCTTTTCTGCTATACGCTGTAATGCATTACAGTGATGCAGGAACAGTAGCCAGGAAATGTCATCACGTACTCGTAAATCTTCAATGTGGACCATCAACTGCAAGAATAATAGCAGTAATGTGAGCACTTTTGAAAACGCTTTCATTTGTAATAATAGTCAACAAATATATTTTTATTTTAACTTTAGACTTTAAATTCCGAGTGCTGTGGAATATGCACAATGTGTTTATTACATACACGGCGATATTAATTTAAAAAGGCGGTTAAAGGATTAAAAAATAGCTGAAAGGAGAAAGAAACTATGGCCTTAAAAGTTCTCACTTTACCGTGAACGACCTGTATTTACTGTGGTGTTTTACCCGGTAACTAATACGAGTAATGCACCCAATAACAATGTTTAACTTTGCTACTGATTTGACTGACCAGCATAAAGCAGTGGATCTCTCCTTCAAATAATGTGAGTATTGCTATCAATACGCGTGGTTTTTGTGACTACCAGATGGCTTACATTCTAAGCCCGAATTAGTGATATCAGCCAGTGAAATCAAGCAAACTAACTGGGAACAAGTGACTTATATCAGTGAAATTCTTGGCATTCAGTGGGAATCACAAACTAATGAGTAAATTTCTGTCACCAAATTAATGAGTAGAGACCTGAGAATTCGCGGATTAATTTTGCGACGAGCTAGAATTGGAAACACGTGTGTTTATATAACTTAAGCCATTGGTCCACACGGTGTTTGACAGCTCCTGGAGAACGATGTCCAATTGTCGCCTTCCACTGTGACAGCAGACAGCCAATGTGCAGTTGATATCGGCATATTCGTACCTAAGACTTTAGAGTCAAGCACGCAGGTAATTGCGAATTTTTCAGGTCTCTGCTTATTAGTTATCTGACATTGATTATCAGTCGTGCGATTTTCACATTTATTACCGATTTGGCTCAATACTTACTGTTTCAAGTTTATAGCGTACCTGAAACAACTGTATTTTTTTACGCATTAGTTATATATCAGTAAGAAAATGTGCGTGATGACGACACTCTAAATATGAATCAGTTATTTCAATCAGTATAATTATTGTCCTGAATGTTTGGTTTATTGACAGTTATTCGCTGTTAGATCAGTGGAATGCACTAATATTTTACTGCCAGGCTAGTGCAATTCACTAGAAATCCGTAGCAGTTAGTGTATAATCAGTGATCATTAGCAACTAATATTGACCAGTTGAATTTTACTGATTTGGATACTGGTTTCAGTTTGTCTGCGAAGTGACACTTAATATATTATTACATAAAATATATAACCATTTATAAATTTCAGTGAATTTATCATGATAACAAAGATCATTAAGTGTTTTTACCAAATGGACCCATATAATTTATCATTTAGCTTAGTATCAAGGTAAAAAAAGGAATTTAGGTTATTTATTTCGAAAAAAAAATTGTGTTTGTAAATTAATAGATTTATGCAAACCATCATTAACACTGCACATTAATTAGAAAGACCTCTTAGGTGGTAATTTTTCCTAAGAATTTCCCTACAGAAAAAATTTATACTTTAAAGTTAAGAACAACAAACGCGCAATTTGGGAGAACAACTGTTAAATTAAAAAAAAAAAGCATTTGTGTACACAACGTTCTGTTAAAGTAAAATTCCATTCTACTAGCAATGCTTCTAGTAATTCGTCCCAACTGATATTAGAAAATATAAATCTGCCATGAAGAACTTAGGGGTGAATGGAAATTTTACGAAATCCTCGTTGAACTGCAGTTTACATTGGAATGGCTGCTATCTGAGCTCAGCGGATTCAAATATATTAAGTTGTACATCCGCCATGTCGGTAATAGCTACAAATTTGTTTACCTAACTTCTTAAGTCGGTATTTACTATTTTTAAATGGTTTTTAATGAATAAAATAATTCTTAATTAAATAATATTATTTTTAGTAAAACATTTCTTCAGTTCTAATTTTACATGCCAAAAAGAGATAGTATAGCTATAATATAGCGTCCTCAATTATCAATAATGTTTTGTGAAAATTGAGAAGAAAATGTTACTTTATGTTCCGTCGCCTAATGTAACAGAAATTGTTATAACTTCTCAAGAGGAAATAATTAGCACCCTTTAACTAGATTCACGTAGAAAATTGAAAATTATGAAGGGTGTTAGGAAATAATATTTGATAAATAACTGTACCAAACTTACATTCATTTATGGTTTCATGTTTTGCAATTATGAGAATATTTCATGAGAGATTTTCACATAACTCGTCTCGTCACCACAATCGATGAGGTGCAGGGATTCTGAGTAGCATCAATAAAAATAATCTATCAAAACCTAACACTTCCTGTCCATTGTTCAAACATATGTGTGCAGTGGGTCTGATTGAGTTAAAGTGAAAGTTAGGATAATTGGACATGCTTAGTAAACCGAGCTATTTGGAATCAACTTTTGATAAAATGCCACGTCTCCTAACTGCATATATATTTTAAAGAAAATAATGTCTGGCAAAAACCTCGTAAAGTTGGTGACGACAGAGCCACAGTAATTAAATATTTTATGTGTGCAAAAATTTATGTGGCCACACCATGATATTTTCTGACTTCTTTAAAGACCGCAATGAGTAAGTGAGTGGAGATATTTGGGTGGCTCTTAACAGTGAAGTCTTGATAGCCAAAAATACCCCAAGGGTTTTAGTTGTTTTCGAAGTTAAACTAAAATATTTTATAAAAAAAAAGATACTAATATTTATCCATGTTATCGAATTACACACGAAATAAAACTTATGAGGTGTCATTCCACGAAAAGAAAATTTTAACATATAATTTATAATTTTAGGTAATATTTAATTAATAAAAAATAAGTTTTGGATATTCGATCAGAAAAAACAAAGTATTTTTATTTAACAAATTCCTGTAATCCGTCTTTAACACGGCGATTTAATTATAAAGGTCTACCCCTAAGAACATTTTAACTAAGGATTTTCCCATAGTTTGCCTAAAAGAGCACACAACAAACGCGCAATTTGAGAGAGCAATCGTCAGATTTTCAAAAACCTGTATACATTTTACAAAATTATTTTGTTTAAAAAAATTAAATTTTTCTTGCAATTTGTCAGAACAGATTTTAGAAAATATAAATCCGTTGTAAAGTACTTAGAGAGTATTGGATATTTTACGATGTCTCCGTTGGATCGCAGCTGAAGCTGTAATGAATACCTATTGAGCTAGAAACATCCTTATGTATTAAGGGGTACGTCCGCCATAACTGTACTAGCCACGTATTTTTCTGCTTTACTGGAATAGTCCATGTACACCTTATTAATAGTTTTACGTGAGAATAACTTTGTACATTATTTAATAATATTATTTTTGCTGTAACTATCAGTTTCAACTTTAAAGATAAGAGGCATAGAGCATAATAATATGCATAGTATTTCATTGGAAATATTGTTTGATATCATATGAAGTTTAATAAGGAATTTGGTATAGCATTGTAACAAGAATTGTTAAAATTTCTCAAGGTGAAATATTTATCTCTTTTAAGTAGATTCTTGTAGAATGTAGAAAATTGTGAAGAAATGTAGCTAGATAATTATAAAAATTTAAATTTTCCAACCCAGGATCTGAAGATAAGAGAGTTTTTATGCTGGCAGTGCTCAGTACTCGTGTCGTTATCATAATCGACGAGGTGAAGGGATTGAGAACAGCATCAGAAACACGAACCAGTCGGAACCTAGGACTTTTTTTATTAGTTTTGTAAACATTTGTGAACAGCGCGCGATTCCTGGAAAGCACCCAATTAAGATGGACACGACAGTGCGAAATTAGTTCAATGTCTTAACGCTGAACTTAAAATAATAGCCTATCATATGTGAATATGAATTTTAATTGATTTTTTAACTGTATTTTTAATGCATATAAGTGTAAGAAATAACAAATTTGAACAATGTTTGCTTTTCTAATAATTACGCTGTTTCGGTGTATCGAATCACGAATAAAGTGATCGTCATCTGGAAATGTTTATCAAACGTATGAATGAAGTACACATAATATGCGTACGGGTAGATCTCAAGCATGGTTATCAGAAGTGCTCACTTTACTGTGAACAGCGTATAAAAGAATCAATCCTGCGGCAGAAAGTAGGCACAACCAACATATTTACACTCTATCAGATAAGTAATTTAGATTGGGCGAACTTAAAATGTTTTAGATGGCGGTATTTGTAAGCTTGAACAACACTTGCTCTACAAACATTTTTATCTTGGTAGTACAACTATTGCATCACAATCTAATTTATTTTAGGGAAATATATTTCCTCCAGGTAATCTATGCACATTGGCAGACATACTCACAGTATTGTCAGGAGTGTGTTCCACTGCATCATACAGGTCTCGTCGGATCAGTAGCAATGCCAACAGTTGTTACCGAGTCCACTACTTACATTAGTTAATCTATGCACATTCGCAGACATACTCACAGAGTTGTCAGGAGTGTGTTCCACTGCATCATACAGGTCTCGTCGGATCAGTAGCAATGCCAACAGTTGTTACCGAGTCCACTACTTACATTAGTTAATCTATGCACATTGGCAGACATACTCACAGAGTTGTCAGGAGTGTGTTCCACTGCATCATACAGGTCTCGTCGGATCAGTAGCAATGCCAACAGTTGTTACCGAGTCCACTACTTACATTAGTTAATCTATGCACATTGGCAGACATACTAACAGTGTTGTCAGGAGTGTGCTCCGCTGCATAATACAGGTCTCGTCGGATCAGTAGCAATGCCAATAGTTGTTACCGAGTACACTAGTTACATCAGTTAATCTATGCATATTGGCAGACATACTCATAGTATTGTCAGGAGTGTGCACCGCTGCATCATACAGGTCTCGTCGGATCAGTAGCAATGCCAACAGTTGTTAACGAGTCCACTACTTACATCAGTTTATCTATGCACATTGGCAGACATACTCACAGTATTGTCAGGAGTGTGTTCCATTGCATCATACAGGTCTCGTCGGATCAGTAGCAATGCCAACAGTTGTTACCGAGTCCACTACTTACATTAGTTAATCTATGCACATTCGCAGACATACTCACAGAGTTGTCAGGAGTGTGTTCCACTGCATCATACAGGTCTCGTCGGATCAGTAGCAATGCCAACAGTTGTTACCGAGTCCACTACTTACATTAGTTAATCTATGCACATTGGCAGACATACTCACAGAGTTGTCAGGAGTGTGTTCCACTGCATCATACAGGTCTCGTCGGATCAGTAGCAATGCCAACAGTTGTTACCGAGTCCACTACTTACATTAGTTAATCTATGCACATTGGCAGACATACTAACAGTGTTGTCAGGAGTGTGCTCCGCTGCATAATACAGGTCTCGTCGGATCAGTAGCAATGCCAATAGTTGTTACCGAGTACACTAGTTACATCAGTTAATCTATGCATATTGGCAGACATACTCATAGTATTGTCAGGAGTGTGCACCGCTGCATCATACAGGTCTCGTCGGATCAGTAGCAATGCCAACAGTTGTTAACGAGTCCACTACTTACATCAGTTTATCTATGCACATTGGCAGACATACTCACAGTATTGTCAGGAGTGTGTTCCATTGCATCATACAGGTCTCGTCGGATCAGTAGCAATGCCAACAGTTGTTACCGAGTCCACTACTTACATTAGTTAATCTATGTACATTGGCAAAAATACTCACAGAGTTGTCAGGAGTGTGTTCCACTGCATCATACAGGTCTCGTCGGATCAGTAGCAATGCCAACAGTTGTTACCGAGTCCACTACTTACATTAGTTAATCTATGCACATTGGCAGACATACTAACAGTGTTGTCAGGAGTGTGCTCCGCTGCATAATACAGGTCTCGTCGGATCAGTAGCAATGCCAATAGTTGTTACCGAGTACACTAGTTACATCAGTTAATCTATGCATATTGGCAGACATACTCATAGTATTGTCAGGAGTGTGCACCGCTGCATCATACAGGTCTCGTCGGATCAGTAGCAATGCCAACAGTTGTTAACGAGTCCACTACTTACATCAGTTTATCTATGCACATTGGCAGACATACTCACAGTATTGTCAGGAGTGTGTTCCATTGCATCATACAGGTCTCGTCGGATCAGTAGCAATGCCAACAGTTGTTACCGAGTCCACTACTTACATCAGTTAATCTATGCACATTGGCAGACTTACTCACAGTATTGTCAGGAGTGTGCTCCGCTGCATCATACAGGTCTCGTCGGATCAGTAGCAATGCCAACAGTTGTTACCGAGTCCACTACTTACATCAGTTAATCTATGCACATTGGCAGACATACTCATAGTATTGTCAGGAGTGTGCTCCGCTGCATCATACAGGTCTCGTCGGATCAGTAGCAATGCCAATAGTTGTTACCGAGTCCACTACTTACATTAGTTAATCTATGCACATTGGCAGACATACTCACAGTGTTGTCAGGAGTGTGTTCCACTGCATCATACAGGTCTCGTCGGATCAGTAGCAATGCCAACATTTGTTACCGAGTACACTACTTACATTAGTTAATTTATGCACATTGGCAGACATACTCACAGAGTTGTCAGGAGTGTGTTCTACTGCATCATACAGGTCTCGTCGGATCAGTAGCAATGCCAACAGTTGTTACCGAGTCCACTACTTACATTAGTTAATCTATGCACATTGGCAGACATACTCACAGAGTTGTCAGGAGTGTGTTCCACTGCATCATACAGGTCTCGTCGGATCAGTAGCAATGCCAACAGTTGTTACCGAGTCCACTACTTACATTAGTTAATCTATGCACATTGGCAGACATACTCACAGAGTTGTCAGGAGTGTGTTCCACTGCATCATACAGGTCTCGTCGGATCAGTAGCAATGCCAACAGTTGTTACCGAGTCCACTACTTACATCAGTTAAACTATGCACATTGGCAAACATACTCACAGTATTGTCAGGAGTGTGTTCCATTGCATCATACAGGTCTCCTCGGATCAGTAGCAATGCCAACATTTGTTACCGAGTACACTACTTACATTAGTTAATCTATGCACATTGGCAGACATACTCACAGAGTTGTCAGGAGTGTGTTCCACTGCATCATACAGGTCTCGTCGGATCAGTAGCAATGCTAACAGTTGTTACCGAGTCCACTACTTACATTAGTTAATCTATGCACATTGTCAGACATACTCACAGAGTTGTCAGGAGTGTGTTCCACTGCATCATACAGGTCTCGTCGGATCAGTAGCAATGCCAACAGTTGTTACCGAGTCCACTACTTACATTAGTTAATCTATGCACATTGGCAGACATACTAACAGTGTTGTCAGGAGTGTGCTCCGCTGCATCATACAGGTCTCGTCGGATCAGTAGCAATGCCAACAGTTGTTACCGAGTCCACTACTTACATCAGTTAATCTATGCACATGGGCAGACATACTCACAGTATTGTCAGGAGTGTGTTCCATTGCATCATACAGGTCTCGTCGGATCAGTAGCAATGCCAACAGTAGTTACCGAGTCCACTACTTACATTAGTTAATCTATGCACATTGGCAGACATACTCACAGAGTTGTCAGGAGTGTGTTCCACTGCATCATACAGGTCTCGTCGGATCAGTAGCAATGCCAACAGTTGTTACCGAGTCCACTACTTACATTAGTTAATCTATGCACATTGTCAGACATACTCACAGAGTTGTCAGGAGTGTGTTCCACTGCATCATACAGGTCTCGTCGGATCAGTAGCAATGCCAACAGTTGTTACCGAGTCCACTACTTACATCAGTTAATCTATGCACATTGGCAGACTTACTCACAGTATTGTCAGGAGTGTGCTCCGCTGCATCATACAGGTCTCGTCGGATCAGTAGCAATGCCAATAGTTGTTACCGAGTACACTACTTACATCAGTTAATCTATGCACATTGGCAGACATACTCATAGTATTGTCAGGAGTGTGCACCGCTGCATCATACAGGTCTCGTCGGATCAGTAGCAATGCCAACAGTTGTTACCGAGTCCACTACTTACATCAGTTAATCTATGCACATTGGCAGACATACTCACAGTATTGTCAGGAGTGTGTTCCATTGCATCATACAGGTCTCGTCGGATCAGTAGCAATGCCAACAGTTGTTACCGAGTCCACTACTTACATCAGTTAATCTATGCACATTGGCAGACATACTCACAGTATTGTCAGGAGTGTGTTCCATTGCATCATACAGGTCTCGTCGGATCAGTAGCAATGCCAACAGTTGTTACCGAGTCCACTACTTACATCAGTTAATCTATGCACATTGGCAGACTTACTCACAGTATTGTCAGGAGTGTGCTCCGCTGCATCATACAGGTCTCGTCGGATCAGTAGCAATGCCAATAGTTGTTACCGAGTACACTACTTACATCAGTTAATCTATGCACATTTGCAGACATACTCATAGTATTGTCAGGAGTGTGCACCGCTGCATCATACAGGTCTCGTCGGATCAGTAGCAATGCCAACAGTTGTTACCGAGTCCACTACTTACATCATTTAATCTATGCACATTGGCAGACATACTCACAGTATTGTCAGGAGTGTGTTCCATTGCATCATACAGGTCTCGTCGGATCAGTAGCAATGCCAACAGTTGTTACCGAGTCCACTACTTACATCAGTTAATCTATGCACATTGGCAGACATACTCACAGTATTGTCAGGAGTGTGTTCCATTGCATCATACAGGTCTCGTCGGATCAGTAGCAATGCCAACAGTTGTTACCGAGTCCACTACTTACATCAGTTAATCTATGCACATTGGCAGACTTACTCACAGTATTGTCAGGAGTGTGCTCCGCTGCATCATACAGGTCTCGTCGGATCAGTAGCAATGCCAATAGTTGTTACCGAGTACACTACTTACATTAGTTAATCTATGCACATTGGCAGACATACTCACAGTGTTGTCAGGAGTGTGTTCCACTGCATCATACAGGTCTCGTCGGATCAGTAGCAATGCCAACATTTGTTACCGAGTACACTACTTACATTAGTTAATTTATGCACATTGGCAGACATACTCACAGAGTTGTCAGGAGTGTGTTCCACTGCATCATACAGGTCTCGTCGGATCAGTAGCAATGCCAACATTTGTTACCGAGTACACTACTTACATCAGTTAACAAGTACAGCACCACAGTAATAACTTTCGGCTCAATGCTATTATTATTGAATCTGAGAGGCTAAAATCTAGACTTCCGACCACGCCATGACGTCTTGGCAGAAGCTGGTCCCATGTCAATGTCATTCTTGTAGGAATATTTTGGAAAATAATCACCAGTCACTCGAGGAAAATTTAAACCTATAATGGAAACATTAAAACCGGTGTGTTAGAGTTACATTATTATTTATTTAACAGTTTTTCAGGTCAACCAAAGAGATGTTGTTATTTCGTCAGGTCTTTTTATTGTTTCAAATTTTGTGTAAAATGGCATGGTAAAAAAAGGATTTCCTAAATATTTTTTCACCAAAATAGTATGCGATATTAAATAATCTTTGATTATATATTCCAAGAAACCAAACTTGATTAAAAATAATTTTTTTTTTTCCAAAATTCATATTTTTCATAGGAAAAGCCACGCTCATTGGCCCTGATATACTCACAGTATTGACGGTGGCGTGTTTCACTTCATCATACTGGTCCCGTCGGTTCAGAAGAAAGCGAGAACTTTACGTATATAATTTAACAAGTAAAGCACCACATTAAATACTTCCGTCTCGATGATATTAGTCCTATTATCGATGTATATGGTCCATAACCATGACTTACGACAACACCACGACGTCTTCGCTGGAGCAGTTCCAATGGTAATGCCTTTCTTGCGGGAACTGTGTGTAAAATTATTACGCAAGTCGGTCCAGAGAAACGCAATGCCTTTAATGGAATGTGTATGTCTTGGACCCCTAATTTAATCTCATATAATTTATATTCACGTGCCCATACCATAAATAAATGCGAGTTCGAGAATCCACTCTGTCGTTTCGGGTAAAATAAGAGGTTACACAAGCATTATCTCCCAAACTACTGCCGAGTTTCCTCTACAGGAAACAAATTTATGTTATAGTAATTTATCTTTAATTTTTATGGTACAATAAAATTGTCGTTTCAAAAGGGAAATATATTTTTCTGTACTAAGCATTTAAATTATTTTCTTGTTTACTAACTTGACATTGCAAATTCAACACATGTTATTTACTTATAAAAATGGAATGAAGTTCTATTAAAATGTCCAATTACTTTTTTTAAAAAAAGGCCATTAGACCTGAAAAAATGTCCACCCAGATACACCCACATGAATGAGCAAGCATTAAATTTCAAATGTGAGACCTATAATTTATTATTGTTCGGTCAGTTTCCGCTAACTGCGTAATTTATAATTTATCTTGTCAACAGTAAAATTAAAAGCATTGCCTGTCTTTTGGTTTTAAGTTAAGAATTTGGTCATCTTCTGACCAACATGTTGGGTTTTATTCTTTAAACCACTGCCATAATGGCATGGAGAAAAGTCATCGATTATCCTTTGCAGTTCGGTTCGCCAGTAGTCTATATAATTCACATTCCATCAGGAACTCGACCAATAGTTGTTTTTATATTGGCCTGTTGACCTTTTCGAGCTCCATTGTCTATCATAGTTCATGACTATGTAGCACTCCTGATTTCTGGTTGTTACTGGATTTCAGAACGATTTGCTTTGTGTGAAAGACACCTGTCCAATAATCCAATTTAAACACATTAACTAGTACAGGAGTTCTAATTAGCAACCGCAACATTTCACATACTACTTGGGGGTCTTGGTGTTACGCAAAAGCACCCATTGCAATAGTTTTGATGTGTTTACCAATACCACAGCTGTTTCTGGTATTTCAATTAGTATTGCGCCAAACTACTTCCTATACTCACAGATATTGTTGGAGTGTGTTCCTCTTCTTTATGCTGGTGCTGTCGGATCAGTTGCATAGTCAGCAGTAGTCTCTGATTGTTCATTTGACACTAGTAACTACTTTCGGCTTAATGGTAATATCCTTCGAGCTTATAGTCCAAGTAGTAGACTTCCGAGCACGACACGACATATTCCAGCTACTGTATCTTCGTCACTGTCATACATTAAACTGTTTAATAGAAAGGAAGATGTTACCCTAATCTCACGCCAACTTAAAATTCATTCTTTACTGCAAACGATCTGGCGGTAAGGCGTAAAGACATTTGTACTCGATTCTGATTCACATATCCATACCCACTTTACACAGCTCTTATTTGCATAACACGCAGGACTGTTATTATTGGCCGGTACTGGACATTGCGTGGAAAAATGTGTAACTATCTTTCTTGACAGCAAGTCTCTCAATTGTCACAGTTCCATTTTGATGTGTGCAAAACCCGTCTGTGGCCATTAAATAAACTTTTCTGACTTCGTCAAATGCTCCAATGAGTGAGCGAGTGAGTAAAGATATTTGGTAACAGTGAAGTCTTGATGCTTTTTGTGGTTTTTACAGACGTAACAAGAATAAAAAAATTGTCAAGGTGTAATATTTATCCCATTTAAGTATATCATTGTAGAATGTGGAAAATTGTGAATATCTGTAGCTAGCAAACTATAAAAATTAAAATTTTTCTAACCAGGATCTGAAAATTGGACAGTTTTTATGCGACCAGTGCCTAGTTCTCGTGTTGTTATCTTAATCGATGAGGTGCAGAGATTGTGAACAGCATCAGCAACACTTTACGTCTTGTACACAATTGTGTGCAGTGGGTCTGAATTTGTTAATATGGAAGATAGGATTATATTATGTATTTAACTTTTCTTTTGGTCAACCAACGAGATATCCCAATTTCGTCAGTTAATTCTCTCGTTTCAGACATTGTATAAAATGACTTTATTAAAAAGTGCGATTTCCTAAATATTTTTCACTATAATAAATAATTTTAAATTCTTTATTCCAGAGAGCTTACTTTAAATAAATAAGCTTATTTATTTTCAGAAATTACATATTTTTCCTAGGTACAATATGCTCATTGGCAGATGTAATCGTAGTATTTTCAGGAGTGTGTTTCGCTGCATCACACAGGTCCAGTCTGATCAGTAGCAATGCCAACAGTGGTTAAGGAATACAGAACTTACATAAGTTAACAATTAAAGTTCCACAATAACAACATTCAGCTCGATGCTCTTATTCTTGAAGCTGATGGTCCGAAATATAGACTTACGACCACGCCATGATGTCTTGGCAGAAGCAGGTCCCATGTCAATGTCATTATTGCAAACATTTTAATGGATGCAAATGACCAGTCACTCAAGAAATACATTAAACCGATAGTGGAAACCCTAATCCTGGGACTTAGAATTAATTTTTTTTTGTATTTATAATTTTTTTCTGGTAAACCAACGAGATATCGCTATTTAGTCCGTTCATTCACTGGTCTCAGGTATTGTGTAAAATGACAACATTAAAATTTCGATTTCATAAATATTTTTACACTAAAATGGTATGTGGTATGAAATTATATTTGATTATTTAATCCAGGAAGCCTACTTTGAATAATAACGCTCATTCATTTTCAGAAAAATACATGCTTTTCTTAGGAAATTTATGCTCATTGGCAAATATACTCACAGTATCAGCAGTAGTGTGTTTCACTTCATCATACTGGTCCCGGCGGATCAGTTAAAAGGCAATCAGTAGTTAGTTAGACGTTTACTAATATCATTTAACAAGTAAAATACTTTCGGCTAAATGTTATTATTATCAGAGCATATAGTCCAAAAATGAGATTTACGACCACACCACGACGTCTTCGTTGAAGCATTTCCAATGACTATGGCAGTCTGAGGGAACTGTTTGGAAAATTAATACCCAGTATGATCCAAAGAAACGCAGGGCCTTTAATGGAATGTGTAATTGTGGAACCCCTGATTTAATTTCAGCTTCTTTATATTCAAGTGCCCATACAATAAATAACTGCGAGTTCGATAATCGACTCTATCGTTTCAGGTTAAATGAGAGGTTACACAAACATTAACTGTCAATCTACTGCCGAGTTTTCCTTTACACGAAACAAAGATATCTTATCGTAAGTTATCTTTGATTTCTATGTTACAATAAAGTAGACGTTTTAAAGGGGTAACATATTTGCCACACTAAGCATTTAATTTATAATCTTGTTAATTAACTAGACATTGCTAATTAAACATTTATTTAATTACACAAATGGAATTAAATTGAATTAAATTGTCCAATCACTTTAAAATGAAGCCATTCGACCTGAAAACTATCACCCAGAAACAAACAGTTGAGTGGGCAAGCGTTACTTTTCAAATGCGAGACGTATACTTTATTATTGTTCAGTCAGTATCCGCTGGTTGCGTAATTTATAATTTATCTCGTCATTCGCAAAATGAAAAGAGAAATCTGTCTTTGGGTTTATGGAAGAACTTCGACATCTTGTGACCAACATTTTGGGTTGTTATTATTGGAACCGCTGCCATAATGGCATGGAGAACAGTCATATATTACTCTTTGCGTTTAGGTTTGCCAGCAGTCTATGCACTAATTCATAATCCATTTGGAACTCGATCAATCGTTGTTTTTATATTCTGCTGTTGAATTTTCGAGGGCCGTTGTATATCATTGTGCATGACTCTGTCGCACTCCTGCTTTCCTGTTGTTGCTGGATTACAGTACCAATTGTCTGCTTGGAAGACACCGGTCCAATATTTCAATTTAAACACATTAACTAGTACATGAGTTCTAATCAGCAACCGCAAAAATTCACCTAGTACTCGGGGATCTAGTTGTTACACAAAAGCATCTATTAAAATAATGCTGATGCGTTTACCAATACCACAGCTGTTTCTTGTATGTCAATTAGTAGTGCGCAAAACCATGTTATTTATTTTCCATACTCACAGCTTTTGCAGCTTTTGTGTTCCTTTTCATCATCCTAGTTCTGTCTGATCAGTTCCAAAGTCAGCAGTAGTCACTGAGTGTTCAACTCACGCCAGTTACCAAGTAAACACCACAGTTACTACTTTCGGCTCAGTGATAATATACTGGAAGCTGATAGTCCAAGACTTCCGAGCACGTCGCGACATTTTCCAGCTACTGTACCTTCATCACTGTCATGCGTTAAAGTATTTATTAGAAAAGACGAAGAATCCCTCATCTCATGCCAACTCAAGGTTCATTCTTTACCGCAAACTGGCTGGCAGTATGGAATAAAGTCATTTCTACTCGATTCTGATTCACACATTCATGCCCACTTTATACAGCTGTATTTTGCATAACAAGCAGGAATCTTATTATTGGCCAGACTGTACATGCAGTACATGGTAAAATGTCCAATTATCTTTCACGACGGCAAGTCTTTCAAAAGTCACAGTTTCGTTTTTATGTACGCAAAAATTCCTGCGTCCATACAATGAAATTTATTGATTTCCTCAATTGCCCCAATGAGTGAGTGAGTGAATGAAGATATTTGCGCGTCTTCAACAGTGAAATCTTGATAACCAAAATTGCCCCATTGGTTTCAGTTGTGTTCGAAGTTTAACTAAAATGTTATTACCAAGCAATAAGTAGTATAATTTTGTATGTTTGGGGACAAGGAATTGGGGAGTCGGATTCGGATGCACCCTGCCGCCCTCTTGTTACGTCACCGACCTTGATATTGACCCCGGTGACCTCTGACCCCAAAATCAGAAAAAAAAAATTGTAACGAAAAATGTAATTATAAAATTATTAAGAAAATTCAAAATATATTAAAAAATTTATAAAAAAGTATTATAAAAATTTAACAAAAATGATTAAAAATTAACAAAAAATGTTTAAGCTTAAAAAAAAAATATTTAAAAGATTACTTAATTAAAAAACTTTAACCCAGGCGGTCATTTCCCTCCTTTTCCCCTCGAAATTTCCCTTTTTTCCCCAAAATTTCCTTCAGGGAAATTATATTTTAAAAATTCGTTAAAAAAATTATATAAAAAAATATATGCACGTTACTGCCTCTCTCACGCCCGTTCGCCCAAATTCGTTTGACAAACCCCCACCAATCCAGTCTTACAATATATATTTAAGTGCACAATTACCCCGCCAATGTTTCTCATTGGCTAATTAGTCACTTTGCTTCATCCTCTCCACCCCCGACAATCTTTCCGATTGGCTAATTACTCACTTATCGTTGGATCAAATGTTTCTAAATGGTAAATTATTCACCTTTGCTCCATCCGCACCACGTTTCAACCGTCCCGATTTGATGATTGACTCGGGTATCTTCGGAAAACTTCGTGCCGCCAATGTTTCTCATTGGCTAATTACTCATCTCTGTTCGACCCGATCAATCAGTGTTTAGTCGGCTACCCTCCACCATCTCTGGTCGAACAATTAGTCACGTCCGTTCCACCCCGCCAATGTTTCTCATTGGCTAATTTGTCACATATGTTCGACCCGACCAATCAGTGTTTAGTCGGTTAATTAGTCACGTCAATTCTACCCCTTCCACCACCGCTATTCCATCCCCTCCGATCTCTTCGATTGGCTTTATAAGGCGCATCCCCGAGGGCCTCCGGGAAAAAGTTGCACTTAGCTCTTAGAAATGTACGCATGTTGCAAAAAACGATCATAAAATCCTTTCGGCCATTTTGGCATTCTGAAGGGTACGATCACTTAGTGTCCTGGAGAAACGGGACGGGTTACTGTATCTACCAACAGAGTTCCTGCTCGCGCACGCACCATATGAAATTTCAACAGCATTCAAGTATTTGCCAGCCTACCTACAGCTGGACGAAGACATACGGTACTGACTCCCGTGCAAGGAGTGTTTCAAGAGCTGCACCACCTCCTCGGTTCTCGACACGCCACACCGCAGAGGCTGGTGCAAGGCCCGTAGGGCGGCCCTGGTAGCGACCAACTTCCCCGTGGAAGACTCAGTACAAGTTTTCTACTGGCAAGCAGTACCCAGCGACGAGGAAGCTAGCCCAGAACACGAGTGAACACAGTATGAAATAACTTTGGTAAAAAAATGTGTAGTGTCTGTGAAGGAAAAAAAAATGTTTTGTAACAAACAAGGGTTTCTCACGCTGGACTTGTACGCCATCAAGCAGATTCTCATCTCGTACAGGGACGAGGATGAGCAAAAAAAAGTGTTTACGTTTTCACCACTATGCCAATGGAAGCACCTCGACCACACCAAGCAACAGGCATACCGCCAACAGCAACAGATGCATGGACTTAGGTGGAACGATGGAAACATTCCATACGGTGACATTCACAAAGCGTTCGAGGAAGTCATAATTCCCGTTTACCCCGTGTAAGTGTATCATCAAGAGTCGGCGATGCGCAGAGTGTGTCCTGCCGGTACGAAAATTGTAGACCTCTACAAACAAAAACAACCACGATGTCCTTTGTTCAAGCAACTGTAAGAATGTATGTAGCATGGATTCACGACTGTGAAAATTTACGATTTGCATCGTGCAATGCCCAAGCATTGAGGCTCTGGATGTGTGATATTCCGTGGCACTTATAAAACAATATTACGTGTATGTATTGACCTCAAAACTGAAAAAAACACTGCATTTATTACTGACGAGGAGAAGAATCTTCGTATGCTATGTATGTAGAACATAACAGTTTTGTAATGTGTATGTGTGTGTGTGTGTATGAATAAATAAATGGAGGTTTATAAAAAAAATTGTATCTCATGTTACACCCTGCTCACGTAAGTTAAAATAATTATTTTTTTCTAAGTTTCAAACAAACACCCTTGGTAAAGAAAATGTTTTGTACCAGCTTTACCATATTCTAAATAATGTTTTGTTTAAAACACATGACTGGCAAAGAAAATATTTAGTATCAGTGGTTAAAAAAAATACACTTCTGGTATACATACATTTTAATGTTTAAAAGTTGCTACATCATTAAGGTATACTGAATGGAGGTACACTTTATAGGAAAAAGAGAGACAGATGCGAGCAGTCACAAACAAATACATACTAAGGTTTACGAACGTAATTGAATGTGTGTGTTTTTTTTTTTTTTGCGAAGAAAGAGCGCGTATCGTTCCAAATCACTGAAATTGCCTCTGCTCTCATACATCGCTGGTGGGCGAGATCGCCGGCTAGAAAGAAGTTTACAACGTCGACACTTTTGCAGCTGGACGGATGTGTAACTGCCACTCAGCAACCTGCCACGGCATCCTCTGCCGGCCAGCCGGTTGAGAGACAGCTGTATTCACGCCAGCCATCAATGCATGACAAATATTTCACACTTAATGTCTTGTGTACGCATGTATAGTTCCAACAGCGCGCCGGCTGCATATCCAATTAGCATGTAATATGTCGCGCCCCAGTCAGGAAATAAGTAAGCCCTAAGTTTGTCGAGACATAATATGGTACAGCACTGGTAAGAAACATATACACTTTACACACGAACGTGAGAATATATGGTACAGTACTGGTGGGGAAAACACGTACGACGCAATATTGTCCCGGGGAACAAACCCTATTTATTTGTATGTAATTATACAGGTGGAACTAAATACATGCTACTATTTGTATAGCCAGCATAACAAACTCAGTTATGAAAAAAATAATTATACGCATTATCAAGAAATAGAGAAAGTCCAGGTTCGACACCTGGTACCCACTACAGTACAATACATGCATTACATTGTTCATACTCCATGAGCGCATATACACAACAGTCCCGTGGGCATCGGGAGGGGACATAAACGAAAGAAAGCAAAAACGACTCAGTAAAACAAGCAATGCTTTAATATAGTAAAAAAATTGTAAGTTTTAAATTCAATGTTAGTTGTAGCAGGAGTGTTATGACAAAATGTCCTTCTCGTCGACCCAGGAATCATCACGCTTCGAGTGACCCAGCCACTGTATGTACACACGACCTTTACGCCGTTCCAGCACCTTCTCCACCAAGCACACGTCTGGAAACCGTGTAGGCCAGATCTCTTCGGCGTGAAATCCACCAATGATGGGTTCGCCATGTAGGTCCTCGAGGTAAAACATGCGTGGGCACGCATACCGTATATGCACCACCTTGTTCAGTTCTGGCGGAAGCCTTTGTGGAAAATTCAACTTATTTTCGAAATCTGCACCAAGTCGCCGATCTTTACTTTAGGCATGCGCGAGATGCTCGTCTTCGTAATAGCGTACACAATCCGAAGCAAGGAGTGGTTCATCACGTCTTCAGGCTTAATGCGAGTGGTAGAATGAAAGGTAGAATTATACTCGCGTACAAGTTTCGGGTGTAGTGTCAACCACTAGTAGTTTCCACTCGCCGTGAAATGTCTCCACAGTTCAGCCTTCAGAGCCCTGTGAAAACGTTCGATGATGCTAGCCTTAAGCCCAGAGAAAGTATAATAATGATTGATGTTATGTATCATAATCAGGGTACGGAAAATAGCGTTAAAGTACTCTTTCCCGTCATCGGTGTGGACATTTTTCGGTACGCGCCCTTTGCGCAATACGCTAGCTACAGGTGCCGCCACACCACATCGCGTGCATACTTCGATTTGAGCGATCTGGCCCAGTCGAATTTGCTATAGAAATCGAAAATGGTCGAAATGTAACGGTAGCCTTTATTCCCAATAGCAAAGTCTTGCATCTCGATCAGGTCGGATTGGAAAGATTCGTCCAACCCTTTCATGGCGTATTTTCTTCGTGGGTATATGTATCCTGGCATATTTTTGCAACTCGTCGGCCATTGCATACTTGTTCATCTCGAAACGTAGCCTGCCTCTGTGAATTCTTCGATGATGGAAATTATTTCATTAGTGTGCGAGCTGTTTCCTGCAGACTGTGACGCGACCAAAAGTCTCAGCCTATCTACAAACTCGTTCAGATCGTTCCAATACTGATAGTCAATTTCTTTTTCCACTCCCCAATTTTAGAGTCAATCCCGATCCTCAATTTCACATACCTTGGGAAACAGTTTAACGATAATGGGAAATTTTGCGTGCGTCACATCCTTAAATTGTCGCTTTGAGGGGTTATTATCGGCATAATGAGCACGACTGGATTGTAGCAGGCGGCGGTACTTGCGCAAATCCGATTCAGAGTAGTGCCTGGGTCTACTACGAAACAAAATTTCGCTCAAACTCTGCGTGGTTTTCACCTTGCGTATGCCGATCTGCAATATATCCCTAGGTAAAAACAAAACTTCAGTGTTTCCGAGAAACCATTTTCCACCACTTCTCTGCAAACCATAAGTCTTGTCTGCAGTACGGTCAGAGTATGAAGCAATGTAACGAGATAGAAGAGTACCCAACTCAGGTCCACGCTCCTGGGTTCGTTTCCTTTTCTGTGCACGTAGTAAATCGATCAGTGGCAAATCATCTTCGTCGCTAGTGATAACACCTTCCAATTCGTTCAGTCCCGGACTTCGTTTCCGTTTATGCGTGGAGGTCGGTTCTTCCACATTGATTTCACGTTTGATATCAATGCGGACATCGTCACTCGGTTTGTTTTTAATTTCTTCTAACCGGAGGGTAATAGGCTTGGTAGCCTCCTCCCATCGAGTCTCAATAGTCATTCTGTTAGTTTTCGGGAGTTAGTGTTTGGCTCGTACCGCCTCGATCGCTCGCTGAAGCTTGCTCACCAGTTCGGCTCGGTTATCCATCGTTCACTGAGTGAAAACGACTTTTCTTACATATAGTTGTATATATCACATTTGGTTAGAGTCAATCATTCAGATCCCCTACCACCCCCCCCCCCCCCCGAGAATTTTTTATCGTGGTGCCTCGACATCGGTTTTCGTAGCTAGGTTTGACAGTAAAAATTTTTTTCAATTCTTCTCGTCTCTGCGTATTCGATATGTTGATGAATTCTATTATCAGAGTCTCCTCACCCCCTATGTGCTGGTCTACAGCTACCAAATCCTCAACCTCTTTGTTCTTAACACTTTCCATTTTCCGACCGATAAGTGACAAGCATTCTCTACGTGCAGGAGAGGAGCGATTTTGGCCACATTCGTGGTCATCGTGGCGAGCGATGTCGCCAAATTTCGAAATGCTTTCGTGAATAATTGTTGTGCTCTTAGGATAAAATGATAGAACCCACGCCTGTACCTACCATTATATTGCGGAAAATTCTTAAAAATCGTCAAAAATCCGTATTTCTCTTTCCAGCACAATGCGCACTTATTTTCGAATTCTGCAAATGTCATGTCCGTATTGGCCTGTTCGTCGTAAACGTGGCGTAAATTAGTGTCGTCCATTCGAAACAGCACAAACACATTAGCAGTATCACGAAGCAATTGTTGGGTACGCGAGAATAAGTCTGGCCGAGGTACACACAGTCCACGTACGCATACCGTCCCATGGTAAAATACTCTTGAATGCAGGTTTGTTTTTCGCAGGCAATGTCGTCGAAGACAAATATCTAGTTTGGAAGTGCTTCGCTCGGTGGCACGATGGCATCGTTGTCACTGCAGGGGAAATATTTAATACCTGCAACAGCTTGTAGTACTCATGTCAACAGCTGATATTTCGGTTGCTGGAGCGATTTAGAATAAATGTACACGTTCTCGAAACGAAGCCCATACGGTTCCTCCAGCAGGCTCAGTAGGACCGCATGTCTTGCCACAACCCGATGGGCCACAAATCAGACCTCACACACTAGTAGGCAACATGACACGGTGACGTGATTCATGGGAGATAGCTTCATCTTCAGCATGAATGCGTATGGGTAGAGTAACATCTTGTTTGGCGATCCATATGTTACCACTACGATCTTTTGTAACATATGGCACCTTTTGCACTTGCAGAGAACCAGTGCTACAAGTTTTAGAATGTGTCTTTAACGCATCACTCCTAGAAAAATGTCTATGGCAGAATTGACATTCAAAAGTCACACTCGAACATTTTATTCCGCAGATCGTTATTTCATGTCGCTGTAAATTCCTCAAAGCTGTGAATTCTTTACCGCAGAAGCGACACAGTAGATGCATCAACATTGAAATTTGTTTTACGTCTGTACTGTTCCAATTATAAAATGATACTGAGACGATAATGTATAAAAGGATCGTATTTATACATTTTAACCAGCATCGGCGGACATGCACCATGCGATAAATGGTTGGTATTCAATACTGCATATATATAAATTAATATATGCATCATACAGTTGGTGAACGAATGTAATTTCTATACATGTGTACGGAGGGCACAACCCGAAATATTGGGAAAGATCGATGGAACGAAGAGGTGATGGAGCAATGGGGTGATGGTGCGTTGGTGTGATGGAGCGATGGAGCGGTGGAGTAATGGGGTGATGGAGCGATAGAGATATGGGGTGATGGAGCAATGGAGCTATGGGGTGCTGGAACTATGGGGCAATGGGGTGATGGAGTGATGGAGCTATGCGGTGATGAAGCGATGGGGCGATAGGGTGATGGCGATATGGAGCTATGGGGCGGTGGGGTGATGGATCGATGGAGCAGTTGAGTTCTGGAGCGATGGAGCTATGGAGTGATGAAGCGATGGAGCTATGAGGTGATAAAACGATGGGGCAATAGGGTGATGGATTGATGGATTCACGGGGTGATGGAGCGATGGGACTATGGGGTGATGGGGTGATGGAGTAATGGGTCTATGGGGCGATGGGGTGATGGAGTGATGGAGCTATGGGGCGTTGGAGCTATGGAGCGATGGGACGAAAAAAATGTATAAAAGAAGAATATGTATCGTTTGTATGGCAGTTTAATTCGATTCGTAGTGAGTTGAGGACAGCGAAGTATTTTCGTGGGATCATCGTCCCTACCAGATTGTTTTATGGAACCAAGCTAGATCAACGAAACTGTAATCAACACATTGGATGAGGTTTATTTGCAAGAAAAAAACCACCCAACATTGCAACCCCCCTAAACAATGATCTGAACACTAGGCAGATTCTTTATCCAACATCATGAAATCCAAGGTGAAACTAGGCGTGAAATTACGTACAAGGATAAAGTCTTCGCAGAACAACCCTCGAAAGACCAAAAGGAAAGGGAATAAGAACAAGGTAGGAGGGTTCCTGCCCCCATTGATACCTGCAATCGGCGCTCTGGCCGGTATCGCCGGGGCAGTCACGAATATCGTTAGTGTCGTAAAGCGAGCTTCGAACGACCGAAAACAGGTAGAGGAAACCCGTCACAATAACAGAACGTTGGAAGCTATCGCCATGGGTAAAAAAAAACGGCCAAGGACCTTTTATTCGCCACCCGTATCGAGAAAGAGGAGACGGAGGAGGGGGATCAAATGTCGGGAGGCAGAAAATAGGGGGAAAAATCGAAGAAGGAAATCAAAGTGACGCTGCCTAGGCGTCCACTGACGAACATGGAATTTTAACTGTTTGCGCGCAAATTGAAAATACCTAATTTTAGAGGAGTGTTTCCGAGAGATGCCGTGTCTGCTAAACCAAAATATAATGAGTGCGCCATAATCAATCTGGACACGACAGCCGGGCCTGACTCGCACGGGGTAGCTTATGTAAAACACGGCAATCAAGCAATGTACTACGACACTTTTTAAGAATTTGTGTCTTCCGCCCGAACTGTGCAATTACCTGGAAAATTGTAATCTAACTTACAACTACGACACGGAGCAGATGCCCAACACGTGGAATTGTGGGCACTTGTATCTGCGTTTTTTAAGCGATCGTGATTTATAGTGATAAACTGGGGGGGGGGGGGGGAAATATCAATATAATTTGTGAGGTATATAAAGGGTTGTGTCAGCCATACCGAACACATCAGTATGTCGGTGTCCATCATTCTGAGTGGTAAAATGTCCAAGCTGAGAGCTTGCTTTTACCCTCCCTTAGAGCTGGACGGTGAATGGTGTGTGGGGCTAGTAGACTTTCAAACGTACAACTCCATATCCAACATAGAAGAAAACGTGAGTTCCACATTACGATACACAGTGGCAGGAGATGTGAAAGAAGTCAGCATTCCCACCGGAGCGTACGAGCTGAAGCATATGGAATACTTCATAAATAAACCGCTACCGCACAACATTGCATTCGAACTGCATGGTAATCCGAATTCCCTAAAGGTTGAAATGTTTTGCACCGCAGATGTAGATTTCATGAACCGGATACCATCGGGCCCATGCTGGGGTTCGAAGTCAGAGTGTACGAAGCGGGAATGAAACACGAGTCGTCCCGGACTGTAAACATCTTTCCAGTCAACGTCATACGGATAAACTGTAACTTGGCAAGTTACAGTTACGTGAATGGGAAACCGAGCAGTACTATTTACGAGTTTGCTCCCACCATAGGTCCTGGATATAAAATAGTAGAATCTCCGAGAACGCTCATTTACGTTCCGATCGTTGCAAAGAGCATCCACGTAGTAACTGTTTCGATCGTGGACCAAAACGGGGAATTGATGGATTTCCGAAACGAAGAAATTACGCTACGACTACACCTGAAACGATAAGACTAAATTCCGCTGGGAAGACAAAAACGTATAAAAACGCGCAGTACATCGAACCGGCGTTCAGTAAGCTGCGAGGTAGCGTTGCGCTAACTACTTTCTCAGTGTCTACTTCGTTTTAACAGTAAATTGACATGGCAGACGAAATTCCCGACGTGGATCAGCGCCTAGAATTCGACGATAAACTTGATCAAATCGAAATGCATTTTTACGAACCGTATCTTGCCTGATCTTTCGTTCTCGGAAGGGAGGTCAGAATACCTATACAGCGACAAGATATTTACACCCTACCTAGCCAGTCCTTCGTGCGCAGAAGAGGCGGGCTAACGAAGGTGGACGGGACCCACCCGACCACCAGCAAGTTGGTACGAAATTGGCTCCCGCACCTTTTCAAGCGAGTAATGTACGAGATTAATGGCGTCGCGATCGACCAGTCTCGTGATGTGGGAATAACCTCATCGATAAAAAAAAGTACCTATCGCTCACGTCTAGCTATCTCCCCAGCTAAAATGACAGGCTGGGGAACTGGAGATGCCTACAGTGTTCCCATTTACGACGAAGGCAGGTTCGAAGTGTGCATTCCGCTCTTCATGCTCCTGGGATTTGCCGAGGGTTATAAGAAAATAATAATAGGAGCGGGGCAGGAGCTGGCGATAATGCTATCCACATCGCATTTGGATGCTGTGTTGCGAGTAGGAGAAAACCCGGAGCCCGTCTCTCTTACTTTGGACACCATAGAATGGTTCGTCCCACACGTGACCCCAAGCACGCGTGAACGTGTCAAGCTGTTGAATTATGCCAAGAAAGACAAAGTGATCGAAATAGCATTCAGAAGTTGGGGCCTGGTCACTTGCCCGGCCTTGTCCCCGCACGTCACGCGAAATCACTGGGTCGTGAAGACGTCGTCCATCACGGAAAAACCACGCTACGTCGTACTGGGGCTTCGTACGAACAAACAGCATAGTATCAGAGCCGACAAGTCTACATTCGACCACTGCAAGGTCGAAAACGTAAATATATTTTTGAGTAGTGAAGGCTTCCCGTACGTCGATTTGAACACAAACTTTGAAAATGGACAATACCTGCTGGCATATTATATGTGTGTTCGTAATTCCAATCTTCGTACTATGGGCGCGAGGCGCATCCCGTCCTGAGCCACGAAGATTTCCGAGACATGGCACCTTTTGCTAGTATTCGATACATCGAAGCAAAACTAGTGCGTGCAGAATGGCACGGTCGACTGCCGCATCGAGATAATCACCAAGGAAAATGTGCCCGCAAACACCGTGGCCTACTGCTTGATACTCCACGACAGGATTGTTCAGTATGATTGTTTTTGGCCTGGTAAAAATAATCAGTTACTTATGTGTATGTGTGTGTATATATATATATGCGCCTGTCAAATACTTAAGTAGATATAATGTACTGTAATCTGAAAGGCTTCCTGAACAGGGGAAAAAATGGTCGAGTAATTTGCGAAAGTGGAGGTTATCGACTTATAGAGTCCTTTTCTTCGTAAGCTAAGGAAATAAAGAGAGCCCAGTTCTTTGGTGAGCGCTTCGAGAAATGTACAGTTACTTTACGAATGATATGTGCAATGATGTAACATGTTTTATATATATATCTTTAGTAGTGTAATGTATGACGTCATTCCACGGCACGAAAAAAATGTATATAAATAGATCCCTAAAACAAATTATTCTCTAGTCGAGTACGATTCACCGTGGGAGCAACATGACGCCCTTTCACTCGGAGCACTTGTACGCCTTAACATTACGGGACGACACTAAAATCGTCTATTCGTTCTGGGAGTCTGGGTCGCTACTAACCTACGAAGAAAAATGCGATATGAATGGGACCACTGGCTATATTCGACGACGTCCGGTGAACCTGAGCAACAGTTCATAATTTGTTGCACCCCTGGAAATGGCTTGGTTCATCGCACGAAGTGGGATACGCCTCTTCCAGAAACAGTGGACCAGGTTCTTGAATTCGCAGCAACTTGGAGCCGAGGTGACTCTACGAACATTGAAATTTACGCCCCCGACTGATCCGCCCAGGACTGTTCCACACAGAATTTCTCCACGCCAAATGGCCCCACACCAAATTTCTCCACACGAAATGGTGTATGCCGGGGGAAAAAATACTATCAGCGATGTGCAGACATCAACTGTCTCCTCTAAACGTCGAAGGTCTTGTCACTTCGTTCCTAAGACGCACAAGAAAAAAATTTCCAGGGGATCTGCAACGAACTGTGACGTGCGCCCTAGCAATACCCACGTGTGACGTCACCTGCTACAGTCGCTGCCGACATGGGTTCGTCCGCAGCTGACTTCAACTTGGAAGAAGAAGTTTCGAATATTCCAGTTCTACTGCGCCGGATCGAACGTCAAAGACTGTTACTAATTTTTTACGAACGGTTTTGATTGATAGATTGAATTTTTTTTAAATAAAATTTGTAGTTTGTTTGTAATCTGTGTGAAAAAATTACACATGTTTATCAAAACTGACTAGGTTGTATATTTTTCATATTTTTTTACTACATTTAATAATTTTTTTTGCTAAATAAATAAATTTTGAAAATAAATTTCATCTAAAGGATTGTTCGGGGCGAACAGAAGGAGTCCCTCTCATCCATCAGCCACCGGATGGCCAGCAGGAAACAGGAAAATCTTGCGCAAAGTAATTCTCCACGACATCTCTTCGGTCCTGCCCTGTCACGCATGTAATTTAAAACTATAAACAAAAACCACTGCGTGATATGCAGTTTCGTCGGTAACCTCTCTCTTGGGAGATGCGACGTGGCTATTATGATGGGTAACACCTCCCACTCCATTTACCTGCCTGTGGTCGCCGTCTCTCCACTCCATTGTGTTGCAATTGGCTATTTGCAGAATTTCGTCGATAACATATTATGAGTTTAATGGAAATCAATATGCATACGGTTAAAAAAAAAAGCGAATTAGTACGTCAACTTATTTAAGGATTCTTCCTTTCTAGAAATAAAGTTGAGTTTATAGGTAATTTTTTTTTGTATTCGCGAGCAAACAAGTACACCCTGAAATGTGTGAAATGCAGGCTGTGGTGGGAGTATATGGAGCATTAAAGGAAGGGGGGGGGGGGGGGTTGGACCCCCGCTTATAAACTTTAGTTTGGACGTTAATGCGCCATGTTGTACAGCATCGGGCTGCGAAATGTATGTAGGTGAATATTACAAAGTGCTTGACGTGTTTTGGAGGGTACGCACTATGCACGGGCTGTAATTGGTACGAAATAGAGCCTAGGTACACTCGGTAACCGCACCCCACGTGTATGGTGCGAGGCGCGTCGGGTGTACAAACATGGTGACGTTGTGCCAAAGGACGATGATGCCTGGCCTTTGTTTGATACGTGTAAGCAGACGCACGAATTTTTTTTCTTGAGGCAGCCGCCTACAGCCAACAAGGGATTTCGTCATCGTATCGGTGTTGAAGATTTTTTGTGCTGTGGCTATGGACATTAGTTAGAACCCATCTTCGCCATGTCACTGCTTGATTTCTGTTCCGAGTGTGACGACGCCCTCCTAATTGGGGGGGGGGGGGGGGGGGGGAGTTGTTCGAAAAGGCGGATACCACCATCTCAGGACACCGCGGCACTGCACCACAGGAGACCATGGTAGTACCCAGCGCTGCACCTATAGCAGCGTCCGACTTAGCGACGGAGACGCCCTTACGAAGCACTCAGACGGCACCCATCCAGATTGTACTCTTCCAGGCAGCACCCAGTCGGAGCACCCAGACGGCACCCTTCGCGGCGGCACCCGGCTGGAGCACCCAGACGGTACCCTTTCAGGCGACGGCGTCCTTCCAGGGTCTCCAGTCGCCGCCCTTTCGTGGCTTCCAGACGGGTGAGTTGACTACATGTGACAACACCATCACTGAGGGTTCACTGCTACTGGAAGCTTCCAACATACGGCAGCGAGAACGTAGATTGACAGAAATGACTGTTTTACATGTGCAAACACCAACGGTGACTCACAGATAGACGGACTCGCCTTCGCCGATCTGATACTCGCCAGTCTCTGTTACTGATCCTATCAATGACAACATGTGGGAGGACATGTGATCTCCGCTGCCTCTCGATGCTATCACACACCCGCCTTCAACCCTATGGTGATGAGATTCGTCAGTGTTTAAATAATTTTGAAACAAGATTGCTTGCGTTACGTAATGATGTTGCCGATGTGCGCCTAGAACTGTCTAACTGTGTGCGTGTTCTTACAGAGGTGAAATGTAACATGGAACTACTTGTGAAACTATTTCTAACGACCGAGAATCTCCAGATTAATCCTCACATTTGTATGAATGCGAAACGAATGCGATTTTAAAAAAGAGAGAGAGAGAGAGAGAAAAATAGAGAGAGACGCATTTATACAATTTTTTTTATTTAGTATGTTATTTGTATGTATTTTTAAATTTAAATACAATTACGTGTTATTTATCTTATAACTGTGTGTGTGTTTAGTACTTTATTGTATTTTTCCTTGTGTAAACAGAAAGGTAAGTATTTTTTTTTAGTAAATAATCTGTGTATATTGCACTTGCTTTTCATTGGAGAACGGGACAAGTAAGAACAATACTTTTTTTTTTTTGTTAAACAGTTCCTATTTCCTACAATCTTAAAAGAAAAACAAAAAAATTTGCTCTTAAATTTATAGCACCTTTTTTCTTATTACAATAAATAGCCATTTAAAGAGGCGGTATTCGCTTTAACTACAATTGCACACTTCACGATGGAACTGACCTATATTAACTAGCACATGCAAGTGTGTGTGAAGACGGAAGGGGAACAAGAATGCTGACGGAGAGTGGAAGTGCTTGCGTGACAACCTTCATTCTGCCATACGACGCAAGGACGCCCCCCCCCCCCTCCCTCTCTCTCTCTTGCTCTTCTCGTCCCTCTCTCTCTGTAGCGCTTGCATACGATAGTAGCAGAGGAAGAGATAATTTGCCATTATTTAACATGATTTTTACTACGAATAAAAAAAATATTACGCCCGCACTTGTAACATAAGCATATTTAACATCACATATATATATATATATATATATATATATATATATATATATACACACACACACACACACACACACACACACACACCATACTAGTACACAAAAAAGATTTGAAAGAAAATTATATTAATAAATGCTTACTTTTACATTGTATATATAGATCATACTTGTACACAAAAGAAAGAATTGAAAGAAAATAATATAAATATATACATACATGGTACTTGCAAAAAATGAAAGAAATTTATATATAAATTTTATTAACACACAAACCATTTGAAAATAATATTATTCTTTACACGATAAACATATTTACTGACAAACTTGGCAAACATGAAAATTACAAGATGAATATTTATTTAACAAACATTTTACAAAAAAAAAAAAAAGACAAACATTAAGAGATAATAACGATTTTCCTTCTATCTAATATCATTTTCTTTCCCTCCATACTATTAATCACGAACAACCCCCCCCCCCCCCCCCCCCCCCAATAATTTTTAAGAGGTTTTCACCACTTGGCTTCTTCTATAGATAGAGCAAAGCTCGTATGCACAAGCACACACAAGCACCTCTGGCCATGTGTTCGAAGGTGTTGTAACCTCAAAACTATGCCAAGCACCCTCACACCGTTCCGAACATACATTAAAGAGTTTGTCTTTTTTTTTTTATTTCGTCAATAATTTCGCAATTTTCCCTGTCGTACTTGGTTGTACGTCTTTATTCCCCAATTTCTTTTTTCATATTTCCAATGTTTGTGGGAACTTTGTTTGCGGACGGCACATATGAACCGCGCAATCGTCACTATCGCAATCTTGCAGTGTTAATTCAATCACCTTACCTTCTTTTGAGGAGGAGGAAATTAACATTTTCGTCGCATCTCTCTACGGTCACGGTAGCTGACGGCTAGTCCGTGTAGGTTACGCCGTGCAGTAGAGGAGATTTATTTGTGTATTGTTTCTCTGTATTAAACTTGTTGGCTGGATGCGCTCCGTCGTTGCAAAAAGACTTGGTGAAAGATCTCGGATTCGAGTCTAGATGCACTTCGCATGCATGCGGCGTGCAGTTGGAGGTTCAATCCGGAAATCCATGCCTTTTCACGGCATAGTTACGTCCATCGCATTTCTCCAGCCGTTTACACACATTATTATTTTTATTTTCTCGGAACTGTTCTTGCAATACACTTTCGTGAGGTCTTGCCTTGCTTAGGTGAACGTAGCAATTTTGTTTTACCAACTCCTCGAGCGAACAGGGAAGAGTAAGGTCGGGGCATAAATTGTACACATAACAGTTTTTGTATTCTCACTTTAGTGTGCTCAGTATGTAATAGCCTTCGAACTCATCGTAGCAGCATACCCAATGAATTGTGCCGCCGCAAAATTGAATTTGCAGAAGGCCTCTAGCATCTCGAATACTTACGCGCGGGTACCTCCGATTCTGTTCACTGCACTTGCTCGTGTCTTCTGACCTGAATGGAGAAAATTCGGCGATGGTCACTTCTTCGATGTTACTGTCTTCGAAGTCGGAACTGATGGGACACTCTGCGAAACTGGGCGAGAATACACTATATCCCGGGGGTCGGTATGAGTTGACTGATGGATGTGGGTTGACTGGTGGTCGTGGGTTCCTATCCTTAGGCGACGTTGCTCCTCGTGCCAATATTGTGCGGATGAGCTGAAGAATATTGGCTCCTGTGTCTTCTGCGTTGCTGAGGGTTTCTTCTGTACTTGATGACATGGCTACCGTAACATACGTTTGACAATTACAAGTTCAGAAATGATCATTGGGCTCTCCTTTCGAAATAGCGAGGTGCAACTTGTTTTTCCGGAGGCCCTCGGGGATGCGCCTTATAAGACAATCGAAGAGATCGGAGGGAGTGGAATGGCGGTAGTGGAAGGGGTGGAATGGACGTGATTAATTAGCCGACTAAACTCTGAATGGTCGGGTCGAATAGAGGTGAGTAATTAGCCAATGAGCAACATTAGCGGCACGAAGTTTTCCGAAGATACCCGAGTCAACCATCCAATCGGGAGGGTTGTCACATGGTGGGGATGAAGCACAGGTGACTTATTAGCCAATGAGAATCATTGGCGGGGTAATTGTGCACTTAAATATATATTTCAAGGCTGGAATGGTGGGGGTTAGTGGAACGAATTTGGGCGAACGTGTGTGATAGAGACAGTAAGTATATATGTTTTTTTAAATATATAATTTTTAAACAAATATTTTTAATAAAATTTTCTTGAGGAAAATTTTTTAGGGAAAATGGACATCTATCTGGGAAAAGGAAAAATGGCCACCAAGTAAAATATTTTTTATTAAGAAATTTTTTAAATAAAATTAAAATTTTTTTTTTTTTATTCTTTGTAATAAATTTTTAAAAGAGTTTTAAAAATTTTTAATAATAAATTGTTATACATTTTTAAACAGATTGTTTTTTATTTTTAAACTATTTTTTTCGTTACAAATTATTTTTAGATATTTGTTTGTAATTTTTTCGGGTTTTTGGGGTCAGAGGTCACCGGGGTTAAGGTAAAGGTCACGGGTCAAAGGTCAAGGTAATCCAAAATGGCGTTCGGTAAAGTAACAAGATGGCGGCCGTGCGAATCCGAATCGGACTCCCCAATCCCTTGTACCCTAACATACTAAATCCTACACTAATATGCTACTATTTATCCATTTCAGTGAATTAAAAATGAAAATAAACCTCATGAAGTGTCCTTCCCTGAAAGGAAAATGTAACCATATAATATATAATATAACGTATTAAAAGGTAATAAAACTATAATTTGGGTACTCATTTAGAAAAAAAATTTATTTTAACATATTCATGTAATCCTTTAACATTGCGATTTAATTAGAAAGGTCTACTCTCAAGAAAATTTCTACTAAGAATTTTCCCACAGTTTCAATGTTTGCCGTAAAGAGACGAAAGGGAGCAATCGTTAGATTTTCTAAACCATATCTGTATATTAAACAATGTTTTGTTAGAAAAAATAATTCTTCTTGCGATTTTGTCACAACAGATTTCAGAAAATATAAATCCGTCGTGAAGTACTTATAGGGGATTGTATATTTTATGACGTCCTCGTTGGATCGCAGATGACATTGTAATTACTGCCATTTGACCTACAAGCATACTTATATATTAAGGGGTACCTCGGCCATATTGGTAATAGCAACAAATTTGTCTGTTTTACTGGTCTAGTCGATGTTTATCATATTGAAATTGTTTTAATAGAGAATAATTTTATATAATAATAATATTAATTTTGTTGTTATTTCGCAGTTTTAATTTTAAATATTAGAGGCCTATAGAATAATAATGTTTATAATATTGCTTGCAAATATTAATAGACTTCATGTGAAGTTTAATAAGGCATCTGGTATTGCATTTTGTGTCTTTGACTGAAGTAACAAGAATAGTTAAAATTTCTCAATTAATATATTTTTCCCCTTTAAGTAGATTCTTGTTGAATCTGAGAAATTGTGAAGAACGGATGCTTGATGATTATAAAAATTAAAATTTTCCAACCAATTATCTGAAAATCAGACAATTTTTATGCGGGCAGTGCACAGTGCTCGTGTCGTTATCATAATCGATAAGGTGCAGGGATTGAGAACAGCATCAACCTAGGACTTTCTTGGCGTTTTGTTTACATGTGTGTGCAGGGGGTCTGAATGTGTTAATATGAAACGTAGGATTATATTATGTTTATGGTTAACTGAGATCTTTTGTAATCAATCTTCGAAAAATGTAATTTCTCCTAGCTGCATAGATAGGACTCGAAAACTGTAAACCACCTAGTGAAGTTGGAACCAACAGAGCGAAATTAGTGAATTGTCTTAACGCTGAATTAAAAATAATAGCCTATAAAATGTGAATATGAAATTAAATTGTTTATTTAACTGTATTTTATAATGCATATAAGTGTAAGAAATAACATTTTTGAACAATGTTTGCTTTTCTAATAATTACGCTGTTTCGGTGAATCGAACCACGAATAAAGTGATCGTCACCTGGAAATGTTTATCAAACGTATGAATGAAGTACACATAATATGCGTACGGGTAGATCTCAGGCATGGTTATCAGAAGTGCTCACTTTACCGTGAACAGCGTATATAAGAATTAACCCTGCGCCAGAAAGAGGCACAACCAACATTTTTACACTCTATCAGATAAGTAAATTAGATTGGGAGAACTTAAAATGTTTTTAATGGCGGTATTTGTAAGCTTGAACAACACTTGCTCTACAAACATTTTTATAGTAGCACAACTATTGCATCACAATCTAATTTATTTTTGGGAAATATATTTCCTCCAGTTAATCTATGCACATTGGCAGACATATTCACAGTGTTGTCAGGAGTGTGTTCCACTGCATCATACAGGTCTCGTCGGATCAGTAGCAATGCCAACAGTTGTTACCGAGTCCACTACTTACATTAGTTAATCTATGCACATTGGCAGACATACTAACAGTGTTGTCAGGAGTGTGCTCCGCTGCATCATACAGGTCTCGTCGGATCAGTAGCAATGCCAACAGTTGTTACCGAGTACACTACTTACATTAGTTAATCTATGCACATTGGCAGACATACTCACAGAGTTGTCAGGAGTGTGTTCCACTGCATCATACAGGTCTCGTCGGATCAGTAGCAATGCCAACAGTTGTTACCGAGTACACTACTTACATTAGTTAATCTATGCACATTGGCAGACATACTAACAGTGTTGTCAGGAGTGTGCTCCGCTGCATCATACAGGTCTCGTCGGATCAGTAGCAATGCCAACAGTTGTTACCGAGTTCCACTACTTACATTAGTTAATCTATGCACATTGGCAGACATACTCACAGTATTGTCAGGAGTGTGCTCCGCTGCATCATACAGGTCTCGTCGGATCAGTAGCAATGCCAACAGTTGTTACCGAGTACACTACTTACATTAGTTAATCTATGCACATTGGCAGACATACTCACAGTATTGTCAGGAGTGTGCTCCGCTGCATCATACAGGTCTCGTCGGATCAGTAGCAATGCCAATAGTTGTTACCGAGTACACTACTTACATTAGTTAATCTATGCACATTGGCAGACATACTCACAGTATTGTCAGGAGTGTGTTCCACTGCATCATACAGGTCCCGTCGGATCAGTAGCAATGCCAACAGTTGTTACCGAGTCCACTACTCACATCAGTTAACAAGTACAGCACCACAGTAACAACTTTCGGCTCAATGCTATTATTATTGAATCTGAGAGGCTAAAATCTAGACTTTTGACAACGCCACAACGTCTAGGCAGAAGCAGGTCCCATGTCAATATCATTCTTGCAGGAATATTTTGGAAAATAATCACCAGTCACTCAAGAAAAACTTAAAACTTTTAATGGAAACATTAAACCTGGGATTTACAATTTCATTTTTAAGTATTTAACATTTTTTCCGTGTCAACCAACGAGATATCGCTATTTCGTCTGTTCAATCTCTCGTTTCAGATATTTTTTAAAATTACATTATTAAAAATTACTATTTCCGAAATATATTTTCACTAAAATAATAAGCGATATTAAATCATCTTTGATTATTTATTCCGGGAAGCCAAATGTACATTTCACTGTAGTGTCTTAATAAGCTACAATAACCGTATTGTTTATTAATCTAGTATATTACCTCGTTTACGAGGAATTCAATATTTGTTATTTATTAACAGGAAAATAATAAAATATAATTAATATTTTAAGTCCGAACTGAAAACTCAGTCAGCGGAAAGTTTATATTAATAATTTTTGCCCGGATGCTCTTAAATATCTACATGGAATTAAACACAACGTTTCGCGCAAATGAGAGGTTAATGCATCACATTTGAAAAGTGATATATATATATATATATATATATATATATATATATATATATATATATATATATATATATATATATATATATATATATATATATATATATATATATATATATTTACTGACTTCCTCACAATTTACTTCAGTTTATATATCTCAACACGACAGATGTGAAATAATAGTTAAAACTGGCTTCCAGTTTAGGGAAATATAGATGAATCCAGTTAAAAACGTGTAGGATGCTGGTTGTTCTATGTCTCGGTGCCATCTTGGTTTAGTCAGAAGTCATATCTTGAGCCTCTAGTATATGCCGAATTGATTGGACAGCATGTTAAATTCATAGTTCATGGTTTGGGTATTTGCTACTGACATTGTGCTAAGCTATACTACAGGTTTTTCATCAATCAATCGCGCTAATACTTTCTGTTTTTTTATTTATGGTTGAAAATTATACATGGCGTGTCTAAACCCGCCGGTGTAATAATTAAAATTTAAAATAAAACACACGGGGAGCAAAATTTTCGCTTTTGTTGCAATAATTCCGACCATATAATGGCTCTTTTCAGAAGGCCCTCTCTCACTGCCAATCTTCTAGGGAGAATATCGGAACACAATACGCCAGTAATTAAAAAGAATCGCAAGCCCTGTAATGGAATGAGCAATTCTCGGACCTACAAATATATTTCCATGTACTTTATATCCATGTTCCCATACAATGAGTATCTGCGGGTTCGTGAATTCACTCTGCCGTTTCATATATAATAAAAGGCTGAAATTTAAATTGATTCTCATACTATTAAAGATTTTGCCAATACAAGAAACAAAGATATTTGATAGAAAGTTATCGATGGACTTTATGCTACAAAAATGTGGACGTTTTAAGTCTCATTTTGTTTTACAATAATAACAACACAATTTACAATTCTTTTTTGTTTCCTACATGTTGAAAAGACAACACTTGGTAATTATTAATACAAATGTTATTAAATTATATTAAAATATCCAATCACTTTTAAATGAGGCTATTCGAAATGAAAACTTTCTCACCTGAATGTATATGCAAACAATATATAGTATGTTGCAAAATTGCATGAAAATACTTCGGGGAAACATTCCTCACATATGGAGGTTGAAAAAATATTATATGAACATAGCTACTTAAACGCTTCGTTTCTTTACTACAGCATGTAATACAAAACGTTCAGTGTATGGCCCGCGAGCTGGAACATGCAACTGTGGAATGCCATCGCTGATGTAATTGGCAGCCCCATACCAGACCCCGAGAAGACCTGATTTGATTCCACCAGTATGTGTGGAACACCAGTGGACGATGTGGGGAACCTCCATAACCGTACTGTGGCGGATTGCGAAACAATCAGGAATTATCCAGGGATTCATCAACGCTTCCCGGTGTCCATGCAATTCCGGGTTGATGCATGTGTTCGTGTTGATGGAGGGCCGTAGTGTGAAGTGTCGTTCATCATGTAAACGAACGCTGCTGTGGCATCCCACAGTAACATGAGCCAGCCCGCGGGCCATACACTGAACATGTTGTAGTAAAGAAACGAAGCGTTGCGGAACTTTGTTCCCAAAACATTTGGCATCCTCCAAATGCGAGGAATGTTTCAACGAAGTAATGCAGTGCAATTTTTCAACATCCCGTGTATAAATATAAACTTAAAATTTCTTACTTCTATAGAATACACAGAAACACACAACTGAGAGGGCGTGGGCCAATTTTCAAATGTGAAACGTATACTTTATTACTGTTCAGCCAGTTCTTCTTGCCTATGGAACTTATCTCGATATTCGATAATTACCACGGTTACAAGGAATTTGATGATTGTTATTTACTAACACAAAAATATACAATTTAAAGAACGGTTTTAAATATCTCTTTCCGTAACTCAGTTTTCGGTTCGTATGACACATGAACGTAAACCTCTGTCAGCGGATCATTTACGTAAATGAATTATGTAATGCTGCTCTTAAATATCTATTTGGAATTAAATACAACTTTCCGCAGAAACGAGAGGTTCATGCATTACGTTTGAAAAGTGAGAAGTATATTTTTTTACTGTATTAGAATATTCTTCGGGCCACTTATCTTTTCACGAGAGCTGTGAAAATAAATTTTGAAACTGACATTGAGTTTACGTAAATACAGGGTCACCCAGTGAAAATCTTGTAGTACGGTGGTTGTTCTTTGTTTTACCGCCATCTTGGTTTCTTCAAAATTGGTATTTTGAACCACTAGTAAATTGCGAATTTATTTGACAGCATGTTAGATTTCATAGTTTTCTAGTTCTGCAGTAATATTGGTTTGCTTATTTGCTACTATAGAATAAAACTTGAATGCAGGTTTTTCACATATCACTCGCACTTTTGCTTTCTTTGTTTTTTGGTTCGCAGTTATACATGATGTATCTGAAACCGTCGGTCGAATCATATCAGTTATACAAAAACTTAAGTGAGCAAAATATACATTGTTGTTGCAGCAATTGGCGAAATATTTAGGTCTCTGCACTCTATAAACGAAAAAAGTAAACTAAATAATTGCTATTATCCAAATCAGCGAATTTGACAGCCGATCTGTTTAAAAAACTCCACTTAAACCTGTATAATTATACTGGTTAACATAAGTTTCTGATATTCACTGACTAAAAGTGTTTGTTAGTGATTCTTAGTAAATGGCACTGGCTTGCCAGTAAAACTCTGCGCATGTCACTGATTCGCTAGTAAATAACAGTTCACTTACTGAAGATTCAGTTAAATATTTCTATTGACTGAAATCACCGATACGGATTAAGAGCGTAGTCATCACACTTACATTTCTATTGAAATATTGCTATTGCGTATGCGAAAAAAAAACAGCTGTTTCTGTTAAACTATTTTAATCAAGAAAAATTTAGATTTTGTGTTGTTACACGCACATTATTTGGAGTAGAGTGACCCGCTACACCATGCTAGTACATTCGGATGAGTAGCAAAGCAAACAGTTATTTTTAAGTGCATTACACGAATCAGTTAAAAAGGAAATCACGACACTAACTACTTTTGGTTCGGTGTTTTCATTCATGGAATTGATGGTCCAAATTCAAGACTTCTAGCCGCACTACAACTTCTATGCAGAAGTAATACTTCTGTCACTGCCTATATTCTAGTAATAATATCCAATAGTTAATACCCCAGTCAGTTGGATAAACACAAGTCCTGTAATGAAATGAGTAACGCTAGGACCCCAAGTATATTTTGATGTACTTTATATTTATATTCACATACGATGAATAACTAAGAGTCCGTGAATTCACTCTGCCGCTTTTGACATAATATGAGGTTACTCTATAGTTAATTCCCAAACCATTGCAAAGTTTTTCACTATAAGAAATACAGAAAGCGGATAAAAATTTGTCCCTGATTATTATTACACATAAAGGGGACCTTTTAAAGTGTAATATTCTTTTCCCCACACTAACCACATAAATTATATTCTTGTTTGCTACCTACATATTGAGAAGTCGCCATTTTTTATTTATTTATACGAATACAATGGAATTATTTTGAAATGTCTAATCTATTTTACACATGGCATTACTATCTGAAAACCCTTTCACCGGTAAATATATGCAAATAATTTATATGCTCGTAAGCAAAATGTGTATTTTTCATAGAAGACCCAGGAAGGCACAAATGAGATGACATACGTAAAATTTCAAATGTGAGATGTATATTTCATGACTGTTCGTCTAGATTTTCTAGGCTATGTAACATATCTCGACATTAGTATAAGAAAAAGTGAAATCTGTCTTTGGGTTTATGGAAGTATTTGGACAGCATGTGACGAACACTTTGGGTTGGTCTTCTTTGAACCACCGTCATATTGGCTTACAAAATACTCATCCCCTATTTTTTTTTCCATTATGGTTTTGCCAACAGTTTATAGCTATTGGAGGGCCGTTGTAAATCATTTTTCATGACTGTGTCACACCTCTGCTTTCTTTTTGTTTCTTGCGTACGGTCTCCTTGTCTTTGCATAAAGCACTCGTGTCCAATATTACAAGTTAAATTCATTAAGTATTACGTATGATCTAATCTGCAACCGCAATATTTAACATAACACTAGGGGCTCTCGTCACTACACATAAGGATCTATTGCAATATTTCTGAAGTGTTTACCAAAACACAGATGTTACAGTTAACCCATTCGCTAGTCAGCAAAAACACATTTTTTATTCGTTTTGTTCACAGTTTTTGAAAAAGCGTGTTTTTATTAATTAAGCTGGTTCTAACGGATCAGTAGCAAGGCCAACAGTAGTTACTAAGTATTTTACTCGTCAGTTACCAAATAAACCCCACAGCAACTACTTTCGGTTCAGTGCTAATATTCTTGAAGCAGATGGTCAAAATTCAAGACTTTGTGCACGATACGAGATTTCTCGGCTACTGATCATACATCACTGCCATGTATTAGATTATTTAATAGAAAAGAAGAGGGTTCTGGACTCATACACCAAATCCAGCTACAGTCTTCAGCCCAAACGAACTGGCAATATGAAAATGATATTTTCGCTCTATAAAGTTAACACATTCTGACCCATTTTACACAACTGTGTTGTGCATAACAGGTATTAATTGTTATTGTAGCCAGCAGAGGAAACTGCATGGTTCAAATTTGAGTGATTTCTCCTGAGGGCATATCTCTCATTACCCACAATTTAGTTTTTATGTATGCAATAATTTCTGTGAAGGTACAGTGAAATTTTCTAACTTTGTTTAATTCTGTAATGGTGTTAGTTATTCTGTGAAGTTAAGTAGTAGGATATAGAGAAGTCTGGTGCAATGGTTTGGGGAGTCGGATTCAGATTCGCCCAGGCGCCGGCTTATTACATCACCCGTCCGTAATCTTTTTTCCCTTTATTTTCTTCAAAATTTCCAATTTTCCTTTAAAAACTATCAAAATACCATAAATATGTCCCTCTTTTCCTAAAAATTTCCCTTTTTTCCTTAAAAAATTTCCATTTTTCCTGTAGCAGGCGAGTGGGATTAGTGAGAATAGTGACCCCAGGGTCAGAGATCAACGACCAAGGTGCCAGGGATCAGTGACCCAGGGTCAGACAGAAGACAGGGATCAGTGACCCAGGGGTTAGGAGAGCAGGACCGATGACATTTGACCTTTGACCCAAAAAATTTAAAAAATCCAAAAAAATAAAAAAATGCACAAATATTAAAAATTGTTTAAAAAATGGATAGAAAGTTATTACTAAAAATTGTTTTAAAAGTAATAAAATGCTAAAAAAATTATTATTATAAAATTTTATTTTTTATATCTCTTAATTTAAAAGCCTTTGACATCGGCGCCCCTTTTTCCGTTTCTAGCTCAAAATCTCCCTTTTCCCTAAAAAAATTCCCTCAAAAATTTTTATTAAAAAATAGTAAAAAAATATTTAATTAAAAAACTTAGATTACTAGCGGTCTCTCCCTCCCCCCCCCCCCCTTTACACTTTCCATAAATTACTCACCTCTGTTCGAATCCAGCAGACGACTGACTCCCTCGCCTCCACTCCCTTCACATATACTCGTTCCACCATCTTGATTATTTATTCGTCATTTATTCACATGCTACTGGAGTCAGCCATCTTCGTTCATATATTACTGGAGGCCATCTTTGTGTATATGTTACTGGAGGCGGCCATATTTGTTTTATTGCATACATCATTTGTTTATATATGTTACTGGAGGCAACCATAATGTTTTTTTTGTAGATCAGTTGTTTATATATATTACTGGAGGCTGCCATGCTGGGAGGAGCCATCTTGCTAGGTGCAGTCCTCCATGTTTTTTTATTGTCATTTGTTTTAATGGTTTGTATCTCATCTTTGTACGACAACCCGATTATGCCACCTGATATAGGCCTGTACCGAACGGTGACATTGAACATTCCTGAAAGAACTTTAATTTTTACTTACTGTTTTATATTCTTATATATAAAGTGTGAAAGGTTTTTTGTTTGAAATAAAACACAGCATATCTTTCTTTACATAAAATATAGTGTACACATAGTAAAATATACAGGTTTATTAATATTCTTCGCTGTTCACTGCTTGTTATCTACCTCGCCGACTCAGGAATTGTAGCGGGCGACTTGAAGCTAGCGATGCTCGAAGACGAGTAAACTGTTATGGTGTGCGAACAGTCAGCTGCGCTCATGGCAGTATTTTGACGGTTCTGTCTCGGCAGTCTTAAGATACAAGCCTGTCGTGAAGTATCTGGCAAAATGCATATGTATTGGCAGGAATATTTCCATGTGTACTGAATTCGATTGTACTGTCGACCACATTGGAGGTAATACGCTCGTCCTGTTTACTCAAATTGAATACCACTAGTGGGGCCAAACTCTTGAACGTATCAGGGTTCAATATCGGGGATTGGGTGCATCCATAATATGCAGTTTGGAGTTGAGCATACATCTGATATACCAGCAGGTACTGGTAATTTACAAAGTTCGTGTTCATGTCTACGTACTGGTAGCTTTTGCGTTTAAAAAATATTTTGACATATTCTATTTTGCTTGTGTCGAGCTGCGAATGGCTCACTCTTTCATTGAGCTGTCTTTCTGTCTGCAGCCCAACAATGATGTACCTCGGTTTCTCAGATGCAAATATGGTCTTCACCATCCAGTTAATGCAATAGCTTACTGGCAATCCGGGGTATGTCTCCAGACTCCACGACCTGAAAACCACATCGATGTTTTTACCATCTTCCACATTCTGCAAAATGTGTAGGCATTCTGCAGTGCTCAACTGCACATTAAGCAGCATCCATTTGATAAACTGTAGGTTCAGGTCCACTGCCTCCAGGTTTTCTCCCTTACCCACTATGGTATCCAAATATGTATTGGTGAACATTATCACCAGCTCCTGCTTCGAATTTAAGATAGTTCGTTTGTAGTCTTCTCAGATCCCAATAGCATGGAAAGCGGAACATATACTTCGAACCTTCCTTCGCCATAAATTGAACACTCTAGCCATCTTCGATTCCCCAGCCAGCCATTTGGGCTGCAGGCAGTTCATTCGGCGTGAGTGAAAGGTAATTTTTGATTGTTGAGGTTATGCCCACATATAGCGACTTGTTCACCTTAGCACCATTGAGAAGGTAGGCGATGCGATCGATCAGGTGAAGAAATCCATTGCTAATTATTTTCGTCGATGCTGGATTGGTCACATCTTCTTTCGTCAGATTCCCCTTGATTCGCAGGAAAGACTGGCAAGGAAGTGTGCAGATATCTTGTTATTGGACTGCTATCCGAACCTCCGATGCTAGTGTGTACAATACAAACAGGAACATCTGGTATGCATGAAGTTCCACCTTTTGTTATGCTGTCTTCGAAAATGGTTGGCTCTTTGTAGTTTAGGAAATCTTCCATGACGATCGACCTCGTAGTCGACTAGCACGTGTTAACTCCTTGGAGACCTGCGATGTACTGCTGTTAGGTTTCGCACGATACATTATTTTATAGCTAGTGGCCGGCGTAAATCTTATACCCTTCTTCTCAAATGTAGGTGTAGGGTGATTTCTTCATTTCGAAGGCACACTAACTCTCCTTGCTGGTCGACGACTGTCACTAACATCTAGTGTGCTCTCATCACGACGACCGGAACGTAAATGATGATTTGCGGTGCCACTAGCAGTTTATAACCTGGAGGGACCATAGGCGAAAATTCGTGCAGTGTATTGCTCGGCCTGCCGTTTATGTATGTGCCGCTCGCCAAATTGCAGGTTATTCGTATAACATTGACTGGCAAAATATTTACAGACTGCGATTACATGTGTGTTTTGCAAGCTTCGTAGATGAGTGGCTCGAACCCCAGCGTCGGTTCGATGGTATCAGGTTTCGTAAAGTCCATATCTGCGTTGATTCTGATAACACTCTTCAGAGTATTGGGATTCCCACGTTGTTCGAATTCATTGTCAGGGGCAGCGAATATTCAATGTACCTTGCAATATCATATATATCATAAAAGCCAACGGGCAGCGAATCTTCATGGGAAATATTACCACTTTTTACGAGGTATATCTTGCATTTTTTTTCATCTGTGTCCAGTATCGCATTGTAAGTTTGAAAATCGACAAGGCCTATGCTCCATTCCCCCTCCAGGTCGAGTGGCGGAAAATGTACAGCACGCAGCTCGGAGCTACAACACATCAAGGTTAGCGTTATAGACATGACTGATGGTTTCCTTGCGGTGTATAGCCTTTTTATACAATTACTTGTACTAGCAAACCAGGAAGTGAAGGCACAAATGTCCGCCGTTCGATGTGTTACGCAGCTGCTCCATTTCGTAATTGTAAGTTAGGTTACCATTTTCCAGGGACTTGCGCAATTCGGGCGGGGGAACGCAAATTCCAAAAACTATGATAATAGTCTGCATGGTTACCATTTTTTACATAGGCTACCCAGTACGTGCCGGGCACTGTTGTGATATCGAGAATAATTACGGCGCATTTTTCTCTGTTGGGTTTAGTGGGCAAACCATCACTCATAAACACTCCGTGAAAATGAGGTATTTTCAATATCCGTGCAAACAGTTCCAAATCCACATTCGTGAGTGCTCGTTTCGGTAGAGATTTCATTATTGTTTCTTACTACTGCGCCGCTTTTGCACAATTCCATCTCCTACTGGGTATGGTCTTAGGTAGAGGCCCTACCCGTTATTTTTTACCCATGGCGATAGCTTCAATACTTGCATTGTGTCTTTGTGCCTCGGTCAACTGCCGTTCGTTCGATGCTGTGTTGATGACTCGGGCGATACCACAAGTGGCTCCGATTAGGCCTACAACGGCTGCGAGTGCAAACAAAAGCAACGGAAACAATCCACCGGTAGATATTTTCTTAGACTTGGCAGCTCTTCTTTTTGTAACTGCTTTTTCTTTTCACTTGTGCCTTTCTTTTGCTCTTATTACTCATACCCATCTGCACTTTGGCATTCATCAAGTTGGAAACCCCACACGCTGCTATTTTATCGCCGAGTCCGGCATCTGATGATTTTCTTATTTCGTCCACCTTCTGTGCAAGTATCTTGTCTGCCTGGTGTCTGGCTTGCAGATCCTTGTGCTGGAAATAGGCGATGTCGGGCTGCTTGCACGCCTCGTCCAAGACGTTTATGCCTGCCTCGTTACGTGACAGCCTCTAAGCTAGCTTGGTTCCTGGCCCGCAGAACCTGTATCCGGGAATGTTCGGCTCGAACGGTAGATTGTTGATCAGCGTATCGACGACCACGCTTCCAGCTACAGTCTTGCCTTCTTCGAGACATCGTGGTGAACCGATTAGTATCAGTCTAGACTTGGAACAGTACGGACGTATCACATGTTCCAATATGACATTTCGGTGCGAATTCTGTCAGAAGCTGTTTTCTAGGCGTGATACTTTAAAGAGACATTCTAAAATTGTTCATTTTTGGTTCTCCACCACCACTGCCGCCGCCGTCGCCACCAGAATATTGAAGTGGTAATATACGTATTATCAAGCAAGATGTTACTCTACCGATACACATTCATGTCGAATATGATGATATCTCCCATGAATCGTGGCATGGAAGACTATTTCCGAATACAGTAAGGTGCATCATCGCGGGACCATCAAATTGCGGGAAAACATGCTTCGTACTGAGCCTGCTGGAAGAAGAGAATGGTGTGCGGTTGGAGAACGTATACCTATACTCCAAATCATTCCAGCACCCGAAATACCGGCGATTGGCACGAGTAGTGCAGGCCGTGGAAGGCATGGGTTATTTCCCATGCAGCAATAACGAAGCCGTCGTACCTCCGAACGAAGCACTGCGAAACTCGATATTTGTTTTCGACGACATTGCCCGCGAGAAACGAACTTGCATTCAAGAACACTTTAGCATGGGACAGCATAAATGCGTGGACTGTGCGTACCTTGGTCAGATTTATTCGCACATTCTCAAACAGATGCTGCGCGATAATGCTAATGTATTGGTGTTGTTTCTCATGGACGACACTAATTTACGTCATGTTTACGATGATCATATAAATACTCACATGACGCTATCAGATTTTAAACGTATGTGTTCTTTGTGCTGGGAAGACAAATACGGATTTTAGCCTCAAGATACGCCATCATAAAGACAACGATGACGGTTGTCTGGTACCAGGAGACGATGGAACTTGTATTGCTGGTAGAAGAATAATTCGAAACACTGGTGAACCCAAAAGACCTGGGGATGCTGCTACTAAACATTTGGTCCCCGAAATTGGTAATGGCATCATCTTGGAAATGCGCAGAATGTAGGCTGAACAAAACGCATTCTTTCAAAACTACCTGTCCAAGCTCGGAGTGAATACGGACATTTTTTGCGATATCATGGCCATGGACGAGCACGTAACGAGTGTTCAAAGGCAAATTATCGATATATTGAATGTAGCATTTGTACAAAATGAAGAGAATCTGAAAAACCTGGAAGGATATATAACACATAATACTATAACTCGATTTCCCGCCTCGCCACAAAAACAGATATTCAAAATTACAGCAAATGTCTGAGTAAGATCGAAAGTATGTTGGCGGAGACTCAGGACTAAACCTATAAAAGAGAGCGACAGTGAGAGTTTTTATTCAGTATGGTGGCGGACATTGCTAGCGAACTACATCAGGTGATTCAGTCTGTCCGAACAAAGTATTTGCTTGCCAAGAGAGGCAAAACATCATGCGAACGTATAAATGAAGAAATTTTTAAGGCCATTAATCATCGTCTCGATGTACTCAGGGAGAGCTATGGAGCACCCATTGCTGTAATGTCCGAACTCGACAATATCGCTAAGCCTTTGAGGAAGCAAAAGCATGAAATACAGTCAGATCAGGATGATGATCGGATGCTGATTTGCCACACAATAATAAAGTACGGAAGAGAGCCATGAAATCTAATGATTTGGCTCGACGGTACTTACGATCGTACACATCTCGTAATAATTATACGATGTACGGTGTATACAGGCATATTGATAAATGGTTCCTCGGTGCTGATGAAATAGAGTTTCTTCTAGGTGGGAGCATCCGAGTTGGCAATTACACGGTCCGTGGAACCACCGGACTATACGAACTTCAATTTCGCAAAGAGCCCAGGGAGTTTACAGAATTCGACTTCCTGGAATAAAATACTTTTCTCGAACTCACGCACGCACTCACAGGTGTATATAATGATGAAGATGACGAAAATATCGACATTCTAGCAGACATCTTCAGCGGCCTAGAACTGAAAAGCAGAGAATATATGAAGAAGACAGACGACTCCAAGAACATTGACTACGTATTCTGGGACCACCTGAACGAGCTGGTGGATAGACTGCAGCCACTGCTTGCTTCCCAAAGTGTTGGAAATTACTCCCACACCAACGAAATAGTTTCAACCATCGAAGAACTTAAGGAAGCGGGCTACATACGATGAGTCGATTGGTCATTGCCAGCTTCAAGTGGAGGGGTTTCCCTGCCCGCTAAAATTCCTGGGTCGGCGAGGCGGACCTCGAGCGGTGAACGTCGAAGAAGATTAATAAACCTGTATATTTTACTATGTGTACAATACATATTATGTAAAGCAAGATATGCTGTGATTTATTTCAAACAAATATCCCTTTCCCACTTTATATTAGAGAATATAAAATAATGATTAAATTTAAGTACTTTGCAGGAAAGGTCAATGTCACCGTTCGGTACAGGCCTATATCAGGTGGCATAATCGGGTTGTCGCACACAGGTGAGGCCCAAACTATTAAAACAAATAACAGTAAAAACATGGAGGACTGCACCTAGTAAGATGGCTGCCTCCCAACATGCAGACTCCAGTTACATATATAAACAAATTATGTACAAAAAAATATGGCTGACTCCAGTAACATATATAAACAAATGATGTACGAAAAACAAATACGGCTGCCTCCAGTAACATATACACAAATATGGCGGCCTCCAGTAACATATACACAAAGATGGCGGCCTCCAGTAACATATTAACCAATATGGCGGCCTTCAGTAACAAATAAACAAAGATGGCGGCCTCCAGTAACATATAAACAAAGATTGTTGCCTCCAGTAGCATGTAGACAAATGACGAATGAAAAAATCTAGATGGCGGAATGAGTATATGTGACGGGAGTGGAGGCGAGGGTGTCAGTCGTCTGCTGGATTTGAACAGAGATGAATAATTGATGGTGCGAGGGGAGACCTCTGGAAATGTAAGTTTTTTAAATAAAAATTATTAAAACTATTATATTTTTTTTAGGGAAAAAGGGAAATTTCGAAGGAAAAAACGGGTAAATGGCCACCGAGGTTAACGGATTTTTAATAAAGAGATTTTTAAAAATAAAATTTATTAAATATAAATTTGTTTACGATTTTTTTTATTTAAATAGATTTTAAAATTAATTTTTTTAAAACAATTTTCTTATAAATGTTTAATTCAATTTTCTTGTGGTTTTTTTATTATTATTTTTTTGGGTCAAAAGGTTAAAGGTCATAGGTCCTGCTCTCGTGATCTCTGGAGTCACAAATGCCTGTATCGTGTCTGACCGTGGGTCACTGATTCCTGGCACGTGTGTCGCTGATCCCTGACCCTGGGGTCACTAATCCCACTCAGCTGCTCAGGGAAAAATGGGAATTTTTTAGGAAAAAAGGGAAATTCTGGTGGAAAAAGGGAAATTTTTAGGTGTTTTGGTCAATTTTAATGGAAAAAAAGGGAAATTTTGAAGGAAAAAAGGGAAAAAGATTGCGGGCGGGTGACGTAACAAGATGACGGGTGGGCGAATTCTAATCAGACTCTCTAATCCCTTGCGCCAGACTTATCTAAATCTTACTACTACTAAGTTACATTAAAACATTATTACTTTATAGACTTTAGATTATTAAGCATGATAATAAAACTCATGAATTGTCTTTTCTGGTAGCAAAATGTAACCATATAATTTACCATTTAGCAGAGTATGAATGAAGATTAAAAAATCCAATTTTGCTTACTTAAGTAGAACAAAAATGGTAATTGCCAATTAATAAAATTACATAAACCGTCATTAACAGGGCCAGTTAGTTGGAAATATTTCCTACAAGAATATTTTGCTAAGAACTTTCCTCTAGTTTAAATTTTTGCCTTAAAGTGAATAACATCAAACACGTAATTTGTAAAATATATCGTTAAAAGGTCATAATTACTTTCACATGTTATACTATGTTTTGCTTAAACAAAGTAAAATTCGTCTAGATCTAAAGCAAACAGATTTTACAAAATATAAATCTGCTGTGAATTATTTAGAGGGGATTCAAAATTCTACGATACTCTCGTCGTATCGCAGCTGACCCCGGGAATTGCTTCAATCTGAGCTTAAAGAATTCTTATCTATTAACGGGCACAACCACCATATAGGTATTAGCAAGAAATTTGTCTGCTAAACTTCTGAAGTCATTTTTTACCAAATTGAAATGGTTTAACATGTTAATTTTTGTAATTATTAAAACTATTCTAATATCCTTTTTTCTATTATATATTTTATTTTTGGAAGCAGATACTATAATTTGTAAGTATTTAATAATGTAAGAGCAACAAACTCTGGTGTAATGTACGAGACAGCTTGAAACCAACATATACAAATAACATTAATTATTTAAAACTGTGCAATAACATGTTTTTGAAGACGTTTTACAAAGGTGTTAAGCACTCGTCTGGAATTATAAAATGTCACTTGTATACATAATTCTCAAAATATCATGTTAGTCATGGGGCAGAGATAAGAGGACAAAAGTGGCCATTGTGCATATTATTACATTTTCTGAGCATAGCGCCCAGCGGGGTCATTCTCATTCACGGAAATGTTTAGCGTCGGTGAAATGGCAGTAGAGCGTGCTAACACAGGCTCTGTGCTAATGTGAAGAAACGCGCCACACACGAAATTAGAGAGGAAAATTGGGGCTGAAGATATAAGAGGCGCCTCCAATAACTATGCACTATGCACTGTAAATTTAAATAGTACTTAAATTAATATTAGAAAATTACACCTAACGGACAATAAAATCTCAATGTATTGTCGGCGCGACGCAGGATAAACATGGAGGAGAGAAGACTGACTGTCAGTGGTCCCAAAGGCACTCTGTCGTCCCAACCTGCGTGAATAATGTACATGGTGAGATGAGATGTGGGCGGAGCAGAGACGCAATGCAAGGGCGGAGAAAACGGGAAATCTCCTTGCAATATCCGCCAGCTACGGGTGACGTCCGCCGTGTTTCCCACATGCAAACATCCGGTCGAATCCGGATCGGTGTGATGGAAAGTTGGTGTGCCTAACGAAAGTCATTTTATGATTCGGTCTCTTCGTAGCCGTTCACATACGCACCATAAAATCCTGCCCTTATAGTAGTACAATGTCGTAATATTTTTATGTTTTCAACTCTGGTGTGTCTATAGTTAAGTAGGTAATAACAGATTTATATCAATGTCTGAACTTAGGGATTCCAGATTCGGATTTGAAATGACTCTCAGGTCAGTACACGAAAGGAGGTAAATGGAACAGTTTGTCTCAGGTCCCCCGATCTCAAAGAGTCCCAAATCTCCAGAGTTTTTAAATTTTATATTCTGTGAGGAAACAATGACAATTACAACTTCCATGAAAGCATTTATTTTGCACTATTAGTGTCAGCTTCATTTCTTCTACAAAAAAAAAAAAAAAAAATTGATGGCTGGTTTTAAAACAGTAAAGCAATGAAAGAACCCTTACATATTAAATTTTAATAACTGAGTTACCCTAAAAAGGCTACTTTCTGCATCCAACTTCTGATCTATTAGCCTACTTATAGAGATAAGGCCATTCGAGACAGTAAAATATGTGCTTTTAAACACACGCCTACAGATATAACTTAAAAGCATATCTGAGATATGCCTGTTTGGGTTTGGTGTGACGTGTGTGCTTTTATTCATGTGTTAGACATTCAGATGTGTACACTTTCATAAGTACTTTTTATTTACAAAATAATTTCTTTTAATTTGATTTATTTTTTTAATGACGAGATGTTTAATTCTCATTATAATTATTATATTTTTTTATTGAAGTAGTCCGTGTATGTTTTATGTACGCAAACTTGACATAAAACATTCTGTAACAAAAGTGACGTAAGAATGTACCTTTGTCAAATTGTGTTTGAACCTTATGTAATTATAGTTTTGTTATAAGCAAAACTAATTTATTTTCAAACATTAATAAATACACATATTTTGCATTTTTTTCTCATTATTTTTTAATGTACAATTTTTTTCATTAGAAACGGTTACTCTTTATGACTGTTTAATATTTATGTAAATGGGAAAATTAATTTGAAGAGGATTTAATGTAACCATATAACTACACGCGTTTTTTGAAGATACAATTCTCTCTTATACCAAATACATTTACGTCAACACGATAAACTATTATTTCAACATCGAAGAGCAGTACATAGAACATTCATGACCTCAAGTAATGTGAAATGTGTGCGGAGGAAGTTTCGCTACTGCACACAGACAGCCGCGCTGCTGACAGATAGAGGTGAAGCGCGAGTACAGGCTCCTTCCACACGGGAAAGTGAAATAACGATAACAATAAAGAAAATGATAAATATTGCTGTTTAGATTACTTAAAAGAAAACCTCGGTGTAAGCGAACTTGTAGCTACATTTAGAAAATTTGTCGTCTTCGGTGGAGGTTGGAGCGAAGCCAGCATCTCAGGCCAGTTTGATGACCACTACATATTTTTTTTTTAAATTTTAGATTTGTTAACGTTATCAGAACTTAACAGCATGTTAGTGATAGGGCTTAGTAGTCTTAATTAATTAATTAAATAAGAAAACCTTATTGTTCAAAATATTAAACATTTTAATGGCGAAAATATTCGTTAAAAACATTTCCGTTATTATCAGCTAGAACTTGGATAGTTGTAAATTTTAAAATTCATAAATATAAGAAGAAATATAAAAATTTATAGAATTCTGAACGGTCTTTCAACTGTCACAATTATTTAAATTTTAAGTTATATTTAAATTTGATTTGATACATACCATGTTATGTCAGTGCACTGCAATAAATTTTTCCCGTAGCATATACTGTCGTTTATTGACCATTGATCAGCGTTTCATTTATTCGGTAAAATAAAAAAAAGACCTTAATACGTTTGAATAGGTACAAACCGAGAGTTGAAAACGAGAATAAAAAACTAGAGCGCCGCAAATAACACAGTGTCGGAAGTTTGCCACTAAGCTACTGTGGTTCACTATTATATTTCCTTTGTTTTGAATGAAGACTAAATAAACAAAACAGTTACAAAGATGAAATGGTTATAAATCAGTTTATTAAACTAAGTACAACAGTAAGAAATTTTAAAACAACGGTATTACTCCCTACACATACTTGATATTTTCCTGCCATGTAAATAGATTGTAGTGTGCAATTTATGTTACATGTCAAGAATAACACATTTCCCTTACAAAAACACGAATACCTCCTCAAAATTGCCAGGCAACGTCCCCAATATTTTTACAACATAATTTCAAAATTTTCGAAAATTATATTGCCTAAAAGGGTTTAAAGGGGTACATTTGTTTTCGAGGATACCTCGGTAGCTCGTAGACTCGATAAGATATCGTTATACCTAGTGTAACCATTCCTCCATAGCCCATAATTGACGGGTGTCTGCGCTCTGTGAAGTTAACTCTCACAACAAAAATTTGAAGATTGCATAACACTTCTGCTTATTTCACTACCAAAATTAATGCATTATGCACTTTCGTGTATAATGCACACATATTTTTGCCGAAGTTATTGTACACTGTCTCTATGCAGGGAAAAAAAAACATACAAAATAAGGATTACTTTATTTCCTCGACCTTATTTCTACACTACAGAGCGCAATGATTGGGAGCAACACATGTGGACCTGTGACAAGTGTCATCGGTTAAGTGAGCGGGCTGAGCGCGGAGCTGAACAGGGTTCTGCACGGCTGGACTTGACGCCGGCTCTCTCCTCTGTGTCAGCTCACAATTCCGGTCTTAATTTTAATTTCTCTTCTGTTACTACTTTTATAAATTGCCGTGGACATGTTTTCGTTTATAAAACGTCAGTTATATTTGTGCCCGCGTGAGTACCGACGTGTGCATATGCGCGCGTGTACATCAGAGACTGAATCAGAGGCTAGTGAAGATGTATAGCAATACATTTTTAGCCATGAATGTATAAATTACTGTACTCTCCTTGACCTACAAGAAATAAACAGTTAGAAAATTATGGCAAACAACAGTATGTAGATGGTTACAATACTTCAAGAAAATAATTTTTAAACGTCAGTTCAGCTAAGTGAACAATTGATTATTGTTTAGGCATAGTAAAGCATTTTCTATTGAAAACTGAAACAAAAAAATTTACTAGCTTAGTGACCCCAAACTGGGTGTAGAATTTTGTGTATTCAAACCTGACTTAATTTCATTGCAACATAACAGCAAACGAATCTATATAGTACTGAAGATTAAATAGTGAAACAAAAAGATCGTCCTTACTTTTTATTTTATTGTTGTTTTATGTATTAATTTATTTTATTTTTTCAACTAATGCAGCACCCGTCACTGTCTCCGTAAATAGTTTGCACGATTTGTTTATCTTGTATGCATGTTACCTACATTTCTGTACATGTGACCTACATTCATTTATATACAATTGGAGGGTTGATTTTGATAAAGACACATCTCGAAAAAAAATCTTTAGAAAAAAATAGTCTTGTTTCCCAGCCGCAAATAACATAATTTTAAAAGTGCCATTATTTCGAAATTATTAGTTATCATTGTCAGAAAAAGTTATATAATAATAAATAACATCGGTCAAACACATTTCATAAAAAAAATTAAAACCACGGCGAACTAATTTCGCCAATAAAATATACATTTATTAAGTTCAATGCTTCAATAAAATTAATTGCTTGTCTTAAATTCACTTGTATGTCGTATACAATTAATTGTACATCATAAATTCATTTTCATGTCTTATACAATTATTCGCATGTCTTCTGTTCATTTCCTTGTAACCTAATGATTTTTCATGTGACATACATTCAATTGTTTACGACCTGCATTCATTTCTAGGTGGCCTGCGTCTAATTGCATATGCCTTACATACGGTTGCTTGTCGTCTAGTAATTTCTATGCCATCTACTTTCTTCCCGCATTTCTATATCTCATCGCCATCCATAATGTTGGGGATGTTGGCTAGTCACCGAAAAATTCATTATTTGATATTTATATGAAACGATTTTCAACCTGTAGACATTACTTACGAGAACTAAACGTGTTCATGATATTTGTGTGTGTATATGTATAAATACATACACACAAGGTGATTATTGAGGTGTTACCTCCCCTTACAGGGCCTGTTCCGTAAGTCATTTGGATCAAATTGTGAAATACGTCTGTGACTCTTAGTCGTAATATTTACCGAATAATTCGAGAAATTAGAAACTCATCACAGTGATCGGCTCGTGACAGCTACCTATCTACCTGTTTGCCTGTTGAAGTGAACAGTGCGTCTTTGGCCATCGTAAAGTGTAGCTACCTGTTTCACGTGTACTGCGTGAAAACGGCGCGTTTCTGCACATTTATTGTGGTTGTGAGTTATAGTTATGGTGTTACAATGCCACACACATTTCCTACAGAATATACCGATATAGCGTTCGATGCTCAACTGTAACAATAAAGTATGATTATAATAATTTATAATAATATATCTTTTAACTCTGAAAAAGTCATTCGTTATTTCTTTACCATTCACTTTTTTACAATCACTCTATAAATATTGGGAATAGGACCCACATTTATATGGCATATTTTGTTCTAAATGACAAGGAATAAGCATTGTGAGTGGTGATAACTCCTCGTGAATCACTATATATATACAAAGGCAGCATACACTTACGTATTCGATGTTGTGTATATTTGTATCTTCAGTCAGAATTCCAGAATTCATTTGATTTTAGGAAGTGTTTTCAACACTTCATTTTCTCAGTTTTACCAGAAATGTAGGCCTACATAAGGAAAATTAAACCTTTGATGTATTGAAATGGCTCGCATAAAACATAGTGGAGTAACGTGTCAATGATGGTAAAAAGTTGTTTATAGTTTCAGTGTCTTTGGGATAAAATATGGTTATGGTGAATAATCCTTGTTGTCTGCCTGATTTTATTAGTTGGTATAGTTACCGAAAATGCTTACACACACTACATACATGTGTGCTGGTGTGGAAATGTGTAAATGTTAAAAAAAAGAGAGCTTTATGAACTGTAGAACCCTTTTCAAGATAAATGTTTCGCAGTATAGCATAGGCTTTGTGTTCGCGCGAAGCTTTACAAACACATCACATTATTTAATACTAACGTTGAGGGTTATTAATATTATTAGACTTGTCAGTCCGGAGTTAAACTTTGTCACTTAATTTATGCTGTCAACTGCCTGCTTCCTTGGCGCACATTGTGAGCGCAATCCGTTACTGATGATGAACACTGAGATCACTGTGGATTTATCAGTGTTCATCAGTAATAAGAGCGCAGCCTGCAGTCAACAGTAAATATTTTGTGTATCTTCTGTACGCTTGACAGTGGTACTAATTGAAATTAGACAGAACGGGTTAAATTATCAATATATCTAACTAATCTTGTTTCTCTCTTAGTTTGAGAGAGTACTTACATATAACAAACATAGTGATACTTGTTTTTCTGAAGAAAATAACATTTTAATAAGAAAAATTCTGCTTTGAATTTAATTGTCTACTGTTTCTGTGTAGAATTTTATTCTAGACTATTTTGTATTCAAATTATGCTACCGTATACACTTACATAAATCAATAACTCGGAGAACCTACATTTGAATCGCTCTCCGATGTCTCGTTTAACTGTCATATACAACCGCTGTAGCTGCAGTAAAATCAGTCTTCAGTAATAATGAATTTAGCATCGTGTTGAGCACCACACAGCAGCTTGTAGAAACGCGTGTCTGTGATCGTCTGTCAGTATCGAATAGCAATACGTATATCTACCTCATGCTCAGAATTCTCTCTTATCTGTGAAGTTACCACCGTTCATCAACAAATTAAACATAATGAAACATATTTTTCAGTTCATCCCATCACCAGATTGTTGGCCCTAACTATAGTCCATTCACTGTTACATCCAACTTTTTTTAAAGCGCTGCTATTAAGCTTTACTTCCTGGATATTCCTCTGCCTCATGCAAATAAAGCTAAATCGGGTCTAGAAAATTACACCATAGGGACAAATGTAACACGTTCGTTTGCACTCAGTGTAATAATATTTCGTTTAAAAACTATTTTTACTTGGAAATGCAAACAAACCTACTTTCTGCCGGTTTATTCGTATTAATTATAAATTAATTATTATTAAATATATTGATCAAATACAATTATAAATTCTATTTTAATAAGAAAAGGGTATTTTTATGTAAATCCAAGTACTTATAAAATGCTTGTGATAAATTATATTTAGGTAACAACGTGAGCTGATTTTTCAAAGGTTTGATTCAAAAAGCGCGAAGAAACCGCAACTAAACTATGATCCGAATTTAAAATATAGTTCGTGCTCATCCTTACATAAAATTTGACATTAAATATTGTATAAAGAGGTTATATCACGTAATAACTCACCTTCATTGTAGTTTTTATGAGCAAAATACTTATTGCTATTTGTAAATAAATTGGATTTGCCACTTTTTCTCATTTGATTTCCAGATCTATAATAAATTTTCCCTAAATAGTATTCATTGCTAATCTACATTATGTTTTCAGTGTAAACAAATTTTAGTTTGTGTAACTATTTCAATTTTTTTGGCATAAATTTGTTTTCATGTGAGGAGAGAAATTCATTTAAATCAGCATTTACAAGAGATCGAAGTTTCTCGTAAATTTTCGCCAACATACTATAACATTTCTGCAAAATGCATTAGTTACATAATGTGAGAAACCCACATTAATACGCTGGATAACGATGCAACATGACTGTGTGTGCGCGTGCGTGCGAGAGCACTGCCGGCTGGACGCACCAAGCCAGCCTGCCCGAGCGAGCGGATAGCGGGTGGCAGAAGGGCCACAGGCAAGGACAGGGAGGCCTGCAACATTGCTGCAGCAAGCTGTCTGACCCATGAAGAAGGGTTTGGGGGGGGGGGAGGGAGGCTCTGATACTCGCGAGACTGCCGACGACCCCTCGACTAGCAGGGTGACGCATCCACCCCATCCCATCGCTCTCTCGATTGAGAGGATCCTGGAAGTAGCCCGGTTTATATACAGGCCTACAAAGTAGTGGGGGACATAATTTCGAGACCCTCTACCATTTTGTATCATCAGAATAACAATTCGTAACTATGACGATTATTACGGTGTGAATTGCCCCTTTAAAAGCTAAATATTTACAATTACTTTTCAACAAACATTTACACACTAAAATACATTTTACAACAATTATTTTATTTTACCTAATCAAATAATTATATACAAATACAATTTTTTAGTACTTTAAAACAAACACATGAAAAAAAGAATACAACAATCATCTTACGAACTAAATTACCAAACTTTTTTCAATGACATTTTAAGAACAACAAAATATTTTATGAGAAACAATTGAATATTTACAACAAAATACGTATAACTATATTTACAATTTTCTGTAATATAGCTGTGTAAATCAATTGCAAATCTTAATACTATTACTGTTTACTACAACAATTTAAAATCTCCTTACACAGATTAAACATAAAAAAACAAGATCAAAAATATATACAATAAATGAATAATAACATTTTTTTACAAATATTTTACATCAACCTGAAGATCATCTTTTACCTGAAACTCTCTATATACATTATTAACAAACTTTTGAAGAGGTTACAAAGACGCCCAGAGGGGCTTTCATTTGTTGTGTCACATCCGGATTATTTTCCAGACACCTACACGCCAACAACTTGTTTCAACACACTCATACACGCATAGTTTCCAGAGGATGTTATATTAAACTGTGTATTTCATCTTCTTATTATTTAGAAAATGTATCGAAGACAGTTATATGTTGTCACTGTAGTTTTCTTATGCCTTACAGATAGACAACCAGGTAGCAGCAGCATTGATGTTGTTGCAAACAGTTGTAGAGATTGTAGAAAGATGTGATGTTGACTGTGGAACAGGAGGTGCGTGTGATGGCGGCATATGCATCTCATTGAGAGTGTGATGCTGGCAGTTATGGTGTCGTGGGTGTGCTGTATTTATTGTGGTACTGTACCTATTGTTAGGAGGAAATTAAATAAATGTAGGTATTCTGTCGTGCCCCCAAAGTAAGGTTGATACTCCATCTTCCTCAATGTACTGCTTATCATCCATACCTGACAACACTACCTTGGTTACACGTACGGTGTAGACTTCGTGAGCACGTGAACGGAACTGATATTGGGTCCCCAAAACCCTTGTGCAATTTTCGAGGCAATATAGATAATCGTCGTACCTGAGTGACTGTAACACGTTACGTTTTACAACCTTCACCTTATGTATACATTGCTCATTCCCAACAACATATGCATAAAGCTTAGGATGTAAACCCACAAAGTGTGTGATGATGCGACCAGCACATTCATATTTCATCACCACACCTTTAAATCTGAGATAATTACGTTATAAATGACATCACAAGCAACAGATTACACCAAGGAATCGGTATCACAATAAAGGAGGTGCAAGGCTGGCGGAAGAAATTTTGTTTCACATGTATTGGTAATGAAATTTGTAGAGGGTTAATTTTGAAAGATCAAAAATGGCAACACCAGTGTACAAATGTCTGTCGAACGCAACAGAACTCTTTGACATCTCCATAAGCACCAAGTTTTCATCGATAATCTGCTTAGCCTTAAATGTTGGATGCCCTATCAACTCTGCAGCCCTGCAGATCATGTCATACTGCGAAACGACTCTTATGTCCCTTTTTAGGCGGATATTCTGCGATGTTTTTCCATAAACGGAATTTTTCATCAATTTGAAAAACAATTTTTCGAATTCGTTCGCAGCCAGGGCATGTTTCTCAATGTTAAACTCGGTGTACAGACCCATCCAAGCCTTCTGCTCAAAGTGTAAAACGCGATGAACAGAGTTAATCATGGCTCTGCACATCAAGTACTGCCTCAGTGTTTCCCCGTGTATAACATAATTCTTCCGTGGCGTGAGTGTCAAGAGAAGTTTCTCATGTGAGCCGTTCGGGTATATGCCATTTTCTGGGGCCAATGGCAGATCAGATAATTCATCATGATATTCGTCGGAAAAAATAGATCCACTTCTGCGAAAAAATAAGTGTCACCGTCATTCACTTTTTTTGAAAAATTCCATGTTGAAAACACATCAGCCTCAACTCACACAAAATTGATAATCGGACGTTTGGATCGCATCATATGACTGTAATAGTAGAATACACCATAAAAATACTTTACACCTTAAAAACCTTTTCCATGAATTTAATAATAAATTCTGTCCAAACATTTTAGCAAGGGATTAACACTCTATATTAATAATACTAACTAACTAAACTAAATAAACAAACACTCTTAAAATAAACATTTTCGACATTTTACTACTACCATTTACTCAAATATGATTTGAAAATTTCTCAGCTCTCTATCTACTCACAAAGACACATCAAGAACACAACTTTCCTCTGCTCTCATACTCGCAGTCATGCGCCTATTTGAAGATCAGAAAACATGATGTTGTGTTCTAGATGGTTTTATCATATTTTTGCGAGTATTAAACAGTGTACAGAAGGCTTGAATTTGTGATATTGTCACACCTTCGGTCCAATAAAAGAATAATGGTGGTAATCCAGTATCTACCTCTCTACTCCATTAAATTCCTCTCAAATATACATCAAGAACCCACATAGAATCACTTAAAACACTTTCCTCTGCACACATACTTGCAGTCATGCACATAATTTGAAATGTTTTTCTCATATTACTTTATGTTATAATCTGGATGGTTCAAACATATGTCTGTGAGTATTTAACATGGTAGAGAAGAACTGAATTGGTTATATTGTCACACCTTAGGTCCATTATAAGAATAATGGCAGTCATCAAGTATCTTCCTCTCTACTCCATTAAATTCCTCTCAAATATACATCAAGAACCCGATAAGAATCAATTAAACACCTTTCACCCGCCTTCATACATGCAGTCATCCAACTACTCAATCAATTTGTTTTCAGAGTACTTGATGTTATATTCTACATGGTTTTAAAATATTTCTGTGAGTATTTAACAGTGTAGAGAAGGCCTGAATGTGTGATATTGTCATGTCTTAGGTCCATTATAAGAATAATGGTAGTCATCCAGTATCTCCCTCTCTACTCCATTAAATTCCTCTCAAATTTACATCAATAACCCACTTAGAATTGCTTAAAACACCTTTCCTCCACACTCATACTTGCAGTCACCACCTACTCAATAAATCAAATCTCATAAAAATACTTTAAATTATATACCCAAACCACCCCATCACACACCAAAACATTTCATTCATTAGAAGTACTCAATGTCCTTTTATCTATCACTCAAACATTGGTCACCAAACAACTCACTCAGGAAAAGCTTGGGAGCTTAGGTTATGCACCTCCCCTTCATACTAGGCAGAAGCAGTGTAGTTCTCCCTTGTTTTAGCTGTTCCATAATTCATACTCATCATACATCAACCCATCCTTAAAATCTCTTAAAATATCTAAAATGTAGCAAAATAAGTATTTTTTATACATGTGAAGCAAATTGCTGCGAAAGTTTAACGAAACTCATATAAAATGTTAAAAGTTGCAATATATTGAAGTAAATTCCATTCAAATTGTAACAAAATAAAATATATATATTTAATTAAAATTGAAAATAGTTGAAACAAATTTAAGTAAACATCATTCAAATTGTAAAGAATTGTTAAAAAAGTTTAACAAATTTCATACAGAAGTTAAAATTTTAATGATTCTAAGTAAATTTCATTCAAATTTTAAACAAATTTAAAAATAACTAAATTCAAATTACAAAGATTTGTACTATTACTGGAAAAAAAGTTACACTGACATGAATAAAAAGTGCAGTATAAATTATGTAAATAAATATAACTATACCCTATAATTTACATAAAACTAATTCACTTACATAAAGTATAATAGCGAAGCTGGTAGGCTTGGAACATGACAAGAACCCAGGTCAGACCATTCAAGGCCTGAGAGGTGCCCTGCTCAGGCAGAAAGGTGAGTGCTGGGGTTTGTGCTCCAGTAGGCGGCCGTATTCTCCAGCGAGTGGTAAGCTGTCAGCGGGGCTGAAGTGAGAGGTTCCTTGACTGCACAACCCCATGGAGGAAGACCCCGACAGAGATAGGCTAGCGGCGAGTGGCTTTCCGAGCACGAGCGATTCATTCCCTTATCGCGAACACCAGGCAGCAGCTCTGGTGAGCGGAAGTGTGGGGTTCACAGTTGACACAATACACCCGCACACTGGAGGGGAGATGTTGGCCCCATGAAGTCAGAGCAGTAAATTACAAGCTGTGGGCAGGATCCCTATATAAAGGTCAGACACTCTCCTTTGTCGGTAAATTTCAAATTTTGTAATTCACCTCAAAGCTTCATTAAACTAACAATCTACGTATTTGAATTGTTTTTAACTAAATTTTTAGCAAATTTAATGTAAATTAAAAAGGATTTATTGTGTTTTCTGATATTTAACGCATATATGTTGGAAATCAATGTGGAATACATGTCTTTATTTGGTTTAAAGCTATTGGATTTGAATTGTGTTCTTATTTAACAATTTTGTATACAAACAACTATAATTTCAATACGAGGTTCTTGTAACCAGAATATTTTACCACAGTACAACGCTGTTTCCACCGTATAATGTACACGAACAAACAAATATCAAGCTATTGTATATGTTTCCATTACGTGATTCTTTCTTTATATCTTTTATGTATTAATGTTACTGCCTTACATTCAAATCTGTCTTAGCCGGGACTCGAACCCAGAAACTAACTAATATCAACCATGTCTTATAATAGACTCGAATCCAGAAACTAACTAATATCAACCATCCCTTGTCGAGAATTCGAACCTAGAGCCTCCTATAATAGAATGATTACTCTATGGAGGCTGCCAAAATAATAAACTCCTTTTGTGTATGTATGGTGTGTTGTAAATAAAACTACATTTTACCAGCAGACGTCTTTACCAGGAGAGAGGTTAAATTATTTTAAGATAAATACTATTTTGGTAAACAAAAAGGTTTGTTTGTTATGTGATTTTTTCTGTACAAAACTAGTGTGTGTTATTGCAGCATAGTTTGATAGAAACCAAAGAAAATTTAACTTTTAAAAAATCTCTCTCTCTGTAAAAACCTTTCTATTCCCTTTTCCTCTCTTAAGGACAGTAGTTCACAGTTTTAAAAGGATTTAATAAATAAAAGTAAAGAATTATTTTAAAATACATGTAAACACACCTTGTTTCACAAATTTATGTACAACATATATAAAAGCCAAATCTCTTTGCTATACTACTGATTCTTCCAAAACATACTCAAGTAATTATAGGACATCCCAAAACATAGCAAACATTATCAAACATAGCATCAAACAAGTACAGGTTGCTCCGCAATTTATATACAACATTTTTAACACTATCAAATACAGGATGATACAAAACACACTAAACAATTAATTCAAAAATTTTTACAAACACAAGGTATTTCAAAACTTTATTTACAACATTTTCACAGAAGTCAGTACAGGTTTATTCAAAATATGTACATTTTTTTAAACGAATATTTTTATAAACTGTCAGCAACTTCCATAAAGAAAGATTCAAGCATTTCCTTAATAGTGGGTCCAGATCCCTTTCTTGAACTCTGCTTTCAATGAGGGAGCATTTCTTATGCCCTGACTTTAATCTGTATTTTTGTACACATATGTCCTTACATACTAGAGAATGTAAAATGATAATTTCAACCAAGTGTGAATATGTTTCAATGTAATGTGAGTGCACATCTTCAATGCTAGATGGAAGAGGTGTTGTTTCAGTAATGTAAAACACAGGACATATCGTGCTATCACTGATTGTACCAATTCATTGCTTTTTTCATCTCCTAGAGGAAAATTAAATACTTTAAAATGGAATACACTGCCGCAAGTCTCTGTAAATTCACCAAGAAGTATGGTACACCATAGAGTATAAGTTACATTAGACTTTCCTGGTTTGACACAGACATAATGATTTGTAGGATTAAACTATGTAATGTTACTCATTTCCTATCCAGCAGTTAATTGATTCTCTAAATGTCCAAGTTAAAACATGTTTGAGGACAAAATTTTATTTTTGCTAATTTTATTGCATGATGCACATAACATTTTGATGACTTACTCCCAGAATGAGCCATGTAACCAAACTTGTTTTTGCGATAATAATATAAAGTATGAAGATTATTATCACATTCTTCGAAATACTGATAGGGTCAAACATTGCCTGTATTATAAATTAGATGTTTCCAAAATTTTTCTTCCTCACAAAATGTTGTTAAAATGCTCTCGCCTTTAAGTTTATGCTTTCGATCTACTAGATTTGGTCTGTACTGGTTTACAAAGCATTTAGAACTGTTGAATTTAGTCAAACAGGAATCCAAACTAAATGTTTTACTACATTTTGTCAAAGATAGAGAGAAATACATATATTGAAATGAATGCCTGACTCACACATTTCCTTAACAACATAATGTGAATATGACACATTATAAGTTAGAGAATACAAACCTTTATTAATAAATGCATACTTGTATTTAGGCAAGAACATTATTCTGCATTAGCCACTTCACACGCATATAAGTAGCACATGGAAGAAAAAACTGATCCTCCTTGTTTGAAAATAAAGTTGTGGATGTCCCCATGCAGGTCGCCTTCCAGCGAATGGTGATTCCCTGATGAGATCTGGTGTGTTGGTAGGTGATTACTCCATGTCCACACTCCTCTTCTATCTCCTCGCTAAGACTGGCAATCATCAAATCTTATAATGTTGTTGATAAGTCACTGTCGGGGCGAAGATATCTCACAGCACAATAGTTGCATGCTATTCCATCACCTAAGCAAATGCGGAGACTGTTATCGAAAGTGTAGCACCAATGTTCTATATTGTTGGAGACATGAATTTGTAGAATACTGTCATATGGTTTATAGAAAACTCTTGTGTATCCAATTTGCAGGACTTCATTTACATCTGTAGGATCGAAGATGCTAGCCATGACTGCTAATTTATTACTAAATGGTCTCCATTATATAGTCTGGGTTAATGTAATTTAAGTGTTATTGCTAATCCAAACTTAACAATTCCACATGCCACAGGGAGTAATTAATTATTGGTCACCAATGTATGTAAAATGTTGCTTGTTGTTACATTGTTCTGTCAAAAGTGTAGTAAAAGAACAGAAACTACATTCCTTCTGCACGATGTATTTGATTTTCTTGTAGGACATACATTTTGTGATGTGGACACTTTGAGCTTCCAATTCTAGCTGAATGTCATTGCAAGGTAGCTTGCAATCAGGACATAAATTATACAAATTACAAGAACTTCGCCCATAACAAAGGTCGAAAACTTTACAGTATTATGACTAAATAACAAAAAGCCAATGTTCATCTCCATTGCACATTTGCATATTTAATGGACTACCTTCATCTTCATTTCTAAAGCACACCTGTGACCTGGAGTAACACTGGCATAATCTCTCCATCATAACATCCAATTTGAGATAATATTAGTTCTTCAATGTTAACTTGGTTAAGTCAAATTTACAGACACAAACATTGCTGTTACAAAACCTCACAGTCCCACATTCCACAAGGCGACCTTTGAAGCCAGCTACTGCCTTGCATTTGCGTGATGTGTTCCTTATTATTACATGTTTCAGTCCATAGGGAGGGTCTGTCATAAAACTCTCTACTCAATTTATATTTTATTTGTCGAAAACCTGGTTCCTTGGTTATTTCTTCACATCTATTTTTATAACACAGGTCCCAAGACGAGCAGGGCAGTTCGCTGTCAGGCCACATATAAAAAACCAGGCAGTCTTCTTAACACAACACTCTTTCTGTAAATGTGTTTAGTTCGAAACTTTTTGCAAAATTCCAGTGTTCATCTCCATTGCACACCTGTATTGGAAGCATATGTTGTTTAGAGACTGGAACCACAGTTTCTTGTATAGATGTTCGCAGTAAAATTAGCACTTTTATAAGCCCCAATTAAGATCTATTTGTATGCAAATTGTGAATTATGCTGCCTTAATTAGATTCTACATTCCCATCAGCCTTGCCACTTTATTCATGTATAAGTCAAGTGAAACTGTGAATTCATTAGAAAATTAAATATCTAAAAAATTTTATAATTTTTACACTTAGATGAATTGAAAACCAGAAAACGAAATATATAATTTTAAGCTACCAAATATAGTTACGTAGCAGTTTTTAATGGACATTAAATCATTTAATTTACTTTCACTCCATTGTTACCAACCTTACTGGATGCATATCATTCAGAACGTCCATTAAAATATGCAAGCCAGGGGCAGTGACTTTTTCCTAAGGTTGATTTCAAAAGTTCTCACTTTACCGTGAACAGTCTTTATCCTCGAGTAATATTGGAGGACGTCTTCTCTGGTTTGAATTTTTCCATTTTTTTCGAAATCATATGCAGGTCCCCGTAACAAACCACTTTTCAAAATTAATAACTTTACACATAGTTAGGATGCTGGTACAAATATTCTCTTAAAGCTTCGCTTGTGCATTGTGAACATAACATTTTTTTTCTCACAGTGATTGGTATTATAGTGTTTCACTATTGAATTAATACTCGAACAGTCGTGATATCTTCTGATATTTATCACTTCAGCATTGGTTAAACTTTTTAAAATTTCCTTCTGCATTTTCCAAGCACATATACTTCATAATCTTTGAGAAGTGCATCGTTTGCATATTGTAAATTCTCTTTGTAAGCTATGACACAAGAATCCAATTTAAGGTGATGTATCTTGTAAGTCTGTTCCCAAAAAATCACTTTAACTTCAGCTTTTAAAGTATGTCTAGTTCTGGGAGATTTAAAGCATAGTACTTTAGAGTCATTAGCATTGGTTGCATAAGAAATAGCAAGTTCCTTAATAATAAAGGAGTTGTCTTGGTAGTTTTCGAAACATTGGACATAGCACATCATTTTTACATTATTTTTTTTACACTGTGTACGAAACTATTCACTCATCTTATTTATAAAATATCAGTGGTCACCTCGGAATCCACTCATCAACTCCGGAATTGTCCATTACTACATCTGGGATGATTCTGCCTTTAATAAGCTGTTCCAGACTGTGCAGCATACAGTACCTCCGCATATGTTGTTTATTTCCATCATTAGTAAAGGCAGGCATGCCGTGAGGACAGTCTTCAAATGGCAAATATGAGACAATATCCTCATTAGCTTGTAAATGTTCCGGGAGGAACATATATATTAACTTTATTTCATGTCCCGCAAAAGCAATAATAAACTCTGTCGGCAGAACCCACAATTGAGAACAGTCTAAACTCAATAAAGTTTTCGCCTTCCCATATCCTAGCATAGCGTTGAATACTTCAACAAATTCCTCACACGATTATGACAACAGTGGCTATTATGCACTATACCTGGCGCGAATTGATATATAGAAATTGTATTTTCTGTATATTCTGTGTTGTAGATCAAGATGATGTAGTGGATAGTTGGTGATGTAGTGGATGCTTGGCGTTGATGTAGATTTAGTAGTAAGCATCTGATGATGTTCTCGATGTGGATGCCTGGCATTGATGTAGACACCGTAGTAAGCATGTGAAGTTCTCGATGTGGACGCCTGACATCGTTCTCAGATCTACTGCAGATGCCAAAGGCTCACTACTGCTAATGAATATACACACATGCATGAACATGAAGTTACCTTGGCAGTTGACTACTTAACACTGAGAAAAATTAGTTTATCCCTCATGATATAGTAAACAGATTTATAATAGCTGCCAATTTCCTTTAAAGATGCTAAAATTTGGACCTTTTTAGAAACTAATTTGAAATATTGTGTAATTTAACAGATTTCAGGTTCGATAGCAGTCATTTCAAGCTGGATTCGTGCTATTTCATTAATATTACATTGAAAAAGTAGTATTTGTAAATAAAATAAACTCAAATTTACACATTTTATTATTTTATACTAGATAGTATACTCGAAATTCTGGGCTGCTAAACTTACGAAGAAATCTTAACATAAAAATAAACACAAACATTTAAAACAAATTGAATGTATATGTTTACTATTCCCGTTAATTTAAGGATATTTGGTTTTAACATAAGTTTGTTTAACGTAAGTTTTCAATGGTTGAAAATAAGTTTAACTTGATTATGGCTTAAATCAAAAGATGCATGTTTGAATAAATGGTGTTATTTCAATTATAAACTTTTGTGAGTGAGAATATCTCTTGTATGAAAAAATATATTTAGTTTCCTGGGAATATGCCACACTTTAGGTTGGAGCTTCAATTTTGACTATGCTTCAGCATCCAAGTGAAAGTGAAAGTTTGTAGGGCTGAGGGGAGAGTGGAGGTAGACAGGCAGTGTAAGTTCAAAATCCGCTGACCCGAGGGGTTGTTTGGCAGTTGGAGAGTCGCCGACGTGGTGGACAATAAATCACGCTTTATGGGCTGGGGGCAGCCTGGCCAAGGCAGGCAATTCTCGTCTGGGAAAACACATGCTCTGGGCTGAAAGTTAGAGGGGTGGGGGAATTTTGCAATAGGCAGGTTTTGCGAAGCGCAGTATTGGATCGATAGCAGGTGCAAAGAACCTCTCATTTCGGACAAAAACACATTCTGAGCTGGAGGTGGAGGAGAGGTCATGGCAGGGTTCCCATCGCCGAGACAGACAGTCCTCGAGCAAACCGAAGATATGGTCTGGTGTAGTGGTGGAGGGAAGAGGGGACTGTAGGCTATCAGGAGCGATCTGTCCACCTCTCACTGACCAGCACCATGTTAGTTTGATCCCAAACCTCCCCCCTGATACACACATACATTGCTCTCTCCTTTTCACCAGGCACAGCATTCTGCTGGGCTCCTATATGACGATCGAATGGGGCAGACAATTAGCAGGCTTCACCTCTCGTTAAGCCTTTATAGTGCCTCCATTATTTTAAAATAATTTTTGAAGCATTTATCTTGTAAATTCAGTTTCTGAGAACAGTCGACATAAGTTTACAGGATTTTCAACTCGTGTATGTGTTACCAAGTGCGGTGAATTTCCCATACTGAACTGTAATTTGGGTTAACCTTATTCGGGTCAATGTAGTATGTACGTTATTAAAAAATATTTTTCTTCGAGGACGTTTGATTGCTTGTTAAAATATATACTATGTTTCTATAAAGTGTTGCAGGATTACGCTTTATGGGATTAAGTCTCCTTATGCTTCGATGGCAATTTGTGCTAAAAGGTAATTATTTTTATAGTAATGAAAATTAATTTTCCCAGGGAATTGAAACTTGCATTAAAAATCTGTGTACATTTTTTTTCATGAGAAATGTTCAGGAATATGTAAAAATTGTTCATTGTTAATAGTAACTTGGTAGGGTGACCTTTTTTTCTAGACATAATTCAGAATGTGTATGAGTAATGTGTAGAACATAGTGTATTCAAATAAGTCCTTAGTAAGTTTGCATATCTCTAACGTGTGCTTTATTCAATCATTAAGTTATCAGAATAGGCATTAAACAAGTTATGTACAGATATATTGTTTATTTTGAAAATTCAGAGTTTTTTGCCATAATTTCAACTCGGCCACAAGGTCCACATCTCATTCATTGACTGACCTCCAAGCTGGACAGACATTGGCACATGCTTATAAGTCTCCACACATCATACACTGCTGACATTTCTTCAATTAGCTCGCAGCCGACGAGATGTCTCTTGGGAGCGGTGGTTGTGAGATTTCATTACGTGTTTTTTTTAATTCAACTAGTGTAATTTATGTGTTAATGTTCATATATAAAAATAATTCTTATCAATTTGTCGAGTTTTTCAGCTCAGTCTGTAATCAAATGGTTTCTGATGCACATGCAGGTTCTGTTTGCTTTCAACACCTCATTCAGCTTATAACTCGACATAAGTGGTATATCAAAGTTAGTACTGCAGCGACCTGATTCAATGGACCTATATTAAAATCACTGACTGTAAAATGTTTTCTTATTTACATGTGATAATAAATTGATTTATTTTAACATGTGGAGTCAGTTTCACTAGTTCCTCTATGAGTGTTAACTATGGGATTCGCTAAGCTTTTATTGTAATAAGTCGCCTCCCAAACTGCGCTCGAAACAGCTTATAGGAGTCTGCACATCCTATACTGATGTCATTCTTTCACCAGTCTCACAGGCTGGTGAAAATGTTTTGGGAGAGGTACTTGTGCAATTTCATTTATTACAAAAACAGGATATTTGGATTCTGTAATAAATTTAGTGGTAATCACGTACATGTGTTCGCTAGCCATTTAATTTATATATTGATAGGGACATTTTTCTTTGTTGTAGATTGTTACTTAATGTTCTTTAGGACACCTGGAGACTCAAGTAGTTGTGATCGTTTAGCAGTTGTTTCTTTATGAGACCAGGTTATTCACGTAGTTGTTTTCGTTATACTTCTCTCTCATGTTATGTATTTATATTGATAAGTAGAACTCATTTGAATTACATTTCCATTATATTCCTTTAAAGATTACTAAATTTCTCTGGTGTGTAACATCACCAGTTTAATTGTGTTTGGATACAGTCGTCGTCTATATAATCGTTTACACTGAAGTTATTCTGTTTATCATTACTAACATACACGAAGTAAATTGTATCTTTCAGAGTCGGCTATCTCCCAACACCGTCTATGAGCAATATCCCACTACAAACAAAAAACACTTATGCCACTCTTGCACAAAACTCTCACTATATATATACATATACCCTGTCCCCAACACATCACACCTCAGTACGACTTCAGAACTCCAAGGCTGATGATGTACCAGAGCTGCTCCCCAACCGACAAAAAAAGAAAGAAAATAATAAATTAGTCCCTTAGCAAACTATTACACCAAACTGTCACAAAACTATTTTTGATTGATTGATTTAATTAAATAAATTGGATCAATCAATCAAAATTTCATACCATTTTATTCGATGAGAATATACAAAAAAATCAATCATAATAAGATCGGATTAAGGATTAACGAGAAAATTTCCATCGGATTAAAATCGGACTAAAGTTTTTTGAACTTATTAATATCGGATTAATTATTAACCCTTTAAATCAATTTGATATCAAAAGGGTAATCCTAATAATCAGAAGTGAAATGAAACCGGCATGCCCCTACTACTGCTAATAGTAATACGAACCCATCTCAAACTAGGACAGTAGCGTGATCTACAAATTATTTGCAAGGGAGATGGTTGGGCTTTTGAAACTTGGTGTTTAAAGAATTGTTCAAGTATATGATTCCTGTGCATTACGTATTTATTTGTGTGTAGTGATTCAGAATGGGTTTAACGTTAATCTTAGTACTATAGGATGTTCAGAGTTAACTGATTTATTTCGAAATCGACCTTCGAAAAATGTCACTTCTCATACCCGGATATATTTTAACGGACACACGATGTGTGACAATCACCTGGTACATTTTTAAACAATGGAGCGAATGTAGTTCCATGTATTAATTTTGAACTAAACGTGTTGGGTAAACATTTGTGAACACTAATATAAAACATTTTGTTTTATGTATATTTAATTGCATATCTGTGAAAAATAACAAATTTGTATGTAGTTTGCTTTTCTAATATTGCACAGTTTCAGTGGACTGACGTATGAAGAAAGGAAATAAAACAAGCATATATAAATTTTTCAAACAGGGCTTTCAGAAGCGCTAAGTTTACTGTGAACAGCTTATATGAGTGTGTACTCTGCACCAGAAAGTAAACGCAACGAACATTTTTACACTATTTGAGTTGTGGTGGATTTTAACATATACTCATGCTTGCCTCTGTGTGCACGAGTTGCAATTGTTTCAGATGTGTATTTTTTTTATAGAAGTACATAATTTTACATCAAATATATTAGTTTCTAGCAAAATATTTTAATGCAGGTTTTATAAAGGTTCATTGGCAGATATACTCACAGTATCTGAAGGAGCGTGTTCCTCTGCATCGTGGTGCTTCCACTAGATTACCAGCAAGCCAAATAGTAGTTACTCAGCACTGAACTCATATTAGTTAACAAGACCAGTGCTGAAGAAACTGACTTGTGTTATGCGACATCATTCTTAGCACCGATGGTCCAAACTGAATACTTTCTACCGTAACCCGAGATGGAGATCCGCAGATTGTTTACTTCAAGTACTGCCATGCCAGAGCTCAGCAAGTATATTACTAATAATATTGTGATCTAATTTGATGGTGTTTAGAAAAATTATGTGACAAATATCCATGATGCCACTGCAAATGTAAGTCAGCTGGTTGCTGTCCTGTGTCTGAGAACAACAGCCATTACGCAATAGCTGCGAAGTGAAGGCTCCACGATATAACATTTGAGGAGTGTTACAGGAAACGATTGACCAACTGGCCTTGCCGCATGGAGTTGCTAGAAGTATTTGCTAGCTTTAGTGTTAAATAAACGTAGAGGGAACATTCCATGTAGTCTAGTTGGACTAATAGTGCACTGAATGAGGATATCCCGTCATTAAGAGTAATCTTTAAAACATGGAGATAAGATGTAAACAAGCGCTATAGAAGTACGTGATTGGGGGCAAAGAAAATAAACAGCTACATTGTGGTGATAAATTTAACTATAAAACCTTTACATGAATATTCGAAATTTTGAATGTTTTTAATTGTTAATTTCGAGTTTAATGCAGTTTAGTGTATAGAGTAACCTTACAATCCGGTATGAAATCATAGAAATACAAGCAGATATTAATAATATACAAGCACAGAGTGACACAAAACAATAAAAAATATGAAGAAATTTTTAATTAGATCCACCATTTAACTTGGAAACTGCAAGGAAACCAAAATTCCGTAGTTATTTCATTCAATTAGCATTCCTGCAAGTATGTAGAGTATCTGGTGTAAATTTCTAAAAATATGTGAACAGTTAGTTGACAGTTTGAATTACACGAGAAAGCATGTCAGTATTTAATGCATTCATCATCGTAGAAATTTAACCATAATTTACAATGTAGACAAAAGGTGATATAAAATCAGTCGAAGAGCACTTTTCTGCTTCTGGTAATACACAGTTCATAAATATTTTTATGCAGTTATTTTTTAGATTATACAAATAATGTGTTAATGGCCAGAACTATTATTATTTTGTACTTTATTATTGTAGTATAAGTGATGTTAGAGGTTCTGTTGTAAACAAAAAATATATTACACATCGCATTGTCATATATAAGGTGTACAGAAGGCAGGCTCACTCGAATGTATAACACTTGCAGCCAATTATTGCCGTAATTATTTTTATCGGTGATTGAGTCATATATTTTATCACTTAAAGTAAAATGTATTCTAATACACATTCTGTCACAACCATATCAGAGAAAATTTAACGTGTGTGATAGCTGAACCTGTGGTTTCACAAGAGTACATATGAACTGATACCACTCACCTTGAAAAAAAAAACTTCACCTTCTTGTACATTTGGCACGCTGGAGTTTTGCACTTCGTCAAGCTAATGGACACTAGATTGCCTTCTGGATGCTAACAAAATAAGATACAACAGAGTCTGCATGCTGGCCGAAGAACTACGTTCTAGAAATAGGGATATTTAGTTCCACCCTCTCCTACGAACCAGAATTGGGGCTTCCACCATATTTTAGGTCAAAATACTTTTGCACTTGTAATGATTATAAAGGCCTTTATACATTGATAATCGTATTAGGAATATAAGACAGTACCACAATGCAAATATATATTTTTTTCTTTTGTATGAATTTGTGTCATCCGAAGACACATAATACACTTAATATCGTCTATAACTTTCATATAGCACAGCAGTTATTACTCTGTCAATATTATAGCTTAAAGAATATTGTCTTAAATTTATTCAGAGTAGTTTAAAAACATACCGGAAAATTTCCCAGACAAACCACTTATACTATGGATGTAGTATATACACTTCTCAGAACAATTAGAGGGACACGATGTGGAACACAACACACACGTGTTGTGTACACAATGGTGTCAGTATCCAATCAAATTTTTACCTAACTGGAGTACATATATTGTTTATGTCTCAATGTACTCATTAATGCTGCAATTGGACATTAAACACTTTTATGTCCTAAACCAAGATGAATCATCTTCTCATTTTTGGCACATTCCCATAAGGAAACCCTTTATCATCTGGTATGGCTCCCATTTGCCCGTATGTTAGCAATGTTTTGCGAAGACGAGTTATTGCATACATAATGCCAACAAATAAAAAATGTTCTACCAACATTGTTTACCAGTGTTTTTAAATAAATGTAATGAAACAACAAAATTAAAAAAAAATATATAAACCCTCTTAATAAATATTTCATACCACTTCACATTACAGCCTTAAAAATCCATTTGGTAGATATCGGATTCGAACCCACAATGTTCAGATTATCAACCCGACATCTTATCCACTGGCTCGAATATACAGTGATGGCCTAATATACAAAATTCTTGCCAATTACCAACTATGTCTACCAACGTGCTGCCATCAATCAGCCATGCATGACCATAAATATCTAATTGAAAAAGATATGTATTAAAATATGGTAAGCAAAAATGAAGAATTGTTTATAATTTTTTCATCACATATATAATATAGTAAATATTGTTGGTAATACGTTAGTTACATAATATTGGCTAAACCGAACAATAAGCTAAATTAAAAGTATTGTAGGCTGTTCACGATAAAATGAGCACTTTTTAAGGCCCTCCCAAAAGGCACTAACCACTAATAAAAATATCTTATTGCAGCCTCTGGCATTAGATTTTGAGGGCGGTGAAATATATACACTGTGTTAATAGGTCACATTTCAATGCTTATATTAAAAAGGCAGCAGGAAGATGGAAATTGGAGTAAAGGAAACATTTATAAGGGCCTTAAAAAAGTGTTCACTTTACCGTGAACAGCTTATAATTATAAACTGTTTGGTCTCCAACTATGTCCCAACATAAGAACAACAAAACACATTTCAAAGAAAAATGCTCAGTTATGTGAAAAATATTTGCACTTCATTAAATATAGTAAATGGGCATTGTTTTAATTAAGAATACCTATACCCTAATATTGATTTAAAATTATGGTTATACTGTATGTTGGCTAAACGATGTTTATTAGTTGGCATTGTGTATGAAATAACACATATTTGCATAACATTTCTAACTGTGGATAAATGACAGTATTAATGTCTTTCTGAAAGAGATAACAGTATAATTTTAGCAAATTATCAAAATACTACGAATAACCAATATAATACCAACATTAGTTAGTAGGTTTTTTAATTGATATGGCATATGTTTGAACGAAAGATAATTTAGGAAAGCGTGCCGAAAACTATTAATTTTCATTGGCCCAATAATGTTGGTTCAGCACCATATTTCAGTTGGCAGCCAATGCAAAAATACACGTTCGGCCAACATTGCCCTGATTACCATTTTGACGTTGTGCCAACTTATGTTTTCCAACATTGGCCAAATGTGAAAACCAGATGTTCAACCAACGTTAGGCCAACAAAAAAATTTCGTATGTTTACCAACTAGTTGCCAGCAATCAGCCAACCATGACCATCAAAATATAATTTAAATACAATTAGTTAATGTATTTAAAAAAGCAATGTTTAAGCAAACATGGAAAACTATGATTTTTTTTCATCCCAAACTTTCTATGTAACATTGTTGAAATTAAGTTGGTTACACAACGATGACCCAACTAACGAAAAATTACCAAACCCCAACTGTTCGATTACCAACATTGTTCCAACATAAAACCAGCTACGCATATTTGAGTGAGAAATTGGCAGTATCATGAAAAAACATTTGTATTTCATAAAGTGCAGGAAAGGAACATTGTTTTAATTAATAATATATATTCCCTAACTTTGCCATAAAATGTTGGTTTCACAAAGTTGGTCCAACATAAATATACATACACATTACCAACAGTATGTCTACCAACGTGTTGCCAAAATTTAGCGAACGAAATTATGGTTTTTAAAAAAGGCTCTTGCAACATATGTCATTTTTTGATATAGTGAGATGTTGATGTATGTTTTTCTAAGGTATCTCATTAAAATTTTTGTGCAAAAATGTGGTTGGCATATTACGTAGGGCCAATGTTGTATTCGTGTATGTTTTCTAACCCAACATATTGCCAACCTTTCCAACGAAATGCCAAACCATTGGACCAACGTATGTTGCTACTTTTGGTAGTCTTTGGACAGAATGTCAGAACAACTCCAAACAAAAATCATCCTTTAAACAAAACCTGGAAAAATTCTTTAGTCAACCAAAATTATGTCCCGTTAATTTATTTGAGCAGTGTATAAGATTGCAATAGTTAAATATACAAACTTATGAGGTTATTTTTTGTGTGACAGATTTCTAAACATGCTGGTTGTGTCACAATATTCACCGAATTTCACACCATCAAAAGGCGAGTTACCATTATTGAAAACGATGGCAAGAACTGATAAAAAATGTTGTGTTAAAAAATGTATGGTTCTTAGAAAACCGTATTAGAAGTGAACTTTAATAATCTAAATTGAAAAACAATATTAATTTAAAAGTTAATTAGTATAAGTAAGACCATTATCGTTTAAAATGCTTTATTGCTTGTTGATTTTAAAAGGTTTGTATTGATACATTATGTATTTCTTATAGTACCCATGTAAATAGTTACATTTTTATTGCACATGCATCATTAACAGCATTGAAATAGTTTCAAACTGTTTTTTGCTTACGTATTGCTCTTTAGATAAAATAAGCTCACGTTAACTACAATCATATCATGTGGGCAGAAAGTTCTCTCACCACATAAAACTGCAGATTATCTTCCGCTGTTTACTATGGCACACTTGCTGTACCATTGGACTTTTTAAGGCATAATTACAGAATAATTTAGTGACTGACCACAAGCAGATGTATTCATACTCGTGTGTACCATACTAAAAATTCTCTTGGAAAACTTCACCGATAACTTAAGATGGAGGTGTGTGGTCTCAATGAAGCACTTAAATATTGGCCTATCTGGACATGTATTTACCAAATACGACTAAACTAAATGTGGCTTGAATTTCTATTATCAAACTGTTAACTTACACTTTCCAGGAACGAGTCTCAATCCACGTACATCATGTTCAGTGCCGACCTCCTGTGGCACAGTCAGTCGGTGCACCACCAATCTGGGATGCGGAAGGCTCTAGGTTTGAATCCCGAGTAAGGCATAGGTGTTAACTTAAAACAGGTTATAACTTAGTCTGTAAGTCATGCCTTGCGAAACTTTCAAGCATAAAACTGGGGGACTTTACAAAGTCCTACACAAAACAATCATGTGCAGTAGTGATCAAAAATGATATTTAACACGTGGAAAGCCCACGATGAAAAAAAAGTAATTGAAACTGTTATTTGCACATAAAAGTATATAATGGTAACACTGGCTCGCTTTTGTCAGTCGTGCCAAAATTATGTGATTTAGAAATACATGAAATAGTTTTCGTGAACTTAGATAAAACCAAGAAAGTGAATATCGCAGATAAAATGAGTTTCTTGGAATTGCTCGATAGCCGAATGAAATGAGCATTATATTACATAAATAGATATATTCACACATTAGATATGAAAGAAAAAAAACGGATTCTTGAAATTGTAATTGTTTACTATATTTCTCCAACACACTAACACGAAAGTCTATGGCTAATTTTGTTGACTTACATAAAAATGAGAAAGACAGTATTCCGTTTATACTTGGAAAGCAGCACACTTATGAGCAAAGACTGGCAAAACCGTGTAAATATTTTCTAAACATATGCACGTTTTCTTCAGAAGTACTGTTAATCCTTCATGACTTATTACTTCCATGGCAAGAGTAGCAAGCCGGAAAGTATTAATTACAGGCAAAACTCGTGTCAGGTAACAAGTTATGTCTTGCAATTAATACTCACTGCCCAATGCTATAATGTTGAACGGTTACACTACTAGCATATGGCTACCTTAGATCTCAGCAGATCTGCACTGCAGATACCGTTGTCTAAAAGTAATCACTTAAATCATGATTACCATTACATACTGCATTCTCTACTCTATAAATAAGGATCACTCTTTGAAAGAAATTGTAAAATTAGTGGAATAAATAAAAATCTATTAAAATCAATAGAAATTTGTCCAAATATACTATTATATTCATAAGTTAACCTTAGATATAGGACTTTTTAAACAAATCAAAATATTTGTAAAGCAGTTAATTAAATATTTAAAGAAATTTAATTTTTGGATTTTAAACTTTCTTGAAATAATTTTTTAATTACAAGATAATTTAGTTATAAATTTACACTCTAATTCCGAATTAGTGATATCAATCAGTGAAATAACGTTCACCTAATGCCACTTTGAAAACAACTGCTGACCGGCGAATCAAACAGATTAACTGGGAACAAGTGATTTATAGCAATTACATTTTGGACATTCAGTTGGAAGCCCACAATTAAAGAAGTGAAATTCAACCACCATATTAATTAGCTATCTGGCACTTATTATCAAAAGCTTACTTTTCAGTGTTTTAACTGAATTGGCTCAATTCTCACTGATTAATGTTTAGAGTATGATCAAGAATATAGTGCATGCGTGACAACGAAATGATCTGTCATTATTTTTATCATAATACTTTCTAATACCATCGCAAATGCCAGAAACAAATCTTATTATTTATATTCAGAGTATTTGTTTGAATGCTACATCTTAGCATGAAGCATTTCAGGATCAATTACAGTTGGTACTGTTGCTTCCCTCTTAGGCCAAAGGCACCGGCAAGTTCATCCTAGACCTGCTTTAACTCTTGAAATTCTGGCTCCTCAAATTCATTATTGATTTAACCAGGATCAATTGCAGTTAGTACTGTTTCATCCTTCCGTGGCCAAAGGCAACAGCAAGTTCACCCAAGACCTGTTTTAAGTCTCGAAATTCTGTCTCTACTAAGAAAAAAAAACGATTTATTTGGTGATGTTCCGCCCCTCTCTCTCGCACAAATTACCCAAACAAATTAATCGGATGACATCGAATCCCTTGGTAATTCCCAGTCAGCCAACTTGGTAGGCAACCACAAACTTAGTAGATGCTACTAATGGCCATCTTTGAAGGCGACTTCCATTTTGGTAGGCAATCATCATCTTCGAATGCATGTACCATCTCGGTAGATATCACATATCTGTCGTATTTTCAGTAAATGGCATATTGTACACATTTGTGAATTCACAAATAAAAGCTAGAAAATCTATCATTGCATTCTTGGTTTATGGTACACATTTGTGAATAAAGTTCAATATTTCGTCCACAATATATGATGATATTTTTGGTATCCATATAAAGATGTATAATATATATTCAACAAATTTGGCAGTTATCTGTTAGTAAATATAAGGAGTTAAATTTAATTTAATTAGTTATGGTTAACATACCCAGAGAGAATCTATGTGTACATTTTTCTCATAATAGTATTAGGCAATTGGCACTTCTGGGAAAAGTGCTGGGACAGTGGAGCTGTAACTTTCAGATTTCAAGATGTTTGTTTTCACCCAACCATTATATTGGATGTCATTGATGTCTTACCCCTGACTTCGGCCATTGACCTTTGCATTTGACGTTGATCCTGGGGACCTTTGACAACCAATATCTTAAATTATAACCAAAAATACCAAACAATCCTAAAAAAAAATTCAGTTTCGAAAATAATTTATCACTAATGTTTTATAAAATGTAGTTTTAAAAGATTCTTTCCAAAAAATTAATTTCTTTCTCTAACAGTCGACATGGATTCGTTACTCTTGTGAGATGGATCAGTAACTCAGAACCATGAGATCTGAACTCATGTCGGTAGCTCTACGGCCTTGACCTTTGGCCCTAGAAACCCAAACAACAAAATAACTTTTAAAAATCAAAAAAATGTATAAAAAATTTTTTTATTCAAATTTATTTTAAAATGCAAAAAAGGATGACCTAACATTTCTAATTTTCCCAGAAAAGGTGATAGGGATCAGTGGCCCAAGGTGAGACCCAGGTGAACTTCGGGTCAGATCGTTTGGCCTCATAAGTTCCTCTAACCTTTGACCATAACCTATAACAATAAAATATCCAAACATATGTAAAAAAAAACCTAAAACATATTTTTTTCAAATTATTATTAATACCCTCATTATTAAAATTATTTTTTTTAAAAACCTTTTATTATGCGAAGTTCCACCCCCCCCCCACTGACCAGCCAATTATGCTATCAAATTAGTCGTATGACCTTCACTCCCTTGGTCATACCTCCTAGAGAACAGTGTCGAATTGTCACCTTCCACTGTGTCAGCAAACCAAAGTGCAGTTCATATCTGCAATTTGTACATCTGACCATAAAGTCTAGCCTGCAGGTCATTGAACATGCAATTTTTTCAGATCTCTACATTAGTGAATTATCCTCAGCTTTCCATATATCTTAAATGAGTCTATGAAAATATTCTCGCAATAATATTATACTATATATTTATATTATTGAGGTTATGCATCCAGTAATAACTATTGTTCAGGTATCTAATATTAAAATGTACACAATAATTTACATATTGGTGATTAAACATTTATCAACCTGTCTGGCAGGAATATTTCAGTAGGCATTCGGCATATATTTTACATTTATTAGGAAAACTAATTATTTCAACATAGATGGCAGGAATGTACTAAACATTTTTAACTTAAGTTAGAATACAACAGACTGATACAAATGCAATACTTTATTATAGCAAGACTATTTACAAATGTAATGTAACCTCAAAGTTCAACAAATTGGGAATTAAGCTTTTACTAGATTCAGGGCATAATATATACGTTTGTGTAGTAATCCTCTGAGGTTAACCGACTTATGTGTTTTGGAGTATTCAAAGGGTCCGAAATATGAAGTAAATAAGAGTACTGTATTAACTTACTAGTTAAGCAAATCTGATCGAGTAAACACAATATTCTTAACTTCGGCTAATGAACTCTGTGCCCTAGTTGGGAAGTAAAAATTACATAATGTTGTTATGCATAGAGTACAAAATATAAATCGAAAATGTATGTGTACATTATTTGCACTACCATAATAATTATAGATATTCTGAAAAGCTCAAAACATCTTCCAGGTATCTAATTTTAAATTCTTGTATTACCTCCCAACTATATAAATATATGTAGATATACATCAACAACTGTCTAGTCACGAATTTATCAGTATTTTCTAGACTTGCCTTATAGAATTAATATATATCCTCTGATTTCAACACATATGGCTTAAAATTAATAGTAAAACCACAGTAATTTATTGTAATATATATATTTTGTGTATATACTCTGCTACTTAGCAGAATTGACAGTAAAAGATCAGTTAATTCCTGGATTTAAATATATTATGAACCTTTAAGTGGAGAATTTTTAGATTTCAACATTTCTGGTTAGAATAAACAATTAATATCTGCATATTACTATAATATATTCTCTTTGGAATTGGTTAGTAACTTATCATGATATTGTTTGCATTTGTAGATGATCCTCCAAGTTTGTCATACTTGGTAGGAAGCTAGAAATTATGTTGTTATTCTATCATTAATTATATATTTTTTTAGTTATTCAACAGCCTTACTTGACAACTATCAGTATTTTCTGCATCATAATATATGCATGTGTAGGTTATCCTCAGAATTAAACATATCTATTATAAATGTATTAGTATGTACTCAGCATCCTTTTATACTGTGTAGTTATGAATGGTTTTACTTCGATTTCACCAGCTTTTTTGGAAATCTGTAAACAGATTTTCAGCATACTGGATAGAAATGCGAGTATTTTTAAGAATTCAAAACATCTGGAGTTATGTTTGATCAAATTATTTCATGATAATATAGTATCTAATAATATACAGAAATTTTCTCAGTTGAAATGCTATTTTTGGGATGTATAAGTACTTCTTGGAATTATAAATATAAGTGTGTAATCCTCAGAATAAACCACTTATGGCATTCCTGATTCTCCACATACTTTCAAAACTTGTATATTTGCAAAGTTATCATTCACTGACTAATGATTGTTCAGGAAAATATCAGTAAATGGCAGACCGTACACATTTGTGAACTCATATATTATAACTACATACATTCTTCAATCATGGTACACATTTTTGAACATGGTTCAATATATCGTCCAGCATATACAAGAATATTTTTGGAATTCGTATATATGTATAATATGAATTCAACCTATCTGGAAGTTATCTGTCAGTAAATAGTAGTGAAAATAAATATCATTAGTTATGGTTAAACACGACACAAGAGAATCTATATTTACATTCTTGGCATAATAATAGTACGGAATTAGCACTTCTGGGAAAATTGCTGGGATGGTGGAATTTAAAGCCTGCGGTGTTATTATGATTTGTTTTCACCTAACCACCATATTGGATGTCATTGATATTTTACACCTGACTTCGACCATCGACCTTTCATTTGACATAGAACGTGCGAACATTTGACAAGGAATATCCAGAAATTATCCTCAAAAATCCCAAACAATTAAAAAAATTTAATTAGAAAATATTTTTACTTTAACAATATACTAAGACTTAATTTCAAATAAAATTAATCTCTCTCAAAAATTTCATTTGAACATGGATTTGTAACTCTTGTGGGGTCGATCAGTGACCCAGAGCTACAAGATCTGGACTCAGATTGGAGGCCTTGCGACCTTGACCTTTGGCCCTAGAAACAAAAAAAAAACAATCAGAATAATTTATATACTAAAATATTATTAAATTTTATTTTAAAAATAGGAAAATATTTATATTTTTCCCAGAAAAAGCGACAGGGATCAATGGTCAAAGGTCAGACCCAGGTGACCTTGAGGTCAGAGTATGTGGTCTCATCAGGACCTTAAACATTTGACTGTGGCCAATAACATTAAAACACCAAAAATATATAAAACTAACAAATATAATTTTTTCTTAAATTATTATTAAATCCTTTGTTATTAAAATTATTAAACATAAAAAAAAACTTTTATTTGGTGATGTTCCGCCCCTCTCTCTCCCACCAAATATCCAAGCAAATTAGTTGGATGACCTTCACCCCCTTGGTCATACCCAGTCAGCCAACTTGGTAAGCGACCACAATCTTGGTAGATGCTACCAATGGCAATCATTGAAGGTGTCTTCCATTTTAGTAGGCGACCATAATCATCGAATGCAAGTGCCATAATGGTAGATTTCACAAATCTCCCACATTGGAAGCAAGTGACTATGATAATTGTACCATTGCCTTTATTGAACTCGAAAACAAAAAGCTCCAAAAAATGCAATATATCATGAAGCATAATACTTTACAGACCATTGCCACGATACCTGATCCAGACAAATTCAACTTTTTAAAAATGAACTTAAATGTCCTTGAATACAAATGATTACAATATCATAAAATACAGGAGGCACATGACATTACAAACTACTACCACCAAATTGACAAGAGATGACATGGACCATGACCCCAAGACATTGAATGTTCTTGAAATAAAAAATATCATGAAAAATACACTAATGTCAGCAAGAATAATACATTACAGACTATTGCCACTATCTTAGAATCAGGCTTCCTTAGCTATGACCCCATCACCTTGAATGACATTGAAAAACAAAATTCCAGAAAAAATTCATAAACATGAGCAAACATAATACCCTACAGACTAACACCTCCATATTGGTTGCATACTTCATGGACCGTATTTGCTTTATGGATTTGGAAAAAAACTAAGAAAAAATGCAAACAATTCAACAAGCATTTTACCTTACATACTACTACCATAATACTAAATGCAGAATACATTGACCTTGTTCCCATGATCTTAAGACCTAAATAACTAAAACTGTATGAAAAATACATTTATTGTAGCAGGCACACCTTACTGGCTACTACGACCATATTAGATGCAGATAACCTCGACCTTGGCCCGCATCTTTGAATGACCTGAAAAACACATGAGAAAATTCATGAGTCAAAGAATATAATACTTTATATAATAGTATTTAATTCCATCAAATTTCGAACAAATGTATGTGTACTTTCTCTCCATACAATTAAAACTCCTTCAATAAATCACTTAATGTTCAAGTACAAGAAACAGGTAGAGAATTTATCTGTAAAATCTCTTATTAATGTGTACAGTTGTTAGTTATCCTGACAAACGATCATGTCTGCAAGTGTATACAATGAACACATTAGTGTAAATATTCCTCGAATTACTAAGGTCTAGTGCGAATCTATAAGTGTATGGCTTACTACAGGAGTAAACATGTTCCGCACTAATGTATGAGTTTATTTTAGTCTTCCTATTTCAATTTGTAAGCTATCCTAAAAATTCCAAAATATCAGACAAGAATCTATGGGTATATTTAGGACATACAGTTATTATTTATTATTATGCACTTTAGATAACATTTGTTTCGGAAATGAGTATACAAATACTCGTAATAAATTATAGATATGTGTTTTATCTGTCAAGTTCAACCAAATTGGCAGGAAACTATAAGTTTAATATTTCTAGTTATATGCTTTACCTGTAGGGAGTGTATCACTTTTTACAAGGCAACTGAAGAATTCGTAGATTCGTTTTGGGACAAGCTAGAATACAAAAATCACATATGTTTATATAACCTTAGCCATTGGTCCTCAAAGTATTTGACACCTTCTGGAGAACTGTGTCGAATTGCCACCTTCCACTGTGACAGCACATAAATGTGCAGTTCATATCTGCATATTTGCACAACTGGCTGTAAAGTCTAGCCTACAGGTCAATGAACTTGCATTTTTACAGGTATCTACATTTGTGAATTATCCTCAGCTTTCCAGATATCTTAAATGAATGTATTAAAATATTCTCGCCATACTAATACACTATATACTTATGTCATTAAAATTATGCATCCAGTACCGACTATTGTACAGGTATTAAATATTCAACATTTCACCATAATATACATATTAGTGATTAATCATTTACCAACCTGTCTGACAGAAAGATATCAGTAGGTATTCGGCATATAATTGTATATTTGTAAGGAGCATTATTTATTTCAAAATACCTGGCAGGTAAGTACTAAACATTTTAAACTTAACTCAGATTCCAACAGACTGACATGAATCTATCACTAAATGAATGCAATACTAGCTACAATTGTAAGTTAACCTCAGAGTTCAACAATTTGGGAATAAAGCTATTAGTAGATTCTGGTTATAATATATTAGTTTTTGTAGTAATCCTCTGATTTTAACCGACTGACATGTTTTGGAGTTCACTAGGTCCGAAATATGAAGTAAATAAGGCTAATGCATTAACTAACTAGTTAAGCAAATGTGGTGGAGTCAGCACAATATTCTTAACTTGGGCTAATGAACTCTTTACCCTGGCTGGGAAGTAAAAATAACATAATGTTATTATACTTAGAGTAGAAAAGAGTAATCGAAAATGTTTGTGTAAGTTATTATGGCTGCTATAATAATTATAGATATTCTGAAGAACTCAACCCGTCTGGAGGAATCTAATATTAAATTCTCGGTTTTATCTCCAAATTATATACATATATGTAGTTATACATCAAGAACAACTGTCTAGTCACGAATCTATCAGTTAACTCTAGACCTGCCTTATAGAATTAATATATATCCTCAGTTTTCATTATATATAGCCTTTAATTATTAGTAAAATCACAGCATAATATCGTAATAGATATTTTTTTTGTATATCTCCTGCTAGTAAGCAGAGTTGAAAGTAAAAGATCAATTAATTCGTTAAATTAATATATTTTATATAAATGTAAGTGAGAATTTTTTATATTTTAAAATTTCTGGCAGTAATTACCAATTAATATCAGCATACTATAATTCAATATTCCGTTTGGAATTTGTTAGTAATATCCGAATATTGTTTACAATTGTAGATTATCCTCCAAGTTTGCTCTATTTGGTAAGAAGCTAGAAATTATAATGTCATTCTGTCATTAAATATCTATTTTTTATTTTATACAACACACTATTAAAACTATCACTAATTGTGCATCATAAATTATGTATGTGTGGGTTATCCTCAGAATAACCATTTCTAGCATAAATGTATTGGTATATACTCAGCATCCATATATAGTTTGTACATATGATAGTTGAACTTCAATTTCAACAGCTTTTTTGGATATTTACGAATAAATGTTCACCATACTGGATAGAAATTCGAGTTTTTCTCAGAATTCAAAACATCTGGATTAATTTTTTTTTTTTTAATAATTTCATGATAATATACTATATAATAATATACAGTAATTTTCTAAGGTAAAAAGTTATTTTTGTGATATATAAATAACTTCTTGGGATAATATATATATGAGTAATCCTCAAAATTAACCACTTCTGGCATTCATGATTTATAAAATCCTCCATATTATATAAAAACTCGAATATTTGGGAAGTTATCTTTCACTTACAAATTATTGTTCGGGACTCTCTCAGCAAATGACATACTGTACACATTTGTGAACTCACAAATGATTGCCAGAAAATCTATCAGTACATTATTGGAAGAGGTTGCACATTTGTGTGGTAATCTAGCACGAGTTTTAAACTGTAATATTTCATTATTGCGAATACTTTTAGAAGTGTTTTCCTTCTGTTCCGACAAAAATAGCTTATAAATACTAACATTCCTAGTCTATTCATAAACATGAAGGAAAAAATTGGGAGTTTATCGAATATGAGTGTTGTTTTGAAGCACTGAAGCTCTGGGAAAAGTGAAATTTACTCTTAAGCTATGCAATCTAATGAAAAAATGCCCCTCGCTCATTTCTGTTCCATAGTTAGCACTTCACGTAATGACTTACCTAATTTCGGTAATTTGTTGTATGACGTCAATTATATTAAATAAATTGTATGTTAATGTAAATCACTAAAATAAAAAAATTGCAACTTATGTGTACTTATGTGTAGGTCTGCTACTTTTCATGTAGTTAACTAGGCTAGACAGTATGGTATAACCAAAATATGTCTGGGATGACTCATTGTTGTTTACGTATATTGTTCTACATTTTGCATTCTCATAAAATGTGATGGTGTTTCTGGTAGTACACAGTTTCGTATTCCGATTTTGTGCGTTTACAACAGTTAAATGAATATTTACATGATTTTCCTTTACGTTTATATCTTTTTGGAAAAAAAATTCTTCCTTTGGAATAAGATAAATACCTACTGTAGATAAGGTGGCTTGAAAATATTATACACTCTTGCTAAAAACAAGTATGTTTTCTTCCAAACAATTGCAATGTGTCAAGCAGAAGAAAACTTACATTCTCGAAATCACTTTTCCTATATTGCGTCAACAGCACAAGAAAGGCGACATCGTTTGCAACCTCGATGTACATAAGTTGCACTAATAACTGAACAATGGCATTGCAATTTCTTTAGTCACAAATCCAGTTTATTTCCGAATATGGATGTCAACCATGTAGAGATATTGAATAGCTCACATATCTGGACTTACTGCTAAGTGGCTTATTGCCCAAGCAATCTTCTGCCATTCTTGGTATTTTTCCCGATGGTAGTTGTTAGAAATATGTTCGCACAGCAATACGTTCAGGATATTTTGCGGCCTCGTGTTTTGCAATTCATGACGAGTCTCTTCCCATGTGAAGTTACCCAGCAGAATAATACTCAACCACATACATGACGATATTCCTAGGATTACTTATGTACAATCGACACTCGTTATGACCTGCTGGGTTGGCAGTTTCAGCCATTAAGTGATTTGCAACATGTGGCGCGGCAATTGCAGTAACTGTATAGCAAAATACCACAGGATATCATTAGATATCACTGTGACACCCTGCTGGTCCGTCTCGGCTTGTGTATCTCCTTAATACCGGTGTTGCGGCATACTTAATGCACTATTCAACTGTATAATTTAAACAGCGTGAACGACACATTTATCGAAGTATTTTGATTTTTCGTAGTATAATCTCAAGTAAAAAAACCAAGTCACATTTTATTTAGAAGTTCTTTTCTGGTTTGTAACATTTCAATTTCAGGAAATTTATTTTGGCAATCTGACTTCCATATTTAAGCCTAATGGAAGTCATTAGATATATAATGTTCCTTCCAACACAAGGGGATCGGGGAGTGGATTGGTGGATCTGCCGGGCAACAGCCGCCATGTTGGATTCCAGACTTCCTGCTCTGTCATTCTGGTCACGCAACAGCCATCTTTGATTCCGTCGTGTTGGTAGCTAGTATGCCGCCACCTTTGTAGCCAGTATGTCATCATCTTGGACTGCCATTTTGGTAACCAGTATGTTGTTTTTTCATGCTCTTGCATTCCACCAATTTTTCTCTTTCGCATAATTTCTTTCCTTTCTTTATTTCCTTCTTTCCTTTTTCTCTTTCTCTTTCTTCCTTTCTGAGGGTTTTATCCGAGTACTCCCATTGTTTTCTCTCTTGCATTCTTTCATTCTCTTTTTTGCTTTCTCTCTCTTTCTCTCCCATTCGTTCGTCATTTCTTAACATCAGCTGTTACTGGAGGCTACCATTTTGGTTTTTTCGATTGTCATTTGTTACTGGTGGCCGCCATCTTAGTTTACATCGGCTGCTGCTAGGTGTCACGTCAGTCGTTATATTAGTCGATTACTCACCTTAGTTCAACAACATCTTGGTTCTGGCATTGGCCACTTGATGGCGCGCCAGTCGCTCGGCCGCCGTATTGGTTATGGAGTTGGCCGCTAAAAGTGCTGCCTTTGCTAAAACTCATAATATAATCTCGAATGGCGCGGGATCAAACTGCTGGCTGTTGTTTTGCCAGCCTAACTCCTTAGACCACTAGGCTATCGCGAAGTGCGCTTGCTCAAGAGTTTAAAAGAAGTATTTTGCTTGGAAATGAATAAATAATATACTGTGTCTCATTAAAAACAATACATTTTATTTATTATATAATTTTTAAGTTTTTTATATTTTCATATAATAATTTTTTAAGAATTTATTTTTATTATTTAGATTTATACTATATAAACTGTAGTATATATATAATTTTATCTTTTTAATTATATGTATTAAGTTTTTTAATTATTTAGGTTTAACTTACATATATATTATTTAAATTTGACTTATTTACTTTAAAGTATTTTATTTTTTATTTTAAATATAAGTATTTTTTCAGTAATTTAAATTATATTTCTATTTAACTTTTAGAAACAATCGTATTGTGCAACGTGTCTACGAATTCATATCTTCTAGACGAATTCCATAATGGGATCACAAAAGTCAAATAGTCAAAGCATGATTGCATAAAATAAAAGTTATGTATTTCATGAAATATAACTTTTATAAACAAGAGAATCAAATTGACATGTCTACAGATTCGTATTTTTAGAAAGATAAGTATATGCCATTAGGAAAAAAATATGATTATGCATCTATGATGTGCGCCATACAGATACTCTTTATAAACATATACAAAACTGTATTAGTAAATATATGATAAGTGTTATATGTTATGAACGTTGATTATTCGCACTATCCCAGACTTTAGATTTTAATTTACAAATATTTTTTTTACTATCCCAGACTTAAGTATTTACATGTAGAGACATTGTACCCTATGTTGAACATGGAATTTTTCCTACCCCTATACTAGGACTTGCAATACATATTTCGAACACACCATCCCTTAATCATACATAACCGTTCAGTATCAACTTAACCTTATGCCTAACCTAACTGCGCATATCGAACTTCACCTAACCTAACTTCACCTAACCTTATATAACATAACCATCTTTTAAGAACTCTGAATATATATTATTTTATTTCTCGCCAAAAACATCCACTTAACTTAACCATCATGTAAGAATTGTAGTCACTCGATTTTTTGTCGTATGCACTCCACGCACTTATGTAGGACTCGACCATTAATGTAGGACTTAGCATATACTAAAACCAGAACAAGACAAATAAATGGTATATTATATATTATATATTGATGTCATTATACATATTTACGTATATGATTATTTCATTACAAAGTAATACATTTATAGTTGCTTTTGCTCATTAATATTATGTATTATTTGCATGTAGGTACATGTCTCTACATAGACCATCAAAGGTATGCACATGCGAACTGAAAAAAAAAGTGAAGCATATTATAAGTATTTATAAGCATGAACCAAGTTGTTCAGATACACTATATGATGGTTGAAATTTCTACTTACAGAAAAGAAATATAATGTTACAATTATAATGAAAACAAATACATATTGGCAAACCAAGCCAGAGTAAACAAAACTACCCTGTCATCAAGTAGCAACCTCTTAATATATTATTAAAAGTTATACCTTATAAATAAAACAATATCTTTAAAGTTCTAAAATTTAAATACATATTCTAATAATTATGATTACATTTAAAATTAAATTTATTTGTTACAGTCGCCAATGTCCTCAAAAAAATTACAATTATTTTCGTATGTCTAAACAAATGGTCGCTACGTCTAATCTGCCTACCACACCTGTCACACAAATATGACATGCTGCAGGGATTCGTGGCACAATTAAAACGTTCATGACGCCGAGCATGGTAGCATTTGCTGAAGATCTTTTCACAGAAGCGACGCTTATAATATCGGTATGGTTCAGCAGAGGTTGTTGGCCATACAGTTTTTTCTGGAGCAGACGTTGATGGCGATGCAGGTGCCTCAGCTGAAGAACTACATGATACTACAGGAGTCCCTAAGTCAAACATTCTCGAAGACGCTGTAAATTCCGGTAGACACGTAGGGACCTAAGTTGTAGATGCGGATGATATGACTTAGGAGGAAGAAGTCTATAGTGTAGCTGACGCCATGCCTGAAGAAGTCGACGGTGATGCTGCTTGTGTTCCAACTGAAGAAGTCGGTGGCAATGCTGGTAAAACAGAAGACATCTCACTCGAATAAGTCCATAACACAGCTGTATATCCCATTAACTCTGGAATGTCGGAAGACTTCACAGATACTTAATATACCACTGTCTGTAAAATCTAGCTGAGACGATCCACCTTTCAAGGCAGCTGTTGCCAAACTAAGCCTTTCATCTGGTCCCATTACTGTTTTTAATATACACATATACAAGCCCTATTACGTCATATTGACTTTGAACCAATCACATTACATTATGAATATATTGTTCGGACACTGATATGCCAATCACCGATTTGCCACGTGATTGTAGTTGGCCAATAACATGCAGACACTGAGACATCACATACAGGCAGAGCAGCTGATCTTGTTAAAGTCAGGAGCAGTGGTAGCAAGTCTGCACCTCCTCAGTAACTGGAGTCTGTACATGCTTCCTGGCCGTTTTCGCACCTGGACGGTGTCAGATAGCCTAAGTCATCACACAGCATTTCTGCACCCGCTTGGTGTCTGGTATCTGGAGACTGTGCGTGCTTACAAGTCGTTCTCGCGCCTGGATGGTGTCATATGACCATGTGAGTGGGAATAGCCGTGTTAGCAGTCGGCAACTGCTCGGCGTCTGATCATTAAAAAGAATGAGTCGCCAGGCTTCGTGAGAAAAACACTGGCCCATATAGAATGGTGGTGGAGTGGGAAAAAACAGCCGAGAGGGGGAAGCTGATATATAATATTGGAGGAGAAGGCTGAAGTATTAGTTTCATCACATCGTATCTATGTAGTTCGGACTTGAAGATGCAGCCATTTACTCTGATATTACCGTGAGCTGCCATCGCGTTCATTTCTTGATACTCAGTATGCCAGAGCAAGTACAAGCCTGCAACGGATTTGAACATTGTGTCAGCATGAATGAAGAAGATGGCTTTTTCAGTATGGTTCCAGTGCCATGCAGATTTATTACCTGCCCAGTCTACCACCTCCGGCCAGACTCGAAGCTACCCTGCACTACTAGCGAACTGATAAGTCAAGCAAAAGTAGAACGGCTACGTCAAATTTATGGTAATATCACAATTGTATGTCAACTCAGAAGACCAGACAGCTACAAGATTACCTGGTTGTCCGAGCACTGCAATGGAGAATGTTACACCACCATGCGAACCATGGCAGAACAACTTGGGAGACTATGTGCATACCACTAACTTGTTATGTGTATGTTGCATTCATTGTATGAGCATCGGTATGCAACCCGTTTTTTTCTGCCTAGTGTACGGACAACCAGTCAGCAAGCCCAGCCACCATGGGCTCTGAATACAATGTTGAAGAACAATTTACTGATTACTGAACCGGAAGGAATATCATGTAAAAATGTTATTTAGTTTTTTTAAAACGCAACAAATCTTAACTCGAATCTGTTTGCTATAAAAACCACTCGCATGTTTAACACCGACGCAAAATGTGGCACTATTTATTGGTAACACTTTTCTAATATGTTTAAACTGCAGTGAGCGATCGAGTTTTCACGTGCGTTGTAGCATAGAGTTTAGCCTAGTTGCCTCTGAGCAAAAATGCAGAACGTAATGACAAGTTATAAAGAGCGGATCCACGAAGACACATATTGCACTAAATATTGTCTGTCATTTTCCCATAGCACAGCAGTTATTACACTTTCGATGTAATCAGTTAGCCAGTTTTTTAATCAAATTTGTTGAGGTTTTCTTCAAAGACTACAGTATTTTGAGCTAATATGCATTTGCATATAATACAAAAGAAACGTACTACCGGATAGTTTTACAGTCAAACCAGTTATCTTAGAGAGGCAATACATATAAGATTACATATGTAAATCCTACTAACCTATGCGGGAATTATTGAATGACGTTTTTTTTAACTACGCTGGTTGTGTAACGTGATTCACCGAAAATTCACATCAACAAAAGGAGACATAAGTTTAGTAAGAAAAGAAGGCAATACACTATTTAGAAAACAGCTTTAAATAATGTATGGTTCTGACGAAACTATTTTCAAAGTGAAACTTAATAGTCTAACTGTAAAGTTAGAAAGTTAAAATCTAAATTCGTTTAAGTAGAACCCATATAGTTCAAAATATATTTTTTTTTTTGTTTTTTAACTTAAATCATTTGTACTGATACATTACGTGTTTATAACACCCTTGTAACTAGTTACGTTAATATGTGATATCATATTGTTGAACATGGAAAATTTTTACTGTCTTTAGTTAATTTTTTGCTCTTTAGATACAACAAGCTTACATTAACTACAATCACAGAATGTAGGCAGAGATTTCTGTCAACATATAAAACTACATATCATCTTCCTGGAATTACTTTTACACTCTTGCTGCATCTCTGGTCTTGTAAACGCATAATTGCAGCATAATTGAGGGACTGACCTCAATCAGGTGTATTCATACTCATCTTGGAAGTAAACTTTTTCTGGAGTACCATATTCAAAATCATAATGCCAAACTTTCACCGATAAATTAATTGGGTTCTTTGTGGTCTCTCAATGAAACCCTTCAAATTTCGTCTATCTGGACGTGCTTTTCCCAACGACGGCAAACCTAAATGTAGCTTAAATATTTATCATAGATCTGTTAATTTAAACTATCCAGCATGGTATCACAATTCTCGACCATTAAGTGAAGGAGTAATCAGAAATGATAATCAAAAGGGTCGAAAGCCTACAACAAACGTTATTAAATCTGATATTTACACAAAAATGTGTTAAGACAAGAACACTGTTTTGCATTTTTTCTTCATGCCAAAATTACGCTATCAAAGTACATGAGATAAATTACGTGAACTCAGATAAAAACCGAAAAGTGAATAGCAGAGATAATAAGAGCTCCTTGGCATTGCTAGAAAGCTGAATCAATCTAAATGACCACCAGATTATATAAATAGACATATTTCCATATACTTAAAAAAATAATCCTTGAAACTGTAACTAGTTTTAATATTTCTCCAACGCACGAACACAAAATCCCATGACTAATTTTGTTTACTTACGTATAATTGCAAAAGACAGCATTCCGTTTCTACTTGGAAAGTAGCACACTGACGGTCATAAACTGGCAAAGACGTGTAAATACTTACTAACCATATGTACAATTTCTTCAGAAGTACTATCGATCATCCACAACCTATAACTTCTGTTGCTAGAGTAGCAAGTCAGAAAGTCTTAATTGCACGCATTACTCGAGTCAAATAACAAGTTATGTCGTGCGATTAATACTCACTGCCCAATGCTATAATGTTGAACGGTTCAAGTCCCATCACATGGAGTCCGTAGATGTCAGGTGGTCTGCACTGATGATACCGTTTACTAAAAACAAACACTTAAATGAATTATTATTACGCCCTTAAAAATGTATTCTATAAATTAGAACAACTCTTTGAGATAATTTGTAAAATGTCTTCGAATAAATGAAGGCCAATAAGAACCAACATCAATTTATTGAAGGAAACTGTCATATCCATAAGTATACTTCAGACATCGTCCTTTTTAAACAACTTCAAATATTTTCAAAGCAGTTTCCTTTAATATGAAAAGAATTTACTTAAATCTAAAGGAATATATAGAGAAATAAACACAACTGTTATGTATTCGTGGGAAAGAAACGATTTGTCAACTTGATTACCAGGTTAATTTCAAGTATTGTCATGAACGACGCAAATATAATCAAAGCATTTTTGAACTCTGCATAGTCGCATGAAGCTTCTCACCTTGATTTAGATCCTGCCTTCCTCTTTCTGGTGAACGATGTTTCGCTGCGAGTCCACTAGTCCAGTGAGAACTTTAGCAACACCATCCATTTCCCAACATGTAGAGTTATTCTTGTAAAATGTTGCGAGCATTTACAATTTCAAGCATAGAAATGTTAATTTCCAACCACCGGCCCGAACCAGATTGTGATATGCTTCTATCTTCCACTTGAGATGACGCTGGAGGAAATAAAGAAATAAAGGCTCCAATACTGGAAAAATTGCACGTTGCAGCTCCTACGTAACACATCAATGTGTGCTCGGAGTAAACGTCATTTAAAAGCGAGCATGCATCAGCGACCCATTTGACACACGTGCGTTAGAATTACTGAGAAATTTCCGAACTTTTAAACTACTGGGGTTATTTTGCTCGTTGCGTCGAAATGCATCTTAACCCCTTAACACACACGATCCCGAATATATTCGTTCATATGAGATACGTTGCAGAATAGTTAAAATCATGGTCCGTGCTGTGCAAGTACAGACATTAGCACCAATATGGACATCGAAATTCACTGGAAAATGCTGTTAACTGCTGCAGACACAAAAACCATTTGATCATTGGTTGCATCTTATGCCATGGATCCACTGAAACTCTTTCCATAGGATACAAGCTGTCAGTTGTTATAAGATATTCGTAGGTACTGTTGACACCAAAAATTCCCTGTTTTGCAACACCTGAACTCAAAAATTAATCTAAACATTAAGGGGTTTAGAGGGGCGCAACTCTCGTCCACCTTTCTCTCTATACTGTGCCGATTTTCGTCGTGGAAACAATGACCGTGGTGAAGTTAGCATGGTTCGAAGTCTAGTTTTCACTGCCCATTAGAATAAAGTCTGTTCACGGTAAAGTGAGAATTTTAAAAGCCCCTCTTATGTTCTACTTTCGGCATGTTGCGTATTGTTGTGACTATAAGTTATGGCCGTATTCATACAAGAAAGGTTTAGGGGCGTAGTTGAATAGTGAGAGATGATTTGGTAGAGCGCAACTGTGAATGACGGGGTTGGTTAACATAATGAACATACAATAACACATTGTGTGAGTATTAATTACACTGGGAGCTTATAATGAACTCATTATTCAAATTTAACATGTTATGATTGTTTGCAAGACGCCACTATCATGACAAACTAAGTGGAATGTCCCCACCTTAATCATGGTTCGGGAGGTAGTTTCTGGTAGGCGGTTATCTACGGCCGGACATACCCATCTTTGTATTCTTCTATCGTCGATGGCCAGTTAATGAAAGAATGAAAGACGGTTCGCCCAGGGTGAAACTGGCCTATATCGGCGCGTTGGTTAGCATACTCGTCCCAGATAGTTGGCCAGTGGTGGGGATTTCAACACCTGGCTTTGTCGCAATGAGTTGTCGCAATACCGCTCGCGTCCTGGTTTAATGTTTCAAGGTGTGATCAGGCAGGCCGTCTGCCTAAGGACCGATCGCATCATAACAGTATCCTTCCGCAGTTTTTCATTTAAGCACTGTCATGTGGCGTATGTCCAATCAGCTATTCAGAAGTCCGCTCTATTTATTTACATAACAATGTAACTTGCGATTATCGATTGTAGTGAACACTGTAACTACGTTGAAGTATATTTTACAAAATACTTATTTGCGAACACTGATGATGCGGTTTTAATAATTTAGAAATACACGGTCTGACGTTTGGAAACTTTTATCATTTTCTCTCGTTGTAACAGCTCTACGCGATTTAGAACATTCCTCGTTAAATGCGCGCAAGGTTCGCATTTTCGCCCGTTATAGGAATAAGACCCTCCGAGATAATACTATTTAGCCAAACGTTTACGGCAAACAACGAGTTAAATAGTCGTTGAGTTATACGAGAATTATTTAAAATAACGTTTACGGGCAGAACTAAGGAAATCGGCGTGCTTACACTTCTTTATACTTCCACGTTACGTTAGTTAAGTGGAATATTACAAAATACTTTTCTCCCGCTGTATTCGTTACAATCGTGAAGAATATTTCCCGACGTTTCTCAATTTTTACTGATAACAGCATGCTAATAAAATCACAAATAACCCCCAAATTAATAATTGGTTACATATACATACACACTATGTGTAAGCAAATGGCCGGATTCGCTACGGTGCCTTTGGGAATACCGAAATAAGTTGTCATAATATCTTGGTAGCTGATCTAAATTGATATAATTTTTACAGCACACCTGCATTGTGATATTTATCACTAATTGCAAGTATCATGAAAATCTGTCCACATGAACTGAGTATTAGCGGGGTCTAACAACAGCGATGTGATAGTAATCTCATCAGAATACTAACAAAACTATATCTAACCGATGACAAAGTGCTTCATGAAATTGCATTCACAAATTTAATGCAGAATCAGATTTTCGTTACTGAAATTTATTTTACCAGTGGTAGATATGAATACTCGCTGTTTATGTTGTCCCGGACACATAAGTAGGTTCAACAAAGCATTACTGAAATTGAGGTTACCAGTGGTAGATATGAATACTCGCTGTTTATGTTGTCCCGGACACATAAGTAGGTTCAACAAAGCATTACTGAAATTGAGGTTATCAGTGGTAGATATGAATACTCGCTGTTTATGTTGTCCCGGACACATAAGAAGGTTCAACAAAACATTACTGAAATTGAGGTTACCAGTGGTAGATATGAATACTCGCTGTTTATGTTGTCCCGGACACATAAGTAGGTTCAACAAAACATTACTGAAATTGAGGTTACCAGTGGTAGATATGAATACTCGCTGTTAATGTTGTCCCGGACACATAAGTAGGTTCAACAAAACATTAATGAACCGTGTAAACATATTAAAAGAAAAGGAGAAATTTTCACGTGCAATAAAAAGCGAATTTATAGCGTTTTATTCCAACCTCCACCGTTTGCTACACATCATCGCAAATATAATTAAATGAACACGGTGTGAGATTCTTTCCATCTTTGAAATCCGTATCAATAACTTTATTTTCACGTAGACATACTTGCCAGGTCGTCATATTACGTGAAATGATAGACTTCCCGCGACTAGTAACGTCGAAATAAGCGAAAAAGGAATCTGCAAATGTAGGCCTGAACGTCTCGTTTATTACGTAAATAAAACTTAAAATTTGTGGTTTCAAAATGCCATATAAATCACATTGTTCAAGGCACTTACGAGAGAAAAAAAATAGGAACTGCCACTTATTCACCGAATTCAGAGCATTTAACAGCGGAAATTGGAAAGACATAAAAATAAATTAAACAAACCAACCTGAGACGTTGCGTCTTCCAAGTGATGTCATGAATTGGTTAGGAATAAAAATGTGTTTTTAGGCTATTCTTATTATTAAGTGTCCAAAACACAAAGAAAGTGACGAACTTCAGGTGCCGTTAACTATTAATATCGTGTCTAGTGAGACGGTGCGACCTGGAATTACTTCTCCTAACTCGCTGCCAACTTTACTCTGTGTATTGCGGTCTCTGCTAATTGTAAGATGTGTGCAGTTGGGGATAGCGTTTTTTTTCGCAGGCTGTCTTCTAGAGTGCTCACTTTACCGTGGACCACTTATATTGCCAAGCCCTCTACGCCCGGCCAGCAGGCGTATTATGACTAATAGACGCTTGTTTGCTTCCGAACTTAACTTTGCTTGACACCCTGTTCCATGCTGCGTAATGTCGGAATCACATAGCCCCGACGAGTACAGCACGACACGACACAAACTGCAACCACGACCATTTCCAACGTGCCTGCTCGAATTTACATCCCGACAGTGTTTACTGACGCGGAGTAGAAACTTTCGGATCCATTTAGAAGGCGCTTATTAACTACGCTAGTTTCACAGGTGGTGGGCAGACGGGAAATTTTAAATACACGATGGTGACAAAGTATTACAGCTAATGCATCCAAAGGTAAAATTAATATTTACAAGAGTTAAATAATTTTCATAATTTGTTTTCTTTCAAGCTACGTATTTTCCATTGTAGTGAAAGCTTATAATACAATTTAATTTTGCAAAATTATACACTCTGTTTCGTCGTGCCGCACGACACGACGAAAAATAGAAATAATTTACAATCACAAAACTGCTGGTTGTACGACAGAATTGTCGATCTTACGTCAGATTTATCTTGTATTTCATTGGTTGTTTAGCTTTAAGTGTCGTGCCGTGCTTGCAGTGGCGTTCTGGTCGGCAATATGTTATTCCGGCATTACAGAAATTGTGATCATGCTCCCTTGCGACGGACGTTTGCCATCTTTTCCTTCAACGCAAACATTTGCATGCATGCACACTTTGTGAAACCATTTGGCAATAGCTCGATTGTAAAATATCTCTCTTTGATTAAAATCTGCACAGTTCAAAAATTTCTCAAAACCGTTTTCGAAGTCATAAAAATGAACAACATATGCGCGAAAAAGAAGAAAATTATTAGAATAAATTCATCACTAACACCTAGCAACATTTTGAAACTTATTTATGCAGTACAAAGTTGTAAACTGGGATATTTCATATATATTTCGATAAGTGTTATTTTTACGTAAGCTATTTTCACAAATTTATCCATATAACAAAGATATTTGTCAACAAAAAAAAGTAATATTATTGGTTTAAAATGTTTTAACACATAGTTTACCATCTTAATGCTTGCATCAGAAACCCAAGCATTAAAGGGGAATATTGTAGATCTAGTTAAAACCATTCTCGGTAGAGGCTGACTGTTGCCAGTAATGAAGATGCTGTTGCTATAAATATAGGCAAACCATCCGAAAAAAGAGCAGCTGAAACGTGATCGGAATTTTAGTGTGGCTGTGGCAACGTCATGTTTACTTAACCAGTTCGGTCGCACATTAATTTCCGTGTTGAAATTCTTACAATCACATATTTTTTTCGTATGAACTGTACTTGTGTTCAGCTTTTTTTTCCAGCCAATGAGCAACGTGCTGCATCTCGATGACGTTGGCAATAACCACTCATGTCAAAGATGTGTAGAAAAGTTCACAAATAAGATTAGCCACAAGCAAGACTGGGCACTGGTGCGCTGATACGTACAGATCCGATCGTAACTTTCATTAATTTGCAGCATGTCCACAATTGTGGACACAGTGACTGAACGGGTTAATGCGCTCACGAGATGAGGGATATTATTTTCACTACATCTTCTGGCTTTACTGCAATAATACAAAGAATAATTTAATTCAACCCCGGAGGAAACAGTGAAGTAGTGTGATGAAGACTTCAATTCGCAAAATCAATCTCTCAATTAAATTGAAGTAAAGAATTCGCTACTCCTTATCCATATCTTCGAGGGCATGGCACCAAATATAAGGAAGAGAATTGCTCAATAAACCTTTTAGTTATACGTATTTCTAAGAAGTTGTCACAATAAACTCTTTGATTTTGTAAACTGCACATGGAAACTATAACTGTATTATACAGCACACCTTAATTTCAAAGTTAATTTCAAGTAAAAAATTAAACGAGACGGTTTTTAGGAATTTTATTTCAAATTATGTTTATCTTACAACTTGTAAAGTTTAACACAACTAACCAACATGTAGACGATATTTTGTGTGCTAAAAAAGAAGTATATAAAACTTTTCAAATATAAATGTGCAAACGTTTAGATAATTTTACGGATATTCACATATAAGAGTACATTTAATACATGTGTGTACAATTCAGACCTCTCCGTAGTTTAGAGTCACCGTTAAAATGATGCAAAAATGTATCAAGGTTACACCGCTATTTTTAGTATTGTAGCGCATTAACTATACATATAATTAAAATGTGACGAGAGGTGTAATAGAAATTTCACATTTCCTTGTGTAAAGACTGGCATAATTCCTTATATGGGTCTCTATATAATGTGGTTTGGATAGATTTTACAATTAAAAAAAAAGTATTTTTGGGGGATTTTCCGCATTATATGACACATATCTGCAATCAATTATGGTCCTTAAACGATATCGAAACAGTGCTATAATCATTTTATCGTCACAAAGTTAGTATGAAAGAAAAATTTTACATTATATACCTAACATTATTTTCAATCTTATTCGGTTCTTTTCGCATAAACGTGTTCATGTAAATCCATAATTAAGTTTATAAAAAGCAATAATAATAAACAACCTGTATTTAAGTCTGTGTTGAGCGCCTAGGGAACTGCCCCCTAGGCTTTGCCACATCCCTCTGTTTGCCCCGCATGGACAGGCGAGGAGTTAGTTCTGCATACGTTGGTATGCTGGTGTTTGTTTATACCACGGGAATAGGATGGGTTATGTCATCGCCTCATTAATAACACAATTTCTTTCATTGCATGCATCGGAACACGAATATTCAAAGCCAACACACGTGGCGTGTAGATTTGATTAGTTCACAATGCTTGGCCCTCAGGTTTTTCACTTATACGCTGTTCACGATAAAGTGAGAACTTTTCAAGGCCCTCCCAATAGAAATTAACAATATATATCTTATTGCAGCCTCAGGCATTAAATTTTGATGGTGGTGAAATGTATACACTGTGTTTATTGGCCACATTGCATTGTTAATAGTAAAAAAACAGCATGAAGATGGAAATTTGAATGAAAGGAACAATTTATAAGGGCCTTAAAAAGTGCTCACTTTACCGTGAACAGCCTATACAAGTGGTAATGCTGTACGCAATTTTTTTTATTATTATCTTAAAAACAATCTTTGCAATTTAACTGCTACTCTCTGGTACAAATCATATTTCCGCCATATGAGCGTGTCCAGGAACTCATGCGTTGTTTAGTGCAGGCTTGAAGTAATTTTGCAGTATTCCAAAAATCTAAATTTATTTTCAGACACATAAATTTGTTTTGCTTTCACAAGAGATTTATGTGTAGGAACTGAAACTGTAAACATCAGCGTGTATGTAAAATAATCCGGCAAATACCATCACTCCAATTGTCTTCGAGATTGTCGAAGAGGACATTTCTCTATATATTATTACCCGGATACAAAAGTTACTTATGAAGTTTTTTTTTTAGATGATACATAAAATTTATGTTAGAGGCGAGACCTATTTATATTATTTACTTAATTTTTTAGTAGACGAGATACTGTGTTCTGCTGTAAAATGTAAATATTACATTACACATTGCTTTGTTTTATATATATATATGTATATATATATATATATATATATATATATATATATATATATATATATATATATATATATATATATATGTGCCGAACAGAAAGCGGGCTCTCTCGAATGTAGCACACTCGGAAATTATGTCATGGATTTTTATTTCCTCACTTAAATTTACATGAAATGAATTACAAATTCTGTCACAACCACCTTACAGATAGTTTAACTGGGCAATATCCGAACTTGAAATACACACACACACACTAATACCAATTACGTTGATTAAGAAACTTCTCGCTGCTTGTACATTGGAACTCTGACCCTCTCATACAGACCAGAAGCAGGGGTGCCGCCATATTACAATGTCACAAATGTGTGCATGTGAAATGGTTATAAAGGCCTTTAGACACTGAAAATCGCATTAGACATCTAATAAAATATCACAAGGAAAATACATTTAAAATCTTATGTGTGATGTTCTGATTTGCGAAGACACGTATTTCACTCAATATTGTCGGTCGCTTACCCATAGTGCAACAGTTTTTACACTTTCGATGTAATCAGTAAAGCAGTTTTGTCATCTAATTAGTTACAACTTTCTTCAAATAAATATAAAGTTTATTAAAACTAAACGGTACTTGAATACTTTACAAAATTAAACGAACCTACCGCAATAATTTACCAATTAATCAGCTATCTTACAGTGGGAATATATAAATGTGCAGTTCTAATTTCGTTAGTTTTATTACAATTGCAAATCCTACTGACTTCTGTGGGGATTTTTATGTTACAATTTTTTAATACTCTGATAGTCTCACGGTCTTCTTCCAATTTCGCATCATTTAAAGTAGACTTAACCTGAGTACGAAAGCCAGGCCAGTATTTGTAAGAAATATAACTATTTTCTAAAAATATATGGTTCTTACGAAATAGTCATAAAAATGAAATTAATCTAATCTCAAAAAATAAAAGTTTAAATAAATTAGTGTACAAACTAATAACCTTATCGTTCAAAACGCATTTTAGGGTCTGATCTAAAATAATTTGTATTGATACATTATGAGTTAATAACATCATTGTAACTAGTTTCATATTTATTCGATAACATGTCAATAAATAAATTTAAAGAAATTGCACTTACTTGGTTTAACTTATTACTCTTTCAATAAATTATGCTCAAGTTAACTACAATCATAGCGTGTAGGCAAAAACTTCTGTCAACACATGAAACTACAAATCATCTTCATCTTTGATACTATTGCGCTGTACTCGACTTGTAAACACATAATTGCAGCATAATTGAGTGACTTGCCACAAGGAGATGTGTTGATACTCATGTTCGAAATGAACTTTTTCCAGAGAACCATACTCAAAATATTAATTTCAAACATCCATCGTTTACTAAAGTAGGTGCTTTGTGGTATCACAATAAAGGTCTTCAAAATTGGTCTATCTCGACGTGCGTTTACCAAACACGACAAACCCGAATTGAGCATAAAATTTATTATCAATTTACTAACTTAAACTTTCCAGCGACGAATTGCAATATATGTTCATCATGTGCAAGAGTAATCAGAAATGATTATCTAACGTGCCTCAAGCTCACAATAAAATGATATTGACTCTGATAATTACACAAAATGTAAAATATAAGAACGCCGGCTCTCATTTGTCGACCATGCCAAATTGAAGCGAACCAAGTAAATGAAATAAATTACGTGAACTCAGACAAATATCAAAAAGTGAATAACGGATATAATAGAGCTTCTTGGCATCGCTCGATAGACGAATGAATCGAAATTAGTATCAGATTAAATAAAAAAAAAAAATTTATATATATATATATATATATATTCACACATTTTACATTAAATCGACTTATTCTTGAAACTTCAGTTATGTATTATATTTCTCCAACATACTAGCCCAAAAGCCAATGACTAATCTTGTTAACTTACGTGTAAATGGGAAATACAGCATTACGTTTCTACTTTGAAAGCAACACATTAATGAGCGCAGAATGGCGAATCCATGGATATTCTTACTAACGGTATGCACAATATGTTCAGAAATACTGTTAATCCTCCATAACCTATTCCTCCCGTCGCAAGAGTAGCAAGCCAGGAAGTCTTAATTACAGGCATAACTCGAGTCAGATAACAAGTTATGTCGTGCAATTAATACTCACCGCCCAATTCTATAATTTTGAACGGTTCCAGTCCCAGCATATGGCGTCCGTATGTCAGCAGATCTTCGCTGAATATAGCTTCGGCTAAAAATAAAAACGTAGATCATTATTATTACTCTCTGCAAACTCTACCCTATAAAATAAGGAATCTCTTAGGGGGAAACTGTAAAAATGCATATAACAACCAACACAAATGTATTTAAAAGAATCTGTAATATTAGTAAGTAGTCTTCAGAAATCGGCCTATTTAAAAAAGTTGAATTATTTGTACAACAAATTTATTCAATATTATGTGGAATGGAAATTTATAAACCCATTTAAACACGAAAAACTTTTGTTAAAAATATTATCGCAACTATAGTTTATGTATGGGAAAGAAACGACCTGTCTTACGTATTATCAGGTTAATTGCTATTACAGTCATGAAGCTGCAAACAAATTGTATTATTTACATTCGTAGCATGATTTAAGCACTGCTGCGTGGCTTGATGTAGAGCCTGTTTCCCTCTGGCCGGTGACGTAACATCTTGTTGCGAGTCTACTAGTCCAGCAAGAACTCCCGTTACGCCATCTGTTTTCCAACACGTGGGGTCATTCTTGAAGTTATACTGAAATACTGCGAGAATTTACAAGTTCAGGCATAGTGATGTTCATTTCCATCCGCCGGTTCGGACCAGATTACGAGACGAAGCTGGAGATAAAAAAGAAAAGAAAGTCGGGAATTTGTGAAAATAGCACGCGGCAGCTCTCACGTAATAATTCTGCGAGTGTGCGGAGTGAACGTCGTTTAACAACTAGCATGCCTTCGCGATGGACTTGACTAAGGCTCGATAAAATTACTGATGAATTGCGAATCGTTTCGACCGCTGGAGTTTGTGGTCGTTGCGTCGAAATGCTTTTCAAGTGGGACGTAAATCTTGTCGGACTTTTCTGCCTAAAGGGTGGCGTAACAGTTGGCATGGTTCGAACTATAGTTGTCAGCTGTCCATCAGAATATAGTCAACCACGTTTCGCCCAGCCAGCAGGCGTATTATAACCAGTCGAGACTAGTTTGCTTACGAAAAAAAAACTTTGCTTTGCAGCATGTTTCTTATTCCGTAACAACTATTGTTATCGCCCTGACTCCAATCGCTATTTTTTTGCTTTAACGCGAAAATTTGCATGAAAGCACACTTTGCAACGACATTTGGCAATAATTCGGTGTCAAATTATCTCTCTTTTGAATAAAATCGACACAACTCAAAGTTTACCCAAATCAATTTGTGACGTCACTAAAATGGCCTACAGGATTTTATAGAATTTATGTTTTTTTTTTTTTTTTTTTTTTTTTCGTGTAACGAAACTTTAGTCAAAGTGAATTTTTCTCTCAAGCCATGGAATCTAATTATAAGAATATTCTCTCTAAAAGTTTTACTCCATAGTAAACATTTGACGCCATGAGAAGTATTTAATTTTGCTAACTTTTCATGACATAATTCAAAATATAAAATTTTATGTAAATATAAATTCAGATAAGCATAGTAAAAAGTTCATGAATTATGTGCACTATGAGAAAAAATATAAGAAGTAGTGAGTTGAAACTTGGAAATGTAAGTGTTCATTAAAGAAATAATAATACCGGAGCAAAATCGAACAAACTCTGCCTTTGTGCTCGGATATAACTAGGCAAATCATCATGAGAGAAATGTTAACAAGAAGTTAGGCTGCATTTTGCATCGTCGTTAATCGTGCGTGCGTTTCTGGTAGTACACAGATTCCTGCTACCATTTTGTGCGTTTTACAACAGCTAAACTGGAATTTTCATGATTTTCCTTCAGGTTTTTACCTTGTTGTTTTAAACAAATATATTTCGTGTGGAATGCAACAAATACGCGTGGGTTACACGGAGACTTGAATATGTTACGTATTCATGTCGAAAAGAATTGTGTTTCCATACGCACAATTGAGATGCGTCAAGCAGAAGAAGACATATCCTCGAAATCCCCTGCACCATATTCCTTTAACACCACATCAAAGGCGACTTCTTGTGCAGTTTCATCGTACGTAAGCCGCATGCAAGGCTGGATAATGACGTAGCATTTTCCTTTAGTCACGAATCCAGTTTATTTCCTCATATGGATGTCAACCATGGATGGCCTCTCAACAGCTCACACATGTGGACTTAATTTCTGAGTGGTACGTTGCTCGAGTAAATTGTTGTGATTCTCGGTATTTCCTGGTGGTTTCTATTGGAAATATGTTTACACAGCTATATGTACAGGATATTTTGTGGCCTCGCGTGTTGCCCGTCATGGTGCTGCTCCCATGCGCAGTCACCTAACTGGATGGTCTCCAACCATATATCTGACGAGACTGCAGGACTGCATTCATACAGTCGATTCTCGGTATTTCCTGGTGGTTTCTATTGGAAATATGTTTACACAGCTATATGTACAGGATATTTTGTGGCCTCGCGTGTTGCCCGTCATGGTGCTGCTCCCATGCGCAGTCACCTAACTGGATGGTCTCCAACCATATATCTGACGAGACTGCAGGACTGCATTCATACAGTCGACTCTCGTTACGACCCGCACATTCGCCATATTTGTCGTCTTTACAGCCTAGTTTCGCAGCTTCAGCCATCAGGTAACCTGCAGCATGTGGAGCGGCAATTGCAGTAAATGTTATAACAAACTAACATAGGATGTCATAATATGTCACTATGACAATTTCCTGGATCGTATCGACTTACGTATCTACTTTAAAGCTGTTGTTACAGCGTACTTAATAAAAATTTCCAACTGTATAATTTCACCCGAATGAACGACTCATTTATCGAAATGTTTCAGTTATTTGAATCATAATTTCAATTTAGTAACCCAAGTAATATTTGATTTTGACGTCCTTTTATGGGTTACAACATTACATGAAGTTTATTTTGGCGCTCCTACTTCCATACTTAAGCCTGCTAGCTGGCGTATTAATTTATTGTTTGGTCTGTAGTATTGAGTATATGTAATAGAGCAATCTTATTTAAATGACTCCAACATCAGCTTAAAATATTAATTTTATTTTCTAAACATAAACTTATTATAGCACTCACTATGAATGTAAAAATATCGCCAGTTTTTTTTTTCTCGAAAAGTGTACTCCCAACCAGGCAAACCGGGTTCGAAACCCGGCGGGGTCGCTCCCAGCAGATTTTCGCACGTGGGAATTGTGCCGGATGGTGCCGCTGGCCGGCGAGTTTTCTCGGGATCTCCGGTTTCACCCGCACTTGCATTCCAGCGCTGCTTGATCCTCCCCTCGTTTCACCCGCATCGTATCTCAAGAACTTAATGTCAAGAGCCACTCAAATCTATTCACCCGCTCACTCACTCACACCCTCGAAAGCTGTTATTTTTTCCTACGTTTATTTGCACACATTTATCTATCTCCCAAACATATTCATCACCGAAGAAAAATTTATAAATTAATTTTAGTCTCAAAAGTTGTAACACATAGTTACCGTCTCACTTCTTCCATCTGAAACCGAACGATTGAAGATGAGTACTGCAGATTTGCTGAAAACCTTTCATCGATAGAAGCCATTATCACTGATTGTGTTGCCACTAATGTAGTTGATACTGTTAAAGTTTTAGGGACTTCAGCCGAAGGAAGAACAGTTTTTAACGTCATCGAAATTTGACTTTGGCGGTGGTAAATCAAGATTCCCTGATGCGCTCACCGAGTGAGAGATATTGTATTCACTAGAATTTCACTGGAATTATGTAAAGAATCATTCAATGCATCCCCGGAGGAAACAATGAAGCGGAAGTACAGAACTCACTATCCTTCGCTATATATGAGGGGGCATGATAGCAAATATAAGGAAGTGAATTGCTCTATACAAATTTTAACTACTTGGTACTCAAAATGCGTCATAATACAGTTTCGGCTTTTATAAACTACATATAACTTAGTTTATTCACAGTAAAATGATTACTTTTGAAAGCCCTTTCATTTGGAACAATAGTCATTAAATATAATTTATTTTAGTCTTAGACGCAAAATTATGTGTGGAGTGTAATATATGCACTGTGTTTATTACTTACATGAAAATATTTATTGTAAAAAAAATGTGATTAAAGAATAAAAAATATGCGAAGGAAAAAGTTACAAGCTCCTCAAAAGTGCTCACTTTACCGTGAACAGCCTATACTAACGAATATTTCACTTAATTATATGCCATAACTTTATTTTGATTAATTTTTTTGGTTAATAGGATTTTTTTTGGAATTTGAATACAAATGTTTTTTTATCTTACTTTTCATAAAATAAAAAACAAGTAACCAACATGTAGACGATATTTGGAAGACCTAGAATGTTTCCGCTAAGTGTTAAAACGAAGTAAACAAATCTTTATAAAAATACATGAGCAAATCCTTAGATATATTTACTGCTAGATACTTCTCAATGAGTTCGTTTAATACTATATCGTGTTTGAGACAATCTTCTCATAGTCATCGTAAAAATAATACGAAATTTGTAAAAGGAATTAATAGCAAAGGACATAAAACTACTATTGATTATTTTGTCACCTTTGTTATGTATGTTAATTTTTATTATGTTCTGATGACTAATTTTCCGTGTATGAAGACCGAAGAAATTCCTTGTATGAAATTGTCTTTATAATATTTTCATATCGGTTTTCATACTTATGGTTTGCCTCAGATATCCCCTTTTTTTATTTTTTAATTTTATTATTTAAACAAATTTTTGGGGTGTTTTCCGCCAAGTATAACGCATATCTGAATTGAATTGTCCCGAATTAAATTTAGTCAATTACGTTATATAGTGCAAGAATCGTTCAGCCATCTCAAATTCATGATGTTAGAAATATTATGTCATTAAATACCTGAGATTCTTTCCACTTGTATTGTATATATGCGCATAACTTTATCCATATAAATTCGGTAACATGTCTGTAAAACAAAATGGCAACGATCAACCTGAATTTATGTCTGTGTTGAGCACCCAGGTAACTGCCATTTAGGCCATGTCACAGCCCTCTATTTTCCCCGTAGAGAGCGGCGAGTAGTTAGTTCCGCATATGTACAGTAGTGTTGAGTTATTTCGTAGAATGATGACAGGTAAATTCACTGTTTCAATAATATTATATCTAATGACATTTTCCTTCTGATTGACTGCGACGGAACACAAATGCTCACATCAAACCTAAATGTATGTTGACTTTATTAGTTCACATTGCTTTACACGTAATTTAGCTTGATTTTACTAGTTCACATTGCTTTACAAGTAATTTAGCTGTACTCAAATTTTTGCTTATCTTTAAACAAGTTCTTGTCCTTTTAGAAATAGAAATATTATCACCACGATCTTATTGTGACTAGGACGTCATACTTTGTTCGTTGAAGGCTAAGAAATTTGGCAGCCTTCTTAAAATCAAAATTTATCTCAAGATGTATAAGTTTGTATTTTTTCCATAATCGAACCGAGTGTTGGTCTTGAAACAGTATAGTTCTGTGTTTAGATAAACTAACCAGTTACCGGTTTCCGTTCCATTTGTCTTCGAAACTTTCGAGAATTCCTTATTGGCAGGCAAGTCGCCCATTTGTGTGGTGTACATCAGATGCAGAAAAGTATTTGAAAAAAATCGCTGCTTACATGCACATAACCATTACTGTTAGAAACGATAAAATATATACTTAAATGTAGGGGAGACCGGGGCACGTTGTTACAGTTGGTTCTACAAGTCATCAAGAGAGCGCAGCACCTCACCATTCGTACGTGGCGTTCGTCTTGCGTGAAGACAGCCAGCAGTGGAGGTTATTCTCGACCGTGTGTGTTTTTGTGTGCGGACGGAGTTATTTTTACAGTTATTGTTCTGTCAGTGCGGAAGTGAAAGATACTTTCTTGACGTGAAGTCGTCCTGCACGAACATCTTTCAAGGTAGTTTATGGTCAATATTACCATTCGAAATAGTTATTTGTGGGGAACATTTGAACTGTATGTAGTGGCTGTTTACTTAGTCTGGCAGTGTGTGCGCGATGGAAACATAATATGGTGCCACGTGGGGCGCGTTGTTACATGTAACCGGAGGGAAATTGTTTCGCTGTAACAACTTGCCCCGCTCTAGGAAAATTACTCTGATATTTTTTATGGCCAGATTTGTATGAAACAATTTGTGTAGACTAATTATATTTTTAATGCTAAACTGCATGTTTGAAGCATGTTTGTTTTTACTAATACAGTAGTTTTATGGGCTGTTGAGGGTCGGATGGACAGTTGTCTTGGAGAGAGGCCTTATTTTAACATAATCAAATTTGTTATAATTTAAACAGTTGTCATTTACTATGAGAAGTTAAATTTATTATTTAGTAAAAAAATTTATGACGTCGAATTGCATAATACTAACAAACGAATTTTTTTCCGAAGCACTTCCTACCTTAGATGTCTCACGAGTAGAGACCGGGAAAATTGACGTATTCATTTTGTGAAAAGATAGTGTTAGCTTTGCTAATAGTCCGCGACTTAGATAACACACGCTGAAAAACTTTCAGTAAGTAATATACACGCAAGAAAATGACAGCCAAAGTATTGCCTCTCACTGTAATATCAAGAAGCCTTCGAGTCGTAGGCTAGACAATAGCATTGCTATACGAACCAGTGTTAGTCTATACGGCACAAGTAATTGAACACGCGAATTTTTCAGGTGTCTGCCTATGAGATCAGTCGTAGACCTAAAATTATATAAATGACACTGAAACAAATTGTTTGTTTACAGGATGGTTCGTGCGTATAAAAAGATAACAAACAGAGGCACAGCACCTCTAGATATCTACAAAAGAGCAGTAAGAAAGTTGCTCCTGGAAATTCGTCTTCGTTACTCATGTGGAATTTTTACCATTTGTGCAACATTTCGTTAGGCACACAAGATGCTCCAAAGAACTTCCTCTCCTTCTATTACTAGATAATCACAGTTCTCATATGTCGTTTTCAGTGGTGTCATTTTTGCAATGACAATGGGGTAATTCTAGCGTCGTTCCCTCCGCACACTTCGCACAAACTTCAGCTACTTGACCTCTCTGTCTGTGGCTCCTTCAAAAAGTATCTGAGTGCTGCTCGTGACTTATGGTTGAAGAGACATCTCAAAGAGCCCATGACCGTTTTTTACCTACCATCCATTGTTGCTTTGGCCTTGTCTAATGCTGCTACACCTAAAAAAATCCTAGCCGGATTTCGAGCTGCTGAAATTTGGCCTTTCAATTGCGAAATTTTTTTCAGATGATGAATTTCGTACTTCTATTGTCACAGATCGCCCATAAGCAGAGTCATTAGAAATCCAAGTAAACAGAAGCACTTCGGAGTCTCGTTCAAACCAGCAAGTAGTTCCCAAGGAACTTGTCAGTTGTTTTCTAAACTAAACAATGAACTTGCCTATATGCCTACCAAGTGACCAGTGGGCCTTCTCCAGGACCATTAAATGCTCAAACCAAGCCATCACCTCGTGTCTGCCCAGCTGAATTGCGGCCATATCCAAAGGCAGGTGCGCGAAAGAAGACCATGAACAGAAGATGCCGGAAAAGTCTAATTTTAACCACAACTCATGTGAAAAAATCTATAGAACTCGAAGATAAAGAGCGCAATGAGAAGGAAAAAAGAAAGGTGGGAAATTCTAAAATAAAGTTTGCTTTAGTTCAGGTTAAAAAACCAAGACAAACCACTCAAGAAAAGAAGATACACGTAGAAAAATGCCCTCTGGAAGATTCAAAACCAAGACAAACCACTCAACAAAAGAAGATACGTGTAGAAAAATGCCCTCTGGAAGATTCAAAACCGAGACAAACCACTCAAGAAAAGAAGATACACGTAGAAAAATGCCCTCTGGAAGATTCAAAATCGGAAAAAGAACGAGGAATATATTTGCTGTGAATGTCAAAAATCCTGGTGCAGTGCCAAACCTGGTGAAGAATGTGTGCAGTTCAAGAGTTCTAAGTTGTGGGCACATTTTTCTTCTGCACGTTTCAATGCCTTGTATGTGTGTTCATAATGTGATGCTGATGAGGAATGTAATGACTGAGTTGGAGTAGAAACCTAGATATGATTTAAAATTAAGCCTAACACTTAGAGCATATTTTTGTTAAGAAAGTAGATACCTTTATTACAAACTAAAATCTCATTTTATTACTTAGTATTCAATGACCAGCTCATTGGTGTGTTTGTTTTAAAATTTTGCCACAACATTTTAACGTTTCCTTAGTTTTTAATAAAATATATTATTCCAATTCATAAGGTATTAAAACCGAAAGAACCATGTCCTCTACTTTAATTTCTAATGTTTTTAATCTTTTATACTTGTGATTTCCAAATGCAACAACTTGACCCTGTGCAGTAACAACTAGCCCTGCTCATGGGCACATTGTTACATTATGACTGACTGCACTAATGTTCACGTAGAATAAAAAGTACTAATAATATCTCAGTAATAGAAATATCATATGTCCAACATTTAAACTGCGATGTCGAAGGTAAAAATAAATGAAAACTGGAAATTGTAACGTTTAGCCCCGCCCCCCCTTTATGGTTTAATTGTCATTTTTTAAATAGATATACAAACTTTTTTTCTCAATTTTGGTGCTTTTTATCGGCGGTCGATAGGTTTTTGCTTTGTATTTGTTTCTACTACTAATAATTTGAATGCTCTTGTTGTAGTCTTATTCGTCATAACTATGCTTTGTTTGGTTATCATAATTGTAGAATTTGTTTCAAAGAGACGAATAAGTCGTCTTTAAATTACGCTTTAGTTTTGGGAAATTGGTGGTTTAAAATACTTACATAAAATTCGAGCGTGGAGATTTCAGTATTATATTTAAGAATTGTTTACGTGCTTATTGATTGCGTTTCGTTATAAACCGTTTTTATAAGTGTTTGTATTTTGGTATAAGCTGTTCGCCGTTCATTGAGCAGCTTTGAAATCCCTGAATATGATAAACTTAGAGGTAATTTTGTTTCCTTTCGCCTCATTTAGAATTGATATTGGCATTGGACGGGAATTTTTTATTCATGTTTTGATCATTTGAAACTAAGAAATTGTTATGTGTGTTAATACATCACTCACATTACAGTTCTTACACTTTCATGTATAAACTAACATATAGAAAACGTAGTTAATAAAATGTTCCAAGTTTTAAGAAAGGCTCTCTTCGTATAAAGTCAAATTGAATTACTTTACTTTTCTTGGCGCCAACTTCAGTGCTAATATGACACCTTCTAAGTCTTCTAAAATATGTGTTAGTGTTAGCAGGTAAAGTTTTCATTATGTTAATTTCCTAACTACTAATTTTACAGCGAACTACCAATATTGCTTTAATTTATGCTTGCAGAATTATTTGTTCTAGGTTTAAGAAAATAAAATACTGAAGAAAGCACATATAATAAATTGATAACAGGATATTAATCAGTATTCATCAAATATGTTTGTTGATGAAATAAACATTATTGTTACAAATATAAGTATTTTTTAGGAGACCAAAATTTGTTGAAAATTTGAGAAATATTAAAAAAAATTATTTTTTGAGACAGCTTTTTGTATCATTTTGAATTTAAAATGCTACCAAACTTCAACATGTTCGGTTCAAAGTTTCACAACTTGTAGTGCTAAGTATTTATATATGTAGTATCTCAATCAATTATGAAATTCTAAAGTTGTTGAAATTTTCACGTGTCAGCTTGTTTTCTTTCTTACTTGAATAGATTACACGTATATTTTCTTTATGTTACAGGTAGGTACACAAATCTGATGCAGAAGCATTGTAAGTCACATTTTTTTATGTGGAATAAAAATTGGTATACACAGTGACAAACAGAAACACTTCAACAGAAATTTGGTGAAGCTTGAAGCGTTTGGTAAGTAAGAAACTATATTTAAATTTAAAAAAGAGTCCGTTGGGTTATTTCTGTCAAATTTTGTATTTTGTTCTCCCAAAGTATTGCCATTTTTAAAGTGAAATATATTTCTGCAACTTCGAACATTTTCAAATAAATTATCACAATGTACATTAATTTGAATACACCGAGTTGTTCAACATTCTATTGCAGTGCGATGTTAAATTATGTATTGACTGGTATTACGAAGTTAACTGAAATGTTCGCATTGCATATACCGAGCACAACATTAAATACAGGAAAAACATCTGCACATAAATGTAAAAATTTATATTTATCTACTGTTACTACGCTAAAGAGAAAGAAAATATAATATTCTTCATTCGGACTTATCTAAGTAACAGTAGGTGTGAGTGCATCGGTCATTCAAATGCAAACAAAATTTTAGTAACTTAATATAAGAGCAAAATATAAAGAATCGAATAGAGCAAACTTTAAATACTATACAATAAGAAAAAAAAAATACAAATATTGTAGGAGTCGTGGTGAAGTAGCGAGTGCGTGAGTGAAGAGATTTGGGCGGCTCTTAACAGCGAGGTCAAGAAGACTGATAAGGGTGATTAAGGTGGGTATTGAGCAGCTCCGGAATACAATAGCGGAGGAAACGGGAGATCCCCGAGAAAACCCGTCGACCAGCGGCATCGCCCGGTACGATTCCTACATGCGAAAATCCGGGAGTGGCTCGGCCGACGATTGAACCCGGTTCGCTTTGGTGGGAGGCGAGCATGCTAACCGCTCAGCCACCACGGCCCCACGGTGGTGTAGTGCTTAGACTACTCGCCTCTCACCAAGGCGAACCGGGTTCGTTTCTCGGCGGTGTCACTCCCAAATTTTCGCTTTATGGGAATCGTACCGTACGATGCCGCTGGTCGACGGATTTTCTCGGAGATCTCCTGTTTCCCCCTCCCCTCCATTCCAGTGATGCTCCTTATCTCACCTCGCTTCATTCTCATGGACTCTCAAGACCTCGATGTTAAGAGCCACCCAAATCTCTTCACTCACGCACTAATTCCAAATACTGTGCTGATCAGCGTACATAAAAAAACATAAGATAAAATGGACAAAAGACCAATATAAACAATTCAAACAACCAAATATGATACAAAGCAATGAAAACCAATCAAACATGGGAATTAGGTATTTTTAATCGCAATAAGCAAGGTGCTACACGAAACAGGTAAGACAGTAAAATAAAAGTTTAAGAAAGTCACTAATGATTGATATGTTTATTCTGATGTGTTTCTTTCTGCGTTCTACACGTAATAATCCCAGGGATTATCGTGGTTAGAAACTGAATTAGTTCTGTAAATATTTTGAAAATGAATATCTATTTTATTGAACAATTGCATTGAAATACCAGGTATATTAATTTTGTCCAGGGGATTTGCGCTGCTTATCATACTTTTGGTAACAGAGATTATTGTTGTATATATGGTCACACACATATAATTACAGGCTAATTATGGGGCATTATTGTGTTTCGTAAATGTTGCTTCACTTATTTAAGCAGATCCATACACAGTAAAAGAGGCCATACAAAGATCGTTTACTGGTTTTGTATGTATAACATTTAAAATTTGGTGAAGTAACAGCTTTTAGAAAGGGACATTAAAAATCTGATTACAAATATGTCTAATGAATTTGCGACTCCGAACTTAGTGAGAAATGTTAAGAAATTACATACCAAGGCACTGGCCACCGTAGATTTTTCCTCTCCATTTCTGTCTCATTTTGTTAAGTTCCTAAGGATCTCGCCGAGGAAGACACTTCGAGTCATTAATCCAGTGCCGTTAAGAGTCGCTAAAATCTCTGCACCCACTCACTCGCCACACACCAGTGCCAAGGACGACATCTCGTACTCATCCAATTGCCCTGCTGTCGCTGGCAACGTCCTTATTTCCTACCCTTTCATGAATCATCTTTGTGAATAGTGATTTCGTAAGGGCATTTGGCCAAGGCGTACTTAAATTACGTGCGTGTTTATGAAGTCACATCTATGCATGCTGATGTTATGTTACTACAATAAAAAGCCCAGATCATTTCACACCTCGAACAATTTCAAAAAATGTTGCGACTGTAGAAATGAGAACATATAATAATCGGAAAGTTGGAATATTTGCAAACTATTTGTCTACAAATCACATCCATATGATTTTCGTAACAATGTCAACAACGTGGTAAAATTTCGCAATGCGCTTAAAAGTGTGTAGCTAGTTTATGCGTCCAGATCTGCACAAATTACGTCATCATTCACAAAGTGATAAGTAGACAGCATTCAGCGAGCATAATTATAATTGTTTCTTATGGGTTTATTTTTTTCCCTAAAAAACTATAAACAAATACCTTCACGTCTTGTGATGTCATTTAATTGAATTCATTTTATGAAGGCGAAACGTAAAAAATATGCTAATAGCATACAGAGAGTGTTTTTTTTAAATGTTGAATATCGTATTAAATATCGTATGGAGATGGACTCGGAGACGAAAAATAACTGGCATTCGCAAAAGTAGTTCGCTAAATGTTGTCGTGAATTAAGTTATGCCGCAGATTCTCTGTTGATACTAGATAAAAAAAGTATGTCATAATTAATGTTTCGTCAGAATAAACAATTCGAAAAATTGAATGGCTACTAAACTCTCCAGCTGCTGTAGTTGAAGCTCTGTTCTGAGGCCCCTCGTACAACAAACAGGGTCTGGAAAGTCATCTATCTATAAAAGAAGGAAGACTTTCCAGAGCCAATTTACTGTTCGAAGAGCTTATTCTTCATCCAAGCATGACGATGCTGAGATCCATGTGCATCTGAAAACCAGATGCAGAGAAGACACCATCGCCGGTGTTACAGCTCTCTGGACGTGGATTACTGATGACGAACTTCAATTGTGCACACGCCTTACTTGACAGATCGACGCTACGTATTCCATTACTATGAAAAAAAACACAGAAATAGGTATAATGTTGTTGCAACAATAAATTGCTGTTGGGGAATTTCTTTAAACGTTTACGTTGCAGCATAATTAATAATGTCTTGACAAAGAAAATAATGTTAACAATTTTCAAGTTCTTATATAACTATAATACAAATATAATTACTGTTTAAATGTTAATTTTATTAAATACTCTAAGCAACGTTGACGCAACAAAATTTGTTATTGTGCTAAAAATAACAGGAAGAACAAAAAAGTTGTGTTACTGCAGCATTAACCCGTTCAGTCACACATCGATTCCTGAGTTCAAGTGTTGCAATCGCGTAATTTTTGGTGCATGCTGTACGTGTGTTCAGCATTCATCTCGTGTTGAATGCTCGATGATATTGGCATTAACTATTCATGTCAAATAGGGGATAGAAAATTCCAAAAATTAGATTATCGACAAGGGGCGCTATTCTCAGATTTGCACCGTGAGTAGGCGGAAGGCGCGTGCATTGTATAGTACTCACGCCTGTGGGCCGTCTGGACGTATTCCCGGACAGTCACCGAAAGCCGCAGGCGTGAGCTCATCGAACGCGCCTGAAAAGTATCGATTTCCATGCACCCGGCAGACGATGGCACCAATACTGGCCAATCGGAAAGGGCCGATGGTCGCGTGGCGAAGACAAACGAAAATCGGAAATGCCACGTGCTTTGCTATGACCACGCGAAGTGCTGTGCAAGACGGCAGAAGAGCTTTGTTTTTACCAAGTGTTTGGATTTACTGTTTGCGGAGACGGAAAACTCGGGCGGGCATATACACGGCCATGTCTAGCTGACGCTTTTGTATAGTCTCTCCCACGTTCAGCATTGTGTGATTGAGGTTAGGCCCCCTGCCCATAAACACTATATATAATTGTTTTATAAAAAATAAGCATAAATCTATTTCTATTAACATCATTCGGTATTGTAGAAAGTAATTGTAAATTGAATAACAAAAGTTAGGCAGGTAGCTACAATGTGCCACGCCATCCATATTGTGTTTCGAATGTATGCTGAATATTTCTAAATAAATTCGGAATACATTGTTATCTTTACTTCTGTAGTTAATTTTATAGTTGTGTATGTTTACCACCTTTTCAAACATTCTCAATGAATATATTATTTACTAAAAAAAAAACATGGCAGTGCGACAAATCTGTTAATTGAGCACTTTGAAGTCAAACTTTGAAAAATGTCCATCTGCATATATTTTAACGGAAACACTGACTGGTACAGTACAGTTGGTGACGATTGAGGTAAAGTACTTATTTCAGTGTCTTCAAGTTGAATTACCAATTTTGCATATCACAACGTGCATCATGCTGAAAAACACGTAATGTAATTTAGATAACATTCACATTTACTGCTGAAAGTTGTAAGTATACGTCTATATATTTACATGTATATGCATAATTATTAGTTCCATTTTCCATAAGCTACCACAAGCTACTACCTCTCACAACCATAATTCGTGGATTCATGTTATGCCATCCAATAATCTCGGTTGAGCCTTTCGAAAGAAAATGATGACCATTTATTGCATTTTTTTTTCTTGTTCACCTTTCACAAATGTCCTTTATTGTCATAGCCATTCATAACAGTTGATTTTTTTTTTTCAAATGAATGTTGAATTTTTCTATTCATTGCTGTTTTCCGGGAATAAATAATTATAGTACAATATTACAATTCAATAAACAAGATATTGTTACCACTATTTAGATGATGCCACACTCCCTCATAATGAGGTCTCTCACCGTCTTACATTGCATTCCAATCATTTGCGAAATGTTCAACGAATCAGCATTCAGCTTGTATGTAGGAATGTGTTCACGAAATAATTCAATTGCCGTGTTAAAAATCTAATTTGTCCTTGTTTTCGTTGCAAATATTTTGCATATAATAGGAGTGGAGTGCAGTGGAGAGATTTGGGCGGCTCTTAACAACGAGGTCTTGAGAGCCGATGAGGGTGATTGAGGTGAGTATGGAGTAGCGCCGGAATGAAAGGGCAGGGGAAATGGGAACTCCCCGAGAAAACCCGCAGACAAACGGCATCGTCCGGTACGATTCTCACATGCGAAAATCGGGAGTGATCCGGCCGGAGATTGAACCCGGTTCGCCTTTTTAGGAGGTGGACAGGCTAACCGTTCAACCGTTCAAATGAGAGGACAAATTACGTTCGTGTGTTCCATGTTTTTAGCCTAACCGATGTATGTTGTACTAATCAATTACGGTATTTGTACCACAACCACCACAAGATATATCAACATTGCATTATTAATTTAACTGTATGTTTTTATTACAAAAATTCTGACAGCCGCTGTCTTTTCGCTATGGATATGGTACAACATTAAAATAAATTTGTTGTGCCTAACCTATTTACATTGTAGTTACCTGCCAAACTTTTTTTATTGCATTTACAATTACGTTCTACAATTAAATGATGTTAATAGAAATAGATTTATCCTCATTTTTCATAAAACAATTATATATAGTGCTTATGGGAAGGACACCTAACCTCAATTATTACCAGTAATATCCCAGCATTCAACACGAGACTTGAACAGACAAGCCTTGTCGGCCGCCAAGGAGGCCACGACTGGTAGGCGGGAGGCGTTATGTAAACAGTGGGTCGTTTTAGACGTTTGAGAATGCGTATTTCGTCCGGAGGCAAGTAGTCTATAGGCGTGAGTCACGACAACGCGAGGTTAGCCATTTAGGAATAGCACCCCTGGTCACTGGTGCCTTGCTGTGTACAGTACCCGTCATAAATATAATTCACGTGCAACATATCCACGATCGTTCACACTGAGACTGAACGGATGAAAGTAATGTCAAGCCAACAAATGCTCACACTGACTTGACGTGCTGAAATGGCGGGTACTAGTGAACAGTGACAACCTTGTAAAATAAAACCACTATATTAAAATTTTAAAACGTAGTATGATAACTAAATGTATCTTATACTAGCTCTCAAGCTTTGCAAAGCAGTTTACGTGTGTTAAATATGCATATATTTCTAGACCATGAAATATTTCCACATAACGAAAGAAAATTGCAGTTTGTCGTTATATTGAGCTAAATTTCCACAATATGGAACACCTCCATACCTATTAAAATAGCCCAATTGGTATGACGTCAAATTTCGTGAGTTGGAGAACGTCAAGCACACGAGGCACGGGTTCGATTTCTCACGCGGCTATAATTATTTTCTTCGTTGGTGTAATATGTAATATAAAATTCTGTGATGTAAAAAAAAACCACACATTGGTGTGTGCCAAAATGGGTAAAAGTGTTGTTTTAGTGCGATTGTTGTGGGCAGAGAAAAATTCCCAGAGTAACGAGTACTAGTGTAGTGTGTGACACTAACCATGTATACCCTAAGTCGTCAACACATATTCCACACATTTACCAAGTGAAGTGAACACAGGTGCCTGAAAGAAGTTTTGCAGCCCACTTACTCTAAGGGGTACGTGTGAACAGCTTGAGGGTTGGTAGAGAACAGAACACTACAATCAAAAAACCATATTCTCTTTTCCGACACTATGCCTACAGGAATTAACTACTGGAAATGATACTCTCCAAATAAAGGTCAATATTTGAAGTTTTATTGCAAGTAATTCATTTATGCTGAACTCTGTTTCTTAAGTCTTATCTTAACTTTAAGATTATCTGCAATAAAAAATAGAAAACTTTCGTAACATTTAGATCTGACTTATATAAGTGGCCGTAACGGAGGTAGAACGCGTTGTGATGTAGGCCTCTTGTAATGATATTACACTATATGTAGCCCTTTATTGTTTTTTATAATTACTTATAAAAATAAATCAATGCTCACACCAATCTAATTGGGAGCAGGGCTCTTTTCACTCGTGATTTGCGAGTTCTAACAGTTACTCAAAATTCAATAGGCGTCAGTTGACTAAATGGCGTATGTAGCTGATTATGCGATTTATATTAGCGGCCATCCTAGGTGAGATTTCACGCCGACATAATTTAGGTGACAGCCATGTGTTATCCAAAAAAGTACAGTGGGCCGTTGTCTTTTTTCTAACGGCAAACATACCGTCTCAAAAAAAAACTTCACGCTGTTGTCAGATGGCTATCTTCTGGCATTGAAACGACAGTGGCCAAGAGTACAGGTATCGGGCCGACAATTTGCCGACACTCTGGCGACACGCTGTTGTCAGATGGCTATCTTCTGGCATTGAAACGACAGTTGCCATGAGTACAGGTATCGGGCCGACAATTTGCCGACACTCTGGCGACACGCTGTTGTCAGATGGCTATCTTCTGGCATTGAAACGACAGTTGCCATGAGTACAGGTATCGGGCCGACAATTTGCCGACACTCTGCCGACAGGTTGTGTTTGCTGGGGCAGATTACTGAAAAAATAATCAAAACGGTATCTTTTATTTCTACTACGCAGGTTTGCTTGTCTACAATGTAATAAATGGCGTACAGATATCAGCAATAAATCGGAATCTCGAGGAAGATGATCAAATTTCCCCCGTTCTGCTGATAAAAATATTCTCAATTCAGTGATGCATCGTGACAATTTAACAGTCATACTGACAGCTTATAAAATAATTTATATATATACAAAAGATAAACTTTTGTGAATGGTTGCTTGTAAATGGTCGTTAGTGCAACATATTAATAAAAAAAATTTTCTATCCTTTGTACGGGGCATTAAAAAAACATAGTTTATTTATCGGGTACTGGTCTCGCTTGAGTGGTTCTGTTCCTGATATTAAGAAGAATTTCTTACCTCCATAACTTTTTCACGAAATGTTATTTGTAGCCTCAGACATTAAATATATTAAGAACAAGTAAAATACTCGACAGTTGACCTGTAACTTCACTCTAAATTTGAATCAGTGTAAAACCACTGATTCGCAGTGAAATTCAACTACTCTAATCAGTGAAAATGGCTCCACTTGGAATCAGTGGAAGATCACTGATTGTTTCAGTGAAAAAATGTAACTGATTGAATTAGTGACGTGAATCAATTTCACCGATTGAATTAAGTGACCGCCGACTGCAGTGGCAAATTAAATATTGTTTTTATTAAATGTAGCCAAATAATTGCGCGAAGTAAACATATTAACGACTGCTTACTGTTTATATTGCGCAATTTATCGTAACTAAAGTAGTAAAAAAATTCTTGGAAGTGGCCAGGATTGAAGTCAAACACCATTTCCACTTCGATGCTAGGCCGCTACCTTACCATCTGCATTGTCAAGATAAAAAAAAAAAAAAAAGAGGAAAATATGTGTCATAGTTTTATCGAAATTGTGAAGATTTACATTGTATACACTTACTTTTCGTTTTCGGTTTAATTGGTACCGTTAGGATTGTTAAAATGAATTATATATATGAGTGCACTCTCTCCAGCACAAATATGCAGTTTAAACATTCAAATAGAACACTGTGAAAATTATACGAAAACGAAATGAAAAACGTAAAAACGGAATGAAAGGCTGAATGTTCATATAACCTGGTAGAATGGTGTTTTAAAAGACGAGACACATTTTAGAAAGTATTTTATATTGGTTTATAAGTTTATTCGTTGTTATTTCACTTGATACAAGTTGCTTAACGGCCATTTTTGAACGGTGTTTGACGGCGATGTAAACACGTTGTTTAACTGATCCCCACTGAAAAACAGTTTAAAATGATCGATGAATCAGTGGAAAATGTCTCTTGATCAATAAGTGAAGGAAATCTGGCATTTTTCTCACTGATTCGACAGTTCAATTTACTGAACGGAGTGTTGAATCAGTCAGGTACGGATGACTAATTGAAACAATTAAATTTTTACTGATTCAAATTTAGAGTGCAAAACACAGAAATATATCTGGTTAACACTCGATCGAATTCCCAACTGAATAATCAAAATTTCATATTTTAAACTTCCCAAAAAAAAAACTTTTTTATCGTCTATTAGCATGTCTAAATTGAAGGATGTTTTCATTTACACCATTCATCGAAAAATATTTAAACCAAGACCGTGGCTGACCGAGTCTCTACTATATTACGAGAGTAATTATAAAAAGAAACCTCTTATCAATACAATTTGTTGAGAGGCCTTAATTTTCTGGTGTCGTCCTACATCTAGGCGGCTAAGACGGCGACACGTTCTCGAACACCTGTTAGTTCTATCTGTTACTTGACGAGTCTCGCAGTTCATCCTGCATGCTTACTGATGGTGCTGATGAGATGTTCCTTATTACTTTGGTCAGTGTTTTTAGTAACTTCATAAAGGCGCACGCACATTTCAAATATAGCCGTGCTTTTGAAGCCTCGTGTTCTGGTAGGGAATGCAATGTAGGGTGTTACATCTGGATAGAGTGAAGAGGTTTAATACAACCAAATGCGCAATGTTCAGCGAAATAATTTCTTAGAATTACAATTGATTACTAAAGTTTCAAACAGTTGTGCACTAATATAACTTTAATTTAGAAATAAATATTAGTACTTTTTCATTTATATTGATTGCTCAAACACAATTTTAGACATGCGTTTATGGCATGCTTAGTTTGTGAAACACCTAAAATTAAATAAATGTACGTATGAAATTATCATTTAAGCATTTATTGCCCTTAAACACAACCACTACGTTAAGCAGAGATAAGTTGAGTGGAGCTTAGCACAAAATGATGTCTGTTGTAGTATTCTTAATGTTTGCAGAAGAGTCTTCATCTGCGACGTGCTAGTTTCGCCGTATATTTAGCATGTCCGTTCACTAGTTACTGCTGAATTGACTCACATCATTACCAAGTTAATTACAGCAGTGACTAATATCGGCTCTATGCTGTAATGCTTATTCACCAAGGTCCCATCTCGCCTAATTTTGTCCGTTCTGGAGGGCCATTGTCCTGCGTCAAACACAAGGAAATTCATTTTAATTCATGCCAAAACAATAGTCATTAAATATATTTTATTTTAAGTCTTAGACGCAAAATTATGTGTGGAGCGTAATATATGCACCAACACTTTTATAAAATTTATCTATCTGAGATTACTTTTGTACATTGCACTGCTAAATATTACAGTTTTTTTTATAAACTTTACACATATGTGCGCAAGTGACTATCAGATTCCTTTATGTTGCAAGCGTGCGTCTCAGTATCCATATGATGACAGCGATAACTGCCTAATCTGAGAAATATTTTTCCCAACCGAAAATCATCAAGAACTAGCTTAGAAGTACCATACTGCAGAATCACATTGACACTTTGACTATAATATTCATCAAAATGGCCAGAGCGCGATAACCGAAACTGGACTACAGTGATCGTAAAATTCTCAAGGAAAAACTTGCGAAAGATACTAGTTTAGCATATTTACATTTGCTTTCTTATATTGGCGCTTTGTTTCAAAACTTCATATTATATTAAAGATTATGTCAACAGTATGACAAAAGATACCCTCATTATTGAGTTGTGAAGTTTCTGCGAAATAAAACTATTATAAATGTAATTCTGTATATTTATACCAATACTGGCTATCACATTTTAATAAACTTTATTACAATTATTTACAAATAAATTTATTAATAACTAGAGGCTCGCCATAGTTTCGCTTAGGTTTTATGGAGTTATTGAAATACATACCTATATATGCGACTATAAGTGATTACTTGCGACTACCCGCGACTACGAGCGACTACCCGCGACTACGCGCTACTACCCGCGACTACCCGTTATTACCTGTGACTACCTGCGACAACCCATGACTACCCGTCACTACTTGGGATAACTGGCGACAACCTGCGACTACCCATGACTACCTGCGACTACTTGCGACTTCCTGCGATTACTTGCGACAACTTGCGACTACCTGAGACAACTTACGATAACGTGTGAAAACTTGTGACTACCCGACACTACCCGCGACTACTTGCGAAAACTTGCGACTACCCGCAACAACCTGCCACAACTTGCGACAACCTGCAACCACCGCGACTACCTGCGATTACCCTCGACAACTTGAGACAACTTGCAACTATCTGCGACTACCCGTGACTACTTGCGACAACTTGCGACATTCTGCACTACCTGCGACTAAAGGCTGTTCACGATAAAGTGAGCACTTTTTAAGGCCCTTATATATTTTTCCTTTCATCCAATTTCCATCTTCCTACTGCCTTTTAATATAAACATTGCAATGTGACCAATAATCATAGTGGATATATTTCACCACCACCAAAATTTAACGCCTGAGGATGCAATAAGATACATTTATTAGCTGTTAATGCCTGTTTCGAGGATCTAAAAAGTGCTCACTTTATCGTGAAAAACCTATACTTGTGACTATCTGCGACTTCTTGCGACTACTTGCGATTAATTGCGACTACCCGTGACTACCTGTGATAACTTGTGACAACCTGCGACTACTTGCGACAACCTGCGACTACTTGTAACTACATGCGACTTCTTGCGACTACCTGTGACTACTTGCAACTGATTGCGACTACTTGCGACTATTTGTGACTACTTGCGACATCCTGCAACTACCCGTAATTACTTGCGACAACTTGCGACAACCTGCGATTACACGTGACTACCTGCAACTACGTGCGACTTCTTGTGATTACCTGCGACTACTTGCGTATTTTTTTTAAATATTAATATACACAAATTCTTCTAACATTTTTCAATTTTTTTTTAATGGTTTTGGTAGAGCATGCTTAGAAAGCAGCCGAGTAGCTCATTTTTCTCCGTCTTCTTTTACAAATTTTTAAATTTATCATGATATTTTTTTAAAAATTAAACATAGCCTTTGTTAATCTGAATAAATGTAACTCTTTAATGGTGAAAGAATTTTAAGAACCGGCCATGTAGTTTCTGAGATTAGTCGTTTCATATAAACGAACAAACTCACACTACATCTTTATTAGAATAGTATAGATTTTAATTATACTTACAATAAATAACTATTACTTATTGGTATTTTGTAAAGTATGTAATACCAGCCAAACACACCTTAAACATTATAATATAAATTAAGCGATTAGAAACGGAAATAAAATTTTATTTGGACTAATAATTATTAGTTTATTAATGACCATTCTAACAAATAATGGCAAGGAGAGTTTTGTTTCTCAGAACTATGTGAATACTGCTCCAAAGAACGTATCATTTAGCTATGCTACTGTTACACACATATTCGAATTAATAAAATCTGGAAATTTTCTAAAAAATAAAAATCAAGAGCGTGATATTTGTCATTGTTTAGGTACGAAATTCCATGGCTTTTAATGGAAAAAATTATAATTTTCAAGTTCGTTGTACTACATTTATTAAAACTGTTTATTTTATTTAATTATCAAGGAAAATACACAAAAATGTACAGAGAATTATATCAACTGGAGAACATCTAGATCCTTGTAATTTCTTTATTTGTTAAAAATACATGAAATTTTTTAGTGGCAAATCCTCAAATATAACAAAGAATTTATTTTAACAATTCTATGAACATGGCAGAAAATATCACGTGCCAATGGCTATAGTACTCAAACCCATTATTAAGTTATTTGCCGATGTTTAAATGCTTGAGGTATTTACTTGGCGTGAAGTTAAATAATCTGTATTAACCTATAACTTTGCTCGGCAATGTAGGCTGGCCGCCGGTTTCACATATATGACACAGATATACAATGAGTGTACTCACCTTGATTTCGAAACATAAACATTCTGCTGCAGAAGTATTTCTGGTGTGAGGAATCCCGTCGAGCTCATATTTTCTGGCACAGTTTCCGATTTCTAACACAAGATAATAGTTCAGAAACTATGTTCTCGCCAATCATTCTCCATGCCAACATACACTCTAAATCTAAATAAGTGAGAATTTCACTGTCTCAATCAGTCAAACGTATCTGACTTATTCAATAGTCACTTTAGAGAATTTAACTGATGAATCAGTGAAAAAGTTCCGAATTTCTTTTACTTATTGATTTAGTTACATTTTCCACTGATTCGTCAGTAATTTATTTCACTGTTTACTTAGTGGTTAATTCTTTTACTGATAGATCAATTAAAACAGAATGTAAAAATGTCTGTCAAACAACATTTTTAAATGGCCGTTAAAAGCGTGTATCAAGTGAAACAACAACGAAATAACTTATGAAACCAATACAAAATACTTTTTTTTATGTGTTTCATCTTTCAAAAGAGCATTTTACTAGGTAACATGAACATTCAGCCTTTTATTCCGTTTCAACGTCTTTAATTATTTTTCATGTAATCATCACTATTCGTATTAACAATCCTAACGGCACCAATTAAACCAAAAACGAAAAGTTATGGCAAACAATTTAATTTTTCACGATTTTTCCTAATGGTATTATATATATATATATTCCTCTTTGTTATTAAATTGAATTCGTAGTGCAGATGGCCTGAAACGTGCTTGTAAGCGCAGGGACATTGGTGTGTGTGTGTGTGTGGTTCAATCCGGCTACTTCCACAACTTCTTTTGCTTGTTTAAAATAAGGTAAATTGCGCAATATTAATAGTAAATTATCGTTTGTATGTTTATTTCACTCAATTATGCTGCTACAATCAATAAAAACGATATTTATCTCGGTACTCTAGTCGGCCGTCACTTATGCGATCAGTGAAATAATTTCTCGTCACTAATTCAATCAGTGAAATTTTTTCACTGAAACAATCAGTAGTTTTCCACTGATTCCAGTGGAGCCATTTTCAATGATTCGAGTAGTTAAATTTCGCTGGGAATCAGTGGTTTCACAGTTATTCGAATTTAGAGTGTAGCGGGTCTCTTGTTTCAGCTCACCTTGGGACCCGGGTCAGAGCTAACAACACGATTTACGTCACGACAGAGTACATACTAATCACTGTGCAAAAGTCTACAACTTGTGAAATACGTACATCGCAGCTACGTTGCAGCATATCTCACTCTCCTGAGCAAAGAAAAATCATACCACTTGCTTACATACCCTGGCACGTTTTACAGTACCACGAGTTGTACCAAACATTCTGCTGGTACCTGTCAGGCAGCATATATTATGTATCTGTTTAGAGTAAGTATTTAATGGCAATAGTCATAATCTACAAAAGGCTTGAAAAAATTTTCCTTAAATATCGCCTGGTGTAAACAGCGCCGGTCATTTATGAAACTGAATACCGCATTAACTCGATTGTTCACTAAATTTTTCTCCTGTTTCCTCTTGTAATGTATCCACAAACTCAGACCTTGTCCTATCCCGGAAACTAGGGCACGTAAGATTTAAGTCTCCGCTCCATATTCGTCACGTTCATTTTCAAACTGGCATAATTGCAACTGATCTTCGTGAAGTTAAATGTTTAAATGCTAAAAACTGTTCACGACAAAATGAGGAATTTTAAAATTAACCTTTCAAAAAATTACTCCTCCTACCTGCATATATTTTAACGTGCACACTGTTATGATCGTATAGAAGAGCACCAACAGGGAATCCACACATGAACCCGCCAGCACAACTTTAGACTAAAACCAGGATGCTAGGGACGCCTGTAGTTATAAACCCCTCCACCAACCAGGGTAAGAGGCCAGATATGGCAAAACGTTAAACAACGCACCGATATAGGGCGACGCGAGGCGCGGCGCCGAATATTTCCACGACCAACCAGACCACAGGGAAGATCTCAGCAACGGGTGTGTCCATCCAACGTCATCCGTGCATCTAGATACAGCCACCGGCATCGTGTTTCAGGTGGGGGACTCCCTAACACAGATATAAAGAAATAAGGCGTGCGGTGCTCGTAACTTAAAATGTTATAAAAACTGAATTTTTGGTAGAGTAGCTCCCCGTTGCAGTAACCAATACAGTGTTGTATTGTCTGTGTCACATTAATGTAGATAAAACAACTCATTTACAGATAAGCTCTACCATCTATAGCTACGACCTATAAACCCCTTTAGTTTATGTATACATATCCGTAAGCCAATTTATTAATAACAACACTACTGACACGCGCCCAGTAAAGTTGGTAACGATGAAGGCATAGTAGGTCCATGTCTTGAAGTTGGATTAACGTTGTTAGGTAACCATTTGTATTGAATTAAATTATTTCTTTTGCTTTTTGTTTTTTTTTTTTAAACTCATATAATTGTGACAATTAGTAGATTTATATAATTTTTAGTCTTCGTGTTGTTTCTAAGTTTCACTTGACCAATGCATGAATGAAGTGCTGAGGCCTATGACAGTGATAATTTTACAGAACGCAGAATAATACACAATCTGCCAACAATTATATCTTAAGCAGGGCTTTCAAATGTGCTCGGTTTAACGTGAACAGCCTATATCGATATTTACTGCTTAAAGCTTTAAGTACAACAAAGCTACGATCACTGTTCCATAATTGTATTGTTAGCCCACATAAACTGACAAAAGAGATTTTCACATCTAAAATACAATACTGCAAAACCGCATACCCATGCGGCAATGCACATTTGCCATATTATTTAAATAATATGCCTGTCTACTGAGAAAAAGAAAATTTTTTCACAAACTCGGTTCAGAGGACATTTTATAGCGATATTAACATGTTGATATTATTTTGAATGGCTTCAAATGTTTCAGTATTAATTATCGATTTACCCCCCCCCCCCCCAGGTGATCTGGTGATTTAACCACAAGGGGGCAGACATATTTGTTTATCTTTTTGATATATAGCAGTGTTGTCGGTACCCTTCATGTTGGATTCTATTATCAATGTCTAGGTAGCAATAACTTCTCGATTTCGTCGCCTGCTATCGATCTGTAAAAGAGATAAGAACAATTCCTGCTAAGTACTTAAATTTTCATATTCAATCGACCTGTATTCTACCTGCCCGGAATTACACTAAACACTTAAAATAGGCTCGCTCATATCACAAAACATTTTCCCGTTCAGCAATAATTTGTCACTTCTTCGTCTTACCTTGTTCGTGTGGGGTCGACGTTTCGGGCAAGTATCTTCCATTTGGCCCTGTTCCAAATGTCGTTCTCATTTAACTGTTTCTCTCTGAGATCTTCTTTAACGCAGGCCATCCATCTTCTTCTCGGTCTTCCGCAGATTGCTTCCCAGGGTCTAGCAATAATTCGTCACTAATTTTCTAATAACATAAAAACATTGCGTACAACAACTTGTTTAGTAAGCCACTGGGCTAATACTTTTGTAGTTGTTAAATATCTCTTCAAGAATGTATTTCATTTTATGTAGTGCAACAGTTCGTGTTTTAATAAGTGCGAATGCAATTGGATACCAGTGACAAAGTAATATACTTCTGTACTCTTATTGCTACAAATTTTACAATGTGTTATATAAAACACCTTAATGGACTGGGAAACGAAACGTTGTCCTTTCCCTACAACAATGTACATAACAATATTGTGGTTCTTGAATTCGGTGATTTACTGCAGAAACTAAGCACAAAAAATTTTGTATTCGTAAACAATATTTACTGATAAAAGTCTTTGGCTTTCTTTCTACAGGCCTATGACGTCACTTTCCTGTATATGTGTGTGTAAGTTTTTAGGTGTATGTGTTTGAGTCTGTGTATGTGCGTGCCTTCCCCTCCTGGATTTTTTAACGCGTCATCCGAATTTCTCCAAACTCGTTACACATATAGTACGTAGATAGGACACCTGTCGATTAGAGATTTTGACATTTCCGTGCGCTTACTTTCAGAATATCGGCCGTTTTAATGGTGAGTCATATTTCGTGAACCATTCAACTGGTTTAAACCAAATTTTGTATGCTGCTAGAGCATCGTGCAAGCCTTAAATTTTTAATGTATATTGTTGTTAGTCCACGATTTTGGAAGATAGCGCCAAATGAAAAAACTAAGATTTTTACATTATATCTCGAAAATCATCAAAGCAATTCTCACCCAATTTGGCATGTAAGTAATAAATACTATGACAGGCCAGGTAAATTTAAGTGATTAAACTTGATAAGGAACTTAATTTCAAAATGGTGCCTATACAAATATCTTAATGTTTACATATTTACTATACCATTTAACAATTTAAGCCAAATTTTCGATGCCGAAAGTATATATCACATGTATCGTATATGCCAACACATGGACATTTTTCAGCCATCTTGTAAGATAGCGCCACATGAAAATAAACTTTTATGTGATATCTCGGTAAGTAATGAACAGAATCCTACCCAAATTTTGCAAAAATGTATTACTGTGGCTGATGATGACAAATTATATTTTTAACCAATGTCAGAAACTTACATTCAAAATGGCGGCCGAGTAGGCATCTTAAATAAGAATGTTATAGTGGCGTAACCATGAAATCAATTCCAACAATTTATTTTATATTCTGGAATTAGATATTACAGCTATTAATTGTTTTTACAAAAATATTATTTTGTCTGCCTTTTTTATAAGATAGCGCAAGAAGAATAAAACAAGTTTTTATGTCATACCTTGGGAAAACAATTGACCGATTTATATCAGATTTGACAAACAAGTAGTAATACGGCAGATGATATAAAATGTATAAGTCAAGTACGTCAACTACTTATTTTCAAAATGGCGTACATATAGCCATCCAAACTTAGAATACTATAAAGTCGAGACCATGTAATCAATTCTAACTTATCGTCGTATAATGGCAATAGATATTACAAAGATCAAATGTATATACACGAAATATATATCGTAGCCCATTTGGTAAGATATCACAATATGAATAAAGAAAGTGTTTGTGTTATATCTTGGGAATCAATTGACATATTCATACTAAATTTGGCAACTTATTTGCGCTGCATCAAGTAGCGTAAACAAGTATGATATAATTATGCTAGGTACTCATTTTCAAAATGGTGCTTTATAAAAATTTTAGATCAATATTTTTTATAATGATACACATTCCAGCTTAAATTTGTATGCTGCCAGTGTAAAATCTGTCTATAGAGAGCCTTATTTATTTGCCAGTTTGTTATCCTTGCAATAAATATTAAGTTTTTATGTAACGTCTCGGGAAACCTTCATCCCATTCTTACCGAATTTGGCCAAGTGGTTGTACTGTGGTAGGCCAGATAATTATTAGTATTTTTAAATGTGACTGACACTTTTTTTAAATAATGGCTGATATAAAATAGTTTTACCTTAGTGCAATATCTACGAAACTATTTAATTGAATTTTGGTTAACATTTTATACAGACAGTATACAATCATCGAATGTGCTAATACATAACTTTTCGTCCTCCATTTAGGTAGATTGTCGCATGAAAAAATGTATGTTATATGCCATATCTGAAGGATTATTTAACCGGTTTTTCACCTAATTATTCACACAAGTAGCGCAATGATAGTCCATGTAAACTGACGTGCTTTAAGTGGCTCAGTCATTTATTTTAGATTAGAAAACCCTATCATTCGAAACATTGGACTGATTAAAACCGAAGATGATGCTACGAATCTAACCTCCTTAAAGCAATTTGTTGCACGCTATCTTATTGCACAAGGTTTTATCATTTCGAGTTCCGGGTAAGTCAACTGTGTGTTTGTATTTGTCTCTCTAATGTTGGAGGTGTTTCTGGTTTCATTTCTAATGATATTGCTTTCAACGAGACGAAAAGTCCTACCTTCATCATCACGTCTTAAGAAATTATTAAAAAAGAACTGCTCCCATGCCGAGGAAAGTAGGCAGAATAGTTATATCAGTAACTTCTGGTTTCAGTGACTGTAGCATTGCATATGAGATAAATGTACTCACGTTCAAAATTAATAGATACAAGACATATTATGCTATACTAATCCAAACATATGTTATTTGGTGGTTTCTCTGGAAAAATAATTATGACTTATAGTGGGTTAAGGTTATTAAGGCCATTAATGGATCAAAATTTGTTTGAAAATTATATTAATTAAATTAATTATATTTTAAAAGGTTTTTGTTCGCATAAAATTTTCTCACTTGATAGTGGAAATGTGTCATAGTTTCTTAAATACCCAACATATACAATCGATCCAATTTTTTCGAGCTCCTCCCTTTTCAAATGTTAGGTAGAAAATTTCTCTAACACTTTACGGGACGTGAAGCTCAAACTACTAGAATTTAGCTGCTTCGACACAACTCTGTATTTTAGGTAACTTATGACAAATCAATGAGTTTATGTAAGGTGCAACCCGACCAGAAGCTCAGTAGGCAAATGGAGAAGAAATGTGATTTTTGTCATGGAACAAGAAGTAGTGAGTGTCTGTCCACCTCTCTGCATGGAGTTTACAATTCTGTTAGATTACTTGTCATTTAGAATTATTTCTTTATGACGTTTGTGTAGTTTCTTGGTTACGAAAAAATAAAAAAAAACACTAAGGAACTATCATCAATAGCATCTTAAATGTCATACTCCAGATAATACGCTACTTTTTACTTGAGACCGAAATGTAACTACTTTATGCTCTTAAAAATTCCTGATTACTAATTGATTTCCTTTCTTTAAAATAAAAGCTGTGGTCAATAATTATTATTTTATGTTGGAAATAATTAATTTATACAAATTGCCTAGTAATTCAAATGTACTGCGATTCATTATTGTAAGTATCCCATGTATTTATTTTTGTTGTATATAATCACGTTTTAAAAACATTTGTATTTTCTATTAATTCGGATTCCGAGATAATTTTCTTTCTATATATATATATATATATATATATATATATATATATATATATATATATATATATATATATATATATATATATATATATATATATATATATGTGTGTGTGTGTGTGTGTGTATTCATAAACTCAAGATTATTAATTTATATTTAGAAAAGAGAAAAATTCACAATTTACAAACTGTGAAACGTCTTGTTTATTACGTATTATTTATTAATACAAGTACTTCATTACAATAGTTGATTTACGATATTTTCGGGCGTTTAAGATTTACGCAGTGATTAACCAAACCAATAAGTATTGCAAGAAAGAACAAAAAAAGTTCTGCATATGACAATAATAAAAAGATATCTAAATGTAGGAAAATGTGACTGAAAAAGGAAATGAGAAATGTTACTCTAATGTTGATAGGTGAAATGTCCTTTTATTTAATAAATAATCTAAACTGGGGATTAAAGAGGCCAAATCTAAAGCTTGAAATTTCAGAAGAAGCTAGGAATCCATGACGTGTATTAAAAAAAAGATCATTTCACCTTTCTATATTGTAGTAATAACAAACCCAAGACGTACACTGAAATACTATAAGTTGCTACAGGAATCTCCAGTGGTAGTTCTACAAGCGCATAGGTCTACGTATAAAAAAATTTGACTACAACTTACTCTTTCCCAACCTATATGAAATTAGGATGTGGGTTATCCTGAAGAAGCCAAACACTGCAGCTAATAAATAAATTTGAAGTGATTTCACGACGAATAGAGTGCAGCAAAATTCCAGGCGACTTACACGCTACTGAGTAATACAGCTGGACAGAAGTCGTTACTTTTCGACTTTCTAAAATCGTGACGTGTTCCGACGAGACATCTGCCTGAAACACACAAAGGCGAGAATTAATGTGAGGACAGAAAATTAATGGAAGTTAAATATACCAATATCTCCACTGAGTGTAACCAAATGCGTTGTTTTGGACCCACCCAATTTGGATGTTGCATCTGCAGACGGCTGACACATTTCCATGTTTTCGAACTTTCACGACGCATCTCAGGGTAGTCGAGTTTGGTGAGGTTTTATATAATCCATGTCAACACTAAAGATGGGAAGGTCATTTATACCTAGTGTATCGATAAATTTGCTCAATAGTTGAGAGTATATGGAGCGAAATTTGTTGAAAAAATAACCAGCATCTTGTAATCGAACGAATCACACTCTCTTACTAAATTTGTAAGATTTTCATATGCAAATCAAGAGCATCTCCGAGTATTTGTGGGTGATCGCTAACACTGAGATTAAGTAGGAAGAGTTCCTGTCACGTATACTATCCGATGGAAGAAATATCTTTTGTGATATTTATAAAGTTACATCCTAACGCAAAAATGCCTACTTACGAATGAAGAGATTTGGGCGGCTCTTAACAACGAGGTCTTGAGAGTCGATGAGGCTGATTGAGGTGAGTATGGAGGAGCGCAGGAATGAAGGGCGAGAGAAACGGGAGGTCTCCGAGAAAACCCGCCGACAAACGGCATCGTCCGGCACGATTCCCACATGCGAAAATCCGGTGACCAGACCGAGGATTGAACCCGGTTCGCCTTGGTGGGAGCGAGCTAACCGCTCGGCCACCTCTTCGTTTATAGTATCTTCTTGAAGATATGTTAACTTATAAAGTGTAGGAAAAATGCTACAGTTGTTCCAACCAGTGCATACAGATTTAATGAAAAAAATTGTCATAATTAAAGATTGTGTTAAATTTTTCAGCAACCATTTCCATGCCTGAAGAAAGCAGATGCGGTATGGTCTGGCGAAAACGCTCCACACCATGAGGCTTTCCCTGCACTGCACTGCACTGCACTTTCCATGCTTTCATATCAAGCAGCTTCTACTCTCGATCATTAACCATAATTGATATACAACTACGCCACAGTATTTGGTCTAGGTCTGATGACATGAGTGTTTGTCACACTGAGCCCGTCTCCCAATACAGAGCTCTGGGTATGTTGCGTTATAATTACTTCCCGACTTTAAGCCTGAAGTCCACCTGTGCTCCGTCATGCATGTAACGAATTTTTCATCATATTTGTTCTAGTACAACATCCAATAACACTGATCGTCTATTATCTACGAAGTGTCTGCAGGAGGCTATATTGCGATGTGCAGGTCTTATGTGGGGCTAATCGTCGTGAAGCTAACAATGCTTTCCTAAATGCTTAGTTATAAATTACTTTGGAATTTTGATTCACCAACAATGTTGTGCTTAATGTGCACCCAATACATGATAATAATGGCAGTTAAAAATGCCATATATAGTGAATAATTCTCAGCCAAATAATATAGAAATCGTACAGAAAGCTTCAGTTGCTGGTTCCTGATGTAGGAAACACTCGCAGTAACGTACCCAGGAAAGGTGATCTGGTGGACGAAATGATTTTACTGATTTGAAGTGTAATGCGCAAAGTCTCTCCCGAGCGAATATGCGGACCACCGAAGAGGGTGATATGTTCAGGTCGTCATTAAATATGATGTGTAGTGATGCGTGCTTTGTCAGCCACCCAGTCCAAATCACTTTCCCAGCGCCACATGGACGACCGCAGGCAACGTGTCTTATTACGCACAAATATTTACTTTAGTGCATACGAGATTCAATGCAATGGGTAGATGGGCATTCGCTAGCGGTCACTCGAAGAATATTTCCGCGTTTATTATATATATATATATATATATATATATATATATATATATATATATATATATATATATATAGAGAGAGAGAGAGAGAGAGCAACTGCATTTTGTAACATTTCAGTGTACTTCAAATTAATGACATCATAGTTCACGTCTACCAAATGTAACGTGTGGCGTAAGTACGACTTTAAATGGCTTGCTACATACTAAGCGCTTGTGACCAGCCGGCACATTTAGTTATACGCAGTTCCATCACCGTCATAAACAATAATACATTGTTATATATATATATATTACGTGATTAAAGTGGAATCTTTTAAAAGTTCTCACACAACATATAGTTCTCCCAGCATGCGCGACCTGTATTCCACCTGCAGACTTTAAACTAAACACTCAGACCAGACGTGCACACTCATAGGACAAAACAAATTCTAGTTGATTAATAATTCGTAAAGAATTTTCTAATAATATCAAAATAATGCGCTTAAAAACTTGTTTAGGAAGGCGCTGGGCGAATATTTTTGGAGTTGTAAAATATTTCTTCAAAATATGTGCATCAATTGTTTTAATGAACGCAGATGAAATTGGATACTAGTGACGATGTTATTTACTTGTGGATGACAATCTTTTGTTCGTGAAAATTCAAGCATACGCCATATATTAAATATCATTAACGGACTGTGAAACGAAAAGACGTCCATTCCCTACAAAAATTTATATAACAATGTCAAGGCTGAGAACTGAAATATGCAAGAGTACCTAACCTGATGGGAGAGCGATATTAATGTAATGAGCTAAACATCTGTTAAAACAAAAAGCCTAGAATAGTTGGTAGGCTACTCACAGTAATTGTGTGTACAAAGAAACGTTCACTTAGAACGCTCACCTCTTATGTATAATTATTTCCCTGCTGATGGAGGCGAAATTCACCGGTGGGTCCTCTTGTCCAGCAACCCAGTCCAACGCCTCTATCAGATTGTTAACACATGGCAATAGCAAAGGACTGGCTGACGGGCCAAAATGCTATGTCCATTCTTTATAATCCTCAGTGAAAACTGCACCACCAAACTTGATAGATTGCTTCGACTACTTACCATTTTGAAACTCCTATAAAATGTATGTGTGCTGAAATCCTTTGTGCATACGTAGTATTATATTTCATTATTTATTGCTTATACAAGATATTTTACTCACCGCAATTTACAGATTTGTTTGCAGTCCACAGTGTTGCACTAAAATTATGTCTCTTTCTTGGAAGTCAGCAATTATAACTGCTTCAGTTCAGTCTTCTTGGCGAAATTCATTACAAAAGCGAACATTATCTTCAGAGAGGTATCAAGTTCTTGGATTCAGTGACGTTCCTGTAGAAATTAAGTACAGTGAGTTTCTATTCCCGAACACTATAAACTCCCAAACTTTTGCTTGTTTCAGTAAGTACAGAATGCAGAATTGTGTTGTATCTTTAACAGTAAATAATATTCAACAATAAGTTGAAAATAATTTTAAAAAACTCAATAATTAATTTGCAGATTTTTTTACGAATTTGCTGGAAGACATGTGTGCCAAATTGTGATAAACCAAAATTTTTTAAAATTATCTTATGAAAAACTAAGTTAAGTTAATAAAATGATTTTCATTTAGAAAGGTTTCTGTTGAAATTAAATTTTTTCACTTGACGGGTGAATAAGTGACATAGTTTCTTCAATACCCAACATATATAATCGATCCAATTTTTTAAGCTCCCCACTTTTCGAAGGTTTGTTAGAGAAATGCTCCAGCACTTTACGGGACATTTAGTCCACTCTACAAGAATTTAGCTGCTTCGACACAACTCTGTATTTTAGGTATCATGATACAAGTCCAACACAACCAAAATCTCAGTACAAAAAGTGAGAATAAATGTGTATTTTGTCATGGCACTAGAAGTGTGTGTGTCCACCTATTTGCATCGAGTTAACAATTCTATTAGATTACCTGGCTTTTAGAATTATTTCTTTATGAAGTTTATTTCGTTTCTTGGGTATCAAAATATCGTACGGCACAAATAAACTATAATGGTCTAGAGCAAGATATTGCCAACTAAAACACTGAAAAAATCAATTTATATATTTATACATATTAATCAAATGCGATTCAAAAGTTTCATCAAACGTCATACTTAAGCAAATAACGCGTATTTTTACTTGAATACGAAATATAACTACTTTAGGCTGAACATGAAATGAGGACTGTTGCTATAATGTTGACAGGTCAAATGTTCTTTTATTTAAAACATAATTTATGCTAACTACTTCAGGGCCAAATCTAAGGCTTGAAAATTCCGGAGAAGGCAGGACTACATGGGCTGTATTCAATAAAGGAACATTTGACCAGTCTAAATTTCAGTGATAATAAAGCCAATATCCAGACACGAATATTATACGTTGGCAAAGGAATTTACAGCAGTAGTTCTATGGGGGAGAGGTATTCACAAATTCGACTAAAACTGAACTATAATCACATTACATTACTTATATCAACTGAGGATGTAGGTTTATCTGAAGAGGCCAAACACTGTGGCATGTAAACGAATTTGAAATGATGTCACGACGAACGGAGTAGTCACCGCAAGCTCAACCCATGTAGATATCATCAGCATTGAAACTGCAATGAAGGAAGGAGGTATAAGAACAGAGCAGCAATGTTCCAATCGACTGACATGACACTGTAGTCAAGAGGACGTCCTGTGACGGTGTTGGAACATGGTACATCACACTGAAAAAAAAAAACATTGTAGTTAAAATTCCCTTACATGTAAGCGAAGCTAATTACCTCTATATGTAAGGTAAAATTACATCGTAAATGTAGCGTAAATTTACATAACAAGTAAAGTACTATTCAATAATCGTACGGGAAAAAGTACCCGACAAAATTGGGGGGGAAATCCCATATATGTAAGGGAAAATTAACTATATTGTATAATAGAATTATATTAAAACGTACCCCGGAATATCAGTATTTTTCATTTATTTAATGCCTATTTCCATTGACGAATATTAACCGAAACCTCTACATTAAAACCCTCGACATTTGCTGGTGGGTGGGTGCAAACCATGGTCCTCTATCACTATAGACCATCACGCTAACCACTACAGCACGACGACAGCGTGTCATCATCTCTGAATATTAGGGAGTTAAAAGATTGTTTCTTCCACCCCACCCCCTCCCCCAACTTAGCTATTGAGAAAGCTGAAGAGATGCACGCGTCATAAGGTAATTTTCCCATCCATTTATGGGATTTCCACCCCTACGTACGTGCATTTTACTCCAGAGTGCGGTATTTGTACCTTTCACATAAAGAGCCATGTTGGACAGCTTGTATGACTCAAAAATAAAAAAAATAATTTTAAGCTGAGAAATATATAAAATGCAATTATCAAATAGTTACACATGGACGAGGCGATCCACACTACCAAGGTAATTTTCCCATCCATGTATGGGATTTTCCACTACCACGTACGTAAATTTAAATCCAGAGTGCGGCAATTTTACCTTACCCGTAAGGAAAACTATTTTTCCCCCACAAGTTTGCGAATATTACCTTAAACTTATCAGGTAACTTTCCCATTACTTTTTACCGTGAATATGAAAATATTCTACTTTTCAATTTATACGTCTTACATGGGATTATAGATGAGCGAGCTGAGGCTTACCTAGTGGATGACCTCTTTGACGTTGCCAGCGAGCAATTTTACAGCCGACACGTGTGCGCGGCTTGGCTGGCGAGCGAAGACTGAAGGTGCGAGGCTCAAGGTTGGCCACCAACCCCCTCGCTCCGCCGCTGCCACTGTCCCCTTCTACCAACGCGTTTGCCGGGTGTCTAGCAACCATCTGACGCTACGATTTACGTCATCAAGATTTGAATTTACTGCACTTGAACCACTTCCAAAACCACCTGGGATGTTCCTCAACACTGGTCTACGCATTTTTGGACTATAAAAGTGATTGCATATCGTCTTGGGAGGACAGAAAGGATAGGGACCTCAATATGATAAGATATTAACTTGGCAGAAGGCATATCCTGCTGTGTTTAATAGGGGCTTTACTATGGAAAAAAATATAGGAAAAAATAGGAAAAATATTTTAAGATAATTGTGTTTTATAATCAGTACATTTTTTAAACATTGCAATATTTGGGCTAAATTTGTTATGCTTTGCAAACCCATTATAAATGTCACTTTTATAAACATTTTCAATGTAAAGACTTTAAAAGCTTTTTTGTTGTTGGCTGCTTGTAATAGTTTATTAGTCTCGTATTTTTTTATTTGGGCATTTTATATGGAAAAAGAGAAAAGGAATATGTCCACATATAAAGGGAATAAAACAAACTGCCTGTTGATTATTTTCCACAGTACTCGGTGTTAAATACTTGATATTCCAATCCGTCTCAGGGGATGGTGGACTTTTTTGCAATATTTTGCGACTGCGTTATTAATTTGTACTCTGAAATTGGAATTCTGCTCATTGAAATACTTCCACGCCACTCATTTGTGATGAGATGAGTGGTGTGGAAGGAAAGGAAGCAGAACATCACTGCCATGGAGTGGTTGTGTTTCCTGCTGATGCTCTCGCTCTGTGACAGGCCTCTACGATCCCCTAAAGTTGTGAAGTGGCACGACGAGACATGTGCCTGAAACACACAAAGGTTAGAATCAGTGCGAGGATAGATAGTTAATACAAGATAATTCTACCGATATCTCCACTCATTTTATGCAAATGCGCCATTTCGGACTCATCCAATTTGGAAGTTTATCTGGAGATGGCTGATATCTTACCATATTTCCAAAATTTTACAACGTGTCTCAGGGTATTCAAGTTTGGCGAGTTCGTATATCATCCATGAAAACACTGTAGATAGTAATGCCATTTGTACCTGGTGTATCGATGCGTTGCTCAATACTTAAAAGTATATCGTGATAAGTTTGGTGAAAATTATATCCATCATTTTGTAATCGAAGGAATCACCCTCTGTATACATTTTAATACGAATATTGAGAGCATCTCCGAGTAATTCTGGGTAATAACTGCGTTTACATTTCGCACGTACTGAAAATATTTCATAAATCTTCGTTCTACATCATTCACGTTTCTTCACTAGTGGTAGTTCTGCACAGGTCGTCGTAGCACTGTTTCAACCAGCTGAATAATTTACTCCTGTTGACTTCGGACTAATGCGGATAATCCATTCTGGCAGCCGCAATTTCGTGCACTAGATGTATTTTTCCAGCTCCATTTAATTATAAACTATTTTGCCTTGAAATATTTGAAGGTATTTTGAGCCGACAGCAATGTAACAGGTGCAGACAATAGAGTGCCTCCGACGTTACAACCAGCTTTAAATATACAGTTGTTTTACCTAAAATTTTCCGTGTTCAGTGACTCTCTTTTTAATAATAGGACCTACGTCCGTAGGTACTTGTAAAGCGTACAGTAAAGCCCTTACCTATTTAAAGTATCAAATTTATTATCTTACTTGGGGACATTTCGAATTGTTTACAAAGACTTCATGAAAAGGAATACAAAGTCTCTTAAAGTGACGAGGCAAACGTCTCGCCTTAGAACTAGCGACGGAAAATGAAACTATATTTTAAGTATAAGAGAATATTAACTTCATTAACTTTATTTAAGTAATGCAATTTTAGTTTAGTTTTATCAATCATTTAGAATCCAAATATTATTCAGTAATTTTGTTATACAATATATAACAAAATTAATGCATATTATATTATAATACAAAAATATAAATTTTTGCCATCCAGTTTTGATGTAATGGTTTATTTGAAAAGAATAGTAATATAAAGTTTGACTGATCTGTTCGTCCGCTCTACTAATTGTCTCCTGTAGTTCAATAAACTTGGTATTTCGCATGCACGATGTAAATATAAAGTACACAACTCTGTATGATAGACATATGTATGTCATATTAGATACGATGCACTACATGTGATATATTTGTGATTCTATGCCACCGTGAATATAAGGATTTATACACCGTCAATATTCCCCTCTATTTTTCTTTGCACATAATGCGAGGAACATCCTCCGGCAATAATTCCAGTAATATCGTCTGGTTGCAAAACTAGATATATTAATACCTAAAACCGCCTGTGCGTTCAGGGGCATAGGACTGATGATGCAACAATTACAAAGGCAATTTCCTTGAGTAGATATATGGCTGCCTCCGTTTTCTCCACATAGAACTCCTTATGTGAATAACTGATAAAGTGTATCATATTGTGAAGATATTCTGAATCATACACATTGTAATTCACTAGGCGAAGTTAAGGCATAGGTATCACTAAAGTTTGTACGTGTGTCATCAGAAAAACACAACTTGCTCTGTGCCTTTCATCTCTATCCCACAACAAGGCGATGAAGTCGTTCGAGATAGATGTAGTTGTAGAACCCGCCATTCGACTGGCAAAATGCTCTTGAAAAATCGTTGAGTTCATAATGCCAGCACGACACCTGAAATCATAAAAACCAATCAGTGTGTTCCGACACAAATAAATTATATTACCACAGTTTCTGTAATTAAATATTAACAGCTGCAAAACAAATAGTGTTTTATGAGATCATTGTCTTATTTTAGCATCGTTATATCAAAAGTCTCCTCAGGAGAAAGGTAAGTCTCAGCTCAAGAATGAGATCAATAATAGTAATTTATGTATTACTGTTAAATACCTTCTTTTTTACAGTCATACTGATTAATTCAATTATATGTAAAAACCGTATTAGAAATATTTTTAATTTTTGTTTGAATAAATTAACATTCATTTTTTTTTTAAAACAGAAATTCTTCAAATAATATGAAATATTTTTGTTTACATTTACTAGTGTAAAGACTTTTCCAAGTGGTGTTGACTGTAAATATTTAAATACAAGGGATATATTTATTACATCTCATATACTATATTGACAATACTTTAGGTTCTAGTCATGACGAAGAAGAAGATAATGACTTTGAAGGAGGTTTCAGAAAACCTGAGCCCGGTAGAAACACATGCGTAACATAAGGCGAGATGAGGAGGCATTATTAATAACATTTTTACATAATGCTTACCATTACTAGTATCATTATCTAATTTTTTCCAAAGAATTAAATCGGATTACAATAACTACGGTTAACATGTGTCTCATTTCTCCGTAATAATGGGATATATTATGTACTGTGGTGTTAACATTTCAATATACATGACAACTTTTTATTTTGTAATTTTTTGAAATATGTAATTCTGAATTATCTTACACATTCACAAACTTTGTGATAACTTAAAAAGTGAATCATTCCTAAACTCTTGTTGAATTATAATTTTAGTTATAGGTTCCTGAATTTTAATATATTAAGTTCGTTTTAACATTATCTTATCGAATAAAGAAATTAGTAAATTTTCGTACACATCGAAAAAAAATTGCGATATAAGCTGAGCGAAATAGAAGTAAATCATAAGTGTGCTTCTAAACAATTTTCTTCTTTACTAAACAAAAAATGTATTTCGCTAAATTTTTAAAATTATATAGGCCTACAGCTAGTGATCTCATACACCCAGTATTAGTAGGAAGAGATCCTATCCAATTGTATTTCAGAATACTTTAACTAAGATGCACACTCGCAATATATATGACGCATGATCGCGATTGTAAATTTTAAACTTGCAGGCGTCTTACATGTGAAACTCCAAATCAAAAACGTTGAGTACTGGAGTAAACTAATTATGATAATCCCAGTCAAATACAAAAGCACCTTACCGCAACGGCACGTAGCGAGTAGTAAAATGAAAAATGTTGTCGTGCACGTATGATGTTCAAGTTTAGGTTGCGAATTTTTTTGTATGTAATGTTTTATTATCCTTTTAATTTATAATTTACAATTTTCTTAAATCGAGAGCCAATGTCTATTTGAGCTGGTCAGTATATAAATAAACTCAACTTTTAATTCGTTGAGAATAAATAAACTAATATTAAAAGATTTTGGTAAACTTGAAGAAGGTGTCATATAAAACATGTCAATGGTATTAAATAACAAAAATACATTCATTCCATGCAACAACTTAACGTAATAATATGGTGGTCGAGAATTGGTTCATGCCAGATTACCTCACTGGATTCCAGAGTAATAATAATGTAATGAACTACTACATGATTATTAAGAAACAAGCCTAAGAGAAGTTGACCGGCCTCACACTGTATTACTTTGTACACAGAAGTGTTCGTTAAGGATTCTCACCTTTGATGTATAATTCTCACCTCTGATATATAATTTCTCCATGCTAATAGAGGCGGAATTCACGTGTGTTGCTTTATGTCCAGAAAACCAGTCCAATTCCATCCTCAGATTGTTAATACATGACGATGGAAAAGGACGTGTTTACAGGCCAAGAAAGCTTAGTCCACTCTTGATGGTCCTTTGTTGAACATTCACCTCCCAGCTAGATAGAAAGCCGTCACCATTCACTTTATTGAACATTTATTAAAATTAAGCTCTTATAAAGGCCTTTAACTGATGTAATGTGTATGTAACTGAGACGATTGTTTATACTATATTATTGAAAGGAAATTCATGATCTTTCACTCACCAAAAAATACAACCATGTCTTGCAGTCTCCAGCTCGCACGACGTTTTCGACCTCTCTCCTGGAAAACAGCAGTCGGAACAACTTAGTTTATTCCTCTTTATGCAACGCCATTACAGAAGCCATCGTTACCTTCAGGGACGTATTAAGTTGTTGAAATCAGTGTGATACCTGCACAAATTAAGCCGTCTTCATTTGCTGTAACCAAAATATTTATGTTATAATTTTCTTCAGTTTTTAAATTAATATGCACTGCTAAATAATTCTGCTATTTTAAGGCAAAGAGTGAGTGGAGAGGTTTTGGGCGGCACTTAACAGCGAGGTCTTGAGAGCCGATAAGTGTGATTGAGGCGAGTATGGAGCAGCGCCGGAATGAAAGGGTGGGGTAAACAGAAGATCCCCGAGAAAACCCGCCGACAACGGCATCGTCCAGCACGATTCCCACATGCGAAAATCCGGTGACCCGGCCGGTGATTGAGCTCGGTTCGTCTTGGTGGGAGGCGAGCAGGCTAACCACTCCCCCGGTTTAAGGCAAAGAGTTATGATAAAAAATAAAGAGTAAATAATCTAAAATAAGTGAAGTACTGATCTGTCAGATATTTCAGACTTTACCGCTATGCCAAATATTCACTAAACGAAAGTTTTCATTTTAAGTTTTGTCACGAACGAGATTTACTGATAAAAATACTTTCCGCAATTATACAGGAAAATTTTTGTGGGCACTGAAATTCTTTAATATCGTCTTTAATTAATCCACTGACAGATTTGTTTTTGCGTTCTTTATATTCTGTTGTACCGGTGGTATTGTGATAACTTACAAGTAATTATATTTTTTGAATGGGATCGGAAAAATGTCTTATGCCATCTAAACACATATTCTTGAAAACCTGTTTAATTTTTCCAAAAATACTATTTACTGATTTACATTAGTGGGATATATAATAGATTAACGCAGCTAATACGTTAAATGATAAATGCTGTATATATTGGTTGAATTGAATTTATGTGTTTTCGAAACGTAATTATGAAAAACTAAGTGTTCTCACAAAATAAGTAAATTTGTTGGTGTGATATTTATCACTAACTACAACGGAATACTTCTTTTACAAAAAATATTCTTAAGCCAACAACTTCTATTTCAACCATCTTTTATTTAAACAGCTCAGTTTTGTAAGGTAGACAATGTAATTTAAGAAAATACAGTCTCAAATACTTGTACAGTATGTCAACAAAAAGTGACCTGCTCTGAAACCAATGTAATGTATGCCAAAAGACACAATACCGAACATCGGTATAAGACGTGTCGTGAAAGTGCCGATCATGTCGAGAGAGACAAAAAATTACTTAATACGCTTTGTGTAACCAAATGCGACATTAGTTTAATATTTTATGCCAATAAGTTCAAAACCTATCACAAGTATGGAAGTAACTTAAAGTTCATTTTTCAACACCGAATTAAACGCTGTTATTATACAATTTAAATAAGAATAATTGGCACTTATTGATGAAGTTTTGCACGAAAATACCATAGTAAACACATTTTAAACACTTGATATTATTTTATATCACTATGAACATTCGTTTCTAAAAGGAAAGTATGTGGAATATTTTGTTTAACTGAAGAGTAATTTTTAAAATTAATATTGTTGGGATAATTATAGCCTATATAATTAAAAAGTGACATCGTCAGAAGTACAATAAATTACTAGTTGCTAAAAGTACAAATTTAATAAAGCGATAATCGTAAATATGCTATTGTGTGAAAGAAGTTCTATCAAGAATAACTTCAACTTGAAAATACCAGTTGTCGTACACATTTCCTTTTTATATTGTTAAATCGATTTCAGCGAATGCCATATTTACATATTGAGGTACGTAAACAATTCATTATGGTGGCCTTAATTGCACAAATTCATCAATCGCATTGGCAATACAGCGTAGTGGGTATGTTTCGTACAAAAACATTCCGGCTGTAAACTAGACCGTCCTTTGTGCTCTGTCAAGCATGTACCGTATTTCACGACATAGTAGTACTAGTACAACTTCCAATAACGCAGGTCGTCTATCATCTTGGAAGGCTTTTTAGGGTGCTATATTGCGCCTTGCAGGTCTAATATAGGGCGAATTGTCATTATGCTAACAATTATTTTCTAAATGCTCGGTAAGAAATTACTTTGGAATTTTGATTCACCAACGAAGTTGTGGTTAATATGTACGATTTCATGATAATAACGGTATTTAAAAATGCCATACACCGTGAATAATTCTCAACCAGTGAATGAAACATTTATAAAAAAATCTTCAGTTTCAGGTTTCTGATGTAGGAGATGGACAAATTTTTGGAAGCAGGATAGGTGATCTGATGGACGAAGTGACTATACTGGTTGGAAGTGACATGTACGTACATAGCCACACCCGAAGGAATAAGCTGCTCACTGAAGATAGTGATGTGTTAAGTCCTGCAGTAAATATGTTGCGTACTGATGCGTGCTTTGCCAGTCACACGGCCACAAACTTCGTTCTCAACACCACAATGGAGATTCTACTACGACGTGTCTTGTTACGCAAAATATTCACTTTACTGCATGAGGGCCACGGTGGCTGAGTGGTTAACACGCTCGCCTCCCAAGGAGATCCGGGTTCAATCCCCGTCCGGGTCGCTCCGGATTTTCGCATGTGGGAATCGTGCTGAACGATGCCGTTGGTCGGCGTGTTTTCTCGGGGATCTCCAGTTTCCCCCGCCCCTTCATCACGGAGCTGCTCCATACTCACCTAAATCGCCCCACCGGCTCTGAAGACCATCCAAATCTCTTCACTGACTCACTCAAGTGCATGTAAATATTCATTGCAGTGTGTATTTGTGCATGAGGTAGCGATAGCACATTTGATATTTCGGCGTTTATCAGACGTGTAGCAGTTGCATTTCGAAGCATGTCGGCGTACTTCAAAGCAATAACACCATGGCCCACATTAATCCACTCTTACAAGAGTAAAGAGCATGGTATAAGCTGTAAGCAATAGTTTAACTGGCTGTTTATCTTCCAAGTGCTTGTAACAAGCGAGCAGCTTTAGTTAACCGTAGTTCCAGCACTCCTTATAAAGCATCGATCGTTATATAGATCACTTGACGACAATGGAATCGTTTAGATCACCTCACGCAACAGACAGTTCTCCCAAATCCGCGACCACGCATTATACCTGCCAGGTAATTCCACTAAGTACCTAAACTATACCTGGAAACCAGCATTACAAAACAAGCTCTAGATGTGCAACATTACGTAAGTACCTAAGTAAACATTTAACAATATTGCGTTCCAAAACTTACTTAGTTTTGCGCTGGACTAATATTTTTTGCAGTAATAATATATTTCTTCAAGAATATTCTTTGTTTTATGTGGTGCATCATTTGACATTTTAATGAGCGCGAATGTAATTGGATATCAGTGACGACGTTGAGTTATTGTGGGTCTTAATATCATATTGGTAAACCTTCAAGAATTTGACATATAAACACTCTAATGGACTGGCAAATTAAAAGACGTTCATTCCCTACAAAAATTTACATATCAGTGTTGTGGTCAATAAATGAAATATGCCAGAGTACCTAACCTGATGACAGAGCAATAATGACTTATTGAACTACACATTAGTTCAGAAACACTGAGCATAAGAGAAGTTGACTGGCCACTCACAGTAATTGTATATACAAATAAATGTTGACAAAGAACTCTCACCTATAATGTAGAATTATTTTACTGCTGATGGAGATGAAATTCATGGGTTGGGCTTCACTTAAAAAAAAAATCAGGTTAAATTCCCTTACATGTAAGGGTACCTCTACATGTAAGGTAAAATTGCCTCTTAAATGTAGAGTAATTTTATACAACAAATAAACTACTATTCCCTAATCGTACGGAAATGTACCTCACAAAAGTGAGGAAAAGTAAGAGAAAATGAACTATATTATAAAATAAAATGATATTAAAAGCTATCCCGGAGTACTTGCATTGTTATATTTTTTATTACCTACATCCTTTGACAACTAGTAACCGAAACATCAACACTAAAATCCTCGACACTTGCTTTGTCTTCTATCACACAATGCCGAAGTGCTATCCATTACACTCCGACGGCAGAATTACAGTACTAGTGATTATTAGCATGTTGGATGATTGTTTAGTCCGCCCCTCCTCCCACTTATTTTGTTGAGATAATGCTGAAGAGATGCACACATCGTAAGGAAATTTTCGCATTCATTTGTATGATTTTCCACCGCTATGTACGTAAATTTTACTCCATAGTGCGCTAATTTTACCTTACCCGTATAGAAAACTATATTTCCCACACAAGTTTGCGAATATTACCTTACACTTGTAAGGTAATTTTCCCATTATGTTTTACAGTAGCGCCCAGCAAACCATTCCGGGGCGTTCCTCAGATTGTTAAAACATGACGATTGCCAAGGATTCTTTTACGGTTCAAGAATGCTATTCTTGATAGTCCTTAGTGAAACGTGCATCTCCTAACTAGATATATCACTTCGGCCACTTACATTTATGAAAAACCTTGAAAATATAGTAGTGCTGAAGGCCTTTAAGCGATGGCATGCATACATAGGTGTATATTGTATTATTTACAGCTTATAAAAGATGTTTTTACTCACCGATGTTTTTACTCACCGTAATTTACAGCTGCGTCTCGCAATTCACAGTATCGCACTTATTTTTCAGCCTCTCTCCTGGAAGACAGCAATCGGAACTGCTTAAGTTCAGTCTTCTTGGCCAAGATCATTACAAAGCCAACATTATCTGCAGAGAGATATTAGGTTCTTGAATTCAGTGTCCTACCGGCAGGAATTAAGACCACGCCGTTTCTATTCCCACGCAATATATACTAATAAAACTATTGCTTTTTTTTTGTTAATATACAATGTAAAATAATGGTGTGGTTTTTACAGTGAATTATATTCAACAATTAACTGAAAATAATTTTAAATTAGATTTATTTATTTGACAGATTTTTCCGAATTTACTGAAAAATATATTTGCCAAATATTGAAAAACCAGAAATATTTAAAGTAACAAATATAATTCAAAAAGTTTTATTGACAAATAATGTTTTCGTTATTACATTAAAATATTAATGAGGAAACAGATATTATAAAAATATCGCGTTTAATCATTTGGAAAAATAGTTTTTGCAATGTTTATATTCTTGTATTGCTGACATTGTGGTATTTTAGAAGTTATCATATTTACTTAAGGTTCTTGTACCGTATAAACACACATTGTGGATTAAATAATAATTCCTTTTAAGGAAAAAAAACCTATTGTCTTTTATGAGCGGGTTACATTTTAAGGCAGCGTGTTAGCGAAATGATAAATGTTATTTAAATTTGTTAATTGAATAATTTTTCAAAAATATATTTACTTTATATATTTTAAAAAAATGTTTTTACTTAGCATGCTATGTAAATCAAGTTATTTTGCTTCTTAAAAAATTAAACTACCTTGCTGGCCATTAACATTACAAAAACAAGAAGTACATGAGCTATCAAAAACATACATATTGGAGAGAATACCCATCATACATAGGTGTCATGATTGCTCTTACAGCTCAGTATAACGGGGGGAATATGGGGAATCAATACTGTGTTGGCCCACCACGGGCATTAATAATCTCTGACACACGACGCGGCATTAATACAAAGAGACATTCGATGTTCTCCTGGGTTAATTCCGCCCATGCTGTTTCCATGCTAGACAAAAGTTAATCCAGTGTGGCCGCGGGTGTCCTGTGGTAAGCCAGTCATAGTTCGGCCACGGCGAGAGATCCGGTGAATGCGTAGGCCAAGGAAGTAGTGTGATTTGGTAGTCATAAAGGAACCACTGGAAAATGTGTACCACACTAGCGCAAAACACTGATTCCTCTCACACTTTTTCCAAGTTTGAGAATGACAAAGTAGTTTAGATACTTTATTCCATGAGGTCTAAACTTCTTTGGCGTGGTTAAAATCATTGGTTATTCCTCCTCGTGTAACTTTTATTTATTTCTGAATTAACATGTATGTATTTACTATTTATTAGAATATATATAGCTTGTGTAAATATTTGGTTCAAAATAAAAAGAATCACATAAAGGCATTTTTTCCGTCTTGTACCTAATCTATTGCCTTTGGAGTTCTTGGAGCAAACATAATCAATCATTTGTTTGTTTTATTATTTGGTTATTAGTATTATGTTAACACTATCGGAAGTCCATTCGGTAGCATTTGCAGTTCATACAATACAGGAAATTGTTTTTTTAATTGAGGAGGTTTGAATGATAACCAGACGATAGTATAGGATTCAAATGTAAATATAGTGTACTAAAAATGCTAATTATTTTGTCTGGCCACACGCTTCCATTCTGTCATATCTGTTTTTGAATGTAAGAAATTACCCCTGAGACCACATACTGGCCAAGTAACCAAGGTCCAGACATGATGATACCAAACTGGAACTGCATCCCCGGACTAGATACTGGGAACACACCATCTTCTTGTATCACATTATTCTCCATGTGCTTTGTAACGAAGTACTTTTACCTGTTACTCTGATATTTATACCTGCTATAGCAATATAAAACTGTTCTCATCAAAACAAAACACGTGCATAATAATCACCATTTTCATAGACGCATCTTCCAAACATAACATGACTGAAAAATTTATTTCAAAATATTTCTTAGAACTACTCTATAATTCTTAAATGACACAGGTTTGTTTGTTAAAATCACGAATATTTCATAGCTACTGCTAGTTTCTATTCTATATTATAAAGAAAAATATACAATTAAATGGTCAAAGAAAAACAAGTCAAAAAGTATACTGTTTCACTGAGAAATTATTTAAATTAAAGCATAGGAATAACAACAGTGTGCCATTTTCAGTGTTCGTACTTTAAACACTTTTAGTATAGAAGAACATATTTGCAGTTATGTACCAACTCGTACCTTTTGTATATAAAATTGTCTATTTAAAACAATGGGAACTGCAAATAATTGTTTGGTTGAAATTAACCTTCATTTTATGTTTATTTGAAGTTTGAAAACAAACGAACGTGTTAGCACAGTGCAGTTATTTCATATATATATATATATATATATATATATATATATATATATATATATATATATATATACTGCTAGTGAAATTATACCATATGAATATGTAGATATAAGACGCATATTGCCGATTTAAAGTTTTAAATTTACCGGCATTTTACATGTGTACCGCGAATCACAATCGCCGTATAATAAAATACGAGGGATCGTGGCCGCGGAAACAGCGGTTTGAGCCACCAACACTGAAGAAACTAACCGTACGAATTAGTATTTATAGTGCAATGTCGTGTGGGAACTTCAGCACGTGCTCGGTCGCATCTGTCGGCGCTCGCTCGCACGTCCCGAAATGCAGTAGCAATTGTGTAGCAAGTACGACTTAATACTTAAAATTTAATATTTAAAACTAAAGACTTAAAACGTAATACTCAAGATTTAAGACATTAGACTTAAGACCTAAGGCTTAAGGCCTACGAATGGCCTATCTGCCCATGGGACGGGCCTACATTCATTTGCCCATACTGGCATCGCCATAAAAAGGCCAAATATGGGATGCACCACGACCCCAATAATAGAAAACATACCCCTTGTCCGTCTAACTCCTCCCATTGGCGAGGGAGGCACTTTGAAGGGAGGATTTCAAAGAGGAAGGATGAGGGATCAGTGAAGGGGTTCGGATCCTCCTCCCGTCCCCTCCCAAAAACACGATTGCCGCCAACGGCCCTCCAAAACCAGCATTTATGTACAAAAACTACCGTTCTTGATTAATTAGTATGAAACTAATTCTTATTATCCCAGTCAAATACAACATCTTCTCGCAAAGGCATGCAGCCAGTATGGAAATGAAAACTGTTGTTATGCACGTAGGATAGTGAAGTTTAGGTTGTGTATTTCGATTTCTTTAATATTGTATTATCCTTTTAATTGATATCATTAAGAGATTCCTAAATGTATAAACCAATATCTATTTCAGCTAGTTAGTATGTAAACAAAATAAACTTTCAATTCTTTGACAATAAATGAAATAACATTGAAAGTTTGTGGTAGACTCGTAGAATGTCACATATAAAACATTACAATGAATTGGGAAACAAAAAGTCATTCAATCATTGCAACAAATGACGTACTAATTGGTGGTCGAGAACTGGTTGATGCCAGATTAACGCACTGGATTTAGGAGCAATAAAAATGTAATGAACTACACAATCGATCAGAAACAAGCCTAAGAGAAGGTGACCAGCTACACACTGCAGCATTAGTTTGTACACGGAAGAGTTCACTAAAGAATCTCACCTCGGATGTAGAAATATATCCATGCTGAGGAGGCGGCATTTATTTATTTAATGCTTTATGTCCAGCAAACCAGTCCAAATACTTATTCACAATATAAATACATGAAAATGGATAAGGACGTGTTTACAGGTGAAGAAAGTTAAGTATTGATGGTTCTTTGTTAAACATTCACATCCCATTCACTTCATAAATCTTTAAAAAAATTAACGTCTTCTTGAAGCCTTCAGCCGATGACTTGAGTATGTATTAGATACGATGGTGTATATTGTATTACTCATTGAAAATACACGATCTTTCACTCACCATAAAATACAAAAGCTCACTCGAAGTTTTCGGCATCTCTCCTGGATTTCAGCCGTCGAATCTGCTTCTGTTCACTCGACTTTGTGCAACGTCATTACAGATGCCAAAGTTTTTCTTGAGTGACATATTAAGTTCTTGAAATCAGTGTGATACCTGCAGAAATGAAGTCCAGTACACATTTGCTATTACCAAACTATTCTCGTCTATAACTGTTTTGTTAATTTATACAGAAAAATAGTTCTTTGATTTTAACTAAAATAAGTTTCCTCAAAAAAAATGTGCAAATAATCTAATAATAAATTGAATTATTGACCTGACAGATATTTCTGCCTTTATATATGTCTTTATGAGCCAAAATTTTGTAGACAAAATTTTTTAAATTTCTATTTTTTATTCAATCGTGTTTTATTGATGATACTAATTGTCCGGAATCATAGTAAAAAATTGTAGTGGAACGCGAAATTATTTAACATCACCTTTAATCTATCATTTGACAAAATAGTTTATTCCAATGTTTATACGACATTGAAATGTTTACGGGAAATTATGATTGCATGATTGTGTACGGTAAAATGACTTGTGTAAGTAAGAAATAATTCTCTGAGATGACGAATTGTACATAATTACGTGGAAGATTAACTGTATTCCACTGTGGCGTTTATAAAGTCTTACACGAATAGCTATGACCGTGCAAATAATTGCCGTTATAATGAAAGAAACAGAATATAACTGGCAACATATATTATTTCAATTTATATTCTTATCGCGAGTGTACATACCGTCAAATCGAAAATTATAGTGCTGAAATATTGTTAAATATGTTTAATAACCTCAAGAATGAAGTTGTCGTAACATATAGAGAATATAATGTAAATGTTCTAGAAGGCACATGTCACACGTTTGCTTTAGATATTATTCCCAGCAGGTAGTTAAAATAGTAAATTGAGGATACGAAGTGACGTTGAGACGCGAATAACAAAGGTATGCAAGGAAACAAGGATTGAAAACTACCGTTATTAACAGTCAAGAGGCGTGATGCAGCACCTGATGACAATTCTCGTCACTGCAGACGGGTAACAAGGCAGAAGTGTATTACAGGATAATATTGGAGTCATATACTATGAAGTAAAATAAACATTTGCAGATTTCGCAGCGTTCATGATACTCATAACTAAGATGCTCTCAGTCAAATGTGGACCTTAAACACACGAAAGAGATGAATGTCGCAAGGATAGATATTTAAAAAAAATTAACCAGGGATTTCCTGTCAATGCCAGAAATTGGGTTGCCTCGGACTTACCCTGTCTGCCAATTACATCTTGCAGTGTCATATATTGCTCCTCCTGTCCAGAAACATTTCTAGTGTGCTCATATTTAGTAAGTTGAAAAATGGCATATGGAAATAGGTAGCAAAGATTTTCTGCATTAAAGTGATGGTTCATGAATCACAACATAAGCTGTACACACAATTTCCTGTCATAAAAAAGCACAAGACTAACAAGTGTCATAAATCCTTCCCTCTTCAAAATTGAATTTTCCAGCAGAAGTAAATGCAGGTATGACCCAAATGTTGACGCTGATTATTCATTAACATTTTGTTAGTTCAAAGTCACTTTCATATCAAATAATGAGGAATATTATTAAAAGTGAGTTATGTAAATCTTGCATGAGGAAGGGGAAGATTTGTGCACAGTAAAGTTTATTCACTGAAGAATTACACTGGTTCCACATAAAATTTGCTTATAATCTGCCATTAGTAATAACTACATTAAATAGCGTATTTAATTTTTTACAGGAATATTGCCGAATATTAAAAAAAATATTTCTTTGGTCAACGTTGTTCACAATATTCTTTTACCTGTTGTAATATATTGGTTCTATCACGAATTATCTAGAAATGAAATCGCAAAAACTTGAAATGGCGCAATGCACGGCTGCAATAAAAATTTTATATTATCTACTGTGATGTGTTGGTGGATTAATTTTATTAACAAGTCTAAGAGCAATATATGAATTATTTATATGCTGTCTATATGTGCATAGTTTAACTACGAAGTTATCCTCGTATGCTTTGTAAGCAGGAAAATGACATTGATAATGATTTTTCGCAAGAAATACGAGAGAAGTTCCCATCTGTAATAACAGATAAACTGGGAGTATGTAAGCAATATGTGCATGCTTTGGTACTGACGGACAACACCCCGGTTAGGTGCCATCCCTATAGTGTAGGTCCAGCTAAGAGACAAGCTTTAAAGAAATGATAGACCACTTGCTTGATGAGGATGTTATTAGGTGTTCTACTATTAGTTATGCGAGTACGGCGTTTCTAGTAAACAAAAAATAGCCTGGTAAATTTCGGCTAGTGATAGATTACCGACGTATCAATAAAAAAATTTAACTAGATCCACACCTTTACCTAAAGTAACCCATGTTTTTTAGTCATTTGGGAGTATAGGTAATTTACAGAGTTAGATCTAAATCAGGCCTTTCACCAAATTTTGTTGCACCAGGATGCACGAAAATTTCTTGCATTTGTTACTCCTTGGGGAGTTCTTGAATGGTACAGAGTCCCTTTTGGTGTTTCGTTTGGGGCCCAGGCACTTTCTCGTGCTTTAGAGACTATCTTGTTGCCATACAAAGCTGAATTCGTTATCAACTATCTGGATGATATTGTCATCTACAATAAGACTAAGGAGTTGCACCGGGAACATGTCACGTTAGTCCTACAGAAGCTTTTGGAAGTGGGATTGACCGTGAATCCAGAGAAAATCAGCTGATGTAGCCGGCATGTGAGGCTGTTGGTATTTATTCTGAGTGATGGACAATTGCTGTTAGACTCTGATAGTATTAACTGTGTGCTTTCCTCTCCTCGTCCGCAGAACTTACATGGTATAAGGGGTTTTTTTGGGCATGATAGGCTACTATGCCAGATTTATTCCATCTGTTGCTGAATTGGCCGGACCCCTTAATCTTTTAAAACATAAGGGCCAGGAGTTTTTGTGGGGAGACGAGCAAGAGGCGGCTTTGGTGAAAATAAAAACTTGTTTGATCTCTCCACCAGTGTTGAGATTGGCTGGTTTTGACCGTAAGTTTGTATTGCATGTAGATGCAAGCTCCCTGGCGTTAGGCGCCGTTTTGTACAATAGTATGAAGATGGTGTTTTCCCCATTGCTTATGCTAATCGGCTATTAACATCCGCCGAAAGAAAGTACTCGGCCTATGAAAACGAAGCTCTTGCATGTGTGTTTGGGGTTGAGAAATTTTCCGATTATCTAGAGTGTACTCGTTTTAATCTGTGCACAGACTATCAAGACTTAACGTGGCTTTGGAATCCCAAGAAACCTTTGGGTAAACTAGGCCGTTGGATCGAAAGCCTTGATAATTTTTTAATTTCATATAATTCATGAAAAGGGAAAATATAATTGCGTAGCGGATAGTTTGTCTATAATGTTTGACCCTGACGAGTTTGTGTGTGATGGAGAAATTCAGGAGCAGGTAAATGTTCTGAAGCAAGTTCCGGCCGCTTATTATGAACATTAAGGTTTGGCAGCAAAAGGATGATGAATGTGCGGAGTTGTGGAATAAAATCCAGCTAGGTGAACTCACTGGCTTTATTGTGAAAATTGGGATTATTGGCAAAGCTTCACGTAAGGGCGTTTTCAAGACCTGTGTACCCAAGGCAGTGAGGCCAATGGTGTTTGATTATTTCCATAACTCTTATTTGGGAGGTCATCAGGTGCAAGAACGCACTTTGCAGCGTATTGAACGACATTTTGTTTTGGCCAGAAATGCAATCAGAAATTAAAGATTGGGTGAAACAGTGTACTTTGTACCAGCAGGTAGAGGCCCCCAATAGTAGAGCCCAAGGACAGTTTAGTAGTTCACCACCTAGTTTTGTCTGGGAAAGAGTCTATATGAATGTGTTTGGCCTTCTCCCTAGTTCTAAGAAGGGTTTTAATTATTTATGGGTTCTGGTTGATGGATTTTCAAAGTTTGTTTTGTTATTCCCAATGAGAGACCAGAAGACCACTACTATTTGTAAGATCTTGCAGGAACAAGTATTGTGTTATTTTGGTTCACCCACCCATGTTGTTACTGATAATGCGAGAAACTTTACTTCCACAGAGTTATTAAATATAGCCTTTTCTTGGGGAGTTTGTTTGGTCCATACAACCCCTTATCGCCCTCGAGCTAATATGGCAGAGTAGTATAATCGTACCATTAAGGCTGCACTTGCTGCCTTTCATCATGATGTTCACACAGATTGGGATAAAGAGCTCCATGTCATAATGTTGACCTTGAATTCTTGTGTAAATGCTGCTACAGGTTTGACGCCATGAAGAAGTGTTCTTTGGTCGGAGGTTATTGTAACCTCTTCTTAATGCCTGGGGCTTACATTTTGATGTAGATGTAGGGGAGCACAATGAATTATAGGAGGATGCTACCAACCATATCAAGGAATACTATCGCCATATGCGTAGGGCGCAGGACGAGTAATATGATCCTGTTTCTTACAAGGTTGGTGATTTAGTTCTTGTAAAGACGCATAATTTATCTAGAAAGGTTGATTCATTCTCAGCAAAATTATGCCTTCAGTACGATGACCCATATTGCATTGTTAATTTTCTTACCCCAGCGTCGGTATTGTTGCAGGACCCAGCAACGCAAAAGTTTTTAAAAAACCATGTCTCTAATATTAAGATTTTTCATCGGCCATTGGAAGATCGGCCAACCCCCGCGCCCTGAAGAAGAGCACTGTGACCACTAGAGGAGAGTTCACACTGTATGGTAATGTATTTTGGTAGTAAGGTAGTACAAATATTGTTAAAATTTCCTTTATGTAAGGTGTTCGCAAAATATATATGTATTATTTTTAACTAGCTCCTAAAGGAGTAAAGCTACAAGCAATAGTGATTTTTATGGATTAGTAGGTAAAGGATATCCACCTCACATATATATTTTTACGGTGAAGAAACACAAGATGGCGTTATTAGAAGTTTCGGTAGGTTAGTTTAGGCGGACATCTCCTCCTTAGTCCTTTTCCGTTTTCCGTATTCCTTTCCACCCTACCAGAGTAACTTGAGTTCAAGAGCAGAAGATACAGGGGAGGACCTGGCCACTCCTTCATCGTCATCGGCTCTTTTATACTGTGGGCCTCATCCATCAGCTTCTTTGAGTTTGGAGAAGAGACCCCCTGCAGCTCGCTTCCAGTGTGTGGGAGGACTGAAGCCCTGCTTCAAGTGTGACATGCGTGTCAATTAGCAAACTCAAGCAATGTTATGCGAATACTCCTGTCCTGCCTGAACGATTTATCGTTCGTCCCGCCACCTGGTGAAGTGTGTGATGCCTACAGTTTTCTGGAGTACGATTCAATGCTGCTATTATGGAGTTGGTGTGTTTACAGAACTACATGATGTTAATGAACTTGGTTATTAAGTCTGCTTGGTTATTTACCACGTGTGTATTTGATATCCCAGATTCATAAACTGGTATTTTGTTTGAAGAGGGTTTACTGTTTGACGAGGCTATATTTTTGCTGCAGAAAAAAAGTACTTCGTTTTTCTTCGCCCCCGCTCCCCCCGGGGTGGCGATGTCTGAACACTTCCAAGCGCTGAGCCTTACTGAAGAGAGGCGCGCTGCGCTCCTGGTGCGGCCGAGCGCTGTCTGGTGGCTACTACTGGTAGCGAGTTCTGCCTCGCACACTCTGGCACCTTCCATACGCCTCCCCACTATTCCCACCGCCTCCTTAACCATCCCGAGCCACGTTTTCGCGTATAAATGTTCGTCGCCAGCCCGATAAAGTGTGCAGTGTCCCTCATCGAGTTGCGCGGGCTTTAGCATGCTAGACGCGTTTTCACGTAATATGAGTACTATTCAAGTTAAGTATTGCAATTAAAGTCGTTGTTGTAACGCTGGTGGTAGAGTTTCATTTTTTGTACTATTTTTAAAGCGATTTTTGTGTATTTGGATTTTTGTAGAGAAGTGTTTATTGACTGTTTTGCTTGTGTGAGTTTTTTATATGGTATTTTTATGGGAATTTTTGTAAGAGGTGGATTCTTCCCTTTTTTGGCGTGCTGTAGGAATGGTCTCCAGGACTACGATTTGCCAAAATAAATTTATTGCCAAGGTGTTTAATAGGTATTTTATGGCGCGCCTTCAGGCTCATGGTTTGTTGTAATAAGGGTTTTTGGCTCCTTGCCAATGGTATTCTTGAAATTAGTATTCCATGTTGTACTTTTTAGTGAATCATCAGGCGTACTTTACTTTTAAAGTTGTAATGGTGATTGCTTTACTCAGGGAGTCATTTTAACTATTTTAATGGGATTTCACAAGTGTTTATTCAGGTTGAGGTATTTCTTAGGATATATTATTATTGTTATTTTTCTCTTTTTTCCAGTGCATGTGTGTTTTTTTCCCCTAGTTCACCGATTGGTAGCAAGCAACATAAATTTACAGATGCTATTTATATTCAAGTTGCAAAGTTGTTGTTCTTGGTCATAATGTATAGATGGGCTTCAATATATTTGTATTGATTTTATAATTTGTGTGTCCATGATTTCTTGATTTTTTTTAATGGTGTGCATCCTTCTCCTTGCCTTCCTTTAGCCCTGTTACGCCCTAAATGGGCGTAACAACTAAATAAACAGCGACTGATAGTCACACTAAAATCGGTTCATCCAGGCTTTGTATTCCACAATTTTTACACCTTGTGTAAAAATTGAGATTCACTATAAGCTGCACATTTGCGATTGAAAATTTTATACTTACCGGCATCTTACGTACCTATTTTCATACCACAAACGTTAAATTATCACTATCCCAGTCAAATACTACAAAAGCATTTCCTCGTTAAGCCACGTAGCCAGTAGGAAAATGAAAACTGTTTTTCTGCACCTATGATATTTTCGCTTAGGTAGCGTATATAGGTGTCTGTAGTGATTTTATTCTTTAAATTGACATTATTAACATTTATCTGAAAATGGACCCAATATGCCTATAAGCTAGTTAGTATATAAATAAAATTAACATTTAATTCTTTGACAACATATGAAATATTATTAAAAGTTTTTGGTGTACTTCAAGAATGTGTCATATAAAATATGTTGATGGAATGGGAAACAAAAAGACATTCATTCCATGCAACAATTTACGTACAAATGTGGTCGTCATAAACTGGTTGATGCCATATTATCTCACTGGATTTCAGAGCAATACCAATGTATTGAACTTCACAATTAATCAGAAACAAGCCTAAGAGAAGTTGACGGGCTACACACTGCATTAGTTTATGCACCTGGTGATGGAGGCGGAATTCACGTATGACGCTTTATGTCCAGCAGACATGCCCAAATACATCCTCACATTGTTAATACATGACGATGGAAAAGGACGTGTTTACAGGCCAACAAAGCTTAGTCCATTCTTGATGGTCCTTAGTTAAACATTCACCTCCCAGCTAGAGTGAGGGCTGTCACCACTTACTTTATAAAAGATTTAGAAAACTAATCTCTTCTTAAGACCTTCAAACGGATGTCATGCGTTTGTAACAGATATGTTGGTATTTATTGTATTACTTATAGCATATACATGATCTTTCACTCACCATAAGATACAGCCATGGCATACAGTCTCCAGCACATGCGTAGTTTTATGCATCTCTACTGGCTTTGACCAGTCGAAACTGCTTCAATTTAATCTATTTTGTGCATCGCCATTACAGATACCAACGTTTCCTTCAGTAACATATTAATTTCTTGAAATCAGTGTGCTAGATGCAGAAATTAATACTCAGTCAACATTTACTATTCCCAAACAATTTACGTTTTCAACTGTTTTGTTAATTTTCATAGCAAAATAATTATATAATTTTAAGGCCAAGAAATATTCTCGACATTAAAGTGAAAATAATCAAACAATAAAATAATTCGTTTTAACAGGTATTTCTATATTTACTAAACATTGCAGATGCCAAAGCTATACAGACTAAATATTTTTCAATTTTAATTTTGTTTACTATCGTGTTTTGTTAATGATACAAATTTTCCAGTATCATAAAAACAAATTTTTGTGGAAAGCGAATATATTTAACATCACCTTTAATCAATCAGTCGACAAAATTGTTTATTCCAATGTTAAAAAGTCAGTCAAATGTATACGGGAAATTATGTTTATATAATTGTGTATGGTAAGGTGACTAGTGTAAGTGAGAGATAATTCATTAAGGTGATGGATTGTGCATGATTATGTGGAAGTTTAAATCTATTCCGCTGTGGCGTTTATAAAATATTACACTGAAAGATATGGCCGTAGAAATATTTGCCAGTACTATGAGAGAAACCAACCACAACTGGCAACCGATATTATCTCAATTTAGATTCCTTTCAGAAGTGTTCACTTTGTCAATTCGAAAATTATAATGTTTGATATAGTTTTAAAAAAACCATTAGTAACATCACTGACGATGTTTTTGTAACGCATAGAAATAAAAAGTAAAGGTACTAGAAATCACGTGTCATGCTATCACTTCAGATATTTTTCCCAGCAGAGAGCAAAAAAGAAAAATGAATAAATGTGGTGCCGTTGAGGGGCGCGTGACAAGTAAGAAAGATAACAAAGCTGACGATACTGTAACCAACAATGAAGTGGCAAAATGCAGCACCTGATGTAGGTGGTTCGCAGTAAAGTGAGTCAATGAGGTGTCGTTGAGGGGCGCATGACAAGTAAGAAAGATAACAAAGCTGACGATACTGTAACCAACAATGAAGTGGCAAAATGCAGCACCTGATGTAGGTGGTTCGCAGTAAAGTGAGTCAATGAGGTGTCGTTGAGGGGCGCATGACAAGTAAGAAAGATAACAAGGCTGACGATACTGTAACCAACAATAAAGTGGCAAAATGCAGCACCTGATGTAGGTGGTTCGCAGTAAAGTGAGTCAATGAGGTGTCGTTGAGAGGCGCATGACAAGTAAGAAAGATAACAAAGCTGACGATACTGTAACCAACAATGAAGTGGCAAAATGCAGCACCTGATGTAGGTGGTTCGCAGTAAAGTGAGTCAATGAGGTGTCGTTGAGAGGCGCATGACAAGTAAGAAAGATAACAAAGCTGACGATACTGTAGCCAACAATGAAGTGGCAAAATGCAGCACCTGATATAGGTGGTTCGCAGTAAAGTGAGCACTTTTCAGGCACTAGTTACTTATTCATTTCAGTCATTTTTTATCAGTTAATCACCTCTTTAAGTAAATGTTGCCATGTAAGTAATAAATACAGTATGTATACTCCACCGCATTCGGAAGTTAACGTCCACGGCTAAAATAAAATGATTTTACTTGCTATAATTCTAAATGAGAGGGCTTTCAAAAGTGCTCACTTTACCGTGAACAGACTATAACATCTCTTACCTCTGCAGACGGGGAATGAGGCAGAATGTTGTGACAGGAATATAAAGTGTCACACGATGTAGCGACTTCCATCTTAGCAGATTTTAGAGTCTGCATTGTAGTGTTAGCTATGATGCCGCTCCATTAAAAGAGGAACTTAAACACGCGGAGGAAATAAATTTATCGAGGATAGATAGTCAAGAAAATTTACGAGGCAGTTCCTGTCGACGCCAGAAACTGGTTGCCTCGGACTCACCCTATCTGCCAATTACATCTTGCAGTGTCATATTTTGCTCCTCGCTTCCAGCTCCCTGCCAGAAACATTTCAAGCGGTTTCACATTTAGTGAGTTGGAAAATGGCTACTGGAAACCAGTAGTAAAGATTTTCTACATTGAATTATTAATTCACGAATCACAATGTCAGCTGTACACACAACTTCCTGTCAGAAAAGAAAGCAGAAATTTTCTAAAAGGTATAAAAAAAATCCTCCCCTCTCCAAAACAGAATTTTCTAGCAGAAGGAAATGTAGCTATTTTCCTAATGTAGATGCTGAATATTCATGAAAATTTCGCTGGCGCAAAGTCAGTTTCATGTCAAATAATGCAGAATTTTATTTGAAATTGAATAATGTAAATCTTTCTTGAGGAAGTTGATGCTTAGCGCACGTAGTAAAGTTTATTCACCGTTGAATTACAATGGTTCCACATAGTTTGCTTATAAACTTTCATTAGTAATAAATAAAAAAAATATTTTACTATCCTATTTTCAGAATTATCGTGGAATTAAAAAAAAATTCTTTAACCTGTCATAAAATATTTGTTGTATCTGGAAATATCTACAAATCAAAACGCAAACACTATTGATCGCGCAATCCAATGTTGTAATACAAGTTTCATGTTACCTACGGTATAGTGTTGGTGTATTTACTTGAATAACAAATCTAAGAGCGATAGATGAATAATATTCTCTATATATGTTCATAGTGTAACTCATTGTTATCTGCATAATGATACAGTGACTGATAGTCTCACTAAAATCAGTTCATCGAGGTTTTGTAATCCTCAATTTCTACACACTGTATTTACCGTGGCGGAAAATATCGCAACAACACAGGGTAAGATTATTTGTTAGTTATATGATATTTTACAATCCAATTGTAATGTTCAAACTTGGGCAGGCGCAAAGAACTGTGAAAATTGTTTTGATTCTTCAAGAAGCATCTTTTCCATGTCTTGAAACAGAGCTGGTTGGATAGGCGGGGAGCCATTACGAGCTCGTAACGTCACGAAAAACGATTTTATTTGACAAACTGCGTAGCATTCACACCACCTGAGTCGTGTGACTGGCGGGAAACAGGCCTGACAGGTAGGACGTCGTGTGGCATGACAGCGATCTGGCCCCATTTGACGGCGAAGTCTACTATTACAGTGGGGAACAGAAGAAAAGTACAAAACACTGATTCCTCTCACACTTCTTCCAGACTTGAGACTGGCAAAGAAGATTAGATACTTCATTCCATATCGTCTAAACTTCTTGGGCGTTGTTAAAATCAGTGGTTATTTCCTTGCCTATCTTTTATTACCTTTATAAAATAACTTGTTTTTATTCACGATTTATTACAACATATATAGCATGTGTAAATTTTCGGTTCAACACAAAAAGAATCAAAGTACTTCGTTTTTTCCCCTTATTAATTTCTGTGCATAATCTAAAGGCTTTGAAATTGTTGGAGCAAACATAATCAATATTTTGTTTGTTTAACTATGTGGTTATTTGTACGCACTTAACACTCTCGGAACTCCTTTTGGTAGCACTTGCAGATCACACAATACAGCAAATTTCTTTTTGTAAACAGAGGAGGGTTGAATGAGTACCAGATGATAGAGTAAAAATCAAATGCAAAATATATTGTTTTAAAACACACCAAATTTATTTTTTTCAGGCCACTCGTTTCCCTTTCCCAGGCAAGGAAATATTCACTATAGATGTTCGTCTTAATTAATGAACGTCTTCTTTCTGGTATAGATGAGAATCTGGCGTGAGGCTTTCTCGTCCAGGAAACAGTCACAAGTGTCCTATCTGTTTTCAAATGCAATAAAGTACACATTAGACCGTATACTGGCCGAATAACCTAGGTTCAGATATGACGATGCCAAACCGGAACTGCATGCCTGGACAAGATACAGGGAACACGCCATCTTCTTCTCCACATCATTCTCCATGTGCTTTAGTGACAAAGTACGTTTACTTGTTACTCAGATACTTATAACCTGTTATAGCGATGTACACTGCACTCATTTCAACAAAATACATACTCTATCCTTTTTCATAGATGTATCTTTCAAAAATGAATTTTTAAGAATTTTTTTTAAAAATATTTTCTTTATCTACGATAACATTATAAAATGACACGGTTTTTTTTTGTTAAAATCACTAATATTTCATACGTTTTGCTAGATAGTATTCTATATAATAAAGAAAAAGTTTACTATTTAATGGCGGAAAAAATAAAAATTCCAATAAATATACTTTTTCACTGAGCAAATATTTAATTTAAAGCATAGTTATAACAAAGGCGTGCCATTTTTAGTGTTAAAACTTTAAACACTTTTAGAATAGATGCACATATTTGCGGTTTTGTACAAAATTGTTCTTTTGAAATACCAAATTATCAATTTAATAAAGCATTGGAAACTCTGAACGATTGTTTGATTGAAACTTGACCTTCATTTTATTTTTAATTTGATGTTTGAAAACGAACGAGTTAGTAGAGTTACAGTGTTTATATATATATATATATATATATATATATATATATATATATATATATATATATATATATATATATAGTTTGTAATGAACGAAATGTTATTTTTAATATATTATGTATTGTGATGCTTACATTTAATTTAAGCTGAGATTCACATTGGCAATGTATAAGATTCACATTTGCAATAGAAAATTTTTAACTTGCCGGCATCTTACATGCGTAACTCCAAATCACAAACATTGAATACTGGAATAATCCAATTCTGATTATCCCAGTCAAATACTACAGCATCTTCTCACGTAGGAGCGTAGCCAGTAGGAGAATGAAAACTGTTATTGTGCACGTACGATATTGAAGTTTAAGTAGCGAATATCGGTGTCAGTAATGATTTTATCCTTTTAATTGATATCGTATACAGTTATCTGAAAATGCAAGCCAATATCTCTTTAAGCTTGTTAGAATCTAAATAAATTAACTTTTAATTCTTTGACAATAAATAAAATATGATTGAAAGTTTTGGTAAACTTGAAGTAAATGACTTATTGAACATACTAATGGAATTGGGGGGGGGGGGGGGAAAGACATTCATTCCATGCAACAATTTACGCACTAATGTGGTGGTCGAGAACTGATTAATGTCAGATTACCTCACTGGATTCCAGAGTAATAATAATGTAATGAACTACACAATTATTAAGAAACGAGCCTAAGAGAAGTTGGCCGGCCACACAATACATTAGTTTATACACAGAAGTGTTCGATAAGGATTCTCTCATCTGATGTGGAAATATCTCCATGCTGATGGAGGCGGAATTCACGTGTTATGCTTTATGTCCAGCCCACCTGTCCAAATACATCCTGACATTGTTAACACATCACGATGGAAGAGGACGTGTTTATAGGCCAAATATTCTAAGTTCAGTCTTCATGCTCCTTAGTTAAACATTCACCTCCCAGCTAGAAATATGGCTGTCACCACTCAAGTAGTATTCAGTAGGAGAACACGAGCGCAGCACAATTAATCATGGAAAAATCAAGCAAATTAAAGCCAAAATCAAGTTAATTTCTCGTTTTCAAGCAACTTCTATTACCCAATTTGACGTCACTTTTTCGATTCTCAAAAACAAGCAAATTTAAGACAAAATCAAGGAAATTTAAGCCAAAATCAAGCAAATTTGAACTAAAAACAAGGAAATTTACCTTTTTGTTCAAAATCCCTGTGTAGAGTTTTGCCAGATAGTTAGTTTGCAATTTTAAGCCAAAATCATAATGTTCAAGCAACTTTTTCATGTTTTCTAGAAACACCAATTTGGCAAATTTAAGCCAAAATGAAATTGAAAATAGTTAAGGCAAATCTGCAAGAAAAAATCAAGTAAATTAAATTCAACATCAACAAAACTAATCTGAAATCAAGCTACCGAAATAAAGTATTACAATAGCGACACTATTAAATTAATGGAAAAAATTTCAAGAAATTCAATGAAAAATTGTACGATTTATACATTTAAGTGACAAAAAGAAAAATCTAATTTAAGTTTAACATAATTACTTTTTATTAGATAAAACAATTCAACTATACATCTAAAAATATTGTAAAAGTTTTAAAAGTTCAAACAACTGAACTGTATGTCTGAAAATTTATATTAAACTATCAAAACGTTTTGTTGTTTCCATGAAATCGTTTATTTCCTCCAATTATTAATTTAAAAAATTTGTATATCTTCAGTAACAATTCCTTTCAAAAAATTATAAGTTCAATTCCTTTGGCTAATTAGAACAACATTAAAAATTGTTCCTGCGTCAATAGCATTCTGCCCTTCCCTTGTATTGGAAACACTTTAATTAAATAACTTGGTTCAGTGGTCAGAGTAGAGTTAGAAAGGGGAGGCGTTACACTGATGGAACCACGGTTTTATTCCCACCTCTTTGCATCCAAGATCCACCTGTTCACCGATCACTTCATCATCGTCTCCATACAAATTCTTAAAAATTTTTTTCAGCTGTGCGATACCAAGTGGAACTCTATTCCTGTAACTGCCAGGTTCTCTCCACTTGTATCGAGTGTGTTTTTTCGGGGAGTTCCTGTATCTCTTGCCCTTTTGGCATTTAGAAATTTTAATTTCACGCACATGTGCGCGGCGCCAAATATCAGCCTCCACACTTTCTCGCTCACGTGTCGCGCCCGGCACGCTATTTATATTGTCTGGTGCCGGTCCTAATTAGGACGAACCACAACAATCTGATGACAGCTCATACCACTGCAGATGGGGAATGAGGCAGAACAGTGTGAGAGGAATATAAAGATGTTTTACACGATGTTGTAAAATCCTACTTACCAGAGTTCGCAGTCTGCATTGTACTCATGACTATGATGGCGCTCCATCAAATTTGGACCAAAAGCACACACCAAGGAGATAAACGTAGTGAAGATAGATAATCAAGAAAATTTACTACGCACTTCTGTCAATGCCAGAAACTGGTTGCCTCGGATTTACCCTATGTTCCAATTACAACTTGCAGTGTCATATATTACTCCTCGTTTCCAGCTCCCTGCCAGAAACATTCCTCGTGGTTTCACACTTAGTGAGTTGGAAAATGGCAACTGGAAACTGGTTCTAAATATTTTCCCCATTAAATTGTTAATTCATAAATCACAACATCAGCTGTACACGCAAATTCCTCTCAGAAAAGAAAACAGGAAACTACAAACAGATCTAACAAATCCTTCCGTTTCCCAAATTGAATTTTTTAGTAGAAGTAAATGTAGCGATTTTCCAAATGTTGATGCTGATTATTCATGAAAATGTTTTTAGTGCAAAGTAAGGAATATGAATCTTGCTTGAGGAAGGTAATGCTTAGCATACATAAGTTTATTCACTGAACTATGACACTGGTTCCACATAACTTGCTTACAAACTGTCATTAGTAATAAATACATTAATTATTTTATTGTCTTTTACATAACTACTGTGGAATTAAAAAAATCGTATGTTAATAGTGTTCAAACTATTATATTACCAGTTTTAAAATATTCGTTATTTCAAGAAATATCTAGAAATTAAAACACAAACACTTTAGATCATGCAATTCAAGGCTGTAACAAAAGTTTTTTTATTATCTGCGTTATAGTGATGATTTATCCACTTGAATAACATACCTAAGATCAATATATGAATAATAAATTGTATATATGTTTATAGTTTAAATCGTCCAGGTTATGTAATCCTCATTCTCTACACCGTATCACTACCGTGGCAAAAAATATCGCAACAGCACAAGGTGAGATTATTCGTTAACTATTTCATATTGTCCCATCCAATTGTAATGTTCAAAATTGCATAGGTGCAAAGCACAGACAGTAGTCTTTTGATTCTTCAAGCAGCATCTCTTCCATGTCTTGAAACAGAGCTGGTTGGATAGGCGGGGAACCATTAGGAGCTCGCGATGTCACGCAAAATTGGCGAAATTAAAAAAAAACTCACAAATCCTGCCGAAGAAACTTTTTTTCCCTCGTCATTAAGAAATACGTTCCAAATGTCTTTAACACACAATAAATTCAATTAAAAAACATATTCCGTTTTCCACCAAACTTTATTCCCGTTTCCAGCAAACATATATCTAATAAATGATTAATTTTCATACCAACACAGCTATAAGACATATTTTTTTTAAGTAATAACAAACACAAATCTTTGTTGAAGTTTTAACTATTACAATGTAAACAAATACTCAAGTTAAACTTTATTTCCAAACATTTAAATCATACATTAAACCAACTTGTTCGAAATATTTTTAGATTTTATGTCCATATTTGTACGTGTAGTTTTCCCATTTCTGAATATGTAACATAAAATGCGTAAATATTTACAAATTGTAGTCCCTAGAAAATAAATATGGACGTGATATTACTGAAATAACACGTACCCAGTCTTAAATGACTTCTAGCGAATCTTAAATCTGTTAAATTTCAACTGATTTTTCTAACAAGTCCAAATTTAAGCAAATTTAGAGGAAACCTGCAGCCATTTTCAATCCATTTTACTATATAAGGATGGATAATTATTGTTTCTCAGTGTTAACTTGGCATCTGCTAAGATCACTTCGTGTGTGCATGCGTGCATGTGCATAGCATTAGTACTAGTGAGACTTAGGGTGTTTACTACGACGCCAGACGTCTACTACAACTCCAGGCATCCACTACAACAACAGGCGTCCACTACAACAACAAGCGTTGACTATAACGGCAAGGCATCCATCACATCTACTACAGTTCCAGATGTACACTGAAATTACAGGCTTCTACTACAACCTCACTACATTTACAACAACCTCACTACACATCATCTAGATCTACAAGGGATTTCATATCTGCATCATCTCGCAACAGGTACAATGCACCAAGGTCACTGCTGTGACAATTGTGACTCTGAAAGTGCTGAAATGTTCAATGCGATTTTAGCTTATGGGAAGGCGAAAACATTATTGAGTTTTAACTGCTGTCAACTGCTAGTGCTGCCCAAAGAATTTATAACTTATTTTGCCGCCCACGAAATAAAACTAGTATATCCATTCCTGGCTGAACATTTACAAGCTGATGAGGATTTTGTATCCTATTTGCCATGTGATGACTGTCCTTATGGCATGTCTGCCTTAGCTAATGATGGAAACTTGCAACATATGCGGAGGGATTGTATATCGTGAAGGCTGGAACAGCTACTTAAACTAGAATCATTCCAGATGTTGTAATGGACGATTCAGGAGTCGATGAAGTAGATTCCGAAGCGAGCACTGTCACCTTATAAAATGTATATGACAGAGAGAGAGAGAGAGAGAGAGAGAGAGAGAGAGAGAGAGAGAGAGAGACTTTTTGTAAATAGTGTATAAAGAAATAACGTAAATATGATGTGCTACGCTCAGGGTTGCGAAAACTACCAAAACCAACTCCTTTGTAATTAGGTAGCTTGCTATTTCTTATGCAACCTATGTTAATGACTCTAAAGTATTATGCTTTAAGTCTCCCAGACCTCGGTACAGTTTAAAACCTGAAGTTATAATGATGTTCCGGGAACAAACTTACGAGATATGTAACCTGAAATGGGAGTCTGGTGACATGGCTTATGAAAAATGTTTTCAATATTTAAATGATGTGCTACTCGAAGACTATCCCATATACGTGCTTGGAAAAATGGAGAACGAAATTTTAAAAGTTTATCCAATGCAGAAGTAATAAATATCAGAAGATAGCACGACTGCTCGAGTTTTAATTCAATTGTCAAATACTATAATACTAATCAGTGTGAGGAAAAAACATTCTGCTCACAATGTAAAAGCGAAACTTTAGAAGAATATTTGTACCAACATCGTACCTATGTGTAGAGATACTAATTTTATAAAAAATGGTTTGTTCCAGGTAGCGTAAGATTTCGAAAAAAAAAAAAAAAAATTGATGAATTCGACCCAGAGAAGACATATTCCAGTATTTTTCGAGGCCACAAGAAAGTATGATTCCAGTCTCTAGGCAACATATACTTTCAAACACAGAATTGTAACGGAGATGAACATTGGAATTTTGCAAAAAGTTTCGGAGAAAGCATGTATACAGAACAAGTGTTGTGTGATGAAGACTGTCGTGTTCTTAATACGCAGCCTGACAGCGAACTGCCCCGTTCTTCTTGAAACCTATGTTTTAAAAATCGCAGTGCAGAAATAACCAAAAAACAATGTTTTCCTCAAATAAAATATAAATTGATTAGAGAATTTTATGACAACCCCACCTTATGGACTGAAACATGTAATAATAAGGAACACACAGCGCAAATACTAGACAGTAGCGCACTTCTAAGATCACCATGTGGAATGTGGGACTGTGAGATTTGGAACAGCATTGTTTGTGTTTGTAAATTCGATTTAACAAAGTTGTTGTTGAAGAACCAATTTTACCACAAAATGGAAGGACATGTTACTATATAAAGATAGAGAGAATCGTACACCGGATCTTCAGTTACGATGGAGAAGTTCGTTTCATCACTTCCTTATGCCAGTGTTACTCCAGGATTCAGGCGAGTGTGGTTTAGAATTGAAGGTGAAGATAGTCCACTACAGATACAGATGTGCAACGAAGATGAACATTGGCGTTTCTCGTTATTCAGTCCAACAAAAACTTTAAAAGTTTTCGATGTATGTTATGGGCGAAATTATTGTCCTTTATATAATTTATGTCTGGCAGTAAATTACCTTGTAAAGAAGGTAAACTAGAATTTGAAGCTCAGAGTGCTTTCATCACCAAACGCAAGTCCTACAAGAAAATCAAATACATTATGATAAACTAGTGTAGTTGCTGTTCTCATACTACAGTTTGGACAGAACAATGCAGCAACAAGCGACATTATACGTACATCGGTGACGAAGGATTAACTTCTCCCTGTGGTATGTGGCAATGCAACATTTTTTAAAACAATAACCTCTAATCTGGCAGACTATATAAAAGAGAGTATTAAGTTTTAAATAGTCAGTCATGGCTGGAATCTTCGATCCTACAGACGTATACCAGGTCCTGCAAATTGGATACAGAAGAGTTTTCTTTAAAGAGTATGACGGTATTCTACAAGTTTATGTCTGAAACGATATAGAACATGGTGCTACACTTTCGACAACAGTCTCGTCATTCGCTCTGGTGAAGGAATAGCATGCAACGATTGTGCTGTAAGATATCTTCACCCCGGCAGTGGCTTGCCAACAACATTAGAAGATTTGATGATTTCCAGTCTTACCAAGGAAATAGAAGAGGAAAGGGGAAACAGAGTAATCGCCTACCAGCTCACCAGACCTCACCAGGGAACCATCATTCGTTGGAAGGAGACCTGAGACAGGGACGTCCACAACTTTATTTTCTAACAAGGAGGATTAGTTTTATCGTCCATGTGTAATTTGTATGCGTGTGAAGTGACTAATTCAGAATAATGTTCTTGCCGATTTACAAATATGCGTTTATTACTAAAGGTTTGTATTCTGTAACTTATAGCATAGCATATTCACATTTTGTTGTTAAGGAAATATGTGAGTCAGACATTAATTTCAAATGTACGTATTTGTCTCGAGCTTTGACAGCACATAGTAAACCAACTAGTTATGATGGCACTTTATCTAATTGCAACAGTTCTGAATGTCTTGTAAACCAGTACAGACCACATATAGTAGATCATAGAAGTAAGCTTAAAGGCTAACGCATTGAAACATCATATTGTGAGAAAGGAATATTTTTGAAAAATCTTGTTTATAATACAGACACTGTTTTTCCCTATCAGTATTTCAAAGAATGTGATAATAATCTTCCTACTTTATATCATTACAGCAAAAACAAGTTTGGTTACACATCTCATACTGGGCATGATTCATCAAAATGTTACGTACATCGAGCATTAAAATTAGCAAAAATAATATTTACCCCTAAAACACGTTTCATCTTGCAAATTTAGAAAATGAATTTATCAATATACATACATTGTTCCTTGCTAAATATTTTCAGTCGAGTTTTGGATGTCATTGTAGCAACATGATGTATTTCCATCCTGCAAATCATTACGTCAGTGTTAAACAAGGAAAGTCCAATATAACTTACGCCCTATGGCGCAACATACTTTTACAAGAATTTACAGAAACTTGTGATAATATTTTTTTCATTTTAAAGTAATTTATTTTCATATAGGAGACGAAAAGTGTCAGAAACTCATAAAGTGCAGTGACAGTAAGAAATGTCCAGTGTTTTATATGACTGCAAACACACTTCTTCCATCTAGTATTGAAGACGTGTACTCTCATTATGTTGAATAGTATCCCAATTTGGTTGAAAGCATTGTTTTACATGCCCCTACTTGTAAAGACGTGTGTGTGCAAACAGATAGGTTAAAACCACGGCGTAAGAAACTCTCCCTCCTTGAAGCAGAGGTCAAGAAGGGGTTCTGGATCCAATATAGATAAAATGCATGAAAACTTTGTTCACGGAAGTTGCTAATACTTTATAAAAAAATGTTTGCTTTTAAAGAAAAATGCAGTGTATATTCAATCAACTTGAGAGTTTCAATGTTTTGTGTTACTCTGTAGTTATTTTGGAGCAAGGTGTATTTGTCCAACATAAATTTTTGGATCTTCATTTTTTTTTTTTATAATTGTGTAATTTGTGTGACATTCTGTATTAGTTAGTGTTGTATATACATATTTGAATCATTCTGTACTTGTTTGATGTTATGTTTTGGGACAACCTGTGGTTACTTCTGTATGTTTTTGAATAAACAATGCAGCTTCAGTTTTAAAATAATTTTTTTAAACATTGTATATTTCGTTTTGTCGAAATAATAAAAATGTGTCTGTATATGTTTTGAGAATAAATGTATGTTTTAAAATAAATTTTTACGTTTATTTAACCTGTTCCTTATTAAAAGTGAAATTATTTTCCTGAGAAAAATATTGATAAAAACATGTCTTAAAAGAGACATTAGAGAAAGAGAGAGAGAGAGAGAGAGAGAGAGAGAGTGAGAGAGAGAGAGAGAGAGAGAGAGAGAGGGGGAGAAAAGTATGTTGAAATAACATGAAATAGTGTTGTAAAAAAAATCATATAAGAAACAAACCATTAGTTCATCAAAAATCACTATTCAACTAAAGATATATTTGAATCTGACAAAGATGTCTGCTGGAAAAACTTAATACATGAAATAAGTTCTTAGATGTCGCCTACCTCCGTAGAGTAATCAGTTTATGCAAGGAGGCTCTGGGTTCAAATCCCGGATAAGGCATGGTTTATATATATATATATATGTTGCGTGTGTGTGTGTGTGTGTGCATAGTTTCCGGGTTCGATTCCCAGGTAAGTCATGGTTGATATAAGATGGGTTTGAGTACCTGTTAGATCATGTACGAATGAAATCTAGTGTCTGACTTTCAGTGACGGGTAGGTATGATTGTAATACAAAGATTCTGGGTTCGAGTCCCGTGTTAGGTATGTTTGTAACTTTGTAAAAGGAATAACGAACGAAACACGTAACTAAAAAAGAATCTATACAAATAGCTTGATAATTGTTTGTTCGTGTTAGGGTGTAAAAACGTAGTATTAAATAGATTTCACCCCGTAATGTGAAAAGTTCATTTTGGAATAACAATTGTTCGGGTACAATATCATTAAATAAGAACATAATTCAAATCTATTGGCTTAAAACCAGACAAATACACGTTTAGTTCTAACATATACATGCAAAATTAAAACATACAGCGTAGAATCCTTTTAAATGCGTTAAATTTCTATTTTAAGAATGTTTAAAACCGTGCCTATTACGTAATATGTACGTTTAATACTTTTTTTAGCGAATTACGAAGTATAAAATTTGCCGAATAGGGAGGGATGTGGGTTATAAATAGGACCACCCAACCCCCAGCTCGCCATTTGCTGATTGATCTTCATGCAGGTAACATCTCCCACCCTTTCGTGCTCGGACAGTCTGTGAACCGTTCCGCACTTTTTAAGGACACAAGCAATTTGTTCCACTAGCCGCAAGGGGGACTTGACGCGACGTGATTGTGCCGTGAATGAACTTCAACCTCGCTTCCAGTTCTACCGCCCGCTTGGGAATTCGCCCGCTTTCTTGGGATTTCGGCCAATTGCACGTCTGCTGGAATAGACAACATGGACTTTCGCCTGTCTGGCCGGGGTAACCCTCATCCAGTTTGATCTTGAGTTTAGGTTTCGTTCGAAGCCTACCAGCTTCGCTACCAGACTTAAAGTAAGTGGTTAATTTCGGGATTTTTAATTATCTTGTGGCATTTTATCAATACTTTTTGTAAAATTGATTGAAAGTATATATTTTTTTTAAATTTTCACAGCATTTTATATTTTAGTAGACTAACTTTCTTATCAAATTTTTAACGTTTTCCCTTTAAATCGTGTAACGTTTATATAATTGCATTTTTATCAAATTGTTACAACTTTTAACAAAATGAATGAAATTCGTAAAACTTTTTAACAAATTGAGTGACGTGTCTTTGAAATCGTAAAATAAGCCTTCAGAATTGTAAAATGTTTTTAACAAGTTGATGTGATGGGTCTTTGAAATCGTAAAACAAGTCTTTAGAATCGATAAAACTTTTGAACAAATTGAATGAAATTCGTTAAACTCTTTAAAAAATTTAATGATGGGTCTTTGAAATTGTAAAACAGGTCTTGAGAATCGAAAACTTTTTAACAAATTGAATGATGGGTCTTCTAAAATCGTTAGAATTTGGATTAAAATTACTTAAAATTTATTCGAAGTGTGTGTGTGTGTATATATATATATATTAGATTAGATTTTGTTAAAATGTCGATTGTTTATGTTTAGTCTTAGTTAATGTTAATTAATGTGTTTTAATGATTGTGTGTGTATGACTGAGAGAGAGAGAGAGAGTGTGTGTGTGTGTGTGTGTGTGTGTGTGCAGGGCAAGTTATATTTTCAATAAATTTTAGATGGTTTGTTTACTTGTACTTAAGAGGCCATTTAACAGAGTTAAGAAGGAGATGCTTGGTAATCGCCATAGTATCGCACTATGGAAATAAGGCGAGACAATATCTCAGACCGAGGCCTTCTCCACACTGTAAAATACTCATAAATATATTTCAATACCATTTAAAATACAAATACAAAGTACCTACCTTGAGTAAAATGGGAGTATGACTGTGTGTGCGAGAATGCAGGGTAAAATTGTGTTTTCAATAAATTTTAGTCAGTGTTAGATGGTTTTAGGAAATGTTTAAGGAAGGGATGTTGTGTGTATGAGGTATGAAATTTGGAACGAATGAAACAAGGGAGAACTACGCCGCTCATGCCAAGCATGAGGGGGAGATGTTTAATCTCAGCTCCCAAGCTTGTTCAGTATGAGTTGAATGGTGAAGGATGACTGAAAGATGGATCAATGAGCCTTGAGTATTTAAAAAAAATGAAATGTTTTCGATGCATATGTGATGGGGTGGGTTGGGTATATATATTTTTTAAGATTGTAATTATTTCCTTAAGAAATGTTTAATGGAGGGATGTTGTGTGTGTGAGGTAGAACTTTGGAATGGGTAAAATAAGGAAGAACTACGCCGCTAATGCCAAGTGCGAGGGGGAGATGCGTAATCTCAGCTCCTAAGCTTGTTCAGTTTGAGTTGACTTGTTAAGGACGATTGAAAATTGGATAATTGAGACTTGAGTGTTTCTAACGAATGAAATGTTTTTGATGTGTATGTGATGGTGTGGATGGGATATTTAATTTCTTTAGATTGTAAGTATTTATTTTATTTTATTTTTTTAATATTGAATTTTAAGTGTGTTTCTTTAGTTGGTATTACTATTATCATCTAGTGTGTTGCTCCTTTGATATTTTAAAACGAAAATCGTTATTTGACAATGTAAAGAATTTTTGTAGTGTAAATTATTTTATGGTGTACCCTAGAACGTATTTTTTGATGGTGAAACATTAATATTTTTTTATGGTGTCTAGTAACTCATATTATTTTTCAAAAAAAGTATTATTAAATTGTAAAATTTTAATACTGGGCTTAAAATTTTATGTTACGTTTGCTTTAGAACTCGTGAAAGAAAAATGAGGCGAGACAGGTGGCGGACTGTGGTGAATTTTATAGTGGAGGCGAGCTGCAGACAGGTAATTCGCACTGGATTGGCATGGCCGGAGAGAAAGTTCTCTCACTAAACGCATGCATCTCCATAGGCTCCACGCAGTAGTGGGTGAGAAGGGGAAGTTGTCGGGCGGGAGTGTGTCTGGATGGTGACATACAAAGCAGACTGCGACAGTTTACTGAAGCATTCTCTCGCCTGCAGCTCCGCGAGTGGCCCAAAACTCCGGCCTGCGCACCGTCTTCTATGCTACTCCAACTACGTGCTTTTCACCCTTATCGGCTCTTGAGAGCTAAGTTTCACTCGCTCCCCACATACTCATTTCTCGTCTATATGCTGCCTGGCTTTGTACACGAGGTTTTAGAATGACTCGTCCCCGTATCTTTTGTAAAAACACATTGCTATATCCCACATGATTTTCCTAAATAAATTAAAGTTCCATCAAAAAGATTTATTCGTTATAATAAATAATGTTAATATTAATTACAACTCTGACGTGATGATGGAAGAAAGTGTTGTTATTGTTCCATGTTTTTCAGAATGACGTGACACTTCAGTGTAATTTATTGTGGTGTTATAGCTATTGTAGAGGGGGAACTAAAGAAACTTTTAGTTAGGTAAAATAAGTGAGCGTAAGCGATCCAGTATTGACAGCTTGCTTGAAGATCTTTACGTAAGCGATTCAGATACAGAATCGCAAAGACAGTCTACAGCAGCTGTCGAGACAGTGTCCCTTCACTTAAGCGGACACGAGTTAATCTATTGGAAGACGATCTTTACTTAAGCGATTCGAGCATGAATTCACTTATGGACAGATTGTCAACACCAAAAGGTCAAAACGGGTCCGCTTCCCCCAAACATGAGAAAGTGGGGGGGGGGGGGGGGGGGGGGGGGGGGATACCTCAGTAAGTTTTTACATTAAACTTCTAATAAATTTTAAGAGAAATATTTTAGAGGAAAAGGGAAATTCCGTGGGGGAAAAGCTAAAAATGGCCGGTGAGGCTGAAGCCTTTTAAATTAAGAAATTCTTAAAATACTATTGTATAAAAATTAATTTTTTAACGATTCTTTAATTTTTTACGTTTTTTAAGTTTATAGTTTTTTAATAATAAATTCTTTATACATTTTTAACCGATTTTTTAAATTTTTGTGAATTTTTTGATAATTTTATATATTTATTTTGAATTTTTTTTCATTTTCAAGGTCAAAAATCAAAGGTCAAGGACAAAGGTCATAGTTCCTCATCGCGGTCACCTGGTTCGGAGTCACTGATCTCAGTCACCGGAGTCGCCGATCCCTCTCAGTATTTATGGAATAAAGTGGGTTATTTTTGTAGATCCTTTTAATAATTTTAAAACTAATTTTTAAACAATTTTTAATTATTTTCATAATAACATTTTTCGTATTCTTTTCTTATTTTTTTTTTTTTTTAGAAATTTTGGAATTTTTTGAAAATTTTGAGGAGTTTTTTGGGACTTTTTAAGTTTTTTTTTGTGTTTTTGTGGTCAAAGGGCCACTGGGTCAAGGAAAACTTCAAAGGTCACACGAGTCTGGCATGAATGGTCAGTGACATCCGAGATGGCGGTCGGGTGACGTAACAAGATAACGGCTCCATCGGCTCCGGCTCCGATCCCCGATCTGCTTGTCACCAAACATACATTTCCCTACTACTCCAATGAGTTGTAACCTTTGTGTTCCCCTTGAAAATTTAGAACCATTCATAACATAGAACACACATTTTTAGAAAACTGTTACCCGCATAGAAGATCATTGAATAATGGGCATTTAGTAGTGACGAAAAAAAAATTCCTTTGTTGTGCGCTATGTACACAATTGCGTACAATGAGTCTTAATGGGTCAACAGAGACAAAATAATTGAAAAATTACGAACATATTTCTCGGATTATAACCCAGGAATACTAGACTGGAATTGCTGGATTTGGTATCTCTCTTAGTCTGGCCGCTCCCCTGACAGCATTCTGCTAGGATATCGCAGGTTGCAAGGACCTCAGCTCTCAGGATCACAGCGACACACCAGCTTCCTCACACGCCCCTTAGGGCTTCGACAAGATGGAGATACCGTCGAGGAGGAAAACAACACTCTAATCGATCCTTAAATAATGTACGCCATAGCACTTCACATATAAATACAGAGCAGCGTTTAAGACCAGGTGGGACGGCGCCGTAGCAAACATTGGATTCCTCAATGACTTCCGGCGCCGCGGTGGTTCAGTGGTCAGACTACTCGCCTTCCAACGAGGCGAACCGGGTTCAATTGCTGGCGGTATCGTTTCCGGATTTTCGCATGTGGGATGCCGCTGGTCAGCGGGCTTTCTCGGTGATCTCCCGTTTCCGAGTCCTTACATTCCGGTATTGCTCGATACTCACCTCACTTCACCCTTTTCGGCTATCAAGACCTCGCTATTATGACCACCCAATACATTTTCTCTCACTCACTTGTGCTAAGTTATTTCGTATAACATCGCCCTGCTTTTTTTTTCTCTGTGTACCAGTGATTCATATATTGGGTGTTTTATCAGTAGAGACCTGAAAAATTCACGGATTCATTTTGGGATGAGCTAGAATTCAAAACACGTGCGTTTTATAACTTTTGCCATTGATCCACACGGTGTTTGATATATCCTGGAGAACGGTGCACAATTGTCGCCTTCCACTGTGACAGCAGACAACCAATGTGCAGTTGATATCGGCATATTTGTACTTAAGATTGCAGAGACTAGCTTTCAGGGCATCGAACTCGCGAATTTTTTAGGTCTCTATTTATAAGATGTTTGATTTAAAAAAGTGAAGAAACCGTGAATAGGATAAAGCAAACACGCACGTTGTACCGTTAGCCGCGATCCCCGATGAACTCCCAAAAAAACAATTCCCAACGCAAACTTTTCTGGGCACACACGTCAGTCAAACTTAACGTCGGTGCCATAAGAGTATCAGACAGAAACATCGGGTGTCTGACTCCAACACTCCCAGTAAATACAACTGCTTCACGACGTGGCTAATCACATATCTGACCGCGGCACACAAACCCGCGTTCAATCTGTGCAGGAAAACTACACCGCGGACGACCACCGCTGCTGGGCACCGCATTGTCATAATTATTTCAGTCGACTCTCCGGTATAGTCCATCCGCCGAAATGCCGACTTTTTGAAGCCCTGCTGAAGTTCTACTTTCAGGATATTCCTCCGCCTTGTGCAAACAAAAGACAACGTACAGCATTCGTGCGCACTCCGTTCAGTAATATTTTGCACTGGAACTATTACTCACTAGGTATTTCTTTAGGAAACATCAGTGAGTACAAGTTTCTAGGCCAGCTTGTAAATATGGCTTGTAAATACAACCAGTGCATTCTTCCAGTGCTGACTTACGGCTGTGAGACCTGGACATTCAATGAATTTACAAAAGGAAAACTTAGAACCACCCAAAGAGCTATGTAAAGGTCAATGCTGGGTTTTATTAAAAAGACAAGAAAAAGGCAACAGACGTCAGATCAGTTACTAAAGTCAAAGACATCTTTGAGAAGACAGCCACCTTGAAGTGGCAAAGGGCCGGCCATGTTGCTCTGACGGAAGATGGACAAAAACTGTGTTGGAATGGAGTCCACGTAATCATCGCATACCAAGAAGAAGAACACCAGACCTTTGGGACAAAGACATACGCAGGCTTGCTGGAGTTGACTGGCAAAGAATCGCCCAAGACCGTTCTTCCTGGAGAAGACTATTGAACTTCAACCTGAATTCCTAACTCTAAGAGGTCACATCATTTCATGATTGAACTGGCTGATGATGATGATGACTATGATGATTTCCGACACGTGCGTTTTCTCCCTATTTTTAGTAACATTAATTATAAATCAAATATTATAAGTTATAAATAAAATATTAGTACAAGTTCAATGTGATAATAAAAAGGTATCTTTGTGTTAACTTAAGTATAAAACGCTTCTAAAATATGGCATGCTAAGTAAACAACTATGCATGTAATGTAAGGGGTTATTTTTTTAAGGTTTGATTAAAAAATGTGGATAAACCGCGAGCATACTATACCCGCAGCCATATATTACTGCTCGAAAACAAAAAACATGTAATATCGGTGAGGCACGACTCGCTCATACCACGTTCCAGTAACAAATACCTGATAGGACGGCTAGGCGATAACTCGCTGTCCGTCTTCGGCCCGGCCAACTCTACTCCATACCACATCTGAGTTCCGACTCCCCGCCAGACAGACTCAAGCTAGTTAACTCAAGACTGCAGGGTAATTAGGCGGCCACTCCCGAAATTACAATTACGTCTATAAAAGCTATTAAAATTAATTTATATATACAGAAATTATTAAATGACGTAGGTATGTATGAAAATTATACATATCGTCGCTGCGCCTACGAAACAAGCTGTGTGTATAAAGGCAAATACGCCGGAAGAGAGTGAAACAACGTCATTAGATTATACCGAGTAAGTTTTAAAGTTAATACCAGTCTTCTTACGTGTGATAGACGTGGTTAGTAATGTGGTCTGATGTAAAACGAAATCTCTGGTCACGCACGTACGTAATATGAATATATTTATTTAAGATTACACATAGCGGGTTTTGGTTTTGCCTTTTGTTTACATAGCAGATTAATAAAATACCGACAGAGGGAAAACTAATGTGATAGGATAACAGTGAATAAACACAGTAAACAAAACAGGTTAAGCATGCAATGGTAGTAGTTTATGTAAAATAAATTATACTTTACGCTCGGTAATACGAACTACCTGCGCCGGCCTCCCGTGGTGCAGTTGGTTGGTGCGTTGCCGGTATGGGATGCGCCAGGCTTTGAGTTCGAATCCCATTTAAGGCATGGATGTTAGTTTATGTTAAGTAATAAGTTAGTTTATAAGCCGTTCCCTGATAAGCCTTCAGCGTAACACCGGGAGGCGTTAATATGCTCTATATAATATATTAATATACAACTGCCTCCTGCAAAGTATGTTTTGACACCATTTCGCTACTCATACTTTAAGCTGTCATGAAACAGTTGGTAGTCTTTGTGCATGAACTCTTTAAAATGCTGCAGGCTTCTGTAGTTGCTGGCATCAACTTTCACCGGGTCTTCGTACAGATGATTTGGTTCTGTATCAGTCAGTGGCTTCTTTCTACGTTGAGGTAGGGTCTGCCAATAACTGAAGTTACGGATCTTGTAGCAGACTTCTCCTTCGCGATATCGTACGCCTCTTATATCTGTCATGGTCGGATCACCTATTGTTTTCCCCAGCCTGAGAGATGTAAAATTTTACTTTAATTCTTAGTATCTCTCAAAGAAAGTGTGGTCAGCATAATTAATTATGTAGGGGTTATTGTAATTCCTGCTCTTCTTGGCGCTATCCATTTTTGTCACATAATGGCCTGGTGTGTATATTGCAGGAGTAAATAGGCGCTCTTGTGTTGAATGCACGCACTCCAATTCCCTCATTGTGTATCCTCTTTCGAGAATAAGTTGTTTGATTTCGATGTTGTGATTTTTGAACAAGACTGCTGAAGTACGTGTGAGGAAATGGTGTTTTTGACGTGAATACGCCTTTAATTTTGCAAACATAGCGGGAGGCAATCCAGAAAATGCGATGATAAAAAAATCGGAGGATAGAGTTTGGCACTACAGCTCCGAACCTATTGTATACATTCAAAGTTCAAAAACACCGCTCGATTGCCAAAGGATCAAAGAATATGTTACATTGAACGAGGTCTGTGAAGCATTGTGCTTGCTAGGGCGGGGGGGCGGGGGGCGCAATTTTGTGTTTGTTTCACCACGTCTAATAACATCCGCGTAGTATAAAATTTAACGAGGAGAAGCTGCGACGCTCGTTTAAGTTTCAATCGACAGATCTCGTCAGTACCAATCTATTGCGTGTATAAAAACATTTGTGTGGGGTGGTTATGGTGAAATTGTATGCGTTTAATATAGAGTATCAAGAAAACTTAACACAATTTCGGCCTCTACTCGTCCTAAAACCAAGTCGGAATAGGGAAATCTTACACGGTTAGAAAGAGCATCTAAAAAGCAATCCAGTGATACCCATAAAACCCCATATAATCGAGTGAAGTGGTGCCGAGAACGTAAAATAAACATCAAGGCGTCCGAGAGCCTGAACGTAGACTTATGCACGCAAAAGTAACGGCCGTATCCCCAACACAGCCAAACCCAATTTTTTTTTTATAAGTACACCCATGAGATATCTGAACTATTTTCTTGTACTTGAGGATGTCCTTTTAAAATGCCGTATGCAGGTTGAGAATTCGCTTGACGTCACTTTTCCCTCACCTTCATGTAACGTGTACAAATTGATGTCTTTATTGTTTGAAATATAGATTGAGCAAATTGCGAACGTGTAGCTCTTGACTCTGGTACTTCTTTGAAACTAGTAGCTTTTGACTGTAGAACTGCTTTGACACTAGTAGCTTAGGGCATGTAAGAACACTCAGAAAGTCCAACATCACAACAAGAACATCTGATACTGATATGATTGATTGATTGATTCATAAATGTTATTTGTTGAACAGGAATATTTTGTTACATAGATACAATGACGCTTTACATTTGTGGCCAACCAGTGGCAATAAAAACACTTTTGGCATATAAGGGTGTGTAGAATGACAGGAAAATCGAAAAGAAAACCAGAATGAGATAATTGTCATAAGGAAAGTATACCAAAACCTTATCAATGAAAAAACTGATGCTGATGTTACTGCATTTTGTTTAACTACATTCGCGTCCTACTTCTTGGCGATATGAAGTCTATATTTCTCCTCAGATAAATTACCTTCCTAGTTGGAAATACATGTGTCCTATTGGTTTTGCTGGGCTGAAATATTGAAATCTTTTAATGGTCTACAATTTCGGTAAACTTCTTCTTTCTCACATACGTGTTACCAGTCCCATTAGACCAGTCTTCGTACATTTGATGCATGTGTGACAAAGACCTGAAAGTAGTCTCAACATAAATTATGGATGTTGAATCTTTGCGATAATAGCTGGGAACTCTCAGTATCAGTTCTAGCCACTGTATGATAGAATCATATTTAATCCCTTTTGTGTCAGGTTTATTTCTCTTAAAGTCAACAAAGAAATTAAAATTTATTGGTTGACGTTTAATTTTTATAGCTAGCCTCATTTAATGTGATTCCATCTAATCGCGCGCCTCTATGTTGTATCTTTATCCAGGGGCTAAATTCATATTTATCGATACCGACCATTACGCGAGAAATGACTATCTACAAACTCGGATTATAGTCCCTTATTCATTTCTTAAGTAGCAATTATATGAATATTTTTTCTAGCACTTCCTGTTTTTGTTTGGGACCTTCTCCTGGCGGATATTTCCACATTCCACTAACGCGTTAGTAAACGCCTTTTTTTTCGTCCCATATTTTTAATTTCCAAAAACGGTTAAACATGACTTTCCCCGTATGTTCAGTAATTTCGACACATGTGAAGATTCTTGTTGATGGCAGTTTGCTGATTTTACGAGTACACATTTTCGGACCCAATTCTCCTTCACATTTTTCGACTGTGGTGTAAACACCATCTACTCTCTTCAAGGCTTCGTATTTTTGACCATGCACTAGCAATCCTTTATTTTGTCCCCTTGAATTCCTTGGCTTACGAGTAAAAACTGGTGTGCTTTCTTGCTCTGGGCGGGTTTCATTACTTATCACGTTATCAGACACTGGAAGTCCTTTTGCACTCTCAAAGGTACCATCAGCTTCTTCCTAATACCGGATACTTTTCCTGCATTGCACACATTTATTAAATCTTCAACCTTCTTTTGGGCTGCAGATGATCACAGTGGTTGAATAAAGATATCACATGAAATAAGTACAGAATGCTAACTACTGCCTCAAACAAATGTAACTGAAATGTATGTTACGAATATTTGATATAACAGACAATGTAAATTACGTAAAACTATGGCTGTGGAACCCGCGTTACTATGTGAAAAGCAATGAAAGTGTCAATTTCATTACAGAGCGTAGCCCAAATACTATCGACATAATTTTAATTACAGTGTTTCTATGGACTGTTTCATGTGTCAAATTGGAGTGCGTATCAGCATCCGTCTCCATATTGCGGTTTCCGGAAATTATCATGTTTACAACAGCTCCAGCAAGTGGGACATGTAGGTCTAAACAACGTTTGAGTTCTTTTGCAGCATTCAGCGGGTTCATAATGCCGTCATTGTCGTCTGTAAACGTGAAGATGTAAAATGCTTCAAGTATAACTAACAGACGTTTCGGGTGAACTGATACCAAGAATAATAGCACTGCTGCCCTTTACCCGACATAACTTCTTCACTGCTCGTGCCTTCATATATTTTAACGCAATTACGTTGGTAACGATGGACGGAAAGTGGTTCCATATCTTAACGTCGCATAAAAAGTGTTAGGTAATCACTTTTGATGACATAAATTATTTATTCTGATTTCTGGTTTTTATAATGGTCGGAAGAAGAAAAACGAGAGTAGTTTAGTAAATTATTTACTTTTCTATAAATTTCACAGTTTCACTTGACCGACGCATGAATAAAGTGATGAGGCCCACGGCAATGTAATTTTACATAAGGCAGAGTAACACGCAACGTGCATACATGTAGATCTTAGACAGGGCTTGCAAAAGTGCTCATTTTACCGTGAACATCCTATACAAACACTTCCATTCTGGTACTAATATTTTGGTACCATACAGAATATCGCGAGGTTTACACGATAGTGAAGACGTTTCTAAGTTATACGAAAAAGCACTCAGATAGCTTACTGGTACCATAGTCCTCAATTAAATGCACCTGCACCCTCATTCTATCATCGAGATGCGAGTAACGTTAGACGATACAAGCGGAGTACAGATTATTGATGAACGAGTATAGCGGGAAGGTACACATAGCGGATTTGGTGAAGAGCTACGCTTGTTTTGTGGCTTTTCAAAGGCCGCTATGTGTAAATGTTACATATAGCGAATTCCATAGGCGCATTTTAACTACCGTATCAGTTTCACGTATGGATAACGACATTTGTAGAACAGTACCCAGCGAATTTCTGCTTCTTTAAGCGCACAGTTCACATTTCGACATAATTTGTGCATAGAGGGGTTTGCAGGAGCAACGGCGGTATATAAACCATGGAATTAATGTAACATGGTCAGCAGGTATCATAATATTATAATTCTAAAAAAACGACACATGAGTAAAAGAAAACAGGCATGTTTAGCTTAGACGAAAAGTGACCAGACTTCTACACGATGCAACCGTCACATTATGGACTTCTCGTTGAGGCATGATCGTTGCAACTGGAGATAGAATTATCAATATCATTCTCAAGAATCTCGTTCATGTATGTAAACATGCTGGCAGGGTCAAGTAGTAACGCAATAAAATAAAAATATCTAATCGAATATGAATTGTCATTTTTTACGTAAGGGAGAAATACAGAAACATTTCTTGCAATATGTACATATTATACTGCCGAAAGATATAACAGTAAACAGATGTTTGCATGTGATCTGTTTATACCTACAGTACTGGAGGGAAGATCGCCAAATCTTTTGAGGGGCAATACTTAAACATATCAATGCATTTAATTATCAGTGCTATAAACACAGAAGAAAATATCAAGTGTTAGCTATATATATGCTCAAAAACATTAATGAGATATTTTCTTGGTGTAAAGGGAAATAATCTGTAGGCTATTTAGAATTAACTTTGGTCGACAATGTTGACCGGATAATGTTTTAAATCTGAATGCACACAAATTGTACCATGATATAACTCACCTTGATTTCGACACATATACGTGCTGCTGTAGATGACCAGTGATGTGAGGAACCTCGTCGAGAACATTGTTTCTGGCTTTCTAAACGATTCATAACACAAGACAATAGTACAGAAACTATGTTCTCGCCGATCATTCTCCATACGTACATAGCAGACTTACGTTCCACCTCACATTCAGGCCACGGAAGGAGCTGCCGAAATGATTCATGTTACGACACCGTATATACGAATCACTGGCAAAAGGCTACAACTAGGGAAATACGTACATCGCAGCTACGTTGAAGCATAGCACACTTTTCTGGGCAAATAAAAGGCGTATCACTTGCTTACGTACCCAGCCACGTTTTGCAGTACCACACATTATAACTAACATACTACAGGTACCGCCCAGATGGGCATTCTGAATACAATGTTGAAGTGAGCTGACTATATTCTCCACTATTGTAATTCCAGCAGAAACCCGAATCATTCGCGGATTCATGTCGATACACGCTGGAATTCACAAACGTGGAAGTTCATGTTACTTTTGCGATTGGTCGAAGCATTGGTTGATACTTCCTGGAGAAAAATTAGCCAATAACAAACATGCAATAAGTTTTAGGCTTAATCATCGCATTGTGCTGCCACAACAAGACACCTATATACAGCTGATATCTTATTAGTGTATACACGAATGTGAAGTCAAAACTACAGGGCACTGAACTAGCGAATTTTTCAGGTCATTTTCACTTACCGTCATCCTATTGGTCCTGTCTACATCGGAATCGAATACTGTGCTCTGTAACGCTTATTATTAAGTATTTAAATTTTTTTGTCGTCCTCATATGGAGTCGCGCGTTGACACTGTACCAATTGATGGTGTGTCGCAAAATATGTAAGACGTTTTAGAATCCATCGTGTTATTTGAAAAATTATTAAATAGAAGTTTTATTTTTACGAACTGAAATGTTTACTAGTTGTAATTTTACACTTAGATTCCGGTAAAGTCAAGCGAAAAAGTAAAATTATAAAATTGTGAGTTTTGTCTTCATGGGCAAGGAAATTTCTGTGTAGACGTAGCTCTTCTTATATACGTGTATACTCATCAAAAGTTTAATGCAAACATCTTCTTCTATAAAATACTTGAAAAAATTTCCCTAAATATCGCCTCGTGTAAACGGCACTGAACATTTTTTATGGAAACTAAGCATCTCATAAATTACTTTATTATCACAATTTATCTCCCATTTCTTCTTGCAGTGTAATCGTGAACGAATACCTCGTGGTAACTTTGGATACTAAGGAACTTAACGTTTAAGTCTTGGCTCCATATTCATCACAGTCATTTTCAAGTTGGCATACTCGCGATCGTACTTTCATTATGTTGAATGTTTTACTGCTATCGATATTCACTGTTTATATCCCTAAGAACGGAACAGCTACGCTCACTGTTCCATGCAATTATGTGGTTAGCCCAATTAAACTGTTAATGAAAAATTCATATTTAAATACAATATTACAATACGAAATATATGTCAGTGCATATTGATTTCTTTTTTTTTTTTTTTTAGATAATTTGCTTGTCTACAGAAACAACCGGAATTTATCTTTCGTCGTGCTATAGTACTAGGTGACCTTGACGCATAGTCTCAGTGACTTGGAACGTGAACAGTACAATTATCCGAGCAAAAGAGTGAGTCTATTACCTTTTATTCACAAACTCAGTTCAGACGACATCTTATTGCGAACTTAATATTTTGATATAAGTTTTAATTTCATCAATTATTTAAAATGCAGGCACATATACATGTCTGGATGGTTTCTGTTAGGTCATTACATTCGTGTATATGAATATAAATACATAAATATAAATAAATAAGGATATATATATTTATTTATTTATGTACGGAATCATTAATTTCGTAAATAATTTCCATCGCTCTCATCATTTAAATCGTTTACTGCTTTCTTGTCTAGTAATGAGTTATATGCATGTGCATATTCCACAGATGAAGAAAAAAACGTTCAACATCTGATGACTGTACGAAGAGCAGCAAATGGTAAATAAATATGCAGTTGAAAAACTATCTCTTTGTGGCTCAGGGGGGCCGCGGTGATCGAGTATTTAAAATGCTTGCCTGCCACCTATACTTTTGTTGAACTCTAAAATGAAGAACCATTCGTTATATAGAACACATCTTTATAATAATATGTTACGCGCATAGATCAATGTGCACTGAGTATTGAAAACTGGCGAAAAATAATAATCTCCTGTGCTTTGCGCAATATACATAAATACGTACACTGAGTCTTAATGGGTTGCAAACACGTTGAAGTGGGAATGGACATATTGGACATATTTCTCTGGATTATAACCCAGGAATACTAGATACTGGATTTGGTATCTCTCTTAGTCTGACCGCTGCCCTGAGAGCATTCTGCTAGGATATCGCAGGTTGCAAGGACCTCAGCTCTCGGGATCACAGCGACACACAAACCTCCTCACCCGCCCGTCAGGGCTTCAACAAGGTGGAGATACCTTCGAGGAGGAACTCTTATTGATCCTGAAATAATGTACGCCATAGCACTTCACAGCCAAATACAGAGAAACGCTTAAGATCAGGCGGGACGGCGCCACAGCAAGTACTGTATCCCTCAATGACTTCCGTGGCCGTGGTGGTACAGTGGTCAGACTACTCAGCTTCCACCTAGGCGGACAGGGTTCCATTCCCGGTGGGATCGACTCCGGATTCTCGTGTGTGGGATGTCGCTGGTCCGCGGGTTTCCTCGGGGATATTCCGTTTCCGCGCCCTTGCCGTTCCGTCGCTGCTTCATACTAAACTCAATTCAACCGTATTGGATCTCAAGACCTCGCTGTTAAGACCCGCACAAATCTCTTCACTCACTCCCTCACTTGTGCTGAGTCACATTGCAGTGATTCACCAGATTGGTGATAAGAACAAAAAAAAAAATTGTTCGTTCATGTCACTTTAATTGCTTGTTAAATTATTCTGCTCAGTATCGGAAACCCAAAAATACTAATTCGCGATGTACGATATAAATTAAATCTCATTTCAACTGTTTCATATGTCATTTACACTTTTTGTCTTCTTTGATTACATTATTTCATTGTGGCGTGAAACAATCGTCGTTATTCACCAGAGTCGTTTTACAACCTTCGTTTAGCTAAGAATGTGTAATTATTTGTGTATAATTGCAGATTTAAATCCATCCTTTTCCTCCATAACACTATTAATTCGAATTCATGGATTTTGTTACTATAGGTATTTTCCATATTACGTTGTTTTCGATGCCAATGATCCTGTATTTATTGTGACTCTTCAAAGACTGATCCTTGTTTTTAATTTTAAATGTAGCTACATGTATGTTAAGCTGTCATTTTGTGATTGTTAAATTAGTTTCACATTAACGAAACATGTCAGAATTTACTTGGCATGAGTATGAATATTCTGTTTTTAAGTCATCTCTGGAATGGTTTTATTTCTCTTATGATTGATATTTATTCCATAGGAACGTACTTTGTTTGACAGGTATTCCTCTCTTATGACTGATATTTATTCCATAGGAACTTACTTTGTTTGACAGGTATTCCTCTCTTATGACTGATATTTATTCCATAGGAACTTACTTTGTTTGACAGATATTCCTCTCTTATGACTGATATTTATTCCATAGGAACTTACTTTGTTTGACAGGTATTCCTCTCTTATGATTGATATTTATTCCATAGGAACTTACTTTGTTTGACAGGTATTCCTCTCTTATGATTGATATTTATTCCATAGGAACTTACTTTCTTTGACAGATATTCCTCTCTTATGATTGATATTTATTCCATAGGAACTTACTTTGTTTGACAGGTATTCCTCTCTTATGATTGATATTTATTCTATAGGAACTTACTTTGTTTGACATACATTCCTCTCTTATGCTCAGAGCATACTCACTGGTTCTAATTGTTATGTTTTCACGTTTTTCTTTACTACAGAAGCTTCACACTCAAACATATACCAGGCTTTAATATACTGTTTTATCCCTGGGATTGAATGTAATTTTATTCTAATAGCGCACACATCTTGGAAATAAGATATTACGTGTTTAGTGCTATTACCACATCGTCCACCATACAGAAATATAATTACGTTTCCACTTAACAGAACTTAGTTCAGAAAACCCCTACTTTTGCCTTCACTGTAAAAAAAAATTGTAACTTTTTCTGAGAAATTATTTGTAGTTTTACAAATGATTGTAACAGTACAAAGATTTATCTTGTAAAACTACGAGAGCCGTGTTTGAAATATACCTCAATAAATATCTGTACTACATACTGACCCGTTTCATCGAGCTTCAGCAAAATGGCGGACTCTGAATAACTTAATACCGTATAGAGCTGTTTGTGCAACAACTATGGGTTATGTAAAGTGTAGTGGCGTGCTAAAAGACATGTATTAAAAGTTCGAATAACGTGAAACACTTAAAACGACTCAGATAATTATAATGAAACATGACCGTATTATTTATTCACTGTTATTGTTTCCTAGCTACACAGAACTCTTAAATAGGCTTTTAATACCTCGTTTTTAAGAGCCGTCAAAATCTCTTAACACAAAAACCGAACTCTTAAAATGAACTAAATGTACGTACCTCTTCCTAACAAAATAACTTATTAAGTTGTAGGTACTTGTACTTATATTTATTATAAACATATACATCAAATTTTAAATTAAAGTTGGTGTTCTGGTTAAAATTGTGAGCTAATCATACAAGGGGTGTGGCTTTTAGCCCCCGTGCTGGCAAAGTGTAATTATTTTTATTGTAAATTATATTCTGAAATACTTTTTTTTCTTTAGTTATTCTCTGTTTTTAATGTATCACATTCGTTTTCTAGAAGAAAAATCGTAATTTTATGTACACTTCTCAATAATTTTAATTCCAATGAAATGTTACGACAAAAAAAATTGTTTTGCAAATTTGACAAGAAAACTCTCGGTAGATTTACAAAGGATTGCCTTGGCAACTGGTTTGCAACGATTTTTCTTGTAAAGGTAAAAAAATACTTTTTAGAGTGTTCAGATAATGTTGAAAATTGCAACAATAAAACCGAGAAGTCTACAATATTTCAACTGAAAATCGATCATTAAAATAACATTACTAGCAAGATTAAAATTCAAAGAAATCTTTTAGTTCCGAACAAACTAGCAATAATGTTCCAACTAATTTTAACTCAAAGAAATATCTTAATAAAATTGAATGAAATTCTCGCTAAGTATTACTTATGTAACCAATTAAGTGAACCATCATTTCACGGTCATTACAATGTTGTCGAGCTATTGTCGCGCCATTGCCGATTCCCCTCGTAGCGTACATCACAGCTGTGGCGACGTTGCTGGTGGCTGGCGAAATCTCCCATATATTACATAACCAGCAGTATTATAATATGTTAAAAGCAAAGAAAATGTTTTTTTTTTCCTTTAAAGCGTGTACAGTAATATCTGTGCGGTAAAAAAATATTTATGTTTGATAACCACTTAAATTATTTAGGTAAACGAGATTAAAATACCTTTTTTTTGTAATTCCAGAAATTAACTACGTAAACAAAAATATTGGGTGTAACTAAATAAATCAACACCGTAATTACTATAATTACTTTATATGTGAAGTTATGTTACACGAAACGTTCTATATCCCAATCAACGGAACTAAATGCACGAAAGAAATAATATAATTGCAGGTAATATTTGATTTAAGAATATATTTATATATAAGTTTAAATCGAAAATCAGTTGAAGCGCATCATTGTGCAGGTTTATTTTGTTCTCAGAGTTTGTGTTGCATATGAAAACATAACCTTATATTTACTAATGGAAATTTTTTCCAATATTTTTGTATATATGAAAGCCATTCAAACACTTATAACATATCGCGTTGAAGCAAATATTTCTAGTTTATAGGTATAGCCGATTTGGGTGCACAGGCTGAAGTGTCAGGATCTGAAGATCGAGGAGTCATCATGGAATTTCTCAATTTCCCTCAAAACTTCTCGTTTTCCCTCAAAAACCCACCGTTTTCGCCTTGAAATCTGTATTTTCCGCTCGAAATTTCCCTTTTTCCCAACAAATTTTCCTTTTTCAATAAAAAGTCCCTTTTCCTTAAAAATTTCCCATTTTCCCGCTCCAAAAAGGCGATGCCCAGTAGCATGCAGTAGGAAATCCCGAAATCCAATCATCGAACCAATTAAGGTTATTTGTGGGGCTTGCTTCACCCATGTAGGTTATCATTTCATCTTTTATTTTCATGCTCTATCAAACCGTATTGCCTCTCTCTCTCTCTCTTCCTCTTTTTTCTTTTCCCACTTGTCTCTCTCATCCCATCACTTTCTCTCTTTCCTTTCTCTCTCTCATTCCAGCTCTTTCTTTCTTTCCTTACACTCTTCCTCTGTCTCTTTTTCTCTCCCTCCTCTCTTTCTCTCTTTCTATCTCATTCCATCTCTTTCTCTCTTTCCTTTCTCTCTACTCTTTCTCATTCCATCTCTTTCACTTTTTCCTTTCTATCTTATCGCCTTCTTCGCCTGCCATCTATGCAGTTCCTTCATCGCCTGCTAGAATGCGCGAATAACCAGTGTGTATATTTATTTGCGAATTTAAAGATGTAATTTTCCATACACGAGAATGTACATAACAAATTATTCTAAAGTACATTCCACTTCGGCCTTTGTAAAAAAATATTCTAATTTTAATACTTTTATTTAATCAATAATATTTCAATATTCACTTTATTCAATTTGTTTTTACTGTTTTACGATAAAAGGATATAATTTAAATTTAAGTCGTCTAGTCTTGTAACCATGCATGTACGCACTGGCAGGCATGCAATGCAGACACACCTGTTATGACAGGCAGCCAGTGTATACCACCACCCGAGACAAGGGCGCGTGAACTTGCCACGATCGCTCGCTCCGCTATGGAGCCTTTTCAAACTAATCATGCACCTAGCAATCAATGCATTTATAAATATGTAGAGTTATTTTTATTTAAATGTATTTTATTTAATGTCTGAAAAAATGCCGCAGTTAATAAAAAAAACAGTAAAATATATCGAAAATTTATTCTTAATGTAAAATTAGTTAAAATTTTTAAATATGTACATTTCACACTTTGCTATGACATCTGGTAGTGTTTAAATAAGAAGAAATTCTCATGTAGTTATAGGAAACGAACACACGTCCTCTCGGATAGGAGTCCAGTATACAAACTACTGGACCACTGACCCCATGTCAAAAAGAGTCCTTAAATGTTGTAGTAATATCCTTTCGTTACTTTCTATATCATATATAGCCAAGCCTACATAAATATGTTTATATTCTTTTTAAATAATTATATAATAAGGCGGTCTATAAGCAAGCGAATATTTATAGTCACAGGTGAACGATTAAGACCAGGCTCGTGAAAATTAGTTTACAATTATCATTTCTGGCCCCATGAATGCTCTTTATAACCATAGTGATTAGCTTAAAATAATATTTGACTCAAATTATTGTTTTTAATGAGATCTGTTTATAACAGACTGATTACCGTACGATACAGGATTAAAATAAGATATAAAATATTACATTTAAAGTGTTTTAAAACATATTTTAATATATTACTACAAAAAACGCTTAAAAATTAAAACCAGCTGCTTATTAACTGCTGACGTTTGCTTTGCCCCCTGAATTTGTTTCTGATAATCACATTACTATTCATAGGCGTAGGAGTAAGTCAAATAAAAAAGTATGTATTTTGCGACGCTCTTTCAAAGAGCGCGGCAGCGGGGCTTATACATAGCACTTAAGGTCACTTCACAAGAAAAGAAGACAAAAGATCCATTTAAGCAGAGTAATTTTTTAAAATTTTCTGGTTGTAAAAACAAACACATGACTTCCTTCGCATGAACTTATATAATTATTTATTTATATAAGTCTTTTCAATCTTTACACAGGAAAATGTTTTAAAAATCCAGTCACCCCGAAAATGATCACTAATACTGTGATTAAATATAATATTGCCTCAAATATTTATACATGTTACCTTTTTTAATTTAAAATACAAATGCCCATTGAAAAAACCTCTTACTTGATTATGCTGGAATTCCATATACAAGTGGTACTTGGAAAAAATTACAATCCTATTCTTGTGTCTCTCTCGTGTCACCTAACATGAAGCCATGTGACTGGTGTTCTACTCAAATTTAATTGTGTCATCACAAAATACGTAATGATTTCTGTGCATTCTCGCTTTCAGAACACGTATTGAAAATGCCCTCATAAAACACATAACATTTACATTACTCTCTCAAAGGCCCACAGGGCTAAAAATGTATTTTCATATTTTAGCACTTAACATTTTTCTAAATACTGAATATTTTTCTTCATAATAGCAAAATACAAAGTCCAAAATTTGAGTATTTCCTCACTCATAAATTAAGAATACTCATTTGCACTCTCTCTCAATACTGACGTGGACTAGAGAGTCAGGCATTTCGCAAAATCCAAAAGAATCAAGGACTCTATCTTTTACATAATTTAAAAGGTTCGGCTGTGCTAAAACATGGATGATAGACATTTAAATAAGCCAGTTATTTCATACAGAAAATTTCTTTCTTTGGTTTCTGAAAACCGTATAATTTTCCAAATGCCATGATGTAAAAGACGTCAACCTGAGAATGGTCAAATTGTCCATAAATGCATTTAATTTACACTATATTTGAAAGTACTTAACTGTGAGCTGAACGTCCAGGATTGCCAGTCTCTGCCCACACGACAAAACTCCTGGAGTTTCATACAGAAAAATCTACCCCTCCCAAAGAGGGAGCATCGAGAGTCTGACCAATCAGTGCCCATAGAACTCTCGAAAAGCTTCTATTTCATTCAAAAATATTGTCGAACAACCACTTCCGGCGCCGCAGGTCCTGCCATGTGTTTGAATATCTGGCCACGCTTACGCTGCGACTGCAGCGCTGTCTGGCAAAAGTTGGTCTAACTATTACCCCCACTCGGCCGCCAATCGAACTAGAGTGCGCGAAGCCGCCGCAGGCTATGTTCGACTGCAATGTGATACCATGCTGCTGTACGCTGCGTCATGCTGCTCTACGCGACATCAGCCTGCCAAGACAGGCTTTTTCATAGATCATTATGTGCGTGGACAATTTTCAGGTATTAAAAGTCACCAAGTTAGTTATTTAATAGTTTTAAGTAGCAACACACCCATATTTTTCAGGGAAAAGTTCGTAAATGCTGGTTGTAGGACACGCGTTGCACACACAGTCTTCCAAGTCATGCCGGTGTCGAAGTGAGCAGGAAAAACGGCAGCTGAGAAACGTAGTTTTATGAGGCGATTGCCTCAGGTTTTTAAAATTATTTTAATTTAATTTTTTCGTGTTGTATTGAAATTGTACAAACAGTATTGTGAAAAAATGCAAAAAGTACTCTCAACTGCATTTCAGGTCTCCTCTCTTCAAGACTACATGCTATAAAATGTCATAATCAGCCAATTATTCACTGCCTCGACTGTTTTGTAAGCATAACTATCCTATTCAGATTTTATAAAATGTATATTTATGTGACTCAACCTAGCATCAATATATTCTCTATATCAGGGGAAGTAGGCAGGATACAACACTGGCAAGAAATAAAATATTATTTAATTGAAATCAAATTATATATATTTACATACTTAAGACTACAAACATAAAATAGAATCCCTAAATTTTCCACAACATTCACATAGTGTCTTTTTTTACAGCAGCATGCTCACATTTTATGTAGTGAATATATACTACTTATACGCAGCTCAAGACAGTCTATGCTAGCAAGCATTCAAACAGAACCCTTGGTAATACATTCTTCTTCTTCAAGATAAAGTTTCGCGACTACCATTGTCAAACTGAGCCTTTCAGCTGGCCCCCTTACTGTTTGTATACATGCAAGCAGGCTCCTTAGCATCCAGTGTTCCACCGACTGTAACTCATGCATGCCATCTTCTCTACCGACCAACACCAGATGAAATATACTTATCGTTCATACATTTTACTGTAACTCAAGTATACCTCAACCATCCAGTCCTCACTGACCTTACCACATTTACTTACTGCTCATACTTTTTGCTATACTGGTCAACACCAGCCAAATATATACTAGTCACTATACCAACTAAAAATCCATTATAACCCAAGTCATGTCAGACCATCTAAAATCACATCTCCTATAACCCAAATATGAATTCGACCCTACTTATACATCATATCAGATACCCGAGCAATTATAAATTTCCGGTCGGCCCAAAACATACAAAATTCCTATCTTCCATCAACCTAACATAACAGATTAATTCCAATCCATCAAATCTTTCACAATATTTTAAACCAATCCACCCAATCTTCAGAATATTTAGCAATTGTCCCCCTTAATCGCTATCTTTCCATCTATCTTTAGCAATAATACTCCTCAATCGCTATCTTTAAATCAATCTTTAAAAATCCTCCACCTTAATCGCAATCTATCCATCAGTCTTTAGTAATATTTCCATCAATACATGAGTTTGTCGTCTGCCTCCATCTTTACAGTAAAACAAAAAATTCTTTTCAACAACTGTATCAAAAATTTGTACATGTCGACGGAATTAAATGTCCTGTATGCAGCCAAGTGTTCATCCATTTTTATACTTAAATATTCTCTAGTAGTCGAGTGCACAAAGAACCACTTTAAAGTTATTAGGGATAATAGGATACAACACTCACAAATAAAGAAACAAACCATTATTTTATCAAAAAAACTCTATATATTCTAATTATATTTTCAGAAAAAATCAGTTCATTACATTATCATATGTAGCCCCTTCCCTTCAGTTCTCTAACGATCGAACATACCTCTTCCACGTTCGATAAATTCCCACCTCTTTGCTCAGCGATCAAAATTCTGAATCTGTCTACAAGTTCATTCGGGCCTTCGGGAAATATGTATTCAGTATTCTCAGCATCTTACGCCTTCTTCATGTAGCTCGTTGCAGCGAATGAATGAGCAGTCTTGAAGCCTTTGATCTTCTTCACATCACTTGTCGAAGGAAACTCGTTTGGGAAATGCGTGGGAACTTCGAGGGAATCATTATTTCTTCTCATCAGATACTTCAACACTGTCACATTTCCTTCTATGATGTCTTACTGACAGCCTTCAACTCCTCTTTCATCATCAATATCAAGTTTACTTTTTCTGTGTAGGAGTTGTATGCCTCAGCATTTAGAGCCGACAACTGTTTATTTTCAATTTTGTCGAGTTTGCACCTATGGTCAAAATGCTCGTCGACACAAAGAGTCCTTTTTGCGCAATGAAGCATTACGACAATAAATACATGCAGTTAATGAAGGTGATATATTGCAATAACATACCGAGATCAGCAAAGATTCGTCTACTGGGAGCCAGCAAGTGATGTCGCCAATAACTCCTGTTACATCGATGGGTACGGTTTCTGCAGACGATCATGACGAGACAGTTATTGCTAAAGATGGACTAATTGCAGCAGAGTCGGTTTGTGTTGAACGTACACTTGCAAGACTTTCGCATGAAGCCTACAAACTTGAAAATAAAAAAGCTGTCGGCTTTAATACTGATGAGCATACAACTCCTACAAAGAAAAGCAAACTTGCTATTGAGGGTGAAACAGAAGGTGAAGACGGTCATGAAGGCAGCAAAGATGAAAATGACTTGGGTGACAATGTTGACGAAGTATCTGATGAGAAGGACTATAATTCCTTCGACATTCCCTTACATTTCCCCAGCGCGTTTCCTTCGACAAGTGATGTGAAGAAGATCGAAGGCGTCAAGATAGCTCATACATTTGTTGCAACGAGCGACATAAAGAAGGCGGAAGATGTTGTGAATACTGACTATGTAGTTCCCGAAGACTCAAATGAACTTGTAGACAGACTCAGAATTTCGATTGGCAAGCAAAGAGGTGGGAATCACTCTAACGTGGAAGCAGTATGTTCGATCGTTAGAGAACTTAATGAAAGGAGTTACATATGATGATGTGATGAACTGCTTTTTTCTGAAAATGTTATTACAAAATAATAATGTTTTTTATAAAATAATTGTTTCTTCTTTATTGTTATGTGTCGTATCCTTTTATCCCTCACAACTTTAAAGTAATTCTATGACCCTTCGACTATTAACAGTCAGATCTACATACAGAATATTTAAGTATTAAAAATTCATGAATATTTGAATGCATACACATCATTTAATTTCGTCGACATATACAAATTTTAGAAACAGTTGGTGAATAGTTTTTTTTTATGTATATATAAAGAATGACGACAAACTTATGGATTCATGGAAATATTCCTAAAAATTGATGGAAAAATTGAGATTGAGGAGGAGGATTGCTAAAGATTGATGGAACTATTGCAATTGAGGAGGAGGATTGTTAAAGATTGATGGAACGATTGCGACTTAGGAGCAGAATTGCTACATATTGATGGAAAGATTGCGACTTAGAAGGATTATTGCTAAAGATTGTGATAGATTGGGTGGATTGGTATTAGTCGGTTATGTTAGGTTGATGGATGGTAGGAATTTTGTATGTTATGAGTCGACCGGAAATGTATAATTGATTGAATACATATTATGATGAATAAGTATGGTCGAGTTCTTCTTTGGCTTATAGGATATGGGGTGTTGGGTGGTCTGATACGACTTGAGTTATAATGGATTGCTGGTCTGTATAGTGACTAGTATATATTTAGCGGGTGTTGACCAATAGAACAGAAAGTATGAGCAGTAAGTAAAATTTTGGTTGTCAGTGAGTACTTAATGGTTGAGGTATGCTTGAGTAATAGTAAGAGGTATGAACGATGAGTATACTTCATATAATGTTGGTCGGTAGAGCAGATGGCATGTATGAGTTACAGTCGGTGGAACACTGAATGCTAAGGTACCTGTGTGCAAGTATATAAACAGTAAGGCCAGCTGAGGGGCTTAGTTTGACAACGGTAGTCGTAAACTTTGTCGTGAAGAATAATAAGTGGCCAAGGGTTCTGGTTGGACGCTTGCCAGCATAGACTGTCTCTTGAGCTGTGTATAAGCAGATTATAATCTATAAGTGAAAAGGGAGCATGCTGTTGTAATGACACTTCATGAAATGTTGTGGAATATTTAAGGATTCTGTTTTTGTTCGTTGTCTGAAGTATGTTAATACAAAAATGATATAAATAAAAAAGTTGTTTCATTTCTTGCTTGTGTTGTATCCTGCCTACATCCTCTTATATACATAGAATATGATGGTGCTTAATTTAGTCACGAACACATATTTAAAGAAAGCCGACTACTATAGTTAGGCATACGAAACAGTCCAGGCAGTGAATAATTTACAGATTATGGCATGTATTATTTAGTATTGAGCAGATGAGACCCAACATGCAGTTAAGAGAACTTTTTGCATTGTTCTATAATACTCTAAGTAAAATTCCAGTACAACTTAAAACAAATGTAATTAATTTTACAATCGCATACTGAAGAGAGATTTTTTTTTATTGACCTACCTCTTTGCCTATGAAAATTAATAGTTACCAGTAACAAATGCCGGGGAAAAGTCAACTTCAGCAGGTATATAAGTATCTGGATTAATTTTTGTGTGTTTTTGTAGTAATATAATATAATAAATTAAAAATAATTTTAAATGTAACATTTTATTTCTTAGTTTAATCCTGTATTGTAACCAGTCTGTTATAAACACATCTCATTAAAATCATCGATATGATCCAAATATTATTTTAAGTTAATGATTATGGTTATAAATTCCATACACACACATCATTTCCTGGAACCAGTGATGATTCTTGGCAACTGAATTTCATGAGCCTGGTCTTAATTGTTCTCCAATTATATTAACCTGTGACTAGAAATATTTGCTACAATTATTTAAAAAGAATATATGAAATGTAGGTGGGATTAGGTACATATGATTTAGAAAGTAACAAAAGAAATTTAATACAACATATAACCATTTGTCTCGACATGTGCTCGATGGTCCAGAAGTTTGCATAGTGGAATCCTATCCGAGAGGTCGTGGGTTCGAATTCTGTGCCTATGTGAGAATTTTTTCATTTTCAAACGGTACCAGCTGTCTTAGCAAAGTGTAAAAGTGGCATATATATATAAATTTTACATTAAAAATACGCTTTATATAATGTACTGTATTTTATAAATATTTCGCCATTTTTCAAACATTACATAAAAATTAATTTCAAAAAAGTAATTCTTCTTATTTATAAATGCATCGATTCCTAGATGCGTGATTGATTTGAAAAGGCTCCATAGCGGAGCGAGTGATCGTGGCAAGTTCACGCGCCCTTGTCTCGGGTGGTCGTATACACTGGCTGCCTGTCATAACAGGTGTGTCTGCCTTGCATGCCTGCCAGTGCGTGAAAGCATGGTTATAAGGCTAGGCGACATAAATATAAATTGAATTCTCTATTCGTACAACAGTAAAAACAAATTGACTAAAGTAAATATTAAAACATTATTGATTTAAAAAAAAAAGTATTAAAATTAGAACAGTTTTTACAAAGGCCTACCTTGAATGTACTTTAGAATAATTTGTCATGTACATTCTCGTGTATGGAAAATTACATCTTTAAATTAGTACATAAATATACACACTGGAGATTCGCGCATTCTAGCAGGCGATGAAGGAACTACATAAATGGCAGGCGAAGAAGGCGAAAAGATAGAAAGGAAAAAGTGAAAGCGATGGAATGAGAGAGACAAGAGAGAAAGAAAAGAGAGCTAGAGATGGAATGCGAGAGAGACACGGGGGGAAAGGAAAGAGAGAATGTTATGGGATGAGATAGAAAGAGTGTAAGGAGAGCGAAAGAGAGGAAGAAAGAAATATAATGAGAGAAGGAAAGCAAAGAGAGTTAGAGTTGGGTTGAGAGAGACAAGAGAGAAGGGAAAGAGAGAGAAACAGAGAAACAGATAGAGGAAACACGGAATGATAGAGCATGAAAATACAAGACGGAATGATAACTTACAAGTAAGACGCAATCTCCACAAACGCCTGATTTGGCTAGAAAATTTTATTTCGGAGTTTCCTACTGCATGTTCAAGGTCATAGCTTTAATTGAAAGATAAAAGAAACATTTTTAGGGGAAAAATAGGAAATTTTGAGGGAAAAATTGGAAATTCCCAGATGGCTCTTTGATCTTGAGATTATCACACTGAAGCCTGTGCACCCGAATCGGCTATGCCTTACTACTATTTATGTTAGTATTATACCATGAAATGTATGAATCACTCTTATAAGAGGGCACGGGACATAAATTAATGCTATTGAGGTTTATCGTATTTTACTAATTTTATGGAAGCCGATCGAGAAAACAAGGAAAGGACAACCATACAGAATAGTTTTTACTATCTTCGAGAGAAAATATTTTACCTGAGTGACGTTATTGTGACGAGATATTTCCGACGCCGTCAATTTTGAGTTTTTTTTCGTGGCGCAAGACACTATACGAATTTGATACAGTAATACTGCAAAATACTAGTCGTTAAGTTGGTAAAACCTATTATCTAGGATTGCCATTTTACTTTTTTCTATGTTGGCTTCAAAAACCAGTAAACATCAATTTACGTATTTGGTATGAATTTATGTCCCACGTTCCCTTAAGACCATAGTCACGATTAGAGTTTTGAAACCATTGAGTTGCCAGAAGCAATATGTGCGTTGAAGTTATGGCAAGCTCAGAAGCACCATAAAAGGAATTATCTCATATCAAATACAAAGACACCTCCAGTTATGATGCTCCCTGCTTACTTACATAGCATTACATTATCTTACTAATAACTAAGTCGATTACCGAGGCATTGCTCTGTAATCTATAAATAACCAATCGATTATGTGCCATAAATAGGGACACACGAATTTCACGAAAAATTTCCGACCAGTTGTATTACATAACACTTTAGCTCAGATAAAATTTTTTGATTGGGTGATCTAGATGTTACGTGTCAAAAAGTGCGTGCCCACGAATCAGAGACGTACGGTATCGGAGTAACTAAATTCTGATTGGCCAGTCAACTGCGATAGTTCCTTCTCGCAGACAAACGCCGCCAGTAAGCAAAAGAGTATTGAAATCCAGCATGTGCGGAAATCTTTTCGCGAAATTTGGGTGGCCCTAGCCACAAATATAATACAATAGGCTGTCCTTGGCTTTCGGTCAATTCTTTCTTTTTCGTTCCGCAGTTATGGTGATTATTGCAATTGTCGTTTATTTTTGGACACCAGTATATACACTATTTACCAAAAAGTAATTGGGCACCCGTGAATATAGGTAATTCAGTACTTCAGTTGACTTGTGTTTCACGGCCGTTGGTGTAGGACCGCTGGTGTTTGTCCGTGGTAGCATGAACACAGATGCCTATTGTAACATACTGGATAGTGAATTGCTCCCAAAATTGTGGCGTTTTTACGGAAGAGACCCGTGTTACTTCCAGGATGACAATGCCAGGTTCCATGTTTCAAGGGCTACTATGCAGTTGTACGCCGACAACAATGTTCGTCGATTGGACTGGCCCGCCCAGAGCCCCGACCTCAACCCTATAGAACATTTTTGGGATAAATTGTATCGCCGGGTGAGGGCTCGTCAGGTGCGGCAAAAATCTATTGCTCAACTCATGGAATGTTTGCAAGAGGAATGATGACGAATCCCCGTGGATGTCCTGCAAACACACGTAGAGAGCATGCCAGACAGGGTGGCTGCTGTTATAGCCGCAAGAGGTGGCCCTACGAGATTCTAACGGGGTGACAACCACCGAGCAAACATTGTGGACAGGTGCCCAATTACTTTTTTTTGGTAGATAGCGTATTATTAGTAACGTAAATATTAAATTTGAGGCTAAGAAACTTTGTCCTATTGTATATCTGTAGCGTCATAGTATAGCAACACTGAACGGATGAAAATATCCAGTATATGAATACTATCTATTATACCACTCTTAAAATGGAGTATTATCTTTCGCTTTTTTCCCTAGAAAATTCTATGATTGACACTGCTGACGTGCAGAAGTTGTATGAAAAAAACAGAATTGTCGTAATTTTTGTTGTTAAATATAAATTTACTTGTTAATTATTGTCTCCTCGATTGCATTTATTTTACACACCAACACACACACACACACCTACACACACAAAAGGAATATGAATCTAACATATCATTACATAAATAATAATTCTCGCACTTTTTATTCATTCTTTCTCAGAGATTTTGAATTATTCTGTTAAAATTGTCTCATTCTGAAGCAGTATTTTTTTAAGATTCTTTTTTACATAGCTAATTTTTAATTTATATTCGTTTTATAATTCAATAGCACATCTACGAATTTGTTTGTGGTACAATTGTTTTCTTCAAACTTCCGTACATGCTTTACCGCATTTATGCTATCATAAACTACTGCTTATCTTCACACATATAAATGGGTGAAAGGAATATGTATAATATTCCATTTATATGATATAACTTAAAAAAAAAAACTGCTTTCCCGACAAACTACAAGTTGGATTGAAAACTTCACCATAAGACAATTATAATAGTTGTAAAAATTCCATCTGCACTATATCCAAGTTGAAAGACACATTAAGTAATTAAAAAGAAACTATTAGAAATGCCAGGATGTTTTCTTTTTTCCAGTACACAAAACATAATAAAAAAACATCTGTACAATACAAATACATTTAATATCGCTGTATTTAAGAAAGCAGTACTGCAGTTAACAACATAATTTTATACTTGTATACATAGTGTTTGTTTTATCTGTTGTGTTTTGCGTATGCCAATGAAGAATCTCTTCATATAGAATGGCCTATATTCTTCAGGTACATAGCGTGTGACTTTGGAGAAGTAATGGTGTTTGTTTGGATTAATAGGAAGTTTCCCAAAGTATGCTTTTTTTCGTTAGGCAGTGGCACATTGTCGTGTTTCTTCAGCTTGAATGTTTTCTTAACCAGACTGCCAATAAACTCCGATGCTTTCGCATGTCCAATTACCTCTAACTTGCACACAATATGTCTTTATGTACGTATGTTTAAGGTCCAGTCATGCCTGTGCATTTCAATGGAAGTTTTCGTAAAGTATCGGGGCCACCAGTCCTTGAAGTTTATTACTTGGTTGTTTCCAACACATTTCACTGTAAACACGGGGTCGCGTTTACTTCCACATTGAATGACCTCTTCGTACTGGTTTGGTGAATAAATCCGATCCCTTCTGTGCACAGCTCGCTTGATGACTGAGAAGATTCTGTCACACGGCAGAAAACCATGTCCTCGGATCGAATAGTACAGTTTGATAACATAGAATCCGCCAGTAACGGTCATTGTAGTTAAAAGCCAGGCCAGTGTGTGATTGCAGTTATGTCCGGCACATGCATTATTAACATTTGCAGTTCTTTCATCTCCTAAGGGATTCAAGTTATGAAGTCGAGAACACAGCTGCATACCTCGTTAGGGGATCTTTCAGCTACCCCTTCTGTGCATGTGTAAAATACTGATGACCTGTTTCCTATAGCATGGATATTGAAGACAAAGAACCATAGTTTACGTACATATAACGTTACCTGAATTTGCATGCAATGAAACGAAGATTCTCAATGTAGTCGAAAACAATGGCCATGACATCATTTCTGTGTATGCAGAGGTCAGCGACATTCTGAAGTTTCTTGTAAAACTAACTGGCGCGTCGTTTGTGATCAAGTTGTTCATCAACTGCAGCTCGTTTTACCTTTTCTTTGAGCATTGACAATTTTGTCTTTGTCTAAATTTGCACATGTTTAGCAAACATCAATTTCTGGGCTAAAAAAAAAATTGAAACCATAGTTACAATTGAAATAATTAAAATAATACAAACATTTCCCAACCCCTCTCAAGGCAGGATGAAGCTCTATGAAAAGATCGTGCATTTTGCGAACTGTTAGACCTGATTCCAAGTATGTAACAGGAACAGATGTGTAACGTGATTCGCATTTGGAGAATGAGGTTATATGCTCGTCCACCTTAGCTATGGTTGCTTGTGGACGAGTGTTTCCACAGTTTATGTGCTGTCATCTCATGTCAATAGGTGGTTTATTACTCTGAAGAAGCTAGTTTAAACTTCGGACGGCCTTATTTGAGATGGCATGCAAACTTATGTAGGCCTTACAACAAAATTCAACCCGTACACTGCTTTTCATAGCAAATTACTAGAAGGATGATGTGTTTTGTTTAGAACTTTGTGATGATAAACGACGTCGAACAACGTCGCATATTTCCATTAGTCCTAAAAGTTACGTATCTTGTTCATTTACGGGTTGTCCGCTATAAACATTAGCTTTAATGTTGTGTTTATGATCAACACTAAAGACAACCATAAAATGCTTTCGGCAACCACAGTCCGGACCAGTCATTTTAGCCTCCACCAACAATCCTTCACTTGTCACAAATCCTTCCCCTCTTGCCACGGCTTTTTTTTTCTGCATTTCATTTGAACGTAGTTATTTGTTAACCTTACCTCGTTTCCTTATTGGTTCCGGAATTTCCTCCTCTGAATCGGAGATTTTGCACAATATACACAAATTATTACGAGTTTCACTTTATTAAAATTACCGCATCAAGTGTAGTAAATCTGTCAAATGCTAATGATTACAACATAGTGCTTGTACAGTTAACTCAGATTCTGTATAGCCATAGAATAAGTGACACAGTAACATGCAATACTGTGTTGAATACAGTCAACATTCCTGGGACAACTAGCCCAACATTGTGTGGATGTAGGATAGCATTCTTGGAATGTTATAGTACTTCCACTCAACGACTACTTCCATCCCGGTTTTAACAATACAACAGGACTGGGATAATCCCCTTCTTACACTCAACATATGGATTACAATACATACAATAAAATGACTTTCTCAGTTTACTTTCTCCATTTTGTGGAATGTTATAATTTTTCCTCTCACACATTCATATAAGTACTTAATACAGCAATATTTTACTGCGCTTCAATTTTCTTCTTCACTCATGTTCAATTGCAATATAAAATTTGCCCTCTTGCGCTTCGCACAATATTGTCACTATGCACTTTCAAAACTGTATATTTGCAAAATTGTAATTTTGCCGACTGACATATGAAATAATAACAACTCCCATTACTGCTATACATATGCAAATGGTAATACATCTGTCATTGTGAAATTCAAATGAAGTAAATCACATATTTTATATTTTGAACGCTGATGTAGTGTAGCGCTTTAAGTAATATACTACCCCATATTTAAGTCTGTGTTGAGCGCCTAGGGAACTGCCCCCTAAGCCCTGCCAAAGCCCTCTATTTTCCCCTTATGGACCGGCGAGGAGTTACTTCCGCATTTGAATGGTTGATTTAACTTAGAAATTAAGATATTTACACTGGAAACATTCAGAACAATTGTTCACAATTTTTTTGTCTTAAAGAAAACGTCAGTAATGCAAAATTCACTGCCATAGAAAGCAGTGTTATAGTTAATAAATTGAATCAAATTCTATTGAAATATATAAGTAAAGGTGATTTTTCTCTCGGCGTTTAATATAAGCTTGCCATCATAAAGCATAATCTAATAACGGAGAATATGGAAATAAACAAATGATATTCGATTTTTTATGGTGACTGATTTTCCTTGCTTTTTAATAAAGGAAAAGTAAAACCAAATAAGTTAAGCAAGTAGGTATCCTAAATATTGCTTAAGACGTTTTATTTGTCAATATCACTGCTTGTTTAAATTCTTTCGTTTAAAAATGAATTGTAATAGTTCCTATACAAAACTCAAACCGTTTAAATTTTATGATGAAATTATAAATTTTAAGAATAATTAAAAAATGAAATAGTAAATTTCACATTTATATTTTTATAATGCTTCACTGTATGGTTTTTCTAGGTAATCGAACTGGATAATTCACTTGAATTTAAAAAAAAAATGGAAATGTTATTTGTTACATAACCAATCATGTGTTTAAGACAAATATAATTATTATCTTTCCTTGAAAATATCAATAGTAATATTTCTAACATAGAAAGTTATTTTAATATTCATAACTACAAAGTTGCGTTTCGGGAAACAATATTAAAATTTTTGTGGTGTCTAGAAATAAAGTTACTTAACTCGAATAATTGCAAGTAGAGAAACTAACGAAAGCAGTAGTAAATGTAACTACTTTAATGGAGTAATTTGATTATAATAAAAAATATACAGACTGTTCTACGAAACAAAATGAATAAATGAAATAATATGTTTGCAAAAATAATTCTAAGTTAGTTATTAGATATAATTTATTTCGGAAGTTACTAAAAGTACATCATTTTGCAGGTTCATTTTCTTCTCTTAATCTGTTTTTCATATGTAAACACACACACATATATATATATATATTTCTTGTTGCATGTCATTCAAAATCTCTGCATAAAAGCGAGTTATTGAAACACTTATTAAGTAAAACAATTAAGTAAATGATTTATGTTAGTGCTATACCATAATATGTTCCAATGACTACAGAGGCGAAACATACCAAAACTGTGTTTAAATCCATGGATTTACTATCAGCAATACATGTGTTGCAGTTTTAGCGAGCTTAGAAACAATTTATAATGTATTATCTCATGTTGAATACAAACAAATAGGAAAAAAGTTTTCCCAGCTTACTTATATAAGTACATCCAGTCTCTTGGACATAACTTCACCATTTAACGTGGCGTTGTTCTTTGAAAACAACAAAAATTAAATCAATCATGTGCCAAAAATAGTACACACACAGCAGTCCTCGGCAATATCTCTCGGAGATCGCTCCTGGGCATGCAGCAGACACAATGGCTTCTCCAGCATTTGGTTGACTCATTAGAGGCCTTACTTTTCTATGCCAATATTTCTGACTATAAACTTTGTTGGAATGTGTACGATGCGTAAAGCGACGCCACTAATGTGATGCATAAGGACAGAATTGTTATTGGCTGCACGTGAAACACAACATTTTCAAGTTGATCCGTTGTCTTACGTGCTGCGTAGGTTGAAACAGTCAAGAAAATGCGAATGTCTTTTACTTCAGTTTGATAATGACATGTCGATTTCCGTGTAAAGCGTTGGTATATTGACACCACGTGATACATTTACATACAAACTGAGCATGACATAATATGTACAACACATATTTTGTTATAAATAAAATACTTGGAAGCGGTGTTAAAATAGATCATAAAATTCCACTGTACTGATGATTGTTACATACACGAATCAATAATTTTCATTGACGCAGTTTCATTTTTAGTAAAAAAAATTAACGTTTTTTTCACTCATGTATTTTGTATGAAGCATATTATTCAAACCGCCTACCAGAGTGGCTGGATGGGGTCAAAAGTGCTTCATCCATTATAATAATTATAATTTATGTTTATCCATTTTTTTTTTTTCATTTCTCCGAATCGGGAACTTCAGAAATATTGAGATGTGCTTAACTTAGATCAAATAATAAGAGATGTACATTTATTAAATGAAATTTTTTTCAGAATATACATAATGCTATTATTAATCTCAGTTTATATATATATATATATATATATATATATATATATATATATATATATATATATATATATATAGAGAGAGAGAGAGAGAGGGAGAGAGAGAGAGAGAGAGAGAGAGTAGCAGTCTGATATCGCTAGAGTTAATCTTACCTGGAATTTCACTTTACTAAACTGCATGAATACTACTTCGACTACGCACACACAACGTAAAAATAAGCACTCGATTGTCACGAGCGTGACTGTAGAGGCGTTGTAGCAGTATCTCTAAATCGCGTGACTGTAGAGGCGTTGTAGCAGTATCTCTAAATCGCGTGACTGTAGAGGCGTTGTAGCAGTATCTCTAAATCGCGTGACTGTAGAGGCGTTGTAGCAGTATCTCTAAATCTGATGAACTGGGAAACACTCGACGTAGCTATGAAACACATGGCGTTGGCTCTAATTACATCGCCCCACCGGCGCTGCTACATTGCCTTCGCACCGCCCCACAACCAGCCACTCACATTCGCTGCTGGGTTCCGCGGTGGGGCAGTGGTTATACTACTCGCCTCCCACCAATACGAATCGGTCTCGAACTCCGGTGAGGTCTCCCCAGGATTCCCGCATGTAGAAATCGTGGCGGACGATGCCGCTGGTTTTCGGGTTTTTCTCGGGGATCTTCCGTTTACCTCGGCATTGTATTATGGCTCTGCTCCAGACTCACTTCTGTTGACCCTCATCAGCTAATAAGACCTCGATTTAAGAGCTGCCCAAATCTCTTACCCCACTGCTCGCTCAGGAACAATACCAAAGTTCTCATCTGTCGACATCGCCACGTAGTCTCAAAACAGCATCAGTATAATCCATTCACGGTTACTGCCAACTTTTCTGAAGCCCTACTAAATTTCTACTTTCAAGATATTCCTCCGCCTCATGCAAACGTGGGACAACGCACCGCATTCGTGCGCACTCCGCGTGATGATGTTTTGTATAAGAATAATTATCATTAGGCAGTGCCGACACAACTATTTTCTCCCTGTTTTTAAGAACATTAGTCACAAATAAAAATTTTAACTTACAGATAAAATAAACCTCAAATTTAATTTAATAAAAATAATGTGTGTGGATTGACTTAAATATAAAAAGCTCCATAATCGTCAGTCATTTTCAAGCCGTCATACTTACGATCGAACTTCTATCAGTTAGACGTTTTAGTGCTACCGATTTTTACTGCTTAAAGCCCTAAGAACATCTTAGCTATGGACACTGTCCCATGCAATTGTGTGGTTGGCCTACAAAAATTGTTAATGAAAATTTCACATTTAAATACAAACTTACCACACAACATATATAGATATACAATTACTTAATCTGCCAATTAACTCAAACAACCGGAATTTATTCAAAAATTTTGTGCAGATGACATCTAATTGCGAGACTAACATGTTGATATTAAATTGAATTGACTCAATCAGTTAAAAAGCAGGTACACCTAAATATCTGGACGATTTCTGCCGGTTCTTTATATTCATATTGTGTGTGTGTGTGTATATATATATATATATATATATATATATATATATATATATATATATATATATATATATATACACACATTTGAATATATATATATATATACACATTTGTATACATATATATAAAGCGTCTTATTCTTCCTTGTCTACTAGAGAGTGATATGCATATTCATTTTAGACATACGAGAAAAAATTCTTGGCTGTTAAATATAATTTTTTAAATTGTTTTCTCATGTGTGGGTATTTCATACACGTATTGTTTCTCCAAGCACATTTCATTCATTATTTCTCAGAGATTTTGTATTTCGCTCTTAAAATTGTTTCATTCTATATCAATATTTTTGTGAAATACTTTCTGGCAATACTCATTTCAAACTACTTTTCATTTTACATCTCGTTCGCTCGTCTGCGAATCTGTACGTGGTATGGCATCCCAGTGAAATTGTTTCCCTCCAAACTTCCTTGCACACTTTATTTCATTCATGCTATCTTAAACAACGGCTTATCTGCACACACATGTAAGTGCTCAATATAACAATATTGTTCTGCACTTCTGTCTCTTTCTTCACTCATGTCCACTTACACTCTAAAATTTTCCCACCTGCGCTTCTCGCAATCTTGTGACTATACAATGTTGCAAAATTTTAATTTTCCCGACTACCATATAAGAAATTACATCAACTCGCATTAGTGCCACACATATGCAAACGGTAATACATCTGTCATTGCCAAATGCGAATGGAGTAATCGACACATTTAGCATACTGAACGCTGATGTTGTGTAGCACATTAAGTAATATACAATCTCTAATTATGTCTTTGTTGAGCGCCATGGGAACTGCCCTCTAGGTCCTGCCACAGCCATCTGTTTTCCCCGCAGGGAGCGGCGAGGAGTTAGTTCCACATATGAATGTTTCATTTGACTTTGTATGCTGGATAATTACACCGGAAACATTAAGCTAAATTATCCACAATTTTTTTTTACCCGTCTCAAATAAACCATTACTTAACATAGTTTTGCTACATATAAAGCTGTGTTATAGTGAATAAGTTGAGTTTAGTTCTAAAGAACAACCTAAGGAGAAGTGATTTTGCTCTCTACATTTCACATAAGCTTATCACCATAAAAATGATCTTATATGGGACAATATGAAACGAAACAAACAGTGTTTGATAATTTTTTGGCTCATGAATTTCCCAACTTTTTGATAGGAAAAGGAGAACTTATTATGCCAAGTTGATATGAATCGTACTGATTGCTTAAGAGGTTTTAATATTTCAGTCTTTCTACTAGTTATAAATTATATTGATTAAAACATCTTTACGCAAAAATTCCCTAACACATATCAAATCGTTTAAGTTTTAGAGATATTTCTAACTTTAAAGAATAACTTAAGGATTAGATAATAATAATTACCACATTTATATCCGTATTCCTTACATACAGTATATGATTTTTTCAGTTAATCGAAATTATTATTCCACTTGAATTTAAAAAAATTGAAATGTTATTTGCAATATATATCCAGTAGAGTTATCATGAATTTAAGACAAATAGAATTAGTGTCCTACTTTAAAAATAAATACAGTAATATTTGTAAGATAGAACACTATATTTATATTGATTAATATATATTTAATTGTGTTAGGTGAAACAAGACTAATATCCATTTTTGTGGTTTCTAGAAATAAATTTTAACTCGAATAATTGCATGTAGCGAAACAAAACAGAGCCATATTACTTATAACTATTTTATTTGAACAATTTAGTTATAATGAAATATATACAGCCCACTCTACGAAACAAAACGTATAAATTAAATAATATGTTTGCAGTAAATATATTATGAAAGGTATTAATATGTACTTTTTTTCGGAAGTCATTGGTAGGACATCATTTTGAAAGTTCATTTTCTTCCCTGATTCTGTGTTTTATATATGAACATAAACATTCACATTTATATGAATAAATAAATAATTCCTAATAGTATTTCATTCACATACCAATGCATAGAAGCGAGTTATTGAAACACTCATTAAAGAAAAGAACTAAACAACTATACATTTTAGTGTTATACCATAAAATGTTCCATTGAAACTAGACGCTATACTCACCTGAACTTCATTTGAATACATGTAATTACCACAAACAACATATGTGTTGTATATTTAACATGCTCAGAAGGAACTTTAAATGTCTAACTAATAATGGGGAAAAATAAGTTTTTCCCGGCTAACTAATGTAAGTACACCCAATCTCTTGGACATAACTTCGCTGATTAAAGTGACTTTATTTTATTAAAATCAACAAAAAACCAGTCAATAACGTGCGAGAAATTATACACATTAAGCAGTTCACGCCAATCTCTCTAAGGATAGCTCAGGGATATGCAGCATATACAAGGGCTTCTCCAGCATTAGGCTCACTCTTTCGATGCCTAACTGTTTTTGACCAGAGAAGGCAAGTTTTCTGAATGTAGAATTCGTTTTCTGAATGTGGAAACTGTCTCATATCAAACACAAAGACAGCTACAATTATAGTGATCCATGCTTACTAACATAAAAAAATTCCATTATCTTAGAAATAACCCCGTCGATTAAAGAGGCATCTACAAAGAACAAGGCAGTGATGTGCTATAAATAAAACACAATAGGCAGTCCTCGGCAATCCGTCTTGGGATAGCTCATAGGCATGCAGCATAGACAATGACTTCTCCAACATTGGTTTACCTAGGTTCAGTGACAATATTCGACCTTATTCAAACTTACAAACTTTTTTCCTCGGGTAAAGTCATCCAGATGTTGTGTAAGAATCTGTTGGCCATATTAGATGCCAGAAAACATTTCTACTTCATTCAGCCGGATGTTCGGTACGCCTATGATCTACGGTAGTGATAAACGTACATCGCGCGTGTGAGTTATACCCTTCACACACGCCTATGCACATATCGTAATCCACCACACCCTAGGCGATATCCTGATTGGCTTTCGGTCGGGTTTGACTTTTTCGTTCCGCTGTTATTGAACGTTGTTGTAAATTTTTGTAAACCAATTTATAATATTATTAAATTTAATCTCTAATGAGTGGCTAATAAATGTTATTCTATTGTATATCTGTCGCTTTACAGCACTGCAACGGTGACCGGATTAAATATAAATTTACATTTAGTTTATTGTTTTCTCGTTTGGAGTTGAAGCCTTGCTTCAAATTTGACATGCGTGTCAACTCATCTCTACTTCAAGATAATTATATGTGTACTCCAGTTTCCTGAAATACTTTCCTGCCCGTCTGAACAGGGCTTGCTGGCGGGGGACATTGGAATTTCGTAGTTAGGCATCATGGCGCTATTCACGGCAATTTTGAAATAGTCAAATAAGTAAAGTAATGTTTCAAAAGTGTTGTTTGCACGTTGCTCTGGTAATCAGCAGATTAGAGTTACGTAGTTGGGATGTTGTATTTTGGTAATATTTATGTCTTCGCTGCGTTTTTAGTGTAGCATTTATATAGTTAGTTTTTTTTTTTTGATATACAGCGTCAGATATGGTATTCGGGGAAGTGATTCTTCGCCGTTTATATTATAATGATCACATGCTGATATACTTATATGTTTTTTTAAGAGGTGGATTTTCTTTTGCATTGGATTAGGCGTGTTCTGTTGGATGCATTTCTTATAGGTATTCTTATAGTTAAAACTTTTAAGAGGGTGTTGATAGCTACCTCAAAATATTATCTGCTAATTTTTGAGGGAATATTAGTGATATTGTAGATTAAAGGCTCTGCTTGCTATTATTTGCTCATTTTTCCGTCACGTTAGATGTTTCTACTTTTATCCAACGCATATTTTTCATCGTTTTAATTTTATCTTAGAGCTGCATAATCTTTTGTGTGACCTTGTTGGCACCAATTAACACTGTGTTATTTTTTTATTGCATGTTGCTGCATATATTCCTTCTCTCTACCCCCCCCCCCCCCAGGTTTATCTATCAGCATCGAGCGATATTGGAATTTATTTTAATAAACTTTCTTTTTTCTGTAATGTATTGATGCGTTAAAAATTTTTTAAAAATTTTTCTGTAATGTAACGGATGCGTTAAAAAATTTGTACCTCTTGTGTTGACAAACTACACCGTAGGTTTGTGCAACTTTTTCTGCCATTTCTTAATCCTTGCTAGGTCCCAAAGCGGCGTTAAAGGATAATTTCACATACACAAAAAGTGATTGAGGAATCTAAAATGAAATAACGTATTGGTTCTTCTAGCACTTTTTATTCATTCTTCCTGAGATATTTTCTATTATAATTTCAAAATTGTGTCTTTTTGTATCAATGTTTTGTGGAATTATTTCTCACATTACTAATTTTTAACTGCTTTTAATTTTACATCTTATTGACACATCTGCGAATTCGTTCGTTCTGTGGCATCCCAGTACAATATAATTCCTCCAAATTTCCTTATATTCTTTATGGCATTCATGCTGTTTTATACAACTGCTTATCTGCATACACATATAAGTACTCAATATAGCTGTATTGTGCTGTACTTCAATTTTCTTGCTTGCTCATCTCTAATTGCACTCTTAAATTAGCCCACTTGTTCTTCTCACAATCTTGTGACTATACATGCCAAATCTGTATTTTTGAAAATTGGAATTTGGCCGATTGCCATATAAGAATATGTAACATATCTTATTAGTGCCACATGTATGCAAATAGTAATATATCTCCCATCGAAAGTTGCGATTGGATTAAACGGTGTGTTTAATGTACTGAATACTGATGTTGCGTAGCACATTATGTAATGTACAATCCATATTTAGGTCTGTGTTGAGCGCCTAGGGAACTGCCGCCTAGGTCCCTGCCACATCCCTCTATTTTCCCCGTAGGGAGCGGCAAGGAGTTAGTTCCTCATATAAATGGTTGATTTCACTTACAATGTAGAATAATTCCTCTGGAAACATTAAGAACAATGATCCACTAATGTTCTTCGTCTTAGAGAAAAACATTTATCTAAAAATGTTCACTGCCATAAAAAGATGTGTCATAGTGAATGAATTTAGTCACAATCTGTTTTTACTCTCTGCGTTTCATCTAGTATACTCATCATAAAACATGCTCTATTGAGGGAAAATAAGGAATGAAACAAAAGGTATTCGAAAGTAAATAATAATTTTTTTGTCTGTTGTTAATATCGGAAAAGAACAGGTTTGTAATTTAAGGAAGAACGTATCATAAATATTTTTAAAATATTTCATTATTTCAATATTTTTGGTAGTTATAAATCATTTAGTTATGATAAATTAATATTTAATTATCATTACTTTACCAGTAGGGTTATTTATTTTTAAGATGAAAAATAAATGTTTCACTTTGAAAATTACTTAAATAACGTCAGTAATATTTTAAGGTAGACAGTTACGTTTGTATTGATAAGCAAATTTTATTGTGTTTGGTTAACATGATTGAAATCCATTTATCTGATTTCTTGCAAAACTCTATTATGTCGAATAATTACTAGCAGCGAAAAAAGAAATTATAGTACTTGTGACTAATTTACATGAACAATTAAATTACAATAATAAGTACAGCACACTTAAGAAGCAAATGTACAAATTAATTAATATGATCGCAATAAATAGTTCGTCTCCTGGACATAACTTCACCGATTAAAGTGACATTGTTCTATAATCAACAAAGAAGAAGACAATGATGTGCAAAAAATTAATACTCATTACGCAGTCCTTGTCAAGCTCTCTTAGGATAGCTCAAGGGCATACAGCATAGACAATGGCTTCATCAGCATGTGGTTGACTCATTCGAGGCATTCCCGTTATTGACCAGAGGTGACAAGTTTTCTGAATAGAGAATTTGTTGGAATGTGTGCGATGTTTAAAGCGACGCCACTAATTCGATGCATGGTGGCAGGTTTTTTATTGGCTGCACGTCAAATACAGAACAATTGCCAGTTTATCAGTCGTCTGTTAGCTGCTGCATAGGTTAGTATGTTGAAGTAAATGCTAATGTATATAATTCATAATGGCATTGGCATCATGATTTTCGTGTAGTTGCATATGTATACTGACACCAGTTAGCAGTAATTCATGGCAGGGCAAAAAAACTCGTATAAATATGCATGCATTAGAACGTGGAACAGCTTGACAAGTTTCTGGTAGGCAACTTGCAATGTCGGATATGCCATCACTCTTATTTATTAACTGGAAAAATTACTATAAGTTAAGAAAACTATGGTTGACGATTTGTCAGTAGTTTCGTGAATAATCCTGATATTTTCATAATATAGACGACACACTCAACGTATTCCAAGTGGAAGACCATTTATGTTGACACTTATCGCAACCTGTCTATGTGGTTTGCTATACAGAACATCTAATATATCCAGTTCAAATTACTCCCAATATGATACGTGTAACAAGTTGTATCTTGGTAATAATATAATTTTACATTTATTTTGGTATTACGATTTATATTCACTATTATTTCTATAACGGAAAATTTTGTATCTCGAATTCTAATCATTTATATTTTTGCGGACCCTGTACATTCCCTTTCATGCAGTTTGTCACTGCAGATTTTTTCCAAAGTTTTTCATTATATATAGCAAACAGTTTATATTTTTGTGGCCCTTGAATAGGTTTTTTTTTTGTAGTCGTTTGTAAATTTTGTTTTTATAACTTATGAACAATTCTAAATTTGTTTTTATTTTCTTCTCATACTTTTATTTTACAATTGCAACTTCATGAATATTATCTTATCTCACACCTCCTTCTTATACTGTTCTTCAATTCATTAACAACTTTATACTCAGATTCGTATCGTCAATCATTTTAGCGTAGACTGGTTTTACTTTTCTCTTCATTGATACATAATTTCCAGTGTAGAATTTTTCAGTTTCAACTTGTTTTACATGTCAGCAAAGTTTCAGGCTTTTTAAAGTAAAACATGCTCTCAGAATCCGCACGTCACCCTTATAACTAGCATGTGACTATGAACTTCTGATATGGTTTGGTCATATCAACACCATTGTAATTAACTTTTAGTTTAATAAAGTTTCTTTTAAATTAGACAGATATCTCTTTCTTCAGCTCTGGTTATATTTACTTATCTTATATTTAAATACGAAATTAAATGATACCTTCTACTAGGTTGCGCTCTAGATATTCATATAATCCATCAGACAGAAGTAAATCACCTTTCCAAATAGAAGAAGTATATAAGCAGTGGCTATAAGTTGCTCTGCAAAAAATAACAATTAAAATTATAACAACGAGAAATGCATCATAATCTTTTGATCCTCAAAAAATCTAAACCGGTAACTTAAAACATAAGAAAATTTTTTTTTTTCAAAAGCACACAAACATTGCATTAAATAAATATAACCTAAAGAAATATGTTAATCTAACAAAATGATTTTATCTTTTGTATATTTATAAATACCTCAACCATAATAATTTAAATACCTATTATTACACAGATATTTATCAAGTAAAGAAATCTCAATAAGATTTTCGTTTAATCACTTGATACATTTCCGTACACATACGTATTAGATATATAATATAACACACATTTTGTCATAAATAAATTACATGGAAGCAGTTTCAAATAGATCATAAAATTTCACTTTACTGATGACTGCTGCATTCAATAATTCCGTAGAAGCAAACATTTTATCGAAGCGGTGGCATTTCTCATCTCAAAATTTCAATTTTTTGTCTCATGAATTATTTATGCAGCAAATCACTAAACCTACAAAACATACTGGCTAGAGGAGGTCAAAAGTGCCCAATTCTTCAAAACATCAATTAATATTTACGTCACCTGCCCCCCACCCCCCCACCCCTTTCCTCTTTTTTCATAATTCTTGATCGGCACATTTAGACATTTAGATCCCTACTGACATTAGATCAAACAATAAGAAAGTTGCATATTTAATCAATTATATTTGACTGCAACATATATATAATACATTTAATATTTTTAGTAAAAAATTAATCGAAGCAAATAGTTGCGGCTTGAGATTGCTACAATTAATATTGCCCCTGGATATGCGATGTACTGAACTGCATCAATACTACTTAGACTACGCACACACAACGTAAGGTAACGCCCTGGATTATCGCGGGTGTGAGTGTAGAGGCGTTGTAGCAGTACATGTAAAACTGATGAACGCGTAGGGATAAGACACATGGCGTTGTCTCCAAATACATCCCCCCACCGACATTGATGCGTTGCCTCCGCGCAGTGCTGCTACCAGCCTGTCACACTCACTGCTGGGCGCCGCGGTCGTGCAGTGATTAGACTACTCGAATCCCAGCCGAAGCGAACCGGGTTCGATTCCCGAAGGGGTCGCCCCAGGATTTCCCTAAGTGGAAAAACGTGCCGGGCGAGGCCGCTGGTCGGCGGGCATTCTCAGGGTTCTCTACTTTCCCCTGCCCTTGCATTCCAGTGCTGGTCCGTACTCACCTCACTTCACCCTCGTCGGCTCTCAAGAACTCGATTTTTGAGCCGCCCAAATCTCATCACTCGCGGCTCGCCCAGGAACAGCACCAAAGTTCACTTCGCCTGTCGTCGTCGCCGTAAAGTCTCAAATCAGAAACAGTAAAATTCATTCCCGGTTATTACGAACTTTTCTGAAGCCCTGCTATAAAGTTCTACTTTCAAGATTTTTCTCTGCGTCTTTCAAACAATAGGACAACAATCCGCATTCTTGCGCACTCAGTGTAATAATATTGTATGTAATTACTATTTCTCACAAGGCATTTCCGTCAAACCTACTATCTTCCGGTTTTTATTGACATTTATTATAATAAAATACTATTATGAGTAAATGAAATTTAAATCAAAGTTTTTTTTTTTTAATCTGTTCAGTTGGCTTAATTTAGGTATGAAACGACTGTGAAATATGGCATGGTAAGTAAACAACCACGCATGTCATATAAGGGGTTCTTTTTAAAGGTTTGTTAAAAAAAAAAACTGTGGATAATCCGCGAGCAGAATATACCCGCCACCATATACTGCTGCTAGAAAATGAAAACTTATAATATCGGCCAGGCACGAATCGCACTTACCACTTCCCAGTAACAAGTTCCTCATAGGACGGCTTGGCGATAACTTACTGTATCCGCGACCCGGCAACCTCTACCCCATGCCATATGTGTTCCAAATCCCCGCTCGACATACGCTAAATAACTCAAGACTGGAATTAGACGGCCACTCTCAATATTACATCAAAGTCTATAAAAATTGCTAAAATTAATTTAAAAGTACTGAAATTAATAAGTTATGTATGTTTATATGAAATTTTAACATATATAACCAATAGCATAAATTAAAGATGGCCGGCACATATCATAATACCCAAATTTCAAAGAACGGCACACGAATAAAAAAAAAACAGGCATATTAAATTTATTCGAAAAGTTACCAGACTTCCACAGCAAGTAATCATGTGACGATGCAACCGTAACATAATGGGCTCGTCGTTCAGGCGTCGAGGTTTCAACTGAAGATAGAATTCTCAATATGATCATCAATATTTTCATTAATGTATGTTAACAGCCGGGAATTACTCGAACATGGAAGAGGGTATTTCCATAATTATACCAGATGATGTGAGGAAATGTTTTCTTTTAAAATTGTAATTACAAAATAATTATATATTATTATAATAAAACTATTTGTTTTATTTTTGTCTGTCGTATCCTTTTATCCGTCACAACTCTAAAGTGCTGCTGTGAGCACCTGCCTCCAAACGTAAAGATTTGCATATAGAATTAAAATTAAGACTTCAGTATAAAAATGCATCGACAGTTGATTGCATACACAAACATTAATTCTGTGGCAATTTACAAGTTTTCTGCCTCTATCCATATATATATATATATATATATATATATATATATATATATATATATATATATATATATATATATATATATATATATATATATATATATGGATAGAGGCAGAAGACATGCCCATAAATTGCTAGAGATTGATGGCAATATTGCGAAAGATTTATTGAAATATTTAAAGATTGACATTTTGGTGTGTGGATTGGTACGTGGATTGGTGTGGGTTGGTGTGTACATAGGTGTGGATTGGTGTGTGGCTTGGTGTATGGATGTGTGTGGATTGGTGTGTGGCTTGGTGTATGGATGTGTGTGGATTGGTGTGTGGAGTGGTGTGGATTGGCATGTGGGATGGTGTGTATTGATGTGGATTTATGTGTGGATTGGTGTGATTGCTATGTGGATTGGTTTGGATTGGTGTCTATTGGTGTGCGGATTGCTATAGATAATTGGAAAGATTCAAAGATTGGTGGAAAAATAGTAATATATTGACAGATTGTTGAAAAAACAAGTCTATCTTAATTTTTAAGATTAAAAAAAATTTGCATTTTATTCAATTGTTACAATTTTTTCGAGTTTTTGTTTTCTAGGTCACTTAAGGACATTGGGGTCAAGATCAAGGTCACCAGGATCCAATATGGCAGTGGTAGTCAGTGATGTTATATGCATGTTGACTTTTATGCATTTTTCTAGTGTTTTTGTTTTCAAGGTCATTCGAGGTGACAGGTCAATGTCACCTGCACCCAATATGGTAGTAGTCTGTAACGTTATATGCGTGTTGATTTTTATGATTCTTTCTCTAGTTTTGGTTTTAAAGGCAATTCAAGGTCATGGGATCAATACCAAGGTCATCTGCACTCAATATGGTGGTAGTAGTCTGTAACACAATATGCTTACTGAGTTTTAAAGATTTATTTTCTAGTTTTCATTTTTAAGGTCATTCGAGATCATGGGGTCAAGTTTAAGGTCACTTGCATCCAATATGGTGGTCGTAGTTTGTAACATAATATGCTTGTTGACTATTATGTATTTTTCTCGAGTTTTTGTCTTCAAGGTCATTCAAAGTTATGGGGCCAATGTCAAGGCATCCAAAATTGTGGTAGTAATCTGTAATGTAATATGCTTGTTGACTTTTATGTTTTATCTCGAGTTCCGGTTTTCAAGGACATTCAAGGTTATTTAGTCAAGGTCAAGGTCATCTGCACTCAATATGGTGGCTGTAGTCAGTAATGTAATATGCTTATTGATTTCTGCATTTATTGCTCGTTTTTGGAATTTTTAATGGAGAAACGGAAATATTTGAGGAAAACAGGAAATTTTTTAAGGAAAAAGGAAAATTTTTAGGGAAAGGGAAAAAGATGGCGGACGGGTGACGTCACAACATGGTGGAACCCCTGGCTGCGGCTCCGACGCCAGACGCTAATGCCCTCAACTTCGAATAACCCTACTACTCACGAGTACCTCCAAGACAGCATAGCATATGACTTAGTATTTAATGGCAAACATCTTCTTCTATGAAATACTTGGTGAAATTATCAAAATATCTCTATGTGCAAACTACTCAGAACATTTATAGAAACTAAGCATTTTATTAATTACTTTATTCACTCAATTTTTCTCTATTTTCTTCTTGCAGTGTTATCATAAACACCTCGTGGTTACTTCGGAAACTAAGGCACCTAAGGTTTAAGTCTGGGCTCCATATTAGTCACAATCATATTCAATCTGCCATGTTCGCGATCGACCATCATTACGTTAGAGGTTTTACTGCTATCGATATTAGCTGCTTAAAGCTCTTACTACAACACAGCTACGTTCAATCTTTCATGCTGTTGTGTGGTTGGCCATCAAAATCTGTTAATGACAATATCATTTAACATTTAAATACAATTTTACAACATAACATATATGTGGGGCAAAGCACATTTACCGTAATTATTTTAGATATTTTGCCTGTCTACAGAAACAAGAAAAATACATTCACAAATTCACTTCAGCCGACATCTTATTTCGAACTTAGCATGTTGATATAAATATGAATTACTTAAATCCTTCAAGTGAAGGCATACATAAATGTCTGGATGTTTTCTTCCATTTTAAATATTTTATGTATATATATATATATATATATACACATACATAAAATATATATATATATATATATATATATATATATATATATATATATATATATATATATATATGAAAGGATACAAATATGGAATACCATTGAAAAATACAGCATGAACCAGAAACATTTACGCACACATCTGCGAAACTGTAGCAACATATCATATCATAAATTTATGAAAAAAATATAAAAATGACAAATTTTTTGCCGATAAAAAGGTTACTAATATGGAATACGACGAAACGAATAAATAAAATTTATATACAAGAAAAATATCCATGTCTTGCGAATAATCCTACAGAGTTATAAAAGTTCTGCAATATGACAAATATCAGACAAATTTGTAGACCTACAAGTAATGTATGTAGTTTATGTAGTTTGTAGTGAAAATTTAAATTTTGCTGTGATCAACATTACTTGCAGTAATCACGAACAGAATGTCCACCTTCGTGACCAGAACATTCCATATGTGACCACATTTCACAAAGCAGACACATGATCCACTGCAGAAAAGGCATTCTGCATCTCCATTTTCTGGCACTGACACATCAGGAATACTGAGGTTGGACGAAACATCCCTAATGTTCATATCTGCACCTGTTTTTTTTCTGATGACGTGTTATCTTCACAAAGAGAAATGGTGTGCATAGACTTTCTAGTGGCTCTTTTTGTCATTTTATGTTTCCTACTAGGTGTAGGCCTAAGTGTAGTTCTAGGTCTGCACTTTCCTCTTAAGATCTTCCCAGAATTTTTTTTAAGGATTCTTCTAGCTGAATCTTGTACGGTGGAGGCGTCAAGACAGCTGCTGTGCCAGCTTTTCTTTCTCGACTGCCGTTTTTTTTTTTTTTTTTTTTTTTTTGAGTTTAGGAATTGGAGAAATATCCCATGGAGCTACATAGGCTATTCGCAAACAAGCTAAATAGCTAGATGTACCAGCAGCCATAGGTGAATCAGCTGAAGAGTTTGGTGGACCAGCAGCCATAGGTGAAGCAGTTGAAGAGTTTACTGGATCAGTGAGTCTATTTGCTGGCAAACCAGCAGAACAGATATAAGGACCGGTTGGTTTAGACCTACACCTAGCCCTGGACGAATGGACAACGTCAAGATCAGAAGTAGCTCTAGTAAATGCTATAGAAGAGGTGTCTGGATCACCTGATGCTAGGGATTCATTGTCAGGAAATATGTGGGGATTTACTGGATAAATACCAGTGCATCTGAAACCATTTAATGCGATTTTACCTGTTTGTACTTTGAGGTACGCTTTGCCAAATAACTCTGCGACGTCGAAATTGGTTACAGGGCGGGTGTTTGATCGCACCCACAGCCAAACTTCTTCCCTGTAATATTGTTTAAGAGGGCTCATGGACGTCTTGTCCAAATACTGCAACTTGTGGGACGAGTGAGGTGGAAGACAGATAATGCAAACATTTTTTTTCTTGCCTTGCTGAGGATATCTATGTTTCTGGAATGGTTGTAGTGACCATCAAGGATAAGCAAAGCAGGTGATTCGGCAGTAGGCTTGACTTTCTCCAAGAAATGAGTCCCCCCGGTGTGGACTCATATTCTTTCTAGGAAATACCAACATTGGCAGTACATTGTCTCCGCCTGCACTCATTCATTTTACCATAGTTACAAGAGAGCCACGCTCAGCAGAACTGATGGATGCTACTTGCTGTTTTCCTTTCAGTGCAAGAATCTGTGGGATTTTACTTTGGACAATAATCAGACCTGTTTCTTCTACATTGTAGACCCTGTCAGCGGGGTATTTTTGCTTATTCAATTCTGACTCCAAAAGGGTGACAAAAACTGCTGTACATTTTCTCTGTTAAATCCTACAGTTCTGTGAAACGAAATTGCTGTTGGTTAACGTAATGATCAAATGTCCTTGTGTCGCTTTAAGAACAGCTTTAACCATCCCTTGCCTGCTCTTCCTGATGCAAAAGTATTACTAATGTTGTTAGTTTTAGCAATTTGTCAAGCCATATTTCGAACGTGTTCCCTAGTTAGGCCAAAGAAATTCCCCATCAACAACATATATTCTACGAGCTGCTATTCACATTCCGCGGGTAGGACTGTTTTCCTACCGAGCTTTGTTTGACACGCCACCTCACAGGAGAGACAGCTGTCCGGGCAAGCCTAAACAATGTAGTTCGCGGAACACTGAAAACCTTTGCAGCCTTTATGTAACCCATATTATTTTCTCTCGCCTGGGATATTGCCATTTCCATGTATGCTGCATCCCACTGCCTTCTTTTTCTCTTCTCTTTGTTTCGGTTTCCACGTGCCATATCTGGACAAAAATTGAACATCAGGTCACAAATATGGAATAGTACTGTTGGCGTCAAACGTTGTGAGGGTTGGACTCCCTAGTCATAGTCCATCTCCCGCTCCCCTCGACCTGTCATAGGTTTGGCCTGTCGCGTCCCTCCCTTCGACCGCAAAGTGTACTGTTGAACGACGTACTACGCATCCTGCAAACATTCCACTGACCACTTCAAACATAAGAGTTTGAAAGGTACATCAACGCGTCTATCGTTGACATTTTTTGTAGCATAGTTTGTTGCGCGCCAGCGTACGGTACTAGGTGTTCTGGGTTCAAGTCCGGCGCAAAGCGTGGATGTATTAATTTTTTCTGCTACACGTCTTTAAAAATTGTGTTGGCATGTATACAAAATTATTACAAATGTGAGTGGGGATAACATTAATGTCATAGTCAGTACTAGAAATAAATAAGTAATATTTTTCCTTAGTTGGACAAAATATTTTATTTAGGATCAAGTGCTACAAACAAAAAGCAATTTAACATAAATAAAGTGGTTCCAAGGTAATTGCATGATTTCATTTAAACTACGCATTAGGATTAAAAACCAGTAAGCGAGACAATTATGCGAAAATATGGTTTGGAGGGGTTGATGATACAATCGATAGACATGTTACGAAGTTGGTTAACTTTTTGTTCTCCAGAATTAGTAGAATATTCCCGAAAAGCGGAATTAAAAATAGTCTACATACAATTAAAATGCTTAAGTTTCTAAAACCTAACTCAGTTAAAGTTCCAAGCAATCTTACTGTATATAATTTGTTTATTTTATCTTTATTTTTTGCTGGCTCAGTTAAGTAAATGTTTGCCTTTTCTACCACTGAAGGACAGCAAATATGCATACATTTCAATACACAAATACAAAAAACAGTTATAAATCTATCTTAAATATCTGTACAAGCTAATTGGTAATGCGAACTGACTATAAAGTATTATATATGACACACAATGATTAATTGATAGATCGATACGTTTGGACAAGTCTTAGCATAAGAGGTCTTCAGAGTCAATGCGGTGTGGATGAAATGAGACGGACATGGAGCAGCACCTGAACGCAATGTTGAGGGAAACACGAGACCCCCCGAGATAACTCACCAACTACGATTGCCACATGCAAAATTCCCTGTTTACATAGCTAGGAACCGAACTCGGATCACAATGGTGGCAGGCGAACGCCTGTCACCATCTGGCACTGCCTCAACCACGGCCCTCGACATGCTGTGATAACATGTGTGAACTAATACTTTTTTCAAGAAGCAGCTACCATAATTCAAACCAATGAATATAACTTAATGACATGAATAGATAACAACACCAATTTATAAGTGTTATACTCGAAATGTTGAAAATTACTCACCATACATTGAATAGATAAAGGACGATAAATTAAAATAAAGAAATCATTAGGCTCAAAAACTCGAAATTTAAAAATTGCCGTGACATAATCAGTTAACAACCACCAAAGTAATTAACAATTGAGCACAGTTTGATAGTATATTTCTAGGATATGATAATAATAATACTTAACAATAAACGACCCAAGATTATGACGTGACAAATAAGCATAACGGAAAAATACTAAGGTACAAATATTCATACCAAAATCATGGTGTGGGGAACAAAAAGTCAAAATAAGGAAAATGTAATGAAATGTTCAGCTGAAATTTACTTATTTGCAAGTATTTAGAATTCAAACTATTAATTGGTCTAATGACACCATGTAACATTCACGATTACAGTTGCTTCGGCAAAAAAGGATTTATGTAATAATATAAGTAAAAATAAAGGAAAGATAATGTATGTAATTGTATAAGTAGAAATAAAAGAAAAATAATGTATGCAATAGTGTTTGTACAAATAAAAGTGGATAGCAATTTTACAAACTGATAGCACATACAACAGATATGTCTAAACATAGCAATGTTAACAATGTTTATTAACTATTGTTGAGGAAGCTTAGAGAAAAGTAAAACTATGTCTAGCTCACTAATTAAAAAGTGATTAATCAAAACAAATTAATGTCACTGTAGAGTACATGTATCAATAAGATAGAATCTACTTTCAATATTTACAATGACTGAGCTAAGCAAGAGATGACACTATCACATTCAGTAAAATTTTCTTGCTCACTGCAGCTGTCATGGTGTGAACTTTTTCCACTTTCATCATCTGTGTCGTCACTGTCACTATCCAGTTTGATTAAGAATTCTCCTACTGCTAACTCGATGAGGCAGTCGTTCTTCCAGTACTCTTCTTCAATTCCTTCAACGTGATTGCAATATCCCACCCAGTCTTCCTTTGTTACGACTTTTAAGGCTTCTATTGTTAGCATCTGTAAGACTTGAAGTGATAAACCTCCAATCGTGTTGTGAGCTCTGATATGACGTTTAATCTTAGCTCAGGCTAGATCTATGGTATTGAAATTGCACTTATAAGTGGGAAATCTAGGTACAGTATGGCCATGTTGCTGGAATACCCTGTCAACAGCGAATATTTTCTCTCTTGGTCTATGTTTTTCAAGTAATTCAATGAGAGTAGCTTTTCTCATTCTTTCGTCGCAAGATACCCCTTTTCCTTGTAGCCAGGCTATTGCGCCAAATTTATAATTTTTAAATCAACTCTGTTGAATGGCTTGTTTGACTGAAAACAATACTTGCATATTACTGAAAAGTCACGGATCACTATTTACTATTGGGCAATATTTTTAAAGCATACCAGTTCAGTCAAGGAAATAAAGTGACTAAAAATTAACACAAATTCATCACATTGCAGATGTAATAAGGGCTCCGACTGGGTGGCGCATAAAGTGTATTAGAAAGGTTTGGTACAAAATACATGATTCCAAAACAGTTGGATATTTTGTAATGCCATCCAAACACCATGTTTTCATTCAAACTCCAAGAATTATTTTTTGATGTAAGAATGGCTGAAACGGGTGCTTTCAGAAACAGTTTCAGCCACAGATTTTTTATACGAAAACTTTAGAGTTGTCTTGAGAAACGTATCGTACTTCTTTCTTATTAGTGTGCCTTTAAAATATAAATAGGTTCACTGCTGAAAGTCATATGTAGGCAAGTCGCCGGCAGAGAGACAGCATGCTAGTTGAGCGCCTTGTGGGTACAGGTGACGAAGCTATTGAGGAGTGAGCAAGAGTTCGCCTTATAGAGTCCACCAGTTTTGAAGACTTGATTGCACAAAATAATTGCAGGTAGTCGGAACCCTTAATAGAAGATACGGTGAACAGTGTAAACATTGTGTTCCTGCCTTCGCTTTCCTGGCATTGTTCGAGGCTCGTCAGGTCTCTCTCTCTCTCTGCTTTGTTTGCGAATTCTCTCGATAGACACCGTACTTACTCCCGTGTACTTTGCAGCTCTCTCTGTAGCTTTGCTGGTAGGAACCAATAAATATTTATTCCTTGCCTCTTAATCACAAGCTTCTAAAACACTCATGATGACTTCTCGTTCCTTGCTGTGTATAACTTGTTTATATGTCTTGGGCCGCGTGCTACTCGCCATTGTTCACAGTCCGTCACTACTGAGAGGAACAAGGGACAATGTGTTTTGTACGGCATGTAGCACGGCGCGGAGGCGTGGCCACTTTCTTCCTAAACCCCTAACCCCCCTTGACATGGGCCTTCCTCACCCCCGCGCATAGAGCCCGACCGAGTCTTGGCGACAACATTATCCCATTTTCGAACCCTCCTAGTATTCCATATTAGTCACCTAGCCATTTTGAAATACTTGCTGTTACAAACGTGGCACAACTGCGCTTGAACACAACAACCATTACACCTTTAGAACGACTTAAACATGTACTTTAAGTCCCAATATTACGCATAACCAAATAACTTACAATACTGTTGTAATTATATAAGTACATACATGTAAAAGTTTCAAATGCTTGAAAAACCCGAATAGCACAGCACAGCAAAAAGGGAACTCGGAGAATGGTTGTGCTTCCTCCCATTAGAAACGCTGGTACGGACGTCATATTTCACAACGCTACCGAGAGAGTGCAGCACATACTTCATGGGATATTGTGGTATTCCATACCACAGCACTATTCCATATTTTTCTTCTTTCCTCCTTCTCTATCTCCCTCTCTCTCTCTCTATCTCTGTGTATATATATATATATATATATATATGAGTGAGTGTGAGTGTGTGTATATATATATATACACACACACACACACACTCACACGTGTTTACAAATACAAATGTTATGTACGATACCAATAATTCCGTAAATAAATTCCATCGCTCTTATTATTTAGATCGTGTGGTGCTTTCTTGTATACTAGTGACTGATTTGCATATTCGGCATATGGGAATAAATGTCCAAAATCTGATGACTATATGAAGAGCAGCAATGGGTAAGTAAATGTACAATTGGTTCTGTATTTCGTTGGGGGCTGGCGAGGAGGGGGGCGGTGATGCGGTGATGTAGTTGTTAGACTGCTCGCCTGTCACCTAGACATTTGTTCACCTTAAAATTAAGAAACAATCATAACGTAGAACACATACTTATACAAATCTGTAACCCGCATATAATATCAATGGGGACTTGTAATTGAATACCTGATGAAAAAATTATAACCTCGTGTTCTATGCGCAGTATACACAATCGCGTACACTGAGACTTAATGGGTGAAAATAAGCGTTCAATTTGGAAAAATATGAACATGTCTCTGGGATTATAACCCAGGAATACTAGATACTGGATTTAGTATCTCACTTAGTCTGGCCGCTCCCCTGAGAACATTCTTCTAGGATATCGCAGGTTGCAAGAACCTCGACTCTCAGGATTACAGAGACACACAAACATCCTCACACGCCCAACAGGGCTTCGACAAGGTGGAGATACCGTCGAGGAGGAAAACAACACTCTTATCGATCATGAAATAATGTACGCCATAGCACTTCACATACAAATACAGAGCAGCGTTTAAGTCCAGGCGAGACTGTGCCACAGCAACCATTGGATTCCTCAATGACTTCTGGGGCCGCGGTGGTACAGTGGTTAGATTACCCGTCTTCCACCTCTGCGAATCTGGTTCGATTCACTGCGAAATCGCACCCTGATTCTTGCATGTGGGTTGTCGCTGGTTGGCGGGTTTACTAGGGGCTCTTCCGTTTCCGAGCCCTTGCATTCCGGTACTGCTCCATACTCACCTCACTTCACTCTAATGACCACTCAAGACTTCGCTTTTAAGAGCCGGTCAACAAATACACACATTAGTACCGTTCGCCGCAATCCCCGATAAACTTCCTAAACAATTCCCAATGACTAATTTACTGATTCACGACGTGGTTAATCTCTGCCTCATGCAAACAAAACTCAACGTATCGCCTTCGATCGCTCTTAATTCAGTATCATTTCCCATAAGAACTATTTCTCACTAGGTATTACCAACACACATATTTTCTCCCTATTTCTATCCTAGTTACTGAAGGGAAGAAAGGGCTATGAGTTCACTTTCTTGTCTGTGGCGAGGTGAGTGTCTGTGCATGCGTGTCCTCCCTTTAAATTTTTGAACGCTTCATCCGAATTTCAACAAACTTGGTACACATATAGCCTAATACGTAGTAAGGAAACCTGACTTTGAAATATTTCGAACAAACCGGGCACTTACTTTCAAAATGGCGACAATGTATAGTTTGGGGTGATATATCATATCTCGTGAACAATACAACCGATTTAAGCCAAATTTTGTATGTTGGCAGAACAATGTTTAATAATTTAATTTTGAGATGGATATTGTAGTTAGTCTGGCATTTTCTGAGATAGCACCAATTGAAAATTTATAGATTTTTACATTATATCTTGGAAACTATTAAACCAATTCTCACCCACTTTAGCCTTGTAAGAAATAATATGGTTCACCATATAAATATAAGTGATTAAAATTGATGTTACTTATTTTCAAAATGGTGTTCATACAAATGTTTTAAGTTTATTTGGTGTATCTGCCGTATCATTTAACCAACATTGACCGAATTTTGTATTCTGCAAGTACCTATTAGATACTAATATCATATATAAAAAATAACCACTTTTGTCTGACATTTTATAAGATAGCGCCATACGAATTAATAAATCCACTATGTCTTAACTCGGTAAATAAATAACCGATAACTACCAAAATTGACAAACATTTAGTGCTGTAGCAGATGATGTTATGTGATACGTTTCAAGCATGTCAGACACCTATTTTCAAAATGGTGGCCATATAGCTATTTTAGCACCTGATTATGTATCGTCAAAACTCTGTAACCAATTCCAATGTATCTTTGTATGCTGTCAGTCGACATTAGAGCTATCAACCATTTCTACATAGAGCATTTTTTGTCCACAATTTTGTAACATAGCACTATTCGAATAAAATAAAATTTTTGTAACTCGGTAAAGAATTGACTGATTTCGATCAAATTTCACAAATATGTAGTACTAAGGCAGATTACGTCACGTGTTTTTTTAATCATGCCAGACTTTCATTTTCAAAACAGCGGCCATAGAGACATTTTAGCTTCAAATGCTATATCGTCAAAACCATGTTATTAATTTCAATTAAACTTTTAATGCTGGCCATAGATCTAACATCTATCGACTGTATGTTCATAGAACATCTTTTGCCCACCATTTTTAAGGATAATGCCATGCAAGTAAATATAGATTTTTGTCATATCTCGGAAAAAATGGATAGATTCCTTCCAAATTTGGGAAACTGATAGTTCTGCAGCAGATAGTGTAAACTTGTTTGTTTTATGTGGGTCATCACTCTTTTTTAAATGATAGCTATATAAATATTTAAGGTCAGTATATTTTACTAACCAAACGAATTCCAACTTAAGTTTGTATGCGGTCAGTACCAATAAAAACCATAACATTTTCTATGCAGAGCCTCATTTATCAGCCATTTTGTATCATAGGCCTACAAATAGATAATAATAAATTTATTTATTATCTCGGGGAAAAAATCAACGCAGTCTTATAAAATTTGGCGATGATGTGTACGGTGGCAGACCATAATAATAAAATAATTTTTTTTTTAAATTAGGCCACACTTATTTCCAAATTGGTGGCTATAAGGAACAGGGTTTCGATCTCAGGCTGTCACTCTTGGTCCATCCTACAGTCCCCGAAAAATCAAAGCTCATATGTCTTCCACGCCCCATTCTAGGTTTTGCCGCCGTTCACGTTGAGAAGAGCGCACTCCGAGGTGACGTCACAAGCGCTGCCAAGAAGTCTGGGTTTGACCCGGTCGTGGGTGGCTTGCTGATTGAAGGAGGGTTGGGGGGGGGGGGGGGTAATCCGACGTGCCCAGCTTCACGGCGCGCAGTGTGACTACAGACAGCCCGCCGTCAACACAGCGGAGCCAAACAGACAGGTAGTGGTCATCCGTGTAAGTCTCGTAGAACCATCAGCAAATGGCACGGGTACGCTTCTTCTTGCAGGCGCTCGACGAACCATGTGCCGCCGTCAAAAATCCTTAAAGTGAGTGAGTGAAGAAATTTGTGCGGCTCTTAACATCGCGGTCTTGAGAGTCAATGAGGGTGAAGTAAGGTGAGTATGGAGCTTGCGAAGGAATGAGAGGGCGGGAGAAACGGGACATCCTAGAGAAAACGCGTTGGCCAGCAGCATCGTCCAGCACGATTCACACTTGCGAAAATCCGGGAGTTGTCCAGCCGGGGATTGAACTATTTTCGCCTTGGTGGGCGGTGACCAGGCTAACCGCTCAGCCACTGCGGCCCCATTCTTAAAGCCACAGAGACTCCTATTAGCTGTAGAACACTTCAATTTGCACACGAGGTTTCACCACCCTACTTGAAATATTTTATTCAAAGTTTGATTTGAATATGATATTTACATCTCACACAAAAAATTAATTAATTCAATGAGACATTAATTCGAATAAACCAAACATACTACAGCGAATAAAAGTATATAAAATCAATACAATATTTTAATTATTATTAAAAATATAATTAAAAAAAGTATGTCGAAATACTCACCTATCAAAAGTACTCCCAAAATAAGAATTAATGAAATGGGGTTCTTTGAATAAAATAACTCATATTATCATGGAAAGAAAAATTTATATATTGAAAACGAATATGAGATAAAATGTTTACTGAACAATTTTCCGCTTTAAATACATTTATTCGTTAATAAATATAATTATCTTTGTTCTCTCTCAACGAAACATATTAGCAACTATTAACTTACAAGTGATTACATATATAAAGTGATGTATATATGTTAGAGAGTTATTAGGTCAATTTACTTAAGAATTAAAAAAAAATTTAATACTTTATTTTTATATGTAAATATAGATGAAATATAATTTTATTGTCTATATCAAGCTTGGAAATAAAGAGTCAAGAAATGAAAAATTATAAGCAAATCGTCGGGGAGGATTTCCAAATGTACTGGTAGATTTACTATATCAAAATGGTGACAACGAGAAACAACAATAATTCCAACCTTAGACAAACCCGTGACAGTAAAAAAAGAAATTGCTCTGTGACATTTTCGGTCAGGTCTAACACAGACCGACATGTAATTTTTAAAAATACATTTTCAAAGAATTGTTACAAAGCACTGACTCCTCTCACACTTTTTCGAGACTTGAGACTGACAAAATAGTCTAGATACTTTATTATATAAAGCATAAACTACTTTGGCGTGTTTAAAATCAGTGATTTGTATCACCCCGTTATTTGTGAATTTTCGTATTTTTATAACTGATTTATTGTATCATCATGTTTACATTTTCAGCTCACGTATAAGTGCGTACCCAAATTTCCCTTCTTTTACTCTAAAGTTTATTAGCAAGGTTTTTGTTTTAGGTGTGTATTCAATGCCGTCAGTATTTTCGTAATTTTGAGTTGCTATTAATTATTTCGAATATTCTTTTACGTAGTTCTTCCTTATTATATATCTTTCTAACTTAAGCTCTATCCTCATGTAAATGTTGTTAGTACCGTGTTATAGGACTCACTTTCCTTACAAGACAGAATGTCGTGTCCCTTCGAAGGGGCTTATCAATTTCTGCATTCATATTGCTGTTCCATTTCTCTGCTACATTGTTGGTTCGTTCCTTGACTTACAGCAGGCCCACAGTGCATTCGATGCGTGTCCATTTGATGCAATTGTTCTACAACATAGTTGGAAAACTTGTATAGCATTTATTTTTAAGGAGCTTCTTCGAAAGTGGCCAACCCACCATTAATAACATCTTTGTTTCTTATTAACATTGTTGCTCGTAAGATGTTAAGCCGTACCTACGTAGCTTTCCTATTAAGGTATTTAGGTTTCTCGATTGCCAGTGCCACACATATATTTTTACTGGGTCTACCGTATTTTAAAGTGTACTCAATCGTCAGGCCTAAATTTTGAACTTTCATTCACAGACATATAGATGTATGGGGAAAAAAAAACTATTAACTGCAAGTGACAGAAAATTGATAGAATATAGATGGATATTGCGGCTGACGTTAGGTCTGAATACAATGTCACATTGTCAATGTAACATTGAAACATTGTCAATAATCAAATTAAAATGTCGAATGGTTGTTTCCTTTTATTTCAGGTTATGAAGTAGAAGGAAGTATCATAACAGTTTGAACACTTTCATTGATTCTTGCACCTAAAGAAATATCTGATTTGGTGTAAACTGTCAAATGCTTCATAAAAATCTTTCATTTACGAGAATGTAGTTCCTGTGCATAATGGACTTTTCTTCAATGTACAGGAAATACGACGATAATGTCTTCAGTTACATCATGTACCAGAAAATTGTTACTGTAACTTCTTATCCTCAGACATTCTACTGAAAATAAACATCGTGAAAATTCACAGCTTATGCTGTATAACACGCAAATGAAACTTGTAAGTCACTGAAACCATGGCGACCTGCTGTTCCTTTTTATTCTCTGATACCGTGTAGTATATTCACAACTTATAAACTTATGGGTATTCATTTTACCCTTTATGTGCGCATCCGTTTCGGAGCTCTTGTTAAATAAAATAATAAAACAACTATGTTTAAATAGAAACGTAAAATACAACAATCAGTCTTGTAGAAATACTTACCATGACTCTTTCTTCTCCCATGGAGGTACCAAATGCCATGCCTCGTGTGTGTTGCAACTGTCTCAAGCTCACAAGCACCTGAATCACCGATCACTCATATCAGTTACAAACCCATCGCTGATTCTGATACGCGTCCCTTACTGATATAAGCATGACAGGAGCTTTATTGCTGAATGTTGCATTGGTCAACAAACAAGACACAATCATGTATTTATGTACCAAAAAATTAATAAAATGAGAAATTCCTGACTCGGCAATATATTTTGAGATGGCTGGCGGACATGCAATATCGCCAATAGTTTTTCCAAATTAATATTTAAGTCAATAATGTTGTTTTATACTTTATTAATATAATTACTTAATTGGCAAATTCTCAGTACACTTTGGCATCTAAAATATTTTAAGAAATTCCAAATAAATTGTAATTTGTAATATACGATATGAATTTATTCATTATTTTGATTATCTTTTTTTTTTGTTTCAACCCATACTTTAATAATTAAAAATATAAAAAAATATTATTATTTTCATGGAAAGCCTGGAAAAGAACTATTTACGCTAAAATAAAAACAATTAATTCGATGGGAGTATCACTACCTCTATACGCAGATTTACTACATTGGTATTTTTATAAAGCTGACCAGTAATAAACACGTCCTTAAGACAAGTCCGTGACAATTACACAAAACAAATAAATATGTCCATAGTGACAATTTCGTTCAGAGACTTTTCCGACTATCAAATAATGTGCTTTATTGGTGATATATTTTAAAATCATTATTAAACATCTCTGATTCCGCTCACACTTTTCCAAAGTTTGATACTGACTAAGTAGTGTAGATACGTTATTATATAAAGCCTAACTACTTTGGCGTGTTTGAAATCAGTCGTTTGTTCCACCTCGTAATTTCTGCATTTGCCCATTTTTATTAAAGACTTATTTAATATTTATGACGTTTTAAGTGCCAGACCACCTAAAAATACATATTCATTCTTAATTTCTATTAATGAAGTGGTTATGAGTAAAATTTCGCCTTTATGAGCTTATTCAAATTCACCAGTATTTTCGTATTTTTTCTCTGCTGTTCTTAATTATTTCAGCTATTTGTACGAAAGTTTACTTTTATAACTTTTTAACTCAAATTCCTTTCTCATGTACATAATGTTAGTATTTTCGGCCTCACTTTCCAAATAATACATAGAATGTCGTGTTAATACGTACACTGTCAACGGCGTGTAGCAGTGTACCAACTTTACCCGTATAGGCGACATTTTCCCATGGTATTTTCCTAATGGCGGTGTTACTGCACCTGCGTTAACCGTTTATCTTTGTGACTTTCTGCGGTTGGCGATTTATATAAAGCACATCGATTAGTTGTTTCGGATGTTACGGCTTGTCACAGGTCGCTATGATCGATCTTCGAATTTGCGACTGATAGGCTGCTCTGTGGCCAGGCTATTTGCTGCTAAGAGTCGAACAAGCCGATGGCGACCAATGTCATCGATATATTGTAAGCCACGGCATTTCGGTCCAACACCAGTGGTATGACTCGAATCCATTGAGTCACGGTACACTCTTGACAAAGCGGCCCGTAAAATTCCCACTGCCTGAAGGACCAAGGATATGGAGTGTCCTATACATATATTTCAAAATATTTGGCCACGATCAAAGGTGTTGAGCTCTTGTTTCATTCTCATTCTATGCTCAACTGTTATTCAGATGTTCAGCTGTATGGCAACATCCCACTCATGCTTATTTGGGCACTGTTCCATTCGACAATAGCGCAACAGCGCCATTTTTGGCGACAAGGTTGGTGCCTAATTTATTTTCACATTAGTGTCTATACTGTGCGCTATAAGTAACTTATTTTGGTGTTTGTGTTAATTCTTTGGTAAGATATTCTCATGCTCCTTATCCGTGTAATATAAGAAGCGTAAATTTTAACCAAAGTTGCAAAGGAATTACTTCCTTAAGAGTTAAACTAGTATATTCGAGTTTATATTAGCGAGGTTATTATGATTGTCGCGATATTATAATTTTCATGTTATAATATGAATATTCTGAATTTTGTGCTGATATACATAACACACCAAACAGAAAAGGATTTAATGTAACCTCGTGGACACAATTGAGAGGAATAAATTATTTTCTCCCTGTAATCTTGGTTAGCTGAATTAGTTATAGCGAAGGCACAATCGCTGAACAACAGTCAAGTCGTTCATTTCATAATGCGTAAATGGTCATTTGCGTGCCTTTGAAACTGTCATGGGTTTCCTTGGCAGATTATGAATTATCATATCAGTTAGGATGCCTTGGTCCACTCTTGGATACTTAACACTAAAGTAAAATATTCAAGGAGCCACTCGGTCTAAAAATTTCTCTGTTTGGCTTAGCAGCATCACTAATTGTGTTATGCGACCTTTAAGTATGTTATGTTAATAAATCGCTTCACTCCGCCGTACTACAGTTACAAAGAACAGTCCAGAACAGAGCTTTGGTTTTATTTATAGATTTTATGCATTAAAAATTATAATTCTAAAATGAAGTTTAAACGACAGCGCAAAAATATTGCCCTGCTGTTTCTCTTTTATTGCTAATTCTATAATGTATATTCACAAAATACTTAACTATACATAGCCCTATATTTATGAGCATTCATATTTTTATTAATAAATACACACTATTTCAGAACACTTAATATTAGAATCAAAATATATGTTAGCATAAAAAACTAAAATATATAAACCACTCTTTTGTAGCAATACTCACTGATACTTTCTCTTCGTTCATGGTGATAAAATATGCCATGCCTATGCGTGTTATAACTTTAGTTAGCTCAACAGTACCAGAATCAGCCTTAACTTATATCAGTTACAAATCTATTGCTGATTCTGGTACTCCTCACTTACCGATATAATCATGATCCGATATAATCATGATCAGAAGTTCAGCGCTGAATGTTGTATTGCTGAATAAACAAGACACAACTGTGCACTTACGTGCCAAAATAAAAAGAAGAAAAAAGCGGTACATGACTCGGCAATATATCGTGAGAGAGCTTGTATACATGCAACATCGTCAATATATTCTGAAAATGTTTCCGAATTGTTTCGAGGCCTCACTGTTGTTGGAAAGTCAGCTCAATATACAATTAAAAAGGGAATGTGAGGGCTTGCAGATCATTACACCGCAACATTGATGCTGGTGAGCCGGGACAATTGTTGGCTGCGTGTGAAATACAGCGCGATTTCCAGTTCTTTAGCACTGTACAAGGCCCAGAGTTGGTCAGTTAAATAAAGAAATAACGAATATTTTCCTTTTAATATGCGACTACCGCATCTGTTCGACGTATAGGCGCATAGAAAGCAAGAGACAAAGCGAAAGTGTCCAACACCCCAGTACCTAAACATGGTCTAAGAGAACACGTATGGCTCTCAAGATCTCGACGATAACAGCCACCCAATTCTCTCCACTCTCGCTCGCTCAGAGAACACAAATGATTATAGATAATACTGTGTTTTTCTGTGACGCAAACATACGATTGTTTTTGCGGTGCCTGATAAGGAGATTATGGATCGCTTTAAAATACATTTTCCAAGCTGCCTTATAAAACGAGGAATTGGTAGACTTACATGCACGCAGAGGAATGTGATAATACAGGGAGCGAGAATGCATTGGTTTACTGCTTCGGTTCAGCGTAAATCGTATCATATTATATAAAATGAAGCTGTAGAGAGAGAGAGAGAGAGAGAGAGAGAGAGAGAGAGAGAGAGAGAGAGAGATAATGTTTTCTTTGAAAGTTAACCTTTTGACTATACTGTTTGTCGATAGACCTGACTACTTCGCGTGTTCTCTTTACAGTGCCAGTTTTGTTTTCACCCACTCAACACGAAGCACTCATTTAAATAAACTAAAAATTTTGGTATATTCTTAAATGATTTAGCATTAATGGAATAATTTGATATCACGTTAATTACGACAAAATTGTTTCCGTATATGGATGTTAAGAATTAGAATAAAACGAGCGAGAAATATGAGATAATAACTATTTAACTAATTATGTCAGTAAATTGTTTTGAATCCCTATTAATAAAAATATTTAATGCTACTACATTGGCACGCAGAATAGCATCTGTAAAAGCATTGGCCACGAAAAATTTTTACTGTAGTATATATGTACCATGTACTCTTCTGCTTGCAAACTTTGTCTGTGACTATTATTTCCTTAGATAACATAATTTATATGGAATAGTTTTTACAAAATATCACTTCAAAGTCAAAATGACACTGATTTTGTAATGTGCTAATAAAAAAAAACCAAATTATTTACAAAAAATTTTACAAATGCAACTGAAAAGCATTGTCTTAATTCACTTTAAAGTATGCTTAGCAACATTTGTTTTACAGCTATTTAGATGCAGGTACAGATAAGAAATATGAGACAATTTGGTTATTTTCATAAATTATTTAAATTTAAAAATACTTTTCTTATACGATTGTACGGATTGAATTTTCTTGCAAGTAAGGATTGATCACTGATAATCCATGAACTTTTTCTGTATGTGGTACAAATTTCAGATAAATATTTTCGTGGCCAACATGCCTAACTTAGAAGCCATTTTACTTAAAAGTTTATCAGCCTACAGTATAGAGTAACTACTTATATTTATTTAAAAGATTTCCGATCGGTTTTAAAACATATTTTACTTATTAAAATAATATTTTTATCATTGTTTTTATATCAAGCCTGGAAAATAAAAGTCAATAATTAAAATATACAAATTGGCTAACCTTAATGGGGTACTTCTAATTATATAGTTACATTTCCTACATCAAAACAGTGATAACGCTGACCAACAATAATTCCGGCACAGACAAATACGTGGCATTAACACGGAACTAATAAATATGTGCTCATAGAAAATTTCGGTTAGGGAAATTTCCGACCGAGAAATAAATATGTTCTTAAAGAATTATTACAAAGCATTTCCTCCATTCACACTTTTTACAGACTTGAGATTGGCAAGGTAGTTTAGATGCTTTTTATATAAAGCCAAAACTTCTTTGGCATGTTTAAAATCAGTGGTTTGTTTCACAACGTCATTTGTGAATATATCTATAGTAACGATGATTTATACGAATACGTACGATGATTAAGTTGTCAGATCACTTGAAAATTCAAGTTCAATCTTAATTTATTTCAGTCTAGTATTTATTTGTACAATGTTGTCTACATGCGTATATTCCAAGTAATAGGTATTATCGTACTTGTCAGTGCTGCTCTTAATTCGTTTAACTCTTTTATACGTAGTTCTTCTTTCTTCTCTTTCAATATAACTTAAAATCCGCCCTCATGTATGTGAAGTTAATATTTTCGCCCTTAAATACTTAAAAATACAGAACGTTTTGTATCTTCGTAGGCACTTACCAAGATTAAAATTTGTTTTCCTTTTCAATTCCTCCATTGCACTGTTTCTTTGGTGTAATGTCTTATAGCATGCCCACAACGGAATCGGAATGTGTTCAATCTCGAACCATTTAATTACAAAATAATTTAAGAACTGATATAGTGCTTATTTAAATAGCTTCTTCCTGAGTGGCCAACCAACACTTATTACATTCCGTGTCTGAGTACATCGCTGTCCGAAGGAAATTAAGCGTTACATTTGAATCTAAAGCATTCAACTATTTAGAGTGCCACACACACATCTGGTTGCTGGGTCTGACATCATTTTCTGAGAACTTAATTCGTCAGGTAAAAATTTGTTTCTTTATATATATATATATGTGTGTGTGTGTGTGTGTGTGTGTTTGTGGGGGTGTGTGTGTGGGTGTGTGTGTGTGTGTGGGTGTGTGTGCGAATAAAAGCAACAAGTGGCAGAAAACTGATACAATAAAATATAAATTAAAGAATGTTAAAACTCAAAGTATTTTTAACATTATTCGTTGTCCAAACAAAAACTTCGAATGTTTGTTTCTCTTTTTATTCAGATTAACAACAAAAATAAATTGTACAAGATTTGTATAGGTGTTTCTGCATCCTAAACCAAAACCATCTATTTAATTCTCCAGTAACTCTTTTCTGCACTATCCAATAATTTATTCTGAGTATGTAGTTACCGCTTCTTTCTTTTATGTTAATCCAAGGCGATGATATTATCTTGAGAAACATAAATGTGGCAGAAGACAGCTTACTACAACTTTTGATCCTCAGGTATTCTACTGGTAATTTAATGTCGTACCAATTCACGGGATCTATATAGTGCATCCTCGCAGAATGAGCAGACCGAGATCAGCAGCATTCCAAAAGTACACTAACGAACAGTTGAACTGTGTTTACTTGCCAAGAAGAATGAAGTATCCACTTCCGCATTGTTGACGGCGATGTTGTGCTGTGGCTCGACTTCACTAGGCACTGGAAGTGGTCGGCAGCTATAGTGATACATGATCGAAACTCTGCCTCCCAAAATGAATGGAGATCAGTCGGAGCATGATCAACGGCACGGAAATACATCTCAACCGCATCCCACATATAACTAATAGTAATCGCGTGGGATGAATTAGGTGCCTTGCTCAAAAACTTCAAATCTGTGGAGCAGTCGTTAAACACTCGATCACAATTCGAGAGCAGTGGGCCACAGCATCGTCTTGCTGTAAGCACAGGTATTCTGCTCTGAAGCGCGCTGTTGATGCATAAATGATTGCGCATGTCCTTGAAGCACGACTCTTTATAGTTAAGTGGGGATTATGATTGTCTCGTGTATTAGTGGAACCTTTTCGTTCCAAGAAACAGTCCTCTTACGAGGATACTAACACCACCGGCTTGAACTGTAGACTTCTGACACTGGGAATTCATCACTACATGTAATTTTACGACGCACCCGTGCCCAGCCAACAAAGTGTACCAACTTGTACCTAGCTTATCTGTTCAAGTGACCTTTTATCTGTTTGTCAAGTGTTACCACGTTTGCCTGTGTTACCGTGTAAGTGTAAATTATTGAGCTGTGTGACATGTGGCAGGCGGCGAATTCTCCACCCCATGGCGAGGTGATGGCTCTGGATTGTATGACCACCCACAGGTCGTTGTGATCCAGCACTGACTTGGCGAGTGATGTTCTTCACTGGTTCGAGTCGATCTGCTTTTAAGTAACGAACTAGTCGATGACGAACCATGTCATCGATATGTTGTACATCACTGCAGATTCGCTCGGCGGCAGTTGTTTTACTCGAACCCACATAGTCACAGTACGCTCTTGACACGGGGCGGCGACCCTTGAAAATCACACTGCCTTCACAACGTTGGAGGCAGTGTGGTCTATACATCTGCCCCCGCAACATGACCACCATCAACTGTGCAACAATTACATTGTTTCTACGCAGTTCTTTCTTAGTTTTCCCCCTCAAATTGTCCATATTATGTATAGATATTTAAGACATTTGTGACTGGGTACTATATAATTAGACGATTTGACAACAGCACCATTTCGCCTATGTGAGTGAAGAGATTTGGGCGGCTCTTAACAGCGAGGTCCCGAGAGCCTATATTACCAATGTCGCTTATATATATATATAATTTATTTGCACGTGAGTGTGACGGTTCTGAGCTATAGGTTAATTATTTTCGTTTTCCTGTTCCTTCTCTCCTGTAAAAAAATATCTCAGACATTTCAAACAAAAACAAGCTATTTCTGCTGTAGTAATTATATTCTGAATTTATGTTAGCAGGAGACTAATGAAAGTAACTGCATGAGACATTCAGACACATTTGAAATCCATACCCAAATATAATTATGTTTGGTAAACTATAATAATTCTCTATAGATCCGTGAAAAATGAAACTTAAGTTATTGCTATTATTTTAAAGTATCACCTTTCTAAAGTGTTAAAACGAAAACATTCAAGCTTTTATTAGCAAGATGGTTATGAGTAGGAAGAAAAACTTAACACAAGTGCTTCACTTCAAATGGATAAAAGGAGAAACGAGTATTTTGGCGACGACCATGGTTTATTGATGCTATATACTCGAGCATATGTACTTTTATTTCGCACCAATTAACCTGCCTCAGTCCCCTCTTGCCGATGTAACACTAAAGTGAAATATTCAAGGGAACACTGGCCCTAATAATCATTGTTTTTGGATTATCAATCTCACTAATTGGTATCGTCAACCTCTAATAGTTCTCTGGTGAATAAATGTCTTCACTCTATCTTAGCTACGAAGAACATCCTAAAATATAGTTTAAAAAAGTAATATTTATATATGTATTGCATTATTTACCTCATAAATGTAATTTGTAAATCAATGAAACCATATCGTCCTACTGTTTCCTTTTATTCTCTGATTCTGTGTTGTATATTCTCAACTTAACCACTTATGAGTATTCATTACATTATTTATGTACGCACCCAAGTTTCTCAGCTCTTATTAAATAAAACAGTAAAACATCAGCACAGAAAGGTAAAATCAAGTGATCATACTTTAACCAATACTCACCATGACTTTATTTTCATCCATTAGGATACCAGTTGTCCACGCCTCGTGTGTGTTGAAAATACAGGAACCTCAGGAATACCAAAAGCAGCAAAAACGTTTATCAGTTACAAATTAATCGCTTATTCAGGTACTCCTCGCTTACCGATATAAGCTTATGGACATGCAGTATCGCCAATAGTTTCTCCAACTGACCATATAAGTCAGTAACGTAATTTTATTCTTTATATATATATGTGTGTGTAATTGCATAATTACTACACGCTCAGCACACTTTAGCATCTAATAGATTTCAAGATATTGCGAATAAAACGTCATTTACATACAATATGAAATTACTAATAATTTTTATCTTATCATTGTTAATGTTATGTTTACAAACATACTTTTTCAATTAAAGATAAAAAGTTAATGTCATTGTCATTTCAAGCCTGGAAAAGAACTGTCTACACACACACACACACACACGTATATATATATATATATATATAACATACTCGTTGGGAGTGTCAGTATATGTATACGCAGACTTACTGCATCAATATTTTGATAATGCTGACCAACAATAATACCGACCTTAAGAGAAATCCATTATATATATATACAAAATAAATAAATAATTGCTCAGTGACAATTTCGGTCAGAGACATTTCCGACTGTCAAAAAGTGTGCTTTATTTGTAAAAAAATTTAAACCCTTATTAAAAATCACTGATTCCTCTCACCCTTTTTCCTGGCTTGAGACTGCAAAGTAGTTCAGGTAATCTACAGTTTTAGTTTCCATATACTCAGCTATTTATACTGTGATTTTGCATCAGTTAAGAAGATTTAATCCACTTTTGACGACGTAACACAAAATTGAAATATTCAAGGAGACACTTGACTTAAGAAATACCCACTTTGGCTTAACAACCTCAATAATTTCTTTCTGCGACCTATAAATAATATTATGTGAAAAAATATCTGCATTCCAGTCTTGCTCAGTGACAAAGAACAAGCCATTACAAAAAAAAAATATATAGTAACTATATAATTATATGTAATATACATTATACATGACACAGTGAAGTGTTTTAATTTCGTGGAATATTAAAAAGTTATTTATCGGAGAAGTTATACTTTGCTAAGTCTCAGTTTCGGAAACTAAAGCTTTTTCCGCTTGTGAATGTGGGTACGTTGATAAGACGTATGCTGCAGTGTCACATATACACACAGTTCAATTTATTGTGGCATAAAACAAATATCTGGTATCCCCTGGTATGTTTGGATGGTGAGTTTCTCAACTGTAACAAGCAGGTTGGTCTTCACACATCCTCGCAGCTGACGTTCACATCTTGCGTCGGTGAAACATTCATAATAACATCATTATTGCAAAACGCTGGACACGAGTAGTAAGTAGAGGATTGGACGTTAAGTTATATTTTCAAGAATTTATCATTTGTCTTCCGGGATGGAACTGCTTTGATGACGCGCTATCGATGCCATCAATCTGCAGCTTCCTCTAAACCATCGGGCAACAGCAGCAGCTGCAGCTGCAGATGGATATTGCGAGAGTTTGCGACGAAGAAGTCAATAGTACTTCATGCGGTGTCCACTTCACGACGAGAAATCTGCGGAAAACAAATTTAACATTGCTTCAGTCAAACAAGTTTATAATTTCTGTCGACAACAATCGCGTAACTATTAAACATAATACTTACCTGTAAATTCAATGAGTATCTGATCATGGATTATTCACGTATCACAACGGCACCATACATAACGACACAAATACGATATTATGATGAATGGCTTCATTTATACAGTTATCACAGAAGGTGATGTTACAGGAATCATGCCCCAATGTCGGTTGATGGTCACGGATACTTAATATCAGAAAGACACTTTATTGAGTCTGAAAAATCCGTCCGTTGCTGTCACGTTAAGATATTCACCAGTTTACACCATCTCATCAATTTCATTCTTAAAGTGTACTTAAATATATAACTGAGAAAGTTAAAGATATTTTCATAACAGTATCGCTCCTTAAAGCTGCAATTTCGTCGGTAATAATTGCCACATAAATTCCTGGGTAAGTATTGAGTTTTTGTAAACCGAATCATGCGAAAAATTGTCTTTAACCTATAATATGATTAGATAATAATAAGAATTGTCCAGGAAAATATTTATGTAGCTAAGATGTATATCTGACAAGCGATCCAACACTACTTTTATATAAAAAAGTTCAGTTTCATTATTATAGTCTAATGTTTGTAACTAAAAAAATTACTACTTAACAAATCCTACAGGTTCCAAACAGCTATTTAAATTTCGTTTGAAATAATTTATATACACCTTAATTCATTTTATTTACTCTTATCATAAGGAGCAAACACCAAAATGATACTCCTTTCTATCCTACGTACAATACACATATAAAGGCAGTTCACTGTAAAGTGAGCTTTTCTGAAATCTACATTTAAAAAACTCCATTGCCCTTATTTATTTTACTGAGGATTTCACAGGTTCACTTTACTGTCTCTTTGATAAATAGATCAGGCAAACGGCAGTGCTAATTTTACACGTAGTGGGAGAATACATAATGCTCAAAACTGCTCACTTTACCGCGACAATCCTTTACAAAATTTGACTGTGGTTCCAACATAAATTAGTTTCCTCTTTATGCACTTGTCCTAAGTAATGAAGGCTGATTTCTAAGTTTTCCAATACTTTACATTTTATAAAAACCAGCTTTGATTCAACTGCAGAAGGGTTGGAACCGCATTCTTTACAATATTCCGTCAGTTGTCACAACCGCACATAGTGCTGTATCCAGTGACGAAGATCCAGAAAACAGGTTCCGTTGTGTTCAACGAAGCCAGCAACGTTGTCGTCAACCACAGAACATTAAAACGCAACATGTGACATGTCCTATACAGTCATTACTACGATGACTGGCTAAATTTATACAGTCAACCGTAGTAATTTCTGATGTAGGAACAATGCCTAAACATCTCTTGATGGTTCATGTCTTCCTAATCTCAGCAAGACACCTTTCCAAGTAACAAAATATTGTTAGCCTACAGGTGCAGCTCTGATTGTAAACAAGCAGGCCACGTGCGGCATCCACAGGCATTCAAGAAGCGAAATTCACCCGCAGCTGCAGGTGGCACACATGATGAACGATGACTGTGGTATGTTGTGTTTATGCGTGGGCCACACACGGATATTTAACTGTCAGCAAATGTCTGGCAAAACCAGAGTTCCCCGTAAGTTAACCACAATCAGGCCACTTCTGCATGTACTGTCGGCTGATGTCTGATAAACCAAGAGTTGCCCATAAGTCAACAACAAGCGGGCCACTTCTTGATGAACTGTCGGCTGATGTCTGGCAAAGTAAGAGTCGCCCATAAGTCAATCACAAGCGGGCCACTTCTTGATGAACTGTGAGCTGATGCCTGGCAAAACAAGAGTTGCCCGTTAGTTAACCACAAGCGAGCCACTTCCGACTTTCTGCTTCTGGCCTGCCGTAAGTAAACCACATGTCGTTAGCCAACTGTTGATAAGTCACTTGTGGCCCAGCTATAGGTCACTTGTGGCCCACATAGACGCAGCTTGCCATGCATGATCAAAACCAAAATATAATTGTGTCTAACCCAAATAAAATTGATGTATTTACCATATTTATATGTGCAATCTTCAGTTTTATTTCACAATTAGTAAGTTTCTTTGGAGAAAGCTGGAATCGAACTCACAAACCTTTCGTCTACAGTCAGGTATGCTATCAACTACTCTTCTGCTGGAATCGAACTCACAAACCTTTCGTCTACAGTCAGGTATGCTATCAACTACTCTTCTACGACCTTTTAAGTAATGCTTGATACTTACTTCACATACATAAGCATTAAGGGCTTTGCTATAAAGACAATGTTAGTATTACTAGTCAATAATGGGATTTGTGTGTTTTGTTTAAAAGTATAGTATTTTAGTTTCGGACTATTTTCAGGCAGAATTGAAATGCAAAATAATGACTTATTTCTGCGTGTTATGCTTTGCAGGTTTCTGGTCTAAAAACTATTTTTTACTATTACTAGCAATGCCACGTGATAATTTTACTTAATATATACATGAAATAAGAAAATCAATTGAATACGCGTATGCTATTTGCTATTGCACAACAACATATAGTCGGTATGCCATAAATTGAACATAAGCTTGCTGCTCATGTATCCTCAGTAATAAGGAACAGTTGGCATACCACAAAAGGCAGTATGTACTCTTTGGCAAACATCACCCACACATTCTCTACATACTCTCAGATGCCTGTGGGTGTTTCTCAGACATTTGCTTGTGCGGGATATATGAAATTCCGTTACTCATTTTGTGTTAAATGGCCCACAATTTCCCACATGATGCCCGACTTTCAGAAAGGAACCATTCTACCATGCGAGGGCTTTATGCGCAAATATGATATTATAATCATACTCTTTGGCATACATCAGCTTTTCTATTAAAACCCCTGCCGTACATGTTTTATATGTAATTCTGTTTTATGTATATTTATATTTCTATATCTACACATCAGTTATTTGTAGTTAGGTTTATAAAATCGCCTGTATAATTTTAAATCAGTTTCACAACTTATGTAATAAGCTTCGTCCATTAGGAGACACATTAAAAATTGAATTCTTAATACATACGGATACAAATTGAGTATAGTAAGATTAATAAATATACTAAATCCTTAGAGGACTCGTGATGGAATTCATAAAACCGGCAGCCAGGCTTTTAAAATTATTTGAACAGGTAATTAAATTACCAGGGTCGAGCCTGGGGGGGGGGGGACACGTCCCCCATAACAAATATTTGAGGGGAATTGTCCCCCCCCCCCCCCAAAGAATATACACTTCTTGATTTTACTTTAAAAGCGATTTTACTATAAAAATTACAATAAAACAATAGACATGTTTCGGAAGTAATTTTAGTTAAAAAAATGATCAGACAAAAACTTTCACTGAACTAGAAAGGCAGTTGCATAGCGTACCTACAGCGGTTTTGATCGTTGGAGGCTCAGAAGCTCGGGAGCCTTAAGGACTACCCAGGCACACACAACACATGTCTCGTTTCAATTTATAAGGTAATGTGTTACATAAAGTCCTCTGGTATTCAATATTAATAAATCAAGTGTAAAAAAACTTTTAAAACAAAGCTTGTATTTATAAATGAACAAAGAAGATAAAAATATCAATGGGGGTAGTTACAGAATTTGTAGAACTTGTAAGACGTGGCCGAACAACCGTCATAAATTTTACTGCAAATTAACATTTTTTGAATCAATTTATATTTAGTATATGAAGGTTTGACGCAGTAAAGAATGTATACCTCATTTGAGTAAGCGCAGTGAACACGTATCTTTTATAAGACTCTTTAACTATTCGCAATATAGCACGTTTACATCATTAGCACGTATACATCAAACGTAGTAAGTATATATCTTGCGTAAGTCTCTTAACTGTTCGCGCCAAACTTTTATATACTTATTATAATTGATACAAAAATATTAATTTGCAATAAATTTAATGACGGCTGTTCAACCACGTCTTACATTTTACACAAATTCTATAATTTCTCCGATAATTGAAAATTTATTTTTAAGTCATTATTAAACAAATGCTTGGTTTAAAAAAAGGTTTCTTACAGTTAATTTATTTTTCACTTTTTAGTCTCACCTAATTTTTTATTATTATTATATAGATAGACTATTTATACATTTACAATCTCGTCCGTCATCGGTATCGCTAGCGATCAGGCGAGATTCTGTGCACTCTTCCCGCGGTAAGTTGGAACGGCATGCTGGGTATTCCTGGTTTATCTGACACGTGTGTGTATGGCGATGCATTCTTTTGGCATTTCGATACGAGCTCACGCAGATCGGCATCTTCAAATGGTATTTCACACACACACACACACACACACACGCGCGGTCGATCATCTGAACTCCTTCTTGTGTTTCAAAGTTTGGATGGTCTTTTACTCACACAACCGCGTGCAGATGAGGACATCGCCGGCACTGAAACTCTACACGCCACCAGTAATCGACTACTTGTCCACCAAATACGTCGTGGTTGCCAGTGATTCGATGGGCGCCGGACCGACACCTCACGGACACCTATCGTACTTACAAACAAATGAAGTTAAATGAAATCTTGTAATTATAATGTGTACATATCGGCTATATCGGCATGTCTTCCCATTTTACAAAAAAAAAAAAAAAATCGAAATTTGAGGCGCGCCTCTAAATTCATGCTTGTAAGTCATTTACAGGTCAATAATTAATCTCCTAGAGAGTATAGTGCTCCGAAATTATTATAATTATGCTGTAGACACGTTAATTATAATGTGTCTGTAGCGGCTTTATCGGCACGTCTTCCCTTTTTCGAAAAAAAAAAAAAAAAAAAGATTTCCGAAATTTGAAGCACGTCTTGAAATTCATATTTATAAGTCCTTAACAGGCCTATAATTAATCTTTTACGTGGTATGGCGTTTCGAAATGTTAATAATTATGTTGTAGATGCTTTAATTATAATGAGTATATTGCGGCTCATTTTCGACGTCTCCACCAAATACATCGTGATTGCTAGTGATTCGATGGGCGTCGGACAGACGCCTTACAGACACCTACCGTACATTCATACAATCAAGTGGAGTTAAATTACAGCTTGTAAAAAGTGCCTACTGGTGAACACAATATCTGCATACAGTTTCTTTCCCACGATAAAAAAATTTGCCAGAACTTTGTGCATTTCTAAAACACTGCAGTGCGGTTTTCTCTCATGTAGGCAGGCGCATTAATGAAAATGTCCACGCGGTAGCCAGTTAGAATTTGCACTGTCTATACATTGCTGCAAGCAGCAGCCAAGCAACAATGCACTACTTAGAATATTGACCACTCCACCCCTTCTCCAACAACGCTGCAAAGGAGCGGGGACCGAACAGCAACTGGTATTTGTGTTTTGGTTGCAGTGATGAACCCCATCGCAGTGCCTGTAGTATTGATCTAGTGTCATTTATAATGTTACAGTTGCCCATTTATTGGTCGCAATTTATAAGTTGGTGACAATAAAACGCAAAACAAAAGAATCGGGTTCTGATCACAATGCTGATACAGGTTGTTCATGATAAAGTGAGCACTTTGGAAATCAACCTTATAAAAAAGTCACTGCCACTACCTGCATATATTTTACAGGTTACATCGAGTGACATGCACACAGTAAAGTTGGTAACAATGAATGGGAAGATGTTCCACATCTTATTGTCGAATAAAAAGGGTTAGGTAACCATTTGTTATCATTTAAATAATTTCTTCGGTTTTAATTTTTTTAAATGCGTCGACGTATATAAATGAGCAGATTTGTAAAATATTAATTTTTCCCAATAATTTCACAGTTTAACTTGACCGACGCACGAATAAAGTGATGAGGCCCATGGCAATGTTAATTTTACATAAGGCGGAATAATACACAACGTGCATACAAGAAGATCTTAAGCAGGACTTTCAAAAGTGTTCATTTTACCGTGAACAGCATATAAAAAGAAACCAGATAGTAAGGAAGAAGAGGGGAGTAACGAATCGACGTCTACGAAGTGTTCGTTGCCGTGTACCTTGTCACTAAACCATCCTCCTATACTGCCGTACAATTTTCATAAGCAGGATTTGAAAGGACGAACTTCGGAATTTCTTCCTACTTGGTATAAGTCGTTCAACTGGCTGCATGTCGAACCAGGTAAGACAGGCGTATATATTTTTCAAAGTCAAATCCACAAAACCTTCTCGCAAAAATTGGAAGATGCCTTTTCCGTTACCGGCTCTAGTATCAAGGGAAAAATTTCGTTCGCATGAAAACTCTGAAAGTCATAAATTAGCTGTGTTGAGCTTTAAGCAGAATGACAACCCTATTGAGAAACACATGCTCTCTCAAACAACCACAGAACGAATGAAAGGAAGGATTTGTCTAGAGAGATTCGTTACCATTATTGGTTTTCTTGCGAAGCAAGGACCTGATTGTAGAGGCTATGATTCCGACCCGGCAAATTTGCTTGAATTTACTAATCTCCGTTGCAGAGACAGTCTTGAACTAAAGCAGTGGATGGCTAGAAACAGTGAAACTTATTTCGATGGTATGATTCGAAACGAAATTCTTGCCTTACTGTCAAATGAAAAAGTTTATGTAATATGCACCAAGATATGTTCGCAGAACCCACCTACATGTTCCGTTATTTTTTATGGTACCAGAGACATCATTGGAGAAGTACAGCTGAATGAATGTTTCAGATGGGTCGACAAAGATTTACGTCCGCGTGAAAGCTTCGGTGGTCTGTACAGTGATGGAAATACAACAGGCGACCATATAACCTCTGTTATCTTAGACGTAATGACAAGGGTTAAGTTACCAATTTATAATTTACGAGGTAAAGCATATGATGGAGCCCCAAACATGAGTGGAAAAAGTAATGAAGTTCAAGGAATGTTGTCAAACCATAAGACATAAGCACTTTATGTTAATTATGTTGGTCACTGTGTAAATCTAGTGATACGAGATGCTTGCAATTCCTCCATCACTGCTACAAATATCTTGCATTGGGTTCGCGAGTTGGGAGTATCGTTGTCACAGTCGTTAAATGGCAAAAAGAGACGCGTCCATCTTTTAGAGCTGCGAGCTGATAGTCCAGTCGGGAACATTGCACAAATTAAGCCATTATGTCCAACGAGATGGATTTATAGAGGAAATCAGATCAATGAAATAATGAAGCTCTGTGAAGAAATTCTAGCTAATTTAGAAGATTTAAAAGGTCAGGATAACTAGCTGGTTTGTTACGAGTTTTCGAAGCTGGATAAACATTTCTTGGTGTTGTCATGGAAAAATATGAAATTCTAAAACTAGAACTACTGAACAGATCACTTCAGGGAACCAAACAAACAACTTCAACTTGATTTATTCTGATTTTCATAACAGTAGAAATGAAGATGCCGCCAAGAAAATATTTGAAGATGCTACCAGGAATTCACGAGAGTTAAATCATCTTCCTTTAACACTGCCGAGACAGAAACGTACATCAAAAAGGCCTTCAGGCCCTGCTACAGACTACACACCAGAGTCATGTGAAGCTCACTATAGGATGGAGTACTTTCGTAATTTCGATACTGCACTCGTTAGTTTGAAGACAAGGTTTGATCAAGAAGCACTGAATAAGGTGGAAGCCATGGAAAAGTTAGTTATAGTTAGTGCTGGTGGGAAAGAAAGAAAGAAAAAAGAAAAAAACTTAAAGTGTAATAAGTGATTTGAGAAAATATCCTAAATAGTCATGGAGTCTCTCCTTATAGAACTTATGATGTTAAAAACAAAATACCCAAGTGCTGCTGTAAGCATCAAAGGAGCTTTTGATGTGTTCAGAGAGTTGTCACCAGATGTCAGGTTTGTGAAACGTCTTTTTCTTAAACAATGTACTGACATTAAAAAATGTAATATAATTTTATGTGTTTGAGCAAGGCATAACATCTGTCAGTCTGTCACCATCTTGATTTTACAATTTTCTCACCATAAATTATTTTCGTGTTCACTGCTAAAATATAACTTCTAGCAGGTAGTATTTTATGGCAGTATTATCATAATTTTGTCTGTCCTCTTGCAGAAAATAAATGATGAGTCAAATTCCGGGGAAAATTTTATCACTTGCCTGTAAATCATGAAAATACCCATGGTTTTTTATAGGTACATTTGCTAGTATGGTGCAGACAAGAGTAGCATTAAAAATATATGAACTAAGTAATTAGGAATACAAGCAACATTATTTTAATATTCTTTAAAAATAGATATTTTTAAAAATAAAATATGTTAACTTTTCAGGCCTATATTCAAAAATATTGGGGTGTTAGAATACTGCTCGTTATACCTAGTTCCTCTTGTGAAGCAGAAAGATCTTTCAGTGCACTCCGAAGACTGAAGACATGCCTTCACGAGAGCACGACTCAAAAAAGACTAAAATATATAGCTGTGTGTAACGTTCACAAAGATATTTTAGAAAATTTACCATTGAGTAAAATAGTTTAAAAATGTGTGCTTTCAAATGAAAGATGAGTTAAGATTATTGGGTGTGATTGAGGAAACGTAGGTATGTTCAAATAGAACACAAGAAATGTTTACCATGAATATATTTAAATATAATATAAATATGATGTTTAAAGCTTCAAATTTTAATGTAATACAGAGGCTTTGATTTTAACAGTACTTAAATTTTATTGCAATTTCCTTCAATAGATGTTAATACTTCTAAAATATCCACAGCTCAATGGAAAAACACAAACAAAAACAAGCGGTACAGAGCATACTTTGTACGTAGCTTTTTGTAATATATTGACGTCATAGCTTTAAAACTAGTCCGATATAAAACTTGCCCCCACACCCCCCTCCTGCTCAAAGATAGTTAACATGGTATGGTATTGGATTCCATAGGGTTAAAGTAGTATAAATAAATGATTTACCTATGGGGACACAGTTTTAAAAGTATTAACACTTTAAACGTTCGGCGATAGTACGTAGCGAAACTACCACTGCAGCTAGCTCAAACCTGCCGTTTTAACGGATTTTAACTGATTTTTAACTGTAGGAAAATTTTTGTGAAAGAACGTATTTTCTTTTTAGCCGGTATTGAGACCCGATATTTTCATTTATGGGCGACCGTTAAGAGTCGGAGGGACTTGACCCGAAATACGTGATTTTCTCACCGGAAAGACACGCGGTACATCATGGTTGTTATGCCCATTTTGCGCGCCGGCTGTCGAGGCTTAGTGTAGCACCTGAGACGGAATGGGAGGGAAATTTTCATCTTATCGCTGTAAACATCAGCTTGTCTCCTTGATGTTCCCGTATACCTGAGAATGTTAGAGACGTGCCTGGATCCCGCTTTCTGGGACAGTTTTGATGTTTGGCAGTCTCAAATTACGAATTCGCAGTAATAGTGTAAAACGGAGCGTTTTCATCTTAACGGTTTTCAAATAGATTGATTTTTTTTCTGAAATATATTAGAACGTGTACTAATGTAATATGGACAATTTTATGCATTGTATACTTAAGGCAATCTTTTATTTTTCAATTTTGAATTACTTTAGTATAGAAAATTAATTTTAATATAATATTACATTCGTATATATAATTTTTAGTTTAATCGAAAAACATTCTAATGGCTTATTTATATACTTGAATAGTGTGTATAAATTTTCCGTATTGGTGGGGCGTTTGGGAGTGGGACAGACGGATCTTGGAGAAAGTCACTATTATATAGCAATGTTAACTAGAGATAATTTTTCTCAGTGACGAAAAACTTGATATTTGGCCGTTTGTAACTGACCAAATTTTTTGTAACACAAAAGTTATTCATAATCAGATTACAAATATTCCCGAACAGAAGCAACAATTACGATATCGATATTTTGCACTATAAATAACAGTGATGCAGATAATGCATTTATTGACTAAAAAATGGCAAAGTCTTCTCAACACATTTTTTGTATGAAATCACTTTTTCATAATTCTACTATACTCTATATTTAATTTCGACACACTTTATAATTATATGCACAGGCGAAATCACTCCTGATTAAAAAGTTTTATCATATTAACAATATTGCAACAACGAACGAATTTTGGCTATTTTTTTCTGAAATTTACATAGCATTACATTTAGGACATAAGCCTATGTGATTTATTTTGTTAGTACAGTACATTGATAGTAAGACACCACAGATTAGGCATTCTATTCACATATTTGCACTGTAGCATACGGAACTTCTGGTGCGCTATCAGAATATAATTATTTAAAAACGGACATCTCGCTACGAGCCAACTTGATTTTATCCAACGGGAAACAATCAGAAACTACTAACACCAAATAAGACATATTGCAACTACAGAAATGTAACCAGTAAAATGTTATTGATGTACCTACTTGAATTGTAAACTTTGAGACTTGCATTAAAATTAACGATAAATTAAACAAGACGATGTTGTCTATGGGATTGGGTTGGATTGTACTGGGCTTATTAATGTCCCCCCAGTGTTATGCCTGAAGGCTAACCAGGGGACGGCTTACAAAGTAACTGATCACCTAACTTAGACTAACACCCTAGCCATACCTGAGATTCGAACCCAGAACCTCCCGCACCACAGACCGGCGGCGCACCAACCGACTGCGGCACGGGATTTCGACGATGTGGCCTATAATCGTAGAATTTAACAGGAATTAGCACGAGTAAAATAGCTAGTGTACACCCTCCCATTCCTGAAGCTCAATTGAAATATCTGGGAAAGATCAATTCTTGCCGCGGGCATCAAAATTATAGTGCAAATAAGTTCATCTCAAAATCGTCTGAATGGGAAAGGTCAATGTCGCGGCTCGCTTCGATGACGATGCTGGCCTGTGGTACGAGGAATCGGGCTACATGAGTTGAACGATGGCGAGGTGATGGATAAAATAAAGAAGTTGTTCACACCCTATCTGCTACCGCCGGCTTCCAGTTGAGCGGCTCCCTGTTCATCGGGACGGAATAGCCAGCCCAGCATTCACATCTAGAGACTACAGAAACTACTAAATCCATAGCGTAACCAAATCGGATCTACTCGTGTCCTCCCAAATATGAGTCCAAAAAGAAATATTGTAATAAACATGAGAAACGGCATTGGAAGAAAAAAGCGAAAGGAGTCAGTATAGGACAAGGAAAATAAAGATTTGAAGTGGACTGTCTAGCATTTGCCGACGACGTAGCATTGATAGCACAAAACAGAACAGACGCACAAACCATGGTGGAAACATTATTTGAAATAGACAAAAAAAAAACAGGACTGGAAATCTCCTACGAAAAAACAGAGTATATGGAATGCAGACTCAACAGGGAAAGATACATGAAAACAGAACATGGACACATAAAGAGGGCCGATGAATTTAAATATCTTGGAGAATGGATCCAACCAAATGGACTGGACAACACAACAAAAAAAAAGAAGGGGGCAGAAAATTAGAATTGGAATACAGAATAACACCCAACCACTACAATAAGAAAGCAATATCCATCCAAGTCAAAATCAGACACGATAATACAGTCATCAAACCAGAGGCAACTTATGGATCAGAATGCCTGACGATGAACAAGAAAGGAGAACTACACGAACTGGAAGTAAGAGAGAGGAAAATCCTGAGAAAAATCTTGGGACCACTCAAAAACACTGACAACACCTGGATAAAGAGGAACAATGAACACCTATACAGAAATACAGGAAAACAAATACAGACACAGTGAGAAAGAGAAGACTGAAACTTTATGGACAACTAGAAAGAATGAATAAGAATAGACTCACCAAGAAAATATTCAACTACATCGCAAAATTGAAATGCACAACAGGATGGGTGTTAGAGACCAGGAAAGATGAAGAAAAAGTTGGGATAACAGAAGAATTGTTCAACAACAGAGAGAACATCAGGCGACAGATAGACAACGCAAGATTTCCGGAAGACCGACCGAAACCAAGACCCGAGAGAGTGTGTACTGAAGAACAGAGACGAGCAGTTGGAGAAAATTTAGGAAGTTCTGCGAAGGAAGAAAGAAGAAGGCGAACCAGAAGTCCTGAGTTCACTGCGGTCCATAGATGGCCAAATTCATATATTAAAAAAACCGCCTATATCAGAGGTCACACTACAAAATTGGAAAAACTTTATCCTTAGTTTTAACTCGTAATATGCAAACTTTTTAAAATAAAATTATTTATAGAGAAAGTAACAGTAAGTTATTCTCTAATGATTTATAAACTGATCAAGGATAAAACATTTTGACTATTCAGATTACGCCATAGAGGATTATTAAAAAATAACTATCAAATTCAGTGATAATAACCTGTCTCAACTTAGAGTTTCCAGAATTTGACAGATTGTAGTAAAGTAGCACTCTGTAAACCGACCGACTACATAACCTTCCGCCACTATGTGATTTCCACCAGAATCTTAAAATATATGAACTAGAATAATTTACAGTAAGCCTGTTAAAATTTTAAGCTGGGGTGTTTGTGTTTACTACTGGCGTGTATATCTAACCATAAGCTTAAACAAGCTTTTGAAGTTAATGATGCCAAGCTACTCAGACATAAACATTATTAAAGTTACTCCATGACACTGACACTATAAAACGACTTTTTTTTTTCAATTCGGTTACAGTGCACTGTTTCATTCCCGGATGATTAGTGTATAACAACTCAGCGCAGTGCAGTTCCACATTACAAAGCCTAATGTTGACTATTATAATACTTACACATACAAAACAAGTTCAAGAAGTTGTATATGAGTGTGTTTAATACCGGCCATGTTTTGCTGCAGTCCTTTGACTTTTGTACATATTGTAGGCATTTATTTCGTTAGTGCAGTGGCATATAGTTAACATAAGTAACCTACCCATATGTTTAATTGCTTTCAACAAACATCCATGTATTTTTTTAATAATACATTTGGAACAATTCCATGAATGTTATTGACAACTCAGTAGTAGTGTCATCCATTTCTGTCCAGCCTTTTGTTTGGTACGAGCAGGAATGTGGAACTGTACAATCGTCTTGTTTAACCTAGAAGGCGGAAGTAAGAATTACTAAATCTGGGTAAAATCTATTTTTAACTAAATCTGAAAAGAAAGATAGTTGAATGTTTCTTTTTTCATCTAGCTATTGAAGTTTTGGTATTCTGGTGCAGTTATGTCATTTTCAATACAGCCATTCAAATTTTGTGAGGGAAAAACTATTAAGTGATTTTTGCCCTACCTATATGACAATTGTTACGCTGCTAAACTCAGTAAAATTGCACCTCCAATATGATTTTACAAAATTTGTTGTGAAAAAGTAAATCCACGTAAAATACCCTGTAAAAACTGGGAAATAATCGAAAAGTCACCCGGTTAACTCGATTAAGTTAAAACTTTTACTCGGTGCGTTCGAAAAGTGATCGGGTTAAAGTTAACTCGTGTTTGGGAAGTCACCCGGGTTAACTCGATCCCCGACTCGATCAACTCTGAGCTAACCCTGCTCGAAAGCAGGGTAACTTGGTTCTAGCAGAATGCACACGTGAAATGGCGCATAAATATGTAAACATTGCAGCAACAAAAATAAATAAGTTAAAGACAAGCTATTATAATTAAAGAGCGGAGTTTAAGGAAAAGGTGAATATAGGTTGTTCACGGTAAAGTGAGCACTTTTGAAAGCCCTCTCATGTGGAATAATAGTCAATAATTATATTTAAATTTAGCCTTAGATGCCAACTTCAGAGTGCTGTGGAATAACCACATTTGTTTATTACTTGCATGGCAATAGTTATTTTAAAAAAGTTGTTAAAGTGTTGAATATGGCAGAAAGTAAGAAGTAACTAGTACAGTACAGCATATAGAACCGAATGTTATATTTCTGTTTTACGAATAGACAGGAGGCGTGTTTTAAATAGCAATGACAGAATATTGACGTATTGCTTTAAAAAGTTGTTAAAGTGTTGAATATGGCAGAAAGTAAGAAGTAACTTGTACAGTACAGCATATAGAACCGAACGTTATATTTCTGTTGGACGAATAGACAGGAGGCTTGTTTTAAATAACAATGACAGAATATTGACGTATTGCTTTAAAAAGTTGTTAAAGTGTTGAATATGGCAGAAAGTAAGAAGTAACTAGTACAGTACAGCATATAGAACCGAATGTTATATTTCTGTTGGACGAATAGACAGGAGGCGTGTTTTAAATAACATTGACAGAATATTGACGTATTGCTTTAAAAAGTTGTTAAAGTGTTGAATATGGCAGAAAGTAAGAAGTAACTAGTACAGTACAGCATATAGAACCGAATGTTATATTTCTGTTGGACGAATAGACAGGAGGCGTGTTTTAAATAACAATGACAGAATATTGACGTATTGCTTTAAAAAGTTGTTAAAGTGTTGAATATGGCAGAAAGTAAGAAGTAACTAGTACAGTACAGCATATAGAACCGAATGTTATATTTCTGTTGGACGAATAGACAGGAGGCGTGTTTTAAATAGCAATGACAGAATATTGACGTATTGCTTTAAAAAGAGGTATGTAATATTTATAGCACAGTATTTAATGACTGCACTAAATATTCAGGGTTAATTTTATTTTGCGTTCCTGCATCTCAAAACACCAGACATACTCTAAGCGTTCAAAGCAACCCGGTTGACTGCAAAGGTATTTCAATGTGTTGATACTGGTTATACGCACTTCAATATGAAATACAATATTTTCCAGTAACGGCATTGTAGTAAATAATTCACGAAATTTTTTTAATATTTTCAAATCTTACGTGGAACACACTAAATCGGACACGCGCACACGGAAAATAAAAACTCACGCTAGCAACAGGGCCAAACATTCGTTTCCGTTGCACGAATATGAAGATAAACTGTTTAATTTATGATAAATTCCGATATGTATGTGAGCAAATTTGAAACTAACAAAACGCTGCAAAAGCTAATACTAAATAGTATAACTAATATAATATTACGCTTATTCCAAAATAATTCCCTAGTTTTTATTCACACGATGCACATTTTGTCCTCCGATGATAACAGACTATTGTTTATTCAGGAATGCCACAATTATTTCACTTGGCAATTACCTGACGTTTCCTTACTTAAAGTGAGATGCTATTCTCTGGTGTGCTTTAAATACATTGGCAGCAGTACTTCTCAAATACTGGAAACATTACAAGAGATAAACTGTATGTTTATAACACGAGATACCTTTATTTTAGAGTAGTATTCTCAAATACTTCATCGTCCTTTTTCTTGGCTTTGTGCTTAGATGCAGGCGTCTTCCATCGCATTTCGTACTCTACCTACCCATTTTTGGTATCAGTAAATAGTAATACGCGGTCGATAAGAACTGCAAATACAAATTACGCTTCTGTAGGTAGGATGTTCGGAACAGTCAGTTTCTTTTGACAGACTTGCTGTGGAGATGCTCCGAAGAGATAAGTGGACAGTGGGTGCAGAAGTTGGTCGTTATTCTCAACCCTTCTATTTGCAATGCCTCTACCTGCGTCGCACACCCCAGTGCAAAAAGATCTATCTCCGAATACGTTTTGAGAATATAATCCTTTACAATGATTTGCAAAGATTTGTTTAAAAAGTAATGTTATTTATGCGGTGGTGGCAAGATTCGAGTAATGGTTAACTTATCTTCCGAGTAATATAAGAACAAAGTTTACTTTTTAATGAAGCATTCCAGGCTACTTAGGAAAATATTTTATAGTTGCGAAACTAGACTTTGTAGAATATTGTAACAATAAAATAGTAAATTTTTAAAACCAAAATGTACTGTTTTTAAGAAACAGCAAGAACGATTTTCTTTTGCTTTTTTTGTACACAACAAATACGATTTCGAAATTGTTTATAGTTTTCTTGTAATTTGTAAGTGAAATTTACATTAATGATGTACGAGACCAGGCGAGTTCCTGACTCTTAAACCAGAGGATGATAGTGTGGCAATGCTGGAGAAAGAGGGGCTCAACAGCTGCTGGTTTAAGTCAGCAGTTGCTGTTCTTATTCTAAGTACTGAACTGACAGCTTGTCACTCCAGGAAAGCAAAGGGAGGAAGGGACATGCTCCCTGCTGTGAGATAATCATCTACAGGAAGGACAGGATGAGAAAGAGAGAGAAAGAGAGAGATGCTGCTCCCACCCCACTGTGTCCCTGCTGTGACATGCACTTTAAGAGATAATCATCTACAGCCGTTTATGCATGTCACCGAATTACCAGCTTTGCAGGCGCCAAACTTCAGCTACACCTTGTCATATCAGTATTTACAATATTTTTAAAGCAATCATCCTGACAATTACAACCTGGGAACTAACAGAGCTTCAAATGTACTCTCAGTAAAACAATGGAGTGCTGAATTTAAAAACTGTATATATTAATATTTTTTTATTTTGTGAATGTGAACAAAGTTGAATTATGCTGAGAAAGGTGATACGGGACCTTGTAAATTTAATATTATTCCTTTGAATTTTAAAACATAAATTGTTTAAGTTGCCATGACCAAAATTTAAAAATAAATTACTGAAATATATTTCGAGTGCTGCTTTTATTCTCTGTTTTTGAAGGATTCGTGTGGAATTAATAATCGAAAGTATAAGCGTGAGTGGAGAAAAGAAATACCATGGTTTGTAGAATTAAAAAAAAAATAATTACATTAAATGTGTAGGTAAACATCCTTCATATACACTTTTTTTTTCCTGTAATTTGCCGATTTTTTAAACTCCAGGCATATTACAGGATTTGACCCAATGATTATAGGATTTTACAGCTTTTTTATATACAAGAACCAGGATCTCAGCTTAATTTGTCTGTAAATAGCTAAAAATTTCGTTGGCTGTTGATTACTTCCTTTACCATAAATTATATTCACTTATCTGCAGAGAGCTTATCAGATCCACCAAAGAACGGCTCTCAATGGCACACAATATCCAAGGACGTGGATGTGCTCACGTCCACCAATTAAAACAGTGGACAGAATAAATTGTGTTTATACGTTTGTCAAGTACATTCACGTATTTTACCGTCGAATGATGTTTTAGCTCTGTGGTATATTTTGAGGGGCCGATGTTTTCACTTCATGCTTCTTACTTACCAGGCTACACAATAACATTATTTTAATGAATATAAGATATTTTTAAAGGCAAATAATATAAATATACGATTGCTCGTATGGCATACTGGCGTAGCGTTGGAAGTGTCAAGCAATGATTTCATAAAGTATGTATGCTATGACAGAAGATTTCTTGGAAGATTCTATGCAAGCCTGCATGGCCGCTTGTCTAGATGTTTCTATGGGAGATTTGGCCGACTGCTGGCCCACTTTATGGACTTTTTCGTAATTGGTCGTGTGCAATGTTCGGCGAAAAGTTTCCTACCAGGTTGAAATTTTAACCAATCAGAGATAGGGTGGTAGAGTCATTTTACTTATTTTATTTTGAGAAGCATCGTAAAACTATTAAGCACTAATAAATAGCAAATAAAAACCACGGAAATGTCTACTTACTCTTTTGTGTGAAAATTAAGGTAAACATTGGCGTTTATTTAACATAAGAGTAGTAGTTATAATAACAAAACTCAGTGCATGAACACATAATGCTGAAATATTGGGTGTAAATTTGTTCTTGGACCACAGTTGCAGAAGTAAATCATAAAAAAAAAAAAATGCACTCGTCTTGACTTGCGTGACAGCAAGTGTCGCGGGCATAGGTTTGTCCAAAGAACCCTCCATTCATCGTGGCATACGTGCATAAGTGTGTTCGACTATGTCCGCGATCAACTGCGCGCGGTCCGCCCGAGGAGGTGACTGAGAGAGACGGGGGAATGTTTGCTGTTGCAGGCTGTGGGCTGAAGTTTTCCATGTGAGTGCCAGCGGGACGGGAACGGTGAAATGGCAGCAGGTGTCGGAAGACTTGGTGCCCGTCAACATCACCTGCATCCAGGACTCGCCCGAGTGCGTGTTCCACATCACCGCGTACAACAGCCAAGTTGACAAGATTCTCGACGTGCGGCTCGTTCAACCCGGTGAGTGCACTGCAGGTCGTTTTCTTTCACTTTTTTTTTTTTCCCCCCGGATTATACACAATCACCTTACCACATAAACACATATGAATAGCTTAGTCCAAATAGGGTATTTTGACTTCTTTCATAGTCTAATTCACCTTCAGCACTAAAACTACTGAAATACCTGTCCAACTTCACTCGTTTTGTATGGCGCATGCCTATAATGCAAGTTAAAAAAAAATAAAATGGTAATTATAAATAGTTCCGCCTGTTTTTCGCGAAAAGATTCGCGCGGAGGCTAGACTTTAGTGTCCTGCATGTACACTTCCAGCTTTCCTGTGGTTTTTTGGCCGCCTGTCCTTTTGTGAAGACAGTCTGTTACATGAGTGAGCCAATTAGATATAAGTTTCTACGACACGGACCGTTCGTAATTGGCTTGCCGACAGATAAGACACGTAAACATTTAAATGGCCCAATCACGAAATGTGATTCTGAACTGAAGTGTAAGACAGCTTGTCCTGGAATATTTTCGCCAATAACGTGCTCCCCTAGCCATGACCTAAACATGAGGTAAACGGATTATTTATGTGCCAAGTATTGACCTAACCCAACCCAACACAGTTGTCAAAGTCGCATGTTCAACGTGGATAAACGTGTTTGTTTAAGTTTTACTTTTCAAAATTCAAACCCTTTCATGTGAATAAAATATTGTTATTGGTTTTAATTTAATTTAATTGAATTACAAATTTGTTACAGGAAGTTTACAAATATCTCGAAGCACTTGTTAACATAAGCAGTTTTTTAACCTCAAATCCTATCCACATAATTTCTGCTGTAGGCTATTCACGGTAAAGTGAGCACTTTTGTATGCCCTTTCATTTGGGATAATAGTCAATAAATATATATATATATAATTTTAACCTTAGACGTTAACTTCAGAGAGCGGTGGAATATACACACTGTGTTTATAACCTACATGGAAATATTTATTTAAAAAGGTAGTAAAAGTATAAATATCTGCTGAAAGGAAAATGTAACTAGGGTCTCAAAAGTGCTCACTTGACCGTTAATATCCTACAGTCGTAATGGCTGAAAAGCAGTCCACTTTTGGGATACGGAGACTTGTAATGCGCAGCCAGCGTGATCACTCTACCACGTATTCACTCTAAGGAGTGCGCCGGCGCAGTAAAAAGAATTCCTGTCCTTGTTAAAATAGGCCTTTGGAAAGGTGGTTACCTAAATATTTCCTTGTAGCTCTTCACCGGAATAATGGTACATTTACAATGCGTCATTTAATAGAACATGCAGAAATTGCTTATGAAGTTCAATGTTTATAACAACCTCAAAGTTTTAAAAAAATAATTGTTAACACTTTTCCGAACTCAGCGAAATTTCGTAGCGGAACTATCGCTTGCAACACTCTTGACGCGATATATATCTGTGTCTGTCCGTGAAGAGATGAACATTCCATCGGCCGTTTGCTTATTGCTTTCGCTATGTATAGTGACGTTTTCAGCCAACACACGTAAACAAGGTCTCGTTTCCGTGTTTCCTAAATGAAGATGTCAAGTTGAAAGAAATAGACACACCTCAGTATGACGTTAAGAGTTTGGGTTAGCACAGCGAAAGAATTCATGTTCCCAAAACCGTTTTATATAGTTCCCATTTGTTACACAATTTCTCCTAAGTGGGATATATATATAATACATATACATATATATATATATATATATATACACATAAAAGAATATAAAAAAAACTTTACAATTTACCCACAAGAGTTTTTAAATTATATTATTAAATTATGAAATGTATACAGATATTAAAATACAAAAGTTGACATTACTTTCGTGAATTATGCAGCAAGCGCTCCCACCTTATTTAAATGAAGGAATAGTAGTTCCACCTCTTTCAAATTCTCTGGCCTGTCTCTCAGAACAAGTGAAAAAACCGGTTTTATATACAAAGTACTTGTAGGCTTCTAGAACATTCTCTAACGTTCTTCGTCCGGAAGCACGCCTGGTTGCGTCGTGTCTGGCCGTCGTCACGTTGTCGGGGCGAGGCGCAAGGGAGGGCAGGGTGGCCGGCCAGCTAGGCTTCGAAGAAGGCACCCAAGTGTGCCGCGCTCACTTGGCGTCCAGCAGTCATGCCGGCAACACCGGTGAGGGGTGGCCACTTGAACGGGTTCCTTCGCAGCGTAGGCAAGCCGTGTCCACGGCCATCATGTAGGAAAAAATTTTCCAAGGAACCGTGAACTTAGGCGTAGGTTCAATGTGCAGGGCGCCGTCCTTACTTGTCCATAGAGAGCTCGTCAGGTGTATCGATGAATGGTTGTTACTGGCCAGCTATGTTCAAGGGTGTGGCCATATCCACGTCCATAAATAGCAACTGCCTACCGAATAAATAATGTTTACCAGTTTTCCAAGTTTGTTCGCGTATTTTATAGTCGAATGATGGTTCTAAGCCCCGTTATAATTTTAAGGATTACATTTGATATCTAGCACTATTTTCATTCCAGACTTCTGAAAAAATTTCGCAATACGAACATATGGAATTATTAAAACGACGAAATTTAAATTAATTATCACTCTATGGTTAAAGGGCCCCATGCAGTAAAGATAAGTCAACATTTCTTGTACACATTCAGCAGTACGGTATTTTTGAAGTGTACTCAAATTAATTGTAAAGTTTTAAAGATATCTTTGGCAACTACTTTCAAAAGAATTCCTTACGAAAATTCATAAAAAAATTTAGTGTGTGTCTGTACACACGCACTGTTGATAGAAACCCTGACATTTTCACGAATTCATTCGATGACGAGCTAGACTTCAAACAGGCGTTCAATCGACTTCCTTTCCCAATTGGATCGCAGTCAGTAAGACTCACCCCGGACGAATTTGAGCCAATAAAATTCCAGCAAGAAAGCTTTCGCCGAATCTCGAGCCACCAGCCACCTGTTCTGTTATAACAATGCAGCTTTATGCAATGAGCGACCGACTGAGACTCTGGTATACAAAGGATTGTGAAGTCTATCTTGTGGCAAAATTAACAAAGGATTTGTGAAGTCTATCTTGTGGCTTAATGAATACGCGAAAGTTCCGTGTCTCAGATGGCAGCTGAAGTTCCAGTCATTTTGCTTTGTAGTTTGGTACCATATTATATGTAATAAACGTGTATGTTAGTTTCATATATGCAGGGAAGTTGAACATCTTCGCTATTGTTTAATCTCGCCGATAGGCCTTACCATTGCAAGGACTGCCCAATCGGTGGGGGTAAAGTGATTACGCCCTTCTATCACAGGTATCCCAGTTTCGCATCTGAGTTGACCGTATCAGAAGCCCCATCCCGGCTCACAAATACAGCAGATGTGCACCCTACCACAAGTGCACAGTAAAACAAATTTGTGATTTTTACAGAGAAATTCTTTGTAATTTAACAAATGCTTGTAGCAGTACAAATATTTCTCTTGCAATAACTGCTCGTTTGTAAACCTACAAGGGCCGTGTTTGTAACGTACCTCAGGAAATATTTGTACTCTGCTGACCCGTTTTCATCAGATTCAGACAAAATGACGGACACTCGACAACGTGAAACGGTATTTTGCTGTTTGTGCAGAAATTATGAGTCATGTAAAGTGTAGCTGCGTGCATCCTCGACGTATGCACTGTAAAAACGGTTTTTTTTGCTGCAACACATGATTTGTTGCCGCAGAGAGAAGTTTATCACATACAAACCATTGCAAAGTAGGCTTACCACAAACAATATATTTGTTTGATCTATATAGTAATGATAATGGTTAACTTTGCATTCTCGTTACCCTAGTTCAGCAGACGCCTGTGTGTAAATGTAAGTTACACTGTAAAAAAGTTTTGCTCTGAAAAACAACAGTGTTTAGTAAATATGAGAGAAGTAACAAATCTTTCAAAATTATATCCACTTAAAAAACCTTTAACTCGGACGTGTTATTAGCCTATCGCCTTTCACCTGACGACCATTTTGCTTTATTGTAGGCACTCCGTTTTTAATAGATTATTTTATGCAGTAGCATGGGCCAGAACATAGTGTCATCTCTTATGAGAGATTGAAGTTATTGATCTTCAGAATGAGATTAAACGTCTGCAGGAGGAGTGTACATTTCCTCAGTTGAAGTTTCGTGGCAGTAGAATATATTGGTTTATAAATGTTTGCTCCGGGACAACAGTTAGGTGCATGTACTGAAAGCAACAATGTACGACAGTAAACCTTTAATATCGCTAAACATACACCTTTATTAGGAGGTATTAAGTCTTTACCGTGAACAAAATTAGGTGAAAGGATGTTTATTTCTTTGCTATAAAGGAAGATCATGCTGCCATAAAAGCAAAACGTAGAAAGAAAATATTTATTGTCAACAAGCCTACGTTTCTGTAAACTTGTCTTGAAACAAAAAAAAAAAATTGTTGTGTTAGTGCTGTTGTGGTAGTCCACCACAGACTTTTTAAGTTTGTTTATTTATTTTAACGTATTATTTATTTTACATATAAAGTGCATGTTTGTTTTATTTATTTATTCTGAAAAAACGTAAAAAAAAACCCAAAGTTGTAAAATGTTGATAGTAAAATATTATGTGGTAATAACATTTCCCAATTAAAGTGTCTGACTTAACCTACGTACGTCATCTTAATGTATGTTTACATTTCTGATGCGTTTATTTTCTGGTATGATTATCTATTATGTTGTTTTAATCACAGCGAGATTTGTTACTTCAGTGTTTAATAAGTTTCGTTCATGCATTGTACTGTTTTATCTGGCCAACGTAAGCCTAAGAGGTATGCCTTTACTGCCAGAAATTTCTACAAGTGACGTCAGAGGAAGGACGTTATTTATACTTCCGGTCTTTGATTTTGTGATAGCGTGGGTGTAGACCCCGTTTTGTCATTCTCCTTTTGTCTATTAATATAGACAGACTTGCTTGAGCTAGGGCTCCGTGATGGAGAAGTTTTCACGTCCACCATCATAACTTAGTCTAGTTAGCTGCGTGCTGAGAGGCGCATCCAGTTGTATTTGGTCAGCAGTGGGCATATTTGGAAGAGACATAAGAGTTGATATTGTTTTTGGAATGACCTGAAGATGCAGCCTGGTTCTACGATGGTAGGATGTAAGCTAAGTCATTTGGCGTTCTTTTGACTTAGAAAGGTGCTTCTAGCTAAATTCTGTTTGAACTGTTTTGGTCTGAACTTGAGAGCAGTAATAATTTTTGATAAATGCTAAAGGACCGGGAGTCAATAACTATTGGAAAATTTAAATTAATTTTAGTTAGATATCATGCTGAGGGCACAGTTAGTTAAACCCAGTGGCCGTAGTCAATACGTATTTGTGCTCTATTTCTGCTAAAGAGCCAGTTATGTTACTACAGAAACTAGAACTGAGAATTCTGAATTTAATTTGATGCAAATATGAAAACTCACATAATTGGTCTCTTGCACATTGTAGTTTCGAGATGTGGTTAAAAGTTACTTTAGTAGGATACCAGTGCTAGTAATACTTCTATCCATTTCACTTGAACGGTACCAGCGTTTGCAAATATTACACATGCTAATATCTTGATAATTGACATAATCTTAATACATTTTCTTAACTGAAATAAAAATATTTTATTTTTTTTTATAAAACCAAGTAATGGCAAAACTTGTGTGCCAGTGATTCTAGTAAATGGTTGGTAGTTATCTGGTTTTTATTATTTTCAGTGTAGTGTTCTGTTCTAATGTCTTTTCAGAGGTTTACTCATACAAAACGTATGGGATGTGTGAGTTGCACTGTTTAGTATGTTTTTCACAGTGGAATGATCTTACGATACAGTTATTCAGGTAAGAGCGCTTCAATGGCTTGTGTGTAACCAGAATAATGAGAGGCTAATTTATTTCAGTAATTTCTACTCAGTGTAACCTAAAATTATGACAATTTTACGTTTTCCACACGCCTCGCATTCCAGCGAGAAATCCTTTTAGTAGTGTGGCGTCATTTACATACCCTTCTTCCCCTCCGCCTCCTGGTGCCTATCTGTCTGAGAAGCCCGCTGGCTCCAGTCTGCTTTATTTTATTCTGTCTCGTTTTGCCTGCCGTCCTCAGCCACTACATAAACAACACGAACGAAACAAATATTTATTAATTTAGTTTTATTCTCCACACTGTAAACAAAACAGTCTCTAAGAAATTACTTTCTTTCCCGTAAATAATACTTTGTAAGGGTTTTTTAGAGCATAGAGATTGGTACATGCTCCAGCCTCTGTCCTGATTTCTACCACACAACTAGGGAACTGGACTGAGTGAGGCCCCATGCTCTGACATGAAATATTATTTTCCGTCATCGACCATCCACATGTTCTTTCACATTTTGTTCATTGCCCCCACAGAGCACAGTACTCGCTTATCCACCAACGCAGACAGCCATATACAGCCGAACTGTCATCAGCACTGACCATTACCATACATTATAATTTCTTCGCCGTGAAATTCCTGTCTTGAACACCAACGGCCTAAGTGTCATGTGGTCATACAGCCCGCTAAGTGGTCGGGCTTAGGTACCATCTTTCGTCTCAAGCCATCGTGGCAGATACCCTTGTCCACTCACGAGGAAACTTGTATCCCATAGGTAAGGACTGCAAATTTTTGCGAATTTATTTTAGGTTAAAATTGGCTTTAAAGAATGTGTATATATATTATGAGTGCAATTGGATAACATTGTATTAGACACGCCCAGGTGAACTCCAAGTCAATAATAAACCTGCATGGAAACGAGCCACCTGGTCTTAGGTAGAATTAGTTACACACTATGGCAGCAGCCAATGAACGGAAAGATCAGGCTCGAAAATGCTTGATACAGTGGACTCTACCTTACAGGTAGTTCAAAACGTGAAATTTTTCTGTCCCTAACCATAGGGAAATGGGCAACGGAGCCCATTCTGCGTTACCCAGGTGTGACGCGAGGAGCCTTGAGTCTCCATGGGGGAAGAGAATGTATAAGAGACGCATCATTAGGGACACCCGAATTTCGCGAAAAAATTTCACGACCAATTGTATTTCTTAACACTTTAGCTCAAATCCACTTCTCTAATTGGACGATATAGATGTTACGCGTCTTAAGTGCCTGCCCACGAATCAGAGACGTACAGTATCGGAGTAACTTAATTCTGATTGGCCGGTCAACTAATATAGTGTCTTCTCACAGACACACGCCGCCAGTAAGCAAACAGAAACTGCTTGTGTGCTTGTAGGGTATTGAAATCCAGCATGTGCGGAAATCTTTTCGCGAAATTCGGGTGTCCCTACGCCTACGCATCATCCATCCTTTCTAGACACGAGTGGGTTAATCAGACTTGACTACCATAGCATGGTACTGCTACACCACCTTAAGCGCCCAGGTGCCCTACTCCACAGGAAACCATAAACAGGGGAGCCATCGACCCCTATCCCCTATATATTTCGTACACTCGGAAGATGTCATTTCTTCAAATGCTTATGTCTCAGTGTGAAACCTCTTTTACCCTGACTTCACTGCACGGGATTAGCCCACGCCAATACGAAGGTTTAGTTTATTGTTAAAATGTTAACCAGGGTGTTTTGTCCATTGGTAAAGGTAGTGCATATATAAACGTCACCAAATAATAATAGGAAATTTGCGGTTCTCTACGTATACCACTGGACTGCAGCTTATCTAACACGCTATAAGGAAGTATGAACGGAATTACGACTTTTGTGATGATTTGAAAAGAAAACTATCAAGAACGTGCATAAAAAAAATTGATCTGTTACGTATTACACTACTATGGTTTGAAAACTTTAAAATATAACAATAGTGTAGAGCAAACGGAAGAAATATCAAATTAAAGACATTCACACGAAGAAATCTATTATCTTTTTAAACAGAAACATTGGTTACTCAATTAATATTTTGGTCAATAGCAGGCACTCGTTGTTTCTCTGTAAAGACCCAAACTTCGATAGAAGGCTCGGCTGGCTCTGACGCCGTGGTATGTCGCAGACATCTGAAATGAGCTGTGAGAGGCGAAACAGGTATCACAAATCTGTCAACGTGCGCCCAGTATGCGACTAGTCACAGTCATAGATACTTCCATTACTGTGTCTCAGATACGTCCCGTGACAAAGAAATATCTTTGACCAAGTAGCGGGCAGTGATTTATCGGGCATCGCTATTCACAGAAGCATTTGAGGTTGGTCCATTCCAGTTCCATCGAAATGCTGGAGATGAGTGGTCCGTTCGAGCGAAACTTGAAGAGGTATTTGGAGTTGAGCCATTGCCTGGTTACGGCGGGGCTTTTCCCCACGAGACAGGGGGCGAGAGTGCCATGCCTCGTCTAGTACAGTAATAGAGATTAGTGTTAAATATAGTTACGGCATTTAAATTTCAGTTTAAGAGAATTCTGTTACCGTTACGTCGGGGTTTACATATCAATTCAAACTTTACCCCCGCAAAGTAGTTTAATGTTCGGCATTTGTGAGTTAAAGCAGACGTTAGAGTATTTGAATTTGGCTTCTATCAGTGCAATTTAATTTAACGGCTTATTAATGGGGACCGGAAAATTTCGCGTTTTGAATAACCTGTAGGCTAGTGTCCAATATATTTTATAATTATATATATATATCAAGATTGCGCTTTATTTTCATTGGCTGCTGCCCTAGTGCGTAACCGTTTTACTTAAGGTCAAGTGGCTAAGCACTCGGTGCTTAATCCTTGCAGTTCTGTTATTGGATCAGAGTTCGCTTGGGCGTATCTAATAATCTGTGATCCAATTGCAAACAGAGCAGATATACACATTTGTTTAAAGTTTACCTTTTTCTAAAATAGATTCGCGAAATTTACCAGTCCCTAGTTATTCGAGTGAAACAAAATTTAAGATAATAAAAGTTAAATTTTCATTTCCATGTTAATGATAATTTCTGTCTGAATTTTAAATTACGTGTTTTGTAAGACGTTATTTGTAGTTATTGTCCCACTACAATTTTTCTGTTTTCGATGAAAATCTGTATCAATGCGCTTATAAGTTTATGATGTAAATAAAATGAAATTATTTTCTTAAATTATCTTTCTTATCTAATATATAGAGTGAGTTCAATTACAGAAACCCTCTTGGTACTATTAAACTCTTTCCCACCGTAACCCCAAATTTGTTGTAAGGGTCTAGTCTTTTTTGTAGTGGCAAAACATTTCCCTTTTTTTCCTCCCTTCTAATATATTAGCAAAGTCACGCGAGTAAAAAACCAGTAGAGAAAGAACGGTTGGATGTCTTGTATGCTATTTGTTACACCCCTTCCCCCAAGAGGCTAACTAGTGTGACAAAACTTTTATTAATTCACCAGAATTCTTTGTTCGTTGGCTGCCGCCAGTCAGATCTCAGTCTCCTGTTCGGCTCGTCCACTTCTGAAATTAATCTCCGAAAAAACACTGCCCCTACTGCGTGTTTCCAGACATTCCCTGCTGGAGCTGATCAATTTAAAGTTCGTCATGTTATGAGGACTATGTAGCTGTGGGTCCCAGGTCAAGAAGCGAGGGAGCGATACGGGCGACACTGACACGCACGCCTAGCGCCTCATCGCTCCTACGCGCAAAGCATGCAGTGTTTCCGTCGTGGCACAGTACTGTGGAAATTAGATCTGTAACTGTGGGGTTTCATTACACGCTATGAAAGCCCACAGATTAAACTACGTCTGTATCTTTGTACTTTTCTATTGCCGCTTAAGGATACTGCATAGAAAAGTTGTAAAACTACGATATTTAACTATTTTCACTATGTGTATCTCCAAGAATATACTTAACATGACAATAGTAAAAAAAAAAATAGGGCCATAGATAATTATTAATTTTTATCTTTTCACGCAAAAAGTCATATTTACAGTCATCCAGCGCAGCCACCATGGAGCCCGAATACGATGTTGAGCAATTTTCTAAAGACTAGGCAGAAGAAAACAGATTGCAGACAGATACTCAGATAACGAAAGCAGCGTACACATCACAGGTAAGTGGGGTGCACATAGACTCCCACGTAGTTCTGCCATGGGTCACATGGTGGTGTGACGTTCTCCAATACAGTGCTCGGACCACCAGGTAATCTTGTAGCTGCCTGGTCTTCTTAGTTGATATACAATTGTGCTATTACCCCAAATTTGACGTAGCCGTTCTACTTTTGCTTGACTTACCAGCTCGCTAGTAGTACAGGGTAGCTTCGAGTCTGGCCGGAGGTGGTACACTGGGCAGGTAATAAATCTGAATGGCACTGGAACCATACTGAAAAAAGCCATCTTCTTCATTCATGCTGACACAATGTTCAAATCCGTTGCAGGCTTGTACTTGCTCTGGCATACTGAGTACCAAGAAATGAACACGATGGCAGCTCACGGTAATATCAGAGTAAATGGCTGCATCTTCAGGTCGGAACTGCATAGACATGATGTGATGAAACTAATACTACGAGCCTTCTCCTCCAATATTATATAGCAGCTTCCCCCTCTCCGCTGATTTTTCCCACTCCACCACTATTCTAGATGGGTCAGTGTTTTTGCTAGTGAAGCCTGCTGGCTCGTTCTCTTTAGTTACCAGACGCCGAGTAGTTGCAGAAATGCTAACACAGCTATTCCCACGCACGTGGTTATCCGACACCATCCAGGTGCTAAAATGACTTGTAAACACATACAGACTTCAGTTACCTGACACCGTGCAGGTGCAGTAATGCTAACACAGCTATTTCCCCGCACGTGGTCATCCGACACTGTCCAGGTTGGAAAATGATTTGTAAGCACGTACAGACTCCAGTTACCAGACACCAAGCAGGTGCAAAAATGCTATGTGCTGACTTAGCCTATCCGACACCGTCCAGGTGCATAAACAGCCAGGAAGATAGGTACAGACTCCAGTTATCACGGAGGTGCAGATTTACTACCACTGCTCTTGACATTGACAAGGTCAGCTGCCCTGCCTGTGTGTGATATCTCAGTGCATGTATGCTATTGGCCAGCTGCAATCACGTGGCAACTCAGTGATTGGCTTAACGGTGTCCGAACAATGTATTAATGGTGTAATGTGATTGGTTCTAAGTCAACATGACGTCATAGGGCTTGTATATGTGTATATTATTAGCCGTATGGGGGCCAGCTGAGAGGCTTAGTTTGGCAACCAACGGCTGCCGTGAAAATTTTATCGTCTCGGCTAGCTTCTACATCAGGCAATCCATAGCTAGTTACGTTAAAGTAGAGTGAATATTATCCTCCAATGGTTTCTCGCCATCGACTTCTTCAGCTGCGACACCTACATCACTATTGGCATCTACTTCTATCAGTGCAGTACCATCGTTTCAGATTGGTATAGTGACATTGACTTATTTATCTTCAACCATATCTACATCTATGGCCGAGGTCCCTATGTGTCTTCCGGAATTTCCAGGAAATTCGGGAATGTCTGACACGGGGACTGCAGAAGTGTCATCTATTTCTTCAGCTGAGGCAACTGCATCGCCAGCAGGTCCGTCCGAGTCTTTGCCTGAACCACTACGGCGTCATCAGTGTCGCTTCTGTGAAAATAATTTCAGCAAAAGCTGCCATGCTCGGGGACATGAGTGCTTTAATTGTGCCAAAAATGAGACTATTTACTTAGACATGTAGAGACCTATAAAGTCGAAGTCCATTCCTCATCAGTACCTCGATACTAGGTTTACTGCAAGCAGATGTCTTGTGACTATGGTACATGCCCTTCAAAGTATAGTTACCTACATAATCTGCCCTGTACAGTGTGTCGGTGTAATAAATGTAATGATATTTTCGCACAAGGACAACACGAATGTGAATAGCACAATGTATAAAAGATTATAACCTGCAACAAAATTGCATATATTGAGATACATGTAAATTGAGAATATTGGAATTTGTTTGCCGATTATGTATATTTTGTTATGTGTTCAATAAATTTTGTTTCAAAAATTGTTCTGCATTTTATTCTTAAGTTACACCTTTTAATAATATTAAAAAATATATATATATATAATTAATATTTTTAAAATGAAAAAAAAATTTACAGAATAAGGTCAGTGTAGGCTGTGGTATACTTGACTTCTAGTAAGAGGTATGAGTATATTTAGTCTGATGACAGTTAGTTGAGCACATATCCTACAAAATTGTGGGGATCTAGCTATTGAATTGCATAATGTGTGTGTGAATAATAAACAAAGAGTAAAATAGAAATCTATATATTTATAGTTATATGTATATCTGTTTCTCCAAATGACTTTATAGATCAGTGGAGTTTTAAATCAAATTTATGCGAGTGCATACCGTAGGAGGGCTATAGAGGCCGCAACGTCGACTGAGTACTAAATGGCAAACGATAGTTGCTAACAAATCACCATTGCCCTGCCAGTGAATAAGTTCTTTTTAATGTCAAAATATGTTTCGTCCTCGTGTTATCTTCGCTTAGCTTGAACTCATGGTCAGACTTAAAGCAGACAACTAACTCCTGTCAGACCGGCCAGTCACAAGACTGATTCTTTTACTCTTGACTCTTGACTCTTGACTCTTTGACTCTTAACTCTTGACTCTTTGACTCAAAAATGGAAGCCCTCTTATTGATACACCAGTGTATATCTTGAAGAACCTAGCATAATACAATATATAATATATAATATTATATAATAATATATATAATATTATATATTCTATTTATTAATATTAATAATATTATATATAATATAAATATAGATTGTTCGTGGTTAACTGAACACTTTTGAGAGCACTGCTTAAGATATTCTCGTATACACAGTGTATTATTCCGCCATATGAAAAATTAACCTTGACACTGACCCGATTAGTTAAGTCATGCGTCGGTCAAATGGAACTATAAATATATTAGTAACATACGTATTTTATATATTTGCTAATTTTTACTATATGGCTGAGCAGTTAGCCTGATCGCCTGCTACCAAGGCGAACCGGGTTCAATCCCCGGTCGGGTCACCGGAATTTCGCACGTGGAAATCGCGCCGGAACGATGCCGCTGGTCGGCGAGTTTTCTCAGGGATCTCCTGTTTTCCCCGCCCCTTCATTCCGGCGCCGCTCCATACTCTCCTCACTCAACCTCATCGGCTCTCAAGACCTCACTGTTAAGAGCCGCCTGAATCACTTCACTCTCTCTCTCTTATTATTTATATGAACTTAAAAATTTAAAATAAATGATTTCAGTGTCTACAGGTGTCTGCATAACATTTTATCTCAGTGTTAATATGGAACTACTTTCCGTCCGTCGTTACCAAATTTACCGGGCACACGCCTGTCAGTGAGCCTGTTAAAGTAAATGCAGGCAAGGAGCGTGACATTATTCAATTGTTGTGATTTCAAATGGGTTCATTTAACAGTGCAAAGGCTTTATAATTAAAAAAATAATAATCTAAAGCCACCGCAGACGAACTAAAATATATTTTTGTGTACTCGACCAGAGCATGTGCAGTAACCAATAGTTAGAGACCTGAATCATTCACGAATACAATTTGGGACAAGCTAGAATTCAAAACACGTTCGTTTATGTAACTTTAGCCATTGGTTCTATTGGTGTTTGACATCTCCTGGGGAACGGTGTCCAGTTGTCGCCTTCCACTGTGACAGCAGACAACCAATGTGCAGTTGGCATCGGAATATTTTTACATAAGACTGTAGAGTCTAGCCTGCAGGTCATTGAACTCGCGAATTTTTCGTGCCTCTACCAATAGTCGTGTAGAGACCCAGATGGTTTTCATGTGACATGGCGCACACCGAACGAGGGGGAGTAAATATAAAGAGCACAGCGAACGGACGTCGGGGAAGAGAGAACTGGAAAATTCAACACGAATCGCCCAGCGGCTTGAAAATCAATGGTCTTGCTGGAGAAAGACAGGGAACCAGTTAATTTGTTGGTGGAAGGACTGTTGTATGAGTTGTGCAGAATGAAATGAGTGAAACGTTACATAGATATAGGTTATCTTATATATATATATATAAAGCGGCGACAACCAAATCTATATATCGATATGTGAACGTATTTTAGAGTTTAGAGGAATCCTGGAGATGAAAAGTTTAGGTAGGTTTTGGCCGTTTCGTAAAAATACCAACGTGTACATATGCACGTTTCTCTTTAAAATAATTAGTACAGAAAATTTTTAGAAATAACCAAATACTGTTTATCGGTTGTAGGAATAATATCTTCAGTGATAATTTCAATAACAACACTGTGTCGGTAATTGCCGATTTTTCAGAATAATTGATAACAGAAAAACATTTTGTGTTTAAAAACATTAAACGAATATATTAAAAGACGCGCTTATTTTTACCTGCAGGCAAACTTGAAGGCAAACGAGTACCTAGAGCATTTCGCAAAGAAATTATCAAGTGTGTAGTTCTAAGGATTTAGTGTTACTACAAAGAACTATTACGCAGGAGCGTACACGTCACAGCTTAAAACGGGAAAAATTTCTGGAATTTAATTCTTACAAAGAATTTTTTTCTCTTTGTTACAACTATAAGTTATTTGAAGGAAAATATTCTGTTCAATTTCAAGGTTCAAATTTCCTTTTTTTTTTTTTTTTTTCTAATCCAGATTTTACCAAGTCTCGGGGAATGAAAATCGAAGGAGCTGGGAAACTTTTTGAAGGGTGGCAAATAAGCTACAAAGTTTCACTAATGAAGTTAGGCGTCTTTGGAAAGCAGTAGAAATGCAAATTTTAAAGTAATTTCATTTTCGGCAGACGTCATATGAATGAAGAATAAGTTTGCTATTAAAACTTTATTGGATCCTCTCTCAAGAGGTACAAATTTGTCACACAGATATAAATTACAATTTTAAGTTTAAATATACTACGAGAACACCTTTCAGCCGCAGGTGATATATTTTTGTAACTAGATTTGTTTGTTTTATTTTACGTCACAAACTTTAAAACAGGTAGTCTTGATCATAGTTATGGAGGAAAAAATTACGAATATATGAAAATACGCTTTTAGTAAATACGATAAAATATTTTCCGCCAAATGTTTTCTAACCGAAAAAATAGAAATCATAGTTCGGACAGAAATTTAAAAATGTCAAACATTTCCTCACAGTAAGCAATCAATCAAGAGGGAGAACTTTTCTATTTGTGACTTCATAAATTAAGCGTAGCAGAGATAATTTTATGTATACCGGTTTTTTTTCAACATATTCCACAACTTGATGTTAAACAAAACACTTCAGTTCCGATCCACTTCCGTGACGTGAAGATTTTATTCAGTACTCCCCCTAGATCTCTGCCCGTGAACCACGGACGTGTCGTATCAGAGAAACTAATTCTGATTGCCCCAGTAGTGTAAGAAAATGTCTCACGTAACTGATTATATACCTGAAGAATTCGCGGATTCATCTTGGGACAAGCTAGAATTCAAAACATGTAAGATTATCCAACTTCTGTCAATAGTCCACGCAGTGTTTGACACATCCTGGAGAACGGTGTCCAATTGCCCACCTTCCACTGTGACAGTAAACAGCCAGGTTGCAGTTGATATCGGCATATCCTAATAATATTATAAATGCGAAAGTTTCTATGTGTGTTACTTAATCACGTCGTAACGCCTCGACGGATTTGGATGAATATTGGTACAGGGGTAGTTTATATTCTGGATTAGCACATATGCTACTTTTCATCCTGAAAAAACGAACAGTTTCTTAGGAAATTATAAACACCGTTTGAGTAGGCGCTGTTCGGTGGTCTGTTTGTTATATTCCTTAAGGAAATGTTCGTTTTTCTTGGATGTAAAGTTACCTATGTGCTAATCCAGAATATTGAAGTAATGAAAAAGAACAATTAAGATAGAGCACCTGGTCATTCTAATTATGGTTTGAATTTTCCACACGGTTGGAGCCGCGAGAAACAGCTAATTTGAACATAAGACTAGAGAGCCTAACCTGCAGATAATTAAATTTGCGAATTTTCCAGGTCTCTAAACATGAAATGCAGCCAATAAACAAAATAGAGCAGTACATAAGCACACAGATGATTGAATTCTAGTCTGCGTGTAAATATTTGCGCAAAAACAAACACGTGGCCCTATTCATATATTTAATGGTAGCCATTTTCCTGCTTAGTGTTAGTTCAGAAAAGTGTTGTGAAGGACCTGAGTTGACTTACAGTAGCAGTTCTTGGCTGGAAGCGAAGTGAATTTATTCAGCAGCCATCAAAAAGGCGAAAGTCCTTGTCATTTAGCGTCGTCTTTCCGCCACGGTTCTGTCACAGAATATGCACTACTTTTAAATACAGAGGTGACAGGCAGACTCTTATATCGCGCACTCCATCCACACACGCCCCCAAAATGGCATCACTAGCAAAAATCATGCCGGAAGGCTACTCGCTAAACAGCGCCTGATTTCGTGGGCAGGACGCAACCCAGCCCATAGGTAGGGACACCCGCAATTCGCGAAATGATTGCCGTGCGTGCTATATTTCAATTCGCCACGGGGGCATACCAACAGTTTTCCTTCGCTTATTTGCTGCGTGTGTCTGAGAGAAGACATTTTCCCACTTGACTGGCCAATCAGAATTAGGTTACTCCTATAATGTACGTCTGCGATTCGCGGGCCGGCACCTAAGACGACCAACACCTATATCGTCCAATCACGAAGGTGGATCTGACGAGTTATGAAGTGCAGTTGGTAGTGGGATATTTTCGCTTATTGCAGTTTTCTCTACCCGTAGGCAATCTTTCGCAGCACGCTGAATCCAATCACACACAGGGCCCGTTACCATACTTACACACAGCTCATCAGAGAATGGGTTCACCACATCAAAAGAACCGTGGTGTGTTTCAGACTCTGTGCATTACTGTGTGCCTCTGACTAGAGTCGCCAGTGGACTGCGATATTTGTCAGTGCTTGTAGACCGTTATGACAGCAACGCCTTGACACACCTACGGCATTCGCCCTTCGGCCCCCGACGTATGCCATAACCGGAGAACCAGAAATTTGGCGGATTCATTCCGCAAACAAATTAAGACTCCCCAGTCCTTTGTGTACTTGAGATTTAGGCAGTCGTTCATTGGTTGTTGCTCCAGTTAAACCACTTACCAGGAAGTCCGGGATTCAGTCCTTGTTTTCCCTTCAGGTTCGCTATTGGTCGAAAGTCATCCGGGGCCTGCCTAACAAACTGTGGTACATTAGAAGCGAAACTTCATGCCACATGCGGATAAAGTTTAACTTGTCCTTAAATGAAGTTGCGATATTTCTGGGTCTCTAGCAATAAATCCTTTCCGCCGATCATTATTGTCTGCTTTGTGCCACATTTTGCACTCATCGAACGACATACTCACTGCACCATATTATATTTTCACGTTATCTAAATATCCCCGAAAATATTTTTGGCGCAGTACCAGGTTAATATTTATAAATTAATCACTTTCCTACGATGCCATACGTAGAAGCTTGAATATATTAATTTTTGTCCCAGGTAACCAAATTTTGCAGGATAATTTCACAATTTTAATTTTTTATGCGCAATGTACCTAAAAAGAAATTATAAGTTATATATAGAGACCTGAAATATTGGAGGCCTTATATCAGGATAAGCTACAATTCATAACATAATTTGTTTGTTTTGCTTATGCTTTTGGTCTATCTATTGACACTAACATGACCACTGTGAGTCACTATTAAACGTGCTATAAAACACTGACCTATTCATCATCTTCCACCAAGACTGCAAGAAACCGATTAACTATTGACTTGTACATGTTTCTTCAAAAGACTACGGAGCCTAGTCATAGAAATCGCGATTTTTATATATATCTTGACAATTGTGAGAAATTGCGACGTCACTAAGGAAAAAATCGTAGATTGAGCAATAATAATAACCATTACACAAACACACTCCTGAACCGGTTGGCTATGACGGAACACTGACTTGGAGGAATAGCCACTCACGCTCCCTGAAGACCAAACACGATGTGCTACATACACAACTTGGTGTTCTTATTGAAATGATGCATCTCTTTCAAAAGAGACTATTACGATGTAAACATTATAGGGACTTCAGTAACAGTTAAAATCATTCGAATTTCCATGGTTTCAGTGTCAGAATTTTTGGAATGAAACTTTCTTATCCTAGATACACGTGGTCTAATTAGCAAGTTCATGGGCTACAGAAACGTTTAAAGATTACGAAAATGCGAAGTGTCGTTATAATAACTTTTACTGAAACGTACTCCGACAAAATACCTAGCATCTTAAAAAATTAATCATTATGATTATCAAGGTATTCTTAATCCTTTTACCGTATTATAAACTATAATGACTTTTTATTTAAAAGGCATTCGGGAAAAATGTATGTCCACTTTATACTTTTGTACGCAGATGTTTCCCGGTACAACTGATAAACAACGGACTTTATGAAACGCAGAGCTTACGTGTTCACATATTTTTCATTAGAAACCGTTGGATTCTGAAATATAGGCTACTCACGGTAAGGTGAGCACTTTTGATAGTTCTCCCGTTTGGAATAATAGTCAATAAATATATTTTATTTTAGCCTTAGACTTTAACTTCCCAGTTTGATGGAACATACAAACTACGTTTATTACTTAAAAGTTTATATTTGTTTCAAAAACGTGGTTAACTGAGAAAAAAATGGATTGCTGGAAAAAGTAACTAGGACTTCAAAAGTGCTCAATTTATCTTGAACAGCCTATATTCAAATTATACTAGCTTATATTAAAAATACTAGCAGAACAAATTTTTAAGAGTTCTAATTTATGAAGCCCCAACAGAATGAAATTTATCAGTATTGTGATAACAGGCAACTTGTCTAGTTTTCTCTTGGGAAGATGATGTCAGCAATATATTGCGTGTTTTGTATTCTCTCAAAGTTGCCCAGGAAACGACAAATAACGGGCGGATCAATAGCATAGGAAATGCAAACGTACGAGGTTTTGAATTGTAGCTTGAATGTCTAATAATCTTTCAATACTTCTGCAACTGTATGATAACTTTAAACCAAATTGCTCGCTTTCGATGGCCGTAAGGGCAAGTGTGTCTGAACAAACCCACGCTCAGCGCAGAGTGAGGCACGTTGTTCAAGATGAGAAATTTGTGTGGCTCTTAACAACGAGTTCTTGAGAAACGATGGGGGGCAAAATGTGAGAATGGAGTAGCGCCCAAATTTAAGGGCAGGGGGGACGGGAGATCCCCGAGAATACCCGCCTACAAACGTCATCGTCCGGTACGATTCCCACTCGCGAAAACCCGGTAGTGACCTGACCGGGGATTAAAATCTGGTTTCGCTTCTGCGGGAGGCGAGCGGTCTAACCACTCAAACACCGCGGCCTCTACACGTTGTCCGATAACGACCATTTCCTTCCACACCCCTGTCCTGAGGGGGCGTATTCCGACACCCTTCAATATCCAGCCCCGCCAACCCCATTCCCGCTGAGAGTTAACATGGGTGTTCGCTTTCCGCGTTTCCTCCGTAGGCGTGTTTGAACTCCCCGTCGCCCGCATCGATCTAAATCTGTTCTTTAACGTGTTTATGCTCTTATTTAACCCTCCCCGTCCCGTACCACCTTCCTTCTGCTAGGGGCCGTGGTGACTGAGCGGTTAAACCACTATCCTCCCACCAAGGAGAGTCGGTACAATCCCCGGTCGTGTAACTCAGGCATTTTCGCAAGTGGGTATCGTGCTGGCTGAAACCGCCGGCCAGTGGGTTTTCTCGGGGATTTCCTATTACCCCTGCCCATGCAATCCGACACTGCTGCATTCTCTCCTCATTTCACCTCTCTTGGACTCTCAAGAACTCGACGTTAAAAGCAGCTGGTCCCAAAGTAATTCTGCTGATACTTCAGGTCTCTAGTTATTGGCTGAAAGTCGTTCGGGCAGTGTTTGACAAACTATGGTCAAATGGAAGCACAAACACATATGTACAAGTAAATGCAGTTTAACTTGTCCTCAGATGAATCCGCGAAATTTCTGGTTTGTAGTACGGCATAGTTTGTTCACGGACAGGGTCCTGGGTCCGGATCCGGATCCAAGGCCACCATGTTGGATTCCGGACTTCCTGATCTATCATTCCGGTATCTCCTTCGCCATATTGGATTCCACCACTTTGCTAGTTATTATGCCTCCATATTTGAGGCCAGTATGCTGCCATTTTGGACCAGCATATTTGAAGCCATTACATCTCCGTCTTGTTACTCACGTTCTTTCGAATGCCATCTAGGTAACCAGTAAGACTTTTTTCATACTCTTGCATTCCGAGAGTTTTCTCTGAGTGCTTCCGTTTTTTCTCTTTTGCATTCTTTCTTTCTCTTTCTCTGTTTCTTTCCTATCTCTCCCATTCGTTCATTTCTTTACATCAGCTGTTACTGGAGGCCGCCATCATTGTTTACATTTCTTTCCTACATTAGTTCTGACATTGGCTACTGAGCACCGCCGTATTGGTACTGGAATTGGCCATTAGGGGGCTTCTTTTTTTAGAACTCAAAATACATCTGGAATAGTGCGGGACCAAACTGCCGGACCTTGGGTCGCCAGACTTACGCCTTAGACTACTCGACTATCGTGACATACGCTGGGACAAGTGTTTATAAATAGTATATAGCTTCGAGACGAATAAATATTATCTTGTCTCTCATCAAAGATATTACAATTTTTATTTCCTATGCAATTTTTTATGTTTTTTAATTGAAGTATTTTTTAAGGATTTGTTTTTATAATATTATTTTTAATTATATTTTTGAAGTATTTATTTTTAGTGTATTTTTTTAGTATATTTAAAGTATTTATTTTTATAATATTATTTTAATTGTATTTTTCTTTAAATTTTAAGTCTTTTATTAACTTTTTAAATTTTTATCTTCATTAATATTTTTTGACTATCTCACACTTAAGTATTTAATTTACATGTAGGGGCTAATTTCTATTCTTTACTCGACATCCACTTAACCAAACCTCCATACACCAATAATACCATGAAAGTTGTACCTAAGAAAATCAAACACAGCTAATTTTTTTACACAAAATTTATTGTACACACATTAAAATTTACATAATCAGCAAAAAAACAATTATTTAAATTAATCTGCTTCGAGTAGGACGATTTCGTGTCTAGTCGGAGGCAGGAGATTCATGGTCCAAGGACGAGGCACACCATTTATGCAGCAGCTCTGCGTTCCTCCACGCACGTGTACAGACTTGTTCTGACCAGTAGAAGATGTGTCGGTGCAGTTTCTGACCTGTAGCAGACATGTCGGTGCTGGTTGCGCAGCTTGCACAGCGAAGGATAGCCATGCTCGCACTGTACATCTTATCATTGTCGTCATAGTACACTGGGATCTTCTTGAGCACATAGCCACTCTGATTCTGGATGCCTTGCAGTACATATTGCTGCTGTCTATATTCGAAGTCGACTTAAAAGTTATAGTATGTTAGCAATTATATTTATATATTCTTAGCTGTGCTCATGACAGTATTTGGATGGTCTTGTCTCGGTAATTGTACAATGTGAGCCAGTCGTGAAGTATCAGGCAGAATGTGTACGTGTTTTGGCAGGAATATTTCCATGTGTAGTGAATTCGATCCTGCAGTCGATTACATTGAAGGTAATACACTAATCTTGTTTAGTAACATCGAATACCACGAGTGGGGCCAATCTCTTGACAGTATCAGAGCTGAATATTGTAGATTGGGTGCATCCATAATACAATTATTGGAATTGAGCGTACAGCTGACATGTAAGCAGGTACTGTCCATTTTCAAAGTCCATGTTCAAATAAACATATGGGTAACGTTCGCTATTCAAATATATTTTCACATTTTCCATTTGATATGTGTCAAACTGCGAATGGCTCTCTCTCTCACATTGTGCTGTCTTCTGGTCTGTAGCCCAACGATGATGTACCTCGGTTTCTCAGAATAAAAGCTGGTCTTCACCATCCAGTTGATGCGCTGGCTTGCTGGCAATTTGGAGTATGTTTCGAGACTCCATGTCCTGAAAGCCACACCAATGTTGTTACCATCTTCCACATTCTTCAACATTTTTACACATTCTGCAGTGTTCAACTGCACATGAGGCAGCATCCAGTCGATAGAATCTAGTTTCAATTCCACTGACTCTAGGTTTCCTCCCAAACCCACGATGGTGTCCATATACATATTACCTTGGAGCAGCACCAGTTCCTGCTTCGAATTGAAGATAATTCGTTTGTAGTTTTCAGCAAATCCCAATTACATGGAAAGCGGAACACACACTTCGAACTTGCCTCCAGACTACATAGGAAGACTATTGTCATCTTCGATTTCCCAGCCTGCCATTTGGCTGCAGACAGCTCATTCGGCATGAGCGAAAGGTAATTTTTGATAGTTGAGCTTATGTCCACATCTCGCGACTAGTCCACCTCGACGTAGTTGAGCAAATAACGTGACGTGATCGATCAGGTGAAGAATTACAGTGCTTGTTATTTTCGTCGATGCCAGGTTGGACCCATCTTCTTTCGTTAGAGTTCCCCTGATTCCCAGGAAAGACTTGCAAGGAAGAGTGCAGATATCCTAGTGTTGGACTGCTATCCGAACTTCCGATAGCAGTATGTATGGCCTGGTCAGGAAAGGCTGGTATGCATGAAGTGCCACCTTCGTTATGTTCCCTTCGAAAACGACTGCCTCTTCGATGTTTTGAAAAAATTCCATGACTATGGACCACACAACCAAGACTGCGAATGAAAATCTCTTTTACACGTGTTAACATCTTGGAGATTTGTGATGTACTGATTGCTGGTTTCATTTGCTGCTTTGTTTTATAGTTTCTGTTAGGTGAAAATCTTATTCCCTTTTTGTCAAAGGCTGGCATAGATAGGGTGATGTCTTCGTTTCGAAAGTTCACCAACTCTTCATGCTGGTTGACGACTGTCTCTAACACCACGTGTGCTCTCTTCCCGACGACTGGAACATAAATCATACTTTGCAGTGCCACGACCAGTTTATAACCTGGAGAAACCATCGGCGAAAATTCATGCAGTGTGTTGTTCGGCATGCCATTGAGGCATGTTCTGCTCGCCAAATTGCAGTTTATTCATATCACATTGACCAGTAAGATGTTTACAGGCTGCGATATCACATGTGTTTTTCCAGCTTCGTAAATGTGTGGCTCGAACCCCAGCACAGGTCTGATGGAATCTGGTTTCATAAAGTGATATCTTTGCTGCATCTGATGACGCTCTTCAAAGTATTAGAATTTCCACATAGTTCGAATTCGGTGTTGGGAGACAGTGAATATTCGATCTACCTTGCAATGTTGTCTAATTCATAAAATCCTATGGGCAGCGACGTCTCATGGGAGACATTACCAATTTTCACGAGATACATCTTACAGATTTTTTCATCAATGTTCGGTATCGCATTGTAGGTTTGATAACCTATGACTCAATCCCCTTCCAGGTCGAGTGGAAGAAAATGTACAGCACAAATTCTGAACTAAAGCCAGTCAAGGTAAGCATTATCGACATGACTGATGGGTTCCTCACTGTGTATATCCATTTTATACAATTACTCGTACTAGCGAACCAGGAAGCAAAGACATTAGTTCCCGCATTTCCACTTGTTAGGTTTCTGCTCCATCTCGTAGTTGTAAATAAGTTTTTTACAATTTTTCAGGTACAGTCGCAGTTCGGGTGGAGGACGTAAATTCCCAAAACTCTCATAATAGTATCCATGTTTACCCTTTTCTTACATATGCTACCCAGTGGTTGCCAGGACCGGCTGTTGTGTCCAAATTAATTGTGTCGCACTCATTACATTTTGGTTTAGGGGGTACAGCATCTCTCAAAAACACTCGTCTAAAATTAGGTAACTTCAATTTGCATGCAAACAGTTCCAAATCCATGTTCATGAGCGGCCATTTTGGTAGATATTTCATTATTGATTCCTCCTGCTGCATCGCTTTTGTACACTTCCACCTCCTACTAGGCGATGTTGTGTTGCTTGCACACCTCATCCAGCACGTTGATGGCCATATCGCCACAAGATATCCTTTTGGCTAGCTTGGTTCCTGGCCTACAGAACTTGTATCCAGGAATGTGCAGCTCGAACGGTAGACTGTTGATCAGCATATCGACGACCCTGCTTCCAGCTACGGTCTCACCTCGCCGAGACACCACAGTGAACTGAGCAATAAAAATATAAACACAATCCTTTTATACTTTTTGTTTCAGTATCATTCTAGACTTGGGACAGAACAGATGTATCACATATTCCAATAAGACATTTCAATGCAAATTCTGCCATGGGCCATTTTCTTGATGTGATAATTTATGAACATTCTAAAATGTGCTTAACATCATCAAGAAGCTTGTTTATACTGCTTCCTCCTCCTTCCCCTCCTCCACCACTTCCTCCTCGCCCTCCTCCTCCTCTTCCTCCTCTTCCTTCAAAGTGTGTTACAAACGAAACAGAAGAAAACAGTTTACAGATCTTGAAGCAAGATGTTACTCTACCCATATGCATTCATGCTGAAGATAAAGATATCTCCCGCGAATCATGGCATGGAAGCTTATTTCCGATTACAGTGAGGTGCATCATCGCGTGAACATCGGGTTGTGGCAAGACATGAGTCCTACTGAGCCTACTGAAAGAAGAGCATGGTCTTTGGTCCGAGAACATGTACCTGTACTCCAAATCGCTCCAGCAACAAAATACCGGAGATTGGCATGAGTACTGGAGTCATTGGAAGGCATGGGTTATTTCCCATGCAGTGATAATTAAGCCGCCGTATCTCTGAACGAAGCACTGCGAAACTTTATATTTGTCTTCGATGACATTGCCTGCGAGAAGCAAAATCTTATTCAGGAGTACTTCAGCATGGAATGACATACATGTGAGGACTGTGTTTACCTTGGACAGACTTAATTGTGCATATACAAACAGATGCTTAGCGATAATGCTAATGTGCTGGTGCTGTTTCGCATGGACGATATCAACTTGTGGCATGCATATGACAACCACGTCAATACCGACATGACATTTGCAGAATTCAAAGATATGTGTTCCCTGTGCTGGAAAGCAAGTATGGATTTTTGGTGATTGTAAAAGACTGGCATCTATATAATGGCAGGTACTGACATGCATTCTATTATTTCATCGTCGACTGTCGAAAATTAGTTACAGCATATCGAAAATCGGGCAGAGTAGCCTCAAGCTGCGGTTTATGAGAGACGAAGATGGAAGTTGTCTGGTACCAAGAAACAATGGAACTTCTGATGCTGGTAGAAGAATAATTTGAAATGTTAGTGAACCCGAACACTTCGAAGATACTGCTACTTTACATTTCATCCTTGAAACTGGTAATGACCTCATCTCGGAAATACGCAGTATGTTGGCCGAGTAAACCACATTCTTTCATACTTACTTGTCTGAGCTCATTGCGAAGATGGATTGTGTGAATACCGAGATCATCCGCGATATAATGGCCATGGAGGAGCACATAATGAGTGTTGAAAGGCAAATTACCGACAGATTGAATGTGGCATCTGCACAAAATGAAGAGACAGTAAAAGTGCTTAAATATTCCATAAAGCATGCATTTGCTACATATATTTCACACCTCGCCACGAAACCGATGTTCAAAATTACAGCAGGAACATATAGGATGTCTGCAGCGAACACCTGGGCAAGATTGAAAGTATTTTGGCAGATACTCACAACTAATACTTTAAAAGAGGGCAACAGTGAGAATCTTTATTCAGTACGATGTCGGACATTGCCTGCGAACTACATAGGGTGATTCAATCTGTTCGCTCCATGTATTTGCTGGCAAAGAGAACCAAAATTCCATGTGATCCACTAAATGAAGAAATTTTTAAGCCCATTGCTCATTGTCTCGATGTACTCATGGAGAGCTATGAAGCAACCGTAAACATTAAGACTTAAGTCGATGATACTGCTGAGCTTATGAAGAAGCAAAAACATGATGAAGTACAGTAAGATAAGGAAGATGGATCGGATGCGGATTTGCCACACAAGAAGAAAGTATGGAAGAAAGCCCTAAAATCTAATGTTCTGGCTCGAGTACTACGATCATAAACATCTCGTAATAATGATACAACGTACATTGTATAAAGGCACATTGATAAATGGTTCATCGGTGCTGATGAAATAGAGTTTCTACCAGGTTGGAGTATCCAAATGCACAATTACACGACACGTGGACTAACTGGGCTATGCGATCTTCTATTTTGCAAGGTGCCCTGGGGTTTTACAGAATCTGACCTGCTGGAATACAAGACTTTGCTCGAACTCACGCATGCACTTTATCAAGACAATGATCCCGAGACTCGTGCTTATAAGGACGAAGCTCACAGTAAAATAGACATTCTCGCAGAGCTCTTCAGCAGCCTAGCACTGAAAAGTGGTGAAGGTCTGAATAAGATAGACAACAGCAAGTATATTTTCTATGTGTCTTGGGACTATCCAAACGAACTGGTCGATAGGCTGCAGCTAATGCTTTCTTCGCAGTGTTGGAAGTTACTCCCACACTAATGAGATAGTTTCAATAATTGAATATTTAAAGGAGGCGGGCTAGATACAGTGAGTCGTTTGGGTATCGCCAGGAATTGCATACGGCTGCCAGGCACAACTACTGCTATTGCAAGGTCATGATTTGTGGGATGAACTACCTGTTTCAAGCCGACCTCGTCGAGATGATACCATATGCTCAAGTCAACAAAGGCTACAAATTCATGCTGACAGTCATCGATGCCTATAGCAGATTAGCCTGGCCCAGGCCGGTCAAGTCGAAGAATGCACATGATGTCACTGAGGCCATTGCAGATGTGTTGAATGAAGGATGCATCCTGGCCAATTTGCAAACTGACCAGGGCAAGGAATTCTACAATGCAAAGTTCAAGGCCCTGATGAAGAAACATAACATAAATCAATATTCCACATACAGTCATCCCAAAGCTTTAATTGTCCAGAGGTTCAACAGGACTCTGAAGGTCAAGATGTGGAAGTATTTCACAGCAAATGGTAGCTACAAGTGGCTTGAGCTACTGCCGAAACTCGTTCGCGAGTATAATTCTACAGTGCACTCAACCACTCGCATAAAGCCCGAAGATGTCAAGGACGACTCCCTGGTTCGGACTATGTATGCTATTCAGAAGAGGAAGGTACCACACAAGCTTAAAGCCAAGATCGGTGTCCTGGTGCACATCTCCAAACAGAAAGGTGTCTTAGAGAAAGGGCTCACAGCAAATTGGAGCCCCAAACTGTTTTGTGTGCGATGTATACATAACTATGCTCCGAGGACCTACTATGTCGAAGATCTGAACAATATGCCCATACATGGTGTTTTTTACACCAAGGAAATCCAGCAGACGAAGTTTCCAGATGTTTATGTGGTGGAAAAGGTGCTGAAACTGCATAATGGAAGGTCCTATGTTAAGTGATGGGATTTCCCTACCCACTCTAATTCCTGGCTCGCCGAGGCAGACATCAAGCAGTGATCACTGAAGATTAATAAAAATAATTGTATTTTGGCTGATTGTGTATATTTTACTATGTGTACAATAAATTTGGTGTAAAAAGTTTGCTGTGTTTTATTTTCTTAGGTACACCATTCATGATGATGACTAGAGTGTGGGGGTTAGATATATTGGATGTCGGGTAAAGATGAGAAATTAGGCTCTATATGTAAATAAAATACTTAAGTCTGGGATAGTCCAAAAATATTAATGAAAATGAAAATTTAAAAACTTAAAATAAATACTTAAAATTTAATGAAAAATACAATGAAAATAATATAGTAAAAATATATACTTTAAAAATACTTAAAAAAAAATAATTAAAAAAATATATATATAAATACTTAAAAAACTTAAAATAAAAAAAACAAAAAATTACATACAAAAAAAATTTAAATGTCTTTGATGATAGGCAAGATAGTATTATTTCGTCTCCAAGCTATATACTACTTATAAACTATTTTCCCAGCACAGTCGCAGCACAGTGAGTTCTAAAAAAGCAGTGCCCCTAGCAGTTAATTCCACTACCAATATGACGGTGCTCCTAGTAGCCAATGTCAGAACTAATGTGTGAAACAAACGTAAACAAAGATGTCGATCTCCAGTAACAGGTGATGTAAACAAATGAACGAAAGCGATAGAAAGGAAAGAAAGAGAGAAAGATAAAGAAAGAATGAAAAGAGAAAAAATTTCGAGCACTCGAAGAAAACCCGTCATAAATTAAGAGTATGAAAAAATTACTTACTGGTTATCAATATGGCAGTCGAACGAAAGTGAGTAAATATATGGTGGTGTGCTGGCTACAACTATGGCGGTCCAAGATTGCAGCATACTGGCTTGCAATATGGCTGAATCCAAGATGGCGAACGAGAGACCGGAATTATAGAGAAGGAAGTCCGGTATCCAACATGGCGGCCTTGGTTCCGGATCCATACCCTGTACCCTGTCCATGAAAAAAATATGCCCTACTACTCTGGTTCTCCAATTATTACGAGCAACTGTCTTTTGCGAACTCATTACACGTCTGTTTGCACTCCATAAAACCTTATTTCAGAACCACTTTCCTGACTGGACGAGGTTTATTATTGCGTATTTTAGGTGGCCCAGTCAGCTAAGAAGCCTTGCCACAGATATACGCGGCCAGTAAGCAAGATGCAAGCGTCCACTTTAAGGAGAGTGTTGAAGAATAGCTTCCAAGTGCTCGTATATTGTGTCGCGAAAAAAAAAAAAAAAAAAAACAGGTGACCCTGAGCAGAGAATGTTTAAAATAACCCAACTGAAAACTACCTTTTAACCGCGAAATACAACCACACAATCAAGGCAAATAGCGGCACTGGCTAGCAATATGGCGCATTGCCCTTCGCCAATCAGCGCCTTGTAGATTCCTTGTAAGGCGACAAACCAGCCTATACATAGGTATAGGCAAACTTTGCGAATTCATTTCGGGACAAGATAGGTGTAAAATCACATATACAGTGAAGTAATTTTTGCAATTGTATAACAGATAATAATATGTGATACAATTATTAGACAACCCTGGACGACTCTGAGCCAATAGCAGACTTGCTAGGACACACGTAGCAAATCCCATAATGCCAGGTGTGGAGTAACACTGTATACTCTCTGGAGCCGCAGCCAATGAACAAAAATCTGATGCTCGAGTTTACACAGGACTGTGAAGTATGGCCTACAGGTCATGGAACTCGCAAAATTTTCGTATCTGTACCTGTAGGGTTCATTTTGGTACAAGCTATAATTCAAAACACGTGAGTTAATATACTTTTAGCCATTGGTCCACAAAGTGTTTGACACCTCCTGGAGAACGGTATACAAATGCCGCCTTCCACTGTGATAGCAGACAACCAATGTGCAGTTGATATTGGCATATTTGTACGTAAGACTGTAGAGTATAGCTTGCAGGTCTTTGAACTCGCGAATTTTTCAGGTATCTACCAATTGGTAATCTCTCTCGGAACGCAACAGACGCTCTAGATGAAGACTAACTTACAGAACCTTGCTCAGCCATTCAGCGAATGGATACGTATGAAATGAACAGCCAGTACGTTTTACTTGTGTGAATTTGCAAATTATATTAAGGAACTGTAATAGCAAGCCACGATTGAAAACTGACTTTGCCGATAGCATTTGAGGGTGTCGGAAACAAATTTTTTTTTTATGATGGTATCAAATACTGTTCAACTCGTATGCATGTATGTGATGACTAGTGATTGGTCAAAGTGTTGTTTGACACCTCCTGTAGGCAAATGAACCAATAACAAACATGCAATAAATTGTGTGTCCAACCACCGCCTTTTACTACCAGAAAAATCAACCAATAAACAGTTGATATCTGTATGAGAGTATATAAGACTGTGAAGTCTAGTCTACAGGTCATTGAACTCTCGAATTTCTCGGGTCTCTAATGATAACACATTCTTCGTCTATAAATTTGCAACTATAGTGTGAGACAATCCAGAAAATCCTATAATAACAAAATCGGGGGATACAGTTTGGCATTGCAGCTCCGAATCTATCGTCTACATTCAAATTTCGATTACATCACTCGATTGACAAATGATCAAAGAATATGTTACGTTGAGTGAGGACTGCGAAACATCGTCCAGACGAATGGGTTTCTAGGAAGGGGGGAGGTGGTGTTTTAATTTTGAGTTCGTTTCGCCGCGTCTCATAACTTCCGCGTAGTATAACTCTTTACTAGCATAAGCTCTGACGCTCGTGTTGGTTTCAATCGACAGCTCTCGTCAAGATGAATTGATTGCGTGAATGAAAACATTTGTTTGGCTTGGTAATGGTGACATTGTATGAGTTAAATGTTAAACATTAAGAAAACAGCACAATGTCGGCCTATACTCGTCAAAAAGCCAAGTCGAAATATAGAAATCCTATAAGGTTGGAATGAGCATCTCAAAAGCAATCTGGTTATACCCATAAAACACCATATGATCGAGTGAAGCAGTGCCGGGAACTTAAAATAAACATCAAGACATCCAAGTGTCTCAACGTAGACCTATTCACGCAAAACAAACGGCCGTGTCCCCAACACAGACACACTTTTTATATATATATATATATATATATATATATATATATATATATATATATATATATATATATATATATATATATACAAAATTGTTATATTTTGTTCCAGCCAAAATAAGAAATACCAAGGTGTTCAAATGAAAAAAAAACTTTTTGTCACATGGATAGGGACTGGGAAATCTCGCGTTTTTAACGACCTGTGTGCTAGACTCCACGCTACTACGTATGTTCGTGCCTGAGCTTTCTGTTCATAGGCTGCTGCCTGAATGTGTAGCCAGCTTCGCCTCAGACCAGGTGGCACGGAATTCTGTGTGTGTTTCCTTGCAGGTCTGCTTTTGCCTCAGAGTTCACCTGGGCGTGTCTAATAAAATATGGTCCAAATGTAAACATGACAGAAGTGAACACGTGCATCAATTCTAGCTTGTCCTAAAACGAATTCGCGAAATTTTCCCGTCCCTACACACATGTAATTTAGCTGTGTCTGATTGGCTGTTGCGTACTGCGAAAAATTCCCAACTGGCTTGGAAATTATTTTCCCAGGTGCTGATTAGCGATCGGCGTTCCGACATGATACTTTCCAGCGACACCATTTATCTTGCGTGTGCTGCCGAAGTTCGCGGTATAACCGCATTCAAGGTTACTTCGCACATTTCTGAAGTCCTGCTAAAGTTTTACTACCAATAAATTCCTTCGCCGCGTGCATAATAAAATATTATTTATGTATAGAAAATTACACCAAAAGACAACGCGCAGAATTCGTGCGCACTCAGTTGTATTGATATTTTGCATGAGAACAATTTCTTACTAGGCGCTTCCAACAATGTGAATAGGCTATATAAGGAATTATTTCACATTCATATTCTTGATTATTCTCTGATTCTCCCTCATCGGTATAGGTTTTCTGGTATGTAAAGCACTTCTGAGAAATCCCCACCCCTAACAGCTTATATATTTAAATGGAGATTATGGCTGGCACATCTATAATAGACGTAGCTGCTAGTTACGGAAATTATTTCGATGTTGGAAAGACGGTTGTTTTATCGTAAGTGCAATGGTTAACACAACTCTAAATTTGAATCAGTGGGAAACCACTGACTCGCAGTGAAAATCAACTACTCTAATCAGTGAACATAGCTCCACTTAGAATCAGTGGAAAACCACTGATTGAATAAGTGACTTGAAACAATTTCACTGATTTTTTAATTGACGGCCGATTGCAGTGGCAAATTAAATATTGCTTTTATTGAATGTAGACAAATAATGTCGTGAAATTAACATATTTACAATAGTTTAGTATTTATATTGTGGAATTTACCGTAATTAAAAAAAGGTAAAAAACGTTTCGCTGGTAGCCAGGATTATATTCGCACACCCTTCGACTCTAGGTCGTTGCCTTGCCATGTGAGCTCCCACGCCAAGATGAAATTACGAGAGGGAAATATGTTTTATACTTACATTCTGAAATCGTGTAGTTGGGAGTTGTATGCTCATACTTTACGTGTTTGAAATCGTGTAGTTGGGAGTTGTATGCTCATACTTTACGTGTTTGGTTTGATTAGTAACTTTAGGATTTTTGAAACGAATAGTATACTCTATGTGAGTGCACTCTCTTCACCACATTATATTCAATTTAAGCATTCAAAAAGAGCGCTTTGACGATTACATGGAATCGAAAAGAAATACGTAAAATCGCAATGAAAGGTTGTGTGTTCATATTACCTCGTAAAATGGCGTTTTGAAAGAAGAAGCACCTTTCATAAATTATTTTGTATTTGTTTTATTCGTTTATTTGTCGTTACTTCACTTTATACACGTCGTTTAACGGCCACTTTTTAAACGATGTTCGACGGTCATTTTTACACGCAGTTTCACTGATACGTCAGTAAAAATAATTAGAGACGGAGCAAGTTGCTCAGATGTTTCACTGGCCCATCAGTCAAAAAATAAACCACAGAGAAAACAGTGGAAAAAATGACTGACGAATCAGTGGGAAATGGCACTGAATCAATCAGTGAACGAAATGCTGTTAAATTCACTGAAGTGACTGTTGTATGAGTCAGACACGTTTGACTGATTGAAAATATGAAATTCTCACTGATTCAGATTTAGAGTGCAGTAGATAAAGAAATTACTTTTTTTTTTAAGTATATTGGATTCAGACGTATCGTAAAAACCCATATTTATATAACCAATAATTTCACATAGCCACCTAAGTACGCATGACCATTAGCAGCTAGAGACAGTGCAGTGCTACACACCCAGTAGGTTGTACGACAAAACAAATAAGATATTACAGAATATTTTTAACTAGACCTGAAGATCCACGTATAGACTTGCGCGAAATGCGATTTAGATTAATGAAACATTTGTGAATCGTGGGGAAGAATTTTTTCCTTTTTTAACTGCGGCGTTCGAATGTCGTGCCTACGTAACTAGATTTTCTCGTTTTCCGAACCTCCGCAACAGAGAATCCAATGAAATTTTTCCCGAAGATCTCCAGAACTTCAGCGTCGTCGCACCTTTTCCCAGATCCGATAATTCCCCGCCGTCGTGAGGCGGGAGATAAATGCGCTGGGATCATTTCATAATCAGGTTGATCTCCCAGACGCGGCAGATCGCGGCCGCGACAGATCTCTTACAAAATCTTCCTTTATTCTCACCTGTGTACTTTACGTGACCAAATTTGTTCGGTTCAGTCGCTTCGCGTGCAGGTGATCTGAATTGTTTAAATCGTCAGCCATTGTTTACCGACGTTGAACCCTTGCAGCCGTGAACAAAGAATGGTATTTTCAGAACTGACGCAGCGAAACCTGCGATCTTGATTTCACCTTCGCGTATCAGCCGAACGTTTCGTTGTTTTGTTTTAAATACGGTAATCGCCCTTACAGAGGCGGTGCGCGATGGAACATGCAAAATAAAAAAATTTAAAAAGTATATGAAAAAAATTTTTTTGCAGCAAACTTTTGTTCTAACTTTTGCTAACTTTGTTTTTCGTGTTCCTCAGGAGAGACTCTTGAAGAATTTTTAAATTTAAATATGCAGAGACGGGAGCACTTTTAACGTACGAACATAAACGTACGTTTTATGCTATTGTTATTTTTCTTGCGTACGTCCTATTGTTCCAGTATCTTTCATTCTACACAAATTAAAATCTATCTTTAATTAGGCCTAATTATTGTCGTGTGGTTTGAAAGGTAATAAGAAATCTAAGTTAAGTAAACTTTTAGCACGTTTTGAGTCATTAGTGTTCAATCAGAATTACATAATAGTATAAATTGTTTAACGCTAAAGAGGGAAGTAAGTTTACGGGAATACTGATGATTACAGAGTTTTAAATCTGTTATTAGTAATGTCTTTTGCACTGTTTAAAATATCTATTTAATCTCGAAATTGTGCATCCATATTAATTTACAGGTGTTACTTATGGAAATCTACAGTTGTTGGACAATATGATCATGCTTCTATTGAGCCGTCAGCTGAGAGTACAACCTTTGAAGTGCGAAGTTATCTTCCCATGCCATTTTAAGCACCATAGACTTTAGCATAAGCATCGGTGGCAGGTAGTAAACGTTCGAGCTAACCCTCCTTCACGTAGGACGAAGTTGATTTTAAATCGGAATAGTAATTTGTTGTATTTATGAACATGCTTATTCAACCTCATGGGCCTAGGAGGTTTGAACGAGTATTCAGCGATCATTACAGAACTGCATATATATTTTAATCGGCTTATTTACTCCCTCGCATTTAAAACGAAATCTTACAGGAAGTGAAGTCGGCTTAGAAATTAAACTGGTGCTAACGTACATCAAGAAGTCACAAAAATGCACAACAAGAGAGATGGGTAAATAACTAGTTATTTCGGTAGCAGGTACTTACGTTCGTAAGAAAGTGTCTAAATAGTTAGATAGTTAAATAAGGTGGTAGATATGTGGGTTAGGGGAAACATTTATCGAAAAAAACGACTGTGAGTGATTTCACTGAAGCCAACGCCTGAAGTAAGGCTCCAAGCTGCGGAAGAGCCGGCGAAATGTGACACATGACAGATAATGTTGAAGAGGCGAGATACCGTTGCAGTTACTTTGCGTTGTTCATGTGTAACTGTAAAATTGTTAGCAATTACAATATAGGTTAAAACCCTAACAGTTACTCCAGCGTGTGTAAAATACAAATACCAAATGGTATATATTCAGAATCCGCCAATTCAAATGCCACACTTTTTATTAGGCAACGACGTTATGTATTGGAACTACTATTGGTAAAACGTTGTCAGTTTTATCAGGAAATTGATTTCAAAAGTTCTCATTTAACTGCAAAACATCTAGAGTGTATTCACCTACCATTAGTCCAAAATTTGGCTGTGCTTCTAAGTGGCTACCATCTCATAATTTTACTGGTGGTGGCAGTACTTTCTGCAATGATGCAATTTCCACTCTTACAAAAGTGCAAAAGAAAAATATTTGCAAAATCTTCTTCTGGGTTTGCCAAACATTTCCATTACTGAAATACAAAAAGAAATCATCTCTAATCGCAGATATTTTTTTTGTCCTGAAATTGAGCAGTTATCTACATAGCAAAGTGAACAACTTTTGTTTATGGAAATTAATTTTTATACTTGTAACAACTAATTTTATTGACCCGAATTATGATAGAGTTTAGATAGACCTTATAATACGTCGAAGATAAGTGTATCTGCCAAGATTACCTTAATCTCCGAATCATTTAATTTGCCGATCTCAGTGCTAATAAACTGCGTCATACCCGCCACATGAGTACGACTCTTTATAGGATATTCACGGTAAAGTGAGAACTTTTGAATGTCCTGACATATGGAATAATAGTGAATAAATATATTTCAGTTTAGCCTTAGACGTTAACTTCCGAGTGCGGTGGAATATACACATTGTGTTTATTACTTACATGGCAATATTTATTTAAGAAGGTGGTTATAGGCTAAAAAATGGCTGAAAGTAAAAAGTAACTAGGGCCTCAAAAGTGCTCACTTTGCCGTGGACCGCCTATAGTAATCAACGCTGACCGAACTCCTGTTGCAAATATCTTCGAAAAAAAAAAACGATTATGGCTAAAAGCTATCAGCTAGAGCAATTAGGATTTTAAAATAAAACTTTGATTTCGCGGATGGTAATTAATTTCCATCATTTCATTGATCGGCAACATCAAAGGGAATTTTATTGCTGGTAAATTAGTAGCCATGAAAATATAATGGAAACCGATGGTGAAAACTCGAATCCCTATTTTGTGATTAGCAAGGATGATAGCGATATTCTAGAAAATGCCTGCTGAAGACTAACACATTCTGGATGGTATTAAAAACGGATTACTTCCATTCACCAAAACTGAGTTGCTGAAATTAATTCCGTGAATTATTTCAACAATAGGATAGAAAGTATCCATAAATATGAGAAAATGTGACAATATATTTAAATTTAATAAACGGATACGTCCGTAACTATGATATTATTGCACGAAGATTCCTTTAAAATTATAAGAAATTCCATGAATTTGTTGATATGTTATGTTTTTAAAATTTTAAATGCAGTATTTGGAAAAAAATTTTGTTCGTTTTTTTTCTTGTGTCGTTGGTAAGGATAAAAATGTCATGATTCTTACATCAAAAACATTTGTTGGATTAAATTAATGAATGTTCAAATTTCTATATTTCCTACAGATTTTTATTTTCCTGGTTTCAAGTAAGTTTTGATATATCTAACATCCTCCGCAAAATGTCGAGTAATAATTTCACATTTGTTAATGTTTAAATTGGGCTATGTGTATGGTACCACTGCAGTGAAATACGCGTTTTCAGGATATGTTTGTGAAGAGAGTGTTGTTTCAGCAATGGTCGTCTCCAGCATTACGAACATTCGGAAACACTCAACATTGTCTTATTTCGAGAAATATTTGCTTGTTACAATACTCCACTATGTTATTTCTATAGGCCTACGCTTACCAAACATCTGATAATTTGCAAAAAAAAAAAAAATGTTTATAATGTTAGCAAAATATTCGTAATGGGCCTATGTTTAAGGGTCTATCAGAGCAAACGGTGAGAAAGCGAACGTGAAGTAAAATTTTTTTAGATGTATATATATTTTTACCTTTAAAGAAATGTTTAAGCATACAACAATAGGCTCGCATGGCCAAGATACTTCATATCATATAGTCAGACTTGGGATGTTTCTCAATTGTTAGTTTATTATTCATAAAGATATACATATTCGTACTTGCCATTGTGTGTACTTACCCTAACTATTGAGACGCCTTTTGTCTAGCTGCACTTGACTCGTCACAAAACCTGGAGTAAATAAGAGGAACTACTGAGAGTAAACACGTGTTTTGTCATTCTGAGCTAACAACTTTATGGTTTTTGCTGTAAATCATATTTTGTGTTCTATGTTGGCTGTCTTTGGATGCGTTTGTGTCTATGGTGTTGTGTGTTGGTGTAAAAAAATAACATTAATGCGTTTGTTATGTGTAACTGTTAGGTTATTATAACCATAGGCATAATGTTGTATATTGGTTGCTTCGTAGAGCAATAAGATGGCGGGTAATTAGAACCATAAACTGTTCCCATCACAGGTTATGTATGTGACGTTTGAAAACAAACCTGGCGACCACCGAAAGAACGCAAATTCATCCAACAAGTAGGCATCTTCGTGTACTTGGCCAGTACAGACGCTGTATATACTATACTATGAATTTGTATGGTGCTAGTATATACTTAGTGACGTCACAGGCACGGCGAAGTATGAACATGTATAAACTTGAAGGTATTTTGGATGCAGCCTTGAGAAGAATTTAAAATAAGTAATTGTGTAACAAGTAGGTGAAATAGACACTCAGAGAGAATCAATATCGATTAGTGAGTCAGTATTTCTTAATGGAATAAGAGGATATATGACATATAGTACATTAAAATTAATACAAGAAATAAAGGGAAATAATTTAATCATTTACGTTTGTGGGAACATTTCAAGAAAACTTGCAAACAAACTAACACTTTTGTTAAAAATTCTTAGATACATGCTGTTTCAATTAATGTACCAACATATATATAGATAGATATTGGTGGATCTAATATATACATATACCTACAATCTTATCATATACATAATTTACAACCACAAAATTCTTACGATACATACGGTGTCGAGGGAAAAAAAAAAAATTTCCTCTCATTTGACGGAGTACACAGTTCGTAAGATTAAATGAAATCGCGCACCTGATGCAATACAGACGGTGTTGAATACCATTGGAGAAATAATTTAGTTTATTTTGTAACGCATAATTTGAGAAAGATGAAAAACGAAATAAAGAGAATGCATTATACGAGACTAAAAATTGTACTGAAATTCAAATACCTGGGTACAAAGAATAACAATTACTGCCAACATTGAAGTATCTTTCCGAACGACCGCTAGTGATAGAAAATGCATGAGGCGCAAACGGCGAAAATAAATATACAATGAAAATTTGAAACTTATTCATGTGTGGATGACGTCCCATCACGTAGAGCCATTCTAAGAATCTTAACAATTTGAAAGCAAGATTTCTGGTAGAATTTGTGGAATGATGAATTATGACGGCCAAAGAGAAATCTGAAGAAATAAAGAACTACGACCACAGACAAGCTCTGGTAATAAACAACATGATGGAATGGCTCGCTGCGATACATCATCAAGGAGAACAAAATACGCCAATTGAACAATACATTCGGGGGGAACACGTCAACTACTCTATAAGATGAATCGAAGAGTCAGAAAATACCTGACATAGCGAAGAATTCAAAATCGATAGTTTGTTGCAAAAAGAGATGACGGAGAGTTAGAAGCGGGTTCATTATCCAAAAGTCGCCTGCTGCTACCTTCTCGTGTTATAACAACTAGTTATGTGATCTAAAGGTTTGTAAGATGGTTCGCCGGAAGAATTTCATGCTCATTGTGAACACTAAGCTATCACGTAGCGCTTGACCTCAACTCAGAATTGCCGAGTATAGGGAAGTTAAACGATGTGGCATTTTCTTTGATGTGAGCGGGCCCATTCGCTGAACGGCTGCACGAACCACTGGGAGTTGGCGGCCTTGTTGCTGATTGGCCGCTACTTGCTGCGAAAGATTCCCTATTGGCTGTGTTGCCAGCTGACCAGTAAATTACCAGACGCTGATTGGCGAACGGTGCTCCGGCATGCTGCTGAACAGAGACGTCATTTTGATGGCGTGTGCTGGAGTTAGCGCGTTACTAGCGGCTGTTTCAGTTCTGCAATCTTACTTATACTGTGGCCCCAATTCAAATTTGTTTTAGTTATGATAACACAAATACCGCAAGTGGGAAATTAAGTTATCATATTTGAAACAAAATATGAATAAATTACTGTCTCTCAATGTGTGTATGCGTGTGTATATATATGTACGATTTTTTGAATATCAACACACGTCCCGAAACATACCATTTCCGTGCTACAATCATTTCAAATAAAAGGGGCTCGTCGGTACAGCTGTGCAGGAACCACGTGCAGAACTCAACACGTGGTGCAGAATCGGCTGGACCCAAAGACTGTATGTACCATTTGGAGGTGGTAAAGATGTAGTTGTTGCTCATTCAGAACCTCACAGACTATCCTGGGAGCAACACCCATTGCACGCGCAATTGTTCGCGTACTCGCTGACGGGCTCTGTTCAACGAGATGCAGTAGAGCTTATTCCAGTTCGGGAGTGCGGCGTCTCTTCGGAACACCACAGCCGTTCCTGTGGGCCGCGAAGGTACCTCGTTCTCGGAGCCGTTGCGTAATTGTGGCTAAAAAGGTATGCGATGGCGTCGCACGTTGTGGGTAGCGCTCTTGGTACAACCGACGAGCTGCTCTTCCATTACCTTCAGTTGTGCCACGCACGATGACCATGTCTGTGTATTCCGCGAACGTGTACTCAACCATGATAATCGGAAAAGCAAAGGTGCGTGAATGGGGTTCGAGGCAGTATACCGAGGCAGGGTAGCCGTCACGTGCCATCAGGTGATCATCTGACGTAATGTACTGCCTACCCAGTTGCATACCAAAACAAGAAAATCCGAGACATTGCTCTTTCCCTCAGCGGAAGTGGACTAGTGATACACCTGATTTGAAATGGTTGTAGCATGGAAACGTTATGTTTGCGGTCATGGGTTCCTATTAAAAAGATCGTCTACTCAGTCCCCTCTACAAGTCCTAGAAGTTTGTAAGGGGAATTTCCGAGCAACCAATATATATCTGTGTGTGTGTTTTCTGCCACAGTGATTGCAAAAAAAAAGTACTTTGTTCTCTTCAGATTCATTTACCTCCTGTGAAATTGTCTCCTTTTCCAAAATTTGAAGCCATCACGAGCAATTTGTGGATGTGCTCCATTATCTTGATCTCCACGATTAGTGACATTGCTGTCTGTCTTGTTAATCGGCAACAGTGGGTTATCGGCTGTTTTCCACCGGTCCACATGTTTACTGTTTACGGCACCCAGTTTCGCAATAACTGCTTCTATGTCATGGTGGCTGGTACCATTAACCCCTTCCCGAGCAACTGCAGGCACTTCTTCCACTTTTAGCTGAATCTCAGGAATGTGTGAATGTGAATTTACTTCTGATTTCACTTGCACATTACGATCATTTCTATCAGTGAGAGGCTCATAACAGTTATAACCATAATAGATGGGCTCCTGATTTATTGAGACAATCTGCACAAGCTGTGGTTTGAATACACTACTGGTAACTGACTCAACTTCATTCGCAGTTTGTGGTGCACTGGACAACGTATTGCCTTGCGGTACTTGAGATGGCCCATTCCAACTGTCGTGTGTAGTACTAGATATGGTGATGCTGGCTACGCTGCTACTGGAAGATTCTGAGTCTGAAATCATATATATATATACACACACATGGGCGTGTATGTCTGTATACATATGTGCGTATTTAACACACACGCAAACTGGCATCGCAGAGTAGATAAGCGTACAGAGGCGAAATGGTGTAGAGGTTCGTTCGATGTGGTCGTACGCATTTTCTGGCTGCTCGAGGCAGCCAGGGATTGGCTACTGCGTACTGCGAACGGTTCCCTATTGATTGAGCTGCCAGCTGACTAGTAGGCTACAAGGCCCTGATTGGCGAACGCCGCTCAAACAGTTTTCTGGCCATTGACGCCATTTTGCTGGCGTGTGCGGTTCGAGTACACGGAATGAGTGGCTGTTTCGCCTCTGATCATAAGTAATTTGTGTTGAAGACTCTTCACGATATAGTAAGCTCCTACCTGCATATATTTTAAAAGGCGCACTGAGTGACATGCGCCCAGGGAAGTTGATAACGATGGAGGAGAAAGTAGTTCCATATGTTAACGTCGAACAAAACGTGTTAGGTAACCATTTCTGATAACTTAAATTATTTCTATCACTTTCTGTTTTTTTTAAGGCATCGAAGTGTAAAAATTAGCAGATTGTTTAAATATTTTCTTTTATAAAATTTTGTAGTTTCACGTGTCCAAAGCTTGAAGAAAGCGATGAGGCCCATGGCAATAACAATTCTACATTAGGCGGAAGAATACACAACGTGCATACAAGTAGATCTTAAGCAGGGCTTTCAAAAGTGCCAAGTTTAACGTGAACAGCCTATAGCATAGTGTTAGTAGCGTTGGCCGCATTGTAAGAAAATTAGTTCCAAATGTGGTATCATTTAAACTTGTGAAGAGTGAATTTATTTCTTTTAGTTTATGTTTGTTCAATGCACGTAAATAGTTACGTAAGTTAGATACTTTTACGTTGATTTAAATTTCACAGGATAATTCAAATGGGTGTACGACGACGTTAATTTTATCTATGGTGGAAGAATACGAAATTGTCAGAAAAGTAGATCCCAAGCAGGTTTGACAACTGCTCAATTTACCGTGGACCGTCTACAATATACCAATATATCTTATGTGCTGTTACAAATCAAGCTCTCAGTGTTAGACACTACATCGTAATATACTATAAATAATTCGAAATATCAGATAGAGAAAATAGTATTGGGTTCAGTATAGAACTAACGAACTCCACAACGCTAGTCAAATAAGCGCACGCTAGCATGCACCAAATACGTTCGGTTGAATACTATAACCAGAATGAGTAAGTGAATAAATGAGAGTGTGGATAGAGGAAAGAAACAGTAACACATAAATCAAGTTAAACAGGCAAGTTGAGTGTTTGATTTCTTCCATTTGAAATGCTTTTTAGAGTTTCCACGGTGAGAATAAAATATTTATAATTAGAGACCTAAAGAATTCGCGAATTCATTTTGGGACAAGCTAAAATTCAAAACGCGTGAATTTATATAACTTCAGTCATTGGTCCACACGGTGTTTGACACCCCTGGAGAACGGTGTCCAATTCTCATTTTCCACTGAGACAGCAGACAACCAATGTGCAGTTGATATCGGCATATTTGTAAATAATACTGTAAATTCTAGCCTGCAGGACAATGAAATCACGAATTTTTAAGGCCTCTGTTTTTATTTCAATAGTATTTCAACAAATATTTCTGTTTTACGCATTAATTTCCTCTGTGCATTTATAGTTAAATGTTATTTGAGTTTATTCCTGTTATACTTACGCATTTTCAATTTCTTGTCAAATAATGTAATGTTAATAGAATTTATGCCACTACTCATATCATTAACGTCTATCGAGATGACTGTTATCAATCAACAATAAAGTTTACTTTAAATAACATCAACTGCAACTGTAATGTCGTACGAGTACGGTACATAAATCTCTATCGATGAATATGATACAGAATTTTTCACCAAAGCCCGTAATAAAAAAGTTTCAGTCATTTTTCGGCAGTTTTAGTAGCCGCATCCAACATTCGTTTGGTTTCAAGTTGAAAATTATAACTTTCCGAACTAACGGTTTGTAAAGCTTTGAAGTTACGTTGCAAAAATCCACCACTTTGTAGTAAAAAAAAAAGGTTTGCAGATTTCGAAATCTAAAATGTTAATCTTAGTAGTTATGTTACGAAGAACACTAATACATAATAGTTCTATTTCATGAAACTTGTATTGAAATACAAATAATTTACAGGTGTGTGAACTGTAGCAAATCAAAAGATATACACGAATTCAGCGATGTAATTTTATTGTGTAGTTCATATTTTTCAGTTTCTAAGCAAAGTTTTACTTCAAATTTTTTAACATACACGTAATTTTCAAAGGAGTATCATACTATCAAGCATATCTCATGGGATAAAGTCTCTATAGCATTGTAAAGTCACTGTTGTAAGAGTGGTAACACATGAACAACAAATTTATAGACGTGAAATTTCGCACGTGGTTCCTATCTTTACGTACGGCCGAGGTTAATAAGAAACCGGCTCTAAGTGGAATCAGAGCAACGAATATTTAACACTTTCAGTGCGGTGCCGGCACGGCATACTGTCGATCGTTTATTTATAGTCCCTTGCTTTTAAAATATCATAAATACTTATATTCAATGTTTTTTCTCTTGTCCGGTCCCATGGACCATAACTTGAGAAGTTTGTTACCTCAAAAAGCATTACAGGAGGATAACATATTACGTGCATGAGCTTGATAAACAAATTTATTCGATTCGCTGTTATTATACGCTGACGTGAATATCACCACGCCTTTGAACATAGAGAGCCATTAACAACCCAGTGAGAGAAATTCCAGCAAAATATTTATTCGTGCAGACTAACGTCAAATATATATTTAGTTACCCCTACAAAATGTTTTGTTGAGTCAACAAACCTTGAAAAGTAACAACATTAATTTTGCTCCTCTAATACATTATATGTTTGAATAAACGAAACATCTATTCTGGGCTAAATAAATTAGACTGTCGACAAGAAGTTTTGTTGAATCAACAGTCTTGATTTGTTTACAACTCATTTGATTGCCTTCGTTCGAAAATACCGCTAGAGAGTTTGTTTGCAATTTTCGTAACAATTTGGATAACAACAGTGATTATTAGTGCATTTATTGATGCTTAACAATGGTATAAACATCCTAATAAAGAAATTCAACAGGAAAATAAAATGAACATCTGTCAAACTTGAAATATTTATTTTACGTTTTTTTTCAGTATTTACAATGTATGTATTAAATAAAACATTCCAACTTAATTCGTAGGCACTTGAGCTTAGGTTTCTAGGACGTAGGATTCAGGCGCAGATTATCTAGGTTGTAATATCTGTTGGGCTTCCAATTTTCTATATATTAACCGAAATTATTTAATGTACGTTGAGACAAAAAATCAATCTTTGGATGGACCAACCAAATTTTTGCCACGGGAAATCAAATAAGAAAAACAAAATAGTTTGGTAACAACAGCAGTATATTTCATTGCTTTTATGCATACGATTAATTTGGTTATGCCAAACAAACTTTGACTTCTTCAACAAAACAATTTTTTTTCCTCGCATTCATTGGGACAACTGATGAGTAGGTACACCGGTTTTTCGGGAAAATAGTTCGGGTTAAGTTGTGTTCCAAAACACTTTATTTCAGAACCAATTTCGAGATTGAATGACTATATTGTTATGCGTCTTGTCTTTCTGCCCACGAATCACGGAAATCAGAATGGGAGAGAATTAATTCTGATTGGCTCACTCATGTAACAGACTCTCTTCACACAAATACAAGTGGCCAATAGTCAAAAAAAGACTGCAAGTTTGCGCATAAGATATCGAAGTCTAGCCTCCGCGTAAATATTTTCGCGAAAAACATATGGCCCTACTAATTAGCTCTCTGTGGGAAAGTTATCAATAGACATGGCTAGAGACCTGAAGAATTTACGGGTTCATTTTGAGACAAGCTAAAATTTAAAACACGCGCGTTTACATAACTTTAGCCATTGGTCCAACAGGAGTTTGACACCACCTGTAGAACGGTGCTATATTGTCGCCTTCTTTGTGACAGCAGACGACCAATGTGCAGTTGATATCGCCATACTTGTACTTAATACTTTAGAGTCTAGCCTGCAGGTAATTGAAATCACGAATTTTTTAGGTCTCTAGACATAACGAAAGCAATAAGTAGACCCCCGAGAATTTCGCAGGTTCATATCTAACCAAGTTGGAATTCACACACATGTACGTTAATGTTACTTTTGTAATTGTTCGACATGTTGGTTGACACCTCCTGGAGATAAATGAGCCAATTATAAACATGTAATAAATTGTGCGCCCAACCAACGCCTTTTACTACCACAGCAATCAACCAATACACAATCGATATCTGTATGAGAGCATATAAGATTGTGAAGTCTAGCCTACAGGTTATTGCACTCGCGAATTTCTCGGGTCTCTGCTTGTTTGCCTGCCGTCAGCCGAGCCCATATGCTATCTTACGCAGCAAGCAGTAGCCAATCAGACACTAGGGTAGTTCCAAGAGCCTCGCTCAACCAATCAGTGAGTTTGTAACATCCAAGGCGCCACCACACCGTTTTTGTGGCCAGAAAGACAGACATGTCATCCTGGCCAGTCCAAGGTTACTTCTACTCATGTTGGGATGATCAATGTTAATAGTTTGGCAACCAAAAATTTTCGCTACTTGTTAAATGCTAGTGTCGCGCGTTCAAAAATACAAAGATTGCAATAACCATAAATCAAATGTAAAATAACTTCCTAACTAAGTAAAATTGTTCAATCAATCACGAAGAATAAGATACTATTTAAAAGTTACCTTTTGGAACACTGCGCTCCTAACAGTGGAAATGTTCCCCATGCCCAACTATCCCATAAGAATCCTCGTTTTGTTCCTAAACAGAGTAGATAAACATTAGTCGGACCAAGGAACGAATAGAGTGGAATGGAATGGGGCTGGAGCTGCAGTGGAAGGAAGATGGTAGGTAAAACGAGAATACTCCAGATAAACACCCATTCGCCCGTCGGAGCCTGGGCTCGAACTGGCATTTACAGCATTATAATAATGTTAACAACTCATCGCCAAATATGAAAACGCCGTTTTGATAAACCCTGTCTAATCGAAAATTACGCTAAACAATATTTTTTTAATATCTTTCTAAACCAACATGTGCGTTATTTTAAGAACCTCGAGCTGAGTCGCTACCCGCATATTTTAAACCCGTTATAATAAGCCTTTAGGATGTAGATGAGGAGAATTTGCTGGAAGACTTGGCATCCGTATGGGGAAATGGGACTTTTCCACTCACGGGTGGTTTGTAAAAATAAACCCATGCTCAGGGGATGAAATATGTTCCGTGCACTACCGTTTTAGACATTTTTCTTTCCAATAGCTGTTTCATCACTGCAGTTACGAAGGTAAGGTAATTGGGCTTAACGACAGTTGAAAGTTGCACAGGAAAGAGGGACTGGGGAAGGGTTTGGGAGGAATCGAACATTGCCGTTGGTAGGGACCCATCCCAGCATTCGCCTAGAGTGTTTTCGGAATACCATGGAAAACCGAAATCAGGATGGCCGGACCGCCAAACACAGACATTCAGTACCGCAGTCACTTAAATCTCATTGGCCCAGCCAAGCACCGCACTGTCTTTGACGAAGGCACGCGGCCAATAACGAGAGGAAAACTGCAAGTGTGGAAGAAGGATGCTGGAATCTAGACTCTGTGGAATTCTTTTAGCAAAAATAGGGTGGCGCTTGTTATAAGTGATCAGAAAACCACTTTTCGTAAGCAGCGACACTTCTAAAACGTCAATAACAGAGATCACTCAAAAAACCTCTATGCATTATGAAAGGTTATCGTATTAAGCCACATACTATAATTCCAAGAGGAAATTAGTTATGAAACTAAGATTTAAGGATTTGTTCCGGTTCTAAAACTGCACGAATTGCTCAACATCCACCAACGAAAACATAGCTCTTTCCGTGGCAATGATTATATTCACGCAATGTTCAGTAAATTCCACAGAATGTCCTTTTTTATAAATAACAGCGTGACCGCAATTTAACGAACTTTTTTTCTTTCGTATCTTCCAGGAAAATTTTTCTGAGAGTGTGTTTACGCATATCTCCCAAACTTATGTTACACAATTCCCAAATATTTCAGGTAATATTTGGTACTTCTTGTCTTAAATGCGTCTTAATATTGACACAAAACAACTAAACAAGATAAAAAAATCAATAAGGAGGATATTATTTTCAAGACTTGTTCGTCAAATTATTTACATTAACATTAATTCAACTAATCAAACTAGAGGATCGTAACTCGTTGTTATTATATGTTTAATTTTTATTCTTACCGACACTGTTAGCTACGCTTATCTAGTACAAAATCCTTGTAAAAGAATGTATGCGTGGAGTTTTGTTATATATTTTACAAATTAATCAGCTCTTGAGAATACTCTACATTATATATCTCTTGACAAGGGTTCGTAACACTTCTGGTTGTGTGTTGGTAATACTTTTCTTTCTACATCAACATTCAGCAACAAATCAATATTCAGATATTATCGAAAAATTCTCACAAAGTTAAATTTTAATCTGAAAAGCACTATTTACGAAAATATCATTTTAAAAACCAGTTTATGCATTAAGCCATCCTACTAAGTTTGCACAACTAAAATTGTTGGGCCCAAAAAAAAAAGATTTTGTTGTGACTATAAAAAATTTTGCAGGGTGACTTGTAACTTCGCTACAAAATAATTTTCACCCGTGGGCTGAAAAAAAAAACAGTGTAACTTTGTGCATTTCTCATATTTGTATGTGCTTACATATAGGCTACATAGTGTTATGATAAATTCGAGGTACCAACTTTGGGAGATGATTCGATCTGAAAAATGATGTAGAAAACATGTAACGCTAAACGTTACATGTTTTCTTGAGAGCCGTTCGCTGGGAGTGTTTCATTAAGGGTATTATGTAGCTGCACGTCCAAGGAAAATAAGCGAGGGAGCGATGCGGGCGACACTAACACATACGCCTAGTGCCTCATCGCTCCTACGCGCAAGGCGTGCAGTGTTTACGCCGTAACGCTGTACTGTGCAAATTATATCTGTAACATAGGGGTTTTCTAACACGCGATGAAAGACCACAGATTAAACTACGTCCGTATCTTTATACTTTTCTTTTGCCGCTTAAGGAAATTGCGTTGGGAAGCTTCATAAACGCGATATTTGACCAATTTCATGATTTTTTTTCTCCAAGAATACACTGAATATAACAAAAAGTAGTAAATAGGGCATAGACTATAGTTTTTAATCCTTTCTGGCGAAAATTCGTATTTCCATATCTCTTGTTTACCGATATAATTCCGTACATAGTCCCCTTAACGAAATGTTTTGAGTCCCTTCATTTTACATTGTATTACGTCTTAAAAACTCGATATATACGCACGGGTAATGCACGTTTGTTAGTTATGATTAAGGCATCCCTTAATATTCTCAGATGTTCGGAAATGGCATATATCTGATCAGAACACCGTTAGTCATGAATTTATTAATGTTAAATCTTACGTTGTTTATAAAATGTTTCGCATACCTACTTTAAATAACCAATTTTCGATGGAGTCTCTTCCTAAATAAAGGTGTTAGGTCATAGATCGTGTTACATTTTCTGCCATTTTTTCCGTACCAAATGGGGCCGCGATGGTGTAGTGGTAAAGCTACTCGCCTACCACCTGTGCGAACTGGGTTCGATTCCCGGCGGGGTGGCTCCCGCATTTTTGCACGTGGCAATCATGCCGGACGATGCCGCTGGTCGGCGGGTTTCCTCGGGGATCTCCCGCTTCCTCCCCCTTGCACTCCGGCACTGCTCCATACTCACCTCACTTCACCCTCATAGGCTCTCAAGACCTCTATGTTAAGAGCCGCTCGAATATCTCCTCTCCATACCATCTTAGCTCAAAACTTTGTAGAGGCTGTTCACGATAAAACGAGCACTTTTGAAATGAACCTTAGAAAAAAGGTTACTGTTACTACCTGCATATTTTAACGGGCTCACTGAGTGACATGCGCCCAGTAAAGTTCGTAACGATGAATGGAAAGTAGTTTCATATCTTAACGTCGAATAAAAAGTGTCACGTAACCATTTGTGACAACTTAAATTAATATTTTCGCTTTATGTTTGTTGTACTTCATCGAAGTGTAAAAACGAGCAGATTTGCAAAACATTTTCTTTTCTAATAATTTCACAGTTGCACTTGACCGACGCATGAATAAAGTGACGAGGCCCATGACAATGTTCATTTCGCATAAGGCGGAAGAATACACAATGGGCATACAAGCAGATCTCGAGCAGGGCCTTCAAAAGTGCTCATTCCACCGTGAACAGCCTATAACAGAAGTTTAGGGTAACCATGTATCAGATGTATAAATTCAGTTACTGAATGTCGTATATTGTCCTCCTTTTATTGGTTAAAAAATAATATACTTTCTCTGGGTGACCGGTTATTCCCTCTGTTTTACAGGCACTCGGATCGGACAAGCATCGGAATGTTTCGTTTACTGGAAAGACCCGATGACAAACGACACGTGGGGCCTGAACTTCACTTCGCCTATAGACGCCAAGCAGTTCCGTGAATGTTGCGTGAGTACCACAGCGGTATATTATGGTGTGTGTGAGTGTCTTGTGATGCGGTGCACCTTAGGTTGTGCACAGTGCCTGCTAAAAGAACGGCTGATTTCAACGTCCTTGAATATAAACTAATATAATTACTATGTGTTTATTCGAAGCACTGTTCAGCTCGTAGATATCACGCGTAAACAAGTCTAAAATAATTAATTCCTGTTTCTTATTTTTATCTAAATAAATATCAACATTACATGCTTAAAATTTTTGCTACGCAGGGTTCACAAAATAAACCTTATAGGAAATAAATAATTTTATTTTAAATTCATTTATGTATCTCTAGCTAAATCACGAAATCTCTGTATTATAAAACCACCACTTTTTCCATTATTTATTTAATGGAAATAAGAAAGATTTGTGCTTTCTAATTCAAGTAGTGGTTCATAATTTCCAGCAAAACAAGTTAAGATTTTTATGACTTAAAAAGAATTAATAAAATTCTTTTAAATTTCGCTAATTAGTATTTTGTAACTAGTATTGCTTATTTTGATTACGTTAGCAAGGCCATTAAAATAATTACCTGACGATAATTATGTAAATCTGTGGAAAGGATATTCTTTCATTTTCTAGACATTTCATTTTATAATAAGCCTACTTTCAGAACGACAGACGAGAGTCACGTTTTATGACTATTTTTTTTCCCCCCAGTGCCATCGAGTTCGAACATTCAAGTGACCTTCGTACCGGAAGGTATGGTGTAAAATATAACCTGCGATGTGGAGAAGAGACCGAATTAAATGGTGTGAGCAGCAGGAGTACCCTGAGAAAATCCACCAGCCAAAGACGTCGATGCCGTTTCCCGCGTGCGATGATCCAGGCAAGGAATTTGCCGGTTTTCGAACCCCGACCGCCGTGCTGGGAGGGCGTCGTGCTGAGCGCACGAACCTCAAGGCACGTACCAGAGCACGGCTCCCAACGTTAATGCGCAGGGGACGAATATATTTAATAGTAGGCAGATATTTCATATGGAAATGGGGATGAGTTCAGAAAGTGTTGTAGAAACTTTTGATGAATACAATAAAATGTACTGTTCTATTTAATAGCAATTGCTTTAAAACGGAGTGTGTTCGGAAATTTAATTATTCAAATTATGGTTGTTCTTCACAATGAATATTTTCCCGCTGATATCTCTTCGCACACGTATATTCTCTGCTCCTTTTTCTTCCTCTATGGTTGATACATAGATAATCACATGACTAGCCAGGAACAAATAACCAATAGAATCAATCGTTTGGTGAAAATATCTACTGAAAATAAGATATGTTTTGTCTCCAGCTTTCGTAAAAGGTTTGCCTTGCATGCATATTCTTTGCGTACGTTTTGCGTCGTCTAAAATCTGCCTAAGGGCCGTATGCAGGGCGGAATCTGGTAGCCACCGACACTAGAAACTAAGGTAAATGGGCACTGCAAGGCTGGTTTCGATTCATATGCTAAGTCACCGCCAGTGTTACTAAGTTGAGTCAGTGAAGAGAGTTGGGCAACTCTTAACATCGAGGTCTTGAGAGCCGATAAGGCTGAAGCAAACGTGAGTATGGAGCAGCGCCGGAATTGAAGGCCGGGGGAAACCGGAGATCCCCGAGAAAACCCGCTGACCAGCGGCATCGTCCGTCACGATTCCCACATGCGAAAATCCGGGAGCGGCCCCGCAAGGAATCGAATCCGGTTCCCCTTAGCGAGAGGGGAGTATTCTAACCACTACCCCACCGCGGCCCCCTTCAGTGTTAGTCCCTTTGATTTCGTAAGTGTGGATATATATTCCGAGGTTATTAACTTTATCTCATGCAAAGAGGTATGTCACTGCATTGTTTAATCTGTGTACCCGTTTCTCATGGGATTTTCCTGATATTCTCCCACGGGATTTTTTTGCGTGCCGGCCTCGCAAGGAATCCATTTCGCAGCTTAAGGGGAATGGTGCATGAAAGCAGTATATTTACCCGATTTCCGATCAAAGTCGTTTTTCAAAGTGTTTGTCGCAATTGTTGGCTCGACAATACGCAAATAATAATTTTCAACGCATTTTTACGTTGTTCGATTTTCACTTCCGTCATTTTCCTCAGAGCACCGATGGAAGAGTAAAAATAATTTTTTTTTTTTTTTATCTTCAACCACAGCTCCGAGAATAAAGAACACAGCGAAATTGGAACGACGTATAAGAATGTGCTCAAAAATGTCATTTACGTCTTGTCAAGCCAAAAATTTAAAAAAAAATAAAATAAAATCCGCTGTAAAACCAGTAATGACTAAAAAAAAATGTCATTTACGATTTGTGTGCACCAATCCCCTTAAAACTTGACCCAGCGACTATACTTTCGCGCTCGCTTCGACCAGTAAACTGTCGCCAACAGCGCGACCCGCCCGCATATCTGTAGCTGGCGTGGCAGGTCCTCAACAGTTGGCAGTAATAAGGTCCCCACGGTGAGCGGTTCAAACAGGTCGAGTGTGCTGAAACTTCGCCTATCTGTCGCACGCAGACTTAGACGCGGCTGCTGGAGGACGGAGCCGATTGGGTCCCCAGAAAACAGACCGAGAAACCCACCGCAGAGACGCGGAATTAACTCCGGAACTCAATTAAAATTCACTGCAGTAAAACCCCCAAAGAAATGTCACAAGTAATGCCTGAAACAACGACTGAATGTTACCAATATCTGTAAATCGAGAAGAATACATCAACTGGAAACGTAAGCAAACTGTTCAATTTGATACCTTTTAATTAGTTTCACACGTACGTTTTAACTTACTTTTATGTGAAAGAGGTAATAAGAAACGGATTTTAAATTGATACTCTCAGGTCTGTCCGCAACAACACATAGGCAAGCGAGTTATTAAGAGAACGTGTTATAATTTCGTGTGATTATTTTGTGATATTCTAGTTACAACAAGAGTGGAGTGGAGTGATTTCGGCGGCTCTTATTATTGTGGTCTTGAGGGCCGATTAGGGTGCAGCGAGGTGAGAATGTATCAGTGCCGGAATGCAAGGGCGGAGGAAACGGGAAACCCCCGAGAAAACCTTCGACCAGCGGCAAGGTCCGGCACGATACACACACACATATATATATATATAATTCGCAATTAGACCGACAAACTTCGGGAGGTAATTCTTCATGAAAAAGTAAATGGAAAACCTATGCCACACTTTATACATAAACTGAATATTAAGGGAGGTATGAGCACTTAAAAAACGAGGTTTTAAACCACATTTGTGCAAAATATCGGTAACGAAGTAAAATACAATAACAACTTTAGAAAGATTATTGTACTTTATCGGGACCCTCAACGTAAGAGCCGTTATTTTGCTCGAATACGGCTTAATATCTCTTTTTTTTCAGGGTTCAAACCTTCCTTAATTTTCGGTTTAGGTATAAAGTGTCAAATATGTTTTCCTTCCTGTTGTTTGTAGGTCTAATTGAGAATCTCTATATATATATATATAATTATATATATATAATATGTATAAATATATATGAGATTCATATGTCACTGGTTCTCCGCTCATCAGGTGTACGCTGGAGGTCTCAATCTATAATGTATATTGAACACTTGAGTAGTTTAATTAGGCGTGGGGCAGCATAAAATATGTATGAGCTTGGGTAAATAAAGTTTTGTGAGGAAATTTTTTAAAACGCGAAATTATAACGTCTCGAGCTGAAAATGAGTCGCCTAAATACAGTAACACCAATTCTGTTGGTCTATTAATACCCACTTGCCAATCTCGTGTTGATCTGCACTGCACCAGACACGAAATCTATAATCATGCAACATAGTCCTTTCACGATTTCTGGCAACTTTTATGAAGCACTACCTAAGTACTACTACCAGGATATTCCTCCGCCTCATGATAACCAAGCTTAACGAATATAGAAAATTACACCAAAGCTATAGCGCGCCACATTCGTGCTCACTCAGTGTAATAATTTTTTGCTTAATAACTATTTCTTACTATGCATTACAGGGTTATATTAATATTAAATAATATAACTTATAGAAAATATAAATACAAGTTTAAGTTCAGTTTAATAAATATAAGGTATTTTTATGTCAACACAAGTATAAAATGGGCGTTATAGAAGATATTTTTTTAAGAAAAAGCTAAACATGTCCTACATGGGGTGATTTTTTAAAAGTTTCATTCAAAAAGTTTGAAGAAACTGCTAATAGATTACATTTATGAATATACAAAGAAACAGCCTCTTATACTGCAAACTGCAGCCATGCACGCCAAAAAAATAGCAGCAGTGGCCAGCAGAATGTTGAAATGCCTCTCGCCAGCCAGTTGACTGATAACTTGACTTTCGGAAAGGCAGCCTAGCCAACAGGAAAACTTTCACTGCACACAGTAGCCAATCGGACACAAGGCCAGTTCTATAGTCTTGCGGAGCCAATCAACGACTCTGTAAGCCCGCATCAGAAAAACTGCCACCTTATTTCACATATTTACACTTACCTATTCTGTGCTATGGTGTGCAACCGCGTCCGAGTAAAGTGACTTTGCTTATGTAAACACACTGAGAGAAAATTGAACAAAATATTTGATTTTATAGAGCCATATATATATATATTTAGTTGCCCTAACAAAATAGGTCTATATTGTTTAGTAAACAAAATGTGAAAAGCATCAAAATTGCTTTTGTTGTTCGTCTAACAAACTATATGGTTGAATAAAAAAATATCTCTCTTTTGGGACAAAACAATTTAGACTGTCAAATAAATATTTTGTGAAATCAACTGTATATATTCCTTTGGCCACTAATTTGACTGCCTTCGTCCTAAAATACAGCATGAGAGTTTGTTTCTATTTTTTGTGACCATTAGGATAGTAACCATATTTCTTAGTGCATCTACTGATGCTTAATAATCGTATAAACACATTAATAAAACAATGCAACAAGAAACTGCCAAGAAAAGCTGTAAAAATTGAAAGATTTGTTTGCACACGGTGCCCAGTATTTGCGGTATATCTATTTAAAGGATTTCCGGCCTCAACAGTTGTCACATTAGCTGAAGTGGGGCTTGGACACAGGTGATCTAGGTACGAAACTCGATCGAACTTGTAACATTTTGTTATGTCAGCCCTAACTGTTTAATGTACGTGGCGACAAACGAATTATTACTTGCACCTACCAAAACTTACAGTTTGAGGCAAGCAAATGAGAACATCAAAATAATAGGGGTTTAAGCAACAAAATATTTCATCGTCCCTATACAAACAAACAATTTGGTTGCACCAAATAAATCTTGTTTGACTTAACAAAACCTATTTCTCAGTCCACAGTAGACATTTCAGTGCCTTCATTTGATTAATTGTAGTCCACTCTGTGTTACTTCCAACTTTTCTGAAGCCCTGGTATAGAATTGCATCTAGGATATTCCTCCGCCTCAAACAAACAAAGCTTAGTCGTGGGCAGAAAATTGCACCAAAGGGACAGCGCACCACATTCTTGCGCATTCGGTGTAATAATGTTGTGTATAAGAACTATTTCTTATCAGACATTACCAACACATTAAATAGGTTATAAGTAAAATCTCAACTTAATGAAAAATAAAGTAAACAACCAAGCGCATTACATGTACACGGTGTAAAGAAACCACAAATAGAATACACAGTTTATATATATATATATATATATATATATATATATATATATATATATATATATATATATATATATATAATATCATTTCATTTAATAATATTCGAGTATATTAAATGTTAATTTCGCAGTTTTAAATAGCGAAAAATTTAAACTAAAACGTTTACCTATTATTTTGAAGAACAATCTAATTTTAGACGGCTTATTCCGAGCTATAGCTCATTGACAAGGAATAATTTTTATTGTGTGAACATTAAGTATTTATATAGCGTATTATATTTTACAGAAACCTGAAACTGCAGGTTATTATAGTAAGTTTATTATCTGTTGTTGAATTTTTCTGCGTAAATAAAGTTTTCACTTCATTTCTAAGTATCAACCCAGGCATAGCGGATACCATCTTATTTGGTTTAGAGGAAATGTATGAAATGTTACCTCTAATAATTGAGAAAATTAATATCCACTAATTATGTATAGCAGATCAAATTTTAAAAGTAACAAAGACCTGGTTAGGACCTCCTCTAGTTAACTGCGTTGAATTGGTATAACTGAGGATACTCATTATTGAAAAAGTAATTCCTTTACTTAAATATACGGGTTATTGGAAAATCATAGTAAGTCACTCCACTGATAATAGCGTAGTTAAATAATATTAAAGTAAGTGTAGAAACTTAATATTAATTAACGCAACAAGCTCATTCAAATGTAACGATATCACATACAAATTAGAAGAAAAGCGTGTTCTTATGTCAAAGAAAACCTGATTCTGAACAAACATAGGTTAAAAAATAATAAATTGAAAAGTAAATAAAATGCATTGTAATTTTACAGAGGGAGATTTCAACAAATGAGAGAGCGTTAAAAGTGTAATCTATACAGTAGTACATTATAAATGTGCTGGTGTTAATAAAAGAGTGAAAATCATTTTTCAAATAGTTTTATCAAAGTAGCATCTCCTAAACTTATAAAACATAACATTATCTAAGTGGTATAGTTAAAGAGACCTGTGGTTCAATTTAGTGATCTTGTTCATTAATTGGAACAATTAAGGGTTTTAAAAAACTGTTTTTCCTGCAAAACGTGTGTTTCGTTTTTGTGTTCCGTAAATATGTGAACTATGGCTTTGCATCTGACGATACATATTCAACAATTAAATGCGTGTTGTTTTTGAAAATTCGGTAGTCTTGGAGATTTCTCCTTAACTAATACTGTTTTATAATTAAATAAATACAAAAACTACAAGTTATTACACACTTCAGATATTTATTTTATTTTGATATCGTTCAAATGCCACCTCTGCAATGCCAGAATCTAATCAGAGGACTACTCTCACTGAACTAATGTAAAATCTGTAACGACACATATATCACTGGCTTACCGGAGGTCCTAACCTGTGACCTTGTTCGCTGAAGACACTTCATGCCATGGAAATCGCTTGCATTAATTAACCAATGGTGTTTTCTTTTCTAACCTGAATGCGGTGGAATTTACTGTGGGTGATAATTAATACGGAAATTACGTCGCTATTTCTTTGCATACATAATTTAATACAAATGATATAAGATGCGATATAAAATCATTGTTTTGAAAATAAATACTTTTTTTTTCAATAACTTTGTTTAGTGGCAAAAAATTATGCTGGAGACAGTAACACAATAATATTTTTGTTGTTATTTTCAGTTAGTCTCTCATAAATGTATGATATGAAGCAAAATATTATAATGCCAACACGAAACTTGGTTTTATCATCGTACTCAATTCTACAATCACGATGTCTGACTTGTATTTGTGTAATTTCTTGGATGCTTAACTTTAATTTAATGTCGCAGGCAATCGACAATGCATAGAAACTAAACACAGACTAAGTTTCCAGGACACTCTTTGCTAACGATGGATGACCTGTCGACGGCCTTTTGGAACTACAAACTGCTCAGTAAGAAAATGAAAATAAATTTCCCTTACATGCAACGCAAGCATATTACATCTACGCCAAAAGGAATAGTACCCCACAAATCTGCGGTAACTTTCCATTAGAAACTAATGAAAATTTTTTGCAAGATAATACAGGAAAATATTAAGACATGTAAAGGAACAGGCATTTCCTTGCAATACAAGGAGAAGCTATCTTAAATATTAAAATAGCAATTAAAAGGTGTTTGTAACTTATCGGTAAGACACATTTTTTACACAAAGACAGTGTATATTTTTTTCTCGAATTCAGATCATATTCCCAAGGTAAAATTATTCTTTGGGAGGAAAGTCTGTTCCTTGAGGTCCCAGTTGAGTGAGGCAATGACACTATATATATATACGCATTTATATGCCGAGTAAGTGTTGGAATGTGAATTATGCAATAAGTTTTCAAAAAAACGCATATAAACGCAAATGTTTATAAAACAAATCAATAAAATAAACCAGACATAAATAAATGTATGAGACCAGTAATATGAAGGGAAACAATTCTGTTGTAATATATTTTTCAGAAAAGATGCATCTAAATAATATGATATTAATAGAAATATGAAAATTCTTTTATTCTGAAGAATCCAAAAAAATTCTAAGCATGTTAGGTCAATTAAATGGTTAAACAAGTCACATACATTTCATTATAAAAAAAAGTATTGTCTGTAAATTCATTGAAGTCGAAGAAATTTCATTCCATCTCATTTTATAACGATGTCTAAATATTACCTACAAATATAAGATTTGACTTGTATACTTATTTTACCTTCCCGGCTTAATTTCAAGTGCCCAGATTAAAAATCGGTACTATCTTGACACGCTAAACTGTATCAGTAACGAACAACTATTAATGAATTTTTGCGTTGCAACGAAAATTCATTGTCTGGAAATCTACTAGTATCAGGACCACGTTGCCAAATAGGAACCAACAAACAGGTGTTGGTGGTTGAGGTTTATTGGCAACAGCTGTTTGTAAGACTACGGAATACAGTCTCAGCAACGAATGGTGACTCTTACAATTGAGGTATTTATGTTATAAGGCGCATTCCTGTTGTTTCGAGTGAATAGCATTAAAACTACTTCCTATGAAAGTTTTATATATTACTCACTGTGCATATGTGTTCATTACTGGCCAAATAACCATCATCTGTGACGTGTAAGTAAAATATTTACAAAAGTTGTAAAATGGGATAATCACTGACTCCGAAATTCATGCTAAAATTAAATATGCGTGCAGTTCAAATACAAGAAAAAACCTTAAAAACGAGCTGGTCTCCTATAACTCATTTTAAAAACAATATCGCACCCTGTAGAAGTGTAAATGTTTGTTATTTCATGCGAATTTTTTTTCTTGGGGACATCAGCTGTAAAAGAGCACCCTGCTGCTAATAATAACTGGCTGTTCATATTTTTCCGAGTTTCAATATGGATTTACCTAGCAAGGCCTCGAAATTTTCGCGACATATCAGAGCCATTTTACATATATTCAAGTCGACTAAAATATTATTGCTTATGAGAAGAACCCCGGTTTTTGCGAAAAGATTTTGCGTAGGTTAAATGCACTGCAACTTCCTACAAGCACCCCTGCGTCGTTCCTTGGTTATTGGCTGCGCGTCTTTGTGACTGCATGAGTGGGAAAATATGAACTAATATAACCCGGTATTGAATGTTCGTGGTTCATGAACAGGCAGCTTAGATGAGTAAGAATAAAAAGCATCCTATCACTAGGGATAGAAAAATTTCGCGAATTCATTTCAGGACAAAATAGATTTCTAACACGTGTACACTGAAGTCACCTTTGCTATTGGATCTGACTTCATTATGCACACTCTAGACGACACTGATCCAACAGCAGACTTGTAAGGGTGCAAGAAGCGAATCACATATTGTCACGTGTGGGCAACACTGGGGGTAGCAGCCAATGAACAAACATCTGAGGCTCGACTATATAAAGAAGTGTGGAGTCTAACCTACAGGTCATTGAAATCGCAAAATTTTTCCATCCCTACCTATCACGACAGCTGATCTTAGCTAAAGTGTTCTGGAGTACAACATGAAAAATAGGCACCCCTACTACACTCTTCTAAAAACACTTTGTTGGCTATGTAAAGTATATTATGTTGCAGAAAAATCATTACATATGGAGAATTCCAAAGTAAATTTGGACAATAAAATTTTTTGTATATATATATATATATATATATATATATATATATATATATATATATATATCAATGATGCCTTTGTATTGGAGTTACAATAATTCGCCAGTGTCCTTTGTGATAAACTCAATTCATGCATTTTGAAGGTAAAACTAATTTGTCGATGATCTAAAGAATTAGTTATTTGTTGACATGCCATTTGAGAAGTTTCTTCAGGCACTAAAATACTACAAAGAACGAAATAAAAGTTTTAATATACCTTGGCCCTTTTCTTTTGTATGCAGCAGCATTTCTTTCGTCTGTACAAAACAAGCTCAAGGAAAAGTTTTCTTTTGATATGACGGAAATTAATATTGCAATAAAACAAAAATTTATGAAGAAACAATTTTATAATCTAAGCTTAGCTTAGCTTAGTGTCTTTAAATTTAAGCAAGCTTTTGTATATGTAATTAGAACCGCGTCAAAAATGATTTTCTTTGATATACACAAAGAGTTCAACTTATTTTTGCATACTAAGATTTATTTATTTATTTATTATGTAATACGGACAGCTTCAGCGAAATACATGTCATTAAAAGAAAATCACTTAGGAACGTGATCTCTCATTTCTTTCGAGAGGAAACAGTGAATTCACCACTGATTCAGATTTAGAGTAAAGCTATTTTTTTAGCACTTATGGAGACTACACCATACGCCACAACGTTTAGATAGCTTTTTAGTTAATCAATTACATTGTATTGTGTTTTTCCTGCGTTCTAATGCAACGTTCTTGCCAAGTCGGTATATCCGCGCGCTTCAGCCGCCAAGACTGAAGGATAGAGGTACACCCGATAAGCGCAGCAACTTTCAGAACGATCAGTATCCGAACGGATCCATAAAGCCTTTCCCTGGTTCTGCTATAGGAGAAGCATGTCACCGCGTTCTGAGAGCACTCAATCACTCAGGACACCTGTTACCTATTCGAGGCTCTACCCACACCCGTGCGTACCTTCCGTGACAGTGGAGCTGTGTAAGCTTTCACTGCTAATTTACTTCCCCCGGAGAAGATGGAAGTCCCTCAAGGTCTTCTCCCTTCTGTTGAATCAACCAAGTGCCAAGATCAAGTACGGACCGTTCTAATAGGGTGCTGCCTAAACGCCTCGCCACACATATCGCGTCTGCTCGGGGCGGATCAGAGTTTGGCGGAAGTAGTTACATTCAATTTCCCCCCTCCCCCGGACGAGAGTCTGATGATTGCTTCATGAAATTCCAGATTGGCACTATGCTGTTTAGTTTAAATGGCAAGCCGACAAATGATACCGTTATTTCCTTAAAATCATTCTCCAATAGCATGAATAGTATTTGGATGTTGACAGCGTCATACGAAAATAGTCATAAAATTCTGGTTCGTCATTCGTCAAATGAGCGAACCAAGCTACAAGCTCCCCTTCCAGTGACCTACTTTTCAGGGAATGTGAATACGCAGACTTTTTTCAACTTCTTAGCTCTTATACACGCTTCCACGTCTTTTAATGAGTGTGTTGTACTTCCTAAGTTGATGTAGATAAAATAAAAAAAAAAAAGGAAAAAGCTATTACAGTTAATGAGGAAATGCGCAAGAACACCAATTTACGCAAGGACGCAAAAATGCACGCTGCCCTACAAATATCGTGCCTGGGCCGGCTGTAGCTATGAAGCATGTAGTAAAGTGTCACAAGGGCGAAATGGCCAGTGGTTCCTTTGAAGTCGGCGGACATTTTCTCTGATTGTCTATAACGCAGTGATTTTATCTGTTCTTTTCCACGGTATTTACAGTTAATCACGAGTGTAGCGGGGAAGGTGGCATTTGTAGCGAGTGCCAGGAAAGCAGTTATATCTGTGTGATTTGTGCGTCACATAAATTATTATCTATTCTCTACCTACGTGTGCGCCTTGTTCCACCCGTGTACAGCAATTCGCTTTGCATCACTAATGTGCGGATTGCGTCGTAAACCGACCTAGGGGCCAAATTTACGAAATTTATGAAAAAAAAGTCTGTAAATGTACAGCGCATGTTTTACGATCACCATAGGCACAAAAAATACAACAGGGCCTCTCTGCCAACAAAAGATTTAAAGCTTGGAGCGAAGGCTTTACCTATTATTAATTTACAAATGTATTTCCCAAACCCTCTCAATCATGAACACAGTGAAGAGTTTATTCGATAGATTTTGGCGGCTCTTCACAACGAGGTCACGCGAACCGATGAGGATAAAGTGAGGTGAGTGTGGAGCATTGCCGGAATACGAGGGCGGGGGAAATTGGATATCCCCGAGAAAACCCGTCACCCAGGGGCTTCGTCCAGTACGATTCCCACGTGAGAAAATCCTGGAGCAACATTGTCGGGAACCGAACTCGGTTCGCCTGGATGGGAGACGAGTATTTTGACCCTGTATCACAGAATAGATAAGAACGCGGAAGTGAAAATGGGTAGCTAATAGTCGTACCCGCCTGCTAAATGACCGAGACAGACTCTATGATAGGCTATCAAGTTCTACGAAATATACGCTATTGGCTGGGCAGCTGGCTGGCAAGTATGTTACATGCCGCTGACTGGTGATAGGCGCTGCTCTATTTTGCTGGCCAGTGGCGCCATTTTGCTGGCGTGTGTGACTGGATTTCGCTGTATGAAAAGCCCCTTTCACATTTGTTTTTGACGTAATTACGTCTTTAAATTTGCAACCATAGTGGGTGGAAATCCAGAAAATATGATGATAACAAATTCGGGGGACATATATTGGAATTGAAGCTCCAAATCTATCGTCTACATTCAAAAATTCAATTACACCACTGGATTGCCAAAGGACCAAAGGCAATGCTACGTTGAATGAGGACTACTAATCATCGCAAGGGGCGGGAGTGGTTTGTGTGGGTGAGGGGGGAGGGGGTGAAATTTTGACTTAATTTCGCCGCGTCTCATAACTTCCGCGTAGTATAACTGTTGACTAGGAGAATCTACGACGCTCGTTTAAGTTTCAATCGGCAACTCTCGTCAAGATCAATTGATTGTTTGTATAAAAGCCATTTGTGTGGCGTGTATATGGTGAAATTTTATCAGTTTGATGTAAAAAAAACTAAGAATCCTTAACACAATTTCGGCCTATGCTCGTCAAAAAGTTAAGTCAAAATACAGAAATTGTATACGGTTGGAAAGGGAATCTTAAAAGCAGTCCAGTGATACCCATAAAACCCCATATTACCGAGTGAAGCGGTGCCGGGAACGTAAAATAAACACCAAGGCGTCCGAGCGCGTCAACGTAGACGTATTAACGCAAAAAATAAACGGTCGTGTCCCCAACACAACCAAACCCAATTTTTTTTATTATTCCCTGCCTGGGTATTATTTAAAACAAAAATTTTATTTGACATTACATTTAAACTCTCGTTCATTTCAAATCGTTCCATTACTTACACTGTATTATATATAAAGGATACTATAAACTACAAGTGTGATGAAACTGAGGAATATACCTACTCTTTAAAATGAATATCTCTCCCAAATGAAAGATTTCTTTTGATATCCGCAATTTTCTGCTATTTGTAGACACGCTGAAAAGGAACGAAAAATCCCTGAGCCACCATATCTTATATAACACTATAGATTATTTATTCTTTTAGAACTGTCTGCTAAAGATTTTAACTCAGCTTAGTTCTTCGTCGACCGACCACAAACGTTCTGGTTTCATTTGCTCAATGAATTGGAATAGTAGCATCACACATGCACGATAGGCAACAACAAAAGAAAACAGTCGGAAGTGTGAACCGAGCGTCGAATCCAAGCAAACATGTAACTTTTCACACGATAAGCAATCGTCTCTAACTATGTGCTGTGTAGATAAAGGTCGTTCACGATAAAGTGAGCACTTTAGAAATGAACATTAGAAAAATGTCACTGCACCTTAATGCACGTATTTTAATGGGCGCACTGAGTGTCATTCGCCCTGTAAAGTTGGTAAGGATGGATTGTAAAGTAGTTCCATATCTTAACGTGGAATAAAACGTGTTAAGTACCATTTGTGATTCCTTATAATTATTTATTTCACTTTCTGTTTATTAATTTCTTGAAGTGTAAAAATGAATTTATTGGTAAAGTATTTACTTTCTTAATAATTTCAGAGTTTCTATTCACTGACGTATGAATAAAGTGATGAGGCCCATGGAAACGTTAATTTTACATAAGGCGGAAGAATACACAACGTGTATAAAGGTAGATTTTTGCAGGGCTTTTAAAAGTGCTTATTTGACCATGAAGAGCCTATAATTATTGTATAATCACGGTTTCTACACGCATTTTGAATCAAACATTTGAAAAATCACCGTATGTATAGTTCTGTTAGTCCTTTCCTAAATATGTTATGTATCACAAGCATACATCTATTAACCTCTATCAACATAAAAGTATCATATTTTACGTACACTTCAGTATTTACTAATTTAATTTATAAATTATAATATTTCATTAAAAATAAAGATGAATAAAATTAGTGAAAAGCATCTTTGTCGGTAGTGCCTAGAAAGAAATAGTTAGGGGCACCCGAATTTCGGGATTGGATTTCACGATCTGTTGTATTTCGTAACACTTTAGCTCAGATTCATTTTTGTGATTGGGTGATCTAGATGTTACGCGTCTTAAGTGCCTACCCACGAATCAGAGACGTACAGTATAGGAGTAACTTAATTCTGATTGGCTACTCAATTTAGAAAATATCTTGTCACACACACACGTCACCAATAAGCAAAAGGAAACTGCTTGTACGCTCGTAGGGTATTGAAACAAAGCATGTGCGGAAATCTATTCGCGAAATTTGGGTGTCCATAGAAATAGTTCTCACACAAAATATTACTACAACTGAGTGCACACGAATTCGGTACTCTGTCCTTTGGTGTAATTTTATAGGCTTCGTTAAGCTGAGTTTCCACGAGGCGGAGGAATATCCTGAAAGTAGAACTTTAGCAGGGCTTCAGAAATGTGTGGAGTAGCCGCGTATAGATTAGACGCAACGTATCTTAAACTGGATACGGGCTGAATGTGTTGGAAGTATAATTGCTTAGCTTTATCGTCACACCGAAAGATGAGAGCAACCGCTTGGATACAGTTAGGTGTTCTACGTCGTCCAGCTATACACATAAAAGGTAGAAAACGAAAGTGACGCTCTGAAAGTACACTATCTATCAAAAAGTAATTTGGCACCAGTGAAGGTAGGTAATTCAGTACGTCAGTTGACTTGTTTTTCACGGCCTTTGGCGTAGGACCGCTGGTGTTTGTCCATGGTAGCATGAACACAGAGGCTTATTGTAACATTCTGGATAATGAATTGCTCTCAACATTGTGGCGTTTTTACGGAATAGACCCGTGTTACTTCCAGGATGACAATGCCAGGTGCCATGTTACAAGGGCTACTATGCAGTTGTACGCCGACAACAATGTTCGCCGATTGGACTGGTGCGCCCAGAGCCCCGACCTCAACCCTATAGAACATCTTTGGGACAAATTGGATCGCCGGGTGAGGACTCGTCAGGCGCGGCCAAAATCCATTGCTCAACTCATGGAATGGTTGCAAGAGGAATGGCGACGAATCCCCGTGGATGTCCTGCAAACACTCGTAGAGAGCATGCCAGACAGGGCGGCTGCTGTTATAGCCGCAAGATGTGGCCCTACGAGATTCTAACGGGGTTACAACACCGAGAAAACATTGTGGACAGGTGCCCAATTACTGTTTGGTAGATAGTGTACATGTTACAGAAAGAAGTTTTTTTTTTTTTGCGAATAGAATTGCCCGAGTATTTATGCTCCAAAACACTTAACATTTTCAAAGCTGGGGAAAATTATCTACTGGAATCAGCATTATCCATTCGAGCAGGGGTTGGCTGCTGCCAAAGTCAGAGCTCATTCTCTTGTTCGGCTAGCGCACACGAAGTTACGCCACTTGAGTGCCGAGTGTACACTTTTGGTTCAGTCTCGTCCAGGGCGTGATTGATGAGTGGAGGTCCAATGGCTAGAGACCTGGAAAATTCGTGACATCAATGACCTCCAGGCTAGACTCTACAGTCTTATGTACAAATATGCCGGTTTCAACTGCACATTGGTTGTCTGTTGTCACAGTGGAAGGCGACAATTGGACACCGTTTTCCAGGTGGTGTCAAACACTGTGTGGACCATTTTTTAAAGTTATATAAACGCACGTGTTAATTCTGGCTTGTCCCAAAATGAATCCGCGAATTTTTCAGGTCTCTACCAATGACATACTTGGAAATAACATATACTATAGTATCACCTAGCATGTCGTCAAACCACAACCCGAAATGATATGGTATCTATGCATTAAGCATGTTGCAGTAATCTTACAGACCGCTAAATAACTTGCTTTTGAACGGATATTGTTATTTCGCTTAAACTTATGTTCTTGGAACGAGCTGTTTCTAGATACGACACAGCCACGCTTAACTTCTAGCGTGAAATGTAATAAGTTTCTGGAACGGTAAACGATGTATTCATTGAAAAACTTGACAAAAGGTGCTAAATACAAAGCGAATTATGTGTCTTAACACAAATCATGAAAGCAGACACAATTGCAAAAACCTTACATCACGGACTCCAATTACGAGTTTTTAATAGTAGTTTCTCTTCATACTCATTTTTTGTAGCCTCTACTGTTTAATAAATAGGCCACGCTCGCAGAACGTGTCCCACAATAACTAGAGTTATTGCTTGAATTATTTCAATAATTCAACTAGCAGAGACATGTTTCATCAATTACTTAGAATGCAATAAATCTAATGGTGCGTTAGTTACTGTTCGCTGGTTCCGAAAAGTCAGTCATCCGTGCAGACTACACTTTCGTATTGTTTCTTTAGTTCACATAAACCGCACAATGTCGCGTTACTGTTGCTCGGATATTAAAATTACTGATTGTTCAGCTCAATTCTTCAAGAGCATAATGTGCTGTTTATTTTTTTTATTTTAATATTGGGCATGCAGATAAACTGTTTGTTAATTATTCATTTCTACCGCCGGTACAGGTTTTCATAAACTCCAGTTTTCATTTTCATAATAGAAACGTTAAATTGGAGTACAAGTTTTAAAACTTTTTTGTAGGGCAAATCGATTTTATTTTATTAATTAATTTTGCAATTTAAATAGTTAACATAAATATTAATTAATTTATATAACTTATAAATACATTTTGGTGTAGTTAAAGAGTAAAAAGTTATTTGAATTTATAAGTTGGTGTTCTTTGTAAACTGTCAGAAGAACACTCTAGATGAATATTCGCTTATAAAACGCCTAACACGCACAGGGAATCAACTACCGCAAACTCAGTTTGTCTGGGTAAACAACTTTCCAAAAACAGTCATGTTAAAAAGAAAATCAAACAATTTCATATGGGATATATAGAATTTCCGTCCGTGGACCAGGGCTATTATTCGTTCGTGAGAATTTCACATGGTATTCTTCTGTCATAAACAGAAGCGATTAATGAAATATTCCTCAACATATGCCTTGCTTCAAGAAAAGCTGTATTTGGGACATTAACTTTAAAGAAAAAATTTACTTATGGCGAAGTTGTGATCAAATTTGTAGTTTCCAGTAGGTTTTTATCATATTCGGAAAATTATCTTCGAGAAGTATGTTACCTCGACGTTTTCTATACTACAGTTTATAAATCATATAATTATTTTCAGCGGTGATTCATGAAGGACACGCACGAAATGGAACACAGAATAGGCAAGCGTACATAATAGAAATGGCTTGGCGGTTGCTTTGATATGAGCGTACTCGCCCGTTAATTCGGTGCGCGCGGAAAAGGGAGGGCCCTTGTATCTGACTGGCTACTGCGTGATATGAAAATTGTTTTCTATTGGATGCGCTGCCAGTTAGCAAGTAAGTTACCAGGCGCTGATAGGCGAATTATGTTCTTGTAAGTTCCTGCACTCTGAATTCCAATCAGTGGGAACCATTAATTCGCAGTGAAATTCATCCACTCTAATCAGTGAAAATGGTTCCACTTAGAATCAGTGGAAGACCACTGATTGTTTCGGTAAAAAAATTTCACTTGTTGAATAAGTGACGTGTCACCATTTCATTGATCGAACAAGTGATGGCCGACATCAGTGGCGAATAAAATATTGCTTTTATTGAATTTATGCAAATAATCACGTGGAATAAACGTATTTACGATAGTTGACCGTAATTTAAAAAAGTAAAATAAGTTCCGGAGGTAGCTGTGATTTAACTTGCGCAACTTGTGACTCTCGACCGTTGCCTTACTATATGAGCTACCACGCCAAGCAGGCATTTCCGGAGAAAAATACGTTTCTTATAGTTCTGCTGTGAAATCGTGTAGTTTAAAGTTGTATGCTCGTGCTTATCGTGTTTAGTTTTATTGGAATGGCGTTTTGAAAGACGAAACGCATTTTAGAAACTATTTATTATCAGTTTTATTCGTTTATTCGTTGTTATATCACTTGATACGCGTTTTTAACGGCCAATTTTAAACGATGTTCTACTGCCATTTTTACACGCAGTTCCACTGATACATCATTCGAAAATAATTAGAGACGTAGCAAGTTGCTCAGATATGTCACTGGTCCATCAGTCAAAAAATAAACCACTGAGAAAACAGTGGGAAAAATGACTGACGAATCAGTGCGAATTGTCACTGAATCAATCAGTGATATAAATATTGCAATTTTTTCGCTGGTCCATCAGTTAAATTCACTGAAGTGTTTGTTGTATCAGTCTGATACGTTTGACTTATTGAAACAGTGAAATTTTCATTGATTCAGATCTAGTGCGTGGACAGTGACGTTATCTCGCTAGCGTGTGCTGCTGGGGTTCGTAGAATAATCGGCTTTTTAACATTTGTGTTTTAAGTACTTTATGGCCACGTCATTCCACTTATATGTTATTACTAGGGGCACCCGAATTTCGTGAAAAGATTTTACGAATATTTGTACGTCAGCTTGGATCCACTTTTTTGATTGGGTGATCTAGATGTTACGCGTATTAAGTGTCTGGCAACGAATCAGAGACGTACAGTATCGGAGTAACTTAATTCTGATTGGCCAGTTAACTAAGAAAATGTCTTATCACAGACACACGCCGTCAATAAGTAAAAGGAAACTGCTGGTACGCTCATAGTGTATTGAAATCCAGCATGTGCAGAAATCTATTCGCGAAATTCGGGTGCCCTCTAGTAATTACCTATGCCGTGGCCTTTTCAAACTATTCATTTGATAATAAAGTGTTACTACTAAAAATAATGTTTGCTCTATTAGTGTACACAGGCGAAGCAAATTTATATTGTCTCCTGTAGAGTAAATAACAACTATTAAATGATTCAAAGATCTATCTCCTGTACTACACCATTGCTGGGTGGGCGAAGACAGGAGAAATTCCGTGAGTTCGAAGACTTGTTGGTTACACTCTGTAACGATGTACATACTCTAACCTCATTTTTATGTTCATTGAAGGTAGGCTCTGTGAGAGGCCAATTTTACGCCAGAAAAATTACAAGGCAGTTCAGGTTTTCTTCCTTGCATGTTTTCAATTTTCTAGAAAAGTTCGTCAAGGGAAACAATCTTATCCTGATCTCCAGGCACAAATTTGTGAGTTAATTCATCATGAAAAATGGCGCAGAAAAGATAATACGTAGAGACCTGAAAAAATTCGCGAGTCCAATGACCTACAATCTAGACTCTACAGTCTTACGCACAAATATTCCGACATCAACTGCACATTGGTTGTCTGCTGTCACAGTGGAAGGCGACAATTGGACACCGTTCTCCAGGAGGTGTCAAACACCGTGTGTGGACCAATGGCTAAAGTTATATAAACGCGTGTGTTTTGATTTCTAAGTTGTCCCAAAATAATCCGCGAATTCTTCACGTCTCTAATAATACGACCTATGAAATAATGCGATTGCTAAGGTAGAGACGCGCCATTGAAATTTGGCAACGAAATGTAGTTATCGGCAAAATTTTACGTAAGATGAAATTACGAATTTGGGAATTGTGTTAGCCTGATGTGTGACATTTGCCTTCTTATAACATTTGGCGGTTATTGACATTGCGCGTCATTAAGAAAGTAGTGGGCGCCATCTTAATCAACCAACGGTTTGTTACCCATGTGTGTTTATCGAATGTTCCCACATAACATTGTTTGTGTGCATTAAAGGAATACAAAACATTTCTTTGGTGCAATACTGTCAGTCGAATTTTGTTTTTTCATCATACATTAGTTTCCGATACTTTGCAAGTAATTACTTTGAATTCCCAACTTTCAACGGTGTATATATTTTTTTATAATAATCGTGTTTAGGCAATGTTCGTATTATGTTATCTATCCCATATCCCATAGCTAAAGACCTGAAAAATTAGCGAGTTCAACGACCTGCAGGCTAGACTCTATAGTTTTATGTACACATATGCCGATATCAACTGCACATTGGTTGTCTGCTGTCACAATTGGACACCGTTCTCCAGGACGTGTTAAACAACGTGTGAACCAATTGCTTAAGTTGAATAAACACACTTATTTTGAATTTTAGCTTGTCCCAAAGTGAATCCGTGAATTATTCAGATCTCTATCCATAACGAATCATCTCACAATGTTTTTACCTTGAGCTCAGTATAATCGTGAATTTTATAGATTGTGATACAAGAGAGAAAGTAACCTAAATGTACACGAGTTCTAAATATACCTTCCCTTCAAATTACATCTCGAAATGGTCCACGGGGCCGTGGTAGTGTAACAGTCAGACTATTCGCCTCCCTCCTAGTGAACAGGGATCGATTCCCAGCGGGGGGCACTATCTGCTCTTCTCACGTGGGAATCGTGCCCAACGACACCGCTGGTCGGCGCGTTTTCTCGGGTGTCTCCCGTTTCTCTCGCCTTTGGATTCTGGCGCTGCTCCATACTCACACAAGTACACCCTCATCGACTCTCAAGACATCGATGTTAATAGTACTCGAAATTTTCCATTCCTTGTTCATAGTTAATTTTATATCCGATATGTTAACTCTTTTGGTCTCAGTGTTTTATATCTGTGTCGTGGCGCATGAAGTGACAACTGTACGCAGCAGAATATATCGTCTAATGAAAGATGTTCCTCATGTTTACGAGGTAATACTCTGTGTTGTTGATATAACTTTTAGTAGTCTCTTAAAGAGCTGCTGCAAGTAACGGAAAGCACAAATCAATTTAACTGGTTTCAATATTATGGCATAGCGTTGTATAGAACTAGTACTGTCTCGAAAGGAAAAAATGTTCGCACTAACCCCTTAAAAGATATAATTATTTGTTACTTAAATGGTTAAAATAATTATTTTTTAACTGCCAGTACTACCTATTACCATAGATATTTTTATTAGTTCTAAGAATAAAGTAATGGATATTCACCCACAAGTGTAGCATATACATACGCTAATTTCTATTAAAGGGCGGCACGCTGAAAATATTTAGTAGCGAAAGAGATAACACTTTCAGGATTATGTCCGAGTTAATCTACAAGAAAAGCATAAGGGACAAATTTTATCATCTTCTTAATGATAAAATTTGATCAAAGATAGTTCCGTTCATACAGCTTTTTATCGTAGTTTTACAAGAACATTGGAATTATCAATAATAAGTTTCGCAAAGAAAATACTTTTGTGAGTTTCATCAGATGAATATGCTATTTCGTTAATCTTGTTAAGTATGAAAAATTCTCTCAAAATGGGACGCATGATAGCAGCGTAATTTTTTCAAGAATACAAGCACCGAATTATATGCTGCCTGGTATGGTTTACAGTACAACATGATACTCACAAGGGCAACAGCCAATTGGCAAATAGCTCAGACTGGAATATTCAGAAAACAGTTGCACCCATCCTGAATGATCTAACTCGCAAACTGTTCCTGTATCCTCAGAAGAGTTCATAATTTTTTAGTCGTACTGCACCAATACTGTCACGTGTCTGAAATAATATAAAATAATAATAATTTTGTCGTTAGTGTTATTGGCAGCATATTGGGCACTGTATTCGTCTGTGAGTAGCATAGCCCGGTACTGTACTTTGCGAGGCTCAATGCTCAAATGACTTTTCCTTTGGGTAAATTATTTGTAAACCATTGAAGTGTTATATGTTATGAGTGATTCATATTATATTTGTACACAAAGCCTATATCTAGGGCCACCTGTTTTTCGCGAAAAGATTTACTCGAAAGCTAGACTCCAATATCCTATGGCATACTTGAAGTTTTCCTTTCGTTGTTGGCCACGTGTCTTTGTCGGGAGAGAGTTCCTTACCTGACTGGGCCAATCAGAATTAGGTTACTTCGTCACTGAATGTCCGTTATTCGCGGGCAGACACCGGCAGTGCGTGACAGTCAAATTCATCCAATCACGAAAGTGTATATGAGCTCTTGTGCCTTGGAGTACAAGTAGTAATGAAATCTTTTCGCGAGAAACAGGTGGTCCTACCTAAATCATATTTGTTGTCATAAAGAAATGTGCGCTCTTTAGACTAAAGTGCAGCACAGATATAAAATGTCTTATTTACAGCACTGAAAACCATACATTAATGTGAGATCGAAAGGGCTGAAAACACTTTCAATACAACGTCTCATACATATGGCATTACGACTGAAAGTTTTTAAATGGTAATGAGTAGAACCATCTGTTTTTCGCGAAAAGATTTACGCGGAGGCTAGACTTCACTATCATACGCATATACTTGCAGCTTTCATTTGGTTTATTAATCACTTCTCTTTGTATAAATAAAGTCTGTTGAAGGCTGTTCACGGTAAAGTGAGCACTTTTAAAATCAACCGTTCAAAAAAGTCACTGCTCCTACCTGCATATGTTTCAACGCTCGCACTGAGTGACATACGTACAGTAATGTAGGTAACGATGGATGGGAAAGTAGATCGACGACTTAACTTTCAATTAAAGGTGTTAGGAAACCTTTTGTGATAACTTGAATTATTTTTCCCCCTTTGTGTCTTTTTAACGCACGTAAGTGTAAAATATTAGTAGATTAGTAAAATATTTACTTCTCTAATAATTTCCAATTTTACTTGACAGACGCATTAATAAGGCGATGAGGCCCTTAGCAGTATTAATTTTTCATAAGATGGAGGAATACATAATGTGTATACAAATAGATCTTATGCAGGGCTTTTAAAAATACTCGTTTACCGTGAACAACCTATACACGAGTGAACCAATCAGAATTAATTTTCTCCGATACTGACCATCCGTGATTGGTGTTCAGACGGATGAGACGCGTAACAATTCGAATGATCCAGTGACGAAAGAGGATATGAGCTATTCCTGGAATCTTTTCGCGGGAAAGCCGGTGGCCCTAGTAATAAGTTGAGCAAGGCATCGAACCTGTGTGGAGGGAAGTGTGCTGGCGAGGTGCGTGAGAAATGACTGCTTTGGTCTGTGGTGTGTTTGTGTGCCCGCAGTCGCCGTCGTTCAAGTTCTCCCGCAAGGCGTCATCGTCGTACTCGCTGAAGCTGGAGCCGCCCAACAAGCAGAAGCTGAAGGCGAAGAGGAAGCCGCTGTCGACCCCAGCGTCGCCCAGCCGCTCGCGCGAGCCCCAGTGCACCTGCATGACCGCCGAGCAGTACGCCCGGCTTCGAGCCCAGGACCCGCGATACAGAGGTAACCACCGCCTTCGAGCGCACCCTTTTTCACTCCTCGCCATCACCTCACTTCTTGCCCAACACTTCTCTTAGTCTGCGTTTACCGTGGAGCGGCGAGCGGATAGGCGAGCGGCGCGGCGAGCAAAGAGGTGAAGCATGACCGAATCAAACCAATTATACACCTCCTTCCTCGACGCCGGCGAGGAAGCAGGTGCATAATTGGTCTGGTTCCGTCACGCTTAACCTCTTTGTTCTCGCCGGCGGTGAGGAAGGAGGTGTATAATTGGTTTGATTCCGCCATGCTTCACCTCTTTGCTCACCGCGCCGTTCTCCTCTCTGCACGCCGCTCCACTATAAACGCACCCGTGGACGTCACACGATCAGGTTAGAACCTGAGCGCAAGCCACCTTCAGTAGCCAGGCGCCCGGACAGCCGCACAAAGAGAAAACAAGAATAGCTGAAGAAGGAAACCAGCATAATTATAGCCTACATCTTATAAACGCGTTGCGGCTCTGGTAATTTTAAACAATTTAATGCTGAATAATGTTTTCCTTTGAAAATAAAAACCATTCTACAGATTTCGATTGAAAGGAATAAATTCACGCCTCCCGCCAGGGCGAACCAGGTTAGATTCCCGGATTTTCGCATGCGGGAATCGTGCTGGTTGATGGCGCTCGTCGGCGTGTTTTCTCGCGGATCTCCCGTTTCTCATGAATTTTCATTCCGCCGCTGCTCCGTACTCACCTTGCTTCACCCTCATAGGCTCTCGAGACCCCGATGTAAGGAGTCGCCCAGACCTCTCTACCTAACCCTATTCTTATTCTCATCTACGTGCTATACACGATCTGCAGATGACCAATAATATGCGTCTCGTCCGTAGTGCCAAGAAGTTTACAAAACAACCGAATTTCAGCCCTTAAGGCCAGACTTCACCTTGCATGGGTGTATAGGGAATTAAATGCTATATTCAGACAAAGCTCACTCAGTAATTCTTTTAAATATTATTTTCAACTGAAGATTTTTTTTGCTAGAGACTGAACGCTTCTAGATTTGTAAATCGTCCAAATTATATTTTTAAAAATTTTAATGCACTTTTTATTATTTATGAAATGAAGCCAATTTATAATTAATTAAAAACTACATTTAAAATAAAAAAGCTAATATTTGGGCTATTTAGAAATATAGATACATTAAATATATATTACAAAATATTTAGTTGAAAATACTACAACTAAAAATGACTGAGAGATGTTTGTCCGAATTCAGCATTTAATTCCCTATACTCCCATGCATGGTGAAGTCTGGCCTTAAAACTCTGAGTACTACACTCGAGGGTAGCACTAGCAACACAACTTTGAAAAATTCTTTGTACTTGAAAACCTTGAAAACCAAACTCACGCGGATATAGAGTCAACGTTCGTCTAGTGTTCGGCAGTATACTACAAGAACACTACAACCCACCACAAAAAATAATTAATTTTAATAACCATACAGTATGACGTGATTTGCTGTAAGGTAATGAATACAATAAAACACATTTTATTGGGCAAAATCAACCATACACCTCAGTTGTTTGATGAGCGGCCAATAATGAACATTGTAGAATACAGTAAGACCGTCCGGTGTTAATTAGACCAGTGGGGTTGTTGTGAGTGGGAATGCTAGGTCCTTCAAACAAGTTTCCTACAAAGGTGGACTTTAGTTACTCATCCATAACTTGTGAATGCTGGTAAAGGCTGTTCACGATGAAGTAAGCACTTTTGAAATCAACCTCAGAAAAAAAGCCACTGTCCCTACCTGCGTATATTTTAACTGGTGCTCTGAGTGACGTGTGCCCAATAAAGTTGGTAGCGATGGATGGAAAGTAGTTCCGTATCTTAACGTTGAATAAAAATTGTTGGGTAACCTTTCGTTATAACTTAAATTATTCCTTTCTTTCTCTTTCTGTTTATTTTAATGCATCGAAGAGTGAAAATGATCAGATTTGTATAATATTTAATTGTCTAATAATTTTAGAGATTCACTTGACAGTCGCATAAATAAAATGATGCGGCCCATGGAAATGTTAATTTTACATAAGGTGAAATAATACACAACGTGCATCTAAGTAGGTCATAAGCAGGGCTTTCAAAAGTATTCAATTTACCGTGAATAACCTATAAACATGTGCAGTCCACAATGTGTCAAGTGTAAGTAAAAGGTAGAGGCTGGACCTATGTGCGTCTCAGAGTTAAGCCCCATTCGCCTAAAGCAGAAAGAATTCATGCAAGGAGACATACATCGACACAGAGGGATTGGGCTGCCATGACCATAATTGAAGCTATGACTTCTTCCCTGTGTTTACCGATAACTTAATGTAAACTAAGACAGGAGTGTGAAAACGTACATAGACACAGTAAATACCCTCTAGACAAGAAGTATGTTGAAACTTACTACGCGCATTAAAATAAAAAGCTACATGATTAGTATTGGTAGGAATCGTGATCTTTATGAGTGAATGGGAAAAATATTAGAAAAAAGGGGCGCGGTACCACATAATTTTACTTTTGCTTAAATGACTCACGCCTCCATTTTGCTCTTGATATAACTTCTACCGCTACATGACGTTACACAAATCATCCTGCGCGGAAATATTTTCGGTAAATACAGGCAGTCTTCCCTCTGATAAAAATATATATGAACATATGAAGTTAAGTAGTTTAGCTTGTCTCCAAATGGCGACACAAATGTTACAGGCCTCTAGTTACACAAGGGCACTGAGCAACCAGTAGCATGCAAGAGATAAAGATCTCATTCTCCAGTAGCACGACCTCATACATACCAGTAGCTTTTTTTTTTTTTTCTGTCAGTCACACCCCGCCCAGCAAGCACGTACAAGCGGACAACCAGAAATGTTTAAAGGGTACAGTTGACTTCAAATACTACTTCGCTTGTAACATTCCCACTACTCACGGCCCGGTGGTAAAAACACATTACACTGCGCGCAATGAAGCACTTGACCTGTTCGGTCCCGATTAGATTCACCACCTCTCAGGTTTGGCTGTTATGGAATATTTTGGCGTGCGCTGTATTTGTGGCAAGCGTGCTTCTCGCAGCCGTCGAACAGTTTGCCCGACTCAGAGACACTGTAGACATTTGTGCTCGTAAAGAACGGGAGCGTTATTTTTTGTCTGGCGCTGTGAATTGCGAGGTTAAACAAGTTCAGCGCTCTATACTGCGGGCAGCTGATTGCAAACAGAGCTGTAGTTCTATAGTCCGTTCGTGATTACGTCCAACATTTCTCAGGCCCTGCTAAAGTTATACATCCAGGATATTCCTCCGCCTCAAGCAAACAAAGCTTAACCGAGTCTAGGCTTTTACACCAAGGGGATAACGAGCCGCATTCGCGCGCACTCATATGATTAAATTGCAATGTTACAACAAATACGATAATTTTACGTTAAAAAGATTAAAACGCTAGTGATACACGAGATATTTATATAACAACCAACCACGTCACACATATTGTGATTTTCCAAAAGTTTGACCCAGAAAGTGTAACGAAACCGCGGATACACTATAGCTTATATAGTTGAACGCAAATACTGAAGCTCATTTGTTGTGTTAAGAAAACAATATCTCTGTCGTATTAAGCACAGTAAATGTCAAAGACTTATAATTTGCAACTTCTGAACACATTCATTAAAGTGGGTGTGTGAGGATTTACAGTTCATAAAACGAGAGGTGTGTAAACTTCCGTAAATAAGATCACTCAAGGATGAAGTAAAGCAACTGCCTATGGAGCACTTCACCTGACTGTACAATGAGAAGAACTCAAAAAAAGTAATACAGCCATCATAAAAATTGTCAGAAAAATGCGATTTATGCTGCATATGAAAGAAGAATTCATATACTTTGCACCATTATAAAATATTTTACTAAAATATACTTTTTAAATGAAAAAAATTAATCGATCGAAAGAATCCGAATTTTTAAACAAATTTAATCGTATTTCCGTTTTGGATGCTCTGGAAAGCAGAATTTATAAAAAAAATCTTCAAGAAAGACGTTCATAATATTTGCTGTTATCATGAGTAATGAATAACTTTACTTAAGTCAGTTTCAGTCATACATGTTTGTAACATATGAACGCACATAAAATCTGTTATAAAAATTACTTCCTACATTATTATTACAATTTTCTTACATGCAAGCATAGTAAACATTATGACAATATTCCTTAACGAATATTTTCTTGCAAATTCTGCTTTCTGAAGTATCCAGAATGGAAATATGTTTAAATATTGTTAAAAATAGAGACTATATTAATCGATTATTTTATCAATTTATAAAGTATATTTTAGAAAAATACTTTATAATGTTGCAAAATATCTACATTCTTCTTTCATATACAGCATAAATCGTACTTTTCTGACAATTTTTATGGTATCTTTACTCATTTTTATGAGTTCTTCACATTGTGCAGTCAGGTGCAGTGCTCCATAGGCAGTTGCTTTACTTCAACCTCAAACGGAAGAAGATAAAAAAAAACCTGTGAACTTTTGCCTTGCTGTGTTCAGCACTGGCTATACGTATCCTTCATGCGTATCATGTCCTCGATCTCTGCCAAAATACGCGGAGAAATCAACGCTTCCAAACAAGCTAGACGTGAAACGTTTACGTCTGCCTGTGAAGAGCTTAACATTTTGTTTTTGGTCATACTTTGCTTTCGACAGAATTTTCCTCACTCAACATGCTACGTACATCAACAAATGTTTGTTACAAGCGCCTCGCGTTTCGCCTCCTGCACGTAAAATCTGAAAGGCCTATTTTCACCACACACACCTTTCTGATAATATTAAAAGATATAATTGAGTAGGTTGAAACCAATTAAATAGCCTCGGATGGTTGTCCGTACGTCATACTGTAATAGTGTAAAAATATTGTCTATTTCCAGCTCTGTAGAAAAACTGGTTCTTCTGGTCTCTATTTTTTTCCACTCAGGACCGCCCTCCACGGAATAACAAACACGTTCACTGTAGGTACTTAAAAACATCGCCGACAGCCAATATTACGTTCAGTTTACCGTCTTCCAATCAAACGCCTTAATACGCGAAATATGATACACTATCAATACAGATCCTATCATTTCGCACTATCATTCACGACCAGGCTGGCATCAAAATACTACATTTAATCGAGTGTATATTCTAGTCTTGCTGAGATATTTCGTTCACCTGTTTGACTCGTCCAGACGGAATTAAACTAGCCGAAACCGAGGTCATGTGCTTCGTTTAGATTTATCCAAAACGCTTTTCACGAGTACAAGATGCAATTCTTTTTCAAATGAAATATTCCACGACTAGCTGTGTTCCAAATCACACTAGCTCAGATCCACTCTCGCGATTGGATGGCTTTAATTGTGCTCGCCTAGTTGTCTGCGCATGAATCACGTACATGTGGATGGGCCGCAGTGGCTGAGCTACAGTGGCTGAGCAGTTAGCCTGATCGCCCTCCACCGAGGCGATCCGGGTTCAATCCCCGGCCGGGTCACTCCGAAATGTCGCATGCGAGAATCGTACTGGATGATGCTGTTGGTCGCCGGATTTTCTGGGGGATCTCACGCCTCCCCCGCCCTCTTATTCCGGTGCTGCTCCATTCTCACCACAACCACCCTCATCGGCTCTCAAGACCTCGATGTTATGAGCCGTCAAAATTTCTTCTACACGTAGATGTGGTGTCGGAGTGACTTGTGTTGGATCAGCCCAGTCGCGTAAGAAAATGTATCTCATAAATACACGCAGTAGATATGCACACAGATGATTAAAGTCTAGCCTACGTGTAAATATTTTAGTGAGAAAAAAAACTGATGAATGAAAACCCGATTACGGATGTGAAGATAAACTATACTTATATTATGTCTAGAGTGTTACCACATTAAAACGCAAAGTAAAAGTGTATTTCACTATCCCTAGAGACTCGGAAATCTCAAGATTTCAAGTGGGGCTAGTATATACTTTAAACACTTGTATATTGTTGCATTCGTTATTGGGCTACTCGTTTACTGAAATGCCCTGTAAGACTGTGAAACTTTAGTATAGGTGGGGATATAGACTAGGCGAATAACGCACAACCTAATAGCCTAGCAGTCAAATGAGGACGCGAGATTTTTGGGTTCCTCTTAATACACAAAATATTTATTTTAATTTTAATAATTGTTATTTCGTGGTGCAGGGATCTTGTAAGATACTCATAAAAAATAGGAAACCGTGTTAAAAATGCGTGTAAATTTGGTTTTTTAAGGTCAGCGAATTTTTCATATTCGAACTCTGCTAGCTACAGCCGAACATAATGATTGCATTTTTAAACACTTCAGTAACGATGGAATTTTACCAAGTACTTCTTTATAACAAGGCTAAATTTTCCCAGAAACACGGTGTGGTAGTTTCATTAATTTAAGTCCTAGTGCAGAAACGGGGGATAAACTATAACAGAACTAACCAATTTACGGAAAAAAGAATAAGTTATCCTTCATTCTATTTCGGCCGTGGACCAATATTTACATTTCATCAATGTAGAGGGAAAAAAAAGGTATTTTCTTTATCTTCGAAGTAATTGTGATAGTTCTATCAGAGAACGGCGCGTTCCCACACTACAGAGTCGAAGCAAAGAGTATGTAATCACACAGATACGAAATAGCGTGGCGTGACTTTAGGAGAAAAGTTAACTATTCTTTGATTAGCTGCGCGAATTTCTGGGAATGGCCCTTGCGTCTGATTGACTACCACGTACTACGAAAGGTTACATATCAGTTGAACTGCCGGCTGGCGAGTATATAACGGAGTACTGCTTGGAGAACGGTGCCCGAACATTTTGCTGACAAGTGACGCCATTATGATAGCGTGTGCGGTTGAATTTCGCAAAACCAGCGGGTTTGTTACATCTGTATTCTCAAGTCCTTCTTCCTGACAGAGGTACTATTCGTCAAATAAGCTGCGGATTTACTACTGACATCGTGTTACTTACCGCTCACACTGTCATTTTGCTAGCGTGTGCTGTTGAATTTCGCAAAACAAGCGGATTTGTTACATCTGTATTCTTAAGTCCTTCTTCCTGACAGAGGTACTATCCGTCAAATAAGGCGCGGATTTATTACTGACATCGTGCTACTTACCGCTCACACTGTCATTTTGCTAGCGTGTGCGGTTGAATTTCGCAAAACAAGCGGGTTTGTTACATCTGTATTCTTAAGTCCTTCTTCCTGACAGAGGTACTATTCGTCAAATAAGGAGCGGATTTATTACTGACATCGTGTTACTTACCGCTCACACTGTCATTTTGCTAGCGTGTGCGGTTGAATTTCGCAAAACAAGCGGGTTTGTTACATCTGTATTCTCAAGTCCTTCTTCCTGACAGAGGTACTATTCGTCAAATAAGGCGCGGATTTATTACTGACATCGTGTTACTTACCGCTCACACTGTCATTTTGTTAACCTACGAAAAGACATCATACACCAGATGAGGACAGACTGTTCACGATAAAATGAGCACTTTTGAAATCAACCTTAGAGAAAAGTCACTACCACTACATGCATATATTTTAACGGGCGAACTGAGTGAGATACGCCCAGTAAAGTTCGTAACGATGAATGGAAACTAGTTCCATATCTTAACGTCAAATAAAAATTATGAGGTAACCACTTATGACAACTTAAATAATTTCTTCCACATTCAGTTTTTTTAAATCCATCGAAGTGTAAAAATGAGCAGATTTCCAAAACATTTTATTTTGTAATAACTTCATAGTTACACTTGACCTACGTATGGATAAAGTGATGAGGCCCTCGGCAATGTTAATTTTACATAAGGCGGAATAATACACAATGTGCATACAAGTAGATCTAAAGCAGGGCTTTCAAAAGTACTCATTGTGCAGTATATATTCCCTGCTGACCGGCCTGCCGTCTGGTGAGTTAGGCTCCAGGGGCTGATTAGTGCACGAAGAATCGCCATATTGTCGGCCAGTGAGGTCGTTTTGCTTGTCTGTGCGGCTGTAGTTCGCGGAACAGTTCGGCTGTTCCTCTTATGCAGTTTTGAGTATTCTGTGACGTAGATGATGGAGGGTGATTTGTCTTCTTTCACACACGTCTCCAACTTCGACTCCGAATTTTTCAATATCACGTGTTCTACCAAGCTCTTGGAAGTGTGTGTGTGTGTGTGTATATATATATATATATATATATATATATATATATATATATATATATATATATATATATATATATATATATATATAAACACACACACATTTCGTTTATACAATAGATTTGATACTATAATTTAACAAAACACGTTTTTCTAAATGTTTTGGACAAACTTCAGCAGCCAATTCCTTAAGACAATGTTTATGTACAACTTACCTTAAAGTGATTATGAAGGGAGATATGCACCCCCAAGATTTGAGTTTTAAAATGCGTTTAGTTTGAAACATCAGATACCACTTTTGTTTATGCAACAAATCGACGAATAGTCTTTTATATAAAGGAAATCTTTCGCCTCTATAAACGTGGCCGGTAATATCATCCCCCGTTCTTTTGGAAATTGCGTTTGGCTCCCTATGTTTGCATCAAACGTTGTAACACTACGTTATAAGCAATTCTGAAAGACAACCTGTGAATCAGTATGTCTAAATTTGCAAAAAATGTCGTCTTGTCGGAAGACTCGCAGGTGAACCGTTTGTGAGACATTTCGTGTGACATTCAAAATTAATCGTGTGTTGCATACCAGGTAGGCAAACTACACTACAGAGTAAGGAAATTTAAATGAGGAGTTTTCAATGACGCACAGCTTCCATAATGATCACTTGACCAGAAAAATGGTACGTATTATTTAGTGTTATATTTTTGTCAGGATTATATTGTAGAAGTTTGCCCCCATGTTTTAGAAACACGCTATATATTTAACGCTAATTCAAAATTATGGGATCGTATCATATTGCCTAAAGTCGTTTTGTCTGAAAACGTTTTTTTTTTTTTCACATTAATTTTACTTAAAAGTCATTTTGCCTAAAGTTGTTTTGCCTACAGTAATTTTGCCTCAAAATCATTCTGCCTAAAGCAGTTTCGACTGAAGTTGCTTTGCCTAAAATTCGTTTCGCCTAAAGCCATTTTGCCTAAAATAGTTTTGCCTAAAATTCTAGCCATTCGGTTAGATGTCCAGAAAATAGTCTTCCCTGAAGTCATTTAGCCTAAAATATTTTCGCCTAAAAGCCCAACAGACATTCATAAAGGAAAAGGTACAGAATTTAAAATGAAAAATATTTTGTAGCATATGCTGACCCTAATAGAATATTTCGTAACTATTCTCGAGACTTTGTAATTAGTGCTATATTGTACCGTAAGAGTGCATGACGTGTTCAGTATTGCTTGCAACTTGCAACGAGGAAGCGTAATTCATTTTCTAAGAAACATGTGGCGTATACGTTTGAATTATTGAACTTTTGTGCCAGAATTGGAAGATATATATTATTACCGTTTACCATATGATGCGTACGTTTGTACTATTGTGTTGTTAACTGAATGTGTTATTAAAGTTTTATTTCGGTTTCCAAGGTTTTGACTTCTTCTTAAGAAATTGTGCTGTTGTCAACAGAAAAAGCTACTTACTGACAAGGTATTAGCACTTCGGGAACTCCTTTGATGAAACGAATATTCAACAATCCATATTTATCTTCAATGCTTGCAAGAGATATATCAATGCCGTAGCAATCGAGTTAAATATGAAGATGTTCTTAAAATACGAAATTATTATATATGTAGTTAAACATTAAAAAATTATTTTAAATACTTTAATATTATGAAGCACCGAGTATACTGGTTTTCAGTTTACAGAACAGTTGTTAATAGTATAAACTGTCGTCAAAGGGAGAATAAGATCTACACTCCAGGAGCAGATCATATATTAACATCAACCTGATAGTAAAGAACCTAAAATTACTTATTAATAGACGCCTGAAGAATTTGCGTATTCATTTTTGGACAAGCAAGAATTTAAAACACGTGCGGTTAGATAACTTAAGCCATTGGTCCACAAGGTGTTTGGCACCTCCTAGAGAACGGTGTCCAATTTTTGCCTTCGACTGTGACAGCAGACAACCAATTTGAAGTTGATATAGGCATTTTGTACATAAGACTGTTGGGTCTTGCCTGCAGGTCATTGAACTCGCGAATTATTTAGTTCTCTAACAATTGGACACCGTTCTCCAGTGGGTGTCAAACACCTCGTGGACCAATGGCTAAAGCTATATGAACCCACGTGTTTTGAATTCTAGCTTGTCCCTAAATGAATCAGCGAATTCTTCAGGTCTCTACATACAGAAAGAGGTAGGAAAATTTTGCGAGTTCAATGACCTGTAGGTAGGAACCTACGAAATTTGCGTTATTATTTAACGTCAGGCTAAACTTCACAGTACTGTACGTAAAGGAGACAGCGTCGTTCTTCCATTGGCACCTGCATAGATGTGAAGTCACTCCCTTTTTGCCTGAACTCCACGTGATTGGGGCACACAATTGTGAAGTTTTTATTCATTGGCGCAGAGTTGCCCAGAGCGTGTCACGTAAAGTACGGTCCAATGAAAAACGTATAGAAATGATACACGACTATCAAGTTTTAACGTGTCCCCAAATAATAACGCGAATTTTTCAGGTCCCTACTTAAAGACTATACTCCACAGTCCAGTGTACACTCGAGCCTCAGATCTTTGTTCATTGGTTGCGGCTCCAGAGAGTATCCAGTGGTACCCAAAAGCTGGTAATACGGTATTCGATACGTGTTTACTAGCAAGTCTGATGTTGGCTCAGAGTCGTCTAGGGCATTTCTAATAATTTGTGATCCAGTTACAAAGGTAACTTCACTGTATATGTGTTTTTAAACCTATTTTGTCGTGAAATGAATTTGCAAAATTTTCCTATCCCTACCTATAGGCTGAATTGTCGATTGGCAAGGAAGTTAGCAGCCGCTAATTTCTGAATGGGTTTGCGCCATTTTTCTAGCCAGTGCGATTATTTGGCTTATGTGTATGGCGGGAGTTCGCGATTTAAGCGTCGTTTTCAGTTCGGTAATTTTAAAAATTCTCTTCTTAGGGCCAATCGTTTTTTTTTTTCTCGCGACGCTGTATAGGAGCACTTGGAAGCTATTCTTCAACACCTTAATTTTCGTGCAAGCTTACATCTTGCTCTTGCGTACTAGCTACTTACCTCTGTGGAAAGGTAATTTCTTACTTGACTGGGCCAATCAGAACTAAGTTTCTTAGACAACGAGCGTTTCTGATTCGCGAGGAGCCACCTAATATACCCAATAGTAATGCTCGTACAGTCAGGTAAGTGGTTCTGAAATAAGGTTTTATGGAGTGCAAATAGACGTGTAATGTGTTCGCGATAGACAGTTTCTCGTTATAATTAGGGAACCGGAAATTTCGCGGATTACTAAGAGAACATTTAAATTTGCATTTACATGTACATATGTGTTTCTGCTTCCATTCGACCGTAGTTTGTCAGACACAGCCCGAACGACTCTCGGCTAATAACTAGCGACCTTATGAATACGCGGATTCATTTTGGGAGATGAGAGGTGGAATGAGGTGAGAATGAAGCAGCGCCGGAATCCAAATACGGGGGTTAAGGGAGATCCACGAGAAAACCCGCCGACCAGCGGCATCGTCCAGCACGATTCCCACTTGCGAGAATTCGGGAGTTATTCGGCCGGGGATTGAACAGGGTTCGCTTTGGTGGGAGGGGAGTGGTCTACCCGCTCAGCCACCATGGCCCCTAGACGGATGAGGATGGAATGAGACGGAGAGGAGTACAGAAGAGAAAAAAATTTATTAGAGAACCAATTTAGATTGATGCGGGCGGAGGGAAGTTCAAACACGCCTACGGAGGAAACGAGGAAAGCGAACACTCGTGTTAACTCTCAGCGGGAATGGTGTTGGCGGGGTTGGATAATTAAGGGTGTCGGAATACGACCCCTTGGAGGAGTGGTGTGGGAGGAAACGGGCGTTATCGGACAACGTGTAGGGGCCGCGGTGGTTGAGTGGTTAGACCGCTCGCCTCCCGCAGAGGCGAAACCGGGTTTCAATCCCCGGCCGGGTCACTCCCGGGTTTTCGCGAGTGGGAATCGTACCGGACGATGACGTTGGTCGGTTGGTTTTCTCGGGGATCTCCCGTTCCCCCTGCCCTTGAATTCCGGCACTGCTCTAATCTCACATCATTTTGCCTTCATCGGCTCTCAATACATCGTTTTTAAGAGCCTCTCAAATCTCTCAACTTGAACAAAGTGGCTCTCTCTGCACTGAGCGAGAATTTGTTCAGACACACTCGCCCTTACGTCCATCAAAAGCAAATAATTTAAATTACAGTTATCATACAGTTGCAGGAGTATTGAAAGACAATGAGACATTTAAGTTATAATTCAAAACCTCGTACGTTTGCATTGCCTATGCTATTGGTCCACCAGTTATTTGACGTCTCCTGGACACCTTTGAGACAATAATTAACACGCAATAAAATGCTGACGTTATTTTCCAATGAGAAAACTAGATACGTTGCGTATTATGATAATAGTGATAAATTTCATACTGTTGAGGCTTCATAAATTATAACTCGTAAAAATACGCCCTGCTAGTATTTTTAATATGAACTATAATAATGTGAGTACATCAAGAACCAACGGTTTTTAATGAAAAAAAATGGGAACTCGTAAGCTCTGCGTTTCACACAGTCCGTTGTTAATCAATTATACCAGGAAACGCCTGCGTCCAAAAGTATAAGGTTAAGAGAAATTTTTCCCGAATGCCTTTTAATAAGGGACAGGAAATTTTCACGTTTTGCACGATTTGCAAGCTCGACTCCACGCAACTATGTATTTTTGAGCCTCAGCTTTCTGTTGATTGGCAGCTGCCTCAGTGTGTCACCAGTTTTACCCCAGACCAGGTGGCACGTTATTCGGCGCTTGTTTTCTTGCAGATCTGTTATTGGCTTAGATTACATCTGGGCGTGTCTAACAAACTGTGATCCAATTGCAAACACAGCACAAAAGTACAAGTGTTTGAAGTCTAGCTTGTCCTAAAATGAATTCGCGTAATGTTTCAGTCCCTACTTATTAAGAATAATTAATCGCAGACACCGGTTTTGACACACACACAAACACACATATAACTAAAGACTATCCATGATAAAATGAGCACTTTTGAAAACAACCTTAGAAAAAAGTCACTGCCCCTGCCTGCCGGGCGCACTAAGTGTCATCCGCTCAGTAAAGTTTATAACGATGAATAGAAAGTAGTTCCATATATTAACGTCGATAAAAAGGTGTTAGGTAACCATTTGTAATAACTTAAGTTAATTCATTCGCTGTCTGTTTTTTTAAATCCATTGATGTATAAAAATGAGCAGATTTGTAAAATATTTACTATTCGAACAATTGCACAGTTTCACTTGACCGACTTATGAATAAAGTGATTAGGCCCATGGCAATGTTTATTTTGCATAAGGTGGAAGAATACACAGCGTGTATAAAAGAAGATCCTAAGCACTAAGCCTTGCTTTCAAAAGTGCTCATTTTACCGTGAACAGCCTTTATGTTTTTAAGGTATTTTGTGAGGCCTTTCGCCTCTTAAATATCTCGAGAGTACTCCAAGAAGAAAGGGTAATAGGTGATATATCTTTTGATTGGGCATTTTTCTACACTGTACATTCCAAACGAGTACCTGACTAGGACCTAGGGTGTGGTATATATGTACATATATCTTCCTTCTAACCGTCTTTATACACGCACTTGACAACAGAGCGTCTTTGTTGGGACAAGTATAGGTTATTAACCATTTTTATTGGGATTTGTTTACTTCTTCATCTCTGGCTGGTTAACTTGCTCCTTTTTACTGTCGCCATATACTCTCACATACATTTTGTCTTCACTGTAAGGCGTAAGATCACAGAGATGTTGTGTTCCAAAAATGTCCACAGTCGCACCACACATAATGATTTATTAAAAAGAACAATAATCCGTGACTCCATTATATTATTGTAGCGTCATTATGTAGGTATTAAATGAATGTACCATACATGTAAAATCAACTTTACTTTCTCGTGATGTACCTTTCACATCATATCGACGACTACATCATGTCAACATTCAGGTATTTAAGGGTGTACTTGCATCCTTGCATACTTTACTTATTATTGGTACGAAAGTTTATGAATATTGACAGGCAATATTGTTGACTTTGAAAACAATTATTTGCCATCTAATCACTTTGTATTTCGGCGAAGAATTACTCGAGGAATGCCGAAAGTTATAGGGTGAAATCCAGGTTTAAATAATATTTTAGATTCACTTGTCTAACATTTATTGCTATGGTAATTGCGTGTTTGTTTCAATTGCGAATTCTTGTTTTACGTTTATTAATGTAGGTTATGAACAGATAGGTCTAATATGAATTTTTTTTTTGTTTAAAATATTTTTAAGGGGCACCTTCCGATAATTATTAACGTTGTTCAAATTTATACGAAGTAATAATGTTGCTCTGTTAGAATTTAATTAATATAATCATGTCTGAAAGCACTTATAATGTCACTTCCGGGGACAGTAACTACGAACATGTACTTAAAACTAATTCTGACACTGCGTTAGCTTGACACTGGACTACGCTGTAGATAAAAGTTTCCAGCCAGAGTTACGTAATTGCAATTAATATTTTGCGTGTAATATTATCGGGTGTACGGGGTATATGGTTGCTCAACAACAACAGGAAAATAATTTACTACCTACGGACAGAATCTGTTAAGCCCTATACTTGTATTTATATATTATAAATTACAAAGTAATCATTAACTTATTAAGCAGAGACTTCTTAGCAGGAACTGTTCAAATATGTGTTTCTGGTATTCATCATTTATAAAGCTATTTAAAACAGTTATTTCTTATCTCCTTCCACTCAATACCTTTGATGTACTCGGACTGATACCAAGACGTTTTATGAACCACGCAATAATAATTTAATATTTAACGCCTCTGTCTGAGACCTTGTTTAGGACATGATGATCCAAATTCTAGCTGGTTCAAAGTTAAATTGGATTTTATTAAAATCTTACCAACACTAATTAATAGTAGGATATCAGATAGTACGAGCTCTAAAACATAAAAAAAATTTTCCTTTGAATGATTATTAAAAAAAACGTGAGGCAGGCCAATAATTTTTTTATATTATTACAAATCCACGAGCAGATTTCTATGCCGTTGCCACACTTCCAGAAACTTTAAAATAATAAATGCAGTGTATAGATCTTTACACGTCTATTTTACTACTGAATACTATGTTATTTGTTATAGATCATTTTCCCGCTTTGCTTGTGTTTGTGTCAATGATCGCTGTAACGTAAAGTACATGAATTAATAGTTGGCATATAAATTACTGTGTCCGGGTGTTAACCAACATGTGTGGAAATATTAGTTCCGTGATTCAACTGGGTGCACATGCTATAACCTACTTAAAGATGTTAGGTTAATTTTGTTTACAATGAACCAAATGGAAATCCATGCATATCAACGAAATGTCTCTGGATATTATCAATTTAATTTACCATGAAAATAGTTCAATTTGACATGTAATAACAGATTGCAAAACAAAACAGCAGTTTCACTATAGAGAAATTATAGTTACGAAGAAAATTTTAAGTATGTTTTAGTTAACTTTAAAAACAATTTCAGAGCAATTTTTCATAACTAAATAAAGTTTTTATTAAGATATTATTTGCTTTAAAATTAAATTTAAAATTAGTGTAAATCTGAAGCCCTAAAAATTTGTGGAGTTAGTGTTGATTGATTTGTTTATTTTACTAGTTACATCGTGTTCTTTCACAGGCCACTGTATATTGTACGTACATGTATGTGAACGATGTTCCATTGTACTCTTTAAAATGGTATTTTTCGATTGTAGTCTAGTATCGTAAATACGTATTTTTAATTACTGTAATCGTCGTGAGTGCTCCTGAATGTGTCGACGCTGTTGCAGGAAAAAAATTTTGCAGTTCAGATGTTCGAATGATTTTTTCTTACATTGCACACTGTGCCGGTATGATATCTAGAGAACTTATAATTTAGTTTTATAATTCGGTAGCAAAGTAGACAGCTCACAAGTACATGTTAGTTTCATATGTGACACTGGAGCTCTACTCATCCGACACGGCCTGCAGGACCCACAACCAATAATAAACATTCATCTCACTGTTAGCTTCAGTCCTTGTGGCTGGGTGGAACAAGAGAATGTGTTACATCCGCGTGTAGAGGACTGTGGAGTCTTAGTTGATACCGTATTATATCGCGCATTGATAGGGTCTCTAAAGATATCCTGCAAACCTAGGCCAACAGTTTTCTCGGTTGCAGTAAACTGCGACACTATTATTGAATGAAATTACACTATGCTTCATTAAAACCATCGTAAACACTTAATATTCCCACACAGAAGTAATAATGAATTCGGAAGCGTATGTGTAAGTTGGGTTCACTCGGAGTCACGAATGGGATGATATCACTACCACTGAACCAGCCATTCGTGAACACTACCTCGTATGAACCAGAGGTTGTGGTAGTTGGGCTCATTAACATGCTCTAAAGTGGGTTCGTTATCACTCCAGTAGGTTGGAGTGAACACGATTGCTTTAGTCGGAAAGGTTCTACCCAATGTCAAATGTGAGTCTACCAACCGAATAGCTCCTAAGTAGTAAAATTCGTTGAATTGAACTGCATTGTGGAATGTGTTTGTTGAGAATAAATTTTAATATTTACAAGGATAGAAATGAAAGGTACGAAACTTGAATATATATATATATATATATATATATATATATATATATATATATATATATATATATATATATATATATAGGATCGGCCTATTGTCAAGAATTTTAAAACAAATTTCAACTAACCTATAATTGGTGTCATGCTGAAACCAGGAGCCTCTGCTGATAAAATTTATCGGCCTAGGGTCCCATGCTCCCCAACAGTGCGTTCGTCTAAAAAAAAATTCCGAAATTAATAAAACTGAATGTAATCTTACAATAAGTAATTCGCAAGTTCAAAGCGGCACAACTTCCATGCGACCGCAAGAATAAAACAGCTCTGACCGGATGACACTCCTAAAGGAAATTCGGCTAACCAAAAGGAGAAAGGTGAGACCTTTAAAACTCCTTCAAGATCACATCAGGCCACTTCGTAAAAAAAAAAAATCTTCAGGATTGGCGTACTGCACTGTCGTATATTGGGGAAGAAATAGAAACGTTGACCACATAAAAAAAAATTTGTCGTCGGAGACAGAGATTGATGTTTGGTGCCGAAATTTTGGCCAAACATTAAAAGAAACCTGGAGACTTGGACAGCTCTAAGCTTCTTGTTGCCAATACAGAATCTCGTTTGCAATGTATGAATCGCTCATGAAAAGTGTAAATTATTATTTTCATCTTGAAACGTTCCTCCATCTTATCCTTCTATATACCTACCTTCTGGTTGGCATAACAACGACCGTCATATTATTATGTTAGTGTTAACTCTATCTTTGTGTTTGTCATTTGAAATTTGATGACCATGAACCGAGCACTAAGAAGATCTTTTCATGAACCAAACCATGGAGTGGAGCGAATGCGACGAACACTACACGTAGAACGATGAGGAATGAATTACTTAATTTTTTGAAAATTTTCCAAATTCTTTAAAATTTTCAAATATTTTTCAGTAATTTTCCAATTTTCACAGTTATTTTTACAGTTTCAGCCACTGCTCTAGCCGGTTAAATTGAATACTGCACTGGTGAATGGAGACCGTAACCTCCACCAGGCAGCCACGTGTACGCTGTCTAGCAGAATTCAGGTGGCCATACCGTGAGATATACGCCTTTAATACGGGCCCCGTGCCCAGAGGCGTCATTCTCTTTCACATTTGAGCGCCAGCGGGGGCCTTGTTTAGTTAGTGCACTGACATGCTGTTGAGTAGCTGTATTCCAATTCGCATTATTGTTGACAATAGCAGCTACATTTCAAGAATTTCAGAAATTGTTGCTACTCGCAGTGAACGAAAGTTACCTAAATTGCTCCCCAGAAAGCACAGAAACAGAATCAAGCAACCACATGCAATGACTCGAACAAGTGTTTTGGAGTGCGTTTGTTTTTGACAAGTACCAAGTGAGCATGTAAGTTATGAGAATCAGGGTTTTAGGTTTGTCGACACACTGAAAGAAATCAGCAGAGAGAATTTAACAGTTCAGTTCTGTAATGACATTTTATGGTAACGGCAACTAAGCTTTAGTACCAGCAACAGAATGTTCTGTAATACTTTCCAATCCAAATTGTTAGCAGAACATTCTAAATATTGTTAAAAGATTTTCTGTTGTGGAAACAATCTTTTATGTAGCAGAAACAGTGTTATCTGTAGCAGGAACTATACAGATAGAAGTGAACAACAGAACAAGGTATTGTAAACCCAACAGTGCTGTTTTTGTAAATGCAACAGAATGTTAAGTAGAAATCATCTTTTTTTTTCAAAAGGTTACAGAAACAGTATGGTAGCTACAATAGTGTTGTGAACTCTTGAAGGTACCCTACGACTCTGTTAAGATTACAGAGCTAGTATTGTTGAGTTAACAAACAAGTATGGAAATTACAACAGATTCGCGGACTGTTGAAGGCATCTTCTAACTCTTTTAAAGATTATACGACTAGCAGAAGTTACAATACAGAAAATAAACAGGAAGAAGTTGCTCTTGTGAAGTAATATTTGTTTAGTGGAGGCTGTTAACAATCAGTGATGGTAATGTGCACCCTCTAAAGTGTTGACAGACACCTCCATGTTAGGCGTTAAATATAATTATAGCAACAAGGGTACTGGAATGTCCTATCTGTTTGTAAAAGACGTATATCACTTACACAGACAGGACATTAAAACGAATTACAAACGCCATATTTTTATTAGTAATACAAATTATCTGATGTGGAAGGAAAATCTGTTTACACAGTTTTACTCGCAAAAACAGTTATATGAAATGACACAATGTTATATGATACAAAAATTATATAACATAAAGGAAAGATTATTTTATTAAATGAATAAGCTAACTCATATGTGAAGTCGTCTCGTGAGATTCATCTGTAGACACGTTACATGCCATGCTTTAAATAAAATTAAACAAAGAAGACAAATACATTAAAAAACCCGAGTCTCGTATTTGATACAATAGTCGAGCGGTCTAAGGGGTTATTCTGTCAACACTAGGTCAGGCAGATCGAGGCTGCCTGCCTCCTCACGCAATATTTTAAGTTATAAAAAATAAGTACAAATAGCAGCGCTTCCTATGAGCCGACGATGGAATTACAATAGCTGACACAAGACGACTAGGACTACCATGACGCTCAGCAAAGGCAACAGAACAGATAGTTATGATTACTATACACTTTTACTGGGGCCATCATGCCGCTCAGTAAAGGCAACAGAGCAGATAGTATTACCATACACTTTTACTGGATCTACCATGCCGCTCAGTAAAGGCAACAGAACATATAGTTAGGATTACCATAAACTTTTGCTGAGGTTACCATGCAGCTCAGTAAAGGCGACAGAGTAGATAGTTAGGATTACCATACACTTTTGCTGTGGCCACCATGCCGCTCAGTAAAGGCAGCAAAGCAGATAGTTAGGATTACCATACACTTTTTCTGGGGTTACGATGCCGCTCAGAGAAAGCAGCAGAACGGATAGTTAGGATCACCATACACTTTTGCTGGCGTTACCATGCTGCTCATTAAAGGCAACAGAAAAAATAGTTGGGATTACCATACACTTTTATTGGGGCTACCATGCCGCTCAGTAAAGACTACAAAATATATTGTTAGGATTACCGTACATTATTTCTGGGGCTTCCGTGCTACTCAGTTAAGGCAACAGAACAGATTGTTAGCACTACCATATGTTACTGTTGGGTGCACAAAACCAGATCTGTAGCAGTATCAGAACAGCATTGTTGAGAATACCATACTGGATTGTAGCCAGAACTCTACTTGTTTAAAATCGCAACGGTCCAATCTCTAGAAAGTAATGATGCCACAGATTTGTGACGCACTGACATTTATAATATGCTCTGTTGGCGTTACTATATAACTTTAACTATATTCGTAAGGTAACTACAACGAAACAGACTATTGTCCATATTTTAACAACCTTAGAGGCTCTCCTCCGAAGACATAAGAAGAAATCTGCAGGGGCGCGTATCTATTCTTACACTTGTTGCGGTTATCATCGTCGATGGCATCTATACTGTAATATTGTGTAAAACGTAGCGTGAGTGGGTGTTCAAAAAGGAATGAAACTTCACACATACGCATCCTTTCGTGAAATGCCCAGCAAATATATCTTAAGCATAAGCCTAAATAAAAGTGGTTCTGAGAGAGTTAAAAAGGCGAGGAGAGTTGTAAGTGACGTATATAACTGTAATTCATTTTGTGACATAACTCATGTTTTGCAGTCCTGCCAATCTATTCTACACTTAACAGAACACTGGCAGAAAACATGCGCCACACGTAGGAACAGATTGCACTATACTACAGTAAATTAAACCAGCAGAGAAATGCATTATAGTGTTTACAGAAAAAGAAATTGGAATGCCAGCTGAAAGACACAGGAGAAAAAATTCTCATACCCGAGAGAATTAGTGTGAGCTAATTTAGAACTAATGTAAGTCAATGACACTAGTGGTATAAAAATACGTTATCTGACATTATTCCATTTGTCAGCGTTCGCAAACCGGCTGAAAATGAATGCTTAAGGCGTTAGTGTAGCTCGTGCTCTTGCTGAAAATCATTATTCAGGGTATTCGAAGGAAAAAATTGAGTTAATCTCGTAAACTAGTAATCGTATAATGTAGATGGAAAGAAGGAATTCTAAACATACTCTGCTCGCGTGAAAAAATGTAATTAGCAAATATCTTGCACCACAGTGTGGCCGGTGCCTCAACACCGATGACAACATCCTTCCCAACCCTCTGCCTAAACCTATCACCTCAGGATCAGGAAAAAGAAGGGAAGACAAAATCTCAGTTCTCACACTTATCCATATAAGCAGCAGAGTAAAGGTATGTCAATAATAAGAATTTCTCTTTCCAAAATGGGAAAATGTCACAATCTATAGAATTGAAAACACACAAAGATATTTTCAATGTATCTTTACTTTGATTCTGTTGCATTACGTTACAATTTTACCAACACGCTAAAACACACCTCTCCAACATTCAAGAGCACACCTTTTGGGTTAAAATAAAAATTGATATGGTTCCATTCCAATAATTACCATAATAACACTGATAACAGTGCTGCTAATGACACACAATAAGAATTAAATAATTTTTTCACAGTAGGCATAAAACAAATATCCTCCTTAAACCACCTTTATCTTTAAATGAAAAACATTGCCTCGAATGTCCAATATTTTCGATACAGTTCTAATTTCTCGAAATTACACCGTCATTAAATATTTACATGTCCTTTAATTGTTGCATGAAACTCATTACGACACTCTTAACAATACAGTACTTCAACCTATTTGACAATATCTCAATAGTACTCCAATGCCTTCACAATCAGATCCTTATCGCAATTATACCTGCAAGGCAATTATGACAATCTTGTATTTACTGTCACTAATCCTTACACTTTACTTTACAGATAACGTTGAACCACAATACGGTATCAGGAGCGTCTGCAACATCACCGCAATTATTGCCCCACCATAATAAAAAGTCAGCAGCACACCACCCATACAAATTCTGAGCCCAGGAATACTCTCCCCACCATAACAGTAAAAGTTCCGGTATTGCTCTCGTCTATCCATTCAAAACGCCCATACACGCACACCAACACACAAATCACGTCATACTGCCTTTTACTCCTCTCCAATACTTCTAATCCAGTAACCCAAACAATGAAACGTCCAGACCCCAATCCGTCTCTCGTATGTCGGCCACCTCCAATTCTTCCTCACTTTGACGGCCAAACACATCCCGATCTACATACACCGGCGACTTCCACAAACCTGCCCAAAGCTGAAGAATATCTGGCACTCCCCTCTCGAGAATCCGGAAAGCACTCCAAACTACCACTCAACAATTCCACAATCCACATGTTATTCCAGGATGAGTGTGCGGATCCCACTCAACTGCTGAAGTATAATCCTAATTCCACATCCACAGTTCGGGCAATATTTAAAAAATACGCATGCTTCTCATTAATTCTGTGGGTAAAATAATCTAAACCCACCAGCGGGTGCCAACCTCATAATTATCAGATTTTCAGCAAGTTAAATTCTAAGTCCCGATACCATGGTCATTTCGGCTAAGTCTCTCCTGTAACACTTCAAAAAAATCGTAAGTACATTCCTCTGCCGAATTATTTCAGAGTCCCACAAGCACCTGGATGAAAAACTTCTGTTACCTCGCTGCCTTCACAGAAATTATGCTAAGTCCACGAACTACCGAAAAAAGACTAAATACATTAATATCCTCGCAATATGACTACGTCCCCACACAGCATAATTTCGGCGAAGTCCGTTGACAGAACTTTTATCTTCTCTACTTCGCGCAGACGTGCACCAAGCATCCTTGTCCAGCCGACGTCTTGCTCTAAGCGGAAACACTCGCATTCGAGCCCGGCTACCAGCCAGCGACAACCCTCCTCGAGAGGCTTTTTTTTCTAACTACCCTATAACTAAGTGTTAGTTGAAAGCCCGGTGGATAGGACGGGAGCTATTTGCGTCTCAGGGCGAACCCCTAACGCCTTCAAGGGAAGGAAATCATCCAAGGAGTGCTACATCGCGGGAGAGACGGATTAGGCAGCCATGGCCAGCGATTGGGACTATGGATACCTCCCTAAGTTTACTTATAGCTAATCTATAACTAGAAGAGACTGAAAAGAAACACCATAGGAACCATAAAAACCCAGTCGACAGGAAATAATTCAAAATCATAATATGCGTTAAATAGAAATGCCACGGGAGACAGAGGTTGGAAATAATTCTTTATTAGTAGAGATGGAAGACTAATAGGGAATGGCTGGATCCATTCTCCTCGAGACATGCCGTGCACTCGTATATATACGCTCCAAAATACCTTCCATCGCCACGCCCCTACTTCTCAGACCATTGAGAGAGCACTATTTACGCCGCCAGCGCTATCTTAACGCCACCAGTACTCCCTATATCCACAATGATATTAAAACCATAAAATAATCCGCCAATTACAAATAAGGCGGTTTTCTGAACCCCTGGCAGTTCCTCGCTACCACCCGTAATACACAGCTGCACAGTAGGTAGACTAGACAACAGGGTTCGAGCGTAACAAAGCCGCGGGAGGCTGAAATACACAACATATTTTAGCAAAAATGTTACACCCCAATAAAATTGACGGAACCTACTCCGTCACAACAGGTGGTAGTAAGCGTAAATCTTACGCCAGGTTCCGCTGGTCTAGGAAAATATGAATTCATCTCGCAGGCTCCTCTTGTTTCTTGCAATTTCACTATATCTTCCCTAGCAAGACGCACAGGCCTCAGGTGCTTCCAAAGTCCTTTGCACCTTAACAAATACCAGCGGGATGTTACGCTCATATGTTAACACTATCTGTTTGCGAGGACATCACCTGGTTACGCTATCTTCATTACGTCGCACTGGCTGCACGTTTTCATTTCTTCATAAGCCTGATTTCTGAACTCATGACTCTACAATATTTCCTAAATATTAAACAAATGAAATAAATTTATTGTGAATAATTTTATTTCTAGCCTTTGGCTCTGAGTAATGTAAATGTAGTTTTAATTGCAGGTAATGCTATGAGCGGCGGTAGTTTGATGATAATTCCTTCCTGGCCGTTGGTGGACCCACATACGGTTTTTATAACAAAACTAGTGCTGTACTCTATGAAAAGGGCAAAAAAGCCGCATTTTATTTAAGTTATTGTTTTTAGTGTACCTTGGCATCACCGCAGAACGATAGCCCGCCGCATGGCTGTTAGTTATGAAGTTCGATAAAGCCGTGCCGCAATGCAGTGTGCCGGGTAAGGATCATCCTAGAAGAATTTTATTGCCGCATAGAATTGTAAAAAAGAATCAGGAAAGAAGATCCAGCTACTCGGAAAAAGTTATGAGATACGAGCCCATGTACGGAGAATACTAACGCGCCTCCCAGAGCTGAGTACAGAATAAAATATGGATATGCGTAATTTGTAGCATTGAGTGGTAACGCATAAATGAAGTCATATTCGCTGTTCGGGTAATTTATGTCTTCCAAATTATTATAATTATATGTTATTGTAATAATAGACATTGACGACCATGAAGAAGAAAACTTTTTACAAACACCAGACATGCTCACAATCATGTGTTTATTCACTAACACGCCTCACAAAAAACCGCCTAGGACAGAAATGAATGATTTTTAATGTCTAATAGGTGTAACGTATCGTGTGTATCTCGTGAGATGGTATTTATGCCCTACCAAAAATGCAGAATGACGAGCGGAAATAAGGCCCAGAATGTAAGCGACCACGAATAAGAACTTATAGCATTTCAGTTTTTCAGTTTGTACACCCTGGCAGATACTTACTAAGACCCTGCTCAGCAATGTATAAGTTAACAGGCTAAAATCAAAACACAATAACTAGCTACTGATAGGCTACTATAAATGAAAACAGTGGAAGCTCAGAGTCCCTCAAATGTCTAATAAAGCGGACCGACGAAAGTCGATGAATAATAGCATGATCCGACAAATTTTCAGGGGTAAATATGAACTTAATAAGGAGTTGCTTTGCAATTTAATATATTACGTAGGGGATTGATACCGTCTTTAGCTAACAATTATTAGATCAGGGCATGGCAAATGTAGTTTTCTCGTTAAAATAATTGGAATGAGGATAAATTTTCAAAACAAAAATCTTACAAATTTTTTCTCAGTCTCAAGCATTAGGATATTAATATCACTCAGGGAATTGTTATTATCTTTGCCCAACTGGTATAAAAATTTAATTAATAATTGTTGCAGAATAAAAACCTTGTAAATATTAATGAGCTGCACGCTGTAGTGATGGTTCAAAATTACCTGGAAGTACCATATCCGCTGCTGTAGTGGTGTCTCTTCAGTTCTTGCACGAGAAGTTAACGGGCTTATATTTGCACACCACAACCCTTGCGATAAACGAACATGATTAGCTCGCCTTTTAACGGTTTATAAACTAAAAAAAATTTCAACAATCTCTTTTTAAATCTTGGCTCCTATATATGCTAGCTTGTATCGCCTCACAAACTTACAAACACAATTTTAAGTATAATAAAACGTCGGAAACTTTCTCTCTGCGAAAAAAAAATAAATTAATTTTCAAATTAATATTTAATACTAAATTCCCTTACTCTTGTACATAAACTGAATTGACAATTCTGATGTCAGATAATGTCCTAACCTACAATAAAAGAAATAAATCCTACCGCATACACATGTGGTTTTTAGGTTATGTAAAATCAACCACAATCTCAAATGATGAAAAAAATGAATTAAAAAGTATCGATTTATTATGTGTTACCTGCACGATTAAGATTTGGTATTTACATTTCATATTAGAAAATTTTCTTTAATGATTCACCTCACATTACGACACGCACTTAATTTTATATATAATAATTATATTGCTGTAAGTTAAATACTATTTAAGAATACTTTTCTTTATACGCAATTGATTCATTTGTGCAGACAATTTTATTAATCAGGCCAGTCTGTTAATATTACTTTTATTATACACGATGATTCACGAGGAGTTAGCGCCACTCACAGGGCTTATTTCATACATCATTTAGAGCAAAATATGTCATATAAATGTGGGTCCTATATATATAGAGTAATTTGACAATCAGCATACCCACCCTACAGTGGAAAGGATTTTTCAACACCGTTTTAGCTTTAATGTTTGGTATGGTGTCCTACACGATTAGCTGATTAGACCATACATTTTCCCAGGACGCTTGGCTGGTGCGGTGTATCTACAATTTTTTCATGAAGAATTGATACTTTTACTTGAGGATATTTCGTTTGCAGTGAGACGTCGTATGATCTCCCAGCATGGTAGTGCACAACTTCAATTTCACCGTGCTGTGGTTGAACGCTTAAATGTGCATTTCCCTGAGAGATGGATAGGACGAGGCGGTTTTCACCCTTGGCCTCCTCGATCGCCAGCTAGATTATTTCGTATGGGGATGGACGAAGGCTATTGTTTACCAAAGTACCATACAAACACGTGGGGAGCTACTTGCGTGTATCACGCATGCCGCTACAGAAATCAAAGACGGCCGTGTGCAGCTACGTAGAGCAACATGTGCGGTTCATAAGCGCGAGGTCAAGTGTATGGAAGCAGATGGAAACATATTGAACATCTTTTGTAAAATTATTAGCTGCAATTATGATGCTCAACTGTAAACATTACGGTCTGATAATACATCCCTGTATTGACTTCTGAAACTGATATTGTATTTGTCAGTATTTAAATTCTTCGAATAACTCTCTATATATCGGGAAAAGGACCAACACTTTTGTGACATATTTTGCCCCAAATTATGTAAGGAATATGCTATGTGAGTGGAGGTTACCCCTCGTGAATTATACTGTATAACGGCTAACTATAAGCGTCACACATATATTAAATCAGAATTTGTTGTTAATATTGCGCCATGGCGCTATGAAATATTTTTTGCGGGCATTTGGTCATCACTACTTTTTTTCTGACAACTTTTCTAGAATTTGTACTCCTTGATACCAAAGGCGATATTGATTTAAAAATTTTCAGCCAATACTAAATTAGTGGAAAACAAACGGTAACAAAGCAGATGAACTAAATCGTAAATTAATACTGTTAAAAAAATCGTTCAAACTTATGTGTATGAGGCTAATACGTGGGTCACTGTTAAGCCTTCTACTAAGTTGGATCTCCTGGAATACATAACAGAAGTGTATAAGGCGAAAAATAATTGCCTGCCCGGCCTAACTGATTATGAAACACGTAGTGGTCAGTGCAAAAATCTGTCAGCGTAATTATTTGCATATTGCCGTCAGCGGAAGGTTATTTTTGTCTGCGCGTAATCATGCCCGTGGCTGGGATGATAAGGCTTGAGGACAGTAACACACGTTAACAATTGTCGTTTAAGAAACACACTTATGTGCGTCAAGAGATGACATCTTTATGAAATATTGGGATTGTTTCCACAACAATCTGTATTGTGAATAACCTAACAGAATATTCTGTTTGCTGGTACCCTCAAACCCCATTACTGGACTGTTCAGTGCTAGCATCAGATATTCTGTTTTATACAGTACAGAACGTTGGGGGAGAAATCCAAATATCATCGAAGTTGTCCTGTTAGAGGTACTATCTGCTTGTAGTAGCAAAACAGTGATCTGCTGTGACAACCATATGTACAGTAGCAACTACAATCACAGAAAGAAATATAACAAACAGTTCGGATGGAATTACTGTATATGTCAACAATACTAGGTGTTACCTACAACCCACCGGTTTGACTGTCACTATCTTAACAGTCTAGATTGCTCCTACTGCCTTACTTTTTACTCATTGAATTTACGCGGTGAAACTTTTAAATTATTTCATAGGCGGAATGATTTAAACCAAGTTCAGTGCGGGCCGTAGGCAAGTTTAACTTATTTTTATATATCATATAGTATTATAATACTCAGCAGAACGAAAAATCCGATTGTTGGTCATGTTGAAGTTAAGTTACTAAATAATGGTTTTAATAAACATAATGTGTTAAGTTTTATTCCGGGCTAGTCTGGAGTGATATTTCTTTCACGTTGAGACAAAACTGCAATACACATGCAGTAGGTACTATCCGAAAGTCTCCTGAATATGGCCAGGGTGGTGGTAGTAGCCTGCCAGTAGTGAACACATTTTATTATTTTCTTTAGCTCTAACTAAAATCCTTTAAATTTAACATTAATAAGAAGTTAAGTTTGATTTATGATCAGTATGTACCAAGAACTTGATATTAAAATGTCGTCACGTGTCTTGTACAATAATATTTCTCTAATTGTATAACATCAAGCAGGAAACACGCAGCAGTTATCAAAATATTAAGCAGGAAACACGCAGCAGTTATCAAAATATTTAACCTAGGTTACATCATAGTTTGTATAACGATTTGGTTTACATGTCATAAGAAAAGTCTTTAATTTACTTACTTACCTATGAACACTTCTATGCATAAGGAAAATATCTGAGTGGTTAATTTAACCTAATTTATTTCGAAGTCTTTATAATATATGTAAATTCAATGCTGCTAAACAGAAAATCCACAGTAAAAGATTACAAAGAAAAAACCGTAACAAAATCATATTGATTCACTTTAATGATGCGAATATACAACCCAAAATTAAAATAATGTGCATGCATATATCTAAAATACTTTGAATTATAAGTAGTGTAATGCTGCCTAAATATCTGGACTGTCATTCTACACTAATTAATTCACTTTCGACTAGTGGCAACGCTAATTCCTATCCTAAAGAAGAAAATTCGTCTCCGCTGTGTCACGGTATAAACATATAAAAGATTTTTCATATGCCTCTTCCACACGACACTTATTCTGCAAGTAGTCCACTTTTACGGCTCATACATGCTAATAGTATCCATGCTATCTTCTACCATAATGGAGGAAATTACTTCCCTAGTGATTTCTGTTAGCTTGTGAAGAAAAATCTAACAGAAATGTTTCTTTCCCAGATTAATATATTTGCTTTATACACTAAATCAGAGATAGTGATTTTAATTAGTAGAATTATTTTACTAAATCTGTAGTTAATGAGCTGTCATGTACTGGTGAATCTGTTGAATACAATGATTTTTAACTACCAGGCCAGTGCAATTCACTTAGAATTAGTGGGAATGGCTGTTTGATCAGCTAATGCCAGAACCAAAATGATCAAAATAACTGTACTGAGTCAATTGGAGCATTTTGAACTGATACGCAGTTAAATTTACTGATTTGGAACAATTTTAACTTCTTCAATCTTAGAGTGAAGCCAGATAAATAGGATTAAAATCGCACATACACAGATGCAGTCCAAGAACATCGTAGGCATGTAAGTTTCAAAGGGATCAATCCAAAATATTGTTTTAGGTCCCCTGTTTTGCACAATTTATTCATAAAGCTATAGTTTTCGTATGTCCTGAGAAAACGGAATAGTGTTGCTTGTCAACCATTGCCCCATTTCCTTTTACACGGCATAGTTCGGAAGGAGTTTATTTTCTCAAACTCAATAACAAGGTCTGTTATTCATGAAAACCAATTTTTCTACTAATTTTGGCAGTAACTGATTAGACGTCCACTTTTTGAAGTTCACAAAATTAATTTCCCCTTGATACGCTGTAATGACTTTGCCCGCAGGAAAAATTTAAACATTGTTTTCCATGAATCCTTTTTCAGAACTTGCACGGACAATTAACAGACGGTTTGAAGTTCAATAATGTGTTATTACACAAGGTTGGCTATCGCGTTACAAAAATTTGTTAAATGTGACGTTGTTACGAACTATTTCCCACCGAAGAAAATTATTGGATGCCCTTCATTCTATAACGAAGAATTGATTTTTAATATTTTAACACCATTGGACTATGTGCCGTCCTGTAGTACTTTTTGATAATTATTAGTCTGTTTTTATTAAAAAAACGCTTCCTTCAGTTTCTGTCTTAAGAGTATGTAATCCCCTTCCTCCCAATAGGAAATGCAATTTATTCCCCTTGGAGCAACGAGAAGCTTAGGGGATTTTGATACTTGATTCCGTACTAACGAAAAATCTGCAATCTAACCTCTGTCTACTCGTCTGTATGAATCACAATACGTATTTATTTCATGTGGACGTTTTTGGTGTGTTTTCCTGGTGTAGCCAGCGAACTGTTTCCAGGCTCAGTAGCTTTCTTGCGGATTCTGGTAACACTTGTGTCAAAATTACCAACTTAACCTGAAACACGTAAATTGTGTTGAGACAACAGATATTTTAACTCATTCAGACGCAGTGTACACATTTGTGTACATTATGTATGTGTGGGAAATTTTTGGTCTGTACTGCACACTGGGAAACTCGGTGACCAATGATCTTACCTTTGGGTAAATGATTATAGTTGGTTCATATAACTGTAGCCAAACATAATGTCTATAGCTCATTGGCTGTTACAGCGAAACACGTGTTATGTTGACTTATATACAGCATGCATCATAAAATGTATTGTTTGCAAAACCTGAATCAGTGAATTAAAGTGGGTCTGAAAGGGTTAACTGTCTAACAGTTTCTTCGTCACATTTGTATATCACACTTATAATCACTTCCCTTCCTTCACTGTGTACAGTTTTACATTTCTTTGGATTTACCATATTTTACTGTACCGACACGCTACCGAAACCATCTCACAGCTGATTGGTCTGTTGCTTCTGGGATTACTAGTAGTGTATACGCTGTCACTCCCGGAGCGCGCGTAAGAAAGGGGGAGGTTTTACGATCCTACCCACCGCTCCTCTCTACAAAGCCTAGCCATCTTCCTAATACAGCTTGTTTCTAAAATGTGTATTTCCAACTGACTAAAACACACTTCAATTAGTTCACACTCCCGTAAGTCAGGCGCATTAATGGCACTCAGAGCTGATATCGCGCGTCCTAATTTTTTCACCACTTTTCTAAATTACGGCTTTGTCAAATCAAGACCATGGGACAGTTCGAGACTGATGACGTGTAAAAATAGCAATAGTGTAACTTTGAAGACAGTGGTATAACTTCAAGGTTTCTTGGACGACTTTTTTGAAAAAAGGGGGGGGGGGGGTGTATCCAGAATATGGATTTATTAAAACAAAAGCACACGCCACTACGTAGACTGAAATATCGCATTGCGAAAATTATTGGTCATTAACAGTAACGGCCGTAAAAAATTAAAGAAGTATCATAATTTGTGACGAAGAAATAAATACACTTGCATTATAACTTAAATTAATTCACATCATTTTGCATTTATTAGAATAGTTACTTAAAGCAATGCTAAAATAAATACCAATTAAATGTGTATCATCCATATATAATAAATATGAATTTAACAGTGGCATAGTATTCAAAGGAAATAAAATCCAAAGTGTGGTGATGTATTTCATAATTTCGAAGATAAAGGATAAATTAAATATATCCAATAACAGCAATAATAATGGCATAATTTAATAGCCTCTAAATAATTCGGAATAGTTCCAATCACACTGGATATGAGCTGACATTGTAGCCTTAACTCCGTTATAATTTCGTATGCCTACGAATTCATAAGCCATAAATGGAAGTTACAGATATAATTTTGCTTGATAACTTGAGTAAAAAACGACTCTTTTGCCTGCTTACACACATGCAAACACACACACTCACACACAAACACACACATATATATAATTTTAAAAAATTTGAATTTCCGGATCTTACCCCCAACACATTCATGTTGAAGATGAAGTTATCTCCTACCAGTCGCGACATGGAAGCCTATTTCCTAATGCAGTGAGGTCCATCATCGTGGGACCATCAAATTGCGGGGAAATGTGCATCCTACAGTCTGCTGGAAAAATAAAATGGTCTTCGGTCCGAGAAAGTGTACGTATGTTCAAAATACCAGCGATTGGCACAATTACTGCAGGCCGTGGATGGTATGGGCTATTTCCCATGCAGCAATAATGAAGCCCTCGTACCTCCGAGCAAAGCATTACGAAACTCGATATTCGTCTTTGATGACATTGCCTGCGAAAACCAATATTGCATTCAAGAATACTTTAGGATGGGACAGCACACTAACGTGAGTAGCGTGAACCTAGGCCACACTTAATCGCACATACCCAAACAGCTGCTTTGCGACAATGCTAATGTGTTGCTGCACGACGATCACCTCAATACGGACATGGTGCTATAACATTTCAAGAGTCTGTGTGCCTTGTACGGGAATTGAAATACGGATTTCCTCGCAAAGACAATGGAGGTTGTCTCGCGCCAGGAAACAATGGAACTTGTGATGCTGGTAGAAGAATAATTCGAAATGTTGGCGAACCAAAACGATGTGATGATTCAGCTACTAAATATTTATTCGTCGATACAGGTAATGGCATCATCTTGGAACTGCCCCAGTATGTTGACCGAAAAAAAAAAAACACATTCTTTCTAAACTACCTGTCCCAGCTCGGTGCGAAGATGGAGTGTGTGAAGACGAATATCGTCAGCGATATGATAGCCATGACGAGCATGTGGCGAGTGTTGAAAGTCAAATTATTGACAGATTGAATGTGGCATAAACGCAAAATAAAGAGAATCTGAAAAACCTTGGAAGTATACATGACATGTATATTTACTACCTCGATTTCCAACCTCGCCACGGAAACTGATATTCAAAATTACACCAGGGACATACTGTGTGTCTGCAGCGAACGCTTGGGCAAAATCGAAAATATTTTGGTGGAGCCCCAAAACTAAACCTATAAAAGAGAGCAACAGTAAAACGTTTTACTCAGTGCGATGTCGGGAAGTGAAAGCAGATTACATTGGACGATTCAGTCTTTTCGCTCGAAAAACTTGCTTGCCAAGAGGGCCAGAATTTCGGGTGACCTTTTAAATTAAGAAATATTGAAGCCCATTACTTGTCTCGATGTACTCAGGGAGATCAATGGAGCACCTGCAGCCATGAAGACAGAAATCGATGATAGATCTGAGTCTATGAAGAAAAGGAAACATGATTTATAGTCAGATCGGGACAATGGATCGGAAAAAGTACGGAAAAAAGCCGTGAAATATACTCTCGCTCGACGGTACCTACTATCGTACACATCCCGTGATAATGATATGAAGTATGGTATATACAGGCCTAATGATAAATGGTTCATCAGAAAGGTCGTGATAAGTGTGGTGAACAATCTGTTTTAAGCCAAACTCATCTAGGTGATACTGTATGCTCGGGTTAACAAGGGCTACATATACACGGTGACAGACATCGATGCATATAGTAAATGCACCTGGGCCAGTCCTGTCAGGTTGAAGAATGCATGTGATCTCACCGTGGCTATGACAGGTGTATTGCGCAAAGGACGCTTCCCGAATATTCTACAAACCGTCAGTTGTAAGGAATTCTACAATGCAAAGTTCAATGCCCTGATGAAGAAACATAACATAAATCATTATTCCATATACAGCAATCTCAAAGCTTCCATCGTCGAGAGGTTTAACAGGATTCTGAAGGGAAAAATGTGGAGGCATTTAGCTGCGAACGGGCAATACAAGTGACTGACACTACTGCGGAATCTCGTACGTGAATACAATTGTATAATTAATTCGACCACTTGCATGAAGACTGGAGACGTGAAGAATGACTCCCTAGTTCGGAGCTTGTATGCTATTCTAAATAGGAGGGACCCACACAAGAATAAAGCCAATGTTGGGGACCTGGTGCACATCTCCAAACAAAAGGCGTCTTCGAAAAAGGTTTCGCAGCTACTTGAAGTCCCGAACATTTTCGTGTGCGACTTTTACGTATCTATGCTCCAAGGACCTAATTTCTCGAGGATCTGAGTAATGTTCCTATAATTGGTGGTTTTTATGAAGAGGAAATCCAGCCTACAAATTTTCCAGATGTGTAATTGGTCGAGAAGGTGCTGAAACGACATAACGGAATGGCGTACATCAAGTTTTGGGGTAAACTTGTCCACTTCATTTCCTAAGTCGTTGAGACGGACATCAATCTGCGAACACCGAAGAAGATTAATAAACCTCTATATTTTATTAAGTGTACAATAAATTTAAAAATAAAAAAATTTGTTTTGGATTTTTTTTAAATAGCCACTTTTAATAAACATTATTTTTAATAAAAATAATCATATTAAAGAACAAAATAAATAAAATTTAAATATGACAGTTTACATACTTTGCCGGAATGGTCAATATGACCATTCGGTACAGGCCTATAGCAGGCGGCATAATCAAGAAATTAACACTACCTATGTGTTGAAAATATAAACCAATATGGAGGGTACCTATAGTGCCACCTATGATTTAAGACAAACAAATATGGCTGCCACCTGGTGGGTGAATTAATACACTAGCGCCACCTAGGTGATGAAAACATATGAAATACAATATATGATTGCCGAACGACGGTGAGAAACTAACTTTAAAACAAATGACCATCGAAAAAAAACAACATGGTGGACTGTACCTAGCAATACGGCTGCCGGCTGCAACTACCAAAATGGTGGATGGCTGCACCTACCCAAAATGGCGGTCGCACGAAGGAGACAGCCTATCAAGATAGTGGATTGAGTATGGGTAATGGTTACCTCCGGGATTTAAGTTTTTCTAAATACTTATTTTAATAAGCTTTCAGTACATTTTTACTAATAATTTTTTATAAATTTTTATAATTTTTTGGTATTTTTTTCGGAATTTTTGTGATTGTAATTGGAAATTTTGGAATTTTGAGTCAAAGGCCTATAGTTAACGGTCAAGGATCAAGGGTCCTGAGTCCTCAGTCCTGATGTCCTGGCTCGGTGTCAAAAATTCTCCTCTAATGATCTGGGGAAAACCGAAAATTTTTAGGGAAATGTAGTCGATTTTGAGGGAAGATAGGAAATTTTTTAGAGAAAACAAAGGGAAAAAATATGGCCGCCAGGAGACATCACAACATGGCAGCTGGCTGGCTCTGGCTCCGGACCCCAGACCCGTTGTCTCAGCTCAGACTAACCAAAATCCTTCTATAATTTGCTTAATGTTGTTTTACCTAATTTTAGACAAAACGACGGGTACTCAAAATAATATACCAGCTAGTCACCGTTTCCAAGATCATCGACTTACTGCACATAAAGGAGATGTCCTAACAAAGGAAATTGTTCCCAATCATTTGACTGACTTCCTTGATTTGTGAAACTATTAGGCACATTGCTAACATCACTGAGCACTCAGCACATTGTTCACTGGTAGCGAGAAGCATGCTCGACACAAATACAAAGCACGCCTAGATATTTCATGCTTGCAACATTCAAGCTCACAGAAGAACAGGTAACCGGATCGGTGTGAGTACTAACAATTTAGAGAACTACCTGATGTAAACAGTGTATTTGTATTAACCTTAGTTTTATACAGTTATAACAGTAATAAAATATGTTCAGTGTTGGTATTAGAAATGTATTTATTTCTTAGGTTTCATGCGCGTTGTACATCATACCGCTCTTCTATGTACAACACTGCCGCCAAATATACGTATTAATACATAAGTGGAACATCCGCTTATACCTCGAATTGAAGCCATACACCGCAGAAAATGTGACTATAGTTTGTTCACGGTAAAAAGGGCACTTCCGAAAGCCCTGCTTAAGATCTACTTGTATGCAAGTTCTATATTCTTCCGCCATATGTAAGACTAACATTGAAATGAGCCTCCTCACTTTATTAATTTGTCGATCAGGTGAAACCGTGGACTTATTACAAAAATATATATTTTACAAATATGGCCATTTTTACACTTCGATGAATTAAAAACAAAACAGAAAACTATAAAATTATTAGATTTGCCAGAAATGGTTACCTAGCACTATTTATTTGACGTTAAGATATGGAACTACTTTCCATCCATCGGTACCAACTTTACTGGGCTTATGTCACTCAGTGCGCCAGTTTAAATATATGCAGGCGGGAGCAGCGTATTTTTCTAAGGTTTGTTTCAAAAGTGCTCAGTTTATCGTGAACATCCTTTAGCTAGCAACATGTTTGCAGCGCCGTTCACCAGTCGATGGCTGGAAACTTATTTTCCAGCGTGTAGCCTAGCCAGTAGGTACCCTCTAAAACCGAATCAGTGATACCAGTCAGCGAAATACTAGTGACTGCAAGTCAGTTGAGAGGCCGTTACAAACTAGCCAATACATAGTCTACAGATGAGGTAGACTTATCTAACTGGCTGTGCACAACCAGTATCCGTCCCAACATTGAACTGCTTTTCCGCCAACACGGCCAGCAAAAACAGCATGGATTGAATTTGAGGTTAGAACAGTGATTAGTAAACAAGTTATTTTAGCTGCATTTGGTCTTCGTCTGGCCAATATTTAATGAAGCCTGATTAAATTGAAATTTGTGAATATATTTTATTCATATAAATGTGCCTGTAATTTGAAAATTGAGTTATAAACCAACGCGCCTGTCACTGTTGACCATGTTAATTTGACATTTGTGTTTGTTTGGGGCAGGTCAATGTTGGATGCATGCGCAGTAGACGAATAATCGGTCTACCTCATCTTTAGTCTATGGACCAATCAGTTGAATTAAGGGGTAATCATTATCATGGTGTAGTGGGAACACACTCAAAACATCTGGCTTGTGGTTGAATTACATGTATTTTTGTTTTAGAATTTTTTGATAAACACATTAGTCCACAGACAACACCAAGTGAGTTTTCGTCGAAATTTATTTGCGACTGAGACTTGCGCTGGTGCAAAAATTGTATGCTTACTAGTAGTTTCGTTTTATCTTTTACGACCAGTTTTCTTCATACTTCGTTTCGCTTTAATCACTGCTTAAATATTTTATATGTCAAATGTCTGGTAATTTTTATTAATTCCGGTCTTATTTGTACAAATTTGTCTATAAATTCAGGGTAGGTTTGGAAAATTTAATACCTTGAGGGGTTTGACCACATTTGTATACAGATGGGAGACATTTTGATGTTTCACGACTTGCGGCTAAAAATTTCTTAGAAGATGAGACTAGGCTATGATTAACTGAGTCACTGCTCCTAAAGGCTCATTTACCTTATAAATAGTTTTAGAATTTCCATTGAAAAAAATTTTACGTACAGTTTTTTTCGGTATTTTAACATTTTAAATACTTGTGATTCTGCACCATCTGGAAAGTAAAAAAATAAAAAAATAAATTTCGCCTGAGTATAAAAACCCTATTTGAACTGAGTGTAATGGCCTTAATTGCGTGCAATAATATAAATGATACCGATAAATTACATTTATTAATGAATAAGTGTTATTTTACGTAAATCGTTTTAAATAAATTACTATAGAACGATTTATAATAAGGGCTTGATGTAATACTTTCAACTTAAATAATGCAACCTTGAAGAAGAAAAGTTCAGCCGTTATCGTAGGTAAACTATTATTCTCAGAAAAGCAAATATATGTTCTCGTTCAGTGGAGATTAGTGTCAATATGACATGTTAAGATAAGCAGCCACAACACCTTCTACATGCGTCTGGATGGGCTAATGGCGTACGATTACAAGAGTGAGCGCAATAGCTCCTTGAGAGGAAAACCACTGCCTACCCTACGTGAAAAGAATGCTTGTCGAGATGAAATCAAACACATTTATTCTATATTTCTTTAATGATTGCGGAGATGGGTGGAAATGGAACAAGACCTTAAACACACAGTATATCACGTGTTTGAAAGGTTACAACACATTATCCTGCGCGACCACATAACGATGCTGAAAAAAATTAGAAATACGTGTGGCAAACAAACAGCAATAGTTTCGTCGAGTAAAATTAATTCATGTTTTTGAAATAGCTTTAATACGTACTGAGCGGAATAGATACAAAAGTAAACGAACAGCAATCGTTTCACCTCATAAATATATTTAATCCCTGTGTGATTTTTGGGTATTTTGCATATAAACCGGTCTGCAAAGTATCTGTTGCAATGCAACGCCACGAAACGAATTTTTACACCGGGAAATTTTCAGCCACCGTAACATTGAATATGTCGCCACTAACTTCATGAGGGGCCAATGTCACCGGTTTGCTTCCATTCTTACTCTTTCAGGTTTACAGTAGTTAAAGGGAGTCTTGCACAGAACGCGGTAACCAATGAGACGAGGAATACTTCCAGAGCTTCGCGCAGTCAATCAGAGATCGCGTATTCACCCATCAAAGGAACACACACGCAGTTTCACTTCTGCATACTTTACTATACCTTGCTTATTTTAAAGTTTCCTCTACTACAGGTTGCGAATATCAAAGTTAAAATTTTGGTAAAAAACAAAAAAATAGTTTCACCACTGGGTAAGTGTTGTAGTGTTGGCACTATACCAAATGTTCTCTTTTTTCTACATTAAATGACAAGATAATTGTAGTAATCACAAATTAAATAAAAAATAATTTCGTGACTCGTTAAAATCATTCTCTTTTATTAATAATGTAGCTTAAACTACTAATTTAAGTTTCCATTCGGTACACTGCATACCTAACAACGAAAATTTTCCCTATTGAAAATTCTCCCAAAAGAAATTTCGTTTTGTTCCTAACCTGAGCAGAATAAATCTAACTCAGGTCAAGAGCGGCCAACTGCTAAATCAAATGTGTGTGTGTGTGTGCTCGCGCGCGTGCGCGTGCCATGCCTACGTTCATAGGCAACCCGCAATTTACAGAGGTATATGTACGATGCCTGCGTTCATAGGCAACCCGCGTTGGACAGAAGAGTATGTACTATACCTGCGTTCTTAGGCAACCCGCAATTCACAGAGGTGTATGTACTATATCTGCGTTCGTAGGCAAGCCGCAAGCCACAAAGGTGTATGTACTATGCCTGCGTTCATAGGCAATCCGCAAGTTACAGAGGTGTATGTACTATACCTGCGTTCGTAGGCAACCCGCAAGTCACAGGGGTGTATGTACTATGCCTGCGTTCATAGGCAACCCAAAAGCCACAGAGGTGTATGTACTATACCTGCGTTCGTAGGCAACCCGCCTGCGACAGAGGCGTATTTACTATGCCTGCGTTCATAGGCAACCTGCAATTCACAGCGGAGGTAATAAGTTCACTGAGACTAAATGGCTTGGCGGTTTTTTGATATTGGCGTACCGACTCTCTCATTGGCTGCGCGAGGCACTGGGAAAGGGCTGATCCAAGCTGTGAAAGGGTCCTCTACTGGCAGGGCTGCGGGCTCGCGAGTATTTTACTAGGCACTGATTGGCGAACGTAGTTGCGACCGTTCAGCGACGCCGTTTTGCTGGCGTGTGCAGCTGCCGAGTTCGCGAATAAGCTGGCTGTTTCACCTCCGTATTCTTATGTACTCTCTGGTGTTGCTTTGTAGGGAACTTCCACCAGCAAGGGAAATACGTAATCTAATATTGGGCATTCTCTTGGCTATGTAGACTCCTAAATTGAAACAATTAAATAGGCTACGAGGTACAAATATGCTAATGCCAAAGCTACGATAGACGGGGAAGAAACATCTACTTAAGAGTACATGGCATCGAGATTTTTTTCTTCGCTTTCGAAGCACACCTATATGGGTGACAATGACGCGCGCGACAACGCGCAGTGGCCCGTCGCTCGTACGCGCGAGGAGGTGAAACTGCGTGGAGTTGTTCATTTGCGTTACGATTTCCTGTACGAATGGGATCTGTAACAGTGGGATTTCATTACACGCAATTAAAGCTCATAGATTAAACTACTTACGATTTGACAGTCTAAGTTTTCTCCTACGTATTAAGGAACGTGCGCTGGAAAGCTAAAATAAAAAAATAATAAAAAAAATGCGATTTTTTAAGTAACATACACGGTTTTTTTCCTCCTAGAATAATCTTGATATTACAAAATCAAAACTGTATGGTCTTAGATAATTGTTTTTTTTCTTATTTTTTGGATAAAATTCGTATACCCAGGACATTTATCTGCTGAGATACGTGGCAACGCGCAAACGACGAATTCAGAGAAAATATTTCCGGACTACTAACTCTTAAGGGCGGATGTCAATGTATAAATATCACGTCGTGTGTAAACCTGTGGTCAAAAGGACACATTTCCAATTTTTAAAAATTTGGCGCTTGGCTAGCAAACTCTTTAAGTAAGGTGGAAAAAATTTAAATTTGCTGCCAATTAATTTCCATATAGTGCTAACATTCTCAATTAACGTAGATTTTCAAAGTCCTCTCGCCATTTGGGCACCTATCTCCTACCCAGGCACCAAGTGTACCTGCTACAAGTGCCATAAGGGCTATACTGGAAATTCTGTTAACTACTCATTACTTAACTGGTGGCATGGCGACTCCTTCTGGGACAGTGGCAGAATCCGACCCTAAACCAGACGTGCACCAACTATTTATACAATCCACAAAGCATTAGCCCCCGGAGCGGTTAGCAAAATTAACATCCAACAGAATTAGACATAACCAAGTAGGGAAAAAGTTCGTTAAACAGGCACTACTCCTTATAGGCGTTAATGTAATGTGAACCAATTGTCTTCGTTTGAGCACACACATCACCAAATATGGGCTGTCCACGTGCTCACACATCACAAAAACTCCCGGCGTGCAAACAGACAGCAAGAAGTGAAGTCACAAGCGCGGGAAACCAACCGCATCCGCCGAATGACCGGTTGGACGTGACGACAGCCTCCTAGTTCCTCGGAGAGCCGCATGTACGAGCGCGCCAGCGACCAAGTTGCCGGGCGCCCCTCATACACGATGGGACCAAGCAGGTGGAAAGTCACTATGCCGGACTGCTGCGGGAATCGATGGCAGTGGTGACGCCGTAAAACTGGTGCAGCTCACCTCGGGCTGCGTTGTCACAAGGCGCAAACAGCTGGTATGTGGTAAAAACCCCGTCTTCTTTCCCAAAATCGGGTAGGTATACGGTTGAAATTTTTGACGTGATGGAAATATTTGTTTTAAGTAAACTCAGTGCTCAAAACATCAGAAATTTGGGTGAGGCGTTACAAACGTTTTTGCAGAAGAGTTAAGATACATGGGGCTGGAAAGCTATAGATAATGAAAGAAAATGTAAGGAATTTCCGGAAAGAAAATCATTGTTCATGTTCACTTCCGAATAAACCGGATATCTGGAATATAAACATTTTTTATTAGATATTATTCAGATAAAGTAAAGTCACACCGGCGAATATAAAGAAAAGTCAGTAAAGTAAAAGAATCAAGTGCTAATGTCTTCTTTTTCATTTTAATTATAAAAAGCTTACAAAAATGTCAATTGATAACATGTATATTAATCAAACGTAGAATATTTAGGTTTTTGAAAGTAAATTCTAAACTGTGGAATGTATGTTTCGTATATTTATTTATTATTTTTTTTAATTTGTTACGTAAAATTACCGTTAAGTTTCAATCTGTACTATAATGAATAACATTATTTTTTCATTTTTCTTTAAAGAAATAATTATTTAGTATGTATTACGACACTCCATTTAAACTCGCTGTCATCTTTGATTGTTTGGGAATCTTATGACCAGATAATTTGTTTAAGAATATGTGCATTACCTGTCCTTTAAAGCGTTTCCTTATTTTTATTTTCATCGTTAAAGACGTCCCTATAATCTATGAAAATTTGATTTGCGGCTTACTTAAAATGAATATTCAGCAAAGCATACTCTTTTATATATATTTATATTTGAAAATGTCAAACACTGCCCTCGCATATAAATCTTTAATCATGTGATATATTAATGTAAATACAGCGTAAGGCATTTTTATATACATTAGATATAAAGTTTGTTGATTTTCTTTATTAATCTACGGATTAATAACAGTGCTGGTGGAATTTAACAATCTCATTAGGTCAAAATTAGACTTACATGTTGATGTTAGCTAAAAGAAAACATTACCAAATTATTGAAGATATATTCGCTCTTCGAACACACGAATGCCATTATAGTTAAAAAAATTATTGCGTAAGTCATTTTATTCATTTTATTATAATATTTTATTATATGCGACGTTCTCTGCTCAACTTTAACGACGGGGAATAAAACAATGTTCAGCAAGAATGAATTGATATAGGCTATTAACGGTAAAGTGAGCACATTTCGATGTCCTTTCATTTGGAATAATATTCAGTAAATATATTTTATTTCAGCCTTAGACGTTAATTTTAGAGTCCGGTGAAATATATAGACTGCGTTTATTACCTACATAGTAATATTTACATTTAAAAGTGGCGGAAGCATAAAAGATGGCTGTTAAAAATTTTACTAAGGCCTTGAAGGTGCTTGCTTTACCGCCAACAGATTATACGCGTCTGGCCGACCAGGGTGTTCGTAAATTACTTCATTCCGAATGGTGTTTGTTTTGCTTCATTCCTCCTGCGGACAGCGGGAACGATCGCCGCAGGCTCGAGTGACCTCTCGGGAGGTTACGTTTGATTTTTGGCAAAAAAAAAAAGGGGGGGGGGGTAATCTCGGCAGTCGACACACAGCGCCACAGCTCGTTAGCCAATTCGCCGCTTCTGTAGTTCGTACGCGCCATAGTGCAGTCGTATAAGTTGCGAAAACAACGAGATTCCGCACGGCAACTTCCGGTTGCTGCGCTGCCAGAGGAATCGTGTCAGACGGGTGAGGCGGGGGGGTGCATTAAGGCGGCCACCTGGTTAGGCCGCCGAAATGTGTGCAGAGGTCCAGTGTAAAACTTTTTATTAAAAAACCGTCTAACGTGTCTGAGTGTGGTCTGCTTACGAATAGCATTTAATAAACATTACGCGTCTGTATACGTTTTTCAGTTCCTCTATTTCACTGTAAAGCATGTTTTTGTGATAGTGAAAATGGTTCAAACGTGTGTTTTCACGGTCATCTTTAGGTATGTACATTCCGGTGTAAAACATTTTAAAAATAGGACTAGAGATATCCATCAAAGCTTTATTTTAATATTACGTCATAAAATAGTAGGTTCTTCGCTGAAAGTCTCATAGCGGCGTGTTATCGACTGCAAGACTGCAGTCCAGTTCAGTGTTTCGAGTGTAGAGGCTTGTTGAGAGTTGGTGCGCATTTCTCAGTCGCCCCTAGCGCTCCCGCGCTGCTAGACCTCGGCTGTACAAAATGCCTTCAACCAGGCGGCCACCTTAACTTCCGACCACGCCCGAACACAGTCGCGAAATTGCTCGTGGCGTCGTCACAGAGCAGTTGAGAATACAGAAGTGAAACAGCCGTTTATTCTGTGAACTCCAGCCGCACCGTCCGGAACAATGGCGCGACTCACCAGCAACATGGCGCAACGCCGTTCGCCAATCAGCGCTTAGTAACTAACACGCCAGCTCGCATACCAAATGGCACGGACCATTTCACAGCATGCACTAACCAATCAGACACAATGCCCGTTCCCACTGTCTCGCTCAGTCAATCAGAGAATGGGTACGCCCACATTAAGAAGAACCGTCACTGTAGTCACTGTATTTTCACTTATCCTACTAAGCATATTCTCTGACTTAAGGTCGTTTAAGTTCCAAAAAAAGTTTCTGTATTCTAAGTATATTTTATAATTCTCTTGTGTTATATCGAATTCGTGGTCTGTCGAAAGTAGGGCAAAAACTGTCGAAAAATAATTTTCAAATATTGGTTATGGTAGTTACAGACATTTCTTTATTTTAGGCTTTGCCATACAAATTTCAGGATTTTGCGTAATCAGCATTTCTGACTAAGTTCCAAGAATTTGTAACAACATTAGAAAAATAAAAAAAGTGATCAAAATTCTTTACCTTTTTTTTTGTTTGGAATTTAATTTTAAGCCTTGAAAAAAATAGAGATTTTAATTAGATATAAGCTGAAAACTTAGCAGAGAACGAACAATGCCAGACTTTAAAAAAATGTCTTTGTGACCTTTCTTTTAAGAAACATTAGTTGAAATGAAACATTGTGTACGTAGCCTACAACATGTAGAAAATTATTTTACGCAGCTTTTAAGGCAACAATTACCAATGTTTTAATAAAAAGCTTAGGCAAAATCTGTTCTTAAACTAACTTAGCAATTTTATCAAGTTTCCATGTATGCAATATCACAAACACTGAAATTTCTCAAGACACAAAAAAAAAAAGTTTAGCAAGTCAACACCCGTAACAAGAGAGACAGAATTTGTTCACCCGAGCCTCAGTTAGATGTTTTTTGGTTGATGCTCCAGTTTTACTCGGACTATTATTAATGGGATTCGCTCCCTGTCATTACTGGTTCGTTATTGGTTTCCTGTTTCTCGCGAATAGATTTCAGAACAATTTGTATTCTGAAAAACTTTTGTTCAGAACCACTTTCGTAATTGGATCAGTTGAATTGTTACGTGTTTTATCTGTCTGCCTGCCAATCACGGACGGTGAGTATCGTACAAACTAAATTCTTATTATCCCAGGGGCCTCGGAGGCGGAGCGGTTAGACTGCTCGCATCCCACAGAGGCGAACCGGGTTTTCGCAAGTGGGAATCGTGCCAGACAATGTCGCCGGTCGGCGGGCTTTCTCGGGGATCTCCCGTTCCCCCGCCCTTGCATTCCAGCGCTGCTCCGTTCTCATCACATTTCATCTTCCTCGGCTCTCAAGACCACGTGGTTAAGAGCCCCCCCCCAAATATTTCGACTTAACTCAACTCACCTTAAATGATACAACAGTCTGTCACCCTACAGACAGGTGGACAACAGCCGAAGAAAAGCTGCAAGTGTACGCTTTGGATACTGAAGTCTAGCCTCGGCGCAGATATTTTCGCGAAAAACAGGTACACCTAGTTATTGGTCGGAAGTAACCCGGGATATGTCTAACAAACTGTGGACCAATGAAAGCAGAAACTTAAATGTACGTGTGATTTAAGTTTGGGTATATTCCTACTTCAAAGGGACCGCCACGCCATTCCACTTCTATGTATATGTCTATTCTGCAGCTTCAACCTCAGACAACTCTTCCACGTCGACTTTGTCTCAACGACGGAAAAATCGTGGGGGGGGGGGGGGGGGGGGGGGAAATTCGCTGAGTTGACTGGCAAAACCGATGTATTTTGCAATCCTACCACTTACTTGCGGAATATTTGCAAAAGTCGTTAAAAGTTGTTCACGGTGAAACGGGCACTTTTAAAATATACCTTTGAAAAAAATCACTGTTGATACGTACATACTCGCAAGGTTAATTCTACTGAGTTTAGAAACGAAACAAGACTTTTTATGGGAGAGTTGGGCGTAGGGAAAATTTACGACGCTAGGTGTGGTAGTGTTCCAAATAGATCGCTTTTAATCTGGCGGTAAATTGATCAATTACGTTTATTTCTGTGCAAAAAGTTAGCTGTTGGCCCTAATTGTGATACATACGTACCGTAGCCAAAATTTTAATTAATAACTTTAATTCATAATTAATATTCAAGCCCTTAAATGGTATTTTCAAGAGACAACAGAGGAAACACAACACTGGGGTTGGTATTGAACGTCCATAAGCAAGATTATTTCAAAAGTAAAATATTATGTATTTAAATGGAAAATAAATATTGCTGTCATCGAAAGGAACTTTGAACTTTTTTTCTTTTCGCTTAAGGAATCTACACGGGAGTGCCCTAAAAATACATTTATTTCATTATTTTAATACTGCATATTTCCATGTAATTCTAAAAATACATTTATTTCATTATTTTAATATTGCATATTTCCATGTAATTGCGTAAACAAACGTTTTGCTTAATCTAATTTAAAACATAATATTTAAACATACGTGAATATATATTGTTATTTTTCCACTCTAGTGCTAAATTTATTGTTTACGTAGGACTTAACACAATACAACTAGGAAGATTTCATACAGCTACGTTTATTTTATGAAAATTGCAATTATCCTATTAACGTGCATACAAAAGAGAAAAATCCGGTACACAAACGACACCAGTGATACTTGGCGGCAGAAATACTATTTAGTTGCCGAACTAAAAGCATTCATCTTCCCAACCTGAGTAGAATAAACCTTAGAACTTGTATGCAGTCTCCGAATTAAGTTGGCAGCGAAATACGAAAAAAAATAATAGTTCCACGTTTTGACTTTTTTTTTAGGGTGTAGTGTTTACATTTACGGCACTCGAAATTGGTGTTTCTCGTTTGATAATCACAAGAACGCGGAGTTACATGTTATTGACGCGTTTACTTTCTCATAATTTCCCACAACTTCGCTCGGATGACGCATGAATAATGTGAGACGGTCAACGGCAATGATAATATTTCATAAGACAAAAGGATGCCAAATGAGGAGAAAAGAAGATCATATGAATGGCTTTCAAAAGTGCTTAAATATCCACGAATGGCAAATACCTGTGTTACATAAGCAGATTGAGTGAGAGAGTGATGAGAGTTGGGCGACTCTTCCACCGAATTCTTGAGAGCCGATGATGGTGAAGTGAGGTGGGCGTGGAGTAGCGCCGGAACGAAAGGGTGGGGTAATCGGTAGAACCCCGAGAAAACCCGCCGACCAGCGGCATCGTCTGTCACGAGTCCCACTTGCAAAAATCCTGAGTTAACCGGCTGGGGATTGAACCCGGTTCGCTTTGGCAGGAGGCAAGCAGCCTACCCGCTCAGCTCAGTCACCGTAGTTCCACATGCATATTGAAAGTAACAGTTTTGACTTATTTTCGGTCCCGAAACGGCACATCGTAAATCCACGTGACGCGCTCTTTACGTTGATATTTTTTTTAAACTGCGTGTGAAATAGCCTTTTCGTTTTATGACTACTACATTTCAGAATTATTCAATAGGCCTGCTTGTAAATTATTAACTGATGTAAATTATACTAACCACTAAAAAACTGTACTTAATTATTATTTCCATGTAATATTATGTTACATGAGTGTGAGCAAATTCGGGTGGGTTTTTGAGTGGTAACAACGGCTTGAGAGACATATACATACAAGTAGTATTTACGTAAGTAAAATTACTTTAAGTAAACTTATTTTATTACACTGTGTTAGAACGCTTTCGGAATTTATCCTTTAAATTCAAATTTTGTATACACAAAACGCTTTCATGATGTTTTTTTTATTACCTAGTAACGCAAGTTCATAACAACCAGCACAATAGTAAAATTGTAACTGACTAAAAAATAAGGTGTTGATAATCTTAAATATTTTTTCTTTGACCAGAACGCGCGCGAACCACACCATCCCGCGCGATATTGGGCACGAAAATGTTTGTGGCCAAACGTTGTATGATGACATTTTTCGTGCACCATGTGGCAACACAAAACGGAGATAGTCCTCTCATTTGTACAATGGTCAACACATCAAATGCGCGCTGAAAAAATGTTAGAACTGGGCGGGATATTAACCCGTGCCCACAACATGATGGCCAGGCCGGTGGTAGTACGATATCAATGGAGCGCGAGAGGGGACTAACTCCGTGCTGTGTTGCCACTTTGTGCACTGAAGATGTAGCTACGCCCTTACCGCCAAGGAAGCGGCAAAGATAACGTCAATAGTCCGCAATTAAAAAAAAAAACCCTCGTTGTGCAGAAGTGAACATATATAATACAAAATACCAAATTTATAAAACGAGAACAAAAAGACACGAGTCATTGTTATCAGTTTTTTATTGATTCGTTTCAGTCTCAATTTTTTATTCTTTAAACTTTAGGTTTTAAAACAAATTTCTCAATCTTTCAGAGATATACAAAATAGGTTACATTTATTTTTCATATTCCGCTAAAGTCAAGACTTTAAAGTGGATGAAGAAATCTTTAGGAATATTCAGGTACAAGCGTGTATTATATATATATATATAATTCACAACTATTTTGTGTAAATATTTTTAAGTTACCCTAATGATTGGCCTATAAGTTCCCCAGATTGGAACAGAAGATAAATTTATGGGAGAACTATTTAACCAACACTTGACAATCTTATACGCACACAATAAGTGGCCATTTATTATGCTAAATATTTCTTTAAAGAAAACAATATTGAGAGAAATGATTTTTATAGTGACGTAAATATTGGGGTGCCCTAATATAAGCGTAGGTTAAGTTTTCTCCCCCTATACTTTATTTGAATACAATCAACAATTTATAATTATTTTTGAAAATTCACTGACTCTTAATTGAATTCCAAAGCTACGCTTTCAAAAGTCTATTAAAATGTTGCTTTTTAAAACCTACTGGCCACATCCCCAAAACCAGGGGACAAAAACATAAAATTTGCACAGGTTGACAATATTTTACTGATATTTTTGGCTAGCTATAATAACCTGAAGGCCATTGTATAGGCAATTCGTTTCCAAAAAAAAAAAAATCTATAAATTTCTCCAAGATATTAAACAGATTAAATTTTTTCTGTTAAAATTTTACAACCATTTAAGATGGACATTGCTTTATCTTTCTTAACTCTGACTATTGATTGGATTTTTAAAAATTCGTTTGTACATTACTTTTAAAATACAATAAAAGCAATCTCAATTGCAATAATAATTTTAAAATTTGGCTAACATGGCACCTACACCTCTTACTTGGGACATCAAATACGTCCAGCCTGTATCAGCCATAATGGCGTAGTGAATTATGTGATTTCTCAAATTAAAGCATAACTTAACTTTTGCTGGCTCTTCTCCTCTGGGGCGGTGAATCGACCACGAGCCAAAGTCGGGGCAATTTTTATACAGAAATACCGGCAATTACCCCGAGAGAGGTCTAAGCCAATCAACGGGCAATAAAATTTAAGACTACCAAATAAGGGAACATAATTTGTCCTAGGAGGGGTCACAATTATTCTTAGCGGGGAGCTGAGATTGCTGCCCAATAAGGGCGCAGAAGTCTAAAAGATGTCCATATATTAGTGACACACCCTCGGCCACGTAATCACACTTCCGTAATTCTGCCATAAGGCAGGAAGTGACATCACGGCGGCGTGCCACCCCCGCTGACACGCAGGCAGGCCGCTCGCACTGGCTGGCGAGTGGATGACGACATTGGAGTAGTTCACATACTGGCTACGCGACAGAGGCGCCGAGCAGCGGGCACTGCCAGCGGCTCGCCACTTGTGAAGGAATAGTGCGTGAGGACGCAGCTGTTGAAGTCCTGTGCGGTACACAGGCTCCAAGGTCGGCATGTCGTCCGGCCGCACACCGCTAGCTCGAGCGTCGAAAATCGCTGCTGGCCAGACATCAGGATTGCAGGTACGTGGTAAATCACCACGTATTTTTGAAAACTCCTGGCAGGCAGGAAAGCGTTTTCAGAATATTTTAGAGTAAAACCACGAGTTCCATGCTCGTTGCATAACGTAATTTTCATGATGACAGCCAAAATGGGTGACAGTGTCACAATATCATCGTACAAAATTTTGCCACTAACATTTTCGTCTCCAATTTTGGTCTAGGTTTTCGTGGTGTGGTTCTTATGCGCGCTTTCCGGGACATTCTGTATACATAACATAAATATAAATGTTTGTCTGGAATATCGTAACACCATCAAAAGTTATGTACTTAATCGATACAATTTTGAACATGAAGTGACCTACGCCACTAAATATAACGGATGGTGATGACAATCATGACACACCTTGTGCGCATGTTGTTCTGTCCCCTGCGCCCCTATATAAACGCTATGCCTTACATCAAGTAATGTATGCATAAATCTCACCTGTATTAGATCTGTAGTTATAGAAATTCCAGGAGTAACTATAATTATAATTTTTAAACGTTTCCTGTGACTGTTTTAAGATCACAAACACATTATGCCTGTATTTGTTTTAAGAAGATTATAAGTACAAATTGCCAACACAAGACTTATTTTGGGAGGGTGTAGAGTAAGGACGTTGGCTACGGAAAAATGTGTTATTTTATATTTGATCCATATATTGTTCAACTTGTAGGCATTGTCTGTGACTAACATATCCTAAAATAAAATATTTAGACTGCATGGTTTTTGCAACATGCCATGTCAGTGTCAAAATTTTACTGTTTTTGTGATGTACAAATAATGAAAACTACCTTACGTAGAGAAAGTAGATAATTCACACTGAAAGAAGACGCTAAGAGTTACTCCAAGACTTCTATAAAAGTTTACAAAAATTAGGTTTTCAATTAAAAAAAGGTGCTGAAAATAAGGAAATTCTTGGATATATTTTTTTGGGATGCCACTAAGTTTACCTCGATAACATCATTTGTGAAAACAGTGTCTTGCGTATAACTCGTAAATTTTCTCAGAGTACACATCTCAGTGGATGAAGTATTCCTCAAAGAGACGTGGGAAATTGTGCAAGTTACATCCCCATTATCTCTCATTATAACTGGTGCATATATATTAAACATTTTGTGGAAACGTACTTTCAAAAATTCTGCCTGTAACGTTTAATATTTTGTGCAAACAAGAAACGTATTTCTTTGTCTTAAAAGCACAATAAAATAGTAACTTTTAGGTTTTACCTAATGGAGTTCTCCCAGTAGGTGTATATTTATAAAAGCCTTTGACAAACATAACTTAGTCAAAAAAGAGTTATGTTATGGTGACGTTTGGTTTAAGTATTTAGCTGTGTTTTTAGCCCAAGCACGGAACAAATATTAGATTCCCAATTATGCTACAAATTGGTTCATTTGCTCTTGTCATATTCCTACTTTTCCATATCATTTATAACTGCGTTGTCTGCCAATGATTGGTGTCGTTTCGTAGGCGGTTGTATTGTGATTCCTTAATCCATATATTTGTTCATTCTACTGTTGATATTTCCTAGACGTGGTATTTCCAGTTTGATTTTATGTTTTTTTTTTCATTAATAGATTGTTGACCTGTTATTCTTTGCCTTAGATAGGAATAACTGGATTTTGGTTTTCAGCTGTATGGCTTATCCATTAATTTGCTCTCTCCTTTTGCTGTTTATATGTTCTTATTTTCTATTTGTTCGTCGGGTTTCGATTCCTTCAATACTCACATATAATTTTTAAAACTTAGATATGTATCTTTAAATACAGAATGTTTAAAAATAATTTGAGTGTTAATTGAACAATAATTATTTTCGTTGTGTAGTTTTTGTCTTCATTGGCTGATGCTCACGAAATCTTTATGGATAGTTGGCGAGTGATGTCCGTTTGAGACATATATTTAACTTGTTAGTTAGTTATTTAGGAATTCGTGATTTGGTACTTTGCGGTTCAAAAATCCTGACTAAGATCTACGAAATATATTTCAATAATTACTTTTTTTTCGAAAGTGTGTTTTAGAGGTACGTTAAAGGAATATTTGTATTTAATTCATTATTTAGTGTACGCAAATGTTATAATTTTTATTCTCGGTTCATGTAAATCAAAAGAAGGAAAATAGTGTGCTTTACATGAAGAATATTTTAGTTTAAATTAACAACATATTTTTGTGGTTTATTCTTCTTTAGTTAATTACTGACTGAACTTATACGTACTTACCAAGTTTTAGTCCGAAATTACAAAAGATATCATGGAATACTAAAGGTGTTACCACTAGACAATGCATTAACTTTGAATCATGAAATAGTAATATGATTTTAAAATATGTACATCAAAATTATGGAGTTATTGTGATATTTCTGGTATTGAAATTTAAGATGTATGTCTAACGAATTACAGAGTAGAAAATTTCTATTGATAAATTACTAATATGCATTGAAAATTTCCCTAGTCCATATGGTTTACGCACATGTTTCTATATCGAAAAAAAGTTTTTAACATAATTTATGCGTTCCTTGTGGTAACAATGATTAAAATTTCGAGGCAGGGTTTGATTTAATTCAGTAGTGAGCTCGCGTTTCCGTTATCATAATATTTTTGCTTGTAGTTTCATAGACGGGAAGGATGTCATTGTTTACTATTGCAGATATTTCATTTCTACTATGCTCCAACGGTCTGAGATGAAACGGTAGATTTACAGCATAAATTTATTTTCGAAGTAAATATTTAAATTGTACATGAAGGTCTGTTTTTCATACAGAACGTTTTTCTTAAGCTGTGTTTATGCCAGCCGCCTCGTAATATGACCTGGTACCCATCATATTTTCCCTGTTGTGTTCCTAGAATAATATACATTTAATGAAAACCTGGATTCATAGTTTTTTTAACAGTTGAATATCGAAAGTTTGTTTAGTGTTCAAATGAGAGCAGTCTAATTAGGCAGTTAGAGCATGTAAACTTGTCAATAAATGAAATTTGTTCTTCCTCAAATGTCGAACAGTGCGCCAATTTATTTAACGTTATTAAACATGCAAATAAAACTGCGTGTTTTATTAGTTAGTAAAATGCTAAACGTTTCCACCACTGCCCACTTAACTGTCAATTTGATGTAAATAAAAAGTTGTATCTTTTCAAAACTAAACTTAAAATGAAGTGGACAAATTAAAAAATTGTCTTGTCAAGACGTGCGTTTCTTAATCACTTCCGCTGGGGCGACAATTGCGTCATTTTCATCAAAGGGACGTCGATATTTTCTTTGTAAAAATGTAAGTGAGTGATAATAGAATTCATAACGAAGTATTCAGCCTTACTGTTCTACTATATAACTCATGATTGAATAAAAGTAATATATTATTTCAGTTTATCGTACCAGGCACAATGTGTTTGTATTCATTTTGTGATGCCAACAAGTTTTACCTGTTTATATGTTTTGGCGACAAAATTATGATAGTATTTTATTATTACATAGGTACCAGCAAACTAGTAATGTATTTTCGCAAATATTAAAAAAAAAATTTATGCTCCTATCGCAGTGCAGAACTTACGCCATTAAAAATCTGGAGTACCTTCTTCCTCAGACCCGTAAACAAACCGATTTGCAACAATATTTTGAATATTTACGTGGTAAATTAATTAATTTTTTGTTAAATTGCATGAGTCCTACTGATGCTCGAAAATAAGTGAACAAAAATCGAATATGTTTTTGTATAGCCCTACTGTTTTTTGGTGCATATATATTTTTCACAGGACATAAATTTGTTTAAAACTGCGCCCCGGCAAGGAAATCGGAAGTGTTTGGTAAGAGGTTTTCATTTAGATATGATAAGAACAATTAAATAACTACCAAATTTCACTATTTTATTTTATTGAAATCATGTTTCTGTGTCCTCAAACTTTGCACACACTAAACATTCAACGAGCAAATTGTGAGTTTATATCTATAACGCAATTGATTTCTAAAGTTTACGATTATTTATATAACTTTCGGCATATGTAAAATCAGTTTTACGGTAGTCTCAAACATGGTATATTTTAGTATCATGTTTATTCGTTGAAACTGTTTATAATATCATATAAACACAAAGCGAGACTTCATGGCCCTGAGTGTTATGCTTTTGTGTATCAAATCAATGCAAACAGAATAATCTACCATCTAAGACACGTTTGCTATACATATTTGTTATATAATATAGTCATGAAACACACGTGTTATTTTAATTACAAAATTTTTATAAATTTTTTATAAATTTTGCAAAATATAATTGTAACCATTTTTCATTAAATTACTACGAGGGATACTATCAAAAGCTTCCTCTATTGTTAGTAATAAAATGTGTTAATTTTGTCTCTATGAAGTTTGAAATATTGGTTCTGGTATTAAAAATTTTTAATTTATTAATAGTTTGGGCTTTAACAATACCTATGCTCCCTTTATTTCACGTCGATTAGTATGGTTTTTGCATGTTACAAGAAGGTGTTACAGTTTATTTAAGGAAAGTGTTGCTTAATATTAGTGTATTTTGTTGCTAGCCACCAATTTATTTGAAATAGGGTATGCTATTAATGTGATACTGCTTATGTGTCACAAATGGTAAGTTGTTGTTATAAATGCCAAAACATGATGTAAATTGACCACAAATTAAGTGCTTTAGAATATCTGGCTTTAAATAGGTTTGATTTATTTTCAATAACGAATATTTCAGTTTCTTAAATTTGGTCTACGCGCAATACGCACAGCAAAGTTTTAAATTTTCATACATATACCTAAACTTAGACATGGGGATCAAAATGACATATACAATATCAAGGCTTTTTTAACTGTAACTGGCTATGGTATGCTTTTTATAACACATTTTATGTTATTATTTTATTATAAGTTGGTTGTATTGGTAGTCTATGCTCGAAGTCCACTATGTTTAGTCATTCAATTCCACTAGATTTTTGTGCAACATATATGTTTTATGGTCGTGTCAGACGTTCTGAAGATGACCAGACTAGAGCTTCATGTATGTATTAGCGCAAGGGTCCACGATTACTTGAACAGACCTGAAATCGACATTTGGAAAAAATCCCCACTTATAGCTACAAAAATTTTAACGCAAAGATTTGCTAGAGTTTTTACGGGAAAGTAGGCGAGCGTGTTGTTTTATATTGGTACCACTGAAATCAATTAATTTGTTCTCCACACTTTTCGAATAAGGATCGAATTAGCGGTGCTGTATTAACATTTCTGATACTTCGCTGTCATACTTAGACGCGTAGCTACTACACTGTTAGAAAATATTTCGCTGATGTTATGGATAAATATAAGCAAAAATTCCAACAAAATATAGTTAAATTACTAACACCTTTTTTCAGTATCAGACTTAAACAAATATCACTGAAATTTCTGTGAGTTTATTGGTTCGGTTTTTCGGTATTTTCTATTTATGGCGTTAAGTCGCGAAAACTAAAATTTTACGAACATAACGGTGTTTTTAACAGCAATTAAAAACTAAAATTAAAAGCTAAAACATTTCTGTTTTAAATCAGTATTTCAATACGCGCCAAAAGTACGCCAACCCGTGACTCTAGCCACTTACTAACTGCTTTGCTCGTAACAGGATGGACACTTAGATAAACGTTTCGCGAAATTACGGAAATCTACTGGTAAATAAGTTATCCAGAAATCTTCTTATAACTACGGACTCTTAGTTTTATAAATAAAGGACTTTCCGTACATGTCTCAAAATTTTCACGCTAATTCACGGAACCTCTCCATAAACTTTCTACTGAGATTTTATATAGTTCCAGCATATAAAAATAAATAATAAAAAAAGTATTTAACTTTCGCTATGTGTAAGTTTTCCTACTGTATAAAAGAGAAATTAAACATGTTTTAATTTTTGGATTGGGATCTCAACACGTCCCATTCCAGTAATCACTGTGTTATAACATCTCAACACAATAATTTTAGATTAAATTATTTCAGATAATCATTCATTACGCCGACGTATTACATTTCTTCACACTTTATTAATAAATAACTCTTTTATTTTAAAATATGGCTTGCAAGTGTATATTTTTATGGCACTAACCTATTACTGTTTACATCGTCTCATACTCGTTTATAAGACGGGCAAAATTCGCCCGTTCTGCTAAAAACCGTACAGTTTCTGAGATATTTCATGTTTTATGAATTGACGCTTAACTTAGTGTTAATATGTAGCACAGACGCAACCGCTGTTTTTAAAATCATATTTAGGCAACATATTACATTATTACTTCTCTGTAGATTACTGTAGCTGCTTTCACAGGTTGAGATTGACGAGTTGACTCATATTATCTTAACACTTCAATGTTATAAGAGCAGCGTTATACACTATCTACCAAAAAGTAATTGGGCACTCGTGAAGATAGGTAATTCAGTACGTCAGTTGACTTGTGTTTCACGACCTTCGGCGTAGGACCGCTGGTGTTTGTCCGTGGTAGCATGAACACAGAGGCCTATTGTAACATTCTGGATAATGAAATTCTCCTAACATTGTGGCGTTTTTACGGAATGGACCCGTGTTACTTCCAGGATGACAATGACATGTGCCATGTTTCAAGGGCTACTATGCAGTGGTACGCCGACAACAATGTTCGTCGATTGGACTGGCCCGCCCAGAGCACCGACCACAATCCTATAGAACATCTTTGGGACAAATTGGATCGCCAGGTAAGGGCTTGTCAGGTGCGGCCAAAATCCATTGCTCAACTTATGGAACGGTTGCAAGAGGAATGGCGACGAATCCCCGTGGATGTCCTGGAAACACTCGTAGGGAGCATTCCAGACAGGATGGTTGCAGTTATAGCCGCAAGAGGTGGCCCTACGAGATTCTAACGGGGTGACAACCACCGAGCAAACATTGTCGACAGGTACCCAATTACTTTTTGGTAGATAGCGTACATGGTAAACTTGAAATATCAAGATAAAGTTTCAATTCGTCAAGATAAGCCTCAGCCTAAACAGCGTGTACACAGAAGTAATAACGTAATAATTGGCCTTACTATCACTAGTAAAATAGTGATTGCGGCTGTACCATATCGAAAAATTGAGTTAAGCTTAAAATTATAAAACTTTTAAAAACGTCAGAATATGAAGTTTTAAGTGAAACGAGCGAAATTTTTCCAGCTAAGAAACTTTTATAAGTGGATGCGAATAATATGTTCGGGCGATAAATGAATACACTTTCGGACCTTTTTGGTTTTCAATAATAATAACATTTTTTTTTGCAGATTGACATTGCACTAAAATATGGAATCGTATACATTAACTAAAAGAGAATGAAGTTATACAATTGTGAAGGAATGACATGTTGTTAATGTCAATGTTGGAAATACGGAGAGGTGTCATATGTGATGTTTGGTGTTCAATTCCATGATATATAATTAGGTAGGGAGCGCTTTCCCTATATTCGCTGTAAATTTCCGTAATAATTCCGTGAAAGTACGGAAATTTTCAACAGTGTGGTAGCAACGTAGGATTTTGTTCTTTCAGTTTCTAATAATGTTAGAGTGGGTGACAGGTTGGCATGTATTCCTGCTGGTTTGCGCTACTATTTATGTTTGAAGGTGCGCGTGTTAGGGGCGAAAATTTCTTAACAGTCGCCGAAATTATACGCTTCGTAGTTAGAGCAGTGAAAGAGCGTTTCGTGTGACTACTTCGGTAATGTTCCTTCGTCCCCGAGACACGAAGCTGCCGGAAAATATTCAGTGAAATAGGCAAACGTTTAGGGGTAGAGTTGTTTCCGGTGCAACACTGCACTCTGTCGTGCAGCGTGCAGAACTCCATGAAAGGTATAAAACACGCTACCAACATTATCACAAAATTACGATTTAAGTTGCGTTTGGAAGAAGAACGGCTATATTTTGTAACACTAACAATATTTTGTTAGATTTTACACATTTTAATGTTCTTGGAAATCAATTAATCAGATTCTCAATTCTAATCAATATTTAAGCGTATTTCCATTTTGGATACTTGATAAAGCATATTTTACAAGAAAACTTGCATAAAGTAGGGCAGTCATGATAATCAATATGGTTGTATGTAGTGTGACAAATTTTATGTTTATTAAAATCGTACATTTAATTATTTGGGAGATGCCTAGCACTCAGAGATAGAGTGAATTCAGTTTCTATGGAAATCGTTGTAATTTCATAACATTAGTTACAACTCGTTATATGAAATATAAGTTAAATCGGAGGAGCTCAGAGAGACAATAAAAGTAAAATATACTTTAACGAAGCCACGGTTCTTTATTTAGTTTGTATGCTATTTAAATAGAACGTTTTGACCTGGAGCATGGCTCCGAAGGTTGATGACTTGTAGACCCAAGTAATTACGGCGGTCGTCGCTCTCCAGCCCCTGGCGTCTTCATCTCGGTGACCAACGACAAAAGCCCGTGTTCGCTGCGATTCCAGCCTTCATATTGGGTGCGTGTTGAGTATCAAACTCCAACACCTTCCGCCCCGTTCGAGGAGGTTCCTTGTGTAGTGGTTAGGGCGCTCGACTCGCGTCCAAATCACCTATGTTTGTGAGAATGCAAGCTCACGAGAGTAGGAAAATATTGGCACTAATGTTAGAAAATATTTTAATGACAGAGTTTCTCTCCATTTATTTAATTCGTAAAAATTACTAATTTCATTTCTAAAGTTATGTCCAACTCAATTGTAAAAATTATTTTAGTGAATAGTACTATTTTCACTACATGCAACCAGAGCAATTATTATAATGGTCTTGCTGTGTGAATTTTCTTCTTTGCAAAATACGCTTTCTGAAGAATATAACATGTAAACACGCTTAATATTTTACAAAAAAAATTTGTTTGCTAATTGATTTTTTGAACATTTAAATAAACTAATTTTACTAAAGTTTTTTTAAGCGTTTCAATATTCAGGCTGCTCACGATTATCTGAACACTTTTGAATACAACCTTTGATAAATATCATTGCCCATTCCTGCACGTGTTTTAACGACAAAACAGATTTTCATGCGCCCAGTTAAGTCGGTAACGAAAGAGGGGAAGTAGTACCATTTCATAACGGTAAATGAAAAGTCTTAGGTAATCGTTTGCGAAAACTGAAATGATTAATTCATTCTCTTTTGGTCTTTTAGTGCAAATAAGTTGTAAGAATGAGCAAATTTGTCAATAATTACTTTTGCAAAAATTTAATTTTTTCACTTAACCGTCGCATGAATAAAGTGATCAGGCTCATAGAATGCTAGGTTTACGTACGGCGGAAGTATACACGTCTTGCACAAAAGTAAATCTTAAGCAGGGTATTAAAAATTGCTAAGTTTACCGTGAACAGCCTTTGCGTGCATTTTACCTTTCGCGCACGATGTAAAGCGTACTTTTGCGACAACGTTGGCAGTGCGTGTTCTACACTGTATGCAGTCGGGTTAGGGCTCATTCTACTCAGGTTGGGAAGCTCAAAGCTTTAAGTTTGGGAACTAAAATTTTTCGCCACTCGGTGAGCGCTAGTGTCGAATGTGTACCGGATTTTCTCTGTTTCTACAAAAAAAAAAAAAAAAAGCAACAAAATAATTGTAATATTCAGAAACCAAATAAGAAATAACTACGTAACTAAGTAAAATATTTCTCTGTTATTGTTCACGTAGCTTCAAATTTTAATGAAACGGGACCACTTTAGAACACTGGGCACCTAGCGGCGGAAAATTTTCCCTATACCAAACACTGATATAAGTAGAGACCTGCAAAATTTGCGTTGTTATTTGGGGACACGTTAAACTTAAAAAAAATGTACCTTTGCAATACGTTTGTCATTTGACCATAACTTATGTGAGTAGAGTATAAATTGCAAGTATGTATGTATTTCAAATGGGGCAAAATTGGCACCTGGAACGGCGCCGGCACCGGTCGGCCACCATGTTGTGATGTCACCCGGCCGCCATATTGGATACAGGTGACTTTGCCCTTGACCCGTGACCTAAACCTTATCACACGTCCGTGACCTTGAATGACCTTGAACAAAACAAATTCCCAAAAATCCCCAAAAAAAATGTAAAATACCAAAAAAAAATTGTAGAGAATGAAAAATTATAAAGAAAATTTTAAAATGGTTTAAAGATGTAAATGTAGGAGGTTAGGGGTTCGATGACAGGTGGATCGACTAAGCTCCTGACACGACAGGCCCTTAACAGGTCGACCGGTGTAAATCTCGTCAGCCATCTTGGATGTCGGTGACCTTGACCTTGATCTTCAACCTTAACCGTAAATAACCTTGACGCCTAAGAATTCCAAAAAAAATTTAAAATTAAAATGAAATTTAAAATATATGAAAATTTAAAAAATATATTATTAAAAATGTGTATTTCCGGAGATACCACCAATTTTTTAATTTGGTTTTCAATCTTTAAATTACTTGCCTTCACTAATTAGTTGGCAGGCCTCCAACCCTCTCGCTCATCCTTCTTCCGTTGCATGCAAGCATCTTGTTTTTCTTTTTTCGTTAGACATTTCATTTCATTTTCAACACCTAAGTAGCCCTATTTTCACGATTTACTCACCAGGCGAGCTGGTGATCTAGCCACCAGGTGGGGGCATATTTGTTTGTGTTTGTAAAGTATAGGTGGTGCTGTCGTCACCCTCCACATTGGATTATATTTTCAACAAGTATGGGGAGTTAATTTATCGATTTAAACACTAGGTGAGTTACCGATTCAGCCACCAGGCGAGCTGTTGACGCTCATCTTTTCATAGGCATTGGAAGATTTGTAATTTACATCCTTTATAAAAAAATATTTTTTTCTAATTAGCAGTTTACCCCCATGCATGATGCAGGACGTTGAATATCTTCATAATTTATTAAATCTATATGTTTTAATTAAATTTTAAATTTTAAAATTTTGACAGTTTTTCTTATTTAATTATATAACCATGCATATAATACAACAGATATTTATACAATAAAATTTAATTTAGTTGTTTTTATTTCTGTGCCTTTTAAATTTAATTTTTATTCTGGAAAATTAGGCAAACCCAAAATGAAACACAATTTTGTACACAGACAATTTTCTTTTCAGTTATTTTTATACAGAAGTTCATGCCCTCGAAAAAAAAATCAATAACCTTCTATATATATATATATATATAGGCTGTTTATGATAAAGTGAGCATTTTTTAAGGCTCTTCCACAGGCATTAACCACTAATAAATATATCTTATTGCAGATAGTGGTGAAATGTATACACTGTGTTTATTGGTCACATTGCAATGTTTATATTAAAAAGGAGCAGGAAGGTGGAAATTGGACGAAATAAAGAATTTATTACGGCCTTAAAAAGTGCTGATTTTACCGTAAACGACCTATATATATACATCTCAATTTATCAAATTTTACAGTCTTTTATGCATCTCACTATTCGCACTTGTGTTGTCCTTGTGCGAAAATATCTTGACATTTATTACACCGATATATTGTGCAGGGCAGGTTACGTAAGAAACTACACTTTTGACGACATGTAACTAAGTCACAACAGACCAGCTTGCAGTAAACGTGGTAGCGATGTTCTGATGTGAAATGCACTTCACCTTTACAGGTCTTTGCATGTCTCAGCAAACTGTCGGTACAGGTAACCTGCTTACAGCACCTGTCACCCAAATACGACATGCGATGGGATTCTTGCTACAATGAAAGCTTTCATGTAGCCGTACACCGTAGCCGAAAGCAAATATCTTATTACAAAAGTGACTCTGATGACGACGTAGTGGTTCAGGGAAAAACTCGGACGGACATGTTGGAGATGTAGGTGCTGGAGCTTAAGAAGCAAGTAACGCCAGCAATACTGTTCTAGGCACCACAGCCAAAAAAACTCGATGGCTCCAATGAAGATTTCGTTGCAGTTACAGCTGAAGAATTCGATGGCACCATACCAATCTGAAACGATGGTACTGCACTGGTGGAAGAAAATATTGCTAGTGATGTAGACATCCAGCTGAAGAAGTCGATGGCGTTGGGAAAACAGGAGACATCTCACTCGAAGAAGAATTCGATGGCGAGAAACTATTGGAGGGCAATATCCACTCCACTTTAACGTAACTGTCCATGGGTTACGTGGAGTAGAAGACAGCCGATTCGATCCAACTTTCACATTAGCCGATGTCAAACTAAGGCCTAGTCCACAATAGCTGGTCCGCAGTTGAATGGTCCGCGGACGCATGTCCCAACGTGCGCGTCTACAATAACGACGTCCGAATCTAAGCTTTCTAACACTGGCACCAGAGTGCACCAAATTCGACGCGGGCCGAAGCTAAGCTTTCAGTCATTGATACTAGAGTGCACCCTAATTGGCACGTCAATAAATGTTATGCGATTACTCGTAAATATTGATCTATTTAGCTTATTTTATTCAGTTTTCTATTTTGAGTTATGCGAATAAGTACGTTTTGATTTTGCGTTTATTATCTTCATTTAGATATTGTTTTTTTTTTTTTTTTGCTGTAGTCAGTGAATTTTTGTATTTTTACTTATTAAAGTTTCGTTTTCGCATTTACGAAATAGCGAGTTTTAATAATAATGTAATAATAACTAAAATACCTGCAATTTACTTTTACTGTTTGCGCGCGATAAAATGTAAACAAAAACAATTCGGAAAACGCCCGCGGACGAAAGCTGAAGTTGGTGAATGATCTTTGGACATGGGACCATGTGACATTGGGACAGCGATCTATGACGTCAAAGGGTCACGTGCACCAATCAGCAGTTAGGAGTCTGCGGACCGTGGTCCGCAGTCCAGTTATTGTGAACTAGGCTTAAGCATCTCAGACGACAACATCCCTCCCCCTCCATTGCTCATAATATACGCGTATGCAAGCCATATGATGTCATATTGACTTAGAACCAATCGTATTACACCATTAATGCATTTATCGGACATAGACGAGCCAATCAACGAGTTGCCACGTGATTGCAGTTGGCCAATCACATGCAGGCAATGAGACATCACATGCAGGCAGGTAGGCAGGCTACAGGTGCTTATCATTTATATATTTATATACGAACCACACAAACAGTGCAGTCCGTCAGATCCTGGCAATACCGCATTTCGAAGGCATTAGCTAGTAAGCACGACCGTAGACGATAGAACGGACATAAGGTCGATGTGATAGACTGGATGATGTACCTTAATAATTAAAACATACAAAAATAAAATATTAGAATATATTGAGATATTTCAAATATTTACATCAAGTGATTTCACTCTCACTGACTCCTGCAAAATGACTCCTGCTGACTGACTCTGCCGACTGACTCCTGCAAAACTAACTCCTGCAGACTGACTCCTGGTGACTGACTCCTACAGACTGTCTCCTACCGACCGACTCCTTCAGACTGACTCCTACAAACTTAACTCTTGCAGACTGACTCCTGCAGACTGACTCCTGCAGACTGACCCCTACAGACTGACTCCTGCAGATTCACCCCTACCGACTGACTCCTGCAGTGTGACTCCTACAGGGTGACTCCTGCCGACTGACACCTGCAGCCTGATATGTTTTAGTTTTGCATGGGTAATAAACTTCATACAAGAGTATGGTAAAAAATTTTTCGCGAATTTATTGCTTATGTGTTTGCGTAATAAGTTACGAGATTTTATATCTTCAAGGCATCACGAGGGGCTGATAGAGTGCAAGTATGTTAGCAAGCATCAGAGCTCTGCTTGGGCATTATGGAGGTGTACGAAGTTTGTCGTAAAAATAAACATCGATAATAGTATAGTTAGCTCTCGCGTCTGGCATTTCGAATATTTATCATTCGTATGTCCATGTTTCACTGATATATCAGCAGGTTCATAGTGAACTGGGGACTATTATAAAATCAGTATTCCGCTCTGATATTACGTTGCGTACTGTGCAAAACTAACAATTAATATTAGGGGACTGGGCATTAGTTTTATTTCTTCAAATTTCAGGTCCATGGTGTCGAAACATAGACGTTTCCTCTGAAGGTGCAAGATTAATACAACTTAAAATAGTAAGCATTTTTCACCTCGGAATATCGCGTCGAGTCAGATATATAAATATGTAGCACTGTTCGGGTCATGAAGCGTATTATCGTAAGTTCGTTAAGAAGCAATTTTTTTCCTATTTCTGTAATGGGTGGCCTGTTTTCCCTTACCTTAATTTAATTTAATTGTAGTATATCTATTATTTTTACGGTGCCAAACTGCCTTAAAATTTTCCTGACGTAACAAGGGATAAATCTTTTATTCATGAAACGAGGATTACACTCGTATCTGTATAAGCGTGCTGATCGAATATTCTGTTAATTTTTTTTCCAAACGGTTTAATGCTTATTGAACCTTATGTATGTGGGCGTGGAAATATTTCGAAATATTTGCATCAGCAGATGAAAGGACTTGTTCGCTGGGTTACGAACAAAATAATAATCACCCGATTCGGTATATATCCCTGGCGTTATCAGACTCGCCAACAACGAATCGGGTGCAAAATGGCAGCTTTAAATACCTGTAAAATGCAAAATGGTTTCTCGGTATGCCTGAAAAATGCAAGGACTTGCTGATATCAAATAAATAAATATTTTTGCTCAATATAGAGATTTTTAAAATTATTTCGTACATATTTACCTGCATTACAAGTTGCAATTTTATCTGTTATTCAATTTTTCTAAGGTTTAAGTTCTTTAAAACGAGGATGAGTTGTGATTCATTCTTGTTGAGTGATTTTTAAAATAATATATTAGGCCCAAGGAGTTCAGAAACTAACCCGGGTCTCCCTGAACATGGGTCTCCCCTGGTGTTGACTTGTGTGTGCAGATATAATCTGCGTTTATTATCATATTATTTATAGTTAGCTTGTGTGAGAAATAAAACATTCTGCAGGATTGATATGACCCCTCCCCCCCCCCCCCCCCCGCCAACCTATCCACATTCCTGCAGACAGTGCGCTAGGGCAAAGTCCAAAACAGCATCTGGTGCAACCCGGCTGGACGGCTGCGAGAGCTCAGTTTATGACTCCACGTGTTTCTCGTTTACTTCCGTAATGAGACTCATATCTACGTCTTTAAGTACGCTTTAATATTATTAATTTTGTATGTCTCTATCAGTCAGACCTGCCATTGGGATACCTCGGGCTCTGTGTGCGAGTTTGACGTACGAGCGAGTGAGGAACGATAGTTCTTTTGCTCATTCCTTTTTCTTTTTTATATCATCACCAATTATCGTTTGTTTCACTGGTATTAAAACCGAATTTAGCATTCGACTTTTTACACGAAAAGAAAACAAAGGAAAGGTTCGAGCCAGAATTTATTATCGGAAAATTGGTAGACAGAATAAATTTTATACATTAAAAACAGATTAACATAACTCAGAACTCTCACGGTCTCGGTAATGCACTGGCTGTAATATGCTCTAATTTGTTTTCGCACTTGTAAAGTTTTTCCCTATACGTCTCCACGCGGCTGAGCAGTGGCGAATGACTGGTGATGACGACTAGTTTGGTATCTAAATCAGATTAGTGATTTCGGATGTCGATAATTTCCGTCCTGCACATACTATACAAAATAGACTTCCAAGCACATACATGGGCTACATGCTGTTCACGATAAAGTGAGCACTTTAAATGCCTTCCCAGCAGGCACTAACCGCTAATAAATATATCTTATTGCAGCCTCAGGCCTTAAATTTTGATGGAGGAGAAATGTACACAGTGTGTTTATTGGTCACATTGCAATGTTTATATTAAAAAGCAGCAGGAAGATGGAAATTGGATGAAAGGAAAATTTAATAAGGGCCTTAAAAAGTGTTCACTTTACCATGAACAATCTATAATAGGGAATTATGACATTCTAACATGACCGGAATTTCCTCGTACGGAATATGCCCACCATACCTCCTCAGCCCATGTGTCTGGCACGAATGCTGATGGCACGCATGTTGAGTGGTGCGGTCAAGGCGTTTCCATGGACACTGTGGTAAACAAGTGTTCACTTTACCGTGAACAACATATAATAGGGAATTATGACATTCTAACATGACCGGAATTTCCTCGTACGAAATATGCCCACCATACCTCCTCAGCCCATGTGTCTGGCACGATTGCTGATGGCACGCATGTTGAGTGGTGCGGTCAAGGCGTTTCCATGGACACTGTGGGAAACAGGTGGAAAATTTGGTTTTCTTATCTCCGTTTAGTGCCCTGCTACAATTGCCATGTCCCCTGTCCTTGGATGTCCTCGGTCCTCTGTCCTAGCTGGCGTCACAGGACTCTTACTTAATTTGCTGCTACAATATATGTCCTAAGCTGCCCCCAAACAGTAGGTTTCGAAAACCACTACCAGATAGCAATAGATGCTTTACGCCATTTTGTTTTATACTTGTTTGTTTAAATTCACGAGTATTTGTTTGGTATAAATTTGAGTTGTTGATATGAAAGGGATTTTGATTATTATAGTAGTTTATCTATTTTGTTTATTGGTTATTTGGACATATTTTCTTTATATTCTCACTGCGTTTTTATCCTAAATTAAATTCACTCATTATAATAAATTTTCCCTCGATTTTGGATTTCAGAAATTCCATATTTTATTGGATAATTCACGCCGTAACTGCAATGCGCATAGTTATTATTTGCAATATTAGTCTTGATAGGCACTGGCACACTCCACATTCGCTTCGATGTCTATGTTAACAACTGTTTTTGTTCACTGTTACAGATTACGCTCGTATTTTGCCGGTAAATTATTATTCTTATTGTTCCATAAAAGACTCGGGGACCGGGTACAACCGAGGACAGAGGACAAGAGAGGACAAAAATTAAAATTTGACCAATCTGCCGAGGACCGGGGACAGAGGACACGCGAGGACAAGCGGGACATGGCTCATGACGTCAGGGAGGACAGGGGACATTCGAGGACAGGGGAAATGGCAATTGTAGCAGGGCCCTTACAGTACGAGATGGCAATAGTTTGACAAAATAATACTTGAACATTGCATTATATTTCATATAATTTTTTTATAAAAAAATATGTTCGCATGTACATAAATAACTATTTTTTTCAAAAACTTTTTGAAGTGTCGTCAAAAACTTCATCGACGTCTGTACACATCGGGAACTTGTGTTCCGAGTTGGCCTCCTCGTCGCCGGGTCGTGCTTCCGAGTAAATGTCTTCGATCGGGAAAGTTTCCACAGGGTCTGTCGGACTACTCTGTGTGGTTCGTATATGTAAAATGATAAGCACCTAAAGCCGGTCTACCCACTTGCGTGTGATGTCTCAATGCCTGCATGCGATTGGCCAGCTGCAATCACGTGGCAACTCGTTGATTGGCTCGTCGATGTCCGAACAATACATTGATGGTGTTATACGATTCGTTCAAAGTCAATATGACGTCATAGGACTTGCATGCGCGTAGTCTATATTATAGGCAATGGGAGGTCAGCTGAGAGGCTTAGTTTGACACCGGCTAATGTGAAAGTTGGATCGTCTCGGCTAGCTTCTACGCCAGTTAATCTCCATGGCCAGTTACATTAAAGTAGAGCAGATATTGACCTCCAATGTTTCCTCGCTATCGATTTCTTCATCGAGTGAGATGTCTCTGGTATTACCACGCCATCGACTTCTTCAGCTGTAATGTCTTCATCGCTGTCAGCATTTACTTTACCATCGTTTCAGATTGGTATGATGCCAACGACTTCTTCAGTTGTGACGTCTACGTTATCTGCAAAGGGGCCATCGAGCTTTTCGGTTTGAGGTGTCTAGAACACCATTACTAGAGTTAGCTGCTTCTTTAGCTCCAGCAGCTACATCTCCAACAGATCCGTCCGAGCTGTTGCCTGTACCAATACGTCGTCATCAGTGACACTTTTGTGATAAGACATTTGCTTTCGGTTACAGTGTACGGCGACATGAATGCTTTCATTGTGCCAAGAATCCCTCCCGCATGTCATATTTGTGTAACAGGTGCTGTAAGCAGCTCAGCCGTACCGAACATTTGCTTAGACATACAAAGATCTGTAAATGTGAAGTGTATTTCTCATCAGTATCTCGCTACCAGCTTTGCTGCAAGCAGGTCTATTGTGACTTCGGTACATGTCCTCAGAAGTGTAGTTACCTACATAACATGCCCTGCACAGTGTGTCGGTGTAATAAATGACACGATATTTTTGCACAAGGACAACACAAGTGCGATCAGAGAGATGCATAAGTCACTGTAACCTACAACAAAGGTGCATATATATGTCTAAGAATATTGTAGAACTTTTTGGAGGGCAGAAATGTTCGTATTAAATTAATAGAATAAAAAAATGCCCTTTAGTAAAAATGTGTTTTATTTTATGGTTACATAATTTGTCAGAATGGAATAAAAATTTAAAAGGCACAGAAATAAAATTAATTTTACTAAAAATTGTCGTATTAATAACTATTGTGCTATATGCAGGATTATATAATTAAATAAGAAATACTTTAAAAAATTAACATATATGTAAAAATTATAAATATATATTTAATAAATTATGCATGTAGTTAAATTCCTGCTAATTGGAAAAAACATGTTTTAATAGAATTAAAATTAGAGAGTTTTCGTTGCCTATAAAAAAACCATGAGTTTCGACAGCTCGCCTTGTGGCTGAATCGGCAACTCGTTTGGTGCTTAAATCGAAAAATCAACTCCCCTATGTCTTGGAAATATAATTCAATATGGTGCGTGCCGAAAGTACCACCTATACTTTAAAAACATAAGCAAATATGGTTCTATACTGGTAGTCAATTCACATGCTCGCCTGGTGAGTAAATCGTGAAAATAGCGCAACCTAGGTGTTGGAAATGAAAACAAATGGGGGAAAAAGATGCTTTCATGCGATGGAATGAGTATTGTTGAGGGGGATGGAAGCCTGTTGACTAACTAGCGAAGGCAAACCATTGACCGATTATATAACCAATTTAAAAAATTGGTAATATTGGTGGTGGAAGAACCTCAGGAAATACGAGTTTTTAAAATAAATTTTAGTAATACATTTAAAAAGTTTATTTTTTTTATTTAGGCCTATGGGATTGTTTTGGGATTTTTACAGTGTTTTGGCTTCAAGATCACCCAAGGTTAATGTTGAAAGTCAAGTTCATCAACACCTAACATTGGTGACGAGTTGGACACTGGTCAACCTGGCAAGCGCCAGTCGTGCCGGGAGCCTAATCGGTCCACCTGTAATAGAACACCGAACTTCCTACATGTACATCTTTAAATATATTGTTTTAATAATTTACTTGTTTTTATTTGTATACTTTTTTGAGATTTTATCATTATTCTGCAATTTTTATCAATTTTTGGGTTCAAAGTCATTCAAGGTCCCGGGTATGGGGTCAAGGTCAAGGTCAAAGGTTAAGTTCAAAGGTAACCTGGATCCAATATGGCGGTTGGGTGACTTTACAACATGGCATCCGGCCAGCATCTGGCGCGGGTGCTTGGTGCCAGTTTTATCCCATTTAACATACATTGTCCAAGGCTCGCCTTATATATTCTACTCATATGACACGCCCTGGGCACCTCTGCGCCAATACATGGGGGCTGTGGTGGCTAAGCGGTTAGCCTGCTCGCCTCCCACAGATGCCGGGTTCAATCCCCGGCCAGGTCACCGGATTTTCGCATGGGATAATCGTGCCGTACGATGCCGTTGGTCGACAGATTTTCCCGGGGATTTCCCGTTTTCCCCTCCCTTACATTTCGGCGCCAATTCATACTCACTTCAATCACACTCATCGGCTGTTAACAGCCTCCCAAATCTCTTCACTCACTCTTCACTCATTCACAATGGTGTGCTCGAATTACAGTACGTGCATCTAAGTCAGAAAGGGCGTGAACTCACATCTCGGTAGTAGCCAACGGAGAAACGACGCAGGCTTGAGTATACAGAGTAGTGTGAAGTTTAGTCCGATACCAAATAATAACGCGAACTTTGCAGGTTGTTCGATTTGTTCCTAACCTAAGTATAACTAGCCAAAGTCGGGAGCAGTGGTCCTGTGGAAGCGACAGTTCGCGGAGAAAGAGAGAGTGAGGGACACGGGTGTTCAGGTAATCGCAGGCCGGTGCGCGCGCTCGCCGCTGACTGTGGCTTGTGGTCCAGGTTCGGCGACGCTGCCGCGCGCCCAGACGCGGGCCACCGAGACTGATGGTGTGGCGCGAGGAGCGGACAAGGTGGCGGCGGCTACCTCCAGCACCTCGCTCTACGACAACGTGGGCGGCAAGCGTACCGCCGTCGACGTGGTGGGCGGTCCGCGTCAGCCACCCGCTCCCGCCACCGCAACCGGCACCGCGGGGGAGGCGGGCGAGGGCCCGGGGGCGGCGTCCAAGAGCACGTCGACGGCGGTGGGCACGCAAGAGGATTCTCCCCCGGTGACCGAGGCGTCCAAGAGCGAGGGCACGCAGGCGGGTGGCACGCTGCAGGCCAAGCCGGCGCCGGCGTCGCGCACCAACCACGTGCTCTCCGCCAAGTCCGTCGACTACCCGGACATGGACATGGTGCGCGAGGCGGAGCTGCGCGCCGCGCACCACCACACCCTCAACAACAACAACAACAACAACAATAACAACAACCGCTCCAAGAGCAAGAGCACCGACGACATGAGCATGGGCCGCGGCGAGGGCGGCATCAGCCTCGACTCGAACACGCTCAAGCGGATGCTGAAGCCGATGCCGTCGGCCGAGTCGCCGATGACGTCGCCGGAGATGACGCGCCGGCGCTACAACTACTACAACGGCGGCGAGAACGGGCGGCACGTGCTCTCCGAGCCGGAGACGAACCACGTGGGCCACCACAAGCTGTTAGCGGGGCTTGGCACGGGAGGCGGTCGCTTCTCCAGCTCCAGGTCGTCGCACGAGATCGGGCGCGGCAACTACCCCGACGACGGCATGTACCTGGAGCTGGAGCGAGGCGATGTGTCGCCGCCCTCCGACAACGTGCTCTTCGACAACCAGTGCTACGCGACGACGCCCAGCTCGAGTAACGGAAACTCAGACCTAGATCAGCCGTCACACTACCACCACCACCACCACCACCACCACCACAACAACAACAACAACAACATGATGATGCATGCGTCCTCGTCGCCGACGCCCGGATCGCCCACCAGCCGCTTGCTGCTAGAGTACGAGATGCACCTCCGCAACACGCTCGCCAAAGGCATGGACGCGGAAAGCTACAGCCTCCACACGTTCGAAGCGCTGCTCACGCAAAGCTTGGAGAACTTAGGTGAGTCGCTGACCAACTTTTCGAAACGATTGAAAGGCGAATTTTTGTTTCATAACAGCGCCGTCCATTACACAAGAATGGACGCTTACGATTGGAATTTATGATACCTTCTTCGTCTTGTAATCATACTCTCTTCGGGCGACTGTGAAACGCGCGTAGAAACGGGAAACTTTAACCCCTGAATATTTTGCTGCAAAATTTAAAATAAAGTTCGAACGAATTAAATTAAATCCAAAAATTCGTCTTTATGTATCGTACTGTAGTTGTTAATATCCTCTGTGCCTAAATTAAATACATGTTAATATTATTTGCATTATATAAATCACGACTTTTAAAACAGCACAATTAATGTATTAATTTCGTTTTTGTATGTGCCCTTATTTCAGTCATGTTCTTTATTTATAGCATTTTGTTTCTCTCTCACATGTAATCTTTTTTTTTAGCTGAAATTATTATTTTTTTTTTCGTTTGTAGTTAGCCCAACTTGATATTGTTATATGTCTCTCAAAAAATATAACTAAAAGTTCTTTGCATGCATGGATGAACGGAAGTAATAAGCAACCTCGTGAGAAATGGACGGTGTAATAGTTTTCAGACCTAATGCTTTTATGTTCAGTTATTTCTACTGCCTCACATGCATGATGATAACCAATAGATGTAGCCTAATGCACTAGATTACTAAATATCTCTGGATAAGTGTGCTAGATGTAATTTTTTTCGAAGCAGATTTTCGAAGTATGCAGGTAAGATGCACATTTCCACCCGCTTTGAGATGTTAATCTTGGTACCACAGAATCGGAGGCCATTGAGAATGACGCACCCAGAGCCAAGGGGTCAAAACACCAAATGTCTAATATCAAAACTGCACAAGAGCTCAGTCAGAAGAAGCTGCAACGGCAAGTTTATCTGCAGCATAAAGTCCAAGAGTCACTGCATGAACTGCAAATGAAACTTCAGTCAAACAAAACAGCAAACAGAAGGAATAACGGAGGTACTCACACATATATTACATTTTCTCGTATTAAATGCTTGTAAACATTTGTTATAACTTTTTCACACCACAGTTATTTTACGTAAAGTAGCCTACCTGAATTGCATGAGCACCGCTATGAATCCTGGTTCATCTACACATAGTACGTTTTACAAACACTGCATAGTATGCACTAGAATTATTGGCAATACTTCTTAATGCTTGGTTACTCATGGAATTTATATGATTAGTAAATATTTGTAAACGATAAAATACGTCTAGAGTTTAATTTGAAGTCTTTCTCGAAAGTGTGTTTTTTTTTCATTTCCGCATATTTTATAACTACCGTAACCATGTGTCATTTTAAATTTAATAGTACTGCTGAATGACCTTTAATAAGAAAATGAATTTTGTTATAATACATGTATTGACACGCTTCTTTTTCTCGAGTCAATAAGAAGCACGAGAAGCTCTAATAAACCACATTTAATTCTTCTCTCATTGTTAACTGCCACATTTTCGTTTCATGTAACATTCTTCTACCACATCGCAATATTCTTCAGTCTTTGTTTTTAATATCCAATATCATAATAATCATTTGTAAACCAAGTGTGACTGTAGGAAACTGGACTTAGGAAAGTGAAAATTTTACGTCTTGCCTGTGCTGTAAATTTACACAAATATATCGATAAAATTTCGCTGTTTACTTTTTATTTTTAGGTTAGTAATTGTAATGTAGTCATGCATTATTATAACCTCATTTGCAACAAATTTATTTTCATTGTAGTTCCCAGTGTTTCAACACGTACGTGTAGAATTATGAAAATGTTGTCCCGGAATGACACAAGTTTAGATTGAAATGTTTCATGCTTAGCAGCATCGGTGTGCTCCGGACCCTTAAGGAGCAATGAAAAAATAACCGAGTTCATTTAATCTTAATTTTTCAGCTACCGGATCGATAGCTGACAGTGAGTCTCCCGTTGCTACTTTCGTTGGGATGCCAACACGGCACCATCAATATCTGTTTAGTTTTTGGAAGCAAATACTTAGTATAGTTGCCGTTATTTCCATATGCTTGTTTAATTTACATACCATTTAATTATACAAATTGTTAATAATTATTAAGTTCTTTGATAAGGAATACAAAATTAAAGTTTGAATACAAAATTAAAGTTTGTAGCGTATATGAAATCGAACACACCTAATAAACACGCGCCACACTTCAAGCATCGCAGAATTTTTTCTTGGAAACTTACACGATTTTAAACATTCATTAAAGCTGCATAAAATCATAATCATATTTTATACCTAACAAAATTTTATTTAAATATACAAGAACATATGTTTCTTATGAAACAAATTAAATTGATTCACTCCAGCTTTAATATGCCTGGCAAATAAAAACATTTATATTGAAATATCTTGCAATTTACACAAAGGAATTTTTATTTTAACGAAGAAATAGTTTATATTTTCGAGCCAAATTTGAGATAATATATAAAAGTTTATACATTTCACTTTCTGTGTCCTGTGGCACCTTGTATGCCTACTGTTCAAATCGTGATGCGTCAAAATTTCTCATAAATTCTTATCTAGAGATAATTACATATTGGATTAATTACAGATTTCAAACTTCGTTACTTTATAATTTATGTCTAATTGTTGATAAGTTAGAAGGTGTAAAAATTATATTAAACGAATTTTAAGATTGACTATTTATAGCGACACTCTACGATTCCATCTTACTCGATTATTCTGAAGTTAATGTTTCTTGAACTGTTATTAATAACTGATGACAACATATGCATGTTAAATACCAAAAAAAATATGCATGTTGTGTGTCGAATAGTGGAAGCTTAAAAAACAGCAGAGTTGAAGATCCGTAGTAAAATAAACAAATTTGAATAATTTTCTCGCCGTGCGTCATTTAGTGATTTCATCACAGAAATAGCGAAAGTAAATCAAGTTTTTAGCAGAAAAACCATTTTTCCAAGCATAATTAAATGAAAATTTTCCTGTAGCTTTAGTCAACAAAATTATAGATTCAGTATTAGTGCGTTTTTATGTAGCATCCTATGGTAATCGCCATTGTAAACAATGCACATAGTGCTGAAGAGAGTAGAGATTAGAATCGATTACACTAAACTGCTAAAACAAAGTTTTGCATCAGAGATTTATTGTACTATAAATACCTTTGCATTTGCCCTTTATGCAAGCATGTGGCAAAACCATGTTTTACAAAATAACACGAAATCGCAAAAAAAAAAAAAAACTTTGTAAAATAACAATAAACAAAATACACTGGCTCTCTGTTTGTTTGAGAAACACCATTGTTCACTTCTCTGGTATTGTCACTCTTCACATGGTTCTATACCGTGTGGTGACTTCGAGAAATCAGAAGATCCCTGACGCACCGAGGCGTACTGAGAATAAAGATTTTCCAGTCGCTCTTGTGGCAAATAGTCCCATTTTGTCTGATTTGCCAACATTAGCTCCTGTACATTGTTGGGTTGTTGATGGCAGGCTTAAATGGCAGTTTTTCAGGAGGTCCCAGACATTCTCTATGCAGTTCATGTCTAGACTTACTGCTGGCAAATTCATTTTTTGAATACCGCCTTGCTGGCAGTATTGTTCAACGGCTCTTGCACGGTATGAGTGGGTATTATCATCTACCAGCAGAAAGATTTCACCAAATGCCTGTCGATAAGGGTGCACAACAGTCTGAAGGACAGCTGTTGTGTACCGCCGAGCTGTCATTGTGCCCTTAATACGAACTAAAGGCCTTCGACTTCCAAGCATGGTTCCTGTCCACACCAGGATTCCTCCACCTCGGTATGCATGGACGTCTTGCACAGCACGATGCCTTGCCTGTGCATCTCGTCTTGTACACAGCGTCGACCTTCTGGAATCTGGCCTAAAACACATCCTTGTTTCCTCAGTGAACAAAACTTGGGACCATTTTTCAGATGTCCACTTTTAATGATCCCGTGCCCATTGCAAGCGGTTCTGCCGATGTTGTCTGTTGCGATAAGGGCGTCTCAGTTATCTCCTAGCACGTAGGTCTTCCTCTGGAAGAATATTACGCACCATCTGGTCAGAGGTTTGTACACCGGAGGCTGCTCGGAGACGATCTCGTGTCTACCTTGCAGTTGGAAATTGTTCCACAATGCATAAATTCTCACAAAGCGGTCCTGAGCAATTGTTTTGACACCCGGGTGACCATATTTATGTACGTATTTTTACTTATAACATTAATTCATTATAGATTTAGGAAATTACTGCTGAAAATCACTGTTAAAGTGGTAAAAAAATTAAGAGAAAAATATGTCGATCTAAACAGTTCTTTACAAGCTACATTGAATTGAAGAGGTCATAACATCATACGAAACAGACGAAACTGATTCACTTTTTTAAATTAACTTTTGGAAAATAAGAAATTTTTGTTGAGTGGTTTATAATTTTTTAATTCGAAATGTGCCTGGATTTAACTTTGCTAGGCTATGCACACACGATCAAGAGAAGTCGACATCTGCATGATTATATTGTGCTCAGGTACAAAACATTCTCGACTTGTGTCGAGAAGTTGATTCATAAGTAGAGACCCGAAAATTTCGCAGGTTCATTTCTATGCAAGTTGGAATTCACACACTTGTACGTTCATGTTACTTTTGTAATTGGTCGAAGTGACATGGAGATAAATGAGACAATAACAAACATGTAATAAATTGTGGGCCCTACCACTACTATCACAACAAACCACTACACAGTTGATATCTGTATCAGAGTATATGAGACTGTGAATTATAGCCTACATGTCATTGAGCTCGCGAATTTCTCGGGTCTCTATTCATGAGGCAGGTTGGACGCTAGCCATCAACGACCCAAATTCCGTGCTACATGAGAGCAAAAAGGTCACCAAACACCAGTATCCACCAATAATTCCAAAGACTTTTGTGAAATTCGATTAGTGAATCTCTCTAGGATACACAAGCAGTGGCAGTTAATTTCAGAGAGAAAGCAATCGACAGCAGTGTAAAATTTACAAATGTTTTCTCTCTCTCTCATAGCCGATAATAATTGCCCGTGTCGAACGATTTCTCCACTGAGTACACGTTCTGCTTGTGTTCCGCAGGGTTGCCGTCACCATTCACCTCTCAAAAATTTGCTTTACCAGAGTCGTGGCGGATAGTGTTTTTCTCTCTTCCCAGTTTACCGTCCCTGTTTGTATCTTTGCAATTCGGCTTTCTCTTCACTTTTCTTGCTTTTGTCGTCCATAGGGTCCAATTATCAGCAGCACTGCGGTCCTTTTAACTCGTACGTCTCTTTAGCGTCGGAAGTCTATATTGGATGCTAAGGTAACTTGTGTGTCATTTTATTTGATGTTTTCCTCAAATAATCCTCATTTCGAATCTTCTGTTGTTGACAGAAAAAAAAAACTTTCTGCGCTCTTCGATAAAAAATACATTAATAAAGACGATGTTCATATAGGGAATTCTTTATTTTCCATGGAGTACGTCAACACTTATGTAATTTTTTTTTACTCAAGCTACCATTATGAAACAGTGAAAACATCCGGTGGCATGTTCATCGTAGGTACATGCGTTCAAGACTATAATCGTTCTACGTTATGGTTTGGTCATGGTCTACATTGTTACAAATTCGCTCGGTTATTATTTATTGAACTTTACTCGTGAAAATCAATTCTGCCTACATTATAAAAATTCACTTCCAATAGCTCGAAACCATGTAGCATAATCTGAACAAACATATTTACCTCACACAAGCAAGCATTGTCACTAACAGCAGTTTATTTAAAAGTATTCTGCATTTTTAAACGTTGGCAGGAAAATCCATTTCATTCATTTTGCTTGTTTGTAAATCACATTTAGCAGAGAACGTGTGAAAGGGAACTAAATAGACTCCAATCCATGAATTAATAATATTCTGAAAATAATAATGCCTTCAGTAGAATTGTCATTATTTTCGATCGTTAACGTTACTTCGAAAAGTCTTTAAAACCTTATGATGGAATGTTTTTGCAATTATCAAAAGTAGCACAAAATAATGTTAATATCTGCATGTTTTAATTTTGCAGCAGTATATGATTTTTTTTGTAAAATATATCTTGCTATGATTATCTCGAAATGAACTATGGCATAGGCATACCGTCACAAATGTTTTTCTGTAAATTATTTAGTTTATTTTACTTGCAATTGCAAATAACACTAATCTTGTGAATTTGAAACGTTATAACACAAATACTAAGTATCAAAACATATTCTAACGAGGAGAGAGTAATTACAAGTAAAATATACATGTTGAAATATGCTATTCATGGTAAAATTAGCACTTTTGAAAGCCCCACTTAAGATCTACTTGTATGCACGTTGTGTATTCTTCTGCCTTATGTAAGATTAACATTGTCATGGGCCTCATAACTTTATTCATATCTTAGGCAAGTGAAACTGTGAAATTATTAGATAAGTAAACATTTAATATATCTGTTAATTTTACAATTCAATGCATTATACAAAAACAGGAAGCGAAGTAAATAATTTAAGTTATCCTAAATGGTTACCTAACGCTTTTTATTCGACTTTTAGCTATGGAACTACTGCCCATACATCTTTACCAACTTTACTGGGCGCATGTCACTCAGGGCGCCCGTTAAAATATATGCAATTAGGTGCAGTGACTTTTTTCTAAGGACGATTTCGAAAGTGGTCATTTTATCGTGAACAGCGTTTAGGTTATTTCTTAAAAATATAAAATAACAAACTCTGTTGACCTACTAGCCAGCTGGCAGTACAACCAGTAGGACAAATTTTCACTACGCCCATCAGCCCATCAGACTAAATGCCAATCAGAAAACGTGTATGCCCACATCAAAGGAACCGCCATCCCGTTTCACTTCTATGTACTTGCCTGTTCTGTAACCGCGCGATGTAATCACAAATTCACTCCCTGTTCCAGACACATAAAGATTCGGGAAATGCGAAAGCGCTGACTTACTGGAGTTCAAGCTTCTAAGATTCATTTTAAAATTTTGAGGGTACTACACCTATTTTCGTTGTGTAATGAAATAATTGTATTGAAAAAATCATGACAACAGAGGAACATTAATTTTAAAACCACACATAACAGCAACAGGAATATTTAAATGCACCTACATGAATTCTATTTAAATCTCAGAACTCAACAACATTTAAAATTAGACTACGGCCGCAAATAATTGTCCATGTCATTAGAGAATCACGAAGAATATTTTCTTGGAAGTTTGATCCGCGATTCGTCCGAATTTCAATTTTAAATTATTGTGCCAAATTTAAAGTCAAAATAGCCAGAACATAACAACACTGTGAATTTAAGAAGCACTTTAGCTAAACCCAAACTTCGTGTAAAAAAAAAAAAATACAGAATTCTTACAAAGCAAGTTTTAATTTCCGTAATTTAAGTAATATATTTATCAAATAATAATTGTAATTTTTATTATGTTATTTACAATATTTCACGATACCATTATATATATATATATATATATATATATATATATATATATATATATATATATATATATATATACACGAATTAATCACACGGGTGGTGCCATATGTCCTTCTTGCTCACTCGTAAGCTGCTCTCTAAGTATCGACTCCCACGAAGCTTGCTAAGAATTTTTGCTAAAAGGGAGGAGGATGAGGAGGATGAGAAGGAGGACGTGGATGAAGGTTAGGAGGCAGAGAAACAAGAAGATGAAAGAGCAATCCGCAGCTGGGCGTGTCAGTGCGCGCGAAAGCTATCGACCACATTAAGGGCGTAGACAGACGCGCAGCAGTTTCCCGGGTAAATCTTAAGGCATTCCGGGCGAATGAACTGCGCTACCAAGTGCCTGACACTCGCTCTTTATTTTCTGCTCAAATTAACCCTTTCCTGGCCATTGCAGCCAATTGTCTGCATGTTGCAAAATAAAGTTATATTTAACCGGTACTGTACACTTCGAAGCTCTGTTGCCAATGACCTTCCGTAGAAGTAAATGATTCGTATTCCCGCGCTACTGAGCCACCTTATGATTGGTTCATATCACTGATCACCGAGCATAAATCTTACAGTTTATTGGTTATGTTAACTAAACACATTATTTGCCATCTTAGGTACGGATGTTACAGTCACAGACAATTTAAGAACACATACCATTTATTTTAAAAAGTGGTCATGTTTTCTGTGTTGTGTTATCTATGGACTGTCTACGGAAAAACAAAACAATGTATGGAGAAGTATGATTAAAGACTGTCGAGAGTTGCTCCGTTCTTTCTTTTAAGGTTTTAATTAATGTAATATGTCTTCTCGAGACGCGACCTGTCAATCAAGTAGATTTTCGGGCGTGGTGTAACATTTATGCTTCCGTGACAGGACTAAGTTCGTCACGTGAATGAAGTCGCAAGCAAGAATCAACATGGAGAAGCTACTTAATGCTAGAACACCAGTGCGAGCGAACATCACGAAAACTAACAAAGCAGTGATGACCGAGACTGACACTGATAAGGTAAGATTGCAACTTGTTAAATTAGAGCGTCTGGGTGCCCAGCTGAAAGGTGTTTACGAGAAGATATTGAACCTTCTTCTAGATGATGCAGATGATTCGGTGTACAGCACTGAATATAATAAAATACAAGAATATTACGACCGATTTGACGAAGCTCGTCAGAAATTAGAGTGTCTTTTGACTATAGACAATGTTCAAGTTTCTACTAGCGATTGTTCTGTGCAAAGGAAACTAAAACTCCATAAAATATAACCGACAAAGTTTAACGGTGAAGTTAAAAACTGGTTAGGGGTTTGGAGCCAGTTTAGTCGTATTCACAACGATGAAGATGTAGAAAGAGAAGACAAGTTCAAGTATCTTATTCAGGCAATGGTCGAAGGCAGTAGGTCCAGAGATGTTGTAAATAGCTTTCCTTCCACTGCAGAAAATTACGAGAAAGCGATCCAGTGTCATCAAAGTAGGTTTGGAAAGAAGAAACTGTCTACGTGCGTGAGTTAGTGCGACTATTTATTCAAAATGTTACCTCTGCTGAAAAACTAAGTCCTTCACAGTTATACGACCACCTGGAATCCCATCTCAGATCGCTTGAATCTCTAGGCGTGATAGGTGACAAGTATGCTGCATTTCTGTTCCCATGAGTTGAATCTTCTCTTCCAGAAGATATACTCGAGAATTGTTGAGAAATTCTGTTCAACTTCTCCAGAATGACACACCGGAGAATTTCCACAACGATAAACTGTCACATTTTCTGTTGTTATTTAAGAATGAATTGGAGGGGGAACAAAGGATATCTCTATCACAAAGTGTATTCCAGATACCAGCTCAAAGGGCTACAAGATCGAAAATGAAGCTCGAGGAAGTGGAAAACATACCTTCTGCCAGCAACCTATTTTCCGGAGAATCTAACGCCTTTGACAATAAGTGTGTGTTCTGCAGAAACCCGCACTAGAACAAAGACTGCCTTAAGGCGCAGAAGATGAATTTAATGGAAAAGAAAATATTTTAATGAAGACCGGGTGTTATTTCCAATGTTTGAAGAAAGGAGGCACCTCAAGATCTTGCAGAAACAATGTAAAACGTCAAACCTGTGAGAGAAGACAGAACTGTTTGATGTGTCCAGGACCACGACAGAAGATTACAGAGGTAACCCCTGAGAATGAAGACGTAAAAGAAGATCAACCTTCTGCTTTCCTTACCAATCAAAGTTACAGTCAGGAAGTTTTATTACAGACACTAATGGTTAAGGTGATACGAAACAAACAGACACGTGTTGTCAGAGTTTTGATTGATTGTGGGCCACAGCGCTCATATATATTAGAAAAAAACTGCTTCCACTATTGGACTGGCACACTCCAGCTCTGAAACATTGATCCATAGCTTATTTGGAGGCACTGATTCCACGAGACAGTCCCACACGCACTACCATCTAAAGGTGAGTAGTTTGGATGGCAGTTAAACCTGTGAAATCCTAGTGCTTGACCAACCCGTGATCTGTGGCGAAATACCTCAGCTCGGGAAAGGGCCATGGCTGAAGGAACTAAAGAACCATAAAATTTTGGTCTCAGACTGTGGACCAGAGAGGCCGGATATTGAATTGCTCCTGGGAGTTGATACTTATGGATTACTTCTGACTGGTAGAGTACAACCATTGAAGTGTGGAATGGTGGCAGTTGAGACCCACCTTGGTTGGGTCGTCATGGGCAGAGTATCTACAGACAAGAGCTACGACACCAACACCATGCTTGTGACCTCAATGCTGCCCATGAACTCTGCGGTAGCAGACTTATGGAAATTAGATGTTCTTGGGATAAGAGATCTGGTGGAAAAGCAGTCCAAGAAGGAAATGGAGCTGCTACTCTGAACCATTTCAAACAAACAGTCTCTATGAATCAGGAGGGTCGTTTCGAGCTTGTTCTCCCTCAGAATGAAATATTTGAAGAGTATTGCGATAATTTCGACACTGCGAAGAGAAGGCGCGAGTCCATAACAATGAGATTGATATGTGAGAACAATTTCGATGTATATGAGTGTGTGTTTAAAGAGTGGTTGCAGGAAGGAGTTATTGAGGAAGTGCCCTTGCAGGAGGACACCAGATACCACTATACGCCACAACAGGGTGTTTTGAAGAGGGCTCCATGACGACAGTCAAACCTGTGTTTGAGGCAACTTGTCAAGCGAAGAGATCACCATCATTGAATGAGTGTCTAGAAAAGGGTCCAAATTTGCTTGAACAAATTCCTCCGATTTTAGCAAGGTTCCATCGAGGAAAATTTGGGGTGATGGCCGATATGAAGAATGCATTTCTACAAATTTATGTTGCTCCTCCTGGCAGAGACTGAGATTTTTGTGGTGGCAAGATTTCTCACAGAGAAAATCAAAGATCTTGATACACAAATGTGTTGTGTTTGGGCTTAATTGTAGTCCATTCCTTTTAGGTGCAGTACTTGACCTTCATCTTGAGAATAGCCCAATTGAGTGCCAAGAGATCACAGATTTGCTGAAGAGATCCTTCTATGTCGACAATTGTGTAACTTCCTTTGACATAGAAGAACAGTTGCATCATTTTTTGAGAAGTCTACGAAATATCTCGCTGAAGCGAAATTTTAGCTCAGAGGGTCCGAGAACAGCACACAGAACGGCAGAGAGGGATCATCAAGGGTGACTCATGTTCTTGGTTTGCTGTGGGACAAAAAGGAAGATGCTCTGTTCTGTAATGTAAGCCTTATGAAGGACTCCAATGACATCACTCGGTGAAAGATTCTGTCTTCTGCACAGAAGATATTTGATTTTATAGGTTTTTTGTGTCATGTGACCTTAGTGCCGAAACTCCTCAGCCAAGAGAGCTGGTATCTGAAAGCGGGTTGGGATGACCCATTACCAGAAGACACGAAGAAAAGTTTCAGGAGATGGGAAACTGAAGTTCGACAACTGCAAAGAATGAAGATTCTGAGATGCTTGTCTACAGGTGGATTGGAGAATACATGGAGCTTACATACTTTCTGTGACGCCAGTTAAAGCGCATATGCAGTTGCATTTTTCTTACTAAGTGGTACCGAAGGAGATATTACAGTATGTCTGGTAATGGCAAAAACCAGAGTCTCACCATTAAAGAATGTATCCATGCCTAGGCTGGAGCTGTTGGCATTTTCTATTCGCAGTCGCTTTGCAGCTTCCATTAGGGAGAGGCTGGACTTAAATATACCAGATTTTTTTTGGACTGATGCTTCCCTGGTCTTATATTGGATTAAAATAAGAAGAGGCCTGGGGTGTCTTTGGTAATAATAGGGTATAGGAAATCAAAACACTCACGAAACATGAAGACTAGCATCATGTGTCAGTATAACAGAATCCAGCTGATCTCCCCTCGCGAGGCTGCTCTGCGGAATGTCTTGTGAACTCTCGATGGTGGGAGGGTCCAACCTGGTTAAAATTGAAACAAGAAGATTGGCCAAAGTCTGAAGTCAAGTGAACCATGCAGAAGTTCAGAACAAGAGAAGAAAAATGACTACAACTTTAGTTAATCCAGTGGCCAAGGAAGAGGTACAGTGGTATCTACAAAGGTTTTTGAAGCTGTCACAGATTGTGCACTGATTGCGTGGATGCTACGGTTTCTCAAAAATGCTTCAAAAAAGGAAAACTGTAGAGGAGGTAACCATGTTGTTGAGGAAATTGAAGAGGCTGAGAGGAGACTCCTCCATCTTGTACAAAGAGAAGAGGTGGAAGAGATTAATGGGAAACTAATGAAGTCCCTTTTGCATCTTTGTGGCCCTGGATGGTCTGCTGAGACTGAGGTCTAAGAAAGTACAAAGAGAAGATGATGGCTGTTATAGATATTCTATCCTTTTGCCATCTAAACATAAACAGGACCAATTTCATGGGGGGGGCAGATAATGGGTTTGACTCCCTGGATTGGTCCAAGATAGAAGAAGAGCCCTGTTCCCAAAGGATCCAGTGGAAATTAATTCCACCCACTGCTGCATGGTGGGGTGGGTGGTGGGAATGAATAGTACAGATGGTCAAGAAATTATTAAGAAGAATTTTAGGAAGAGTATCCCTGGGATATGAAGAAGTCTCGACCATCCTATGTGAGGTGGAATCCGTGATCAATTCTAGATCTCTCACTTACTTGTCTGAGGATACCGAGTACTTGGTACCATTGACTCCTGCTATGTTCCTACAGGACAATAGACCAATTGGTGTACCAGATATTGATCGTCTGGAAAAGACATCGCTATGTAAGTGGGCGAGGTTCCTGCAACGACTGTGGGAGGATTTGAGGAGAAGATTTCGAGACGAGTACTTGGGCCTTCTGGTGCAGCAGAAAAATGAAACAAAGTGTCTGAAGGCACTGGAAATCGGGGACGTAGTGTTAATTGGTTCAGACGACAAAAGAAGACTCGGGTGGCCAGCAGGGATTATTTTGGAGATGTACCCAGGGAAGGCTGGACGTGTAAGAGAAGTGCGAGTGAAGACATCCAGTTGAGAGATGACGAGACCTATACAGCATATCTGCCCATTAGAATTGTTCACATCACAAGTACCTCCATCGGCAACTGAAACGAGAGTTGGTAGCGCAGTCAGAGGAGACGACCTCCAAGAAGAGGGGGAGCCGAACATTCCATGTGCGGTAAAAACAAGGAGCAGACACACTGTACGGTTGCCAATAAATTCAAGACATAGACAAGGTGTAGAGGACAACTGCTTCATGTGTTTTAATAACAATTTTGATTTGTTGACTTGTGCAAAAATAAAAAGGCGGGAGGATGTTACATTCACAGACAATTTAAGAACATATACAATTTATTTTAAAAGGTGGTCATGATTTCTGTGTTGTGTTAACTATGGATTGTATACGGAAAACCAAACACTGTAAGGAGAGGTATGATTAAAGGCTGCCGTTAATACATGAAGCTATTTTCCCTTCGTCGTTACCAACTTCACTGCGTGCATTTCACTTTGTGCACCCGTTAAAAACATGCAGGTCAGGGTAGTTACATTTTTCAAGGGTTGATTTTAAAAAAAAAACTCATTTATCCGTGAACAGCCCATAACAATGTTACCTAATAGAGATTACGTCAGTACACACAATTACAATGCGAAAGACAATTTCGTCTACGATTTGAAAAACATACAGCGAACATAGAGCTGTCATATCTTCAGCAGCTTCGTTATTTTCATTAATTGCGGTAGCGTTTTTTTTTAAACAACGACACGAGTTGCAACAAAATGAAAATAAACACAGTGATGTGAAATCCGGGGAGTTGGTTGCTACCAGTAAAAACAATTTCGTGCAATCCACCGAAAAGTGTAACGTTCTCCAGATTGTTGACATAAAACCATGTTGAGGCACTTTCAGAGCTGACAGAGCTTTAGCACACAGAGTATATGAATGTTGTTCCCCAACTTTCCGCAATTCCTGTGTGCGTCTAGAACTTGTACCACTATATGCTATTCACGATAAAAAAGAGCACTTTTAAAAACCCTGCTTAACAACAGTTTGTATGCACGTTGTATATTTTTCCGCCTTATGAAAGATTAACATTGTCATGGGCCTTATCACTTTATTCATGCGTCGGTCAAGTGAAACTGTGAATTATTAGAAAAATAAATATTTTACAAATATGTTCATTCTTACACTCCGATGCATAAAAAAAACAGAAAGCGAAAGTTATCATAAATTGTTACCTAACGCGTTTTATTCGACGTTAAGATACTGAACTACTTTCCATCAATCGTTACCAACTTAACTGGGCGCATGTCACTGATGACACCAGTTAAAAGATATTCAGATAGGGGCAGTGACATTTTTTTTTAAGGTTGTTTACAAAAGTGCTCACTTTATAGTGAACAGCCTTTAACTCAATTTACATGCAATTAATTTAATGTTTGATACATAAGACATCGATAATCGTATTTCAACTTCCATTCGTTGAATTTTAACTTTAATACATCTACTCATTTGGAAGACTAAATAATACACAAGTCCTGCTGTTTGCTCTACTGCACTTCTAACTTCTCATATGATTCTCTGTCTGTATCAACGTTTCACTGCCGTACAACATAGTTTAGTTCAGGAGTTGGCACGTATGAATTAATACTTACAATATGCGCCTATCTGATTATGAAACGGTTTCATTTTTTGACTTTCTTTATTTTTTGGGAACAGAGCTCCATTTATAGCATGTGACAGAATATTGTCTAGCGTTCATACATTCAGATTTCGTTATCATATTCCAGGCATTTTTCTATAATTATAAACCCAAACCTGAAATTCTTTTACTCGAAAATTTTCAGAGTTGGCGTCATATCCCGGAAAGGAAATTTTAGTGAAATGAGAAGTTCACCGTTATTTTAGTTTGGGCTAATTTCAAACGGGTATTTCATCATCGAGAATGTTTATTTCGGTCGATTAGTTTCGTCCGGCGGGCTAAACGTCATTCCAGTTTAAAACAAATGCCAAGCAAATTGTGATTGTCAATAACACAATCAAAAACTTCTGTTCGTAATTTGTTATTTGGATGGAATTATATTACTGCAAAGTTTCCACTTTAGAGGAAGAGAATAACAACTTTTCGCAAAGCACTTAGTGCGCTTTTCGAATCCGTATTTAAAATTCTGTTTGCTTGACTGTTGGATTTTTAAATCAACACGTCCAGAATTTCTGCCATCACTTCTTCAGACTTCCTTAACAAAAAATGTGCTTTTTTTGTGTTACACTGGCAGTTCCTTGAAAATGTTTCAATCTTCCATTGAATTAAAGCTTTATTGCTGGAGTATTTTAATGTTTGTGCTTGTAAAATAAACTCTTCTGTTTTATTAACGGTAGCTTCAGGACAAACACTGCCACGTCTTTCACTTTTATCGTGCCGACCATTGATGATTCCGTACATATCAAGTAAATAACTGGGTTTATGAATATCGAAAGTCGTTTTAAGACAGCTGTATTAAGTAGAATACCTCACATCGTAATAAAGTTAGGTACCGGTTTGAATTTCTCTCTCTTGAATGAATAAGTTTGGAATTCATTTTCAAAGTCCCTGACACAAGTCAGTTTTGAACATGGAGAATATATATTATGACTTACTTGTCAGCTAATTATTGGCTGATCCAAAGTTTCATTTTGTTTCCCTCTGAGCGCAATAGGCAACATTCGTTTCCAAAACTGACGCATTTTAGAGAAACGCACAAACGTTTATATTAAAAAAATCCCCCCCTTTTTTTTTTTTTTTTTTTTAATCTGCGGTATCTGAGTAACGCTTGCTTGTATAAGAAGAGAACGGTACTGTAGCTACATCTCTTCTTTATATACCTAATAAAAGTAGTATATCATATTTTATGGGCATTTCGGCCATTCCGAGGCTAAATTATTAGAGATTTATTAACAATAATTAAGCACCAACCAAATTTAACATAGAGTACAGTTTTCTTCTAATTACTACTTGCAAAGTTTGCGCGACAGTTTTCAAAACTTTATTTTTTTTTCATATGACACAAACTGGTTTCTTCTGTCTGACTGCTATAACTTATTCAAAGTGAACTGAGCACTTGACTCTGCCGAGGCTCTAGCTCTGTGTGGCGCAACTGTGGAATTTAATGAATGTCTATAATGCGTACATACAATGGCTATATCACACACTGAATACAAAGCTATCATAACTCATAATTTCTTAAGCCTACATACGATAAATGCAAGTAAAATAATTGCGTCTTTATAACAAGTTTCCAATGTGCAATGCCAGTAAGGGAATGTGAAGTATTAAAACTGTGTTATCATAAAGCAGCTACCGTTCATTGATTTAAAACACACGAATATTGTATATTTTTAAGAAGTGCAACATCCATTTATATGGTTTACGTTCAGTAAGAATTGACATAATATTACGACAATATTTCAAAGCCTAGTGATGTATACCTGTACAGTACGTATTTTCCCACCTAAGGCACAAATATTGCGAAAACCTAATTTTTTTTCAATACGATACTTTTGCATTCAGTATGCGATATGCTCATAGACGTGTGTATACATTTTTGTTTATTTTGCGGTTTTTTTTCGTATGTCTGCAAAATACAATGAGACTGATCAAGAATACGGTACGTTGTCCCTGTGGTGTAATTTTCTAAACTCGGTTAACCTTTGTCTGCATGAGGCGGAAGGATATCCTGAAAGTAGAACATAGCAGGGTTTCAGAAAATCTGGAAGCAGCCATGAATGGATCGTAATATGCAATTTCGTACTCTGATATGCCCGCAGCTGAAAACACACACTTGATTTGCTTTTAATTTGAACGTTACTAATATATCCTAAAATGTTTAACAAATATGTACATAGGTGTTTCTAGGTTAACATGCTTCTAGAATATTCCCAAAAATTTCTTTCCATTAGTGCCACCATATGCGATAAGCTTTCAATAACAAATTTTTCAAATATAAACGTGATAGACCTGGGCATAATGTTTATAAAAATGGAAACTTTGGAACGAAGTTAAAAAACCGGTGCATGGAAGTAAATAGCAAACTCGGTTTGGCTGTTAAATTTCCTTCGTTACGAACGTACAAGCCTACGCGCATTAAGCTATGAAATTCAAAGCTCTAAAAATATTTTAATTTGTTTTTAAAATGGTGTTTCGCTGGACTCACTCAACTATTTTGTTACAGTTGGAGTACCATCTGCTAAACGTAGTCCGAATTAGTTTACCTCAAAAACTGCCGCTGTTGTGCTTTAGGGTATTCGTCACGCGTCGTTATGTTGGTAGCACGTTTCTCTCCGCACCCATTCCCCTCACCACCACTCACCAATCCAACGTTTCCCTCGCCATTCACGGCAATGCGGTTGTTCCCGGCGAGGGAACGCTCAATACGGGGAGTTTTGTTCTGCGTTTGCCTTCTGCTGCAAGAATTTCCCCGACGTTCCTGTGTGTCGTTTTCACAGACCTATCCGTGAATACTAGCAGTTAACGCACAACCAATTCGAAGCGAACTTTGTCAAAATAAAAGATAGCTTTTCCCGTAACTGCTTTGCAATGCTCGCGCTATATGTTGTTTCTCTCCGCACCCATTCTCCTCAACCACCCCCCCCCCCCCAGACGTTACCAAACGCCATTCACGGCAATGCGGTTGTTCCCGGCGAGGGAACGGTCAATACGGGGAGTTTTGTTCTGTATTTGCCTTCTGCTGCAAGAATTTCCCCGGCGTTCCTGTGTGTCGTTTTCACAGACCTATCCGTGAATACTAGCAGTTAACGCACAACCAATTCGAAACGAACTTTGTCAAAATAAAAGATAGCTTTTCCCGTAACTGCTTTGCAATGCTCGCGCTATATGTTGTTTCTCTCCGCACCCATTGTCCTCAGCCTCCCCCCCCCCCCCCCCGACGTTTCCTATCATCATTCACGGCAATGCGGTTGTTCCCGGCGAGGGAACGGTCAATACGGGGAGTTTTGTTCTGCGTTTGACTTCTGCTGCAAGAATTTCCCCGACGTTCCTGTGTGTCGTTTACACAGACCTATCCGTGAATACTAGCAGTTAACGCACAGCCAATTCGAAACGAACTTTGTCAAAATAAAAGATAGATTTTCCCGTAACTGCTTTGCAAAGCTCGCGCTATATGTTGTTTCTCTCCGCACCCATTGTCCTCATCCTCCCCCCTACCCCGGCCCAGATATTTCCTAACGCCATTCACGGCAATGCGGTTGTTCCCGGCGAGGGAACGGTCAATACGGAGAGTTTTGTTCTGTGTTTGCCTTCTGCTGCAAGAATTTCCCCGACGTTCCTGTGTGTCGTTTTCACAGACCTATCCGTGAATACTAGCAGTTAACGCACAGCCAATTCGAAACGAACTTTGTCAAAATAAAAGATAGCTTTTCCCGTAACTGCTTTGCAATGCTCGCGCTATATGTCGATTCATGCAGACGTTAAAATGATGCTCGTTAACTTTTCGTTAATTATACGCCAATTTATTTCATAATGTTATAGTTGGTGCGTCTTTGATAAGAGGCAATACTGTGCGACCAAAGGTGCTGTAGTTGTATATGGTATGTGGAAAACCTGCGCGTGTGTACATGCATATATTATGAAATGGTAAAAGCACATGGGAAAGTTGTAGCCACTCCTCACACATTTGCATATATTTGTTTATAATACCCGTGCCGCTCACCTAATTTGGTTACTTGGTGGTGTTTTTTTTTAAATTGTGTAGTTTTTGAGATTGTTAATTGGTTTATTACTTAAACATACTCATAAACGCCCGTTCCAGTCTTTATTAGGACATTTTACAATCCACACGAAATATGGACAGATAAATAATTAATACATATTAACTAAAGCAAGTGGTGGTTTATCTTACATGACTGCCCAATTCTACTTTACCTATATGTTATGTTCATGTGGGGCCATTTTTTAGCATGGAAACATTAACTTTACGCCCCCCTTAATTCAATATGTTACTTATACACTGATGCTCAACTTTACTTGAAACAAATACTACCGCAATGTCACGCAATGAACCAAATGTTATCTTCAGTGCGATTCGGCCATGAGTCGTATGTACTAGTTTTGTGTCTCCACACTGAGTAGACAATTTTCGTGTCCATTACGATGTTAGATTTTGTAAATGTGTTGACGTATCCAAGATTCCTGCAAAGTCGTTTAATAGACACTTTATAAACGAACCAGCAACTCGGTGGTTATTTTTATTTTTCATACAGCAATATGATATATTACCGGCAGAAAAACAAACTAAGTAGTGTTTCCAACACTCCTCTTTTAAAAGTGAAACTAACTGTATCAAAAACGAGTTTACAATCAGACTATTGTTGCTCGGTGCCATTTGGTATATAGGTGTAAGAGCTTTCCAAGATTTATCATTTCATAAAGAGGTCGCAGTCACAAAAGCAACAACCTGTTTTGTGACCAATGCAAACTTACACATTTTATAAACTTCCGATTTAATTAAAAATGTATATTAATTTACATAAACGTGTGCTAATCAATTCCTAAAACTTACGTCACCTTGTGTGACCACTCAAAATTTGGAGACGCATGATTACCTAGAAACTATACAATACCATAGCGTTCTTAGCTTTTGAAAATACGTGTTATTGCGAAAGTTAACAAGCACATATATATTATAGTGAAAATCTCGTTACACATATCGATCATATGAATTTTGTCACCGCTAATGTGTTGATAAAGTACTGGAAATGCCCTGAAATTAATAATGGTGTAGGGAAACCAAGGTCGCATTTTATTTCTTATTAAAACGTTGCATTTGTCGGACCACTCAGGTAATTCTACGCCCTGAAAGCCACCGTAACGAACGGGGGAACAAAGTTTTTTTAAAAAAAATGTGCTAAAATCAACGAAAAACTCGATTCTCTTCAATGTCCTGTAAAATATTAGATAGATAATTTTCCTCAAAATTTATGAAAACGCCTGTTTTAACTGCTTAAAAATCACCTTCATTTCATGATTATTATATGTCACTAAAGAAAATTAACAAAGACAGTTTAATTATTAATTGGCAATATACGGCCCAGTAACGTGTTTAGACACAAGTTTATCAATCGCCTTGCATATCGCTTACGAAGGAATTATTTCAAATACTTTTACTTGCGCGTTGGACGCAACCAGTTAAGCTTTAAACTCGAATTTACAAATTCTTTTAAGACATGTTTACATAATTCTTTCAGGCCATTTAATGGACATAGTTAAGGTCTTATTTTGTATCTCCTTATATGCATAGAAGTACAGGTATTTTTCTCTGCATAACAACTCAGTAATTATTAGCATAAATGTTGAAATACCAAATATTTGATCAGAAACAGAAATAATTAAAATATGCCACTTAATGTTGTCCAAAGAGATTGAGCACTGTGATGAGGTAATATGCCAAAATTGTATCCTAACGTGTTGGTATTTATGGAAAAGAACTGTATCATTGAAATGAACTCAAAAGTAATCGCACATAATGTACTTATTTGGCCTTGTTAATTAAGGCATCGGATTCATGTCATACTGTTTGGCCTCCAACAAGTTTCAATCTGCTATATGGGTGTGGACCTTCCAGCTAGACTTTGCTTGCAAGCACCGTTTCGGTGACATCATAATAACTAGAAGCCCGATCTTATCATGGAGTTCCTCACGTCTTTAGCCGAAACGTGCATAACCGTGCAAAGTACTACTGAAAATTGAACTTTATTGTTAATTATTACTATACAACAAATCTGTGTTGCAAAATGTAGGTGGGGCACAGTTTTCAATAAGGTCGAAGTATCGATAAATTTAACAACACCTAGGTAATAATGCCATCAGTGGAAGTACATTGAGTGACCAATTGAATGTTTTAATTATTATAATATATATTAAAATCTGTATCTTGTATTTCAAGCGTATAAGTTTTATCGTTAACTTTACAAAATTCGTAAACACATTCACTCATATTTTATGATTCTTATGTGTGAACCAGTACACAGATTAGAGAAACGAAGTGAATGCCAACATTCTGTTTTTCTATTTTGTAAAGAAATAATAATTAAGTGTGTATGACACACTTTTAATGACAGTTGCTTTGAGAGGGGGTGCTAAAGTATGCATAATTTTATGTTCTAAAAACGTGAGCTATCAAAGAAACCCAGCCCCTTTTTCAAAGAAACACAGCCAAATTTACAGTTTTTTTTTTTTCTGCAGGAAGATTTCTTGTCTTGCCATTACTTGTGTGGAAATCATAGACAAGATATCTGAAGAGACTTTAGTGTTGCATTCCTCCAAGATTCTAGCTTTTTATTAGTTATCAATATAGCAAAAACCACGTTTCCTGATAGGCTTTTGTGTTTGCCAGTCATAGTTGAACTTTACTGTGGCCGCAAATCACTGTCATGCTCTGACAGGTTAGTGTGGCGACCAATAATATTCACGCTTTTCATGCAGTTATTTTGCTTGGAATTATTACATACGACGGCCATGTCAAACTCAGCTTATATATAATATATTATATATAGGTCTATTATATGTATATATTCTGCTAATATTTCGTAAATTTTGCATACTGACTTTTGATTTTGTGTCTTTTAAAGATCTCTTTCGATTGTCGGTTTTGTACATGCTGATATCTACATCCTCTGCTTTGTATATTTTTACCTTCTGTTATTCTGCCTACCTGGAAACAACAGTTTGCAGAAACAAGTTAGCTGTTTCTCAGGGATAGTTAATTTAATTTAAAGAAAGCGTGGGTTTTCATAAGTACCAATGCAGGTCTTTTAATATTGTATAATTATTAGCGATGCTTGTCTTTTTTCTTTAAGAGACTGGAAAGTATATACATAACCGATTTACTTCTTGGCAATAAACTTTGTTTGTTAGTTCTCCGCATTTTCTTTTTTGTTCTCCAAGACATCATGAAATGTTAAGTTCGTTATTGCTCTCCTTATTTCTACGGCGAGGCTCATGTTGAGACAGGTGCAACGCAGATGTTTGATTTACATTATGACTTCACTTTATTACGTTTACAAGTGGAAAATGTGACGTGTACGTATCTGCAATAATTTTTTTTTTCTATTCGTTGTATTTGACAATTTTAACTTCGAAATTGGCAACATAGTTGCTGTTCAACTTCGAAAAAGTAGACGATCCTACGGATGTCCTACTTGGTAATCGATAGGATTATGTAAGAACGGTGTACAGTATTCGGCTAACTGGTCACTTGCCTGACTTTTAAAACACTTTTCAATTTTTGGCTTGAGACTTTCGAAGAAATTCTGAGACTGGCATTATTCTGAATATTTCAACAATGTCGAAACAGACCCGACCGTCTGGACTGAGTTATTTTTGCATAAATTGATTTTCGTATCTTTGTGAGAAGTTTATTGATGTATCTTGTTAAATGGTATATCAGTTAACCATGTACAGGCTGTCTTACTTATGGATTTTTTTTTTTTTGGCTAGCGTACAGTGTTGCAGGTCTAAATTTCTCCATATAGTTACAGATCCAATATTTGCTGCAGGACTGGCGACTTGGTATAGAATTTCTTGGTTTCTCCACTCCCATCTGTTGGACAGCGTCGCGGGTGAGGACTGGGTTGACTGATGATCTTGACTTAGTAATTTCCAAGGTAGATGTGTATTACCTTTGTCGTCTCTCAAGCTGTCAAAGTTCCTGCTGTGCAAATCTTTAAAGAAAAGCACTTTTGTCTGGTGATCTTAGAAGGGAGTTGCGAGGTTCCGAAGGGCTCTGTCGGAGTCTATTGACAATCTGCAGCTGTAATTTGAAGGGATGCTCTCTAATCAAGCGTTAAGAGAACTTATTTTTCCACTGCTTTACGAATATCAGGAGATTTTACATGCTACGCAAAACACTCACTGTTATGTTCATTTGATTTCTTACTCGAGAAGTACAAGACGACTAAATTCTTGATGTAAAATTTCCGTTACTTCAAAGTTTTGATGTCGCTTGACCTAGAAAGCCAAGATAATATCTCTAGCAATTTTAAATTTATCTTCTCTCCACTGGGGCATGGGATGCTTACTAAGGAGAATGATTACGGAATTGGTACAACACTTTGAAATTTACACATTTCACCGAAAATTGATTAATATAGTTTAACTATATCCTAGTGACAGATCTTGACAGCACAGCTGCAAGGATTTACCATGGAACAAATATTGATGGCATTGTGTTTGTGGCATTAAGTGCGAATTTTAAGTAGGAAAAACATAATTTTAAATAAAAAAATAAAAATAAATTTCAGTGAAACCTAAAAGTGTTCACTTATAAAATAGTCCCACTTCTTACGCTTCTTTTAAAATTACATTTAAAAATAACTTCGAGATGAACTGTAAGTTTTCTTTCGTATAAGACCAACCATATTAATCAAGTTGATCAAATCACATGCAGTGGTATAAAGCAATAGATAATTATGATGAGGGAACAGATTTAGTCGAAATTATTTTAAAAACTGCACTAAGAAACACATTAACATTTCAGCTGACACACGGGCATTGAATTCTTGTGTCAATTAATCTCCGAACAAATATATTACTGCTATACCAGATTATTATTTTGGACTTTTATAATTAAATTCAAATAAATAGAAATTGACTCTCAAGATCACGTTAAAAGCCGCCCAAATCTCTCAACTCAACACAAAGAAATAGTCTGTTAACACTGTTGCTAACAGAATAAATACTGTGAATCTATCTGAGGGTTATGATTGTTAGACTTTTATTTTATAGTTCCCGCTTGAGCATACACATCTTGATTTAAAACGGGGACAGTTTATGGTTTAAGAAATACATCCGAATTTTTTTAAATTTTAAATATTTATTTTACATACCCTTAAATGGTCATTGAATGTATGAATTTGCTCAGTATGCAGAATATGCTATAAGAAACCCTGTATTTTATATTTGACATCTGTTTCCACAAAAATTTATTACTTAAAATTGTTATGTTTTTAAAATGAAACGAACTCTTTTTGTGCACAAAAATGTTATAGATCAAAATCTAAAGCAAGAAAATCAGAATAGTTATGCAATGATGTCGATAAAATTCACTTTGAAAGGAACTATAAATGTATGGTGTTTTGACAAGTTCCCTATATTCGGTAGACCTATTTTGATTTAAGCAGCTATGATTTAAGATATTACGTGAAACAGATCCTCGTTGAACTAAATAACAAAAATCACTAAAAGTTTTAAATAAACTACTTGTATAAAAGGTAACTATTTCAGTAATATAAGAAGTGCATTTAAATATCCTTTTATAAAATTTAATTTTTTGCTTAGTGTCTATAGTCAGATTTTGGAACGAGGATATTGAACAACGCGGTGTGGAAGACTGAACTTTTCCAAGCACTTTGTCACAACAAAATGTACTGCCAGAGAATTTTTCTTAAGGATGTGGCAAATTTGACACAAATACCTTTGCACTACCTACAATAAACAAACGAAATTAGCGTCTCACTGTGTACTGTGTGGTATTCTTAACAAGAACACGTACATTAAACAGGAGGAAAGTTATTCTGCTATTACATGACACGTCTAGATGTGTAAGCAAATGTGTTTTTTTGGAAACCCTGCCGAAAATGACTGTATAATAGATGGAATTGCTTGCGACACAAGCGGACCACTCATGTTTCATTTCATGTTTGCAGAATTTGCAGAAAACTTGCCTGGGTCTACTCCAAGGAGTCCTTATCCAGTGAGAAGGCGTAAGTACTTAGTTGTGTTAACACTTCTCTCCATTTATTGATCATGAGTTGCATTATCACTAAAACGCCACAGTTGTGGTGGACGGGATCAAAAATGGTGACGGTCCATGGCCCAATCGTTGTGTGACTAAAAATTCTAGCACGAGTATAACACTAAGTGGTTCGGAACCCACTGAAGTTTAGTGATGCGTGGTCGCCGTTAGACTTCCTGTCAACAAATTTGCAATGTAAATCACACTGCAATGTATGTTAATGTAGTTAATATTTAGAACTCACAAACTGATATTTCTGAACAACTTGTTATATATCTGAATAATGTATACGCCCTAGTTCACCCATAACAAACAGAAGCGTCATGTAAATTTGTAAAAATATTAATAATTGACAAAATACTAACCAAATTAATGAAGGGGGGGGGGGGGGATGCTTAATTTTTGCGACAACTATTAGCATTAATGTATTCAAATTTAAAAAAAACCTTTAAATCTAATACTAAAGTTGCGAAACTTATATTTTATGTTTCGATATCACTTCAAATAGCACTGGGAACACATTATACGTAGAGATTAAAGATTTTCTGTTTGATATTTTAAGAAAGAATATTTATTTTAATATTGTAAAATTATCACATATCAAAATTTTTTTATAACTTGTTAGAGATATTCATTGAAACTTTTATCATATAATTTTTTACTGTTTATAAATTTTGAATATACAAAATTTTGTATTTGGTTAACTATAGTAATTAAATAAAGTTGGCATGAGGTTTTTCCTATTTATATAGAAAAATTATTAACGTGAAAGTGAAATTAGATGACGAAAACATTATTACTATTTAAAAACTGATATAAATAAAATAATCTAATTTACGCAATTGAATTTATTTGCTTATGGGTTTTACTAGATTATTAAGTACTGTGAAATTATGCGGAAACGCCTAAAACTGGTATACAGTAGTATAACTACTATAAATACACGGAAAAATGCCCCAAACACATGAAAACATGGAATTTTAAGTCTAGTGTATTTATAAATTTACTGTTTTTAATTTGATTATTTTAATTAAAGTTGTGTTAACAGCTCTCTCATTAGAGACGAAATTGTGGCTTGGACGATCAAGAATACCAAAGGAGTCGACCATGGCATATAATCAAAGAGCAACCCTGGGAATAGATTTTAGTGATTTCGGAAAACCGTGAGAAACCAAAAAGCGAGTACATTCCGCTTCGCCACCTCGATAGGTGTGAACGTACTTTTTTTTTTCCCTACACGCACTTGTGTCGGCAGCCTAATCCAACAACGCCACAAACTTCCCAGTAATGAAACTGTCAGGTCACAGCCCAATCTCTGCACACTTCATTACTGCATGCTGTTTCAGCGCGCTCGCATCTGAGGCAGAGTAGCGTGAGAGGTTAAGGGCTACGCTGTTGCGCGAATCAAGTGCAACGTGGCCCCTAGGCGCAAAGCTCTGAAATGGCGTGCAGTGCTCTCGTCGTTCAAGACGTGATGTTATAAATGTATTGATGCGTAGCCTGTGGCGAGGTATCAATCTGGAGCGTACGTTTTGAGATACAGTTTGGTTAAGAAGCTGTCTTTGGCTATATTAAAGGTCCTCTGAAATGGTGTATCTAATGTGCGTGATGTTTTGAAAACACTCAGCAGTGGAACAGTACATTCAACAACGCACTTTTAGTATTCACGCAGTTCAAGTGCCACAGGGGGGGGGGGGGGGGGGGGGACCTTTAATGTTCTAGTGCCGAATATAATTTTCGATGTTTTGAGAATAATTTTTTCATTATATTTTATTACATAAAATTGTTCATTGATAAAAATATATAAAACAATGGAAGACTAATTTACAAAAATTCATGACGGAAGATACAGTTATTTATTATTTATGTGAATTGACGTACAAATTCAATAATTTTGCATTATCATCACGTTTGGTTACAGTTCAATTTAACTGTTAATGGCATTAGAATAAAATTATGACATCTAAAGGAATTTCTTGTAGTGGTTCGCCCATAATTTAATTTTTAAGGTTTATAGTAAAATTGAACTCCAAAATAGCTATATGATATACCATAATCACAGGTGAACAAAATGCCACATTTCGCGGTATTCCTAAATCTTCAAAAAACACTTACGCTGAAATCGAACATTGTGCTCGTATAAATTTTTAAAAATTAGTTTGGCACCAATGTTACCGTTCAAATGCTGATAATTCTACTGAAAAAAAGTGTGCGAGATATATTTTAAAACTGACATGGGATTTTTATCAAATATTGATCGACATTGTATCGCAAAACCGCAAAATATATTAAAAGTGCAGAAAAAAAATTCCAGACACTTGAACAGTTTCAATGCTCTCTTGCCTTCGTTCTTGTGTGGAATAAAAATTGTACTTGCTTGAGTGCGGTGGGCGCCCGCACACGCGTATTTTTGACGCCGGCGAGGTTCGCCTGCTCGACTTAACTTAAAAGTGTGTTGCGCGTGTCAGCACGCGTGGGTGTGGGCACCCACGCGTGCTGACACGCGCCGGAGTTGTTTTCATCTCGCGTAACTACGCAAAGTGGAAGCATTCCGCCCTGCTACCTAATTACTCGCTTCCACTAGCCACTCAGGCGATGGAATTCTCACTCCCCTGCGTTGCGCTAATGCAATCAACGGCAGCGGGAAAAGTGAGCAATTTAAATGACTATTATGAGCTGTGCCTGCCCCAGATAAACAACGTTTGCCTGGTACGCCGAGCACACACGAACACGCCGGATTAAGAATTACTCAGTAAAAACCAGGCATGTTAAATTAAAATACAATTCGTAGTTTTTGCGTAGACACAATTACTATTTAAATGTTTCTAGAAGTCTTGAATAATAAACACAAAATACCAACAGAATCTCAGAACAATGACTTAAGTCAATATGAACATATAGATGACTCAATTTATGTAGCAAAAATCTCGAGAGAGCTACAGACAGAAGGCATGCAGAAATTGTTACCGTAACCAATATTTAAATGTTTCTGGAAATCTTGAATAGTAAACACAAAATACCAACAGAATCTCGGAACAATGACTTAAGTCAATATGAACATATACATGACTCAATTTATGTAGCAAAAATCTCGAGAGAGCTACAGACAGAAGGCATGCAGAAATTGTTAACGTAACCAATATTTAAATGAGAAAATCTGATTCCGCTTACTAGTTTCATCGCTGTATAATTTGTTATATGAAACTCACGGCACCATGTGCTCAGCGTTCCCTCCGGTAACTGCTTTTTTCTCAGCAACTTACACAATATCTTCGCCAAGACACAACACTGACATTGATGAACACCATACTTACAAATCGTTTACGTCCCTGAATCTCGTACTGGTTGGTTTTCGGCTCATTCTGTTAGTTCATAACATGTTTGTAAATATTTCTTGAATTTCAAAAATAACTGGATTCACTTTTCGTCAGATTTTTAAAGGATTTTGCTAAGATTATTTTCACGTTTTGCTAACTATCCGGTATATGCGCGACATACATATATATATGTAATGTAAATACACACAGCACAAACTATTGCGTTAAATAAGTTCATGGAATGACTGGTGCCTGGAGAGTATTCAGCAAATTACTACGACGTCTATGAACTTATTGACTGTACTACACGTATACAAGATTTTTTTAAATCTACGTGTCGAAATGCAAACAACAGCGTCAATGAAGATGTAAGAAGTCCTAGCAGCAAAAAAATGTTCGGAAATTTAATCTAGTGTTTCTTAAATTAAATTTGAAGTTAGGCAAAACAACGCCTGAAGACTGCAGCTACACGCACCTGTGTGTAAAACAAATTGCATATAATGAAGGCGAGTGGAATAATATTAGTTTTGATGGGAAAGAAATCTTGCGTCTAGATGATCGTGCCAATTCCGTTCGCCTTCGTGGTATCCGAATTGTTGTGCACGGGCGTACATAAAGATGCGGACTGTCGGCGTTGTTTTGCATAACTTCAAAGTAAATTGAATTCTCCAAACATTTTGCCATAGGTCGTTCACGATAAAGTGAGCACTTTTGAAGCCCTAGTTATATTTTTCTTTCAATCAATTTATATCCTTCCACCACTTGTTAATGGAAACCCTGCCATGTGAGTAATAAATACAGTGTATAAATTCACCATACCCAAAATCAAAAATCCGAGGCCACAAGAAAATATATTTATTGGTTATTATGTCTGATTAAACAGCTTCAAAAAGTGCTCACTTTACCATATATATAACTCTTTATTGTAATAACTACCTGGGCTGACTAGTATTCCTCATGAGATTGTGAAATTGTTTATGAAGTGGGTCTTTGTATATACTTTTAAGGCCTTTAAAGTTACCCAGCATAAAGGTCAATGAAATACGTGTGCGCATCTAATGTTTCCCATTTCCTCGTTGTAATCCCGAAACAAAGGATGGGTTTTCCTACTTATAAGTCGCATTTCGCCAATCTTGTGTAAACGTTGACCAATTAATTTTGGAATTTGTCAGTCTTACACTAGCCTGTACAGGAATATTCTATAAACTTCTCCAGGGAATATTTTCTGCCCCACGTTTATTTCTTAATTTATACCTGATTAGGTGAATATAGTTTTAGGAATGACCGCGGCCCATCAGGAATGTTCGTCTGTTAGTAATCTTGTATGAATGTTTACACAGGTTCGTATGGATGCACTTAGTTTTATTGTTGCAGACAAGTATTCGTACGGGAAACTTGTAACGAACTATTCAGCTTATGGACGTTGAAATGAGGTCGCTGTGAGTTTTGAACGAATGTACTTAATTTTAAGACGTGTATTAATAACTCTGCTCCAGAATTTAGTTGTGAGCTTGCAAATTGGACAGGATATGAATAACTGGAAGTGAGAAAATGTTATCCGTATTACGACAGTTTTATTGTATACTGTCATGGTTACTATATATAAAGCTGACGCAGTGTATACGAGTTTCTGTTTAGAGTAAATTGAACCCGACATATTCGTTTCTCGTCGAATGATTTGTCGTGATTTGAGCGCTTCCAAAATTTTAATTTAAAAAATCGAATCACATACTTAGAGTAGTATTTATAGAAAACAACTCACGCATTATGTAGGATATTGGATGTACGAGGAATATTATTTATTTAAGAACAATAGAGACGAAATAGAAACCAATGAAACATATGAAATCCTTGACATTCTGATTTCTTTTTGAAATATATATAAATTTAAAACCCAAGGTAGCCACTTTTTGGTTGGCCATTTCTTAATCGCTCCCGAAGCGACATGTAGGCCTATATACTGTATTTATTTGTTATTAACAGAGACAGAATAGCAGAGTCAAGCCTAAAGTAAAGGCATCGTTTTAATTTTATGTGCTCTCAAAAACATAAAATTATTACTAAATTTAAAACTGAAAGTTTTCGAATATAATTCACTCCGTTATTTCAAAGTTGAAGTTAGGTTATACGAATTTTCTACGTATTATTTAACTCCGCCATTATAATAACATCAGTTTTTGACGAGTTTGCGGTTGCCTTGGGGATGTTTGTAGTGGCGAGTTTATTTCGCGGAGACAATAAGTAGGCGGATAACGAAGTGATAGCTCTTATTTGGGCGAGGTTCCTTTGATCCTTAGAGACGAAAAGCACAAAAGTTCGCTCCAGCCCTGCTGAAATTAAAGGTTAATTTCCCTTTGTAGCTTGGCTAAATAATTCGTTTGTCAAAGCCTTTCCACCGGTAGGATACCGACAATGGTTTATTGAAACAGGGGCGCACATAGAAGTTTTTAATTACTCAGCCATTTTCCTGCGTGCTAAGATACTAGGCATACAGCATGCCGAAGAACTGAGGAAGTCTTTGTGCTTAAAACACATCCGCTACCACACAAAAAATAAATACCTGATAAAGACTAAACAAATTAAAATAATTCTAAATGCAACTTAAAATATACTACATGTAAACTCGTACGCATAAATTTCTGAGAATTAATTGTGGTCTTTGAACTTTTCAACGACTTTAAAATGAAGGGGGCAGTGGAACATGGCATGCTTATTTCATTTGTCAGAAATATTGTGCGGTTAAAATCTCTATTTGATCCATCATTGTTGGCTTGCGGGAATAATAAATAATAGTCGATGATTTCATTTATAAAAGTATTAAATATAAACATGCAAGTCAGGTCTTTGCCATCAAAGAATAAACGAACAAAAAACTAGAGCAGCAACAAATTTTTGTATGTATATATATATATATATATATATATATATATATATATATATAATATATATATATATATATATACATATAAAATATATATATATAATAAGTGAAAGTGATATATACCGCTTTCACTTATATATATATATATATATATATATATAAGTGAAAGCGGTATATATCACTTTCACTTATTACAGAACTGTTCCAATAGTAAAAAAATTGAGCATACTTAACGCCGCAGTTTTATGCCTACCGGTTATTATTGTGGCTTGGTAAATTTATATTTTATGGTCATTAGCAATCTACAACATAATGCTATTTTGGGACACAACTTGAAAGCTACCGCGCTAAAAAAAATCGAAGGGGAATTGAATAAATATAAATGTTAACAAAGGGAAGTATGATAACATTTCACACAACTGTTACAAACAGTGTCACTTCGTATGCTAGGAAGCCCGTAATTTATTTTATTTTTACCTGACTAATACTGAACCATAACAGTCTCGAATTATTTTGAAGCTGAAGGCTGATTTGGTCATGCGGTTACGGTGGTTCGCATATCAGTCTTCTTGGCTGCTGTGTCTGAAACAGCAGACATCCCCTCCACCTAGCTGTGGGCCAGTGCATGGTTTCGTGAGACCTTGGGACCATACTGGCCAGCGGATCACCTTAAGGTGATATCTCACTTTTTTTATTTGGTTATCTGAAAGAGATTTCCAAATGTGGCCTCTTAATGCAGTTATTAATAATCAAATCATTTTAAATTGTTTCAAAATATAGCACTCAAAAGTATTGATTTCCCGAATTCTGCAGAACACTAGGCTTTGCTCGTATTTATTTTTTTCAGTCAAATTGCATTTAATGCACTCTGTATGGTATTCAGAACATACTGATTAAGTATGAGTGCCGTTTGTAAACAGGTGAGCGAGTATTGGCACTCTGAGTAATGTTGAAATTAGGGGTCAAACTTTTCATAAATATGTTTTTGTTCATTCAAGCGAAACTGTTAACATTCATTTAATAAATAGTTTAAACCATTAACTGTACAGAAAAAGTTGTTTTGTTCCTTTCGTAACTTGTAACACAAATGCTGTAAGCTGCACTTAGACTCTAATTCAACAATTTGAACCTGCCTATAACACGCTTGTGTCGGAATTTAAGTGTTATATTTTGAAATCTATAATGATTTGACAACTAAGACCTGCATTAAGGGGGCACTTTTCAAAACTTCTCTCAGATAACCAAATTAAAAAAAAAGAGAAATATCACCTTAAACATGGTTATTTATCTGCCTGGAGCCGGCCCAGCACGACGGGCTAAGAAGCCGCTCTTTGTAACTCGTGCAATCGCGTCCTGGTTCCTAGTTCGGCGGAGGGGATTATTGCTTTAAATTAATAGTGGAATTGTGGTGAATGACTAGATGGATAGTTGAGGGAGCATGTATGTTCCAGCCTACCAAGTGCAAGAGTGGCCTAAGTCACATTTGGTGCAAGAGTGGACTAAGTGCCCAATCATGACATGCAAATAAGATTAAATAATTGTATTATTAATTAAATAAGTAATTTAATTAATCGATTAATTAAACTGATTGAGTCGACAAATCGATTAATTAAAGAATGCTTTGATATAAATTTTTTTACATAAAAGAATTGTTTATAATTAATAACGTTATTATTTTATTCGTGTTGGAAGGGTTAGGGGTGATATTGGTGGTGCATGTACGGTCCGGACTCTATGATGTCCTGGATCCGACTGGCCAGAGGAGCATGTTGTAATTGTTTATATAGAAGTTGATGTTGCCGTAAGAGTGGTATAAGTGCCATTTTTAAATATATTTTTGTGTTTGTGACTGATATGCGGAGCGTGCTACATGGCCAGGTCGAATGTCTGGAGGCATACTGATTATTTAACTAGTTTAGATACAGGATAAATGTTTCCTACCGTCAAGGAAAGCGAAGTAAATATTTTTTATTGAAAAGAGACGTTGAAATAGGTTACGGAACGAATTAATTTAATCACACATTGAATAGCATAAAAGGAACGAACCATTTCGGCGAAACAAATGAAATAAGTACGAATCATTAACCAGAAGACTTGAAACAATTTCGTTTAACCGAGTTTAATCATGCGATGAAACTGTTTTCCTTAGGAAAGTAACTGATCTCCAATACAATCACGTAACATTGAATCTACAGACATACATTCATGTGATTACCGAATGGAAGACAAAATTTATATTTCAAATTCTAACTTGTCATTAAACCAATTTTCGACCACCTAATATAAAATTACAACTCCCCAACATGCAGCCACACGTACTTCACCCTCATCGACTCTGAAAACCCGTAACGAAATACAGGCAAGGAATGCCTTACAAAAAGTATAGATGACACCAAGAAACTAACTAACCATATGCAAATTTTCTCCTAACACAAATATCCAAAAAAAATCGCTTTGCTTTCAACACCAAGTTTAAATAAACGTATGTATTTTAATCTTGATGGCTACCTAAATGTAAGGCAAATTACATAACATGTTTTCATAAATAGTTAGTAAAATATACATCCCTATATATGTTTTAAGGCATGTAATCTTCCCCAATTATTGTATAACCATCTCTGTTAAGAATGATAGTTTAGCGCAATAAATATCCCAAGCAGTGCAAATGCGAGATGTATTCGCTCTTTCGGAGAAAACTGTGATCTGTTTGTGAAGGCTGACAGACGTGTGGCTCTCGGAAATCAAAAAATTTCTCCGGTCGGGCGCAGTACATGGTCAAAGAAAATCGGCGCAAGATCTCACGAGTCGCGAGACCACCTAATTCAACGTTTCACCCCACGTCCTTCCCCACATACTCGGGAAGTGCAAGCCTCTCACACCGTACCGCGGAGAAGGCAATATCTTATTCTGTCCTGAGCAGCACGGAGACAACACAGGGCAAGGAGTGGAGAGTTTCGGAGACCATGCTCCAACATCCCACCCCTTCCCAAGTGCACGCCTCTGCTAAACGCCATCTTGAGAGTTATGGTTTCCCCCAACCCTGCCCTCCAACTAGGACTCCTCGCCCCATCAAGTCAAGTAGCGCTCGACAATAGAGTGCACAGTGTCGCTCGCTCAACAAAGGCTACCAGCCCAGTGCTGTGCCCACACTCACAAAGAACTCGCCCCCATTACAAGCGCCGAGACAGGTGGAGGGCGGCGAGCCAGCCTCCAGGTAACTTTGCTGGCCATGGGAAACAGGGCAGTAAAATATATAGAACCATATCAACTACAGGAAACTCTGCCCTAAACAAACCCATTTGAGTTAATTCTAAGTAACGGAGCATATATTATGCTGGTCAATAAACAAAACTAAGTATGTGAAAAATCAGTTTTCCAGTCTTAAACATTTTTTGTTTTCAAAACATTTCGCTCGCTAACATTCTTAAACGTTCAGGGGTATACATTCTGTAAATAAGTTTCATGTTATAAACTAAACCACTCTTCGTGACTAAAACGTTATTTTATAAAAGGTAACCAACTAACATTTATAGCAGAAATGTATATACTTAAGCAAACATTACCACATTTCCATCGAAAATTAAACCACTGGAATTTGTATCGGAGTTGTAAAGTTCCAATATTTCAACGAAAAAAATGACAGGATATTTGGACGGTAACTAATGCATATATTTTTTCTACAAAACACAAATTGCAACTGTAATAATGATATTTTACAAAATATGTCTAACCACTATTAGCAGAAATGTGTATATTCTGGAGAAATGTCTATATTATGAACGAATACCACGATTTCAGCCTGAAATGAGTTTTAAAAAAGGCAAAAAACAGTAATATTTCAATATTTTTTTGAAAAATTCGATTTCATGCAATTTTAATGCAAAATTGCGGCCATTTTGAATTCGTACAGTATATCAGTAGCAAAACATTTATTTTTCTTCTACTCTTAAGCCAGCAGTGGTCGAAGTCAGATCGTGTCGGGAGTGTACCGCCGAGTGGGTGTATAAATAAACAGAATTCGCCATGATGTTCTACAGATTTCACCGAGAGATTTTCATCAACAGACGTCTCCGATACGTTGAGATGCCTTCCGACCCCTCGAGGGGGGTGGGGGCGTTGCAACAAAATGTGCCTTACTCTGTCACCCAGACAACAACAATCCCCAACCCCGTCCCTGGATGAAGTTAGACATGCTGAACATTAAACACCCATCTAAGCCATGCCCTGTCCACGACATTCTATGAGCTTATAAATAAATTTATGGTAACCTAAACCAAACAGCTATAGAGGTCCATTCCAGTGACGCACGAAAGAATGTTTTCCAAAATCAGACATTTGGTGTCAACAAATTTTTTTAAAATTAATATTAATTAATTCACATCGCATTGTAAAAATCTCTGGCCATCACATTTCAAATACTACACATAAAAATACGCTTACACCAGTTCGGAAAGTTCGCTCTCACTCTGTGTAATATAACGTACCAACACATTTTAACACAATTTCCAAAGATTTTATAATTACAAGCTTCCGCAGAGAAGCCACTGAGTTCGCTCGCTGGTGAGTCTTATCCACGGTATTACGTGTCGCAGTCCGATACGAAGAAATACCAATATTATAATCACAGTACCTTGGCAGCAGCCCAACCATGGGCCTGACGATGTGAAGGAAACAGCCAGACCATTCGGACTACGACGTAATGCAGTTGTTGGACCGCCTCTGCCCACGACGCCATAGTGTCGTACTTTTCCAGCACTCGAAATTCTGCTCAGCTGTTCTCGCCCACAGGTGCGGTCTTAATTTCAATCGTCACTAGTTTGTAATTACGCTGCTTTGTTGTGACGCACACGTGGCAGCTATGGTGTCCTACTGAGTCTTGGCTAGTGGTACAGTCAAGGTGTTATCCCGACTAAAAATGACTTCCATCATTCAACCAGACAATTTTACCAGGCCGATGGTCCAGTAGCACAGGGTGAAACTTCTAACAGGTCCACCGTAATCACAAAGTCGGGTTTCACCTCGATACGTTTTCCACACCAAAGTCCAGTAATTGTTTCAAAGTATTTCATGGTTATTAATATAGAGCTATGGACATTTGGTGATTTACAATCATCTCTATATAGAATTTCCAAAACTCGGCACAAACTTTTACTACCAGCGAATTATGCATTCCTCCTCGACTCCATTCCCTCTATTACATTATACAACCTGTCTGTGTTTCTAGTCAATTTTTGCACACTCCCGAAGAGGGTTGCGTGTCACGCAATTTTAAACCCCAGTTTGTGTCTAGTCCAGCGGAGCCCCATTTCACAAAGCAAATTTTCGTGCTATGCCTCGCTCGCTCATGGGAAAATTTCGTCGCACCCCAACAAGACACAGTCGGCTCACTATTGTATAGTACAGGCACTATAAAAATTTATGTAAGATGACAGCAGCGGAAAATTTGTCGTAGTCCAACGTTACGTACACACAGTCCATTCTCTCTAACCCGATGCTGGCTGGTAACACACATAATCGGGCCTCCGTTGCGTTAGTACCCGCGATGACCAACAGACACATTCAGGCCACGCGATCATAAATAAGTCCTGCAACATTTTACTGCTATCGCCCACAGCTGACTCTCTCAACCCGGCCGCTGAAGTCAGACTCTACTAGCATACCACTTACAACTGTTGCCTGCTGAAGTCACATACTTCATACTACTGCAGCCCACCGCTCACCTGCGTGCCCGACGAAGCCCTACCCTTGCGACATCACACTCAATAGCCAGAGCAACAACCGGTTGCTGCTCTGTTACATTAAGGCGGAGGGATAGGGAACTACAAATGCCATAATCGACTCAGATCTTATATCACAATTGTTACCCATCAATAATACTCAATGATAATTATCATGCAGTGAATAATTGTGAATACAATTAAATGTTGGATATAATAATTATAACGAATATACAAGCAATTATTAAATGTATGACCGGTCATAATACAAATATTTGTATACATACTAAAAGATACCAGTGCGGTTATGCCAACTGCTATAAAAATTATTTTAAAAAATTTACTAAAATTACCACAAAAAATGTGGCGATTCCCGAATTGTCACAATGTTCATCAGTCTACAAGCTTCAACAGCAGGTATTATGCACTATGGACACTGTCGCGAAAAGTGCGATGAAGAATGTGTCAGAGTGTTTAACGCTATTTTAACATATGGCCAAACAAAGACACTTTTGAGCCTAGACGTCGAGTTTCTCTAGTTGCTACCTAAAGAATTTCTTCTCACGTTTGCAGGACATGACATTCATTATGTGTATCCGTTCCTATTTGAGGATTCAAGAGGCAATGAGGACGTAGTCTCGTAGTAGTCCTTGTGATGATGATTTTCCATATTGTAAACCAGCTTTATTTAATCAGCCAAACGCCACTGTACATTTGAGAAGAAACTGTGTAATGCAAAGGTGGCAAATTGTTATGAAACTCGCTAATCATCCCGTTTTACCAAGAGACGATTCCGGTATTGATGAAGTTGATTCGGAAGCAACAAGTGAGCTTTTGTAAACCAAATTAGATTGTTAAATTCTTTGACTGAAACTTGTAATCATACAATTAACAATTATGACGTGTTTTGTGGAAGGCTTCGAAAATTATCAAGACAATACTTTTATAAATAAAGAACTCGCAATTTCTTATGCCACTGATGCTAATGGCACAAAACTGTTGTCTTTCAAAGCTCCGAAACCTTGGTTTACTTTAAATCAGGAATTGAAAATGTGTTTCCGAAATAAAATGTACGAAGTACACAGTTTGAAATGGGATTCTGGTGATATAGCTTATGAACACTCTTTTCACTATATGAACGAGGCACTGCTCGATGACTATCCTGTATATGTGCTGGGAAATATGCAGAAAGAAATTTTATAAAGTCTGACTAATACAGAAATTGCAAACATCAGAAGTTATCATGACAGTTTAAGCATTAATTCGCTAGTAAATTGTTACTATACTAATCATTGTGATAAAAAATGTTATGTTCGCAATGCCAATGCGAAACTATAAGAGAAAACGTTGTACCACATCCTATGTATGTGTAAACATAATAATTTAGAAAATTGATCTGTTACATATCCAGAACTGCGTAAAAAATTTTGAAATCAAGATATTAAATCCACAGCAGACATACTCCATTATTACTCCAAGTTACAGGTGAGTGTGATTCACATCTCTAAAGAACATATACTCCCAATTCCAGATGTGTAATAGAGATGAACATTGGAACTTTGCACAATCTTTCGAAGGAAATAAATACACAGAACATGTATTGTGTTATGAGCAAGATGACTGTCCACTGTTTAACATGCAACCTTATAGCGAACTGCCTTGTTTGTCTTGGAATCTGTTTTTTTAAAACAGAAGCGAATAAATTACAAAAAAGCATGAATTTAGACAAATTAAATATAACTTCAGTAGAGAGTTTTATGACAGCCCCACCATGTGGACTGAAACATGTAACCACAAACAACAGAGCACTCCAATCTAAGGAATTAGCAGCATTAAAATATCGCCTTGTGGGAGGTGGGACTGCGAGGTGTGGTAGAGTATTGTTTTTGTCTGCAAGTTTGATTTAACTAAGATGAAATTAGGAAAAGTTGTAAAATAATATTTAAACTCACTCGGTGGTACACTCCTGGCATAGTATAAAAAACATTTATTCTTTGAAAAACAATAATTATTTGGTGAAAAAAAAATGGAACATACATACAACAGCAGCACATCAGTTACAATGGAGTGGTTCGACTCATTACTTCAATACGCTAGTGCTACTCCAGATTAGAGGCGAGTGTGGTTTCGACATGAAGAAGATGTTCCACTAGAAATTCGAATGTGCAACGGGGAAGAACATTGGCGTTTATCGTTAATCAGTCCGACAGAAAATTTTTAAGTGTTCGATGTTTTTTATGGGCAAATACTTGTGATTTATATAACTTATGGCCTGACATCAAGCTACCTTGCAATGTCAGTCAACTAGAATGTGAAGTTTTTTCTAAATTCATAATGAAACATATGTCTCATAAGAAAATTGAATACTTCATGCAGAAGAGATGTTGCTGTTCTGTACCTATAGTGTGGACAGAACATTGTGACAACAAGGCACATGTTATGCAGATAGGTAATCAGGAATTAAAGTCACCCTGTGGCATGTGGCAAAGCAACATCTTTCAAAGTAAAAACACCTACATCACAGACTATATAAAGGAGAGCATTTAATATTAAAGTGTAAGTCATATTTAGCATCTTCAACCCCACAGTCGTTTATGAGGTCCTGCAAATAGGATACAGAAGACTATTCTTTAAGCCATACAATGGTATTCTACAAGTTCAAGTGTGCAACCATATCGAACATTGGTGCTACACTTTCGATTCCAGTCTTGGCATTCACTTTGGTTAAGGCTTAGCATGCACTGATTTTGCTGTGAGGTTTATCCACCCCGACAGTGAATTGCCATCTATATTTGAAGAGCTGATGTCAGCCAACCTTAACCAAGAAGTGGAAGAACAGTGCAGCAATGGGGTCATCTCATACCAACTCACCAGACTTCACCAGGGAACTACTATCCACTGGGAGGAAACATGTGATGGAGACATTCACAACTTCATTTTCGAGCAAGGTGGTCTAGTTTTTCCTTCAGTGTGTAATATATATGCTTGTGAAGTTGCAAATTCTGAATAATGTCCTCCCCTACTTGTAACTATGAATTTATTAAAAATTGTTTGTCTTCTGTTACTTATAGAGTGGCATATTCACATATAATAGTTAAGGAAATGTGTGAGGTAGACATTAATTTCAAATGTTCATATTGGATTGGTTTTTTAAAAACGCAATGACCCAAGTAATTTTGATTCCAGTTTGACTAACTGCAAAAGTTCTGAATGTCTTGTAAACCAGTGCAGACCATACAGGATAGAGAAAAAAATCTGTAAAACTAAGGGCGAACACATTGTAATGTCATATTGTGAGAAAGAGAACAGTCTGAAATACCTTGTTCATAATACAGATACTGTTTTACCATTTCAGTATTTCGAAGAATGTGATAATAAAATTAATATGTTCGTACACAATAACGAATAGTTTGCATATTTATTATGCACTGGGTGTTTTTTATCAAATTATTATGTGCATCAAGCAATAAAATTAACAAAAGTAAAATGTTGTCCTCTAACACATTTTAACTTGCAATTTGGAGAATAAATTATCAGTATACATACATTTATCCGAGCTAATTGTTCTTAGTTGGGTGTTAGAGAGCAAACACGTAACATGATGTTCTTTCATCCAGGAAATACCCTATGTTACAGTGAAACCAGACATGTCTAATGTGTCTAATATGTTATGGAGTTCTGGAATTTTCAGAGATTCGATGTTCCATTTTAAGGTTATTTATTTTCTGCTGAGATATGAGAAAAGCCATGAATTAATTCAGTGCAGTGATGCTGCAAAATGTCCTATTTTTATATGACTGCAACCTCACCTCTTCCACATAGTATTGAATATGTGCATTCACATTACATTGAGACATATCTATACTTGGTTGAAAGTGTTGTGTTACACTCCCCTGAATGTAAAGAAGTGTTTATTCAAACAGACAGAATAAAACCAGAATGTAAGAAAAGTTCTATCGTCGAAAGTAGACTTCAACAAGGAGATCTGGATCCAATTCTATGAAAATATATGATAATATTGTTTACTGAAGTCACAAACAGCTTATAACTATAGTAACATCCTTTACTTACTATTGTGAAAATATTTCTGGATTACTTTGTGTTGAAATATTTGTCGATCACTCTATACTTACCTGATTTAAAATATTTGTAGGTCAACCGTCACTTACCTGTGTTAAAATATATGTTGGTTACCTTATACTTACCTGTGTTAAAATATTCGTAGGGCACCTTGTGTAAGTTTTGCTAACATTATTTGTTCCTTAAAATACAATGATATATAAATAAATATATATATCTACTTTGTGAAATATTAGGAGTATTTTAAAATTATTGGTCATTGTATTTCACACAAAATATTTTTAAATGTATTGTGTATTTTGAATCCTCCTAACTTGTGTAATATTGAAACAAACTGTTTAAAGAAAATTCCAATATTTGTGCAAATTGTTGAATAAATCTGTGAGGTAAACATGACCACATTAGTGTATATTTATTTTGCCTTTACAAAATGTTTTGGGTTCACTAAGAAAAAAAAATACTCTTGTTAATAAAGTGTAATAAATGCTTTGGTTACCCCAAGAAAAAATATTCTGATTAATAAACAGAGAAAAAAATAGTGCATGGTTCTTGTGAAGTTTAGTCGCTATTAAAATCGCATATACTATGAGAGTAATAAGTGAACTGGTAGTTCTTAACAAGAAAAACAAAAACTTGTGTCTTAAGAATTAAAAAATATATTCGATCGCAATTTCAACAAAAATTACTAAGGTGAATTCAAGCCTGAAGGAATAACAGTTTTAAAAATGCCATACTATCTTCAACATGAAGGCTGATGCTGTATATCAATTCTACAGGATAATTTTACACATGGTATATCATGGATCCTTTACGAGACAAGTTAAAACAATTTTTAACAGTTTACATTTAAGGTTACAGAGTAAACCGTTTTGTTCAAAACATTTTTTTACAAGACTTGCTCGGGAACAGAGCACATTGCTAGCTTTCAATAAAACTTAAACAGAGAATCCCTGTCTCTCTCAACTATGAGATAAGCCTACTAAAAAAGGAACGACAAAACTTCAGTCACAACTTAAACAACTACGAATTACTTCCTAAAATGTTTAGCAAATTTCAATATATTACTTGATTTTAAAAAATATCTGAAGGCATGTGAAATACTTTTTATTATCATACTGTATCCAGAAAAAAATAGTTATAATATTTCAAAGAAACACTGATGTGCGAGCACCACTTGACATTCCAGGCCGAGCTTGTCAATTTTTTGTCCGTGTCCCATCCTAGGCTTCCAACTATCCAAGCCTCCTCTGTCCTCATGGTCCAGCCCACCCCACCAAGAGCTTGAAAAACCTTTGGAAAAACTAAAAGCAAGAGTAACTTGTCACATTTCCTGTCCCCATTCTCGTAGATCTGGCCCACCACAGTTACAAACAGCTCATCCATGCACATAATTATTTTAATAAATAATTTTACAACACAAGTACACAAAAATAGAGGTTTTACATCGCTGGCCCCTGTGGCAAAGTCATATAACGCCACAATGCGGGTTCTGGGTTCGAATCGCAGGTAAGGCACGGATAATATGGATTCTGTCTTTGATTCCTGGCCAAGTCACAGTCTTTATAAGCTTGGTTCATTTCCAGGTAAACCATGAGTTAATTTCTCAGGCAATATAATTCAGATTCCTTACATAATATTATACAAATAATCTATACTTCAATTCCCACAATGGTTGTTACATAATTACAATTAATAGATATTTAAAAAACTGTACGTGCTGCATTACAAAGACCATTACTTTCCGGAATCGTATCGCATAATATAATACATAAGAAATCGGAAAATAAATGTTAATTTAATTGCTAACACAGAAGAAATATGCATATTTCACATTAAAGTATCAATTTAATACAATTGTAAAAGAGAAAATTAAAAAAAAATGTGTTGATTCGTAAAAAAAAATTCTTTTTGCATTGAAATTATTTAATACATTAAAGAAATCATATTTACTTTCGTAAAATTACATTTTATTATCAAATCCTACCAATGTCATTGTTCGTGTAGGTTCGCCTGGGGTGGGCTGGGAGGAGGGGGTTCGGGTTATATATTCACGCACCAGAGCGGCAGCCGCCATTGCTCAACCAAAGACCATGGGATGTGGACTACTCCTGCTCTGCGCATCACCATACTGACCGCCGCCCACTGCATCCCTGGCGCATGCCGGGACGGGGCTAGCCTATCACTGCTTCAGCCTTTGCGGACAGCCATCCACAGTGGTCCGCTGCATTCCCGCCGGCCTGCTGCGATGGGGCAAACATCCACCAGCGGCTCTCGCCATCCTGCTTTCAGCTTAGCGGGCAGCCAGCATCGCTATCCTGCCCCAGCCTAGGAGGCAGGCAGCCACCAAAACCAGTGCTTGCCCCCGCCAGCTTTGCTGCCGCACTTAGGTTAGTAAATAGTAATAACATTTAGGGCTGTTCGATTTTGTGCTTATATGTTCATTTCTTTTATGCTCTTTAATGAATTCTTTTTTAATAATCACATTGTTTTTTTTAATTTACAGTTCTTATCTGGAGTATTTTTATTATTTTTAATTCATTATCTTAGAAAAAAATTCTGGAATTTGTTAAATTTTGAGAATTCCTACTTAGATTTTGTGAAGTCTTTTCCAAATTAATAACTTTTACCGATATTTTGCAAATGATTTAATCATTTAGTAACATTTTAACAAACTTTATGAAATTTAATAACTTTTGCAGAAATTATTACACTTTAATGAAATTTAATAACTTTTGTAGAAATTGTAACACTTAAATGAAATTTAATAATTTTTTGTATAAATGGTTACACCTTAATGAAATTTAATAACTTTATGTAGGAATCATTACACTTTAATGAAATTTAATTAAATTTCACATTATGTATGTAATTTTTGTTAGTTTAAAGATTTTGAAGTCTTTTGTACGAAGTTGTTAAACTTTTTTACTTAGTTTTATGCATTTTACAGAGTTTAAGATTTTTTTGTGGTCTAAGGGTGTGTTGTTGTGTGTTTGAGTGTGAATGATGGATCAGTGATAATCAAAGAAGGAACTATGCCAGGCTATACTCAGCATGTCTGAAGGGCCAGAGTACTGCCTGACTCACTGCTCAGAATGCGTTGTTTGAGAGAAGGAAGTCTGTGTGATGGATGAATGAGTATTGAGTAACTCTAACAAATGAAATGGTTTGTTGTGTGACAAGGTAGCTTGTGTATATAATTTAAATTTAAGTAGTTTTAAAAATAGGCGGATGACTGAGTGTATGTGAGAGCAGGAGAAATGTGAGAAAATTTCATTCCATATGTAATTTGTACGAATATCTGAGTTTAATTAGCAGAGTTGAGAGGGATATACAGGCAAGCCAAGCCATCTAGAATAAAATATTAAGTACTCTGAGGAAAATATGTGTATGACTGTGAGTGTGAGTGCAGGGGAAAATTGTATTTTCATTAAATTTAGTTAATTAGTTTTAAGAGAATTTAGGGTAGACTGCTGTGTGTTTGGGTGTGAATTATGGAACGTAAAAATAGATTTGGGAACCAAGCCAGGCTATGATAAGCATGCCTGGAGGGCACAAAGCCCTAGCCATGTCTCTGTTCTGAATGCATTGTTTGGGTGCAGGATGTCAGTGTAATGGGTGAATGACCCTTGAGTAACTCAAAAATATGAAATGTTTTGATGTGTGATGGGGTGGGAAGTTTTAAGTATGTTATTTAGTTGTTAAAGTATGGACGGTTAAAGATTTAAGTAATTCTTAAGAATGTTTTTTAATTAAAGTAATTTTAAGAATTTTTTAAAAGTAAATTTAAGAATGATTATTAATTTGAGAATTTTTAAGTAAGTTATTTAAATGTGCAGTGACAGGTTAATTCCCCTTGCTGAACACATATTTAAAATTAATATTTAAAGTTTTGTCACAAACAAATCATTTTTGCTAGTATTAACTGTGTTGTAAGCTTAGCTAACTTGTTTTCAAACATAGAACTTATACGTATCATTAAAATTATATTTTTTTAGAAAACACAGGTTTAAAACAGACATTTTAACATTTAAAGTAAATTTTCCTGTGTTTATAATAAAATACTTATTTACAGTTACAAGATTGTTTCGAGACATTATAATAATGTATTTTGTCTTTTTTCAGCTATGCAGCCTTTTGTATTCTTGGTGGTGTTGAAAATATTGCTTTGGGAAACAAAAAATTATGCTACATCATTATGAGTAAAGGTAAACATCAAAGTGTTGCTGGTTTGTTGGACAATCTTTTCATTGCAAACTAAAAGAACGCCTAGGAAAAACTGCCAGGAGGTTGACATTTTAACCTAGATGCTGTTGTTTCGATCTTTTGTTGGACAACCTATACTTGAGTGATTCGAGCACTGATTCACACATGGAAAGACCGTCATCTGCAACATATCTGCTATAATTTTCCCCAAACACGGAAAAGTAGATCTCCTGGCAGACTATTTGTTTCTATCTGATACTGAAAATTCGAGTGATTCGGGTAGTGCTTCATCCATCTCACCGCCGACTTTCGAGTTAATTAGAGTGACTTTGTCTAGGGAAATAGAAAATAATTCGTTTTCCGATTCCTCTAACTCAGTTGAAGCTTAATTGCCTAACCCGACATAGCAACTATTGGCTACGGCATTCGTGTGTAGGCTGACTGACACACAGATATGTAATGATCAGGTAGAGTCTAACATGAATTTTGAAAACATTTTTACAAGGTGTAGGGTCCCTTTGTTAGAGTTAACAACTTAATCACCCTGGCCAATAATGCTTAGTGTCAGCAAAGCGGTTAAATAATTGAAATAATTTTTGGCTGAGGAAGGTGCTATGCAGACGTTATAATTTCATAGTAATTCACTTCCCATCCTGCATTCAACATATGTGGGTGAATGACTTCATATCCAAATCCTCATTAGGTTTTGCTTACCTGAAGTGCTGTCGGTTCCTGTAGTGTTACAGGATATTCGAATGTTCGAGGAGAACAGTGATATTTATATCAATGTCTACACTGAAGTAGACAAAGATACTAATATTATTGACGAAACTTTCGATAAGAATGGGGTTATCGTACCAATGCGCATTTATCCTGTATGACATGCATGTCATGTAAATGCATTGGCCATTTGTGCTTGTGGTAATGACACCCATTTGAATTTTGTTTCCATTAGGGATTTGTGAAAGCTTCTTCACAATGAGTTGACTAAGAATTGTAAAAAAAATATTTCTCTGCGATCATTGTCTCCAATACTTTAGTAGTGAGGAGTAAATCGCAAAATGGAATGATCTCTGTCAGCAGTACTTTCCCTACTAGGGACAAGAATTACTTGCAATCTCAGGGTCATAGCAAACAGCAAAGATTGGGTTTCATCGCCTATTGCGACACAGTCATATTTGAAGCCCTTGTCCACTTGCCTTCCCAATCATAATATGAGTAATACAAATACCATCAACAAATTTGTTCGATATGAGCGTAGCATTTTGTTGGTTTGTTCGTACAATCCAGCATTATGTAACTATTTTTAGTTTTGTGGGTGATGATTGTATGAACCAGTTAGTAGATAAATTGATTGAATTGACAAAGTGGTTTGCAGAAATATACAGTGTAACTGTTCTGATGCAGCTAAAAACACCTGCTGATGAAGATAGGTTGGCGGCTCAGAAATGTTGTCATATTTGTAAGAAGGAACTTGGTACAGAAAATATTGTGGTCGACCATGACCATCCGAGTGGGGAAATCAGAGGGGCCGCTCCTAATAAATGTAATTTGAACTTCAGACTGCCCAAGAAACAACTTGTTTTTTTTTTTCATAAACTGCAAAACTATGAAATTCGCTTTCTCATAAAGCCACTGGCTGAACGTCATGTAACAAAATCTGATGGAACCATGGTAATCGAAAACCAGGTGAAATCCAGGTTATTTGAATGACCCTTGAAAAGTACAAATCGATCACCAAACATATTCCCAATAGGATTGACTCAAATGGAAAGGCACAACATTTCAAGTTAAGATTTATTGATTATTTTCAGTTCATATGTGCCTTGCTGGAAAATTTTAGCAGGTAATTCGAAAACTGTACAATTGAGTATCACCTACACAATGTTTCCAGACAACACCCAATTTTTATTGGCATAGAGGAAGGGAGTTTTTCATTATGACTTTTTAAAGTCCGTAGACAGTCTGATGTGCATGTCACTCCCACCAAAGGACGCATTTCACAATGTCATTAAATGCGAAGGCATTACCAATTAGGATTATGTTCATGCCCAAGCCACATGGGCTGTGTTCCACTGCATAAACATGCTGCAGTACGCCTTCAGTATTTACGTGTGGACACTTGTTTGCTGGCAGATGTGTTAGAAATTTTCAGGACTGTATGTTTGGCTCATTTTGGTCTTGACCCCACTATATATGTCGCAGCTCCATCACTTGCATGGGACTCTTTATTGTCTATGACAGATGTGTGGCTAGAACCATTAACCTACCCTGATATATACCTTTTTGTTGAACGTGGGTTAGGGGTTGCATTACCCATGTTTTCAGAAAGTGTGTGGAAGACAATAACATTTACATGGATGAAGAGTATGACCCTTGTGTAGCTTCGAAATACATCTGCTATTTCGACTTAAATGGCCTGTACAGCCATACTATGAAGAGCAAGCTTCCTATTGGCAATTTAGAGTGGGTTGAGGTTGAAGTGTTATCATCGTGCGATTTTGCAGACACAGGGAATAAGGGAGACACATGTTTTTGCGGAAGTGCCTTTGTTGTTTCCAGACAAATGCCATAATGTGCTATCAGATCTGCTTTTGGATCTAGTAAATGGCATACCTCCTAACAGCTTGTATGGAAAACTCCTTTTGACGCTCATGCTGTTGAAGAATTATGTTATTCACGGGGAAACACTGAGACAGTACTTGATTTATGGAACCAGACTCGACTCCATTCATTGTGTTTGCGCTTTGAGCAAAGGCTTGAATGGCTCTGTACATCGAGTTTAATATTGACAAACATGGCCAGGCTATGAATGACTTTGAGAAATAATTTTTTTAATTAATGAATAATGCTGTTTATGGAAAAACTTTCCAGAATGTCTGCTGGCAAAGGGACATAAGAGTCATCACCAGGTTTGACACTATATATGGAGCTGCAGAACTGATAGAGCTTCCAACATTCTAGGCATGACTCATCATCAATAAGAATCTTGTACTTATCAAGATATCAAAGATCACTGTTACATTTAACAAGCATTTGTACACTGGGGTTGCCATTCTTGACGTTTCCAAATTAACCCATTACGAATTTCATTGTAAGTATATGCATGATAAATTTCGTCCACCAGCCTTGAACCTTTTATATTGCAATACCGACAGCCACATCTATGAAATTGCCTGTAGAGATGTGTTGAAGTAATTTCCCTAGATTTAAAGACACAATTTGTTACATCCAACTATGCACTCGATAATCCGCAAGGATTCTCTCCCAAGAACAAAGGCAGTACCGGAGTGATGAAGGATGAATGTGCCAGCTGCATCATCACACACTTTGTATGTTAATGTCCCAAGCTTTATGCATACATTGTTTCGAATGAACAGTGTATAGGCTACGTATGGTGAAGGGTGTAAAACCTAATGTGCTGCAATCCTTCCTATACGAGGATTATCGAGATTGCCTTGATAATTGCACCAGGGTTTAGGTGACACAATACCAGTTCCATTCCATGATCACGAGGTTTACACTGAACGTGTGGCCAAAATAGTGTTGTCTGGTTTATATTATAAGTGCTGTATTGAGCCAGAAGGAAGATCGAATCTACCTTGTGGGCAACTCAGGATTCCAAAATAAATGTTTTTCTTTCCCCAACACAGTAATTTCAGCACTACTTTAAATATAGAGCTGCCATCATCAGCACACAACACCACACCATGCTCTGCATGACACCCTGCTCTGCACTGCAATCTGCATGACAGCTGTCTTCAAACCTACTGCATCGATGCTATATATGTATTCAAAGCTGCCACTTTGCCATAACTGCATGGAATTTAACATATATGCAATAACCTCTGTTGTCCTTTGTGTCACCCACGAATTATTCTTTGCAGCATGGGATTACATAATTTTAAATCTATGAATATACAAGTTATCTTGAAGCTACATGTGTGTGTGGAGTTAATGTAGGTGTTGGTGTCTCTGGCAAATTTAAACCCAGATGTCACATGCCAGACGTTATCCCCTAATGCTGCAATGGATGACAACCAGAATTGCCATTTTTTATATAGTGTAAATTTTTAGTTTCAATAAATGTATATAATGCCATGGCTGTGAATTACAAGGGCAACACTCCGAATAGCCTTTTGTGTATATTTGTAAAATGTAATGTTTGTAAATTTCTTTGTAATGTGAAATGTTAATTTGTATAAATTAAACGTGTGTGTATGAATGTTTCTATAAAGATTTTGAAAGTGTTTCCATATGTAAATATAATATTAAGGAATGTTTTTGTATATGACTGTGAAATTGTTGATATGTTTGTAAATATAGTTTTTAAGGATTTTGAAATGTTTTTAAATATAATGATAAGGAATGTTCTTCTAGATGTAAATATTTTTGATAGGTTGTCGAAAGGTTGTGAAGTTAGATTTAAAAATTATTTTTGAAAAAAAAATTAAATGTTAATGTTATATGGAAATAGTGTGACATGTTATTACATAGTTTGATTTCCTTTGCCAAATTTTAAAAATATTTTCACAGTTTGAATAATTTTTGGGTGAGTTGTCATGTTCTACATGATGTGAACACCAACAAGTACGATAATGAATGAACTCTGAAAAGTAATGGAATGAGGGAGAATCTTTAGAAAATCTTGTGAAAGAACTCTGAAAGTATACAAATGGGGAGACAAGCTGTACTATTGCTATTGGTTAGGACAACTTCAGGTAAACAGACTCTTGCACCACAGAGCAAGGCTAAGGAATGGCAAGTCTCACTAGCCGGCAATGAATTTGTCTTAAAACAAACAAAATAAATAACAATGTAACAATTTTCCAAGGAAATACAAACTTATTATCTTTAATTTAACATACAAAAGAAATGAATTACTACGACTGTGAAATAATATGTTGATGTTTGCCATGAAGATATATTATTCTTGAAATATATGATTACGTAAATTTTTAATTGTAATTTTAAAGAAACAATTTGCAATTGGCAAGACTAAGTTTATAATTTCTCCTCCTCCTCATCCACATTATCCTCCACACTAGCTCCACAATCAACTCAACAGTGTGTACCATTAGCACTACATGGCACCACACTAGCACCACATGGCTCCACATTCTGCTACACATAATCCACATGCTCCACACCTTGCTCCACCATCTGCCCCACAATCTTCTCCTCAGTTAGCTCCTTACACAGCTGCTCACACAACTCCTCACACAGCTCCTCAGTTAGCTCCTCACACTGCTCCACAGTTAGCTTCTCATATAGCACCTCATGTAGCACCTCACACAGCACCTCACACAGCACCTCACATAGCACCTCACATAGAACCTCACATAACACCTCACACTATAACACAGAGAGACCATAGTCTTGAGTTAAGTTTGTATATTCAATAATTTTGTCAGGCATTCCTTGATTTGTGTTTAAAGAGTCGATGAGGGTGATGTTCGTGTGACTGTGTGTCAGGAAGTTGTAATTTTATATTAACTGGGCATAAATTTGTTTAATTACGAGTTAGCATTTGTAATATTAATTTTGTGTTCCATTTGGTAATTGCATGGACACGTGTCTGTAGATTAAATGTTACATGATTACATTGGATATCAGTTACTTTGCTAAGTAAAACAGTTTCATCACATGATTAAACTCGGTTTAACGAATATTTTTAAAGTCTTTTGGTTAATAATTCGTACTTATTTCATTTGTTTCGCCAAAATAGTTCGTTACTTTTATGCTATTCGAGGTGTGAGTAAAGTAATTCGTTCGGTAACCTATTTCAACATCTATTTTCATTAAAATAATATTTACTTCGCTTTCCTTGATGGAAGGAAACATTTATCTCGTATCTAAACTAGTTAAATATCCAGTATGCCTTCAGAAATTCGACCTGGTCGTGTAGCCCGCTCTGTATATCAGTCACAAACAAAAAAAAAATTTATATAATTCCATTTATACCACTCTTACACCAAAATAAACTACTTTATAAACTATTCCAGCATGCTCCTCTGGTCAGTCAGCTCCAGGACTGACCCTTTCAACACCAATAAAATAATATGATGTAATATCAAAAAATTTCTTTGGTAAAAAAAGGTTTTGATGTCAAAACACTATTTAATTAATCGATCAATCGAATTAATCAATTTATTTAATCGATTAATCAAATTAATTATTCAATTAATGAAACGATAATTTAATATGATTTGTATATCACGATTTGGCACTTAGTCCACTCTTACACCAAATGCGACTAAGGCCACTCTTGTGCTAGGTGGGCCAGAACATACATGCTCCCTCTACTATGGAGATTTTCTGACATTGGCCTTGCGATGCAGATGTCTGTCATGAAAAAACAAGCCTGAACACAAAAAATATATACTTCAATCAGACAAGTGACCTATGGACAAGAAAATTAATATATGTATACAACATTAGAAAATTCCAAGAGGGAAAAGAGTCCGAAACCAGAACAGCAACTAATTACGAAAAATATATGAACATAAACACGACCAAGAGATAACACATAGAAAACAACACATGCTAGAAACCCGCTTGAGAAATATTAGGACAACACAGACAAAATAAGTAGTATCAAAATGGATACCACAACAATGAAAGGCAAAAAACGCAGCAGTTTTACCAGACACGACATAACGTAATCCAGGTATGCTGTAGTCAAGAAGATGCACAAACCCACAAAATTCCATTAAGTAATAGTGTCAAATACAACACTACAGCAAGCTAAATGCGGTAAACTTTTACGCTATATATGTTCGGTCCTGTTTTTCCATGACAGACATCGTCATCGCAATCGCGAATGTCCAAATATCTCCACGTAGAGATTATTGATGTTTCAACCAGCAGGCTTGGGCAGTAAGTAACCATTCATGTATGCGCAGGAAAAAGAGAAAATTTTGCCAAAATAAATTATACCCCCTTGAGAAATCGTATGTGCGAAACAGTTATTTGAATCTGTTCAAAAATAAAGAATTCGTGCACTTTTCTCTATGTGTATCCATTCTACTTTACTCACTGAAAGAAAGTCATTCAAACAATGTCGTATTCCTTACCAATAAGTGGAGGAAAGCCTTTCTCTGTATCCTTAACGTGAAAACTCTTTTTATTTACTTTTCTTCGTATCTTCGAAAACTTACTACTGATGTAGAATTACTTCCTTCACTCAATTTCGTAATCGAAATCGTAATAATTTGTCTTTCCTAATTTAATTTAAGTGATTTGTTTGGACATGCCTGTATCTTATCGATATCGTTGTGTTACAAATGCAGTATTTTTTGCAGAACACAAATGTTGTTTTAAACTTGCCGTACATAAAAAATTCACAAGTCTTCGCCGCTTCTTTGTCCATATATCCAGTGCTGGTTCAGTATTGTCTCAGAATAAACTCATGAATGGCGATAATATATTAGTTTCTGAAATATAATCACAGACGCTGAATGCTTATCGCCAGGGTTGGGCGATACAGTCTCTCGATATGATGTCAGGTCGATAATATGTTTATCGATGAGATGTAATTCTTTAGTACATTATCAGAAGACGATAGCTATATATCTCAAGCGCTGATAGCAAAATGTCATTAATATCATATTATAGGAATGTCGCCGTCGCAAATGACTGAAAAACGCGAAATAACAATTGAATAATCTCCTATACCCATGTGCAGTAGATGTCACACCTCTTATATCTCCAACTTGCTATTCGTGCTAAGGCGCGTTCTACAATGACACGCACACGTATATGGATCAAGGAAGCGGATGCGTAGTACATTCCGTTTCAATCGAGATGGACATGGAAGCTGGGCCTCCCCCCAACGCTTTCGTGTCCGTGAATCCGCGTAGCCAATAGGAATCGAGTATTTGGTTTGCTGATATTCGTTTACGTGGCAATTGTATACACAGCAACAAGTGCTTCGATTTTCAGTGGAGATTATCATTTTTGTTTCAATAAATAAGCGAACATCGTTCGGCAGTAGTATTTACGCAATTTTTAAAAAAACTGTAGAAATATACAAAATTAGATGTGTATAAAATCAAACCTGTAACAGTAATTTGCAACAGCTAGGTATTTCGGATTTCGTACGTTTGCAGGACTGTACGTTTCTTCGTATTGTATAATGGTTAAAATTAAACCCGAGACGTCGGCTTGTTCCGCCTGCGTTTCCGAGTCCCTTTTATTACGTATACGTGCACTGTAGAACGGGCCTGATTGGCTAGTTTCCGAGTCCCTTTTCATACGTATACGTGCATTTGTAGAACGGGCATGAATGGCTAGTTTCCAAGTCCCTTTTCATACGTATACGTGCATTTGTAGAACGGGCATGAATGGCTAGTTTCAGAATGCAAGAGCAATGTCATAGTTGAGTCCTTTGAAGAGAAGAACCATGCAAAAAAAGATCAAGTAGGACTAAAGTAATGAGTGTTTACCCGCAATTGTCGTCGTCATAAAATCTTAAAAAAATTATTGAAATGTGGTTTAGGCAAAGCTCGACGAAGTGTTTTTGTTTTGAAAGTGATATTTTTAAAGGTAGCTAAGAAATGCCTAAAAATAATTTAACCCGTGGAACCCTATACTTTCTCTCGGCAGGCCCTGCACAAAACAGCAACCTTAAGGTTGAAGTAAAGCCACTGCCTATGGAGCACTGTACCCGATTATACAACATTAAGAACCAAGAAGAAAATGTACAGACACCATAAAAATAGTCATAAAAGTGCGTTTTATGCTGTATATGAAAGAAGAATATATATATATTTTGCAACATTAAAGAATATTTTACTAAAATATACGTACTGAAAGTAGAAAAATTTTAGATTTCAATAATCTGTATTTTTAAGAAAACTTAAGCGCTTTTCCTTTCTGGATGCTTCGGAAAGCAGAATTCGCCAGATAATCTTCTTCAAGAAAGATCGTCATAATTTTAACTGTGATCGTGTGTAATAAAATCACAGTTAATAATGTATCATATGAATATTATAATTAATTTTATTGAAGTCAATTTTAGCCATAAATGTTTGTGACAAATTGACGCACATAAAAGTAATTATAAAAATTATTTCCTTCATTAGTCTTACATTTTTCTTACACACAATCATAGTAAACATTATAACGATATTCCATGACGAAGATTTTCTTGCAAATTCTGCTTTCTGGAGCACCCAGAATGGAAATGTGCTTAAATATCTGTTAAAAAGACAGACTATTTTAATCGATTATTTTTCTAATATATAAAAAGGATATTTTTATAAAATATTTTTAAAACGTTGCAAAATATATACATTTTTTTTTCATATACAGTGTAGTTCGTACTTTTCTCACAATTTGTATGGTGTCTGTACTACATTTTTATGAGATCTTCACATCGGGTGCAGTGCTCCATAGGCAGTTACATTAATTCAAACTAACTTTAATGAGATGGTGTTATGACGTTAACAGTTTCCTAGGAGCCAATATATTATCGTGAGTAGGCTGTAATGATACGGTGTTGTTTTATCGAGCGAGAGCAATTTTGAAGCAACTGTCTGCAGAGCGAGCTTTGCCGCTCTCTCTCTCCCTCTCTCCCTCTCTCTCTCTCTGTCTTTGTCTCTTTCACACTCGGGAAGTTTTACTTCTCTAGTATGCGCTAAATTTGTGCATGTTTTGAACTGTAGCATATTTCATACTTATTACAGCAAAATAATGATTTTTGAATTTGTAATTTTCAACTGAAAAGAGATTTTAATGTTTGAATACTTATTTTAATATATTTAGATATGATAGCGGGGCAGAAACAAAGTGAAGTTGACAGACGTGGCAAGCCATGACATGGCGTGTTGCTGTTTTACCAAACGCAGCGTAGATTATACATACTCCGAAAAATACTTTGTGAACGTTGTTTTCTAAACCTACCTTAGCAAGTTACGATGTTGTGATAAATCTGTGTTTTTGCGACAGTAATAAATATAGTGTTACGGTGTGTTTCGTTAACCGCTGCGTGTGAGATAGCGTGACTTGGCTGTTTGGTGATAGTTACGCTGGATCTGTGTGTGCGTGATTTCAAATATTTTATGTGAACTATTTATGCGTTGTAAATGTGAACTGTTTTTATGCCGACGTTATTTATTTACATCCACTTATGTTTATTTATCACAACGTTGTACCTTTACCCTGGGTGTTCGAAACACAGTCGTGTAACGTGATTTACCACCAATCCTGACAAAATAACCAAGCCCAGTCCCAATAAATTTCAATAAACGTAATACACAGTAAGTAGCAATACATGTAAATATGAGTGGAATAAAAGTTACGGTAGGCTTATTTGAGTGCATGTTCACCGCTATATTTTAAGTTTCTATAGCAAAAAATGAGCGACACGAGTTGCGTGCTTGATTTTAATGTCGCTTTTTCGCTGGACTGTCTTTTCCTTCGTTATTCGAACTGAGGCCGTCCTTTTAAAGAAATAACCCAACACATATCAATAACAAAAAGTTAAATACTATAGTTCATTACCCCACAGTTGTAACAGTATTAAACACAGTCACGGCAAAATATTAACGTGCATTACGTGTAATTTGCTATGTCGTGGAAAACAAGTATGTTAATGTAACGTAACCGTAAGAACTATCGTTAATTCAGGCATTTTTAAAACGTCATAAAGCTGACCTAAATAATGTTATAGGCCTCAACTGTGGATATTTGTACGAAATGGTTTTTGAAATATACCTAAGACAGAATTCCTTGAAATGCTGTAAACAGTAAACAACACATTTGAAAGGCATAAAAGTAGAAGTCACATTTCAACGTTTATTTTCAGGTGTAGCGAAAATATACGAATACATGTACACACACAATGACATGTAAACATTGATTTTGACAGATGCTACGTGGCAGTCACATGACAATGCTTGTTAACATTTGGCGGAAGGATACGAAACGGGCCTGTAAGTTGATATTTAGCAGGACTCCGAGAAAGTTGCTTCCAGTGGGGAATTGACTATAAGTGGTTTTACTATAATCTCTAGCCTCCATCTTGCCAGTAACCCAAAACATTGTGTTTACAATAGAATGACGTTGAGAGAAATGTTACATTCGAAGGATTTCATGTTGAACAAAGAAGATAATGAATAAATAAATATATATTACAATTCACGTGTGAAGCTTTACTAGTTTATTATTGGCTTGTGTAAGTTGTGCAATCAAATAATTTCCTCATAAATCTACCGATCGTGAGTGTGTGTACCGCGGACCAGTATTCGGTTATGTGCGACAATAAGCACGTGTTTTAGATATAGTGCTCATACTATCAGGATTTGTGGAAAACAATTTTGTGAATAAATTTTATAATAAAGTATAACAAGCGTGCTACCGTTGTCGTGTAATGTATTGCAGGTTGAATATCAGTAATGATTGCAACAAAACAGCGACCAGCAGCCTAGCTGAATTTCTGGAAGGCAAAGTTCACATGTTCTTGAGCCACGAATAAATAATTATTTGCTGGCATTTATATTTAAATTCCTAACACTGACAAGAACTCGAGAGGTTTGTTTCCAATATGAATTCATCTTCTTTATAAATATTTAATGTCAATATAGTAATTGGTTTCTGTAAAATAAATTCAAATCCCGTTTTAGTTATTCCCTCTTTTTACATTACATTAGTTCTCTGTTATGATACAGTTTTATACTTTTTTATCCCTTATTTTAGGGTACAATTTTGTTTCTTGAATCTACAATGTAGGACAGTGTTAAGTTACCCTTGGCACATAACTAAAACACAGAAATTAAAATTTTTACTGAATTTATCTGCACTGGACAGTCAGGTATTTTAGAAATTTTCCAGAAAAAAAGGGGGGGAGGGACAGGAGACATTTCTCACAAAAATTGTGTTGCATCTTTCTCCCAAAGTGCAATTTAGTACCAAGGGCTTAGTCATTCAGTAGCCGTAATTTTAATTCAGCCCAACATGTTAAAATTTCTCACATTGGGCGAGAAAACTACAATAGGATATTATTTCTATAAATACACTTTTAGGGATAATAAAGGAACCACCCTATGGTTATTTTAAAATATATGAAAACTTATTCCCCAGTATTTTAGGTTACTTTGGGTAGTTTAATTATATTAGGATACATTGTTGAACTGCAACGGATGAAAGACGCATGCACTGCAATGATATCGATAACAAGTGCACATGTACTAGGACTAACCACTGCTAAAGTGGTCCACAGAAACACTTGTGACAAAATTTATGTGTTTTTACCTACCAGCTTGTGCAATTAGTATTTCTAGTGTGAAATTATTCTCTGAATACATTAAAAACTATTCAGTTTCAATATCTCAGAACCACGCTGCAGAAACTTGTCAAACAAACACTCCTCTAAGAAAAAACACTATCGCTGATAAAAAGAGGCTCCTCTACTCCCTTCCCCGGGGAGGGGAGGGGCTGCGGTGGGCATACTGGTAGGACGCTTGCTTCCATCAATGTGATCCATGTTGGTTTCCCTGTGAGGTTAATCACAGATTTTCACATATAGGGATTGTGCTGATTGATGCAGCTGGCTGGCATGTTTTCTCGAGGTTTACCCATTTTCCCCACCCTTGTATTTCAATGCTTCTCCATATCTGCCATATTTTACCATAATTGGCTCTCAATACCCTGGTTGTTACAAACCATGAAACCTCTCTCGACTCCTCCCTTCTTAAGATGATGGAGGCCATTGTGGTGTAGCGGCTAGAGTATTCGCTGTTTCACGAAGCACACTTTTTTTGGAATCCCATATCCATCCGATAAACTTTGGAAAGGACTTGTCAGTTTTTTTAATTTTTGTTATGCAATGTGGATATTTGCACACAATTACATTAACATAAAAATATATAACAGATAAATAATATCATTTACACACTTCTTCATTCTAGCAGCTCTACAAATATGTTAAGACTACATTTGGTTGAAGTACAAGTTGTTACAATTCATGTACACATAGATATTAAAGTACGCATATGTAAAGTCTACATTAGATTGAATCACAAGGTATTACATGAAGTCTTCTTGTATCAGTCTTCTTCTGCATTATAGAAATTAACCTTTATGTAAGTATTCGTCTACGGAATAGAAGGCCTTATTTAAAAAGAATAATTTAATGGCTCTTTTTAATTTCCGTAAACTAGTAACTGACTTCAAATGACTGGGTAGGTTATTTATTAGTTTTGAATCAGCATATTATGGATTTGATGTAAATTTTGAGGTCATGTAGGAGAATAGGTGAATATGATTAGCTTGTCTTGTGTAGTAATGGTGTATATCACTATTTTTTTACTTTTTTCATGTTTACCATGCAAAAAAGAATACAACAGTACATATACATGCATGGAAGAATGAGAATTTCATTATTTATAAATAGCGGCCTACAATGGCATCTTTTCCTTATTACTTATTAATCTCACTATTTGCTTCTGTAATCTAAAAGCCTTTTTTCCATTTTGTCGATTTACCCCAAAATATGATTCCATAATTTACTACGGACTGAATATCTGAGAAATAGTACGCAAGAATTGTATTATTATTACAAATATTTTTTAAGTTATGTACCGCAAAACACATTGCACTCAATTTTTTACAAGCACTATCAACATACTCATTTCATGTTAAATTACTGTCTACAATGAGCCCTGGAAATTTAGTAGGCTACTTTTTACTGTCTGTGACCCATCTTCTTCTATAGTTGTGCATCTTTCATCCTGCATTTTGTGTTTATTTTTTTCCATGAAATTCATGAGCACGTATTTGTTTACATTTAATAGATATTAATTTATTATACTGGAACCAACTGGACATCTCAGTCACTGTTTGTTTTATACATTTTTTTAAGAACAGCGTTATTTGAACTAGTTGCCTACATTTTTGTGTCATCCGCAAACATTATAGCTGAGACGTTGGTTATTTGTTCTGAAAAATCATTAATAAATATTAAGAATAATATTGGCCCCAATATTGATCCCTGTGGCACTACTACTCGAGTAGTTCTGCTATTGGACTTAACATTTATAATGTGATTTTTGTCATAATATCTTATGGAGGTGATATGTTTTCTGTCTTGAAGATATGATTTAAACATATTGTTTACACCTCGTACTCCACACTGTTCAAGTTTTTGCAATAAAATATTGTGGTCGACACAATCAAAAGCTTTTGAAAGATCTGCGGATATACCTGTTGAGAATTGTCTTTTATAAAAAAGAGTTAATATTTTTTCATTAAAATTATAAATAGCTTGTTCTGTGGATCTGCCCTCTACAAAGCCATACTGATGCTATGAAATAACCTTGCTTTTTATTAATAATTGTGTCAGTTTATTTGCTATCAATTTCTCTAAAATGTTTGAAAAGGAAGTAAAAAGAGCAATAGGCCTGTAGTTATCCATCAATGCCTTGTCACTTCTTTTATGTATTAGTACTGCTTTCGCATATTTGAGTCAATAAGGAAAAATTTCCTGGGCAAGACATTAATTGAAAATGTAAGTCAAAGGCAGTTTTATTAAAAAAGAACTTTTTTTTTTAGCAGAGTCATAGGTGCCTTATCTATTCCACAGGAACTATTACTTTTGAAATTTTTAATTACATTTATGATGTCTTCTTCATTGATAGGTGGGAAAAACAGCGTGTTCGCATTCCAAGTATTGGTCTTTGGGGTATGTGAGTAGGGCTAATATTTGTAGCTTTGTGTTAATTTTACAATTTTAATGGGATGTTTGTGAAATTGTCATTCAAGCTATTAAATGTTTCCTTGCTATTTTCGATTTTAATACCATCAACTTTCAAAGAAAAGTTAACATGTCCTTGTCTAGGTTTCAATTCATTAATAATAATAATGTTCCACATTGATTTTGTTTTATTTGAGGAGGAGGCGATTTTTTCCCCGTTGTATTTCTGCTTTGCTACTCCGAGTAACGTGTTATATAATTTTTCGTATTGCTTACAGTATAATTTTGTTTTTTCCCCTGGGTTCTTAGCATTTTACGCATTGATTTTAACCTCTGTCCTGAGACTGTTAGTCCTTTACTAATCCATTTTATTTTCGAGCTACTGCTACATTTTACAGAGGTGAGTGGAAAGGCTTGATTGAAATGACAAAGAAATGTATTAATAAAACTGTTCCAGGCAATGTTTGGTTTAGCTAATTTATAAACATCATCCCATTTTTCATTTACAAGTAGGCTTTTAAAAAATTTAACATTTTCATCTAATTATCCATGATTCATTATCAATATTAAAATAAGCTTATGTTAAATTAGTTGCCCTCAAAATTCGAATTTTAAAAATCCTTAAGAAGAGTGAAACAGAGTTAAAGAAAATCGTGCAATGCTTTTCTATTTTGCAGACGGTTTAGTGATAGGAAATGATTGACTTTATCTAAGTTTTCTTTATTTTCACAAGTAAATTTTATTTATTTTATTTAACATCTGGCCTACAGCAGGTTCATTAGAGAGTGGTAAACCAAGAACACAATGAAGGGAGTACAAAGAAGGAATTGGTCAAATTGTCTTTATTGAGTCACTCAAGAAAATACATGGAGTGAGTTTGAGAAACCATGGAAATTGCAAATCATGAAGGCTACAATCAATAGCTATTAAAAATATGAGAACTTATTTGGTCGTGGGCCTATATTCTTGAATTGATAAGCATCTTATTTCTTGTTTGTCACTACAACTTTGCTGACTTGGGGAGAAAACATATTGTAAGAGCGGAGTTTTTATAAGGCGTAGCCTTGTATTGGGTTACGAGATGATTTGCCATTACTAACAAATTAATTCCATAAATTCCTACACTGAAACAGCAAGTCGGCATTTAGAAAAATACGTATCTGCAGTTTTATAAAAGTGCCTGCACCTCTAACGAGTTCGTAACATACAGGTTAGACCTCAAATTCACGGCACGCTAGTAATCGCAACCGCACTTGCAAAAATTAAACACACTGCAATATGTTAATTTACAAACTTACGCAGATAACATATTCATATACACACAATAATTGTGCGATATCTTTCACGAATGTATCCACGGTATATACGAATACACTAACACTGGACTCACATGACCCGGCTCGTATTCATTTTCACACATTAATATTAGTTTTCGTTGGTCGCCGAATAAATCAAAAATAGATTATAGTTTTAAGGCGTGTTTATATGCCAAATTCACATTTCACAAACGCAAGAATAACACAAATTTAGGGAAAATTCAGAACAACTAGTGAGTTCATATAGCACTCGCAAGGCTGTTCAATTTCAATGTAAATAAAAGTTGTCTCTCTCCCGCATGGCTGCTTCACTTTAACGCACTCGCAGACGACTTCAATAGCGTATTATATTCGATTTCAGTACGGTTAAAGTTTTATCATAACTTTTAAAAGCTCCTATAGTCGTCAGAAAATTATTTCCTGGAATATTTTCAAGGCAATGTACAGAAAACGGGAAGCAAATAAACCATAACACCGTATACAACACTTCCATTTAAATGTAAATAATTCATAACTTTACATATTTGGTGGCGAAATTTATATCTAGTTATCTGAGACAAACTCTTTCACGCTTTATTTACATTATCGTTTAGGTCGAAAATGGTTGTATGTTAATTTATGTCGATTTTAGTACTCGTCAAAATACATTTGAAAGATAGGCTGATACAATGTTTTTGGCTACTGTTGATCACGTGACCTTTTCTTACCGGAAAACAATCATCTAACTCCACGCTTTATCTGGCTAATAACTGGCACCGAAGCCAATAAGACTGCATGTCCAAATTCATCATACATACATACACTCGCAATTAGGCTACCGCCCGATGGCGAGCTCTCTCACCTCTCCTTCACCCAACCAACTCCTTTTCCACTACCTTTCTGAACTTACCAACCCCTCTCACAGATACTAATTCCTCCCTCAACACACTCACTCCTTCACAGACCTCACAAACATGGACTGCCTACCCCGCTCCGTTCTCCTCCACACCATCTGAAGATTCTCACAGTTGTTTCCTCTTCCTCTAAATACCCCCTTATTTAGCTTGCAGTGTAGCCCTATCCGTCCTCCTTCATTCACCAACCTGTACATCCTGACTAGCCGTTCAACTTTCCTCCTGTCCTTCAATGAGCTCCACCCCATTTTTTTTCATCATCACTGATGGCCTATAGTGCCCTTCTTCCTCATTATCCTGCCTCTGCCTTCTCCACCTACCCTTCACCCATCTTGCTGCCCTTTTCTGCACCTCTTTTTCAGTTCTCGCACCTCCACCTCCGGGTCCCATACTACTGTAGCATATTCTAAAATTGGCCGTACCATTGTGCCATACGCTTTCTCCTTCACCTCACTGCTGACTCTCTTCAGCGCCCTACCCAGCATACCCAGAGCACTTCTTCCTTTGCAACCGCCCCCTCTACCTGTTTCTTTTCCATCTGAGGTCTCCCTGCAGTACATTACCAAGATAGTTATATTCCGCTGCTTCTTCTGTCTCTTGTCCCTCCCATCTGTACATGTCCCTGCATATCGCCTTGTTCCTTGTAAACCTCACTACCTTAGTTTTTTTTACATTTATCTTCATTTTATTTTTTCCTGGTCCACTACCATATCTTGTCAATTCCCGCCTGCAAATTTCGGCCTCCCCCTCCCCACTTCAGCATGCACAACACAATCGTCTGCAAACAATCTAATTTTTCCCTTAATACCCAAACCCATGTCATTTACCATTACGGTAAATAACAAAGGACCCAGCACGCTTCCCTGTGGTACCCCTGACGTAACCTCCTCTTCCTCCAATATTGCCTCCCCCACTTTCACTCTCTGCCTTCTTCCCCTGAGGAAGTCACCTATCCATTCCACTACCCTCCTGTCCGGTATCAGCGCCTCCACTGTCCCCATCAATGTCCCATGGGGCACCTATTAAATGCCTTCTCGAAATCTATGAAGCAGGCATCCCCTACCCCCCTCACCAACTACCAGCACCATATCATCTAATAACCCAGCCAGCTGAGTCTCACATGGGTATCTCCTCGTGAAACCACGCTGGGACTCCTCCAATCAATTCCCATTGTTCATAACCCTAACCACATACTGCACCACCAGCCTTTCCATTACTTTTCCATACTTGATGTGACACCGGTCTGTAGCTGCCAGGCCTCCCCTTATCCTCTCCCTGCTTGTGTATAGGTACCACCATAGCATCCTTCCAATCTTGTGGTTACTTACCCTCTCCTAAGGACTTTTAAAACAGCGCCTCTAAATATTTCACCAACTCCCTGCCACCAAACATTTATGCTGCGTTTCCCATCCCATCTGGACCCCCTGCTTTACTGCTCTTCAAACCCCCAATTATCTTTTCTATGTCCCACTCCCTCATCTTAAACTTACTAAACACCCCCCGAATCCTATTTGCCCCACTATTCCAATCCTCCTTTGCCTCAAACACTGACAAGTATTGTCCTTGCAGCATCTCCGATTTTTCTTGGTCATTTGTCGCATGCCTACCATACCTTCCTGTTAGCAGAGGGATCCCTTCCTCTCCTCCCCTTAACCTCCTAACATACCTAAACAATTTCGCCCAATTCCTTGCCTTTTCCTTCTTCCACCATGTTTCCCAGAAAAAACATTTCTTGCCTGTTTGATCTTCCTTTCAAGTTCCCTACCCATTTGTTTGTTAACACTCCACCGTATAGGACATCGCCACCCCCTGGTTGAAAAGAACAGAAAAAGAAAACTAAATTTACATGTTCACACGTGATGGTGTGCGGGCAGCGCCAGGACTATTTCAACAGGGCGCTACGCGGTTAGGTAAACGCTTGATAGGTGCACTAGCATCGGCAACGGAACTTCGTGGCTCTCAGTATCGTCTATAGTTCTAGCGTACCTGTATTGATGGTACGGTATGAAATTAACGTTTCTGTAGTCTATGTTAAATTTTTGTTAGGCGCATTGAATATTTAAAAGCACGTTATCAGGAAAAAATTTATATACAGCTATATAAATTTATAACATAATTAATTCAAAAATAATGCATTTATCATATTTTGTATTAAAAACAAATTTTGCAGACAGAATAAGTATGATAATATTATAAAATGTGAAGACGCTATAATACATAATTCGGTTGGCACTAACATCTTACTAAAACAATAACTGTAGTGCAACTATCACATGGCTCGTGGATCGATAGAGTTAAAAAGTAACTCAAATAATACACTTACTTCAGTTTGCTGGTGTAACTAAGTTCTGTACATCTTGCACAGATGATTCAAAGATGCAGAGCCTCTTTTTTCTATAGGTTGAATTCAAGATAGTCTATTATCTCAATTTATTAAACAGAAAAAGTTTCCGTATAGTCCAAATATAAAAATATTTCTGCCCTCGTTCATCTTGTAGCGTCCCTGAAATTTTATAACATAACTTTTACTGAAAGTAGGTATTTCTTCAAATTAATTTAAGAAAACCGTTATCGTTTCTTTTAAAACGGTATCTATTTTTATGTGCCAAATACACTAAATTTATGGTTCTGAGATCAACATACTATCACATTTTATGTGGACAGTGCTTGAAAAAAACACATGGAATTTATTTTATCAGTTTTTGAGGCCTTTTAAAAAATCAGTATTACATTTTTGTCGACAAAACGGTTATTATTTTTAATGAAATTTTTGTGGGACACCACCGCTTATTTATTCGCATTGTGGCAGCACTCGTCAATAATATATTTTTGTACGTTTCCGCAGTGGAAACAAATATTGTAAGAGCTTGCAACCGAATATTTATAGCCTACACAGGCTTCCGTGTGATTAAAATTTCCTCACCGTGTATGCTCTCAATTAAACACTTAATAATTAGGTAGAAAATAACGAATTGTTTCGAACACGGATTAGGGGGTCATGTGGCATGTAAGTAGTAACATGCATCTTGGCGTACATGGGAGAAGATATTGTGTGGTTTCTAATAAGGGAAAGAGTATTTTACATCCCAGTATTTACTTCCAAAAAAAAAAAAATTGTGGTGATTGATTTGGTAGCCGTGGGGGAAATGAGAAAAAAAAGGGGGGGCATTTCAATGGCTGTTATTTCTCACTATTAAAAATATTATTTTAAGTCAAAATTTTTCTACGTTATATTTATTAAATGTATTTATTTAATTACAGTACAAGGGACTTAAAAATAAGTTTGAAAATTTTCGTAGACCTATGCCTAAAGAAACGCAAATGAAATGTGGTTGTATATGAAGTGTACGGTTGTTAACAACATCACAAATGTTTGATGTTCAATTATGTATAAGATTTTTTGAAAACAGAATATGTGTTTTTATAGCCAATTTTTTTTTAAATTTCACATTAGTGGTTGGATATAAGTAGAGCTATACTTATATTTAAGAGCTATTGTAATAATCGTGCTAAAATGATGTAGAAATTTTTAACTTGGTCTTAGAGCAAAGTGACATTTCAGCAATCATATTTCCGATTCCACTGAGCGAGGTGATGTAGTGGGGCCAATCTCCGCGGCGCTGTTGGGTGCGTGCAGGCTTGCGGCGTTAGGGGGTCCTGGGTTCGAGTCTTGGATAAGGCATGGTCGTAAATTTGCGTTTGTTTCCGTTATTCGCCCTGTATGGACAAATGTCACCACACCCCGTCACAAGTCAAGTAAATGGCAATAATGTATTTTAAGAAAGTGGTAAGACCTTGGACTCGCAATTGAGATGACCTGAGTTTGAATCCCTGTCCGGCCATCGTGATTTAGATTATTCATAGCTCTCCGAAATCACTCCACGCTATTGCCGAGGTGGTGCCTTATTACAGGCCATGGACAATTAATTTCCCCACTCCTGCTTTACTGAGTAACTTGTTCCGTCTCAAACGACAACGCTATCGACGAGACGTTAAGAAGACTAAAGGCTGTTCACGATAAAGTGAGCACTTTTGAAATAAACCTTGGATAAAATTCACTGCTCCTCTCGGCATATATTTAAACGGGCTCACTGCGTGACAAGCGTCCAGTAAATTTGGCAACGAAGGAGGGAAAATAGTTCCATGTCTTAACGTCGAATAAAAAGCGTTATGTAACAATTTTGGATAACTTAAAACATTTATATTGCGTTCTTTTTTTTTTAATTCATCGAAATCTAAAAATGCGCATATTTCAAAAATGTTTTATTTTCTAATAATTCCACAGTTTCACTTGACCAACGCTTGAAATAAAGTGACCAGCCAATGGCAATGTTAATTTTTCGTAAAGCGGAAGAATACAAAAGTTCATACAAGTTGATCTCTTAAGCAGGGCTTTCCAAAGTGCTCAGTTTTTCGCAAACAGTACATATTAAACATTGTCTTTAAATACATTTTTGGACGTATACGCGTATGTCAGTTAGTAAATGTTCTGAGAATACGTATGTGTTCCAGGAAAGGTTAAACACAAACCAAACATCAACAGCCACCAAGTTTTACTTATGTATAGAAAATAGTAACAGTTGTTTCAAAAGAATTGCATTTTTTGTGGCCATCGTGCGCAGCTTCGTTAAGGGGAACATATAAAGAAAAAAGTGGCATCTGTAGTTCAGCCCAACGAATTACATAGCGTTTAATAAAATCCTCCTGTTAAAGTGTTTTTTTTTTGCGAGAAATCCAGCTGGCAGGGCCTGTCATGATGCTTATTGTGGAGATGTTACCTTGAGAATTTTTAAAATTAGTTATATGCTGTTCACGGTCAAATTAGGACTTTAGAAAGACATGATAAAGATCTACTTGAATTCACGTTGTGTATTCTTCCGCCTTATGCACTATTAACAGTGCCATCGGCCTCTCAAGTTTATTTGTGTGCCGGTCAAGTAAAACTTGGAATTATTAGGGAAGAAAATATTACTCAAAAGTGCTCATTTTTACACTTCGATAAATAATAAAAAAAAAAAGCAAAAGGCGAAAGTTATAATTTCAGTTATCGCAAAAGGTTACCTAACACGTTTTATTCGACGTTAAGATATGGAACTATTTTTCATACATCGTTACCAACTTTACTGGGCAAATGTCACTCACTGCGTCTATTAAAATATATGTATTCAGGGGCAGTGATATTTTTCTAAGGTTTATTTTTAAAGTGCTCACTTTATCGCGACAATCATTTACAAGGGATTTCCCTGAACGGTAAACTTAGCCGCCGTACTGAATACTTGGTCATCCTAGTTTGTTTAAGTTTAAATAAAAAATTTCGAAATACCTCTCTACCCAAATAGCAATTGACCTTACACTGCAGTACAGGTAGTACAGGGGAACTACGAACTTATAGCTATGCCAAAAATTGTGAAGTATAGGCTATTCATTGTAAAATGAGCACTTTTGACTGCCCTGCTTAGAATCTATTTGTACACAAGTTTGTGTTCTCCCGTCTTACGTAAAATTAATATTGTCATGGACCTCATTGCTTTATCCATGCGCCGGTCAAGTAAAACTGTGAAATTATTATATAAGTAAATATCTTAAAAATTTGCTCATTTTTACGCCCCATTGCATTCAAGAACAGAGAGGAAAAGAATTAATTTATGTCGTCACAAATGGTTACCTAACACTTTTTATTCCACGTTAATATATGGAACAAGATATTCTCCATCGTTACCAACTTTACTGGCAGCATGTGGGTCAGTGCACCCGTTAAAATATATGCAGATAGGAGCCATGACTATTATCTAAGGTTCATTTCTAAAGTTCTCACTTTATCATGAACAGCCTTTACATAAATATTAGTTCATATTCCAGTCATTACGTCTGTATTGCTGTATAATAAGGTCAGTAGCTGTTTGGCACATATATACATTCGGCATTTTTTCTTTAATGTAAACGAGCTGGGGAAACCTATAATCCAGTATTATGTCCAGGAGAGGGAATTTTTTTCTTAAACACTTCCTTCCTACTTGTGTCAGACATCGACTTATATTCGGGTATAGGCTATTCACGGTAAAGTGAGCACTTTTTAAGGCCCTGATAAAATTTTTCTTTAAGCCTATTTATATCTTCCCGGCCCGTTTTAATACAGACATTGCTGTGTTACTAATAAATACAGTGTATACTTTTCACCACTCACAAAAGTTAACGTCTGAGGCTGCAATACATTATATTTATTAGTGATTAATGCCGATATGGAGGGGCCTTAAAAAGTGCTTACTTTATCGTGAATAGCGTATACGTGCGGTACCCTAGTCCCAGGAATGACTTAAGCGAGGGCTGGCCTCGTCTCTGGATGTGCATGATAAAATGATGAAACTTGTCCACCATCTTGTGACACCCATAACTTTTTAAACGTAATCTGTCAAAATTAAAATGAAACTGTCGCATTAAAATGTGTTGGTATATTAGCCTGAAAATTTTATTTTCTTAGTGGTTACTTCTTTTAAAACTTCCACTTTCTACATGCGCTAAATACAAAAACCTTCTTCGAAGTTTTCAGTGTTTTGGATGTCACACTATGGCGTTGGACGGAAATGCAGCTCCGTTTGCGCCATACAGTCTATTCACGGCATCTTCACATTTTTTTTTCGAATCAAAACCTTTGAAAAATTACCGAATATATGACTCATTTGGTTGTTTCCTAAATATCTCATGTATCACAACAGTTTTATACATCTGTTAACGTGAAAGTATATTATCTTTGGTTAAATTGAACTTTTACTTATAAATAATAAATTAGATATCACATTTCATGTATAGTCACAACATAACTAGAGAGATAGAAGCTGTTTCGGTAATGCCTAGTAAGAAATAGTTCTCGCACAAAATATGTTTAATTTGAGTGCGAACGATTGTGGTGGGTAATCTTTTGGCGTAATTTTCCAGAGTTAGTTAAGCTCCGTTTACATGAGGCGGAAGAATACACTGAAAGTAAACCCACATCAGGGCTTCAGAAAATTTGGAAGTAACTGTGAATAAACTGCAGCACGACATCTCCTATTAAGCCTGGTTCACATTTACGCCGATTATGCCAAACAGACAGAGCAAACAGAACCGATTGCTCTTCACATCTAAATATATATTCTGCGTGGCCATTTCGTTTTCGAATGCGTGATTTTTAACGCCAAGATTCCTAAACAAATTATAGATACACTGTTAAATAACATTTCCTTCATTTTACGGAAAGGTGCTGGAAAAAATTTATCGAGAAGTGTCTGTAAACTCTCCGTAAAATTACGGACACGTTGATTTTCAGAGACGGACTCTCCATGAATTTCACGGAACCTCTCCGTTAGTTTCTAAGTTAGTGGTTTGTACTTTTCGTTTAAAATAAAAAGAGTTAGTGAAAATGTCTTTAATTTTTGTTATCATGGTGTTCTACAGTATATAAAAAATGATAATAAAAAAGTTAAAATATTTTGTACTTCACCTACAACTGTCACTTGAAAATTGTGGCACAACTTTTATACTTGTACTCAAAAGACAAAAGCAAAATTTCAGTTTATATTAAATTTAGTGTATTTTTAGTGTTACCAAATTTTACAGACGCCTGATGATATTTTTTAAAGTTTGAAAGAACAGGTCATAGTCGCGTGGATAACCTTAAGTGCTGCAAAAACGAAAATTTTCTTGTTACAGTGGTGAAGAAAGCTTCGTGTAGAACCGTAACTCGAAGCCAAGGGGAATACGGAGACTTTACGTATTTTGTATTTACGGATTGCCTTTCCGTATATACACTGTACATTTCCGTACAACATTCCGTAAATATGCGGAAATTTTTAACAGTGTACCAAACAAGATGCCGTTGTCTTTCCACTCTAGTTTATTAATTCCACTATAGTAAATGATTTTCAAGAGATCGAATTTTTAATTTTACATACAAAAATATTTTACATTTTAGTGGTACCTATCGTTTCATTTCAAACTGCGTTTATTTAATACAAATGTTGAATACAATTAACGTTTGTATTTAAGTATTTCATTATAACTATATACATTTACATCAATTCACGGAGATTATCCAAGACATTTGTAGTGTAAAATACGTGAACCAGCTGACTTCTGGGACATATCGGCGAAGTCTGCTCTTTCCGCGAGCAGAAAATATCGGCGTGAGCTCAACTTTTCTGCGAGACTCGCGCGGAAACAGAGGACGGCTTCTGATTGGCTGCTCTAGTAGTCCGCTGTGTCTGTTAGGCATGATCGGCGTACATGTGAACCAGGCAGTATTCCTACCACAGACTAAATATGAGGTAGACCGATCTCGCTGGCTGCGCACAACCAATCTCCGTGTCCCAACATTGAACTGCTTTGCTGCCAACACGACTAGCAAAAACAGTGTGGATTGGATTTGAGGTTAGAACACTGATTTCTAAACAAATACTTTGAGATGAACGTATACTTCCTCTAACCGATTTGTAATGCAGTTCGATTATATTAAAATTTGTAAAAGTATTTCCTTCACATAATAGTCCTCGTCATTTTAAAATTAATATATAAACAATCACTTTCATCACTGTTGACTATGTGACTTTGACAGATGTGTTCCTTAGGGTTATGTCAATGTTGAGTACATGCACAGAAGATGAATAAGCAGTCTAACATATCTTAAGGGGAATGGTCCATGGAATAATTATATTTACCCGATTTTCGATATGTCATTTTCCAAAGGGTTTATCGAAATTTTTGGCTCGACAAAACGTAAATAATAATTTTATACGCATTATTACGTTGTTATATATTCACAACCTTCATTATTCTTGGAGCACTGATGGAATAAAATAAAAAAATAATAATTTCTTAACTTCAATCAGTGCTTCGAGAATTACGAACGCAGTGAATTTGGCAAAAATTTTAAAAAGTTTTTCAAGGCCGTTATTTACGTCTACGTCTTGTCGAGCCAAAAAATGTCGATAAATCCTCTGTGAAACAAGTTGTGACCAAAAATTATATCACTATACTGTTTTCGTGCACCATTCTCCTTAAGGATATGATCCTTCATTTCTACAACTTTTGCGAGGAATTTTTTTGTACTTAAACGGGAGCCGATATTGTAAAATCATCATACAATTTTGTTACAAATAGTTTTTATTATGTAGTCTAATTTTATCAAAACAAAAAACAGTATAATGTTAACCAATTATTAAATAAACAAAATTTTCAGTAGTTAATTAATTGGATAAAAGTATACAGTATTTTGTGTTGCAAAAATTAGTCTACATAATAAAAGTAATTTGTAACAAAATTGTAAGAGGATTTTACAATACCGCCTCCTGTTTGGGTACAAGAAATTAATTCTCGCAAAAGCTGTAAAAAAAAGGATTGTGGCCTTACGTCTATGATTCTTACGTCACTGAAGGCGTGCGTGTGTGTGTGTGTGTGTGCGTGGAAGGTGAAGGGTTGTGATTCTGAGGTGGCGGCTTGGCCGCAGGTCCCGGCAGTAGCGCCAGCATGAACAAGTCGTCGACGCTCCCACTGCCGCACCGCGGCAACCTCGATCGAGGCGGGGGCGGCGGTGGCAACAGCGTGGCGGCGGTGGCGGCGGCGGCGGCGGCCGCCGCGAGGGACCGTGAAGGCTACTACAGCGACCGCAACGAGCTGGCGCGCGAGAGAGATCGCGACCGAGGCTACCTCAGCGACCACAACTCCAGGTGACGACACACAACTTGAGCATCTCACTTGACATTCGCCTTCCATTGATGAGTGAAGGGATTTGGACGGCCCTTAACATCGAGGTCTTCAGAGCCGATGAGGTGAATGAGGTGAGTATGGAGCAGAGCCGGAATGAAAGGGCGGGGGAAACGGGAGATACCCGTGCAAACCCCGCCGACCAACGACATCGTCCGGCACGATTCCCACATTCGAAAATCCGGAGTGACCCGGTCGGGGACTGAACCCAGATACCTTGGTGAGAGGCGAGCAGGCTAACTTCTCTGCCTCTGTGGCCCCCTCCTTTGACAAAACATAGGCCGTGTCTCAATTTTAAGAATACTCTTTCAAGAGACGGGTTTAATCCCCGGCCGGGTCACCGGATTTCCGCAAGTGGGAATCGTGCCGAACGATGCCGTTGGTCACCGAGTTTTCTCGGAGATCTCCCGTTTCGCCCGCACCTTCATTCGGGCCCCGCTCCATATTCACTTCATTCACCCTCATCGGTTCTCAATACCTCGTTGTTACGAGCCATCCAAATCTCTTCACTCACTCTTTCGAGAGAGCACTCTTTCGCACAACCTGGCAAAAGCGCTCTTTCGCTCTCTTTCTCTCTCACCCCTCTCTCTTTCTCTCACACACACACGTTCTCGCTCTGTGGAATTGAGACAACCACTCTCTCCTTTCTCACCGGCGTCATGTAGACAGCTGATGCCGAAAAACAGGAAATCCTGTTTAGCTAAAATCGTTATCATAGCTATTGCAAAAACAAAACAATTTACAAATAATTGTAACACTACCAGAATAATTAGCAGAGCATACAACTGTAATATTTTGGTTTTACATGTTACCGTCATGTTGCAGCAAAAAGACAAATAAACGAGACTTGTTCAAATATCCGTATTAATATTGTTATAAATACGTGTTATGTAAGTTATTTTGTTCTTTGAAACAGTTGAAATTATTCACTTACAGGTGAAATTCGACGAAGTTTAGGCTCAGAAAGCTGCTATCACCTTATTCAAACACGGAAATATAGCCTTTTCACGGTAAAGTGAGCACTTTTTAAGTCCCTCCCAACAAGATTTAACCACTAATAAATCATCAGGTATTAAATTTTGAGGGTGGTGAAATGTATTCACTGTGTTTATTCATCACATTGCAATGTTTATATTAAAAATCAGCAAGAAGAAGGAAATAGGATGAAAGGAAAAATTTAGAAAGGCCTTGAAAGTGCTCACTTTACCGCGAACAGCCTATAATGTAAAATATGGCGCGTAGTCTAAGAGTGCGAGAGAGAGAGAGAGAGAGAGATAGAGAGCGAGAGAGAGAGAGCCAGCGATTACGCAACTTTGTGCTCTCTCTGTGCTCTCGCTCTTTCGCGCTCTCTCCGACGAATTCAGACGACCAGAGAGAGTTCTCTCTGACGTCATAATGGTGTGGTGGCGAGAGCGAGAGAGCGCTCTATTGGCCAATTGAGACGTGTTTCGAAGTATCGCGTCGAATAGGGTTCGTGCGCGGTATAAGCAGCGAAACTTCGGTTTCGTTTGTAAATATTGTACGCAATTTACAGCTGGGATATGTTGAAGTGTAAAACTATTTTGCTGTAGGTACGAAAATAACTAATACGCAATAAATATGTTGCATCTGAAAAGAACGTAAATAAATACCATTTTTAAATTATGTTTTACCAAGCAATGTAAGCAACATAAATAACTTTTTTTCCTCATATTTACGATTTTCTGTAGATTGCATTTCCTTTTCGTATCACCAAAACAATTAATTGCTTTCCATTGTTTGATACTAGAGATTTCCGGCATAAAACAACAAACGAAACACAAGTTACCACAACGGAGTTTCGTAAGACGATATAAACACTTCACTATAACCGTATTTTGGAAAGTGGCATTTCTAAAACTGAGATTTCGGCCGACTTTATAAACGTAGTGAAAACGAGTTTTCTTATGGAAGAATTTGTCATAGGGGAAATTCCCACCACTAGGTAAGCGCTAGTGTTCCAGAGAGGTCACTTATAATTCAAATTCTAATCTACGTGAATAATAAAAGAGAAATATTGTACATAGTTGCGAAATTATCTTATATTTGATTTATGACTATTGAAATTATCATGTTTTTTTTAAAGGGAAAATAGAGAACATCGATGTCCCAACCTGAGTAGAAGTAACCTCGACGAAACCACCAGAACACAATACAATTGTAAAGTCAGTGTTCAGACAGTTGAAGATCGGTTCTGCGAGTTTCGTAAAAATATGAATCTTGCTATGTGAATCATTATCTTACTATCCAGAAATCCATTTTACGTACCTTCTTTTAAAAACAGAGGCTTGAAATTTACATTAGAAAATTATTTCAAAACAAACTAATCACTTGTTTACTTTATTCTAAAATGTCTATTCATATATTTCCTCTTCACATTACATTCGTTTGCCATTTATTTAATTTAAGTCAATATGCCGAGATACAATCACCCTATTATAAATTAACACACATTACACATAACCACTTTCCTATTCGCGGCAAAATGGCTGCTTGACTTTGACTTTAAGTTTTAACGTTTTCGAAATCGTAAAGTCAAGAGCGCTTGACTATATCTTTGGCAGTTGCATTGTGTCAAGTTCCATAAGAAACAACATGTCGGTAAGCAAATGTAAAGTCAAATGTCTAAGTTTGCAGTTGTGTAAGGCCCCTGTCACATTGTTAAATTTTTCAGTCGAACTGCTTCCAATAAGTTTGGTCAAATAAAGTCGGACAGTTGTGACGTCATCGGAACGTCATAAACGCATCCATTTTTGTCTGAGAATTTTGGATGGATTCAGTTTGCAACAAACATTTGAAAATTGGACCGGTTCTAATTTAATTTTTATATTTTTTATATTTGACGGTCTCAGCCAATCTGAATCGTGCACGACAAAAATGGACGTCAAGTAACTTAAAATAACGAACAACTGCTGGAAACGAAGTAAGTAATGAAAATAATTAATTTATGTAGAGGATGTCTGTGCATTTATGCTATTTTAAGTGAATGTTGCACATAATATTACGAACTCAGGGAATTTATTTCATTATGCAGGAAAAATATCTTATAAATAAAATTTTAATTTAGTAAAAAGCGAAAATATATCACAATCTTACTTACATTTCTTCCCGTAATGGAACGCATGGAAAAAGTAAAGCAATATCTCACTATGTAAATATTTTTTTAAATAATAAGTTATTTCAAATTAGATTCTTCCAATAAAAAAAATTTGACAGTGTGACAGATTTTCAAAAATATTCAAGATTATTTGATAAAATTCGTTGGAAGGAAAAATTTGATAGCCGTATTTTGTCCTCACATTTTATTGTCAATTACAGTTAAACGCTGAAATATGATGAAGTGTAATCGATTAAGTGTATCGAACCCCAAAAATATAATAATTATGTACGTCTACAAAACATTGTTCAACTCAAACGCATTTTATATGGTAATATAATCTTCCAATTAAAAAATTTTACACATTATATTTCTTGAATAATTTGATGTCAAATACAAAATTAATCTGTTTTGTGGCAGCCGTAATAACAAATACAAACTGAGTTGTAAAGAATGAGGTAATGTGAACATTCACGCATTCATTCCGTTTTTACGCCTTTCATTTCGTTTTCATGTAATCATCACAGCGTTCTGTTTGTAGTTTTAAACTGCATATAATGTGGCGAAGAGCGTGCACTCATATATACTATTTGTTTTAACAATCCTAACTGTAGCAGTTAAACAAAAACACTTAAAGTAAGGGCTTACAATTAAAATCGTCACGATTTTGATAGGAACTGTAAGACATATGTTTACCTCTTATTATTTTAAGTTAACTTGGTGGCGCAGATGGTACGGTAACGGCCCAAAAGCGAATTAGAAATGTGTGTGAGTTTATAACCGGCCACCTCCGGAATATTTTTTACTAATTAAAGTTACTGTTGATTGCGCAATTTAAATAGTAAACAATCGTAAGTATGTTTATTTCACATAATTATTTTGAACAATTCAATAAAAACAATATTTAATTCGCCACTGCAGTCGGCCGTCACTTATTCAATCAGTGAAATTGTTTCACGTCACTAATTCAATCAGATACATTTTTTCACTCAAATGGTAAGTGGTTTTCCGCTGATTCTAAGTGGAGCCATTTCCACTTATTCAAGTAATTGAATTTCACTGCAAAACAATGGTTTTCCACTGAATCGAACTGCTAGTGCAGATTGTTTAGAGAATTTATATAAACATTTCAATTCACTTGTTTATTAAATGGAGTTCTAACATTAAATTGTACCGTAGTCATTTGTCATCGTCATATTGGCAGAAAAACAGTGTAACTTTGGGACACAGACACTTGTTTTGCGCAGCTAGCGTACTCGCTCTACCGCATATGCACCCTACGATGCTAGCAGCAATCAATAGCATGGTGAGGAAAATCCGCAATCTTTTTTGGTGCTATATTCTGGACTTGCACGGGAGCAAACGCGATGTAACCTATTCTGAAACATTTCAGACGTGAACGAGTGTACTTGGGATAGCATATTAAGAGGCAAAGGGCTTTAAAGACGCTATATATTTTACCATTTAAAATATTACATCCTGTTTCGCTGTTTTATGAATTAATAGTCTTAAAATAATATGACAAATCAGGAGAATTTTTTTTTTGGACAAAGGCTAAATCAATTTATAACAATTTTAAATTAAATTGTTTTTTACAAATTAATACTTTAGGCTACCGATCGAAATAATTGTTAGTGTCATTAGAAATTTGTGGATAATATTTTGCGAAATATTTTGTGCGGCTCGCCGTCATAACTATTTTAAGTTTTGAGATAGTTTTTTACAGTTTAAACAGCCATAAATGAAACCATTACCATTACTTCAAAGAAATTGCACCATACCGCTTTTGTGACTTCAATAAACACTTCATTTTAATTAAGTTGTCATACAATTTAAATGGTATTTAAAAATTTTTAAGGCAGTTCACGGTAAAGTGAGCACTTTTGAAATCAGCATTTCAAAACATCACTGATCCTAACTGCATACATTTAAACGAGAACACTGACTTTCATGCGTCCAGTAAATTTGGTAACGACGGAACGAAAGTAGTTCAGTGACTTGACGTTGAATTAAAAGTATTAGGTACATATCTCTGAATCTGTACAGAAATGATTTCATTGCTTTCGGTTTTCTATTGCATATTAAGTGTAATAATTAGCGAGTTTATAAACCATTTACTTATATAACAATTTTTAAGCTTCTCTTGGCCAACGTATGATTTAGAGATCAGGTCCGTAGCAATGTCTTTTGTACGTACCGTGGAAGAATACACATTGTGCATACAAGTAGATCTTAAGCAGGGCTTTTCTAAAGTGCTAAGTTTACCTTGCATACACATCAAGAATCAAGACTTGAACTTTAATGGTTATATTTAAGGTGTATATATATGTATTATTTTGTAATGATATTGTATTTTTATGAAATGAGTATCGATATCATGTCACAAAAAATATCCTCAAAATTTAGAAAGAAAAAAATAATAATTCTCTCTTGGACATAACTAAAGTCATTATATTATTGAAAACTTTCACGTATCACATTATGATCATTATCAACGTTTATTTTGCAGAGAACAACGAAATGGAACTAGAATAGTTCAAGTAAAACACTCTACACTTTACCAAATAGAAAAGTTGAAACTCTACACTTTACAAACTTAACTTTAGACGTGGACTTTGTATTCAAGATTTCTGAAAATGAACTGGGCATAAAGTCAAGTAATAAAGTTTTTAATTGTGGTAAGGGATTTATACAAAGGCATTTAACTTTGTGGTGAACTACACAGTTTGATATTAAACGTAAAAGTAAAGTCCCTTTCCCTGCTACAGGATTTTCTATCCTAATGAACATCTACCTGTAGTGATATTGTATTGCAATTCGTACCTATATATCAAGTCACTTTTTCATATTTTATAGTTCCTGATCATGTAAAAAAAAAATTATATATTTATAGTATATAAACTTCTTTAAGAAATTTGAAGTTGCTGTTCGGAAAGGTAAGATTAAGAAATAACTTTTGCAAATTATGCCTGGAAACCAGATTTATAGTTTTTTTTGCAGACATACAAAATAATAGATATTTTATGTCCCTTGATGAATCAATCCAGAAACCAGAATGCTTAACACGGAAATAAAACGGCATGAAATTTGTGTTAAATGCAGAGGTATCTGCGTCAATTTTACAGCTGCTCTGAAAATCTGGAATTGTAATTGTTAGACATGCGTGTCACCTATTTCAATCAACGGGAAATGCCTTATTACAACCAGACAAATATAAACACCATCTTGCATGACAAGAGATATTTTACCTATTTCCAGTGCAGCCATCGCGCAGCAATGAAGCTGTGTTTTCTGATGTATCTGCAACCATGTCGCTTCTCGTATGTAACTGGTTGCCTAAAGCCACGAACTTCGCGAAGCAATTTCAAGAATTGCATATATATATATATGGCATTCCTGTCTACCGCCTTTATGAGTTTGGCCACTGAATTTAACACATCATGTATATTTGCAATATTTTTTTTCAAGTAATATATCATTCTTTTATTTCTTTTTGATGCATATAGTTTTTTTAATATACTGTATATTGACGCTTATGTTCATGCCTTGCATTTTGATAGTATTTCTTACACCTATGTGAAAATGCTTATTCTTTATGGCATTGTGTTAGTATGGTAACACCCACATATACATATATGTATATATACATATGTGTGTGTGTTCATACACCACATATATACATGTATGGATGCAATGAAACTACTGAACAAACATTCTTTTTATCGTTTGCTAGATTTATCAAAAATGTATGTTATTCCTGCAGAAATGTGTTCTATATTAGTTACGAAAATATTTACAAAATTGCTTGCTACAAAATGAAAGCATTTTTGAAGGTTACGTTTCAAAAAAATGAACTACGTGTGTGGGTGTATATATATGTATATACATATATATGTGTTTGTGTGTTCTGTTATATATATATATGTATATATATATATATATATATATATATATATATATATATATACACATATATCACAGAATACAGAAGCAGTCATGCTTCCGGTTAACTTGGCAGCAAACTAATAAAAATAGTTCTTGGACTGGACATTTTATTGCGGGTGTCATAATAAAATCTATGTTCAATAAAGTTCTTGTTTCTTGTTTTGTACACATTAGAATTCGAATTCACATATTAGCTATATGTTTACATTGCTAACAATTCCATGGTTTCACTTGAATGACTCATGAATAAAGCGATCGTGTACACGTTGATATTAATACTACACATGGCACATTGATATGAAATGAGAATAAAATAGCTACTAAATGGGGCTTTAAAAATAGCTGAATTAACTATGAACAACATATAGTGATCTGTGATCAAGTTTTATTTAAATCTCATATGAGTAACTATACGAATTATTTTATATAGAAATCATATTATACCTTCTTTGTATTTCAGTATGTGGGGAAAATGCCATTTAGCAGAATTTGAAAATTTTCAGTCGAAATATGTATACTACAATAACGAAAAATACAGAGATATTTTTGTATATTTATTGTTACTTTTAACTTATAGTAAAATAAATAATATCCATTAATGTTTAATACTATGTGCTAATTTTATAATATAAAATATTGCAACACTTTATTTAATATATTCTATTATAAATTAAATAATTTTAAAAAAGAAAAAACCTTTATAATTATTAATACACAAATGATACATAATGATGCTTCTAAACTTCACATATTCTGTGTCATTTATAATGGAAAACAGTCTTCTGTATACTCGAGGCTGAGCTACTTTTCTATTGATTGCTGCCACAATGAATTAGTTTATCCTTGACGGAGTAACATGGGAGTTAGCCTTAGTTTCATTTCATTTAATTTTTGACACATATCCTCTAAAACTGTTCTCCAACCATAAAGTTGACTGGAATGTGTAAATTTTTGGAGTAAAGCATGTCTTTAAAATAATTCACTTGGTTAAACAATCTCAAACGATATGCAGATACCCTATTACTTTCACCTTTTAAACCATAACATGCTAGTCATCATAGAATAATATGTATATTCGTTTCCCTTATATTTTTGCACATATTCAAGAGCGATACATTATCTAATACCCTCAGACAGTTATATATATTTAGCCTGTTTTACAGTAGCCAAGGGGAACAGAAAAATGAACTCTTGATCGTGTCAAGTCACCAATGAACAAATCTCACTTGTTCGAGCATGAAGAATACTCTGAATTTATAGCTTGGTGTCACTTTGCGATGTGAAAGTGTATAGGATATTCACAGTAAATTAGCACCTTTGAAAGTCCTGCTGAAGATCTACGTGTATGAACGTTGTGTATTCTTCCACCTTATGTAATGTTAACATTGCCATGGGACTCATAACTTTATTTATGCGTCAGTCAAGTGAAACTGAGAAATTATTATAAAAGAAAGTATTTTAAATATATGCTCATTTTTACACTTCGATGCATAAAAAAAACTGAAAGAGAAAGAAGTAATTTAAATTATCAGAAATGTTTACCTCACACATTTTATTGGATGTTAAGATACGGAACTACTTCATATCCATCGTTACAAACTTTACTGGGCGCATGTCACTCAGGGCGCCCATTAAGATATATGCAGGTAGGGACAGTGATTTTTTGTAAGGTTGATTTCGAAAATGCTCACTTAATCGTGAACAGCCTTTATGTTACTGTACGGCGGGTTGCAACGAATGTTGGTTTGTCGTGCTGCATAGTGGTTGGGCGAGACGTGCGTTGTTTGCTCCTGTTGCAGGTGCGCGTCCTGCCTGGGGGAGTCGTCGCGGACGCAGTGGTTCCGGCACTCGGACGGCTGGCGCACCGGCAGCACCGAGTCCGGGTCCGGCCTGGCGCCTGCCTCCAGCGCCGGCCAAGCCTCGCACAAGCGCTCACCCTGGGACTCGCTGCCATCCCTGCGACACGAGGGCAGCCTCGGCGACAGCGGCTACAAGTCCAACCGCACCGACTCCTTCGAGCAGAGGCATGTGCCCTTTAGTCGCATGCACTCCACCACCGTGGTCCAGGACAGCGGTGCTCCCTCTACTTGTAGCTCTTATGTAGATCGCCGGCATGCACCTCTCATGTTACACCACACACTACACATATTTTAAGAAGGTTTACACAGTGAGTAGTTATTTTATAGATCATTATATATCTTTCATTTTAACATCTAATCATGAAGTACGTAAAAAAAAGTAGACTTCATCGCATTTTAAAGACTTCCACGCTTCAAATAATTTGCATGTCATAAACTTTTGCAAGAATTCACGTGGGCAGTACATGCGTCTCACCGGAATTTTTTAAGACAGTTTTGTAAGGACTAATGGTGAAGAGGTGAAAGTTAACGAAGTTCATCTGTGCCTTATTACAGACAGTGAGTGTCAAAAAACAGTTCGAGACAAATCGCTGAAGATTTTAGTGCGGAATATTCGGGAAGTCTGAAGTACATTACGAACTGCAGTTTACAGGGTGTAGTAAAGCTGAGTACTTTATATTGCAAATCTGTATCAGCAATACAGCATAATTCAGTACGAACATTAAGTGTTGGAAAAGGACAGTATACGTGGTCCAAGCTGTCAACTAATATTTGTATAATAAAGCTTACTTGAAATGTGACGTCAACCAATCTCTTATGTTTGTTATTCGTGCCCAACTGTCAGAAAGATAGCACAAAATTATTTGTATTATAATTATTATTGAGAAAAATGTTCGGTTACATATTTACTAAGAACTTTTTGCTACTGAACAGAGAGTATATATGTTTTTTGACGACATTGTCACTCCGGTTTGGGCGTATATTATCTTACCACTTTCAGATAAATTTCCTTTTAACTCTATTTTTTATTTTTGGTAATGACAGAAGTTTCAAGAAATGTCATATTCTGCTTATGGATGAAATTTCGAAAATTATACTAGCAAGGCTAATAAACATAAATTTATTATTCGTGAGATATAGGAAAATAGTATTGTTCAGGACGTTACATGCTAGTTTAAAGAACTCGTATAAATTACTGAATTTATCTGAATAGCCGTTTCAGAACAGAAACAAGCATTAAATTAAGGAAAACATATTTTACGTGTGGATATACACACTTGTAGGAACAACCAATGTTATCACTTGTTATTTGTGAGTGTAAATCTTTAACATTTTTGCACTGAAATTTAATAAAACTTACTAATTTTTCCCCATGTTTATAACAAGCACGAACTAAATATACATTGTAAAATTAATCTTTTAATAAGCATGCTAATATGCATATTTGAGAATTACTATCAACTAACACACTTAAATATTGGTGTGTCTCTCTGACATATACTTTGAAACTACAAATGTAGTATTTTCCAATTTTTCCGCATTCTTGAAACAAGCATAGTGTACCATAAATAAGTAAGCATTTCTTTGATGGACATACTATAAAATTTAACTCTTTACTGGTAGATTAGTCTCTAGTTACGGCTCTAAATAGGGGATGCACGTATTTTCTTATATTCTCTTTTTAAATTATATAATTACATTTTACATATAGATTACATTAAAGCATACACTAAAATAACAATATTACAGTATATGAAATGAACAAATGTGCTTTCTCAAGAATTTAAATATTTGAACTTTATGGGTTATGTTTTCAGGCATGGTTTGTTATAAAACGTATTTTAAATTTATACGTTAGATTTAATAACTTAATGAAATGGTGATATTTTCTGCTTAGTTATAAAACACTTCTTGAAATAAAAATATTCACTTCATACAGCTCAGTTAAATAAATAAAAATATGTCCTGCATCCTTGTAATTTAAGGCCATCAAAGGCGATATTTTACAAGTTGCAAGATGCATGTTTTAAACAAATCAATAAACTAAGCTAATATATATATATCTCGAATGGTAGATAACTTATTGAAATTACAATAAAACCCTTCTAGACAGAGAGATGTATCTTCTGGCCTAGTAAAAGCAAGCACCGACGGGTATTGGTATTAAAATTTAAGTTTTGAAATTAGGAATGCCATTATTATTTTTTTATCGATGCTCTTATTAAAACCAGCATATGTGCATGCTTACAGGCTAGATATAATAAATCCCAACGAGAGACAAGTATCAATTTACAGCGAAACAAAATATTAGAAAAGAGTTTTGTACTTTTGTTCATTTCTTTTATTCTATTAGCATGAAGAAGCTGACAGCATAAAATGATGAATTATTGTGACTAAACGTTTGTAGAGAGGGGCAGTGTTACCATGAATGTCATTCTATTCAATGTTTAAAACGACGAATGTTGAATTATCACAGTGGTGTTACCAAAATTCTTCAAATCTAAACATAACTTTCAATTCTATCCAGCTACAAAGATGTGGTGCACATAAACACATAGCGCTCTGATAATAAATAGTTAGACAAAATAACTCCTATAACATGACCAAATATGCTGGCATAGAGATGTTGCGACGTCTTAGCTATAGGGCATGGCAACAGGGGCATTCAATCCAGCCCAGCAATACAAACAAAATATTATAGTCCTTGGAAAAAAAAACTTCAAGACAAGGTGTAAAGAGCATACCCCAAAAAAAACCCAACAGCAAAACACATGAAAAACTGTATACTTATTTTAATTTGGTAAGTATTTCTTTTCGTTTCTTTGTACAAATATATAACTTTCAGAAAACTTTTCTCTTTTCCAATACACACAATATAAAATTTAAGTGCAAAGTGTGTTATAAAAGATGCAATATTATCTAGGCAATACAGATAAGTCTAACTTTTACAATAATGATAAATTCAACTTTTCCAGAAATCTAGAAAGTTATACAAAATGCTATATAAAGTGCAATACAATTTAATCAATACTGATTTTTTGAGAATCCTCTAGAACCTGACCATCTTTTCAATTCCTTGAAGTCTGAAAATTAGCATTTCTAACTAGAAAATCTCAAAGTACAATTATGATTAATTTTTTTCCTAAGCAGAAATAACAATGATCAATTTTTAACTCCCACATATAGGAACTGGGTGATTTTATCTCCTATAAAATTTCTAAATTATATTTGCTTTTATTATAGTCATGCAAAATAACAAAATTTATTTATTTATCAAGGATAATATGCAGGCTGTTTATATCAAATCATAAGCCATTTAGCCTTTAACTTTTATGAAGCAATTTCGAAAACTGTATTTGCATTTTGCTATAATCGTGCAAAATACAAAATTTGTTGTTTCATTAGAATTAATTTACTGGCTGTATAAAGCAAAACATAAGCTATGACACATTTAACTTTATCACAGTTCCTCAAAGATGTTCTTACAAATTTGCACATTTATTTCATTTAAAATCCCCATACCAGAACTATTGGCGAAAAACCTACGCCAAAGTTTCAATAAAATATGTGGTATTATTAAAAACTGACATTTTCAGGAATTTTAAAAATTACAACAATATTTCTCTTAATTGGAAATTCCACATTTTTAAAAAGAGAAATGGCAAATTGAAAAGTTTTTCTAGCACTTATAGCATAGCGCCTATTCTTAAGGACTCCTATATAAGGACTTTCAACATGTGTTTTCTTATCTGAGACCCTTAAGGGTCTTTTATGGGATTTATTCAATTTTTACAAGTTCGTACTTCACTCAAGTGAAGCTCCCAGGCTGCAGTGCTCGCCAATGAGCCTGTGTCCAGCGCTTAAATACGCAATTGTATCCTGGAGGGATACTTTGCAATGACCGGCCAATCACAGGCCGTCGAACAGTCGGTAATGTTCTGCCATAAACTCAGAGTCTTTAGCGCCGGATCTGAGGTCAAATTTGGCCAATTGGAGCTGTGCAGATGGCCAATGTCATCAGGCGCACCCCTACTGGCCATCCCCAGAGGCCGCAGTCAAAGAAGACCCAGCCATTATGGAGGTCATGTAGCAGTTCTGCTGCTTCGTTGTTCGTCCACTTTGGCGATACAAAGTCCAACGCAGATCTTCCAGGGTTCATAGGAGTTGCAGGTTAGTGTTGAGGCATAAGCATGTTTAAGTTTTTTGGTGATTTCAGGTGTAGAACAGCACGAAATTATGGTAATTGTCCATGGTAGTTGTGTATTGTGTAACACATGCTTTGCAGCTAGTCGAGCCCAGGTGATATGGAACCGTCCTATCGATACATGGGGGTGGGGGGTTCTGTCAGATAATATGTGAAAATGAGACCACCTGTCTCATCTCCCCCCCCCCCTCCTCTAAGGAAGCTGTAATGAAGACTCAAAGGGTTCCAGAAACTTCTCTAAGATAGCCAAGCTTGGAGACATTCCCAACTCCTCCAGGAAGGCACCATAGAAGACATCATCTTCTTTCCCAGGTTCATCACTGGCTCCAGACTCAGAACAAACCAAGAGCACGAGTCCCAGCATTATAGGGGCCCAACAACGTCACTCCAAATAGCCTATTACTCCTCACTTTGGGACAAAATAATCAGCTGTACCTGAGAGATCCCTACATATCTCTTTAAATTTTGCCTTTTCCCTTTACAAATATATTTAAGTTTATAATTTCCTCAGTCCTAATTTACACAAAATCACTAAAACCCTCATATACCTACATGAAAATCAAAAAAACAAAATGTATATGAGTATAACATTATTCTACATGGAGGTGAAGAAACCCTAAATGAAATGAGCATGGTATGGAGAACAACAGTCCTGAGAGCTTATAACTCTTATTACTATAAAAAGGATACAAATAAACCTTAAGCTTATTTGATGATATAATTATAAAATTACAACATTCCAAAAGACAAACCCCGTAACAAGATGATACCTTAACTAACATCTTAACTATAACGGAAAAGTCATTCAGTCCAGTGGTTTTAGTACCAAAACCTTCAGCATAAAAAGTGCTCATAATAAGTTGAGACACATGTACTTTAAATTTCCAGGACTATTCAAGTCCTCTAACAAACCTATCATGGGAGTAATGAATCACTTAATCAAGAAGGGTCCAGAAAATGTGGGCACCAACATCTCACTGAACTGGGCAGCTTTATTGCTCAGGTAGTGCATTTACACATATACTTTATCTCTGGTTTTCAGAGACACAGTACCACTATGGTATATAATTCAAAATGCCAATTTGGTGCGATATTTCCTAAGGTTCTGGGTCGCATCTTCGCAGACCTTTTCGAGATCCTTTTTCCAATGCTGTCCCGTTAGAAATTATGGAGCCCCCAAATATGTATCAAGGGGTGGAACAAAGCCCATCCAAAAAACAATTCGGATGGGACTTTCATGGCAGCACTCGAGTTGAAAAACTTTGTCTATATTTGAAACATGTTCCTCGAACAAATTTCCTAAGATGAAAATATCATCGATGTATGCAATCGCTGTTTTCCAACATAAGGGTCCTAGTAAAGTATTGATAAACATTTGGGTTTACTGAGGGGATTTACTTAATCCCATTGGCAATCTTTTACATTGGAACAACCCAACACCATTGATTGTAAATGCCAATTTATAACGATCCTCCTTTCTGACAGGGATGCTATAGAACCCTGAAAATAAGTTTAAACTAGTTATGTAATGAGAATTATGAAGGGTGTTTAAAATATCCTCTGTGCAAGGCAATGGGTACTGCACCATTGTCAAATATTTATATAGGTTTCAGATGTCTGTTAGAAATTATAGGCCTTCATTTTTCTTGGAAACTACCAAGTTCGGCACAGAATAGTGTGAGTCTGCTTCCTCGATAATCCCAGCTTCGACCATGGCATTAATTTGAATTAAAAGTTGATCACAAATTTTGGGACTGATTCTATAAGGGCTGGTCATTCAAGATTGGTCGGTAGTCAAATCTAACTTTATTTAGAAGTTTTTTGCCTCAGATAATTCTAAAATTATGTTGGCAAACCTGTCTTGATAATTGTCAATAAAAGTGGCAATGGCCTGTGTTTACGCCACAGATAACTTTATTTTTAATATGGGGCATTTGTGTTTAGCCAGTTTCAAAGCTGTGTAATGCCTGGCAATGTTGCTCGATAGAGTTAGTATATTCTCAATCTAAAGTACAGTGGTATTTCTATAATTTTCTTAGTGTCATGGGTATGGAAGAAAAGAGTATTATATTTCAAAATCGGGATACATCATACTGTTTTATAAAATCAACATCTAAAATTAAATCTTACTTTAGATTGTCAACTACTAAAAAGTTTTGAGGGTAAGTGCATCTATAAATGCTTAAGTTAAGTGTCGTTTAAATTTTTGGTGATGTTAAGACTGATATGGCCCCTACTATTATTTGTTGGTGTAGAGGGTAAAGGTGCTGCGTATAAATCACTGTGCTCGCTATACTGCTACAAGAGCACCCAGTATCAAGCAATGCATAATAATTTTTTTCCTTTAATGGTGACAAGGATGTGCAGTGTTTCTGTACGAAGCCCTACATGTTGACATTCTACTTTTGGTGTGGGGATTATGTGTTTACATGTGCTAGATTGAGGTGCGAACCCACTCAGTTTGTTTTTCAACATTGGCTCATCATAGCGGGCCTTGCTCCTCGTGTTGTGAAAACAATTAGTATTGTCCACCATGCTGTTTCGTGGCGCCCGCTCTACAAAAACAGTTCTCCTTATCAGCCCAAGTTTGTATTTAAATGCCTTAAATCGGTCACTGATGTTGGTAGAAAATTCAAGTTTTATTCAGGAAACAAACTGCAATGGCTGCTTTTGTGTCCGGCGTAAAAACACAACACACGCGTACCTTGGGTGAGGCTACACAGACTTGCAACTTTCTGCTTCGCTTCAACAGTTTGCTTAGATTTGGGAACATCACAATACTGGGCACGCGGCGGCGGTGTGGCAATGCTGACCTGAATAGAGCGGCAGGGTGGAGTGACATTATTACAACTGACCCGCTGGGTGGGCGGCGTACGAACATTCTGCGGAGGCGGAGCTTTACCTGACCTACCTTTCATAGCTAGTTTTGCAGGCGACGTTAAATGCAGTGTGTAAATGGCGTGTTGGACGTTATTTTATTTTGGGATGCACACATTTCGTTGAACTGGGGGTGGTTTGTTTGATGGAGGCAGATTGCTACGGGCATTGTATTTCGTGATATCAGCGTATGAACACTGCAGCACAACTTTATTGAAAATTGCCCTGCAGGTGTCACGAGCATTGTCGTACTTTTCCTAGGTGGGTGAGACACATTTTTCCCTGTAATTTCCTCCACAAACTTTCCGCTGTGCATGTTCGTAATGCCTTGGTTGTACCCTGGAGGGGCCTGCCTGGTGGTGTATGTGGTGCTTATAGGGTCCTGGATGTGATGGATTCTGTATGGTTCCCTTCTCTGTGTCCATTCTAATACCATGGGCCGTTTGTACCTGGGCTGAATGCGCGTGCCTCTGTGGGTGGTGAGTGGGGGTGGAAATGTATTTGTTTGAATGTAACTCACTGAATGTGGGCATGGGGCCATGTGTTTGTAAGTGTTTTTGAGCATTTCTAACTGTTATTTAGAATTGGCAGACCCCTATAGGAGTTTAACATGTTGTGTGTTTGTTGAGGTCTGTTCATTGTTCCGTGTGAATCTGTACATGTCAGCTCAATGTTTTTAATGTTGTGTAGCAGCTGGTATAGTGTTTCGTTCTCTAACGGCACAAGTTTGTTGGCAACAGCTAGTCAAAGAGAGGTCAAAATGATTTTAAGAAATCCTGGCTCTGGCAAGTTGGGTTCACACTTATTCTTGTAAAAAGTTACATTTTCAATGTGAGCCTGAGCACTCTCGCCTGGTTGTTGTTTTGTGAAGTGTAAGAGCTGTCTGTAGTGATCAGTTGTGTCGATTTTTGTGAATGTGTGCAATCATTTGTGATGAGTTGCCAAGAGATTTCCTGTGCACTGGCATGGTATATATTTTCATTGGCCCACTTTGTTGTTCCCTGCAGATAGAACTTTAGGTGTCATTGTTTGTCAAGTTCAGACCAACCATTAACTTCGCTTGCAGCATTGAAGGTGTCTAAATTTTCCTCCACATTTTCATTACTTTCCCCTGAGAAAGTGCCGATGGTTTGTGTGTGTTGTAAAATTTTTCTTGAGTGGGATTTAGAATGTTGGGTGGTTGTGGGGTTTGTACTGTGGCCTTGTTTGCATAGACAGATTGGTGATTAGATGTGTTATTTATGTTCGTGTACTTGTGTTCAGTAATCTCAGTATTTGTGCTGAGACTGGAAATTAAATGTTGATTTGTTGTCTGTAGTGTGCGGAGTGGGCGTTGTCTGAGAAAACCGCTTGTACCAGGCTGGTTAAATGTTGATAGGTGTTGGTGTTGAGAAGTGTATTCAAGTGGTTCAATATGTTATGTTGGTGAGATGTGCGATTGTGTGTTATTACTAGTTAACTGATTTCTTAACTGTTCGTTTATTTGAACTGCACATTTAGCATCACTTAAATCAATTAACAGTCTCTTCACTAATTTTCTTATATTGTGTGCAGTAGATGGGTGTTCTGTAGTCATGTCGACATGTTAGAATAAAAGTGTGTAGTGTAGTGGGTGCCATGCACGTTGCGTAACTTGTAAGTAATACTAAATACAAAAGAGAAGAAAATGGGAATATCTCCGAAACACACACACGACACAAGTTGAGATTTCCTTGCTTAGAAGGGAACAGGTTGTCCCACATGCAAAAACAAGCAGAGTACATGCATTAATTGTGAAGATGAAAAAATAAACCGTTCTCAAGCTAACAGGGTGGGCGACATGATGTCAAGATGCTAGGCTGGCAAGGCTTCCTACGCAAACTGCTGACTATGTACGTGGCATTCTAACCTCCCACACTATCGCTTACTGCGTGTGCCCTGAGCACGCAGGAGGTAACAGCTGTCACGCTTTCTGGCACTAATACAATAAGATTTAAAATCAATTGACTAGTAGCATCTATAATAAAATAATTACTGTAACTTATAGTTACTAAGAATCGAACATTACATGAACAAACATGGGGAATTATGCCTACATGCGGTGTAAAGTGTGGCCACATTACAAATCTTATGTCAATCCTTTCCAGTGGCGTACAAATACTCAGCGCAAAGTGCAACTTAAGAAATTTTATACAGGACATGCCTACTCGAATAAGCGCGAGGTGGGTCGAAAGGCGGCTCCATCAGTGTAGCAATCCCCCCTCCTCCTAACCTATATCACTGAACTAAACCTGCAATCTGAATACTGAACTTAGTTAATGTCTGTAATAGTCATCACCGTGGGAGGGTGATTACTCAAGGGGTTTGTAGCTTAATGATTGACTATTAAACATGAATTCCTTGAAACACAACACCTTCATTATAACATTAACTACACATTTGTGATTAAGGTAACTGACATGAAACAGGATAATACAAAACAATTATTCTTCAACAATATATATGGAGTTACAAGTTATAATCAACCATAAAGGTCTAAATGACTCTGCCTAACCTTGCCAGAGATATTAACGCTTAGGATGTTTGTGTAATGGAGGCTTGAGAGACAGTGTTATGCCTAACTGCCATGCGGATTTGTGCTCACCATAAAATATGTCTGTCGGATTGTCTAGAGCTCCTCCAGGCTTGGTTATAGTGATGTCTTCTTCTTCGTGGTTGGCTCCAACGAATGTCACACTGGTTGACTTCTTGCACGGCGGTGAGTGTCTAGGAGAAAAGGGTGGGCATACTATGCTCCGTATTTATATCATCCTGGCAGTCAGCTATGTGGAGCATGTTTAATAAACAGCTACCTCGCTCCCCAAGCTATATCCCGTCGTACCTTAAGAGGTTTGTGTGCGGCACCTTGGTGGCCGCTACACCATGTTTATAAGCTCCTAATAAATTTTGCCTATTAAATAACATGTAATGTCGTCTATATAATATACACAACATATTAATTAAGTTATTAACAGGCCAACCAAGCAACATGCATACATATTAAAGTTTTGTTAAATTCCCACAATTCAGAATGCTACCAATCAGCTTTCCTAACGGGATTTTATTTTAAACTTTCGGCGCACAGTGAGCCAGGAGACGGTGAAACGGGGCCAAAATATCTTCAGAGTTGTTTTTGACTTATGTTATAACTTGTTTAACAGAGTTAAAAAATGAAGCTCTGTTCCACATGGAAGATTTCTTGTTGTATCTGCGTAATTTCACATGTTTGAGCACATGAGTATCTGTTATATTTGCCTCCTCTCTTGCCGGGTCAGAATGGTGCTTTATCACGCAGGGATGGGCGTATATAAAACAAATTGCTAAAGCCAGGGGTGTGCGGGGGTTGCGCCGACACCCCAATACTCACCTGAAGGGTTTATTTAACGTTTGTAATATTATATAGAAGAAAAATTTTCAACTTAATATAATTGAATTAACTTGACTGTATTATGAGTATGAATTATTATAAACAAATGGCAATTAAGAAACGGTTTTCAAATGAGGTAATGTTTTTCTTTGTTAAATAACAATAAATCTCAGTCCGAATTATATGTATTTGAATACTTATCTGACATAAGATTAAGCCGTTACTTCCAAATATGCAAAGTTTTAAAAAAATGTGATTTTATTATTTTTTATATCGCGGATCAGGTACATATATCATCTATTCCCACAGAGATGTTGTAATTCACTGCCTATGTTTCTAAGACAATAGAAAATCTCACTGAAATTAGCTTAATTTTTTTAAAATTTGCAACACAATTTTCTGAACTCTAATAATATTATTTTAAAAATTGCACTTAGTTATTAACGTGTAATTTGTGTAACATTTAAAACCATTACTTCCACCACACCACCTCACTTTTCTGTGGCTATATATAACCACCTATAAACGTTCAGTTAATCCTGCATCTAATTTTAATCTATTTCTGGGTGGTAAATACCGATCAGAGGAGATTAATGGGTCAAATTTTACTGAAATGTATGTTTAGTGATTCCATATCTGTTGGCAACCGAAATGTTTTCCAATATTTATTTTCGAGAAATCTCCATAATTTATCTTTTGGACTTTTTGGCTTATCCGCTTGACATTCGTATTGGCAGCAAAGGTTTGAATACAACATCTGTACCATGAAGCAGTTCTTTATGTACCGATGCTGGCAACCATTTGTTATCCTTTACGTGCATCTTCGCCGTTTTTAAAGTGTATCTGTGGAATGTATCTGCACTAAGAGCATAATTATACGACAGTACTCTGAATACGATGGTGTTACACATTGGAATGAGTTATTGTATGATACATCTTATTTCTGCAAGACACAGATGGATTTGAAGTAAAAATTGCAGGCAGTTCCCATCGTATGTTGTTCGTTTATGTTGCAGCACGACTCAAACAAATATAACCAATTGTAACCTAAATTTCTTTTGGTTTTCTTTTTCCTTGGCATGTATTTCATATTTCGTGTCCTTTCTTTTCTGTCAATTTCTCATTTTTAGTCTAACTGCAACATGAATCAACCATTCAAAGAAACATGTATACACATGCTGTGTAGACGAACCATTTTTCTAAGTTTCGATATCTACATATCTCTTCAAAAACATTTCGATGACATTCAATTTCACAGGTGTAGCACCACATAGATTACATGTTTGATCCAAAATTTGTTTCACTCCCATCTACCATAATCCCACATAGATCATGATATACACGAGCTCATGCTAATTATGGAACTGTTAATGTCAGTGGTTTCAGGGCTATATTTGTTCCTGCATGTTTCCTTGTGGAATGTTAAGAGCCTTGGAGTCTTTCCTGCCAGACGTAATTAGATGGGTTGACAAAATCTGGTTGAAAAGGACTAGGGTTATTTTTTGTCAGTTGTTAGTGTCCTATAACTGAAATGGAACTAGACAAGTTATAAATGAGTCCGCATCTTAACGCACCTCTTCCCTGTTTTGTTTTCAATGAGAATTACTGCCAGAGCCGTCACATCCGAACTTGTTTATCAGGTTTATTTCTTTCAACTCAGTGGGAGCTATTGTTCAGGACACTTAAAGTTCGAAAATTATGTGAACATTGAGGTCACGAAAATCATTAAATTTAATTGTATGCCTACTTTCTGCAACTATTAAGCAGTCGCCTGAGGCTTTGCAGTGTTCGTTGGCATCTCGTGTGATACTGTAGCTTGGATACTTGTCAGTTCCCCTTGCCGTGGCTTGTTGTCTCAGTAAGTTTCATGAGTGTTTGTAGGGGTCTGCTTATATCAGTACTGACCACATGTCGTTTGCCGTGTGTGGTTTAATGCAAGTACTTACGTGATTGTTGTCTGTCTTCGAAGCTGTAATGACGTTGTATGCTCGTGTTAGTGACGTGTATGTCTGCCTCGCACACCAAGAAGGCTTCCTGTAGCCATCACTCTAAGCGGAGGTTTCTCTGCGCTGTGTAAGTCAGTACATTCGAGTTGTTTTCTGCCCACAGAACTTCAACTTTCCTCTCTTTCTTCTTTCTCTGCAGTTTGTGAGCTCTTTCTTCGGACGGCCAGCTGGACAAGAAAGGAAATAAGTAATAGGCCTAAATTTCTTAAATATTACGACATTTTAGTTTTATTTGTACATAAAACTGTGGGATTATTTAAAAAAACCTATTAATATTCATGTCTTCATGGGATTTTGATAATTATACGATTTAAAAAAAAAATATCTGTGAAAAAACACATTTATAAATTTGTGCAAAATATTGAAAAGTTTCTACCGTCCCTAAAATAAATATTTTATTTATAAGCTACAATTTAAAATTAATTACATAATTTATTGCAATTTTTCTATATAACAGGAGAATTTTAAATGCTCTTATATGAAGTCTGTTCTTTAAAGGCAGTTGCTACGGGATCCCATATGGTATCTGCCTCGTCCAGTCTATTTTTATGGCGTTCAAAAAATATTTTATGCTATTCTGATAAATCCCTTTAATCTTCTTCGAATTGGTAGGTTATGCTTGCGAGCGCTTGATTGCATTGTTTTGATTACCGAATTGTTCACATTCACGCCACGCATGCTCTCAACATGTTCGTTCGCATGACGATATTGTACTCACATCCTTAACCTTTGTAAGATTTTGAATTAAAAATCTGAAAAAATATCGTTTTATTATTCTCACGTTTGCCAAATATGTGCTATGTAACATGAATTTAGACCAGTTGCTGAAAATAATAGTGACTTAAACCTGTTTGCAGGGTGTTCACTCCATTTGTGGCCATTTCCAATTTTTCTGATGCCTCCTGATACTCGAATTCCAAGATATTCCTCTGCCTCATAAGAAGAAAAAGATTATCCGAGCGCAGAAAATGACACTAAAAATACAATGCACCGCAATCGTGCGAGCTCACTGTAATGACATTTTGCATAAGAACTACACTATCTACCAAAAAATAATTAGACACCAGTCCGCAATGTTTGCTCGGTGGTTGTCACCCCGTTAGAATCTCGTAGGGCCACCTCTTGCGGCTAAAACAGCAGCCACCTTGTCTGGCATGCTCTCAACGGGTGTTTGCAGGACATCCAAGGGGATTCGTCGCCATTCCTCTTGCAACCATTCCATAAGTTGAGCAATGGATTTTGGCCGCACCTGACAAGTCCTCACCCGGCGATCCAATTCGTCCCAAAGATGTTGTATAAGGTTGAAGTTGGAGCTCTGGGCGGGCCAGTCCAATCGGCGAACATTGTTGTCGGCGTACAACTGCATAGTAGCCCTTGAAACATGGCACCTGGTATTGTCATCCTAGAAGTAACACGTGTCTATTCCGTAAAAACGCCACAATGTTGAGAGCAATTCATTATCCAGAATGTTACAATATACCTCTGTGTTCATGCTACCACGGACAAACACCAGCGGTCCTACACCAATGGCCGTGAAACACAAGTCAACTGACGTACTGAATTACCTACCTTCACTGTTGCCAAATTACTTTTTTGTAGATAGTGTATTTCTTACTGGGCATTACCAACACACCTTTATTGTCACTGTTTTTATTCATATTAACAATAAATGAAATATTACAATTAAAGACAAAATATAAGTGTATTTGAAATTAACAGAAAAATAAGGCTTTTGCTACATAACACAAATAGAAAATAACTAAACTCGTCACATTAGTTGCGATTAATAAAAAGTCTGATTTAAAAAGTGCCAAGAAAACGAGAATAGTTTATAATATCAGTTTGTGTGAACGAACAATGTGTGTGGACTAATAAAGCTCGTGAATCGACATGTGCGTCTACCTTGCTGTCACTGCGCACGCAACGGATGAATAGACCGGATTATGTTGGTATTAGCGTGAAATACGCTTACATAGCCAGCACGTAGCGGGCATAATAAGTAGGTTTTAGAAAGAACGTAGCTTTTGTGAGCACTTAGCTGAAATTTCAACGTTGCTCCTAAATGTGAAGTGAGACTGTGATTTCACAAGATTTTTCATATGTAACAGTACAGCGAAAAAAAAAAAGAAGAAGCATTGTCATAGCGCACGTTTACTTCCAAATTAATAAACTGTCAGATGTTCATATTAATTTGAGAACAATGTAATTGAATGTATTGCAAGACATAAGACACGTCACAAATAACACCACAGTTTTCGTTTTTGAAACATTAATAAATACGCCCTTCGAGCTCAGCGCCTCAAGAAGCACAGACAGTTTTGTCTTCACCGTGGATTTAAAAGTACTTAAATATGTTTAGGATGTATATAAATAATATATTATATTTTTAGGTGCTCCGGACTTCTCACTTTATCAATAAACTAGAGACCCGCCCCGGCTTCGCACGGGTGCAATTAAGATAAAAAAACTCCTTAACCCGCTGTTAATTAGGTTGCGTAAACTCTCCTAAAGCATTAAAAAAAGCACATTATAATTTATTAATTAATTAAATAATTTATAATTTAAAGTTTTTTTGCTATTTTTATTTGATATTTTTTTACTTTTTTATAATTTTTCATATTAATATACATTATATTACAATGCAATTTATCTGAGATAGAAGTATTTAATATGTTATTGGCTAAGATATTCTCTGAAGACAATGTTTGACGTCCTGTTATTGTTTGGTAGCAAAATGTACTGTTTCTCGGGACTTCCAACTCGTGATAAACCAACATATAGTTGGCCATGGGAAAAACACTCTTTTCGTAGGTCGATTCCAACCAAAGAGAAAGTTTGACCCTGGGACTTATTAATAGTAATCGCGAAAAATGTTTTTATGGGAAATTGCAACCGTTTGAAAGATATTGGCAAATCCGTGGGAATCATGGGAATCCTCGGGATGTTTGCCAGCTGGCTGGCTGCAGGACCGGTGAGGATGGTAGCGACAATCAAATTTTCTTTCAAGTCTTTAATGAGCAATCTTGTGCCAGTACACATGTTAGGAGGGTTTATATTCCTTAAAAGCATGATAGGAGTACCGACTTTTAATGATAGTTCGTGAGGTGGCAAGCCAGAAGGATTAAGCGAATTTAGAAAATCTTGAGGAAAGTGGATGACATCGTCAACATTGGTGACTGTGTCAATCGACTTATAGGTTTTGACTTGGCCGGGAACTCTTTGTATAATGAGATTGTTGATTTAATTGACAGTGTCGTTCCTAGGCGATACTATTGCCCTGGAACACAACCAGTGAAAGTCTCTTTCTAGTAAATTTTCGAGGCCCGGATATACTGCTTCTATAAGATGCTGCAGACTGTGGACTATCTGACCTAATGTCTCATTTAAAATGATTTCAGCAGAATTAGTGCCCAAATTTAGAGAAGGAAAAACTCCTTCTCCAAGTCTGAGCAATTGTTGTGGGAAATCTTTATGCGTGTCTCCACCAAGATAGGCTCTCATATTCGTTCGCAAATTTAGGTGTTGAATAGAACTCCATAATGGAGATGATTTAAGACATGCTTTGATGATATCTGCACGCGTCCCTTTTGTAACTACAGGGATTGTCTGCCGAAAATCCCCAGCAAACACAAAAGTAACTCCCCCCATAATGGCAGTAGAGCTTCTAAGGTTGGCGCCGTAGGCAGCACACAGCACATTTTATTTTCCGAATCTGTCCGTCCTGCAAAGCCGTAGTACATTATTTTGTTTTCGCAGCGCACGCAATGTAATGAATTTTATAGATCATTTATTTACACTTTGGGTTACATTATTGGAGTTTTAGTAGTGATCCCTATTGATTTTTAAAATAAAATATAGCCTATGACACTCAGTGATAATGTAGCATTCTACTGGTGAAAGAATTTTTAAAATCGGATGAGTAGTTTCGAAGATTACCTCCTACATCCAAACACACAAACAAACAAAGTTACAAACACTACCTCTTTATAATATTAGTATAGATTATTGAGGTACGTGTACGGAAGTTTCCATTTTAGGAAATTTTGTATAGGCTAAGTTTTGCGGTCCTCTGGGCTACTGTGCAACGGCACAAAACTATCAACTGACTATAATTATGTAATATCATTCTTCCATATGGATAAATTTATGCATTTGTGAATACTGAGTATTATATCTGTTTAAAACCGTCAAGCGTTTCATATTCGTCCTGTATAATTTTTTCCAATCGTGAGTAATTTTTCTTTCTTTTCAATTCTATTGCCGCTGACAACAGTGAAATCATTTGATAAAAGTTAATTCAGCTTCCATTGCCTGTTGTTATAATGAATCAACGATCAGACAGTGTTTGCAAGTCAGAATTGCTTTTAGTTTAAATGGTATCTGGCAGTATATTATGTGATGCGTCAGTCAGTACAACCTTACTCACCATTATAAACGTCATTAAAAGAGATGATTTTCTCGCTAGGGCTGTAAGCCGCACCGTTGGGGCTAATTTCTAAGGACAACACCCACGTTTTTCTTTTTGAATGAGAGCACGGACTTAAAGCCACCACGTAAAACCCAACTTAGGCAATTGCCACAACTGCATTCTAGCCATGTTTCCCTGCCAACTAAGCGATCACAGTTATAGACTGCTCACGGAAAAATGAACACTTTTGAAAACCATGCTTAAGATCTACTTGTATGCAAGTTGTATCTTCATCCGTCTTATGTTAAATTCACGTTACCATGGGCCTCATCACTTTATTAATGTGTAGGTCAATTGAAAATTCAACATTATTACAAAAGTAAATATTTAATGAATGTTCTCATCTTTAAACTTCGATACATTAAAACAAAAAAATAATAAACTAAAGGAATAAATTATGTTATCACAATTAGTTATGCGACACTTTTTGTTCGACGTTAAGATATGGAACTGCCTTCCATTCATCGTAACCGACTTAACTGGGCGCATGTCACTTATATTGCCGGTTAAAATATATGCAGGTATGAGCAGTAACATTTTTCTAAGTTTGATTTCAAAAGTGCTCATTTTTATCGTGAATAACCTTTAAGATGAAAACAGTTCTACTCAGCCGTCTTTTCATTCAGCTAAGTTCACCGAAACAGTACACTTTTTTTAACTAGTACAATAGTATCTACAAAATAAATATAAGTAACATAAACAGCAGAACATTTCTTTTTACGGGACCACGGTGGCTGAGCGGTTAGCATGCTCGCCTCCTTTTTTAATTTTAAAGCGAGCCTCCAAATCTCGCTATGCCAGCGTGAGCACCTTCGCAGTTCTGTGCGTCCTGTGGCATGCATGTTAGTAGCTAAAACGGTTGGAGAATGGGATGTGTCTCAAGGCAAGCCCTTTATGCCTTAGGTTGGGTTTAATTAACAAAATGGGTGCATCTATCGCGGCTGAGCAGGGTTATCTGGTGCCATGGCTGCAATTGTAGCCATGGACACACCCCGAAAGAATAAGGGCCTAGTAAGGGACATAGAAAACCAGGCAAAGCGGAGAGGGCCTGGAGAAAATTATGCGACAGTCGCGGAGGATAAATATAATTCTTTTTATTGGATAAGGGCTGGAGAAAGTAGGGTTATAGTTAGTTAGTTCGCTAAGATAGACTTTGTAAGGTTAATGAGGGTGATATGAAATGTTTCGATCCGCTGCTGGAATATATCCAGGGTCGTACCGCAGTAGAACTGCGCCACCCGCCCGCAGATGACAAGTCATCTCTCTGGAAGCAGAAATAGTGTCAGTTTCCAGGCATAAAAATAAGAGTAATTAGGAACCTGGAAGACCCCGACGTCGTTAGTCCGCTCTTTATATTCGCGTTGCTGGCCTATATTCTCCTCGGCGGCTCTGTTTGTTTTCCCATGACTCCCAGATCACTGCTGCTCAGGTGCCGTCCTTGTGGCCTTAATAGGGCGCAGTTACAACATGTGTTTCTCTTGGAATCACTAAAAAAATCCGGGCTTGTGATACCAATAATCACTTCATACTGTGAGCCCTTTGTATAATTACTATTGTTATATAATGCCAAATTTATTATAAGACAACTCTAAACCAGGTCCATCTATTTCTGTTTTTTAATATTATATTTATTATACTCGTGTAGTCCCAAAGTTCCCATTTTCGCAAATGCACAAATAATTTACCCGGAAAAAAACTCTCCTTTAAAGTTACACGTAGTTCGAATAATCTAAATCCTTTCAAACTCCAACGCAGATAAAAATTGATTTTTTTTAAAGAACGTACCTCAACATTTACAAGTCATAAATAGAGAATGTATCAGTGAAGGCATGCAAAAATGAAACAGGTAATAGAGACCACATCACGGAATGTTTTGAGGGGAACGTGTGGTCCAGGAAGCGAACCAAAGGAGATATGGGCGTAAATGTGTGGGCAAACCATGTAGTATGTGAGGTTCACCTATCGTCATCGAGGTGGCTCTGTCACCCCAACATTAACACAGTAAGTAAATGTATCAATGAGAAGCGCAAAACTCATGGTACATTTGAACGGATGGGGCAGAATCTCGTACCCCGTAGTAATATTTGACTTTAGTTTGGTAGCCGTCACTTTGAGCAACTTTTGTGAGCAACAAACTGACGTTATTACCGGTCCATCAATGGAGTGGTCCTGTGCAGTACTTCTTGTCAACAGTGTACACATGCAATCCTGTGCAATACTACCTGTCACCAAATGACACATGCAAACATGTACAGTACTACCTATCAATAGTGTACATATGCAGTCCTGTGCAGTACTACATACCAACAGTGTACACAGCAATCCTGTGAACTACTAACTGTCAACAGTGTACACATGCAATCCTATGCAGTACTACCTTTCAACAGTGTACACATGCAATCCTGTGCAGTACTACCTTTCAACAGTGTATACATGCAATCCTTTGCAGTACTACCTTTCAACAGTGTACACATGGAATCCTGTGTAGTACTACCTGTCAAAAGTGTACACATGCAATCATCTGAAGCATTCCTTGTCAACAGTTTACGCACAAAATCCTGTGCAGTACTACTTTTCAAAAGTGTACACACACAATCCTATGCAGTTCTACCTTTCAAAAGTGTACCCACACAATTATATGCAGTATTACATGTCAACAGTGTACACTTGCAATCCTGTGCAGTACTACCTGTCAACAGTGTACGTACACAATGTCAATAATCCACGTAACCAGTACAGACACCTATATTCGTGTTAGACATGTTTGCGCCTATACCTTCTTTTGCTTACTTCGTGGACCAAACGTTCCCATCTCAAAACGCTCGGTGGTGCTGCCCCTATTTGCAGTCTATGTTTTGCACGTGTTTCCAGAAATATTCTGTATATAAACATATTCCAGTGCTCTGCATTGAACCTTGCGACAGACGTCCCACTAATAAAATTATATGGTCATCTTTCAGCGGTCTTGCAAGCACAACGAGAACTCTGCAAGCCAACTCACAGCCGTGGTGGGAATTTAAAAAATCTGTGGAATCGTTCACAGGTTGCCATCCCCCTTCTTCCCCTCCTCGTCTAGCTTGTGGCATAGAGCGGGTGCACTTGCCGAGTCTCCCCATTTGTATTGCCTGGTACCTGCCCTTATCACCGAAAATACTATACCTCTATGTGACGTCACTGGCGATAGGGAACACAATCGCTACGCGAAATATTTTAGGAGAGGGTAACAATATGATAAACTAAAAAGGAATTACTGGATAATACAAAATTTTCGCTGCTTTCAGCTTGTTGCCATCTGTAAGCAAGTTTGAAATGATGTTCATAAATATTACATAATGATACATTCTCTGAATATAGATATTCATATAAAGTAGCTGTAACCCACTTATTAATTTTTGTTCTATTTACTCTTTTGTTATTTGCAAACAAGAGAAACAATGTTCATAAATCTATCCTTATGATATATTTGTTGAATATTAAATATAATCAATTTGTTTGGTTTTTGTTTAGCAATGATGTCACATAATTATTTTTAACCAATTTGGGGGGGGGGGGTATTTTAAATATGATATTGTAAATACATCCTTTTTTGAGGGAACCTTGCTGTATATTATATTTCTTAAAACCTCTATGGCGTGTGAAAATCTGTAAAACTAACTACTTTGTATATAAAAATCTTCCAAAAAATTTGTTTAATATCATTGTAATCGGTTTTATTTAATGTCGAAATAATGCAAACATCGCTTCTTTTGTAGAGTGCATGAAACAACTCAGCTTCAGTATAGACCAAGAAGTCAATAATTTGTTATTGCTCATGCTAGTACACTCAGCGACGAGCTGCAACAATATTAATATTATTTGAATGTTACTTTTTCTACTGGAAATCTATGAAGTTTATAGACAAACGTCCACTTACAAGTGGAAACTTTGTGGGCACAAATTTCTCTCGCGAAATAGCGTTTACACGGGCATTTACTCTCTCATCGGCTCCAGGAATCTTAATGACGTGTTCTTACCAGCCAGTAAGAGTACTTTATAAGACAACGAGGTTTTTACCGCCTGAAGGCCGGCATTCCCTCCATCCTCCCGCACTGTAACTGTACTCTGGTGAGTAAGACAGTGCTCCGCACTTTATCCTCTTCTCTCTTAGGGCCATTCACTTTCATAAATGCCTTTACAAGGTATTTTACCGGTTTTGTCGATAAAACCTGCCCTCCTTACCAATCAGAGTTATACCGACTTCATTTCATGGAAGCCTTTACCCGAATACAACCTCATGGATCATCAGAATTTTGCTCTTCTTCCAACTTATAAAATGCTTCTCACCTTCTTCCGATCTTCGTGGCAAACTCGTTTCAGATATTATGAAGAACCTTAGTTTCCATGACATTATACACTTTTAAGTGAATGCCCTATAATTCTGTTATTTACTGTAGCCATGTTCTAATATTTTCTGTTTTCAGACATTCGTAAATCACATGTTCGACTGTGTCGTCCACTCCACATACATCGTACAGCGTAGATCGCATGAGTCGCAGGCTCTACAACTTCACTTTGAAGTTACAGTGTCCGGTATATAGCTTCACACTTTAGTGGTTGATATTGATCCACTTACAATCAGTTCTCGCCCTGACATTGGGCAGCAGCTCGTATGTTAATCTTCCTTGCTAAGAGGCATCCCATCTCTCTTGCCATTCACAAAGAATGTTATCCTTAATTTTTTCTTTGGCTTTATTCGACAGCCTCACTACATGCGCTCTCTCCACCATTAGCCTTCTATACTGTACAAGGAGGCCAATGGGCAAAACACCCACCATTAATAGGAGTGAATAATTTGGCACAGTTTTATATGCTCTTGACACAGTCAGCAGTGCCACCCTTTGAGCACTGATGAGCTTCCTCTTATTCCATACAAGTTCTGCTCTGTAGTGCCACATCAAGCACCATACATTACAATGGCCTGAAACACCACCTCATATATACTTCTCTACGTTTTGTAAATGATGCCCCAACTCTTGTTCCCAATCTACTTTAGTTTCTGAAAAACGACCACAGCTTTTCGAGAGATTTACTCAATGTGCTTGAGGAAGCTCATCTTGTCATTCATGATGACTCCCTGTTACTTGAATTAATGCACTATTTTAACTATGTTTCCACCAAAGGGCTTGGTCGGTGGTCTCTGCAATTTTCCATTCAGTGGCATTGTCTTGGTCTTCTCAATCGAAAATTGGAGTTTCACATTGGTAAACCATACCCATATCTTGTCCATTACTTCTGCTGCCACGTTTTCCAATGTTCTTCTGGAATCTCCAGAGATTATCACCAATCCATCGTATACATATCAAAAGACTATACACCCAGGAGGAAGACCCAGCTCCAGAAAACCATCAAAGAGTATGTTCCATAAGATCGGTTCGAGAACCGATCCCTGGTGACATCCCTTCGTCAACCATTTCCTTACTTGTGTAGTCTTAGCTTTATAAAGACTCTACCTCTCACTACAGAAGTCCTGAATGACACTGTAGATGTTCGCTGGACATCTTTTCTTTTTGAACTAACGCATTGCTTCTGGCCACCAGGCATTGTTGAAAGCACCAGAGATGTCCGAAAATACTCCCAGCACATATTTTCCATGCTTTCTCTAATGGTCTTCATGGCATCATGCAGGGCAAAGTTTGTTTCCATGCATTTTCCAAAACTGATATTCTTTATCACTCATGGCGCCTTCAGCCTCAAGAGCCATTATAAGTCTTCTGTTCACCAAATTTTCGATGACTTTGCCCATCACCAGAAGCAACGTCAGTCGCTGGTATGATTTAGGGTAACCAGGCTCCTCATTGATGCCTTTATAAAATATTCTCATGCACCCTTGTTTCTAAGAGGCAGGAAACATGCCATTCCAAAGACAGTCATTGTATATCTTCAGCAGCACATCTTTGAATCTTGAATAGAATAATTTAAGAATGTCTGTGGTCAGTCCATATTTTCCAGGAGCTTGGCCATTTCTCATTTTATAGACTACTGCAGTCAGCTCTTCCAAATAAAATTCCGGAGCATCTGGGAGATATGGAACAATTTCCACTGATCATCTCTTCTCGGCATGCTCCTCTCCCTCTTCATCCAGACAGTCATCAGGCAGAAGCTTGTGGAGCAGGACTTCCATTGACCTGTGTAGGTCAGTTATCATTTCCCTATTAAACTTAATATATGGTGGAGGAGTAGCCCTTTTCATCATATTAGCCACCAGCTTGTGCACTAGGCCAAATTGATCGCCATTTATGGCCTGCGTAACAAACACTTCCCATGATGTGGCCTTCTTCCTCCGAGCCCCGCCGAAGTAAGCTAGCTTCTATTCTTTATAGTTTCTGGAAAATTGCTCTCTCTCTCTCTCTCTCTCCACCCCATAGTCTATGAAGCTTTCTTCTTTCTCTCTGTGAAGATTTCCTCTCCAGCTCCAGTTCCCTGGCCCACCATGAGAAGTTTGATAGCCCATGTTAAGTCTTCTGGAGCTTTTCTTCGCAAGGGTCATGTATGATCTTTGTTATTGCTGCAACTCTTGTCTCCAGTGCTTATTACTGCAACTCAGGGCTCTCTTGTAGCTTACCCAACAGGACCCAATCAAAAGTCGGCCAATTGGTTGTCTTGAGTGCCTATATTACCTCATAATCCATATTTAAAAATCTCCCCTTCCTTACACCATATATTTAATATACAATGAGTCTGTAGTCACTGGAGTTTTCATCCATCACCGTCCAATGTTTAACATAGTTACAAGCCTTTGTGTTTCTCACTCTTACATTCTTATATTACTCTGTGTCATGTGCCTGCGAGACAAATGTGGATAGTTCCCCTTCAGAATTTACCATGTCCATGTCATTCGTTAGAATGAATTGACTGACGAGTTCTCCTGCCTCATCTATCCCAGGGGAATACCATAACTCTGATTTTGCATTGACATCTGCACCAAATATTAATGGCTTGTTTCTCAATGTTTCTGTCATTGTTTCCCACTTGTCCAGGTGCAATTTTGTCTCATCCCCAAACTGAAAGTATAAGTAAACCAACCAACATTCCGTTGTGCCTTTAATGACTTGCACACATACATGATGTGTGTTCGATACACTTGATGTCACAGATACATCCATCTCCATGCTAGCCCTCAATACCCCAGCCTGGGGACGAATCTTACTTGTATAGACAGTTCTTTGCAGTCCCACAGCAGTGTCGAATGGCACATAAGGCTCCTGCAACAAGACTATGTCCAGTTTCTTCTCCACCTCGATTCTGTTCAGCTCTGCAGCGACCACTGCTGACCGATGTATAATCAGTTGTCCACATCTACAGTGGTATCACAGTCGATTGTCAATTCTTGCGAGTTCTACGGACTGGGCTTTTTGGCAGGCAGGACATTCTTTGGAGTTCATTTTTTGCTCATGTGGCTGCCCTTTCTTATGACAAGTATTTCAGGTGTCCTTATACATTTTGTTATTTTTCTTCACGCAATTGCCATATTAATGCCCAACTTTGCCACATCTTGAGCATGTGGAGTCCTTCTCTCGGCATTTATTTGCTATGTCCCCCATAGCTGGCACTTATAGAAGCGAGCCAAGGGGATGTAGTCTCGCACTCGACAGTTCTCATAGTTTACGTATAACCTTTCCTTTTCAACATACAACTTAAACACTGCAGTGTATTATTACACATATGCAACCGTTTTAATTAAAATGCAACCCATCATGTACCTAAATCTACCAAGCTGCCAGCCATACTGGCCAATTATGTGTGTCTCTTAGTCCTGACATCACATGCATGGCTATAAGAAGTTCTAAGGTCTTGAAGTCTCGGTGGGAACATCCCTGCCCAAGTAATTTATCCTGAAATGAATGCTGGACTTCACTGTTAGCATATAACTGTGAATATTCAAAATTGTGCAGTGTACGGGCATACGAACCGTTAGTGAAAAAATAAAGGCACAAATATAAAATATTCCAAATTCTGAAAATGCTATGAGTCTCTATCTAAGTGGGTTTCCACTTGCAAGAGACAAGATTTTTGCAATATTGAGATCAATAAAATATGGTTATTTTTATTTTACTAGAATGACCACAAGTGTTATTATCCTTCATCACGATATGTGGTAAAAAATTACCATGAAATTTGCCTGACAACTCTAAGGCAAAATTCACGAATTTTGTAAGGAATTATACCGTTCGTAAAAGTAAAATTACCATCTTCTGTAGTAAAATGCATGCACAAGATAGTTAAGTATCAGAAACATCTATAATATTTTGTGCATTTCGTATGCGTTTACTTAACACGGGGATTGGAAAGAAGCGAAACTCAATGATGGAAATTTTAATATTAATGCTCTTTATGGGAACTCGAAAACTAAGAAATATCGGTATTTTTGTGGAGGTTGAACATAAGATATAATTAAGAAATATGAATAACTGGAAAAGTAATTTAACAAATAATAAACCATTGCTATAAATTGTGATACATAGGAGGTTTTTTAACACAGAATCTTAGCTGTCAGATTTATTGCAGTAGGTCTTGAAATCTACACTTTTGTTCAATTGTTCAAACATCAGCAATGAATCAGACTTCTAAACGTCTATATTTATTCGTGTATTTTTTAGGCTGTGTATAACTGGAAAACTAGTTCAACAGTCAACTCAAAATACTTTATAAAAAGTAAAAATGTAAATTTGTGCTTGTAAAGATTTATCGGGAAAAATTAATTGTTGAAAATGATTTATTTTTGTTCATTTAAGTAATTTTACTTTACTATGTTGGGAATATTATCGTACACGTCGTATTGAGTAGTTTCATTTGCATTAGGTGAATGTTTCCATACTGATTGTATAAATTTACATCAAACTTGTGTGGTGATTTTCTCTTTGGTAATAAGTGTAATTTTTTCATTTATATGTATAGAAACGTTAAAATTTAGGGAAACACTAACAATACTTATAAAAATCATTTGTCATTTAATTTAAAATGCTCAGCGAAACGTGAATTTATTTCTTTGATTCATTTACTTAAACTCCTTTATAATATCTTACGTCCTTTACGATTTACAATTTATTTCTAAATTAAATACAGCAACAAAAAAACCAAATATACATTTGTGAAATACAACAGAATTTTACAAAACAACATACAACGAAATATATGTCCACCAGCCTTACCACTCATGTCTGTAACCAAAAGCTTTTGTTATTATCCATTTCCTGACTGAATTAGCGCTGATGTTAAGTTGTCAATGACTCTCTAGAAAATTAAGAGCATGCAATCATCACTTCAGTGAGGAATTTTACTTTGCGTAGCTCCGTTGCGAAATGCGAGTTTCCTCATAGAAGTGTAGGTTTGTATGCTGAATTTAGTGTTATCGTATTTACAAACAAGGGGGTAAATCATTACGAATTACGATGTGACAATTCCGTTCTGTCAGCTGAATCACCACGTCACATAGATCCTGTTATGAATCATGCGCGTTGTGAACTGGTCAGCGGCGAGGATTGCTGGATTGCAACTCGCGTGACGTCATCAGTAGATCGCGCAGTACGGCGCGAGTTTTGTCGGCAGGACGGTTACGCCTCTCTTTTATTTCCCACCACATTCAGGGCCTTGCGCTCGGTGGTGTCAGACGTACCATTTATATGGTATTGGTACCATAATTAGACCTTGTGTTCTATGTACCATGACGAGGTCATAGTTGTACGCAAACGTACCATAATCTGATAGCAACTAAAATATACTGCAAATCACTCTAAAGTATAATAAAATATGATCAGTTTTTAACGCTTGATTTAAGCCGAAATCTGCGAATTATAGAGTGTGCTCCATTTTTATTTGATACCAGTTGCCCACCGTTCAAATAACTGTTGTGTAGTGGAAGTAAAACAAATATAAAATTGGTGTTTTACGCATTTGTTATAAATGCACCATAATTCTGTTCTAGTGTATCATTATTTTGAACGCCCCGTACCATGACAGAGCACTCACGATCTTACATCCCTGCTTGCGCTTAGGGGCGATGGCGCGCTTGATGTGAGTAACAGTGTAGCCCTTATCGGCCCTGCACTTCTCGGTCTCAAACTTGGAAAACTCTTCCAGGTGGGTGGAACCCTTAAAAATATTTCACGAGGTTACGTGACCGGCATGCCTGGCACAACAATCTGAAAAACTAAATTTTCAATATTTTCGTTTATAGAAGATGCCTACCGCTTGAAATAAAATTAATAAAGGATTTTCTGTCCGTTCCTTATTGTATCAATATTTTTCTTGTGATGACATTTTCTCTCGTTGTGATATATGAAAATTGCATTTGTAGCGATGTCTTCCATACGTTTTACTCTATATATATTTTTTTAATTTACCCTTCGGTGACGACGTAATTTAAATACGTGGTAAAAAAAACCAAAAATATCGAGACATTTTTTATCTGCCGTATTCAGAATCATCAAATGCAAATTTTTTCGTTTCTAAATTATCTCACTTTCAGGTGAAATATTTTCTTTCCGTCCAATTTGTGGTGTATTTTCTTCTTAGGAATTGATGGCTTTCTTTTTAAGTATCGGCAACTGTGCCGGAACCTGAGAAATTTGAATCCAGAGCTCTTGAAGTTGGTCCCAATGTTGAAAATGACAGAAGCAGCTGGAGTTGACAACACAGGTTTGTGATGCAATCACATTTATCATTTTCAGTTCTGTATAAAGTATCCACATCCTCAGAAACGTTTTCCAGCAGCATAGCCCGAGCTTCTTCGACACCAGTGAACTTTCCCGTGTTCATTAAAATACCATCTCGATGCATTTGTGTCGGTATGAAACATAACTTGTCTGTGTTTTGGAATCTGGAATGTTTCGATCAGTTGTTGAGAGTAATATATGGTTATCATACTTTCCTACATACTAAACTCTTCAGACAGATAACTCCAGTGTATGCCAGTAAAGCAGATGTCAGCAGTGAATTTAAAAATTGGGCAGTTTGTTTTCAGAGACCTTTCTAGCACAGAAGGACCTACGCGCCTGTCAGACGAGTGGTTATCAACACAGGAGTCCAGCACAACCATGTTCCAAGTGTGCTTAATAATAGTGAGAGCCTATATAACTACCTTAGTATGTCCAAAATAGACTTACATTGGCAGTAAATTCTACAATAACGTTCTTGCAGAGTAGTAAGCCCTGTAGATTTCTGGCACTGCATTATTTTCAAAGCTTGTCTATTTTTTAAACTGGAAAACTCATTAATTCATTAAAATTTCAAATAATATATACTGCTCTCACTTCGGCTTACTCGAACATGATGGTGCTGAACGTTCCGTTTACCATAAGAAAGTGCGATTTTATGCCTTACAGACATAAAAAAGAGACATGTAATTGCTGACTTGCAATTAAAAACTCCGATAGTTAACAGTTTTTACTTTACCTGCCTAATTTCGACACAGAACAACATAAGAACAGTACACGGAAGATAGGCAGACATGGGAAAGCTGTCATCATCATTACACAGTACAACTCCTGCTCACTTGATACTCTATCGACATCTAAAATATACTTTCAGTTTCATTAATATGTTCTTACAAGATACGTTAACTGGATTTCTTACTCAGGATATAGCTCAAGTAACAACTCTATACGGTTTCAACACTGAAGTAAATATACATATAAACTTATTCTGTTTATGGGGGCAAACGTGTATTGGTGTCAGAATTTGAGTTTTTAAACTAATTAGTCTTTTCTAGTTCTTTAGCATTTGTTTTAAAATTGTGTGTTTCCAAATGCACTTCCTATTGTTTATGAAACGTAGTCGTCAAGAAATTAAGGTATTTTGAGGTAAATTAGTTCATCTTTAAAAATAAATACACTACGAAAAGTCAGCCTGAGACAGGAAACCTCCAAAAATGTTGTACAATTCAGATATTTTATTAATTTTTAACACGTTTTCCACTAGCAATAATAGTATTTGCACCATGAAACCAGGAAAATGCAACTCACTCGGCTAACAAAACTTACTTTAAAAAAACACATGCTTTAAAAATGCCAGTGCCCATTTACGAAAACAAACGAACACTTATATATAATTCACTTGGCGTTATACAACGGTTAGGAAAGAGGTTTGTCTGATCGCGTAACACCAATGTCGTTTATATTAATCCAAATAGGTATGTGTTTCTAAGCCAGCTAGCGTGCAGCCAATTGATGCTCTCAGCGCCTTCACCAAAGCTCTCCTTAAGATTGAAGTAAAGAAACTGCCTGTAGAGCACTGCACCTGACTTTACAATGTGAAGAACTCGTAAAATATGAGTACACAAACCATAAACAGTGTTAGAAAAGTGTGATTTATGAGGTATATGAAAGAAGAATGTATATATTTGGCAATATTATAAAATCTTTTAATAAAATATACTTTTTAAATGTAAAAAATTAATCGATCGTTAGAGTCCTCATTTTTAACCAAATTTAAGCGCTTTTCCATTCTGGATGCTTCGGAAAGCAGTATTTACAAGAAAATCTTCAAGAAAGATCGTCTTAATATTTACTATGATCATGCGTAATAAAATCATAGTAATAATGTACCATATCAATTTTATAATTAACTATATTTAAGTCAGTTTCAGCCATAAATGGTTTTGACAAATGGACGCACATAAACTAAATTATAAGAATTATTTCCTACATTATTATTACAACTTTTTTACACACAATCATAGTAAACATTATGACGATATTCAATGACGAATATTTTCTTGTAAATTCTGCTTTCTGAAGCATCCAGAATGGAAATATGCTTATATTTTGTTAAAAATGCGAACTCTAATGATCGATAATTTTTTTACATTTAGAAAATATATTTTAGTCAAATGTTTTATATTATTGCCAAATATATAAATTATTCTTTCATATACAGCATAAACAGAACTTTTCTGGCAATTTTTACGGTGTCTGTGGTACTTTTTTTTTAGTTCTTCACGTTGTATAGTCGGGTGAAGTGCTCCATAGTCAGTTGCTTGACTTCAACCTTAAAGATTTAACACTTCTCCCTTATACAACGGCTACAAACTTAACAACTATTCACTCACAAATTTTGTACACTCTAAATCCATCTAATACCACCTCCCAACATAACTGATGCGTAAGAATCATCTTGATAAGATGTCTGTAATATAGCGAGCCATTGTGTATTACGACCTATGGATTAAAATAGAATAGTTAACAGGTTGTTTTTAGATTGTGCCGATAATGTACCGTAATTTTTTTTCAGATATGCGTAAAAAAATCTCATTAAAATTTTGGTTGTATAGTAAAAATTAGGTGTGTGAGTTTGGTGAATTGAATAACACAGTCAATTTATTGTTTTGCGGAAACTGTTACTTTTTCCGCTACTGTGCATGAAACCTAGTATATATTTTTTTAATATCCACGTCTGCGAAGTGTGATAGTATGTTATTTTCTAAATGTAGGAGTAGAATGTAGTTAGCCATGTGCTGTCAGCAAATTGTAATATATAAAACTGCATAATTTATTTAGCGATTTAGAAAATATTACAAAATATTTCATCATCAGAAATGCTATGAATATTTTACGTTCCCCTTGCTCTTATGTCTGTTTTATGTTTAACTGTTGAATAGCCTATTCGGGTGATGAGCTGCCGAACACCTAACAAGAGAATGAGATTCATAAAGACCTTTAATCATAGTTTGTGATAAATGATCTATATTTGAAAAAGCCAAAGCAGATCCATATAATATAAGAAGCGCTAATAAAGACTACTTCCTTGTAAATCAGTGGCATCTCACTGATCGGTCCGTGGACTCAATGGCGATTCTGCTGTAGTGCTGTAAATTTCATTACCCCAAACAATTAATTCTATCTTCATGCGACATTTTTGCCACGTTGTAGCAGCTTATGTACTGACATTCATTGGTATTATTTCAGTGAAATACTCACCCAGTTTAATAGCTCCGGTAAATCCATTTTTAAAATAATAAGAAGGATGAAATAATTAAACAGGGGATATAACCCAAGCAGAGGCAGTTTTATTTTATTTGTGGGAAACGATAAACACACCACTAAAATAAAGGTTTATTCCGATCAAAATTGCTTCCCCGTAAGTAACTAGAGAACTTGTAGAAATTCTTGCAAAATATTTTTTTGGCTACGCGAGATTTGAAATGAAAAAATATATATATTTATTTTTTATCTGAAAAATATTCAGTAGGGTCAATATGATGTGCGTGCGTACATTATATTCGGCTTCATTAACTCTATGTATTTGATTGGCCATACGAAAATATATTATTGCTTACTTAAGTAAAGTAGGTGCAGCTTCGTCAAACTTTCGGAGATTCTCCATGCGTGGGCACTCAGTGTCGTGAACAACCTCTCAGGTAAATTTGGAACTTTCTTTAACGTTTACGCTTTGCTTGCATATTCGTCCGCCAGTCATTATCCTTTAAAGCCTCTTCCTCAATGGTTTCAGCTATCTGACTTGTTTATATTAGTGCTTGTGCGATGGAATCGCCTTTGTGGGACATACTGTACGATCGTCGCATAGTAGGTTCGCTGTTACACAATTATAGCACACAGCTACGTTTAGTTTTCATAGCTTGTTTTGTGTTTGTTTATGTATTCTGGGCTTAAACATTTAATGCCGGCAAGAAGGTTCAGTTTCGTGTGATCTCTTCTTTTCCGATAAGATATTCATAAAGATATTTGCTTTGAATTGCCTTGTAATTTTACAAGAAACAATAAAATTTTGATCCTGGTCGTTTCTGTCGACTTCCTTTTTGACGTGCCAGTTTTTTCGCTTCCCCTCACGCTGGAATTTTTCCCTACACATCTCAGTATGGTTATTTTTAATTTTTTGACTGATGTGCACCTGATTCTAACCAGCTTGTGTTATGCATGTTCATACCATGCTGGGTAATAGTGCTTACTTAAAACATTACTTCGTCTTCTTTACATATGAGTTGTTGCTACCGTTGTATATTTGTTCTTAAACAGACTACCTGATTTAAAATTCATGTTTATTAGAGACGTGATTCCGTGATAAGGTATACAATCGATTAATTTTTTTGTGCTTTAATAAATATAGTGGGACATTAATATTTGCACTTTCAACCACCTCGCAGTAACACATTTACCGGTGTCTTAGTTAATCGGGCAATAAGTCACCTATGTTTACGTAGACATAATCACACAATGCCTTGTAGGAAAATTGTCTCATTTTTCGAGACATTAGTTTGCATGAGTAGCTGTAAACATTTTTCAGAATTTATATAACTGTTATTTTTACAACATTCATCACTTTCGTTGACTAAAGTCATTGTTTTAATTAAATGCAAATATCACAGTGTATTAATAAATGACATAATTTTTTGTGCCTAATCGTAACTATGCATGGTTACTTTGAGCAAGTTTCAACGATCTGTACATCACTTCATATTGCTACTATTATTTTAGAAAAAGCTTTATTATCTCCATCTTGGTCTTTTGAGATTCTGGAAAACGCAAATGTTTAATGCAATAAATCAATTAATCACTATTTCATGTCTGCACTACAGAATTACGACCGACTCGAGCCCAACACACATACTGCCTAGGAAATACTAAACATATTTAATGGGTCTCTTGAATGTGATGTATAAAATAAACAAAATTATTTAAATTTGGGAGTTTTATTACGTAAAGAAAATTTTTTTTAGTAGTCGCGGCGCCGTTGATGCTTGGCTTCAAATACTTGTGCAGAAAATTTTAGTTTCCACGTTAACACTCCGGATTCATAGTACTGTAATGACTGACAATGTACGATTGTAGAAAATTTACATTTACGAGTTGTTTAATAATTTTATGGGTAACTTTAATTGTGTGTTATTTGCTTGTTGTAAAAATTTGAGAACATGTGTTGATTTTATTAATAAGTTCTGATATTGATATTAGCTTCTTGTTATGGAATGCCAAAATTATTTTTCATTAATTTGGAAGCATTCTCTAACTGTTTATTTTATCTAAGAAACTATTGCTGTTTGTGTTATTGAATGAATGCAGTTATGTAATGTCTCCCTTAGTTGTGTTTAAATGCTAAAATATAATTTCCTATTCTTCCTTTTTTCCCCCCCTAAAATATCAACGACTGAAGCTCTGAAATATTGTGTAGCTAGCACGGCATTAAAGCAGCCTCAGTTATCACAAAAATTTTAAATACTTACCACTGTACATCACTTATTACAGAAATCAGTCTGGCTTTCACTGAAAACTTGCATCACGCTCCCGTATAGGTTCACTGACGTGCTCAGAGGCTGCACAAACTCCCCTCATTATTAAGGGAAATGGTGCATGAAAGCAGTATATTCATCAGATTTCCGATATAAGTCGTTTTCCAAAGGGTTGGTCGAAATTTTTTGATCGACAAGACGTAAATAATAATTTTCAACGACAATTTACGTTGTTGTATATTCACTGCCTGGATTATTCTCGGAGCATTGATGGAAGGAACAAAAGAATTTTGTCTTATCTTCAATCAGTACTCCGAGAATAACGAAAGCAGTGAATTTTCAGCAATGTAATGTGTTCGAAATTGTTATTTACGTCTTGTCGAGCCAAAAATTTCGAAAAATCATCTGTTGTGACAAATATTATGCAATTATACGGTTTTCGTGCACCATTCACCTTAAAGATAAATGTTTATTGTAAAAGATATTACTTTATAAATCTTAGTCCTTTCTGATGTTTCTGAAATCACTTATGTCCTCAGAAAAAAATACTTAGACAGATTCACTTCACCTAAATATAAACATTACCATTAATGTGCATTGTATAGCTCCCAGCTCTCATTCATACATCAGTCCGCCTCATTACATATATAGTATTGTATTTAATTTTTAATTTTTTTCAGCCCATATTACTGTCAATGTGTTAAGGCCTGGAGTTCGTGCATTTAGGGAGCATTCTGAATCAGTTCCTTCGTTAGAGTTATCAGGTGGACACGAGAGGCTGTCGTACCTTGCCATCTTCTCACCCTAGCTGTCTTACGTAATATTGCTCCTTCATTTACAATCGCATAATGCCACTACAGCTCATACAGCCATTCTGATGACGCCGCATCAAGATTGAAACACGTTTAATTTGTTGTCCTTGTATGACACAGGCGTGGGACAATCCCGAGATATCTTCGGAGTTTTAGAGAGCCAACAGAAGCCAGAGTCGAGAATCAGCCACTAACGTCCTGGTGTTTGCATACGCAAATTACCGTCTTCGTAACATCAAATATACCACGCACCGTGATAAACCCGACTGACTGTATCATCAGTCCATGCAATGATTGGAACTCACAACCCCGTGAAAAACTACTCATGAGTCTACAAAAGAAAGTAAATATTTAAACTTCCACCCCCCATAACTCATAATCTACACGATCTTACCTTTCCAGTTTGCTACTTTCGTCTCCATTAACTGGCCCACATCAGGCTGAGGCATCAGTAGTTTTGCAAGATGAATTGCTTCCCCCTGCACTTTTTTCCCTCGTGTTTACAACAGCTCACGGGCCCAACAAACCTATTACACACTCGTCTACGTTCTTACACTCTACATCAGCTTGACGTTGGTTTCTGTTGTTTGTTCAGACCATCACATACATTTCCGATTTATTGACTGCCTCTCAAACATTGTCCCTAACAGGTACTACTCACCAATATGGCCCCCAAATAGCTGGTCTTGCGGTATCATAATCTGGCATGTCATGTCCAGTATACTCATCTGGTTTCATATATCACATATCCGTGTCTCAAAAATTCTGCAAGGGATTAAACGTAAAAGTTTTACGTGTTTTTATATCACGCCTGGCTGCATTAAGCCCTAGTACAACTAAAACACATTTTTAATGGCCAGTTAGTAAAATGAGTCCATGCAAACTAAATAACAGGTAATTTTTATAAATATAAGTTTTCTCGCTATTTCCATGTGATGGATTGGGATGCAGTTTTCTCCGTCGCTTGCTTTCATCAGTACATTTATCTCTGCAGCCTGAACAGCTAGATCCACAAACTTTGGTTTCCAGATAAATAACAAAGCTTTTCTCACATTGAAACCATATAACCAAGGATAACTTAAGTAACACACCACGCAATAACACAGTAACGCATAACAAGTTATTTTTATTTCTACTTTTCTCTGTCTAGTCGGTTGATTGTTCATTTGGGAGCAACCCGAGCTCCACCCTACTATTATTAAGGCAGTGAAATTCTGTTTTATTAATACTCGCATAGCTCGTGGATTTTCGGTTCACACATACACTCAATAGACTTTTGGCGGAAAATTCTGACTTTTCTGAAGCCGTAATAAAGTTCTACTTCCAGAGTATTCCTCCATCTTAAGCAAACAAAGCTTAACCAACTATAAAGTGTTACACCGAAGGGAAAACGCACCAAATTCGTGCGCACTCAGTGTAATATTATTTTCCTGAATAACTATATCTTACTAGGTATTACCAACACACCTGTCTTTCCACTGATTTCTGTTTACATTAAATATAACAATTTGTAGATAAATAAATATAAGTAAATTTTTGTTTAACAAAAATAAGTTATTTTTGTGTTAGCAAAAGTATAAAACGCTTGAGATATGGCATATTTACGAAATAGCCAACATATAATCCATGGAATGATGTTTCAGATATTATATTCAAAAGGGGGGAAAAACCGCTAATATACTACATTAATGACTGTTTACAGAAAGGTGAGCAGATTTTAAATCAATCAGTGAAAAAATCATTGACTATATATACACGTATACTACAATACATACTGACAAACAGACCCCCCGATATTAAGTTGGCAGCGAATTAAGGCCTTATTTCACGATAATTTTATATTCTATTATCTGTAATACATATACATAAGGACCGCATAAAAGTTAACGATTGTAGGCAAATTAGTATAGTTTTCGAAACATACCACTTAAAATTTGAACATTTCGTAATATTGGCGCCCAATTTTCTATGCTCTGAATTAACTTTGCCAACCAAATCACATGTCATGGGATCTATATCGTATAGACAACATATTATTTAAGCTTAAAGGCTATTTAAAAATATATTTTAAAATATCTATTTATATTTTTTCCAATATAATTATATTCGCCCGAGAGAAAATATTATATATTTGTTTCATTCGGACAAATAAAAATGTGTTGTCTAAAATACCAATGCCCATTTTAAAAGAGATTCGAGATACCAGTATCAGAGTATCCATTGTTTAATATCTTTGACAATTAACGAATACGTTGTGAATATGATATAGATCACATGGCATGTAATTTAGTTGGCAAAGTTAATTAGGAACATAGGTACTTTGGTGCCCATATTCCAAAATTTTCGACTTTTCTGTACTATATTTTGAAAACAATAATAATTTTGCAACAAAAATGTACCTTTATATAGTCATACAAATATCTTTAAAATCATCAAATAAACTTTTAAAGTGAAATATGACCTTAATAAACTCTTTCAAGACTTGACAATTTATTTAGAGCCTAGGACGTACATTTATGGCTCCAGAAGTTATGGTTTCTTCTTTTATAAATATTAGGGCTCGATCTGCGTGTTATTAACATATATATGTTACTAAAATTTGCACGGAGTCCACATGGATGAGACATGAAAAAAGTGGGGCGGTACTTGGCAATGTTAATCGTGCATATAGTAGAAGGAAATGATAGTCAAAGTAAATTATAAAGGCCATTTCACACGATCAAATATTTTTTATGAATTAATGAAATGCAATTATTGATCTAAAAATAACATAATTTGCCTTTCAATAAATTGCATTCAATAATCTTTCAAGACTCCGCAAGAAAATTTATGACAAAAGTTTTAATGAAACCAATTTTTAAAAATGCCAAAATTAAATGTTAGAAGTATCTATGACTCATGCACGACACGAAAATTACTGGTTAAACGACAACAAATTTTCTTCATATTATTGCAAGTTTTCTTTTTAAAAATATGCGTCCTTATTTTGTAAAACTTTAAATGTGTGAACACAACTGTGTTATAATGCTATTATTTAAATTAATACTGTCAGAAAACCTGCAATGGGCTATTGAAATTTTCGATTCAAGAAAATATAGAACATGTTCTAAACGAAAATCTTGGAGGAAAACCAACAAACATTCAAGAAATTGAAAGAGAAAACGGCCGCGATTATGATGTTTGTTTTAGGTCATATGCATTCAGTGAATTGAATTCAATAAAAATTGAAGGCAATATGAAGTAAAATTCGGTCGTGTGAAAGGGCCTTATGTAGGGCTTACAAGAGTGCTCAGTTAGTCGTGCCCGTCCCAGACATACCTATCGAAATGTTGTACTACTTGCCAATTCCGGCCCTAAACAACTCTGTTGTATATAGAATGCTCGGAAATTCCCCTCACAAACTCCTAGTAATTGTAGAGGGGACTGAGTAGATGATCTTTTGAATAGGAACCCATGTCTGGAACAACACCGTTTCCGTGCTACAACCATTTCAAATCAGGTATTTTAGACATGCCCATCCAGAATAACTGCCCACACATTGATAGAAAATCTGTGCTGGAATCCCTGGACATGCATGGTATTAGGGTTTTCGTCTGCCGAGACATGGCTGTTTCGAGAATATATAACACTGTTCCTATTGAATTTACATTCATCTGTGAACAGAACGCGACGTGGTAACGGGCTCGTTGGTGCAGCGATACAGGAACCACGTGCAGAAGTCAACACGTGGTGCGAAATTGGCTGGACCCAAAGACTGTACCTTCTGTAGGTGGCAAATATGTAGTTGGTGCTCATGCAGAACCTCCCAGACTATGCTGGGAGCAACACCCAAAGCACGTGCAATTGTTTGCGTACTCGCTGATGGTCACTGTTCCACGTGATGCAGTACAGTCTCTTCCGATTCGGGAGTGCGGCGTCTCTTTAGAGTACCACAGTTGTTCCTGTGGCGGTGAAGGTACCTCGTTCTCGGAGCCGTTGCGTAACTATGGCAGAAAGGGCATGCGATGGTATCGCACGTTGTGGACGAAACTCTTTATGCAGCCAACGACATGCTATTCCATTACCTTCAGCTGCGCCATACACAAGGATCATGTCTGTGTATTCCGCAAACGTGTACTCAACCATGTTAGGCGCGTGAATGGGGCTCGAGTTAGGGTAGACGTCGCGTGCCATCAGGTGATTGTCTGAAGTAATGTACTGCCTACCCGGTTGCGTACCAGCACATGCACATCCGAGACATTGCTCTTTCCCTCAGCTGAAGTGGACGAATGATACACGTGTTTTAAAATGGTTGTAGCACGGAAACCGTACGATTCCGTACATGGGTTCCTGTTCAAAAGATAGTCCACTCAGTCCCCTATACAAGTCTTAGAAGTTTGTAAGGGGAATTTCCTAGCAACCTGTATATGTGCCCACTGTGTCCGCCTGGATCCGCAGTTCCTGCTGCAATGCATGGCGAAACGTTGGTGGGTTCTACAACTTTAAAGCTGCTTGTTATCGAAAACTAAGTAAGACATCCTCTGAGCCAATGTCAGTGAAACTATAATATTGTGCCCAAATAACAGGGAATATAATTTACCGGATAATATATTCAAATATACTCCTTATAAATATGAATTTCCCGTATTTACTTCATGCCAAACGGATTGTTTCTATTTAGATATATCAGATTCCGTAAACGACTTAAAATACTGTGACTTAGTTACTTATAGTGGTTATTACTGAGTACAAACTTATTTATGTCAATATGAAAATTACACACATATATATATGATGCCTATGGCAATACTGAAGACAATGATGTTTTACTACTGGAAAAGTTCAAAGTCGTTCTTCAACGAATTCTTAACTAATCCAAATTTTCAAGACAGATACCTGGATTTTTTTTCGGATATAAATGTGCTCGACTTCTTCCTCGTGAGAATACCGCTGCGCAGCCATTAACTGACGGGAGGCACATTGTAAAACGCGATGCTTCGGTCAGTTCATAAATCTACCAGAACTATGTTTGGGTGCAGGAATGTGTTCGCGATCTTTGGATCTGGCCGTGCACACGATCAAGTCGATATGTCAAAACATAAATGTTATAAACAGCCGTAAAATGGTGTAGTTTGCAGACCCTCTGACATGGCATTGAGCAGGCATAATCTAAACTATATATACTTAGGGTAAGTTTTTGTTTATATTTTGTTTGCATGACTTCCAGAACAAGACCGGTTACTGGAAAAGTCCTAGAGGTCCTTGCATATTGCATTGGAGTCCCATGGCATATGGGCCATACCTCCTGTCTAAAGGTATGCCTATGGTATCCTGAAAAGGAGGCAGTTGTTATTATCTGTCTTGGTTCTGGCTATGGGTAGGCTCTCGTATATTGATATCCAGGGATATTACATTCACAGCCAATCATAGGGGGACACTCCTCATGGCCTCAGGTGATTAGCATTACAAGGAATACCATTAGGTGAATACATATTTGAGTTTTTCCGGTTTTATAGCTATTAGTGTCTTCGCTGCTACTTCTTGAAAGACAAGACAACCCTCAAGATATTGTTAAGCAAACAAAATACTTTCCCAAATAAAAGGGATAAAATTTTCCAGATATAATCTAAATACATATTTTATATATCTTCAAAGTTCCCTATTTACTTAATGTTTAACGAATTGTTTCTCTTCGGGCATATCATATATCTTAATCTAATTAACAGGCTGTGACTAGTTGGTTTTTATAGTTGTTAGAGTACACAATTTCTGTGGTTACTAATACATTTAGAATGCCTGTGGCAATATTGATGTCTAGGATTTTTTTCGAATACAACAGCCCAAAATACTTACGTATTGTCAGTTTCTTGATATCAGTGAAGAAGCAGCTGCCTACTTACTAGTGAAATATTGGTAGAAAACTTTTTATAAATTTATTTTTTATGGCATCTGATAGGCCTCACCTTCTGAATTAAAGATGGGAGAATAATCCACGTAAGAATTTAATATTTTAACAGGGGAATTAACACAGTAGCAATTCATTACACTACTAAAAATAATAAAACATACGCACGTTCCATGTAACTTTAGCTTTGTGTGATCTTCAAGTAGAATGCAAAAACGTTTTATTGAAAATATGAAGTAAAGTTTCGTGAGAATTTTGAATTAATGGAAATACATACTTGTGTTTTCCTGAAGCGTGAGAGAAAGCAACTAACCTTTTCACGTTTTTCTTTGCCAAAACACGAGATTGCGAGCATTATTATCAAAATGCAGTTCTATTGAAGCATCATAAGAAATTCTCATGTCCGTGTGAAATACTAATACTGGTTTGATAAAATATCGCAGCGTAATATACTTTATTGGCGTATATAAGGGAACTAAAAAAAATAAGACAATCAAACGAAAATTAATATCACAAAATGTCGTTATTACTACGAGTGAAAATAAACGCCAGAGTCAACTAATTGCCTCATAAATCATACAACACGAAGAAAATGTTATCATTGAAACACTTAAAACTTCGGAAAAATTATTTATGCTAATTTATTTGTAAATGCTGTGACAAAACATATTGATGATTACAAGTGGTTCTATGCTGTAGAGTATCGTTTGATGTAGCCATAATTTGGGTGTAATTTTATCATTATTATTATTCATTAAAATACACGATTTCTCTAATTATTTAAATGGCATTGAAAAACTATATTATGTAGTGTATATATATTATTTTGTCAACATGGCAGCTGTAAATTTCGTGTTTGTAATCGACTTGCAATTTAGCTACTTCAAAAGTTTCGGTTTACGGTCAGAATACCATAATACTTTGCTTACTAAATACAAGAAAGTTCAACTAACAAACATGTAATTTTGTTAAAACCTCAAAAAAAAATGGTGGAAGATAAGTTTGTGAACTATTTCTTGAATAATTAAATATATTGGTTATTTATCATAAGGTAGGTCGACAAAATATGGGCACCCTTAAGCAATCCCAGCCATTGTGAACTGGTAAGTGTTCGGAAAAATTCTGCATTATTGGAAGTATACCCTTACACTAGGTATTAATAGTGTAAGGTAACAATGTTTGAATAAGACGCCATTATTTTATGGAGTGTGAAACAGTTACAGTCTTAAGAAAGTGTCCGAAATAAGAGTATGTACTCCAAATATGGCCACGATACTCCTTTTTATAAGTGATAAAGTTTAAGTTAGTGTAAACTATCATTATCGACGAAATTATTCGGGCTAGTGACAATTCATATGTTATTAGCCACACTTTTAAGCATAAAGGGGTTCAGAGATGGCAACATGAGAGATGCACATTTCCATCAGCCTAACATGTAAACATAAACAAAGACAATATGAATTCAAATTACATATAATGTACTTTATGAAGCACAGTCAACCTTAAATTGGATGTTAATGAATTACAAAAATAATTGTGATCTCAAAATGATTATTACCCTTACAATAAAACCCATACATGGCTACTAAAATAGAACAGAAAAAGAATTTATTGTCAATAATTCTTTCGTCACATCTGATCACAAACGTATGATCTATTCACAAGAATTACACCCGGAAGTTAACAATGTCTCGAGATCTTCATAAGGAACCAAGCCTACACATCCATCATGAACACAACGAAAGCAAACCTTGCATCATGTCATGTTCATCTTCCTGTTTTCATTGCACAAGTGACAGTGCTAGTTTGATGATCGCAATGTTTTGCTCCCTTTCTCTTCTACCACAGAAGACGACTCTCATTTGTCATGTCGAACATCTTTGTTAGAGGTCGCTTTTTTTTTGTTCTCTTATTTTTCCTTCGTAAATATATTCCTATTTAACTTGACAGCTTTGTTATTTATGGACTTCAAAATAGCTTTCTCCAAAGAACTTCCGGAATCAGAAACTGTGACTCTTTCCGCATGTCAAGGTGCATTGTTTGGCACTCTTTTAGTTTCTATCCTTGCTAATACAATTGGTGACATATGGAAATTCCATTGTACACCTTTCTCATCCATATTGAACTTTCGTTCTGGTTTGTCCATGAGGTCTAACTCGTTCAAAACCGTGCGAAGTGTTCAAAAGTAATCTTCCACAATATAGGCCTACTTATTGACCTTTGCTAACCTCCTTGGGTAGACAATTTGAGAGCATCGCTGAGCAACATTTGCGTGGTGACCTAGAAAGTGTTTCAATCATTTTCTACCAAGCATACTGTTTTTGTCATTGTCTCTTGGCACACGAATGTTGTATCATTTGCAAAATGTGTACAGAGAACATCTCAAAATGTCAGAAGTTAGTGGTATTCCTACGTTTGCTTAGCGAAATATTCTCGAGCAGAATCCACTTTCTTGTTCTGTAGGTAGGAGAGATTCTCAACCTACTCTTTTTCATACTCACTGCTATGAATATGTCTTTGCAGCATACTGCGTGGAATAGCAAAGTTGATTGAACCCCGTTTTATCTTCATCCATTGTGCTTCTGCTTCTAAATCTGTTTTTAGGATTTACTCTGACCACAATCCTCTCTTTGGCAGAATGTTCTAAAACAAACAATCAAAATAAAATATGATTACTAATTGTAACAATTCAATATTTCTAACTGTATAATAATTATTCTATGACTATAATTTGATTTGTAGGCTTGGTTCCTCATGAAGATCTCCAGGCATCGTTAACTTTGGGGTGTACTTCTTGTGAATAGAATATATGATATGCATTATATGGTTTACATAGGTTCGATATAATATGTGTGCAATTATTTAGTTTGACAGTTATTTTGGTGTTAGTATGTAGTTTAATAATATTATCTGTGTTTTATTCCATGCAAATTTGTCTATGTAACTGGCACAACTAGTGTTTCTCAAATAAATCAGGCCACACCAGCCAGCCTATCATAATATATTGATTTTCAAACACTAGTGTTTAGAACAAAATTTATTCATTCTAAAAAGGAATCAGCTAGGGACCAGCACGGGAAGAATGACAGTCCAGAATATTAATAGTAATTAATGGTCTCGATTGATAAAACATTGATACTTTCGACGGAAGTTAAGATTCTGAAATGTACTTAGTGAGTTGCGACGTAACCGCGTTGGAAGAAGTATTATTTTGACAAAAATTATGAACCGCAAAGAAAGGCTGATCCGGTAGAGGAGGACTTCGGAGGACCGACTTCGAACCAGGGACAATGCGGCTTCCAGCACCTGGAGAGCCCTATCAGCAAGGAGAGGTCTACCAGCTTCGACTCCAGACAAGTTTTGGTCCCACGTCCACTTCAGGGGTTCCAGCCAGCAGAGAACGAGCTTCTGGAGGTCCAACCGTGGATGTGCTGCCAAGGAGGAGCGGGAGAACTGTTTCTGCATTCCACACCCGAGATGGATGGCTTCACGACTTCGGCGGATCTGCAGTGATTTACTGCTATCTACAGCTAAGTCACATCTTTGCCTATGCAATCAAAGTAATTTCTGACACCAGTCTTTATAGCATAAATTATTGGTAATCAAATAATATTCGATGCGCAGGCTGGTGTAGACCATGATCGAAAGTTAAATATTATAAAACTTTACTATTAACATTTGTTCAAACGTATAATATAATTTGAGTATTCACTCTCTTGAGATATTAATGTAAGTATGATTCATTTTAGATGCACTTAATTGCATAAAGTAAAAGTAATTTATGTGTTCCCCTTTTTGGCCTTCTATGTTTAAGAACTCTCTAGTTCTCATCTGAATAAGTTGTCCTTTTGTTAAAGTAAGCATATTAACTTCAGAGTTAATAAAAGCATAGAAACGTGTAGTGATCTCGTGGCAGCAATTTTTCCACAAAGTTAGCCGAGGCATATCTTTAACTTATCACACACAAGGTTCTTCATATATAACTATTTTTTTATTTCTAGTCTACATAAAAATATATATTTATATGTCTGAACGTTCCATGCAACATAATGCAGTATACATCTTAAAATTAATAATATGATTTGATAACGATTATTTTGAACAGACATTGTGAAACATGGTTTAAATTAATATAGCAATAATTTATAACTTACTGGCAGGAAAATCGTAAATAAATAAAATAAACGTAAAAACTGGAATTCTCTCCCATTCTCTTTAACCGCGCAAATTACAGTCACTTAATTTCCACACTTATATATGCTAAATTTTCGAGGAAGTATGCTATTTTTGTGAGGGTACTAACTTAAAAAGCAAAGTAAAATATTTAAAATGTGTGAGTTTGAACATCTGTTCCTTTCTTATGGCCACCGTGCACTTTATAAGGGCACTGTGTACTTTAAAGGGGCACTCTGTACCTTATATAGGCACTCAACATGCCCATAATGAGGCCTTTCACACCGATATCAATACTTGCGAACCAAAACTTAACAAAGGCAGCTACATAAATAACACACATTATATGTTTAAAACCACTAAATTCGACTACTTTTAAACATTTACACATAACTTAAATGCTTACAATGTAATTACCTTACAATAATTACCGCGGCACAAAAATTAGAAGTGATACGTCTTTCATTGCACCTCAATGCAATGGCGTCTTTCTCTACGTGCTCAGCGCTTCCTATCGGGCACTATTGGTACTAACCAGCACCACTTACAGTCTATCACTGCTTTGTGCTGCAATCTAGCAGTCATTGTGCCATTTATGAGGGATTCCATGCAATGCCCATTATTGGGCCAGTCCCAATATTTGGTCGGCCTACCTTACATAAGTTTAGTTAGGAGCATTTTGAGGAATTGAATCTTAATTTTTTAATATGGTATGGTGCATTTTATCCCACCTGTAAACAATAAGTATGCGAATGAAAATATTAATGGTGCAATATTTCAAATGCCACTTGGTTGGCTGTTTTGTAGGTGCAGATGCTTGCATGATATTATATGTGATACGAATTCTTACACAGTTACATTTTTTTCCCCTGTTAGCTACATACATGTTTTGTGTACATCTTATTGTTTGCCTGTCGCGTCTGCGAACCCTTATAGTTGCGTAATCGCTGGATGTTAACTATATTGAGCCAGCATTCATCGTGCAGTCGAGGGGATTCAGTGTGACGGTTTTCGCATTCCAAGAAACATAAGTGACACGTGCTTAATAAGATTTTCTCTTATAATTAGGGATTGACAATCTCGTGAATGCCGAATCGCTTCCCAATCGTTTCTGATTTCGTGCACTCACGCCAAGGTGCCACAAAATGCTTTTCGGAACAGATTAATAAATAATATATAATAGGAAAATGAAATTAAATAATATACATTATGTCCGGAACCTGAGCAGGCATATTCAGGGGAAACCTATGGGGCAGTTTGTCCTTTTTTTAAAATTTGTTTGCATGAGTCCCAGAACAAGACTCATTTCTATTAAGGCCCTCGACATCTTTGTAATTTGTTACACAATAATTCCTGTTTAAGCGGATACCTACGGTAACAGGAGAAAAAAGTCAGTGATATATCACCTTTCCTTGTTTTGGTGATGGAAAGGCTCTCAAATATTGAAATTCAGGGATTTTTCGAGACAATGCCAATTACAGGAGGCCTCTGTACGTGGGCTCATACTATTTGCACCATAATGGAGACAATTACTTGATTCTATACATTAGTTTTTTTTTCCAGTTTTCTTGCTATTATTTTCTTCTCAGCACTAGTGATTGCTGCTCTGATGCATAGCGAAACATTGGTACATTCTATAACTTTCCATGTACTCTTTCTGGAAAGCCAAGCCAACCTCCTTGACAATGTCAATCACACTAAAACGTTTGCCTAAATAATCGGGAATAAAACATACCAGACTTTATAATTAAAATTAATAATTTATAAACACAAAGATTGTTAGACTATTTAAAATATTGCGACTGTTTAGTTTTTGTAGTTATTATTGAGTACACACTCTATATGACTATTAAAAATCAATATAAAATTCATTTCGCAATAGAAAGGAAAAGAAAATTTTGAAATAAAACACAGCAAAATTTTACGTCATGTTAGATTCTCGAGTTCAGCAAACGCGCAGCTGCTACTTATTACTGTAATTATGCTAGAAACTATACTTTCAAAATATATTATTTACATCATTGTCTAGGATTGCTAATTTTCTTAATTAAAGCAGGGATAATAATCTAGATTGTAATTTAAAACTACAGCAAGAAAATTTAACACAAAATATTTTATATAACTTTTGTAAACTAAAAATGTCCATGTTTCATATAAAGCCATATGGATTTTTAAGTATAGGTCATAATTGTTTTATACAAAACAAGAAGTAAAACTTCCGAGAGACATTTCAATTTAAGACAATTTATTCCTGTTTTAAGCTGCTGCAAGCGTGACACTGATTAATCATTTCCAATTTCTCCTGGCCATTCTTCCAATTGTATATTGTTACCTCCCATAGCTTACCCGAGCAGTGGGGTTACGAGAGTTACACTCTAATGGAATGCTTTAGTGACTGGGACGTATACTCAGAGATAGACTACCCGCACAATACCAAAGGCACTTTAATAACCGTCACTTCGTAATAAATGTTACCATATCTTTACATTCAATGCTATAAGTGATGTTATAAGCAATGCAAGTTGAATAGTTACAATGCAATGCCACTAAACATTTATAGCAGCTTTAGTAACTTTAATATTGATTCTTATACTGACTATTATATTCACCGTGGTCTCTATGTCAATAAGCCCCTTCTCACATTCAATTAGGCGTTTCACTCACCACTGATACTTCTCCAATGCAGCACGATGGATGCACGAGGGCTCCGCCATGGCCTCGCTTACAGACACGCAGATCGCTGGCTCCGACGACCTGGATACGTATTGTTTGGGGGGCGGGGGAGGGGCGATCTTGTGGTCCTCTGGCTTATATACTCTCCTGCTGGCCTAGATTGCCTCGTGATGGCTCTGCTGTTTATTTAGCGTCTCCCAAACAATGGAACCTGGGTGCTTGCCTGTGGTCTATGCAGCGTCTCGGTACAGTATCACCCTCGTCGAAGAAGCAGCTGTCGTCAGCCGTTGTGGAAAGGGTTGAACAGTTTGGGAGGGGGCACGAGTATTTTAGAGCTGTCATCCTTAAAGTATGAGTGGCCATCATGGCGTGGTAGTGGTCCATCCACAGTGGAGTAGCCCACAAATCCCATACTTCACGTCCACGGTTGTCGCGTGAATATGGTGCAGTGGCAGTCAAGTATCTTTTATAGTGACCTTGTGCACTTTTCCACTTTAGTGCCTTATGAATGTGAAACGAGGCTGTTTTAATATACCTTGTTTTGAGGCCAGTTAAGAGATTTTACTCTAACCGTTAGATTATGTGTACTATTTTATCTGCTTTTTTTGCAACTTAATAAGCTATACTTTCAAATTTATATTATGTACTCCTTACTTTAACAAATTTAAATACAATTTATGTTCATTTTTAATACACAATATTTTTGTACATACTACCCTTACTAAATTATTTCAATTAAAAATATGTATTTCTTACTCGTTTTCTTTTCCCTATATTTCGAACCTTTTTTGATATCTTGATATGACCTTGTACACTGTACTTTCACAGTTATTTACCTTCTGTTCCGATTGTTATAGTACTACATTTATACAAAATTACATTTACTACTTTATAAATTAAAATTTGAAGTAATATTTTGGTACACTGTTTCATAAAATATTGATGAAACTTCAAAATATCTAATTTTTATAGTGAAAACCTAATTAATGAATTATTGTGTATTACCTTTTGCTTTGTTAGTTTGCCATTTAGCATATTTGACCGTATTTACTCGCTTTGGTACAATATATACAATATTTCTACCTATGTTTTTTTTTTCATTTTCATTTTTGGAACACTAATTTTATAAGTATTATTATTACTATGTTAATTGTCGTCGTAACTTTGATTGAGGAGTGTGATTGGTGCTAATTTTCCGCCAAAACAACTTTATAGATGCCGATCTCGGAGATTATGGCTTTGGTAGGTTTTCCCCCTTGCAAGGGTTTGCGTTAAAACATTCCGCAATGTTATTTTATTGCTGGTGTTACAACACTATTTTTGTTTTTCTCTATCATTGTAGTTTTCAACAAGTAATATTAGATTACTAAACAATAGAATAATACATTTATTAAAAATTACATTAACTGAATACTTGATAAATTATTTACATTATTATGTCTCTCTTAATATTTTGTACTATTATTGTTGAAGCTATTGTAATTACCCCACCATTTTTTACTATTTTGAAACTTTTTGAAGCTTCATAATTTACTGGTAGATGGTGCTCTCTTGTGGCGACTCTTTGAATGAGAGCCCGTTCTAAAAAATAAGTATGTTTCACATTTGTCGCGCTGCCGTGAAATGTATTTTGTGCACCTACAGTCTTGTACTTGCGTGCCGCATCACGTAATTTAAGATGCTTTGGCATCAGTTTTAGCTTCCGTCGTTACCGCCTTACTTTATACTTTGCATGCTGTTTGCATGTTGTTTATATTACAGTTTCGAACCACATGTACGCTGTTGTGATTTATTGCGGTCCTTTTGTCGGTCAGCATGGAAATCTACTTATCTTTAATAGAGTGATTATAATTCTTAGTGATTAACATAATTAAGTGTGATTCATCTACAGTTTAGAAGCTATCGAAAGTAATTATTCAATCTCTATGTGGTGTTACATGTGCTGTAGAATATAGTATTAATTATGTGTGGTTAAGTGCATGTGATGTCACGCAAAATGAGGTGTCAGTTGTGTGGTGAGTAACATGCTGTTTATTAATTTTTTCACAGCTGCTACTTGCTGCGCTGCCATTTGATGCTTGGCTTATTTTGAACAGATACTTACTGGGGAAAAGTAGGACTTTATTTTCGTTAACACTTGATTACTATCGTTTATAATAAAAAAATATATTTGAATTCATTTAATATGTAAAACCATTATTACCAATATCATTAATATAATTATTACTTATTGGTTTCAATTGATTATCACATTTATCAATTTAAAAACACTTACTGCTTTTTAGCCCCTTATTCTCGCTACTATAACTTGGACGAGTTCAATGAATTTATCTTACCATCATGCATTATGTACTTCCTTTGCGAACAGACGATCTTATCTCTGTGATCCTAAAACATCTGTTTTCCATTCTGAAATAAAAATCATAGTTAATATCTTGAATTATCTGACATACACAATCTTTGTGTTGGGTAAATTTAATTAATAATTTCTTACTTCTTTTTCTGCAAAGCATGAAAGCTATTTAGTTTTTTATGTATGAGATTTTTATATTTAATTGTTTTTATTCTATCATGATTAAAATTTACTGTTTTACCTATTATTATGTATACCATCACTGGGCACATGACATTTGTGGCCAGGTATGGCCCTTTGTACTAAATGTTAGAGCCTTGTATCTCGATTTATTATGCACCCAATTCCAGTCTCTTACCCTGATTGCATTTGGTCTGTGTGATTTGTCGAAATGTAATTTTTGTTGGTTTTGTTTGTGCATTAAGATTAGTTTGGCTTGCTCTCTATTTTTACTAGCTTATGACATCAGTCCTGTCCCCTTTGGAAGTATTTATTTTCTAACAAGTGTGATGGCTGTGTGGTTTCTACACCATGTAATAAGTAGAACAGTGTAAATGTTGTGCTTGTGTTTATAGTTGTATTATAAATAAATACAATAAAGTCTAGGTATTCATCCCAACTTGCGGGATCTTCATGTGCGCATGCCATAAGCTGTGCCTTAGAACTTCATTGCCTCCACAAATCCGTTACATGCTTGATTATAGCCCATGATTTGAAGTCCTTATTTGCAATTTCTCAAATAACGAGGTTATGAGCTCATTGTTGAATGATGTCCCTCTGTCTGTTAAACTCTGTTTTGGGCATTAGTACTGTAATATAACATCTTCAATTAAATTTGCACGTGTCTCCAAATCAATTTCTTTTACCATCTGAGCTACAACAAATCTGCTAAAAAACTCTAACATTACTCATATATAACGGTTTACCTTTTCTTGACATTTGTAGCAGTCCTTTGTCATCTAATGTCCATGACTTCAGTAAGGGTGGTTGTTCAGTAGATTGTAACTGCCCCATGGGTTTCTGATTTCTTGGTTTAATTGTCTGGCAAACAAGACAATTCTTTATGTAATGATTACATATTTGTTCATTGTATCACAGTACCATAAATTTTAGATTTTATGAAGTGTTTCGAATGCCCGAAAGTGACTTTCTGCCAGTAAGGAGTCATGGTGGGCTGCCATAATTTTGTTTACACAGTACTTTGGTACTGATGTGAGTTTCTTTTCGCCTACAGGTGTGTGAATTTTTAAATATATTTCCCTGTTGGCCACTGTAGCATAGCATCTGGCTTACTTTATATTTTGGCTTTGCTTTACTGGTTTCTGTTTAGGCGATTTTTGGTTTTTATATGTGTGTGTCCTGCTCGCATTCTCCTGAAAATGGTGAGTTTTGTGTGTTGTTTTGGATTTGGACACATAAGCAATTCTTGGTAATTTTCAATTTCAATATATTCTTGTTCATGTTTGTGCAATGGCAAATAATGTGTTTCAACTTTTAACATTATTATTAAAATTTCACATTTTAACACACTTCTACACTACTGAATTAAATTTTTTTCTGATTGTTTTCTTCTATGATTTCTATTATCATTTGTAAAATTAGGGCGATAATTTTTGGAATTACTTAAAAGGGTAATTATCTCTGAATTTACTTACTTTTTACTGATTTTTTATTTATCGGACTGTGCTCTCTGTTCTCAGCAAATTCTTTTTATATCTTGCAGGTATTCGTTATGTATTTATCAATAATGTGTTTTATTTCTGTTTCTTTCTATTGATTTTGATACAAGCTTTCTGCTAGTGCTCTGTATATACTATTACATTTGCTCATTTCTCTTTTAGTTCTGTAATTCATAATGTTAAACTAAATGCTATTTAACTGCGTCAGTTGGTTTTCTGCTCATCACATATGCTAGTGTGTTCAGATTTACTCTTTTACTATTTTTCTTGAAAATTGTACTCGACTAATGCAATTGCTTTTTTTTATTCTGGTGTAGTTGGTTTTGCCATATTTTTCAATCAGCTAAGTCTTGCATGACCTATCTCTATAGTAAATGAACTTCTGTACAAATACTGTCTAAAATAGTTACAAAAGTATTTAATGATGCCTATCTCTCTTTCCATATTTAACCATTTTGTTTCATTTATTCACAACTTTTTTGACTCAAAAGATATGTTTCTCTCCATACTATTGTCCTGTTGTTGCATCAGTACTTCTGCTATTGCTGTTTGCGATGTATCACATGCAAGATTGTGGTTTTGTTTTCATCAAAATGTTGTATTATAGGTGCCTTTTGTATAGCATTCTTTAATTCTAGATAAGTTTTGTGTTCTGTTTATCCCTACCTATATCGTGTACTATTTTTCATAGGCTCTACAAGTGGTCCTGCTTTTGTGACATAATTAGGTAGGTATCGCCACAAGTAGGATGTCAGACCTAGAAAGGTCCTTAGTTCATTTATTTCCTGGTGGTGCCATTTGTTGTATAATTGTAATTTTCTCCAGGTCAGTGACCATTCCTGCAGGTGTTATATAGTGACCTAATAATTGTACTTCTTGTTACACAAGCGAACATTATTTTGCATTAATTTTGACATTACAGTTGTGTAATCACTTTAGTTCTTTGAGTATATTACCGATATGTTTTCTAAAAGTGTTGCCTAATATAAATGTAGCATCTATATATACTATTGCAGTGTTACACCACAGTGGTCCTAGCAAAATGTCAATGAATTTTGGAAATATTGGGGTGACGTACTTAAACCCATTGGCATAATTTTTAGTCTAATGATAGAGCCCTACTCAATTTATCATAAACGTCAGTATGTGTATGACTAGTTTTCTAACTGGGATAGCAAATAATCCTGAAAATAAGTCTTACAAGGTAATGCATGTTGTGTTTCGTAACATGCTTTGAATGTCCTCTATTCTGGGGAGTGGATATTGTACCCTTTTTAAATACTGGTTTAGTTGATGAAAGTCCATTGGGAATCTGATTCCACCCCCAATTTTCTAATTACCAAACTCAGTGCAGCATAGAGTGAATACCATTGTTCTACAATCCCTACAGCTTCCCCATTGTTAATTTGTTTTCATGACTCATTCCATATTTTTGGGCTAATTCTATTGTCTTGTAGGTACCGGTTTTCTGCTATCATATCTAATTAAATTTTACTGTTTTGACCTCTGTTATTTCTAATGTGCTTTATAGGCTGTTCACAGTAAAATGAGCACTTTTGAAAGCCCTGCTTAAGATATACTTTTATGTACATTGTGTATTTTTCCACCATATGTATAATTAACATTGCCATGGGCCTCATCACATTTTTCATGCATTGGTCAAGTGACAGAGTAGAATTATTAGAAAAGTAAACATTTTATAAATCTGCTAATTTTTGCACACTGGTGTATTAAAAACAGAAAGTTAAATAAACCATTTAAGTTATCACAGATGGTTACTTAACAGTTGTATTCGACATTAAGACATGGAACTACTTTCCAACCTTTGTTACTAATTTTACTGAGCACATGTCACTCAGTGTGCACATTAAAATATATGAAGTTAGGAGCAGTGACTTTTTTCTAAGGTTAATTTCAAAAGTGCTCACTTTATCATGAACAGCTTTTAGCAAATCTATCATGGAATTCATTGATAACTTTTACACGTTTACCTTTCTGGTATAAATCTAAATTTTTATTTATTTAAACTATGACATTATGTTCTATATTTCCTTATATTGTGTCAATTCGATCTATGCAATACTGTATAGTGTCAGTTTGTTCATTTTCTGCTACTGATGTGTATAGTGGTATTTGTTATACTTTATGTCTACTATTACTATTATGTATATCATAGCATGTTTTAGAACTGGTATCACATTGTATGCTTTGATAAAGTCCACTCATAATATAAAATCCATTTTTAAATGATCAATTACTATAAAGTCTTGAGTAAAGGTATTTCTGCTATGCTCAATTTTATATTTGTTTTAAACTTTGGTGGTTCTATTTATTATGTTGCCTCTACTAAAGAAATTTGCTTTGCTACAGGCATAGGTCGTTGATTTATTATTATTGTGCTAGCTATGCATCTGCGGCAACAACCTGTGTCCAAAACCACGTAGTGATGTTTCTTTTCAATTTTCAGTAACACATGGGGTGTTGTTGTTTTCACATGTACCTGTTTGTATTTGATATCTCCTGATTTGAAGTTTGGAATTTTCGTTGGATCAGCAGGCATGGTTGTGGACTTGTATCATCATTACCATGTAGTTCCATGGGTTTGTTTTTGTTATCCCTATAAGAATGGTAGTTGACTTCCATGTTTATACACAGTTTTACTGGCTGCATTACGAATCTGTTTTTAAAATGCCTGAATTTCGTCGCAATTTTTGTTTGAAATTCTAACTCTTGGTTCGGGAATAGGTCACAATATTTTGAATGGTGCCCTGAGCAAACACAGAATGTGCAAGTTTGCTGCACTTTGCTTCACAGCCCAATAAACTTCGTGGCGATGCCTCTCATAGAATTTTGCTACCTTGCATTTTGCAAATGCAGTGCTCATGTTTGCCGAGGTCTTTTGCGGGTGTCTGCTTAGTATCCTGTTTAGTATTCTGGCTTACTATTCTTACACTACTTTTAAAATACATCTGTTCTTGTGTTTTTAATTTTTCCTGCATCCTGACGCTCACATTATTTCTTGGATTTGCTTTGCTAAAATGTATTTGTGATTTTGCCTCACTTTCATTTTCCAACCTTTTATTTTCCTATCTTTCTGTGTTGTTCATTTTACAGACATACATTTGTCATCAGGTAGTGAGTTTTACAATGCAATATCCATGTATGTTCTGCCTGCTATTCTTTTGCCTGTTGTGGTTTTGTGCAGTCTTGTCCCTTTTCCTATAATTAACATGATTTTCATTATTTCCCCTGTCTACTGCCAAATTGTGGTGCAATACTATTTGAATTGGTATGATTCAGTAAAGGCTCTGATTTCTATTTGAACCGTTTCCCTTACGGTACCGGTTGTAGCCTGACCTATTCTGTCACATATTTCTAGAGTTTCTCACCTGTTCATTGGCAAGATTTTGAAACTGCATTTTATAATGAAAATTTACTACATGCTCCGTGTTTTGTTTATTTTAAACTTCTGGCGTTGCTTTGTAATTTCCTCTTCTAATTGCAATATCTCTTCATGGAGTTTATCTTTTTCCAAGCTGTTTGAATCCCTACTGATAGCCTCATTATATAGCTTTAAAACTAGCTCAACTATTTTAAAGTTATTTAGTAACTGTTCCAGTGTGTCATTATCTAATCCTATAATCTTATCAGTTATCGTTGACAACAGCAATTTCCAAATTTTGTCCACTAGTCCTGATTCTGGGAAGTGGGGATTGTATTTATATCTATAGAAACACTAATCCTCTATATGTGTCTGACAACGCTCTCCTAATTTATGTTTCCTTGAATAGAGCAATCCTCTGAACTCCCCTGTCATATGTATAGGTATAAATGCTTTATGCGACCTACTTGAAATGTCTTGCCACATAATTTGACGGGTAATGCTCCTGTAACACATTCTTATATGTATTTTTTGCCTTTACTGCCATATAGAATTTCAATCTGCTACATTTTTGTACCTCATTCCAGCCATTTATGTCGCTCACTGCGACATAGTGTTTAACAATTCCTCTATGTCTTCAACTATCTCTCCCACAAAGGTAGGAATTTTCTCAGATTGCCGCACAAGTATTTATACGGGCTGTGCATTAGGTACTAAGTCAGTTGCTGTGTGTTTGTTCTGTACCATAATATTTTGGAAGTTATGCACAGCTAGTTGTTCGTTTTCGTATGTGGAGGGTATGTAAGCCAAAACTTCAGTTTGTTGAATGACAAAACTTCTTGTGTCTTCTGCTGATATACTTGCAGCATCATTTTGTGTCATTTCAACTGCTTTCGACTGTGCTTCTTTTTTCTTTTTTGCATTAATGCACACCTAACATCTCATTTAACTATAATTGGAGTTTTGAACAACTTTTTCGCTTATCTCAGAAACAGTTTGATTTTTTCGGTACTCAAAAAACTTCTATATCTCTACTCTACTGTAGTGTGACGTGCGTTTTACTTAATGTTTACTGTTCGGCAGTTATTCCTACCTCACTTATTCTGTTGTGGAGATATAAATTTGTACAATGTAGGTACGTCTACTTGCCTTGTGAGAAACGTGTCTTGTAATTTACTGTGCACTGTGTTTGGTGACACTTCCTTACTTATTTATTACACTACTCACTATTAAAGCTAATGTCTCCACTTTATATGAATTATCATACACACATAAACTTACTATGAGCGAGTGGTAGACACATTTGCTGCTAAAAATGGAAACGAAAACCACTTACAGTATTATAGCATGCACTACTATACCACAAGCAGAAATCACTCTAGTAAGCAAAATGTATTCTTTCTTGAATCGCGAGAGGCCACGTGCAAAATGCACTACTATAAAATCGCAATGCTGTTGGGTAAAAAACGTTCGCTTTTAACACGATGACACCATATCGTCCTTTTAACGCAGTTTTGTATCACATATGCATACTATATTAAGCTAAAAGAGCTTTTTGTTATAATGAATGCTTCCTATGGCTATTCTAGAAATTTTAAAAAGGGTTTTTTTTTTTCATTTGCTTACACGAGTTTGAATCAAACGGGTGCTTTAAAGGATGCCAATGTTAAAGCGGAGTTTAGAAGCTTGGCTACAGAATGTTTGGAAAGACCATAGCTTTAATTTCACTTTTCTCAACTGTTTTGACACAAAAGGATTAAGTTCGAACCAGGGCCATCGCCAATGTTACCCTTTATATTATCGCTTAGCAATCACGAAAAAGGTGGAAATGTATGGCGCCTCCAATAATGTTACCTCCCTTTGGTTACCCAACCAGAGGGGGGACAAAAAGCACCCCAACGGATTACTTTAGTGACTGGCACGTATACTCAGAGATAGATTAGCCGTGAAATATCAAAGGCACTTTAACTATTGTAACTTTGTAAACATACAAGTAACGTTATCTTTACATTCAATGCTATACGTTATTTTGTAAGCAATGCAAGTTAAATAGTTACAATGCAATGACACTACAACACTAAAAGCAACTTTAGTATCTCAACTACTGACTCTAATAATGGCGGTAATATTGACCCTATTATTGACAGCGACCTCTATGTCAGTAAGCCCCCTTATTAAATTTTATTATGCGTTTCATTTACCACTGATACTTCTATGATGCAGCACGATGGATGCACGAGGGCTCCACTACGGCCTTGCTTGCAGACATACATATCACTGGCTCCGGCGACCTGGTGAAGTATTGGGAGGCTGACCTTCTGGTCCCCTCGCTTATATACGCTCCTTCTGGCCTAGAGTACCTCATGATGGCTCTGCTGTTTATTTCTTGTCTCCCAAACACTGCACCACGGCTGTTTCCTTGTGGTCTTTGCCACGCCTCGTTACAACAAGCAGTAAATCATTTTTATTAAGCATTATTAAAGATATATTAAAATGTAAGACAATCTAACGAAAATAAGTATCACCACAACCATTGCTCCTACAAGCGTAAATAAAAGTTATTCTATTAACAGCCTCAGAAAGTGTATATCATGAAGAGAATTTTACTATCGAAAATCTAAACACCAATAAATAAATAAATAATATAAACTATGCTTAGATTATTATAATTACTGTGTCTAAACATATTGTAATTGCAGATATTTCAATTACATATATTATCGTTTGACACATTAACGATTTGGGTGTTACTTCATTATGATTAATACTCAAAAAATACACGAGTTCTCGAAACATGTTAACGGTATTGAAAAAAATTAACAAATTTGATGTGTGTGTGTGTGTGTGTGTATATATATATGGTTTTGTCAATATAGCAGCAGCAAATTTTGTTTTTTATTGAGTAATGATTTATTTGCTTCGTAAGGGTCTGTTGTTGGCCAGAAAATAAGTATACTTTCTCAAGAAAAAAACAATAATTCTTTACTTTCACAAATATTTAATTTTTATAACAACAAATATATGATGGGTTATATATTGGTGAGTTGTTTACGAATGAAAAAATATTTATTTATTATTTCGAGGTATATCACTATAGTAAGGAGCGATTTCTGAAACTGCATTTTAATTTTTTTTAAATAATTTCGTTCATTTTAGCCCATCTGTAAACATTAACATTGGGCGTGAAAATTATCCAATATTTTAAGCTGCCCGGGGTTGGCTGTTCTCTCAGTGCAGGAGCTTATATTACATCATATCTGATACTAATTGTTACACAGCATAGTTTTGTTTATTTTACGTTATCTCCAGACAGGTCTTGTCTGCATCTTATTGCTAGACTGTCACGTCTGCGAATCACATTGTAGTTGCGTGCTCGCAAGATGTAAATTATATTGAGACAGCATCAATCGTGAAGTCCAGAGGAATCAGGAATAGAAAATCTCATAAATGTCGAATCGCTTCTCAATTGTTTCTAGTTTCGCAAACTCACGCTGAGGTCCCATTAAACGCTCCCTTCTACTGGTAAATAAAATTTTAACTTGTATAAACCTCGCATTCTACAGAGTTCACAAAGTCTGGTGATATCTCATATTCAGTCCATCAGTATGTCTGGAAATCTTATTTTTTGTGTATTTCAAACTACGAAGTATCAATGCATTATAATTATGAGATAAATTGATAAAAATATATTTCACTTATTTCACTCTCCATTGTATACGAAGAGTCAAAATAGTACTGGACTTTTTCTTTACAGCTCAAGTAGTTAAGTAAATGAGGATACTAAGGCATATAATTGGATATCTGGAGGCAATTGATTGATTTTCAAAACTTCTCCTTGGTACTCTTTTTCTTCCAAAATAAATTTTTCAGTTCCGTGACAAACTTAGAGATTTTCATTTGTTGTTATCGTAGTTAGAGCCCCTGTGTTGGCTCTGTGTATGGCAAGGCATATTATTTCTCCACGAGAAATGTTTTTATTTTTTCGTTGTTTCTTTTCAAAACAAACTGTTTAAGGCAAAAGGTTTATCGTTTGATGCCTGACGAACTTAACTATTCCAAAATTGCATTCGAAATCAATAAACGTCAGAATTGTGCACAGGGTATGATCTCAGAGCCATTTGGTTCGAAAGTACGCCTTACCGACCTCGACAATGGGACTCAACTTTAACCCAGTCCGACCCAATGTATAAAACTCTGTTCACAACGCACAAGAATATTTTTTTTGGCAAGTACTGTATATTGAAAGACTCATTCTCAAATTATAGGCTGTTCACAGAAAATGGAGCACTTTTTAAAGCCCACCTTATGATCTAATTATATGTATACTGTATATTCTTCCGCTTAATGTAAAATTGATATTTCCATGGGTCTCATCACTTTATTCATGCATTGGTCTAGTGAAACGGTGAAATTATCATAAAATCAAATATTTTGCAAAAATTTGCTCATTTTAACGCTTCGATTAGTTAAAAAAAAAAACGAAAGAAATAATTTAAGTTATTACAAATGGTCATCTAACACTTTTCTTTTGACGTTAAGATATGGAAATGCTTTTCAGCAATCGTTACCAAATTTACTAGGCGAATATCACTCAGTGCGCCCGTTATAATACATGCAGGTAGGGAGAGTGACTTTTTTTTAAGGTTGATTTCAAAAGTTCTCACTTTAGCGTGAACATCCTATACCTATCTCCCCCTTTCGGTGATCGATTCGTTAACCGTGCTATTGTCGTAGGTTATGAGCGGTTTATATTACTGCTGTCGAACACAAACCCTACAGCTCATTGGCTATGATAGCGAAACGAATTCTCAGTCGGCTTGAGTACAACGTTCATCAAAATGATTTGTTATTTATAACACATGAAACCATACGTTTAATTGGGTATTTAAGAGTTACGTAATGCACGGGCCATGCAAACATGATATGATGATTTTCCTAACACGATAGTTTGGACATAATATAATTTAGTCGGGTAGTTGGCATACTGCGCACTTGTTAAACAAACAGTTTGTTTACAATGAAGTAATGGATTTAGGAACATTGCGCGTTCATAGTGCCAATGTTTCTCAAATATTGTGACTCAGTTGGGATAATTCAGCTTTTATTCCAATTCCTTTCGACATTCCGCGTGAGTGTATAATGCCTAGCCGGAATACAATAAATTCATGGGTACAGAACAATTCGTCCACATTTAGAGTGAAGAGGACGTCACGACTGTTTTTTTTTTTTTACTGCGAGAACCCTATCGAACATTGAGCAAGTGTAGTAGGCTGTAATAATTAATCTCGAGGACTCAAACAGGAAATAGCCCGTAGCAGCTTAACATGAATTCCCCATGAAAGAGTTTTGGTGTACGAACAATGAGTATTAAAAAACTGCATTTAACCCTCTGAAAATATGAACTGATTAAACAATGAAATGGTCCTGCTCGTTAGTGAGGAAGATAATTATTTATTTATGTGTGGTTCAGTGAAAAACAAAATTTCCGTTGCTGGTCTGATACAATTTCCCAACTGTTTCGTATGCGTCGTATCCGTAGTCCATTTGTGTCTGGTTTGTTGTAGAAAGTTTTGGAAACGTTGAAAAAATTCCTTGCAGCGGTACTGTGCTATTGTGTAAGAGTTCTCACAAGACTGTACATATGTCTGCAGCAAGATGGGGCAACTGCAGACTTTGGCAGAGCTTCGATGAAGGACCCGTGGTCCTTTGGAAGTCACGTGACCATCAGAGGAGGAAATGTTCCAATATCTGTAAGTTACCAATACCTTTAAAAATGCGACTACTTTTTCTTGTGTTAAGTTAAGTCTGAAATATTTAAAATTATATCGAGAACATTGACGAACTCAAGTCACTCTAAGGAAACATTTGCAGCCTTACAAAACAACCTACTGCAATCAGCTTGCGAAACCTGCGTGACCAACTGAAGTAGTGATGGTCAGATGGTGTGTAATGTTAAATTACGTCTTCTTTAAACAGTAAGCAGATATTTCCATAGTAAAACTATATTTCTTAAATAAATAAAATTCAGTGTTTCCATTGCGTAGCGAAAATCGCTTGAGGCCGTTCTTGCAGGACGTTTTGAGATATTAATTTTTTATGTGTACTAAAATCTTTACTTTCTGTGTTACTGCAGTCTTCAAAAGTGAACGAAAAAAGCGCTTCGTTTACAGATTTTCCTCTAAATTACCTAAACTTTCAGTTCTTATCAATTTTCGACCATACCCTAGCAGTTACATTTAGGAGCTGATGATTTTTACGAAGTACAATGAAACATATCTCGTAATGTGTACTTTGTATACATTCCGCTTGTTCTTCGTTGCACCAGTTTCCCATGATCTGCCTTCTTCGAATTCTTTTCATCTGGTTGCAGGTACGGCATCCCGGTTCTCCCGCAATACTGTCGATATTTTCCTTCCGTCGAAAAGGCCGCGGAGGTGCAACAGCCAAACTACTCGCATTCCACTAAGATGAACCGGGTTCGATTCCCGGAGGGGCCTACGGGTTTACGTATTTTGAAACGTGGCGGACGTTTTTGTTGACCGGTGGGTTTTCTCGAGGCTCTTCCTTCCACACCATTCTTGCTTTCCGCCGCTACTTGATATTCACCTTGTTTCACCCTAACCGGCTTTCTAGACCTCGTTATGAAGTGCAGCCTAAAACCGCTCAACTCACCCCTTTTTGGTCTGCTTCTATCATTGTTCCTTCCCCATATCCTGCAAGTATTCTATGTAAAGACACCCCGAGTAGCAAGAAAATATGCCTAATTTAGGAATATCTTATATTCGTCATTGTTTTCCACATGCCCGGCACCTCATTTATTATCTGCCGTACAATTACATATCTATAACAATGATGCTTTCCTCTATTAAGATGAAAAATATGGTATTCTGATCTGTAACATATACCTAAAAACCAGCTAAACTGTAAGTTAACTAACAATAAGAAATTTATAGCAAGTAAAACGACAAAATTTTTTTAATACATACCAATATTTCAGAGAAATCGTATATTTTATCAGGTTTCAATCATTATGAAATTATACTCAAATCATTGCTATATCGAACTATATTCTACATCATGACACATCTGTAATTATCAATCTGTTTCGAAACAGCATTTATAATTAATTAAATAATTTAATAATTAATTCCCGTAGAATATTTTTATAATTTCTTAATTCACCAAAGAATTTTACTACGGTTTGCTGTCGAACCAATATACGTATTTATTGTGATGAATCACGATAAGCGGCATGTGTAGGTGAAATGACGTATTACACTCCAGACGAATGATTTCAATGTTGCCCCCTTAGTGTAGAATTAGCATACTACTGACTTTACGAGTACTTTATTTTTAAGCTCTATCCCAATTTTCCATATTGAACACTATGAGTTCTTGCTGATGTAAAATTTGTAGAAGAAACATTTCTTGAACGTCAATCCAGTCGTATAACTATGTACCCCCCGCTGCAATACTGACATAAAAGTTGACTCGGTTGGTTTTACCCTGTTTTACACTTCTGCTTATCTCCGCCTGTCACATGTCTCTCGGCTGCCGAGTGAGGTGAATTCCTCTGCATTATACAGATGATGTACTCTCAAACTTCAAATAACCTATAAGCTGAGCTTGTGTTCAAAACTACCGTAATCTTTGACATGTACTTGCTTGCAACAAATTTCTTGATTTTCACTTTGTTTATTTTCATGGCATATCCTGGCACAAAATTGTAAATTTTTTCGTCCATTTTACATATTTATATTTATTTGGTTTTATTTAGGCAATATGTTAACAAACAGAGAAATTAAACATGAAATATTGACCATTATTGCGTGATTTATTACAATTACACTTAACAGACAAATTTGAAATTTAAATTCCAATAATTCCTTTTAATAACAGTGTCAAATATAGTTGTTATAATTTACCATATGAACTTTCTTTTATAAATATGTAGTATATAAAACATGGCAACGTACTTACTAGAGAACACAATGCCAATTTTATTAGTGATCTTTAGTCTTTATTGGCATAGCTCATAAGATTTAACAAGAATCATATGCAAAATATTCTGCATAATACTTCAGGTCAGAAATGACGTACTGTGGCATTTAGTGAAATCAATGCTGAATGCGGTAGTAGATTAGTAGACAATTTGCGACCTAATAAAAACGCTAGAGGAACGTGTTAAGATTTAGTGGTCACATTAAACAGGTCGTCCTGTAAAAAATATTTCTTGACGTTTGTAAATTTCCCTTTCCTTTATATTAACAATAGGTAAACTATTTAAGCACCTCTTATGTGTACCATTTACGTAGATCCCGTTTAATTTACTTGATTTGAATCTCATAGTTTATGAAACGTAGGCTTCTGCCTTAATAAAATCCAGTTATTGAGATAGGCTAAAAATTAACCGTTTTAAATTGACATAAAATTTTATAAAACTCGCTTTTAGTGGAATTGAGTAAATGAATTATAAAGTTATAAAAATCTTGTCGGTCAAAATCATAAGAATTATAGCAAACATATAAAATAGTTTCGAGTGCATGAACTTTTAATTGCATCTGAATACTCGAGTAACTTAAGATTTTGTTAGAACCAATAAAGTTTAGTAATCATTATAAACCTATACAATATGTACACACAAAAATCCAAAGAGTATTTTTTATTTAAATGTGAATTAATAGTATAACAAGTTTTATTAAATTCCATTTTGAACAGCACTGTAAAAATAAAACTTTAATTTTTTAATTATATTAGTATAAAAACGAATACAATATTATTACAAAATAAATTATGATCGAATGAAACTATTGAAATAAAAAGAATATATTGGGAATATTGAAGGAATCAATAAATTTATGACCAGTTCGTCTCCATAATCAATATAAAAACATACAAATCATTAATCTGAAAAATTCAGTTGACTTAGAAAAAAAACTATGAATAGGTGTAAAATATTATTGTTAAAATATGAGATGTCATCTAAGGAATCCAAAGTTCTTATCTGAGAACAGCCAGAGGAAAAATAAAAGTATTTATTTTATAGTACCTTTCGTAATATTTTATTTCGTTGGAGATATCGTTATTTGAGTACAAAAAAGCTAATAATTTAATTATTTCCTACTGATTTTTGTGAAGTTATATAACACAATTTCTTCTGCAGTGCCCCTTGGTATTTTTCACCCCCAAGAGCCCGCTGTTATGGCTGGTGGGTAACATAGAATACAGATAATAACAAAATAAAATGCAGCAGTAAATTTATCGATTTTAAAGCCCCCGACAATGTGACATAGTAAGGCCTACCTACATAGAAACGTTAGAATACCGCTGGGAGCGGCACACAATTCATTTCACAACGGTTAACTAAATTACAATGATTGTCAATGAACAATCGAATCGAATTAACGTGCAATGCAACTCAAGTGTTATATAAGGGGCCTCGTAATTATAAGTGACCCACTAAATTCACAATAAGGCTGGGAGGGTCACACAAATAAATTCACAGACGTTACAACTAGTTTGACATCAAGTTCCAATCCAGATTAGAAATATATTTCGCAACAAAATATGATCATTGACTTTCAATACTTGAAAATCATTCACTCTCCTGCACTAACGGTGTCCATCGCACGTGGGAATCGTACCGGGCGGTACGACTGGCTGGCGGATTTTCTCGGGGATCTCCCTTTTTCCCCGCCCTTGCATTCCGGCGCTGCTTCATACTCATCTCGATTCATCCTTATCGGTTCTCAAGAACTCGCTGTTAAGAGCCAACCAATTCTCTCCACTCTACTAGCAGCCGACACGAGCGCGCTAAGGAAAAGAAAAGGACAAGTAGCTAGTAACAGTCAGGGTTGACAACCTAAGCCAGAGTTGGCTGAGCGCTGCCATCGCGCCCACACAGCACAACGTACTCCCTGCCAAAAAAAAAAAAACTTTGATATTCCTCTTTACTCGGACAGGTGACATGTGATCTAAAGTTCTTTACGGGCTTCAAAACCCAACGAATAGCATCCGCTACGCCATGACAGACGTACACAAATCCATGAGTTAGTACAGTGCATAGTAAAGACATGTATAGGCTGTTTACGGTAATATGAGCACTTTTGAAAGCCCTGCTTAAGATCTATTTGCATGTACGTTGTGTGTTCTTCCACCTTATGTGGAATTAGCATTGCCATGGGCCTCATCGCTTTCTTCATGCGTCGGCCAAGTGAAACTGTAAAATTATTCGAAAAGTAAGTATTTTAAAAATGAGCTAATTTTTACACCTTGACGAACAAAAAAAAAAAAACCAGAAAGCGATAGAATAAAATTAAGTTATCACAAATGGTTACTTAACAATTTTTATTCCACATTAAGATATGGAACTACTTTCCCCTCCGACGTTACCAACTTTACTGGGCGCTTGTCACTCAGTGCGTCCGTTAAAATATATGCAAGTAGGAGCAGTATCCTTTTCTTAGGTTGATTTCGGAAGTGTTCAAGTTATCGTGAACAGTCTTTAACGCACACAACGTAAGGAGCAAAGCGGAAAAGTTTCCACACCCAGAGCGACGCGGTACAGGAGGAGCACACAAGGACGCAAGAGCTGCGCAGAATTAGACACGAAGTATCTCCGGCAGGGATGCTGGGACGGCCATCGACCGCAGCACAGCGGCGCAGTTAGGGTTGCAGCGACACTAGGCGATTACAAAATTCATAGGCGTGAAATGGTGCAGCCACGGAGGAGAGGAAAAGACGGCGTGGCGCACTGTCGACATCTCTCACAGCGGCCAGTAGAAGCAGCATCAGCTCAACATGACGCCCGTGGTGGGGTCAGCGAAAGAAGTAAACCGAGACTTTAAAAAGTTCAGGAAGTGCGAAAGGCATACAGTAGCGAGCAAACATGCCAGAGCAAAACTACAAGAGCAAAATAATCCAAAAATCATTACTTAAGGCTGTTCACGAAAAAGTGAACACTATTGATATCAACCTTAAAAAAAAAAGTCCCTGCTCCTACCTGCATATGTTTAACAGGTGCAGTGAGTGACATGCGCCCAGTAAAGTTGGTAGCAAGAGAGGGAGAGCAGTTCCATATCTTAAAGTCGAATAGAAACTACCAGGTAACCATTTGTGGTAAGTTATATTATTTTCTTCGGTTTCAGTTTTTTAACGCATCGAAGTGTAAAAAAAAAAGAGAAAATTTGAAAAATTTTTACTATTCTAATAATTTCACTGTTTCACTTGACCGACGCAGGAGTTTAGTAATGAGGCCCTAGCAATGTTAATTTAACATAAGACGGAAGAATATACAAATAACATGCAAGTAGATCTTAAGCATGGCTTTCAAAAGTGCTCAATTTACCGTGAACAGACTATAACATGAACAATACTAGCTTAACGAGGATTTTTTTTCTCAAGTGTGATACACGTGCCATACTGAAGTGTTTACAATTTGCAGAATGACTCAGCATCTCGGTGTTGGGGCCCAAAAATTTCGCAAGCACATACGGCCCCACACGCTTTGACAATAATTTCTAAGGAAAAATTTCTCCAGCGTCTGGCAACTGGAAATTATAACACTATGCCAAATAAGCAAGGTGAGAGGCGCATCTAGTCTGCCCTCATCATAACTATCGGAAACCTATTTTTTTCCGGCCTCCAATAGTTCTGCAACACTGCTACGCAGGCGGTCTCGCTTGGCTGTGGGGATATACGTGCAGGAAGCAGGAACGCCCTTGATATAAAACCACAAATGCGTTCACTGACGCCCAAGAAAAGTGACATTTAACAGTTCGAGATCCTGATCGCACGAGATGTAGCCCTGTAACGAAAAATTCGTAAGAAGGATTTCAGGTTTTTGTGGAACCGTTTCACTTGATTCCCTTTTGGCAAATAAAGGCCAGACGTGTAACTTTACGTTTCTTTAAACACCGCCAACTGAAGGTACCTGCTATTATCGGCAATTCACGGTAAAGTGAACACTTTGAAAACCCTCTTCTTTGGATTAATAATCAATAAATATATTTTATTTTAGCCTTTGACGTCAACTTCCAAGTGCGACGGAATATTCACACTGTTTATTACATACATGGTAATATTTGTTTTAAGAGATGGTTAAAAAAAATATAATAGTGTGTGGCTGTGTTGGGGGACACGGCCGTTTGTTTTGCGTTAATAGTCTACGTTGACGCACTCGGACGCTTTGATGTTTTATTACGTTCCCGGCACCGCTTCACTCGATCATATGGGGTTTTAGGTGTACCACTATATTTTTGCTTTTGAGAGGCTCTTTCCAACCGTATACGAATCCTGTATTTCGACTTGCCTTTTTGACGATTATAGGCCGAAATTGTGTTAAGTTATCTTAATTTTTTACATTAAACGCATACCTACAATTTCACCGTAACCACGCCACACAAATCTTTTTACAAACGCAATAGATTGACCTTGACGAGAGCTGTCGATTTGAACTTAAACGAGCGTGAGAGCTTCTCCTAGCCAAAAGTTATACTACGCGGAAGTTATGATACGCGGCGAAACGAACTCAAAATTGTGGTGCCTCCCTTCACCTTCCTCCACGCGCGATGCTTCGCAGTCCTCGCTCAAGTAATATATTATTTGATCCTTTGGCTATCGAGTGATGCAACTGAATTTGAATATAGACGATAGATTCGGGGCAGCAATGCCAAACTGTATCCCCCGATTTGGTTATCCTTGGATATTCTGGTTTGCCTCCCAAATGGTCGCATATTTAAAGACGTATTCTCGTCAAAAATGGCTGGAAGGAAAAACTAACTAGGGCCTTAACAGTGAACAGTCTATTTAAATGAACACATTTACTGGCGCAGACATCCGCTGTCAACGCCATCACAATTGCAGGCGCCTTCTTTTTTTTTTTTAACCTTTTACATAATCACGAATTTCGTGAACGTGTCACACATATGTCAACTCTCTCCTCGATCGTAAAAGGGGCTCAAAATGTCTCAAACGGAAAGTGTGCCAAGGACACACACGAACCTCTACGGAAGCGAATCCGAAATTGACTTACTAGGCAGGCTTTCCCATTTGCCAGTCATGACAAGATCTGACATGGCTGAACACATCTTCCTTCCTCGTCGGCCAGGCAAAAGCACCCGAGATCTTGTGAAATGCCTTCTTAACGCCCAAATAACCACCGAATACCGAATCAAAGTAGTACCTTAAAAGCATGGGTCGATTAATCTGGTGCAACACACTTACGTGATCTCCCGTTCTTTCCCGTGAGAAACCATATGCCATCCCTTTCCACGTACATAGTGTCTTTACCCTGGGCAAATCTGGCACTGATTTTCATGCAGAATGGCTTCGTGCCTAGCGCAAAAAAATATTCGGGCACCTATGTTTCCCAGGAACTTGGAATAACGTAGCCTATTGGCCATCGAAAGGAGGAAAATTTTTTTTATATTACGTCAAACCACCTCTCCAGTAAAGGGCCGACCAGAAGTTCACAGGAAAATAGTTTGGTTTTAACAACAATAAAAAAGCAATTGATAGTCAAAAGTTTTCTAAAGTAATTATCCTCCAAACCAACACTATTTTTCTCCCTAGATGTTAGAAGAATACAATATCTTAATCTAGACGTTTCCTAAATCAAAATATTTACAAAAAATATTTAATGCTCTCATTAAAGGACATTTAAATGCAAATTTGATTTTAAGAGGTTTATAATTTAACAAAAACTTACTTTTCTTCGAGTTTGTGTAAATTTGATTTAAATAAATAACATTGAATTAATTTTCCTTCGCTAAGTAATTTGTAGAACAGTGTTTAGTGAAAGCTATACACAACTATTTCTTGTATGCGAGTTGCATGGACTGGCGAATTAGTTCTCCAAACAAGCTGTAAGGAACTATATGCGAAACATAAATATGTGTTGCGAAAATAAATTAGACGGTTTGAAAACCACACACACACATTTGACGACACCGTCTTCTAAAATTTCTTATTTTCATTCCAGGGGCTCCCGGGCAAACACCGTGAATTTACATTGCGAGACCATGCGGCTCATCAATTGGATTAGCTTTTTTTTTTATTATAAATTCAACTGTCGGTATAACTATCAAAATATTGCAACACAATTTCCCGTGCTGTGCTCTTCTAGTTACACTATTGCTATGAATCCATATTTATTATAATTATTCTTACCATCTCCCACTTTAACCTAGTTTCAATATTCGCTAAGTGCCTGTAACATTATCTGAGAACAGTTCCACAATTCGGAGTAGGCCCGGTGGCGTACCAATGTCTAAATCTTGGATTAATGGGTATAAGTTGCATGTCTCTGTGGGAAAAAAACTTGATAGCCCTATAATTATTCTTACCATCTCCCACTTTAACCTAGTTTCAATATTCGCTAAGTGCCTGTAACATTATCTGAGAACAGTTCCACAATTCGGAGTAGGCCCGGTGGCGTGCCAATGTCTAAATCTTGGATTAATGGGTATAAGTTGCATGTCTCTGTGGGAAAAAAAACTTGATAGCCCTATAATTATTGTTAAATTATATTTATTTTTAGGAAATAATTCCTGAAATATATGTCACTCGCTCAATCACAAATAACTTAAGGGTTTGTAAGCAGCTCTGAAAAACTGTGCAGCATTTTTAAAAATATGTTTAAGGTGCAACCGAAATCTTGGAGATGATTGCAATCATACCAGGGTGGTTCGATGCAGCGTGTTTCAATGAACGCTTTATGATGACTTAGTTGCCGAAACATTTGAGAAGTTAGAAGTGACAATGTGTTTATTACGGTCAACTTGTCAATTCACCTAAGTATCAGTACTCCGAAAATGCGACTGAAAAATGTCTAATTTGTAGATTTTCCTTTAAGCAGTATTCAGCTGACACAACCACAGGATGCTGCGTTATTTTATCAAATGAGAACTTAGTTTTTTCGACTACTAATTGGGAATATGATGCACCAAAAATGTGCGAATTTTATATTAAAATAAACGTTTGAAAATATAGTGTTAAATGTGACGGAAAATTGCGGATTGTTAAAAAATAATGAGAAATAAGTGGATAATTTCTTCCTATCTTACAAATAGAAGTCACTAATAGCTAAGGGAGAACTGGAAAGTGCAAAAATACTATTAATCTATATGCCCCGAAATCAATCATTGTCTCTTAATCGAAGGTAGTGCAATTTTTTCAAATATAATAATTCATGAACCTTGAAAATATAATATACAGCAAACTAACATCTTCCGGCCATAAAATAGTCGAGAGAAAAGAGAAGATAACGACCTTATTACCCCCATCTCAAAACATAAATAATAACAGAATTTCAAAAGAAAGGGACCATAAAAGATCAGGGGGATGTTTGTTTCAGCTCAAGAGGACATCATACACAGCTGATCAACAGACAAGTTCTATCATAAGTGATTTTCCACTAAGATGATATAGATATAGGTATATTAAAAATATATGATGATGATGGCGTACTGAATGTGTACTGACTAAGTCATGAAAACTTAGGACATGGCTACCAATGACTGATAACATTTGTCACGACTAGGTGGGGGCGTTATGAATGGAATAAATCAATAATTTATGTAGAATTAAATTTTTTAAATCAATTAATTTTACTCTACGTATATTAATTCAAAATTAAAGTTTTATAACATTTTAGTCTAATTCCGTAATTACATTTTCACTCTTTTTAAGTATTTTTTGCTTAGAAAATTTTTAATAAATTGAAAAGTTACTATTATTTTTTATAATTTTTTCATTTATTAAATTATTTCATCTTTATACTAATTGAAATCTACATTTGCATTTAGAAATTCGAAAAGTGACTAACACATAAAATCGTATTTCCTTATATCGTGGGTTTCATTTAGATTCTTAAATATGACACTATATTATACAAATTACAAAAAAAAAAAAAAAAAACATTATTATTTTGGAGATGAAATACAACTTATGCACATGTTAATTTTATTGATAATTTTAAAAATAAGTCCCATATATCTCGGTTCCTCTCTAAAAAATAAGCTTCGGTGCTAATAAAATGTAATGAAACGCGATACAATCTTTAAAGCTATAAATTACAAACTATGCAGCATAAAAAGTAGACATAGTTTTTAAAACAATAACTATACCTTGACTACTATAGAAAAATAGTTTCTTGTTTGAATAGGTTAACGTCCTAAATATTATAATAATTGACTAAGATTATCACAGGTACAGATTCAGTATAGCTATGCATAATATAGTAAAAACTGTTATCCAAATAATACAGTTCAGTAAACTTCTATATCAAATAACCTTATGTCAGGTTTATTCGACTTCTCAGAACTCCATTGCAAAAAAGTCCAGCATCAGTAGCTTAATTAAAATCAACACATATTTTGATATCAAATTATTCTTTTAGATTTTTATATTATTATAACTACATTTAATAAACATTCTTAGTATAATTTGCTAACATTTCAACTTTAGTATGTCTAAATGCTTCAAAAACATATTCTCTGCATCAGTAGAGCAAGAGAGCCGCATATTTTAGAATACCATATTCTACTATATTATTATAAGTAGTACTTTTTTAACGTATAGCTTGATATTTCTCGACGATAGGATTGACTTTTAAAAATTTCTATACGTTTATAAACTTATTTAATACGAAAATCATATATCGTTTCTATAGAGGCTGTTGGGAAACTCGCCCAAAATAATTTGAGAGGCGATTCCTTGTGGAAAATTATGGAGACATATGCAATAAAACTCGCGACTAGCTCAATACCTAACGGAGCTATATATATCCATGAAAACCGGTTTTACTTTGTGAAATAGGAGAAAAATGTGGAATTACACTACAATTATGTGGCTAGTGTTTTGTGAAATCGAAATCTTAATCCTAACCATTTAGTAAACCATATTCAGCCCATTGATGGTTTGCAGTACGATGCCAAGCCGGTAAACAGTTGGCCAACAGCTGGCATGCACCCAGCACCGTTGCTGGCCCTGAAGTGGCACCACTAACTAGCCGTACTCTGCCCATAACTGGCCCAGGTGTGGTGAACACAAATGGCCATAGCATGGCCCATAGCTTACAACAGCAATGGCCCATCGATGTACCATTTCACAGCCATCAGATGGTTTACTGATGTCTAGCCATGCTGTCACCATATGTCTAACTTTATCTCTTAAAAATAATTATTTTGACCATCAATTTCAACTTTTCTTTATTTTTTATTTGTATTACTTCACTATTTAACATATTCTACAAAATGAAAATCTTGAGCTTCAAATCGCAGCAGAGCGGGCTCGAACCTACACCCCTTGCATTGACAACCCAGCATGCTTACCATTACTTTACTGCGTAGTCTGACAGTTCGATGAACTAATTTAGAATATATGAGACTTGAATTATTTACAACCACTAATATAGTATAAATTACACCAGTTATTCCATTGCTTTAAAATTTACCATGCGAAAAAAAAATTAGTTTTTAAAAAGATAACGATAAAAAAAATTATACTGTCGTTGAGTAAAATCTTCCTACATGAATCGTGATATTAACCCAAAAACTTGCCTTTAATGTAGTCTTTCGCAATATGTATGTCACCTGGATGCTATTCATCTGTTTTGAAATGCAGTTGCCAGTTATGAATATTTTAGTGATGTGAAACAACAAAGCTCTTCAATGTTGATTTTCTAAAGGTAGTTATATGTTGTTTTTTAACTGCTCATTATATATATATATATATATATATATATATATATATCAATTTATTCAATACCAGTCACTGCATTTAAAGCATTTTTACATATTTATATCCATCACTATAAATTTACTAATAATCTATAACTATATTAGGCACACACGTGTGTGTAAAGTTTGAAAAAGCTATCTGTGAAAAGTGGGAACCATAAAAATTCCCATAATAAGCCAAATTGCACCAGCAATGGTCTATCGATGTACCACTTCAAGCCATAAAATGGCCAATAGATCGCTACCCATAATTTTTCCAGCAATAGTTATAAGTTATGTGCGGCCATTTCTGGAATAAAGTTGGTAAGCCATTTATGGGCCATTAATAGGTCACCTACTCTCAGTCATAAGTTTAATTTCCATCAACATTCCATCAGTGGGCCATAAATGGCATGTCAAGTGTTTTGGTGCCAGTAGAAGACCATAGCAGGGTCAGTTGTGTAGACCCAAATGTTTTCTGGGCCAGTAGTAACCCAGCAATGTTATCAGCAAAACCACAGTCGGCCGATTGTCTCTTAGGTGCGCGAAAAACTATAGTGAAGTGCCATCAATGGCCCAAAAATGTATAAGTTAAGTGCTCCCAGTGCTGGAATACATTTGGTAAACCATTTATGGACCATCAATAGGTCACCTACTCACAACCATCAGCTTCATCTCCAATCAACATTCCATTAGTGGGCCATGAATAGCATACGAAGTGTCCTGTTGCCAGTAGTCAGGCATAACAGGGCCATTAGTTTAAACCCATAAGTATTCAGTGCCACCAGTCATCCAGCAGGGCCAGTGGTAAAACCACAGTCGGCCGACTGTGGCTTGCTACATAGGTATGGAAAAACTGATGTTCCTAACTTTCACCAAAATTAATAAGTTTACCGCCCTCTTATTAGATACAATTTTTCTACCTTTAGGTTGTGCGGAATTTAAATGTCGTCTTATTGAGCAGTACGTACTAACAAAAACGGCCCTCTCGTTGGAATAGCGTAGGACCCCACCGTTTCCGTTTAAATGCCGACTAAAGTTTTAGCAAACAAAAATGCAATGCTTAGGAGGTAGGCAATATTTCCTTCACGCAGAGTCCACCTGTAACAGTTTGTAGCAGTTAATAGTTGGTTGCACAAAAGATACACTCTTGCCATGTAAATGAAAAATTCAATAAAGTGACGCAAGTGTATATTGTGCGTACGCACTTACATGCTTGTTGTCTGTGATTTCGCTTATAAAACAGAGAGATTCAAATGACACAGCAAATATAGTTCACTTACGGTTACTTCCATATTTTCTGAAGCCCTGCTAATGCTCTACTTCCATGATATTCCTCCGCCTCATGCAAGCAAAGCTAAAACAGGGTCTTAAAAACTACACGTATCACATTCGTGTGCACTCAGTGTAATAATATTTTGTACGAGAACTATTTTTTACTATGCATTACCAACATATACATTTTCTCCCTTTTTTTATTCACATCAATTATATATGAAATATTACAATTTACTAACAATGTAAATAAAATTTTGATTTTACCAAGAATACTTTATTTTAAGTAATTTTATATTAATGCAAGTACAGAACGCTTGTAATACATAACATAATTACAAAAAATTAAACACCTTATACATGGGCAATTTTTCAAAGGTTTTATTCAAAATGTGAGAATAAATCGCGAACTGACTCTACCATCAGATGCGCAGAGCGGTTAATTAGCTTGACCAATGTACATGGTTCCCTTATGCATTGATCTCTTAACCTGTACCACGTATACGTTGGCCAATTAAGGAAAATGTCCCATGAAGAGAGGTTAAATTGTTTGGCCACAAATGCTGTTACAAGTGACGTGTTTATAGGCTAATGCAGACTTCCGCACCGAATATCAAATGCATGTCAGCCGATTTACACCAAAAAAATGTTGACATGCTTTCCCCACTGTAGCCTTACACTCGTAAGTCCAGTAAAAGCCTCTCTTGGATCATTTCGCCTGTTGTTTTCTGTAATTGTCAAAACAATATGGACTGCTATAAGTTATTCACAGTAAAGTTAGCACTTTCGAAATCCCTCTCATTTCGAATAATATTCATGAAATATATATTATTTTAGCTTTAGGCGTTAAGAGGGAACCGAGCCCGACATATTGGAATATTTAATATTTTGGTCTTCTACCCGCAAACGTGAATTTTGGATGGATTTTTTCAGACCACATAACATAATGCATTTTCTGAAATCTGTAATGTTCGACTGCCATAGCTGTAGTCGCTACTACAAAATAATCAATTATATTAAATTGGCTGACACAAGTTTGAAAAAAAAAAAAACAGAGAAGCTGTAACTATGCGAGAACATCCAAGACGGAATTATTAATGCTTTGACGTGCCAAAAATTGTAATGAAACTCCTGAAATCGAATATGTGGCAGAAAATCTATAAAATTAATTCGGCAGGGACTGGCGCCCCTTAACTTCCAAGTGCCGAGGAATCTACACACTGTGCTTATTAATTAAAGGGCAGAATTTATTTAGAAATTTGTTTGTAGGATTTAAAAATGGCTGATAGGAAAAGTAACTAAGGCCTCAAAAGTGCTCACTTTACCATCAACAGGTGTTTACCACCCTGGGAACGAGGTCTTGCCTACGAGCCAGGCGTTGAATCGCCGGTGATAAAATATTAGTCAGCGTTTTAAACAGACATAGTGAGTTCTAGGCATTTGCAACTCGGGCATTTTTTAGTAATGAGTATTTATTCAATAAGATAACAATTAAATTCCATACAGACTAAAGGCAAAATATTGTATGCAGCAAGAGGATGAGTAAATCTACTAATTGGATGGTTGCGGGAGGTAATAACACCAGTTTTACCAGTTCTAAAATAGATTATCAAAGTTCGGATAGTTTCCTTAAGAATTGAGCTAGGGCAGATTCCCAAATAGTGGGACGCGACACGGTACCAGTTCACGAATAAAAAATGCCGGGTTGCCTAGCCTTTTACTCAGAATATCATAATTCGCAGAGCGATGCGGGGTGGCGCGGGAGAAATAGGCAATGCGTTTAAGTGGGTTACGAAAAAGAATCCAAAAAATAACCGAGTCACAGGTAAAAAAGTTTGGGAAACGGTGATCCAGGGTAGATGTTGCATTGCATATGAGTAGTAGGGCCATGTATGTTCTAATTCACTTACCTAATAACATTGGGATGGGGGGACGGGCATAGTGCCATGAGATTAACCTGGGAAGGGTTTTCGACCAAGATGATACAATCTGCTCCGCACTGAGCAACGCAATTAGCACCGCACTGGGCTCGGCGTGCTCCATCTGCTCCAACCCTTCACCTAATTACATCCTCCTCACCCATCTCATTCACAACGAGCTATACTGGGGTTATCTACACCTAATGTCTGATAAACTAACACCCCTCACTTCTCCTCCCCCCCCAAAAAAACACCTTACTTCACAACAAAGTACACTGTGTTTACTTCTGGGATTAATTCGAAGTCTGCTGCGAGATCACAGTGTCTCATCATTTCTGGTTACTTACTACGAATGCCTGATATACCAATAGCCCTCCCCATGTCTTCATCTGCCACCACCCCACCCCTTCCCATGCCAAACTTATTCACAAGGTATGTTGTAAATAGTTTGGGTTAGTTTGGATCACTGCTGCAAGCCTGTAGGCTCTCCTCAGATATGGTAAACACCCTCCCCACACCTCCCAAATACTGTGCTATTTATTCTGAATTCCTGTCTTATCCCCACTTAAAATCCTCTGCTATGCTGTGATTACTCAACCCTCCCCCTCCCACCAACTTACATTATAAATTAATTTTCCCAGCCAGATATACCATAATTAATTACAAACTTGACAGCCCCGCAGCTCTATCGTTACAATCGATCAACATCTTAGTTCTAAAGTTTCTCGCAAGATGGTGCACAAGTACAGTGAATCGATTATATTGATGTCATCAACGGCTGCTAGGTAGCATGCGAGTCGCTCGCTCTCCAAGAATCAATGTTAACATAGCACTATTATCAGTTTCAATGTTCTCTGAGATTGGGTGGAAGCATAAGACAATTTTCTTCATCATATATGTAATACTTTAGTATACTATAAAAAACTTTGGTTTCTGGTGGTTTTGAACAAGGAACACAAAGGTCGCCATATTTACACCTTTAACTGCTCGACCATGAGAGCTTGAATACCAATGAATCTATTAATTAAAATGTAATATTTTTTCAAAGAAAAATTATGTCTTTAAATTAAAAATATAATTATGAAACTTTTACAAAACAAACATAACCGAGAAACTTATCAAAATATTCTCATATTTTAGACATATAAGAATATGGCATCCAAAAAATGATTATGTAACTATAACCATCACCATCTTGAATTTTAGTAAGCAAAGAACCAATGTAATATTTTCTATTTTTAAATTAATTGTTTAACCACTACGAGCATCTAAAACAACACATCGATTACTTAACAACCAGTTATTCAAGTCCTAAACACTTGTGACTATTAAAATTATTCATTTAAGCTCTTATGTAAATATAGTCATAATTTCGAAACCATCAATGCTATAGTGGCCAAATTTATAACATAGCCATTGTAACCGACACACACCATAAGACTAAGGTAATTTAAGCTCTAAACCATTTCGGACAAAATCAAACACACTTACATCACTTATATTTGCATAGTTACTCATAATTACCCATATACAGAAGCTATACTAATCAAAATATTAACATACACATAACCACCATCAACAAACAAGGCTGCAGGGTCAAATACATCTAAACCCTTTTTTAAGCATAGTTACTCGTAATTACCATATACCAAAGCTAAACTAATCAAATTCAAAACATACAAATCAACCCAGATCTAGAAAAGAGCAATAGGATCAAACACACCTCAAATCAGCTATAAACATAGTTACTCATAATTAACCATTTACCAAAGCTATACTCATCGAATTCATAACATACACAAAAATCCCGACAACAAACCAGACTGCAAGTGCAAACACATCTAAACCCCTTTTATAATCATAGCTACTCATAATTACCTATCTACCGAAGCTATACTCATCAAACTCAAGCTCTAACGAATGGTAAGCTGATTGCTATTGATCTAGAATCCAGTTAAGGATACTTACATTATATTCAGATTATTACATTGAAATTTAAACTGTGATGGATGAGCAAGAACTATTAATGTGAATATAATGGTGCAATAAGCCATGGATAACTACACAAAGTTGTATTTACATATTGATTAAACACTTATACTTTTCATTCCTATACAAACAATTCAGCATGCCACAAACAAACACACACACAAAGAACTTAAAATATTCCAATTCGCAAAATCGCTCCACCAAAGACTTGCTCCTAACGAACCAAATTAAACTAACAATTAAACCAAAATAACCTGGATAAACACTAAATTGACACAAATTGACCAATATCTACTCTGAAACACACACACATATGCATTCCAACAACTCACTTGCACATACAATACCATGTAATTGCAAAACTTCCTACCATCAAACTTTACAAGCAAAACTAAATACTTGAAACATATACCACAATATCATACAACTCAAATGAACAAAACATACAAAAACACTCACAATCAGATTATGGAACCACTTCAAAATATATTACTATCAACATACCACCCACTTGCATTACCACAAACACCAAACTTCACAAGCAAAACTAAATACTTATCAACTAACTAAAAACTATCATACAACACAAATTAACAAATCTTCATCACCGGTCTTCCAATACACACTATCACATATATTTAATTTAAAGTATAATGATATACAAAAGAGTAAAATACCTTTTCATGACTACATTTTTCTAATGTACTATATAACATCATTAAAACAAAATTAAAATCCAAATAACTTACTCATCTAACTCAAATTGTGTTATCCCATACTACATATTGCAATCAAAACATTTTTATTTCATAAAAATACCTTAATCAAAGAATTTTTGTTAAGCTATACTCTTTTTAACTGTTGTTCCGATCCTTCTATATCACTTAGATCATATCGGGATAGCAAGTTTCTACACAAATAATCCTTCTTTCTTTTCACAAGAAGCTTATTTGTTGTTTAAAACTAACTTTATTTACATACTTCTAAAAACATCAAAATTTAAGCATACATACTGATTCAGTCAATACTTCAACCTAAATGCAGGGCAGTACAGTTATACTAACAAACTCTTTGTTTCATTTCCCAATGAGGCAAATAAGCATATATGAATTACTATGTGCGATAATCTGAATACAATGTAAGCATCATGAACAGGATGCAAGATCACTAGTAATCAGTTTACCATTTGTTACAGTTAGAGTTTGATGAGTATAGCTTTGGTAGATATGTAATTATGAGTAACTATATTTTTAAAAGGGATTTAGGTGTGTTAGACCTTGCAGTCTTGGTTTTGTTTAGGTTGATATGATTTTATGGTATTTGATGACAGTAGCTTTGATATATGGGTAATTATGAGTAAGTATGCTTATAAATGTTGTTTAGATGTGTTTGCCCTTGCAGTCTGGTTTGTTGACGGGGTTTATGTGTATGTTACAAATTTGATCAATATAGCTTCGTTATATGGGTAATTATGAGTAACTATGTTTATAAATGTTTTTTATGTGTTTGACCCTATTGCTCTTATCTAGATCAGGGATGATGTATGTGTTATGAATTTAACAAGTATAACTTCTGTATATGGGTAATTATGACTAACTAAACTTATAAAAGAGGTTTAGGTATGTTTTCCCTTGTAGTCTGATTTGTTGTTGGGATTTATGTGTAGAGGAAAGCAGACAAATATGGAATACCAACTCCATTTTGTTTAATAACTTTTTTGTATTCCAGTTGTAATCATGTAATATTCAAGGAATAATTCACATAATTTTTGCTTGATAAATATAATGCAAAATAAAACTGCTATCTTGGAAAACAAAACTTATAAAGAAAAACTTTCTTGTTGTTGCACAAATCATCAATTCACAAGAAGGGTGACAAATATGGAGTAGTGAATATAAATAGTATGACATAATGTGTGGTCTGTCATGTTATGCTATCGACAAACTTCTGTATATGTTTCTACTGTGAACATTGATTTTAAATTGCCTTATTTACAAGCTAGGTATATATTTTATTTACAATAGTCACAAACATACGCTCCACTTTCATAGCCGGCGCACTTGGATTGACACCAACGCTGGCAAATGGCACACTGTATCTACATTTCACCTTGTGTATCATCTGAATACTTTGTTTCACAGAAGATACACACTGAATCATCATTATCTGGAGATGTTCAATTGTGTTTCAATTCAATATCACTGGAATTGTCATGAACAGATAATTCTTTAGCAGAAGAACTAGATTCATTTGACACACTGCCCTGACTCTTAGTGCCAAGAGATTTGGCTCCTCTACCACTGCTAACTGTAGACTTTCTTTGGTGCTGTCCTCTTCTTGTATATTTCTTCTTTTGTGACAAAAGACACTTGGCTGACTCATTTCGTATTCATTCTTTGTACGGCGATGAAGTGATAATCGTGCATGTCCTGGGCTTTTTTTGCCATGCCTGGAAGTTAAATATATTTGTTGTTTTCGAGAACTGGTGTTGGCAATTTGAGAAATTTTAGTTGGGTCAATGCTCCTGGGTGTAAATTAAGCTAGATTCCCTAGTTTCCTATGAGAGATCGTCCCAATGCTCATATGTTGAATGTTAGATGTACCTGGAGTTGATTGAACAGACATAGAAACATCTTCTGTTAAAGAGTCTTGTTTGATAGTTTCGTTGCTGCAAGAAGAGCAGGGCAAAGGTGGCATACATTCCTTCAGATTAGGTCTACTAGATGGTAGATCACTTTCTATGGCACACTCTAGATCCACTATGTCATCAGTTTGACTTTCCTGTGGAGTGGCAATAGCATGCTCATTTCCTTCATTACTAACAAGAAAATCATAGTCATTGAAGATATCCCTGTCAACAGGATAAAGCCCAGGTGCCTCAAAACTGTTCACTTCAATTGCTCCAGATTCAACCTTAAAATATGCATGCCCAAACAATTCAACAACATCGAAATGAGTCACAGGCCTGCCAGAATGTCGCAACATGGTACACACTTCTTCACTATAGTAGGTCTTATGAGCACCCATTAATGTCTTGTCTAGTGGTTGCATTTAATGAGTGGTGTGGGGAGGTAAAAATAATATTGTAACATTGTTTTCTGTTGCCTGATTTATGACCTCTATATTCCTGGTGTGGGTATTGTGCCCATCTAGTATTAAAATAACTGGAGACTCTTTGGTGGGTTTCACATCCTGAAGAAAGTGCATAAACCACAATGTGAACAAGTGTGTTTCTATCCATCCAGATGGATGGCATGCTGAAATGGACCCTGGAGATGCACCCTTCATGAAAAGTGAACTATTCAGTTTGTGTGGAAATATAATGAGAGCTAGAACAAATGATCCTCCAGCACTCATATACAAAACTTCAGTTATCAAAGACCCACTCTCTACCAAAGCAATCGCACCAACTTGACGTTTTCCTCTAGGAGAAATAACATGCAGAACCTTGCTTTGAACAGCAGAAAACCCTATCTCAACGACATTGTATATTCCATTTGGGGGATACTTCTTCCTGCCCATTTCACACTCCAGCATTGTGAAGAATAAATCAATTGACTCTTTATTGAATCCCAAAACAGTTGAAAATGAAGTGCCTATAGGCTTCCTGAATGACAAATCACTTTTGTGATGTCTAAGAAATAGCTTAAGCCAACCTTTTCCAGCTGTGCAAAGAACATAAAATGGGTGAGGAATGTTATTTAAAACAGCCAACTGGTAGGCCACAATGTGCACATCGCTTCTTGTCAGCCCAAATAAGTAACATTCTATTACTTTTCAGTATCTTACTAGTTTTACTTCTTGATGTGCTGGGAAAATAGTCTTCCTACCTAGTTCTGTTGTGGCTGCCTGATGTGGATCCTTGGAATGATCTTTTGAAAGGCCGGAAAGTGTTATTCTTGTTACACTTAAATCTTGAGATGCTTTCAAACACCCCATTTTCTGCCCCCTTCCAGCAAATATCGCTTTAGTTATTTTATCTTCGCCCACACCTTCCTTCTTTCTCCAACTGATTACCATTTCCTCAACATGGGTGAGTATTTTTATCTGTAAGCTGAAGACATCAACTAATTTGCAACAGTTTTAACATCAGCTCACATAGAAAATTTTTTTGAAGGGTTCATTAACATCCCCTGGTTTTATGATATAAAGCTTAATAAGGAATGGCTTACATACTAATTTACACCTACAGACAAGCACAACAGCTATGCCCTACCTGAGATTCAAACCCAGGACCTCTCGCACTATAATGCGGCATGCTACAAACTACACCATGGAGGCCGACCTACATAAGGGAGGTTTAAATTATGAATATATCTTGTATACTGCTGAACATTAAAATGGAACCCTCAGCAAGGTGGCGCAAGGGTATAACACATTGGACTCATATTATGGTGGACATGGACTCGATTCTCGGTTCGGCCATCCTGGTTTGGATTTTCCATGGTTTCCCGAAATCAATTCAGGCAAATGCTGGGATAGTTTATTAATAAAGGCATGACCGATTCTTTACCCAGTTCCTTTCACTTGTATAAATGTGTGTAGTCATTTTTTATAACCTCACAGTCAACAAGATGTAAAAGCCTACTAAATATAAATAACATAAATTGATACCTTAGGGTGTTCCATCAAGCCACAAGTGCACTTAGGCCAAACAAGGTAACATTGTCCACCTCCGAACGGTGATATAACATCAGGCCACCGACGAAATGTAAATGCCACTAATAAATATAATGTAAATTGATACCTTGGGGTGTGCAATAAAGCTGTGCAGTTAGGCCACACAAGGGCTCGTCATACACCCCTGAAAGGCGATATAATATTGAGCTGTGACAATGGAGATTCAGCTATAAGATAAATGCTAACATAGCACCACACAATACTATGCACTTAGTAATCGATCTCAAAATGGTACAGATGAATTTCTTCATTCAGATGATAACATTAAAATTAGGATACTAATATGGAATAGTATTCCATATTTGTAACACCAGTGGCACTCTATATTACTACCCTCACAATCTTGCACCACTTCACTTGGAAACAGTTTTAAAGTTTTCGTAAAGAGAAATGTGTTACATGTTACATGCAACTGCGAATGTGTATTTTTTACAAATACCACAAATACTTTGCTAAGTTATGGAAGGTTTAATAAATATAAATTTATTAAAACTTACCTGTTAACTTCTCCAGATTTCGATTTTCACAAAGGCTTCAAAATAACATTCGCCTTCTGCTGCAACACACTTAGTGGTAGTAGCCCATCAGGAGGCACAATGTCAAGAAGTTGTGCCATTATCCGCTAGATGGCAATGCTTGTGTTGGTTGTTACAGTGGTAGTCCATATTAGTACGCTATTCTATATTTGTCTACTTTCCTCTATATTATGAATTTAATGATTATAGCTTTGGTATATGGATAATTATGAATAACTATGCTTATGAAATTATTTTAAGTGTGTTTGACCCTATTGCTCATATCTACATCGGATGTGATGTGTATGGTTTGAATTTGATTAGTATAGTTTTTATATGGGTTATTATGAGTAAATATGCTTATAAAAGGGGTTTAGGTATGTTTGTCCTTGCAGTCTTGTTTATTGTCGGGGTTTATGTGTATGTTATGAATTTGATGAGGATAGCTTTGGTTTATGTGTGATTAAGATTATCCTTGCTTATAAAATGGATTTAGGTGGGCCTGACATTGTCAGAGAGGGTTTAGGGACAAAATTACCTTACCATTATTGTGCATGTTGGGTATGATGGCCAGGTTATGAATTTGATCACTATAACATAGATGGTTCGGAAATTATGACTATATTAACAAAAGGGCTTTAATGCATAATTGGCAGTGTCAGAAAGAGTTTAGGATATTAATAGCCTCTTGTAAGGTAATCGATGTGTTGCATTTGATCCTTTGAGTGGTTTATTATTAATTTTAAAATAAAAAAAAGGTTTCTATGCTTACTAAAATTCAATATGGCGACAGTTGGAGTTATATAATCCTTTTTTATGACTATATATTCTTATCCGTAAAAAATACGAATATTTGGATACATCCCTCGATTATGTTTGTTTTGTAAAAGATTAATAATTATATTTTTTAGTTAAAGACATAACTTCTCTTTAAAAAATAAATTTTTAACTAATCGATTGGTCAATCATGATATATACTACAACTCTGTTTTGATAGTATGAGTAAGTAGGTGTTTCTCTTTTTTTACTTAATTAAAACTTCAATTGGGATCCAAGCTCTCATGGTCGATAGGGTAAAGGTGTCATCTGGCGACCTTGAGGTTCCTGGTTCAAAACCACTAGAAACCAAAGTTTTTTATAATGTACTAAAGCATTACATATATGATGGAGAAAATTGTTTCAGGCTTCCAGCCAATCTCAGAGCGAGTAGTCACAAGTAATAACATTAAGCAACATTGGTTCTTGGAGTACTAGTGACTTGCATGCTACCTAGCAATCCTTGATGACCTCAACATAATCGATACACTGAACTTACACACCATCTAGCACGTTACCCGAGAACTAAGATATCCGTCGATGGTGATATAAGTTTTGTCTATCTGTCCAGTTGGGAACTGAACATAGTAATCTCGACTGGAAAAATGAATGGATGATGGATGATTGAAGGAGGGGAAGGGGGTTGAGTAATCACAGCACAGCAGAGGCGTTAAGTGGTAATGAGACCGGAATTCATAATAAATAGCTCAGCAGAAGGGAGGTGTAGGGAGGATGTTAACCATATCTGAGAAGAGCCTACAGGCTCGCGACAGGGACCCAATCTAAGACAAACTAATTACAGCATACCTTGTTGTGATGGAGGTTGGTGAGGAGAGGTATGGGGGCGGAGTTTTATGAAGGGGTGGAGAGGGGTGTTAGTGTATCAGGCATCCAGAATAAATTACTGACAAAGAAGAGAGACTGTGATCTCGCAGTAGGCATCGACTTAATCCCAGAAGTAAACATAGCATACCCCATTGTGAAGGAGGATAGTTTTTGAGGGTGGAGGATGGTAGTGAAGGGGTGGTGTGTGGTGTTAGTGTACCAGAAATTAGTTGTGGATAACCCCAGTATAGCTCGCTGTGAAGGAGGAGGTTGAGGGGAGGGGGTGGGAGTGTAGGTAGGTGAAGGGTTGGAGCAGATGGAGCATGACGAGCCAAGTGCGGTGCTAACTGCGGTGCTAAGTGCGAGCAGATTGTATCCTCCTGGCCGAAAACCCTTCCTAGATTAATCTTATGGCACTACGCATGTCCCCCATCCCTGTCATTCGGAAAGTGAATTAAAACATGCATGCCTCTACTACTCATATGTCCCTCATTTTCTACGAGGACTGACTTTGCGAAATATTTTAGATGAGTAATCGAACAGTTTGCACGAGTTTTAGATTTGGCCTTTTTAATTAAGACTTCATTAAAAAAAAATTCTTATCTTTCATTTGTGGTGTAAGTGGTTTGTGTTAAATAGAAACAATTGATAATTTATGTCTTCCTCTTGTAAAATATTTTCGGCGGATATTATCCTGGTTATCAAAAATTTAAATAATCTAATAATACATTTTTTTTCTGATTCATACAGTAATATAATTCTTTCACTGCCATAACATAACTGAATGGTTTTTTTCCTTACATTTCTAAAATGATTTTTTGGAGTGATTATTAAATGGATATATTCTGTTTATTTGAACTTTTGTAAGGAAAATATGATTTATTAATAGTTATTCCTCCAGGTTAATTTACTAAAATAACAAAAACTTATTATGCCTGTATTTAATTGCCTATTCTAATAACTATCCTACATTATATGGTAACAACGCTTCATTATTTTATTTGTGTTATTTTCCCAAGTAATATAAACACGAACTCATCAGTCAGTAAATAAGAATAACTATTTTGTTAACAAAAAGAAGATGCATGTATTCTGATATAGTATAGTACAGAAACAGTTTTCACAATTGTTTAATAAAATTAATAATGACAAATTTAAACATGATGTTTAGGTAATTAGAGATTGAGAAGAAAATTATACAGACTTTTAATGCGCATATATTGATATGAGTTTAGAAATGAAAGAAGAAATTATTTTCTTATTTAATGTGTATAGTTAAATAAGTAGATTAGACTAGGGAATAGAAAACAATGTTAACGTTCTAACAGATTTATAAAGTTACATTACTTAGAAATTTGTTATTGTTTGACATTACAGATTTAGATTATGTTTGAGCAAGGGTATAATACTTTTGTTGAACTAGATATTAGCTAAAAATAAAATAATAAATAAATCATATTAAAATATATTTGTAAAAAAACATTTTCCAACGAGTTTATATTAATATATCACTGGTATGTATTTCAAGAATTATGTAAGAGTACAAATTAATAGATATGATAAAATTTTTTAATTATATTTATTTAACTGATTAATTGTATTTTCATATGATTATGTTTTATATTATATGTATGTGTTTATTAATTATTTTTAATATTGTAATGCCTAAAGGATAATTAATATATTTTATTATATGTTAAGTATATTTTATCTCCTTTGTAACTTAATGTGATCCTATGGATTTCAACCATATTATATAATGTTTATATTATCTAATTAAGTCAACTTTTATAAATTTCTTATTACTCTTATAATAATCACGTTTTTGTTCATATATAACTAAGCATGACATTTTACAATAAATACATACATTTTAGCACATTAGGTTTACTTAGTTTTTTGTCAACATTTATTGCCTACATTCGTAAACCAACAAATTCGTCAATTAAATTACCATATTTCTTTCATTTAAATACTTATTTTTTATTGGTTGTATATTGTAGATACGATAATTACGATAATTGCTTTTATCAGTTTGTTTTATAAAAGTTTTCCTATATTCATACACACTTATTCAGTTTATATTGTTAACTGAATTATCTGTATCCATGTAAAAATATTTATTTTTTTGTTAGGTTTTTATAATATTCTGATGAATTTTGCTCTTTGATTATTTATATATATATTTAATACTATAACACAAATATATATGGTGTTATTAAATAATAATTTTGTTTTATTAATATTTACTGCACCCGTATTTTTTTCATATAAAGTGGTATTTTGTATTTAGTTTTTCATGTTAACTTTTGATATTTCTGACCAGAATTTACTAATTGAATATTTGCTATATACCTAATATTTTCCATAGTTTTGCCATACACCAAAATAAACATAAACGAATAAAATTCTTTCTCATTGTCACAATTTGCATTAGTTTCCTGGCTACGTTTATGATACATACACCGTGTTTCGTAAAGATTTGAGTGATTGCCGAAATGTATTGCAACTAAACCACGTGACGTACATCGATAACAACAGTGCAGAATGAACGAGGAATGCAACCATTTGGTATATGTCGCGCTACGCCTTGAGTTCACAGTCCTGCCGCTAGGCGTCGCTCACAATGACGACCGTGTGTTGTTCATCTGGCATTCGTTAGTGTTGGGAAATGGCTGCTTCACGCGTTGAGAAGTTTTCCTGTGTTCAGGAATCACAAACCACGAAGTCAGCTGTTAATGTTGTGCCCCCCCCCCCCCCCCAAGGATCACCGGACCTCAAACTGCATCAATATTTTTTTGTGGGGTTACACCAAAGACAGGGTATACGCCGCGCTATCAACGGGCCCATGTTGATGCGTGTGTGGCAAGAACAAGACTAACGTGTGGATGCATGCCTTGTCTCACGGGGTGCACACATTGAACATTCGTAGGTGTCATAAAATCTGTTCCGGTTCCATGATCATTCTGCACTGTTTTCATTACTGTACGTTCAGTGGTTTAGTTGCAATAAATGTTGTAATTCCTTAACTTCTTATGAAACATTCTGTATATTTCTTTAACCAAATTACTTTGCTCTAGTTTACTTAATATGTGCATATAAGTAAATTTAATCCTTACTCTAAGTCTAATTTTAATGTTCTTTAAGGTGGTACCTCCTTTCCTTTATATTGCTGGCACTTAACTTATTTCTAATTTTCTGATAATAGAAGGAAATGTTTCTATTTATTACAAAATTCTCTTGAATCTTTTATTGATCTTTTAATATATATTCAACTTCTGCAACATTAAAAATTTCTGTTATATTTGGTAATATAAAGTATTATATTTAGTTCGGATTGTTCTTATAGCCATTCAAATAATTTGCATAGTAAATTTTGACATAGCTCATCCATGTAAATATCTGTCTTTTAAATATGTTAGATAATTATAACGTTATCTTTCATTATAACCTTGTAATCATTTATTTGCCTTGCTGATGTCTTTATATCATTAAGGAATGCCACCTCTAACAATTTTTTTAAAAATTTATCTTTGTTGTTTATTAAACTCGACATAAATATTTGTTAGTGTTAACACAGTACACGAAATTCGTTGTCCTTTATAATGACAAATAAAATTTTATTATAAAATTTTTCAGTCAGCCACCTCTAAATATTTTTCTTATGTCAATACATGTGGTATACTTTTAAGTACCGTATATTCTCTCATTTTTTAAATGTAAAACAATTCCCTTATTAACTTAGCCAGTGTATTATATTCATCAAATATATGTGTTTTACTTTACTCCGAATAAAATTAGTCTTTAAGGGTAGCTGTGGTTCTTCAAAGATTCTATTCCGATTCCATACATTTATAGGTCCAAATAGCTTTGTAAATTATTACGTCTCATTTCTCACACAGTCCTTTTATAAGATATTTTCTTAACTTTTCTGGTACTCATAATGGTAACACATTGAAAATATTTTATGGAATTATATATGGATATATGTTTCTTCATCATTAGAGGTTAATCCTAAATGTAAGTCTTTAGCTAATTATTTAATGAACAATCGATCATCATTTCGTTAAAAAATATGTATAAATTATGGTAGCAAATTTTGTTTACTATAGTTTAAATACAGTAACTGTAAATCGAACATCCATAATTATATGGTATACGATCACGACAGAAATTTTTTAACATTTTCATTTATTACATTTTTTGAGTTATTAAGCTCATATTGGTATTATTTTAATAAGTTTTAGTGTTTTTGATAAGCCTGCTATCGCTATACTTTGAATGATGACATAGCACTCAAGGGCAGAAAGTGAATAGACGTAAAACGATTTTGTTCTCAACAACGTGTTGCGACAATGTATACAACCTCATTATAAAGTTGTAAAGGTGCTGTTTTTGCTTCTGGATGACACGTTGTCCTTTGTTATTGCAGAGAAGATTTTTGGTATGCTTAACATATCGAAAATCCATATAGATTCTGTCGTGAGCAAGGGAAGGATCAACACTTGGCTATTCTGCACACAATATCATGTTTACTGCCTTGACTTAGCGAGATGTGTCGTGAGAGAGTAAATACTGGTCGTCGTGCTGAAGTGTTTGGAATGTAATGTTATTTCAAACTATATTTTTGTAATAGCCTGTGAGATCGTACTTGTGTTTCCAGTATATATCTTGGCTTCTAGATTAAACATTAATTAATTCATCTCGTGAACCACATTACTCAGGTGTTAATAAATGCCAATCGTAAAATGATTTGAAACGTGTTAAGAGATCGCCAAGAATTTGATCAGTCCTATGTTGGAGCTGCTGTATCGCCAGCGTTGTCTTAACTTGTAATCTTGAAAGTAATCTCCACTGACACGGTAAACATATTTTCTGTTCTGAGAACAGTGGTCGAGCGATGAAGTAGCCGAAGCAAATTTGTGACGGTAAAATTTTACCTAAAATATCTGAGCTATTTTTCTTAAGGTGGCATTAATTTAGTTCCAATTATTACACGTAACCCTCATTATACTTTCTTCCATAGTAACTTCAGTTAAACCATTTATGTACAATAACACGATTTCACTAGTAAAATTAATTATAATTAATTTTTGTATTTATGTACCTATTTTGGGCAATTATGTTCCATGTAAATGGCGCTATGTTTATTTACTTCTTGGTAGATGGTGCAAAATTATAAGAATATAAAACTTTAAATATAAAATAAATAGGTATGCAAAAACCGTTTAAATAAGAAATCGACATGTTTTTAACAGACAAATAAGCCTTTGGGAGCAGCGACTCCGTTTAAAGATACTGTATCTTCTTTTAAAAATTTTTTAGGTACAGGAGGTGAAACATCGCACTGTTTCTCAACTCACAATTCTGGATACAACTGTGTTGAAAATCCCTTAGACATTAAATTTTCCCAGTTTTCCTTAGATTAAAGAAAAAACTGTGAAAAAACTACGGGCCTTGCACTTTAAACTCAAATCAGTGGGAAACCACTGATTCGCTGTGAAAACGGCTCCACTTAGAATCAGTGAAGTTTTTGACATCACTAATTCAATCAGCGTAAATTTCCCACTGAAACAATTAGTGTTTTTTTTTTTACTAATTCTAAGTTAAGCTATTTTCACTGTGAATGAGTGGTTTCCCACTGATTCTAATTTAGAGCGTTCACAAATATTCGCAGATATTAGAGTTTAAAATATTTACGCTTAAAATAAGGCGAAACGAATACTCGAGATAGATGATACTAAAATAGAAACCGAATCTACCAAAAAAGGATTTTAAAAATGTACTGCAGTGCAAGACTCATTCACAAATAAACCTTCACGAACATCCACTGCGTCTTTTATTTGTTCTAATGTGTTAACTAAAATTCTATAAATAAAACTATTTGAATTAAATTGAATTCCAAGAAGTTTAGTGCTTTTTTTCCATGGAAATAGTGTGTGGGCTACAGAAAAAATGTTACATGTGAAAACTGCACGTACGGTTTTAGAAAATTTTAGTGAGCGGAATAGCCACACAAGTGAGCGGAATTACCCCGCAAATATTAGGTTTGTGTCTATATGATACTTTTACGATAACAACTTCTTAGGAAAGAGGTTTTTTTTTTATATTTCATTACTTGTAATGATGGCTTTTGTTTAGCTTATTAAATACTCTGTCTTTATAAACAAATTATTTACAGAAATAAAAAAAAAAAAAATTTTTATATTATTGTTTTATTGAAATCGAACGGAACAGCCTCGCCCTAAACTATTTGAGTTATACATTTAGTTAAATGTTGGATAGTAAGATCTCTTTCGCCGATCAAAATTCATTTCAGCATTATCATAGTATTTATGTTCCTCTTAAGTCAATTTATTTATTATTTTTTTATATAGATTTAAATTTCTCTGACTTCATTCTTTAAATTTTTTACAATAATTTTTTTCTGAATCTTCACCTAAACGTACAACACATTTTCAATTTAAATTAGCACGTTTTATATAATGACAAAAAATATCATGTTTTTGATGAATAATCATATGATTTTATAGGTTCTATACTGCTAGTTAGCAATTTTCCTAACAAACATTCAGAGTTAGCATACACTACAAACATAAGTCGATTAGAATGTTTATCTTTTTAATATATAATTATTATTGAAGCCTCATGCGATGAACTATATTCTTCATGTCCAGATAACGTTTCTTCAAAATAAAACATTGTTTATTATCTCTCCCGAGGTATATAATTTGTGTTCTTTTCACAACTTTGTTCAGAATATAATCTTAAGAGATATTTAATAAAACAATAACGATTATTTTTAACTTCAGTAGCATGCGATAAATTGATATGTTTATCTTTTTTATCGTTAGCTACGTAATGATAATAAATAACATAAATTTTTCATCTCAGGAATATGCATGTGTAATTATATTTGCTTTCTTTTCAAATTTGGTGTTTAGGTTATTTTAATGGGCATTACAAAATTTTCTAATGTTTTACCAATATATAAGTAAAGATGTTTTATATAGTGATCTTTTCGGATGAACTGCTATAGTATTCAAAGCCAGTTCGTTAGCCCACATAAAAAAATTTATTAAAAATTAATTTTATTATTAATACAAGTTAAAGTATCTTGCGAATGGATATATGAAGACCCTCTTAAGGAGATATATTCATTAATAGGTGTTAAAATATTTGTTGAGTCGCGACCTCGCCGTACAAATTATGTCGTTTTAATAAGTAATATGTTTTCAGTAACATACATATCTCAGTTCTTTGATTTATATAATTTTATTAGTTCTTTGAACTTAATTTCTTCAGTTATGTCCTAATTTTGCATAAATATATAGCAATTGTACACTGATTTTAACACTCTTACAACTTTGTCAATATATTAATATATTTCAATCTTAAAACCATCTCTAGTAGTATGTAAATATTTGATACTTTTTTAATATTATCGTCGCTGTTATTTCCAAATCTCTTAATTATACCCTTAATGCTGCATCTATTTCAGTATTTTTCTATCTTCCGCGTATATCTTTAAACACATAACCATCAGTGTTTTGTAAATGGTAAATAATTACTAATTACTTCAATAGTAGGGCCTATCAAAAATCTTGTAAATATTATTATGGTAATTAAGCTTTTAAGTTTATTTGGTCTTAAGTTGATAGGTTACTGTTCTATATCATATTCAATTGCTAACGTTTTTAATTGAGTAGACGTTTTACTGTTTAAATAATTAAGAAGTGGATTAGTTCTTCTGAGTAAAATTCTTTTAATAAAAGTTTTTTTCTCCTGTACTTTTCGGTATTTGTAAAGTAATAGCATGGTTTGGTCCTTGTGTATATTTGACAGTGTAACAAACTGTAATATCTACCAAAAACCACTTATTTATATGTATATTATGTTACTTTTCGAATAGCTACTTAATTTATTCACTTTAAAATTATTCTTTATTTTAGTTAAAGTATTATCTATAAATTAATTAATACATATCTGATTACTTAATTAAAATCCATATCATTTATATTAACTTTAACATTGTTTTTCCGCAGTTGATTTATTATTTATGCAATAAATATCTTAATACTATTAAAAATAGTTGTTTTAATGTTTAATATTAATAATTAAATATTTTTTTGCTGATTTTTCTAATACTATTAATTACAGCATTATGCTACATTATTAACGTATTGTGAGTATTCTTGACAATATATTTTCAATAATTGTTGATTTTATTTGGTTATGGTAAATATTTATGTACAGAGCAATATTTTTACAAACGTATTTTCCCCATTCACAATTTTTTTTCAAATTAAAATGGTCTTAATAATAAAATAACCTGCAACATGGATGGATTGTAGACGGCCAGGACAGGCTACGGGCCTAACGAAGTAAGGCCAAGCTGCAGGTGTGAACAGGGAACTATGTGGCTCATGCTGTGTGACAGCTGGAGTTTGTGTGAGGAAGCAGTACACATTGTTCAGTCGTCATGTATCTCTATTGACGTGAAGTTTACTGTGCACAATTTTTGCTTGTACGAAATTGGCATAATTTGTGCATCATGTCAGTGTTTTGTGTGTGCATTTTCTTACAATGGACGACCAAGTAAGTGATAGAATGTGTTATTGCAGCCCATTTGACAAAGGGATTCACAAAGCATTTAAAGATATTCTTAGACTTGTAACAAAATTGTTGTTTTCTGTTTCTGCTAAGATTAAGAAACTAATGAACCTTCGTGATAGTTGTAGAAAGAATTAACCAAGAAATAAATTAAGTAATAGAGTTGAAGTTATATCATTAGCAGTAGGAGATATAATATGTGGTCCTAGTCATCAAGATGAAGAGTTTTTATAGTCAGGTGTTAGATTGAGTTGTTTGAACAAGTCTCCCAACATTCTTCGAGAATCATTTATCGTAAAGGAACGATTACATGTTCAGTCATATTGTAAACAAGAAGTAGAAAAAACATAGAAAAGGGTGACGGAGAAGGTACTGACAGAAGTAAACGAAGAAATAGACCATTCAAAAGACAAGCAACATTTCTGAGGGCGAAACAGTAACTTGGTTTAAAGTAAAGTTTAATGAAGAAAATCTAAGTCATAGTACAGAATTACAGATTCTTACAGCACTACTCAAAAATTGGACCTGCAAAAAAAGTATAAAAGGAGTTTGGTGCTAGAAACATAATGGCAATGTTCTAGTAAAGTAAAATTGCATTTTGACAACAATTAATTCGAAGCCTTGCAAAGTTATAAATAACAATGACATCCAGCAAGTTACCAATTTATATAACAGTGATCATGCCTGTATAAAAGACTTTGTTTTAGTAAAGACAAATGACAGTGATCGAATTCATGTACAAAGAAGACTAGTTTTAGGATATTTAAATCAGTTGTGTTATATATTCAAGAATGAGTTTCCAAATGAAAAAAATAGAATTTTCAGAATTCCCTGAGTTACGGTACGCCCCAAACATTGCTCCTTAGCGGGAGGAACTGGTACTCACTCAATTTGTGTTTGTACTGCATATCATAATTCCAAACTGATGATACACTGTTCTATATTAAGAACTATTACACTGAATGATGGTACAGATTTGAATGATTACAAGTCTTATTTAGCCACAATAATGTATGCTGGGCCAGGAAAGGCATACCCCTTCAGTGAGTGCCCTTGTTGTTCAGGTGTGAAAAGTTAGAAGGAAGAGTTAAGCATAGAGTCGAAAGAAGAAACGGTTGACCACATCACTTACAAGAAGTTAGTAACTATAGACAGGTGCACATTTGAAAACTTCACTAAAACGACAGAATATTTTTTTAGAATCATTAAGTGAACAGTTATTGGTTCTGAACATTCTTTAATAGTAAAAGAATAGTATGATTTCTACCAGTATTTAAAAGAAAAAAAAAGACTTAATTTTGAACAATTAATCAGAAAATTATTCCTTCGTTTTGCAAGATGAGGTTTCATCATTTCACTGGGAGAATGATCAGGCAAACTTTAATTCCTATTGCTGTATACTGCTAAGACTTCTGATGGAGTAACCTTCAAAAGTATTGTCTGGGTTTCCGAAAATCGTAAGCATGACAGAGTTGCTGTCAATTTATTTCAGAAGAAATTATTCCCCTACATTTCTAGTTCACGACTGTTTACAAATTTGGAAAAGTCTACTATTGCTCAGATGGTACTGCGGCTTTCAGGAGGATCTGATTCAACTTACAATAATTACAGCGTGAAATTTTTAGTGGGGTAAGGGATCGAGGTAGGTGTGAGTGACAATCTGTTAAGGGAGGACAAGGATATAAGGGGCTCCGGGCTCACTCTCTCACCCTAGCATAACACACGTACTCCCAATAGCTGCTCGGAGACCGCTGTTCAGGGAGGACTGACGCCGACTGACACCCCGGCCTTAGCCGCCGTGTCCATTACACTTCTACTTCACGCTCACCTTCTCCGATATCCTTCACTCCTATTGGCTCTCCCTTGTAGCCTGGGTGGGGTTACTGCTGTTAGACGTTGATGAAATTGCCGCAACCCCACTGTGTCAGCCAGACTCAGATATTCTACGTACTGTAATTCTGCAGATTCCTGCATTTTCAGTCGTTGCTTTACAGTCCCGTTGTTTGTGAATATCGCATTAATAACACTCGTTGTTCGCATTCCTGCCTTACTCGGCCTCGCTTCTTGTGTTTCAATCGTAACGATAACCAAAAATGAAAATTATTTTGGAATTAAGGTTGAGTGGCATTTCAGTGCAACAGCGCTTGGGGAAGGGTACGTGATGGTTCGGTGAAGTTAGGAGGGGGGGGGGGGGGGGTTCAAAATACTTGCAGTGAAGACAAGCCTCCGACAACAAATGAAGATTTAATAATGACACCATTACAGTTATTCATGTGGTGTAAGGCAAACATTGAGTCCACAGAGTTCACTTTTTTATCCAGTCAACACCGCCGAGAAGAAGCAAAATAGCTTGAAGAGCGATTTACTGCTACCAAAACTAAATATAATTTCATTACCTTTCTTCCTGAATCGGATAATGAAAAACTGGAAAAGGTATTTTTATTCGGTAATGGACCATTTAAAAAATCCTTGTTAGAAAATGATAAAAAACAAACACTAACATATTAAAAATTAAGAAGCTATGTAAGATTTTACTATGAAGACCAGTGGTGGCTTGCTTTAGTTTTGTTTAAGTACTCTGCCACAGAGACAAAGAAATAGAAATTTCTCTATTCTGCTAGACCTCCTGTATATTTTTCTTACTCGCAAGATCACTAAGAGTTCTTGAAACGGACTACGGGAAAAGGTAAAGTGGCAGTGCTGAAAGAGGGAGCTCAAGATAAAATATGAATTCATTAAAATTTTTGTAAAACATTTATTGAGTTGTGGCTCAGATACTGCATTTTGTAAATGAAATAATGAACATTCCTGCCTTATACCTATGGTTAACGTGCTCAAGGTAAATAAAAAAAAATTGTAAGACATATAATTCTAATATGATCCCATGATAAAACTTTGTACAAACAATGTTGAAATATTCAATTTTATGTGTGAGTATTTATAAAATTTTTCATTCGACGCTTTTTGAGATATTCGAGGTCAAATTTCGAAGTGGGTGAACTTAAAAAGCATTTAGTACTGAAACTGGTGATCCTATACAGTATATTAAATGCTGAAAAATAAGCTTTAAATTGTATTTTAGTTCATCCTACTCTCACATTTCTAGACCAAGTAACTGTCAATTATGTAATCAGATGACAATGGAAAACTGAAAAATGCTTGTTTCAGAGCGTTGTAATAAAAACTACAATACCAAAACATCTAAAAATTAATACGTTTTACTATCTTTGGTAGCACATTTTTTTAGACAAATTTGAACAAAACCTAAGAGGGTCAAAACTAAATGTTCCAAATTTTTGGATCATTATCATAAAATGACCAATTTATATTTCAGGGCAACACTGCCACTTCATTTATTCTTTGCCGAACTTTACAACTGACTGATTACAAATTCTTTTAATATAAACACATTCCATTATGCACAATTGTTAACTTTCCGAATGCTCTTTATTGAAAACCCTTAAACAATATTTAAAACATTATAAAATGCAATCACCAAACATGATCGTAAAAAAATGTCCAAAATGACTTAACTTGATTGACAACTACCCCCTGTATTTAACAATGTATATCTTTAAAACTTGTTCACACGAAACAGACCCTAGCGACGGATGGCCGTCGCCTATCATGACCCCCAAATTTGTATTTCCTTATCTCACTTCAACCATGAAATTATGTAGTGTGAAACATCGCGATCGTAACTAGCACTCCAACGTGGAGGAACATACTCGAAAATCTGGGAGACATTCCTTCCAATCAGTTCAAACATCTGCAATGACGTAACTGGTGACGGCAGCAGCGCTCCGGACAGGTCAGGGTGATCGCACCAAGACGAGGTCGAGGTAGAAACTCCCCTGCACTGAAGGCTGTATAACACGATACCTGATTCCGTAATAGCTCGTGTAAGGTCCGACATAGCGGCCATTATACTGACTAGTATGGCACTCATGGCACTCCCCGCCTTGCACGGCCGTATTTCGTACCAGGTTTGGTAATAGGAGACGTCCTATTTTTCATGATAGGTTCCTTATCGGCTTTCCTAACTGGCCAATAACATGAAATTTTGTGCATTATCAAATAAATAAAATAGATTTTAAAAAATATTTTGGTTTATTTTTTTTTTAAACCCCTCTGCTATATATATATATATATATATATATATATATATATATATATATATATTCAATAAAAATACTTATGTTGAAAAATAAAACAAAAATAATTAAATACGACAGTTTACATACTTTGCAGGAATAGTCCTTGTCACAATTCGGTGCAGGCCGAAATTAAACGTCAACCTATGTGTTAAAATTGAATCCAGTATGAAGGGCACTGACAGCCCCACCTATAGATTTAAAAAAAAAAAACGAAATATCGCTGCCACATGGTGGCTAAATCAACAACTCGCCTGGTGGCGATATAGACTATTAATATGCTACTGCCACCTAGGAGATGTGAGGTAAACATATTAAATCCAATATTGCGGCCTTAGCAAGGTATAAACAAGTGACAAATGAAAATACCAAAATGGCTGCATACGATAGAATGAGTATATGTGAGGGGGAGGTGCGGGGAGTGTTAAAACTATATGATTGATTGGAGGGGGATGGACATGGTGCTGAGCAAACCTCTGGAAATGTAAATTTTTGAAATATTTTTCAATGGTATTTTTTTAATAATTAAAAAAAAATAAATTTTAATAATAATTTTTTATAATAAAATTTTTAATACATTTGAAATACTTTTTAAAATATTTGTTTGTGAAATTTTTGGTTTTCGAGGTCAAAGGTCACCAGGATTAAGGTCAAAGGACCAGGTCACAACATGGGATGTGGCAGACAAGATGGCCGCCGGCATCAGAGCATGAACATCTCTGATGCTTTGCGCCCCCACGCCTTGTCCCCGAATCGGCATAACAATTCTACTTGAAATATATCTCACAATACTTAATTAATGGCAGTCATAGAAAAAAATGCTTTTCCATCTTATGCTAGTCAATATACTCCAGATGTGGCAAAGCACTACCATAAAACAAATACAACCAACATGCTTCATGCAATACGCACATAACAGTATAATCTAATATAGGGTAGGTAATGGAAACTGATGTAGCAGCCTTGATATTCATATAGTTTATTAATTAACGTAGTAGGTGTCGATAATCCAACCACTTCATGTAAATCAGATAAGAAACATGAAAAATATTTCTAGTGAGAGGCAATTGTTTCAGGATATTTTTCCCATTATTTAGATGAAAAGGAACTTTATTTATACTTTTATAGTTTCAAACCATTAAATCAAACGTTCAGAGAGTTGAACACTGCTTCTGAGGTGTATACATTCGAACCTTTATCAGGCCCAGAACCTCCTGGCTTGCCTCTTATTTCATTATTTGCATAACATTTCTTGCTGCTTCTGTGACCAAAGTGTCTTATCTTGGCAGAAGTGCACAACGTGAAGGGAACATACTGTTAGCCTGATTTGTCTGCTTGGATTCAAACGAAAAACCCGTAGTATTTATAAACACACGTGTAGTGGTTTTGTCTTGCACAGTAATAACGTTTATTCATTGAAGTTTCTTTATTTAGAATAGATGTTGTTATGAATGCAGGACGAACCATAATATTCCTTGTTTAAAATTTTGGAACTAAATAATCGTTCACCTACTGATTGGCAAAAGCAAGTTTTTGAGATATGTCGACTCCACTGAATACGAAAATCATTGTTGTAAATATAAGAGTTGTACACATTTGCCACAAAATATCACTGCTTGAAAATAGGTAAACGTTGGGAAAAATACATACGGTACTCTTTCAGCAATTAAAAATGTGGTTATATCAGGGCAGCCTTTTCGATAATGGTAGCAGAAGCCAGCAAGCGAGCAACAAACATGAATATGTTGAAAAAAAAAATTCGCCTTTAACTCAGTCTGCAGTCATTCAGGTAGAATATTAATGCAGGTGTTTTTGTAGTGGTGAATAAAAATATAAAATACTTGCAGTAGATAAGAAACTCTAGCCTCTACTCGATCTGAAATACAACAATCCCAATTTCCAATAGTGTCTGATATTAATAATCTTCCCATTCCCATGAATTTTCTCAGCATGTTACAACAGCGAGACTCCAGGAAAATTTGATTGAAATTGGGTAACGGAAGTGAAAACCTTCAAGAATGAAAGTGCCGACCTCCCGTGGGGCAGTCGGTTTGTGCACCGCCCCACAGAGGTGCGGGAGTCTCTGGGTTCGAATCCGAGGTAAGGCATGGGTTTTAGTAAAAGTTAGGTCATAAGTTAGTTTGTAGGCCGTCCCCTGATAAACCTTCAGGCATAACAGTGGGGACATTAATAAACCCTATACACTACAATACAAGAAAGCAATGAGACTTCTCAATTTACCAAGCTCTCTGGCGCATTTTGCTGCCTAATTTTATTTTGTAATTTGTAGAACAGGATAAATGTCTCGCAGAGACCTTAAAACACAGAAACTGCTGTTAATACCATAAATTGTTCAATTACATCGATTCTACAGTCAATATCTAAGTTACGGAATCTCTATGTCCAGGAGTTTGCATCACTTCATTGCAAAGGAGATCAGAATTTTGCTTGTTGGTGTATTTAATAATATATTGTGTCTGTTATCCTAAGCTTCACCAGATCCATTCGAGAGGGCAATTGGTACTAACATTCCCATATTATCTCAGCAATGTTACCATATTTGGCTAAATACTACCCCATCAAGTACTTGAAATCTATATCATTTTACATAGCAAAAATGCATTGACTACTTGCGGAAATGGAGTGGGCATTTATGTCTGGTGACTTCATAGTCAAAGATTCCACTGGAAAATTAAATTAAGTTTATCTAGATCACACTCAGGAATGGCTTGTTGGAACAGGCAAATATTCAGGTGGTCTAACTGACACCACAACCGACGACGATTCACTTCAGCGAGCTGCCAATTGCCAAATTGTCACTCACACTAAATACTTAAAGTAAAGAGTAAAGTTTGATATAGTAGAAAAATCTGCGACTTGGAAAACAAGGATAAACTTCTTAAAGTTCTAGAAGCTGCTGCGTTATTATCCGTTTGAACATGTATTTACCCAGCTTAAGAGTGTGGTTACCAAAGATATTGCAGCTAAGAAAATGGCTGATTGTTTCGAAATACGCGTGACTTTGTTCAGAAAATTTTTACACACTTCGTTAAGGGAAGATTGCTATTGAGGTGTAAGTCGCTACAGCAAAATTCTACGAGCCTCTCAAGAAGTCTTGTCTTCCTACATTTGTCCATCTCTAAAAAGCTTCAGCAACGAAGCAAGGCAAAAGAAGAGTGTGATATCATTTACCAGATCAGTGTAGCATATGAAGCTGGTTGCCCTGCATATCTCGTCGCCATCTTACGCGACTAACTATGTTCCAAACCTCTAGCATTGGCAGAGCTCAATGGTGATACGTGAAGTGTTGAGAACGCAGGACTAATCAGGATGCTGAGCGGCAGAATAACTTGTCCAACTGCATTTGAAGTTACGAGCTATTCAGTTTAGATTATTTATAGAAAGGCTATATGTAAGCATTTGGAAAGCCCACTTCTGCTAGAACCTTTGAAAATCTTGCAGATGTTATAGTTTATGTTAAGAACTATTATTAAATTCTCAAGAAAGGACATTCTGCTTGATCGCAACCGGAGCATCTCTAACAAAAATTTGTTTTCAGACAAAGGCGATCAAAGTCATGAAGGCCCATTCACAGGTCAGTTGAAGGCGAAAGTGTGAATCATCCAGAAAACTAGAAAGAATTTCATTTCCCTGCCAGAAAATAAAGACCAGCTTGCAACCTCTCTGTTATGTCACTTTGAAAAAATAAACAGTATTTCATTACTTGGAAGTCGTCATCGCTGGTAGCTTTCAAAATCAAATTGATGCTATCTCAGCGATGTGAGCTGACGTGTCAGGGCTCCGAACAAGCCGTCATGAAGTGGACACTTGTACCATCCTGTATGCCCCGATAAGGAAGAAAGAGATGATTGTCGGAGGTGCAAGGGGTCCATCACTGCCATCGGTTTTGGTGTAAGGTGATGTGAGGCGTTCTTAAACATCTGATTAGCAAAATACTGTCAAACTCGCAAAAGCAGAATGATACGGGGTTCCAAGTTCTCACTGGAAGTGATCTGACTTCACAAATGACCACGATAACTAAACATGTTGTATGGGACATCTACACTGCAAGCAACCAGCTTCTCAGCTGTATGCTCTGTTTGTGTGTGGCTAAGAATAGGGAAGCACTGCCACCTAGCAGTGATGCACTTCAGCAATGTACAAGAATACTTCACGTGCAGGAGGCCATACAGAAGTACGCATGTACTACAACATTCAAAATTCTCTTACCACTTTCGTTAGGGTCGTGAGTGAGTCATTACGCACATTAAGCTTAATTTAGGTGCACGAAGTTTTGAAAGTGTGTATAGTGTACGAAAGGGGATATTCAAATAATTTGAGAAAGTTATTTGTAATAAACGTGAAAGTTTTCCAAGCGTAAATATGTAGAGAGATCCATAATATTGCAAATGATTAATGAAATGTAATTTTGGTATTAGAATCTTCAATTCGTAAATTAAGTTATATTTTTGATAATTTTATATTACAATTATACATATACTCTTAATAAGTTCATTTTGAAATTACTGATGCTTATAACAATTTAATAGCCGTAATTTTTATTGTCTTCACTGCCAGTTATGCCAGACAAGATTAACACACACTCCAGTAGATTGAGCAACGCCGAAAATATTTCATATCTCTTTATAGAAATGAATTAAGCTTTGTTTTAGAAAATTCCGCAATAGTTTTCTGAAGAAGAATAAAATTCCAGAATGTCAACAGTGATTTTCATATTCAGCGGGATCCAATTGCATAATCAGCAACAATACTGATGGTTCGCGGATAACTAAGAAATTACTGTTGTAGTAACATTAATAATTTACTGTTGTCACAAAATTTGACTTTTTTCTTTGTAGACTCTGTCAGACACAATGATTATTTCAGTGGGCATAAACTTAGTGCTCTTACATCGATGGTATCAATAATTGTTAATGCAAAGACTTGAAAAAAAAGTTTTGCACCACCTACTAGAATAGGTTTGACATGTATTATGTTCGCTGTGATAGTAGGCGCATTACAAATAAACCGTCAGTTCTGGCGGGGTATTTTATAAAGGGTGTATCTTCATCCCATACTTTCTGCTGGGACGTGCGCAAGCTAAGAACTCAAAAATACTGGTGGTGCAAAACATTTTTTTTAGGTGTGTATATTTTTTCTGTACTTCCGGAATGACGGATACCTATAGGTCCTTCCTCAGGCCTGTGTCAGACTTGTACAGTGAACCCTTCGGACAAACCTCCATGCATGATTCTAACATATTTTGAAGGGGCAGGTTCACCTAATTGTGATCGATGCATACTGCTAAAGGCTGTTCACGGTAAAATGTGCGCTTTTGAAAGCCCTGATAAATTTCTACTTTCAGCTCATTGGTTACGTCTATTTCCGCTTACCTATCAACATAAACACTGTCATGTAACTTCCAGCTGGTATTTACATCAGCTAGCTCATATTTCTACTGCATACACATTTCATAAACAACGCAAAGTAATCAGTATTTTAATCAGCACTATTATTGCGTACACAGTAATTTAACAAATAATATCGTTTTGTGAATATTGACTAATTTGCCCAATTCATTTTATATTTTTCTGTTTAGGTATAAATTGATGCCCTTAACTGTTTCAATACTTCCGATTTCACAAGGAAATATGTTTCGTTTAGGTTGTCAACAGAATAGCAGAAGTGTTAAATGCTATTCCTTTTCAGTTAAAAACAACCCCAAGACGTTTTGAGTGTTCATCGTTAAATTACCTAAGAATTATATTTATGTATAACAACATTTACGAGTAGAATAACAATAAATAAATACATCACAAATTAATATTTTATACAAAACTAAGCACAAGCAAATGGTGGCAGGCGACGCATTACATTACGAAAATCATATTGTCAAGAAACTGAACTGCTGAACATAATTAATCCAAATTTTTAAGCATACTACCACAGTAATATTTCTCACTAGACGCAAGTTTCGTATAACTTCAGCCAGCCATACAGTTTTTAAAACACACAATACTAAAGTTTGCTAAGACCCATTGCTTTGCTTATAAAAACATAACTTTTCGCTTTTATAATTTAAATGCCTCCACTAATATAAACGTAACTTCACCAGAATACGAAAAAACAACACCTAGCTCATTTCCCGGCATTTAATGAAACTGCATCCACACATTTAGTGCAGAATATAATTTTTCCTTAAATTAACTGCTTTGAATGTTATTGGCAGAAGTTAGTACTGGCTGTTTGATATCGGCTGATACAAATTAAACAGTTAGGACAGACGTTATGGTACTGTTTTGATGTATTCTTAACACTCAAGGAATGCTTCACATGCAGTATAAAACATTTCCGTTGTGTTATTGTTTCAAAGAGAGTGACTTACGTGCCGAGGTATTAACTCGTAAACGGTGAATCACGTGAATACTAAATAACGCACACACATTTATTTGAGCTTTCATAATTGCAATGAAGATCGCGAATATAACAACACACACTTACAAAGTTTATTTAAAGTGTATTCGAGGTCCAGAATTTATAAAGATTTAAGTGACATGAAATAGCACATTGCCCAGGTCCGCGTATTACCCTACGTTAAATAGCAAGCATTTCTGCGACAAGAAACTACGTGGAGATACAGCAGGAAGCAATAACAAACAGTGCCATTCTACTCATTACATGTATAGAAATGTTTTGGTTATTACGTTAACGAATACTTTATTTCAGGAGTCACAAATTGACACTTAAAATCACCTTGCTGGTGTACTGCTATTTTATTGACACACGAGAGCGGACACGGAAGGAAGCCGTAAAAAAACAATAAACCAGCTAACTTGAACTTTGCATCAACCAGCTTATGAGGTGAAAGAGTTAGAAACATAAATGTGTTGTAACCACCCCCAATTTTATTCCTATTCACGCTGTAGAAAAGACAATTAATTGCAGGTGAAAATTTTTTAACTTGATGACTAATAAGACGTTAAGACATGGAACAGGTTCTCCTAGTTTGCTACCAACTTAACTGTTAATATTTTGCTCATTGCTTACGATAAAATATGTGCAGTTACGGACATTGAGTTTTTCATATGTTGGTTTCAAATGTGCTCATTTTTATAGCGAACCATTTAAGTTATATAATACGGTTTTATTTCGTGGCTTGTTCAAATGGGATAGTTGCATGCCTGACATATGCTTGGTGTCAATTTTTAGTAGTTAATGGGGAATTGTAATGGATAAGGACATTCAAAATTCGCGTTATTAATTGGAAAACTTTTAGACTTCAAACGCTTTACAGTTTGTAAATCATTTGTCACTGGATTACAGTTTATCTCATCAGCTTTAGAGGATTCTAAAATAGTAACCAAAAAATGGATGAAGGGATGACTAAAACATGTGCAACGTAAGAAGTATATTAATTATTTATTTTGTAGTTCACTGTGCTGAAAATTTTGGACTGTTAATTATTTTTATTATATTCTTTAAATATAACGACAGTTTTATGTCAGCTATAGACGAGTTGTTATACTATAACAAACATGGCATAACATATGAGGGGACTCGCTACAAAGAGAATGTATAACGAACGAAATAACACTCCAGTTCTTCATCATCAGTTGAGGGGTTTGATCTCTCTGCCTTCTATTGCATGGGCCCGCTACTACGACGAATAATGTCCGTTGATAGTCACGATAACAGGACGTTTTTACTGAATTTTATGTGTGGCTGGTGGAGTCAACGTACGTTTTACAGTGCTCTGTGAGACAAGCTGGAACCTCACGAAATACATTCATGAGTTCAAAGTGAGACATACAGTGACAAAATCGTACCGCATAGGGAGAAGACTGACTTACAGACGGGACAATGCGTCGGTCAATTGAAAATTTTTGAGCATGTAACAAGTCTATCTAAGTTGAGGATGGTAGAAAGCGAAGGTCAAAGGTAAATAACGACGCTTTAAAGTCATATGTGGACTAAAATCCACCGCCAGGGAAATTGTCCGAGTAGTCAAATTTTCCAGTTCAAGAATTTTCATTGACCCACAGAAAACAGCAAACGTTGAACAAAAGATAACTTGGTAACGCAAGAACTGGCAGAGGATCACTTACCCTATCATGACGTATGATGAGAAATGGATTCAGTGCGACAACGAGGTTAGTCACTGGAGGTTAGTGAATTCACAAACACACTCCAAAACCATACGGTTGAAGGCACACATACAGCCATAATTGTTCAATAGGAAGGGCCGTCTAGTCTTCGTAGATAATTCAGACCAATACGTGGCAAAATTTATGAAACATAAACTAAGTGACCTGAGGTCATTCCAGCCCTTCATAGTCCCCTGAGTAAGAACAATCAAAATATGTCACGTGTATCACCTACGTCACGTCTTGAAGAACATTATGTTAAAAAACAACGATGAAAGTGCCTTTCAGAACAAACTTGACTCATGAGAGCCAAGATCTTCAGGAATGGAATTGAGAGCCTTGTTAGTCATTTTCAGAGATTTGTCGCTGCAGACGCTGAATATTTTGAACGATGCAGAATGTTTACTACATTCCAAAACACAATATCAGTGTGAAGTAAGAAAACTGTTCTTTACTATCGAAGAACCTGGTAACAAGCGGAATTAATGTTCTTTTCCTACTCTGTAAATCAGTTCTCTAAATCCCGAAATATCACAGTCTTAACTTGGTAACGTGGTTGGTCTGGGACCCTAAATGGCTTGTTCGAGCACGGAAAAGTATAACAGAGAAAAAAAAAAGAATTTCACCTGTGACGGAAAACAGAAAACGAATACCAATGTCTAGAAATCCTATCTCGCTACCAGAATATAACGCGAATTTGGCATGTTTCTGGTAAGGAAAATTTACTCACCTGATTGTCTTCTCAACCTCCGAATTATTGCGTACACCAACCTGGTCCCTCGCTGCTGTGCTTCGCTGCCTGCACCCAGTCGTTCTTCGGTTGTCCAGCTCTGTGCATAACCAATGCAATGTCACAAATCAAGGCCTCCTCATTGTGCATCTATTATTTACATAGTTCTTGAAGCATATACTTTTGTGCAAAACTTTAAAGAAAATAACTTATCATTTAGCCCGACATTTCAACATAGGCCTTAGGTTAGTTTCTTTTTTCTCGTTGATGACACAAACTCAATAATCTTTTTAGATAACATAGGTGGCATAAGTATTAAATTCATTGCACCACCATTATTTGTTAATTTACAGTAAATAAAATGCCTTAAATTGTTTTAATAAATTTTCAATTTCGTTACAGATTTGCATGTGGAAATTTAACTTGCAAAAGATACAATTTCAAATATCTTTTATTAATGTTGATAACTGTCTGTCAAAATGAGATAAAAAATAATTTTATATACTTACAGTAAAATAATTCACAATAATTATTTATGCACTTTTGCTAATAAATTCATAAATAATAAGTTAGCGTAAAATAGTTTAAACTTAATAATGTTCGTAATGAATACCTTCACAATAAATAAAAGTAATATCAATTTATTACTCATTTTAACAAAAATTATGTGATATTTCCTAAAATCTTACTAACCGTACGTCAATAACACGTTAACAAGTTTCGCGCAGCATTATTAAAAAAAAAAGACGAAAACTTATTTTGTAAGTGTGGTGCGTTTATTGGACATAGTGAATAGGCATTAAACAAAAAAAATTACATCATTATTATTTCAAATAAAAAATAATATAAGTATCTGAATTAGGTATGCAATAGAAACTATAGTTAAAAACATTTAAATAATGTTTGTTTGATATATATATTTTTTAAATAAATGAGCTCCGAAATGCAGTGAGAATATATTTCTTAAAACGCTATTAATACTGCACCGGTCACAAAAATTGAAGACACAAGTAATTAATAATATAAGTTATTAAATAACTTAAATAATTATACCAATTTGTCCGGGATTAAATTTCCAAAAAATATTACTGTTCCAATATAGTTCGCACGAGGGAGGTTCCCATGGGGCTTAATAATAATTGATAAACCTTCACTATTGCATTGCATTTGTGAACCATATTATGTAAACAGCATACTGTGAATCAGAAAAAATAATATTTTGTGTTATAAAAAAGTTGCCTACTACCGGTGGAACTGAGTACAGCGTTTCTTTCAGAAAAAAACTCATGGAGAGTTTTTATATTATGCAAATATGGGGGTTGTAAACAAGTCATTCCATCAGCTACATTTCGGTGAACGAAAATGTTACGTTTAAAATAATATGCAGGTGGTCATCTGCATACAATATGATGGTGGTTGCCTGTAACATCATATGCTCGCCGACTTTTATGGTTTTTTTTTCTCCAGTTTTGGTTTTCAACGTCATTCAAAGTCATGGGGTTAAGGTCAAGGATACCTGCATAAACTATGGCGGTAGTAGTCAGTAACGTAATATGCTTGTCGACTTTATGTTTTTTTTTTTCCCTAGAGTGCGCCTTGCTGGTTTCGGGACTTTTAACTCGCACATCGATGCATCTCGTTTCCTCCTTGCCGATATGGGACATTTGCGGAAAGTAGGAAAGTGAAACTAATATGATTTGAAAAATTTTACCCTTTTTTTGTAGGAAGAATGCTATTCCGTGGTGAAATCATTAATTTATGACGTAAATTTGGGTTAAGCAGGACATTTTGAGCCATGAATGCCACGAGCTGACAAGTCATTTACCCGCTCTACAAACCAAATACACACACACACACTCACACAACCCATGACCCGGAAACCCCAAATCATTCTACTCGAACGTATTCTCCTTTGTCTTTTAGTGGCATAACTCTACAGACTTCTGCTTAAAAATTCTTCCCTTAGAATCTCTTCGCCTTCAATGCAGTGATCCAGTGAACTATGTTATAGCCTGTTTCTCAGAGGATTTATTATTTTCATAGCACTAAATGACCTATCGACAATGACTATTGTTTTAGTACGGTCAGTATTTTTACAATAGTATTTTTCAGTTCATCATAACTAATATAATACTGAATAATATTGTTTAATGGCGATACATACTCGTTCACATATGAGGCCAAAAATTTTAATGTATTCAGGTCTATTTGCAGTTGATCTTGATCTATGACTTGCATAATATATTGGCAGAGAGTGTTGTTAACGACCGACTCTCTAATCTGCAGAATGGGATGACATGATCACAAAACCGATTATGCCGAAATCACACCCGCAATTTGCTTACTAAACCTTTTATGCAGTACATATATTGCTGTAACTGTGAATTTAACAAATTGCTGCAAATATGCTTTGTCATCAGAGACATCTGATTTTGATGTATGGATGTTGAACACAGTATCTTTCAATTCTTCATGTATTGTAGTAAAATCAGCACGTTCCTATTTTGCTGCATTTTGCACATCTGCAGATATATGTTCTTAAGTACGCATAGAATTTCATTTGGTAGAGTTGCCAATTGACATTTTGGCTTCTGGAAACATTTGCTTAATCTTGAAAAAACTCACTATATCTCCGCGAAAAAATAAAGTGTCAACATAGAAGTAGACATTTTTCCATTTAAAGACCTAATTCTCCATCGAGTTAAGTTCTACCTGTCCAATTATTAGGAATATGCTTGTAAGTAATAATGATTGACACTCGACATAATTACGTTAATGGTGATATAATTACTGAACCAGAGCACATTCGTGACTTCTGGAAAATTGAGAATAGACTCCTCTATGGTTTTCTGAATAATGGAGTGCTGTTTCTTGTCGTGTAGACTGGTGGATGAGCTCATAAATGTCTCTGAATAAAGAAAAGATTTTTTTCACATGGGAAGATGATTTCTTGCATTTGACACTACAAGTGACAATGGTTGTGCTGAACCATGTACGTAGGTAATAGTCCTTCCTGACTTATCTGAAATCATTTTGTGAACCAAGAATTACTTCCTGAATAATTACACTCTCCATCAAATCCACAGCTAACAAAATTATTAAAGTACACACCTCGTATATTTATTTCACTTTCAATGCAGTTCGTGTTTCTTTCAACTCGTTTTCATTTTGAAGTGAGATTGTGCACAAAACATGTTCCCTAATTTCCCTACTGCCTGCCATATATTAGACACTTATACTTAGTTAGGGTTTATTGGCAGTGTTTTTGGATTTATCAGCAGCTAAGGGAAAATATTATGCCTTTATTTTAGAAGTTGTGACTTTACTGCTCTATAAAGCTAGTTTGCTATGTTACTGAAACAAGTTTCATAAACTTTCGACATACGTTACGATCAAATTTTGCACAATGTGCTATTATTTGAGATTTAAATGCAATCTCCTCACTATAATACTGAGGTCAAACCTATTTGCTCCAGTTTTGCATTGCTGATATAGCATAGAGAGAATAGGTTTATTTTCGTGCAATAAATGGCTATTTTCTTTTTTGACAATATATATTGTATATATGTATGTATATGTATATGAATGGTTCCTCCGAATATTATATATATTATATTCGGAGGAACCATGTTTTTGAAGTTTTCCTGTAGATTCTGTAGATTTCGTGTCATTTGTGAAACGAAGACAAATTTTTTTTAGTATGTTTGCGTCTTCCTAATAGTACGTGGAATAAATACGACTAAATATTCAACCTCGATCTTATCAAAAACAAACAATTTGTATTTATCTGTCCAAGAAGCCATAAAATGATACAAATATATAAAGCTAGCTCTCATCACGAGAGACGGGTAAAATAAAAGAGTTTTTAGAAAAAAATAAATTTCGATTGCAATAAGGTTCAAAGTAAACGATGGCAAACAATAAATGCTCCGTTATCGCAACACAATAAAATATGTTTCACAACGGTTACGCACGTAAAAGAATTAATAGAAATTGTTCTCATAATCTGATAACATCTTCAAAAATGAAACTACGGTTTCACACACTGAAACACATTTTTTTAACATACTAATGTAAAGAGACCTGACGTTGAGGGAGTCAAAACTTTCCTCGTTGTAAACAATATCACAATCAGTTTCACCAACACTGAAAATATCAATTTCGTATTTCTCACAAAAAACCCGTGCAGTTTAACTATCTTAAAGTAATAATAGAAATTGTTCTCATAATCTGATAACATCTTCAACAATGAAAATACGGTTTCCCACATTGAAACACATTTTTTTAACATACTAACGTAAAGAGAACTGACGTTGAGGGAGTCAAAACTTTCCTCGTTGTAAACAATACCACAATCAGTTTCACCAACACTGAAAATATCAATTTCGTATTTCTCACAAAAAACTATTTATATATAAACTATAACAGTTTAACTATCTTAAAGTAATAATAGAAATTGTTCTCATAATCTGATAACATCTTCAACAATGAAAATAGGGTTTCCCACATTGAAACACATTTTTTTAACATACTAACGTAAAGAGACCTGACGATGAGGGAGTCAAAACTTTCCTCGCTGTAAACAATTCCCAACAATCAGTTTCACCAACACTGAAAATATCAATTTTGTATTTCTCACACAAAACTCGTGCAGTTTAAATATCTTAAAGTAATAATAGAAATTGTTCTCATAATCTGATAACATCTTAAACAATGAAACTACGGTTTCCCACACTGAAACATTTTTTTTTTACATACGAACGTAAAGAGACCTGACGCTGAGGGAGTCAGAACATTCCTGGCTGTAAACGAAACACAATCAGTTTCAACAACACTGAATATATCAATTTTGTATTTCTCACACAAAACCCGTGCAGTTTATCTATCTTAAAGTAATAATAGAAAATGTTCTCATAATCTGATCACATCTATACCATTGAAACTACGGTTTCCCACACTTAAACACATATTTATTTAAACATACTAAATTAAAGTGACCTGACGCTGATGGAGTCAAAACTTTCCTCGCTGTAAACAATACCTCAATCAGTTTCACCAACACTGAAAATATCTATTTTGAATTTCTCACACAAAACCCGTGCTGTTTAACTATCTTAAAGTAATAATAGAAATTGTTCTCATAATCGTATAACATCTATACCATTGAAACTATGGTTTCCCACACTGAAACACATTTTTTTTTAAACATACTATATTAAAGTGACCTGACTCTGATGGAGTCAAAACTTTCGTCGCTGTAAACAATACCACAATCAGTTTCACCAACACTGAAAATATCAATTTTGATTTTCTCACACAAAACACGTGCAGTTTAACTATCTTAAAGTAATAATAATAGAAATTGTTCTCATAATTTGAAAACATCTTCAACTATGAAACTAATGTTTCCCTCACTGAAACACATTTTTTTTAAACATACTAACCTAAAGAGACATGACGCTGAGGGAGTCAAAATTTCCTCGCTGTAAACAATACCACAATCTTTTTCACCCAAACTGAAAATATCAATTTTGTGTTTCTCACACAAAACACGTGCTGTTTTACTATCTTAAATTAATAACAGAAAATGTTCTCATAATCTGAAAACATCTTCAATAAAGATACTAAGCTATCCCACACTGAAACACATTTTTTTTGAACATACTACCATAAAGAGACCTGATGCTGAGGGAGTCAAAACACTCCTGGTTGTAAACGAAACACACTCAGTTTCAACAACACTGAAAATATCAATTTTGTATTTCTCACACAAAACCCATGCAGTTTGAATATCTTATAGTAATAATAGAAATTGTTCTCATAATCTGATAACATCTTCAACAATGAAACTACGGTTTTCCACATTGTAACACTTTTTTTTTTTACATAATAACTTAAAGAGACCTGACGCTGAGGGAGTCAAAACTTTCCTCACTGTAAACAATACAACAATCAGTTTCACCAACACTGAAAATATCAATTTTGTATTTCTCACACAAAATCCGTGCAGTTTAACTATCCTAAAGTAATAATAGAAATTGTTCTCATCATCTGATAACATCTTCAACAATAAAACTACTGTTTCCCACACTGAAACACATTTTTTTTTTAGACATACTAACGTGAAGAGACCTGACGCTGATGGAGTCGAAACTTTCCTTATTGTAAACAATACCACAATCAGTTTCACCAACACTGAAAATATCAATATTATATTTCTCACACAAAACCCGTGAAGTTTAACTATCATAAAATAATAGAAAGTTTTTCTCATAATCTTATAACATCTTTAACAAAGAAACTATGTTTTCCCAAACAGAAACACATTTTTTTAATCATACTTATGCAAAGATACCTGACGCTGAGGGAGTCAAAATTTTTGTCACTTTAAACAATAACACAATCAGTTTCACCAACACTGAAAATATCAATTTTGTGTTTCTCACACAATACCCGTGCAGTTTTACTATCATAAAGTAATAACAGAAATTGTTCTCATAATCTGATAACATCTACAATAAAGAAACTAAGGTATCCCACACTGAAACATATTATTTTTAACATACGAACGTAAAGAGACCTGACGCTGAGGGCGTCAAAAATTTTCCTCTCTGTAAACAATACCATAATCAGTTTCACCAACACTGAAAATATCAATTTTGTATTTCTTACACAAAACACGTGCAATTTAACTATCTTAAAGTAATAATAGAAATTGTTCTCATATTCTTATAACATCTATAACAATGAAACTACGGTTTCCCACACTGAAACACATTTTTTTTAAATATACTAACGTAAAGAGACCAGACGCTGAGGGAGTCAAAACTTTCTTCGCTGTAAACCTTACCACAATCAGTTTCACCATTACTGAAAATATCAATTTTGTATTTCTCACAAAACCCGAGCAGTTTAACAATATTAAAGTAATAACAGAAATTGATCTCATAATCTGATAACATCTTCAACAAATAAACTACGGTTTCCCACACTGAATCACATTTTATTATTTACATACTAACATAATGAGACCTGAGTCTGAGGGAGTCAAATATTTCCTCGCATTAAACAATACCACAATCAGTTTCATCAACACTGAAGATATCAATTATGTATTTCTCACACAAAACCCGTGCAGTTTTACTATCTTAAAGTATTAATAGAAATTGTTCTCATAATCTGATAAAATCTTCGAAATGAAAATACGGTTTCCCAAACTAAAATACATTTTTAAACATACTAATGTAAATAGACCTGACGCTGAGGGAGTCAAAACATTCCTAACTGTTAACAATACCACAATCAGTTTCACCAACACAGAAAATATCAATTTTGTGATTCTCACACAAAACCCGTGCAGTTTAACTATCTTAAAGTAATAATAGAAATTGTTCTCATCATCTGATAACATCTTCAACAATAAAACTACTGTTTCCCACACTGAAACACATTTTTTTTAGAAATACTAACGTAAAGAGACCTGACGCTGATGGAGTCTAAACTTCCTTTGCTGTAAACAATACCACAACCAGTTTCACCAACAGTGAAAATATCAATTTTGTGATTCTCACAATAAACCCGTGCAGTTTAACTATCTTAAAGTAATAATAGAAATTGTTCTCATAATCTGATAACATCTTCAACATTGAAAATACGTGTTCCCACACTGAAATACATTAATGTAAACATACTAACAGAAAGAGACCTGATGCTGAGGGAGACAAAACTTTCCTCGCTGTAAACAATACCACAATCAGTTTCACCAACACTGACAATATCAATTTTGAATTTCTCACACAAAACCCGTGCAGTTTAAATATCATTAAGTAATAATAGTAATTGTTATAAAATGATAACATCTAAAACAATGAAAACACGGTTTCCCAAACCGGAATACATTTTTTTAAACATACTAATGTAAATAGACCTGATGCTGAGGGAGTCAAAGTTTCCTAGCTGTAAACAATACCACAATCAGTTTCATCAACACTGAAGATATCAATTATGTATTTCTCACACAAAACCCGTGCAGTTTAACTGTCTTAAAGTAATAACAGAAATTGATCTTATAATCTGATAACATCTTAAACAAAGAAAAATCGGTTTCCCACACTGAAACACTGTTTTTTTTAAACATACTAACGAAAAGATACCTGATGCTGAGGGAGTCAAAACTCTCCTTGCTGTAAACAATAACACAATCAGTTTCACCAACACTGAAATTATCAATTTTGTATTTCTCACACAAAACCCGTGCAGTTTTACTATCTTAAAGTATTAATAGAAATTGTTCTCATAATCTGATAAAATCTTCAACAATGAAAATAGGGTTTCCCACAATAAATCAACATTTTTTTAACATACTTAAGTAAAGATACCTGATGCTGATTGAGTCAAAACTTTCCTAGCTGTAAACCATACCACAATCAGTTTCACCAACACTGAAAATATAAATTTTGTATTTCTCAACCAAAACCCGTGCAGTTTAACTATCTGAAAGTAATAATTGAAATTTTTTTCATATTCTGAAAACATTAAAAACAATGAAACTACAGTTTCCCACACTGAACCAAATTTTTTTTATTAACTTAAGACGTAAAGAGACCTGACGCTGAGGGAATCAATACTTTCCTCGGTGTAAACAATACCACAATAAGTTTCACCATCAATGAAAATAACAATTTTTTATTTCTCACACAAAACCGTGCGGTTTAGCTATCTTAAAGTAATAATAGAAAAGGTTCTCATAATCTGATATCATCTACAACAATGATACTACGGTTTCACACAACTTCCCATTAATTTTTAAACATACTAACGAAAGTGACCTGAAGCTGAGGGAGTCAAAACTTACCTCGTTGTAAACAATACCACAATCAGTTTCACCAACACTGAAAATATCAATTTTGTATTTCTCACACAAAACCCATGCAGATTAACTATCTTAAAATAATAATAGAAATTGTTCTCATAATCTGATAAAAAAAAAAAAAAAAAAAAAAAAAAAAAAAAAAAAAAAAAAAAAAAAAAAAAAAAAAATTATAACATCTTTAACAATGAAAATTGGTTTCCACAACTGAAAACACATTTTTTTAAACATACTAACGTAAAGAGACCTGACGCTAGGGAGTCAAACTTTCTCGCTGTAAACAATACCACAATAGTTTCACCAACACTGAAAATATCAATTTTGTATTTCTCACACAAAACCCGTGCAGTTTAACTATCTTAAAGTAATAATAGAAATTGTTCTCATAATCTGATAACATCTTAACAATGAAACTACGGTTTCCCACACTGAATACAATTTTTTTAAAACATACTAACGTAAAGAGAACGACGCTGAGGGAGTCAAAAACTTTCCTCGCTGTAAACAATAACACAATAGTTTTTACCAACACTGAAAATATCAATTTTGTAATTTCTCACACAAAAACCGTGCAGTTTAAATATCTTAAAGTAATAATAGAAATTGTTCTCATAATCTGATAACATCTTCAACAATGAAACTACGGTTTTCCACATTGAACACATTTTTTTTTAACATAATAACTAAAGAGACCTGACGCTGAGGGAGTCAAAACTTTCCTCCTGTAAACAATACAACAATCAAGTTTCACCAACACTGAAAATATCAATTTTGTAATTTCTCACACAAAACCCGTGAAGTTTAACTATCTTAAAGTAATAATAGAATGTGTTTCTCATAATCTGATAACATCTTAACAATGAACTACGTTTCCCACACTGAAACAATTTTTTTTAAAACATACTAATGTAAAGAGACCTGACGCTGAGGGAGTCAAAATTTCGTCGCTTAAACGAATACACAATCCAGTTTTCACCAACACTGAAAATATCAATTTTGTATTTCTCCACAAAACCCATGCAGTTTAACTATTTAAAGTAATAATAGAAATTGTTCTCCATAATCTGATAAATCTTCAAAATGAAACTACGGTTTTCCCACACAAATACATTTTTTTTAAAACATATTAACGTAAAGTAGACCTGACTTGAGGGAGTCAAAACTTCCTACTGTTAAACAATACCACAATCAGTTTCACTAACACTGAAAATATCAATTTTGTATTTCTTCATCACAAAAACCCGTGAAGTTTAACTATCTTAAATAATAATAGAAATTTTCTCATAATCTGATAACATCTTTAACAATGAAACTACTGTTTCCCAAACTGAAACAACATTTTTTTTAATCATACTTATGCAAAGATACCTGACGCTGAAGGAGTCAAAATTTTCGTCACTTAAACAATAACACAATCAGTTTCACCAACACTGAAAATATCAATTTTGTATTTCCCACACAAACCCGTGCAGTTTAACTATCTTAAAGTAATAATAGAAAAATGTGTTCTCATAATCTCTAACATCTTCAACAATGAAACTACGTTTCCTCACAAATACCAATTTTTTTTAAACATAATAACGAAAGTGACCTGATGCTGAGGGAGTCAAAACTTTCCTCGCTGTAAACAATACCACTATCAGTTTCACCAACACTGAAAATTTCAATGTTGTTATGTCTCACAAAAAACCGGGCTAGTTTATCTATCTTAAAGTAATAATAGAAATTGTTCTCATAATCTGATAACATCTTGAACAATGAAAATACATTTTCCCACACTGAAACAATTTTTTTTAAACATACTAACGTAAAGAGACCTGACCTGAGGCAGTCAAAACTTTCCTCGCTGTTAACAATACCACAATCAGTTTCACCAACACTGAAAATATCAAATTGGTGTTTCTCACACAAAACCGTGAAGTTTAACTGTCTTAAAGTAATTATAGAAATTGTTCTCATAATCTGATAACATCTTCAACAATGAAACTACGGTTTTCCCACACTGTAAACACATTTTTTTTTTAAACTTGCAAACGTAAAGAGACCTGACGCTGAGGGAGTCAAAACTTTTCTCGCTTTAAACAATACCACAATCAGTTTCACCAACACTGAAATTATCAATTTTGTATTTCTCACACACAAACAGTACAGTTTAACTATCTTAAAGTAATAATAGACATTGTTCTAATAATCTGATAACATCTTCAACAATGAAACTACGGTTTCCCAAACTGTAACAAATATTATTTAAACATACTAACGTAAAGAGACCTGACGAATAGGGAGTCAAAACATTCCTCGCTGTAAAATATACCACATTCAGTTGACCAACACTGAAAATATACATTTTGTGTTTCTCACACAAAACCCATGCAGTTTAAGTATCTCAAGGTAATAATAGAAATGTTCTGATAATCTGATAACATCTTCAACATTGAAACTACGGTTTTCCCACACTGTAACACATTTTTTTTAAACATACTAACGTAAAGAGACCTGACGCTGAGGGAGTCAAAACTTTCCTTGCTGTAAACAATACCACATTCAATTTCACTAACACTGAAAATATCAATTTTGTATTTCTCACACAAAACCCGTGCAGTTTTACTATCTTAAAGTAATTATAGAAATTGTTCTCATAATCTGATAACATCTTCAACAATGAAAATGCGGTTTCCCACCCTAAAACACATTATTTTTAATTAACATACGAACGTAAGGAACCTGACGCTGAGGGTTTCAAAATCTTCCTCGCAGTAAACAATACCAAAATATGTTTCACCAACACTGAAAATATCAATTTTGTATTTCTCACACAAAACCGTGCAGTTTAACTATCTTAAAGTAATATAGAAATTGTTCTCATAATCTGATAACATCTTTAACAATGAAACTACGGTTTCCCACACTAAAACACATTTTTTTTAAACATACTAACGAAAGTGACTTATGCTGAGGGAGTCAGAACTTTCCTCGCTGAAAACAATACCACAATCAGTTTCACCAACACTGAAAATATCAATTTGTTGTTTCTCACACAAAACCCGTGCAGTTTAAATATCTTAAAGTAATAATAGAAATTATTCTCATATTCAAATAACATCTTCAAGAATGAAACAACGGTTTCCCACACAATACCCATTTATTTTTAAATGTACTAACGAAAGTGACCTGACCTGAGGGAGTCAGAACTTACCTCGCTGTAAACAATACCACAATCAGTTTCACCAACACTGAAAATATGAATTTTGTATTTCTCACCCAATAACGTGCAGTTTAAATATCTTAAAGAATAAAAGAAATTGTTCTCATAATCTGATAACATCTTCAACAAAGAAACTACGGTTTCCCACACTGAAACACATTTTTTTTTAGACATACTAATGTAAAGAGACCTGACTGAGAGTGTCAAAACTTTCCTAACAGTAAACAATACCACAATCAGTTTCACCAACACTGAAAATATCAATTTTGTGTTTCTCACACAAAACCCGTGCAATTTAAATATCTTAAAGTAATAATATAAATTGTTCACTAATCTGGTTCTACCTTCAACAATTAAACTATGGTTTCCCACAGATATACCAATTTTTTTAAAAACATTCTAACGAAAGTGACCTGATGCTGAGGGAGTCAGAACTTTCCTCGCTGTAAACAATACCACAGTCAGTATCACCAACACTGAAATTATCAATTTTGTATTTCTCACACAAAACTCGTTCAGTTTAACTATTTTAAAGTAATTATAGAAATTGTTCTCATAATCTGATTACATCTTCAACAATGAAACTATGGTTACCCTCACTGAAACACATTTTTTTTAAACATACTAACGTAAAGAGACCTGACGCTGAGGAAGTCAAAACTTTCCTTGCTGTAAACAATACCACATTCAGTTTCACTAACACTGAAAATATCAATTTTGTATTTCTCACACAAAACCGTGCAGGTTAACTATATTAAAGTAATAATAGAAATTGTTATCATAATCTGATAACATCTTCAACAATGAACTACGGTTTCCACACAAATACACATTTTTTTTAAACATACTAAAGAAAGTGACCAGACGCTGAGGGATTCAAAACTTTCCTCGCTCTAAACAAAAACACAATCAGTTTCACAAAGACTGAAAATATCAATTTTGTATTTCTCTCACAAAACCCGTGCAGTTTAACTATCTTAAAGTGACTATAGAAACTGTTCTCATAATCTGATATCTACAACAATGAAAATACTGTTTCCCACTCCGAAACACATTTTTTTTAATCATACTAATGTAATGAGACCTGATGCTGAGGGAGTAAAAATTTTCCTTGGTGTAAAAAATACCACAATAAGTTTTACCAACACTGAAGTAATCAATTTTGTATTTCTCACACAAAACCCGTCCACATTAACTATCTTAAAGTAATAATAGAAATTGTTCTCATAATCTGATAACATCTTCAACAATGAAAATATGGTCTCCCATACTGAAACACATTTTTTTTAAACATACTTATGTAAAGAGACCTGATGCTATGGAGTCAAAACTTTCCTCGCTGTAAACAATACCAGAATCAGTTCACCAACACTGAAAATATCAATGTTGAGTCTCTCAAACAAAACACGTGCAGTTTAACTATCTTAAAGTAATAATATAAATTGTTCACATAATCTGATAACATGTTCACAATGAAACTACGGTTTCCCACACTGAAGCATATTTTTTTAAAACATACTAACGTAAAGAGACCTGACGCTGACGGAGTCAAAACTTTCTCTCTCTAAACAATACCACAATCAGTTTCACCAACACTGAAAATATAAATTTTGTGTTTCTCACAGAACACCCCTGGAAGTTTAAATATCTTAAAGTAATAATAGAAATTGTTCTCATAATCTGATAACATCTACAACAATGAAACCACAGTTTCCCACACTGAAACACATTTTTTTAAATCGTACTAAGGTATAGAGATGTGACGCATAGGGGGTCAAAACTTTCCTCGCTGTAAAATATACCATATTCATATTTACCATCACTGAAAATATTCATTTTGGGTATCTCACACAACACCTGTGCAGTTTAACTATCATAAGGTAATAATAGAAATTGTTCACATAATCTGATAACATCTACAACAATGAAACTACGGTTTCCCACACTGAAACACATTTTTTTTTAACATACTGTATGTAATGAGATCTGACACTGAGGGAGACCAAACTTTCCTCGCTGTAAACAATACCACAATAAGTTTCACCAACACTGATAATAACAATTTTGTATTTCTCACACAAATCCCGTGCAGTTTAACAATCTTAAAGTACTTATAGATATTGTTCACATTATCTGATAACATCTTCAACAATGAAACTACGGTATAACACACTGAGACACATTTTTTTTAAACATACTAACGTAAAGAGTCCTGACGCTGAGGGAGCCAAAACTTTCCTCGCTGTAAACAATACCACAATCGGTTATACCAACACTGAAAATATAAATTTTGTATTTCTCACCCAAAACCATGCAGTTTAACTATCTTAAAGTAATAAAGGAAATTGTTCTCATAATCTGATAACATCTTCACAATGAAACTACGGTTTCCCACACTGAAACACATTTTTTTAAAACATACTAACGTAAAGATACCTTACGCTGAGGGAGTCGAAACTTTCGTCGCTGTAAACAATACCACAATCAGTTTCACCAACACTGAAAATATAAATTTTCATTTTCTCACACAAAACCCGTGCAGTTTAACTATCTTAAAGTAATTATAGAAATTGTTCTCATAATCTGAAAACATCTTCAACAATGAAACTATGGTTTCCCACCCAGAAATACATTTTATTTCAGCATAGTAATGTAATCAGACCAGACGCTTAAGGAGTCAATATTTTCCTCGCTGTAAACAATTCCAGACTCAGTTTCACCAACACCGAAAATATCATTTTTGTGTTTCTCACACAAAACCCGTGCAATTTAACTATCTTAAAGTAATAATAGAAATTGTTCTGATAATATGATAACATCTTCAACAATGAATCTACGGTTTCCCACACTGAAACACATTTTTTTTAGACATACTAACGTAGAGTGACCTGATGCTGAGTGAGACAAAACTTTCTACGCTGTAAACAATACCACAATCAGTTTTACCAACACTGAAAATATCAATTTTGTATTTCTCACACAAAACTTGTGCAGGTAAACTATCATAAAGTAATAATAGAAATTGTTCTCATAATCTGATAACATCTTCAACAATGAAATTATGGATTCCCACATTGTAACACATTTTTTTTAAAACTTACTAACGTAAAGAGACCTGACTCTGACGGAGTCAAAACTTTAATTGCTGTAAACAATACCACAATCAGTTTCACAAACACTGAAAATATCAATTTAGTATTTCTCACACAAAACCTGTGCACTTTAACTATCTTAAAGTAATTATCGAAATAGTTCTCATAATCTGATAACATCTAAAACAATGAAACAACGGTTTCAGACACTGAAACAAATTATGTTAACATACTTACGAAGGTGACCTGACGCTGAGGGAGTCAAAACTATCTTCGGTATAAACAATACCACAATCAGTTTCACCATCACTTTAAATATCAATTTTCTGTCTCTCACACAAAACCTGTGCAGTTTAACTATCTTAAAGTAATAATAGAAATTGTTCTCATAATCTGATAACATCTGAAACAATGAAACTACGGTTTCCCACACTGAATCACATTTTTTTTTAAACATTCTAACGTAAAGATACCTGATGCTGAGGGAGTCAAAACTTTCTCTCTCTAAACAATACCACAATCAGTTTCACAACACTGAAAATAAAATTTGAGTTTCTCACAAAACCCTGCAGTTTAACTATCTTAAAGTAATATGAAATTGTTCTCATAAATCTATAACATCTTCAACAATGAAACTACGTTTCCACACTGAAAAACATTTTTTTAAAACATCTACATTAAAGAGACCTGATGCTGAGGGAGTCAAAACTTTCTCGCTGTAAATAATACCACAATCAGTTCACCAACACTGAAAATATCAATTTTGTATTTCTCCACACAAAACCCGTGCGTTTAACTATCTTAAGTAATAATAGAAATTGTTCTCATTATCTGATAACATCTCAAAATGAAACTACGGTTTACCACACTGAAACCATTTTTTTTAAACATACTAACGTAAAGAGATGTGACGCTAGGGAGTCAAAACTTTCCTCGCTGTAAAATATACCAACAATCAGTTTCACCAACACTGAAAATACAATTTTGTGTTTCTCACACAAAACTTTGCAGTTTAACTATCATAAAGCAATAATAGAAATTGTTTCATAAATGATAACATCTTCACATGAAACGGGTTTCCCAAACTTAAACAACATTTTTTTTTAAACATACTACAGTAAAAGACCTGACACTGATGGAGTCAAAACTTCCTCGCTTAAACAATACCACAATCATGTTTTCACCAACACTGAAAATATCAAATTTTAGTATTTCTCACACAAAACCGTGCAGTTTAACTTCTTAAAGTAATTATAGAAATTGTTTCTCATAATCTGATAACATCTTAACAATGAAACTACGGTTTCCCACATGAAACACATTTTTTTTACATACTAACGTAAAGGAGACCTATGCTAGGATGTACAAAATTCCTCGTTGTAAACAATAACAATCATTTTCTACCAACTGAAAAATATTTGTTTTCTTCAACACAAAATCCGTCAGTTTAATATTCTTAAATTAATAATAGAAATTGTTCTCATAATATTGATTAACATCTAACAATGAAACTACGGTTTTCCACACTGAAAACATTTTTTTAAAAAACTTAACTAAAGAGCCTGACGCTGAGGGAGTCAAAACTTTCCTCGCTGTATAACAATAACCACCAATCAGTTTCACACACTGAATATAATTTTGATTTCTCAACAAAAAACACTTCAGTTTAAATTCTTAAGTATAATGAGAAATTGTTCTCATAAATCTATAAATCTTAAAAATGAAATACGGTTTCCCACACTGACAGACATTTTTTTAAAACAATACTAACGTAAAAACTGACGCTGAGTACTCCAAACATTCTCCTTAAACAATACCACAATCAGTTTCACCAAACTGAAAATAAAATTTTGTTTTCTCACACAAAAACACCCTGAGTTTAAATGATCCTAAGTAATTATAGAAATTTTCTCTTAATCTGATAAATCTTCACAAAATGAAAACTATGGTTTCCACACAAAACACATTTTTTTTAAATACTAACGTAAAGAGACCTGACGCTGAGGAGTCAAAACTTTCCTCGCTGTAAACAATACCACAATCAGTTTACACAATTGCTAAATATAATTTTGATTTCTCACACAAAACCCTGTCAGTTTTAAATCTCATAATATAAATATAAATTTTTCATATTGATAACATCTTAACAATGGAACACGGTTTCCACAATAAACAACATTTTTTTTTTAAACATACTATAAAGAAGCTGACGTTGAGGGAGAAAACTTTTCCGCGCTGTAAACAATACCACAATAGTTTTACACAACACTGGAAAACAATCAATTTGTATTTCTCACAAAAAATGCAATTTTTAACTATCTTAAAGTAATAATAGAAATTGTTTCATAATTGATAACATCTTAACAATGAAACTACGGATTCACAACATGTAACACATTTTTTAAAACTTACTAACGTAAAAGACTGACGCTGAGCGGAGTCAAAACTTTCCTCGCTGTAAACATTAACAAATCAGTTTCACCAACACTGAAATATATAATTTTGTATTTCTCACAAAAACCCGTTGCAGTTTAACTATCTTAAGTAATAATAGAAATTGTTTCTCATAATCTGATAACATCTTCAACAATGAAACCACAGTTTCCCACACTGAAACACATTTTTTTAACATACTAAGTAAGAGACTGACGCTGAGGGATCAAACTTTCCTCGCTGATAAAAATCACAATTCAAATTTACAACATAGAAAATATTATTTTGGGTTTCTCACACAACACCCGTGCAGTTTAACTATCTTAAAGTAATTTTAGAAATTGTTCTCATAATCTGATAACATCTTCAACAATGAAACTACGTTTCCACCAACTGAAACACATTATTTTTTAAACATACTAAAGTAAAGACGACTGACTGGGGATTCAAAACTTTCCTCGCTGAAAAAATACACAATCGTTTCACCAACACTGAAAATATCAATTTTGTATTTCTCACACAAAACCGTGCAGTTTAACTATCATAAGTAATATATAGAAATTGTTCCATAATCTGATAACTTTTCAACAATGAAACTACGGTTTACTATGAAACAACATTTATTTTTAAAACATACTGAGTAAGAGATCTGACGCTGAGGGAAACTAATTTTCTCACTGTAAACAATACCACAATAAGTTTCACCAACACTGAAAAATAACAATTTTGTATTTCTCACACAAATCCGTGCAGTTTAACATCTTAAAGAAATTTTTATAATTGATACATTAATCATGATAACATCTTCAACAATGAACTCGGTATCCAATTTAAAACTTTTTTAAACATACTGTAACAAGATCCTGAGCGTGAAGGGATCAAAACTTTCCTCGCGATAAACAATACACAATCATTTCAAACCCAACACTGAAATAATAATTTAATGTATTTCAACAAAACCTTGCAGTTTAACTATCTTAAAGTAATAAAGAAATTGTTCTCATAATCTGATAACATCTTAACAATGAAACTACGGTTTCCACACTGAACACATTTTTTTAAACATTACTAACGTAAAGATACCTTAGCTGAGGAGTCAAACTTTCTCGTCTGTAAACAATACCACAATCAGTTTCACAACATTGAAAATATAAATTTGAATTTCTCACATAAACCCTGAGTTAAATCTTAAAGTAATAATAGAAATTGTTCCAAATATCTGATAACATTTTAAACAATGAAACTACGGTTCCACACTAAAATCACTTATTTATAAACCATCTAACGTAAAGAGACCTGCATTGTGAGGAGTCAAACTTTCCTCGCTGTAAAAATACCACAATCAGTTTCACCAACACTGAAAATATCAATTTTGTATATCTCAACACAAAAACCCACGTTTAACTTTTTTAAATATTAAATTGTTTCATGATCTGACGCTGAGACAAAGAAACTAGTTTCTCACCTAAACACATTTTTTTTAAACATACTAACGTAAGAGACCTGACGCTGAGGGAGTCAAAATTTCTCGCTGTAAACAATACACAATCAGTTTCACCAACACTGAAAATATCATTTGTATTTCTCACACAAAACCCGTGCAGTTTAATATCTTAAAGTATTATAGAATTGTTCTATATTGATAACATCTTCAACAATGAAACTACGGTTTCCACACTGAAACACAATTTTTTAAAAATACTAACGTAAAGACTTGACGTGAGGGAGTCAAAATTCTCGCTGTAACAATACCACAATAGTTTACCAACACTGAAATATCAATTTTGTATTTCTCACAAAAAACCTGCAGTTTAATATCTTAAAGTAATAATAGAAATTGTTCTATAATCTGATACATCTAACAATGAATACGGTTTCCACACTGAAACACTTTTTTTTATAACAACTAAGTAAAGAACCTAGCTGGGGAGTCAAACTTTCTCGCTGTAAAAATACCACAATAGTTTACAAACTGAAAATATCATTTTGTTTCTCACCAAAACCGTGCAGTTTACTATCTAAAGTAATAATAGAAATTTTTCTCAATCTGATAACACTTCAACAATGAAAATACGGTTCCCACACTGAAACACATTTTTTTAAAATACTAACGTAAGAGACCTGACGCGAGGAGTCAAAACTTCCTCGCTGTAACAAACCACAATTAGTTTCACCAACACTGAAAATATCAATTTGTGTCTCTACACAAACCGTGCAGTTTAACTATCTTAAAAATAATAGAAATTGTTCAATAATCGATAACATCTTCACAATGAAACTACGGTTTCCACAGAAACACATTTTTTAATATATGATGAGACTGACGTGAGGAGTCAAAATTTCCTCGCTGTAAACAATTCCAATCGTTTCCAACACTGAAATATCAATTTGATTTCTCACAAAAACCTGCAGTTTACTATCATCTTAACAATGAAAATACGGTTTCCCACATGAACACATTTTTTTTAACATACTAACGTAAAGAGACCTGACGCTGAGGGAGTCAAAACTTTCCTCGCTGTAAAAATACCACAATCAGTTTCACCAACATGAAAATATCAATTTTGTATTTCTCACAAAACCCGTGCAGTTTAACTTCTAAATAATAATAGAAATTGTTCTCTAATCTGATAACTCTTAACAATGAAACTACGGTTTCCCACACTGAAACACATTTTTTTTAAACATACTAATGTAAAGAGACCTGACGCTAGGGAGTCAAAATACCTCGCTGTAAACAATACCACAATCAGTTTCACCAACACTGAAAATATCAATTTTGTTTTCACACAAAACCGTGCAGTTTAACTATCTTAAAGTAATATAGAAATTGTTCTCATAATCTGATAACATCTTCAACAATGAAACTACGGTTTCCCACACTGAAACCATTTTTTTTAAACATACTAAGAAGGACCTGACGCTGAGGGAGTCAAAACTTTCCTCGCTGTAAACAATACACAATCAGTTTCACCAACACTGAAAATATCAATTTTGTATTTCTCACACAAAACCCGTGCAGTTTAACTATCTTTAAAGTAATAATAGAAATTGTTCTCATAATCTGATAACATCTTAACAATGAAACTAGGTTTCCCACACTGAAACACATTTTTTTTAAACATACTAACGTAAAGACCTGACGCTGAGGAGTCAAAATTTCCTCGCTGTAACAATACCACAATCAGTTTCACCAACACTGAAAATATCAATTTTGTATTTCTCACACAAAACCGTGCAGTTTAACTATCTTAAAGTAATTATAGAAATTGTTCTCATAATCTGATAACATTTCAACAATGAAACTACGGTTTCCCACACTAAAACATTTTTTTTAAACATACTAAGTAAGAGACCTGACGCTGAGGGAGTCAAATTTCCTCGCTGTAAACAATACCACAATCAGTTTCACCAACACTGAAAATATCAATTTTGATTTCTCACACAAAACCGTGCAGTTTAATATCTAAAGTAATAATAGAAATTGTTCTCATAATTGATAACATCTTCAACAATGAAACTACTGGTTTCCCACACTGAAAACATTTTTTTTAAACATACTAATGTAATGAGACCTGACGCTGAGGGAGTCAAAATTTCGTCGCTGTAAACAATACCACAATCAGTTTCACCAACACTGAAAATATCAATTTTGTATTTCTCACACAAAACCCGTGCAGTTTAACTATCTTAAAGTAATTATAGAAATTGTTCTCATAATCTGATAACATCTTCAACAATGAAACTACGGTTTCCCACACTGAAACACATTTTTTTTAAACTTACTTAGTAAAGAGACCTGACGCTGAGGGAGTCAAAACTTTCCTCGCTGTAAACAATACCACAATCAGTTTCACCAACACTGAAAATATAATTTTGTATTTCTCACACAAAACCCGTGCAGTTTTACTATCTTAAAGTAATATAGAAATTGTTCTCATAATCTGATAACATCTTCAACAATGAAACTACGGTTTCCACACTGAAACACATTTTTTTTAAACATACTAACGTAAAGAGACCTGACGCTGAGGAGTCAAAACTTTCCTCGCTGTAAACAATACCACAATCAGTTTCACCAACACTGAAAATACAATTTTGTATTTCTCACACAAAACCCGTGCAGTTTAACTATCTTAAAGTAATTATAGAAATTGTTCTCATAATCTGATAACATCTTCAACAATGAAACTATCGGTTTCCCACACTGAAAACACATTTTTTTTAAACATACTATAGTAAATGAGACCTGACGCTGAGGGAGTCAAAATTTCCTCGCTGTAAACAATACCACAATCAGTTTCACCAACACTGAAAATATCAATTTTGTATTTCTCACACAAAACCCGTGCAGTTTAACTATCTTAAAGTAATAATAGAAATTGTTCTCATAATCTGATAACATCTTAAAACAATGAAACTACGGTTTCCCACACTGAAACACATTTTTTTTAGACATACTAACGTAAAGAGACCTGACGCTGATTGAGTCAAAACTTTCCTCGCTGTAAACAATACCATAATCCGTTTCACCAACACTGAAAATTTCAATTTTTCATTTCTCACACAAAACTCATGCAGTTTAACTATCATAAGGTAATAATAGAAATTTTTCTCATAATCTGATAACATCTACAACAATGAAACTGCGGTTTCCCCCACTGTAACATATTTTTTTTAAACTTACTAACGTAAAGAGACCTCACGCTGAGGGAGTCAAAACTTTCCTCTCTATAAACAATACCACTATTAGTTTCACCAACACTGAAAATATCAATTTTGTATTTCTCACACAAAACCCGTGCAGTTTAACTATCTTAAAATAATTACAGAAATAGTTCTCATAATCTGATAAGTTCTTCAACAATGAAACTACGGTTTCCCACACTGAAACACATTTTTTTTTAGACATTCTAACTAAAAGAGACCTGACGCTGAATCAGTCATAACTTTCCTCGCTGTAAACAATACCACAATCAGTTTCACCAACACTGAAAATTTCAATTTTGTATTTCTCACACAAAACCGTGTAGTTTAACTAACTTTAAGTAATAATAGAAATTGTTCTCATAATCTGATAACATCTTTAACAATGAAACTACGGTTTCCCACACTGAAACACATTTTTTTTAAACATGCTAACGTAAAGAGACCTGATGCAGAGGGAGTCAAAACTTTCCTTGCTGTAAACAATACCACAATCAGTTTCACCAACCCTGAAAATACCAATTTTGTATTTCTCACAACAAACCCGTCCAGTTTAACTATCTTAAAGTAATTATAGAAATTGTTCTCATAATTGATAACATCTTCAACAATGAAACTACGCTTTCCTCACTGAAACACATTTTTTTTTTTTTAACATACTAACGTAAAGAGACCGGACGCTGAGGGAGTCAAAATTTCCTCGCTGTTAACAATACCACAATCAGTTTCACCAACACTGAAAATATAAATTTTGCGTTTGTCACACAAATCCCGTGCAGTTTAAATATCTTAAAATAATTATAGAAATTGTTCTCATAATATGATAACATCTTCAACAATGAAACTATGGTTTCCCCTCACCACACAATTTTTTTTTTTTATACTTACGTAAAGAGACCTCACGCTATGGGAGTCAAAACTTTCCTCGCTGTAAACAATACCACAATCAGTTTCACCAAAACTGAAAATATCAATTTTGTATTTCTCACACAAAACCATGCAGTTTAACTATCTTAAAGTAATTATAGAAATTGTTCTCATAATCTGATAACATCTTCTTCAATGAAACTACTTTTTCCCACACTGAAACACATTTTTTTTTTTTAACATACTAACTTAAAGAGACCTCACGCATAGGGAGTCAAAACTTTCCTCGCTGTAAAATATACCACAATCAGATTCACCAACACTGAAAATATACATTTGTGTTTCTCACACAAAACCCGTGTTGTTTAACTATCTTAAAGTAATAATAGAAATTGTTCTGATAATCTGATAACATCTTCAACAATGAAACTACGGTTTCCCACACTGAAACACATTTTTTTAAACATACTAACGTAAAGAGAACTGACGCATAGGGAGAATGGGTATCTCAGGTCGGCGCTATTAACTCTACTACAATAGCCTACGGGAAACATGATCCAGGTGGGGAGGGTCCAATTTCGTTCAACCAAATAGTGGCAGGGATAACATAATAATGTAGAATGAAATTAATATCAGTCAATAGTACTCCCCTGAGTGTTTACAGTTACAGTATCATGTTGTTATACGTGTCTCATTACTAAATATGTTCATGAAACTTAAATACGTAAATTCTCTTCGGGGTTTTAGAATGTTTCCGTGTTTTACATCTTAAATAAGCACTTCTTTTTTGACAGCATTTATTTTGCAAATTTAACATTCGTATACACACAAAGAGTATCAGACTCTATATTTTTAGGAGTGTTGGACAAACTTCGAATCAATTCATTGCCTCAAATTAAGTGCAATAATATCGGATCAGGTGCAGCTAATGAAAGTATCAAATTGCAATAATCTAAAAAATCCAATGTGTATTCAAATGAAACAAATATATTTTATAGATTTAAACGATAATTACTGCAGTTGATATTTCACAAAGTAGTTTTTTTCTATACATATTTTCCTCAATAATATCGCATTAAATATTCTATCATTTCCAGCTACTATTGTGTTTATTACTGTATATGACACTTATAATCTACGAATAATTAACACTCCCTCCAATTTCCAAATTTCTTTGCGAACAGCCCCAATATATTTGTATATAATTTACATCATTACCACGATAAAGTAATTTTATCCAGTAAAATCGGCGGTGAAAATATTTTATCTCGACATACATAGAACATCGAGACATGGTGCAAGGTGAAACTTGAAAGACAGATAACCGAGATAATTTTGCACTTAAACTCGATAAAATATCGTCATCTCTCTAATAACTCCACCACCGCCATCACTATTCGCCACCGACACCAAATTATTCCATAATAAATCCCTGACTCCATAATTAATCCAAAATTACACCACCGCCAAATGACTCCAAAATGACTCCAAATTAATGCATTTAATTTTCTTCATATTATCAGAATATCTTTAAAAAATTAATTTATTAATTAACAATCAGTTAATTTGCTTTCAGAGAAATTCATTAGAGCTACCGTCGTGGTGTCATAGAATGAGGTAAATTCAAATCTCTCTTTTTTTAAAGGCTGTCGAACCTTTTAAACTTTTAAATGTTTTTCATGCATTTAGTAAAGTATTTATCTTTAAAAGAAGGCATAGTTTGAATACCAGAAACATTCAAATCTTTCCCGCCATTGAGCGAAAACCTTTTTATGCAGGATGCATTCTGTTTATTCAGAAGAAATAACGATACGCCACAAAAGATAATAATAATACATTTATAACAAAAATATAGTAATTGAATTTTAATTCTTAATTACTTACGTTTCTACTAGGTTTTTGCTTTGGTTTTAAGAAAGAAAAAAAATTTTCCCCAAATAAACTTATTTTTGTGCTCTTCCAAATTAATTTTGAATAGGCGTGTAATTTTTAATATGAATGTATTACACCTCAAACATACACAACAATGATTTTGTATAGACCTACTGAAATGTTGATAAACAGGTTTTTTATTTATCCTTGGACATTTTGAATTAATAATTCCTCTGGATTTTGGTTAAAATATAAATTTATCTGTTTAAATGCACCTAATGGGCCATATATAATGACTTAACCTTAACTGGATCAACAACTGAATTATTATCATATCGATTTTGAAGTTTAGTAAGTAAGGCGCCTCTAAATATGCATTATACCAAAATGATAGTCATCAGTTATGTTAAGTTATCTGAGAAATTAAATTTTATGATAAGAAAAATATTTCGGTAAGTATATCAAATCACTCTATTGGTAGCTGGCGACATTTAACAAAATTTTCTGTGATGACATTATTTAAGATCTTTAATACAATTTCCACATTACTTCGTTCACGATTAAAATATTATCCTTGTCTTATAAAGTCGGAACGTTATCATAAATACCGTAACTACATTTATGTATTTCTGAAGGTTTATATAAAGCTTGTAACTGTAACTGAGTTCCAGATATTTCACATTTAGGTACTCTTCAGCAATTGCAAATATGCTTGTGCCAAAATATTTCTATTTCCATTAACTAGCAAGGATAAATTAATTTTAAATTCTAATAACACAGCTTAACTTTTTTAATGAAGCTGAGTAATTTTTCATAATTTACAAATAGAATTTCATTACTTCGTCACTATGAAACTTTGGAAGTTTCTTTTGTTATATATTTATTATAAACGAATTTTCATATTATTATTTAGTTATTTCAATTTTAAAGTTTAATAAATCTTTCAGAACTGACATAAAAACCATACACGTGTGCTGAACTGTAATGTAATATTGAATTTTTTTTATTTAATTTGATTTGGTTTTACCTATGAGCTACTAGCATATTTTCTCTTATTTGTGCAGTAAATTTTGCGAATGACTTTAAAACAATGACACTAGTATTTTAATGTACTTAAATGATTAATAAAATTAAGATATTCTGACGAAATGTTGATATTTACAATAATAGAGATAACATATTATTTTCAAATGTATCGTGGTTACGTTATAATTAACCGTTGGACATATTGATAAGATTTGTTTCTCTATGAGCAACCCTAATTGCTGAGTAACAATGTCACTAGACAAAATGCGTGATTATTTGAAGCATACATATTTAGGTTAGTACACCTAACCCACTGTAACTCTAAAGTCAGGTGTTATTTCTTTTGTTATTTGTGTTTAATTTTTGTAATACCATTCTGAAAAAATTTTATGCGAACGAAATAATTTTAGCAATATTTGTGCATTCTGTTAACTACCCAGTTGTAACTCAGAGTGAAATAATTGTGTTGAAAAAATATACATATGTAAAATACTGTAATTTAAATATTCACCCGGCATATGTCCAGTAACTGAATCTCATACAACTTGAGAACATATTTAATATTTTTAACCCTTGTAGGTGTAATCAATTTGGGCAATAGTGAGTTAAAACGTTACTCTCTCAAAAACAGAATACAGTTTAATGAGGAGTTGCAGAACTGTTACACTTAATAAAATTTTATTGAATGAGCGAATTTGGGAAGTTCTCGAAGCAGTTACCGGACAATCGGGAGAAATTTTAACCCGTTCAGTCATTTTGGCCACAATTGTGGACAAGTTGCAAATTAATGAAAGTTTTGACCAGAACTGTACGCAGCAGGGAACCAGTGCCTAGTCTTGCTTGTGGCGAATCTTATTTGTGGACTTATCTACACATCTCTAACATGAATGGTTAATGCCAATACATCGATTAAGCAGAACGTTGTTCATTGGCTGGGGAAAAAAAATGCTGAACACATGTACGATTCATACGAAATAGTTACGTGATTGCAACATTTCAACTGGGAAATTAATGTGTGGCCGAACTGGTTAACACACTGAACTCGCATTATGCCAGACCCGCGTCCCATTTCCGAGCCGGCCAACTTAACATAACTAGTTTATCACTAAATATTCAATAAAGAAATAAAATCCAACATTTAAATATTATGTTCCCCTGTGCCATTAAATTGTAATCTTAATTACTCAGTGACTTTTGTTCACTTGAAAACTGTTCTTAAATTTGTTTCACAAAATTTAACTGACTTAATATTCCTAGACTGAAAGCATATCAGTTTAAGGAACTTGCAGAATAATTTTAATTGAGTTAAAGTAACTTGTAAACCTATATAAAAATTATAATTCATAAGTAAAATTATTTTCGAGAAAGAATTTCGAACTCGTGCGTATGAATGAGCATTTAGTTGTCAACTTAAACGTCATTATCATTACAATTCTGTTTATACAAAAATATTCGTTTTTTATATTATATACATGTTAATACGTTAATGATCATTTGTCTCAAATATCGCATTTTTCACATATACAGAATAATAATTTTCTATAAAGGAATTGTTTTCGAATTGATTTTAAAAAAATTTACTTCACACCTCGTTATTAAGAAAAAATTTAAATTTTAAATTATTTAGAGTGTAAAAATTAAAAAATACTAATTTTGCTGATTCAAAACCCATAATAACACAACAGACGCGGAAAGTACAGGCCGGAATCGGGCTGGTAAAAGATATCCGACACACTCCAGCCAGATGATGTCGGACCGCTGTCTTATGACGGAAGCGGCCCGATAGATGGCGGCAAGACGCCGGGCCTGCGGCGGCTGGACATCATTACGATGCCGGGCCTGCAGCGGCATGATGTCCAGCAATAAGCAGTATAGCCATGAATATACCTCAACTTTTCGATTAAAAATTTTAGTAATTGTTATTTCCTCTTTACATATATTCAGTTCTATTACTTCTCAACGCAATATGTTATATGAAAACCTTTTGCTTGCTGAGTGCAGGATTCTAACATAAGACCTTTTAGTTCACAGCCCAGTATGCTAACCTATACACCACGGGGTAAGTTGCTGATACTATCCAGTAATTTCAAACATAATATGACATAAATTATTATAAGTAAATGTATAAATTCTATGACAATAAAACAAATAATTTTAAAAAACTGATTATTTATAAACTATTTCTTCGTTTCTTCAAAGGCTTCCAAACAAAATAATTTTTTTTAGTTTGTAATATATCTGTCGGATGGTTGTACAAATGAAAATAATTTCAAAGTGAAAAATATATGGTCTGAAAAAAGACATCATGCCATTAACACCTAGCTAACATCTTGCCTTAAAAATAAAACACTTTCAAAAATGTTCTAGCCAAAAAGACATCATATTTTTATATTTATTGTGATAAAGAGCCATGTCTCGATAACGTTAGCGGGCCGGAATAAATAAGAGGATGGCCAACTTACCGAAAAATAAAGATGCCATATCGGAATCGGGCCGGAATATTATTTTTGCTATTGGAGACATGTTGGCTGTGAGATATCACGCCGACATAATTTAGGTGATATCTATTTGTTAACCAAAAAAAAAAAAAAAGTAGAGTGGGCCGTTTTCCTCTTCTAACGGCAAACATACTGTCTCAAAAAACATGTCACACCGGTGTCAGATGGCTATCTTCTGGCATTGTGACGACAATTGCTGAGAGTACAGGTATCGGGCCGACAATTTGCCGACACTTTGCTAACAGGTTGTGTTTGCTGGGAACCCTTTTTTTAATTTTTAAGTAATTTTTTAACTTTCGGGTGTTGTAGGGAATTTTTCGTAGACGTCATGTAGTTGACATAAATTGTAAGTACGTACGTATCAATAATGAATTACTTATTAGGTGTAAAAATATTTCCTCCAAAGTTGCGTTCCTCGTTCTTTTTACTAATCCACTTTATCTATCGAATTAAGTATATTGTCTTACATCCCTGTCAAATAGTTTGCATTATGGTAATGGCTTTTAACATACTTATAGTCCTTGTGTTTTGATACATTTCGTATTTAAAACACGGTGAAAAATTCGGTGAATCGTATTTCAGTTACAACAAACTACCATAATCTTGAAGTTGTTAAGTTTTTCTTCACTTTTGTATTGCAGGCCTCGAAGTTAAACAATAAAACTTTATTAAATATAAATTTAGTTTTTAGTGGTAAGGGAATAAAATAAATCAATTTATATTAAAACATCAATAATATCTTATAATTCTAAATATCTTCGCAAATTGCATACATCAATATGTTGTAAATATAAGTTTACTTGGGTTGAAATATTAGTGGTACGTAAGAATGCGATATACCAGATGAATCGCTAATGTATGTTTAACCGGCGTGCGCAGAATCCCTAGGACAAATAATTAATAGCGAAACATATAAACGACGCAGGGCCTAAAGTGATTTCTAAGGGTGGTAGAAGTCCTGGAACATAGCGATTTAAAAAGGGTTATGGAACGATAAATTGGAAACCACTTTCGATTAAGCAACGAAAATTGGCATACATGCAAACGTTTGCAAGACAAGTTGCCACACAAAACGTCATGACGGAGAAAACACTCCTTCATGCATTAAATAGGGGTTAGCTCCCTCCAATTGCTTAGAACTTTGTAACCCTGCCCTTGAAGCAATTTGACATGACATGATAGTAGCCAGCATTAAAAAAGTAATATAAAAGGTTGTCTTAATAGTATCCGCTAATCCCTAGTGTTGAAATAGGAATTACATTTATAGTTGTGTGGCAGATTAATGGTTGCCTTGGAGGTAGGCAGCCTGCAAGTCTTATTTTGGTCCAAGACATGATTATCTGGTTCATGTGTTTGTCTTAATGCACGTAAATATCCCATTAGTAAATGTCAATAGCGTAAGGTTGTCGAAAAAACAACTAACACCAGTTTGAGTATTAGCGATTTATTTGCAATGCGAAGAGTCTGCATGTTTACAACATACGGTCGTTGTGAGCCACCCATCTCCATACGTGCAAGAATGCGATGCGCATAATGCTGGAGCACATGTGGCAACATTTCGGTACTATCCTGTAGAGTACGGCATGCATCTTAAATACGTTGCCAGAGATCCTCGACATTGTACACGCCAGTTGGATACACCTCTGCCTTCAAGTCACTCTACAAATAGAAGTATCGTGGGTTTTTGGTCCGATAATCTGGGCTGTGAATAACGCCGTGAAGAAATGTCTGCTGTGTAAACAACCAATGCGATGCTAGCAGGCAGGCGTTCTCGTCGCCACTTGCTACAACAGGGACCAATGCAATGCGGCACTTGCGCACAGTAACTTCTCAGCCGTTCGTAGTCTTATAAACCTGTTGCCTTAGGACAGGGACATTAAAAAGGTTATCAGTTCGCACGTCATGCCTACCTCCCAGGAAACCATTAATCTGTGGCACAACTATTTATGTGACTTCTGTTTTAACGATCGGGATTAGCGTATACTACCAAGGTGAACATTTTTTATTGCTCTTTTAATGTTTACTAGTAACATGTCACGTCAAATTGCTTCAAGGGCAGGGTTACAAAGTTCTAAGCAATTGGAGGGAGCCAACCCCTATTTAATGTATGAAGGGGTTTTTTCTCCATAATCCCGTTTTGTGTGGTTACTTACCTTGTAAACGTTTGCCTGTATCCCAATTTTAGTTGTTTGATAGCAAGTAGTTTCCAATTTATCGTTGCATTACACATTTCAAAACCACAATATTTTCAGGGCTTCCATCACTCTCAAAAATCACTTTAGGCCCTATGTCGTTTGTATGATTCCCTATTATTTGCCTTAAGGATTTTATTCATGCCGGGTTAGCATATATTAATGTTTCACCCTGTGTTTTATTTCAACCATGCTTCAAATACGAAGAGAAATAAATTAACAAAAAAAATTATGAATATGCGAACTATTTGATAGGGATGTGAGCCAATTTACTCCATTCTATATAGTACAGTGGATCAGTAAAGATAACGAAACATAACTTTGGAGAAAGTTTTCTTAACACCGAATAATGAATAAAATAATGTGTTCATGTGTACTTTCAAATTATTTTAACTGTACGTGATGACCACAAAAACATTCCTACAACATCCGAACGTCAAAAAAATTCACTTAAGTAATTTTAAAAAATAATTTATTTTTAGATTTTATACCAACGAAAGTAGTATTATATTTTATTTTTCTACTCCGAATAATTTAAAATTTACATTTCTCGTAATACCGAAGTGAGAACTGAAGCATTATTTTAATTTGAAAACAAGTTATTTACAACAAATTATTCTGGATATGTAAAAAATGCGAAACTTCAGAAAAAATGAGTAATAATTTGTTAACATGTAGATATTATAAGAAACGAAAATTTACATACAATAAGAATTGTGATGACAACGACTTCTAAATGGACAACTAAATGTTCAGTCGTACGTACGACATCAAAACTTTTTTTCGCAAATAATTTCACTTCTTAATTAAATTTTTTATATAGGCCTTAAAGAAGTACAGTTTATATATACCGATTATATCACAGATTTTATGAAACTTAACAACGAAACTGATTACAACTAGTAAAATTGATACGCCACTGATAAAACAAAAAAATATTTTGAATTACTAAGACGTATCATAAACATAGTAAAATTAATGTAGTAAGTGATGATGTGATGTTATTCCTCTATTCTTCCTGACTGCTTTACAACTTACTATAGCTCAATTAACGATATTATGCAGGTTTATTAAAATGAAATGCTTTCATTTTGGTTGTAACCAGTTAAATAATTCCTAACCAATTTGTAAAAAAAAAAAAAAAAAAAAAAAAAAAAAAATTTTTTTGTTCTTTGGACATTGAATATATATATATATATATATATATATATATATATATATATATATATATATATATATATATATATATATATTTAACTCATCCATCAAGTTCTTCTATTTTATAATTTCACTGGTACATATTTGCCTTTTGTATTTTCAAATCACTATTATTGAAGTTTAGGCAACAAACTTAATTTCAATATCCAAATCATTTAATATTGGGGATGAAAAATATTAAGTAAAACTTTTCCTGTTTGTTTCCATAACCATATAAATATAATGAAAATAAGAACTGTAAAGTTTTGACATAAGTACTTGTAATTTAAAGGGATATTTAGTCAGTTTAATTTCATGAAACTTTTTAAAGAACCGTTTTCCAGTGAACAAAATTCACACAATATTTAAGATCACTGTTTAATGCAGTAGTAACTGTAACATTTAAATGTTGGATTTAATTTCTTTATTGCATGTTTAGAGATAAACTAGTTATAAATATAATCTACAGAACCATTTCTGTATTGTGGAGAAACAGCTTTGAGGTAAGCAGGGCTTAACGTCTCATCGGTTGTGGGGCCATTGCAGAGGGAACAATTTTCTGTGACAAGCATGAATGGGTAAGGTATTGGTTATGCTCTGGAGTGTTTTGGGAAAAAGACCGGAACACTGATATTAGATTGGCCGGCTCGGGAATGGAACGCGGGTCCTGCATAATGCAAGTTCAGTGTCTTAATACTTCTCCACATTGTCCGGGAACTGCTATGGAAACTTCCCAACATATATATTGATAATATTTATAGTGGAAAATATTTTAGGCATAAGTTCGCAGATGCAAAATTAAATACAATTTAAAATAAATATTGGCTATCTTTTACATAAAAAGGTTTTAAGTAATAAATAAAACAATTTTTTCGAATAAATTTGAATACTTTGAACTTAAATTTTTGTCGCCGTTATTTTATATTTTTTATAAATGTTTCAACACCATACAGTTTTATCTTTGTGTATAGTGTATTCATAAGATTACTGATTTAAAAAATCGGCTAGGGAAATTTTATTGTTCATCTTAAAACAATTTTTATATAATTATATACTATTTTATAGTAATTCAAAGCTATTAATTTTGTAAATATTCAAAAATAATATTTGCTATTTTTTCTGTTTTGCATTTCATGTAATCTTTATGGAATATAATATTCCTCCAAAGCTTTATTACTTTTAAGCAAAGGATATCTTAATTTGGCACCTGGCAACTCTTTTGAGATGTTGTATATATTGGAGGTTTATTCCCCGTTGAATCTATTTTGTACCCATTTACAACAAACAATTATTTGCATGTATTTTATCGGCTGTTTCAATAGGAAATTTCTGAGTGTATAATGTCTTGCATTATTCTCTATCTGTAATGGCTGAGAAGAAATAAAATGTTATTTTTTTCTGTCAGTTTTATTGTTCATGAACTCACGTACAAAATTTGTGAGATAATTCCGTATTGAAAATTGGGCAGAAATAATAATACGATCTACGACATAACGTATTTATTAAGGGATACACAACTGAAGAATTGGGGATTAAATTTATTTATTTACAAATGTTAGGAACGACGTGCCATAAAACAAGAAAATCGCAAATTACGTCAGCCCGATTTTACATCTACCGTCTGCGAACGTTTGGCAGGTAATAAAATCACCCGTGCTTAGGAAGTTAATAGTTATTAACCGACAGGAATGTGTTACCAGTGGGTGTTTATCAGTTGTTACGACGTAGCAATCATTTCTACTTTAAAAATAGACAAAAACCTTGCCTTGATGTAACGCATTCAGGCGAAAGATTCGCGAGGAAACTTAGCAGTTTCTGACATTTGACAAGTAAATATATTTATTTCCAAATTTTTAAGAGTGCCTTTTCCTTAACAAACAGTTTAGGTGACATGTTGTATTATTTTTCTACGCCGTTTTCTTATATAGTTAATTTACCAACGCCTGGCTTATTTTTAACAATAGGGCCGGTTATTTAATAATCGTGATCCGAAATTACGATTTTACTGTTTCTCGAACTCACACATAATTAAGAAACTAGCTAGGTTTGAGTAAGTTTGCTAACTGTCGATGAAACACTGGGTATAAATTACGAGAAACCACGTGTAAGAGGGAAAGGTAAGGTTGCCAAATGGCCAATTTTGTACGAGATTTCCCGTATCCTGAAGCTGAAAGAGTTAGACCGTGAGGACATAAGACAGGATGTCACACATCCCGTATCACAGCCTTCCTCGAAAACAAACTGAATAACAATAAACAGAGTGTTAGTAATATTCAACTTCCCCGATTAGTATGTTTACATTCCAGCTGTAACCCGAAGGCAGAATATTTTTGTAGGAATACAAAAAAAGCGGATAAATAATTAATTTTATACGTGCAACTAATATTTTGCTGTTGTGTATCTTAAGGGAAAATGTTCATTGATGTATACTGCACATTTTTTTTTACATTACAAATTTTAAATTGCAATTTTTAGTAATAATTTTACCATATAAATTCATCGATACCAGACGTGTGTCTAGTTGATGGAAGTGTCCCGTCCGACAAATATAAAAAAGTTTGCAACCCTAAACGGTAAACCAATTTTTGTTGTTTTACAAAAAAAAAAACAAAAACGTTCGGAAACTAGTTGCTAAAAAAATTATAGTTACTATTACAAAAAAAAATATCTTTGTAAACATTGCAAGTAATTGCTTCAAAAGTGTAGAGGACATAATCATTATTTTTACAGAAATGTAGTGTAACCTACCGACGGTTATCCTGTGCAATTACTATAATGTGTGTAGTTATTCTCGATTTCTTTTCCTGCGAAATGGCAAGCTACTATTTGTACTTCTACAAAGTAAGTTGTCTGCTCGATGACTCACAGTCGATTTTATGCTATACATATTGCAGGTCACGCGGGATTACACAGAACACATTTTATGAAATAATTTATCTGAAATATATTGTTTGGTTATATTACAAACCTTTATCTAAAAGTTAAGCTTCTTCGCTGTTCGTGCACCTTGAACGGAAAATTATAAGACACTTCAGTATCTAAGATATTTAAATCTTAAAACTAAATAATATCAGTCATCATTAAATTTGCCTCTTCGTTGATGATTCTACAGCATAAACATTCTTCGAACTGTTTACTGTCTTAAAGATAAAAGTGCGACACTCCTCGAGTCAGGTACTGCTACCGGCAGTTATCTCGGCGCGTTTCAGCGCGGGTAGTGGAGTAACCAGATAAATGGAAAACCGGTTTGGAAAGGTGAAGGGGAAACCCCTCCCGACTATGGAGCTCACGCGCCCATATATCTGCCGGGAACTATAGGCTATTCTCGGAATGTGTGGAATTTCTGAAAGTGATGAGTGACAAGTGACAATGTTTGCTGTATACAGACTGTTCGGGAAATCACCCGAAATAATTCGCGAGGCGATTCCTTGTAAAATATGAGGTAGACATATGCAATACAACTTATAGCCTAGCTCAGTTCCTAAGGAGATATACGCCCTTGAAAATCGAGTTTAGAAATGGCATTTTCGCAAAGCATCAGAAACGGCGTTGAATTAAACGATAATTATCTGGATAATGTTTAGCGTTATCGAGAATTTCCAACTACAAAAAAATAATCGGTATTAACACCTTCCGCCTCCATACAAATAATAAAGGTGCACATCTTCTTGTTGCGTACAAATTTTTTTCCACGAAGTTTTATGTAATTCTGATGCCGTTGTATTGAGCAGTACGCCGTACCCTACAGAAAGGTCATCTTGTTGGAAGTGCCTACGACCCACCGGTTCCTTTTAAAACACACGCAAATTTTTCAGCTGTGACGACACGACTGTCACGTATGCAATACGCCCTACACGCGGAGGTAAACAAATCGTGAGCAACCGATAATGAGCTGAATATTCTCTAAACAAAGCATCACAAGTGAGCCGAGATTGGTGTGGGCTAGGCTTACATTTGTGTGTGGCACTGCATCATAGACAGCATGTCGATGGTTACGTGGAAGTAATCGGCCGACATGCATTCGATGTACTTTGCGGCAGGCGTCAGTGGTCCGAGAGCAAGTAGATTGTGCAAACAGAAACACTCAACCCACGTAACCCCTTCAGGGGTCTATGTAGCTGCGAGTCCAAGGTCAAGAAGCGAGGAAGCGATACGGGTGACAGTTACACGCACGCCTAGCGCCTCATCGCTCCTACGCACAAGGCGTGCAGTGTTTCCATCGTAACCCTGTACTGTGCAAGTTAGATCTATAACATAGGGGTTTTATTATACGCGATGAAAGACCACAGATTTAACTACGTCTGTATGTTTGTACTTTTCTCTTGCCGCTTACGAAACTGCATAGGCAAGTTTTCGAAATGCGATATTTGACCTTTTTCAAAAAAAAATTTTCTCCACTTAATATGGAGGGGGGGGGGGGGATTTAAAAAAAAACAGGGCCATACAAAATTGTTTTGATCTTTTCTGACAAAAGTCATATTTCCAGAACTTTTATTTACTGAGATATGCGTTTTCGCGCAATCAACGGATTCACAGAAAACGTTTCAGTCCTGACGTCTCTAAGGGAATCACATTAATTGACCATCTTAATAATTTAACTGTGCAGTCGTTTGCTACTTTGACTCATTCGAACAATTGCGTGTGTCTAAGCGAGATCACAGTGGCAAGTCATGTTAGTCGGTCTCCGTATGCACAACATATGCTTGTGTTAATTTAGTAAATTTCCTCCTTACGTCCGCTTGCGAATAATCACTCCATTGATTACTTTGGAATGAAGGCGTATTGCCTACGTTCCAGGCGTTGTATCGTCATCGCTGTAAGCTTTGTGCGTGTTTTAAAAGGAAACGGTGGATCCTAGTCACTTGCAACAAGAGGACCTTTTTTGTTAAGTGAGACGAACTGCTCAATGTGGTGGTATAAATTACATCAATTCGATTTTCAAGGGCGTGTATGCCCCTTAGGAATAGAGCTAGGCTATAGGTTGTATTGCGTATGCCTGCCTCATTTCCTAGAAGGAATCACCTACGGAATTATTTCGGGTGAGTTTGCGAGCAGCGTGTATTTGTAACAGCACAAAATTATTCCGTTGTTCACACAAATGCTATTCTTGCAAATGAACAAACGCTGTAGATTTATAAAATATGACATTGCGAATCAACAAAATTATGTAATTACAAAATAATTTGTCCGTTCCAGAAATTTGTAAGGGGTACGGGAAAATTAAACAAACATATATTTTATTTTCATTTTTGGTTGGGTAAAGACCCATACGTAATTCAAAACTTAAACATTTGACTTTACGTTTTCTTTCTGACATATTGTTTCTTGTGGAACTTGACACAATTGAATTTTCAATGGTAAAGTCAAGCATTTCTGGCTATACGATTTCGAAAAGTTGAAATTTATAGTCAAAGTCAAACAGTTATTTTGCCGAGAATCTATCACAGTTTTCATGGAACAGGTAATATTTTATTGTAGGGCGATTTTCATCTCGGTACATAAAATAAAGTTCGTCTGGATTGAATAAACGGCATACGAATACAATGTGCAGGGGAGCTATATGGTTTGATATTTTTAAATAAAATAAACATGTGAGTTGTTTGTTTTGGAATGAACTTTTAATATGAATGTTTGAGCCTATTAAAACATAGGTTGGTAAAATGCATTCCTGGATAATAAAATAATGATTTTCGTAACAAGATACACATTTTTTACAAAGCTCACGGAACCAATTTCCAATTGGCTGAACTTTGACTTTGCAACTGTATTATCAAAGTTAAGGGAAATGTAAAGTCAAATACTTAAGTTTTCTGTTGTGTACGGGCCTGAATACATACCTTTTCCTCGCCGTCCGAGGGCGGGTTTCTGTAGAACTAGGAGGCGGGTGTTTGAAGCGGCTACGGACAGATAGCGCGGCCGCCCGCCACGGCGTCTGGACACCGTTTGATCGATTGTCCGCGCGTGGTAAGGTGCCTCTCCCCGAGGGAAGAGCGCAGCACGAGCGCTGGTGGTGGCAGACATGTAGAAACTCTGCGGGTGTCGGCCGTTATCGACCGCGCTTAAAAATAACGCGAGCTATGTCTGGTCGCCTGCGCAGGACATACATTTTTTATGTCTCTCGCACCATAATTATACCTTGTGTACTATGTACTCGTGACGAGTTCGCTATGGTAAAGGATGTTCACGATAAATCAACCTTAGAAAAAAAATTCACTGCCCCCGCATGCATGTCTTTTAATGGGCGCACTGAATGACATTCATAAAGTAAAGTTGGTAACGATGGATGAAAAGTAGTTCTATAACTTAAGGTCGAATGAAAAGTGTCAGGTAACCATTTGTGAAAACATAAATTTATTTCTTCAGCTTTCTGTTTTTTTTTTATGCACAGAAGTGTGAAAATTAGCAGATTTGTACAGTATTTCCGTTTCTATTAATTCTACAGTTTCACTTGACCGACGCACGAATAAAGCGATGAGGCCCACGGCAATCTTAATTTTACATAAGGCGGAGGAATACACAATGTGAATATAAGTAGATCTTAAGCAGGGCTTTCAAAAGTGCTCATTTTACTGTGAACAGCCTATAGGTAAATGTACAATCCTCTGACTTCAATAAGAGTACGCAGCTAACTAATCAAAAGTATAATAAAATATAATGAGTTTGAAGACTGCTTAGTTTAAGTCGAAAGCCGAACCCCTATGATTTATCTGCGAATTAGAGGTATGGAAGGTTTCACGAACAAGATATCGAGATTGAAATGTATCAATATTCTTCGGGATTCTTGCGACGTTTCGTTGTCATTTAGTTTGTGAATTCGTCGTTTATTGTTTTACGTCAAGTTGTGTTCTGTTTTCAGTGCGGGCAATTTGGCCCATTTTTTAGTTAACAAACACGTTCCATTTCTGTGCAGGCAGGAGTGTTTGACTATCGTATTTTATAAATGTGGAAACATTTTTTTTTTTTGTCATTTACAAATCAGGTGAATTACAGTACAGTTATGTTTTAAATTCAAATATTTCATTTATATTTGATATCAGTAGTTTAACGTTCAAACAACGGTTTGTAATGAAAATGGAAAAAAAACATTAATTTTTAATTAAACACTTTAGTTAGAAATGTGCAATAATTTTGTGCCGGTGTACCATTATTTTGAATGCCCCGTACCGTGACAGAGCACTGACGATATACCCTCCATGGAGGAACTCGTAAGGGCGTTTATCCAATAAAATGTAACCTTAGGCAGTTATTGTCCATTTCATGAAAGTGGGAGAAATTTTGACAGTTCTAGAAAAGTAGCACGACCACAATGTATCCTTCCACCGCAGCTGTTTTGTCACTGAAGAAAATGACGTTTGTTAACAAATGTTTCAAGTCCAATGCACAATTCCATTTTCCTCCTTCCTCGTGTTCCGTGTAATGGCAGGCACTGAAAATCTGACGGTAGCTAACTTCCGTCCAGTAATTAAGGTTGGATATTACAGCGAGGTAGCCATTGCAACTTGTTTAATTTTGTAACTACCGTCGTGTTAAATATTTTAGGGTTATGTTTATTTATTTCGAGGGAAAAAGGAAACTATTTTTCGGAAAGGGGGGGGAGGGAGGATTTAGTATTACGTCTTTCGTGAAACGCCATTATTTTTGATGTTCGTACGAGTGTGTGACATTTTGAGTTGCTTATTGTTTTGATGGAGCAATGGAAAATTTTGCTCGTATGGAAATAATATTTAAATTAATTAACTTCGAAAATTTTAACTTTTACGAAAAAAACAAAATGCAATTCTTACGTCGGTGTTCGTATTAGTACATATGCATCAATATATACACACACACTTTGACCGAAGTTAATCTTACACTCGTTGAATTTACGATATAAACAAATAAACAAATATCATTAACTCACTACAAAAGTGTGGAAAGTGCGGCTTTTTCAGGCCACGTGCATTTCAATAATTGTGTTAACAATTTACAAATACATTTTTAAAACACGCAAACTCACAGTTTGTAAAATTTTCAACTCCTTGAATACTTTTTTATGGCAATCCTTGCCAAGTTTACTTCATAAAATCACATTTGTTCGTCACTAGCATTAAATAATTTATTTGCAGAATCGTTCTGAAAAATCAACACTGCAAATTTTTCCTAATACAAACAAACAAGTAAATTAAATTTGTGTCACTTACTTGCGTAAGGCGGTAAAGGGAAAAGGCGGAAAAGACGCGGTCAACACTTGCCGATAATGTTACATTTCACTCAAGAAAATGCACAACAGTACCTACAAACAAATATGCTTGAAAAAAGCGAATTTATAATAATTAACTACCTATGGAATACTCAGACAACACCAACAAGATATTTTTATAATAAAAACAATGAGAAGAAAGCACACGCACAACGGCCGTTCACCGGGCTGGAAACTGGGAACACAAACATGGCTAGCCATTGGCTGGAAACGTTTACTGTTCGTACGTGTCGTCATACTCTGTCATAAATGCTAAACATGTTTTTAAAGTCTAGACACTAGTAGCCAAGAAAATAAAATATTGCTTTAAAAACACAATTTAAAGCAGAAATATTGTAAGTATAATTAAGATTTTAAATTACAACTTTCAGTTCTGACTACTATTTTCTTCCAAAGCCATCATAAAAATATCCAACTTATCAATTTAACAACACGGATCCCGCAACAGTTCATCAGATAATACAATACTGTACGAACGAGAGCATTTACTATTTGCATAGGGTGTAGGCTGGTCACATTTTCTATCAGATTTTACACCACTTACATGAAATGGACAGTAGGCAGTAGACAGTAGGCTCCCAAAAAATTTCAACTGACACAATACCGATTTTACTGCTCATGTTTTAACAATAAAACGCATCTGAAGGTTGGCATTCATAGACACTAGCGCGATAGAGATGCGAGCCACATTCCACAAGCTTATCGTTTTGATATAGGCTGTTCATGGTAAAGGGAGCACTTTTGAAAGCTCTGCTTAAGATTTATATGTATGCTCGTAGTAAATTCTTCCGCCTTATGTAAAATTAACATTGCCATAGGCCTGTTCACTTTATTCATGCGTCGGTCAAGCGAAACTGCGAAATTATTAGGAAAGTAAATATTTTAGAAATCTGCTCATTTTTACACTTCGATGCATTAAAAATATCAGAACGCGAAAGAAAAATTTAAGTTATAACAAATGGTTACCTAACAATTTATATTCGACGTAAAGATAAGGAACTACGTTTCCCCCATCGTTGCCAACTTTACTGGGCTCATGTCACTCAGGGCGAACGTTAAAATATATGCACGTAAAAGCAGTGACTTTTTTCTAAGGTTGATTTCACAAGTGCTCACTTTATTGTGAACTGTCTTTAGGAAACGAGATTCTAAAAGGGAACATCCCAGTTAAATATTGTGTGCAAAACCAGCGTTGGCGACTATACGCTTATCTCGGAAATAAATGATCAGGTAATACGATTTTTTTTCCCAGGGAAAATAAAAATCTATGGGATACAGACTTCAGTTTTGACTTTTATCTTATTAAGTATATTCGAACAAAAATAGGGAAAACAGTTTAAAAAATTTTTACTCTAAATAGTCCAGTTCAAACGATTGACTATGCGTTGTTTGCATTATAATTACAGTTACGAGAACACTTACAGTTCGGAGAGGCGTTACTCTGCCCTAAACGACGCTCGTGCAGTCAACCACTACTTGTAAAAATACCGCACGTCTTACATAGTTTCGATCATTTAGGTGCAATGGTATGGTTGATAAAAAATATTTTTAAACCATGACATACTCTTTCTGGCTCCTACAAATAAAGAGGTGGCAATTATTTAGCACCGGAATTTAAAACGCTTAACACAAAAACTAATGTATTATGAGCCATTATCTGCTACTTGCTCATCTTGTAGTTTTATTCAATAGTTTTGTTTTGACTGACTACCAAATAAATGTGTTGATATACATTGGTGAAATTATAACAGAACTGGCGTTATAAGATTTTTTTTTTTGTTTATATGTACTTTTTATATGGGAGACAGATTTCAACGAATTTCTTGAAATCATCTGCAAAACTTATAGTGAACTAATGTGTTTCGTTTTGCTAATGAATCATTTCGAGCAAAATAAGGTAAGTTTCATGTCGTTAAAGCTGTAAATATTGATTAGTAAATAAAATTGAAGCGTCTGTCTGTTATTTCAAAATTAATGCCAATATCTAAGCATAATATACTATTTAAATAATGTTGAAACATAAATACCTGTTATTAAAAATCTGGTCTGTCTGTCGGTCTCTCTGTCTTTCTGTCTGTCTGTTTATCTGTATGGATGTTTGTCCAGAATAGGCTCCGAAACGCCTGACTCGATTTTAATTAAACTTTCAGAGATCATAGAGATCATTTTCATTTAAAATATGTTCTTTATTTCTTCTTGATATCTCAAATGGTTATGTAGCAAAATAATTTTTTCATTCATTTTATTTATACTACATATCTTATTTTTTGCAAAAAAAATTTTTAAAAAGCTTTGTTTAAACAACAATATTTTTTTTGATAATCGTTTATATAATACGCATCATAGAAAAATAAACATTAGATTATGAAAAAAAAAAACATAGTAAAATAACATATAATCAAACAACCAACACTAACGCGACGGTAAAAATATTTCCGTTAATAAAGTAACAATCTTTCAAACCAAGAATATAGGAATGTGTTTCAGTATCTCCATAAAACCTCAGCGATGAGATGGTGGGCTGTATTTTAGTAACTCCATAAAACCTGAACGAAGCAATATTTTTATTTTAAACATAAAACCTAAGCGTAACGATGGTGGGCTGTGTTTTAATAATTACATAAACCCTTAACGAAGCAAAATTTATAGTTTAAAAATAACTAAACAGATCCTAAAGTCCACGCAAACGAAATCGCAGGCGCTGCATTTTCTTTTCCATCCAAACAAAAAAATACAAATGTAAATTATATTTGATTAATATTTAAATCTTTAAAATTTATTTTTTATTATTCAAATTTTTACGTAATTTCGATTGACATAACTCACGCCTTATACCAGCTTTCTAGTTCTAATTTTAAAATATGTAAACAAATCCTAAAGCCCTCGCAAACGAAGTCACGGGAACAGCTAATAAGTAACTAATAATAAATATATCTCAAGGTCAAACTTTAGTGAGAGCCGGCGTTGAAATGAGCCAGAGTTGTTTTACGCAAGGGCAGCTACACGTTTATTGCTCACGTGTTAGTAATTATACAAAGTAGTAATTTCAGCTGGAAAAAAAAAACAGAACGCAAAATATAGTTTATAAAGAAGCATTGATATAATTTAGATTCAAAAAACAATTTTTCTACGAAGCTATTCAAAATATGAACAAATTAATAAAAATGTTATAATTTATTGGATATTATTTTAGATAATTCATTTATAAATAATTGTAAGTACGACAATAAATACATAAAAATTTAAAAATATTTCGTACAAACAACATATATTTTATTATATATATATATATATATATATATATATATATATATATATATATATATATATATATATATATGTGTGTGTGTGTGTGTGTGTCCTATATTTATTTATATACATTAATTTATATTAGTTTATTTACAAGCATTATTTTCCATATAAATATAAATTTATAATTGTAAATTCTGTTTGATTAATATTTGAAGCTTAAATATTTATTTTTTTACCAGAGAAATTATCATGTATAAATTTCGATTGAAACTATTCACGCCTTATTTAAATTTTCTATATATATTTTTTAAATATTTAACAAATCCTAAAGTCCACGCGAACGAAATCGTGGGCACAGCTAGTAGTATAATAAAAAGTTAAATATCACATTATGAACTTGGATTTGGACACGCATTAAAATTTTCTGAACCTCCCACCGTAAGCGCTACTGAAGCAGAATTTGTGTCTGAATTATTCTTTTATTTTTCTAGAACTCGTCGAAATTCTTTAACATTGCCGCTTGTCGTAAATTTTTGTATTAGGTTTTCGAATTCTTAATTAACAATTTAATTATTTTACGTTGCAGGAAAGCGAAGAATACCTCTGCAGAATATATAGAACAAGTGTGAGATATTTCACACTTCGCAAGCACATTTATGTTTCATTTTTCGTCTGTAGGGCGTTAGTCATCAATCTTCCAGTATTTTAAACATCATGTGTGAACTTCGGCAAATAAATGTAATTAAATATCTTGTTCCTAGTTGCCGATGACCGGAAACTTGCTTTGCATTTTTAGCCTCGCACATGGGACTTAGAAAATCATCGAATTCTTAAACGCCTCGCAAGATGGACTTAGCGGACTTCGTCTGTGAAATCAAATTCGCTTTGCGAGGTATTTAAGAGACAGGCCCCTCTTACCTCTGACTAATTTACGGCACCGCAAAAGGAGTGCTTAAGAAATTGGTTGAACATAAGACATCCAAAATTTTTCCAGTGTATTAAGTAGTAGCAACTCGATTGTGTTGGACTAGGTATGAGCTAATGCGTTGGAAAAATGTCTAGTGCCTATTGTATACATTTTTTTATTGGGCTTAGCCCCCGTAATATTAAAGGGAAAACCGATTTCTTACGGTGATTCCATTATTGTTATTTTATGTCAAGTGTATTTTCGTGAATGTTCACTCTAAACTGCCTGTAAAATAGTTTCATACCAAACTATTATGATTCATATTCCCAGGAATGTATTTGTTGTACGAAATGACTGAATTATTGACAAAACCGAAAATAATGTCCAGAAAACGGGAGCTAGTCGTAAAATACAAATTAGATACAGGCTTGCGACGTAATGCGTCTCGTCTGCCAACGTAACAAATTGAACATTTATAGTTTTCTCTGTGTCCAAACATTGGCAGTACCGTATAACCAACTTACGCAAACAAATGATCAACATAAGGTCCTCACGTTATACTGTAGGGTTGCGACTCTTCCTTGTATGCTTGTTGGGCACGAGACATGGCAATATTCTCTACTCCCTCAACACACTACACAGGTGTTTAAAAATATTTTTTTTTTAAATTTATTTACCACTAACACATTCTTGGCTTGACAAACGCGTAACCAAGCACCCGTAGGAAATTTTATACGGATATATAGTCCAGTCACCGCTACTTCCAAATTTTCTGAAGACATGCTAAAGATTTACTTCCAGGATATCCATCCGCTTTATGCAACCCAAGCTTAATCACGTCTAGAAAAGGACACCAAAAGGACAATGCACCGAGTTCGTGCGCACTTAGTGTAGTGTTCTTTATCATAAGAACTATTTCTTGCAAGGCATTACCAACACACGTTCTTTCCCCCTGATTTTCTTGGTATTTATTATGAATCAAATGTAATAATTTGTGCCGTAGATAAAATATATGTAGAAGTTCAATTCAACCAAAAATGAGGTATTTTATTGTTGTCACAACTGCAAAAACCTACTGATAAATAGCATATTCAGGTAACAACCAAGCAAGTCATATGTGTGGTCATTTTTCAAATGTATGATTCAACAAGCGTAAGGAAGCCGCGGATAGACTATACATGCAGTAATGTGTAAATTTTACCTTACGTCGGCGTATTAAATACGCAGTAGAGTCAATAAGTTCGCGAAAACTGTGGTGCGAATTTATAGAATGTCGTCGTAGTGCGTGGCTGCCTACACTCAAGGATATAGCACACTAACTTATTAAAACATTACATTGTTCGCGTGTCTGCTTACACTGTAGGCGCTAGTCCAAGAACTCGTTGAACTTCGCTGTATAGGGTGGCTGCATACACTGTAGGCGCTAGTCCAAGCACTCCAAGCACCAGTCCACGAATATTGAACATCGCTGTGATGCGTGGCTGCCTGCACTTGAGGCGTCAGTCCACGAAATTATTTACTGTTTCTAAATATCAGTACAGCTATTTCCCTTATAGTGTGTCCACGGTAAAGTAAGCTCTTTTCAGGTTCTAGTTACTTTTTCCTTTCAGCGATGTTTTATCCTAAAAATCTTTGAATATAAATTTTGCCACGTAAGTAATAAACACAATGTGTATATTCCATCGCATTCGGAAGTTAACGTATAAGACAAAAACTAAATGTATTTATTGAATGTTATTCCAAATGATAGGGCTTTCAAAAGTGCTCACTTTACCGTGAATAGCTTATACTTCCCACGAATTTATACCACATAATATCTATGGATTTCGTACGAAAACATGAAAAAGAGGGGCGAAAATAAGTAGTGTTATTCTCACGTAGCCATGTTTTTTTTTCGCCACAGTACACATGAGTTACGCCCACGGAAAAATTGACGAAACTCTAAGGGCAATTATAACCTACTGGTCAAATGCTCTATCGTCTCTAAGCATGGGTATACAAAGGGTATGCGATTTTTTATCGTTGTTTCGCTATGATTAATGAAAATGTATGTGATGCACATTATATTATTTTTCAAATAAACAACACATTGTGTAATTTTTTTTTCAGTTTTGAAACTTTTGCACAATTATATATAAAATATTTACCTATGAGAATCAAATACCTGAGTTCGAATATAATTTGCGTTATACTCTTTCTGCTTAACGGATTTGAAGAAGACTTGTGATTTAAGCATTATATATCCTCCTTTCATAACGAAAGGGATCTAGGTCGGCAATAACTGACGGAACTGTACTTAATCGCTTATTGGCATCTACTCCATATTAAAAAGTATGAATCGCAACCAACCTTTAATATCCCAAAATGTTCACTGAAATAGCCACTTTATATATTTATATCTCTTTAGTCTATTTATGTAAAGTATTTTAAATAATAGCCCTTAATTGAATACACGAAAGTTGGTATTTGATATTTTTATATTTTTATCACTGATAATAAAGGTTGGCATTATCGGGAAAAGATGATTTTCCCCCTTAAGTTTTCAATTGCTGAAGTCTTTTATACACAACAGGAAAATAGTCTATTCGCGGTTTCTTCACACTTTTTGAATCTAACATTTGAAGAATTCAAGACTTTAGATATGAATCAGTGAATATTTCACTGTTTCAATCAGTTAACAGTATCTGACTGATTCAACAGTCACTTTAGTAATTTGAACTGGTGAATCAGTGCAAAAATTTCAGTTTTCATTCACTAAGGCCTACTAGTTCTGTGACATTTTCCACCGATTCTGAAGTGATTTTTTTCACAGTTTTTTGGTAATTGGTTTATTGACTATCTAAAAAGTTCTTCTTATTTCAATTTTTTTGCTCGTCCTCAACACTTGTCAGATTCTCCAAAAGGGGCTCGAGGAGGGGCTGTGACAGCTACGTGACCGCTGTCAGTAACCCCACCGTTAGCCACGGGTGGAGGCGATGAGGCAGCGATCGGGTCCGCCTAGGGTGAGGGGAGGATCGAGGTGGTCATCTCCCGCATAGCAGGACCGCGCATAACGGGAGCTCGCTGCCGGTGCGAACTGCAGTGCGTAGTAATATTATAGGGACCTCCACTGAAATTTGCTGCAGTTTTATCTGCACCAGTTCGGCGCCTTGCGTGTAAGAGTGATGGGGCACTAGTTACATGTGGCAGTTCCGTTCTTATCGATCCCGAACTTCCCTGCCTGAAACACGCTAAAAAGCTCCAAGTAGGCAGAGCCCTTAAGTAAACACTTGCGAATACTAAAATAATTAATTTCGCTTTCTGAATTTTTATTGCATGTAAGGGTGTGGATTAACAAATTTGCAAAATATCTACTTTTATGATAATTTCACAGTTTCACTTGATCGACGCATGAATGAAGTGATCAGGCCAATGGAAAAAATATTAATTTTATATATGGTGGAAGAATACACAGCGTGCATACAAGTAGATCTTACTCAGGGCTTTCAAAAGTGTACCGTTTACCGTGAACAGCATAAAAGATGATCAACGGACTCATTTGTGATGGGTAGTTGAACGCGAGCGGCGGAACACACACGAGAATGTCGAAGTTTTGAGCAACGGCCGAGTAAAACGTTTTGCAAGAAGTTAAGCAAATCCGCTAGTGTAAAGTTTTAGATGATGAAACACGTGTATGTCAACGACGCCATGGACAGCACGTGTTTAAGTGGCACCAACGGTTTGTGTACACACTGAAAATTTTCTGTAGTTCTTACAAACGAGTCTTTGTATTCTTGTTGCATAAGATTTTCTACTAACTCTAACAGCTGAAATATTTTAACTTTGCTACACGTTTTAGAAAACATGGAGAATTGTTTATGTATGTATTTACATGTATAAAATAAAATAATATCTAAAACACTTGCTTGTTAAAGTTTAACATTAGTGTTATACGTTACACATTAAGGTTTTGTGAAATTTACTGAGACTTATTTTTGGTGTTACAAACATAACCTTTGGCAATTACTTTTCTAACAATTCCTTTAAAATACAAAACCGAATATTACAGTGAATGGGGAGTGTGTGTGTGTGTTTGTGTGTGTGTGTGTGAGAGAGAGAGAGAGAGAGTTGGGAGAATGATCATTGCTCTGGTTGGTAACGAGCGAGACGAACTGAACACAAAATCGAAGCAATTGCAAAGTTTTGGCATGCCAACCGCATCAAAATTGTTTAATATCTTGCGGGTACAGTACGGACTAGTTAAGGAATGTGCCACAATGTTATGTCGGATGACCTGAACATGTAGTGTTGCTCTTGCATCCTGATGCAAGAGCAAGGCGACGATCGCGCGACCATTTTTTTGTGGTCTGGTCAGAGTTTTTGACGACGGTAGTGCGTTTATCAACTAGATCGTAACAGAAGAGGGGAAAAAACACGGTGTTTTCTGTACGATCCGCAAGTGAAGCGACAATCGGCCACCTGGAAATCGCCGTCATGGCCTTGCGGAAATAAGGCAAACGGATACATGAAATGTTCTTCGCATCATTGGGCATTATTCGTATGGAATTCATCCTACAAGGAGCAGCTGTAAACAAGATCAACCACGTGGAGGTCCTTCACCATCCGCACTATGCAGATCGTCTCTCAGTATCCTACGCTGTGTTGTGGAAATAACTGGTTGTTGCTACATGAAGACATCCCTGCACATCTTCTTTCTTCAGTACGCCCATACAGCATGGAATTGATGACTGCAGTGAAAAACTTACGCTTGGATGGAAGTACCTGGAAAGATAATCCTATGCCAAATTTCGCTGATGGAATTGCTGTATTAGTCGAACGTGGAGTAAAACTGTAAATAGTACTTACGAGAACAATATAAATGACGATAGAGTTGTGTCAGTAACAAAATGGCAGCATTAGTAATAATTTAAACGGAATTTATTAGCTGGAAAGCATTAAAACTAAAGACAGTAATGCACATGAGATATAGCCAACCTCGTAAAAAGAAACAAAAGTCAAATGCATAGGGAAGTTCCCAACTTTGTATAGTAGCGCTGCTAAACATTCCTATATATCTGTAGCTTGATGTGTAGTATTATTGCCATACATTGTGTAGTTAAAAACTTCCATTACAGTTTAGGAAGTTTACTAGAAAATATTTTACTGTGCGGTTACATTTTACCTCTCATTCTCGTGTCTCATTTTTAATTCAGCAAAATAATCTTTCTGTAAACCATTTTCCGAGACAATAAAACAAAATTATTCAGAACCAACCTAACAATTTTAGGTGAATTTCATTTCAAATTGTCACATTATACAAGTGAGCAATACATAAAAATAATCTTAATATATGTATTATATGGCAAAAGTCTTAAAATATCATACTACAACGTAAAATGCGATTCCTGTTAAAATTGTTTTACGCTAGGAAATATACGGACAAACAACAAAGTTGAGAGTGCCGTTAATATAAAATATTTACTGAGAATACATACAACTAATTTTTACATGGGCATAACAGACAGCGTGAATATTATTGGAAATTTAGTGTGACCAATTTGCGACAAGACTTTTGTACATCAGTAAAAAGACGTGAAAAAAAAAGTGAATAATTTATATTTTTCAAGCGGAGTACGTTGCAAAATTTTGCTGGAAATATTGGGAATACCAAATTTGCAAATAAAACGAAAACAAGGGTTCCGCAAACATTGAAATAAAGCACACCGTTTACACAATATTTTGATTGATGCAATACTAAATAACTAATAACTGCGGCTATTAGAGTTTTCACGTTCGCTACTTCTGGCTATTGTGGCAAAGTACTTGTGTGTTCTTTAGGGAATCGGGATGCCTCAGATATTTCAGAGAACTACTCAGTTCACTGGCCTGAGAAATTCACAACATGTATTTTTGTTACCACTTCGGCTGGCTTCGTTGCGAATCCGCGGTTTCTTCGCACTTTTTGGATCAAACCTTTAAAATGTCACCCCATGTATGACGTGCTAATTATTTACAAAATGTGTAATGTATTCTAATATGTTAATAATTCTGTTAATCTAAGAATACCTTACATTTGGTTAAATTAAACATTTGCTTATATTTTACCTATAAATTTTTATTAACTTTAATTTAGTATGAATAAAACAAGGTTATAATAGGTGTGCTGATATTGCCTAGTAAGAAATAGTTCTCATGCAAAATATTATTCAAGTTATTGCGCACTTATGCTGTGCGCTGTCCTTCGGTGTCATTTTGTAGACATAGTTAAGCCTTGTTTGTATGAGGCGGAGGAATATCCTCGAAGTAGAACTTTAGCAGGGCTTCAGAAAAGTTGGAAGTACCCATGAATGGAATATATTAATTGCACGACTGTTTCTTTCACACACTGAACACAAATTGATAGCGTGTATCCGCGTCGACAGTGGATGATGCGAAATACTAAACTGTTCACAGTCTGTATGAATTTTTTTACTAATGGTTCTATGTTCTGTACTGTTAGTACTACTATGCGAGTTGCGACTTTATGGTAGGTAATTTTACTTCCACGCACGATTCACTTATAACGGCGTGAATTTGCGAATTGTATCTCTGTCTCTCTATCACATTTTGTGACGTAAATGGTGACACCTGCTTGGAATGACTTATAAGACACCACGTTTTATTTTGTTTGGACAGCGCTTAGTAAATAAATAAATAAATATGGAGTGTAGGCTAATGCGATTTTTTCAGGAGTAAAGTTGAAGAGACGCATCGTTATTTAATTAATATTTTTCTCGGATGCTTCTTTAAGTATAGTATGATTTTATAGGTGGTGAAATATAAACGGCTGTTTGTAGCAACTCAAAAAAAATTAGCTTTGGATTCGGGAAAACTTGACGGACTTAAGTGTATTTTTTAAACGAATCTGACATTTATTTGTAAATATGGCCGTTCTTTTGTTTTCTTTATATTCGTGGCAGAAAATTAGGATTGATATATGTAGTTGAATTATTTTAGTGCACCTATGTTAAACAAGTTCTTGTTATTAACACGTGAAAATAAATGTTTATTCGGATGCTAAGTTTATAATTTATATCGCCAGGTGTTATTTGGGGTATTCTAGCGTTCAGATAGCGTGACGTTTAGACTCTAATTTGATAAATAAAGGAATATTAGACTGGGCAAACAGGCCTTTGCGAAATTTAAGTTATTTCATGCAGTGGACTTCACCTACATATCTGCTACCCAAGGATATTTTTTTACGGTGCGACAAGGAGCATGTTTTTTAAACTTGATTGGTTTTTTAAACAAACTCGAATATGCATATCACCGACGACAGAAGAAATTTTCTTCTTAAATAAACGGAACTGAGATTGAAACCAAATTTTGTTTTCTCTATCCATAGTCATCTAATTAACAAGATGAACTTGTAGTTAGACATTCTGAAACACAATCCCTCCATAATTTATTAGGTCTAAACAATATGTAAATACATACACATAATGATGTTTAAAAGTCTTTAGATTATCCAAGTTTTATGTTTTTGAAAACACGTGACAGTTGGAAAACCATTTCCAAAATATATCTTAAGGTTTGGAAAAATGCTTTGTGATACTGCATTCTACAGTCTTGTGCTTGATATATATTTCAAACACTCATGTTTTAAATGCTCTGGGCTTATCTATGGCGCTCTGAGAGACTTTCTTGAATAATTTATTAGATGTTAAAAATTCAATATTTTATTTACACGGCATGATTAAGAATAAATGTTTGAAATATTTGTGTGTTTAATGTTTATAATTCATGCGACATCATGATCAACACTTAATTTGACTCGTAAACACCACCAATAGTTGATACCAAGAATCCAAATAGCACCTTAATTCTTTCTGCGCGTATAATGTGGCTAAACAACAAACACTCTAGTTATAGGCCTGCAATAATGCTACTGAGAACCAATGATTAGCTGTACAAATTTCAGTACGTTAAAGCGCGGTATGTGTTATGACCACGTCCTGTGGCATTTATAAAATGTTTTGGATCAGGGATGTTTATCTGTTTTTGTTCTTTTAGAAACTATTTTTCGTGTTTATAAGTTTACTATGAGAATGTGTTATACAAAAAACTTAGCTGTGTTTGTAATCACAATAAAATAATTACACAGTTTAAAAATATTTTATTCGTAAACACTAGAGAATATAAGGGCTTCAGCATTTTAATGTACAGTTTAGTGTTCCTAAAACAACTATTCCTTTCTTAGCCTAGGAATTTGGTTGAATCAGAGGTGTTCAGCCTTCATCTAAGCTTGATTAATCACATGGTACAATGATAAGTTAGTAATCTAAGGATGTCACAGAAGACAAATTAAAAACACAAATAAGTGTTTAGAAATATTCTTGAGAAGCATATTTTGTTGTGTTTGTCACAGCATATTGACTAGGTCGCCAGATTGTACCTTATGACAATATCTTAAAATATAAAAGAGTGGTTCATTGTTGTACAATTTTTGCTTGCCACTCTGTAATTGTAATAGCCCATGCTCTGCAAGCTTTTAGAAAAATCACAGTAGCAAAGGAGTCTTAAATGGCCGTTTTTTGAGTCCATGCTAGGATTTTGTTTTCAATGCGTTACAGATAGCGTGATGACAAAACATCATCCAAGAATAACTCATTGCATAGGCATACTGACATTAAATTGATATTCATAGATAAAGTATATTTATATAAAATACAAATCTTTGTTAAGTGTACTTCTCTTAATGTCAGTCACCGTTGTGTCAGGATGCAGCAACTCATTCAGGAAGGAACTAGATTCATTTTATTGTTCCACTCATAAAAATAAACTGCTTAAAAAGTATAATTAAATGCATTGAATTTAATAATGAGTACTATCTCCTTAAGCATTAAAACCAAAATAGTCATGTGTGAATAACATGTGAATATTGAACATATGGTAGCGTTTTCATATCATAGTTTAATATACACCTCGCTTTGGGTTTTTATGTTGGCAACTGTAAGTTTAATGAGGTTATATAATATATTTTGACACAACTGTCAAAATTAAAACCTGCCACCTGTACATTTGCAGATCTAATTTAGGCCTATTTAATTTTTGCATGGTATCATACTAAGATAAGACATACTCAAGTGTTTAGTATCATTAAGGTGAAGTTACACAAATGAACTAGTTTACATGCAAACCAACTATCCAATGAAGTATGAATAAATCGTATGGCATTTAACTTACATGCTTGGCCCATCATTAGTTTTATTGTTCATGAAATTAGTTAGATGGATGCATTATGTTTTGGGTACTTTTGTACAGGTATTGTTGAATAATTCTACTAATCAACAGTATTTAATATGAGTTAGTAGAGACAGTAATTTGGAAATTGTATAAAATATTCTCAATTGCTCGAAAACTAACTATACGAAGTAGTTGAATAAAATAATTTTCTATTTCATGAGGTAATTACGTTAAAAATCAGTCCGTGGGTCAGTGAAATTGTGAAATAGTGGTATAAATTTATAGGGTTACTAAATAAAATGGTGGACATGAACATACTTTAATTTTCCTTTTTATTAATTAATTTTAAACAATGCGTTTAGCGTATGAAAATATGCATACTGTACACTAGCATTACAAATAAACAATGAATTGGTTACTAAGTTACAAATGGATAACCTGTCAGGAGGAGTTCATTCACAATACCTCTAAAGTAACTTGTGTTTCCGGCCGAGTAGCGACAATTTGTGAATAGAAATGACAAAGTTTGTTGGTGCAGGAATACATTTATTCGTAATATCTGGCGACAAGACAAATGTTAGTAAATGCGGCATTGTCTACGTGGGTAACTCAGAAATCCCCGAAGAGATTTCAATTACTTTCGGCATGTGTAAAAAAAATACTATATTCTGGAAAAAACAAAGAAAACCACGAAACGAAGGGGTTTTTTTTGCGTCAAAGTGCTCATGGAGTTTTTCTTTCGCGGTAAGCAATAGTAATAAAAAATAAATTTCATTTTGTGTACTGCGAGTATTACATTGTAAAATTCCTTTGTTTGTATACAACTCTTAAGCTGCTTAAAATTGCTTCAATAAGTCGGATGTATCTAATCAGTGTTGTACTTCTGCATAGCTGCGCAATGTTAGTGGAATTTCAACTTTTAAATTTTGTTTTAAATATTGCTGCTGGTCATAACTGAGTGTGAAATCTTGACCCAATAGTTGGAAAAATGTATGCGTGTTTACAAACAATTATTTGTATATTTAGGTGTCAAGTTTGTTTTCTGTAACAATACAAGTAAATTAGAGAAAATTAAAAAAAAAAAATATTAATGTGGAACATATTAAACGAATGTTTAACTTCAGTAGGAAAAAAATTGTAAACTTCATATTAAATATAAATATTAATGTGCATACATTAACAATTTGTTGTGTTTCAGTGTGTTGTTAAGTTGCAATGTTTTGCTTGTAGAAATACAAACAAAATTTTTGGAATCTAGTTTGTACAGAATTGCTTTTAAAAAGTAAAATTTTTTTCTGTGGCAAATGATATATGGATGTTGAGCCAGAATAACTGGATTTGAATAACTGCTGGATCAATAATTCACAAGTAGCTGTATCTCATGCTTGTCTTTCGAGTGCGGTGGGCTGTGCAATCAATATATTTTGTTTTATTTTACAATAAATTCTTTAGGAAACCAATTTGCCAATTTTATATTAGAGCTACAAGGAGATTTCTTGCAAAATTAGCTGTGCATATATTCACAATATACAAACAAATTAAAGGCTTGTACTGCAATTTACTTTCCTCAGAAGAGGAAATAAAACATATTCTTATGGTCTCGAAAACCGCTGTAATTAAAATATATGATAGCAGAAAAATGTTTAATTGTATCATGGGCAGATTCTGATACTCGAAACAGCATCCTTGGCGTTACCATCCCAAACCCTTTGCCATACGAAAACTTTATCTTACAGCCTCCCTGCATCATTAAGTTATTTGAATTGATAATAATATCTCTGCCAAGACGAGAATAATTTCATCTAACATAAAATATTAATGTTAGTTATTTAGATAATTACTGCACTTCAGAATTACATTCATTCTGCAGGTGGATTGAATTGTTGCACAGTTCGAGTTTTCCCATCGCAGGATAAATTGCTAATGGATGTTTGCGTCGGGATTACATTGTTGGCATTTAAAACATGCAAATTACCATTACAGTCTGTTCGCTTGGTTTTAAAAGTTGCTGGGCAGGAGAGATTCAAACAGCAGTGTGATCGTATAAGCTATTTTCCCTGCGAAAGTAAAGTAAAAACTATTTAAGCACTTTTATACTCGAAATAACGTTAAACGATAACGTTTCTCACCAATTCAGTTGCTATAATTCTGCAGAAAGTCGTAAACACATTCACATGTTTTGGGTGAAATAATTATCACAGATTGTTATGGTTTATAGTTTAGTTTTCTGGGCTCTCAAATGATTCCTGGTCACTACACACGATTGTCAAGATGCGTTGCAAATACGACTCTTGTAAGGTTACAAACAAAATTTTTTTAACAAGTCATGTTATTGTGTTTTTACAAATCTCTGTAAATCTACGAAAATTTCTCAATAAAGTTTACAAAAAAAAAAAGGTATAGTGTTTTGGTTTTTCATACCTGAGTAATTTTTATGACTTTACCTTTCGGTGATATTGAAAATAACATTTTCAGAAAATTAAAAATAATACAAGATTCGGAAATGTTCGCGAGATAATATGAACATTTTTGCTTATGTCGTGCCATTCATATTCAGCGTCAGAGATATACAAGATTGACGACAAAATATCCTAAATGCCCATACTCATCCCACAAAATCACCACTCATAACTCTTTAACACTACTTCACCGTGTTTTCAAAGTTAAGAAAAAATTTCAAATTCATACAAATTTCCGAAATATTTTTTGATTCCTCCCATACCTCTGTTAATTATATTGTACCCCCAACATCAATTATCTTATGAACATGTTTATTGGTTTAAAAAAACTTTCTGCCGAAATAACTAAATTTAATAATTCTTCTTTGAAAGTAAGTTGAAAATAATTAAAATAAGTTTTTTTATTTGATAAATATTTATACCTAATACACTTAATTTGCCCTCCAGAGGTTGGAATTCGCCACTGTACACTAAAAAATATATTTGACTACCGTATTTTATATGGCAATTTTATTCACTAATTTTCAATGTGCGTTTATGTGTCACTTAGTTAAAAGCTAAGTTATCAAAATTGCTGTTTAAGAAAATCCTTTTTTTTTACATACCTGAAGTATGCGGTGGTGGGTTTTAATCTTAGGTGAGTAAAAATTATCGAGTGAAAACTTGACATCAATAGTAATCACCTATACACTCAGGTCCCTACCATAAAGTACCATAAACTATTGCTTTCTTTCTCAAGTATTGGCATGATTTTAATGTCCGTACATAGTTACGAACATCGACGTTCCACTCGTTACGTTATTTTGTACATCACAGGATCCTCACAAACTTAAAGTTATTAGCTTAAAAGTTTCCTTGTTGTAACGCATTTTTACAGTTCAGATTTATTACTTGTTTACCTAATTAAGAACTTTTCTTAAGTAAAGTAAATTAAATTTTAATTGGCCACTTGAAGTTCAGTGGAACAAGATCCAAACCACTAATTAGTTAATCATGTCCAAATTAATCAAAATTTGAAAACAGAAATTATGTATTCAAATTTTAAATATTCCAAACTATGTAAAATATGAAATTTTTTTTGACTACTACGTGTGTAAATTATATTAAAATAGTTACTTTGAAAACACTAATAATAACTGAATTTGACCTGTAGTTTCTGAACCACTAAGCAGTGTTACTCTATCTGAAAGGCCAAGTATATTCATGGCTTTTGCAGTACCAAATGATTATTTTATACCTCCCATCCCCATTGCATTAGAGAATATATTTAATTCATGTCAATTTTTGCCACACAGCGTGTCTGAGTGTAGGTTACAAAATTTGTGAGGTTAATCCTCATGAAGAATGCGACAGAAAATATAATACAACTCGTAGCCTATAGTGATAACTGATTATAATATGCGCCTCTAACACGACGTTTTTGTGAATTTTTTAATACAGTAAAAACTACGTAGAAATAAAACAACAAAATAGTCGATGGTATTTATTTAATAAAAGATCTTAAACCACTGAAGATAAGATTCGTAAGATCATTCCACTTCTAAAATAAATTGAGTTTGTCAAATTATGATCACCAAAAATTTATTTCAACCACTGTGTTTTTTCGTCTTTTGATGCTTGAAGTAAACATTTCTGTACATTAACAAATATGGCCGCCCTAGCGAAACACACTGTGGCTAACCGTACTCAAGAAATGATTTTCGAAGGATAAAGCAGCAGGTCTGCGCGGCAAGGTAGTATCTCTGGTGCCCGTCAATGCATGAGTGTGATGCAATTTATTGAGAGGATATTGAAGAAGGATGCAAATAACAGCGTTTCTCACAAATCGAAATTATTAATACAACAACATTTCAAATTGCACATAAAACATGACATTTTCGTTGGTTGAATATTTTGTTAGGCGAAATAAATATAATTACAAATAAACGAAGTATATAACTTAATAGTACCACTTTAGAGTATCGTAGTTAGCAAACCAGCGTGGCAAATAATTTTGCGAAATACATTTTTTGTAATATCGCTTGATATGTGCCTTCCCCAATACCTGCACGAAAATTTCGTTAGATCGTTAATCCAAGAATACAAGGCTAGAAATAAACTATTTAAAGGACCTGAATTTCGATATAAGATGATACGGTAGTATACAATACAGTAATAATTGATTAACAAAGGTGAAACGAGACTTTTATTCACATTTCCTTTGAAGTTTTCGCACAGAATAACATTCCTGAGATAGCCAAGAGGCTGTGGCTATTGCGACTAGCTTTGAAACTTACTTCTTGCTTCTGTCAGCACCATAAGGCTGCTTTGGTTCATAACACATTCGTCAACTGTAACGCAGTCTCGAAGCGTGCTACACTTGCCAAACACACAACAGTCACCAGACCCGCAAAGATCTGCAACCAATGTCAATAAGTTCGTGGACTGGCAGTGGCGCTTCAACTGTAGGCGTCCGCATACCACCGCGTCCACGATCATACTGGCTGTACTAAATACGTATACGCGAGGTGTTATGTGCATTATTCTGGCAATGGGAGTAAGTAACTTAAAAATAAACGAATGTATCTTATACCTTTGCATAACTAAGTTGCTTTATAATATCCATTGTAATATAACAAAAAAAAAAAAAACGAAAAGTGGCACTTTTTTTTTGCCACGACAAACCTCTGCAATGATGTAAGTTCAGAAAAATAACTTCTCATTTAATTATACGCCAGCATTAAGTACACCACACTGCAACAACAAAACCACACTGTGTGACACATGGCTCATTTAAATGCTGAATTCGTGAATCACAGGTTCCAACTTATACTGATCCCATGTTCTCTTACGTGCTTGCAGCAATATTGCACCTAAGTGTACTTGAAAATCGCGTGTGCAATTAAAAATGTGCTGTGCCCATTCATATGTGTATGTCTACTGTCCCATCATGTACTTAAGTACACGCGACTCTAACTTCCTGCTACGATTGTGGTATTGAGACATTAGGTAGACAATTGAGTAAAATAACACGATCGATACCCCTACATTAAAAATTAAGAGGAATGATATTTGCAGACAACTTACACGCGTTCATTCCGCAAAACACCATAACGGAATTTATTGTTTAGTATTTGTTGATGTGTACTGTTTTACATAAACACATCTTAAAACCTCTCAATATAAATATGAATTCGTCCGTCGATGATCATTTTACATCGCGAGTATAATTATGTTTAATGTTGCAATTTTCATAAGAAAAATTTCACAAATTATTTAACAGTTAATCTGGGACCAACTATACAAGAGAGTATTTATATTTAAATATATTTATTTTATTTTACATATGCATATTTATTGATTTTTAAACCACTTACATTTAAAACTATTTTATGTAGTGGTCGTTCAAATTTTTTAAATCTAGATATTCAATACGAGCTTGGCAAACCCTTTTAACACGATTATTTTTAATTTTTGTTATGTTATCGTTGAAAATTTTTTAGAAAACAAACAGAAATTAAATTGAAAAAAATATATATACATATCTTTTAAAGATTAATATATAAACTTGCAAATGTCGATGTAAAACAAAATACAGAAAAATAAATTTCATGGAGTACACAATACCAATTGTGTACTCCACTATCCACCCGTGAGAGGCAAATGACGAATAAGTTTTCCGTAACTTATTTAGAACGTGGTTTTTTAGTCACTCATAAACACCAAATAATAGGAACAGTTTGAGTTAAAAAGGGAATTTTTCGTAACAGGACATACCATTTATCACATATATATAATTTATATATATATAGAAATTATATATATGTAGAAATTCTAAATAACCATACAACACTTCAAAATGCACAGGTAGTCATTGGTAGTCACAGGTAGTAATGGGTGTCGCAGTTATAGAAAGTAGTCAAGGGTAGTCGCAGGTAGTCGCAGGTTGTCGCAAGTAGTCACATGTTGTGTCTGGTAGTCGAAGGTTGTCGTAAGTTGTTGCTCTCAGTCGCGGGTAGTCGCACATATAGGAGTTTGAAAGATTCTTCACTACACATAAATGATGGATTTAAATTTGTAGTCTTCAAATTTTTACAAATTCTGTATTCATAGACTAATTTGGCGAAAAAATCTATTGTTGCAGTGATTTATATTTCGTAAATATCGCGATTTACCAAGGCAACTATGTACACAATGTCTATATACGTGAACGGGATATAAAACTGAGGCCTCATACTCCGGATTTGTAATTTGTAAATCATAAGCTAAATGAAAATTAGGCTGAGAAGTTATAAAAATATTTTCCCCTATCCAGCAGAAAATTTTTGAGGGGTTAAACAACTATTTTGTGAAGTCGTTGGTTTCAATAAACGGGCGAAAGATATGAGAAATAATTTTCTCAAAACTTTGTCTTGTATACACAACTTTCTTGGTTCAATGATAAGTTAAAAGCATTTCACTAAGATTTTGCATTTATAACTTTTCATTTCATGGCTGTCCAAATGCAAGCAGTTCAAGTAAATTTGAATATTTCAAAAAATATGTTTAAATAAGTTGGTTACACGCTTTTAAAGATTTTACCATGTAAATTTTATTTTTAGTAAACTTTTATTAATTCAAATGGAAGCAACCCGTTTCCTTTAACACAGTTAAAGTCAAAAAATATCATCTAAATTGTGCACACGGTGTTTATTAAATTGTTGCTTGTAGTTATACTCTTGATGAGTTCAACAAACGTTAAAGCAGATGTTAATAACGTCGTGGTTGCGTGACATTTGCAAATATCGAATAAAAATAAGCGGATTACATATTTTACAATTTTTTTCGCGAATAAAAAGCCTTTGATTTCACGCTAATTCAACGAGAAGTCCTGTTGGCTGACGAACTGATACCCTATAGTTGCATGAATTCTAGGAAGTTAAAATCTAGTGAGCATAAAAATTTCTCGGAGTTCATTACAGTTAGATGTTCCTGCAGTCGTATCCCGCATCACCCTGCGACGAAATTCACTTTAAAAGATCTGAGAGAAGCGACAACTCCAGTAATTTCAAAGGCGGACCTACGTCTTGCGGGTTGCGGCACCCTTTATTTGCAGGCGCTCAAGTAGCACAACTACTGCGATGTTCCAAATTAAGGCGAAGCTCATTGCCTGCTCTCTCGTCATTATTGGACTTCAAGGACATTTCTTTATAACTGTCAAGCTATTAAAGGCGCTGTAGACCTGAAAACTTACAATTTCATTACAGTACAAATTGTTTGAGTTGTAAAAAATTAAATATTATTTCATTTAATATACTGAATATACTGGATGCGTCTGCAGAACACTGACAGCCATCTCCCGCTAATTCCTTATGAATAAATTAACTGTAAAAAAATACTTTTAAAACCAAGTTTTTATTTATAAATGAAAAAAGATAAAATAAGTATAGGAGTAGTTATAGAATTTGTAGAACTGGTAAGAAGTTGTCAAACAGCCGTAATAAACTTTACTACAAATTAATAATTTTATATCAATTTATGCTCATTTTATAACAGCTTCGCTCACTATAGAACGTATATTTCGTTTGCGTAATCGTAGTACGCACATATCTTCTGTAAGGATCAACTATTCGCAATATAGAACGTATACCTCATTTGCGTAAGCGTAGTAGGCACATATCGTAGTGGCTGCCTACACTGGGAATACTAGACAGTCCATGAACTAATTTATTATGCTAGTATACAGTCTGTTGCAAAACTGCATGTCAATACATCGGGCCAACATTCCTCACGTCTGGAGGATGAAAACAATGAACGTAGGTCCACAAACGCTTCGTTTCTTCACTACAGCCCACAATGCATAACGTTCATTTTATGCCTCGCGGGCTGGGTCATGGTACTGTGGAATGCCATTACAGCGTTCTTTTGCATGATTCACGACACTCCAGACTACGACACTACAACTAGAACAGAAGGAACTGCACAGGAATTAGTTACACATGTGTGAAAGCTTATCGTCGGCACTAAAGGAAATGTTCAAAATGCCCTCGCAAATTAACACGAACACATGCATCGACACGCCGTTGCACGGAAACCCGGATGCTTTGATGACTTCCTGGAAAATTCCTGATGATTTCGGAACCCGCAACAATACTTTAACGGATGATGCCCACATCGTCTACTGGGGTTGAAAACACAACTGCCTTTAGATGTCATCGCAAATAAAAGTCTAGTGGATTCAAATCAGGGCTCCTCAGGGGCTGGTATGGGGCTGCCAATTACAACTGCGATGGCATTCCACAGTAAGGTGATCCAGCTCGTGGGCCATACACTGTAGGTTCTGTATTACGGTCTTTAGTAAAGAAACGAAGCGTTTGCGGGCCTATATTCATACAATATATTGCATCCTCCAGATGTGAGGAATGTTTCCCCAAAGTATTGATACGCAATTTTGCAACATCCTGTAGAGGTTGACAGTAAATAAGGATGGACTGAAGTTCACATGCATAACACGGAGTTTTGGTTATTGATTTCGTAAGTCCTTATAATCCACACACTTGTCTTAATTGAAATTATATCATCTATACTGTGTTTCCTAAGACAGCAGTATTGAAGCTCAATGACGAAGAATGAACATCACATGTGATTACATGTCATTTCATGTAATATAGAGGATGAGTGTGAAAAAACCGTGAGAAATTCATCCTGAAAATTCCTTATAAAAATAACTTATTGGCATATATGCAACAAGCCGAGTTCACGTGTTCCGGAATTTAAATTTGGAAATCATAAGCTGAGTGAAAATTACGCTGGGAAGTTATGAACATATTTCGTTGTATCAAGCAGAACGTTTATAAGTCATTAAACTGCTACTTTGTGACCTGTGCGGTAAAGTTGAAAGCGGTCCTTTTGAATAACTCTTTCGAAGATTAACACTGTATTTATGACGCGTGTATTTTGCCTGCCGAGTGCAGTGACGCTACTGACGAATTCCTCGCAATAGGTGTTGTTTATAGTGATAACACTATAAAAACATTGCGTTAATTTTAATATGTTCATTTATAATCCGTAGTTGGAAAATCAATTCAGTTTTGGCACCACAGAAAATTATTTGGTAACAGAGTTGCATTTCTTATTTTCTCAATGGCTTAATTTTATGACAGTGACTGGTTTCTAAGTAATTGCAGGTATCCTATCATTCGCACATTATCCTGTATGCCATTGTTCTATTTCAAAAATTTTCGGTAATATTTACAATAAACCTGTCTTTTCAACTCCACCTTCTATGGTACCATATGTCGCATATGGTTTTAAAGGTTTGATTTATTCGTGTTCTGAAAATAACAAACACATTAATATATTGATTTTCACTCACGCGCTTTGTTTATTAACGTAGTTTCTGAAGAATCACGAGTGAAAATCAAAATATTAATGTGTTTATTATTTTCAGAACAAGAATAAATCAAAACATTTAAAACAATTTTTTTAAAATACTGAATTGCGTAAAACTTAAACACATGTAAAAAATAATTTACATTCAAAATAAAAAATAGTACCAAATATTTTCTCTGTGAGATTAAGAAGCTATATTGTGTGGAAGTTCGTGGAACTATTTATTTTCAAAGTAGAAAACAATAGTTCTTCAAATGGGATAGTTCTTATTAGCTGGTTGTTTGAAAATACAGCAAAAATTGTGATTTTTTCATGTTATAAAGCATACGTAATAGAATGACTTTATTTTCTTACAAATTACACCACATATTCGTATAATTTTAACAGAGTAAGGTATACGTAATAAAAAGGTATATTAATTGTTTTACTTTCCCACGTCTCGTACTTCCAGAGGGTCATAATTGTTGTTTGCTGACTAGATGTTGTAGTTCGCTTCCTGGGCACACACTCTTCCCTTGACGTTTATTTGTGCCTAATATACAAGACCACCACAGTAAAAAAAAAAAATGTTTTACTGATACATGCCGAATCTTAAAAATATATAATGTTTAGGAATTTTTTCGGACTTCGAGTATACGGGTTAAAAACCAGGAAAATTCACAGATGTATCTGTCGCTTCTGGATGTTAGTTTTTTTTATCTGTTAAGCAAGCCGCCACCTTGATATCATCTGGCCCACAGCGAGGGGAAAAAAACACACAGAATTAAAGAACATTATTTCCACGTGTTAAGTACTGATTTTTGTTCATGTAAACGGTGCCCGACGCATAGGGACACATATTATTTTCTGGACATGTGTTTTCAATTAATTAACTTACTCTAATGAGTATTTTATACGGCTTTCGTTGCCGTTTCCAATTAAACGAAAATTGCATTATTTTTTATTTGTAAGAAATAACGTTGAACGTGTGGACATTGCTTGAAAGAAAACTTTTTTCTCGCAAAACAGAAAATAGACCGCATATATTTTGCATTATGTAATGTCAAAATCGCAATTATAGTAGAAATAAAATAAAATGTACAGAAAATGTGTTAAGGATTACTGAAAAGCCATATCTTAATTCCTTTTAAGGTAACCCTTGCATAAACATTATCTGAAATTATCATAGACTGCTGCTAATAAAAAGTATGCAAAAATGTTATTATTTCGAGCAATTTAAAAAAAATAGCTTTATTAAAAAAAACCTTACAGTAACTCATGGGCTGTCATTTTGATAAGTGATATGGTTTTTATTATTTATAGGACCGGGAACCACTGCGCTCTAAACCCGTATCAGTGATATCACTCAGTGAAATAACATTCACTGTACGTAAGCTAATAAGCTAATGCCGACTGGCGAACCAAGCAAATTAACTGGGAACAAGCGACTTATGGCAGTGAAGTTCTCAACATTCAGTGGAAATCACAAACAAATGAGCGAAATTCAGCCACCGTATTAAGTAGTTATCAGGCACTGATTACCAGTCGCCCAGTTATCACTTTAATTCACTGATTTGTCTCAATTCTCACTCTTTCGGAATTAGAGTGTAAAATGGCGGATTTTATATGCCATTATGCAAAAAAAATATGCAGTCTAAAATTTTTTTATGTGAAGAAATAGCACTTGTAAGTCACGCCTGCACGTTCAACAGAATTCTGTGCAAAATATGAAATGATGAATTTTTTTGGCGACAAGCGCCTTTGAAAGAATTGGGAGGAAATGAAAAGGGGGGGGGGGGGGAGAACAATCGGGAACGTGAAGTTACAAACAAATGTGTTGAACTCGGACAACACGCCAAGTGCATGTTATTAGCGGGCAATTCTCGGAAACTCTTTCGCCCCCCTCCCAACACTTACTCGCTGGAGGTTTGGGGGGGGGGGGGGGGGACCTTCAGTCTTCAGTCAGCAAACAAATGAATTCATGCAGCATCCTCTCCCTCCTTTCAGATGATTCCTCCTTAAGGCCCTTGCACAATTGAAAACTTTAACATTTGACTTTATGATTTAACTTTACGTTTGCTTTCCGACAAGTTGTTTATTATGAACCTTGACACAATGAAACTATCAAAGGTAAAGTCACTCTTGAATTTACGATTTCGAAAAGTTGAAATTGAAGTTAAAGTCAAGCAGCCATTTTTATGATAATCTAACAGAGTTTATGTGGAAAGTGCGTTATTTTATTGTAGGGCGATTATAATCTCATTATATTAAATAAATCTCGTTATATATTAAATAAATGACAAACAAACATAATCCGAAGAGGAAATAAATCAATTGAGTAATTTTAATAAAGTAAACAAATTAGTTTTTTTGTTTAGAAATAAAATTCTAATATAAATTTATACCTGTATTTAAAAAATATACTTAATATGTATTCCTGGATAATATCGTAATTATTTACATAACAAGTCCCACATATTTACGAAGCTGGCAGATCCGATGTTCAATTGTCTAAAATCTGACTTTACAATTGTATTGTGTATTGGTGGTTTCGTCAGAGGAAAAGAAACGTTAAATCAAATGCTAAAGTTTGATATTGTGTAAGATGCTTTAATTCCCCCGGCCGACAGCCGCTCGCCGAGCTGATTAAGGATGCCGCCTAACAGCGAGTGTTTGACCTTGTGTGCCCGCAGGAGCATGTTCGACCGGCAGGACAGCTTGCGGTCCGACTACGACAGGGACAGCCGCTACGGCATCGTGCAGCAAGCGTCCATAGAGAGCACCGACTCCCGGCTATGCTACCTCACCTCCTCCGAGGTGAGTCGCGGCAGCTGCTGCATCTTCTTCTTTTTCTTTCCCCAGTATTTCCTACCCACACGGCGGGGTGCGTTCCGAAACTTTTTTCCGCTAGTAATCTTCTCACTCTTCGCCTGATCTAAAACACTCTGAGCTGTTACGTGTCCAAGGAACGTGTCCAGGGACTAAGAACCCATCCTAAAATGTTTTTTAAAAATACCTCTCGAGAAGGATGTGAGGAAAATTAACAATCGGAAACAAAGAAACCTGTGAGACCTTGCATTTAGACAGAACAGCTGTTGCATTGCTCATGAATTTGTAGCTGTCGTACATCTATATACTCTTTAACTTACATCTAATCCCTAATGTTATTTTTTTAATTTGAAAATTTTTAATGCGGGTTTTTTTTAAATTCCACACGGAGAGAAAGGTTTGTCTGAATCAACAATATATGTTTTATTATATGGCGAAACAAAAAGTTGTTTCTCTATCTAAATATTTTACTGACTAAACCACGTCTAAAATGCAACAAAACCAATTTTGTTCACCCTACCAAATATACACTTTATCTTTCCAAACCGTTTAGTTGAGCCAACGATACCTGCCTGACAACCAAATATTATTTGAATCAACTGTACACATCTGATTGGCCATACGCAAACAAATATATTATTGGCTCAAATAAAGGTTTCTCTCAGTGATGTTCCCGTGTGATGCTTTCATGTGTTAGCTAATTTACATAAGCACTGGCACTGGAGGTAGTCTATAAAATATTACATCGCATTAATAAAATTTAGCATCCGTGAACGTAGTTAAAATTTCACTCAGACGGACAGACACTTATTTCTAAGGTAAATATTTACATCCACATACTATCTATTAGTTTTTATGAACTGTGTATTTTTTCACACAGGAAGCACTTATCGAGATTCGGGTGGAGTACACTGAGAGGAAGGTTCGTTTGAGGCAACAAAATGCTTGTTTGTATAGGACCAATAAATATATTTATTTGCCCCAAAAAAATATTTTGTTGAGTAAATAGATCTTGAAATGTAACCAAATTATTTTTGCTCGACTGGCAAAATATACTTGAATGAACGAAACATCTGTATTGAGCCAAAGAAATTGGATTTACGACCAAACATTTAGTTGAATCTACTGTATATAATTGTTTTGTCACTTATTTGATTACCTTTGTTCTGAAAATACAGCTTGAGAAATAACTTGTAAATTTCTTGACAATTCTGATAGTAACACGGTTTGTTGGTGCATTTATTGATGCTTATTAAAACTATACAAATCCTAACGAAACAAGATGAACAGGAAACTGATAAGTAGAGCTGTAACATTTGAGACATTTATTCACGCACGTTGTCCAATATTCGAAAAGTATTTACATGAAAACAATTCCATTCCATTCAGTAGTCAATTCAGTTGCTCTGCCCTCGTAGCTCAGGGGCAGAGTGGCCAACTTGTGGTTGTAGGGTCGCGAGTTCACGCCCTGGTTCCTCCACGTCAGAATTTTCAGTTCGCATGTCGCGCACTTGTAGTACCGTGAGTTTGTCATCAAGTCGGTCTACTTGAGCTCGTCACACGGCAAAATACACACACACACACACACACTGTCAAACGTCATACACGTTATGTCCAACGGCAAATGTATGGGTCAGTAAAGTCAAAAAAGTGAACTCTTGAACAAAAAACCAAGGTTAAGGTTGCTAGGGCGGAGCGTTGGGTGCGAGAGCCATACGTTAGAATCCCCGTTGGGCTTAAAATGATATGATGTTAAAGAAACGTACGTAAATCCAAACAAATATTTAGTTTCACAGATCTTACTGTTTGGGGGAACTGAAAAGAACAACGAAACCATTAGGATTGAAAAAAAATAAAAAATTCCAATGCCCATACACAGAGCCGCCTGTTTTTCGCGAAAATATTTCAGGACAACTTGTACTCCAAAACACCAGAGCTGAGACCCACTTACGTGATTGGATGATTTTATGTGTCACGCACTGCAGGCGTTTGCCGGCGAATCACACACACTCGGTGTCGGAGTCACCTAATTCTGATTGGCCCAGTCAAGTAGGGAACTCTCTCCCGACAAAGACACGTGGCCAATAACCAAAGGAAAATTGCACGTATGCCAGATACGTACCTGAGAAATTCGCGAGTTCGATGACCTCTAGGCTATACTTCACAGTCTTATATACTCTCATGCAGATATTAACTGTTTATTGGTTTATTTTTGTGGTAGTAAAAGGCGGTGGTTGGCCGTACAATTTATTGCATGTTTGTTTTTGGCTCGTTCATCTCCAGTAGGTATCACACAACAAGTCGACCAATTACAAAAGTAATATGAAAGTACATGTGTGTAAATTCCAACTTGTCTAGAAATGAGCACGCGAAATTCTCGGGGTCACTACTCATAGGACATTGAACCCTAGCCTTCACGTGAGTATTTTCGTGAAAAACAGGTGGCCCTACCCATACACAAGCAATTAATCTGGTTGCACCAATAAAAAAAAAAAAAAAAAAAAAACCCCTTTTTCTCAGTGTAAGATACTGAAAACTGGCGAATTCCAATTATAATTTCCATAACTACAGTATTTATTCGCTGCTGCAGAGGGACAAATGTCCCACCACCTGCCCTCATCTAGGTCTTCCCTGATAGCGGCCACGTTGACCCTCCACACCCCCTCCCCCTCCAAACAAAGTTCCGGGATACGTACTTAATCTCAGATAATGTTTTACGCGCTCTTGGTGTTGGCCCATAAACTACACAGCAATTACGCCGAGAATCTTGCCGGAGTTAAATTTTACACGCTTTTCTTTTGGCGAGAAACGAAAATTCAACCGGAAGATGGCGGAAGTTTTAATCGAATTACAGAAAACTGAAAGAATACGTACACGTTCTGGTTACAGAAGCAGATGGAAAATTTACAAATGACGAGTGATAGTTTTTTTTTCATTACTATTTGAAATATAATTTGAAAATACTGCTGTTATTATGTACCTAAAGTTTATGATAATATAACTATAGGGCGATTACAGTCTATTGTTTAAATTTCTGATTTAAAAAAAAATCAAAGCAATTTTGGAATGTTTGGAATTTATTTTGGTTGCTTAATTACGACATGTTTAAAATCACAACCTGCTGTCCACATTATGGCCGTTCCGAAATCACATTTACTCTTGTTTTGTTCAACATTTACTCTATGTTACTTTACTCGACTATCGGAGTAGCGATTTGGAACGTAGGCCGTGGTCTGTAAAGCTTTCCGTAGTATTTCCTCTCGACTACTTTTCGTTTCCAAGAGAATATTACCAAGAGTAAAGTACATTTCTTTAAGCCGACTTGCACGGCGTATTTGGCCAGATCTCAAACAAATGGCGCAAATGGTCCATGATTCAACTTGAAACTCATGTTCATGCCAAAAGTTAAAGTCAATTCTTATTTGTTTGTTCTCCTCCACCCCCAACCCCTTTTTTTTCCAACATCAAGACTACCCAAACATCATTTTTACAGCCGCAACAGGCGGACAATTTCATATATGCCTCTACCAGCTAACAAGTTAAAAAATAATTCATTCAGTAGTTGCCCATAGTCTGCACATATCCTTATGGTAAACGAAGCTTGTAAAATAGCACAAATTTCACTCGCCTGTGACATGACAAAATAGGCATTTGAGAAACATTTACGACGCCACTGATGGAATCGAAATATCCATCAAAGGATATATACATCTGAGAAAAATCCATGTCACGGACAGCAGTCTCGCTAATACGTTTATGGAATGGCTCATTAGTTCTACCAGGGCGTCAATTCTACCGAAGATGTAATTTCACTTCGTCCGTTGCCTTTAGTAGCGACAAAATTGAACCAATTGGGAAACTTTACACAAAAAGATAACATTTGTTCAAGAAATTGAATATTGCAAAACATGCAGAAATTCTACTAAAGAAAATATTCCAATTTCAGATACAAAAATTTAATATCCTTAATATGAATAATGCAGTTATAGAAAATAAACTAAAAAAAAGACAATACCAGAAACAGCTAAAAATATATTATTACTATGGTAGAAAACGGATTTACATCTATCGTGGTGTTCGGTAGAGAACAAAATTAACATAAACTGAATAGAACACAGAATGAACGGAAAAATCCAACGAAAGAAAACAAGGAGACTAACAATATATATATATATATATATATATATATATATATATATATAATACTAATAAAGATTTGATCTAATAACAAAAATACAGTACGAACAATGACGAAAACGGAATCACAAAAGACATTAAATAACAGATACGAATTGAAACATTATACAGCACCAATTATAGAGTTTTTTCGTTCTCATGTGATGAAAAAAACATGGTTAGTATAGTACCGTGCTATAGACCTATACGTAATTTTCGTTAGGAGAGCCTCAGAATATATATTTTTTCTATAAATATTGGTCTAATTGTGTGCACAAAAGGTAATATAACGTCTTTACAATATGCGCATATGAAAACGAGAACTGTTTGGAAATGTTAGGTGAAGAGCGACTGGTACATGTAAAAGAGTAACCTTTCTCTCTAGACATGACTTGTACACCTACGCCAGTTTGTTGCAATGCATTAACAGAGCGATAGTGCATTTTGCGACTTTCGTGGTTTGATACGACTCAACAATGCCAGACTAGAAGTACGGCAAGTCGACAGATATTATCGGTTAGTCTACAAATGTATTTGACTGTTTCCACGAGCCAAGGGCCATATTAGTTTTTTTGTTTTTTTTTTGGATAGTAATGCGCAATATAAATAAGTAAATTTAAAAATTTTTAATACAATTTTTTTAATTAAGCAGTTACTCTAAGTATAAATATATGTAATTTATGCATTGTTATAACAATGCCAATGAAATTTGCGAAATTTTATTTTAAAATTGCTTGATTTCGAAAGAACATTTTATCAGATTGGAATACCGTATGCAACTTAAGACAGAACACTGTAAATTTTTCTTCGTGTAGTTTAATATACATAAAGTGTATTAATTATATAATATTTTATTTTAAGAAAAGCCAAAATAATGCTTGGTTACAAACATTGCTTTCTCAGTTGATGTTTCCATACAAAAAAATAATTCAAGTCATAAGACTCGAAATATAATTTCAGGCAGATCTCAGTCAGGCCCCAGACATATCTAAAATATTCCCTGTAACTATAAAAAATTTATTCCATAAGAATTCTTTAAATATTTTTCCAGCCTTCCCAATACCCCTTAAAATATCCTTCATACGTTCCTAATTCTTCAAATATTAATTACTCAAAAATACAGAGATGTTTGTGAAGCATACATCCGTAAAATATACACAACACCGGACACGCTTCTTGTACTGCACAACGTTTATTAAGTGCCTTCAGAGAATGCGGATGTCGTAATGTTAAGCAAACTGCACACATTTCCGTTTAATTCAGGTGACTTAATATTGCGCCGGCAACAATCAACTGTTAAACTGATAGAATCACTCTCACAATTTCAGCTTAAGTTATCAACAAAATAGTACTTTGCAATGTTTCAACTTTAATATTTTAAATAACTGCTCGGCCGAGATATTCAGACCTAAATATTGCACACATTCTTCCAAAGTAAATTTTTTTGAACTTAAAAAAATGCCTAAGCATAAACTTAAAATCATTTCAAAACTTTAACTTGTGAAATGGCACATTTAAAATGGTTTCGTAGTCATAAAACAATATTCTTTTTTTGGAAAGAGATTTCTGAATATGTTACTTCTAGCAATTGTGATAGACAATTAGACAAGTCATAATTTTAAAAAAATATGAATTTTTAGTATGATAACTCTTTAAGAGAACTGGAATTAATTATATGCAAAACCGTAGAAATTTTGTCACATCATCCATAGCTGAGATATGGTATTTTCAGCTGACACTTCCAAGTGTAAAAAATGCCATGCGCCAAGATAATAAATGGTTTTGTTTATGAATACCGGAAATAAATATAATGTTAGAGTGGTTATGAAATGCATTCATGTAACGTTAACAGAACACGCCATACATCTTTCGAAACGACCAAGCAAGCAGATTTGACCGTTTTTCACTGAGTGCGAAGTTACGGTTAGAAACTAGTTTTTTTTTTTTTCTAAGTTAGTTTTAAATACTTTCGACATACCACAAACCAGCTGACAAGCAAATTGAATATAATATTTTACATGCAACATATCACACCTATTGCCTTTCCACATCATTGCTGGAGCCAGGTCAAGGCTCATTGCTAAATATTTTCGTACCCCTACTGACGCACGACTTTAGAATTACAGACATCTTAAAATTCATAGCACCGTATTTCGTAAATCTACATTGTTGTATTGCTAAAAAAAAACTCTATTAAAATATTTGCTATGATCTGGCGTCAGGTCATCAGATATCATTACCCATTTATAGTGCTGCTCCGCAACTACTGGCCATATCTGAACTCAAAGGACCATATTAATGGTAACGCGTAAGCTTCAGAGGAATATTCTTCTTGCTGTTGCGAACATAAGATACACTTTTCGAGGTATAGCACTGAAATTAAACGCGTGTAATATAAAATACACATTTAATTTTAAATGTCGTCTGTTTTGCAACTTCTAAGCTATATACAAAATAAATCTGAAATGATCAACATGCATTGTGAATTGTATTATAAAAATATTATTGACAACTTGTTTCCATGCATTTATTTTTTATAAATGAAATAATCAGTGTTCACTGATACATTTTCTGGAAATGAGAATTTTGTCTTGAAATATTTCAGCCGAGATGCCGAAGAATAAGTCACCAAATTAGTATATGCTGTTCATGGTAAGTGAGCTTATCTGATATCAAACTTTGAAAAATTCGATTCCCATTAACTGACTAAATGCTGCCATAAACACAGGCGTGGTGGCTCCATCTCAAGTCAGTAGCGAATTGTGTTCTAAGTCGTGACATTGTGTTGCGAATGTCATTCTTAAATTTATAACAAATCAAGCGATTGTTTTTGCTTCATAATTGGAATAAGAATCGGTCTATAAAAAAGGCATTTCAGTTCGTAACAATTGTACATGTTTGCTTAATTGATATATGAAAAAATAATTAGGCATATGGTACCGCAAATTATACATATGGCGAAAAAACTGAAAATGAGGAGAAAAATAGGCCATAAGGAGCGCTTTTAAAAGTGCCCTTTCAACCGTATACGGCATGTAATTACATCGGTGTTTTTATGAAACATATACCTTTCTTACATTCCGTTGCCATGTATTGTGAGCTTACGCACGCACGGTTTTTGTCTAATTTTAGTGGATATTTAAAACAAACAACAAAGTGAATAAACAAAATTGTCAACATTTATACAAATAGGAAAAATTCTGCGTAATAATAAACTAGTTTTCGAACATCAAGCAGAAGATATAATGAAATTAGAAACATGAAAAATAATGAAACGAAATTCTACACAAATATAAACCTAAACTCCAACTATTTTTCGTGTTCAACAAAGAACAAGCTGCAGCATAAAAGTCACAAAAAATAAGCATAAAGTGGCCATACAAATGCTAGAACAACAGCACGTAGGTACAAATCTATATGAATCAGAGAATAATAAACCAAACAGGAAATAATAACACGAAACAACATAAAAAGACGCAGACAGGTAATGCGTATACGTGGTGTTTCGGTAACTGAGAGCTTGTCCCGTATTCCGGTGCTGTTATAACGTTTCATTTATATTGACTCTCGCGGCACTTCTAGTTGGTCTTCTGGTAGCTTTTACTTTCATTTTTGCGCATTTTTTTCGTGAACATATGAGGGTTTTCTGTGTCGAACACGGATATTGTCCGATCTTTGTTTTCGGTTGTATATTGTTTTATTTATCTCGTGCTTTTTATTTATAGGTTTTGCCACTAATTTATATTATTTTAAGGTTGGGTTACGTATTTTACTAATTGCATTGTTTGATAGTACATAGGGATTTTTTTTTTCAATTTGTTAGTGGTTTGACATAGCCATATTGTTTAAAACACTTGAATTATTTTAACGTCGTGTATTTTTCCCGCGTGATCCTATTTTGTAGTCACTGTACATAAGGACAGAATCATTTTGCTACTACCCGTTCACGGTAAAATGAGTACTTTTGAAAACCCCGATTAAGATCTACTTGCATGCACGTTGTTTTTTTTTCGCCTTATGTAAAATCAACGTTACCATGAGCCTCATCACCTTAATCATGCATCGGTCAGGAGAAAATGTAAAATTTTTGAAAAAGAAAATATTTTACCAATCTGGTAATTTTCATACTTCGATGCATTAAAAATAACAGGATGAGGAACAAATAATTTAATTTATCACAAATGGTTACCTAACACTTTTTATTCGACGTTAAGATACGTAACTACTTTCTATCCATCGTTACCAACTTTACTGGGCACATTTCACTCAGTGCACCCGCTAAAGTATATGAAGTTAGGAGCAGTAACTTTTTTCTACGGTTAATTTCGAAAGTGCTCACTTTATCGTGAACAGCCATTATCTCAACGACGTGTACTTTGGACTCTACAGTCATACAAGGTGGATTGTAAATGGCGGATCAGCTCGTGGCCCATTGTAGCAAGACCAAAAACAAGAAGAATGAACATAGGAACCACCCCTTTATCAAGAAGAGTAATGGTGTTAATCCCCCATGAAAGTGAAGATGAGGAACATGTAAAGTGACAAGAAAGCAAAGACTATTTTAGATGGACATTCAACTTCTGGATTCCGATTACTTGCATGGATACACACGCATGATGAACAAATTGAGACTGTCATCCAACTCCGTCATTGGAAAACTGGGGGTTGCCACCCTTATTATGCATGTAATTATGTAACTGTAGGAAATAAGAAACGTGTCGAGGCAGAGTAATAATCGGCATATTATAATTAACAAAAAAGGTTCTCTCATTTGAACTCGCTCAGGCTAACCGTTTCTGCGATGAGTGCATACAAAGTTTGATTGTCGTGTCCATGCCCACGGACAGGCAACCCTTTCAACACGCACATCGCAACACATGCGGCCGGAGGACCACTAGCGGTCATATCAGACACGCGATTCATATCCTACATTCTGTATGTCTACACTGTTAACATTGCCCGTGTAACGGAAAATGTTACCGAAATGTACAGTAAATACACGGAAACGCAATTCGTACGTACGTAAAACCTATCTCAGCCCGTAAATACAAAATACGGAAAGTCTCCGTATTACCTATAGCTTCGGGTTTTAGGAACGAACAATGTCGAGTCTGAACGATGCTTAGAGAACTATTATCGTTTCTGTGGCAGTTAAGTTATCTACGCCCCTTAGACCTATTCGCTCAAACATCACAAAGTAGCATCAGGTGTCTGTAACATTTAGCATAGCTTAAATTAGTGTAAAGTTTGCTTATGTGACTGCAATAATAATACAAACGTTATACAGCAAGAATGTGCGTGATGGTTGGAGATGAGTTGTTAGAGTTATGGACAACTACGTCCTTAACACGTGTTCACATCTCGCTCAGGTGTAACATATTTTAACTTGTTTACATATCGTCTTTATACACAGTGGAACACACAAATAACATAATTAAACTAATTGGTTCATTGCCTTTCTTTGTCTTTTACACTGGATGTACATAAAACTAACAAGGTAATTAACTGAGTGATTCCATTGATTCATGGAAATCTGTATACACTGTACAGGAAATCCGCTTTGTAAATTAATGTGGCGGTACGTTTATAGACACCTCTGGATGCATATTTACCAGCCCTTTTCGGTGACACCAGACAATCAACGTGCAGTTGACGTTAGTATTTTTGTACATACTACTGTAGAATCTAGTCTGCCGGTCATTGAACTCGCGAATTTTTCAAATTTCTAATTATAAGTCATTACTTAAATCCAAGAGTTTGGTAGGTTCTAGAGGAGTTAGGATAGAATTTAAACACTTGTACTTCTCGCTACTTTTGAAATTGGGACACTGGTTCCTTGACACGTCCTGTTGGACCGTGAATGAGTTATAACCATGTACATATAAACAGACTACGCATTTCAATACACGCCCAATAAAATATAATGCTGTGAGCTTCACAGGCAAGGGTTGCCAGGCCGAGCCCGAAAATAAGGAAGGAAGTCTGCCATGGCAACTGGAGTTATGAAAAGAGCCGGGGGAATGATTACTTAAACAAGGCCGGGCGCCAGTGTATAAATGGCGCGAGCGGTGGTAACTCGCGGCCATATTTGTTCCTTACCACGCCAGAGGGCCGCCTATGCCGCCGACGCCGAGAGGACCGCCGTCCTTGTGGTCTGGGTTCGACTCCAGGAGGGAGCTGCCGTTGAGACAAGCCTTAGTGCAGTCATCATCGGCTTACTGGATAATTATCACTCCCATTGGGCGTCCCGGGTTACGTGAGGCGAAGGATAGTGACGCTGACTTTAATTGCTCCTTGAGGGCGATATAAACTAGTAAACTTGTTATCAGTGTCGTATAACTTAAAGACTATAGTATCTTGAGTATGAAGTATTTCCCTAATTGTAATGTCCTTCAAGCATCATTGCTTGTATGATAATTGGAGTCAATAAATGACATAGTGTTTTGTATAAATTCTCTTGCCCTTTCTGAATTACGCATCCCCCTTTTTTAATGAATGTGTGACCATCTGGTGAAAGCAGGGTCAGAGCAATGAACAATCCTCTTGACCCCACTTAGTGTTTGACGATCAAAAGTGAGTAATTCTTGTATCTCTTGAATTTTCCCATGTGCTTGCCGTCTGCCGCACTGGGAATAGCTTTACTGCCCCAACTGGGTGTATTCTCCATCTCTGAGAGATAATACAACCTTCACCAATTTTCAGAAACTTCGAGGGTACCGTGGGCCCGCAGGGACGCAAGCCCACGTAACGCACCTCGAAAGAAGAGTATTCGAACCCCTGGCGCGTATGGACAAAAGAGAGCCTCCAACGGGGACAGAGGTCAGCCTTTGCTTCTCCTTCCTTTCCATGACATTTGTGGGTTTTTCAGACAGAGAAGACTAATGCACCAACCTCCACCAGACCCATTACCATACAGCTGAGTTTCTTTACGGTGAAATTTCCGTTTGGTTCCCAACGATCTGACTGTTATAGGAGTCGATCAGCATGATATCAGCACAACACCATCGCCATTGCCTGTTATTTAAGCTCTGCCTGGGAGGCAAATACCTATATGGGTGAATCAGGCATTGGAACCGCCCGGGAGTTTTCCACTATTGTCAAGCTCGGTGCTTCTATGTTATGCGGCGGTATCCCAGGAAGTTAGTAGGTTCCTTTAACCCGTTCGGTCACACATTTATTGCTGAGTTCAATTGTTGCAATTACATAACTTTTTGGTACGTGCTGTACTTGTGTTCAGCATTCGTCTCGCAGCCAATGAACCACGTACTGAATGCTCAGTGATATTGGATTTAACCATCCATGTCAAAGATGCGTAGAAAATTCCACAAATCAGATTAGCCACAAGGAAGACTGTACCGTTCCAATCATAAATATAATTCACGTGCAACATGTTCACAATCGTGGATACAGCGACTGAATGGGTTAAGCTGGGAGAGACTATATGAGACGCATTACTATCCCTTTCTGGAATCACGCATCCGATACTATAGCCGGCAATAGCTCCAAAATTTATCTGACTAAAGACTGTTCAAGATAAAGTGAGCACTTCTTATAACAACCTTTGGAAAATTTCACTGCCAGTATCTGCATGTAATTTATCGGGAAAACTGACAGGCATGCATCCAGTTAAGTTGGTAACGGCCGAGGGAAAACATATCCATGTTTTAACGTTGAATTAAAATTGTTGTACGAATATTTGGGAACACTAAAACTACTTCTTTTTCATTATGTTTTTTAATGCGTATAAAAGAAAAATGAGCCAATTTGTAGAACATTTAGATTTCTAATCATTTCACAGCGTCACCCGAACGACGCATCAATAAAGTTGTGAGGCATATAGCGATGTAAATTTAATCTACAGTGAAATATGACACAGTGTGGATACACTTAGATCTTAAGCAGGGCTTACAAAAGTGCTCAGTTTATCATGAACATCCTTTAGCTGCCTATAACCCCTCGACGGACCACAGAGTGGCGACAAGAGCAAACTTAAGGTGGTTTAGGCCACGCCATCTTACATTTATGCTATTTTTGTCGTATCTTGCGTCACATATTTTGTATTTTATTATCGGCATCGACAATGTATAGGGCATTGCATTGCATGTGTCCTAAAACAGTACCATTCCTGTAACCGCCATAAAATAAAACTTATTTCTTGCCGGAAGTCACTAGTCCAAAATTAGTAAATGGTGTAGAATTGTCCCCACCAAGGCGATCCGCTTTCAATACCCGGCCGGATCACTCCGGATTTTCTCATGCGGGAATCTTGCTGGGTAATACCGTTGGTCGGCGGATTTTCTCGGGGATATCCCGTTTCCCCCACCATTTCATTCCAGCGCTGCTCCATAAGCAATTCAATCAACCTCATTGGCTCTCAAGACCTCTATGTTAAGACCCGCCAAAATCTCTTCACTGTAGAATTGCAATTTTTTCATAAAGCTTTAGAAACTATTATTTATGGCATGTCGTGCGAAAAATTTCGCAAAACATTCTTAAGTGTAAGTTACGGCAAGAATAGTGAAAAATCCAATATGGCGGAGCCTGGTCCACTTTAAGGTGGACTCACGACCACCCGTCGCATCCTTCAGTCGCCCGTCCATCCAGCGCGACGGTCACGTGATGTTCAGCCAACCGCAGGGCAACTTTTTTTCTATTTGTCTATCCGTCGAATATTTTTCAAACTTTAACTTTCGACGAGCGGACGGGCACCACCTCCTGACGACATCCCGTAAACGCGAATACGCATTTAGAAATAAAATACAATCGAATATATAATATTTGATTTCCATGAAACTGTATATATATATATATATATATATATATATATATATATATATATATATATATATATTCGAAGTACGTAATTTTTCAATATACTCGTTATTTGTATTATGTAGTAGAACATCAAAGCAATTTACTTCAAAACATGTATCACTGTTATTAATTAAAAATATTTGAATGCACTCGCGCATAATTATCTATCCATGTAAAATTGATCATGCATGAATATAACACGAGAACATTTCATGCGTTGGTGAAACACGACATAAATTACTTTGAAATTACTCTGCAACAACAAGAAGATATCGTTTTAAATTATATGCCGTAGCCCTCATTTGCGTTGAAAATACGCTGAAATTTTCAATAATTAGTAATGATACGATATTTTTATTTCCATTTATTTTGTAAATCAAACAAGCTTGTTTTTCGAATGGACGCCCACAAACACACTGTTTGCGTGTAAATAAAGTGTACAGATTTTCCGAGTGGTTACTTGAGCTTTACAGCTAGGCCTCATTAATGGCACGTGTGATAATCTTCAGCCTTTCTGGCTTCGAAAATACACGAAGGCAAATGTTTTGAAGTGAAGTCACCCTACCAGGTTTTTTCCGTCACAACAAAATTATATCCTGTATTCTCCAGAATTAAGTGGTGGTAACTAAATACAATAGTGTTCACCACGACAGTAATTCGGCATAGTGAACACAAATAAAATATTTCGTGTTTGCTAGAAATTTTTTTTCAGTTTATACTTAATATTTATGCGTTTCCTTGTAAATCCCGTATCTGGTAATACCTCATTAATAGAGTCCTGAAGAATTTGTGGATTCATTTTGAGACACGGTAGAATTCAAAACACGAGCGTTTATATAACTTTAGCCATTCGTCCACACGGTGTTTGACACCTCATGGAGTACTGTGTCGAACTGTCACCTTCCACTGTGATAGCAGACAACCAATGTGCAATTGATACAGGCACATTTGTACATAAGATTGTAGAGTCTATATTGCAGTTCATTGAACTCACGATTGTTTCAGGTCTCTACCCATTAATATTACGTCTTTTTAAAACTGTAATAAAGACATTAATACTGCGTACAGTCGACGATAATTCGAAGGTAAGAACTCTTGCCAGATATATCTGATTGGACAGACCCATTTTTTTTTGCTAGTACTCAGGTTTGATGTCATGCATACCACAGAACACTTCCCTTTCAGTCATACATTAATTTTCGTGTTCAAGTGTTGCAATCGCGTAATTTTTTTGGTATGCTCTGTACATGTGTTCAGCACTTGTTACATGACCTAACAAAAACTTGCTGCATGCTCGACGATATTGCAATCAACCATTCTCGTCAAAGAGGTGTATAATATTCAGAAATCAGATAATCCACACGGTAGTTTGCACATGGATGCCATGGTGTGTACAGCAGCAGTCATAATCATCATCCATATGCAAGGCGTCCACAATCCTGCACAAGGTGATTGAACGGGTTGGAATTTACCCCGCGAACTCCAGCCGCACACGTCAGCAAAATGGCGTCGCTGGCCAACAAGGCGCAACAGCGTTCGCCAATCAGCTCCTGGTAACTCGCTCGCCAGCTTGAAACCCGCGGTAGCCGATCAGACACAAGACCTGTGTAGAGGATTGCCGCAGCCAGTCAACGAATAAACACGCTCACATCGCGGCAACCATCACAGTATTTCAGTTCTGTGTACCTACCTATTCTGTGATCATATTTTGCTCAGCACTAGCGTGTTTTCATGCACGAAACTTAAACACCATGAAGTAAAATTTCCTCATTTATTTTCATGTTTCACAAAAAAAAAGTAATGATTTAGTACATAATTAGTGCGTTTTATATGTACTAATGAACACACAATCACACACATAAAAAGATAATGTGCCCACAAACTAGGCTTAGTGATACCTAGATACCTGCAAAATTAACGTTATTATTTGGGGACACGTTAGACTTAAAACTCACTTACCTGTACAATGCGTTTGTTATTGGATAATAAATTTATGTGACACGCCCTGGGCACGTCTGTGCCAATGAATGAACACTTCACAATTATGTGCTCGAATCACGCGCCGTTCAGTCAGAAAGGTCGTGACTTCACATCTAGGAAGCAGCCAATGGAAAAAAAAAAAATGACGCCAGCTCGAGTATATAGAGCAGTGTGAAGTTTAGCCTGATGCCGAATAATAACGCGAATTTCGCAGGTCCTTAAATCCCGTACTACCAGGTGTGGGGCAACACCTGCTGCTCCCTGGGGCAGCAGCCAATGATCAAACTTGTGAAGCTCGAGTGTACACAGGACTGTGGAGGCCAGCCTATATGTCATTGAACTCGCGAAATTTTCCTACCCTTACTAATTAGTAGGGGTAGTGAAATTTCGCGAAAAGGTTTCAAGACAAGTTTATTTTTTGTAACATGGTAGTGTCATTTACCTCTCTTGATTGGCTGAGATACTTTTTGACACGTGTTTACTGTTTGTACACGAATCACGTAGGAACCGCGCCGATATTGCCGAATTCTGAGTGGGCCGGGTAAATATGAAAACGCTTTCTCAAGCAGACAACAACCAACGGCTATAGACAAACTCCTGCTGGGTGCTTATAGTATTGAAGTTTACCGTGTACTCATATTTGTTTTCTCGCGAAAAGTCCCTAACTCTACTAATTAGCGGCGAACAGTCTAAAAGTGATTGTCCGTATGGCATACGGGTGCGGTGTTAGAGTGTTAACAAGCGTTCCCGTGTGATCGCAATAAATGTTTCGGCGAATGAAGCGGACTTTCATCGGGTGCACCGGGGCACGTGGGATCCAGCGGGCAGAAGGCAAGACGTGGAAGGCTCTCAAATGCGCCTGCCACTTGTTAAGGCGACATTACACGATACCAGTTTCCGCAAAAGCTCGCGCAATGTCCGCCATAGCGGCCGGCATACGGGCTAGTGTGGCACCCGCCATGGCATTTCCCGCCTTGTACGGCCCGATTTCGTACCAGGTTTCGTAATTGGACACGTCCTACTTTCCGTGGCAGGTTCCGCACCGGCTCTCGTACCTGGCCAATCACATCGCAGTTTCAGAGCGTAGGGAGCTCCCCGTGCCTACTACTTGAAACGAGCTGAGGAAGGAACTGAAAAGGACGCCTCCATCTTGATTTCACACCCGTGAAGTTAAGACTCTTTCAAATAGATTTATAATAAGACAAAGACGATTAATATTGGCTGTGGCTACTTTTAATTACTCTTTAAAGCCGTTCTGAATAGTTAAAACATTACCTTCTCCAAGAAAAAATTAATTCAAACTTTTTATGGGATCTACAGTATTTAAACTCTTAATCATGTATGTGAACTGGTAGTGCGTTGATAACGTTGAGGCGTCCGCTATTAACCCTTGGAGGATGGCATATATTTACCGGCACTGAAGACAAGGTTGAAATGAGCTGCCTATGTTCTCCTTTACAGCGACATCAGTAGAGTTGGTCTCTATTTACCACACTTACCATCGTCCTATTGGTCCTGGTTAAACCGGACACGCTTACATTACTCTGCAACGTTTATTATTGGCTGGCCTCAGCCAGTGAAGTCGCGCGTTTTTATGTGTACAAAATAATGTACCCTGACAGATGCAACAGGTTCTACAATCCAGCGGGTTCGTTTAAGAAATTACTAAACATAACAGTTTTATTTTTAAGAACAGAAATTCTGACTAGCTATAATTTTTTACTTAGATTCCGATAAAGTCGAGAGAAATAGTAAAACTATAAAATTGTGAGATGTGTTTTCAAGAGCAAAGTAACTTCAATATAAACGTAGCCCCGAGTATTTACGTGCATACTCCTCAAAGGGTTAGTCTGTAACTTAAGGACGTATGTTCAAAACTCCGCCGAACCAAAATACTTTTTTATCATTAAATTTTACATGCGGATAATATCATGGCACATTAAACAAACTGTTTTGCAACTGGTCAGTAATTTTCACCAAAACTAAAAATAACACACTCGTACTCTTAGTGACTTCACGTAATTTTCAAGAAAATGAATGAAACTATAATAGCAATAAATAAATTAATTAATTAAAAGGCGTACTGTGATATAGCCATATTAAGATGTGCTAACCATTTTTTTTTTCATAGGCCTACGCAATTTACTGACTGATAAAGGCTGTTCACGATAAACTGAGCACTTTTGAATTCAACGAGGAATCAGTACTCACTATCGTGAGAGTCATCTAACGGGTAACGTGATCTGTGAAAGTTACCACGCCTCTTGTTTATGAATGGATGATAGTAACGTCTATATTTACGCAGCACGTTGTTTACTGGTTATAAATAGGACAATAGACATAAGAACAGTAACCGACAAAATATTACATGTTTGCAAGACTTCTGCTCATTAATTAATGCGCAGTAAAGTTGGTAACGATGGAGGGGAAAGTAGTTCCACTAATTAACGTCGAATAAAAAGTGTTAGGTAACGCTTTGTGATAACTTAAATTATTTCTCTCGCTTTCTGTTTGAGATTGTAAAAATATGCAAATTTCTACAATATGTACTTTTTAAATTATTTCACAGATTCACTTAACCGACGTATGAATAGAGTGATGAGGCCTAAGGCAATGCTAATTTTACATAAGACGGAAGAACACACAACGTGTGTACAAGTAGATCTTAAATAGGGCTTTCAAAAGTGCTCATTTTACCGTGAACGGCCTATAGCAGTTCTACGAATGGGGTTCATGTTTACTACAAACCACACACAGCGCACCCACCGAGGGTGCCAAATGCTAGTACGCGAACTGCTTTCGTGTGATATGAATCTTCCATGGCGGCTCACATAACGGCTGGTATACCGGCTCGTGCACCAGGGCTTGTACACGAAGCAAATACGGCTGCAGGTATCGTGTAATATCGGCTTTCTGAAAATGACGCGCATTTGGCGGAGGCCGGGGACGGCGCGTCGATTGCACTTAATAGCGCGCGCGCGCGCGCGCGCCGATGCACGGGTTTCGCGATACCGACCAGCTCTGTAACTTCAGCTCGTCCGAGGCAGCAGGACTCCACTGCACCTGATACTGCATCGTGCGGAAATAACTACGAAGTGCTAATCATGCCTGCCGATACCGGTAGGGAAGGATGACTTATTTTGAGTATGAAACAGTAGCACATATAACGGATGGATCGAAATTCGACCGACAAACTGCTGCTGCAAGTTAAACACGAAAAAATAAGCTGAAAACATATACACGTTCTATAGCCCAATGTGAGTGAGTGAAGAGAATTGGGCGGCTTCTAAAATCGAGGCCTTGAGAGCTCATGAAGGCGAAGCGAGATGAGTATGAAGCAGCGCGGGAATGTAATAGCGGGGGGGGGGGGGGGGACGGAATGCCCCCGAAAAAAAAATACACGGCATCGTCCAGCACGATACCCACATGCGAAAATCCGGTAGCGACACTGCCGGAATCGAGCCCGGTTCGCCTAGGTGGGAGGCGAGTAGTCTAGCCACTTTACCACCGCGGCCACATGGTCTAACGTGAATACTAAGTGTTAAGTGACCGTGAATGTTTCGTATAGTTCATTCACTGTTATTTCCAACTTTTCTGAAGCCCTGCTGAAGTTCTACTTTCTGGATATTCCTCCACCTCATGCAAACTAAGCGTAACCAAGTGTACAAAATTACACCAAAAGGACAGCGCAGCGCATTCGTGCGCACTCAGTGCAATATTATGTTGTATAATTACTACATATTTCTAGACATTACCAACACACCTATTTTGTCAATGTGTTTATTCATATTAAATATAAATACATTATTATAATTTATAGAAGAAACTAATTCATATTTTAATGTAAGAAAGAATAAGGTACTTTTACATTAACAGAAGGATACAAAAAACGCTTGTGTTACTTGATATATTTATCAAATTACCAAACAAGCCGCACATGGGGTGATTTTTTAATGGTTTGATTAAAAAAACGTGAAGAACCCGTGGATATACCATATATAAAGATGATTTAGACTGCTTATTCTTCTTCTACGCATGTACCCAACATGGACCTACCCCTAAATAACACAACTGTCAAAGTCACATGGTCAACAGTGTTGAACATGTTTGTTTATATCTTAATTTTTAAATGACAAGCACTGTCGTATGACTAAATCACTTTTACAATTTAGAATTTAATCAAACTGCATAACAAATTGGATAGAAGATGTTTTAAAACATCTCCAAGCACTTGTTTACTAAACAGCATTCTAACATCAAATCCAAACGATGCCATATTCGCTAGACGTGTTGGCAGTGTAGCAGTTCAATGTCGGGACACGGAGATTAGCTGTGCGCAGCCAGCGAGATCGGTCTACCTCATCTTTAGTGTATGGAATGGACTATATTTGCTAGGTTACCGGCTTGCAAGAAAGTTACCAGACGCTGATTGGCCAACGGAGCTTCGACATATTGCAGGTTAGTGACGCCATTTTTACTGGCGTGTGCGACTGTTCGCGAAATAAACGGCTATTTCATTTCTCTCTTCTGAAGTCTTTTACGTCGGAACTTACCCTTTCAGACACACTTTAATTGGTGGTTTCAAGTGTCGCAAACAAGATATTTTATGACGCGTGCTGAGCTTAAGTCGACGCAAAACTCTGTTATAGTATGAGCAAGCCCTTGCTGTGGTGCTTGTATGAACGCACCAGCACACCTCCAAGGTGAGCGATGCCACGGGAGTGAAGAGCAGCCGTGACAATCAGGACACGAACCGCAGGAGCAGTTTGCAATAAAACGGAGTAATTTGTAAACCACCAAGTTTACAAGGAAGCCAATGAGTTAAGCTCGGTTCTAATAACATCCAGCTGACGACGCGGCAACATGGACCAGCAGATGGGGTGGCGTCCGCTTTAGCCATAATAGCAATCAGCCTTCGGTAACACAAATGCAAAACCGTTCTGGCAATTAGGAAAATGTATGTTAGTTCAATGCGTGGATTGCTTTATTATATAATATATAAATAGTTGCTGGTAATGAGTAACTTAACGTAGCACGAGCCCCTGGTGCAGTTTAAAGCATTTACATAAAATATAAAGTTTTTTTATAATTTACAATGTAACAGGATGTATGTGCTACATTTAAAGGTTTTAATTACATGACGCAGAGAAATAATATTGTGATCTTCACCACAGTTATGTTTCCCCACATAGCCTGTGTGACCCCCATATGAGAGCACAACAACCCTTTTCGTACATCACAGCCAATCAACTGAGTTCATATGTTCGTCTAGAGGTGTATGAACAAATTATTACCTAACCAGTAGTAAGGTTTGCGAATCATTTACCCACAGGTAAGATCATTGGTCATTGAGCTTTGCAGTGTGCAGCGCACACCAAAAATGACCTACATGTGCCTAATGTACACAATTGTGTACACTGGATCAGAATGGGTTCAACTTTTAATTTAAAGTCGAGGCAGGATACTGTTTTTCCTTACACGATGGCGACATGAATACAAGTCCTGCAATTAGTTATTACTGTAGCTCATTTTCCGTAACAGGCAACGATTTCTTTTTCCACAGGCTGATTGCAAAAGTTGTCAAATAACCGCGGACGATGAACTGTTTGCTTTTCTGCGCTTCCGGAAATACAATAAACTTGCTATAAAAAGATTGATTCGTAAAAACGTATTTTTATCCCATTTGATATTTTTCGGTGTTTAATACGCCAGAATATATTGAATAAATAACAAGGATTAATTACTTACTATGAAAATATGTACAATACAAGTGAACTTGCCACTTTCCGGATATTTAATTCGTAAATAGTATTCACGTGATTTTTTTTTTGTGTCCAAATATTTGGGTTTTTTTTAAATGAACTTCGTTAATAGAAAATATGTGTTATTCTTATTCCGAGACGTATTTGAAACCGATTGGTCTCGTTCTGTATTTTGGTGAAACTAGTTGGCTTCCAGTGACTAGATAACAGTCGTTGATTAGTTTTAAATTTATTTCAGGAGTATTTTATTACTTAACACCGTTAACGTTTTATCGGCCTCAACAAAATCTAAAGCTATGATACACACCACTAATTAAATCTAATCCCGACATGATGCACCCACGTGACTTTGTTGACGTTCCCATATGGCTTTAGTGGCCGGACAGTTGCGAAGCGACGTCTACCAAAGGCAGAAAATCACTGACAAAAGAGGACGCACATTTGTGCTCGTTAACGAACAACCAGCGTCTCTGTCGTCGCGGCCCATGCGAACACAAATGAATTGCACCTCGCCTGAAAGCCAATGAAATTACTGCTCTGGTAATTGCACGCATCCGCCTGCGATGAAACAATGTTTCATTAATCAACCGGCAATTGCATTTCTTACTAATTAGATCACCATACGAACGGTAGGGATGATTCAGCTGTGTGAAATTTTGCGAGCGGTACTCTTTGAACTGCTATGGAACCTGCAGCTTCCGCTCACGTGGCTATGACCTGCTTGGAGGGTACAGCGATTTTTACGCATACATATTGCACGACTAGATGAAAACGCCTGACACATCGAGTGCGGCTCACGTTTACTGCCATTCAAGACAATTCAGGAGTTAAGTTAACTTGACCAATCACTGCAGAGAAAACCAGTTATTTTGGTCTCTGTAGTCCCATTTAACAAAGGGTAAAATAGATATAGGCTATTCGTGCTAAAGTGAGCACTTTTGAAAGCCCTCTCACTTGGAATAATAATCAATAAATGTATTTTATTTTTGCCCTAAACGTTAGCTTTAGAGTTCAGTGTAATAGACACACTGTGTTTATTACTTACATGAAAAATATTTACTTAAAAAGGTGGTTAAAGTATAAGAAAAGGCTGAAAGGAAAAAGTAACTAGGGACTCAAAAGTCCTCACTTTACCGTGAACACCCTATGGAAATAAGCCACTTACGTGGTGAGTTGCATGTAATAAATGAAAAGAAATTAAAAATTATGTGTTCCGACAAGAGGAAGCCATTGGCCAAAATAAAAATATTAGGAAAATTCGATGAAATCAGACGATAATTTATACACCTGCATTGCCCAGAAAGGGTACATTTGTACGGGTGGAAAGTCACACATGCATTGTTCAACCTTTGGCTGGCCATGTGTAAAAAAAATCCCATTTGACACTGAAATTTTGATCCATATTGCACCAGGATTTTTTTTGCTATAATCCATTCACGGTTACTTTCTGAATTTCTGAAGCCTTTCTAAAGTTCTGCTTCCAGAATATTCCTCCGCCTTATACATACCAATCTTAAACGAGTCTAGAAAATTACAGCCAAAGGACAACACACCGCATTCGTGCGCGCTCAGTGTAGTAATGTTTTGCATGGTAACTGTTTATATTGCCAACACACATATATAGTCCCGATTTGTATTCATAGTAATTGAAATGAAAAATAATTTATAAATAAAATAGAAGTAAATGTTCAGTTTAACCAATATGTATTTTTATGTTAACACAAGACGTATAAACATAATTCTGATACATGACATATTTAATAAAAAGGAAACAATTCATACATAAGGTCTTTTTTTTTTCAACAGTTCCATTCGAAAACTGTTAGGAATCCGCGAATGTAATATTATACGAACTGTGCAACGTTTGTTAATACTCAGCTGTCGGCCAAAAGAATACTGAGTTGTCAATGTACCAATGAAATGTTGCTTCTTAGGAAACACGACAATTTAGATTATTGGCCGTGTTAGGTGTCTCACCGCGAATCGCATACGTTCATTGTCGTAGCGACGTATTTCTGATATTGGCCCGTCCTGGTAATAAAACCAAGTTCGCACAAAATCTTACATATCGTCAGTGAAATTTGAAAGATGCAAGTGCGCACTTACTATGTTGAATTCCAGCTCGCGTGTAAATATTTTTTAGGTGGGGGGGGGGGGGAATATGTAGTCTTCCATATGGCTACGGGACAACCGAAAAAAAAAAAAATTTCCCGTTTAGTTGTAATTCAAAACAATCCATCTAAGACTTATTCTACTCAGGTTAGGAAGTTAAATTCTTTAATCCATTCAGATCCATTGTATACATTTGTGTTCATTGCAGCACACGTGTAGTTAATTTTTGGTCTGTACTATACACCACGGAGCTCAGTGACCAATGATTTTACCAGCGGGTAAATTATTCACGAACTGATGCAGGGCCAGTTTCTCCACTTATTCATTAAACTCGGCTTAACTAAACGGAGACGAAATTTTAACTCTTCATTTAACGGCGTTTAAGGTCGGAGCATTTCATCACGCACATCTAGCAGGTAATTAAACCCGTGTAGTATATCTACGTTTAGGGCCGGCATTTGAAGAAAATGGTGCATCTAGATTGCGGTGGCAAGGATTTTGCTCACTAATCTATGGAATCTGAGTTGTGGTGTCTTTGGAATCCTTGCAGAAAGAAATACGCATGGAGTTGTTAGTATAGAAATGGGTAAATTATATAAAAATATTAAACATTGAGGGAAACAGCATGCGGACAATTTTATGTTGTAATAAAATATAACAGTAAAATTAATGCCAGTGAATGGGAAATCGCACAGTTGAATAATAATTTCTGCGGATTATAATTCAGCCAACATATAACATGATTTTTCGTGAAGTTTTTTTTCATTGTCCTCGTGCATCAAATTGTTTATTATTGCCGCCATGTAGAACAAACAATAGAATAACACTTCATTGTCAAACGCACTGTACTTAGCTCATAGAGCCGATAAAATACAAACAATAATTCAATTTAGGCTAATCGTTATACATAACATACATAATATTCGTCATTAATTTAATATTAAAAATATTTATGACATGTATATTTTGCATAGCCAATCCAACCTCCTTTGTTTGTAAGTATTCATACAACAAATATCAATCAAAACTTCTTCGCAGGGACTGCAATTAATATTGTGATCGTAACGAAGGCGTATGCCGAAATTGTTTATCATAACCTTCAAAGTATCGTAATACGTTTCGGCAGCCATATTTCTTTCGTAAGCGGAGTTTAAGAAGTTAAACGGTTGAAAATGGGCGTTTAAACTTAAACTCGGGTAAGTAAAAGTTAATCTCATTTTGACAGTGGCGAAATGCAATCGACCAGTAATCCTAGTTAATTCGTTCTTAAACTCGGCTTAGTAAGTAAAACTTGTGTGGCGAAAACGGCCCTTACTGGTCAAGGCCGTAATTGGTTTAAATTAAATGTAGCCTAACATACTGCCCACAGCTCACTGGCTGTGACAACGAAACAAGTGTCACGTCGACTTAAGTACAGCACGCATCATATATTTTTTTTCTTTGCAACACCGGTAACCATAAATTTAAATGGGTCTGATAGGGTTATGTATTGGTGTCGCATGTGTCTTGGATTTGTCCGTTTTGTATGTAAATAAATGGGATATATTAAATTTAAAAAAATATCATTGTATAAAGTATTATGACTTAAGTAGAATCTATGTAAAAATAAACTGTGATCTTACCACTAGTGTGGAGATATAAGGAAATACAATTCCAAGTTTTTTTTATATTCTGTAGTAAACTGAATTTCGAAAAAGGTGAATTACACAACTCCTTTATTAAAATATAACAACTTAATGGAGGAAAGAAATAGCGAAATAGTTCAAATAGAATTATTAAACGATTTACTGCCCAGTTTAGTTAAGGGACAGGAGAAACGTACTAAGTTCTTTTCGGTGACATATATACTTATTTCTAGAGACCTGAAAAATTCGCGAGTTCAATGAACTGCAAATTTGACTCTACAGTCTTATGTACAAATATGCCGATATCAACAGCACATTAATTGTCTGCTGTCACAATGGAAGGCGACAATTGAACACCGTTCTCCAGGAGGTGTCAACACCGCTTGGACCAATGGCTAAAGTTGTATAAACGCTAGTGTTTTGAATTCTCGCTTGCCCAAAATGAAACCGCGATATTTCCAGGTCTCTACTTATTTCGCCCGTAAATTTGTAACGTTGTTCCATTGAAGCAAGCTTTCTTGTGAACGTTCAGTGTTGGTGGTGTTTTCACTATTTGATCTTGTAAACACCGTTGGAAAGAGTGAATGAAGCTTAGAATTAAAATTTAGAACAGGGTAATTATACAACGTACTTTTGAATAACATGTCGAAATTCAAACCACAACATCTAAGCACAAAAAAAATAAGCTCTCGTAGCGAAATTTTCGGAACATTCATCTAGTAAGATATTTAAAAATTTAAACTGAAGCTAGCAAAAGAGCGTCGGAAGTAGAGCAACAAGTCGCATTTCAGAAAGGCTAACAGAATTGGCGCGCCATGCGGGGGAAAGAGATAGACTCACTTCCGGCAGCCTGTATTTCTCAGTTGCTAACCTCCCAACGTTCATGTACTTTGGCGCACGCGTACTAACCAGCAGCAACTAGCGGCGGCCACGTACCTTGAGTCGGTGGTGCCCCACGTTCAGGGGCTACCTGTTCCGTTCGCCTTCGTCATGAGCCACTTGTTGTGAACGCAGGTAAGAGAATTTGCGGACTTCCAGCGCGGTTTTGCTACATTTGAATTTTGATTTAAACATACTATATAAACGTTCTGAACATTATGGTACAATAATTTTTTGTTCATATTAGTCCATAGAGGCTGTGGTTTGAGTTATGACATGTTATACAAAAGCACCTTATATATATATATATATATATATGTGTGTGTGTGTGTGTGTGTGTGTGTGTGTACACACACACACACGCGGTGTTTCTTAATTAGATCGTCAAACTTCGTGAGGTGATTCCTTATGTAAAAATAAATAGAAAATATAAAACCACATACCACCTAAACTGAATATTAAGGGTGTAATAAACCCTTGAAAAGTGATACATTAAAATGTATTTTTTCAATATATCGGAATCAAAGTGAAATGAAATTACAATTCTCCGATCATAAATCCGTGTTAATGGAATCTTCGAGTTAAGAGCAAATTCACATTAATGGCTTTCCCCGTACAGGAAATAACAGAGGTGGCCACCCTACTTTCATTGGCAACTCTTTCCCATTCGGGAATTGGGAGCATTTGATTATGAATTATTGACAAAAGTTGTCCTTTTGTGGCAACTGCCCAGGACCCACCGTTTACGTGTAAACTGCACACAAAGATACGTCTGCAACGATTCAGTGCCTAGCACACAGGTAATGCTACCTACATTCGCTTACAAAACGCTGCGTGTCCACTGCACAGACGGCTGCCTATTTGTGTTTGGCCACAGTTTGTATGTATTCCTTGTATTGTATAATTTAATGGTCTGTTTGTAAATCGTAAATGAAGTAAACTTAAATTACAATTCAATTTCTAGGCTTCTGGGTTTGAGCCACGTCGTGCATTTCTTCTCCGACGTTTCGGCAGTCATTGCAGTTGCCAACATCAGGGAACAATACCTGACCAGTTGAGGACATTCGAAGGGAGAGGCCCTTTTATATTCTGATTTCTGGACGGCTGTTTCCTGATTGGCTGGGCTCTTCGGCCAATTACAGACTGGCTTCCTCCTGATTGGCTGAGGTGGTTGGCCAATCCTTGAGAGGGTGTAGTCTCTACCCTGATTTGCTAGACTCTCTGGCCAATTGCAGTCTGTCTTCCTCCTGACTTGCTGAGGTGGTCGGCCAATCCTGGCGAGTCTGTGTCTCTGCTCTCGCATCACAGGATTTCAGGTAGTCTATGGAGAGATTTTCCCATATTTTGTTTAACTTTAACTTGTATCCATCTTCTCTGTTGATGTTATTCGGATATATTAATATGTCTATTAATTATCTAATGGTTTTTGGTCTATAAGTAGTATGTTGGCTATTGTGCTGTGTTTGTCGATATCAATACTATGTTTAGTTTTCATGGAGTGCTCAGCAATAGCAGACTGCTGGTTTTCATACTTGTAGGTCCTGATGTGTTCTGTTACTCTGGTTGTTATTTTTCTGCCAGTTTGGCCTGTATACACTTTCCCGCATGAGCAAGTTACTTTGTAAACACCAGCCTGTTCTTCGGCTGGTGTTTGTCGTTCACTGATACCAGTATGCTATCGACTTTGTTAATAGGTTTTATGATGGTATGTATGTCCTTCCTCAGTAAGCTTGCCAGCCGGTCAGTGATTCCTTTGACATAGTGCAGTATAGCGATGTGTTTGTAATGTTCTTTGTATTTTATTCTGGACTGCTTCTTGATGCTCTGCGGTACCTCATGTATTGAGTAACCATTATCTTCTAGAGATATGGTGAGATGTTTCATTTCTGCCTCAAGATGTTGTTCTTCACATATTATGTTTTGCTATGTTGACCAATGTGGAAATGACTGCCCTCTTCTGTAATGGCGGGCGGTGAGAGTTTGCTTGTGCCTCAGCCAATCATGAGGAAGACAGCATGTGACTGGCCGAATAGCGCAGCAAATCAGGAAACAGCGGGCCAGAAATCAGAATATAAAAGGGCCTCTTCCTTGGACTGTCCTCAGTTGGTCAGGTAATGTTCCCTGATGATGGCAACTGCAACAACTGCCGAAAGATTGGAGAAGAAATCATCCACGACGTGGCTCAAACCCAGAAGCCTAGAAATTGACGACAATGGCCGCAAAAACCTGTGAACTATTTTGAAATTACAATTCTTCGAATAATGTGTTATGTGACTGAGAACGTCAACCTAAGAGCAAACCCATATTACTGCCCCTCCCCCTTAATGATGATAACATTGGTAGCCACCCTCTTGTTGCATACAAGGTTTTACCGTCAGGAATTGTGAACGTTTGATGCTTGTTTATTGAGCAGTAATACATTAAAATAAGTTAAAATGGCCTGAATCATCATTTCGCTCTTCCCAGCCATTGCCGAGGAATAAATGCATAAAGTACACAGCCACGAAATATCGTGGCCGGGTGTATAGGCAACACGCAGTTCACCGGAGACGATCGGAAGTGGTGTGGCATACTATGCTAACATATGATCACAAAGTACAAAGCTGGTGGGTTAATCAATGAATTAATCATGTTGGGGGAGCCTGAATGGTATCCAGGTGTAGTCAGTTAACCATTTCCCCCGAATATTCCCGACAGCAGAATTATTACACTGGAAGGACAATTTGTTCATCACTGACGTGCCCTCACACTTTCGGACTGTTATGAACACTACCAACGTTTTTCTAACCTCACCTCATGTCTCGCCAGTCATCTGCTGCTACCAGCTGATGTGAGCTCACATTTCACCCACCACGCAAGAAAATACTTAAAGGCTCCTACATTTAACACTTTACCGGTCTCATAACCCATACTTTTCTGTTATCGCAGTCGTTTATTTACCTAATGGGTACAAACACCAGGGTTAATGCAGATACCTAGCCTGCTGCCTAGGGGATAGCGAGAAAACCTGAAAACCAAATGTGAGACATTACATAATTAAGGTTTTCATGTTTATTTATTGTGCATTATTTGGCACATGTCATGCCCAATGATGTTTGCTACAATACTGAAAGGTTATGTAGGAAAACATCACAACAATATTCAAAATGGCCACTATGCGCAGCTGCGAATGCATTAACACTTCTAATCATGGACCTGCGTACACCTCTGAATATCCCAGGTTGAGTGTGAATAGTTTCACAAGCTTTAAAAGTGTGCTGGTGCAACACCTCTGCATTTTTAATCGGAGCTGCATACACAAGACTCTCCACGTGTCCCACAAATAAAAAGTCTAAACGATTAAGGTTGGTTTAGCGAGGCGGCCATGTAACAGGTCCCGATCGACCAATCCACCTACCATGAAATGTTTCATCCAACAGAACTTGAACAAGACGACTAAAATGTGCTGGAGCACCATCGTGCAAGAACGACATCCTTGCGCGTACATCCAAAGGCACGTCCTCCAACAGTTGTGGCAAAACAGTGGCGAGAAACACCCTGTTCACTTCACCTGTAAGCCGTGGTGGCAACACATATGGCCCTGCCAGACAATCACACACAATATAGGTCCGCACATTTATTCGAATTTGTTGCTGGTGTCGACCACTAATGGTAGCAAGTGGATTGTCGTCTGCCCACTGATGATTGTTGTTGAAGTTAGTGATGCCAGCCTTCCAAACGTAGCCTCGTCTGTAAACAGAAGTGACGAAGTAAAGCCTCGGGTGGCATTTTGTCGAATGAACCACTGGCAAAAAGTCACTCGAGCCGGGCGATCACCAAGCACAAGAACCTGCATTCGTTGGTAATGGTAAGGGTACAGGAGCTGCTGATGGAGTACCCTCCATACTGATGTGCGACTTACAGGTAACGTAGCCACCACGTGCCTGGTACTGACGCGTGGATCATGGTGATTGTGCTCGAGGATGCACTCTTCCAGAAGAGGAGTGCGAAGTCTTTTGGGTCGCCCTCAGTCAACAGTATTCGCTTCCAATGTCCCCGTCTCAGAAAGTCGGCGAAACAACGCAGAAAAGTTTGATGGTGCGGCTGTGCTGTGTCTGGGAACGCCTCCTCATACAATTGCTTAGCCAGTTAACAAACACCATTGGCACGTCCATACATGGATAGTATCTTTCTAACTTTTTTCTTGGTGTGTGTAGGTACAACGTTTGATGAATTCTTAATGTTAAACCGTTTGGTGGAATGCTCTATTGGACTATACCTTATTTATACCTTAAGCTGTAAATATATGTGGTCGTATTTTTCGATATCTGCGTGTAACTGATTTAACTCTTTCATTTCCTCTTTATTCAATTGTTTCTAGTGTTGCAGGTAAGAAAAAATTTTGATGAGTGCCATACTTGAGTTTGCAAATCAATTGTTTTTTGTCACAATCAATAGGGACATCCGATTTTCGCGAAAATGTTTCACTACCAGTTGTATTTCATAACACTTGAGCTCAAATCCACTTTTGTGATAGGAAGATCTAGATGTTCCGTGTTCTATCCGCCTGCCGCGAATCACGGAAGTACAGTATCGGAGTTATCTATTCGGATTGGCCAGACAAGCAAGGAAACGTTTTCTCTCACACACACACACACCACAAGTATCAAAAGAAAACTACTAGTATGACCATAAGGTATTGCAATCTAGCATGTGCGGGAATCTTTCCGCGAAATTTGGGTGTCCCTAACAACTAATAACCGGTAGTAACCTTGGTCAGTGATTCGTAGAGACCTGAAGAATTCGCGGATACATTTTGGGACAAGCTATAATTAAAAATATGTACATCAATATAATTTTAGCCATTGGTCTACATGGTGTTTGACACCTTCTGGTGACTGGTGTCCAATTGTCGCCTTCCACTGTGACAGTAGACAACCAATGTGCAGTTGATGACGACATATTTGTGCATGGGACTGTATGGAAGCCTGCATGTCATTGAACTCGTGAATTTTTCAGGTCTCTAGTGATTAGTGATATGAAACAGTCGTAACATAGAGCAGTAGCGCGGTTTAAGGTGATATTTAACTTTTTTTTATTTGGTTATCTGAAATAGCTTTTGAAAAGTGCCTCCGTAATGCAGTTATTAGTTGTCAAGTAATTATAGTTTTAAAAATATAGCACTCAAAAGTCGAAATTTCCCGAATTCTGCAGCATACTGGGCTTTGATCCTAGATATTTTTCCCAGTCAAATTGGATTTAATGGATGTCTGTATGATGTGCAGAACATATTGATTCAGTATGAGTGCGATTTATAAACAGGTGAGGGAGTAAATAGGGGTCAGACTTGTCGTAAATATATTTTTGCTCATTCAACCAAAACTGTTTACATTAAATTACTAAATAGTTTTAGCCATAAACTGTAGAGTAAAAGTGGTTTTTGTTCCTTTCGTAGCTTGTATCATAAATGCAGTGCGCTGTGCTTAGACTCTAATTCAACACTTTGACACTCTTGTGTCGGAATTTGAGTGTTATAATTTGGAAACTGTGATGATTTAACAACTAACAACTGCCTTAAGTAGGCACTTTTCGAAACCTCTCTCAGATAACCAAATTCCTAAAAAGTGAGAAATATCACCTTAAGGTAAGGAAAAATCATTTGGCACTAAGCTTCGTGGAATACAGTGCAGGTAAATATTACCTCCCTGTGCAGCACTTAGACAGTTGGCTACAATGGACATGGAAGTGTTAAATAACGCATTATCTGTCCGATTTTTAATCCCTGTCGACAGAATTGAAAAGAAATATGAATTTTATAGGCGTTTGCTGTATTTTTTTCGATTACATCATGACGGTTAAATGGAGGCCGCAGCCTTGCTTCCAGAAGCATCAGTGTGAGAGCGGGCGATATTTCGCTCCCGTAAAAAAAAAAACACCACGCGTATCGGGAGAGCAATGCGCGGGGATTTTCAAGGGACACACACGTCAGAGCTGAAGTTTTGCTCCCCCGTAGCCCGCGGAGGCGACAGTCACATCTGCAAGATGAGATGTCAGATAAACGCGAGACTATCTCAACAGTGATTTCTCGGGAATTGTTTTTCTCGAGGGATCGAAGATAACTAAGACAGTTACACACGTCAGTTTTTATTTTGATGTGTTCAGCTACCGTGCGTCAGATACTCGACAGAAGGCAAGGCATCCCCCCCCCCTTTTCCCCTTTTTTCGGATTAAATTCTAACCTGCGTCGTGTATGGGCAGCTTATTTGTTTCTCCCGGAATCTGGAGGACAAATACTGTGAGCCCTAAACAATATTTTCTTTTACGTTTATTACTGCATAACGTTGTCAGCGCAAATTTTGTATGGAACGAAAAAATTTGTAAACGTTTTCTTCGTTATATAGGAAATAAGTATTGCTTTCCTAACCATACTTATTCTTATTATTATAATAGATCAGATATATTAATGTGCCATTTTATTTTACTGTTTTCACCGAATAACACCGAAAAAATATACATACAAATATCATCAATTTAAAGGCGTATAGTTTTTCTCCTGTCGTAACGTGTCTCTTCTTACGTTTATAGTTATAGAGACCTGAAAAATTCGCGAGTTCAATGAACAGCAGGCTAGACTCTACATTCATATGTACAAATATGCTGATATCAACTGCACATTGGTTGTCTTCTGTCAAAGTGGAAGGCGACAGTTGGACACCGTTCTCCAGGAGGTGTCACACTCAGTGTGGACCAATGGTTGAAGTTATATAAACCCAAGTGTTTTGAATTCTAGCCTGTCCCAAAATAAATCCGCGACTTCTTCAGGTCTCTATTTAAAGTCCATTCACAGTTACTTCCAAAATATCTCAAGTACTACTTCCAACATTTCTCAAGAACTGCTTTCAGGATACTCATCCACCTCGTGCAAACGAGGCCTAACCAAGTCTAGAAAGTTACACCAAAGGGACTATGTACCGTATTCTTGGGCACTCAGTGTAAAAATATTTTTCATGAGAGCAATTTTATATAAGGCATTAGCAACACACCTATTTTCTCACCGTATTTATTAATATTATTTATAAATGTAACATTTTAATTAGAGCCACCTGTTTTTCGCGAAATGTGTTTTGGACAAGTTTATTTCCCAAAACACTCTAGTTCATAACTGATTTCGTGATTGGATCATTTGAATTGTTACACATCTTATCTGCCTGTCCGCCAATCACGAACAGTCGGTATCGGAGAAACACAATTCTGATTGGTTCACTCATGTGGCAGTCAGCCTTCACACAAAGACAGGAGGCCAATAGGCAAAGGACGACAGCAAGTGTGCACATAGTATATTGAGGCATAGCAGCCAAGTAAACATTTACGTGAAAACAGGTGACCCTAATTATAATGTATATATAAAATATAAGTAAATTTTTATTTAACTCATAAGGTACATTTATGTTAACACAAGTACAGAACGCTTGAAATACATTATATATTTAGGAAATAACCAAACACGTCATACAAGGGATGATTTTTCAAAGGTTAGATTCAAATGTGTGAAGAATCCATGATAGACTCTACAAGCATACCTCATTTGTCGGGAAAATTAGTAAAAAACATGAAGAAAATATACTTTATACGAACATTATTGTATTTTTGTTGAGAAATTTTGAAAATTCGATTTAAGAAAAAAAGTTTAGTCAGTGAACATATGACATTATTAAAAAGTATAACAATAGTTTAACCAAAAATCAGATTTCGATAGGTAATTTGGACTCACTGATATTAGTATATATATTTTTCAAAGATGTTCAGCATGCCTCGTTTTTTCACCCTTATAATTTACAATCTCCAATTATTTCTCAAAACATAGTATTGAGTATGTTGTATCTTCAAAATAAAATACTACCGTCATTAAGTGGGATTAATCCCTCTCATCTATGAGTAATGTTTTTTTTTTTCTCAGAAACCTGGCAGTAGAGAATGTGTTTTGTATTTTTCGGGGCAACAGGGCAATTTCGAGAAAATATTTCACGACCAGTTGTATTTCGAAAATATTTCACGACCAGTTGTATTTCATAACACTTAAGCTCAGATCCACTTTTGTGATTGGATTATCTAGATGTTACGCATCTTAATGTCTGGCCACGAACCAAAGAGTATCGGGGTAACTTATTTCTGATTGGTCAATTAACTAAGAAAATGTCTTCTCATAGACACACGCCGCCAATAAGCAAAAAGAAACTGCTGGCACGCTCGCGGGATATTGAAATCAAGCATGTGCGGAAATCTTTTCACGAAATTCGGGTATAGCTTGAGACACTTAACGAAATCTATATGATAGGTATTCGGTTCCTGTTATCACCTTTGTAGCTGTTTGCATAAAATAATTAATCACTTTTTGGCCTACTTTCTGAGAGAAATATAGGCTCATCAGATTATTTTCCTTTAGGTGTGTTAGTGTTTTTTATGTGTGTGTGTCTGTGCATGTGTGTCCCCAAAAACCCTTCAATTTTTTAGGGCGTAGGACGAATTTCACCGAACTTGGAAAACAGATAGTACTAATAAAAGGGTCCTTGTCGTTTATAGTTTTTTACCTAAGCTGGGCACTTACTTTCAAAATGGCGGCCACGTTAAAATAAAGGGCGATAGGCTACGTCAAATCTCGGATAAGATTCAGCCGATTTTAACCATATATTGCAATCTGACAGCGCAAAATGTAAGCATTAAATTCATAGGGGAATATTGTTGTTCGTTCGCCACTTTGGAAGTTAGGGCCACGTGAAAAAAAAAATTTGCGTTGTATCTCGAAAACTATTATATCTCGGAAACTACTCAACCTGTTTTAGCCAAATTTAGCACGTAAATAATAGTTTTATTGGTCAGGTAAAAGTAAGCCATTGAACTTAAGTAGACACTTATTTCCATAATGGCTGCCATACAAATTTTAAGGTTTATTTGCCATTAGGCCTACTACCACACCGTTTGGCCAATTTCAACCAAATTTTATACGCTAACAGGATCTATAAAGAGTATTACATAAGCCAACCAACAAACAATTTTTTTCCCTCCAATTTGGAAGATAGCGTCACATAAAAAATAAAGCCTTCATATTATATCTCGAAAACAACTCAACCGATTTTATTCAAAGTTGGCAAGTAGGTAATACTATGATAGGGCAAGTAAATATCAGTAAATAAACTTCATTAGGCACTTATTTTCAAAATAACGCCATTACAAATATTTTAGATTTATTTGTTATAAATTCCATACCCTTTGGCCAATTTCAACCAAATTTTGTACACTAACAGTATGTACTACAAACATAAGTTATACAACCACTTTCTTTCGCCATATTGTAAGATAGAGCTGCATATAAGAATAAATATTTTACATTATAACTCAAAAACTATTCAACCAATTTTCGTCAAATTTGGCCCGTATTAAGTACTACGATAGGCGAGGTAAAAATAAGCAATTAAAGATTATTTTGCTCTTATTTTCAACATGGCATCATTTGAAATATTTATAGTTTATTTGGTATTACTACCATATCATTTGACCAATTTACTTCAAATTTTGTACGTTGACAGTATCTATTACAAGCATCAAATATACAAAAAACAGCAAATTTTTCGACATTCTGTATGATAGTGCTACATGAATTAATCAAGTTTTTGTGTTATTTCTCGGGAAACAACCTAAATATTTCTAACCAATCCGGCAATCCAGTAGTACTGCCACAGTTCATATGTAGAAACAGGTTTCAAGTATTTAAGACACTTATTTTCAAAATGGCGGAAATATAGCTATTTGAGGTAGCCCTAGTATGCTATATCTTCGAAAACATTCAATCAATTCCAACTTAACTTTGTATGGTGGGAGTATATAAAACAAATATCAAATGTGTCTACAAGTAGACTCTTTTGTCCTCCATTATGAAAGATAGTGTAACACGAATAAATAAGGTTTTTATGTCATATCTCGGGAAACAATTGACCGATGTCTACCAAATATGGCATACAAGTAGTACTGCGGTAGGTAATGTTAGCTGATAAGTTTTATGTCATATCTCGGGAAACAATTGGCCGATATCTACCAAATATGGCATACAAGTAGTACTGCGGTAGGTAATGTTAGCTGATAAGTTTTATGTATGTCAGACACTTATTTTCAAAATGGTGGCCATATAGCTATTTTAATTTTGTGGGCCTATGTTATATCGTCGAAACCACTAAATTTATTCCTATAAATCTTTATATGATTGCTGTATATATTACATTAATCAAATCTGTACACTCTAAATCTCTTTTTGTCAGCCCTTTTGTAAAATAGTATTACTTGACAAAGCAAAATTATGTGATCACCAAAAAACAACCGAGTTATAGCAAATTTGGGTAACAATCAGCACTATCGCAGACTATGTAAACTGATAAAAATTTTGAAAGGTTCAGACACACTTTTTTTTTTCGAAATGGCGGCCATATAACAATTTTAGCTGACAATGTTAGCTATACTCATCAAAATCGTCTGTTTCCTTACTTGACTGGCCAATCAGAATTAGATAATTCCGATACTACACTTCTGTGCTGTGCAGGCAGTCACATAAAATGCGGAACACCTAAATCATCCAAACACCAAGTTGATTTGAGCTAAAATGTTATGAAATACGACTGGTCGTGAAATATTTTCGCGTAATTCGTGTGTCCCTAGTAATACGGCTACGCGTAAAGGAAAAGTGCATTAACATGCCTTCTGTACACAAAAAAATTTACAACACTGTGTTTTCCCATCTATAGAGTCTTGAAATACGTGACGCAAGTGCCAAAGGAGCTAATGTCCATAACTCTACATCTTTATCAGAGAGTAATTAAGTATACAGGCGTGAAAAATCCTCTTATTCCGCACATTCCTGCAGCACACGCTAACTAAATGACGTTCCTAATGGCTGTTCACGATAAAGTGAGCACTTTTGATAACAAACTTAGAGAAATATTACTGCTGATATCTGTATATATTTCAACGGGCGCACTGAGAGACATGCGCCCAGTAAAGTTGGTAACGATGGAGGGAAACTAGTTCCATACATTAACGTTGAATAGAGAGTGCTGGATAACCTTCTGTGATAACTAAATATTATTCATTTTGGTTTCGGTTTTTTTTATGCGTCGAAGTGTAAAAATGATCAGATATGTAAATTATTTACTTTTCTAATAATTTCAGAATTTCACTTGACCAGAGCATGAATAAAGTGACGAGGCCCATGACCGTGTTAATTATACATAATGCGGAGGTATACGCAATGTGCACCAAAGTAGATCTTACGTAGGGCTTTAAAAAATGCACAATTTACCGTGAACAGACTATAGCCAGTAACGCGTCGGAATGCAGTTCACCAATCAGCGACTGGTAACCTACTTGCCAACCGGCACTTAAAAAAGTAAAGTACGAAAAAATATCTCAGAAAGCAGTAGCAAATCAGATTCGAGGCCCGTCCTCATGTACTCGCGCAGTCAATCGGAGAACGGGGACGCGCACATAAAAGGAACCGTCACGCCATTTCGCCTCTGTACAATTATCTACTCTGTGTCCATATAATGAGAGCCATAGTTAGAATACCGGGGTTGAATACTAGGTAATTAACGTATAGTGGAGTGGAGTGTTTAATATTAATTACTTTAGACCCGAAAATTTCGAGGATCCATTCGGCAGCAAGCTAGACTCCACAATCTTTTGTGCACTCTATATTCTATTAATTTTTCCTTGTCTGATGCTCCAATTTTACCCCGGACTAAGTGGCACGGTGTTTTGCCCTTTTTTCCCTGGCACAAATTATCAGCACAAATTATTTGCACAAATTCCACTAGCCCGTGTCTTTAAAATTGCTATCAAATTGAAAAATGAGTCAAATATACGTGAATTTGGAGTCAAGCTTGTCCTCAAATGATTTCGCGATAATTCCGTGTCTCTATTAATTACTAGAGACCCTAGAAATTCGCGAGTGCAATGACGTGCGGGCTAGACTTCACAGTCCTTTATACTCTCATACAGATATCAACTGTATATTGATGATCGTTGTGGTTGTAAAATCCGTGGTTGGGCTCACAATTTATTGCCTGTTTGTTATTGGCTCATTCATCGCCAGGAGGTTTCAAGCAACACGTCGCCCAATTAAAAAAGTTACATAAACGTACATGTGTGTGAATTCCAACTTGTCTAGAAATGTACCCAAGAAATTATCGAGCCTCTAGTTATGCCACCTGAATTTGACAGTGGGCATAGAACAGCTGTGCAAAAAGGAATCAATTTTCTCTCTATTATCATGATCTTCAAATTGTTAATACGCATTCATTATAATGCAGACGATTATTTATATCTGGAAATTTTACCACTTCTTATGTTTCAGCAGTCCGTGTAGTCTCCAGTAATAGTTCGTTTATTATTAGTAGGGGTGCATTTTTTTCGTAAAAATATTTGAGGACTATTTCAGTTTTAGGACACTAGCTGAAATCTGAAACCGTTATTGGTTTATTCGAATTACTGGGCGTCTTATTGGTCTGCCTGAAAACTACGGACGGTCAGCATCGTAGAAACTTAGTCCTGATTGGCTCACTTGTGTAACAGACTGCCTTTACAGAAAGACAGCAGGCCAATAACGAAGGGGAAACTGCTATTCGTGTGCAGTTAGTGCACCGAATTATAGCTACGGCGTAAATATTTTCGTGGAGAGACGGGTTGCGTTAATTACTAGTTTATACGTGTGAGTTCTGAAGCGGTTTCGACATTATACTGGACCAACATTTGAGTCTGCAACTTAATTACTGAATGCATACGTGAAGTAGGCAAAATGTATGAAGTGTGAAAATACATCATCCAGCCATAAAAGAAGTAAGAAGTCACAGGGTTTTCAAAACTTTTTTCCGAGTTTCCAATGCGTAGGGTAAAGTATTTTTCACGGAAATATTTATGCTTGTTCTATACTTCAATATCCTACATCCACAACGACAACTTAATTTGGTTACTGGCCACATGTCTACGTGAAAATATCAGTTCTAATTGGACTGGGTCAGTCAGGATAAAGTACTTTGATACTGATACTTCCATGATTAGCAGGCAAGAGACTTGAGACACGTGGCATTTAAGATGCACCAACCACGAAGGTGCATATGAAATAACGTGTTCAAAGTACAACTGGTCCTGAAATCTTTTCGCGAAAATCGCGTGCACCTACCAGTGCGTGTAATTGTAAGCACAAATTGGTAACTCGCGATTAAACCTCAGTAGACGCCGACAGATTTACCAAGCACCGCTATTGACAAGACTTGGGTCAACTCAGTGCCGAGTAGGGTAGGTCAGGAACGCGTCGTTCGCGGAACTGGGCTCCGTACAAAATACGGAATCTCTGCGTTTTTACAACATTTTCAAGTATCGGGAACGAATAATGCCTAGCTACACTAAGCGTCTTCGAGTATCGGAAATGAATAATGCCTAGCTGCACTAAGCGTGGGTATTCATTTTTGCTTGACTTCAGAATATTATGATTTTCTTATTGAAACAATATTCATTTTGTTTCGCTCATGTACTGATCTTGTTGGTACCGTGTGTTCTCCAAAAATTATATACTGGGTGAACCTCTTCCTTTAGAATCGATCGTCTTTCGATGGGCTAATAATAATATGTAAGAACGACTCACTGGGTAGCCAATTGAATCATTTATTAACTAATGCACAGTTTAATTTTTTTTTCGAAAGTGATGGAGATTGTTTAATTTTCTTTATATACCTCTTACACTTTTAGCATGGTGCCCGTGTGACATATGGGCAAACATTTATATTTGTTCGTTCATAAAATCTTTCAGCACTCATCTGTTTTCTATACCTTAGACCATTAAGAAATGAGCATTCAATAACAAGAAAGTTATCAATATTTCGTGTAGCTAAAACAAACAACTTCTCCACAAAGGGGATATGGTTGCTAAGCGGTTAGACTGCTCGCCTCCCATCAAGGCGAACTGGGTTCAATACCCGGCCGATTCATTCCGGATTTTCGGAAGTGGGAATCGTGCCGGACGTAACCGCTAGTCGGCGGTTTTCTCGGGGATCTCCCGTTTTCCCTGCCCTTTCATTCCGGTGCTGCTCCATACTCACTTCACTTCACCCGCAAGGGCTCTCAAGACCTCGCTGTTAAAATCCTCGTAAACCTCTTCAATCACTCACATTCGAAATTCGCCATAAAATGCGTGACTGAGCATGATGAACTGATATACACTCTCCACTAGATTCGCTAATGTTATTAACCCCTTTATCTTAGGATTAATTTTTCAACCAAAATGTTGCAAAGGTGGATATTTTTGGTCCGAGCAGTACTTACTTGATATAACCTACATGATGGCACCTATGAAAATAATTTTTAATGGTTTGTTGCACCGGCAGGAGCCAATAAAAATTTTTTGGTTTGCTAGCAGCAGCCAATAGCGTTACCCAGGAAGAAGGTGTGGTTTTTATTGCTGCTGGCTTCTGATCTTGTACAGCACCGAACACAATTACGCCTAATTTGCAACACGTCGTCCGCGAACGAGTATACTCAGGATAATATGTCAAGCAATTATTGCTCTTAAAGGTGGCCACACTCTTTGGCACAGCGGACCAATAAAAGATATTTGTTGGCACAACTGGTGAGTTATGTGCGGATAAGTGAAGTTAAGCCATAGCGAAATAAATTTGCAACAACCAGTAAAATTTTCTTCTCTCTACTGGCTCATATACATGTCTGACATCAAGCTAGTTGGAAACAATGATTTCGAGTATTACGTAATTTGAGTGATCTATACCATTTTTATGAATAATTATTGAATTAAAATTTGTTATCTAAATATTTTGCAGTAATTCGTCGTATTTGCGTCAAAATTTCGGTTTAATAAAATAACTATAAAAACTGGAGTTAAAAATATTTTATTATAGATTTGAACAATTATATTTGCTGCCTAAAATTAAATATTTCAGAAAAGACGTTTTATTTCGATTAGTTCAAAATTTATATAATCCAATGAAAATTAAACATCCAACATGAAATCATTCAGATACCCCAATTAAAATTTAAAAATGTATCCCCCTTCCTTAAATTTCGAAATTATATATTAGAACCTAAATTAAAAAATTCGAAATGGCATGCTAAATTTATATAAATATAAAACTAACTTTAAAATTAAATTCTTTTAATTAAATCTTATATAAATTATTTAGATAATTGTTTTAAATAAATTAACACAGACATCATTTTAATTTTAAAGATGCTAATTTATTCATTAACAAAATATAATGATCTGGATCACCCCTTTATTATACTAATAAATAATATTAAAACTAAAGATAAAAATAGTTTTCTTTAGGCAATGCCCACATAGAAAATGTATTTTAAGTATTCATATTAATTAATTATACATTTCTATATAAAGTGTCATTCCTTATATGTATATTACGTTATGTTCCAAACTATGCAAAATTATTTCTATCTGCTCTAATTACTCGATTAGTATATTTAGTATAATTATGAAATGTATCAATTTTGGGAATAATATAATAAATCATTTTTATCTCTATAACAAGATTCTAATTCATCTAGCAGTTGTACAAATCTATCACTTATAATTCCTTTTTGTATCTTTGAAAAGCCCATTCATCTACTGAGACATGTGTTTTTTATAATAGACACGTTGTACTTTGATACAGCTTTATACATCATTTATTTTGTAATTATCATTTATTTCTATAGAAGATATTATCATTGGACTGTATTGCCATTGAATAAGGTTTAAAATTTTATAATCAATTATATATATTTTATCATCTATTATAACTGTTTCTCCTGAAGGTCTTTGATAACTACGAAAACAGTTCAAATGTTTAGGTACATATGTTAACCAATATGTTATGAATAATGGTTTTTTTTTAATTCTACCATATTTTACATTTTTTATCATATATATTTACTAAAAAATATATAAAATTTTTCATCGACAATAAGATTGGCTGAATAACTCGTAGACACATCTTAACTGTCTGCACATGAATCACATAGGAGCGGTGCCGGTGTTGAGTGGCCCAGTCAAATATGAAATTCCACTACTCCTATACATAACTACATCAACAAAACTTAAATATTGATTTATCATTCAGCACAAATTACTTTCAATTTATCATATGACATATTTTCACCAACAAAATTATCATAAATATGTTTTTAATTAGTATAATATTTTGTGCGTATAGATAAATTATTTGTCTCTCTCTTCCTAATTGGTTTTGAACTTTATTATAACTTTTAGTTATATAAAAACAATCAATATATGGATGTATTCTTCTATTAAATATTCAAAAATATTATCTTGATTTACTAAAATCAAATGATAGAATTTATTAAAACAACTTCTGAAATATTTTCACATGAATCTAAATAAATCAACCCTCAAAATTATTTTAAAACATATCTTTTTTTTTGTTCGATCAGATTTACATATATTTTATTAGTACAACATGGTTAAAATTGTTTGAACTAATACATTATTTTCTAAAATTTAACCAACCCTTTATATAAAAATGAAGTATCGAAATTATTTTACTACAATACTAGGCCCAACTAATATAGCCCTAATATTATCTGGTAGTAAATCACCATGTATTTATTATTTTTGTTAATTTTATTAATCAAAACAAAAACACCCCAAACAGTTGTATTTAATAAATGCATTTTGTTGTAAGAATTAGTAAGGTTTTAAAGTAATAAACATATAATCTATATTAACAAAAAAATGTCTTTACTATAATCTTCATGATTAACATTTTGTTGTTATAATTATATTACATTCAACATATTTAACCCCATATATAATTAATAATATTATCATAGTTGCTATTAAGCTAAATAACCAAATTATTATTCCGAAAGGTCAATATGATACGGAATCATTAGGAAAAACCATAAATTTATATGAACCACTTTAAACAAAAAATATTGTTTTAGAACCGAATAAAATATTAAATAGAAATATTATTAGTACTAAATATAATATAGAATTGAATGATTGGATAACACATAATTTATGTCGTGAAAAAATAATTTTATTGTATATAAAACTATGTATCCCTTATTTTTAAAAATTTTAGTAAATTATTTATTATTTTGTATTTATAATACGAAGTGAAAATAACATTTCAATACATTTTGATAACGCTGATATTGAAGTAATCTTAGAAATGAAACAAATTAAAACTTCCAATTTTTTTTTTATTAACTGCATACAAAAAATTTAAATATATATATTTAGATAATCGCAAAACCTTTTTAAGTTAGTTAATTGATTATAATTCATAAAGTTATAAAAATTGAAACATTACTTGATGATGATGTTATCCTTTAGTTTAAAATTGTTTTAATATGAATATACATAGTTTATGATCTTTTAAATTTACGCGTTAAAAAAAAATATGTTTACGGTCTATGATGTTGTGATGGCTATGTTAATGAATTTTGTGAGAAATAAAATTCTTAATAATTTTTGTATTTTAAATATCATTATTGATGCTTTATTTTCGTTCAAGGAAAATTTTTATATCCATATATAAAAGTGTTTATTTTATAAAAGGAAAATCTTTTATCATAGTTTTGTGATAATGCAATGTTTTCAACTGTAAATAATCAATATTTTTTAAACTATTCCATAAAGAGTATCTGTTTATGTTCCTTTATTCAATAAACAAATGTTATATAGATAAAATTTAATAATTTTTATATAAATACTTTATATTCTTTTGCAAATTCTCTTTTCTTTGATATTATTTTCAAATTAACGCATTTTTGAAACAAGACCAATGAAGTCTTTTTCTGGTATTCATGAATATTCAGCTACAAATAACTAGGGGGACCCGAATTCCTCGAAAAGATTTCCGCACATGCTAGATTGCAATATTCTACCGGAATACCAACAGTTTTCTTTTACTTATTGACTGCGTGAATTTGTGAGAAGATCTTCTCCTACTTAACTGGCCAATCAGGATTAGGTAACTTCATTCTGTGTGTCTCTGATTCGCGGGCAGACACCTAAAGACGCGTAACGCGGAAACCATCCAATTACGAAAGCAGATCTGAGCTAAAGCTTTATGAAATACAACTGGTCGCGAAATCTTTTCGCGAAATTCGGGTGTCTCCACTAATGAGCAATAAGCAGAGACCTGCAAAATTCGCGTTATTATTTTCAAGACATGTTAGAATTCGCCGAACTTTAACTGACTGAGAGCAATTAGTGATTTAATTGGCTACTGGAACCTGTGCGACGTCCATTATGCTGTGAGATCGCTTCACTGTAGATTGCCTGTTGATCCGTTCAGCTGTAACTATTGGCTGAAAGCGTAGCTGCAACGTGCCACTCAAGTTGTCGACCAATGGCAAATGTCAACCCAGCATTAGATATTTGGTTTTATTTGCGGTTTATATAACGAGGTTACAAAAAAAAACAGTTTTAATTTCGTTGTGTGCGTATTTCACTGTGTTATACAGTAGGTTTTGTCCTCTAGCGGAATTTGCAAAATAATCGTGTAACTGGCACTAAATGAGTGGTTTACACCTCAACTTCTAATATTTTACACGGAGTAGTATTGTGAAGATGTGATTTTAAACGCTTCAGGTATAATCTGCATTGCTCGTGTCTCAAAACCGAAGCCATGTTTGGGTAGTGAAATTTAGCGAAAATATTTCAAAACAAGTTATATTTCAAAACACTGTAGGGTAGTTTACATATCTTGATTGGCTGAATTATTTTTTTGACGCTTGTTGACTGTCTGCACATGAATCACGTAGGAGCCATGCCGATGTTGCTGATTTCTGAGTGGCCTGGTGAAATAAGAAAAGTCCTTCTCAGGCAGACAGCAACCAATGACAAAAGACAAATTGCTTTTGGATGCTTATATTATTGAAGTTTACCGTGTACTCAAATTTATTTGCGAAAAATCATTAGCTCTAGCCAGAAGAATACGAAGTTTCCTTATTTTATATTAACTGAGCTCAATTCCGTTGTTCGTTACTGGGAAGTGACATTCCGTAAATTACCTCTACATCTCCGTAAATGTTTCCGTAAATCTATATAAATTTCTACACTCTAAATCCGAATCAGTAATATGAATTAGTAAAATGTGTTTCACTGAACGTCAATTGATAAGCTACTGCTGACCGGCGAATCAAGCAAATTAACTGGGAACGAGTGATTTTTAGCAGTGAAATGGTTGACATTCAGTGGGAAGTGACAAATAAATCTGTGAAATTTAACTAATATTTTAATCATCTATCTGTCAGAGATCATCAGTTGCCCAATTCTCACTGTTTCCACTGAGTTGGCTCAATTATCGCTGATTCAACACTCTTAAGAAATTATTCGGAAATTTACCGCACCAGTGTATTCTCTTAGTGAGACAGCAGGAATGGTAATGTTTTCCACTATGCATTCATTTTAGCAGTTCATGCATTGGTTGAGGGAAACAGTCAAATGCGTAGAGAAATTCTCAACAGTGCATAGCGGCGACGCTAAAAACGGTTCCCGATAAAGTGAGCACTTTTGAAATCAACCTAAGAAAAAAGTCACTGCTCCTACCTTCATATACTTTAACAGGCGCACTGAGTGAAATGCGCCAGTAAAGTTGGTAAATGATGGATGAGAATTAGTTCTATAGCGTAACGTCGAAAAAAAATGGTTACGTAACCATCTCTGATAACTTCAATTATTTCTTTCGCTTTCCGTTTATTTTTTTAATACATCGAAGTTTAAAAATGAGCATATTTGTAAAATGTTTACGTTTCTAATAATTTCACAGTTTTACTTGACTGGCGCTTGAATGAAGTAATGTGGCACATAATAATGCTATTCTTAGATAAGGCTGAGGAATACACAACGTGCATACAAGTAGATCTTCAGCAGTGCTTTCAAAAGTGCTTATTTTATTGCGAATAGCCTATAAACATGTCTGTATCTGTAGCTTGCTGTGTGGCATTATAACAATTTAGTGTACAGGTTGAAAACTTCCATTGCAGTTTAGGAAGTTTACAAGAAATATTATTACAGTGAAGTTTAGAGTGTAAGAGTGTACCCGTAGCTTAACGCAAAGCAGTCGGAGAAACGGCACGCCGCACATGAAAAGGAACAGCCACGACGTTTAGTTAAGGTTGACGTACAGCAACTTCTTGTGCAGCACTGTACCCGTCTATACAATGTGAAGAACCCATAAAAAAAAACAGTACAGTCGCCATGATAACTGTCCAAAAATTGCGATTTATGCTGTATATGAAAGAATAATGTACATATTTTGCAACAATATGAAATACTTTACTAAAAGGTATTTTTTAAAAGTAAAAAAAATAATAATTAAAATAGTCTGCATTTTTTAACAAGATTTAAGCATATTTCCATTCTGAATGCTTCAGAAAGAAGAATTTGCAAGAAAATCTTCGTCATGGAATATCGTCATAATGCGTACTGTGATTGCATGTAAGAAAATTGTAATAATAATGCAGGAAATAATCTTTTTATTTGATCTTATTTGCGTACATTTGTAACCAACATTTATGGCTGACATTGACGTAAATAAAGTTAATTATACAATTTATATGATGCGTTATTATTATGATTTTAATACAAATGATCAGAGTAAAAAATGTGATGATCTTTCTTGAAGAAGATTTTCTGGTAAATTCTGCTTTCCGAAGCATCCAAAACTAAAATGCGCTTAAATATTGTTTAAAAAAAAAACGGAATCTTTTAATTGATTACTTTTTTTAATTTATATAATATATTTTAATAAAATATTTTATAGCGTTGCAAAATATTTACATTCTTCTTTCACATACAGTATAAATCGCATTTTTCTGACAATATTTTTGGCGTCTGTGCTACTTTTTTTATGAGTTCTTCAGGTTGTAAAGTCGGATGCAGTGCTCCATAGGCAGTTTCTTTACTTCAACCTTAACGCGTACTCACCTAGTGTGTGGCGACGAGGCACGTCTCTCTCCGCGGACCCGCGGCGCGGCAACGCGACCTCTGATGCGTCTACACTCCACGCGAGATGACCAGTCGGAGAAATGCAGTGGCGCTGAGTGGTGTTTTATCTGCGGATGAAGCTGCCATGTCACCAGCAGACACGTCTCCAGTACGCCATACATTGCTCTCAGCGGTCGCTGTGGTAACCGACCAGTATACGTATTGATTTTTGTCGACAAATTTTTTATTAATTAATTTTTTTTTTTCTAATAGGGTGATTGAAGAGCTACCAATTTTAATACGAAAAGATTTTACTAACGACAGGAAAATTTCGCGAATTCATTTTGGGACAAGCTAAACTTCAGAAGGGGCCGCGGTGGCTGAGCGGTTAGCCTGCTCGCCTCCCACCATAGCGAATCGGGTTCAATCAACGGCTGGGTCACTCCGGATTTTCACATGTGATACTCGTGCCGGACGATGCCTCTGGTCGGCTGGTTTTCTCGGGGTTCTCCCGTTTTCCCGCGCCCTTTCGTTCTGCCGCTGCTCCATACCTACCTCGCTTCACCCTCATCGGCTCTCAATAACTCGATGATAAGAGCCGCCCAGATCTCTTCAGTCACTTACTAGACTTCAGGTGCATGAGAATTTCTGCTGCGAGTTCAATTGGACCAGAGTTTATTGGACGCGCCCAGGCGAATTTTAAGCGAATGACATACCTGCAAGGAAACTAGCACAGACTCCCGTGCTAACTGGTGACACACTGAAAAACTTGAAGCTCACGAATACATAGGACCATGGAGTCTGGCCTACACGTCTATTAAAACTCGAAATTTTCCTGTCCTTGCCAAAAACCTACGTGCCTAACTGCCGCCTAGATTATTGGCCACATGCCTTTGTGGAAAAGGCATTTTCGTACACGACTTGGCCAATCAGAATCGTGTTACTTTGGTACTACACGTCCTTGGTACGTGGGCAGATAGATAAGGCGAATAACAAGTGAATTTATCCAATCAGGAAAGTTATATCTTCTAATAATTTTTGAAGTCCAACTAGTTGCGAGGATTTTTTTTTTTTGCTGAATTATTACTGCTCCCCGATATCCTTGATGCACGCCATTTTGTCATAGTGTATTTTTCCTAACGGCAATTTCCCTGTCTCTGAGTTTCGCTACACGTGTTTCACTGCGAAAAAGGTCATTTGAAAATAACTAAAAATATTTTTCTTTCTGGAGCGAAATTCTAACTATTATGAAAAGTTTCGGAATACCTGATTTTTACCACTCGCGAACGGCCGTCATGTGAGAATGTTGGGTATAAATAAATTATTTATTTTTAATCTGATAAAATTTCTTTGCATGATTTATTAATATTTGAGTTATTTTAGATTGGCTCTTACATGTGCCTGGTTGTAAATTATAAAGTAATACTAAATAGATATTTATCCTAACTGCAGCATTAATGATAAATTTTTTTTTTCGTTAGAGCGACGATGGAAATTTTGTGTCGATTCGGCATTGCTCATTCCCGAAACGCGAAACTACAGGAAATACATAATTATTAACTGTACACTTCATTAAAATTAATCCGTTTATAAACGTAATACTTTTTAAGAGGGCGCTTAAATTGCGATGCGCAGTGTTCGAAATCCGCGCTTGTTTTACGAAACTTTTACACGTGCTCCTATTATACCCATGTACGAAAAGAAAACACACTTCAAACGAGGAACGAATCTGTATCTTAAATGCATTATGCACATTCGAAACACTATTTTCGAGCCCTCCAACATAGCTAAGAACTGCTTTTCCCACTGCTGTATCACATAATATACTAGTTGAGAACATGCAAATCTATTATACTGGTCCGAACTGAGCTTCGCTTCAGACTTTCTACCAATAAAGTGATAGCGTCACAGCTTACAATATCCTAGACACAGCATGACAATGGAAACACTGCACGCCAGTTGAAAAAAAAAAAAGTTTTACGAGTTACAAATTATATTCATTCTTCTGGCATACGCAACATAATCGTATTTTCCTAACAAGTTTTGAAACGTGTGTACTAGCGGCGTGTGGTGAACTGTTGCAAGGTAAGCTGTGGCTTGCGCTGCGCTGTATCTAATTGTTTGCTGGTTTACACATCGGCCACTTCAAAGTAGTAGTGCAGTTGCCGTCACAGCACGTGTTTAATGGGTCGCCCCGCCGCTCTCTCGTGAGTGGCCGCAGTGCATTCTGTTTCTCCACTCTGGTAACTGGTTCCTGCCGCGTGCCCCGAGTGTGTACAGCACTGAACAAGCACCAGCTTACCTTGCAACACTTTTTCACGTGCCACTGGTGTGTACTACTTTTTGATGAGTTCTTTGAGTTATAGTTTTGCAGTTTTGCATGGGTCATGCTCTACTGGAAACTACAGTCTTCTACTAAGAATTAGTAGTCAGGGCATATTTTCTCTACATTCGATGTTTGCGCGCTTAGGCGTATCTATTTCCTGGAAATTTGTTCTTGTCAGAGAAGATTAAAAAAAAAAAAAACAATTTTCTTAGCCCGTACAGTTTGGTTTCCATAATATTAAACTTAAACTTATTCTAAGAGCAACATGTAGGATAAAGATAAAACGGCAGGATTGTAGTTTAATCTATGGGCTTTCATCGTGTGTATTAAAATCCTACTGTAGCATATCGCATTTGCACAGGAGAGCGTAACAGCAGAAGCACTGCACGCAGGTTCAACACTTTGTGTGTAAGGGCGACGGGGCTCTTGTCGAGCATTTTAATTTAACCCGTATTGCTGTGACTTGAAGGCGAAAAAAAAAAAAATCAGGGCCATGTACTGTTAATCCGTTCAGTTGCTATGTCCACGATCGTAGACGTGTTGCATATGAAGAGTATTTATGAACAGTACTGTATACAGCGAGAAATTAGTACCCGATGTCTTGAGGGTCTTCTGACAGGTAACGATGATTTGTGAAATTTACCATGTCTGTCGTTTATGAATGGATGATGGTAACGTCTATATTAACGCAGCACGTAGTTCAGTGTTTGTAAAATGGACAGTAGACACAAGTACAGCAATCACCGAAATATTACACGATTGCAACATTTCTGCTGTCAAATTAATGCGTGACCGAACGGGTCAAAGGCGCTTCCTTCCTGGAGCAGATTGAAGCTCAGAAGAAAGCGAGCGACGAGGATGACACTGAGTGAGAGAAGAGATTTGGACGGCTCTTAACATCGAGGTCTTGACAGCCGATGAGTTTGATTGAGGTGAGAATGGAGCAGCGCCGGAATGAAGGGGCGGGGGAAACGGGAGATCCCCGAGAAAACCCGCCGATCAAGGCATCTCCCGGATCGCCCGGCACTATTCCCACATGCGAGAACCCGGATCGAAACTGAAGTTTCCCTGACATTTTTCATGTTATATTCGGCCTGAATGCAATTGAAGTAAATTTTATTAGAATTTGAGTGAACATATATTAGCTAATAACACTTTCAAGGCCAACATTTAGTAACAATATATCAAAGCGTTATTATAATAAATGGTATTACTGTTCCTGATACAGAATTTTTATACTCATACTCACGCCTTTTGATATAAACCCTGAACGAGGTTGTTTTAGAAGGAAATATGGAAGTTATTCTCAGAAAACATCCTAAATTTTAAATAAATATACCACAGCACTAAATTTTGATAATAAGTCTACAACACAAAACAAGTGGAAAAATTCAATGAAATTTTTAAACTCATTTCTTATTGATTTCGATAACAAATTCCTTTCTATGTGATTCCGTTGTATTCTAATGACGTAAAAATTAGTTTTCAAACTCATTTCTTATACATTTTGAAAACAAATTCCTTTCTATACGATCCCGGTGTATTCTGATAACATGCAAAAGTGTTATACTTATTAGCCAAAAGTATTTGATTTTTATGCTAAGGCAAAAGAGAACTCTAAAAATGTGCTATAATTTTTAATTACTTCCGATTCCAACATAACGATGCACTATAAAATACACCAATCTCTTGAAAATTCATTTTTTTTTTAATATTTACAACCCATTGATATTTAAAGCCACTTGATTAGTTGTATTTAAATATGAAATAGGTAACTTATAATAACTGAATGAAAGGACAAAGTTAAAAGTCGGTGATGATATATTTTCAGGTGTACAGACAGTTGAAGAAATATGTAATAATAAATGATTAATATTGCTTAAATATAGCATATCCACTTATAAATAAAACGTTTAATAATGATGATAAGGTATAATACATATTAAAATAAATCATTTATTAATGATAACATGAATAATAATTAGAGATGATGTTTTATCGCTGGAAAAGTTGACTTTTTGCTAAGATTCAACTTACTGTACACATGTCCGACAGTTTTCCTTCCTTATTGGATGTCATGCATGTATGAAGCTACTACCCCATTTCACTGGCCCAATGAGGATTTTGATACTCTAAGGTAGAACGTTCATGAACAACTTAGCCAAGTCAAAACCTTGTTCATCCAATCGTGAAATAATAAACTCGTTAGAGTGTTGTAGAATATACGTTCGCTCAAAAAATTTTCGCTATTTTCCATCATCTCTAGTAATAATACAAATCTGGGAAATTTAGAATATATTTCTGTGACATACTGGTATATATCTGAAGAACACCTACGAATGTAATAATATAATTAAAGCCACGGTCGTCTTTTAATGACTATGAACACAGTACTTCCGCAAGCGTATTCCCTGATAGACACAAAAGAGCAGCACTCAAACCTTTTCGCAGGAAAATTGCAAAACCAGTGTAGCCATACGCAGACCTGCCTCAATAGTTGCCAATGTTGTACAAATTACTGAGAAACTAATTTATAAAGATTTTATAGAATAAAGAATTTTCTCAAATTCTCATTCTGAAATATGAGAAAAAAAATTACAAATGAGTGGGGTGGAGATGTTTGAGCGCCTGTTATCATCGAGGACTTAAGAGCCGACGGAGGTGAAGCGAGGCGAGTACATTGCAGTGGGGCGATAGAAACGGCAGATGACCGAGAAAATCCGCCGGCCAGGGGCATCATCGGGAACGATTTCCACATGCGAAAATCTGGGAGCGACCCCGCCGGGAATCGAGCAAGGCTCGTCTAGATGTAAGACCCTTTTCATAAGTAACGCATTGTACAAACTAATTACGAGTAAACGCACTGTTGAGAAAATTACCTTCAATTGTAATTCCGTGCAGTGTATCAAAATAATTTGGCTGAGTTAATAAAAACACGCTTCTACACACACCTAAAATTATGTGGCTTCCTAAGTAGCAAACAACAAGCAGTTAACAGTTGGCCAAATGTTGGCAGTAGAGGCAATAGTTTGCTTTATGACTGTCAGATTTCATGTATGGTAATAATCAGGTCGTACTAATGAAAGAAACATTACCTATTATTTAAATAATCGTGATGTGTGCCGTAGCTCTCAAAATGATTGTTCCAATATAACAGAAACCCCAAAAAGCAGACAATAGTCAAAATGCTGTCACTTACTGCTAGGAAAATATTAGCAGTAAGTTTGTGGGCAATTTATAACATGGCAACTGTTAGCAATGCTGGGAAAATATTGACACCAAGCTAATTGACCATTTATGGCATGTCACCTTGTTGCTTGCTGCTGGGGTCATACTAGCAGCAAACTTGTGGACCACTTATGCATTTCAACTGTTAATGACACTAGAGTATTTGTAGATGTAATTTTTAAATAATAATTTTAAATAATATTTTATATAGAGAAAAACATTTTTAAAATAAATTTTTGAAATTTTTTTATAAAATTAGCGAATATTTTTTGGGATATATTTTTTTATTTATTGTCTCCAAGGTCATCCAAGATCAAGGTTGAAAGTACAGGCCATCAAAATCTAACATGGCTGACAAGATGGACACTGGTCGACCTGGCAAGGGTTGATTGTGTCGTGAGATTAGTCGATCCACCTGTCATCAAACCCCGGACCTCCTACATATACATCAATAAATAACTTTTTAAAACAATCTTTTAATTTTTATTTTATTTTAAAATTTTGGAATTTTATATTTTTTCAGCAGATTTTTTGTGTTCCAAGTCAATTCAATGTTACGGGCACAGGGTCAATGTCAAAGGTAAAGATAAAGGTCGTATACATCTAACATAGCGGACAAGATGGCTGCCGGGGACCGGAATGACAGAGCACGAATGGCGCCTGGCTCCTGTGCCCCGTCCCCTTGTGTACGACTCATATAAAGCATTATACTACTATAATAATAGGAAAACACAATTTCTAGACTGGGAAACGGCAAGCGTATCACATTTAAAAGATCGTTTATGCACCAATTGAAATGCCATCAGAAAATATCGCGAAACTAAAATATTGGTATTTTAAACAAAACACATGAATCATAGAACTGACTTCTGTTACTAATATAAATTGTTTCTATGGCAAAGTTATTCGTGAAACATTTTTGTATGAGCAGTATTCAGATTACTTAAATGTTTCTACTTGAATACATGGTACATTAGGTGGTTGGATTCTAGACTGTTAGCACAAGGATTGTGAGTTCAATTACATTTTCTTCCAAAGAAATTTATCAATTTAAAATATTATATATAATACATACGAAGGTGGGAAGAAAGCAATTTTTATTATGCCTAAACACAGTTATTTTTTGGTTCTGAAAATGCATTGGAATCCGCCTAGCTAAAATTTACAACTTGTAACATATTTTATATTGCACATATATAACATACATGTTTCACATGATGAAATTATTACGGTGCCGAAACAGCCATTTTGGTGTCTCGTGTTACTTTGTACAACATATTTTGTGACATAATTTTTTAGAATTGTGTTTTCATCGAGAGCTAACATATTTTTTTAATCTAATTTAATATGGGGTTGGGTCGCACAATAATAATTAAGTAACGAGGCAATAAAACATTGTAAAAATAATTTGTTGCCAACTTCCTAAAATGTAATGGAGTTTTTCACTTAAACACTGTAGGTAAATATTGCCACATACCAGGCTTTGTATACAAGAATGTTTAGCGTCACTACTATAAAAAAGTTGGAAACTTTCCTGCGTATTTGTCTCTTTCATGAGAACAGTGACTACCATGAGAGTATGGGAAGCAGATTTACCAGCCACGCTTTCCCATTTTACGTACGCATTGATATTCGGGAGTAATTTTTGAGAGAGAGCCATAAGGCCATATTAGGCCGGGGTAATGCAAATTAAGTAAATTTATTGGTGCATTGTGCTGTTTATGTGACTACAAAAAATTGAAACTTAAAATTGGTTATATTTCTGAGTGAACTGTAACACAGGGCCTATTCTGGCAAATAAGACTCCGCAACATTTGTTACGTCATAATACAATTTTAACCGTTTCACTTTTAATAGAACTTAAAAAAAAAACAGAAGTAATTATTTGATTACTTCAAGGGATCATGTCTACTTATAACATTTTCAGATATGTTTGAGTGGTTTAGTCAATTTTTAATGTTAATCTTGAAACTCTTTTGTAGAGATATAAGTAGAGACCTGAAAAATTCGAAGATTCATTTTAGGACAAGCTAGAATTCAAAATAAGTACGTTTATATAACTTTAACCATCGGTCCACACGGCATTTGACACGTACTGGAGAATGGTGGCCAATTGTCGCCTTCCACTGTGACAGCAGACAACCAATGTGCATTTGATATCGGCATATTTGTACATCGACTGTAGAATCTAGTCTGCAGGTCATTGAACTCGGCGATTTGTTTTTCAGGTCTCTAGTATTAAAAAAATTTACTCTGCGTAGCTGGTTAGGGTTTTTTTTCAAATGACGTTTTGTAAATTCTCCTTTTTTTTTTATTATTTTGTCATGTCGGAGAGCTCAAAACCTGAGCTTTTTTTTTTTTTTTTTTTTGCGTCTGACGTCTTCAAACTGTCGCTGCTAAGAGTTCTAAAGTTGGTCTCGTGCTCTCAGACAAACTTACTGCGGATACTGTAAAAGCTGCAACGAAGTTCAATAGACATTTACAGGAGCAACTAAACAACTGGACGGGCCGTCGCCTGTGTTAGATTTCTTGCGTATTCACGACACGACTCCCTCGCTAATGCGAGCGTTTGCACGTCCGACGGATCACGTTGTCCGATACCTGTTGCGTGCGTGCTCGGATAAGCCGCACGTACGTTGTAGACGCTGCGACGCCGCACTGTTCGAATGCAGCGCGGAGCGGCCCGCTTCCGACAGAGGGCCGTGGCCGCTCTGGCGGCATAATCAACGCCGCAATTGTTCCTCTCGCGAAATGTACCCGTAGTCGCGAACGCGTGCTAAATGCCGTCATCAGGATCGGGGTAATTTACGCCGAACGTGACGCGAGCTGTCTAGACCGTACGTGCGGCCTGTATGCGCGCGGTTTACAATAACGCTTTAACCGCGAGGGCGCATCGCGTCATTTTCCACGCCGTATTCATTAAAACCCCGACGTATGCGCGCAAACGAAGCAATTGTTTCGGAGCCTGCCCAGCGCGCCCGAATAACTTATTCAGAGGCGATTCTTCCCGATGAAATGTATTGTGGCGTCGTGTGAATAGGGTAATTGCTTGATTGCGTGTTTGAGTTCGGTCGTTTCTGTAACTGAGCTGTTGAGGTGAACCGCGATAATGCAACTAACTTCAATATCTATTTCCAACGCCCAGTGCCTAGCACATAATTGACGAAAATTTACTATGCAATTCAATGTCTTTGAAAAACATTTCAATTACTGTCCTGAGACACTATGATACTATTCACATCACTTATGAGCAACACAGATAACTAATTTTGATCACGTGTGATTCTTTTGCTGTGACAGTGAAATACTGTACGCTGGGTTATGTATTCTGATGGAATAACTATAAGTCTTTAGATCTAAATGAGTTTCCCTTACAATGAAATGAGTGAATTTGATAAATGATTGGTGTAATCTTAAATTACCTAAGAAGTAAAATAATATGGTTCAAGATAGTTTCGAATACAACATTTACAAATAGTACCAGGACAGGACTTGCAATATTTCCAAAAATTACAAAAAATATTCAGAATCAACCAACGGCGAGAAATATTTCGCAGTGAAATGAAAATTTTGAATTGAAAATCCCCGGTGGACACCTAACTTACAAACACTGCGCCTTAATAACCTGTAGGTATTAACGACAATTAAGGGATGGTGACACTTGAACCGAACCACGTGATTATATTCAACACGTTCCCGGTAAGATAAATGACACCAAAGCCTGTTTGATGATTTTTGGAAAAACCTATTGCTAGAGACAGGAAGAAATTTACAAGTTCAATGACCTTTATGCTAGACTCTACAGTCCTATGTACAAATATTGCGATATCAACTGCACGTTGATTGTCTGCTCTCACAGTGGAAGGCGGCAATTGGACACCGTTCTGCAGGCGGTGTCAAACACCGTGTGGACTAATGGCTAAACTTATATAAACGAAAGTGTTTTAATTCCAACTTGTCCCAAAATGAATCAGCGAATTCTTCAGTTCTCTACGTACCGCTAATTCATAGCTATGCTGTGAAAATATATTGTTATAAACATCATCTAGACTTTTAAAATAGGGACAGCCATCTGATGAATTGTAGGTGCTATCTAAATATTGTTAACACAGATACACTGTAAAAAATGGCTATTTTAATGAGAAATTCTTTGTAGTTTTATAAATGTGTGTAACAGTACATATATAATTCGTATAAGACTACTCGTTTGTAAAACTACAAGGTCCGAGTCTGTGATAGACCTTAGGAAATGTTTGTTCTATACTGAGCCGTATCCATGAGCTTCAGCTAAGTGGCGGACACTCAACAACGTAAAACCGTTTAAAGCTATTTGTGAAAAAACTATGGGTGCAAAAATAAATGTATTGTAAGTTTGAATTACGTAAAAAACTTAAAATAACTCAAATAATCATAATAAAACGATAAGTTCAATAAAACGTGACCATACTATTAATTATCTGTGTTTTCTAACTACACATAACTCTTAAACCGACTCTTAAATCTCCGTTGTTAAGAGGCGTCCGAATCTCTGAACACAAAAACGGAAATCTTAAATAAAAAAATAAAAAAATCCTATTCTTCTTAACCGTATAACAATGCTATTTTGTATGTACTATATTAACAGTAAAAATAAGCGTTGACAGCGTCAGTCAAGTTGGTCTTGTGAAAAAAGGTGCGCGCTAGTAATACAAGGGGTGTGAATTTTAATCCCCGTGCCGGCGAAGTGTAATTCTTTTTTTGTTAATTCTGTTATGAATAATTTTTTTTTTTTAGTTGTTCTCTGTTACTGATTCATTACATTTGTTTTTCAGAAGAAAAAAAAAATTACACTTCTCAATACTGTCAGTTCTAATGCAAAGGCCACCATTTTGAAACAACTCCCTACCTCCTATTTATAATATGCTCTTTCTCCTTCCTTCCAGCGACTCACTTCACTTTAAGTGGTGGTTAGGGTGTTGGGGGGGGGGGGGTTAACTCAGGGAGAGCTGAATAATAGATAGGATTATAAAAAAAATATATTTAATCAATAGCAACACTAATCTCATGAACAGCAATCACACCAAGAATACAAGGGAAAACACGTTACTTCTACTCACACGTCGTTTCCTTAACACAAATAGCGAGTTACGTTTAACCTCAATCACAACATGTTAACTCTAACTACCACGGTGCAGCAAATCCCTATCCTTGCCAGTAATATCAATTACAATAGGGGCTGGGGACGATGTCGCTGTACAGGTATTGGTCCCTACCACCACGCGTAATATGCTCAGGCTTTAGCTTCTGCTTGGTTGGCCTCGGTGACCCCTCTGCCCAGGGGTAAGTGGATGCTGACCTCTTCAGACTCGATCACACACTGTTCACACGTCGATGTCTTGGGGTTTGCGGCTGGGGGGGGGGGGGGTGAAACGCGGGTCTCCCGGCGTCTTATATAGCCGGGCTATCTAGGGCAAGTTTATAAAACAACCCGCCCGTTTATAGTTTATACTGCGCTCTACCTAAAGTGTGTAGCGCCGCCATATCACGCTACAATTTGAAATATTATAAAGAAATATTTTTCAGATTTTACAATAAAACTCGTAATTTTACAAAAGATTTCCTCGGCAACTGGGTTTCCAACGATTTTTCTTGTAAAAATATAGAAACATTTTTATAGAGTGTAGCAATTCCAACAGAAATGGTTATTGTATTACAGTCTGTGAATGAATGTATTTGCTTCTGTACGTATAGTTGCTACAGAATAGCACTGCGTTTCTGAAACAAAACCACCTCCAGCGTAACAACTTCAACAATATTTGGATTGTTCCCTAAGCCATCAGAATTGTAATAACCTAACAGAATGTTTTGTTACTAGTACTTAACAGTTATGCAATCGTGTTTGAAGCTAATCTAGCCCGCTTGTAATACTTTTTGCGTAAAAGTGGTGATTCTGGGTATTGAAAATTTTTGAAACTTAAAATTGTATTTTTATAGCTTTGGTTTCATTAAAATTATCTGTTACTTGAGGCCTAGGCATGGACTATTTAGCGGAAAGAAGCACTAACGCTGTGAATAAATCTTCCCTCTGACACGTTTGTATTTTTTAAGTTTGGGAAATGTACGCTCGATACTGGCATTGATCACAGGAATAGCAAGAAATAACATGAAAACTGTATAGACTTCCAGAAAAGTTGCTGCAAGGAAGTGATTTTTCACCATAAGAAAAGAGGCTTTATGGTGCAACATTTAATATCGTCAATATTATCCGATAATTTGCTTAATATTTAACGAAAAAATGCTAATGAAATACCTTCGCTGATATGTATATTCGCTAACTCAAGTTGTAAGAAGCTGAACAGTGTCGTATTTTGCAGAGAATTAGGATCTATCACAATAAAAACTGATATCAAAGCATTGAAATGACATTGTAATTAAAATTTTATCACATCAAACTCGCAAAAAAATTTTTTCCTCGAAAGAAACATTAAGGATCCCCAAAAAATTCGTCTATAAAGAGTGTTTGTCGTATTAACGTCGCGCTTCTCTACGTCGGGTTGGAAGAAGTGCATGCAAGCCTGGTACACTAACTAAATTACATTAAGTTTGACTATTCCTTCAGTTCTTACAAGTAATCCCAACAATTTTTTTGTTCTTCAATGCGCTTTTGTAAAGATTTTAGTCCTTCGTGTCTTTCTATGAGTAAAAACATTATGCGGTTTCTGGCACAACGTATTTTAAATGAGAGCTGTGTGGCTGTCTCTGAAATCCACCTACCGAGGACCAACAAGGATGACCTCAGCAATCTTCTGCTCGACTCGGGGAGTGCTCGGAAGCTATCTATTCGAGGTTTTTTTCGGACATACCCAAAGGTGTTCGGCAGTTATGTCCATTATTTATTCAAAGAACACCTTTGTTTTTGGTAGCCATATATGGTTTTAAAGACATAGGATATGCCAAATCGTAAATCTGTATTGTAACGCCTGAGTTTTTTTGAGTCGTTATGCATGCACAAGACATTCTGATTAGCATGCGCAATTTAAGCAACAGATAATATTAATAGTTTACATATAATTTTGTGACACACGAAAATATTGATTCTCATTTGATTTTCAATTAGCATAATTTCTTCGCAAGATATTACATTGTGTATTACAATTTCTACATATCTGCTGCGTTATAAGTGTTTCAAGTTATGTAATATTGGTTTTATTGCCACGTGGCCGTACACCTGCGTAACTTTGTTGACAGTTGCCATAGTAACGAGATGACGTGGTCAGCCTCGTTGGGGTAGCCATACCATGAGTGGCTGACCATGCAAGCTTCACCATAAGCGGCTAGTTTAGGGTTTAGTCATCTTGCTTTTCTGCCGATGGGCTGCGGTGCGTGTCGCAGGCCCGGTAGATTCGATATTTTTGCTAGGGAAACTGTACGAGTCCCGCGGGTTGAAACTGCAGACTGCCTGACGGCGAAGCCGGTATTTTTTGGGGAAGACAAGAATGTCTGCTCGCCCTTCCTACGCGTTTAATTTTAATTTAGTTCGCCACCCGCGCGTGATACGACTGGCACAGTAGGAACTGTAATGTACGCGTGCCAAGGCTCGCAAGCTTCATTTTGGGGAAGGCGATGGAACAGAACCCAGGACCCTACGCAAGCGCATTGCAAAACTTCCAGTTGCATTTCTACCAGATATTATCTGCCAGCTAAACTTAACATTTTCTAAATGATGGATCTATTAATCACGATGGCCTAAGATTAATTTTTATTGCAAATGAAGCCAACCAGCTACGCCATATTAAGTCACCCAAGCTTACTTATTAATTACGCCCACACAAGCACTGCAATATGCAAGGTGACTCATGCTCCCAAGTCAGATTGGTGTAATCTTTCTAATAATCATTACCTAGTCATGGGGAATATTAATTTGATTGATAATAATTTTATTTTTGGCGTCGATCACTGTTCTGAGCTACCTCAGTTGCGGCCACGTAAATGAAAGTAATATAATGTTACGTGATTGTTTACTTTCATGTATTTTTCTCGGTTTTTTTTGTTTACAAGGTAATTCAATGTCATGGGGTCAAGGTTGAGGTAGTCTGCATCTAATATGGCGGTGGTAGTCTGTGATGTACTATGCTTAAAAGTTTTTTGTAAACTCACAGTGATGACAAATTGCATTCTGTAAGCAAATGTATCAAAATAAATGGTTTGAAACAATTTTTTTCTGTTCTATTGACTTTACGAATGCATGGATTGTAATATTCCCATATTCTGACAATCAAATGTTACGTAAACTTTGTTTGCAGTCATTTAACATTCAGATTTAAATTTGTTTGCACATAGAGATTTGTGTGAGGGATAATGATTAAATAAAACTCTAGTAATTTGAAAGCGATTTAATACATAAAACTATTTAAACGTACACTTTAGGATTCAAACGTCTGATGTTTACAAATACATTTTTAACGCCTTCTACAATTCAAACCTACTGTGTTTAAAACGAATAATGTAATCGAACTGCTTCCTGGATTTGCCTATAACTACCTATAAAAGGTGTACGCTTTGCAGTTTAATTCTAATCTTTGAAGAGTACGGAAGAAATGACGTCTTTGATGTGTTGCTTCTGCGGTAAAGAATTTACAGCTCTGCGCAGCGTGCGTCGACATGAAAGAAGTAGTTGTGGAATGAAATCTTTAAAAAATCAGTTCCAGTGTGAATTATGCCACCGACAATTTTCTCGAGTCGATATTTTGAAGAGACATGGTAGAAGTTGTAACACTGATTCTATGCAAACAGCATCATATTCTAAGACAGCTCCTCAGACACCTCCTCAGTTAGCCCCGCAGTTAACACTGCACTTAGCACTGCAATTGGGACCGCAATTGACACCGCAATCGACACCACCTCCTAAGGAAAAACCACAAACAGCACCACATCCTAAGGCAGCTCCACAATTTGCTCCACAGTTAGCGCCACATAGTCCACCTACTACAAAACACCTAACATTTCCATTTACACCCACTTAATTACCTCCAAATATTCGATATATTAATTCAAGGATGAAAAGTAATTTGATTTCCATATCTCCAGCTTCAGTGAAAGTTCATCATCCAATCTCTGATACGAGATACTGACTAGCACGTTCGCCGGCAGGCTAATTAACGCGGAGATAATTAACGATATGCTTAACAGTGATGTGGACTTTTCTCGTTTTTTTGAGAGGTGTAAAGTCCCTTTATTACGCATAATAATGACATCACCCCGGCCAGTTAGAATTAGTATAACAGTAACCTGTCAGTACTTGAAATCCCTCACGCCGGAGGAAGATGTTACGAAAACCTTTTATTTTCAAAGTAATTCCCTCCCTGTCCTTAATTCATCCGATGTTGGTGAACTTTATGACAATAAAATAGTCCCTTACTAAATAACCAGACTTGGAGAATATAGTGCTCGTAGAAGCGGGTGGACTTTACTACTGATATCATTAATGGATGTACATGTGAGTCAATAGCGGTAGTTCACCGCTGGTCGGAAGTAAACCAAGTTATTGCCTATAAGAAGATATGTAATCCGACGCTGCTTCATTACTCGCCTCACCTCACCCTCATCATCTCTCAAGACCACCGTTTTCGAGAGCCGCTCAAATCTCTTCACTCTCTCCAATGCACAGATAAGAAATTTTGTTGCTACAATATTTTAATAAAATTTGAAATCCGTAAATATTTCCTGTTCCACGAAACCCAGAATGTGCGTACAGCTTCTAAACTGCGGAGCCTTGCTTCATATCAGTACGATGTATATGCCAATTTTCCTCCGCAAACTTTACACTTCTTGTATTTCAGCGCTTCATTCAGTTGGTTGGTGTATCCCTGCGTGATATCATTGAATTTTTATTTTTCCACCACACTACACTTAATACCATGATAATTTCAGCCCTGCAGTACCGCAAATGGGGTATTTAAATGACATAGTAGCATCTACGAGTCAATTAAACTGTCAGTCGTTTCAAGAGTGAACCAATTAACTAACAGATGTTGCCTTAAAATAACTAATCTGAAATTCTAACAACCAACACCTCATCTATAATCCAATGCGAATAACAACTTCTCACTGATTTGAGAGCAACGAGTTCGTCTTCCTGCATCATAAACCAAATGTTACCAACCTCATTCCTAGAAAAGAAGTGAGTTGTTTTTCCTGTATATAAATAAATATTTTTAAAATTAATGTGATTTTTATCTATGTAAATACATTTTGTGTTTATTGGAAAAATGGGATATATTAAAAATGTATTTCAAAGTGAATGTGTGTTTGATTTATCTCCAAACTTTAGATCAGAAATGTTATAAAACGTATATCTTAGAGAAAAGAGTGAGTCAATATTTTCGCAAAAATATACATTTTATTACTTTCACCAACAAGGGTCGTACTTTTGTTTGTGTGAAGAACATTTATTTATTCGAGGGTGTGACCTTTTTCTACATATATATCTTGAAAACGGTATTTCAACAGAAATAAATTACCTGGTTAATTGATATGTTTTCAGTGAACAGAAATATTTGTATATGAACTGAATACATAGTTTTTCTTTCAGTCGGTTTAACGATTTTATTCCCAATAGTTGTCGAATTACTTTGTCGGAGCGTTTTCCATAACAGCGAATAATAGTGACTCGCTGTGAAATCAGTTTGCGTGAATATCACCTAAAAATGACGAAATCGTTCATATTTAACACAGTAGAGACTTTGGCGATTCGCAATGAGTCAACGGTTTTGCGTCTTAACGGAAAACAAGACGAAATAAATAATTTACTTATAGTAAACGAGTCTTAAAAACAAATGTAAAATGCAGTTAATAGGTTTTAACACTCACTAACGATTTTCACAAGATATTTAAAACATATAAAAATGTAATTTACTCAATATCCGCACTTAGTGTGTAACTCAGTTAATCAAGTGTTTATTCAGAAAGCAAATGTGTTTAACACTTCGCGTGAGGTTCGTAGTAAACCTATAGCTGGGATGGGTTCAGGACATGTATAAAGCATTGGTAGCAGCCCATCTCCCAAGCGAGACAGGCTCGTTGCATGGAGACAGTTCGCCAGGCTCTTGCATTCCCCATTGACAAAGGAAGTAAATAGTCCCTCATCGGCTAGCGGTCTGTTACAGGATAGAAAAAAGACGGACAGAGTCACGTCAGACTATAACGATGACCCCTCCTGTTTATAAACTAACACACACTTCGTGCTTCGCCTGACTGTATCGACCACCCGCAACGCTTGCTAGGCGATATCATCATCTGTCTATCCGGGGTTCCCACATCGGTCACAGTCTTCGTAATAGTATTTTTTCGAAATATTTCTGTTTTTCACATATTTAACCTTGGCAACATAAAATACTATAGGAGTTATAATATTTTTACGCGTTTTCATAAATTTATTAATTTGTTAATAATCGTTTGAATTCAGTTTCTCTACGAGTGTTTATTACGGGAGTCACTAGAGTTTTATTTCGTTAGTTTATAGTGTAGGAATCTTTTCGTTATTTTAAAGTTGGCGCGCGTATATTATTTCTTTTAAATAATCCGTCGCTCTTTCAGCTAGGATTTCAGAAGATTGTCTACATGTGTTCGATATGAGAATTTTTTCAAACATCCCCTGCGCACAAAGGTTGTCATCCAGCTCAAAGTATGGCGAGTCGGGGGAAGAAGTCACAGAAGGGGACAGGGCAGATTTTCGGGAGAGTCCACTTTTCATGGGTAAAGCGTAGTTTTGCAAGCAGGTCAGCGCTTTGGAAGAGTCCAACTTGGTGTCTTGAGGGATGTCTAGCAGTTGAAGACTCCCTGAAGTTGTCGGATAAAAGACACGTTCTGGGCTGACGGTGAAGGGAGGGAGTCGTGGGTGCGTGTAAAGGGTCACGTCCCTCTGGACAAGGGGTGGAACTGGGAGGTAGGATGGTGTGCAGGGAACTCGGGAGCCATCTGTACTGCTGTATCCAGTTGTCGCCATACTGAATCAGTTGCGACAATTGAGAATCGGGGACAGGCGGGTTACTGGCTCCCTGGAGCTGGCCGAGGAGAGGTGGTAGGGGTGGCTGGCATCGTGGAGTCGGACCAGCTCTGAAGGGTAGGGTGGGAAGGGGTGGCAGGCAGGTCTCCTCAGATCGGAACTCAACTAATCAGATGACGCCATCTTGACGAAAAACATTTGACGATCGCGGCCAGCTCGGGGCAGCGCGCACCGGCAAGAGAAGGGAGGGGGTGCAGGGAGCAAAGTGACCTCAGCTATCCCACTCGGAGCCATCTTCAGTCGCTCATGTACGCTTGGAGGAGATGGAAGTGCTACTTGTGAGCTCCATAAACACAGCACCTCTACACACTTGGCGGCCGACGAACATAGGAACGTGGGTTATCTCAACTACAGACCGGCGACCATCTCTAGTGATAGCCGCGATTTTCGTTAAGCGATGTTATTAGCTCCAGGGTTCCCACCTCGTTCACAGTATTCGTAAAATATTGCGTGAAATATTTTCAGGACTTTTTATAAGCTTTAATTTATCGGTAAAAATTTTTCGTGTGTTAACTTATTTTTCTTTTCGGATCGATATAATGCGTTTGTGATAACTAGTTGATTTCATCGTTTTTCTTCGAGGAAGATTGTATACTCATATCTTTCGGTTACATCGTGATTATTTTTTCGCATTAAGTATGTGCGGTTTCCGTTTTTAAGTTAATCTGCGTCATAATTAAACCGAGATACTGTCGGCTTCCACACGAGCCTCACTCTAATCTTCAACGGAAAATTTTATTTCTTTTTAAAAATAATTATTTTAAAATATGGCTTCTAACGATACTAATATTTACTCGCCGTGGTAAACCAGTTATCTGGATACGTCGTTAAATAATGCGAGTGAATTATATATTTGTTTTTCCTAGGGAAGTTAAATTGTGAATTTCAAACATTCCGGCGGGGTAAGAGTTTTTTTAAATTTAATTTGAAACGTTTAACATTCAGGAATAGGTAATTAAATGGTTTGTGGATAATAAGTCATTAATAGTAGCTTGGAAGATTTTGTCAGTCGTAAATTTCTACTCGCCCTCAACCTCCAAGTATATATCAGCAGGCGTACGTCATAGCATCCACTCATTCCTTGACTGCCCTCACACCCAGTCAGACGTGTCTTGGGAGAGTTCCTTGTGTGCGATTTCCTTTGCGTGTTTTATTTTAAAACATTTGTTTTTGTATTTTCATTAATCAATCGTAGGTTATAAGTCGACGTAAGTCATATATACAAGTCAGTGCTTCACCATCCTCCGAGCCAGCCAGACGTGTTTTATGAGAGGTGCGATTACATACCCGTTTTAATCAATTAATTTCTTTTTACGTGTGAATTACGTTCCTCCTCGCCAGTCACACAGATAGACGGGCGTGTAAGGTATGTGCCAGTGTCGTCATGTATATCTTGTTCCCTTAATTTATAGGAACATTTTGTTAGAACATGTTGTAGATCGTTAATTCAACACTCACGTAATTATCATCGTTTAGCACTTGTCGACACCAGATGTTATTCACATAGTTAAAATTCTCCCTCGTGTAAATAACCAAACAAAAATGGCACAGGAGAGCAAGCGTCTCCGACAGGCGTCGTCTGAGGTGCCTAAACACACCATCCCTGTTCAAAACCGGTTTTTCACTTTTGCAAGAGGTCGAAGACACGACCTCAAGTAACTCAAACCCCGGCTCTTCAAGCCAGCCACCGTCCTCACACAGCCGGAAGCTTCAAATGCACAGAATCAAAGAAAACAGTACCGCACAGTCGTTCCCGACACTTCCAAACACACAGAAACTACGAGCCATCAGCAAAGACAGTTTCTCTCTCCTTCACATCAGGCAAGGCACTGACATCATCGCCACAACCCGGAACACCACAATGCAGCTCAACAAATGCTCTCAGCAAATGGTTTATACTTCTACTCCTACAGCCAGATCTCCGAAAACCCACAGAAGGTGGTGTTCAACCTACCAGAAACATTCAACATCACAGAAATTAAACAGGATCTCACAAGCGCCGGCTACCAGATTTTGCATATTTACCAATTTAAAAAAAAAAGATTCCACACCCTAGCAATGCAGAACAGTTCACGCTAGAGCCGCTGCGTTTTTTTCTGTGTGACAGCCGCGCAGAACATTCATCTATGCCCACTCCACAAGGTCACAAAAATTAATATGAATATAGTCCACCCCCCCCCCCCCCCTTCAGAAAGAGACCACAGGACGTGGCACAGTGCGAGAACTGCTTGGCCTTGGGGTACACCAGTAATTTTTGTGCCATGCCTATCTCCTGCCCACACTGCGCCCAGTCACATCCTGCGGGTGTCTGTGCTCAAACCACTACTCCACCCAAGTGTAAAATCTGCTCAGGCGATCACTCGGCCCTATCGAAAGCCTGCCCTAATTCCAGGACCTGATCCTGAAACGACAAGCATCCAAGGCCGCAACAACATCATCAAAGCCAATTCCAACTCCCGTTTCGTACACGGATAAGGCCAGAATATTCACATCAATCAAAGTTCAACCCCAGCTTTCCTACGCGCCGGCACTCGGAAAATCCAGACAAACCACATCACCCACACTTGATGCCTTAGCTCCAGTACCAACACAAACAAAAGTCCCGTCTCGACCACTCCCACGAAGCTCGCTCGGGGGAATGGAGGAAGCGATGCGGGAACTCCATGAATTCGTGGCGTTCCTAATGTATTGAAACTTCCAGGCCCTCTTAGCGCACTTCAAACCCTCCATGTCCGCTGCCAAGCAAATTTCCGATTCCCAGGAAAGATCAATCCTACTTCTCGAGGCTATGTTGACGTATGTCTGTCCTTAGTCGGTCTGCACGACCCGGAAAAATACCTTCCCTTTCCCTAGACCTAAACTGAAACGAATGCGAAATTACACAACAAAATAACTAAGATACGACGAGTGACAAAATGCGTTAATAAAAATAATAAACCAACTGATCGCAGCACTTTTACCGCATTCAATTTGCTCTCAAATAAACTGCAAGCAACCAATTAATTGTCTTTCGCTTAACAAATACTGGCAAACTAAGTAATAAATATCACAGTCTCTAATAATTTAAAATCTCTCACAATTAAACTAGTCTAGTGGACTACACAACCATCAAGTGATTTATTTACACCACTAAATGGCCAGATAACTTAAATTAAATTAAAGCTCTAACTCACATATATAATTTAATTTAAAGTAACTTTGTAGCAAAATCAATAAATATAAGAAACTTTTAATTTTCCAGATGAATTACAATCAGAATTTTTCATAACAACACTGCTGCCATCTCTTGGTCGGCGGAGAGAGACTTGCGACCAATCAGAGCGCTCTAGCAAGATTTTCTCTAGAAATACAACCATCGCGACGTGTTTTCGGTCTTTTACAACTTTCATTTGCTACTACAAGTTTTTAAAATCATATATTATTAACAGAATAACATTTTAAAAACCTAAAATACTCACCATCCACTAATACAGTCAATATAATCGCCTTCTGCGACAAAATGAAACCCCGAAAACGACCGAAAACTTTCCGATCGGACCGGGGAAAAAATTCTCTCTCTTTAACAAAAAATATTTCCTGCCCAGCGTGCACAAGCCATTTGCCTGCTGTCACTCGTCCATGTAACACTCGTGGTAACACACAACAAATTTAAATTTACATTAAGTCCTAGAACCACTCTCCGACTCTTAAAAGTAGTTTTCTAATTAGGGCCCAATAATTCCAAATTATTGTCGAACACCATACAAATTAATTCTTCACCAGTTACATTTACACTAATTATATTCACCACTTAAGAGCAGTACAATTTTCTTTCCATCTCGTTCCTAACATGCCTTGCAACTTACTCGTCTTAATGATAATCTTTTCTTCAATTTGGCATTAATTACAGCTATTTAAATTCAATTATTAACAAGACCTGATTCTATTCTAAATTCCCGCTAATTTAACTTCACCAATCCCCCCCCCCCCCCCCTTTTCAGGCAGGTGGCTGGGGGATTATAGCGAAACCAGCAGAAATCAGCATTGGAAAACAGGCTCCAGGCGCTACGCTGAAGTTCTGAACAAATTAAAATTGCAGCTTGCTGTAAATTTTATCTGTGCCTTTTGAAGACAGCCTGATGGGGGGGGGGGGGGGTTATCCCCACCCTAACCTGGACTTTATTATGATGACCATATGGGAGGACAAGGGCCTAGGTCTGTACCTCCCCCGCACTGAGGGAGTAGGGTCCCTATGATGATAAATCGGCTGCTCCAGTCAGTCACCTCGAGGCACCACACCGTCAACATCGGACAGACCTACTGCTAACCCCCTCCCCCACACCCAAAAAGAAAAGAAAGAAAATCAATCAAGATAAAAATTATCTGATTAAACAATAACCCTTTCAATAAATTTAACCCTTTTTGACGAACCCTTTCAATTAAATTTGACCCTGTCAATTTTTGATCGGATTAAGGATTAACCCTTCCAACCAAATCGATAATCAATAAATTAATCCTAATTAATCCAATCAACTCCAGGATTCTTACGCCCCTACTACTTACGTTGAAGGTCCCGATAACATACAATAATTTTCCGAGAGTTTTTTTTGTATTTTACTTTGTTACCAATATTTTGCAAAAATACGGTTTAAAACCTCGTTTTTAAGGGCTCGTACCTCCCTTAATATTCCGTTTAAGTATAAAGTGTCACATATGTTTTACTTTTACATGAAGAATCACCTCCCGAAGTTGGTCGGTCTAATTGCGAATCAGCCTGTATATGTGCGCCAGGATAGAATCCACTAAACTGTACTTCTCGAGCAAATGTCATTTGCTCATTGGCTGCTCTCACAGTCAGAGCTCATTTTTCTGTTCGACTCGCCCAGCAAGGAATGATTCTATTTAGGTGAACGTCAGTAAAGCATGTTTTTGTAATAGAGAAAATGGCTTGAACTGGTGTTTTGACGGCCATTTTTAGCTATGAGAATTCCGGTACAAAACATTAATAAAGGAATAGGGACGTTCATCAAACCTTCATTTTTATTATTACATTACAAAATAGTTGGTTCTCCGCTGAAAGTCTCATAGAACCGCCTTATCGACGGCAAGACCGAACGCTAATTCATTGCTTTGCTCGTAGAGGCTACGAGAGAGTTGATACCCATGCTTCGGTCGCCCCTAGCGCTCCCTCGCTTTAAGGTCTGAGACGAGCAAAATTCCTTTAACCTGAATAAACGGAGATCCAGTTAAATATGTGAAAATAACACGTACTTCTATTTCTATGACACCAAGTTTGTTAACAAGTTATAACGCGAAAGGTTAGTGTCTTTCGCTATAGATAGGCATAGAGAAACAAAAAGGAAGGGTCGTTGCGGGGATGATCCACCCGCTGCTACGTCATCAAGGCTGATTTGGGGGGGGGGGGGGAGGGGAAATGATTGACATCTGACCTGGATACATGTATTGGCCATTCGACGCATGGAAATGTACATTCCAGACGGCAGTCCAAACTGCGAAAAAGGTTTTGTCGAATAAAAGAAAGTTTGTTTGGCCCCACCAAATTAATTGTTTGTACAGCAGCAATTAAATATTTTGTTCATCAAACCAAATTATTTTGTTGTTCAATTTTGGTTACCACAAAATTGTAAAATATGGTTGGTACAGCCAAAGTTTTGTAGGTCTTTACGTACATTGAATAGTTTCAGTTATCACAAAATAATCCTAACAACACGACTGGGGATTGAATCTGTTCCGTTTGCGACCAAGTGCTACGCTTTAGCAAGTTGAGCTAATACGACTACTGCCAGAAGAGATACGTTATCAAATATATAAGTTCCATATATACGACTTGCAACTAAATATATGTTTTCGAGAGCTACAGCATAACTTTTTTGTTTCCTGTCGAAACCGTTTCGTTGGGATTACGTATACAACTTTAAACATCAACAGATACACTATCAAACTCTGATACTACTCTAATTTTCACGAACATTAATAAAAAATTCTCTAGTCGTATTTTCGAAAGACGGCAAAAGAATAATTGTTTTACAGCCAAACAAATTAACTCCAGCACTGTACTAGGCTTATTACCGCAACAATTTCGCGTAACAGAATACTTATTCACGTCAAGCGAAATATTGGTTTGACTCTGCCGTAATATCTATAGTGTTTTCTGTAACCAAAGCAATTAATTTAACGTACTTGTAAAGTATATGTGTGTACAAAATACATGTCGATGATGTAGGACAACCAATACTCGTAATTGTACGTCTCAATAAATTATTTTTAAATTATTTATTTCGTTCGGGCTACAGCAGATTATATGTTTAAAAAGTATTGTAAATTGTGGACAGCTGCTTTTTAAGCAAAGTTATTTGTTATCTGAAACTAAATGTTTCTCTCAGTGAAACATTTATGAATGTTCCACAGCATGCAGTAACCAATCAGGCATAAGACTCGCTTCCAGATACTAGCGTAGCCAATCAGCGAATAGATATACTTTCATGAGAGGAACCGTCAAGCCATTCCACTTCTATGTACTTCCTATTCTGTGACGTAGTCAGTTATCGGCTGCGTGGGATTCTGTAAACGATCCTTCAGTCTGACTGGCTATTGGGCGGCTCTTAATTTCGATATCTTGTCGATCAGAGTGAAGTGAGATGAGTATGGAGAAGTGTCGGAATGCAAGGGCCGGGGAAACGGGAGATCCCGAGAAAACCCGCCGACCAGCGAGTCATCCGGCTAATTCCCAAGTGCGAAAATCTGGGAGCAACCCAGCAGGGAATCGAGTCCGGTTCACCTAGTTAGGAGGCGAGTAGTCTAACCACTCTACCTCCGCGGCCCCTTATAGATTATTGTTTATCGTGAAAGCTACGCTACCAGATGGGCTGCTTTCTAGCACGACGATTGGTAAACGTTTTCCATTTTGCTTGCGCGGGTGGCGAGAGTTCACGAAATACGCACATCTTTTTACTTTGTTCGTATGTATTCTAGGGTACCGCCTTCAACATATTCGTGTCTATGTGGCGGATTGTTTAAGTTAGACCTACGTAATCAATGTTGTTCTTTGTTAAACAGGTGATTGATAGAGTCCGGAAATATCGCGGATTAATTTGGCGACAAGCTAGACTCAACAATCCTTTGTGTACTCGAGACTCAGATAGTTGTTCATTGACTGACGCTCCAGTTTCACCACAGACTAGGTGGCACGGTATTTGACACTTGTTTCCTTGCATGTTGGTTTTGACTTAAATTCGACTAGGGCGTGTCTTACAAACTGCGATTCAATTGAAAAAAGGAAGTCAAAAGCACATGCGTATGGAGTCTAGCTTGCCCTCAAATGAATTCACGACATTTCCGTGTCTCTAAGGATGACTAGACACATGAAAAATTCGCGTGTCCAGTTACCTGCATGCTAGACTAGAGTCTTACATACACATATGCCTATGTGAAATGCACATTGGTTGTCTGCTGTCGCAGTAGAAGGCGACAATAAACTGGACACGGTTCTCCAGGAGGTGTCAAACATCGTGTGGAACAATGGGTAAAGTTATATAAACGCACGTGTTTTTAATTCTAGCTTGTCCCAGAATGAATCCGCGAATTCTTCAGGTCTCTACATATAATTGAGTATATATAGTATCGCCGCTATACTAACTTAGGACTTGGGAGCTCCGCCATTGTCGGGCCACTTGTTCCTGGGAAAGGTGTCAATTGGACGACGGTTGTAAGGCAGGTGGGAGGGAGTGCCTGCAGCTTCGTCTGTCAGCTACCTGTGGTTGGTGCTTTGCGAGTTTTTCTCTCTCTCTCTTTCACTTGGGTAGGCGGAGCCAAGTCCGTTCTTAGGCTGGCGCGACCATAAAACAGTTCAAACATTCAGATGCAGTGTATACATTCGTGCACATTACGCACGTGTAGGTAAATTTTGATCTGTACTGCACGGTGAAAAGCTCAATGACCAGTTATCTTACCTGTTGGTATATCATTTGCAAACAATCTTACTGGTCTAGGTCTTAACTGGTTCATATAATTGTATTTACACATATAACCTACAGCTCATTTGTTGTCACAACGAAACAAGTATTCTGTTATCTTAAGTACTGCACGCACCATAAAATTGTTTCTTCAGAACACATGAAACCTAAATTGAAGAGTGCCTGAAAGTGTTGCCAAAATAATTGCATCTCGACTGCATTGGAAAACATTGCCAATTTCTGAGAACCGTTGATGTCTAAGTGAATACGCTGAGAAAACGATTTTGTTGGTTCAAAAAAAATTTCTTTGTATAGGAGGAATGAAATATCTCGTTGTTGAGACCAAATTAATTTGTGGCTTTTTTGATTACAACAAACATTTGGCTAGTTTGGTCTAGCCAAATCTTCTATTGCTCCTACCAAATATTTTAATCCCTCAATTAGATATTTAGTTGGTATTATGTTGCAGTTTTTTTTTGTTTATGTGAACATTTTTGTTAGTAAGTTAGTCTTTTTTGTCGAGTTATCCACGAACCACGGACTCTGTTTTTGAATACCTCTTGTAGAAACACCACCACGAAACTGCTAGATAGATAGCGTAAAATATTCAAGTACCACAGTTTTGAGAATATCCGTTTTTATAGAATTTAAATATTTATCAAGTTTGAACACGTGGTGGTAGGAATGCCGCATGTACGAGGCGTTTATCCATACTGCAATACTAACATAGTCACTGATTGTTTAACTGAATACATGATATTATTGAAAAGAACTCAACGCTTAACTTAGATACAGACGGAGGTTAGAAATCCTCGTCTATGGCTAATATGTAAACCTAAACAACTACACAAATTTTATTTACAAATCACCAATTAAGAATTAATTAATTAATTTGAATTAACTAAAAACACTTCTACAGGCATGCCGACTAAATATCGGCACTGCCCCAATTATGGGCCCTGGATGGAATTTCGCGTATAAATGGCACAAATATCGCTAGATTGCAGCCCAATGCAGTGCTAGACTGTAAGTGATGCGGGTTGGTACCAATATCACCCGATAGGAAGCGCTGAGCAGTCGCCATTGTATTGAGGTGCGTTGAAAGACGTAGTACGTGTCACGGTAATTATGGTAAGGTTAATACGTACATTGTAGATATCTAATTTATCTGTATATATATTTATGAGTAGTAGAATTTAGCTTATGTAAACATATAATATGTGTTTTATTCATGTAGCTGTCTTGGTTTATTAGTTGTGATTCGCAAGTATTAATGTCGGTGTGAATGGCCTCAATATGGGCATGTTGAGTGTTCATGTAAGGTACACAATACCCATATAAAGTATGCAGTGACCATATAAAGTACGCGATGCTCATAATAAGGAACTCTGCTGTGTCTTTCAAGCAACTGCACACATATGAACTTCAGCTGATGGACAAGCCTGTCTTCAGATCCTTCTAGTACAACTAGGACACTTTAGTTGTTTTGGGAGAATCATTCAGGCTGGAATTTAAACAGATCTTATTTTGGTCCTTTTTTTCATGTGTTTGATCTAAAGCTCTTTCACAATCGAACACGACTTCAGGCTTTCCATGCAAATTGAATTTTCCCTTCAGATCCAGATATCATTCCGGAAGTCACCTTCGCTCCTTCCACTCTTACACAAAAGCAAAACAGTACACACCAGAACATGTAACCATACCCTCTACCCAAGTACCAAGTGAACTTCGACCTCATTGTTCATCCATAATTAGTAACATTCCAAAATGTGACAAATGCGACAGTATCTACCTCTCCGAAGTTTATGTCTTCAGACTATACTCCTGGGCCCTCAGGTGCGCAAAAGAAGCAACGTAGGTGACCAAGTACGAATGCAAATATGGCTGACTACGATGATGACGATAGTGATGATATCCCTTTACATGATTCAGATACATTACTAGGAGCCCGTGAATCAGATGATGACAGTGATGATGTAACTGCACCTAAAATTAGCAAACAGTTTACAAAGATTTCGAAATCACCTCAAACACCATCACTGGCAGAGACAAATTGTCGCAGGAAGGTCATAAAATACAAAGCTGTCAAGATTATTTGGAATTTATTTCCTGAAGAAATGGAAATAACATGAAAGAAGCGACGCCCAACAAAGATATTCGAGCCCACAAACAAAAGTCGTCTTCTTTGGGAGAAAAGAAAGGGAGCAAGACATCGAGATATGAACATGGCACTGCCACTTGTGCAATGAAAACAGGGATATTAACATGACACGATGCCAGGTTTCCTTTCGTTGGGTTCATGATGAAGGAGTAGACCTAGGTCCTAATGAAGATCCCGAGGCATTATTAACTTTCGGGCGTACGTTGTGTGAATAGATAATTAGTTTATTATAAACTGTGACGAAAGAACTGTTTACTATAAAGGTTATTGCTGTTCTATATTAGTGACCACGGAAGGGTTTCATTGTAAGGGTGATTCTTTTTTTGGGAACACAGTTAATTTTATAAATCATTAACATCCAAATCGAGGTTGATTGTGATACATAAGGTCCATTATATGTCATTTGAATTGATATCGTCTTCGTTTCTTTTCTATGTAAGGCTGATGGAAACGTGCATATCTCTTGTTGCCATCACTGAACCCCTTTATGCTCAAAAGTGTGTCGAATAAATGTTCGAGTGGAACATCAACATATTCATTGTCACTAGCCCCAATAATGACGTCAATAACGACCTTTTACACTAACTTAAACTATATTACTTATAAAATGGAGTACAGTGCACATACTTGGAGCACCTACTCTTATTTCCGGCACTTTCTTAAGACTGCAACATTTTCACATTCCATAAAATAATGATTTAATATTGAAACATTGTTACCTCACATTATCAGTACTTGGTTTGAGAGTATACTTCCCATAATACAGATTTTTTTCCGAACATTTATTAGTTTAGAATGGCTGGGATTTCTTAAGGGCAACCTCATCGTCATCAGCTATTATCAAGTCAACCTCGTGCAGAGACCTCTAAAGTAAAAATATACGATTGCTTTGAACACGTATAGCAAACAAACAAGGCGGAAATCAACGAAATGTGTCAGTGCCGCCAAAAAAATCTTTGGCCGCTGCAAATAAATTATTTGTTTAAAATACAGCGTCCATAGCTAAAAATATTATTCTGTTGACAAACTGTAACGGTATGTTTGCTTCCCGAAATATTTGTTTAGCATACTGAAACAACGAAATATTTGTTTGGAACTAACAAAATTTTTTTAAATATATTATCTGGCTATGTAAAAAAATTTCGTTCATTTGGAGTAACCGAGGCTTGTTTGTACCAACAAATATATGTGGTATACTGAAACAATTATTTTTCTCAATGCAAGCCTCTCTATAGGGTTTCTATAACACGCATGTCTTGTAAGGTATTACTAGAAATACTATAATTTCATTTTTATAAATGGCACCAGATAAGACTTCACAACACCATTTTATGGAGCATACGTGGTTTGCTAATTGGTAAACAGGAAATTTTCGCGTTTTAAACTACGTGTAAGCTAGACTTCGCGGTTCTATATATTTTGGATAATCTGCTTACTATCCGTCGGCTGTTGTTCCACGGTGTAGCCAATTTTACCTCGGAACAAGTTGCACGGAATTCGGTGCTTGTGTCCTGGCAGGTCTGCTATTGACTTGGATTTCGCCTAGGCGTGTCTTATAAACTGCGATCAAATTACAAACATAACAGAAATTTAGGTATGTTTGAAGTCTATATTGTCCTTAAATGAATTCGCGAAATTTTCCAGTCCCTACTAATTGGCTACCGTAACAACCAAAGCTTATTCTCCTGTTCGGCTTGCTCACACAGAGTTTGGTCATCCCGAGTGCTAAACTTGAGTTACTGGCTGGAGCTTTCCATTGCCCGTATTCTGAACGGAGGCTAAATGACACATGTGTTGGGACAGCAAAATTTCGCGAATTCGTTTCAGGACAAGCTAGATTGAAAAAAATATATATGTGTGCTTCAGATCTGTTTGCATTTGGATAACAGTTTATTAGACACATCCAGGGGAACTGTGAGTCAACAATAACCCTGCAAGGAAACCAGTGCCGCCAGCCAATGAGCAGAGAGCTGAGGCTCGGAAATACATAGTACAATTTAGTATAGCCTTCAAGTAATATAAAACGCGAAATGTGCCGGCCCCTACACAAGCGAAAGTAAAAAGGACTTCTGTAGCTCTGAGACGCCCGACCGTCTCATGTTTGGCACCGAGGGATTCCTGCATCGTCAAACTATAAGCTTTTCCCTGTTTACGCCAGAATATCTGCTAGAAGTCCATCCGTATCTTGGATGAGAAGTTTGCATTGCTCTTCAGCTGTTCTGGCGGGCCAGTGCGAACACGTGGGTCGTCTGGCGTAGTTGTTGTCCGACGACGGTTGACTCTGAGGTCCGATGGGGGACTGGCCCGAACACGCCGACCACGAGTGTAGAAGCATTAACGCCCCGTCCACTTGCTGAATAACGACTGACTCTAGCTCCAATGATGTGGGACGCCACTTGCCTTCACAGTAAAAAAAAATTAAATACGCATTACATTTTTGGTAATATATATATATTTATTTATTTATTTATATATATTACCAAAAATGTAATGCGTATTTAATTTTGTTTTACTGTGAAGACAAGTGGCGTCCCACATATATATATTGTTTACATAATTTATAAAAAAAACAACTACAATACATTTAATTATCCACAAATTTTCTTAAGAATTAAGTATGAATTACAATTTTTCGGTAAAAATACATGAATATATGGCTTAATAAACATAAGGTTGGTGTTAATTTAGATGTATGTGTAAAAACACACTTCCTCCATTAATTAAAACATTAATGTGTGTGTACCGAGCGAGGAGGCGCAGTGGTAACTGACTGGACTCGCATTCGGGAGGACACGGGTTCGATTCCTGGTCCAACCAATCTGATTTCGGTTTTCCATAGTTTTCCGAAATCACTCAAGAGAATACTGGGATGGGTACTTTACAACGGCTATGGCCGATTTCTTCCCATTCCTCCCCCAATCCTCTTCCCTGTGCAACTTGCACCGTCTCTAATGACCTTCTCTAATGACCTCGCTGTCGACGAGACGTTAAGCCCAACTACCTACCTAACTTAATTTGTTTAGAGGCCACGGTGGCCGAGCTGTTAGCCCGCTCGCCTCCCACCAAGGCGATTAGGATTCAATGCCCGACAGGTTCACTCCGGATTTCTGCAAGTGGGAATCGTGCAGGACGATGTGTCTGGTCGACGGATTTCCTCGGGGATCTCCCGTTTCCCCCTCCCTTTCATTCCGGCGCTGCTCCATACTCACCTGTATCACCCTCATAGGCTCTCAAGACCTCGGTGTTAAGAGCCATCCAAATCTCTTCACTCACTCTTAACTGGTGTAATTTTACTCTACATGGCCGTTGTATAAACACCTAATGTTAACGTAGTTGTACGTATTCCGTTGTGCAATTTTACAATGATCATGTCAGTGAAAACTTGCAGTACATTCTGGAGTATCTGTGAATACAAGGAGTACTTTATTTTTAATTTAACACTAATTTTCCTAGGAATTCAAAGATAACTACAAGTATTTTTTTAATGCATGCGATCTAGTGGTAGGGAGTAGAACTACTTCGAACTCCATTTGTGTGTTCAAAACGAAAACTTAACTCCCGCAGATGGGATATGCTGGCTTTTGAATACAGCTACGTTTCCTATATCTGATGTCAATTTACATACAATTTTTTCACAAACTCCACGCTATGAAATGACTGGAGAATAAGTGCGAGGCAGGATCCTGACTTGTTCTGCCGTAATGACTGATGTGCCAAGCTGGATTTCCGATCAGCAGCGACTCGAGTTGTAGAGACTCGCCGACATACTACACGCAAGTTTAAGTAGCCACTTGCCGACAACACTACAATATGTTCTACAGACAACACGACACTACAACACGCCAGTGGAGAGACTGGTGGGTAGCTTCACTCCCTCGCCCATAACACAGACACGTAAATTTACTTAGACGGCAAAAGTAGTTCGCAGCTATAAATACGGGCACGGAGCCCAGATTAAACATAAGCACAGTAGCCCGCCCCCGGACTGGCTCAATGATTTGACCCAAGTCTGTGGGGCTGCAATTACGTGCATTGCAAACTCACTTAACCCGTTCAATCACCGTATCCACAATCGTAGACGTGTTGCATACAAAGGGTATTTATGGCTACTACCTACTGTACACAGCAAGGAATCTGTACCCAATGCCTTGAGAGTTTTCTTACGGGTAACGTGATTTGTGGAAGTTACCACGCCTCTCGTTGATGAATGGATGATGGCAAATAGGACAGTAGACACAAGTACAGTGCACGTCAAAATATTGCACGATTCCAACACTTCTGCTAACAGTTTAATGCGTGACCGAACGGGTTAATGAGTTCTGGGTAGAGATTATGGTTTATCGCGGGTAATGTTGACTGTTTGCTGGGATTCAACGTACTGTGCATTTATCTGAGCGTTTTCTTTCATTATCGGCTGCCATGCATGTACGAAGCTAGTGCCGCATTTCACTGGGCCAACGAGGATTCTGATACTACAAAGCAGAACGTTTGTGAGTGGTCTGCAAACAACTTAGCCGAGTCAAACACTTGGTCGTCCAATCATAAAAGAATAAACTAGTTAGAGTGCTATACAAGATATGTCAGCCCAAAAAATTCTCGCGATTTTCCACCATCTCTGGTTATGGGAACTTCGATTACAGGTCTCGTGAAGGCCTGGCCTTCCGGCGGCATGTGAGGGATCGGCTGAAGTTAATTGCCAACTACATTTTGTAAATAATGGTTTTATATCGCTGTTAGACTACTAAGTTACAAAACGGAGTACAATAAAGTTTAAAATCGTAAATATACACATACATTGTATGTAAATTGACATGACGCATTTATAAAAGAACGTACACAAACGGTAAAATTGCTGAGTAAAACAGTGAACAATATATAGAAATGGTTTGTTGACGATTGCAATAAATCTATGATTGTACTTTTTGTAACTGGAAAAAAAACACATACACTGCGGTGAAATAACAATTGTGACGTCTGCGTAAATCCACTTGCCGTGGAGAAGAAATGCACGAATGATGCAGTTTATTTTCTGCCCCGCATTAATTGTAATCTTTTAACCACTATGCAAAATTAGTTGTTTAATGAACGTGTTATTTTACTAAATTGTAGGATAGAGGTGCTTGGATGAAGTGTAAAAACCATTTACATAGGTAGGCGTAAAATTACATCGACCTCAGTGAAGACAGTGCTGCCACAAACATTATATGCGAAATTACACAAAATTTTTACAGTGTAGTGACGTCACTTCGTCCTCATAGACTGCCGTTGGTGGGCCAATCTAAGATGCTTGTAGACGACGTTGCCGAAAATATTGAACCGGATGTGTTTTTATTAAGTCTGTACCCCTGGAGGCTTTTATAATCGGCATCTGACTGGGGCCATGTACATAAGGAATCGGCTCCCGTCAGTGGCCATAAATGGATTGAACGCCAATGACATGTCAGGTCTTAAAAATGAAAGATTTTATCTTAGATGAAACAAAGTTTAAATAGTTTAATACTGGTGTCATTTTTTGTCATTAAAATTAATTTTAAATTTTAATGCTCTTATTGGAACGAAATTTTATGTGAGTTTAGAAAATTATTTTAGAGAGAGATAACATTTCCGCTCACTGTGTAGCGAAATAGTTCTAGGCATTCAGATGAAGGCTCATTTTTGGAGCGAAACCTTATAGGTTGAAAGGGTGGTTTATCACGGGAAAAGTTGAATGTTTGCTAAGATTAAACGTACTATACACATACACATTTTCGGCAGTTTTCTTTCCTAATTGGCTGTCATGCATGTATGAAGATACTACCTATTTTCACTGGACCAATGAGGATTTTTGATACTTCAAAGCAGAACGTTCGTCAGTAGTTTGCCAACAACATAGTCGAGTCAAAGCCTTGTTCATTGAATCATGTAAGAATAATTTAGAGTGTTATAGAAGATAAGCTGGCTCAATAACTTTTCGTGATTTTACACCATCTCTACTTATGGGGCTTTAGAAAGTAATTGTAAGGTATGGGTTTTTTTTGTATGCTCCATAGAGTAAGTGAAGAGATTTGGGCGGCTCTTAACGGCGAGGTCTGGAGAGCCGATGAGGGTGATTGAATTAATATAGAGTGGTGCCGGAATGAGGGCCGGGGAAACGGGAGATCCACGAGAAAAGCCGCTGATCAACGGCATCGTCCGGCACGATTCCCGCGTGCGAAAATCCTGTGACCCGATTGAACCCGATTCGCCATGGTGGGAGGCGATGGGAGGCGAGCGTGCTAATCGCTCAGCCACCGTGGCACCGTATACTCGATAGAAAAAGTAATTATTATAATAAGTATTTATGCTCAATGTAGAGCGGAGATTTTGCTATTGGATGAAGTTTTAACGGAATTTTCTTACTATCTTGCACGTTTTTGTCAAAAATGTTTTGTAATGATAATTACGTTAGGCGAAACTTTACCATGAATAATGTTCTTTTTCTTTCGCAGGGAGCATATATGTTCCTTGGCTGGGTTAATATTCATTTTATGGCCAACATAATATAGTACCTTGAAGTTTCACAATAAATAATTTTTTTTTTGTAGTTCTCTCACTGGAGAACACAAGATAATACATCTTTTGCAGGTATATTGAAATGAAAATTGCTGGCATTTGAAGTTCTGGCGTTGTTTATGCCTGTGATTATCGGGACACCTAGCCATGTTCGTCCAGAAGGCGAAAGAGCGGGTTTTTTTCGGGGTCAAAACTCCTAGAGTATTACCAAAATGTAATGCAAAATTGCAAGTGTTACTTAGTTATCAAGTGTTCTGTTCCCGCAGGAAACCGACCTGGGTGTGGTTAGTTTTCACTGCGCATAGTTTACGCATCCAAATTGTTTTCTCAAAGTGACTGATGCGTATCTAATTTGCGTCGTACGAAACTGGTCGACGCACCAACAGTGTGTTGATTAGGGACACCCGATTTTCGCGAAAAGATTTCTGCACAAACTAGATTTCAATACCTTGCGGGCATACCAACTGTTTTCTTTTGTTTTTTGGCGGCGTGTCTTTGTGGGAAGATCTCCTCCTGCTTAACTGGAAAATCAGGATTAGGCAACTTTAATACTGTGCTTCTTTGATTCGCGGGCATACATCTAAAAACGGTTAACACAGAAACCATCCAATCACGAAAGTAGATCTGAGCTAAAAAGGTTTGAAGCTCAACTGGTGGTGAAATATTTATGCAAAATTCGTGTGTCCCGGCTAGTCACACTTACTAGAGATTTTAGCGGGGCTTAGTTTGCTGTAAAAAATGTATATGATAGTGAGGAGGGTGATCAAGATTGTTGTGTGTATAGAATAAAACACGTATAATATAGGTAGAATATAATCATATTGGATCGAATAATTGTATTAAATGTCAGAGTACCTTATGAAACGAATCTTTAATGTATAAATCATCATTTATACTGTACATTTATACCGTGGCGATGAAGTTATACAGGTAAACAAGACATGTATCGAGCAATGTCGGGACATTATGTAATTCAGGTGTATTACTTAAGGCTTACCTGGTATATATTCACGAGAGTAAAATACTACGTAACGTATTACAAGTAGAATAAATACACATATCGTAGATGATACAGAACCTCGTTTAGAGACGGTGTTTATGAAGATATAATGAATAACGCCATGTTACTTTTCGATACACTGTGGCCAATGAGACAGGAAATCAATGCGTGTCGAAGTTGTTTGATATCAGATGGATTGTCGGAAATTGCCGGACGTTAGTCGCGGTTTTATTTCCGTCCTGTCGGATGATTGGAATTTACGAGTGCTTAAACGCGTGCTTTATTGCAATTCGTGTTTTTTTTGTGTGTTAAATCATAAATTGTGTGACATTACGAATGTTTCTATGGTAGTACAGAAAAGGAAAAGTTAAATTATAATATTTGTGCGGTGATTAGTGTGTCTAAGTAGTATCGTCAAATGGATGGACGTTGTGTCGTGCCTAATCATAAGGGCCACTTGTTTTTTGCGAAAATATTTACTCATAGTCTAGACTTCAATAACCTATCTGCACACTTGTAATATCCATTTGGCTATGCGCTGCATGCCTTTGTGTGAACATATGTTACGTGAGTGAGCCAATTATAAATTGTTTCTCCCTTACTCAGCGTTCGTGATTCCCATACAGACAGATAAGAAGCGTAACAATTCAAATGATCCAATCACGTTAATGGTTCTTAGCTAAAGTGTTTTTGAACACAACTTGCCCGGAAATCTTATCGCGAAAAACAGGTGCCACTATTAATAATGTATGCCGTATGAATGGCAGTTGATTAAGTGAATAGTAACCGAATCAAATGTAACTTTACAATAGTGGGGAGAGCGAAGGATAACAGGGAAATTGCGGGGTACAACGAGTGTAAAATATCTACGTTTTCGTGATAAAATGTCACCCCCATCTATTACCTCCAGTTCATAGTCCCCCCCCCCCCCTCCAGGAAAGTGTGTAACTTGTATTAGTAATATTGTCAATTCAGGTATCGTTTGGTTAGATCTTCGAACAACTAAACGTGTTGTCGTGATAAAATATTACAATTATATCAGGAATAACACGAAAGAACATTAAATTGCAAAACGATCTAACCGAACAATGCACAAATTCACAATATTATCAATACACACACGCGCCTAAAGTTACGGTGATAATGTATTATATTCAAGCGTAGACCCCTCGCAGGGAAAAGAACTGTGCAGGCATAGTCAAACATTACGCCCCGAGCCAAGTCCCAGCGCCAGCAGAGCAGTTAATACCCAAAACAGTGATTCAAGGTGCGCCAGAATTTTTTTTTTTTTGGTGGTGGTGCGAATCGTCATGTATAAGCGAAGCTTGGAGTTTCTCCAGAAATGATTTTCATGTGTTGTCCATTTGCACTGAGAAATAATGTATATATGTTGGTAATATTGTGATTGTAGGTATTAATTGGCTAAAATTATACAAACACACGTGTTTTGAAGTCTAGCTTGTCCCAAAATCAATCCGCGAATTCTTCCGGTCTCTAGTTAGAGGTCGTAATATTTTTATTACTTCTTTTTCCATAACGAATCATCTAATAAAGTTTGCACCTGCAGTTCAATTTTGTATATTGTAGAGACCCAGCTGGAATCCTTGACTAGTTAGCGTAGCGCTGGACGATATTCGTCTGTCGGTTGGGCCGTTTCGGAAAGAGCGCTTTGGAACTGCGAACCACGCGGTTTTCAGATGGGCACGAATGCATTTTGATATTGCTGAGTGCCTTCCGCAACGCACGTATGGGACGTAGAATAAATTACTCCGTGCTTTTACATCACTTGCATTCGAATCACCTCACTCGCAAACTTCGCCATCTCGAGTCCAGAAGAGTAAAACGTGTTTACGCACTCCGGATAGATTGCCAGCGAAGCACTCGCTCAGGGACACCGCGTAAATAAGAAACATGAAAAATTCGCGAGTTTAATGACGAGCAGGCTATACTAATATGCGGAGCATGTCACTTCTGGCCCACCTCTAGATAATGGAGTGGATAATCACCTGTTCGATAAATCGATGTATCGAATATTCGAGATATCGATACGTCGATTACTTGCTTATCGACTAGTGGATAAGTAGCTAAATGATTAGTGTAATTAATCAAATTAAATGTTTTATTTAATATAAAGTAATTTTTTTATTGTTGGAAATGAAATTTCTTTGATTTTCATTTTTGTAGATAGGGTTAATTGTCATAAGGGTCATATTTGTGGAGCAGGTTCCGTGTTGACTCTATGAGGTTCTGCGGCATACTGACCAGAGGAGCGGGTTGTAATTGTTTATATAGGAGTTAATGTTGGTGTAAGAGTTGTATAAGTAACATTTTTGTTTGTGGATGAAGCGAGAGTACGTGTATCAATTCTGGAACACTAGGCGAGTGAGGAGCAGATAATCGATTTATCGATTATGAGGGAGGACACGCATGTCACTTCTGGACCACTACAATTTACATTCAATTAGCCAACTGAAATAAGTACGAATAATTAAAAAAATACTTTAATCACACAGTTACCACACACAACATTAAATGGAACACTCAAATTCCTACAACAGACTATTTAAATATTAACACAAGAAAAATATATTTTACACCCACCCAGGAACAAAATATCCATCACATGCGAAATTACTCACTTATTGCCCACAAAGCCAGAATGCCACACTTCAAAAATCAATAAAAACACACAATTTACAATAAAACATACAACTACAATCCCAGACAAGCAAAAATCTCCCCCTGATTTAATGGCCTCCTGCACTGATCCACGCAGTCCAAAACTCCAGATGTCATAAAAAATTTCCCTCTGAAAAAATTCCCTCAAACACTGACATACACATACATGAAGACAAATGTAGTTCACCCTCATTGGCTCTCAAAACATGCATCAAGGAATGCAAACATAAATTATAACCCAAATGTCTGTTTTTAAAAACACATAAGTATAATCATTTCCCAAATGCATCATTCACTAGCTCATATGACCGTCGCAACTCTAGCCTTATTGCGAAAGTCTACTGCGAAAACCCAACGAACGTACTTCGTTATATCACATGTAAAGAATGCACTACCACGATCCTGTTCTTATAAATGTGTGTACACCAGTGGATCATCTCTGTCGCTCTGACTCGCCTATCGTACACATTTCGCATAAATTAATAATAATAAATCACTGTTCATCACCTTGCATTATCCAGTCAGGCAGACCGACGCTTGACTCTCGCTAAAAAAAAAATTATCCATCTGCCTGCCCCAGCTTCTCCGCAACACAGACAGTAAAAGGTAAATTGCCTCAAATTCTGATGAGTTGCGAGATCGCACATATTGCCTTCTCACCCCAAAATGCTTTAACGCATTGTCGGCTAGAACAAACCTCTCACGAGGCCAAGAAAGTAATATATTATTCCGTTGTTGGCACAATCAAAGAAAATTGTCACATGTTCTAACGGTGCTAAAAACCACGCTTTTCGCTATTCAACTCTGTCTGCTGTGAGTCTCTGTCGCCAAGGATAAGCCTCTAACACTGATAAGAATACAATATATCATTCTGCTAAATGCTTCAGACGACATGAAAAGACGGTGCCAAGTCAGCGCAGAACTGGGTGATACTTAAGACAAGCAAGGGAGAGAAAGAGTTTTGCTTTCTTCTCCGCCTAGTGCGCCAGTGTATGGACCCGCTCCCCGACTTTCCCCGCAGACCTCTACTGGCGTGTTTCTTTGCCATCCCCTTATTCAACCTCCCCTCACCCAGCTCGCCCGAAATCCCTGTGCAGATGCCTCATGTGCTAAGTACCACTCCAAAAAATTATGGCCACCACTTTCCATCTCCTCTGCCCCTCCAAGGACTCCACACCGCATCAAGGCACGCCGTGTTACCAGCAGCAGTCGTATCGGCCGATGCGATTGTCTTTTGTCACACCCTCCAAGGACTCCATGAAAAGTGTCGTACAGACAGCTCAGTCGTCCGCTGCATGGCCGACAAAGTCTCGCCATTCATCTCGTACGACAGCGCTCATCCCAACTTCTCTACAAACTCGGTTTTGCCAGAGAACAAAGAGTAACATTTGCCTACCCCAGATTCACATGAATATGTCTGCTCGAGAACATACATTTTGCAGACCCACCCCGCCTCCTGCTAAACATTGTCGGCAAGAGTAAAGAGCTCAGCAAAATATGTCACACCTCACAGCTTGCTCGAACAGACCACCCTTTAGACCATACATTTTTTACATATTCACCCACACATTCTTCGCCACATGCCAAAGGCCAACAGCTCTCACACTGTCAAGAAAGCAATAGATTAGTCACGTAACTGCTTCGACTGGCTAACAAAGTCTCTCCGATCACCAAGCCGACGAACTTATCTTCCCTAAACTAACATCCACACAGTCGCGAGCGCTGAATGCAGATTCCCTTTCCCACAACTATACTCTTCTCCCACCCCTGTCCAGCACAGCAGAGAAACCATTTCCTAGTCGCATTAATAATAATGAATGTTACTTCCCCTCACCCATCCTGCTGACGAGAAAACTATTGCTACTTGGAAACTCCCAACGCTTTAGCAGACATACACTCTGACACCAAGCCTTACTTTTGCGAAAACTCTCTCATCCAATCACATTCATGGAAAAATATATTGTTTAAGTGTGTTTGCTCAGTCTGTCTTCCTCAGGGAATACAAAACTGATAGACATTAAGGAAGTTCCAGCATTTCCGAAGCATTACTCTGAAACGCATAACCCACAATAATATACAGCTCGACAACCAAGCTAAAAATTCTCATACAAAATGGTAAAAAAAAAAAACATTTCAGCTCTAAACTAGTTCAACAAATAAGACATTCCACTATGAATTATGTATATCATAACTCCAAAACATGCGATCAGGAAGAAATTATACTTATGAAACCTGTGCACACTACATTCTTGTTAAACAGTAAAAAAATTATCACAAATAATATCGATATTGTCATATCTCATAATATTATTTTTTTCATAGATTTACATGTTAGGTGTAGAATAATTTTACACCATTAATAAGAGACAAAGAAAATTAAGAATACGAATATTTTCTCTCCTTACAAACCGGAAAATATTAACCAAATACATAGAATTATATCATAAATAATATGTAATATATTACCACCCAAAGAATATGAAATATTGCACAGTAAATTGTACATCCATTCCCCAGCAATATCGATAGGTTTATTAAATGAAAAACATAAAATATTTTTTAAAAAGTATTTATTTCATAACAAAATATTACAAATCATTTTATTACAATCTTTTAAGATCCTTATGCTTCACCCACGAGTCTTGGGCTTTTGTAAAACTCTTCCATCGAACCAAGGGTATATCTTTTTTTTCTTTTTAATTATTTTATCTATCAACTATTTATTTGGAGAGCTGACTTATTGCAATTAGTGTTTGTAAAAACCTGCCTCTTATGGGCTGTCCATCATAGGTTTCTAGATAAAATACTCTGGAAAATGAATTGCTAATTGAAGTAATTTTAAATATTTCGTAAGGCCAATTAGTTGTATACTGTTTCTCAAAGATACCTTTCTGCTTCGACATACGTACATATGGACCAATTTTGAACTTTAGTTTTGTTTCATCGATTACTTTAACATTATTATACACAGTTTTCATCAAACTATTGTTCATAACTTTTTCGGGCGCCGTCTTGATAGTCGTATGGCATCTGGAACTATAAAATTTTCATATTTCAGGTAAAATAGCCACCCAATTATAGGTGCCTTTCGATGTGAAATGCAGTTTTCGGAATGGTCTACAAAAAAAATTCAGATCTGCTGCCATTATGGAGTGAATTTGGTATCCTTTCTTTCAAAAATATCTTCATTGCATTGGTAACCTGTTTGCCAGTTTGATTTTTCATAGGTATGCCCAACCATACTTTAAATAATTGTCTATAGCGGTTAAAATATATTTGTACCGATTATTATATTTGGAAAACAATTTCATTTCACATAAATTAGCTTGAAAAAGATCATTTAAGCCTTTAGTAATTACTGGTCTACTAGGATATCTTATCCTTGCAGGAGCATGAAGCTCTTGAGCTATCTTAATAATCTTAGTTCATAAATAACTGTCTTCTTTCAACTCTACAATAATATAAACAATTTAGTTCATATGTGAATTATTCCCAGACACTCTCGAAGTTATGAGAAGTTTTAATCAATCGACAATTCACTAGGATTCATCCAGTATACAGGAGAAAACTGGTTGTCAAAATTATCTGTATATATTCAACTTCCAACATTATTGCTTAATAAATGTAGTTTCGGATGTTTGTCATCATCATCATCTGAATGATTATTTGCATTCGTTCGACGAATTAGTTCTCTATTTTTCTCCAAATATATGTCTGAATACCCATTCAGAACATTAAAAAATAATAAATCAAACGATCCTCCACTGACGTCAGTTATGTAATCACCTACTTGAATTCTATTTTCAGGCAAAAACTTAATAACCAAATATCCCAGAAACCATATATTTTCATGTTGATATACACCAAATACCTTATTGCACTTAGACAAAAAAATTTATAGCCTTATAGTGTTGTGTTAATTGAGTCAACTTTTTCTTCTTTATAGGTTCTTCTGATTTAATTTCCACTGGTGTTTCATTAAACATATTTAGCACCGAATGTAATGTATCCATTCTACCTGTGGCAGGTTTAAATATTTCTTCATTCAAAATATCCGGTTCCATTCGAGCATGTTTAACTTGCAAATATTTCGCCTTTACATCAGATACAACTTTATGTAGTTCTGAAGCAGTCAGACATTTTCCCTTGTTTTAATTATTTTTCAACTATTTATACATGAATTAAGTTGATGTTTTTATAACAGGTGCATTAGGTCGATTAGTTTGCACTTTTTAAATCTTATCGAATTCACTCAAAATTATGTCCAATTTACTCACAGTTTTAACCATCAAATTGTTACAAAAATAGTTTATTCGAGATTTCAAATCTTCAATTTGTTTTGCAGATTGCTTTGCAGAAGCAGATGTTTTTTGATAAATTCAGCACTTTTATATTGGTTCATTTTGTCCATTTGTGTATCAAATTGTTTTGTAATTGTAGCTCTTACCATTTCATTCATTACATTTTTTAAATGTTCAAAATATTCATTTGTTCTAGTTTTATATTCTGTAATGCAATCATCACATTTGCAAATATTTAGCATTGTGTAACTAATATTAGCAAACACATTTGTAATAGTTTCAATTATGTTTATTAATTTCTATTGCATATTGGCTGATTGTGATTTAAATACATTTAGTGTGATGGTGTTTAAGTCTTCAACATTACAATTATTTACCTCCTCAGTATCTTTCACAGATATACCCACGTTATGTAACATATGTCCATTAAAATCAAAATTCCAATCGCGATTTATTGTCAAACAGGTATTGTAATGATTGCATTTTATATATCGCTCTCCAAACTTTGAAATACTCTTTATTCTTTGTCATGTTGTAAAAAGCTGTCAAATCCAGACCTATATATTCCTTTATATAGGGTAAGAGATGGTATAATTACCAGAAACTCATACTTGTTTATCCAACAGTAAAAACACAGTACTTTAAATTTTGTAAATATCATATTGCATAAAATGTGATCATTGTAAATATGTTGCAGATTCACATTATCCATTTCTAACACAAGTAACATATTCGCATTATTATGCAAATTATGTTTCGGTATACATGCGTAACTTTGCGATATATAAAAACAATCGACATTTGAATATCGACCAAAACTGAAGTATTGTATTATTCCACCCTGCAGTTCGTACAAATATTGACAAATATAAATATGGAATTTGGAAATGCTTCATTCGGAGACATGATATCTTCTTTATTTGTTAAAGGAAAATATCACATTACTTCATAGAAATACAAAATATATGCTATTAGTGTAAATTTCTCTTGTTGTATTGTTTTAATAAAACACATATACATTTTCAAGTTTAGATTAATTTGGATGTTCCAGCAGCGACATAATAACACACATTTTTCCACATGAAGAAGGACCACTTATTAAAAAATGTATATTTGATGGTAAAAGAATACCATGTTTCTGTTCAATTATGTTTTCTTTCATATTATCGATTATCGGCATATGAATATTTTGTTTTATAACATTAATTCCTACAGTATTAGGTAACATAGTAACATAAAACTATAAATGTAGGTCTATATATAGGTTCACATCCAGTTGAAAGCAAAGGGCCTTACTAAAAGTAACAAAAAAGAATGTGAGGTATTGAATATATTGATTAACAAATTACCATTAGAATTGCATTTGCCTTAATACAATTATTAGGACCCGGAACTAAGCTTGCAAAATGTTTGCAACAAAACGATCAAGGAATAAGTGATTTGGATAATGCCTGTAAAGTACACAATACAGTATACATCGAACAAACAATTTGAAAGAAAGACATATAGTGGATACGATTCTAGCAGATAAAGCAGATAAGGATAATATAAGGAAAAATCTGTCTAAATGTACAGGCGAAAAGCTAGACACTTGGTTCATTGACAAAGTTATGTAAGCGAAGGTGAAAAGAAAAATGGGCGTGAAATGCAAAACAATACGATAAACTAAGAAAGGAGACATATTACCATTCATATTTCCAGCAATATCACCTCTTGGAGCTTTAATGGGAGGTGTTTCAGCTCTTGCTAAATCAAGTTAATCAAGTGGTAAAGAAATGTATCTTAAACCATATAAAGTCGGTCAAGGACAAAAAACCTCCAAACATGGAAAGAAATGCATACAGTCCTAAATAGTCTTCCAAAATGTGCATTATGAAATAATACATTAATGCATTTGTAAAGAAACTGGACATTCCCTATTTTCGAGGTGTGTGTATATGAGAGACAATTTACCATAGAAACCAACATTCGCGAATATATGATTGTTAATTTAGATTCGAAACAAAACAAAGGAATGCATTGGGTTGCATTAATTGAAAATGTGAATCACTTATTCTATTATGACAGTTTTTTGAGATTTACGTCCTCCAATTGAAATACATAATTATTTGAAATATAAGTACTTAAGGTACAATTACATAACAGAATAAATACCAAATACAGTCAAATGTTTACATTTTTGTCTATAAATAAGATATATAAGTCAATGTAATAGTAAAACTGTATAGAAATATGTCAATTATGTTGATATTAAGTGGAAATTCGTCGCAACTGCATTTGATATATATCCCAGCTTTGGAGTTAGATGAAGAATGGCAAATAAGTCTAATCGAATTCGTTACTTACAATAGCATCCCAAACATAGATATAGACAATCAATCATTTACATTCAACAATGGTGAAAAAACATATACGATTGTGATACTGGTACGATCTTATTATTTGGGAGACTTAGAAATGTTCATTAAAGCAAAATTACCTGAAAATATACAATTCTGATTACATGGAAATCAAAATACGTTACCTAGTGTGATGTATCGTAATGTCGATATCGATTTCACAGAAGACAATTCATTGCAAACATTGTTAGATTATGAAAGGAGAGTTAATCCAGCTAATCAATTTCACGAATTGTCCAAACAGGTTAATATATTGTCGGTTAATGTATGTTGTATAAATGTTAATATTGTAGGCAGATCATATTTGAAAAGTAAAGCTGACAAATACTGTACATGAATTCACGTGTATGGTGGCTCCAGGTTACAAAATAATAAACAAAACAGAATACATTGATATATCTTCCAGTAAAAGTTAATCGAGTGGATGAATTAGTTGTTACTATCATCTATCAAGATGGTAAACTGATTAATTTTAGAAATGAAGATGTTACCATTCGATTACATTTAAAAAAAAAAGTATATAAACACATGCATTCTGTGATTATTACAATCAAAATGGGTATTGTGTATAATAGCCAATATGCTCATAAAGTAGGCGCTTCATTTAAAAACTATGTTTTTAAAAATTGTATCTCGAAGGAAGTAGCTATAAAAAGGCATAAACAGAAGCATAAAATGATCCTTTCAAACAATTTACCTTTAAAGTTAACACAGGGCAACAAATTTTTTTAAAGGAATTAGGATATACCATAAATAGAAATGTAAGACATACTTAATGCTGAAGAACCAATAAGTTATGAAGATGCAGTCACCAATATGGAAATACATGTATATTAACCATTCCGAGCACATCCGTATATGTTTCCATCGAAAATAAGGATTGCTGTACAAAATCGTGATATTTACATGTTACTGCATAAATAAAGTTTAAGGATTAGAGGAACAATTAAAAAGACAGTTGACACAACTAATCCAGCAAATTACAGTATTAGCAAGAAAAAGAATACTTCATTTAATCGAAAGAATTGCATATCTGCTCAATTGTAATGAAATTGTTTAAACATGTGATATTGAAATTAGTTCCATGATAAAGCAATATCTCTCAGGAACAGTAAACAATCTTTATACAGGGCTAATGGTTGAGTGGAGCAATGCTATTATTTTCACAAAACAAATAAACCCAGGCAGAAAATATGAAGTTGTTATACCATTAAGTATGGTTTTGGGCTTTGCTGAAGACTATAAACATATAATATTAAGTGCTCAACCAGAATTAGTTATTCTATTCGGTAGCATGCATATGAATGTTATATGTGATATTGCTAATAACAAGGAAGGTCTAACATTTGAATTAAACAGTGTCGAATGGCTTATACCACATATTGAAATTAACACTCATGAACTTGTAAAGTATTTTGAAAATATATAGAAAAGGGAATAATCTAGATATTGCATTTAAAGCGATGTCTTTGGAGATATTTCCAGCTCTACCTACATCACAAAAAATTGTATGGAATGTGAAATCAAGTTTTTCATCTAAGAAAACACGATTTGTTGTAATTTGTTTTCAAACAAATCATCAAAACAATTTAAAATCTGATTGATCTGTATTCGATAATTGTGATGTGAAATATATTAAACTGTATCTAAACAGTCAAGCTTATCCATATACCGATTTTAATGCAAACTTTGGTAATGGGGAATTCCTGATTTGCTACAATATGTACTCAATGTTCCAGGAACTGTATTATAATAAAATCACCTAACCGATCCTAGAACCTGAATAATTTAAAACCAGAGGAATGTTATTTTTATTTAATGTAAGCAAACAAGACGACATGATTACCAATAGCATAATTGATTCATGAATTGAAATAATTGCATATACAATAATTCTGGCAAATACACAAGCTTATGCATTGATAATTCACGATAGATTGGGGAGCTACAATGTAAGAGATAAGCTGGTGAAGATAATGACTTAAATCAGTAGACAAAGAGACATGGATGGCATTGACAACATGTTTTGCAATGTGCAAGGATTTCAATGACCAGAAAATTTATAATTAAAAAATTAGCTATTACTGACATGGAAGAACACACAATGGTATTCAGCTTCAATCCACTGTTCAACTGGAAATATCTAAGCTCTGAATACAAGAAAACAAATATATGGGTAACCAAACCCTAACACAGTTTAACCTGGCAACGTGGGTGTATGGAGTATAAGAATATTGAACATATTTGCAAGCAATATTTACGTAATTGTGAAGTATATGTATAAGTGGACCAAAAATGCATTTTTAAAAGTGTGAGCAATGGAAAGTAACGTATATTAAAAAAGAATACAATTGCCCATAATTCAAACAATTATGTAAAACATATGGATCTAATTCAACATTTTTCTCTGCAGAGGATAATTCTAAATAAATGCTAAAATGCTCATTGGTATCTGACTGGGGTGAAACAGATTATTATGATTATTACTCCTGAGTCACCAGTGTATATTATACGAGTAATATGGCATTATCCTGGATGAGTGGAATTTAGTATATAAAAGTACTTGGTTTGTGCAAGACAATACTTTGTAAAGATGGATCAAGATGAGAACAAAATCATGTGCTTGTGTATACAGAAATCAAAGTGTAAATTGAATATTACAAAGTTAATTGTATATGGGAGTAAATATTTCAGAAAAAGGTTTTGGAAAGTAACAGTTTTCCTGTTTTTTTCCACTCAAGTGCAATTTACATCTCAGGAAACTCCTATTTATTTTATTTTAAAAAATCCATTAGTAGCTGAAAATTTGTAATGATTTAATATCTTGTCCAGATCTGACAAAATGTTTTGTTTACCATCCAAGAAATGTATTCGCAATTTTACCAGAATGTATAATACTACTGCAAGACAATTAAACAGATGGAAACACTACAAATATTGTCAAAGGGAAGAAATTGTGTAAATGTGTGCTTTTGTAAACATTTAATGTTCTCAATGTGTACTTTGTACCAAAATAAATGTTTTGAATTTTACTGACTTTAAGAATGCATGAATTGTAATATTCCCAAATTCTGAAAACAAAATGTTTTATGAATTTAACAATAAAGCTTTGTGGGCGAGATATTGATTAAATGTACATTTGAAACAAATAATGTACTCCAATTGCTTCCTAGAATTTATAATACCTCGAATTACGTATTGCGAACTATAAAAGGTTGAAACCTTTCAGTTCCATTCTAGACTTGGAAGAGTATGGACACAATGAGGGCTTTTCTGTGTCGTTTCTATGGTAAAACATTTACTGCCCTGAGGAACTTACGACGACATGAAAGAACAACTTGTGGAGCAAAAATTCAATAATGCATTTTCGGTGTGATTTCTGCCAGAAACACCTTGCTCCGCAAACTGCTCCACATGTTTCACATCTTGCTCCATAATCTGCTCCACATGCTCCACACCTTGCTCCACGTGCCCCACATGCTCTACCCCTTGCTCCAAAATCCATTAGAGAGGAGGAATCCTCTACATAAACTTTCTACTTTCAAACTCAAGCTCTCCCCATTCTACATTTCACAGATATTGAATATATTTATAATTCTACCATAGTTCCTTACTCAACTTCCAGACTTTAAGAATTTACTGCTTGTGGAAGTGGGCAGAATTTACAACTTATAACAAAAATGGACTTACACATCTCTAAATACCGACTGTTCGCTGCTGGTCGGAGGTAATCCAACTTAGTGTCTATAAGAAGATATGTAATCCAACCCTGTTCCAACACTCGCTTCACCGTCGTCAGTTCTCAAGACCTCTAAAGCCGTCAATTCTCTTCACTCGCTCCGACTACACTCTGTGTCATCGTAAATTCAGCTAAGCCAATTTCAACGAGTGAATCAACCTTTCATCCGCATTAAGAATGTGTAATTTTTAAATCTAACAGTCAGCAAATCACAGATTCTCTGAGAATAAAACCATTTCGCATATTTGAGAGAATTCCGAGTTCATCTCCCTGCATCATTAACTAAAATGTTAAGAAATGTGATTCTTTGTATATGTGAATAAATGTTATATTTGTTTGAAAATGGAATAAAATAAATTGAATTTCAAACTGAAACTTTGTTTCATTTAACATACTATGTGATTTAAAGAAATGAGTGAATCATTGTTTACATTAAATATATTACTTTAGCGATTTATGGTCATAATTTTAGCCAAAACCATTCACTCAGTCTGACATAATGACAGACATAATATTTTGTTCAAACAAGCAATACTGTTTCGCTGTGAAATATAACTTATAGCAAAATTTGTTAATATTTAATGCAGTAATGAATTGTGTGTACACAGAGATACGTCTTCTTCATGAGAGAGCTTTGCCCATAGGGTATGCCGAATCATGACAAAGTGGGGCTGGTCTACAGAATAGAACCGGAGTGTGGACGAGGGAGGTACGAAACCCCGTCGAGGCATGAATGTATGATGCTGAGAGGGAGGGGTTTTCGCATTGAAGCAAGGCTGATGGAAATTTTCGAAACGGGTCTTGAAAGGAGACAACGTATGGAAAGAGACAAGTCGAGGATGAACAGCGAGTGATAAACAAGATTTTTTGCCCATAGACCATATCAAACCTCCAGCTAGCCGGCACGCAAAGAGCGGTATTTCAAGCCGAAAGAAGTGCTGGGAAATAAGATTTTTTTTGTGTCCTCTGAAAGCAGTGTTCCAAGCCGCTACTTTCTTTCCTGCTATGCCGACAAAGTGTCACCGACAAGGCTTCATCAAGGACGGCATGGGAATGCTTGTGTACGGCTCACAGCGACAGTAAATTTTCCCAAGTTCCCGTTCCCGTTCTTCCCTTTTATGTTGAACTTGCCTAACAAAAATGGTATGCCTTTCTTGCTCTGGACTTTGCAATACAAGCCAATATACGGAAATGTGTGGAGGGGATGTGTATTTTCTGAGGAGAGGATTCTGTGGGGAGGGGACAAGTCTCGCTTGTTGGGCATTTACCTGGGAGTTTGAAAATTCTTATAAATAGGGGTTTAACACCCTGCACTGCTACACTGTTTGACCTTAGTGTTCATGGAAGTTGTATCTTTTCAAAAATGTATGAGTTTTATCAGGAATATTTAACAGGTTTGTTTACCCAAGCTCTTGAAAGAGAACTTCTGAAATTTGATTGGTCAGAGCTTGCTGATATTGAGCTAAGTCCATTGGCGTCTCCATCGCCCGCTGCATCTCCAATGCCGCCTCCAATGAGAGCGATGACTTTGGATCTAGCAAGAGCTATGACACTGGCTCAAGCGAGATCGCCGCCCCCCAGTGACAATGGCATCTCCATCTCCAGTGATGCTGCCTTCAACAACATTGGTGCCTCCAGGGACATCGCCGCCCCCAGCGACACTGGCGCCTCCAGCTCCAGTGATGCTGCTTCCAACGACATTGGTGCCTCCAGTGACATCGCCGCCTCCAACGACATTGGCACCTCAAGCGACATCGCCGCCTCCAGCGACACTGGCGTCTCCAGCTCCGATGATGCTACCGCTAGCTATGCCTGCTTTGGCATTTACATCCAGGTATGAAGAAGCATTCGATTTGCATGTGAAGAAGACAAAGGATGAAGAATATGTCGAGAAGCATAGGAAATGTTGTTGTAAACCAATGGACTTGAGTAGCAGCAAGATACCTGTTAGTGAGCCTTCTTAAGTGGGGAACTCTCAGAATTTTTTATTTTTTTAAAATGATTTTTCAATCACAGCCTCCCCTGGCTTTCACATCGTCTCCAGCGCCAATATCGTACAGCCCTGTCACTCCTCCTCACAATCGAACTCCCTCTCCCTCTCAAACCTCTGCACATTTACCTGTTTTTCGTCCTGCCATCCCAAAAAGGCGGGAATTGTCTCTAAGTAAGTACAAAAACAATTGAAAGAAGACTTTCATAATTGTGAACATGTAAGAAGTGTTTTTAGTAGACGTAAAATGTTTTAATATTCCTATGACAGTGAATGTCCTTGAAAACTTAACTTCAAAAAAATTAATAAAAGCCAGCAAGCATATTATGTTACTGACTACTGTGTTAATTTCTCGATTTCACTGCCAAGTGAGCTGTCAGCACTTATATTTATAGACATAAAAATACCTGAAATTTTCCATCCTATTAAAAAAATTATTTTTTTTCCAAATGAGTGGTATAGCTACATTCATGATGCAGGACATTGACGATATGCTGGGTTTATTATATATATGTGTATATGTATATATATAATATTTTTATTTTTTTATAATTACAATTTTAGAAGAAAGCTGTTCATCATCACGTGATATAGGTCCGATCCTTAAGTTCTAATAATCAAAAAAACCCTATTTCATACCCGAGTAAACCTGCCTTTTTGAAGCTCAAACAAATATCTGAGTCTATCTACAAGTTAATTTGCATATTCGGTGAAATTGAAGCTAGTGTTCTCGGCGTCTTCTGCTTTCTTCACATTACTTGTCGAGGGAAACTCGTCGGTGAAATGTGTGGGAACATCGAGGGAATCATCATCTTCTTCACTGCCAACACTGTTGTCAAAGTCATCAGCTATGATATATTCTTGATCGTCTTCACTTCCTGTTTCATCATCAATATCATGTTTACTTTCTTTGGTAGCAGAAGTAGCATGTTTATCAGTATAGCTTATAATCCTTTATTTTTAAGTTCATCGACGTCACGCACGAGCCTTGGAAGTGTACATTCCACACGAACCGACTCAATAATTCCAACTTTATCATTATCTGTCTCGTCATAATCGTCTGTGGAAACCATACCCATCGATGTAGCAGGACTTATTATTGGCAACCCTTGCTAGCTCCCAACAGAAGAACCTGTGCAGTTCTCAGTTTGTTCCTTCCATGTATCAACTTGCATAAACTGCATGAGGTCATTGTCGTAATGCTTGATCGCGCAAAAATTTCTTAACGTACAGGCCATTCTCTCATGCCGATGATCATTGCAACTTTTACTGAAGGAACTGTCACAGTAACAGTGACGAAGCCTTGACGAAGTCGTCGATTGCACCGCTGCTGTAGGTGACCCATTCGAAGAAGTCGATGATGGCATTGGTGCCATGCTCATAGCAGATGACAGCAGTGCTACTGCAGGCAGGCCATCCAAAGAGATCGATGACAATGCTACTATAGGAATGCCGTAGTTACCATTGGCACTGCAGTACCCGAAGACATTGGAGATGCATAGTAAGACTTAGATGAGAAGATGCAGAACCTATCCAAGGCGATCCAACTTTCATGGGAACTGCTGTCAAACTAAGTGCCTCAGCTTACTTCCCTGCTGCTTATAATGTACGAATATGCAAGCTGTAGTACTTCATATTGACTTTGAGTCAATCGTATTACGCCATTAAAATATTGTGCGGACACCGACCAGCCAATCACCGATATTTGTTTCAGCTTAAAAAATCGGGGGATTACTCGGGCATAAAAGATGAGGTTTCGACTATAAGAGAACTTAAGTATCGGAACACTATCATATAAAGCTGAACTACTTTCTTCTGAAATTGTAATTACTAAATAATAATTAATTATTATTCGAAATGATAATTCTTTCTTTAATTTTGTGTCTTATACTTCAATGAACCTTAAAGTTTAAATATATATATATATATATATATATATTTAGTGAACTGTGCATGTCGTTAAAATCCTGCACCATTAATGAAGCTATACTGCTGATTGCAAAGAATTTTTTTTAAAGTAGGATGGAAAATTACAGGTATTTCTATGTCTATAAATATAAGTGACTACAGCTCACTTAGCAATGAAATCGATAATTTAATGCATTAGTCAGTAACATAATATACTTGGCTTTTATAGATTTTTTTCGGGTTTTAGTTTTCAATGTCTTTCATTGTCATTGGGTAAAGGTTAAGGTTGGCTGCATCTAATATGGTGGTAGTAGTCTGTAATGTCATATGCTTGTTGACTTTTATGTTTTTTCATTCGATATCACGGGGCCAAGGTCAATGTCAAGTTCTAGGCCAAGGTTAAGGTAAAAGGTTATGGGACATTAACTTCCGAGATGGTTCACGGGTGACTTCTACCAAGATGGCTGTCATGTACCAAGTTAGTGGTTGCCTACCAAGATGGTCGTCGCTTGCACCTACCAAGATAGTGGAATATTTATGGGTGAGAGGGGACCTCCAAAAATGTATGTTTTTTCAAATTCATAAATAATTTTTTTTATAATTTTGAATTATATTGTAATATTAATGTTAATAATTTTTAATAATATTTTTTTTTTTTTTTTTTTAGAGTTTTTAAATTCTTTGGGAATTTTTCGATTTTTGGTGTCAAAGGTCAATGTTTATGTGTCAGGGGTCAAGGGTCCAGAGTCCAGCTTGCGTGGTTCTGGGTCGCTGATCCCTGTCACCGGAGTCCCTAATCCTGGTCACCTTCTCTGGGAAAAATGTGAAGTTTATGGGGGTCCTTGTTAAATATATTCTTAACTAGCTGACCCGACAGACATCGTTCTGTCAAAAGCTATTGGACTGTGGCAGTCCTATAAACTTATCTTTTCTGGTCAAGTTCTGGTGTCACCAGAACAGATAAGTTTGTGATACTATAATCTCACAAATGTGTAATTTAAATAAAAAAATATATATAAACATATTTCAGAGTGATCACTTTATTTATTGACTATCAAATAATTACCGTGATATCAACAATACATTTCCATAATATTAATATACTTTTCTATGTATTTTAAATGTCATAATCATAAACAACAACTATTTACAAAATTCAGTTTTCTATTTAGTACACTGCAATACTTTCGTAATATTTTGTTAAATGATATTTTCATTGTAATGCTTTATGGTATACAATATTTTTTGTTTGATTACCTGGCGCGTAAACAAACAAAGCTGATGGTTTTCCAACAAGGGAACAGGCGACATACAATTGGCCATTTGATAAACATGGGTTTTCAAGATTAATGCCGCAAACACTCAATGATTGCCCCTGGGATTTATTTATGGTCATAGCGAAGCAAGCCACACTGAAAACTGCAGTCGTTTAAATTCAAATGGTATGTCAGTTGGAATCATTGGGATGCGAGGTATAAAAATGAATTCTCCTTTATAATTTCCCTTTAGAATGGTTGTTTCGATCACGTTGTTCAGTAATTTTTCACCGCTAGCCGTGTGGCCGTTACAAAGACGCGGTTGGTTGATATTTCGCAACATTATGATCACCGATCCGACCTTTAATTGAAGATTATGAGGCGGAAATCCTGGCAAATCCAGCGAGTTCAAAAATTCGGGTGGATAGTTGACGACATCATCTTGGTTAGTAGCGGAATCAACTGATTTGTATGTCCTCAATTCACCGGCAATTTCATTTTGATTTTGAAATTTAATTCCTTTACATCCATGTTTTTGGCAGCCAATACAGCTCGTTCGCTCAACCAAATATGATCTCTGTAATTTTGAGCAACGTTTGGAAACACCTTTTGAATGAGTTAGATTTTTGATTCAGTAAACTGGCAATAATTGTCAGGAAAGGTAATGCAGCCAGTCAAAACGTCTGAAGGTTTCGGCACCTGTAAATAAATCATTGTTTTAATAACAATGATTGAATTTGCATATAATACATATAGTAGCTGATACAAAATCTCCATTGCTAAACCTAATTTTTAATTACCTGTAAGGGGATTTATCATCTTGATTGAGAAGTGATAACAATCTTCGCCTTGCCAAAATATGATGGGATATTGTAGCGCATCATATGAGCGGTGTGTTTCATACACATGCTGTAACTGATCATTCCGGCGATGTAAAACAATATCACGGGGATCCAAATTTTCTCGAACTATAACAATGGCAACTTCATCAATTGTAGGTGCATTGAAACGTCTTGCATGTTGGCCCACAGGAGATTTATCTGCTTTGATTACACTTTTGTGATTATCAGATTGCATGAGATCCAGTGCAGTTTTGAACAATGTAATCAACTGATTGTGTTGATGAAAGAAAGTTTGTAATTCTTCTACAATATACCTCTTCACTGAACTATTATGTGAACAACGCAGATCAATTGCTTGTGTTGAATTGCCCATGAAATAAATTTGCAGGAATTTGTAGTCGCCATCTGACACCGGCAACAGTGAACCTGCTCGGTGATATATTTGGCCTTGTATATGTAAATTAAAAAGACAGGTTTATTACTTTTGTTACAAAAACTATAAAATAAAATAAACAAAGTAATACGGGGGGTAAGTATGTTTGTTATATGTTACCTTGAAAGTTGACATGAAATTGTCCCGAACTACATTGGTTGCCCCAAATGAAGTAATTTGGAAGCAGTTGTTATATTTTTGGATATTTGTAAGGAAATGTATGGAATCCGTTCCTGTTCCTGAAACGAATTTGTACAATGGCGCTGGTGGCGGAACCAATGGCACTGATTTCACTTGGCCATTTGCGCAACACAATCCAGAGGCTTCATTTTTGTATTTCAATGCCTTACAATGAGGGCAAACTGAGTTCATAGATCCAATAGCGATGCATTGGTAGGCACGGTAGTCAATTGAAAAATCGTAACTGAAAGCAGATCGTTTCAAACTTGCAGGATTATTAGCTGAATGACGCGCTGCGCGGGTTTGTGATATCCGAATCCTTTCAATTTCATTTCGCTCTTCACGTTGCTGTGCAGTCCGATTAGACTGAAAATTAACTTGGTTTCTAGCATTTCGAGTTCTTCGACTCAAATTGCTCCGCCCGCGTCTTATAGGCGGAATGAGTCTTGAACTGAGTATAAATGGAAACACACACAAAATAAACCAATCAACCAAAGATAAATCGAGGAACTTGTTTGTCGATTGAGAAGGGAAGATTTAAAAACAACCAAGAAAATAATTGAGAATCTACTGAAAAAACTATCAAAGACAAACTGTTTATAGTAGAAGAGAAAGTGTCAAATCTACGGATGCATTCAAGAAGTTTATAGTAATTTTAAGGTTGCGTTCATAATTATAAAGTTACTAATTAAATTTTAAATGTTTTGTCTTTATATTATGGTTTGGTACTCTTTTGTTTTATTTGAATAAAACAAAACAGTAAGACAATGAATCGAAAGTCGATTTTAGGGTGTCTGAGATCGATTCACTTGATCGATCCATTGCTCAAATCGATCTTTACCACCCCAAAAAATCGATTCTTCGATTAATCGATCTCAGATCGCCCATCCCTAGAATTGACAACTAGGAACAGTTTTTTTACGTTTTCAGTGCAATTTTTCCAATTTTTCTCCTCATAAGAACCTTCCTCGGACTTCAAAAAAATTAGCCGAATTGGTCCAGCCGTTCTCAAGTTTTGCTCGTAGCAACACATTTAGCCATTCATTTTTATTTATATAGATAATTTTAATAAATATTTAATAATACATATTTAGAATATATTTTTTAATTTGGGATTTGTTAAAGTTTTTTTTATCAAAGTTCACCGTTTCAAAGTCAATGGCCAAAGTTAAAGGCCAAGGTCAAAGTCACATGTATCCTAGATGGCTGCCGGGGCGACTTGACAATATGGCAGCACAAGCCTCTGGTGCTACGAGTGCCCAGCCCCTTGGCCCCAAGTCGGCCAAACTATCCTACTATTGGATGAGCAAAATTTATTTGTCTTAACCACAAACTGTTTTTATGGCGAGGTTAATAATTTAAATTCATGCACATGTGTATATATCACTAACTTGTAACATTGCCCTAGGTGTTTGAAACTAGGTAGTGCAATTTGCTTATGTTTCTTTGATTTCAATATTTGCCACAATCCCAACAAATTACTACACATAGTCAGAAAATTTTCAATAAATAAATAATACACCTAGTAAAAACTAAGTACCTGCGCAAAGAATATAAACGTATAATAAAAATTACGGTAGTCATATTTGAGTGCATGTTCACCACTATATTTTACATTTGTCGCTGCTAAGTGTGTACTGGGCAGTACAAAAAAAAGTGACACGAGCTGGGTGATTGAATTTACTGTCTTTTTAATTGGACTGGTTTGACCTTCGTTTTATTATTTGTTCCAACTGAGGCCGTTATTTTAACTAAATTCCCCATCACTTGCAAGGAGTGCAGAGCGCGCTCCTCAGGTTAACGTCGTTAGTTCACCACTCCGATGACATGCGGTCTCGTTTTCCCTGTTACCACTGAGTAAATATATGCCTAGGGTGGACTCCCCCAGGTTAAATTTTCTGACCACTCCAGCTGTAGTTCGAGGGATGGACACCACGTCGCGCTAGTCCATTTGCGTGGCGTGAGCGTGGGGAATGTCGGTGGTGTTGCCACATTGACATCTACTCTCTCTCTCACTCATACTCCATCTCTGTCATTGTCAGTCCCAACTCTGCAAAAGTAGAAAGTGTTCTGATTGTCTGTTATACCCACACGCTGAGACAGACAAGATGGCGGACACCCGAGTTCCTATCTCACATCGTATATATCCGTTTACGAAAATATTTTAATTTCTGTAAAACATATGAATAAAACAAAATGAAACATAATGTACGCATAAGTAACGGGAAACGTTGCATATTACTTATATGGCCATAATAAAAGAATAAACACCACTTTATACAATACGCGATAACTGTGGATTTATGTTCTATATAATATCTTATCACACACGTGGACTGTAAGTGGCTTGTGTTGCTCAGTGAGTTAGGGCGCAGGTCTGTATCACATATTTGTAGGTTTTAGGGTTCAAATATCCGCCGGATGTAAACTTTTTTAGGTGACATATTATGGCAGTTTATAACTGATTTTATTTTTAGGAAATGTTTATTTCCAGAATATTGTTTTCTAAAAGAAATAATACGCAAGTACCAGAACAGTACAGTCGACGAGCAGTGATTGTTTGCTTATCACATCGATTGTTTTCTAAGGTGGATAATTTGAGCAGTAGTATAGCGTGAGTAATGTTAACAGGCACACATGAAAGCCTTAAATTTAATATTTCGACAGTTCTGTCTTTTTTTGGCCGTATAACCGTAACACCGTGTTTAATTACGGAGATCACAATATTGATCATTATACTCATTAACGATACACATTTGAAAACAGGACCATAACTCCGATTGGGGGGGAGGGGGTGATATGTATGACGGAGAAACACTTACTGCATAATTATAAATGCATTAGGTTTTCTATTGTAAACATAGGCAGTGTCCGAAATGGCAAATTGTGTTGACGAAATGATAACGTGACCCGATATTTTATACAAATATTGTGACGTATTTGGTAAATTGATATTTCGTATCTTGTGTAGCCTATAGCGGATGTTAGCAATGGTACAGAATGACAATATCAGCGCCGTGTTGGTTTTTACATTCAAAACACATGGGCGAATGTGTACTTAAAATGGGTTTATTTTTTCAAACAAATAACTGTTCATACAAAATACACTAGATATGTTTTAAAAAGCAAGTAAGTGTTGTGCTTTGTTTATATATTTCGCTACACATGTTTTATTTTAAGTCATTATTGGATATTATATTATTGTCTTGTTTATTAACATATTCGCAGCATTCCAGTAATGATCCTAGAAATATTACGTCCATTTTAAGCATTTAATTTATAAAAAACATATTTTCACTGTTAATGTAAGAATTGGTTTCCGCGAGTGCTAAACAAGTGACTGTCAACAACGTCCGGATTGACTCGGCCTTTCCTTGACTCTTAGCGATTGGCACCGAGTCATTGCATTCAACCGATGTTTAGTGTAGAAATAGTTATATTTTGTAAAGTACGTAGTCTGAAGTAGAATATTGCAACTCTCCTTGTTATGTCTAGTTCTAATGCGTTTGTTAGTGTCAACATTACTTATAAACACTACAGTGTCTACATTTTTCGCATTCTTATGAGTCTGAGGTTCCAGTGTACAATATACAATGGCGTGCTGTGTTACACTCGTGTAAATATACACACACACACAGCTGCTAACTTTTCAGACAATAGCCACTAATGCACATCATTATTGTTTACTTGGATCTTACAGAGACGATAGTTTAACTGTCGCTTTAAAACAATAATTTTTAGAGTTGAGCCTTAAACGTTATCATTAATGTCCTTTTCCTGAGGTGTGCAAAAGGTTTTCTGCGTAATGAGATGCACGCTCATACAGCGTTTGCATTCATCTACGTACATAAAATGTTTACATGTTTTGGGAAATGACATACGCACGTACACGGGGAAACGAATGTTGTACGTACCGCGTCCTTACAGCCCATAAGCTACTATTTTGAAAATTAATTTATATTCACTTCATAATTGTTATTCCTAATATTTCTTCTTATGAAGAGTGGAATGGAGGCATTAGCTTTTGAGAAACACCATTAAACAACGCTCTTAACAATGTATACTCTTTAACCTTTATTGATCTAGAAGGGCCGGGATAAATGTGTCCAGTATTCGTAGTGATTTCTTATAAACCGAGCATGGCATTGAATTTATAGTTATATGCAGAGCAGTGAGAACACTGCCAATGCTTTTACAAGGCAATGCATGTATGAGTGAAAACGTTATAACTTATCAATATCAGACATTTTATTTCTATTAATACCAACATTAGTGTTAAAAGGAAATTTACCTCCAGTTGTTACCAGTTTTAATGATACATTATCGATAACAGCGTTTGCTGACTCAAATATATATTAATTTCTTTCTCGTAAAAAGCCTATGATTGGTTAATAGGAACACTCATTGTCATGCGCTTTCCAGCTACATATCCTAATGGATTGATAATTCTAAAACTATAACCCTACTCTTCCAGCACATATTCAGTATGTGTTTTCCGGGAAAATACTTGTTCAGAACCTTATTAGCTAACTAGTTGCTGTAACGGAAGCAAATATGTATGTCTATCGGAATGTACCACGTATCGAGACGAGTGGAGTATGCTTATATACACCAGTGTATTCCTAAGTTCGGACACAGCCTTAATGACACTCGAATCGACATATTGAACGTACTGATAATATGTACCAACAGTCACCTATGAAGTAGATCACAACCCCAAACTGTAAACACAGTGTTCAATTATAGACCATCGTACGTCTGACATATATTTCTCCATTATTGAACAATTATTTCCTGTCCATTTTCTTTCACATAAGAACGGAACGAAAAGTTTACTATGATGTATGGCATAATTCATTATTAATATAACATTTGTAATTGTAAGTGCTAATACTACTCGTATACTACAGTCAAATAATACATTATAATTAAAAACAATGACCGTTATATATTTATGATAATTTATTTTCGGAGAGGATAATTAAACACACAGTATTTGATATCACTGCATATTTCCGCAAACATATAATCCTACAACAGAAACGAAACACTTACCATGGCTGCCACTAGTAAATCATGAGTTGCGTATTCACAGCTGCAACAAATGCTGGTAACTCGCGTGTGACAGGCTCCCTTCTGGCAGCTCTTGAACGAACACGTGAACGAACACACGACGGGTGAGCCGAGGCCAGGGTTGTAACATAATTTTACCGGCTGCGGAGTTGTCTACATCGCGCAGATGACGTCGTCGAGAACACTAGCGCTCCTCTGGATCGACAGCGGAACTAACACACAAAACAGATCAAACTTTTTCCTCTCCCATGGCCACTCTAGGGTACATCTTTACTCAATGCAATTACTCATATTTCCTGCCCTTCGCTTTTAATTACTCATCCCTCCGCGCATAAGTGACTTCCTGTTTAATTCTGATTGGCTAATGTAATTCTGTGAGTGCTCGGCCTTCTGCTGAGCCTTTTCCTCCACCGCTTTAACGTCGACCAATTTGTGGTTCGAATTGTTTTAATTTCATCTCCTGGCCCACGATAGGGCTTCATTCAACACAGGCTTACATACAATCGTCAACTCAGTGGTTATTCTAGAAATCTAAAGTTACTTACCGATGGCCTTTGCTCGAAACTACAGGTGGGTTAGCCTCTTGATATTTTAGTGTGTTTCAGGCTTTATTAAAATGTTGGGCTAATCAATGGTACTTTTGTGTACTGATCTTTCTGTAGCAAATACCGGAAATTTGGTTTGGACTGAATAATGTACTTTTGTGTACTTGATCGTTCTTGTTGATACTGAAATTTTTTTTGGTGTTTAGGCACAGTTGGAAAAAGTTGTAGTTTGGTTTACGAGTACCGGAGAGTATTAGTTGGACTGCACCATGGCAGTTATTATGAGGGCGAGCCATTTGGATACAAGTGCAGAGTTGGTTAAGTTGCAATTGTGCCAAATGTTAATAACATCCGGAGAAAGTATTAAAAGTGTTAAAAAGGGTATTAGATAAAGTTAAATTGATTTAAAGGGTAAAATTGGTTGACATGGTTAAGCAAATAGCGAGGTTAAGTTCGTTGTCCAAAGGGATTAAGTGAGGAAAGAGCTAAGTGTTGAAAGGGTAGATGTTGCTTCTTCAGTTACTGCTGGAGCACCACTGAGCTCTGAAGGGTGGGAGCAGCAGCATATGTTGCCCGTGGGCTTATCACTACGCGGTCTGATGTGATTGACGAGTTCGTTCTTGGAGCAAGAAAGGCACAAGGGACATTTGGGGAGAAAATATGTTGACTATTCGGAGTCTGGAGCACAATTGAGCTTTGATGGTTGGTGAGGGGAGGGGGAGTCCTACATGGCGAGATTAAGCTCTGATTGCGGGGCATAGAAAAGGGGAGGGTGTCGTGAACAGCAGAGGCCTTCTTGGTCGGAGTCTGGAGGATGACTGAGCTGTGGTGGTGGATGAGGAGAAGGGAAGGTTGTCGGAAGCAGGTGGAGGGGTTGCCTGCTCTGTGTCTGCCAGACGACTGAACTCTGAGGGGGGTTCGGTAGCTGCGAAGGTCTTGCTTGTTCGGAGGTCGACAAGCAGCTGTGATCGGAATTGTGCATTAACTGTTACAAATCTTGCATTTGAATAATAATAATTATAATTAACAGTTAAACAAGTACGAGTACCGAGATAGTCTTGGTTCGAACCATGTTGGAGGTAATTAGATTTTTATCGCTAAAGTGCTCATAATGAATAATTACCAATTAAACAAGTATGAATACCAAGATAGTTCATGGTTCGAAGCCTGTCGGAGGTAATTATATTTTTATTGCCTAGTAAATAATCGAAAAATTAGCAATTACAAATAAAGTACACATACCAAGCTTATTAATTAACAATAATTACACACTATGCTTGTGCAATGAGACTTAAAATAAAAATATCCACACACAATAAGCAAGCACAACAATAGTTTGATTACCAATTGACCAAGTACCTAGATACTTATAACAAAAACTAATTTCATGTCCACTCCGCACCACTGCCGACTGCATAATGAACTCAGATTGTATTTGTCATTAATTATGAACCACCTCCAACTATCTCGCAGGCCATGCGCCAAACAGCCTGAGATCTGATCGCCTCTTGCCCGTGCATCTCTCAGCTATCCCCTGTGTGTTAACGTCCAAGCGAAGTCGCAACCAACCAATGCTACCCTGCCTGCTGAAGGGCCTCTTGCGCATCAACTGCTTTTTAAAATATTTAATGAAGTGTTTTTAAACTATTTTAGTAAAGTATCATGTTAGCTCTACACTCAATTTTACATTTTAATATAAAAAGACAGTTCAATAGTGTTTCCCCCCATTTCAGTTATGCATTACTTTGTGCAAGTTAATTTTACACCCTAATATATGAATAAAGATTGAATTATACGTTCAATAGTGTTTCCGATCATTCCAGAAAATTATTATAATATGTCATTTTATGTTTCTTATTTTATATAAAATAATAGTTTAATGAAGTGTTTTAGACGTGCACTAGTGCTACTATTCAAGGCACACGATGAGCAAAGTATATGTCCTACAACTATTCACACACTGTTTAAAGTTATATTAAATTTTATATTAGGTATTAAACTGTGCTAGAGTTTGAAATGATTAACTACTACTAGTCTGACACGCCAACTATTAAAGTCACCGTTCCCCGACAGCAGGCTAAATACTTTAGCCAACCGCCTGGCATATGGTTCTTATTATAAAAACCTATAATTAGTTACATTTTTACTTAATATTTCAGTAAAGCGCAATGTAATTTTACATCTCTTCTTATAATATTTAATATACATTTCCCACCCTGTTTAAATGTTACAGACTCTTGATTTTACATATTATTAATTGAAAATATAGTTTTTTAAAAGAATACTTTATTTCAGTTCAAACACTTCATATTTAAAAATATGTATTCACACATCTAAATATTTTGTGTAACGTATATTATACTACTCGTGCAGTGCGCAAGCATACTCCTGTTACAATGCAAGCCAGAGCTGATGTTTGTACCCCGCTGCTCTGCTACGTCATGCACAGTAATGGCTGGCCAATGAGCCCTTCACACTAATCGGCTCTTCTTCTGGTCTGCGCTACTCCATGGCCCCTTTCTCTCCAACACCAGATTCAAATAATCGTGCACACTCTTTACATATTATTTACTGTATAAGCAACATATTTTAATGTCACTTGGTTTACAAGCTGAATGACCGGTTTTTAAAAATGAAATTTACTAATAATTAATATGAAAATGTATTCCAAATTGTCTTATTGTTCACTTGCACATAAGTTTATAAGCTCAGTCATCCCCCAGATTCCGACCAGGGAGAGCCTCTGCTGCTCCCGACACCGTTTCCCTTCTCCTCAACTAGAACAAGAGCTCAGTTCCTCACCAGACACCAACCAGGTAGATCTTTACCTCTCTCCTCACCCACCATCTGAGCTCATTGTGTTCCAGACTTCGAACTATCAACATTTACCCTCCCCAAATGTATCTTGTCCATTTATTGCTCTAAGAACCAACCGACCAACCACAGCAGACCTCTTAGGGGTAAGCCCACAGCCAACATATGCTGCTGCTCCCACCCCTCACAGCTCAATCGTGATTCAGACACTGAAGAAGCAACATCTACACTTTCAACACTTAACTATTGCCTCAACCCTTTGGACACCGAACATAACCTCACTTTTTCTCTTAGCCCTTTCAATTGTTTCAATCATTTCAATAAATTAAGACCTTTCAATTAATTTAACTCGTTTAACATCTTTTAAACCCTTTAACTCTTTCACCAGATGTGATAATGCTTTGTACACATAACCCTTTGTGTACCAAATTGCATTCAGGTCACTCTTGCACATTTATCCACAACCAGCTCGCTCTCACTACTCTTGTTTAACATTGTTCAGGCAACCCAGCTGTAAAAATTGGTGTACAGTTATTTGTTTGCTCAGATTCTTTTAATAATATTTTAATTTGTTGTTGTCGTCTATCTTTATATTCTGCAAGACCTTGATATACCTACTCGGGTGCCCTTGTAGATATGATAATTTTAGGATAGTGTTTTTAATTGTTCTAAACCTAAGAATTAGGCGTTATCTGAAGAGTGTTAATGTTTTTTAACACGCTATTTGAAGGATCTAAATATTCAAGGGAAAATGAATGATTTTTCTATGTTCAGTTTTATCAAGTTTTATTCAAAATTTTTAATGTTTACATTTTTGGCCACGCGGCTTTTTAATGCTCTCGAGAGCACCCGCATGGGCATTGTGAAGTTTTATTACATTTTATCTTGATATATTGTCAGTAAATAATATTGCTTTTCTATAGTAACTTAATTTTTTTTTTATGTTTTAAATATTTAAAAAGAAGGTTGATAATATTGTAATGAAGCCGAATAAAATTATTGGATATGTACTTGTGTTCCTTATTATAACTTGTGTGTGAAGTGACATACTCATCAATAACAAGAGGTTATAATACTACACCACCCCCCCCCCCCCACACGAACAGTAGCGACAAAACATATTATCGTGTGTAACAAATATGTTAACCATGTAAAATAATAACCGTAGGAATTGTATTAAATCCATGCGTTGCTAAAAGTCATAAAACTGACCTTATTATGGTAATACGCCTAAATTGTGAATGTTCGTACGTTATGGTTTTTGAAATATGACGCAAACTTTAGAGCAGCTGTAAACAATAAACAAAGCATTTGACAGTTTAAACGTATACGTAACATTGCAGTATCCATGTTAACATGTAGCGGAAGGTTACGTAATCGGTAACCACGAGTATAAATTTAGCAGGTCTTCAGAAAAGTGTGAAGTGACCGTGAAGGACTATAATGATATTTTGCATGGTAAATTATTCTTAAAATCTGTTCACGATAAAGGGGAGCACTTCAGAAATGGACCTTATAAAAAGTCACTGACCCTGCCTCCATGTATTTTAATGGGCTCACTGAGTGGCATTCGCCCTGTGAAGTTAGTAATGATGGGTGGAAAGTAGTTCCATAGCTTAACGTAGAATAAAACGTGTTAGGTAACCATATGTGATACTTTGAAATTATTTGTTTCGTTTTCTGTTTCTTTTAATGCTTCGAAGTGTAAAAATGAGCAGATTTGAAAAGTATTTACTTTCAAAATAATTTCACAGTTTAATTTGACCGACGTATGGATAAGGTGGTGAGGCGTAGGACAATGTTAAGTATTCAAAGTCGGAAGAACACGCAACGTGTATACAAGTAGATCTTAAGCAGGGCCTTCAATAGTGCTCATTTTACCGCGAACAGAATATACTAGGCATTACAAAATTCTTTTTATTTTTATCGATATTAATTAAAAATTATAAATGACAATTTACAGCTAAAATATTAGTCAAAGAGTAATTTAAACAAAATAATGTAATTTTATGTTAACAGAAGCATTAAGCACTTGGATACGTGTCATACTTAGAAAGCAAACAAGCACGTGTGTTTTTCCAAATGGTTGACTCAAAAAGTGCCAAGAAACCTCGAATGGACTACAGGTAGGGATGATGCAAAATCGCGAAAATTTTTTGATCCAACGTATTTTCGATAACACTGTAATTGGGTTTTCCTTTTATAATTGTGTGACCAAGGTCTTGATCGGCAAAATTCTTCGTACGCCAATCACAAAAGTTCTACTTTATAGTACCGGAATCCTCATTGGCCCAGTTAATTGGGATAGTATCTTCGTAAATGCTTGACGGGCCAATAAGAAAATAAAACTGTCCGAAATATGTACAGCAGAGATATATATATGTCGTTAGCCAACTGTTGGTAAGCCACTTGTGGTCCAACTATTCGCCACTTGTGGCTCACATAGACACAGCAATGCCACGTGATAATTTTACTTCATATATACATGAAATAAAAAAATCAATTGAATTCGGAAATGCTATTTGTTACTGCAGAACAACATATAGTCGGTATGCCATAAATGGAACATAAGCTTGCTGCTCATGTTTCCTCAGTATTAAGCAACAGTTGGCCTACCACAAAAGACGGTATGTACTCTTTGGCAAACATCACCCACACATTCTCCACATACTGTGGGTGTTTCACTGATGTTTGCTAGTGGGCGACATATGCTATTCTGTCTGTCATTTTGTGATAAATGGCCCTTAATTGGCTACATGATGATGTCCAACTATCAGAATTGAACCAGAGGTGAATCGATTTTGGATAGCTGGGACGATCCGAGAACAGTTGCCTCCGTGATCATAATAGCTTGGATACTGATTCGATGAAGAGCGTGCCCTATTGCGAGATACCATTAGAAAAAGATAATTGTAAACAATCAATATTTGTTTTGCCTGTTTTTGTGAATGAGGCTAAAAATTAGTAAAGTTAAATTTTTTGTAATCACAGTTAATAATTTCAAATGTGGTAAGTCTCCTCATGTATGGTTAAATGAATTAGACTTTGAATCATCTTGCGAAGAAAATTTAAGCTAATTCAGAGAAGCAGTGAAACGAATTTAAGTGAATTCCGAATAAAGTTGAATTATTGAAGCAAATACTGGTTCAAATAAAAGGATTTTTAACAATTTCTAAAAAGTTTTATCATATTCCGAATAAAGTACATGTATATTTCAAATCAAGTTCTGAAAAAATTTAACAAAACACAGAGAAAGTTAAACCGAATTCTATAAATTTCGTGCAATTACCAAAACAGCAGAATGATTTTATGAAAAAAAGTTAAACTAATTTATTAAAAATCCCAAAAGACATAAAAAAAATAATTTTAAAAGTCTATTTACTTACATAAAGTCTGCTACCAAAGGTGGTAAGCGAGGTCTGAACTCCATTCAGACAGGTAAGGGTCCAGACGAGGGCTGAATAAGTTCAGGCAGCTGACGGCCCAAGCATGACCAGGCGTTTGCCCTTGGTGGCTGCCCAGCCCTGTCGTGGCAGGCCTTCAAGGCATCCAGCAGGTGGTGGGGTGAGAAGACGGTCAGGCAGCGAGCAGTAGCAGAGCGGAGCAGATATAATCCCTCTATGGTGGTTGGATGAACACTGAGGAGCGGCGCTCCTGCAAATGTACATATAAGCTGACACCCTGTTCCCACCCTCCACGGGGAACCTACACAAACAAGGCAAATAGAAAATTTTATAATTAAACATAATTTTACTAAAGGAAATATTATTTCCTTAATGAATTAAATTATTGTAATGTGAAAGTAAAGATTTTTAAACGAAGTATCGTAATTTCTGAATTTTCTTGTTTACAATTACATTGAGATGGAACTGCAATGTGAAATATGCATATTTATAAAGTATTAGCAATTATACTTAATTTGCATTAAGAAATTAGAATTTTCATAAATGTACAGATTTGTTATGCAATACGATTCAATAACATAATAGTCTTTGTATTGCGGTACATGCAGTTTTCTGTTTTGAATAACAATTAATAATTATTTTTATTTTTATTCTATAGATTATCAAAAATGGTGTACATATACATTAATGTACTGTAAATTTTTGTTTAACTTTTATAAGAACATTGAATTAGATTTCCCACGCCTTAGCTTGGAATCGAACCCAGCTTATATTAGCCATGCCTTACAAGGGATTCAAACCCAGAACCCTATCCTCAGGAGTAATCTGACTTCGCCACAGGGGTTGGCGACGTAAACCAACTATTTTTACGTATTTGTGTTGGCCATTATACTTTAAAAATAATACATGCCACCAGTTCGTCATGAGTGGGGAAGACAGAGGGAGTTTGGGGTAGGTAGAAGACTGGGTAGCTGGAAGCATAGGGTGAGATACAGACAAAAAAAAATTTCCCAGCTATGCTCTCATGCTGTTCACATGATAGAGTTTCTTTGCAATATGACGAAATATTACTTTTTTCTGGAAAAAACTATTTCAATAAAAGTATTTCACATATGGCTTGCCTTCAGTTATTTTTAATATATTATAGTATATTGGGGTTTTACAAAATGTTAAGCATTATTCTGCATTTTTGGGACGATTTCTTGATTCTTAGTAGTTTTTGCAGTGACTGAAGCTTGGGGACATAAAGTTTGTTGTGTGTAGTTCGGTAGCTTGTTAAGACATTTTTATAATTATTGGGCTTAACTCATAGTTAATATTAGTGATTCTGATTTGAGAGATCGAATCTCCATTTAACTGTTTTATGTTGTTTGAAAGCCAACAGTGTGGTCTGTTTGCGAGCATATCTTGTAATAAAAAGTGGACATGCAGGGTTCACTCTGAAACCTCCAATGGAAAGTGCTACAGATTATTTTAAATTGTTTTGTCAAGGTTTTATGTTAAAACCTTTTTAACATTATCCTGTATAATTGATATACAATGCTTGAGCCTTCTTATTAAGGATAGTATGACACTTTTTAAAACTGGTATTCAAAAAAGTGTGAATGCACCTTAGTATTTTTCTTGGAATTTGCAGTCGAGTATATTTTATTCTTACCTGCTTAAGACACAAGTTTGTGTTGGTAATGAGGTGTTTTCTAATTAAGATCTATCTGTTCAGTGATAACTCTCATAGTTGTAGTTATAGTAAATTGATTTGTTGTGTGAATCATTATAATTCTGTATCAAATGTTTTAAAATAGTTGCTGGTGTTTTTTACAAGCAGTTAACCTTAACTTATTTTCATATGATATTAGATATTTTACCACTTGTTCACAACAACCAATTACATTTAGAAAGTTTAAGACTTTTTCTCTTTATTAATCAGAGTAATAATTTTTCCCGTATCTTAAGGAAACCAAAACTTTTTTTTTTGTAAAGGGGAAAAAGGTTCAATAAATATATACAAATAAGTTCATTTTAACATGCATATTTATTTACTAATTGGTATATCTAGGATCTTCTTTAACACAGATAGTTTCAAATACATGTTAAAAGATTAATCATTTCAATATTACACAGGTATAGAACGTTTCATAACACACCCAATGAATTCATTTAAACATAGAATGTTTCAAAATACACAACATATAGCAAATTTTATACAAACAGTCATTTAAACACAGGTTATTTCGGAATACACAACACATTTAATAGGTATAGGATGCTTCAAACTAAATAAAACATTTAAAAGAAACGAACATAGTTAGCAAAACTTACTGAAGGTATTTTTAAAAAAATCACAAATAGTTTAACTCAAGTTATAAGCTATTTGCAATTTCAGGAAACAATGTTTTCATAAGTTTTCATAGAATTGGATCCAGATCCCCTTCTTGAAGTCTACTTTCAAGGAGAGAACATTTATTATGCCCTTGTTTTAATCATGTCTGTCTGAATATACACTTCTTTACATTCAGGGGAATGTAACACAATACTTTCATCTTAGTCTGGGATGTCTCGACATAGTGTGAATGTACGTCTTCATTACTAAATGGCAGTGGCGTCGCTGCAGTCATAAAAACACAGGACTTTTGGTTGCATCACTGCATTTAATTAATTCATGGCTTTTTTCTCTCCCAGCAAGAAATAAATAACCTTAAAATGGATAATTCAATCGAAAGACTCAATAAATTCTCGGAGAATCCCACTGCACCATAAACTGTATAATACATTTGACTTGGCGGGTTTCACATTAATGAAATTTTTTCCCGGATGAAATAACGCCATGTTACTCCTATGAAAACCAATCGTCCACTGAGAACAAATTAGTAAGTTAAATGTGTTTTTAGGCTTCACATTTATTTTTTTTATTTTTATTGCTTTGTGAACGTAACACTTTAAAGAAACACACCCAGTACATAATAAGTAACCAAACTCGTAGTTAATGCGTACAAACATATAAATTTCATTGCAACATTCTTCAAAATATTGAAATGGTAAAATATTATCCGCTGTATAGATTGATGTTTCAAATTCTGTTTTTCTTTTTGACAAAATGTCATTTAAACATGCTCGCCTTTAGTTTTAAAGTAAGTTTTTTTACTGTAACCTGTAGAGTCTGCACTGATTTACAAGACCATTCGAACTGTTACAGTTAGTTAAACTGGAATCAATACTACATGGTTTATTACGTGCTGTCAAAGATTCAGGCCAATATTAACATTTGAAATTAATGTCTGACTCACACATTTCCTTAACATGTGAATATGTTGCACTATAAGTCACAGAATACAAACAATTTTGAATAAATCCATACTTACAAATAGGAGAGAACATTATTCTGAATTTGCCACTTCCCAAGCACAGATATGACATATTGATAGAAACACTAAACATCCTTGCTCGAAAATAAAGTTGTGGATGTGACCATCACACGTTTCTTTCCATGTATTGTGTTTCCCTGATGAGGCCTGGTGAGTTGATAGGCGACTACCCTATTGCTGCAGTTTTCTTCCAACTCTTTGGTAAGGCTGGCTAACATTACGTCTTCAAATGTAGATGGCGGTCCACTGTCAGGCGGAGATACCTCACAGCACAATTATTGCATGCTAAGCCTTTAACAAAGCAGATGCCGAGACTGGAGTCGAAAGTGTAGCACCAAAGTCGACATTGTTACACACTTGAACTTGTAAAATACTACCATATTGGTTAAAGAATTTTCGATTATGGTAACCATGACTGACAATTTAATATTAAATGGTCTCCTTTATATAGTCTGGCCGATTAGATGACCTTGCTTAAAAAATGTTGCATTCCAGCATACCACAGGGAGACTATAATTCTTGGTTACCTTTATGCATAACCTGTTCCTTGTCACATTGTTTACTCCACACTGTAGGAATAGAACAGCAACATTCCTTCTGCATGATGTATTAAATTATCTTGCATGATGTGCATTTCGTAATTAATTTAGATAAAGCTTCAACTGCTAGTTGAATCTCACTGCAAGATAGCATACTGTCAGGATGCAAATTATACAAAGAACAAAATATTTGTCCAAAACAGATGTCGATGACCTTTATTTATATGTTGGACTAATTAACATGAAACGCCAATGTTCTTGTCCAATACACATTTGAATTTTTAGGGGATGCTCTTCTTCAAGTCGAAACCACACTCTCCTATATCATGGAGTAACACTAGTGTATGGAAGTATTGAGTAGAACCTCTCCATCATAACTGAGGATCTGCTGTATGTTTGTTCCTTTATATATTTACTTTTCGAAGAAAATATCTCCACATTTTGCCAGGAGTGTACCACCAAGTTGGTATAATATTAATTTGAAATTTAAAAAAAAAATATTTTCCTAATGTCAACTTGGTTAAATGGAATTTGCAAACACAAATGTTGCTCTGCCAAATCTCACTCTCCCACATACCACAAGGCGACATTTTAATGCTGCTACTTCCTTGCATTTGTGTTGTGTGTTGCTTGTCATAACATGTTTCAGTCCACAAGATGGGGCTGTTGTAGAACTCTCTACTTAATTTATTTTATTTTATTAGCCTAACTCCTGTTCCTTGATTATTTCTTCACTTTTGGTTTTAAAACACAGATCCCAAGATGAACAGGGTAGTTAGCTATCGGGTCGCATGTTAAAAACCGAGCAGTCCTCTTGTTCATAACACAATACTCATTCTGTATATTTATTTCCTGCAAAACTTTGTGCAAATTCCAATGTTTATCTGTGTTGCACAATTGTAATTGGGAGTATATGTTGTTTAGAGATATGAACCACACTCTCTTGTAACCTGGAGTAACACTATCTTACATCTGATCTGGATTGAATGTATCCATTTCAAAGTTTTACGCAGCTGCGAACCTGTAACAAACCAATTTAAAATTATTATCTTTACACGTAGGTAGGACATTGATACAAACACTCTCTTAAAGTTTTGCTTTTGCATTGCGTACGAAACATTTTTTTATCAATATGATTAGTGTTATAGTGTTTTACTAACGAATTAATGCTTCACCGGTCATTATACCTTCTGATATTTACAATTTCTGCATTAACCAAACTTTTTCAATTTTCCTTCTGCGTTTTTTCCAAGTACATATACTGGATAGACTTCAAGAAGTGCATTGTTTACATATTGGAAATAGTCTTCGTAAGCTATAACACCAGTCTCCTATTTCAAACCATGTATTTCATAAGTTTGATACTAAAACATAGTTTTCAATTCAGAATTTAAAGCAAACGAATGTTTGAGAGCTTTGAAACTTAATACTTTTGTGTCATTATCATCAGTTGCATATGAAATGGCAACTTCTTTAATAATAAAAGTCTTGTAGTAATGGTTTTCAAATATTTCCGCATAGCACATCATGATTAGACTGTTTCACTCACGTTTACATCAGAGTTTAACAAGTATATTTTTACAAAATTCAGTTGTGGCTTCTGAATCAACTTCATCAATACTGGAATTTTCTCTATGGTAAATCAGGATGTTTAACAAGGTTCATTATGTTTTGCCACCTTCACATTGCACAGTTGCTTCTCAGATGGCTTGTGTTTGGTTGATCAGAAAAAGCAGATGTTCCATACAGGCAATCTTCATCACAAGGCAAATACGAGACTATATCTTTATCGCTTATTAATTCCTGCGAGAGGAATGTGTACACATGTTGAGTTTCATGTGGTGCAAATGTTAATATAAAGGCTTTAGGTAGCAGCAAGATGTTCTCAATATCTAAACTTAAAAGTGTTTTGATAGCATTAAACACGCACACATTCTATGTAACAGTTATCACAGCAGTGTTTGTTGTTCATACTGTTGAAGTATGTAGACTGATGAACACCTTTGGAGAAATCTCTTGATTGATGTAAACCACTCGGGCTTGGCTATAGTACACCTCAGAGAAGTCTGTTGATTGATGTAAACCTCATGGAGATGGGTGTAGTACACCTTGTTGAAATCTGTTGATTGTTGTAACCCTACCAGTGATAAATTCCCAACACGATCTGACTTCGACAACTGCTGGCTTAAGACTGAGAGAAAAATTAATTTATTCCTTCTTATATAGTATACAGATCCAAAATGGCCACCATTTTACTTGAATTTTGCTTAAAATGTTGCCTTTCAGATAATTTATTGTAATATTGTTTATTTTAGCATTTTACAACACATTTCAGGCTGGATACATGGTATTTCGTTAATATGTTTTCGAAATGTAGTTTTTTTAAACAAATATACGTAAGTTTGTCCAAGCATATGCCTTTCTGAAATCTTTGGGTGGCAGCAATTGTAAAAATAAACTTAGAGGCAGAATTTGTGTTTCGGAGATGTAGAAACATATTTTATACAAATATATTAATTCGTTTATCATAACTCTCAAAATCCTATTGGGGTTCGAAGTGTTCAAAATAGTTTTTTTTGTTGAAATATTGGAACTTACAACTCCCATACAAATTCCAATTGTTTTTTAATTTCCATTGGAAACATGATATTTCAAAATGATATTGATGTATATATGTCCAAAATATATACATTTCTGATATAAATGGTAGAACGATAATCTTAGTTGGGCACATTTCTAAAATCATATTTAATTTAAGCATATACGAAGATTGGTTTAATGCTTATAGTTTTGTAGATCATTATAAATGCAAATAATGTATTTTAGAAAACATACATATGTTTAAAATGCTTGTCGAATCGTGTAAGCTAGCCAGCTATCAAATTTTTTAAAGAATGAAAAGCGAATTTTCAAATATTTAGTTTTGAGTCTGAGAGCCATTGAGTGTGATCATTTTAAAACATAATATATTTAATAACCGTGGTATTTGGAAATATCTTAAAGTGGTTTGTTTGCAGGATATTTATTTGAAATTTTTGGTAAGAATTTTAGAATCTCCTTGAATTAAAATATTTTTTGTGTGTTTATCTGTAGACGTTATGGGATTATTTTTATTCAGTTACTGGTATTTGAAATTTCCTTGGCGAGTCAGTCTTCACAGGCAGGTGTGCGGTGTCTTTGCTCCCCTACAGAACAGCACCACACCGCTCATGGAGGCATGAGATATTGTGCTAGGCCCTTCGTCCCTGCTCTCTTGCAGGAGAACATTGGAGGAGGTGGGGGTGGACTGGTTAAAATCTATGTTTGTGGGCGAGGTTAGTTCCAAACGAGCAGCTGAGCTGACTGCAGGGATTATGTAAGGCCTGGAGCAGTAATACCGACTCATATACAACACACTACTTTTTCTCTTGCATGTTTGTAAAAGTGCTTCGGCTAATTATAATGACTAAGTAATTGAAATGCTTTTATATTAATTTATGTGCATCGGTTTTTTGCAATAGGTTTTGTCAATAGGCGATCATTGGAGCGATAGAGACGTCGGCGTACAATGGAAAACCTTTTGTAGAATTTCTTCGTGCCGACTCATGATGCTTTTGTAAAAGCAGGATCGCGATAGTGCGTTTTTAACGTGTGTTATGAGTGAAGTACATGCATCGGGTTTGCACAATAGGAGAGCTATGTGATGGACGTACGAGCTAACGAAAGACGCTTTTGTGAAATGCTTATACTTTATGTGTTTTTAAAAAACGTTCGTTTTGGTTAAGTTGGCTTAATTTCTTAGTGTAATCGATAATTTTTTGTAACGGGTTCGTTTGGTTTAACCTGCATTTCGTTGCGTGTTTGTATGTATTTCATTCTGATTACGTTTTGCTCTTGAGAGCCAATGTGGGGCAGAGTAAAGTATATATTTATATTCATGTTTCAGTGTGACTTCATGTATGTGTACTTTTGTTTGGAGGGGATTAAATTAGGGGGCTTATGACATTTGGAGTGCTAGTGAGTTTTTGATTTTTTAATTGTGTGTTTTTATGTTAGCCTGGTTCATATATGAATGATTAATTTAAATTAATTAACTTAATTTAATTACCAGTTAGTGGGTTAGCATTTATTATGTTTGAAATAGTTTTGTGGCTTCGATATTAATAAAAATTTCATATAGTAATCTCACAGTTAAAGTCGGTCTAATGAATTTGTGGTAATCACATGAATACGTGTTTAGTTCTGTCGAGTCAATGTTACGTGATTAAAGTGGAGATCAGTTTCTTTGCTAGGGAAATAGTTTCATTTGGTAATCTCACGATTAACATCTTTTGGTCAATTGGGTTAGCGATTAAAGTAACTTTTTATTGGTTCGTACTTATTTCAGTTAGGTATTTCAAAGTAATAATTCTCTTTTCGTTTAAAAAATATTTTCTTCGCCAAAAACATTTCTCCCGCATGTAAATCCTCAGTATGCATCCAGAGAGCATCCTGGATGGATGTGTAGCCCCGTTCCCATTTGTCGCAACGGCACCAAAAAAAAAAGTGCCGTATACCACTCTTTCACTAACATCAACACCTATATAAACAATTACAACCCACTCCTCTGTTCAGTCTGCTACAGGACGTCAGAAAGGACATATCGATGCTGTTCTGCAACCTTATAACACTTAACAATTTCAACACCAATAAAAAAAACGATATCAAAGAAATTTGATAAAATAAATAAGATCAAATAAGTTTGATCAAATAATTACTTTAATCCAATAACACTAATTATGTTGATTAATTAATCAATTAAAAATCAATAGATCCATTAAAATATTAATCGATATGACAATTAGGCAATTTTACAAATTAGGTAGTTATTGTGCACTTAGCAACATGCAAATTAGCTGCTCCATCAACACATCACTCGCCTAGTGTGCAGGAAGTAACATGCGTGCTCTACTCAGAAATATAAAACAGTTGTGATAAAACACATATTTTGGAAACAATAACAACACCTCGTGCCGGGAGTGATTTTTCAAATGTTTGATTCAAAAAGTGCAAATATACTACGGATAGACTGTAGTCAGCACTTCTTTTCGCGTAGTTAAAAACCACGAATACTGTTTGGGGGAAACACAACAATTACTGTAGGTAATTCGATCAGTAAGTGAGTGAGTGAGTGCGTGAGTGAGTGAAGAGATTTGGGCGGCTCTTGGCAGCGAAGTCTTGAGAGCCGATGCGGATGATTGAGGTGAGTATGAAGTAGCGCCGGAATGAAAGGGCGTGGGAAACGGGAAATCCCCGAGAAGTCCAGCCGACCAACGACATCGTCCTGCACGATTCCCACATGCGAGAATCTCCGGCCGTAATTTGAACCCGGATCGTCTTGGTGGGAGGCGAGACGGCTACCCGCTCAGCCACCGCGACGCCAACCCGATGAGGTATATCTCGTGTTGTTACCGACGCATGCAAGACTTTCACGGAGTGGATCGTTTATTTTGTGACATATATATCGTGACACTTATTATCATTCTTTATTGTCATTCTCTATTGATTTTACGGCTGCTCCCTTGGCGCCGGTAAATAACGATGCGTAGCTTGTTTTGACAGAGGAAAAAAAGATACAGATGTATTCTTTTTCATTAGATCTTCCAAATACGTCACCTATTATATTGAAACATTCTCCGTAAAGCCTTCTTCCTTCTTTGGGGGTGACCCCCTTTCCCCCAGACAAAATTCAATAATTTATCCTAGATACACGTTAGCAGCCAGACCCCCCTCCTCCCTTCAATTTTGTGCTCACCGGCAACCCCTCCCCCCCCCCCTTCGTGGTCACATCTCACCGACAAACTCTCGCCTAGGGTCAGAGACGAATAAATGCACATTCGCGCGTGATCGACAAGGAGTACAGCTAGTTGTGCAGATCACGGAAAACAAAACTCAGTGTGTGCGTATGCCGGAACGTAATTTCACGTGTTCCTAAATGCTGTTCACGATTAGGTGAGCATTTTATAAATGAACGTTAGAAAACACTGCCCCCAATGCATATATTATAATGGGGGCAATGAGTGACATTTGCCCAGTAAAGTTGGTAACTATGGGTGGAAATTAGTGCCATATCTTGACGTTGAGCAAAGTTTGTTAGGTGGCCATTTGTGATAACATATATTATTTATTTCGCTTTCTGTTTTTTTTTTATGCATCGAACTGTAAAAATGAACATATATATGTAATATTTATTTTGCTAATAATTTCACACTTTTACTTGACCGACGCTTGAATAAAGGGATGAGGCACATAGCAAATGTTAATTTTACGTAAGGAGGAATGATACACAACGTGCATACAAGTAGGGGTTAAGCAGGACTTTCAAAACTGTTAATTTTTCCGCGAGCAGCCTATATCAGCGAGAGTTATCACCTATTATACATTTACATACTTGTTTGATGATTAAAAGTGTCAGACAAACAGACTATTATGACTGAATTATACTCGTTATGAAGAAAAACATACATAAACAAATTAGCGCTCTCCTATAACATAAACAGTTTATTAAATGATTTTTTAATAGGGTAACCTGATTTTCACGAAAATAATTCCTGCCATGTATTATTTTAACACATTTGAACTGAAATCCACTATAGCAAATGGATGGTTTCAACTGATGGGCGCCTTGTGAGCCTGCCCGCTTATCACAGACGTTCAGTAACGGAGTCACTTAAGTCTCATTGGCCCAGTCAAACACCACACTATCTTCGACAAAGGCATGCAGCCAATAAAGGAAGGACATATGCAGGTTTATAGGTAGGATATTGAAATATAGCTGCCATGGAATTCTTTTCGTGAGAATCAGGTGGCCTTAATACTACACAATCTTAAAAATATAAATTTAGTAGTTAAGGGTTGTATACGATTATTTGAGCACTTTTAAAATCAACCTTTGAAAAATATCAGTGCTCCCATCTGCATGCACTATAACTGGCGCACTTATAGGAATTAGCCCAGTAAAGTTTGTAACGACGGAGAGAAACTAGTTCCGTGTCTAAACGTTGAATTGAAAGTCTTAGCTAAACGTTCAAGTTCCTAAATGTTTTATTTTGCTTTCTGTTTTAATGTATATTAATAGTAAAAAAATAACACATTTCTGACATATCTGCTGTTTTAAATTTTTTTTGTTTTTACTTTACCGACGTCTGAATAAAGTGTACAGGCCAGTCGCAAAGTTTATTTTAAATATGGAGGAAGAATACGCGTTGTGCATACAAGAGTTCTTAATCACGGCTTTCAAGATTGCTCAGTTTACAGCGAAATCATACTACTATTTATTAGTTTCTATTGGTCGAATAAAAATGTGTCGGCAAAAACATCAATACCAATTTTAAAAGAAATTCAGGATACCAGTACCCACGTATCCGTTGCTAAACAGCCTTGACAGTTAATTATAGGCTATTCACGGTAAAATGAGCAATTTTGAAAGGCCTGCTTAAGATCTACTTGTACGCACGTTGTGTATTGTTCGCCTAATGTGAGATTAACATTGCCATCGGCCTCATGCCTTTATTCATGAGTCGGGCAAGTGAAACAGTGAAATTATTAGGAAAGTGAACATGTAACAAAGCTTCTCATCTTTACACCTCGATGCATTAAAAATAAAACAGGAAGCGAAAGAAATAATTCAAGTATTTAAAAATGGTTACCTAACACTTTTTTTTCGACTTAAGATACGGAACTACTTCCCATCCATTGTTATCAACTTTACTGTACACGTGTCACTTAAGCCGCCCATTATAATATATACCGGTAGGAGCAATATTTTCTAATGTTGATTTTAAAAGTGCTTACTTTATGGCGAACAGCCTTTAATACGTTGATTAAATTATATATATATATATATATATATATATATATATATATATATATATATATATATATATATATATATATCACGTGGCATGTGATTTAGTTTAAGTTAATTAGGAGCATAGTAAAGTTAATTAGGAGCTTAGTAAATTTGGCTCACATAATTCCGAAATTTTCCACTTTTCTATGTTTTTTTTTAAATATAATTATTTCACATTTACTTTTATGTGGTCCTTATACGAAGGCTGATTCAGAAGTCATGGCAACTGCTGTTTATCACCCGAAAATGACCCAATACAGGAAACGTACTCTGTACATTTGAATGTGTTCGACATGTATGTATTTAAAGGTGACGCCACATGGGGCATGGGTGCTGGAATGTCTGGCAAGGAACAAAGACAAACATGGCTGCTTGAAATCACCATTTTATAGATATATATTCTCGTACAAACTGTGTGCACTCATGTGAATAGGCACGTATTTTAGGTGTACGATGTTTTCTTTTTTAAACATCCTTCAAAGTAGTCTCCGAGGTCGTCCTAGGTTCGTTGTCAGCAGTAAGACAGACAGCGTCACAACATTTTGAGACGAGAAGTGGCACACATTGACGCGTCGCATGCAACCGATGGTATTTCCCGTCTGCTTCGTCGCTGGACATGAACAGTGCACAACCTCGGGGACTACTTTGAAGGATGTTCAGCAGCTCGTACACGTACGATACGTACTCGTCCACACGAATGCATACAGTTTGTACGAGAATATATATATATATATCAATTAAACAGCGATTTTAAGCAGCCATCTTTGTATTCGTCGCTGGACATGAACAGTGCACAACCTCGGGGACTACTTTGAAGGATGTTCAGAAGCTCGTACACGTACGATACGTACTCGTCCACACGAATGCATACAGTTTGTACGAGAATATATATATATATCAATTAAACAGCGATTTTAAGCAGCCATCTTTGTATTCGTCGCTGGACATGAACAGTGCACAACCTCGGGGACTACTTTGAAGGATGTTCAGAAGCTCGTACACGTACGATACGTACTCGTCCACACGAATGCATACAGTTTGTACGAGAATATATATATATATCAATTAAACAGCGATTTTAAGCAGCCATCTTTGTATTCGTCGCTGGACATGAACAGTGCACAACCTCGGGGTCTACTTTGAAGGATGTTCAGAAGCTCGTACACGTACGATACGTACTCGTCCACACGAATGCATACAGTTTGTACGAGAATATATATATATCAATTAAACAGCGATTTTAAGCAGCCATCTTTGTCTTCGTCGCTGGACATGAACAGTGCACAACCTCGGGGACTACTTTGAAGGATGTTCAGAAGCTCGTACACGTACGATACGTACTCGTCCACACGAATGCATATAGTTTGTACGAGAATATATATATATATATATCAATTAAACAGCGATTTTAAGCAGCCATCTTTGTCTTCGTTCCTTACAGGACATTCCTGCATCCACACCCCGGGTGTAGAAATGGTGGACAAATCACGAACATTTTCCGAGCCAACATATCTTCTACAACACTCTAACCGGTCTAATTTTTCATTATTGGATAAACTAAGTTTTGACTCGGCTAAGCTGTTTGCAGGCCAATCACGAACGTTCTGCCTTGTAGTATCAGAATCCTCATTGGTCCAGTGAAAAGGTGTACCATCTTCGAAATACATGACCACCAGCGAGGAAAGAAAACTGCCGGACACAATGTGTACAGTACGTTGAATCCTAGCAAAGAGAACATTTTTTCCAGCGATAAACCACCATCCCTACCCATGTGGTGTCACAGTTAAAACGTAAGCTTTCAACCGTACATAACACATTTCCTGTGTTGGATCATTATCGAGAGGAAAACTATAGTTGCCATGATTTTTTAATCAGCCCTCGTGTAAATATCTTTATGATAACGAAATAAAAAGAAAATACCATGAAATATGGCCTTAACCAATTATAACTAGATCGACGGAGACTTTAGTAATCCAGCTCTCTCTCTTAGCGAAGAAACACAAAATGCCTAATTCGGCACAGTACTGGCCATGTGCTACTTGTCTTCGATTTTTGACGCTAGTACGAACTGTTTCAGAGAAAACTGATTATAATTAACACGACGATTCAATAAAGCTTGCGAGTATTAACTAAATCGAAGGTGTGATTTGTTACCGAGCGTAGTTCGGGAAGGTCAGTGGATAAAGAAAATCGTACGTTTCAATAGGATTAGTGGGCTGACGATGAATAAATATTAATCATGTGTAGCTTTTTAGTGACTACAAACACTTCGTGTTTCGCGCAGAATATACTTAGATGTTCTGCGCGCTCTCCTGTAGCATTTATTAGATTTTATCGCTTACAGTATATATGCGAGAAAACAATTATTTTAGATACCATCGCCAATTAGAATTATGATATTCAAATAATTTACGTGGGTGATCTGCAGGCAGAAACCAAACACGCGTGATAAAATTATTCGTTCAAGTACGATAGTCGCAGGTTGAGCTTCGAAATACATGTAGTAATGAATATATTTTGCAAAAATCAGGTATCCATAATAATGGAAATACAATGATTCATGCTTCAAATAACATATTTTTTAAACATTATGCTACAGTATACGGACTACCAGCAAATATTACATCTTCATGCATTTTTTTCATTAAAAGTTATGAGCAGTCTCTGTTCAGCACTTTGTACATGTATGGAAAAGATTAATGCCGCTTTAAGTGTTAACCAATCATTTTACAAAGCCTGTATGCACGAATATTATTGGCTGTCCGGCGTAAGTAGGTAGTAACCAAAACTGCTTAAATATCATTACTAGCGCTCCTGATTCTTTACGTGTTAAAAGAGGCGTTCTTTTATTCGCTTCATTGGTTTAACTTGTCTGGAAACCTTTTCGCGAATTTCACTGTCCTAATCATAATTTCAACTAACTTTTACGAGTTTCACAATTTCTGCACTGAAAAATATCAGCAGAGAAGTGAGTGAGTGATGAGATTTAGGAGGCTCTTAACAGCGAGGTCTTGAGAGCCGATGATGCTGATTGAGGTGAGTAAGGAGCAGCGCCGGAATGAAAGGGCGGAAGAAACGGGAGATCCCCAGAAAACCCGCCGACCAGGCAGCGGTATCGTCCGGCAAGATTCCCACATGCGAAAATCCGAGAATGACCCGGCCGGCGATTGAACCCGGTTCCCTTTGTTTGGAGGCGAGCAGGCTAACCGCACAGCCAGCACGGCCCCAGCAGAGAAGTGGCTACAGAAGGGTATCGTAATCGGGTTTGACGGCAGCAGCAACCCAACATCTGTACCAGCAGCAGATAGTAACCTTTGTTTGAGAAACAATTCAGATATCGTCGTAGGTGATCTGTTCAAGAGACTATCTGCTCTGGACAAGGAACACTGTGCTCTGCTATAGGAGCTATACACAAAGTTGCAGATATTATCACAGACAAGAGCACAGCGTACATTTCTGTTGAAATTACTATCTGCGTTAAATATATTTAGATGATACCAACAACCATCCTTATAGCTGTCCCTATATTAACAGTCTGCATGTGGTTGGACATTTATTCCTAAAGCACTATTCTTTTTCTTGGCGTAGTTAATGAATGTAAGTTTTATTTTTGCTGTTAAGTTTTGTTAAGAATGTTGCATGAAACATTTCTAAATGGGATTATAAAAGTTAGAATCTGATCTTCTTAGCTAAGAAAGTCTATATTTGCGAAAATATTTAGCGCCATAATGTTTTCCAAAACACTGTAGCGTTTTGTATATTTTTTTACATTTTTTTATTTTACGGAGTGAAGAACTTGTGCTGCAGTCCAACAGTTTCGGACGAGCAACAAACGTTCGATCACAGAATACTTAATAACTAGAGACCTGAAAATTTCTTTAGTTCAATGACCTGCAGGCTAGATTCTCCAGTCTTATGTACAAATATGCCGATATCAACTGTACATTGGCTGTCTGCTGTGACAGTGGAAGGCGACAACTGGTCTCAGTTCTCCAGGATGTGTCATACACCTCCTGGACCAATGGCTTGAGTTATATAAACGCACGTGAATTGAATTCTACCTTGTCCCAAAATGAATCCGCGAATTCTTTAGGGCTATATTAATAACAGACAAGCGAAATAGCCACTTACACCACGAGCTTCAGCCGAACACGCTACCAAAATGGCGTCACAGGCCAGCACCCTGTCAGGACACTGTTGTTCAATCAGCGCTTGGTAACTTAACTGTCAACCTGTAGCACGGTCAATAAGGAATATTCGGCGCCACGCGAAACCAATCAGGAACGAGGTTCGTTTCCAGAGACTCGCGTGGTGTGTCAGAACGCGTATGCCCACATCAAAGGAACCCTCCACAATTCATTTCTACTTACTTGATCATGCCATATTATCTGCCCGAGCGTCGGTAATGTGACAGTGGGTATAAAATTATAACATACAACGTACTGTTGCTGGGAGACGTCCTGGCAAGTCTGAGCGTGGCGAAGCGGGGCAAGCCAAGCAAGGGAGGACGACACGCGCGCTCAGGCTGGCCGTGCTATCATCTATTCCACAAACATCAGCTATGGCGACCTCAGTTAAACGCGGGGCAATGGAGGACGAAGTACGTTCGCAGAGGTACAGAAAAGTTGTCAACAGTAAAGAACGCGAAATTATAGAGTCGGTCATTACACGATGCGACGAGGAGGCAAAAAACGGTTGTCTACGTGAGTCGCTTCAAAGGACAACTGCAAGAGCAGCCAGATGTACGGCGCTCAGTGAGAGAACCGTATATACACAGTGTTTATAAAAGACCAAAAAAAATACAAATAAAACCATTGCGCCGCTACAGCATATTATACTACACAACTTAATATTAATTTATTTACAACGTCCGCCCAATTAACCTGCGTGTTACCATTCCTTACGTGTGTAACGTTAGGTTATGTGAACGTGTGGTCTACATAAGCCTAAGTTTTCAAATTATATAGCCCACGGGAATCACAGAAAATCGTTACAGATTAATGTACAAGGACTGTAAAGATTTCATCGGTTAATGTATTATTTCTAAACCTCCGAACCACGTGCAAATGTAATGTCACCCGCAAAGATATATGTCCACATAATTCTGGTTTTGGCAGCACTGTGGAATCACTGTAAAACATTTATGTAGCCTTTACGATAAAATAGTTTGTACTTACTTAACAGTCCGTAATAACATTTTTTTATGATTTATGCCAGTACAAGTTATTCCAATCGCAACGTTCAGTAAGAGTAAACGTTTTCGCGAGTATTAAACAAAGAATGTGCAAATATGTAATCCTATTTGAAAAGCATTAAATATTACAACATTAGCAGTTTGAAATTATATGCCTGCCAAATTTGTACACAGTAAAATATTTACCTTGTAAACTCCCTACTCCGTAATGAAAGCATTTAACCGATTCATTGTACAGATATAATACCACATGGCAGACGGTAAATATAAGAATGTCGAACGTCGTTACTATACAAGGTCGGGGACATCCCTACGCATTTGCCTGTTTCATGAGCGAATAAAGGATCATTACCATTGATGTATGGGACAATAGTTTACCATTCGCCCGTTCCCACTATTCGTATACAACTGTATGGTAATTTTGCGAATATTGTATTGTATTGTGTAGGGATTATTAACGTCCCACGGTTTTATGCTGGAAATCTTATCAGGGGACGGCTTACGAACTAACTTATAACCTATTTTAAATTAACACCCGTGCCATACCCGGGATGTTGCGAATAATATTGCAGAGTGCAGACATACAGATTCGAAACAAGCTCTATCGTTATGGTAATAAGTAAGTTTGTTTGTATTGATGTTGGATTTAAAGTCACACGTTCGTGCTCAAGACGTTGCAGGTTCGAAGTAGTGTTGGTTTATTTTATTTAAATTTAGTTGTGGTATAAATACATTTGCTGTCGAACAGCACATGCAGAAGGTAAAGACATTATCCAGCGTACACTATCACAAGAGCACTGTTATCTGTTGTTTCCAGAAACATAGGTCTTCGTGTCCACTTTTGCATTTGCTGTTACTCAAGGAACAACACCGAATGTTTTTATGTCCGCGCATATACAGCCGGGCCGCTGTCTTGCCGCTCCGATACATACCTGTCCGTGCCGAGCCGCAGTCTAGGGAATAGGAGGGGACACGCGTGCCCAGACGTCTCCCGGCCACAGTATATAAGTTACTGCTGCTCAAATTATATCTATGATCAGTATAAAATGATTTTAATACAACATATTATAAAATAAAACAAAGCATTATTAGTTACTTTGAGCCTTGTTATTATAAATTCACAAATTCTATTAGTATACCGACGGCCTATTTAAAAAGTTTGATTTTAAAATGTTCGGTTTGCGTTGAATAAACTAAGAACATTTTTTCTCAGGAGAGACAGCTATAGTCTATTCGTGGTTTCTTCAAACTTCTTGAATCAAACCCTTTGTAAAATCACCCCATGTAAGACGTGGGTGGTTGTTTCTTAACCCTTAAGGGTCGCGCTAAACCTATTAGGCAACTGTTTTCTATTTATTTTGTTAACTTATGATTGGATTTTCCAAGAACTGTCAAAGTCCGAATGCCTTCCCAACCCCCCTATCCGAGCACATTAACCAAACAACACTGACTCTCAATTCCATTCTGGAATCTGTAGGGTAGAGTCATCGTTACCGCGCGCCTGTCAGACTCGGCGCGACATAAATCGTAACTCAAGTAAGTTTCATTGTAATTTAATTTAATTCTGTTGTACTATTTTATTGATGTATTGCTTGATAATCAATGCACTAATTAATTGTACGCAGTTATTGTGTGTTTTTGTACAATTCTTTTGTACAAATTATGTAGTACTTTATTCTTTCCTTCAGTCATGGGACCTAAAAGGGGAAATGCAATTTAGAGGACTCAAAGGATGTGGCAGATGTCTGCAAACTGTTGATGGAACATGATTCAAATGATTCGGCAAAATCACCAGAAGAAGAAGATGAAGATTGTGTTGAAGAAATAAAAGAAAACCCTCAATTAGAACAGGATGCAGGCAGCAATGAACAGGACAGTGTTAATTAAACAGGTATATCTCAAAACTTTTTGGTAAAATCAATATTACAATGCGGTCTAAAAATCCACCAGTAACAAACATTCGAACTAGAAGTCATAAGATTGTATCACATTTGCCTGGAGTGAAGGGAGAAGCAAAAAACTGGGAGGGAATGCTGAGAATACTTTCTCGATGAGCTGCAAAATCAAATGAATTCGCATTCCAGAAAGATATTACTCTAGGTTCCTACATTCGCCAGGAGAGCAACAATAGTTTACTTGTCTCTTTATTACATCATGACTGTGAAATTGATAACAGTGCAGTAGATGATCTGAAACCAGAAATCATAACCTTTTTCAATTGGACCAAGTTAGGACCAGCTTTGTGCAACGTAAGATGTATATAGAAAATCTAGACGCTGACCAATGGTGGTATTGTTTTCTATGCAAAACATTGCTGGCATAAATTCACAGATTATTTATATTGGTAATGGAAACCCTGGTCTAGGAGCAGAAGGTATTATTTTTGGCAGTCAGCCGTCCACCTTGTTGAAATCACAAGACCAGAAAAAGAGATATAAAAACTCTACCCAAGTATATTGTTGAAAAGTTAAACAGAGACGCATCTACATCTGCTCAAGAAGTGCAGGACAACCACCCCAACTGCTTTACATCAAGAAAGAGTTGTCAAGATTGTGGTGTGAAAGAAAAATGCATTTATGAGATAAAACACGAATGTATGCTTAGAACATGTACATTTTATGTGTGGACTTTGCTTCCACAAGAAAGTCCAAGTAATGGACATTATTTTTTGTATTATTTCACAGTATTGTTGTTTGGTTATGAACTGTACATAACATATATGTATAACTTTGGTTAATTGTTATGCTCACAGTGTTTAATAGACCTAATGAATCAGTTTTTTAACAGAAATTTATTTCTTATATTATATTGTATATTAAATTATATTATTGTGTATACGCTTAAATTATTTCGAAAAAAATTTAAATTATATATTTATAATTAATACAATTAAAAATCTGACATGAATTAACATTTTTAATATGAAAACATTCAAGAGACTGTCACAGATTGACTGGACAAAGAACAATTAGGTTATGTTTATTACTGTATATGGATTTGAGCTACACGTATATTTTGGACAGTAATATTTAATCGATTTCATGTATTACTTGGAAGTTAATATAAATTTTTGTCACATATTTATTATATTTTATTTTAACACTTTCATTTTTCTAATTTTTCGATGTATGTTTACCACCATTTCATTACTCTATGGTAATTTTTACACGTTCTGAGTTCTAGACATGATTATGTTACTATTTTTAATATTGTGTTAATATGTTTGATTTTATTTCGAGTTATTGCTTCATAACTCTTAAATCTAAATTATTTATTGGTTTTGTGATTTAAAAAACGTAATATTTTTGGTCTTAATTTAATTTTGTGAAGGCTAAGCCGGAAGCGAGCCGTGATTGGCTGTTGGTTGGTGAGGAAGCCGGAAAAAGGGGCTTCTGGGAAAGCCATTAAACATGTAAGGCGTCGAAATTTTCCGTTGGAATGAAGCTTTCTAAAATTCCAACGCCATCGCAAATTCAGTTGAGAAATTATGCTCCCAGATGTGAAGTTTTAGGACGTCACCGCAGCTATTATTAAAAAGAGGCTGTAAGCTAAGTCGTAGTTATTATTTTTGTGTGTTAAATCGACGAGGCGAACAGGGCGCCGAGATTACGACGCAGACACTATGCAAGGAGATAGCGTCAAAAGACCTCAGGTGACGCCAAGGCAAATTAATGCACGGAAAGCCTAATTAGACGAACAGTTATGCTTTTATTAAATTTTAAGAGACCTCAACTTATTAAATGAGAGTCATTATCTTGATTTTTCAACTACATTGACTGTGAGTTCCATGCGTATGTTAAATCATTGGTCCCGCTCTATCGCATATGAGTTAGCATAACCGGAGCAATATGTAATGAGGAACTAAAAATTTGTTTTGAACTTCAATATAAATATAGAGTAACTTTATATTGTGAAGGACATAAGAAGAATAAGTATCGTATTTGAGATAATCAAGTGAACTGAATTTTTATTACATGACGAACGATTAGTGGATGTGACCTAGGAAGCATAAGAAATTCAGTAAGAGCTTTCCAAATACATCCTGGAAAATTAAATACAGAGAAGGCTACTTCCGGTGGAATCTAATTAGTATTTTTGAACTGAAATTTCAAGTCAAAGATTTATATTTTTTAACATCAGCTCTAAAGTTTTACAGCATTTTTCAGTCTTTTATTTTATTTTAATTTTTCATTCTTATCTACCCCTATTCTTACATGGATGGTGGTATGTCAGTTATGTTAATTATCATAAATTATAACTTAATTTTGAGTAAAGAGATTTCTGTATCATACACATTTGATTTTGCACCTGGTTGAATTCCTAACATATTTCAGTCAGAGTTTATTAATTTTCCCTTTTATTAATTAATTAGTTACCTAGATTACACGTGGTTATTTAAATTAGGTACTGTGAATGATGGAATGTGTTTTCTATTGCACGAGATTTACAGCATCGCCGGAGAGCTTCTGATCCCAGTGTGGGAAGACCGAGTTTACACTACGAATAATAAGGCGCCCAAAAATCAATCATACAACCTTATCATTATAATTATTGTTTCTCCGAACTCACACCAAATAGTTTTACACCTACACAACTACACATCACACAGTAAATATATTGAACTATAATTTCAGAATTTATTTCGGAGTTACACCGCAGCATACGTTGCACTATTACAGAGAGTGGCTATCCCAACGTGGTGGCCTGTTGCATACTGCAACTGTATGTGAGGTCTATTGCACAAAATACACAACACAACACAGTACTGTGTATATCCGCTCTCGCTGCACTATTATAAGCCTCTCAGGCTCAGTGCGACTGGAAATACCACTCCAGGGGGTGCGGCACACCAGTGCAGCGTTAAATATGTCAAGCATCATAAGTGTGTTATACTATTGTTAAACAAAACTATACCTCATTTTCGGGTAAATTGAACTTTTACTCACACTTTGTCTATAAAACATAATATTTTATATATAATTATCACGAATTTTACAGGGAGAAAATAAGTTTGTTGGTTATGCTCTAGCAAGACATAGTTCTTGTGCAAAACATTACCCCACTGAGTGAGCACGAATGCATTGCGTTGTCCCTATGGTGTGCACCCCGAAATATTAATGATTGAGAATTTCACTGTTTCAATCAAGCATAACTGAATGATACACACCTGACACTTCAGTGAATTTAACTGATGAACCAGTGAAAAAAATGCCATATTTCCTTCACAGATTGATTCAGCGACATTTGCAATGATTCGTCAGTCGTTTTTTTCACTGTTTACTCGGTGGTTTATTTTTTGACTGATGTATCAGTGAAACTGCGTGTTAAAATGGCCGTTGAAGATCGTTTAAAAATGGCCGTTAAATAACGTGTAGTAACAACGAATAAACGAACGAAACTGATACAAAATACTTTCTGAAATGTGTTTCGTCTTTCAAAACGCCATTTTACGAGTGAATATGAACACACGGCCTTTCATTCGGTTTGTACGTCATTCATTTCGATTCCATGTAATCGTCACAGCACTCTGTTTGAAGTTTTAAACTGTAATTAATGTGGCGAAGAGAGTGTTCTTATACATACTATTCGTTTTAACAATCCTAACGGTACAAATCAAACCAAACACGAAAAGTATGAGAATACAATTTCAAACTACACAATTTCGCAGCCGAGTTTTAATCTACGCATTTTTCTCCCAGACCTTACAACTTGGCGTGGCAGCCCACACGGTGAGGTACCGGCTGGAGGCGAAAATGCGCGAATTCAATCCCTGCAACATGCGAATATATTTTTACATTTTTAAAATTACGATTAATTTCACAATATGAATAGTAAACTATCACAAATATGTTTATTTCACGTAGCTGTTTGGCTACATTCAATAACAGCAATATAAAATTTGCCACTGCAGTCGGCCGTCACTTATTCATTCAAGTGAAATTGTTTCACTTCGCTAATTCCGTGAAATTTTTTCACTGAAACAATCAGTGGTTTTCAACTGATTCTAAGTGGATCCATTTTCACTGATAAGAGTAGTTTAATTCCACTGCGAATCAGTGGTTTCCCACTGATTCTAATTTAGAAGGAATTTTCTAGTCTTGGTTAAGCTTGTTTGCATGAGGCGGAGGAATATCCTGGACGTAGAACTTTGGCCGGGCTTCAGAAAAGTAGGAATTACCCGTGAATTGATCATGCTGTCTCTCACGGATATTCGATAAAAAAGGTATGAAAAATGCAACTGTTTGAAATATTTCGAATCCACTTCCACGCGTTCGAGCACGGATCACTGAGGCTGGTTGCCGAGTGTTAACGATATTCGCCACAGGGCGGTGGGAAAAGAGAGCTAGAGGAAGGGGGGGGGGGAGGGATATTTTGCACTCCGAATATTATTTTCCGACGAGATATTCTGCGGCACGTTTGCGGTCAAACAATTCGTTTAGTTGCTACCGGATGCACGTGTGCTTGAATACCGATCGCCCGCGAACCGCTGCAAGCACACAAACGCGCCTGCAGAGCAATAGAAACGACAAGAAACACTTCCGCATTAATATAAAAAAAAAAAAACATGTTAAATACCAAAATATTTGTCTACATTCCCACTATTTAGTAAATGCGTGGGGGCTCAGGCCATCCACACGCTAACAGCGCGAATTGCACGTATCCTCGCCTACAAAATTAGTAGAGACCTGAAGAATTCGCGAATTCATTTTAGGGAAAGCATGAATTCAAAATACGCGCTTTTATGTAACTTTAGCCATTGGCCCACACGGTGTTTGGCACCTCCTGGAGAACTCTGGTCCAATTTTCGCCTTACACTGTGACAGCAGACAACCGATGTGCATTTGGTATCGCCATATTTGAACGTAAGAATGTAGAATCGAGCATGCAGGTAATTGAATTCGCAAATTTTTCAGGTCCCCAAAAAATATGGGTTTTCTAAATTGTGTTAGATAGTTTACAAACTTCGTTAGAAAACAACAAATTCTCAGACATACAATTACATTTTTATTTTTTCAATTTTTAGCTGTGCCCAATTTTTGTATCGAAAGGTAATTACGCAAGTGGTTCGCGATATTCTCGGAGAAACTTACAAAATTTATAATTGCGTGTAGAGGATGTTTATGATAAAGTGAGTACTTCTAAATCAACATTTGAAAAGTTTCACTGTCCCTACATGCGAATATTTAAACTGGTAAACTGACAGAAATGCGCTTAGTAAAGTTGGTAACTACGTATTGTCTTTGCGGTGTAAACCTTTTGCGAATACCAAAATTACTTCTTTTAATTTAGGTTTTTTTTTTTTTTAAAGCACATAAGAGTAAAATTTAACCAAATTGTAAAACATTTACTTTTAAACCATTCAGACCCAGTGTGCATAGTTCATTTTTGGTCTGTACTGCACACTGCGAAGATCAGTGACCATTGAATTGACCTGCGGGTGAATGATTCGCAAACTGTCTAATTGGTGTAGGTCATTATTGGTTCGTATAACCGCAGCTTAACATGTAGCTTACCGCTCGCTGGCTTGTGACAAAGAAACAAGTGTTGCGTCGACTTAGTACAGGACGCGTTAAAAAAATATTTTTCTTTTTTTTTGTTTGCAACACCGGAAACCGTAAATAAAAGTGGGTCTGAAAGTGTTAACTCAATACTACAGCTTCACTTTACCGACGCATGTATAAGGTGATGAAGCCCATGGCAATGCTAATGTTATACGATGTGGAATAATGCAGACGGTGCATACAAATAGATCTTAAGCAGGACTTTCGGAAGTGCTCGTTTTACGGTGAACAGCCCATGCTGACGGAAACCGTAGCTAGCGCCTGCGTCTCGTGATCTTCTGAACGCCGATACAACTTGAGCGCTCAGATGTATTGGTCACCATGTTTCTCGGCGTTACTAAATGTCTGCTTACTAGAAGCTGCAGTGTGCCGAATAACTAAGGACGACCAGTTGTACTTCACAAACACCTCAGCTCAGATCTACTTTCGTGATTGGTTTGGTTTCCGTACTAAGCTTTTTTTGATGTATGCCCGCGAATCAAACAAGCACCGTATTAAAGCTACCTAATCCTGACTGGCCAGTTAAGTACTGGAAGATATTCTCACAAAGACACTCCCCCAATAAGTAAAATAAAACAGTTTGTATGCCCGTAGGGTATTGAAATCTAGCTAGTATGGAAATCTTTTCGCGTAATTCGGTTGTACGAATAAGTTAACGTGACGGTATGACGACCCTTTAAGAGCCTTCTCAGCACCGAAAACGAAACTTAGACGGAGAGGTGAAGTGGCTAAAATCTTAAGTGCCAACATATTATCAAGTAAGTTGAAACATCTTTGCTCCTCTCGTGGACGGAAGGTAGGACTACAATTAGGACACAACTCGCTGTTTGTATACGAATATCTGATTAAAACTGTTGGCGTGTCCGTATTCTCATTTTTGGCCAAGTGAAATGCGGGCGGAGAAACGTCAGAAATGTACAGAGAACATTGAAACCTGAGTAAGGGGTAAAAATTTATCGCCATGTGTTTTCCTTTTATATATCCTTCCGCGGCATCTAGAAGTTAACTTCAGCCTTTGCCGAATTGTTTTTTGCCGCGAAATTAACGGAAGCAAAAATATGTTACTGTGGCTTTTCTTGCTCCAACGAATTTAGGGGGGGGGGGGTATTAATTCCGTTCGTCAGTTCAGTATCAAACCAAGCCTCGGCCAAGGAATTTACACGGGGTATATGATAAAAAAAACTTATTCTAAGAGCATTCAATTTAAAAGAAATAGCTGTTTTTTTAAGGAATGCTAGCACGTTAATAATTCTTGCAAATTTGTAAGTTTAAAATTTTTTTTTTTAAATTTGACATTAAAATTTACATTTAACAAGAATAATAAATTTATAGTATTTTTTTTTTATTATTTATTAACATGGCAGTATTTCTGAGGAAGTAGCGTTGGATATTTTTTGTTCACAGCAATTATCTTAAAAATTCATTCACTGAGAGAGAATTTATTTAACTTTGATATCACATTTTATCTCTGTGACTTTAGGCTTGGTAGACAGAGCTACTATCTGTTTTTAGACACACTTTAATTTACGGTTTAAGGTGTTGCAAACAAGAAATATTTTTGATGAGTCCTGTACTTATGTGTACACAATACTTGGTTCTCTATCACAGCCACCGAGCTGTGGGCTATATGTTCGGCTACAGTTATATGAACCAATTATGACGTAGACTAGTAAAACGGTTTGCGAATCATTTACTCACAAGTAACCTCACTGATAATTGAGCTTCGCAGTGTGCAGTTAAGACCAAGAAATACATACACGTGCGTAATGTACGCAAATTTTTTCCCTGGGAACAAATAAGTTAGTGAGACATTCAAACATTGGGCGAATTTGCGTAATTTGCTGCTATCATCAATGGCAATATAGGCTATTCACGGTTACTTCACATTTTTCTGAAGCCCTGCTAAAATATACCTTTGGTAACCAATTATGTATCCTTCCGCTACATGTAAACTTAAACACTGCCACGAGACTACGTTTTAACTGCCAAATGCTTGTTTACTCCTTCAAGTTGTTGAAACAGTTTAGTCATATTTCAAAAATCTTTTCGTAAAAATGTCCACAATTTAGACCTATCACAATATCTAGGTCAGCTTAATAACTCTTTAACAATATCTATGTTTACGATAGTTCTTACGGTTATTATTTTACATTGTTAACATATTTGTTATACACGACATAGCACATTACATATAATACATTTCTATATTTTTCCGCGACTGTGTTTTACATTGTTATAACTGCTGGGGAAAGAACTGTAGTATTTAACCTCTTGTTATTAATATGTGTTGGGTTATTTCGTTAAAAGGACGGCCTTAATTAGAATATAAATTAAAACGAAGGAACAACTAGCCTAATGAAAAGAAACTGAAATTAATGCACGCAACTCGTGTCACTTATTTATTGTACGTAGCAACGACAAACTTGAAAGTTAGTGGTGAACATGCACACAAATAGACCTACCGTAACTTTTATTCCACTCATATTTATATGCACAGGTACTTACTGTTTCCGAGGTATATTTAATTATTTATATAAGTTTATATGGCTGGGCATAGTATTTTATTGGGGTTGTGGCAAACATTCAAATCACAGAAACGTAAGCACGTTGCACAATTGTATTTCAAACACTCAGGGCAAGATTACAAAGATGTGATTAACTGACATGACTTTCAAAAAAATTACTCTCTTATTAAAAATAGTTCACGGTTAAAATTTATAAATTTTACAGATCTGATATTTACAATCACACACGCACATGCACTGGTCCAACGTAACGTAATAGCAACAATACACTTTCACACACAGCGGTCGCGAAACTCTTTACAGTATATTTATTACTGCGGTAGAAAAGCATATTTATCACAACATCGTAACTTGCCTAGGTAGGTTTAAAAAAACAAAACGTGTACGAACTTGATGCTTCATACAGAAACACGTCATGTCATGTCATCAGCATTGCCAGTCGCCACCTGCCAACTTCGGATTTGTAATCGTCCCGCCATCACATCGAAATATATTATAGTAAATATTCAAACAAAATCTCGTTTCAGTTGTAAATTACAAATTTCTAAATCATCATTTTTGCTGTAATGAGTAAGAAATGTGCTAAAATTGAAAGCATGAATTATTTTCTTGCTACTATAGGCACTGCGAAACTTCCCGAGTGAAAGAAAGAGATAGAGAGAAAGAGAAAGAGAGGGAGAGAGTGACAAGCTCCGTTTCGCCTATTGTATTTTCTTCCTCGGAAGAAATGTGAAACACATTTCACTAGGGCCTACGCACGGTAATTTGCGCTAATATTTAACTGTAACAGTCAAATGTTTCCTTCAATGCGACCTAAATATTCAAATCTATCAAAAGGCAACGTTTAATTTTCAAATAGCATACTAAACAACTAGGTTAAAACAATAATTATTTGTGAACTATTTCTTACTAGCCGTTGCCAACACATCGCTGCTCTCGCTGTTTTTAATTCATATTTAATACGGAGTAAATATTATAAGATACAGAAGACACAGCGTTAAAGTTTCGTTTATTCAATAATAGAGTACTTTAAAGTTAGTCACAGTGTTATATATTTGTTGTATACAAGTTATTGATAAAACAGTGAGTGAAGAGATTTGGGCGGCTCTTAACAGCGAAGTCTTGAGAGCCGATGAGGGTGATTGAAGTGAGTATGCAGTACCGCCGGAATGAAAGGGTGGGAGAAAGTGATATCCCCGAGAAAACCCGCGGACCAACGGTATCGTCCGGCAGGATTCCCACTTGCGAAAATCCGGTGACCCGGGCGGAGATTGAACCCGGTTCGCCTTGGTAGGAGGCGAGCATGCGAATCGCTCAGCCACCATGGCCCCTGTTAAAAATTTTGTCATGTTACGTTAGGGTGGTTTTTCAAAGGTTGGTTTAAACACACTGGAAGAAACTATGAAAGGACTATACTCCCGTCACGGATTAGGTAAGCGCTCTTTAGTGAATTGACGTGGATGTACCTATTTTTTTTTCAAAGGCGAATATAAAAAATGAATAGTATAATGTGACGTAATTGTAAGCTATAGCGTATAAATTATTTTGAAAAGGCACTTCCACTCAATGATGGAAAATTAAAATCTATATTTTATAGTTTCGGAGAAAAATAATTTTCATTTTTCACTTCGCAAGGTTTACGAAACTTTACGAAAGTAAGAATAAAACATAACTAGAGGCACTGGAAAATCGATAAAATATTTTGAAACGACAAATCTCTCAAAACTATATACCGTCTTGGTGGTTTTGGATCAGATGAACCGTTTTTGACTTGTCTTGGAAATTATCATACTTTTAGTAAACTTTCATTAATAAAGCGTCAGAATATCACTGGCCAAGATAAATGAGAAAGTAGCGTCATACACGATAGCCAGTGACGAAAAGAATATTTCTGAACTGTGCACATTACAGTCAAACCTAGGAAAGAACAATTTTTTGCCCGCGATAAACAATTGGAGAGTACCTAATAATGAACAAAGAGCGACATTTTTAGCACAAATAACCCAACGAAATTGCACGTATTCCGATCCGCAGAACAAAGTGTAGGGTATTCATATAACTTCAACCACTTAAACAAAGTTTATTATTACGACACGTAGAAGAAAATAATTCAAAAGTTGTTACATCATAGAAGTTATACTATGTTATTATTATTTTACGACTCGGACCATTGTGAAAAATGTAAATCAGTCAAGTCAACAGTAACCAGATTACACATTGTCCACGTGGTGTTTCAGGTTTTAGCTCCTACCGATTATTCTGCGTTCCCAACGTCTCCTCCTCTTCGGCTCTCAAGACCTCGATGTTAAAAGCCGCCCAAAGCTCTTCAATCACACCTCCTACCCTTATAAGGCACTGCTCCACTTATTTTGCAGAAATTATTCGTTAATGCGTGATAATTTCTGATTCAGTGTAATTACTGACAATGTACGATTACAGAAAATGTTCACTATGTGTTACCTGCAAGTTGCAATAATATTTTATCAACAAGTTCCTGCCGTTTTGCGAGCAGGAATTAACACACGGTGAAAATTAGATACAAAAATATTTTAAAAAATAGTAATTTGTAGATTTTCTATACTTAAACGTTTTCAATAACACTTGGTCTGTACATCACACTGCGAAGCTCAATGACCAAAGATGTTGCCTGTGGGTAAATGATTCGTAAACTGTCTTACTGATCTAGGTCATTATTGGTTCATATAACTGTAGCCGAACATATAGCCTACAGCTCTTTGGCTGTGACAACGAAACAAGCGCTGTGTTTGTTCACAACAAAGGAAACCGATAATTCAATTGGGACTGAAAGGTTTAAGCGCTTATATCACAAGTGCAAAGCATTCGGAATATGTTACCGGAAATATTTCCAACGAGTCGAAACATTTTAAATGTGTTCAACGCAAAACTGTTTCATTTCCTGTTGATTCCCAAAACTACCTTTACGAGAAAATTCGCCATTTTAAAAATAATTCTCCCCAACAGTGAACTTTGCAGTTCTCGCTTATAAGAAACGCTTCGTGCCCTGCAACTATCAGTCAGTGAACTGAATAATCTCAGGCTGTAGAAGAAAATGCAAAACTGCAAAATGGCGGTGATCAATTGCCTTAACATTTCAGTCTCAGTGTTCTCTATCTGGGACTTGGATATGAAGTGACTTGAATGGTCTACACTATACACCGCAGAACATACCCTCCAATGAGAAAGGTTTTCTACGTGTGGGAGTCATCATTCCCTGCAGAGACGTTCTGTAGCCTCGTAAACCACTGCTGCTAGTAACATAAATCCGAGAAAAATTTCTCTTGGTTCCGATGTAAGACAAAGCGTCGTCTGTATATCAGTACAGTTCCGAGCAAAATATTTGTTTGTTGCAACGCTTGGAATTATATATTTATTTTTTACTGAAATGTTTAAAGCGGAGTGAAATGGTTCGGGTGGCTAATACCATCAGGACCTTGAGAACTGATGAGAGCGAAGATAAGTAAGTACGGAGCGGCGCCAGAATGCACTGGCAGGGAAACGGGATATCCCGGAGAAAATCGCCATCTTCCGGCACGATTCCCACTTGCGAAAATGCGGAAGGCGACCCTGCCGGGACTCAAACCTGGTTCGGCTTGGTGAGAGGAAAGCACTGTGGTCTCCAATTGCCCTTAATTGCAGGCCCAATGACCACAGATGCTTGGGTCCACGTACGCTCTAGAAGAACCGTGATCCATGATCGAAAAGTGGCCTAGTTGCCGACACGTGCTGCACCCTCCATCACAGAAATAACACCAGAGCAGCCCAGGGGATACTGGGCGTCTCCTATAAGAGTCCGTGAGTGAACGTACGAGACTCGCTTCAAACAGATTGTTTACGGACTTTCGGGGACACGGATTCAGGAACTGAGCTAACAGTGTTGTGCGTCACGGTGAATTTCATTGCTTAAATCCAGGTAGACCGATCTCGCTGGCTGTGCACAGCCAATCTCCGTTTCCCAACACTGAATTGCTTTTCTGCCTACTCGTCTACCGAAAACGGCATGGTTTGGATTTAAGGTTAGAAAAGTGATTTGTAAACAAGTGCTTAGAGATGTTTTTATACTTCCTCTAACGAACTAATCTGTAATATAGTTTGACTAAATTCATATTGATAAAAACTTTTGATTAATAAAATATTGCTTGTTATTTAAAAATTAAGACATAAACTAACACGTTCATCACGGTTGACCATGTAACTTTGACAGTTGTGTATGATTGGTGTAGTTCAAAGTTGGATACATGCGCAGAACACGAATAAGCGGGCTACGTCATCTTGTAGTCTATACTTAAAGCTGGATTCGCAATTGCAAGCATGACAGGAATCATAGATAGACATGGAAAATTCGAGAGTTCATTATAAATGGCAATGCTAAGCATGACATTTCTTTATTTACCCAAAAATCACCTCATTTGTTCATTGTTTTTTGGGTCTTCGCGAGTATTTCAACCTGTGTATAACTGCTTCGCCACTCTGTAAACATTAAAAGATTTCGTACTAAGTATTCTCTACTACAAAGAAAAACATTTTTGAGTCTTTTTTGTTTACAATAACACAATGTTGCTTCTGTTCGAAGAAAAGTTCACAAAAACATTTGCTCGCTGTTAACAATATTCTTCATACGTTTTTGTTCTATGGCATTATTGCCTTACTGTATAGCAAAGAAACAAACATAATTTGAGCTTCCTTTGTTTACAGTAAAAAAATGCTGATTCGTACCAAAGGTAACGAATCAGCAATATTTGAATTTTCTGCCGTAAATTGTCGTTTTCAACACGCAAATGTGGTCCTGACGCAAACATTCATAAAGCAATATGTTCTGCAGTTACAAAACTGCAATTAAGCAAATGTGTAGTCCTCCTGCAGACCCTCTTTAAGCGTTTTAAGTGTCTGGCATGCTTGAATTATACCACTGACATCATCTGCCTCAGTAATATTTGTTTGCAAAATTAGGTAAGAATCGCTTAATTATTTACCGAGTTATGACATAATAACTTTATTTATTCGTATGATGTAACATCCAAAATGGCCAACAAAAGTAGTTATTTTTTTGTATATTTGATGCTTGTAAAAGATACTTTCAATATACTAAATTTGGTAGAAATAGGTTAAATGGAATGGCAAATATAACAAATAAATTTAAAACCTTTGTATAGCCCCCATTTTGAAAATAAGTAACGTATCAAGTGCAATTAGTTACGTTTACACGGCTTCCATAGTATTACTTACTTGCCTAATCGGTTAAGAATTGGTTGAATAGTTTTCGAGTTATAATGTAAAATACTGACCCTGTGAAAAGACACTAATGATCGACTAGCTCAGAGTAGGGAAGACGGAACACGATAAATTGGTACTATTTTCCAAAATGGCTTACCAACAGTAATAGCAATCTTAAATTTAATATTTACACAATGGTGTGCCAGCATACAAAAGTTGGTTTAAATCGGTTGAATGTACGTACAAATATGCCGATATAAATTGTCGCTTAGCAAGGAAACACATTCGAGCACATTGGTTGTCTGCTGTAGCAGTGGAAGACGAAAATTGGACACCGTTCTTCAGGAGGAGTCAGACATCGTTTCGACCAATGGCTAAAGTTATATAAACTCACGTGTTTTGAATTCTAGCCTGTCCGAAAATGAATCCGCGAATTCTTCAGGTCTCTAGATATAACATATTACCCAAAATTTTAAAATGTCCACCATTTTTAAAGTAAGTGCCCCACGTTGTAGAGAACTATAAAAGCCAGACGTCCTTACCAAGTATTTAATGTGTACCAAGTTTGGTAAAATTCGGTTTTAGTGTTCAAAACTCGAAAGGGGGGACACACACACGCACAGACACACACACAGATAGAAAAGTGATCTCATAAGCCCTTCTTTCCTTTGGAAAGTAGGCTGAAAAAAAGGAGGACTGCGTAAGCTTTCGTGTAACTATGAGCAGTGTTGTCGTTTAACCCATTCAGACCTAGTTTACAAATTTGTGTACATTACTCACGTGTAGATAATTTTTGGTCTATACTACACACTGCGAAGCTCAAAGAGCAATGATCTTACCTGTGGGTAAATGATTCGCAAACCGGTTTACAGGCGTAGGTCATAATTTATTCATATTACTGTAGCCGAACATATAGCCTACAGCTTATTGGCTGTGACAACGAAACAAGCGTTGCGTTAACTTAAGAACAGTGCGCATCATTATATTTTTTTGGTTTGCAAGACTGAAAACGTAAATTAAAGTAGGCCTGTAAGGGTTAAATGTATAATGAAGAATTTACATACACCTATCAAAAATTTGTTTCAGGTGTGTCAGACTCTTCAGGGCACTTTTCACTGGAAATATTTTGTGGCATAGGGCCTGATATTATTATTATATTTTCTAATAAAAATAGCATAACGTAAATATTTCTAAAAATTCAATGTGATTTCCCGAAAAATACATTATTTCACAACTCAAAATATGTATTCCTTTGATGCATCACTGCATCAGTGCTAACTCAGACCTACGAATAATGGTTTAAGGATTAGGAAAGTCAATATTTGCGCACTGCTTCAGCATTTTTTTAATATGGCGAGGAAAACGATTTGAAACCCCCCCCCCCCCCCCCAAATGCAACTGACTAGAATTAAATTAGAAAATTTCTCAACGAAAATCGTACACGCTATAAAATATCCGCGTCATATAGGTCTTTTAAATAACAATTAATTTCAAAGGATTTTTTTCCTCGATTCTTACGAGAGCTTATCGAAATCATTAACTTTGGAAGACGTCCATGATTTATGGTTCCAAAAATATTTTATATATTTGTTAATTGATTCGAGTGAGAAGAAGAATTTAAATAATTTACCAAAACAGAGGATTCCTTGAGATTTTAAATGAAAAACTTATAAAATTCTTGCAATGATAAGACAGTACTTGACAGGAGACGATAACTGAAAATGGCACGGAAGATGCAGCTGCAGAAGTTTCAGGCAATGAAGAAGGAAAATAAATAGTTATTTCAAACACAAGGCAGTACCGAAGCCTCCAACTGGCCAAAAAATGCGCTCACGAAACGGGAAATAGAAACAATATTTCACCTGTCTGCGGTCATCTCAACTGAAAGTAAAATGGATAAATATTTTATTTATTTTCACTATAGGAGGGGAGAACACTAAGTAATTGCGTTCTCTCCTAAAGACCGTAATAAAACTTTAGAAACGTCGACAAATGTTCAAGAAACCTACATATTTTAATATGAAATTAACCCGTAGGGGTTTCAATGATTCATACCGGTGTTTACTACTAGCTCAAATTTTCCTTAAAAAAAAATTTACATGACCTTTATTTTCTTTTATAGAATGTAATTTTTAAATAAAAATTACGTTACACCTGCTGAAGAATTGTCATAGTTGGTTGTAGCGAGTACTCATATGTATCGGCTCTGACGACTCCTTTCTAATAAACCAGAAAGAAACTTATATATGTGTTTAATATGTTAATTTATGAATGAATTTTAACTTACGAGAAACAGCGCTTAGACTGAACGAAACTGGGCATAATGGCTTGGAAATTTGGATGTTGTTATGGTTAGAGACGATGGTTTATCGCGGGAAAAGTTGACTTTTTACTAAAATTCAACGTAGTGTACACATGTCAAACCGTTTTCTTTCCTTATTGGCTGTCATGCATGTATGAAGCTACTACCCCATTTCACTGGGCCAATGAGGATTTTGATACTCTGAGGCAGAACGTTCGTGATTGGTCTGCAAACAACTTAGCCGAGTCAAAACCTTGTTCATACAATTGTTACGCCCCTTTAGGGTGGAGGAGGGTTAAAGGAAGGCAAGGAGAAGGACGCACACCATAAAAAATATCAAGAAAGGACGGACACAAAAAATACAAAATCAATACAAATATATTGAATCCCATCTATAAATTATCATCAAGACCAACAACTTTGCAACATGATTTGAAATATATAAATTGCATCTGTAAATTTCTCTTGCTTGCTACCAATCGGTGAACTAGGGGAAGGAGAGAACACACATGCACTGGAACAAACAGAAAAACAATGATATTAATATATCCTGAGAAATCCCCCAACCTGAATAAACACTTGTAACACCCTATTGAAAAGGTAAAATGACTCCCTAAATAAAGCAAGCATCATAACAACTTTAAAAGTAAATTATGCCTGATGATTCGCTAAAAAGTACAACGTGGAATACTAACTTCAAGAATGCCATTGGGAAGGAGCGAAAACCCTCATTACACTTAACCATGAGCATAAAGGCACGCCATAAAATATCCACTAAACTCCTTGGCATTAAAATTCTTTAGGCAAATCGTAGACCAGGAGACCATTCCTACAGCACGCCAAAAAAAGGAGGAATCCACCTCTTACAAACATTCCCATGAAAAACCATTTTGAAAATTTACACATTCAAAACAGCGAGGAAACACTTCCCTACAAAAAATCCATATACACAAAAATAGCTAAAAATAAAAATACTGAAAGGGAAACTTTACCCCCGGCATATCAACAACTACGTTCTTTGCAATAGTTAACTTGAGTCGTACTCATATTGCGCGAAAACGCGTCTAGCATGCTGAAGCCCCGAAGTACGAAGTGGTGTAGACATGATCTATCGTAGACCAGCCCGCGCAACTCGATGAGGAACAATGCACACTCGCTCGGGCTGGGGACGAACATATATATACGCGAAATCGCGGCTCGGGAGGGTTCAGGAGGCGGCGGGAATAGCGGAGAGGCGTATGGAAGGTGCCAGAGTGGGCGAGGCTGAACTCGTTGCCAATAGTAGACACCAGACAGCGCTCGGCCGCGCCAGGAGAGCAGAGCGCGGAGCTTGGAAGCGTTCTGACGTGCGCCAACCCTTGGCGTTGGTGGGGGGGGGGGGGGGGGGAGTACCTTTTTCTGTAGCAAAAATATTGCCTCTTCTAACGTAATAACAGTTTATTAATCTCGGCTACCAAATACATACGTAGCAAATAACAAAGCAGACTTGCTAACCAAGTTCATTGATGTCATGTAGTTCTGTAAACACGCCAACCCCAGCAGCATTTAGTCGTACTCCAGAAAATTGTAGGCATCACACACTTCACCAGCTGGCGGGACAAAGACATAAATTGTTCAGCAGGACAGTTTTGGCAGGACAAGAGTACTCACATAAAATTGCTTGAGTTTGCAGATTGACACGCGTGTTAGACTTGAAGCAGGTCTTCACAATCATTAAAGAATAAACTAGTTAGAGTGTTGTAGAACAAACGTTTGCTCAAAAAATTTTCGCGATTTTCCATCATCTCTAGTTATGGTTTATTATAGAAGCCATGGCTGTATTAGGATACAGTATATTTAAAATCATTTACGTGAGAAATTACTCCACTGAGCAGGTTAACACGGTTTTTCGAGGCTGAGGCTTCCAGGTTAATCAACATGGGCCCATGTTTTTAGCGAAAATATTCCAGGACTTGCTAAGTTCCAAAACACTTCAGCTTATATCCACCTTCGTGGCTGGATGATTTTTACTGCTACTCGCCTTAGCTGCCTTCTCGAAAATCACGGACGTGTAGTATCGGAGTAATTCAATTCTGCAGTCGTGTAAGAAAATGTCTCTTACAAGACACGCGGACAACAAACGAAGTAAAGCAGTTGATATGCACATATTATCAAAGTTTAACCAGAGTGCAAAACTTTACGCGTAAAATATTTTGCCCAAGTAATCCTTTCTGCTAACATATAAAAAACAGGATAAAATAATTGTGAGTCGGAAACTTATATTAACGATTCTCACTTCATATTTTACGGTGTATGGTCAATGGAGCGTATTTTGTCATGGGGTAGCCGACTCCCTTATTTTCAACTACCTGGCGAAAACTTTAAGTGTTTGCCTTTAAATGGCTTACTATTATTGGCCAGGACATTAAAATTAAGTAAACCGAAAACTACTCAAGATTCGCTATTCAATTTCTTACAGGAGTTAGTATATGAGCCACGAACATTCTAAAATCGAAACAGTTTAAACTGCTCTAAATCAGCGAATTTGACTGCATATCAGTTGAAACTGCCCCACTTTACACAGTAACATTCTACTCATCGTATGAGTAGAGTGTTCACTGATTATACATTGATTTCTATCGATTACTGGTGAATTGCACTGGTCTGGCAGGTGCATTGCACTAATTCGCCAGTATAAAGCAGCTAACTGACTGGAGATACAGTAAACAGTTTCTACTGATTGAAATCACTGATTCAGATTTAGAGTGCACACAGCAAGAATTTATACAGTATGTTGTCATGTGAAAGAACATTGAACTTCGAAAATTCCGACATTCCTAACTGCTGCAGGTAAAAATTTCTACAGCAGAACTTAGCAATGACCAACTAAGAAACAATGCAAAATCGCAAAAATAATAGTTTTATAATATGATACCCCAATTTTTTACTCGTGTCAATTCTACGCAGGCCAATCTCAGACGCGTAACTCTAGAGCAGATGAGAATTCTCATTGGCCCAGTGGCACGGGGAATAGTATTTTCCATACACGAATGACCGTGAATAACGTAAAAAAAAAAAAAAACTATCGTCCTTCTGTGCAGTAAGCTCAGCACCAACAAACAGTCAATTTTCATAATGACAAACCGTCATCTCTAGTGAGTGAGCAAAGATATTTGGGCGGATTTTAAGGGCACTGCAAACCGGCTGACATCGGCGAAATGTAGATAGGAAATCCAATATTAAAGGAAATTTTGCCGCAGTGCAGTCAATAATATAGATAGGCGTTTTAAACTAAATGTATTCTTCGCGAATTTTTTAGGAGAAGATCCCTACGAGCGTATATTTTCAATATAGATAAGTAGTATGTACTTTTCTGTACGAAATAATTTTTAAAAATTACTCGTAAACATGTTATACTTGTCATGGGAACATCTCAACTCTAGGGAATTTCTCGTAAACTAAAAATGGGGTGTGGCTAAGTTGGGGACACGGCCTTTTGTTTTGCGTGAATACGTCTACGTTGAGGCGCTCGGATGCCTTGATGTTTATTTTACGTTCCCGACACTGCTTCACTCGATCATATGGGGTTTTATAGGTATCACTGGATTGCTTGTGAGATGTTATTTCCAACCGTATACGATTTATGTATTTCAACTTGGCTTTTTGACGAGTATAGGACGAAATTGTGTTAAGGTTTCTTAATTTTTTATATTAAACTCATACAATTTCACCATAACCACGCCATACAAATGTTTTTATATATGCAGTCGATTGCTCTTGACGAGAGCTGTCGATTGATACTTAAACGTGCGCCGCAGCTTCTCCTTGTCAATCGAGTAGTGTAATTGAATTTTGAATGTAGACGATAGATTCGGAACTGCAATGCCAAACTGTATCCCCCGATTTTGTTATCATAGTATTTTCTGGATTGTCTCCCACTATGGATACAAATTTATAGACGTATTCACGTCAAAATTCGTTAAGAAAACATTTATTTTTCAAATTCTATCTTTAAAATTAATGTTCTGGGGCAAAATTGCCATTCAGAAAGCGTGGTCTTGTGAAAGTCCGGGTCCTGGCGAGTTTCTTTAATGTCTGTTGACTTGCGTTCGGAATTTCCGCAGCAAGCTGCGTAAAGAAAGTCTGTATTACACCAGGTTTGCTCTTCAGCCCGCTCTCGTGGTAAGAGTTAAACAATTTCTCAGCGCTATTGACCATAGCGAGTAACGCTTGAGACGGTATATTAAGTCCTCCACGACTTAATGATTCAATCCAACCACCTACATAAAACGCGAACCAAAAACAGATTTGCGTTAAAAAAAAATATTTTTTTGCATTTATGATTATGTCTCAGGAGACTTACCTTCGTTTAAACTAAGCTGCTTATTAATAAAATGTTTGTCCTTGCTGCAATGAGCCAAATAGCCCGCTAGGTAACGAAGTGCTTCTTCTTCATCTGAACCACTTAAAGAGTCTGCTTACTGTGTTTTTTCTTCCTCTTGTTCGTCTTCAATGTCCTCTATAACCTCATTGTTTTCACGGTTTACATTGTCTGATAAAGCATTTTCTTCCTTGGTAATATTTTCCATGTACTTTATAAGCAGCTGAGATGTTAAATATGGTTTCTTAGTACTGATGTCTTGTACACACGTTCCCGATGGGAGAAAGGAGTTCGTTTCCGAATAGAAGCATTCGTATACGATATTTAAACTGTGTTAGTGTAGGGTTGCCATTATTTCCTATACTACGTACCCAAGAAAAAAAGTTTTCAAGAACATCCTGATTGAAACGGGAAGTTATAACATTTTTCAAGTTTTCAGTTGAAACTAAATAATTGTAGAGTCCGGTAAGAGATTTAATAGACACTATTATGCCTTTCTGAAAAGGCATTAATGAAGGTTTTTCCTATTACACTCATGTTTTCCACAACGCCCTTCATGTCTTCTAGGATTTGTGCTTGTTCTTGAAAATGAATGCCAAAAGCACTGTGACATGGTTTTCTAAAATCGTTTACAAATCTGGAGTTCATCACATCAAACCACTTATCAACCAAGTCAAAAAACTTGGAAATTTGTGGTTTCTGCGAGAATTTTCTTTTAAGTAAAATTGTTGTGTGGTGGCAAAATAATTGCGTAGCATACTTCACTTTCTGTCGTGCACTGCCACTTACATTAAGATGCACTCTGCTATCAAGTTTAGGAGTTAGTGAAAGTTCCTTGTCGTGCAATATTTGCTGTAACTGCCACTTTGATACTTCGATTCCACATGGGAGCTGAATACCGTAGTCCAGAAAATTATTCCTCAGTAGTTTTATTAAATGGGGTATGTCAGCAAACACCCAAACTTCTCGCGTCACGTCCACCGGATTCGTAAAAGAAACTGTGTTTGTAGAAATTTGTACGTTTTTCCACAAACTTAAATTTCCGTCTCCCATATCACTCACAATAGCTACAACTTTAAAACCAGATTATTCAACTTCCTTTATTACTTCGAACAATTTGTCTTTAGTAATATTTTTGTCAAAGTCGTAGAAAATAGGTTGTTTCCATTTAGATGCCAGGCCTCTCCCTATTATAACCTGGGCGTTGGAATGGAGGCCCATTATTCTTTCTTCTCTTTGGTCGTAACACATTGTAGAATCAACTCTCATTTCGTCGAATGAAAGAACTGTCAAAGGCTCCCTCGAAGACATCGATATTGATCTGTATTTCAACACTGAAAGTAATTCTTTTTGGATTCCAGGTAAACACTTCAGGTTGCGAGTCCATTTTCGAATAGTTGATAATCCAGGTAACGGTAGACCAATATTTTTCCGCAAATATAAATACGCCTTCCTTGAAATTGAACGAAGAGTTACAGCTGCAACTATGTCATCATCTTCCCACCATATTCGCTTTCTGTTTTTGAAAATCAGCCTTTCTATTTGTTTTGGCGTAAATACGTCTTTCAAAATGTCGCTTATTTTTGTGTTTACATATTTTGGGCACTGCCTATGCTGGATTTTTATATTTCTCAATTCCTGTCTGAGAGAGGAATTTTTTCTTTCAGATTTTTCTCTGACATATTCTTTCGCTTTATTTTATTTCTTCCTCCAAAGATGATACTCGCATTTGGAATAATTTTATTTTCTAGAAAATGTATTCTCTAAGTGACGCTTACGTCCTGACTCGTACCTGGCTGACACATTGTTTGTTCATTCAGTTCCTGTGTTACCACATGAGTCCCATTATTTTTGTTTTCTTCGCTATTAGAATATTCTGGATGTCTTTTCCTTTTCCGCATTAGTAGAGACGTGAGAATTCGCGAGTTCATTGACCTGCAGGCTAGACTCTACAGTCTTGTACACAAATATGCCGATAGCAACTGCCCATTGGTTGCCTGCTGTCACAGTGGAAGGCGACAATTGGGGCGACAATTGGACACCGTTCTCCAGGAGTTGTCAAACACCGTATGGACAAATGGCTTAAGTTTTATAAACGCAAGTGTTTAGAATTGCAGTTTGTCCCAAAATGAATTTGCGAATTTCTTCAGGTCTCTACTCATTAGTTGTATCGGTTTTATTTGTGTAATGCGGCTACTGTTCCAGCGAAAATCCTTCATCCCAACCTGTTAATGGGTGGTGCAAATTTTTTTTTCAGCTGTGTACATTGCCTTAGGCAATGCAAAAAATATTCCTTTCGCATTTGAACACTTATATATATGAAATTCTTTCCTACATCGGAAACAATATGAATTGGGGTTTGTGCTTCATGTTACAGCATCATCCGAGCAGCGAATAATACCTCCCTCTCGTGAGGTATTTCATTTTGTTGGGCACTATATTCTGCTGTGTACAGTGGGGGCCATTCTTTCCGTGAAACGCACTAGTTTTAATTTGGACTGGAAATTTTCGTGGATTCGTGGTAGGACAAGCTAGACTGCAAACACTAGCGTATTTCTCTTATTGCTTCAATTGGACAGCAGATCATTAGACCAGCCCAGGTGAGCCCTAAATCAATAACAGACAAGTAAAAATAAATGCCCCGAATCCTGCGCCACCAACTCTGAGGTAAAACTGTCTAAACATTGGGTTGGTAAGCAATGTGCCCGTAGCTTGGCCTGAAAATTCCTAGGACTATGGAGTCTTGCCTACAGCTCGTTTAAATCGCTTTTTTTTTTGTCCATAGGTATAAGGCACTGTGACTAAAAATGTTAATAATTTCAAACCCGACTTAGCCATATCTTTTAATGTGGTGTGTATATATATATATATATATGTATATATATATATATATATATATATATATATATATATATATATATATATATATATATATATATATATATATATATATATATTGAAATTTGAACAAGAAGTGGATTTAACTATCTATAATGTTAACCGCAGGAAAGCGGCATCATATAAGTTGGGCCACCCCTTTTCCGCAGAAAGTTTTTCATGGAGGCTAGGTTTAAAGATCCTATATGCACACTTTTATTCTTCATTAAGCTATTATCGTTAGGGCCACCCGAATTTCGCGAAAAAATTTCACGGCTAGATGTATTTCATAACACTTCAGCTCAGATTCACTTTTCTGAATGTGTGATCTAGATGTTACGAGTCTTAAGTGTCTGATGCCTATAACATTAAATATATATTATTTTATTGGCCTACGACATATGACAGAGCGTTACGTTGTTATGGTCCATTCGCGGTTATTTACAACTTTTATGACTCCACCACATTCGTGGGCACTCACTTTAACCCATTCGGTCACGCTTTAATTTGTAGCAGAAGTGTTGCAATAGTGCAATATTTTGGTGTGCACTGTACTTGTGTCTACTGTCCTATTTATAACCAGTGATAAAAGTGCTGCTTTAATATAGACGTCACTATCATCCATTCATAAACGAGAGGCGTGTTAACTTTCACAAATCACGTTAACCGTAACCGTAACCGTAAGAAGACTCTCAAGACATAGGGTACTGATTCCTCGCTGTGTACAGTACTGGACATAAATAACCTTCGTATAGAACACATCTTCGAACGTGGACACAGTGGCTGAACGGGTTAATATTGCTTTCCGTAAGAACTGTCTCTTACTACGCTTTAACAATGCACCTATTTTCTCCTTGTTTCTATTCATATTATTTATAAATGAAGTACTATAGTTAGGAATAGGAAAATTTCTTGAATTCATTTCGGGACAAGATAGACACCGAATACACATACGATGAAGTCGCCGTTGCAATACGATCGCAGTTTATTAGACACGCTCTGAACGACTCTGAGCCAATAGCAGACATGCAAGTAAACAAGTAGCGAATCCTATACTGTCAGGTGTGGAGTAACACTGGCTACTCTCTGGGTCAGCAACCAATGAACACCTAACTGTGGCTCCAGTATACGCAGTACTGTGGATTAAAGCCCACAGGTCACTGAACTCGCAATAATTTCCTACAGCTACAAATAAATTATAGATAAACTATACATAAAAGTTCAAATTATCAAAAAATAGCAGAAGAAGGGGCTAGAATTATTTGATGTTTCAAATAGGTGCTACTAGTATACAAATTTAAGAGAAAATTTAATACATGGATATGTATATATGGCATATTAAGCTAAAATGTAAATTTGTTCACCATTTTGAAATAGTTTTATCCTTTTAAAACATTAATTAATATGGTCTACCGCAGTAATGCCTCTTATTTAAAATTTGGCAGCAATCGGCTATTTGTTTCCCGAGATACGACACTTTTTTTTTTTTTTTTTTCCATTTTGTGATATCCTGCAAAATGGCACATTAATAAGACTTTCTGTAGACAAATTTGATGGCTGTAATATATACTAATAGCATAAAAAGTTAATATGTAATTCATTACATAGTTTAGATGTTATAACATACAAAATTAAAACGTCTGTATGGCCGCTATTTTGAAAATAAGATTTGATCTAATAAAACCTACCAATACATGTCGCCCAGCGTAATACCACTGGTTCGCAAATCTGGTAGGAGTCGGTAATTTTTTTCTTGATATACAACAGAACAACATTAAAATGTAATTTGATGCTAGCATAAAAAATGGCGGGAAAATTGACTATGTGTTTGCATATATATATTCCTTGTAATATGTACTTTCAGCATACAAAGATTGGTTGAAATTGGCAAAATGGTATGTTTGATAGAGCAAATAAATATAAAATATTTCCATGGCTACTATTTATAAAATACGTACAGAATTCATTTAATTCGTTTATGTTTAGATGACCTACCGTAGTATAACTTACGAAAATTCCTGCGAGTTTCACTTTTCATTTTGCTTTTATTCAAAGTCAAGCTTAGTTTTTATTCTATCTACATAATATCCTTCCACGTGTTGTAAAAATATAATTTTCCTTGTGCTGCATCATTGCGATGGTTACATTAATATGTGAAAACAGTAAAAACGAAAACCTGTTTCTATCATGCCAATAATTATTACGGCGTTTATCAAAAATTGAATGGATCTTTTTTACCACTAGTTTCTTACATTCAATTTTTTATCAAACTTCAATATGTTGGACTAGTTTACCCTGCTAGCTGCCAGCGTTATCATTAGATGCACTAAAGAATAGCGGACAATTTTACGAGCCAACATCTCTTTGATAACACTCTCGCTAGTTTATCCTTTTATAAATGGACAACCAAGTTTTCGACTCCGCGAAGTTTTTGCAGACCAATCACAAAACATTCTGCTTTAGAGTATCAGACTCCTAATTGGTCTAATGAAGTGGGATAGTAACTTCATAAACTCATTACCACGAAAGAAAACTGTTGGATGTGTGTATAGTATGTTGAACCACAGTAACTGTTAACTGTTACCCTTGATAATCCATCGTCTCTAAAAAAAAAAAAAAATGTACTGTTCATACATTGGTCAGGTTTCACATTAAAAGTTGTCCCTTACAAGAAAGGATATTCCCATTCAGTTTGATTTGAAAAAGTGCTCATTTGCCTGCAAACCGTCTACGCCACAAGAAAAAAATTAGTGACATTTACGCTGAAAAATATTGACGGTGTAGACAATTTACTTCTATATACAAAACAAATATGTTTACTTGTTATGTACCAAAAATAAATTATTTGTACTGAAAACATATATGTTTATAGATATGCAAAATAAGGATACAATTGCTCTTGCAAAATATATAGAACCTAGTAACAAGGTTTCTTTAAAACTATGTCCGAGACATGTACTTGATTCGACAAACGATTTACTTAGTTAAAAAATATCTTATACATATCTTATTATTTTTAAGTATTGTCTAAATTAAATTTCTACTATCAAAATAAATATATTATTGTATCAGACAATATTTTCTCTTATTGTAATATTATTGTCAGGCAATATTTCTTCTTATTGTAATATTCGTATAGCTTATCAGTTTGATGACGTTAATGCTTGAACAATTCGCGTAGCATATCGTCCAGTTAGCCAATATCCCAGTCAGCTTCGGTTAAATTTCCTGCAGACCATGCGAGCAAACTCGCGAAATAAGGACATAAGGATATTGCGGAAATCGTAACCGCTATGTAACTGAGCGACCATTTTTCACTGTTTGCTTCTATTCTCTAGAGGTTCTACCATTAATTCTGAAAGCGACCTTATTCTGAAGAGCCTAGTAAAAACTCCGTTGCAAAATTCATATAAGCATATAACATAAAATGGAAACAAACAGCAGATTATGATTGCGCCTTGCTGAATCGTGCTCTGTTATTATTATTTTGTGCTTGAAAATCCTATATAGCTTTTTCTCCGTGAAAATTATCACGGGCACGGGTTTTTTGTGAAAATATTCCGCCACTAGCTGTGCTCCAAAAAAACCTTTGAGCTCATATGCATTCTTGTTATTTAGTATTTGAATTGTTGCGCGTCTTAGCTCTCTGTCTACGAATCATGGACATTCAGTACTGGAACAACTTAATCCAGATTGATCCAGTCATGCAGGAAAACGTTTCTCGCAAATACGCTTCGCCAATAATGAAAAATAAAAAAATAAAAAAAAAAATTGTGCAAACTTTCCCGTGAAAAAAAAAAAAAAACCAGATGGCCCTATATGCATTATTCTCTAGCCTCACTGAGCCAGTTGAATTACTCCGACACTGGTTCACGCACGGACAAACGTGTGGCAATTTTAGTCATCCACATTACGAATTGGAACTGATGAATATTTTTTTGTTTGGAATAGTACTAGTCGTGGATTCATGTCGCGGACACCATGTGTCCTGTCATTAAGCAAAAATAGTAATTCATCGATTGGAATATTTACTATTTACTTACGTTTCATTACAAAGCGCACATCTCTGAAGAAATGTATGTGGCAATCGTTTCATTACAAAGAGTACATCTCTGAAGAAATGTATGTGGCAATAGTTTCATTACAAAGAGTACATCTCTGAAGAAATGTATGTGGCAATAGTTTCATTACAAAGAGTACATCTCTGAAGAAATGTATGTGGCAATAGTTTCATTACAAAGAGTACATCTCTGAAGAAATGTATGTGGCAATAGTTTCATTACAAAGAGTACATCTCTGAAGAAATGTATGAGGCAAATCGTTTCATTACAAAGAGTACATCTCTGAAGAAATGTATGTGGCAATAGTTTCATTACAAAGAGTACATCTCTGAAGAAATGTATGTGGCAATAGTTTCATTACAAAGAGTACATCTCTGAAGAAATGTATGTGGCAATCCTGTCGTGCGCTAAGTTCAACCTGAAAACCTACCTACAAATTAAAGTTTCTTTAGATGCACGTTAGTTTCATTACATTATTACTACGTGTTACGATTTTCATTAAATTATTAGTTGGTCAGTTTCCCTTCATAAATACTCAACACACATTAACTGCGAAGTATAACTTGAAGGCAACCGGTTTATTTTCACTATAAGAATTCACCACTAATTGTCGAAACTCTGAAGAGCAAATACACTTTCGTGATTTGATTATTTTTGTTGTCGTGCGTCTTAGATGACTTTCAGCGTGGTAAAAATGTAATTCTCATTGTTCCAGTCAGGAAAGAAAATGTTTTCTCACAAAGATATGCTGCCAATACGTATAGGGAAGCAGAGTCTATTTTCGCACGAGGGAAAAATGGCGGTGCTGCTGTCAGTCAGCGGGTGGGTCTGAGAAAGTAGTTATTTCCTTACTGGGCCAATCAAAATTAAGTTTGCTCCACAACTGAAATTAATTGTATCTACCTCGTGGTTTGGCGTTTCAGCATTTATGCACATAAGGCAGCCAGTACTACGTTAAAATATGTGCTCGCCAAGGAAGTGGTATTTTAATCCTTTCAGTGCCACTTTAACTTGCACTTAGAGGTGTTGTAAACACTTCACTGAAGTCTATGCAACACTTGTTTCGTTGTCACAGCCAATGAGATGTAGGCTGTGTGTTCGTCTACAGTTATTTGAACCAATTATGACTTAGATCAGTAAGATGGTTTGCGAATCATTTACCCACAGGTAAGGTCATTGGTCATGGAGTTTCGCAGCGTGCAGTATAGAACAAGAATTACCTACACGTGACTAGTGTACACAAATGTGTACATTGTGTCTGATTGATTTAAGGTTTCAAGTTAAGTGAGCTGGGCCCACAAAGTGTTGAAGGGGTTGTGACAACTCACAAATAACCAGAAGACACCGAAAAGTTTTTAACACTTTTTATTTTAAGTAAATATATTTATTTTTAAAAACTATCAATATTTAAAAAGAAGTGTGTTCAATTCATAGCCGTAAATGATTATTGATCACAATAAGTAACCTTTTAATCAGCAAGAATATGAATCTAATAAAACACGCATCTAGCATGGAACACCGAAGGAAAAACTTTTACAATATATAAAATATACCTTAGCTCAATTTCGCCTTGAAGTTAAATTACCATTATCCAAAACATTACTTTACAAAATAGCTTTAACACGATACATTATTTCTGGAATCAAGAGTAATGCTCAGAACCCCTTTGATTATATAAAAAAAACACAGAAAGGAGGGCAGCAAAGGTTTGTCCTCCAAAGCCTCAGTTTGTATAAAACACAATTAAACAAACTATTTAAAACTACTACGTCGGGAGCGGTCTTGTTGGACCTATCAAAGCTCCAACCGATAAAAAAATTAACACATTAAACAAGACGGCATACAATTCAAAATAATTAAGCCCTAAATCGATACAGTCGTGGAAACAGCGAGAACAACAAACATTTAAATGAACTTTGGTTGCGGAGAAAGTACGATCACGACACGTTAAAAAAAATGACACACAGCAACGCGACACCATAGTTAAACCGAAACAGAATATGGAAGTGCGGCCAAAACCAAAATTTAGAAATGAAACAGCACTACTGTACACCCAAGGTAGTACACAACTCTGCCACACAAAAATACATTAGATTTAAAAAAAACCTACAGCAAACTTTAAACTTTTCCACGAACTAAGTTGACTAGTAGAACACTTAGCTCAATAACATCATCGCGGTGTTGACCTCGGCTGGACGAGGAAAACTGCGGCTTTGCCATGCAGTGCAGGGCGGAGATTACGTGGAAGTTAGGCGGCGTAAGGTAGTAGGCGTAATTAAAAGTAGACAGATCCAAGGCGTGGAAGGCCTTAAATAAACTACCACGGCCAATCAAAATTTATGTAACGCACACAGGGGGAAATGGGAGAGGTAGGGATGATGAGCAGGGGGGGGGGGGGGGGAGAAATGAGGAGACCCGAGCCGAGCAAAAGAATACACCACACCACAAACGTAGGTGGCGCCAATAAACTTAAAGCGACGGCGCTAAGTTCACAGGGTGAATTCACTTTCTGCTATCTTTTGGTCACTGGGCCCATGGCATGTGCGTAAATATATTCGCCCCCAAAAAAATAAGCGCTTGATATAACTTATTTTTGACAGAATCATGCTTTGCTTAAGCCGTATTTGAGAACGATCTCATTTAAGATTATGTAACATTAACAGAAAACAATCGCCTTTATCTCCCTTTTAAAAGAAGAAAAAAATAGTCAGGCTTAACTTCGTACATTTCTACAGTTTACCCTTTGAGGAGACGCGGGGCGAATAACCAAAGGGAATTGTGGCTGTCGACGTGGGATATTGAAATACAGCACGTGCGTAAATATTTTCGCGAAAAACACCTGTTCCTATTCATTAATAAAATGCAGGGACTTCTAATGCTTTGTAAAATAAGTTTCATCTCATATTGACGACATTTTTAAGCATGAACATGGTTTATCATGTAGAATTTAGAAACAATGTTTTAATTGTGTGATTCTCCCAGGAGAACCGCTCACGAGAAGTCATAAAGTCCGTCAATAAACTACAACTAGATACCTGAAACATTCGCGAATTCAGTGACCTGCAGGCTAGACTCTACAGTCTTATGTAATACTAATATGCCGATATAAACTGCACATTGGTTTTCTGCTGTCACAGAGGAAGGCGACGATTGGTCATCGTTCTCCAGGAGGTGTCAAACACCGAGTGGACCAATAGCTAAGGTTATATAAACGTGCGAATTTTGAATTCCAGCCTGTACCAAAATTCTTCAAGTCTCTATACATGATAGTTTTAGGAAACAACCAAATTCGTTATAGATAGGGGCACCGGTTTTTCGCGAAAATATTTCAGGACAAGTTGTGTTCTAACGCACTTTAGTTCAGAACCACTTTCGTGATTGGGTGATTTGAATCATTACGCATCTTATGTGGTTGCCTGCGAATTACAGACGGTCAGTATCAGAGAAACCTAATTCTGATTGGCTCGCCCATATAACAGACTGCCTTCACACAATGAAAAGCTACCAATAGTCAAATGAAGACTGCGAGTGTACACATAGGATATTGATGTCTAATCTCGGTGTTAATATTATTGCAAAAAAAAAAATAGGTGGCCCTAGTTACGATATCAGCTGCACATTGGTTGTCTGCTGTCACAATGTAAAGCGACAATTGGACACCGTTCTCCAGGAGGTGTCAAACATCGTGTGGACCAATGGATAGAGTTATATTAACACGAGTGTTTTGAATTCTAGCTTGTCCCAAATTGAATTCGCGTATTCTTCAGGTCTGTAGTTGCAGATAGGGATAGAAAAAACTCGCGAGTTCATTGACCTGCAGACTAGGCTCCACACTCATGTGTATACTCGAGCCTCAGATGTTTGTTCATTGGCTGCTGCCTCACAGAGTAGCCACAGTGTTACCTCACACCTGGCAGTATGGCACTCGCTACTTGTTTTCTTGCAAGTATGCTATTGGCTCAGAGTCGTCCAGGGCGTGTCTAATAAACTGCGACCCAATTGCAAATTGAGCTTCAGTGTACACGTGTTTGACGTCTATCTTGTCCTAAAATGAACTCGCGAAATGTTCCTATCCCTTGTTAAATATGTTGTTGATTTTTTTCAAAATTTGATTAAAAAAGTGAGAAAAAACCGCGAATATACTATACTGTCAATCCCCCCCCCCCTCATACGGTGTATCAGTCAGGCGTCCGTCGCAAAAAGTCGGCGCCCGCGGAAATGAACGGGAGGTCGGACGCCAGATGATTGGCAGGCGCCCCGGCGGGTAGCTCTCCGCGTTTCTTTTATTTTAAATCTCGAGTCGAGCACTTGCCAGTCTTGTGGAGCCTCCGGCCAGTCAGTGAAGAGCTGTGTTGACGCTGCCCGGCGGTACAATATCGACCGGGGGCTGATGTTCCAGCGCCTCTTCCACGCGGCAATCAACAGCGGCGGCTCTCCATCCACCTTTCACCTGCTATGTTTCTGATCTCCTTCCTTTTTTGTTTCTTGAAAAGGTTTCGCCTCGCGTGCGCGCACGAGTGGGCCCCGGGTAATTCCCTCCCAACCAAGCTCCGGCCGGATGAAAGAGAGACGTCGCTTGCCTAGGGGCCACCCTCCCGGTGACAGAACCCCCGCGAGCAAAGATTAAACCGCGGTGCTTCACGGGCGGATCGCTTACAAACTGCGTTTGCTTTCAGCTCGTCGGAAACGTTGGAGCGACGAGTGAAAGAGGGGAGAGATCTCACTCACTCGCGTGGTTTGCATTAGGGGTCGAGAGAGGCAGCACTACCTCCTCCCCACCCACCCACCCCCCTCCCACGCCCTCCACCCTTACGGTTCAACAACGGAGACGCCTCGCGTGTCATGCAAGAATATCGCCTTTCCCCTCCCCCCTCCAACGCTTGACCTATCTGACCCCTTTTCACAGCATTTTGCCGGCACAGCTGGAGCACCTCGATCTGTCCAAATACCTCTTCCTTCGTGGACACGTGTTTTAACACGTTCAACACGGAGCACGTTTTCCACGAGGATATCAATTTACTTACTTTTCTACCAGTTTAAAACCCCTTTACATTAATACAATTAATTTTTTTTTCCTGAATTATTCAGATCCATCGTACACAGTCATGTACACTTCTCGTCACAAAAAAAATGAGCGATCTCGTGTAGCTGAAAATATTGCTAAGTCCCCATCGGGTACGTTAGTCAGGCTGGCCCCTTCCAAGTAACAGGCGCGTGCCAAGGAGTGGGCGTGGCTAACTGCTGCAGGAAACATGACTTTGGAGGAAAAAGGATACAAAACACGAATAATAGTTCTGTGAGCCCAGCTGTGTCCGAATATATTCCAGCACATTATATGTAATGCAGTTAAGGTAAATTAGTGGTGAAACCTTCCGAATTATGAACTAGTCTGTATAAGATCTGAGAAACAAATAGTACAATATAAATTTGAACAGACCACAGTGGACCACTGGTAAAAATTACTTCCAAATAATGCATAATTGTAAATATGAAAGGAGGTGTTAAGTTATAATTCCGCTTGCCAACACACACAAGATCTTTGGAAACATAAAGTGATAATCACTAAAAACATTAAATAATACATCATATGGAATAATGTTTTCATATGTATGATAATTAGAGACCATGAAACGTCTCAAAATGAATGGCCTTTAGTCTAGACTTCACAATCCAATGAATGCCCAATCAACTACTGTATATTCACTGTTTGTTTCTCCAGTAAGTGGCCAATATTACTCTAAAACATACAGCACGTGATCCCTAAACGTCTTTCCTTGCCAGTTTCGTATGTACTTCGTACATTTCTGAGGGAACCTTGTTAAGTGTAATCAAATGCTAATGTAGATTAGGTCTATAAGTGTGTAAAGTTTAGCTTGTCCTCAAAATAATCCACGCAATTTTCATGTTCCTGTATTGTTCCGTTCATAAAGAAAAGGCCTATTTACATGCACCGAAATGTCTTAACCAAATTTCGATTGCAATTAAAAGTTATTCACTATTCAAGGGTTATAACACGGATTTACTACAATATTACCTGCGGGAGTGATTATAAACTCTTGAAAGATCTACGGTTATTAACAAATACTCAAAGATTAACCTCTTAAAACATAATAACATATAGAATACATGCAGCGAGCTACTAGATATATTCCAAAGGAAACTATTCGCATTAATGTGAGTACTTCTTGATGTCTGTCGCATTATATATATGGACGTATGCACCCAAATGTGAATAAAGATTAGGTATTAAGTCGTAACTCAGTTTTTATTTTCTTTTATACACGAACTGTAGTATAAATAAAATTGCTTGCATGTATCATGTGTGCGTTATAGCACCATTACGAAAAGTGTAAAGAGCTCACTTTGGCGCGAACAGCCTATACTATCGTTACATCTAAGCTGGACAGTTCAACTCGACGTGTTTTGTCATGATGTGGTTTCTCACCGAACTGCCTCCATTGGCGATTCGTTCTAGCAATGGTAAGCAACCCAATTTGAAATACTTGGTGGATGGCAGACACCACACCGACCAGTCACCTAACTGATTGGTGGATACATGTGTAAGTGTGCTTTCTACCAATTGGCCTCTTAATGTTTCGCACCATGTTATGCGAATGCTAGCCTTTGTGGAGTACACAACTACCATTTGTTTGATAATATTTCACATTGTGATCGCAAACATGATTCGCCAACATTTGATATACATATTTTTATAAATCGTTGTCAGCTTGGTAGGTGGCCACCATGTTTGTAGGCGACCGCCATGTTGGTAGGCAGCCACCAGCTTGGTAGGCGACCACCATATAGGGAGTCGACCACCATCGTGCTAGATATTACCTGTTCCCCATATTGGATGCAGGTAACTATGACCTCACACCCATGACCTTGAATGACCTTGAAAACCAAAACTCGAGAAAAAATACGTAAAATTCAACAAGCATAATTCATTACAAACTACCACAACCATACTGGATGTAGGTACCTCGTCCTTGACCCCATCACCTTGAATAACCTTGAAAACTAATTCTCGAGAAGAAATACATAAAAGTCAACAAGCATATTACAACTAACTACAACCACCATATTAAATGCAGGTGACCTGACTGTGACCCCGTGATATTAAATTACCTTGAAAGCAAAAACTAGAGAAAAATACATAAGTCAGCAAACACATTACAATACTACTTACTACCACCATAATAGATGCATACTACCTTGACCTTGATATCATTACCTTAAATTACCTTGAAAATAAAAACTCGTAATAAAATACATTAAAATCGTCAAGTATATTAGAGTACAGACTACTACCATCATATTAGGCGGATACTACCTTAACCTTGACCCCATAAACATGAATGACCTTGAAAATAAAAACGCGATAAAAAACATTAATGTTTACAAGCACACTACAATACTATCAACTACCGCCATAATATAAGCAGACTATGTTGATCTTAACCCCATGATCTTGAAAGACCTTGAAAACAAACACTCTTAATAAAATACATGAAAGTCAGCCAGCGTAATACATTACACACTATGGCCACCATATTGGACACAGGTAAACTTGACCATTGCCCCATTACATTGAATGACCTTGAAAACAAAATCTTGACGAGAAATACATGAAAGTCAACAAGCATAATACATTACTAACTACTATGACCATATTAGATGTAGGTGAAATTAACCTTGACCTCATGACTTTGAATGATCTTGAAAACAAAATACATAAAAGTCAACAAACATATAACATTACTAACAATTACCACCTATTAGATCCAGGTGTCATGAACTGTAGCCCCATCACCTTAGATGACTTTAAAAAACTAAAACTAGAGAAAAAATACAAAAAGGTCAGCAAGCATATTGCATTAGAAACTACTACCATAGTTTTAAATACAGACAGCCTTGAGCTTGGCCCCATTAACTTGAATGTCCTTGAAAACAACAATTCGAGAAAAAATACGTGCTTTAGAATTCTTGTATGTATAGTTGTATGCCCTTTTCAATCCACTGAAGTTATCGCTGCCAGATTTACTTTTTAGCTGCAATTTGTGACCTCGAACAAGACGATACGGCCATTATACATTATGTCTTCTGGTAGGCACAGTTGCCTGCAATTTTCTAAATGGTGAATTTATAGCTACCATATTCATATGTATCACTCTTGATATCGAACAAGGCGATATATATGGACTACCATACCACTAGCATCATTATTCTTTCGATAAACCTGTTACTGATGCCAGAATTCTTGGCAAACCTATCAGCTACTTTGTTGATAGGTGTATTTTAACATTCATACATATTTAGCCTCGCGGTCATAACACCTACTCGTACTTTTTTACTACTTCCCTTTCACTTCTATAAATAGCCTTTTTATATATTCCTAAATATTCACTGACGTCTATTGAAAACTAAATCTGCAGTTAAATATGAATGTGATAGTGTAATATTTCTAGGTCGGATACTACAAAGCCAGAGCCGCGTAAGTAGTTGTTCCACCTCTCCCCCCTCAAAAAAAAAACCCGCACCCACGTTCATACAAATGCCACAACGTCTGCGCAGACAGTAGCTTGCTTATTGAACGCGGACCCCGACCTGGTCGAGCGAGCGTATACATGTCTGCTCCGTAACTAGGCCAAACAATCCTATTGGTCATTTGGAAAGCTTTCAGTCATTTTCGTACATATATCCCTGCAACTGAGCGTGCAGTGTCGTCTCATTTCGAAATATTTTCCGCGCCTAAATATCAGAGATAATTTATTTGCATTATGTTCAGTTCATGACATAGCAAAGTCATGTTTTCGGCTATTATTTTTTACCGGTTTCTTCTGCTACATTGATTTTATTCCTTTTAATAAAATATGATTTAAAGTGACAGCTTTTAGGCAGACATAACCGTTTGAAACGTAGCGCTAATATTAATATACGCAAAAAACACTTGGCTTTAGCATGTTAGTACAAATTTGTTGTTACGACAACTATAATCCGATAGTGAACGTTAAGCATTCCTGGGGCCATGGTGGTTAAGTGAACAGACAACTCTCCTCCCACCATGGAGAACCGGGATCGATACCCGACGAGGTCACTTCTGGATTTTCGCATGTGGGAATCGTGCAGGACGATGCCGCTGGTCAGTGGATTTTCTCACTGATCTCTCATTTTCCCCACCCTTACTATCCGGCGCTGCTCCATACTCATCTCGCTTTGCCCTAAAGGGCTCTCAAGACCTCGGTGTTAAGAGCCGCCCAAATCTCTTCACTCGCTCATTAAGCATTCCGCCTACCAGGACGTATTTTGTCCAGAAGGGCGAGACGATGAGAACGATCCAGGCACACGCATCACTTGCGTCATCGTCTCTATGTGCAAGGTACAGAACATGTGTGCAGTCTTTCCTTCAGAAATGTACCTCTGAGACATCTTTAATATTAGGGCTATTTCATTAAATATTTATAACATTTTCTGATTACCAAACAATAAGGTGAATATATATTTAACTTCTAGTTTCTTGTCGTGCATTTATATTGCAATTTCATATTCATAAACTGAGCTTTAACCCTTGCACTAAAACGGTAATGCTGAAAATCTATTTACATTTGGATAGCTTCGTTTGGCGTGGTCGGTGTGAATGTGAACTGAACCAGGCTTTAGTGTGAAATCATCCAACGGAAACCTTGGATTGGTGGAGAGATTTGGGCGGCTCTTAACAGCGAGGTCATCAGCTCTGAGTATGGAGTGGTGCCGGAATGAGGGGCGGGGGAAATGGGAGAGCCCCGAGAAAACCCGCCGACCAACGACATCGTCCGGCACAATTCCCACTTGCGAAAATCCGGTGACCCGGCCGGGCATTGAACCCGGTTCGCCTTGGTGGGATGCAGGGAAACCTTTGAAAATGCTTTTAGTAACGAGTATAGATAATCGTGCAGTTAGTATTTTTCTACCCGTTGCAGCGCCCGTCCGTGTCGATCGTATTATTGAAGGACGAGGGAGCTCAACAGGGCCACGATGTCTGGCGCGAGCAGTAGTGCGAGTTAAGCAGTGAGAACCTTACACAGCCAGGCAAACTATGAAGTGGTTGAATGAGGGAAACCACCTGACTGCCTGTTCGTTTTGTCTAGGTACTAAGCACGCCTTGTTATAAAAAAAGTCTACTTGGCTTATTTATTCAAACAAATTAACGCTTACGAAATAAAATTGTCATAATTTTTTGTTGTGGAAAAAATATCTTTGGAAAGCAAGGTTAGGGTGCAAACATTTTGAGATTGTTTTTAATAATGGATTATTCTTAGTTACACTTATCGATTAGATAAACAAAAAAATTGTTTGACTAAATGTAATACAGTGCAAATACATTATATTATTTCCTATATAATTCTTCACGTCATATGTTTTATGTTTTGCATGTTTGTTATTTGTTTTTATTTGCTCACCAATCATTTAATTGTAGGCTGGAAGTATTAACACTGACAAGGGAACGGGTGCACCTGTGTTACAGACCACAAGATTAATTGAAGCTGAGTATTTGCGAGTTTCATAAGAAAAAATTTTTCCCACTAAGACCCGTGGTTCTGAAAATAATCATAATTCAGTCGGCAAGTTGAAACGTGATAGGAAAATTTGTAAGGCACGTACAGAACCCGTATTTCACGTCATACCTAAGTGGCAACTGCAAGTAATATATTATATTCGTTGGCCACAAAATTAAGATTGTCTGAAAACAGAGATGAGAAATGTATGTAATTCTTTAAACGATCAATGCAGATGTGAACTACTGCATGTAGGTGAAACACAGCTGTAAGTTAACACCAGTGACATGAGAGAGACATAAGCGGCGCTGAACAACTAAGGTACTCAGAGTTTATAGTGGCGAAGAGAGGTACAGATGGACCAGCGACAGAAAACTGAGTATCGAGGGTACCCCGAAACTACCCACTGGCCAACAGCAACGCCCGCCACGTTTCCTAAACATGAAAATCCGGATGTGACACCTGTTTATCGTGGTGCGAGGCGCGCACAGCTCCTACAAGCGATTAACAACTTTAAAAATACGCATCCTTTTTTTTTGGCGAGCTGGTATTCCCAGAGGAATAACTTTTCCTATCATAATGTAAAAGCGATAAGAGAAACATCAGCCTCCATATTAAAGTTATTTAACTTGTGTTTTATTGGGTCGTTAAGTCAGCAAGAAAGGCAAATAATCTTGCTTCCTTGAATACCTCTATGTAAAATATTGTAATGCCATTTTATGTCAAATGTTTGAACGCAGATAATGCAAGCTGACCTGGTTGGAATTTTGGTCTGATATGCATGTTAAAAATTTAAGTTCACTTACAGTACACGAAAACGTGAAATTTGGCCGTGGGGTTGCCTAGTATAGCCATGTTAGTCAAATATACTGATTTCTCCTGATCATAAGAGCTGTGTTAGCGAGCGAGGAGGTGGCGCTTCAGGACGGAAATGCACGCAGCAGCGAACCAAACCCTGCCGCTCACATAATTATGTTTGGGATACAGTATCGTAGAAGGCCACAGACAGTTCCTTCAACCCCCGCTCTCCAGTTTCCTAGAGGGCTGTGCTTTGTTTAAGTTATCGTATAAAGCCAAGACAATGTGCACATTTTGGACGAGTAAGTGAACTAGCGAATAATTCTTTTAAATCTGGCACTTGAACTTATCAACGCTGTCAGAAAACGAGCGAAATGACCTCGAGCCTCTTAGTTTTACAATATATTTCATTGCAAACTGGCTGCCGATCAAAATATTTAATCAAGTATTTAACAAACAGCTATCATATATTTTTCTGTATGGGAAATTGCATAGAGCATAAATGAAGAGAATAAAGCGTTCTACAAAAATGTTTTGATTTATTGAGTCGATATTTTAATGATTGAGAATATGCACTCAATTAAACCCCAAGATTCAGTATATTTGCACATATGAGTACCCTATTTATCAACGACAAAAATAAAGTTAAGCTGAGTTGCTGTGATAATGCATGTATTACTTTATGTTAAACAACATTTAACCCACCAATATAGGCCAAGAAAGTAATTCTTCCAGATATTTTGTAATGTATAACATGTTTGCTTAAGAGTCGGGGGTACTCAGTTGGCCTTATATGTCACCAATGTTAACTTCCACCATACATTACAAGAAAACTATACATTTTTTCGAGGTGGCATTTGTTCTGCATAAAAAATAAAAATAAAATCATTGTTACTGTTACTTAAGAACAGCACATTTTCTTTATGAAAAACAACATTTTACTGTTACAATTTTTCACAAACCCGAATTTTGCCCATACATGATTGTTTTCCTATGTAAACTGGTATGCTTGGCTAAAAATTAAAAAAAAAAATGCATTCTTCCTCAGATAATTATACAGCATATCAAATACTACCTCCGCTGTATAAATAATATAATTACTTTTGAAATAAATCGAAAAAACTTTTGTGAATGTTTATATTCCAGAAATGAATTCGTGGATATACCTGTTTTGCACTGGGGCATTTGGCAGGTAGAAGGATTGAAGGATGCTTAACGACCTCTTCGGACTATCCACTATCTCTTTGGAACATCTGCACTCTCCACAGTTTGTCTGTTAGAAGCAGTGGCTCGGTCCGAACATTCTACTAATGGAAACGCGAGTTGTATTTGCAGTTACTTTCGGGAAGTACTATCTCGATCACGCATATTACTCTTTGACGATAAGAAGAGGGTAGGTACATTACGAAAGGCAATGGAAAATGTTTGCGACTTAGTGTAAGACCAACAAAGAAGGAAGATTAAGAATTTACAAGAACACAGCTCTAAGATAAGGCAACGTACTAATATTATGAACATAATATAGTTAATCTCATGTCATGTTTCCAGATTCTGACAGCTAGGCCTACTGCGGCCGAAATATTTTTTAACGACAACTGAATAATATCGCACTTGAAATAAGGAAACGGTGCCTGATTGTCACGTGAAGTAATTGTGGTATCCGTGAATAGAAAATCGTTCTTATTTCATCAGCGAAAAACAAATGCCCTAAGTGAAATTAATAAATTGCGAAAGAATTTTGGAATAAACTTAATATTATATGTATTTCGAAATAATCTTTCACGGCATCGTATTAGCTCCACATATTTACTCCATTCTATATGGAATTTATCATAAATTTAACTCTTTATCTTAATGATGGTGCAGTGAAAACGAACAGCCAGCCATGTTGCTTGTGTCAGGTATAATTTTTCGTGTGCGCGTGCTTGATTGAGCTCCCTGTCAGATTTGAAAATATTTTAAATTTTGTGCGTATTTTTATTACAATGCCGTGACCAGAAATTACTGAATTAAATAATAATGTCTATAACTTTATTTGGAATACATTGAAATACTTAGTCAATGTTGCGTCCGTCCTGCATAGGCACGTAGTCGTCCATTTAATGTTTTGTTCATTTGCAAATTTTATACAGTACTCTACATTCATGAGATTCCACCACCGATCTGACAAAATGTGGAACCTGTGCGTGAGAGAGAGAGAGAGAGAGAGAGAGAGAGAGAGAATAACACTGCATTAGCATGAACTTTTTAATTAATGCTGTTATCTAAATATATGAATTACTACTTTGAATAATTTACGAATAATTCGACAGTTACGTAATATTAATTTTTTCTATAAGTTATTTTATTTTAAATCAATCAAATCTTAAGAATTGAACCTTTACCAGCCAGACAAGAAGGCGTGACAACCTCTTCTCACCAAGCCAGTGACGTCACGGCTAGGAGCAATCGGTGCTGGTGTTTATGTACAATATGACCTAGACATAGGTACCTGTTTGGTAGTTTACAGCGTAGAGTTAATCTACAGTCTACATCGGCATGTTATATGTTTTGCTTTGACTGTAAGCGTTCAGTAAATGTGGAATTCTCTACGGTGTGCCAGTTTACGTTCCTCAGTACGGAATAAAAAAAGTATGTAATGTATATTCTGTGTCCTCAGTGCCATGGAAATTATCCGAACGGACAGTAAGTTTTAAAGTTTTAAATTTCTTGACAATTAAGAAATAAACAAAAAATTTGTAGACGAAAACAATCCCGAGGATTCACTTCGCGTCTAGGAAGTGTTCAAGAGTATGTTGATATTTATCAACTTAACATACAGTATAAATAATTGTGTATAACAGATAAATTCTGTGTAAGAATTTAGTTCGGTATCAACAAACATTTGTAATAAAATACTTTATTCTGAAGAACTATAAAATCGAGTTTAAATGTTCAGTTAATCCATTGCCTTATTATTTGAAATATCATGTACCTTACGTCTGAGAAAAATTCATGTGACGAGGGGCATGTTTCCTCACACACAATATATCATTAAAATGAGCAGACCTAATTTAATTTATTCACTTAAATATTAATATTGAAAGGGGAAAATATAAGTAAATTACGTAATTTCTCTTGTTATTTTAATGACATTAAAATTAAAAATGAAACAATCTGTTACGATGCAGCCAGAAAAATAATCGGCATAATCAGTCATATATGTTTTTGCAAGTTTATATAAATATAATCCATTTTGGCTTAGTGTGACTATATAAAACTACTGTTTTGTGACAATGTATTTTAGGAAATAGATGTTAACTGATTTTATTTCATATTATAATGGGCTAAGGCTTAGTAGGCCTATCATTGCTCGAATAAATACATTCCTAAAATTTGCAATCAGTTTTTTTTAATGAATTTTAGGAGTGATCGTAGGTATTCCTCTTTAAATGGAAATTGTTGTTATATGTGAGTTATCATTGCTGAGTGTTTTTGTTTGATATCTGTGGTTTATTTCATGTGCATACCGAGAACGTTACTGGGAGCAGTTTATGAACAAAAGCAAAATGCTTTCAATTGACCATATAGTTAGAACTACAAATATTGTTGTGATATTTAAATTCTGTATGAAGCAAACTGCTTCCAGTTGCATGTTTCTATTTACCTGCACGGTACGTCTTATTCCATGGAAGACTACGCTCGCGTGCCGTGATTTTACTGTCTTCGACCTGTGAGGCCACGCGGGAGTAGTCAGGCTTTCTTGTGTCAGTGGTCTCGGTTGAACCATAGTAATATAACCTCCGATATAACTCGGTTTATTGTAATATTTCTTTTTGAATTTCAGGGCAAAGACAGAAGCAATTCTGAATGAAATATGTGATGGTGACCATGTGCTAGACACCGTGTATAGTTTGGTCACGACAGCCGAAATAGATAATAACACATGTGAAGAAACTATCGTGTCACATAATACAGGTGTATCTAATAATGAAACATCAACTTCACAGAGTGGACAATTAGCTAGCATAACCCCCTATACTTTTCAAACACATGGGCGCCGAGTTGTCGATATTTCTCACTTTGTTAGCAACCTTCAAGCACTTGACTCTCATAGTCCAATAGGTTGTGGTTTTCGAGATATGAGCATTGAGCGTGAGAAGAGATACGGACTGAGGAACTGCTTTATTTTTAAATGCAAAACGTGCAATGTAGAACTTCCTGTAAATACCGAAAAAGACAGCAAAGAAATGGACGTGAACAGGGGTGCTGTGTGAGGGACACTGTCTACTGGCGGAGGACATGCACAACTTGAAGAGATGGTGTCGGCTATGAACATACCAACTATGTCAGCCAAGACATTTCGTAAATATCATGACGATGTGTGTGATGGGTGGAAAGTTACTGCCCTGAATGAAATGAATCTTGTCGCAGAAGAAGAAGCGCGTTTGGTGGTTGCTCCTGGTGATGTTGATAGAAATTAAGTACGAGTCATAACTATCATCGCAGATGCAAGTTGATCAAAACGTTCATACAGGATCAATGCGTGGCTACATACGTAAGCTGTAAGTACGGATGAATTAACGGGGCTCATTGCATGAATAAATTAAACAATAGTAGAATAAATTGAAATACTTGTGCGTCATATTGAAGAAAATATAGATATGTGGTTTATTACGTATTTAGCCGCACTGTGATGCCCATGCTAACAGCGAATTGTTTGAAAAATATGTGATATCAGAATTCCTGGGCGTCACAGTGCTGGCAAAATTATGGATTATTGTAATACCGTATTTCAGTGGATAAGGCACGATATATAATCACCCAAACAGGATATCTGGAAAATAAAACTAAAATGGTAGTAAAGAAATTCTACAGAATTTGAGAAACGTACAGGCTAACTTGAACGGCGATACATTGAGTAAAATTTATATTTTGAAAGACGGGAGGATGAACTTGTGTTTTTTTTATGTCAACGGACTACATTGCTAACCTAAAAGATGCTGTATCGCTGATGTAAACAAAAACGTCACACTCTATACTTAGTGGTTTTTTTTTTATACAACACGTGTTAGTTTAAAGTGTGCAGCCTACTGAGATTCAGAAATGACAAATTAAATTTAAATTTATATATCGTTTTCCTTTCCGTTGAGCCTTTTATATGAAAATAATGTCCACGTAACAAAGCATTGCAAGTAATAACCTTCCTTGTCATGCATGCTGTTGTCCAGAATTTCGTTTACAGTGTCGCTAATTACTTGGAATTCGTCATTCTTGAATCTGTGTTTTAAGACATGGCAAAGTGAATGCCAAATTTAATCTACGGAAATAATAATTATAATTTTTTAGAATTAAAATTGTTATCTTTTGTAAAATAATTGCTAGCAACATTTTACATTCCATGCCAATAACACTTCAAATACATCTAAACATAATATTTTAGTGTGTATTGCCCTTAATGCAGCTAAATGTTCAAATTTACACATTTATCTTTAATTTCAGACATAAAAACCAAGTAAATTTCTAGTCATTTATAATTTCTTGTTAATATGTAAATGTTTGATCCGTGAACGATCACAGACGTGGCTGTTGATCGGAAAATGTTTATTTTAAGACAACTTTGTGAGTTGTTTTAAAAACTAATTTTAAGTGCCATCGTTTTTGTGCAGTCTGAACGTAATAGATTTGGAACATACATATTTTTATAGCGCATATGTCAAGAAAACGACAGTGACTATGCACGCGAAAATTGCAAAATCAGTTTTACTCAATTCTTCAGTATGACTAGAGATAGTGATGTTTCGCGAAAATCTTTCGGGTAAAGGTGGTCACCAAAAAATATGTTTTCGTTTTAGGCGAATCAAGTAGGTTCAGTGTCATAGAAGCAAAAGTCTCGTTGTACACGCAAACAAAAAAAAAAGGAAACTATTTCTCGCACGTACTGGAGCCAGTAAGGAAAGAAATGTTGCAGGCATTCGTATAGGACGGTGAGACCTATCATGATGTCCGACATTTTCGCGATAAATTACCTTCTCATAAATGGCGTAACTATCTTTAATCTCACCTGCAGTTCATGCAACATTGTCGAAAAGAATTTACACTGAAGAAAAATACGCGTAACTTTCCGGCGTACAGTTTTGTACCCAAAGGTTTACCATTGGCGAGTCGACAAAATGAAAGATGAAATGTACTCGTGATTCAATCATTTGGGAGACATCTTGCATACGTAATTTTTATAAAATGTATTTGTGTGTCAGAATAACTGCCAGTATTAACGAAATTCAGTAATTTAATTTTTAAGTGGATTTTCGTACCCAACTGTTTACAAAATCATTGTTGTAAACCCGGTAAAAAACTGATTAATGAGCACGTAATTATTAATTACAACTGAATGAACGCAAGTATTAAAATCTTAACAAGAGTAGGGGCCTAATCATATTTGCAGCTTCCAGCCAAAACCTTTGCACAAATGGATTTTGTTGTTGGAACGCAAACAGAAGTTAATGGTTATAAACTCTCATTACCTCGACAGTTTCCACAGAGTAAGAGGGTACAATATGGCACACAAAAACATTTCCATAAATGTACTACATTATCATAAGCGCAAAGAGATGTTCTTAACCTTAATGCTTTCACTCATTAATATACGCGGTTTTATTGGCATAACTTAAAATAATGTATGAAAATATGAATTACATTTCCACTTTCACAATCAATGTTATTACTTTCTCGCTCGCAAATAATAGTGGTTCATATGGTTTTACAGGCTGTGATAGTAGGATTCAGAACTGAAAAAGTCCTTTTTTTTCGCGTAAAAAAAACAATTTACTGCACAACCTGTTGCCGTGCTGCAGCATTAGGGAAAACTCCGAAGCCGCACACGTGCTTCAAGAACTGGGAGGAAAACCAAAGTTCATCAAGTATGGAAGCAGCGCTAATTGTTGAAGGTTTCTGCCAGAGTGAAGAAATGTATGGTATTAAATATACTAAACTAATTGTTGTTGGTGACAGTAATGTGTACGAAAGAGTTTTGGACGCGCATCCTTATAAAAATGTTACCGTCCAAAAAAATTGAGTGAACAAATTATCTTCTGCGTAATTTCTATAATAAATTTTAGGACATTGCAACTACAAGAAATAAACAGATTGATGATATTGTCATGAGAAAGAAGCTTGGTGAAAATAATCTTCTATTCATAACAGCTGATGTCGAAGCTGTAAAACACAGGTGGCAAGAAGAACGGCCACTGCATGAAAAAGTTGAAGAATTATGGAAAGACATCTTGAACAGTACAAGCCATATATTTAGTGATCATTTCCTCTGCTCGGATAGAGGCTACTTTTGTAAGTCAGGTGGTAGTGATCGTAATGATGTGCCAGAGATCATTAAAAGTGGTCTGCATGATACGATATCTGGTGTAGTAAGACATATGAGGAACCACAGCAGAAGTTTAACCCACAAGGTGTGTAACGACCCTGCAGAACACTACAATTCGACAGCAGCAAAATTTGTTGGTGAAAAGAGAATTAATTTTTCCACTAGACGATCTTACAATGGCAGATGCTCAGGAGCAGTTGTAAAACACAATACGGGGATGCAATTGTATACGGTACATAAAACAATGTACAAAAAAAGCCCGCGAAAATTCTGTAAAAGTATGGAATACAGATGCAGAACTAAAGTTGTAGCAAGTAAGGCCAAAAGAAAGGCAACAGTGATGAAGTGTGTAAGCCATTACTCCTCCGGGCGCTTTCAGATAACTTCTACGGCACCAACGCAGAAAAACCGGATATTGATCCAGAGACTTTCAATAGAAAATGCAGAGAAATTCTAGACTCCTTGCAAATGACAGAAAGTGAGAAACAGAGAGTCGAAAGGGCAACCGTAATTCAAAGAGAAAGTGGGAAGTGGAAAGAGAGAAGACGGAAAATACTTACAGCATCACATTTCGGACGAATATGTGACATGGAGCCATACACGAGTTGTGAATCTACAGTAAAGAGTATATTATACAGCAGACTCGATACCAAAGCAATGAAATACGGAAGGGATAACGAAAAACTTGCAAAGGAAGCGATGGAGCAAGAACTGAAACTAACCACTTTAGACTGTGGGCTTTTAATTGATCCGGAGATTCCTTACTTCGGTGCCACCCCAGATGGGCTTGTAGGAGACGACAGAATTTTAGTGATTAAGTGCCCATCGTCCGCCTCACATGACGCCCAAATAGGCAATACAGGAAAAGAAAGTCACGGCATGGAATACTGACAAGTCAGGAAACCTCTTAAGCATTTAAAAAATCACGCTTTCACCTACAAGTTACATGTTACTCGCAGAAAATGTTGACTGTTCGGCCTCTGGACACCACCAGGAATAATAATTGAAAGAATAGAAAGAAACGACGAATTCTGGAACAAAGAAATGATGCCAAACCTGAAAATTTTTTATAAAAACTGCCAACTTCAGGATTTAATTGATCCAATGTTCACACGGTCAATGCCTAAAAGAAACCCTGCATACATGACAGAAAATCAGAGACAGAGAAAAGCAATTCAGTATGTTTCAAGAAGCTACTAAGGGAGAATTTATTCATATCTAGATTGTAAAATGGAATCACGATTTGTTTTCTCCAAACATTGGAATAATGTCAAAATATTTTTATAGTCATGTACTGTGATAATTGTTCGTATTATGCATTGTGATCTATGCATATTATTCATTTATATTATATATTAATTATTTTTAAAAATGTATACTATGTTAACATTCAAAATGCATTTTCTAACTATCATTATATTATTTTAAATTTAAATTGTAATTTGTCTGTTCAGTGGCTACGACCACATTGTATATTAAAATTGTGCTTTATAAATTGAAGAACGTGCCGTACAAAATTAATCAGAGTCTTATGTCCCAAATGTCATGCTTAATTCGTTTGTTGTTTCAGTATTGCTGATGTTATAGCTACTTTCTTTTTTAGGAATTTACTGAGTGTTGCAATTCGCTTGTGTATATAGACTAGAAATAAAGTAAGGCGATACCAAATATACGGTATATATGAACTATGCAAAAGTGATTGATACAAATTTTAAAAAAATCGTTGAGAAGGATGGTATATTTGTATTCATTATATCCATTATATGCATAGTTGTTTTAGAATGTGAAAATATTTATAATGTGAGATTTTGAATAACTTTTGTGTTACAGTTGGGATTTAAATTTTTGGCCTAATAAAAAAAAAAAAGAGTTCGAGCTTTCCTTGCTTAGTAAAACGTGACTGCTAAAATTATTGCCAATTGATTTTCTGCAAGGTTCCTCTATCCCTCTCCCAAGCGCTTTATCAAAATGTAAAACTAATGAGAGCTTTCATATGTGTTTAAATGACCATTACAAAGTTTCTAGATTTATTTATACAAGTACAAATTCAGCTGAAAAATAGAAACACAATAAATATTTAAAAAAATAATAACTACAAATTTATTTTCGGCGTATATTGCATAATCTTTTTAAGACTTTTCATAACATATATCGACGGTTTGAAAATCAGTTATAAGGAAACTCTCTGTTTGGCGCATGTTCACTATTCCCGCTAAGTAATTTGTAACTGAGATTCGCGTAACAAAACTAGGTCACTCAAAGCGGGACCCAGGCAAGTTATTCATGCATGCTCAGGTACACGGGAACAGCCAGGATATTGACCAAGAGAGACGAGTTGATGTTTAAGATGTAAGATGGCAGCTACCCTCCCACCCGCTGGTTTGACAGACACTTATCCTCGATGGAGTGCGTGCAAAATGGGCATAGCAACAACCACGTACCCCACATCTTCCGGCGAGAAAATGGCATATTTTCGGCCAAGTCCCTCCGACTCTTAAAGCACGGATAGAGTCTCATTTCATTCGATGGTTTATTTACAACATATTGTGTTATTTCGTATCAATTTCCAAATTTACAAATTTCCGATAACATTCACGAGTACATGTGCAATATTTCAAGTGCATGACCCCCTCCCCCCTTTTTTTTTTGTTTTTTTTTTCGTTTATTGGTTACACGGTTCTGTGGTTATAGAATAGTAATCAAGACGTTCATGTCGTAACCATGTTAAAAATAAGTGACTGACCCACGTAAAACATATTAGTTTATTTGGTCAGCATAGTGAATCTGGTTTGCCAAATTAGGTAGTAACAGGTTTATTGTTTCCCGGACATTTGACACAATATATTTTCTTCTTGCAGCTGTACCTTACAATTTTACATACTAAAGAGACAATGTACCAGCATGTTTAATACTTATAGGTGATACGTTTAACACGCCAAGTTTGGTTGAAATTGGTCAAACAGTATACTACATGCTGTATACCAAATGAACCAAAAATATTTATATAGGTACCATGTCAAAATTAAGTTACTTACACATTGAAATCGCATATGTTATCATGGCATACATAGTATTAGATACAGTATACAAAGATTGGTTGAAATCGTTCACATTGTATCATAGATACAGAATAGTTATCAAAATATCTATATTGCCTTCAATTAAAACTAAATGCCTGAAACAATTAATTCATATCAATATACTTCTTGTTTGTCAACTTTAGTAGGAATGGGTAGATGGTTTTCTGTGTTACTACACAATAACTTTATTTTTTCATGTGTGCACTATATTACAAAATGATGAATGAAAATGGTTATTTATTGCCATATTTATAGTAATGCCTAATGTCGATAATTTCTTGATATCAAATGTAGTCGAATTATATGTATATAATTTAAAAACAAATATTTCTATGGCACCATTGTGAAAATACAGTAAGAGCCACATTAATCTTAGTTGTATATGGTACCATGGCCTACTATAGGCCTAAAAGGTAGTAGTTGCCTGAAAAATGTGGCAGGAATTTTTTGTGTATTTCCGAGATATGATGTTAAAATATTATTGTTTTCACGATGGTAAACCAACAAGACCTTCCTAGATTAAAGACGTGCATGATTAACTGTGAAAGTACATGATTTGGTTTCACCTATTAATATAATTCCCCAGATATGAAATGGCGCCCTACTGTATTAAAATAAAAACCCATATGAAATTAATCAAGCGGCTTGGCAGAACATTGTAACGTCTTTACTAAGTTCAATATACATACCGAAACATGTTTCACAGGATCGAATGTTACTATGAGGGGACATACAGTACATCACAGACAGACATTTGCATGATTATATAAGCTCATTTTTCCAAGGAAAGTAGCTGAACATTGTAATGAAGTGAAAGTGAATCGAATGTTTCAAGTTAATCAAGAAATTATGGAGAGATCAGCCTTTATTTCTAATTATTAAATACTTGTTAGCAGCATCATTAATTTTCTAAATATACCGTTAACGACCACAATTAAATGCCTCATAAGAAAAAATAAATAAACGGTTTAAATATCATAAGCTGTGTATAAAGTTTCTTTTTTTTTGTTGTTGTTGTTGTTGTTAAAGTTTAAATGGATTCAGAAAGTGTTTCGTACAACTTGTGGTGTACCCTGTTAGGTTTCCTTGCATTTTTTCGTGGTTTCACAGAATTCTTTGTGGATGTCATTATTTTCTTTTTTCCTTAAATAATATAGCTTTATGATAGTACTTAAGATTATATTAGTTCAGCGATGCAATGAGGTAGGCTACAGTTTAAACAAAAACGTTCAGTTTGACTCCATGCTACATACACTAATGCAGAAGAAAACAAGGAGAGTAATAAGTCTGGCGGACGAACGTTTGCTTCCACATGAGATATAACTTAGGTAACGCCACATACAAAAACCGCTGCTGTAATTACGCAGCAAAATGTTTAGTTGCCTTCTCTAAAACACGCAGCAGTAAGTCATCTTCTTGATTCGCATCCAGTACAACAAATATTTACTGATCTCTGGCATGGGGATACTTTATTATGTAATCATGTTCAAATCGTATTTTTGCTTATATTCACGATGAATTTACACGTCACACTTTATGATTGTTTAGTTTTGTGTGGAGTGTACAACATCATGAATGAAATTACCTAACATAAATGATACAGGCTACGTAAAGAAACATACAGTATGTGTTGTCATGATTATGGATGGTACATGCAGCGACCTGCGCAGAGCTCAAGGCAGGGGCCACTGTATATATAACCCTTGGATGACGGAGACTAAGTTGGCCAGGCTGCTAAAGCAGCCTGCCTGTCTACGTGGGTCCGTCGAAGATCAAAGTGCCACTGCAGTTGAACGGACACCATAAACATGGTTAGTGTACGTGACGATAGAAGGGAAGAGTTAAGAGAGAGCGAGAACCTCGCAGGATTGTCAAGTGTAGAAATCAGTGTGAGTCAATGTTCAGGAACTTATGATAAGCCATTACGCCATGCTGCGTGGCAGCTGGCGAGTGGCAAGGTGTTTTAATTGCCCCTGACCATGAGGAAAAAGAGATCATGTTAATATCTGTCATAAACACGGTGAAAATACATCGAAAGTGAAGTGGCTCGATTTTGCATTGTAAAGAAATCGGGAAATCTGTTCAAGTATCGTTATTTTTCTTGCAAGCATGCCAACATACGTACATTATCTGCTATATGCTGTCCACTGTAAAATGAGCACTTTTGAGGCACTAGTTACTTTTATCTTTCAGCCATGTTTTATTCTTTAACCACTTTTTAAATTAAATATGGCCATGTAAGTAATAAACGCAGTGTGAGTATTATACCACACTCTGAAGTTAATGTCTAAGGTTAAAGTAATATTTATTTATTGAATATTATTTCAAATGAAAGGCTTTCATAAGTGCTCAATTTACCACGAATGGCCTATAAAATGTAGGCATTCACGGCATAGACAGATACACACCAACTTACAAAAGAAAGGCTCTTGGCAAGGATGTTTGTGCAGTTAGAATGAATGTATTCTACCCTTGTGCATGTGATGTGGGAGGTAGAAAAGACATACTATGCCAATCAATGATTTACAAACACCATGCTGTTCTGTGTCTTACTTCAAACATTTTGCAGGAAAGGTTTGCGAACCAAAATCAAAGTGAATAAAACAGAGTGTAAATTGTAGGTTTGAAAAACACATTGATTCCATACATACACACAAACACATAAAATAACATCTTAAAAAAAATTATTAAACCCCAAAGAATTCATACGAACCGTTATAAGTAACAAATATTTTCATATTCTCTAACGACTCCCGTAGTACTTACTATCTAGACGACTGTGCAATGTACTGTAAAATGATATAAAAGTGCAAACATTATGAGACAAGCTGTGGAGTGGATGACCAAACATACTTTCGCATAGAGAATAAAGTTATATTGTGAAACAAATCCATCAGAGATCTTTTACCAGTCCATGTGCTATTACAAGAGACATACGAAATACTTTCAAAGTCACTGTCACCAATGACAGTGAGAAGAGTGTTCAGCAATAGTGACTATAATGCAAGAACACCACAGAAGTAATCATACATAAGCAAATGTAATTATAAGAAGAGACTTAACTTCACAAAGGTATATTTACAGAACGATTAATGGACAGACGTAATATTTCCAGATGAGAGTAAATTCGAGGTTTTCGATCATGACAGTATGTTAAAAGTGTGGAGAAAATCTAATAAAGAGACAAATCCCCAACATTCTCGTCCTATCGTCAAGCATGGTTGGGGTTCAGTCACAGTGTGGGGGTGCATGAGTGCACGTGGTGTAGGTGAACAGACGATTATATATTGGCTATTGGATCAATAAAAATATATTGACGTGTATGAACATTATTTGGAACCTAATGCCATAAAACTTGATGCAGTAATGCTCATTTGACCAGGATAATGGTAACAAGCATAAATCCTGTGCAACACGAATATGGCTGCTGTATAATTATCCTCATGTAGTATAAACTGCAACCTAATCCTCAAACTTAAATTCGATCGAATGTATTTGGGTATACTTAGATGTAAAGCTACGAAAACATAATTTTCAAGCACATGGTATTTGAAGGAGAAAATCCTTCATGAGTAGAAACAATATCCCTCCTAGTGTCATACAAACTGTAGTAAAGTCGACGCCAGCGCGTTTGAGAAGATGCTGAAGCAAAAGGGAGGACATGTCAAATATTAAATGGAGAATTAATTTTGTTTATGTTGATGTACGAAAACATTTGTTCTTCGTACGAAGGTATATGTACATTTCTGATTCGGAAAACATGCATTGATTTACAATTGTGTAATATATTACTTTATTTCTTTTATAAGGAATGTTGATTATTGGTTGTATTTAATGAAATGGAATACAAAATACAGCTGGATGCATACTTGTGTGTCAACATAATTGCTTATTGTACAGACGTGAAAGTAACAGGATATATGAATATTTATGATTGTTACTGTATAGACACATTAGGGCCTGTTCTATTTGAAAATGTTTTCCGTGGCATTCTTCAAACCCAAGAATGATTGAGTTACATTCGCAATTTGACCTTTCTTTAATTCTTATGCAATCTGAACAACTTTTAAGAAAGTAGAGTTTACTGACATCAGACTTAATATGCACAGATCTGCCCTTCACTGACATCTAGAATTTTTTCAGTCTGAAAACAAAAACAACTTGAACGTCGCATATACACAGTCATGGACAGAAGTATAAGGACAGGGGTAAATAGCAATTAGTGGCATTCGTAGATAAGCTTAGCCTAAAGGCAGTAAATAGGTAATCGGCCATTTTTAATGTTACTTAGCGAGGTAGAATATGACACACAAAACAAACGACTTAAACAATGGTATCACTCTATAAGACTACATCATGTCTCCAGTTCTTATCAATGTTGGACATACATCAGCAAAGTGTTGATCATTGTTCACTCCACAGTTATTCGTTAACTTCCCTTTCTGCGAACAACGTCAATCAATCAATTTTGCTCTGAATCAACCAGTTTTCTAGTAATGTCTTGCCCAATGCTATTACAATTTGGTAGAAACACCTCATTTGTGTTTTGCGGGGGAAAATGTTTTTTTTTCTCACTTTGCTCTCCAATTCCTCTAGAAGATTCTCATTGGAGTTCAGGTCAGGTGAGAGTGATTGGGTATTGTATGGCGTATGGGGTGTGTTGTAGACCATCCATTTCGCAGTGTCCTTGGGGTCACTGTCATGTTAGAAATAGAATACCATTAGGTTTCTGGAGTTTGACATTGAATTTAATTCCTACTGGTTATGTTGTTTGGTTTTGTTGTAATATAAAATGTTACAGTAAAATAGAGTGTATTTATTTGTTCGCATATGTTTGCATCCATACAAAAACACATGTAACAAACAAAGGTGGTCTCGTGTGTATAGTTCTGACGCCCGCTGTTTCGGGTTCGAAACCACCTCGCAACATTAGTTTGTATGTCAATGCGGTCATTATGCCACATGGTGTGCCATTGGTTTTTTTGTGTCACGTTTTTACGAGAGTGTTTATTTGGCCCTGAAAAGGGCTGATGATGTAACCTCAATAAGAGGAGCAGTATCCCTCATTCTCAACTACCTGCCGCAATCGTCGTGGAAGAGAGACGACCAGAGAAGAAGCATAGCGTTCGCTACTACCTACATCATCCCAGAAACCCGCTACTAGCTCTCAGAGATCATATTTATCTACTGGCTCTCGATCAGGCCAGTTTGCCGCCATCGTGTGCTTCATCTCCGACGGACAAACATTATCAATTGGATTAATCTCGGAACTGTAAGGTGGCCAATCTACGAGCTATAGTTGATTTTGTCTTGCGAACCCTCTGAGAAGTGTGTATTGGAAAATTGTCATGATGGAAGCGCAGCACCTCGTTGGGATAAAATAGTCGCACCGAGGGAATCATAATGTTCTCTAGAATATGTAAATACTGCCCGTCATTGGGGCCGTGTGTATTCGGACCTTGATCTTCGATTTTGAGCAACACGCCTATCCCGCATGCATCCATCCCAAACATGCAACGGATACACGACCATAGCGCAAGCTTTCGGCCACATATTCCGGATTGTACCGGGTCCCACAAGGTCTGAAAACACGCATTAGCCCATCATTAGCTGAGGAAAACACACACTCGTCGGAGAAGACAACATCTGACCTGTCATGGTCAATGTTTTCCTCGGCTAATGCGAGTCTATAAATCCTGTGCTCATTGGTGAGTCTTTGCTTCCTTGAAGAACTCCGGGAATTCAGTCCCACCGGCGTCAAACGCCTTAGCACAGAACTCGATCTGCCAGGAAAGTGCGTGGCACATTTTAGCTGAATGTCGCTCCTGAAAGGAGTCAACTGCCCCTGATTAATCAGACTATTGTCCTTGGCTACAGTCAAACACCCTCCATGAACCCATTCCTCCACGATGCGTCACGTCATCCATGTCCTGGAACTGTCGTACCCATCGACTCGCAGTGCTCTCTGGAACACAACATCGGCCTGCTTCAGCGGCAGAAAAATCTGCTGCCTCAACAAGACCTATGACTCTCTCCCAAACTGATTGGTTGTGGTGAGACATTGCTGCAGAATGACATTTCACTTACTTGAACCATCTGGCTATGGTGTGACATCAATACTCGATGACATGTATTTAAAACGGTTGTATACGCCTGTGACATAGAAGGTACACATGCCCAGAGTCGAATTGGGACCAAAGGTGTGCAAAATGTGTTCATTGTCAGAGTATATATATGTTTAAAAAGGGAGACCATAAGGCGTGTCTGAAACTGCAGTAAGGTCCTCAACTGATCATGTGACGAAATTCAGGGCTAAAATGCATGGGTAATCAGGAAGAAACTCTGTGACTTTGGAGGGGCATGCTAAATGACCAATCCGTCCGTAAAATCATCTGATGCTTTTTACTTTCGTTACCCATCGCATGCCCATGCAAAAACAGTGTATAATAACATGAATATGAACAGTAAAACACAGACATGTTATTTTGTGTGTGAGTAACCCTTTTGTTTGTCAATACATTTACTTGTATTATATTTTAATTTACTATATGAGACACCAATAAAACAGCTGATAAACGTAGTATTATTTTAGGCTGTTCACAATACATTGAGCATTTTTTAAGGAACTTCTAAATAATTCCTTTCACATAATTTCCATGTCCCTGTTGCTCTTTAAAATAAACATTGCAATGTGACCAATAAACACAGTGTATACATGTCCCCACCCTCAAAATTTAATGCCTGAGGCTGCAATACGATACATTTATTATTGGTTTATGCCTGTTGGGAGGGTCTTAAAAAAATCTTAATTTACCATAAACAGCCTACTGCAGGGACCAAAAAATAGTAAACGAAGAACTAGGTTTCCTACAGATAAAATCGACGGCCTCCTTGGCGAATGCCCATCGACATGTGTCAGATCACAAAGTTACCTAATACATTCATATTCATTATATTGCCTAAGATAGAAAACAACTTCGAAGTACACATTTTCGTAGTCAACAACTTTACTACAGTCAGCGTTGACACATTACTTAGAACATATAATACATTCTGTAAGTTGTTACTTATTTCACACAAATCAAATGAATATACATTATCAGTAAAACATAAATGTGCTGTCAGTACTGCTACATATACCAAGCGCAATAAAACGAGCAGTAGGTACGCAATAAAGTTCTGAAAGAGGTTTGGAATTTAGGGGAGTTGTGTGCAGAGTGCTGTTACATTCACTATTTGTTAGGAGAACACACTTTAGGAAAGAAAAAAGGTTAAAACATGTATGTGTGTGCCACAAGTATAGGTTGGATGTAGTTTGTGTTAGGAGATGTCAAACGTAGGCTTGTACATGCCTATATGCACCTTAATAATTTTGCAACCTTTAGCTTACAATGGAAGAAACTATCTCTGGATCACTGTAAATAACATGCACAGAAGCAACTTGCTTACATTCTCAGCACTTCATATAAAATAAAAATGTGAAATCTGAATAATGAATATATTAATGAAATGAAAAATAAATAAAATCAGAACAAATGTGTAACAACATTCAAGAAGATGTAAAATTCAAGTGTGAAATATTTATTAAAATTTAAATGTGTGTAAGAAAAATGACTTTACTCAAAAATCAGACTAAACTTATGTTGATGTGCCAAAAATGAAGTACCACCATACAGTAAACAATATAGTTAAAACAATTAAGGTAATTAAAATAAACTAAAAGATAAATAATAAAAAATAAAATATGACTGTAGTGCAGCTGCAAAATTAAACAACTGACAACTGACTTGAAACTAAAATAAGAAGTAAAAATTAGTTCATAACCGGAAGTAGCTTTCTTCAATTTCTAACTGTTTAAGAAACTGACTAAGCTCCCAAGTAATTAGTTGCATTTACAGTTCTCACGATCCAAACCTTTACTTGAAAATGTCAATTTACGTTTTTATTGGTTCAGAAGAATTACCCCCCACCTTCCCTCAAAAAGTTAAACTCTGCTAAAATGAGATTACACAAAGTTCAATAGTTTTCAGATGTTAATGTGCTCCGGCATAACTAGCTCATACGGGATCTCAGAACTACTGATTATACACAGTTAAAGATCAGAAAATGCCTAGTTCCATATATTAAACTTCTGTAAATACTATAAGTTCGTAGAAATAGATTACAAGTGAAGTCTTTCACATAGGTCTGCACCCAGACTACCAAACTCTTTGGCATCACCTGTATACTGATGCGGTGCTAATGTGTCTGACATGGCGCATGGCTACTACAGATCGGTGTCCTGGCATCTCCAACGAAACTCACTAATACAATTAGCTAGACGCCTGCCATCAACCCTCTTCTATAATCGGTTTTGACAGTGACCTAATAACTACTTCTGGGACGTATTACTAATATATTCTTAGGTTGATGCTGGGGATTCCCTAAGATTGAAATCTCAGCGAAAATACAATTAAACATCCATGTTGAAACTCGCACCCAGAATCAAGCCTTCCGGCATCTCCATTCATGACTAGCCAATCGCGGCCTACTTCCGACTAGACCTTCTTAAATTAAAATTAACCAAAATTAAAAATCTTTCTAATAAGATAACATAGTAAATAATTAAACTTTAAAAAATCATAAATTAATTACGGAAAAAAATAAACAATAAAACTTAATATTACAATATTGAAATAACAATGTGTCAAAACTAAAAATACTGCATGAAAATTATTATAGAATATACAAATTAAGTGGACTGGTGGTTTACATAAATCATAAATTACGTGATTTAAAAATGTTACCATTATATATGAGAAAGGTGTGAAAATTAATATTTACATTAAAATGGCATGTGAAATAAAATAAATAATAGAATACAAACACTTATATAAACTGCACGTACCAAACATAACATAAAAACACGTATTCTGTCGACCTATGATGATTATTACTCTGTCTAGGATATTATGCATGAGGTTTTCACTTTCTGTACTTATTAAATTCCTTTATTTTACAATGAGAGTGTATGTCGGTTTTGTGTAGAATAATAATGAAAATGTATTTTTAGTATTATTACAACCAACTCTGTTTTTGTGATGAACTGGCAGAAGAAAGACGCATAGTCCAATCTTTAGGCAATTTAGACAACACATGCTCATTCGCAGTGGACGTATAGTTGTTGCACTAGACTTTTAAAGATCGTGATGTGTATGATCAAGTTACAGTATTGATTTAACTGCTCTTGACAATTATCAATATGCAGCAGTACACTGTACAAGCTCTCGACACAATTGGCATTCTCACATCATCGAGCACTGTAGCTTCTCGATAACACCTTATCCCAATACCAACACCACATACGAAGACAACAGTTGATCTCAATAGACTATGTTTAAGAAAGTCGGTGGTATATTAACTGTAGTTAGTTCTACAGCCATATACTAACAAGCGAAAAAGAGCTCACTCCAAAACGATCTAATCGCATGAACTGACAACACAGAATGACTACCGCACCCACTCTGTGAGTCATCTGACTTGGCAACCTGGACTTTTGCAGCAGCATTCTGGCATCATTAAAATTAATATGTCACGATCCACAGTGATTGTCAGCAGTGGCCTGAAAGTTGTTCATTTGCGATATAAAACAGAAATATTCAAGAGTTAACTGGATATTTTAAAGTACCTGAGAGTAATTATCACTCTTGTTATTTACTTGTCTTGAATACACGTTTTGTTCAGAGGCAAAATGTTTGTTATATTGAATGATTTTCTTAGACACTATGTTACTGTGATCAGATCTGTGTTCATTTTTTCTACAGTTCGCACAGAATGTTATACGTGAAGTAATTTACTACACAGCGATTACTATAACTATGAAGGCATTTTCAGATATTACTTCACGTTAAACACACATGCAACAATTTTATTTCTGTTTAAGTTTTACTGACCTAAATAAATATTACGGCAACACAACCATTTTTCAGCGTAATGACTATAGGAATGTGGTTTTGAAACATATTAAAAATCACAATGTAATGGTTTTCTAGTGTAATTATACCACGATCGCTAGGGAGTGTGTGACCTTCAATGATCTTATAGTTTTCACTCCATACGGATATCTAGTGACTACGTAGAGTCTAAATGAGCAAGCAGAAGGTTGTTAACATTACAATTGCCTCCTCGTTCTACTGTTTCGTGGGGTTTTACGTTTACAGGTTGTTCGCTGTAACTAGCGTGCTTTTGCAAATAGACGGTGCCCGTACTCGCATGTAGTTTATTATGTTCACCGGCTGAGGTACTGCTCTAATGCCAGACACGACTCACGTAAAGGGCTTCTTGGTTTCGCCATCACATTATAACTGTAATGTTCCAAACCAACGGACACTGAAAATCGATTCCTATAATTTGTGCAGGCCTACCACTGAACCAGAAGTGGCAGGGTAGAAACACGTTAATTTTGCAAATAACTTAACAGTGTTGCTTGATAAACACACTTACACAATATCATGATAAACATACATATGTATACAAGTCTCTTGACCTATAGTAACACCAATGTTGCATGAGGCGAAAGACACAAGAAAGTGGGAAGGGCTTTCAACATTGTACTACGTTAATCATAAGCATTATATAAATGGTGATACTGTAGCTGCTAAAGAATAGTTTCCCTGTACCGTAGTTATAACAGTGTGTAAAGTTATTTGTCTCGAAAGTAAATTGGCAAAATGTCAAGGCAGTAGCCAACAAAATTCACAATTTGTCACTACGCAGTTAATTCGATAAATTCTATGAAGATATGTTCACTGACCACTATTAAAAACTGTATTTATTTCGTGATGTTATTATCGTTTTACAACTGATAATTTTATTGCATAAATAATAATAATAACATAGTAAATATTCATAACTTCACTTCATGCGTTTAAAGGTTCGTAACTAAATTTCAAACCTTTTTACAGTACCACTCTAATTATGTGTAGGAGGACGTTGCCTTGATTGTGGTTTTATATGGTAAGTATATTACACTGTAGCGCCGGTTCAAAAGGTGCAATTTAGTTATTCGTGAAATCAACCCAATGCATAAGTATTAAAAGACTAAACCCAGTAAATCAATTCCATAAAGTAAGTAAGACAAGTTATTTTATACTTCTTATAGTATTTTATTCTGATGAGTAATTTTTCTGTTGCATTAAAAGGTCGGTAATATTTATTAGCATCCAATTTTAAAACAGGTCTTTAAATTAATATTGGAATACACAACCATATTCATACAATACTTTCCTGTGCAGTGTATTCCGTCCTACATATCATTCAAACTACTGTTTCTTAACATGAAATTCAAACTGCATACAAACTACTCCTGTTCATGAAACATGTCCTCCTATAGTACATCATGTGTATATATTGTGGAGTCATGTTGATTGTCTTCCATAATGTGTTTCAGTTTTGACTACAAATGTTCTATCATATTATTCATATCTGGTGACCAAGGAGATCAATGCAAATATTACATGCCTTGTTAGTTCCAAAACCATAACTAAACCAGTTTTCTTCTATGGAATACCATTTTCTATATCTGCAACTATATTAATTTAACATTCTATAACATTAAAGGGCTCGATGCTTCAATACATCGCTGGCCACTAAACTGGCAATACTATGAATATCATGAGGCATCACAACCGGATTTATTGGACAAGAGTTGCCATCATACACGGGTGACATGTTTTTACTTGTAGCCCAATACAACATATGGATTGTAGGAAATCAGTACTTTGTGCCCCACTTCCCATCCCCCTCAGATGGAATTGACCACCGCTACACCCACGTGGATTCGATGTGCCTTAAGTTAATCTGATGAAGTAGCGGGAATCCTGTCATAACACAGCCATCATTCGACCATTGACCAAACATTTTCGATTAAGGAGAGATCCGGTGAACACGCAGGACATGGTGGTCATCCAGCAGCTGTCGTATGATGTGTACCACATGAGATCGCACATGGTCCTATTCGAACATGTCCCCAAGTTGGCCCTGAGGTAAGGGGACGACAGCAGGATCCAACACCTGTGCGATGTAATGGTTGCTGGTCAGTGTGACAGCGAGGTGTACTAGGCACGAGCGGGACTGGAATACGATGTCACTCTATATCATTATTCCAGGTGGCGCGTCAGTATGACTATGCATTATGTAGGACTTGCAGGTAGAAGCAGAACTCGCTCGTGAAGACTACAGCAAGCCATCAGTCCGTCAATGTCCGACGTTTCACACACCATTGCAGCAGCAGGCACCTACAGTATGCGAGCATTCAGTGGCAGCCACGCTAATGTGCACCTGGACATTACGCCTCGATGGTCTAGATGCGACAACTGTGTGTGAGAACACAGATTGATGTACGAGACACCTGATATCCCAAGCGGGAGTGTTTGATATGACTGTATGGTCTGCAATCGCCATGCATTCGAAATGTCTGCCCTGGTGTTCGTTAGTGCAACGAAGCCGTTATGGCTTCCTGCACATTGCTCAGCCCGTCCCTCCCCAACCACTGAACTCATATCTGCTTCGCTGTAGTTACACCTCTTCCAATCCAAGGATCAATATCGCATTAGGATAATACACAATCTCGGTAGGCTACAATTCCTCAGTGGTCAAAAGCAGAAACATGTTTGTGAGGTTGCCGTGTCCTCCAAACCTTCATACTGATTCATTTGTGCACACAAACAGCAGCGAAACGTACAGTCACTAAATCCCAGTTCCTCTCCGACCTCCACTTGTATACAGCTTCACAGCGTGGTGCCACTCGGCGAACAACTATTTACGCCTTTGTTATACCATATGCTAAGCAGACTCCCAAGGTCGGATCAATATGTTGCATCCTTCATGATGAATTTCGAAAGGCCAGCAGTGTACTAAGCATTATGTGTACTTACTGATTACCACTGTAGTATTCCAGTAAGTAAAATTATTTGGAGAAGCCTGCACAAGGGGTAAGGGGATCTCATCATCAGATATGTTCATGCTCGACCATTCTGGGCACCCAGTGGCCATCTTAGATGTAGCTGACCTTGACCTTGACCATTAAACCTTGACCAAAATCATTGACCTCGCTGCCAATGAACATTTACCTTGCAAACCCAGAAATTACAAAATATTTCAAAAACATCTAAAACAATATAAAACATACCAAAAAATCCAAAATATATATATACAAACTTGTAAAATATTACATCTACCTTTACTTATTTAAGAATTATTAAAAACATTACTTCAAAACTATTAAAACACATTTCTGGAGGTCCACAAGCAGCACGCTCAGCAGACGACTGACCCCCTCCACCCCGACATACCGAGCGAGTTGGCGCAGTAGAACCTCACTGGACTCGCATTCGGAAGGACCCGGTTTCGATTCTCGATCCAGCCATCCTGATTTCGATTTTCCATGGTTTCCCGAAATCACTCTAGGTGGGGGATGGTTCCATAACCACTGCCGATTCCTTCCTCAATCATTCCTGTTCAACTTGCTCCATCTCTAATGACCCTGCTGTCGACGATACGTTAAGCCAACTACCTACCCACCTACCGCCCTCAAACCCCTCACCTATACCCATTCTGTTGTACACGGTCATCTTGATTTTTCGTTTGTCTTTGTTTATACATTGCTGAAGGCTGCCTTATCTGTCTTTTGTTTATACATTTCAGGAAGCCACCTTATTGGATTTTATATGTTTACATTTACATCACCTATGTGGTGCTAGTGTATAGATTATAAATTTAGCCTCCAGGTGGCAGCCATAATGAATTATTTTTTAAAGTATAGGTAGTGCTGATGGCGCACTATATATTGGAATATATATTTTCAATGTATAGGTAGTGCTATATTATCAGTTATGCCACCAGATGAGCTGATGGCACAGGTCCTCTCCATCCCGACCCACATTATTCATTGGCTAGTTACTCACATTCATTCAACCCATGCCACCACTACCATTGGTTCTCATTGGCTAATTAATAGTGTGTTTTCGGAAACCTTTGTTCCTATCAATCAGCGGTGTTCAGTGCGGACTACTGTTTTCCCCTAATAAAACAAATCTTATTCCATATGAAAACATTCCCAACATATTACAGGTGCCCATAATCATGCAGCATTCTGTGTATGTGAGTTTAATATGCCAAGAGCCGGCGATTAACAATCCATGCCCCATGGGAACGAACGTCCTTGACCTTAACAAGCAGCACTGCACATACATGCAAAAATCAAAATTATTTGTGTTCTCTGTGCAACTCAGAAGCACTACGACTATGCAGTTATGATAATCCATGGTACATTTAACAAATATTATTTGTTTAATGCCATCATTGACTCAGAGAAAAAATTGGTTTAAAAATAGCAATTCCTTGTATTATATTTGCTGTGCAGAAGAAGAAGAATACTGTGTGATGTGTGCATAAATACATGTATTTTGTTTTATAACTAAATGTTTTGTATCTCGAGTTATGTCCTGCTCACTGAAGTTTACAAAACACTGTTGATAAGGGAAAAACATATATTTGAAATATATTTTGTATATCAGTATTATTATAATTTAAAGAAATTAAATTATATTCAATAATACTCTAGCCAACATGTGTGTATGTGTGTGTGTGTATGTATATGTGTATGAACTTTATTATTTATGAAATAAACAAATAGAAAAACTAAGGATTATGGGTAACAAAAACACTTTGCTAATAGAAGCTGTCTCGAATATTATCTTCGTACCTGGCGTGTAGCAGTGGCAGAAACGTCGGCAGGAGTCAGTCGTCAGGTGTCAATCTTTCCATCAATCCTTCGCATGTGGATCGATTGTGGGGCATGTGGATCAATTGTGGAGTATGCACAGAAATTGTGGAAAATGTGGAGCATGTGGAGCGATTTTGGAGAATATGGCCCTGATTGTGGTGCGTGTGGGTGACAAGTTAAAATAAAATCCCCTTGTTTTAAAGTAAAATCGTGTAGTCTCCTTCCAAAGCTGAAATTTGTATTCTTTATTTAGTAATCATGCTTTGAAATTTATATATATTTGTGTGTGTGTATACATATTTAGGTCCCTTGGTATAGTTAATAGCTTACTATGTAAATTGTTTTTGAACTTTGTAATAAAATTTCCTAGTACCATGGTGGTCATCCAACAAGCTTCACCATTTGTTGAAAAAATATTTTGCGCTTTGTTTTCAACCAGGCAGCACACACAATCGGTATAGGAGGAAGGAATCGAACATGACATACATTAAGGAACCATCTAAGTGTATTCCTGAAGTGATTTCAAGAAACCATTGGAAAAACTCAATTCAGGATGTATGGACTGAGAACTGAACCTGGGTCCTCCCAAATACACATACGGTGTTTTATCATGGCAGCGTCTCCTTGTTTCACAGAAGCAGGAATGTCACCCCACCAATGCTGGGTCATACATACATATGTATGCATTTCGCCTTGCAAACATTTATGTGGATTTCATTTCTGGTCTCACTACCATCGAATAATGCTACTGAGACATTGGATACCTAAACGTATAAATGGCAAAATTTGGCGTGAACTGCTCAACATTATCAAAGTTTCCTCAATGCAAAAATATAGCTTGCAGCTGGTAAGATGCTGCGGGTTTGGGACATGTGCCATCTTTCACAGAAATCAATAACAGATTAAGAATGCTGTTAACTTGAAAAAAGTGACCTTTTTTTCTAGATGCACCAACTCCGTCACTATGGACTACGTGGAAAAGCATTCGCCTGCTTTGATGTTTTTTTTACAGATATTTCTCTTTAGGAGTTTTCGTAGGGCTGATGATTTCTGCTGGCATTGCATCAAGGCCCATTTTTGGCAATGAGCTGTATCTTAAGCATTGCTGGCAATATGGTGATGAAAATGAATTAATGAGTTGGTGAAACATATTTTTCCTCCCATTCTTCGAATTTTACACTTACGACTTTTTTCCTTGCGAATAATGATATATCTGGCAATGACTCGTGATATCAACGTACACTTGGTGGATAGGGCAACCAGATCTTTTTCAAACATATTGGCATATTAAGGCATGCTAAACTGTGCTGCTGAAGTAGGAAAGGCATAGTGTAATATTCCATTAGCATGTTTATTGCTCACAGATTCTGTAAAATGCAAGATTAGGGTTGTGAATATAAATGGTGAACAGTTCTGTTGAAGTTTTATGCCTATGTTATGAATTTGACAACTATATATTATGTGGTTCGGATATTATATCAACCTAGGATTATAAGTATACATAGGGTATAATTGACCATGCGAACCTCTTCGTGGTTGTGGGTGATGCCTATGTTCTGAATTTAGCAACTAAATCTTATGAGATCCGGAAATTACAGCCAACTATGATTATAATTAGACATAGGGCGTACTTGACCCTGCTATCCTTCCCACCATCGTGGATGATGCCTATGTTAGGAATTTGGCAATAATATCTTACATGGTTTGGAAATTACAGTCAACTATGCTTATAAGTAGACATGGGGTATACTTGGCCCTGTGACCCTTCGCATCGTTGGGTGTGCGGCCTGTGTTATGAATTTGACAATTATATCTTATGGGGTTCGATAATTACTGTCAACTATGCTTATATGTTATGTCTGATGAGCGGGTAACCCGATGCTGATATTCGGTACCGCATTGCGGCGCTAGGTCGACAGATCCCAAAAGGAATGACAGAGCATGAGACTCGGCACCCGCCAGGACACTAGGTGTAAGGATCCCAACTCCCTGGCATCGGATTGACAGAGCTAGATGTTGGGATCCAAGATGTCCGTCTTGTGCATGAAGGAAAATAGCAAAATTTTGCGGGGAAAACGGGAAATGTTTCCTGCATGGCATCATCAAAGATGGTGGTCGCCCAGTTCCCTTGTCCGCAGCTCCAAGCCCCTCTTATATTGCCCGTTTTTATACTACTACATGAGAAGCTTTACTTGAAGATATACATCGAAATGCAGTACTTAGTGGTTACTATATTAGAAATGTAATTATATACAGCTTTTTAACGTTCTCATTACTTTCACTGGCGACCAATCGGTTGAAAAATTTCGGAGAAATGCTATATATGCATTATATTTGAGGTTGCGCTGTCTTCCAAAATGGCTATCAATATAGACTTATCTACTGGTACTGGCAAACGTCTGTCCACGCGAGTCCAATCTTATTCCCTAGACTGCAGCTTGGCACGGTCCGGTCTCTAGTTGAACAGCAAGATTGCGCCCCAGCAGTATTCTTGCGGACATAAAAACATTCGGTATTTAGTCTTGAGTAACAGCCAATTCAAAACCAGACGGAGACTTTCTGCTGGAGGCAACAGGTAGTAGTGCTCTTGTGACAGTGTGTGCTGGAGGATTTATTTAGCTTCTGTGTGTATTATTCGATATAATACAATTGCTTTTCTATTATTGAGTGTAATATTTCTATTCAAATATTAAATAGTATCTAATTAAAATCACGTTATATAATAGTAATAACGATGGAGGTGGAATACTTTCTGTGATTTTATGCATCAACAAATTACTTGTTCCTTTTCCACATTTTCATAATATCTTTCACAATTAAAATGCGGGTGAGTGGAGGATATAAATATTTGATCTGAATATTTACGGCGCGGCGTACGAAATATCTCAACGGGAATGCAGTACTCAAGACATCATTGGTTTATAAAATTTTGTAAACATTGAGAGGCTTGAGACAGCATAATACTCAGCCAACTTGAACTTCTAAAAAAAAATCCAAAACATGCAAATAATAACACACAAAGTCGTACGTAGCTGCCATCTATCTAATCAGTGCCGAATGTAATTTCATAACACATCCATAGTTGTTGGTGCGATATTTTTGATGACATAGGATTATTGAAATGTGTCTCTTGTCGAAATCATCATAACTGTATCATAAATGCAACAGAAATATTTTTGTATTGGTTGCACCATCCGCTGAAGCCAGCATTATTTGGAAAAACATCTTTACAGGTAGCATTAGTTTTGCACGTGAATCGGAATTCTAGAAAAAAATACATATACCGACAAGATACTTAACACCTTTTATATTAACTCTAAATGTTTACTGTGATTTTCGTGAGCTTTTTAATTTGAACACCTAGGCGAATGTAGACCACATTTTCACATAAACTACCATTTAGTACGGCAAGAATTCTTACGCGCAGATTAATGGATGGAATTTGTGAAGTAGATGAACATTATGCTATAGATTGTAATTTTATTATTTTATTCCTTTTTTTATAAACACTATGTGTATGCATTATTTATAGTGCGGGTCGGTCCACTTTGAGTAAAAACACTCATTTTCGTGACTTTGTGCAAATAAAGATATAAAACATTTTCTATAGTTTCAAAAGAAAAGCACTGGCCTGAAATTACTGTTTTGTTATACTTTGATAAACTGCACGTATACATTAAATCACGTGGAATTGCACCGAGTGTTAAAAACTAAGTAGTATTCAAGTTGTGTATTTTTTTATATATATTTTTATATAAATAAAATGGTCAAGTGAAATTTTTAACACTGAGGATAAATTTCCTGTACCTCTGCGAACGTCCTTCGTCCTATGTTGCCTTACTTATACCTACCTGAGCCCGCCGTAACTGATGTTTGTAGAATATCCGATAGTATGCCCAGACCTGCGTGCGCATCTCTTCCCCCCCCCCCCCTTTCCATATCCTTGTGTTCCGTTTAACACGCTCCGCCCGCTCAGACATGCACAGACGTCTGGCGGCAGCAGTAGATAATACGAAACCTACGTAAGGATTTGATTTGACACCGTAGAAATTGGCCCGGTTAGATCGGACGTGACTTTTCATGCAGGTAGCAGCTAGTTGCAAGAGAAACATTCATGATGTGAGCATACCATAATTACATCTGCAACATGCGCCGATTGTTTCATTAATGTTTAGTGGCTTTATTTATTGACGAATATAGCCATTTATTACGCTAATGTGTGATATTCGGTTTTCGCAAATGCGTACAACAGCAGAAAATTCATTTATGTGTATCGATAATAAAAGACAAATATTATAACTACTTAACATCTCACATAGAATAGGGTTTATTTTAATTATTAACAGAGTAATTACGCATTTCTCTTTTACAGTTATCTGCAATTATAGACATTTCACATACTTTTACTGTTTCATTGTTTGAAGCATCGAATGTCCCGTACATACCTCGAGATACGCTATATTGCACAACACTGTAGCACAGCTCGCCTTTATGATAGGTTTTTTTCCACTGGCTTCTTGCATGATTTGTGAACGTTTAGTGTTGAGCTTATGTGAGGTAATTCCGCTATAATATTTCAGGACAAGCTATGCTGCACAACACTGTAGCTCACCTCGCCTTTATGATTGGTTTTCTTTCCACTAGCTTCTTGCATGATTTGCGAACATTTAGTGTGGTGCTCATGTGAGGTTATTCCGCTAAAATATTTCAGGACAAGCTATGCTGCACAACACTGTAGCTCAGCTCGTCCTAATAATTGGCTTTTTATTCCACTAAGTGTTACCTGTTTGCGCGTGAGACACGGACTTCCAGTGAGGAGTCTATGGGAGATATTGGGTTTTTGCATTAACTTCATAAATCGCAGGATGAGTTGCTTCATCCAATTAAATGCATTATATTCACTTGGAGAAACCGATACCAGGATGATGCTCCAATATAAGCTAAAGAGAGTCTTTCCGCATTTAAAACGCTGAACGATTGGCCGGATAGTTCCGTTATGCTGGTTGCCTAAGAACCAAGGCAATACATCTTGTCAAAAGATGAAGATTGCCGAAGAGGACTTTAACTTTTTCCGTTGCTCATTTATTCTGGCGGAAAGTGTACTTTACACTGGTGTATTTAAATTTTGGTCTGTACTGCACACTGTGAATCTCAATCACCAATGGAGACTGCGGTGCGTCAGCGGTTAACCTGCTCGCCTCCTACCGAGGCGAACCGCGTTCAACCCCCGCCCGGGTCACTCCCAGATTTCCGCATCCCGGAATCGTGCCAGACGATTCCGCTAGTCGGCAGGTTTTCTCGGAAAACTGCCGTTTTTAACGCCCTTTCATTCCGGCGCTGCTACATAATTACCTCAATCACACTCATCGGCGCTCATGACCTCGCTGTTAAGAGCCAACCTCATCTCTTCTCGCGGAAACGGGAGATACCCGAGAAAACCCGCTGACCAATGGCATTGTCGAGCACAATTTTCACATGCGAAAGTCCGTGAGTAACCCGTCCGAGGATTGAATCCGCTTCGCCTTAGTGGGAGGCGAGCAGGCTAACCGCTCAGACACCATGACCCCATGAGGCAAAGGAACAGCTTGACGGTAGAACTTTAGCAAGGCTCCAGAATACTCGGAAGTTGCCATGAATGGACTATAGTTAGTGACTCCTGTTTTTCGCGAAAATATTTACGCGAATATGGCATATTTGCAACTTTCCTTTTGTTATTGGCCACATGTCTTTCTCGGGAGACCGTTCCTTTTTTGATTGGGCCAATCAGAATTAGGTAACTACGACACTGAGTGTCCCTTATTCGCGGGCAGACACAGGCAACGCGTGACAGTTCATAAACATTCAATCACGAAAGTAGACCTGAGCTGTAGTGTTTTGGAGTACACGTAGTACTGGAACCTTTTCGCGAAAAAAAGGTGAACCTAACTATAGACAATTGTCTACACGTTGCACAGCAATGTTACATTTGTTGCCCAGTGATTAGAGACCTCAATAACTCACGAGTTGAATGACCTGTAGGCTTGTCTCTACAGTCTTATACATAAATATGCTGATATCAACTGCACATGGGTTGTCTCCTTTTACAGTGGAAGCCGACAATTGAACACTGTTCTCCAGGAGGTGTCAAACACCGTGTGGACCAATGGCTAAAGTTATATAAACGCACGTGTTTTGAATTCTAGCATGTCCCAAAATGAATCTGCGAATTCTTCACGTCCCTGCCAATAATCTTCCAAATATGGGTTACCGATTCGTAAACCTTGCTGCAGCTTTACGCCGTAAATGATGACTGATTCGTGTCACAGATCACCGAACACGAAGCCTACAGCTTACTTGTTACAACTAGGGTCCCGAGTATTTCGCGAATTCATTCGGTGACGAGGTAGACTTCAAACACTTGATCTGGTCTCCTTCCACTGTTATTGGACGACAGTCGTTTAGACATGCCCCGTTTAACAGTGAGCCAGTAGTCCGTATGTGGCTGTAGTGTGAGTTAGCATTGAACAGTGCTTAACAAAGGTCTCTCTTGATCTCAACAACCAATAAGCAAACGATACTGTCTCGAGTGTATAGAGGACTGTGAAGTAGAGCCTGCTGTCATAACAATTTACGAAATATTCGCGGATCTAGTTATAACTAGAGACCAGGAAATTTCGCTTTAGCAACGCAATAACGTAACGTAAATAAAACAGATCCCATGGGCGATGGCGATACCCACCGACTCACGAGCTACCGTTTTTGAAAGTAAGGGGAAGGGTATTTTGTATAAATTCCTCGTCCCTGAAAGGTGACATTGAATAAACCCCTAGGAATGAAACGGTAGGAGGCATAGGATTTCGAGAAAATCTGTGGGCCAACGGTAACACCCGAAGTTCGAGCCCGGATCTCCGTGGTGGGTGGACGGTGTATTATAGCTAGAGACCTGAGAAATTCGCGAGTTCAGTGACCTGTAGGCTAGATTTCACAGTCGTATATGCTGTTATACAAATAGCAACTGTGTATTGGTTGATTGTTGTGGTAGTAAAAGGCGGTGGTTGGGTGCACAAAATAATGCATGTTTTTTATTGGCTCATTTATCTCCAGGAGGTTTCAAACAACACGTCGACCAATTATGAAAGTAACACGAACGTAAAAGTGTGTGAATTCAAACTTGTCTAGGAACTAAACCACGAAATTCTTGGGTTTATAATTATAGTCCATTCACGGTGGAGCATAAAACGTAAAGGTAGTTCTCTCGAAAAGGAAACCAACTAGAAGTCATCTTCTGACTCGAAGTCCAAATGGTGGACTCAGTCTGTACTGTAAATTTCAACCAGCAAATTTTAATCAGTGTAATTATTTTACTGGATCTTCGTTGTTATCTAATGGAAAATCAGTGAAATGCTTTGTAGTTTTACCACCAGGCCAGTGAGATTAAATAGGAACCAGTAAACCTCACTGTCCAGAGAGTGATTATACCAGCAACTGAAATGGTCAGTAGAATGTTACTGATTCAAGTGGACCTGTTCAAACAGATCTACAGTTAAAGCTATCTCAATTTTAGGATGCTGTACGAACTTTGGGAACAGCTTTCGTATTTTCCGGTGTCTGGTTAGACTCCACAAACCTATTAGCATCAAAGTAGGAGTCATTTTTTCATCAGATGCTGTCACAGTGATATCACACTTTGCCTTCCGACAGGAATTAACATTGTTAAGTTATTTGGTTTGTTATTGGCTTCACGACCTATAGGACGGGCCAGATCGTTTTTGTCTACAGAATTTTTTTGTCTACAGAATTTTCCAAAATTATCTTCACAAATGTGATGGCTAATAACTTGGACACAGTGTCAGGTAATCAGATACTGTTTTGGTATCACGCTATTTGCCGTATAAGTGTATATTTGATTCACATACGTCATTGGAATTTCGCTCATTAGACAGGCCTTGGAGAAGTCTAAACCAGCAACATATAGCCAGCACTCTGGTGTCTATATAACGCATCGGAACGCTCAAGAAAATAATGAACTCCGCCTGTGACAGCAGTTCCTAAGCAAATCTTTATCCTCGTGAGATATCGTCGAAATTCGAAAACTGGTTTTTCAGGAGAGACAAAATATAAACTTGTTAAAATTTCGAAAGCAATTTTTTTGCCGTTTGAAGCAAAAGTGTTATTAATACTATCAATGCATTTTTTTTAAACAAATAAAAAAAATTATATTAAAAATTAAAAGTGGATGTACGTTTTTCGCTGTTTGAAACTTTGTACTCCAGTTACCGGGCTTTCTTTTTACGTTTGTGTACTGTTTTTAAATATTAGTGGAGATACAACTATTCAAAGTTAATTTTTACAAATTACCAAAAATCTAGCTACGATGCTTTCTTACGAGTGTGTCGTAATGACCTCTGCTAGAGTAAATAGAGTATTGTGAAGTGTAGTCTGGTGGAATTTTATAGCGTGATATTATAGGTTCTTCAATAATGATCCAAGGAGAAAGAAAACATTAGCATTTTTGTAAAAGGTTGATGTTGACATGCGCGAGATTCTGATTCAACGATATCGACGAATTCGTTCCACTGTCGATTTTTTTGTGAATTAGGCATACGAAACATTTTTTTCTGTTTTAAGCGTCTGATTACAGCTAATCATAACATTGACGTTTTTCCTGTTTCATTTTTTGAGTTTCAAAAGTTACCAATCTTCATTATTTCTTGGGAGAGAAATGTTGCGTAGGTATCGAAACGTTTAGAAAATAGGATCGCTAAAGTTAATATTTCTGGATGGTGCTGTTTTACCGCTGTAGGATAATTAATAACTTTGTGACGGAAGTTCATAGCTCTCTGGTTCTTAACGAAGGTCCCAAGTAATCGTGAACGTCTTGTGCCAGTTTGAGACTAAGAATAACTTAAATAATTCACTATGTATTTTAAATAGATAACTTTTTTAAGAGTAGACGTTTTTTTGAAATATTCTCTCTGTCGACAAACAAATGTTACGTATTAGTATTCTATTAATATTTATTAAATTTCAGTCTGATTCTTTATTTATTTACATGATAATTTTAGTAGATTAAATATAAATGTGGCATTTAAAATATTTTTAAGCCAGTTATATCACGTAAACATGTTGTTTTTCTTTCTTTTCTTCATTAACTATTTGTATGCTTCTTTTTACGACTTTTGTTATGCAACACTAACGTTATTTTAGTTTACACTAGTTTCGAGTATGATTGAATTTCTTTAAAAATTTTGTGAATATCAGTTTTCTTCCGCGCTAACACTATGAGGTTTTAACTATTCGGTATGAAAATAAATGTTTTGTTGGCTTCTTTGAACATACTGGAGTTAAAAGATTTGGCATGTTCCAAGACTCGGTGGAGGTATCTTCGTCCGTTTTAATGAGGTACTCTTATATTCTGCAGAAAAAGCAAGTATAAAATCCAGCTTATAGTATGTATTGGTACAAATTTATAAAGAACCTATTGGGACTTGACAAATAATGGTCTTGTCCTGAATATCCTATGTGAGATAACAAGAAAAAATTATCCCGTCTTACAAAATATTCTTATAAATTATGTCTTTCAAAAGTGCTCACTTTACCTATGAATAGCCTTTAAGCTAGAGGTGCACAGAGAATAAATGTAATAATAAAATGTGTTTTTTTTATACACATAAGTGGTATGCGGGAGAATTTATTACCAAAAAATCACTTTAACATTTTTTATAATTTTGAAAACGTATTTACAAAATTAAATATGCAGTAGTTATTCTTTTCCCAGCTCAAAAAATGAAGTCCAGTTCACCTACTCTGTTACAAGAGATTACGAACGTCCAGCCCAGAAGAAACTAGAATTGAATCCTCGCTTTGAGCTACGCATTAATTCTAGGAAGTTATTACTTTAAAAATTGAAATACGTGCAAAAAGTTTTTGAGTGCAGCAAGAAATACCTGCATTCATCGTGCAGAGATTTGGGGAGGGTCAACAAGTGTACTGAGTGCCCGTAAAATACAGATATGATTTATTTTATTTTGCAACGTATTGCGTTACATATACTGCTTTACGAGAGAAGTCTGGTTGAAACGTGAGCTGAAACTTAATTTCTCTGCAAATAGAAAATTTTAATACCCGAGAACCTATCTTTTACATGCATTAAAAAAAATTTAATTACGAAATTAAAATTAATGACTTCACAGATTTAAAGACCAAATAGAATTTCAAACAATGATACGTATTCTGGGAAATTAAGCAAAAATATATTTCGTGTCCTGCATATTTACTCACTGCAGTCATATATTTTACACTAATGATACACGGAGAGAAAGAGTATTACTTAAAAATAGCATGAAAATTATGAATGTGAAAACGCTAGCGTTTATATACAACGCGGATTTATATACTACAATTTGACTGTGAGTATCGTGGTTTTCCCATAAGGTAAAAAGAACAGACTCTCGAAGCTAGTGTCACCATTTTTTAGTTATTTTTCCTTGTGTCGTGACCACGTATGCTGCAAATGTCAAAGATATACGAAGAGAGTTTTTATTTCGCATATCCATCTCGCGTGTATAGTTCAAACCAGACATTTTTTCCCCTTCAAACCAAACTGCACATATTTGCAATTTCATTGTACCCTTCATATCTTACTTCGTATACTCGTCACACAAGTGGAAATCCGGCAGCCTCCATCACATCTCCGGAGGCCAATATTATACGCTATCTCCATTTAACAACTCGTGGGCGAAATCTATGGGAGTTACGGCCGCGAAAATTTTTCTCTTCAGCAAATCGAAATATGTTGGTTGGTACATCATCTAGACGAGTCATCAGGAAACAGAAGCTTCCGAATATTTCTCTGTGAGTGCACTGTGCATGTATCAGGGCCTACTAGTTGGAGTAAGAAGCAGCGGGCCACTCGGGGCTTCGACATGCATGCCCTGCTTTGCCTAGCTCTTTATTTCTCTCTCTCGCACTCTCTCTCACACACTTTAATGAGCTATGTATGCTTTTGTACAGTGTCACAAGTAGATAACGATTCTTTTTCTTCTGTCGTCTATAAAACGACATACTATCACCCACAAATTTGTTTTAAGAGGTAAGTCATACACTACATTTATTTTATGACTTTAAAAACTTAAATTGTAAATTTAAAGGAGTGTTCATTACCTTCCAAAAGCTGATTCCCATGTGAATTATGCGTATATGATTATGATAGACTGAAATATACAGTTCGTTAAATCTGTACGTTCACAGAATTTGAAAATCGTTAAGATGTACTTTCAGGTTTCGATGTATTTATTATACATATTATTGCTTATGTAAGACAGAGTTTATGAATTGAATTTTACGGCTGATATAATATTTACGTATTTATCTTTCATTAGAAGAAGTATCAAGATATTTTATGCTAAGTATTTCAGTGGTGACAGTTAGTATTTTCAGCCATGCAAAACCTGGCGTTGTCGTCATAAATGTATCATGGCAATATATGCGGTTGCTAACCTTAACGTCATTAAATTTTTTTCCGTGATAAGATTATTGGTTTTAGCTGGCGTGTATTATAAACATTTAAAAACACGTGGGCATATTTAATGGTTTCTTCCAAGCACTGCCGTTATAAAGGGATATATTATTATGCGTATGATATAGACCTAAGTAAAGACCCGAGAAATTCGTGAGTTCAGTTACCTGTAGGCTAGACTTCACAGTCTCATATACTCTCATCCAGATATCAACTGTATATTGGTTGATTGTTGTGGTATTAAAAGGCGGTGGTTAAGCGCACAATTTATTGCATGTTTGTTATTGACTCATTTATCTCCAGGAGATGTCAAACAACACGTCGGCCAATTACAAAAGTAGCATGAACGTACATGTGTGTGAATTACAACTTGTATAGACAAGAACACGCGAAATTCTCTGGTCTCTAGATATAAGATTTAAAATGGCTGTAAGAGTTTTATATTATTCTATGATATTCAGATTTTTCATGTTTTTTTTTATTTGATGCTTGATTCTCTCTGAAAGTGCGCAGTACAGGGAGAAGACACAGTGAGAAATTTATAACAGATTTAATATTTTTATTACAAATCCGTCTTTATATACTTCATGACCAGTGGCGATAACTCAGAGAGCCTAGTGGCTCAAATAAATTTCTTTCCACATAAGTCTAAAAACGTGAATAGACACTATTAAAACAGGACACAGGATAAAACCTATAGGGAAAATAACGCTTTACAGATAATTGACAGGCTCAGAAATTACTACTTCAAATTTCTTTCAGCTATTTCACTATTTTTATGGGTAATTTATTACAGAGTTTATTATGTTTTCTCTAGGTTTCTGAATTAATTTACATTTTTGTTGACAATTAACGAAAAAAAAAAATTCCGAGCATAATGTTTATAGATCGTTATTAACAGCAGGCAACAAACATTTTTTTTTTTACCACGCATATTACAGACAGGGTTGAGTTGTGCAACACCCATTGCACTTAATTTTTGCGAGCTTACTGCTACAAAAGTGTTCCGTTGGTTCTTGCACAAACAAAATATAGTATCTATATTATTAACTTAATTTGAAATAGGAGACGTTGAGCCTGATTTTAACTTAATAACTGGTTGTGATGGGTTGCAGATAACATGTAACTATTGTTAGCAGAGGGTAATACCGACAGGACATTTTGTTGTATTCCTCTCTGTTATGGTATTTGGCACTCTGCTTATGGTTGCTAAAGTAGAGTACTGCTTTCCTACTACAACACAGAAAGTACTTCCAACAGAACACTTTGGCAATATTTGGATTGTCCCAAAATAACTAGTATTGTAATTACTTAACCGGCTGTTATTTTGCTTAATACTGTTCACGATAAAGTGAACACTTTTAAAAAAGTCACTGCTCCTACCCGCATATATAAATTTTAATGAGCACACTGAGTGGCAAACGCCCAGTATAGTTGGTAACGAGGGAGGGGAAATAGTTCCATATCATAACGTCGATTAAGAAGTGTTGGGTAACCACTTGTGATAACTTAAATTATTTCTATCGCTTTCTGCTTTTTTTTCTATGCATCGAAGTGTAAAAATTACCAGGCCTGTAACATATTTACTTTACTAATATTTCCACAGTGCCATCTGACGGACATATTAATGAAGTGATGAGGTTTGTGGTAATGTTAATTTTACATAAGGCGGAAGAATACATAACGTGCTTGCAAGTAGATCTCCAGCAATACTTTCAAAAGTGCTCATTTTACCATGAACAGCATATCGAACAGAACAGTTCTGTAAACGGGATTGAGGGTAGCAGCAACAGAATGTTCTTTTAGGTTATTACAATCCTAGTTTTTGTGGCAGCAAACCAAATTTTGTTAAACTTGTTCTGTTTGAGGTACTTTCTGTTGTGTGTGATAGTGTAATTTTTTTATTTTAAACACGAACAACTTCCTTTATATATTTTTAATTACTCCCCGTATATTGTTATGTGTATATATTAGCACACAAAAATCACCATACATTGATAATTGCAAATATTATTCTTAGGAAGATGAGAGTAAATGTAATAGGGTGAAATTAGTAAAATTAAATGGCAACGAATCACATTTCTTTCCTAGAGGTGCAAATTAATTCATGATATACCAACTGCAATTCCTAAAGGTAGTTCAGATCAGAAATGAAAACATACATAACGCTACAGTTTAAAGCAAATACCAACTTGCTTAGTTACAGTATTTTGATAGAAAACGATGAAAAATTGCACCTGCGCTAAGTATGCGATGGAAAGTAAAACTAGGAAATAATTTCTTCTTATAATTAATAAATGCACACAATAATTTTATTTTTACATATATAGTAACATCTGTGTTAAAAAGGAATTATAAAGACATTGAGGAAATGAAATATATGTATTTTGTTATAGGTATATTATTTCCATACGAAATATTGGCAAAATTGTTTTTTATCTCAGTACGATATGAACAGAAACTATAACATATTTCGCGGAAATATTTTTACGTTTTTAGATTGAATCAATACTTAAAAATGTATGATGTTAATATGAATTTGTGCAATAAAAAACTGAACAGGTAGGCTGCATAAAAAATGCTGTACTATTTAATTGCGAATCACTGAAAGAAGATCTTATAGAATCATTGGAAAATTCGCAAACATTTTCACAGCAATCTTTTTCTATAAGACGGAATTCTTACAAGCAAAGAGCGTCTTGTTGAATGCGATTTGACTCAAACGTTGTAAAAATATTAAGTATTATATAACGCAATGCACAAGTTTGAAAATATATGATAAATACGTCCTAGGCTCTGGCGAATCTAGTAAGTATATAACTTAAAATTTTTAATATATTTTTCCGATAAATATTATATTGCGTTAGGTAATTTGAATTAAACTCTCAAGAAGAATTATCTGTCATGTACATTTTGATACTTCAAAAAGAAAATGTATGTCACAATACATGTCTAGGATTACGATATATAAGCGGTTTCTGGGTGAGCTTATATAATAAAGTTTTTCTTGTTATCTGTTTCATGCTGCAGACTCATGTCTTCTATTGATTATCTTATTGAGGGACAAGCTAAGCAATATTAATAAGCGAACACAGAATTCCTCACAGGGAGTAATAATGCGTCTTGTGTCAGATTATTAATGAGAAGAGTGGAGATAAATATTTCCGATGGAGATTTATAAGAGATATGAAACACCATAATAATATTTCTATATTGTTTTCCTAAATTGTGTTAAGAATCCTGTACCATTCCTGCGAATGCAATGCGTCAAGATAAAATATTTAATTGTTAAAATAATTTGTAAAATAGAATAATATCCTGTCATTTCAGGAGAAAAAGTTTAATTCCAAGAATTAATTTTGATTGTTAAAATTATTTTGCACAAGAAATTAAATAAGGATAAAAATATAAATGCACAACATGGTGAGCTAAGACCACGCAGGTGGCAAAGTTCTCTACTAGGTTGATGTATAGTAATCATGGAAATATTAATATTATTTTCGTTATTAAGTATCCACCTACACGGAGTGAATGAACATTACATTTTGGAAGTGAATAGTTAAGCAACTATATTAATTTTGTAGGTAATTATAATGTTACGTTTCAGAGATACGCGTCTGAATTTGACTTCCTTGCAGGGAAATAAATTAGTCCAATCCTAAATATGCAAGAAACGTATAAAAATTATCTTAATGGAACCTGTTATGTTAAAAGTTAAAATGCAAATGGAGTAATTTAATTACAATCAATGTTGAACTGGACATTGTCCATTGCGTATTTCGTAAAAGAAAGCAAAAAAAAAAAAAAACTAGAAAATGAATTACAGAAATTGAAGGAAATATTTCAAACAAAACTATAGAAAAAACCACCAACATTATTTTTGACGAAATCTGTACCTGGCAGAGATCTGAAAGATTATTGTTCTGTATATTAATAACTAATAATAATGAGAAACAAACACATTAAAATAACAAAAAACTAAATATTAAAGTATTCGGTGTCAAATTACAATAAGTGTAACTAATTTCCTGTTCAACAAATTTTCGTTTATTAGTTTTGTAATTTTACATTAGGTTTTAATAGTTTTAATGTTTTCGGCGGTTTTTTAACTAATAGATTGCTGAAAAAAATGTTTTGCTTAAACTTTTCTGTACGTGAAATAGTTTGTTTGTGTGTGTGTGTGTATATATATATATATATATATATATATATATATATATATATATATATATATCATTTCACACAATTACTTTGTCGAAATATAACTTCTATTTTTTAAATTAGGATATTTAGTTCTGTGTTGGTACTTAATTGCAGCCAACATTGCCAACAGACGGAGTTCGGTCAAATTCAGGGATACACCCGGGAACGTCCAAGATCAAACGGCCCGATCGGAGCAGCGTGCAACCACAAGCGAACGTTCAGACTCCAGCAAGTAGTACTGCGACCCTTTCTTTTTAGCACACATACTTCTCGCAGCCGGAGAAGACAGGCGTCGGTGGTCGAACGTCAGTTGAAGTTCGCCAGGGATCCAGCCTGCAAGTTATCGACTACGGCATAGTATGTTGGGAGCGGCCGTGGAGTCATGCCATTTTTGAACATGAGTTCGGGATTACTGCGACATGGGCAGAAGTTATATATATCCTGGTTTATAATTCTTTGGCTATGGCTCCTAAGCTTTGTTTTACGCACCCCACAAGCGTTAAAAGTATATTTTTATAATAACAAAGTGAGTTGTTGATTAGGAAGATCGGAGATATATTTAGTATTGTTTCGTCTGTGAGCAGGATGAAAATGTTATATCGTATATCTGGCATATGGCCGGAGTGAAAAAGTGTTTTATTGTTTCTGAACGTGTATTAGTTCAAATGGTAAAACTCTCGAATCCCCCGAGGAAAATGTACTCTTCACGTGTGTCACTAACGCCACTACCTATCAAGGCTGTAGCCACTGAGTTTACATGGCGAATCAATGTTCAAGACATCTCTTCTCAATGCATACGTTTGAAATATAACCGTTTCAATCAAAAACTTGCCGATTCTTAAGGAATGCTGGCAAGTTACGAAATCTTTGCCAGTTTTGTGTTTAATATTTTTTCTCGAAAATTTAACATTAAAATTTACACTTTACAAAGAAAAGTGATGAACGAATATTTTTAATATAATTTCTTAACGTGAAAGTATTCTCTCAGAAAGATACCTTGAATATTTATTGTTTAAAACAGTTATCTTTAAAATTAATGCAAAGTTAAAGAACTTACTTCATATTCATTCCCTATTTATGCTTCTATTTTGAGAAAAACAATCATATAATTCAGCGTAAGGTTTTACAAATAATGTACACATTTTTATCAGAAAAAGTGATACTGCCGTGATTTAGCAATTCCGTATTAGGGAGATTCATACTTGTTGCATATTATACTAAATTAAATTAGCAGATTTCTAAATATATCCCGTGTTTATTCGGCATATAAATAAACTCTTTAGCCTTCTTTAAAAAGTAAATCAACAGACGAGATAATTCAAATTCGCATTGAGATTTAGGTTTATGGGAATAGGCATGATAGCTCACGGTTCATCAACCGAAACTAATGAAATGGACCAATTTATTAAATTTAAACCAATGTTTATGAAAAAAGCAACACCGTGAATCTACCTTTATAATGGTATTAAATTTATTATTCAAACTACTAATAGTATGAAAAAGAGTTGAATACTATTACAGAACAATGCGAAATAATCTGTATGTGGAAAAGCCTCCACCAGCTGAAAAAGGCTCTGCCAAACTTCGTGGAATCGAATCAAACAGGCTTTAGATCTGTTCCTGGGGAATCGCCAGCCAGACTGTATATATTCAAGTCAACCGTTTGTCGATATTGGCTGCTGGATGAGAATGACAAGCTAGTGGCTAAGTGATCATATTCCAGATATCTTCTATATGTAGGAGACATATTCTGTAGGGCGGTCATGCAGGGGAGGGTAGATTCGGTAACTGTCTTGCTTCGAAGACGGCCGGGATATTTCTGTCAACATTTGGTCAGGCAGTCTCTCGTTTGAATATGGGTTCAGGAGTGTGCTAAAAAAGTATATGTTTTCAGCCTCCACAATTTCTTTGATGTAGCGGTTTCTCTTGGAGTGCCCACAATTCGTAGCAGCCGAGCTCGCCCGTGATGCCCAATTGCTCCCCAAAACATCACTCCCAACGTTCGCAGAGCATGATACCTGACAACGCGTTCTGGAATACGGTGCTCACGTCGATATCATTGAATGACTTTGCGGTCATCACTCTGATCCAAGTTGAGACGGCACTCGTCCGAAAACCCGAAATGTTGCCACTCTACATGCCACTGAGTTTGTACGTGAGCACGTAGCAGCCTGAGGCTGCGACATCTCAGACTCGGGGCAATTCTCCGCAAAGGAAGGAATGAATTCACACAGCCGTGGAAGCAGTAAATGTGAGACCCATTGCAGTTTCCCAACGTTCCGCAAACACTCTAGGCGAAGCTGCAGGACCCGCGTCACTGCCATGCGGATTAGGTTTCTGTCATCCCGAGGTGAGGTCGTCACATTTCGTCGTCCAGTTCGGAGTTCTCGACTCGTCCTGTTGTCTTCAGTCCACTGCTTCCGCACTCGCATAACAGTCTTCGCACTATACCCCATATAAGCCACAGTTTCGATCACTCGGCCGCACCCGAAATCAGGAACGCGCTTTAAAACCATCGTGACTCCAATATCAACGTTTACAACTCACTGACGAACAACGCCTCTTCTCTTCTCGGTCCCAAATATTCCTGTGCTTTCACGCTTTTACACCCAAGTTCATAGGAGCTGCTTCGTCCAGGCATGCGCAACCATTCTCAAATTCAAAGATTTGCTCAGTATGCCCTGAATTACATTATCTTCGAGTTTCATTTACATGTTTATTTCATGGCAATGCATTTTCCACTCACAAGAGTGTATATTCTTCTCCCGTCCATTCAAAGGCTGTGCGATGGGGTAAAAAGATTAGTTTTAAAAATACCCCCTTCTCTCATTTCATCAGGTAATTGGTAATTGGATATGTGGAGAAGGAGGCAACAACGAAGAAGCAGCTAACAAGAAACCGTATGCTGAGGTAATTTAAAGCTCTTTGTTATAGTTTAGGGCAAGACGCGTTATCACAGCGAAGCCCCGAAATCAGAGAAAACTGTGTTATGTGAAAAAGGAGCCCCATGGCGGCCAATTATAAAACTATATTAAAAAGTTATAAAATACAACCTAAATATGTAATATCATTTTAAATATTAGCCATAAAAATTCCTGAGTGTTAAAATAGTTCAACTTATTTTAAATTAATAGAAACTCATTACATAAATAACATTTAGTTAAAATTATTAGTAAAAAGATGTTTCTTGCAAAATGTTAATTAAGATTTATACATGAAAAACGTAAGCAAATTAACAATAATTTCAAAACATTTTTGTAAAATGATAATTAAGTAATATTAAAATGCCATAAACCTTTTAAAATCATAAAACTTCGCTAAATTTAATAATAACAAGAAGTTATATTAAACGAAAACTTCTTACATATTAAGTACTTTTAATTTTATGAATTGATATTGATCCGTCTACTGCTAATGTCAACAAAATGACAAGTCATAAACATAAATTTAAAAATGTACCGTTATACAAAGTACACTGCACAGGTTTTGTACAGACGAACAGCAAGAATAATTAACTGCAGAATTACTGTATGAAAGACTTTGGTTCAAATGGTCCTTTCTAAAATGATGTAAACACACTATAAACCAATATATGCTACTTTCCCCATTTAATAATAAAGAAATTAAAAATCGCACTTAAAATAATCAATGAATATTTTCTCCATCATGTGACAACATAGAAATGAGTAGTAGAGTGAGTGAAGAGATTTGGGCGGCTCTTAACAGCGAGGTCTTGAGAGTCGATGAGGGCGATTGAAGTGAATATGGAGCAGCGCCGGAATGAAGGGGCGTGGGAAACGGGATATCCCCGAGAAAACCCGCCGACCAAAGACATCGTCCGGCACGATGCCTGCTTGCGAAAATCAGGTCACCCGGCTGGGTATTGAGCCTGGTTTGGCTTGGTGGGAAGCGAGCGTGCTGATCGTTCAGCCACCGTGGCCCCTATGAGTAGTAGACAAGACAACACTTTAGGAACAGAAATCAAAATAAAAACTCTTGTAATGGCATAGAAAGATCTAACGCACCCAGTATTGATTTTAGTAGTGAATTGAATATGATAGAATCTTAAGAAACATACAAAATTGGAACTCTTTGAATACAGTATACGCAACTGCGTACCTAGCGCACACGGAAGGTTTTTTTTTCCGGCGCTGTAAAATGCGAGGCTAAGAGCCCTTGTGGATAACTGATTCGAAAACCTTACTACTGTTATAGATTAGAAATTGTTCACTTTACTGTAATGGAAATTAAAACCCACTGATTGTGATTGCCAAAAGTGCTCTATCAGATGAAATATTGAAATTATCAGAATTTTTTCCAGTGCCGTTACTATAAATAAAAATGTGCATGGATTGTATAAAAGTTAAAAAAAATTTAAAAATTAAGGTTTTAAAGGAAAACAGCAAAACACGCAACAAAAATGGTTTAACGTTGGAGAATATTATAATTTACGCATTACATTTCGTCGTTATAAGTGAAACCTAAAGAGAAATTCTAAGATATCACATTTATTCCTTAAATACGAAATGCACATCAAATATATATGCGAATTTCTGAAAAGTTAATCAAATCATGAATATCAAGGAAAGTGTTCAGATATAAACAAAATACAAGTCAGAATATTCATATGTAACTTTACTTGAACATATCGGTGAAAAATTGCTGGCTTATGATAAATTAAAATTTTATAAAGTAAAGCTATTTGGAGAAAGGCGGCAGAAAAAATATATTAGTACAATATCCAGTACCAGAGATAAAGATTTTATAAAGGTTTTATAAATTAAATAATATATTAAAGTAGAACATTAAGAATTTGAATTTCTTAAATCAAGTTATTTTTGTTAATATAATTCCAAATTAGTAATTATATATGGAACCTTCGTTTGTACAGAATAGTTGGAATTTTTGAAATTAGCATAAATTTGTAATTGAGTTAGGTTTATATACTTTGGTATTATAAAGTCGTTTTCATTTTCAGAAACTAGTTTCTCTAAGTAACATAATTTTATAATACATAGTTTTTATGTAATATGTGGCTGATTATAACAAAGTCCCTAAAGTAGCAAAATATTTATAAAGAGAAACCAGTGGCATTTAATACTTCATATATATTATTTATTGTTATAGTAAAATAACTTTGTAGTCTTTAGTTAGTACTTTATAATGGAGAAGATACTTAAAATTAAATGGAATAATAAAATTTTACCATTTTTCACAATAATTTGTATATAAATTAAATTAAAACATATCGGCGATTATCTGATTTAAATATTCGTTCGTTTTTGACAAGTTCAACTTTAGAAGATTAGCAAATATAAACTATGTGTTTGTAAACTGCTGATATTAAATTTTGACTAAAATTTTATTTTAACAATAGGTAATGAATATAAAAATACTTTTTAAATCGCTTTCTTGTATGCATTTTTCGTGCAGAATCAAAAACTGTTTTTATAAACTAAATTTTTAGAATGATAATTTTCGTTTTAAAACCCCGTTTTCTGTAAGTTTCGTTAGTAAAATTCTTGTAATTAAATAATTTTTTGGAGCTCGAAAGGTTATATTATTCAGTTTAGAAATGTTCGCTTTTGATATTTAAAAAAAAAAAAAATTTCAATCAAAAGTCAATTTTGGAAGAATATTCCTGGAAAGGTTAAAAATGCTTCAGGAATCACATGATATATCTAGTCCAAGGGCCCTCACTCTACAAATCTGAACAGCAAAAATTAATGAAATAACATTAAACGATATATTGCGAGAGCAGTTATAAAACTCTTTTAAACAAAATTTTCTCAAAAAATCTAAAAATTTCTGTAGAGTAGAAAGAAGAGCTAAACATATGAAGAGCCAAGAGTAACAAGATGATGAGAGTTTGGATAAGATGGTTAAGTTGACCACAGGCAAGATAACAGAGATACGTGTGTAAGTGCACATACATAAATATATTCATTGTTACAGTAGTATATGGACGAAGGTAACATATATATTTGTATATCTTAAACTATTTGTTCAATTAATATGGACCAAAGATATATATATACACACACATACATAGATTAAAGTGCCCGAGTAGGGAATACTTTTAATGATTTTCTCAAAAACTGTATATTTATAACGAAATCAGTTTATTATCTACGCCATTAATAAGTAATTAATTACTATCGTGCAATTTTCCATGAATTAATATGAAGTGGATGGTAATTTAATTACGGCACTTCTAGAGATTTATCAGTGTTTCAAATTGGTTACATGCTCTTCCTAGTGTGGAATACATAGTGCGCCCTATATGAAATGGTTTGCTTAATATGTATTATTACTTCGCTTTTAATGTACATTACATAATTAAGCTAACCAAAACAATTTGATCACGACTGAATATTTATAAACACAGATAAAAGACTAACGATTTTCAACAAGCTAAGAATTAATGCAACACTCCACTAAAAGGAATACTCGCAATAAATGAGTAAATTGATTTATGATTAATATATGATAATTAATTGTTAATAATTCAATATGGATGTCCAGATTATTTTAACTTGCAATTGAAGTACAATCATTTTCTCAAACGTTCTCCCCACAGATGAGATGAGCCCAGTTTTTACAACTCCGATGTTGGATCCAGCTCTTTGACTGTGCATCATCATCATCTGATGAGTGATGTTCACAATCAGTGTCCTCTTCTCTTCTAGTAGTGTATTCGAGATCGTTATAGAGTTCTGAAGAAGAAACTTCACCCTCCACAATTAATGCCTAATTTTCGTTTTCCCCAAAATATTATGCTTGTTACCACGTTGAAATGAAGCAAAAAAGGTGCCAGGTCACGTTTCACTGATTTTCCTTTTAGCTTGTAACTCACTTCTCTTTGGAGTGCTTGTCAGAATCATGGCTAATCGTCGGTCTGGTCCATGACTGCTTGCAGCAACATTTTGTGCTTGTATGAGGCATATGCCATGCACATTCACACTACCTCCAAAACTGACATCAACTTTATTAGTTTCTTCAGGAACAATATAAGCACCTTCGTCTGTGAAATCGTAATAATGAATGTTGTATTTTGTACAATTGTTAGACACTGGATTTTCGGGAGCCGTTCGCTGCCTTCTCCATTGTAGCGGCCTTTGCAAATGCTCTGCCAAATATTTTGGACATTTTGTATTGTAAAACTGGTCTTATTGGATTATTGTAATCAATATGCCCCTTCCAAATTTTGTAATTATGGAAAGTTCCCAAGGGGTGCTTAGATGATAAATGTCAGGGCCACAATTTATGAGAACTATGTGGTGGAAAATACTCTATAAGGACATGGTTCGCACGAGAATACTCTATGCCATCCAGCATTTGAGAATGACAGTAGAGTCGAGCGAACACTAAAAGAAAAGGGTCGTCAGCACATAGTTTTGTTATTGAGACGAAACATCTAAACGACTTCGTAAACATATGCATCTGAATCCATCCTGACTTACGGCAGTCGAAAATCGACCCAGGGGATCCACCATCTCGATCAGTTCGTTATTCATTTTTGTCCAAGGAAATATCATAAGCGAGCAAATGAATGTTTTACCGGCACTCACGCACGTCACAACTGTAACGAGATTTCCTCTTTCTGCTTGAGCGAGAGAACCAATATGGTTCGTCATTTTTGTTCATAGATACTTTTATCTGCTTTGACATAACAACAATCACCCATATATGTGTTGAAAACCTGCAATTCCCAATATCTGTTACCCTGCCATAGCAAAATGTCAGCATTGGCGAGAAAAAATGCACAAGATGGGAATGCATGATGCCTTGGCTTAGTTATTATTTTATGAATTTATTTAATATAACTGTAAAACGAAACTTTTGAAAAAACATTAACATGTTAGTCAGTAGCCAAAACATTGTATCTTCAAATTTAATTATTTTCACCGAGTTTAAAAAACACATTTCAAATAGTTCAGTAAGTATTGCAGGACTACTTCTCTGTGTCACAATACCTTAATTCTTCTCTTGGACTCGTAGACCCTGTCACTCTGGCAAAATATGTACAGTAAATATATTTCCTTGTAATTCAGTTTACATATATTAACCAGCCTCACATTAACAATTTACTCTGTGTTATGAAGTACGAAGTATTCAAAATGAGCAATTAGCAGTATTTTACATTACCAACATTCAAGCTCTCTTATTTTTCGTCCTATTGATCACAGTTCCATAACACTATAGGTATTAACAATTTTAGTAATTTAAGTACATGGCATTACTGAACAAATGGAAATAATAATACGTACATCACCTACATGTTCGCTACTGGAACCCCTGCAGTTGTAGTTAAGAAAAAAATCTTTGTTACTTGACAAATACAACTTATGTTTAACGCTGTAGTGTCTGCCTAATTTTAAAAATAATATTCATTATTACAAACGCACAGACACTTAAGACGAGTAACATCTAGATCACCCAATCACGAAAATGGATCTGAGCTAAAGTGTTATGAAATACAACTGGTCGTGAAAGCTTTTCATGAAATACGGGTGTTCCTATTTATATCTTAATTTTCAAAAGACAAGCAGTTTTGTATGAGTAAATAAAAAAAAACTTTTCAGCAATATGAATTCAATTTAACTGTATTACAAACTAGTTAAAGGAAGTATAATAACATCTCAAAGCACGTGTTTTCTAAACGTTGTTCTAACATCAAATCCAATCCATGCTGTTGCTTCTAGTCGTATTGGAAGGAAAGCATTTCAATGTTTGGACACGGAGACTGGTTGTGCGCAGCCATCGAGCTCGGTCTACCTCATATTTAGTCTATGATTTTTTTTTTTGTAGTCGCAGTGAAATATTTTACTCTGGATTGCATTAATGGTACTTGCTACCAACTGAATATTTGGTGGAAATCAATAAACATTTTTTTCAATAAACAAAAGTGTTAGTGGAAACAAAATGGCTTTATTACTAGTAGTTCTTCTTGTTACTATGCACCTCCAGTAACGAAATTAAGCCTCAGAAAGCATTAACAATAAAGTTTTGTAACCACTAACCAATCTTGTTTCAGTGTATGTAGGCCTACACACAATTTTTTTTTTTCGGAAGACATAATGATAGTTTTTTGTAGAATGCAACTTATTTAATGTTTTCGGTAAAGCGCAGTTAATATATTCAACTACAATAGTCTTGAAAATTGAGAGAGCTTTAAGGAACCATGTTTGGAAAACAACGCTTATTTTCTATGTGCCTTCTGGCTGTCCAAAAAATTCCATGATTACTTGCATTTCCAAGTGTTGTAAACGACTTCCCCGATATTAAACTGAGAAAATGTTTATAATTTGTAATGCGCTCTTTAATGTAGGGGTATAGTATTTAACGGATATGTTTGACTATAAACTATAAATGAGAAATTTAATAACACCGGCTAATTTAATCCCCGAAATTAACAAGTGGTTCTGAGCACAAAACTTTTCGTAATCAAATTAGAGTTCGTTTTAATCGCTAACCGGCAATATTATAAATTTGTTCCAGTTATTGACCTGAACGTAATGAGACCTGCTTCCTACCCCCTCTTCATTATCGCGCTTCATCTTCACACATATTACGTTCTCAATTATTGTGACCCATATATACTTGGAAATTTAATTATCATCTTCGACGTGTTTGAATCTTGCTCTTTCTTGCCAGTCGCCGACACATTTCTGCTACGTGCACAGTCACATAACATTAAAACTTGTCTCTGCAGAACTAATTAAACTACTTCCATCGTCAGCAATTTTCCCGATACGGAGGTAATTAGCAAAGCGTTATTCATGTTTCGCTAGGCGCCGCTTTACCTCTGGGAGTGACAGCCGCTGAAAGAGTTTCTGTCTTGGCAGCGCCGAAGCTTGGAATAATCTCCGCGATAATTCCCTCGAGACCTCGTCCGCTTCTCTTCATAACTTCCCTCCAACAAAGACTGTAATCGAGTTTTTTTCTCCGCAGTGAAATAGTGTTTCTTGTCTTTTGCAGGACAATTCTGGAGCGAAATTCGCATATGATACAATAATGAGTTTCGTGACATATCTGATTTCTGATCCGATAAATCCGTTGCTATTTGAGCAATGTAGAGGAAAAGAAAAAAAGTTAATTACGAAAGAAAATAAACACTTAATTTCCTTTAAAAATTAATTGGAACAAATTTAGTTTAAATATCTCTATATTTATACAATTTAAAAATAAAAACGGTATTCATCATTTCCTCTATAAAATTCGATGTTGCATTTCCTTGACACAAATGTTTTCAAATACATAGCAATTTAAAATTAAGTAAATGATTTTTAAACGCGAATTTCATAACGATAAAGTAATTAGCATGATAAATATTGGGCACTAAAGTGATTTAGGGATTAGGAAATCTTCACTGAAATGAAATTTTCATGTCACTACAATACATTTTCTGAAATGACAGATTACCTAGTATTTTGTAATAATAACAATTTTTCCCAGTGATTCAAAACAAATTTTTACAAACGACAAAATTAACTATACTCGTTAACAAGCAGTTACGTAATCACTTCAACTTAGTATTTTTATGTTAGAAGATATTTTATATGGTATATTATGAGGAAATATTCTGTACTTTTACTAAAGTATTGCCAAGACTGACGATAATTCAACATTTTTAGACGAAACTGCAATTTTTCACGAAATATTTTCTCATTCATTGGTACGGAATGTCATCAAAATTTTTAACACTATTATCTGAGTTGTGAGGGTAAGTACACGTGATTAGCGAGTGGGTTCCTTAACTATGATCATCTGAACGATTAAATAAATAAGACAATAGTGAACTTAGAATAAGGTGGCATCCCTGCTCTTATGGAACAGTAATTTTAGTCCACGCGGTGTTTGACACCTGGAGAACGGTGTCTAATTGTCGCCTTCCTCTGCGACAGCAGACAACCAATGTGCAGTTGATATCGGCATATTTGTACGTATAACTGTAAAGTCTAGCCTCCAGGTCATTAACGTCGCAAATTTTTCAAGTCTTTATCAATCAGTGATACTGTGAAACCGCCCTTTCAGTACCAGTGTACACAAATGTGTACATAACTCACAGGAATATATATTTTTGGCTGATACTTTACACTGCGAGTCTTATTGGCGAATGATCTTCACTATGGGTGACTGATTTGTAATCGGTTTAATTTTCCCGAGGATACGAAAGGTTGATATTACCATAGTCGAGCGCTAAGCCTACGGTTCATTGGTTGTAATAAATTAACAATAATGCTGTCGATAAAGCGCTCATAAAAAATGTCTTGTTTAAGACACCCGAAGCCGTGAATTAAGGTGTTATTTGGATAATATTTGAGCTCATGTTTAAACCACAAGTAACCGATCATTGTTGCCATTAAATCGTACATTACACGTACATAGATCTGGAATTTTTATTCAGGTACTAATTAATTGCAATCAAATAATTTTAAAAAGAATATTTGCGAATGTTTTCATCATGGCAGTGGCCATATTTGTTTTCTATGAAGTAGGAGCAAATTAAATTTTTAAAATCATGTTCTTATTTATTCTTAATCACATGACATCTCTTTCAACGCCCCAAACATGAAACATCTGTGTGGCGCTGTAGGAGTCCCGCAGAGTAGTAGAATAGTATTCATTAAATGTATTATTACAGTCACCGCACCATCACACGATATGACACGGTAACGTGATAGGTGCCATATAATTATACGCCAGTTTCACGTGCGACCTGGGGTCTTTGTTTTTACGCCTCGCCCCCCGGGACAATGAACCAGTAGCAGATATTAACCGTTCTTTAGATGGCTTGATTTCATGTGGCCGAGCCCAACGGAAGCATTGGGTTCTGACTGTGAAAGCAGAAAATAAATAAAGAACTTCTATCCAATCCATTGGAAGGCTGTCAAGTTTAGCGTGGTTGTTTGTTGTGGTGTGAAATTTTGGCCCGGGGGGGGGGGGGGGGGAGGTCTGTTAATTTTCATTTCTTCGCTGATATATTTTAAGCTTGATACACTTCAAAACACAAAGTCTATTTTGGGCTCTCGAAACGAAAGCGCTCTCACACACCCATTACAGTTTTTTTTAGTAAATTTCCTGCATTGTAAAACCGCTAATAATTAAGTTAGTTAGCTGGCGTCCCTGGTTTTTATTATTTCAATATTCAATCAAGGAAATTTTAGGTGTAGGAGAATAAATGGTAAACTAGAACTTCACTTTACATGCCTTTTGGTAATTCTGAAATAAATTTCATTTCAACTGGTACGTAACAAAAAATTTCGTGTACGGAAGCATCAACAAATGAAGTTTTTACAATCGCAATTTTTTTTTTCACTGCAGGAATTTTTGCAACACGAGCTTTACTGGCTGCGATGCCCGAGCAGCACATTCTTGCGTCTATGCCGGTTATAAACATCACCTTGGTTACTGCGAATTGTTAACTAACCCACGGCCAGACACTCGTGCCGAATGTTTGGGTGTAAACAATCAAAGACCAAAAATACATACATCACTGCCTGACAAATACGGTACGTTGGGTCTCTGTTCACAGGCTGTTCACGGCAAAGTAAGCACTTTTCAAATCCCTGCTTAAGATCTACTTGTATGCACGTTGTGTATTTTCCTCCTTATATAAAGTTAACATTACCACGGGCCTCCTAACTTTATTCACGTGTCGGCCAAGCGAAACTGTGAAATTATTATTAAAGTAAATAATTTTTTAATAATTGCTCATTTTAACGTCGAGGCATAAAAAACAGAAAACGGATGACATAATTTAAGTTGTCACAAATGGTTACCTAACACTGTTTATTCGATTTAAAGATATTGAACTATTTTCCACCCATGGTTTATAAAAATTTACTAGGCGTATGTCACTCAGAAATTAACCCACGAAATTCTCGGGGATCTACTCATCACTGAAGATTACCAGCGGCCAATTCTGCATGGCTGCATGGCAGGCTGTCTCGGCACCGTTGCGATCTGTGGCGACGTTGGAACGGTGTTAAGGGTGGCCGTCACAGCGGTCCGCGCGCATTGATACCTGCACTGCGTAGTTTGTCTGCCGACGGGACTAGCGCTCCCAGTTGTGCTGCAGTGGAATCCCCGTGGTCGGTACCGGCACGCAAATCGTGCGGAAGGACCATCCGACTTCGCGCAGCCGTGCGACGCTGCACCCGTCGAACGCGTTCATATTTTTTTTTTTAAGTGCTGTCGAACCCATCTCCAACACCGACAGAAAATCGAACAAAATGTTTGTTTGTATAGGGCCAAATATATATTTTGTTGCTCTAGCAAAATTTATTGTTGAGCACAAGAAATTTGAAAAGCGATAAAATTACTTTTGTTCGTCTAAAAAAAACTATGTGTTTGACTATACAAAATCTCTGTATTGGACCAAAAAAATTTAGACTGTCAACTAAATATTTTGTTTAATCAACTGTTTATATTTGTTTGGCCACTAATTCGACTTACTTCGTTCGAAAATACAGCTCGAGAGTTTGTTTTTATTTTTTTTGTGACAATTAGGATAGTAACCGTGTTTGTTAGTGCAGTGTTAGAAAAGCAGTAAAACTTGAAACATTTGTTTCCACATGTTGCCCAATATTTGTAGTAAGTCATTCTATTTCAACGTTTTCCACCATTGCCACCTTTCACATCACCTGAGATTACTACGGCGTAGCGCTCAGGCACATGTGATCTTGGTTCGAAACTCGGTCGAACATGTAAAAAAAATTTATATCGGCCCAAACTATTTAATGTAGGTGTAGCCAAACAAATATTTAGTTGCACCAACCAAATCTTACAGTTTGGGGCGACCAAATGAGAACAACAAAATAATTCGGTTTCACCAACAAAATATTTCATTGCCCCTATACAAAGAAATCAGTTGGTTGCACCAAACAAATCTTGTTTGATTCAACAAAACATTTTTCTCAGCGGAGGCAAGCCACACTTTGAAGGGGCGCTGCAGACACAATAGCACGACTCAGAATGGAAACCATGCACGTTTGGGACGTTCTTATACTGTCCATGGATTGGAGCTATTTGGTCCGCCCTTACTGACGTCACATGCGCGTACGAGCGTGAAAAGTAAATATCTTCACGACTCACATTGTCAAATCCACCAACCACGCTTCATTCATGTAGTTTCCTCCCGTGTGAGTGCAAATTACTTTTCTTTACAATGAGAATAAGTTGTATTATTATATAAACTGTACAAATGCGACTTCAACGTGAGATCTGGACTATTTTCATATTCTTCAATTACATGCCATGTAATACCTAAAAGTTCGTGAGTGCGAGAAAATTTTAAATAATGGCATGTCTGCTATAGCTCGTTCGAGGTTACGTCCAACTTTTCTGAAGCCCTGCTAAAGTTCTACTTTAAGGATATTCCTCCGCCTCATGCAAACAAAGCTTTAACTAAGTCCAGAAAATTACACCAAGTGGGAATCGTGCCGGACGATTCCTTTGGTCGGCGGGTATTCTAGGGGATTTCCCATTTCCTGCGCCCTTCATTCCTGTGCCGCTCCATATTCACTTCAATCACCCTCACCAGCTCTCAAGACCTCGCTTTCAAAAGCCGCCCAAATCTCTTCCTCCTCCTACTAATATTTCAAACGAGAAATGTTTTTTAATTGGGTGTTACCAATATTCTTATTTCCTTTTTGTTTTAATCTGAATGAATTGTAAATGAAATATTATAATTTACACAAAATATCAGTTAAAGTTAGATTCAATTAAAAGGGAGTTACTGTGGCATTAACGGGAAGATGAAACGGTTGTGACAAGTAATATAATTGGGAAATCAAACCAAACTCTTCAAACGTGGGATGATTTTTTTTTTTTTTTTTTTTCTCCGCTAAAAGTGGGTAGTTACCGCGGATAGACTGCATCCAGCCGTCTTCAATTTTGCTGTTTTATTCTTTCGTCACACCATCCGTTCACAGCTCGGTACGGGTTGTCACAGGCATATTGCTGACGCTAATGTAGCGGGTCAATTAGGTCACGCGAGGTAACTGCAGGAACGTTACCCCTCACTCCACCCCCGCGATAGAGAGAGAGAGAGAGCGAGAGAGAGAGAGAGAGAGAGAAAAAACAGGTAACTTCGTTAGCGACGACGTTCGTTTGTTACGCCGGCGATCGGACGGGAGGGGCCCGTAATCTCATCAAGCCGCGACCGCGCTGCGATAAACAGGCTTGAGGCGGCGAGCCTCGGGCGAGATTTCCGTCGCGCTGCACTCGCGCCCGAGCTTTATTCGCGTCCTCGCCGTGATTTCCCGGTCGAACGAACTGCGCCCCCGCGGCCGTGCTGGACCGCGGGATCTACCGGGCAGACGACCCCCCCCCCCCCCACACACACACACACACACACACACACACAATATTAACCCGTTCAGTTTCTGTGTCCGTGATCGTAGACGTGTTGCATACGAAGGGTATTTATGTCCACTGCTGTACATAGCGAGTAATCATAGCCATATGTCTTGAGAATCTTCTAACGCGTAACGAGAGTTGTGAAAGTTACCGCGCCTCTCTTTTATGAATGGATGATGGTTACGTATGTAATAACAGTAACAAGTTGTTCACTGTTTGTAAAACGGACAGTAGACACAAGTACAGTCAACACCAAACTATTAAATGATTGCAACCCTTCTGCTCACGAATTAATGCGTGACCGAACGCGGTAATGTTACTGAATGCTGTTCGCGATAAAGTAAGCACTTTTGAAATTAACCTTAGAAAAAAGTCACTGCCCCTATCTGCACATATTTTAACGGGTGTACTGTGTGTCATGTGCCCAGTGATGGGTGGGAAGTAGTTCCGTTTCTTAACTTCGAATAAATAGTGTTAGGTAGCCATTTCTGATAACTAAGATAATTTCTTTCGCTTTCTGTTATTTTTATGACTCGGAAGAGTAAAAATAGTAGATTTGTAAAATATTTACTTTTCTAATAATTTCACTGTGTCACTTGACCAACGCATGAATAAAGTTATGAGGCCCATGACACTGTTAATCTTACACAAGGCGGAAGAATACACAACGTACATGCAAATAGCTCTTAAGCAGGGCTTTCAAAAGTGCTCATTTTACGGTGAATAGCCTATACAACAGTATTTTTTTTGGTTGTATGTAAACCATCAGTTACTACAGTCGCTAGTAATTCAACCTCTTGACATATTAGCCCGAGTGTACGCGTTGACGTCTGACATGTTGCGGAATATGTAAACTCATGATCAGCGCTTTGCAAGTCCAGAAGCTAACACAATTAGGCTTAGTCCACACTTACTGGTCTGTGGACCTCGGTTCGCGGACGCCTAACTGCTGATTGATGCACGTGGCCCCGTGACGTCACAGCTCGTCATCCCGATGTCCCAAGATCATTGCCGATTTCAACATTCGTCAGCGGACGCACGCGCTGGCATGTTAGAATTTTTTTCTTTTGTTTACATTATTTCGCGCGCAAACGGCAAGAGTAGATCATGATGTATTTTTTAACGAAACTGAAGAATGGAAATATGAAACCCGCTATTTGTTTAAAGCAATAACCTCCAATCTCGTGACTGAAGTTAAATTAAACCCAAATGAAAGAGAACTCCCTCGCATAACTCAAATTAGAAAACAAAATAAAGAAAGTTAAAAATATCAATATTCCCTAGTATATGCTGCTCACAGTAAAGTGAGCACTTTTGAAAGCAGTCTCATTTGGAAAAATAGTCAATAAATGTGTTTTATTATAACCTTAGATATTAATTACTGTGTGCGGTGGAATAGAACACTGTGTTTATTACTCACATGGCAATATTTATTTAGAATTTTAGTTAGCGGATAAACAATAGCTGAAAGAAAAAAGTAACTAGGGCCTCAAAAGTGCTCACTTTACCTTGAATAGTCTATAATAGCTAGAGTCCTGAAGAATTCGAGGATTCATTTAGGGACAAATTAGAATTCAAAACACGGGCTCATTTAGGGACAAATTAGAATTCAAAACACGTGCTCATTTAGGGACAAATTAGAATTCAAAACACGTGCGTTCATACAAATTTAATCATTGATCCACACGGTGTTTGACACCTCTTGGCGTATGGTGTCCAATTGTCGCCTTCCGCTGTGACAGAAAACTACCAATGTGCAGTTGCTCTCGCCATATTTGTAAATAAGATTGTAAAGTCCAACCTGCAGGTCACTGAATTCGCGAATTTTTCAAGTCTCTAGTAATCGCATGAAATTTATCGACGCGCCGATTAGGGTGCACGCAGGTTTCAGTGTCTGAAAGCTTAGCTTCGGATGGCGTCGAATTTGATGCACTCCGGTGCCAGTTTCGGAAAGCGTAGCTTCCGACGTCGTTGTTGTAGGCATGCGTTGTTGGGGCATGCGTCCGCGGACCATTCAACTGTGGACGAGCTATTGCGGACGAGGCCTTGCAGACATCGCCTTTTTCCTGGGCAATGCTACTGGCTGATACCGTCGCACCAAGTAATATACTATTGCTCGCTTCTTGTGCCATGGATCTGCTGAAAACCTCTCCCGTAATTAGGGACACCCGAACTTCGCGAAAATATCTCACCACCTGTTGTGCTTCATAACACTTCAGCTCAGATCCACGGTCGTGATCGGATGGTTTTCGTGTTACTCGTCTCAGGTATCTGCGCGCGAATCACAGAAGTACAGTATTGAGGTTAGCTAATTCTGATTAGACAGTCAAGTAGGAAAACGTCTTTCCACAAAGACTCGCCGCCAATAAGCAGAAGAAAACTGCTGGTACGCTCGTAGGGTATTTAAACCCGGCACGAATGGAAATTTTTTTTCACGAAATTCGGGTGTCCCTGCTCATAGTTTCTAAATTGTAATGCTAGAATCACAATCGCTGTAATTAAATCTAGTCATTAAAATGCGTTGCATTGCATATTAATACGGTAAAAAAAATTGCGCGTAAAACTTTACCACCAAATATATGGCGGATTAAGACAAATTTACATACCTTTCGCGCCCGCGACGCGAATAAATTAGAAATATTTTCTATTCGGAATTCTTGTCGCGTGGGCGAATTTCGTCGCGTTGATGTCACAGAAGTCTCGATCCTGATTGGCTGGAAAATTATTTTATTCGCGTCGCGTCTGTCGCGCTATTGTGATTGCAGTATAAGCTATTATAAGAAATTCGTAAATGCTGTTTACGACATAAATTTTCTTTTTTTTTTTTACGCCTGAAATGATAATTAATGTGTACGTTAAGGAGTTAATATACTGTTATGCTATTAACGTCAATGTAACATTGAGTACTTTTGTATAAGGCTGTTCTCGGTAAAATGAGCTCTTTTGATAGCTCCGCCTTAGATCAACTTATTACACGTTGTGTATTCTTCCGCTCTATGTAAAATTAACACTGTAGTAAGCCTTATCACTTTATTCATGCGTCGGTCGAATGAAGCTATGAAATTATTAGAAAAGTAAATATTTTACAAAATTGCTAATTTAAACATTTCGCTGCATAAAAAATAACAGAAAGCGAAAGAAATAATTTAAGTTATTAAACATGGTCACTTAACACTTTTCATTTGACTTTACAATTTGGAACTACTTTCCCTCCAACGTTACCAACTTTACTGGGCGCATGTCACGCAGTGCGCCCGTTAGAAATATATGCGTGTGGGAGCAGTGAATTTTTCTAAGGTTGATTTCATAAGTGCTCACTTTATCGGGAACAGCCTTTAACAATATTACCTTCCTTACTGTTCTGTCAAATTTGAGGTGGTGTTTATGTTGCGGCAAAACAAACTTCGTGTTGAATTGATGTTAACGATTGTGTTAAAATTTTTCTTTGCTTTAAATAAATACTCCGATGTCGATTTAATAACGGAAAAATTTTGCTGTCAAAAAAAAAAAAATTAGCAACCAAAAACAAATGAAGGCTGGGAAAGAAACTGAACCCCCGCCATGAGAGCTCTAGACTTACGTCCTACACTATACGGCACCTGGCGCCTTACCAACATATCTGTCTTAATACGTCTGGCTTGGTTTCATATTGTGGGTATTCAATACGACATTACGACAATCTGCACGTAACTTTCGTTACGTGTAAATACAATCTAAATTCGAATCAGTGAAAGCCACTGATTCGCAGTGAAATTCAACTATTCGAATGAGTGAAAATGTCTCCACTTAGAATCAGTGGGAAAACGCTGATTGTTTCAATGAAAACATTTTAGTTATTGAATAAGTTACTGCCGACTGCAGGGGCGAGTTAAATTTGGTTTTTATTGAATTTAGCATAATAATTACTCGAAACAAACATATTTACTATAGTTTACTATACATTATAAAAGTAAAAAAAAAAAAAATCCTAGGTAGCCTAGTTAGAAGTGAAGGTAAGGCTTCACTTCTAAAGCCTTACCTTACAACCTGATCTACCAAGTCAAATTAAACATCCAAGGAAAATATATGTTGTGTGTTTGTTAACGAAATCGTGAAGACTTAAAGTGTATGCCCTTACTTTTGGTTTTTGGTTTAATTGCTACCGTTAAGATTGATAAAACGAATAGTGCACCTGAGTGCACGCTCTTCGCCATGTGATATGCAGTTTAAACCTTCAAACAGAGCGCTGCGAGGATTACGTGAAGACAAAATGAAAGACGCAAAAAACGGAATGAAATGCTGAATGTTCACATTACCTCGTAAAATTGTGTTCTGAAAGACAAAACACTTTTAGAAAGTGTTTTGTATTGGTTTTATAAGTTTATTCGTGGTTATTTCACTTGATACGCATTCTTTAATGGCAACTTTTAAAACGTTGTTTGACGGCCATTCTTACACGCTATTGAACTGATCCGTCAGTCAAACAACAAACCTCTGGAAAACAGTGAAAAAATAGCTGAAGATCAGTATGAAATTTCACTGTATCAATAAGTGAAGGAAATCAGTAATTTTTCCACTGACCGATCAGTTAAATTGACAGAAACGACTGTTTAATCAGTCAGATACTGTTGGCTGATTGAAACAGGGAAACTCTCACTGAATCAGATGTAGAGTGTGCTTTACAGTCTTTAATTATACGCATAATTGGCACACGTAAACTGCTTTGCAAGGCTTGAGAACTAGTCTCAGCTACATTTAGTTCTCATACTATGATTTACAATTTAAGTAGGCTTGCAGTGGTTTCATTTTACGAAGTTTACGTTGAGAACTACTATCCGCCATCTTACAACGACAAATTAGTGTAAATTAGTGTTGGTTGGACATTTATTTAATGTAGCAATATCACAAAATATCATTTTATTCATATTATTTTTAGCGTAATACAACTTTTGGTAGTTGCAACATAACTTACAGGTTTTATTAGCATTGACAGAATATTTGAAATCTTGTAATAGAAGATTTTGCAAATGGTCAATCCTATTAACTTTGTCACAACATTATTATTTTTTCTACAGCATAAACGTTTAAAGAAATTCGTAAATATATATATATATATACTTTTTTTTCTCAGGATCATTAGACTATGTTGTGCGAAGGGTGTTTCTTAAAAGCATCGACGAACTAAGGCAGTTTATTATTTACGAAGACGTAAGACGAAAACGTAAGTGCCACATTTCCCCGTAAGTGATTGTTACGGGAGCTATGCACCCAGAAAAAATCCAGTTTTGAAATATTTTTAGCTAAAAACTTCTTAAATGGCTTGCGATTAAGCAACAAATCGGCGAAAGGTGAACTCTATAGCAGAGGTCTTGCACGTATAAAAGTCGTGGTTGATAATACGAAGTAAATGATGGTTAACGCCACATGTGTGCAAGAAACTGTGTAACACAAAGCTGTAAACGATTTGGTAACACAAACTATGAATCAGCACATCAAGGGAACACAGGGAAGGTAGATTTGCTGCAACCCTCCCAAGCTCACCGTTTCCGAGAAATCAGTACGAGAAATTTCAAAGGATTAGGTGAAGTGCCTGCGAGGTAGGCAAAACCGTGCACAAATGACGTGCTACTGTACGACACGTGCATGAAAACGTACACCGCTCGATATAATTGACATATATAGGCTGTTCACGGTAAAATGAGCACTTTTGTAGCCTTAATTAATTTTCCTTTCAGCCATATTTAATCCTTTAATCACATTTTAAAAAAAATATTGCCATGTAAGTCATAAATAGAGTGTGTTTATTCCACAGCACTCGGAAATTAACGTCTAAGGGTAAAATAAACAATATATATTTTTGACTATTATTCCAAATGAAAGGGCTTTTAAAAGTGCTCACTTTAACGTGAATAGCCTATACAAGTACGTATTCACATTTCAATGACTGGACTTAAAAGTACTTGCTCAGTATTTTAGTCGCGCATGAGCTGAAATATTTTCCTTAATAAAATTTTTTAAATTATAGTGGTTAAAGCTTATAATTAAATACAATAAATTGCTCCCCCAAAATTTCGCCTTGTAAAATACGCTCGGAATGAAACTGACAAATACGTTGCTTGATCTTTGAGACGCTTTTGCGCTGCTCGGGTGGAGGTAGGGTTATCCAAGGCGATCGGAAGTTAAAGATTTGAAGGTCAGGAACGGAATGACTACCACTCAAATGAGAGACCGAGAGAAACTAATTTATCTGCTTCGACGCAGTGCCAATAATTTCCCGGGGAGAAAAAAAAATCCGGAGCGCTTAAGCTTGTTACACAATAGAAAACTTTAGCATTTGAATTTATGTTTCCTTTCCTCCGACGGAACCACCAATACACAATAAAATTGTAAATTCAGAGTTCAGACAATGGCATATCAGTTATACGAGCTTCGTAAAAATTTGTATTTTGTTATGAAAATAATTATGATATTATCCAGGAATGCATTTTAGGTACCTTTTTTTTAAATAGGCTTATAATATGTATTAAAAGTTTATTTCAAACAAAAAACCAATTTGTTTACTTTATTAATATACGTCAATTCGCATACTTCCACTATATATCATATTTTTTTTTTGCCATTTATTTTGATTTTAAGACCAGCTTTGTTCAACATACCGAGATAAAAATCGCCCTACAATAAAATAACACACTTCCCATATAACCTATGTTAGATTATCGGCAAAATGGCTGCTTGACCTTGACTTTAAATTTCAAATTTTCGAAATCGTAAAGTCAAGAGTGCTTGACTTAACATTTGACAGTTCCAGTGTGTCAAGCTACATAAGAAACAACATGTCGGAAAGCTAAAGTAAAGTCAAAACTTAAAGTCAAATGTTAAAAGTAGTTAATAGTGCCAGGAAGGGCCTTCACTGCGGACGAATGGAGGTGTTTCCCGTCGCTGTCTCTCTTCGCTCCACGTGACAGGCCAATAAGAACGACGACTCCGCTCGTTCGCGTCGCTTCACTTGCTTCCTTCTTGTCGCCCGGATTCGTCTCTTAGTCGCCGTCCTCCCGCGGTTTTCTTTCCCCTCGCCCGGCTTCGCCAACTTCCCGAGAAAAGCGATCTCAGGCGAGCCTAGGCGCGCAGTGCGCTTCCGAGCTGCAGATTAACCACTAACCACTAAAGGCTGTTCACGGTAAAGCGAGCACTTCCGAAATCAACCTTAGAAAATAGTCACTGCCCCTAACAGCATATATTTTAACTGGCGCAATGAGTGACATGTGTTCAGAAAAGTTGGTAACGATGGAGGGGAAAGTAGTTCCGTATCTTGACGTCGAACAAAGAACGTTAGTTATCCATTTGTGATAACTTGAAATTATTTCTTTCACTGTCTGTATTTTTTAATGCCACGAAGTGTAAAAATGAGCAGGTTTGTACAATATTTACTTTTCTAATAATTTCACTATTTCGCTTGACCGACGCATGAATCAAGTGATGCGGCCCATCTAAATGTTCATTTTACGTAACGCGTAAAAACACAACGTGTATAAAAGTAGATCTTAAGCAGGGCTTTCGAAAGTGATCATTTTACCGTGAACAGCCTAAACCAGTGTTCCAACATTGAAATGTTTTTCTGCCGATGGCACTGTAAAAAGCAATGTGGACAGGATTTGAGATTGGAAGACTTTTTAGGTAAATAAGTGCTTTAGAACCTTTTACGCCTCCTGAATTCTGTATTAAATGGCACTAGATTATATTCGGGTTACAGTGAGAAATTTTATTTTCAATCAATCATAATTTCTTTAGCGCAACAAAATCAACTGTTGGCTTAGGTCAACTGAGTATTTTGTTGACGTAAACAAACTATTTTGTTGTTCTTATTCGGTTGCCCCAAACAAAGTTTTGGTTAGCGCAACTAAATATTGGTTTGGCTCTTCGTTCATTGAACAGTTTCTGTTAGTATAAAAAACTTAGAAGCCCGACTGAGAATTAAACATAGATAATTTGTAACTGTGTGATACCTCAACTGCATCGAGGAATTGCGAAATTGGAATTTTTTAAACAATGCATATTAAATACCGAACAACGAGCGCAAATAAACATTTTAAGCATTAGCGCATTATTTTTTGTTCCCATTTGAATTTATTTTTAAGGATGTTTAAACCACAGACTAAAGATTAGGTAGACCGCTTAAATGTCTTCTGTGCATGTACCCAACATTGACCTACCCCAATCATACATCACAAAGTCACATTGTCAACGGTGATTAACGTATTTGTTTATATCTTAATTTTTAATTGACAAGAACCATTATATTAAAAATAATTTAATAAATTTTAATCTAATCAAACGTTATTACAAATTGCTTAGAGGAAGTATTAAAACGTAGCAAAGCACTTGTTTACAAATCAGTTTTCTAACCTAAAATCCAAACCATTCTGTTTTCGCTAGACGTGTTGACAGAAAAGCAGTTCAATGTTGGGACATGGAGATTGATTGTGCTCAGCCAGCGAGATCGGTCTACCTCATATTTAGTATATTGTTTATACTATTATTATGAATCGGTAAATGTACTAACAATAGCTGTTACTATCCTAATCGTTACAGATAATGAAGACAACTACTCGAATTGTATTTTCGAATGAATCCAATCAAATAAGTGGCCAAAAAAATTTATTCAATAAAATATTCTCTTGAAAGTTTAATTACTTTCAGTCCAAAACAGAGTTTTTGGTTAATTGAAGTATGTATTTTGTTAGATGAACAGAATTAATTTTGTTGCCGTTGAAGTTTCTTACTCAACAAAATATTTTGTTGTGGCACCTAAATATATTGTTGGCCTTATACAATCAAACATCTTGTTGTCTGCAACAAACCATTCTCTCAACTTACTCAAAGGATTTTATACATACCATAATTTGGGTCGCCTGAAAATTGAAATGCAAACGGGGCCACGGTGGCTCAACGGTTAGCCTGCTCGCCTCCCACCAAGGCAAACCGGACTCAACCCCCGGCCGGTTTTCTCCGGATTTCTGGAAGTAGGAATCGTGCCGGACGATGCCACCCGCCGGGTTTTCTCGTGGATCTCCCGGTTACCTCGCCCCTTCATTCCGGCACGGCCCCATGCTCACCTCGCTTCGCCCTCGTTGGCCCTCTCGATGTTAAAGAGCTGTCCAATTCTCTAAACCCACTCTTCACTCAAATGTAAACAAGCGCGTTCATACCGGTTGGCCACATGACTCTGTCATTTGAACCGGCGATGGGCGAGTAAGTTTTTGGGACATGCGCAAAAGACGGAAATCTGCCCACCTGCGTCTTTAGTCGATGACGCGAGCAACCTATCATCTGAGCTCCCGTGAGGAGTCTTGTACGTGGCAGAAACCTCGTTATAAACGACTCCTTCGGAGAGTCAGCTTCTAACCGCGGAGATCTTCTTACTCATTTCCCGTCGTCGCCATCGTACGGTGACCCATGCTAACGATAATTTTATTCAGGTTAGGAACAAAACGGTATTACTTATGAGAGAGTTTGGAATAAGGAAAATTACCGCCACTAGGTGCGCAGTGAAACAAATCAGTAAACTTCAATTAAAATTGTAAACTAGGTGAGTAATAATAGAAGAGAGAGATTTATCTTAGTTACTATCTTATTTTACATTTGATTAATGATTATTATACTTACGCTAATTTTTTAAAGTAGAAAATAGAGAAAAATCTGGTACACATGCGACACTAGCGCTTACCTAGCGGTGAAAATTTCGGTTACAACTATTTATTTTCAACCGCCCACTTACAGGATAATGTTACGTTCTTTAAAGTAAAGGAAAACAGCGTTTAACGTGAGGTTATTTACATCGAAAGCGCGTTGACATACGAATTTTTGTATAACGAACATTTTGAAGCTCGAGCATTCAATATATCAATAAAATCATATTCAGTCAAAAGTCAGAATTAAAATCCATATTCTAACACTGCAAGTTGGTCAGTCCCGAAAATTTCAGCACAAAATGGGTAACATACGTAGATATATCTCTATATTATTGTAAGATAAGAAATCTCTAGTCTGATGTCTACAATATTGGATATTATAATTTGGTATTCTGTCTGTTATTTTAGATAAACATACTTTTTTCGACATTTTTAAAATCTAAAATATTTGTTAATTTTTTATGTATGTATTCTTATTTCTGCTATATACAGTATTATTATTAATTATTATCATGAATGTCTACACTGCATGAGATTTACAATTACGTAAACTTCAATTTATAACTATTTCACTATTTCATAGAATTACTCAGCTCATTGTCAGCAATAAAAGGTGATAGTATTAATAGTGGTTTCTGGTATTTTTACTAAGATTAAAACCACACAAATAAAAAATGCTATCAAAATTAGTTGATAATAGTAACCCTTCACAAGGTTCACAGCCAAACAAGGATACTAAGACATGAAATGTTCTAACTCGTCACATCTTGCAGTGGTTGGATATTTATGATACTTTATCACCGGCATCAGAGGCATAGCAGCCTAGCCCGCAGGGTTATGACATGTTAAGATGAAAAACTGTTTTGTAATTATAAACGAAATATATTATTTAAATGATTATAATGCATCAAGTTTCAGTATATTATCCAGAAAATTTGTCTGTATTTTTTTTATTGAAATTCAAAAGTGGTATGTGTAAACCAGCGTACAAGTATAAATAAATATTGTACATGCTTGCCGATACATTAAATTAGGCGAGTCAGCTACTCCTGGAAATTGAAACTACCCCTGGAAATGGAAACCCGACGTGGAGAAATTTTAAATTATAAATAAAAATAACATATAGGTATAACTTCAATTTAACGAAAAATAATATGCTTTTATGTTAACAGAGTAATTAAACAGTGTTTAACAAATAAATAAACACGTCTTTAGGAAATAACAAAACATGTCATACATGGGGTGATTTTTCAAAGGTTTGATTCGAAAAGTGCGAAGAAACTGCGAATAGACTATAATCCGTAAGTGAGTGGCAAGACTCATCCACTCGATGACTTGATTTATTTTTAATCTTGCTCCAGAATAAAATGTTTTAAATAGTTTTTAAATTCATATTAAATGATCTGTGAAATACTCTCGAAACGAAAAGAACAGAAAATATATTTTAGTAAAAACTTTCGAAGATGTGCCATGAAATCACGGAAGGATTTTTTTAAATTTTAAAGCTTACTGAAAGTCCATTATTAATTGAAAAAACGTATCTGTTATTTTGATAAGTGTTCTGGAGAACTTTTACCATTTTTTTCCCGCTAAACGACGGAAATTGTTTAAGTAAGAGTGCACGTGCTGATAGCTAATTCGCACAATCCACTGTTCCCCCTCAGATTATCCTACTCTACCGGTATAAAAGAATCTAATTAAAAAATATATCGTAAACACGTTTATCTAGAGATGGTGGAAGTGCTCTCAGCCAGTAATGAATTTACAACTTTAAGCCGTTTGACACTATTATCTATTTTTCTTGTAACTTAAAATTTTGGAGCGAGGTAAATGCAAGTAAATAATGCTGTCGACGACATGTGAACATCCTTATTGGAGCTTTTCCTGCAAGCTCATAAACACACAAATATCGAGGCGATGCTCAAAGGTTCTATCTGCCATGAGGTTGCACTTCACTTTCTGTCAAGTAAATGCACCACACCAAACAACGTAAAAAATGCCATGCCTTTGTGAAACGAGTATTTAAATTTACGTGCGATTAAACGACGAAAGTTCGAATATACCAGGCATCACTCGTTACATGTTTATAACTCTCACATACGCACACGTAGCACATGATGCTCTGTGCGTTTGCATTACAGTGTGCACTATTCGTTTGTTTCTAAATAGCGTATCGACAGTCACTCTTCCTGTGTTGTGTGGGTGTCTACCTCTCAGGCAACACAGGCCTGAGGGTATTGCAACAAGTCGACCTTTTTTGTTCATTGGGCGCTCTTGATACAAATTATGGCATAAAACCTCTCAAGTATCTTATGGAAGAGAAAATTAAGCCGAAAAGAGACCCCCCCCGCCCTCCAAATTATTTTAATGATGGCGGTAGGTATTCGAAACGAATTGTTCACAGACTGCAGAGCTTGATAGCATAAAACAGAATCCAAATAATTGTACTGTATTTCTAAGTAGTTTACAATAGTTTGCCCAAATACGATATTTATTTTCTATTTTCAAGGGCTAATTTCTCCCTGAGAATTTTCGCCAGGCTATAATTCGCTTTATATAACTGTACGTCATTTTCGGCAAGGGATCACCTCACAAAATTTGTATCATACATTCATATACACCCTGTATATGAGTATGTACAAAGTTACCAACTTTAGTTTTGAGGTTAGAGATTCCGAATTTAGTCTCATTCTTTTATTTCGTCTCAAGTAAGGAATTGTCCGATAACTCTACAGGCTTCAGTGTGATAGCTCTTAGAGTAGCGATGGTAAGACATGCAGGTACTTCCATTAATTTTAAACAATGAATTTTCTTCACATTGCTCCTTGATAATGCAGGCTATATAATATCTTAATGCAAGAAATAGTTCTGTTATTTCCTGCTTGTTTAATTATTCATTAAAATCTCCATTATTTAAATGATTCCTACACTCGTTATGATGATTAACCGTCTACCTTCGTAGATCAAGTAGGTAGCACTTTGCATTCGTCTCGCTAGTATAGCACACTTGGTTTTCACATAAATTATCAAGCAGGTTTGCCGTATAAATCGATGGCAGTTAATATAAAAAAATAACAATTAAATGCTATACATATAAGCAAAGTTATAATACCCATGACTTCTGCTAGCGAATAAAATTGTCTTGTATTTTAACACTACATCAATCGGGTACAATCATATTTGAAACAGTAGGTTTACTCTCTTTTGCTGTTTGGCTTCAACTCACCAGAACTCCACAAAAATGACCACTTCTACCGCAGTACTGACTGGCTCTACTGGAGGTAAGCACCAGCTTGCTTCGGTGATCTTCGTCCTGAAGAGGCAACCAACGTACTCTATGAATTAAGACCATGGATTATTCTTATTCCTGCAACAAAATTCAAAAATTTTTAGGACATTTTAACAAACCACTTGTTTATGCAACAAACAACATTTGACTAACTGCCCTCACTTTCAATGATTTTAAGTTATTTGATCTAACAAGTAGATCCTATCTCCTTATTCCATACAGAGTGGATTTTTTAACAAACAACACTGAACAAGGGTTCACTTGCAAAATTGCATGGCCATCATTTGCTGTAAAAGTAACATTAAAAGTTCTGTATGCAAGTATGTAATTCGGATAGAATGTGGACATATTTTTAACTTTGCTGAAATCAAGATATTTTGACTGAGAAATTACAACTACTTCAAGAAAGGTTGTACCAGACGACGATAGCGCTTGAGTGAGACCAAAATTAAGTCTCAATTTTACTAAAGTCAGAGCGTCATCTGTTTAGTAAATTAATATAAAAATATAGTCGCTCATTAGTGATATCAATAGTAGGGTAGGTTAATTTAATCGGAGTAGGTCGTCGATTACGTTCATTCAATATGCCTCGTTATATGATATTTCGAGGTCTCATCTAAGAGGGTCAACACTTGCTGAACCTTAGACCACCTTAAGCGCCAAGATTTATGGCCAAGCACAGAACGCTTCACACACACACTTTTCTTCGCTATCAAAAATGTGTTGACCTTCGCTATTTATACCCTGCTGATCAATCAACACTTGATGGTCTGCTGTTGACCAGTACTATTCCTACCAGAAATAAAAACAACGCATATACTAAAACATACCCAGATTTGCCTGTGCATGTATAAACACACACAGTTATGCAAAGTATGCAAAATATAAGCTTTCTAAAATTCGCACAGTTATAATGACACCACAGTTTCCTTTAAAAGTTCGGCCAGAAGATACTGACGTTGCAGTGATGTATTTAACTTAAATTGTAATATCACGGTAACTGAGTGTTTTATGAGTTCACATGTGAGAGTTAAAGCTTACAGGAAATCTTCTCAGTAATTTTTATGTTTTTACATTTAGCAAGCAATAAAATAAGTCGAAATTAAAAAGGTAGTTTGTCTTACATATCGCACTTGATTAGTGTATTGGGTAAAAATGTATGATTTAATGTAAACTGCTTAAGTGCAGCACAAAATATAACTTCACAGGAATTCGAATTTCAACCATATATGCCACAGATAGGGCTAAACTCTTATTACAACTGCGACAAAAGAAATGGCCATCACATCCACTTGCCATTGAAGTTTAATAAATCAATCTGCTGGTAATTAAAATGGCAAAACTTACAAGGCAGTGAGCTGTTACAACCAGATTTAGTGGAACAAATACCCATCATAACAGGTGAAATGATGACTCAGGCAGATCACTGTAATGGACAGAACATAAGTCCAATCGGTACTACGTAGCGCCACCCCGGGCGGCAAAAACTTCTGCTACACGACAAGGCATTGAGAAGGAAGAGACTTTGGATATCCGTCTCGGGAATCTCTGCCCAAGCTGCTTTGATCTGTACTCTAAGTTCATTCGCTGTGGCCACGCGTCTCCAGTGGCAGGTCAGTCATTGTCCGACCATGGACAACACATTTTCGATGAGATACGGCGAAAGCGCAGGGAAAGGAATCAGTGAGACATGGTGGTCATCGAGGAACTGTCAGACGATGTGTGCCACGTGCGGCCACGCATTGTCCTGTCGGAACAAGGCCCCAGGCTAGCTATGAACATAGGGAGCGTGAGGGACTGGAATCCGGTGGCACCCGTTACTATAACTCCAGGTGCTGTGCCGGCATGACTGCACGATGGAGGACTCAGCGAGGCAAGTGTCATGGTGCCGCCAAGCATGGCTGCTACCAACGCGGTGCTGTAAGCAGAAGTGGAATTCATTGGAGAAGACGATGATATGCCACTCGTACTTCTAAATCTGATGTTGCACGTACCACGTGCAGGCCACAGTGGTGAGCTGGCTGGGATAGTTGCTGTAATACACGCATGGGGATGTTGCTCTACTGCTGCAGAAGGTAACGCACCGTGAATGTGGACACAGATTTTATGTGTCAGATGCCTGAACTCCTGAGCTACGGTGTGTGATGACGATGTGCAGTCCGCAATCGTCATATTCACCATATGCCTGTTCTATCGCACTCGTTGGTGCAACGGATCGTTGGCTTCCTACATGCCGCTCAGCCAAGTCCTCCTCGACCCCTTCGACCGCATATCTGCTCGCTGTGGCTGTAATTCTTCCAACGCGACAACCAATCACGCTGTAGGATTAGCCACAAACTTGATAGGCCGCGATTTTCCCGCGCACAAATGTGGGACCTGTTCGTATGTTTGTCGTGTTCTTCGACGAGGCATGGTCATTCTATCTGTGTACACGAACGTGTACACAGATCCTTTAGGTGCATACTTCTTAGTGTTGCAATTTTAATGAACACTAGTTATTCTACAGCTTTTCGTGGGAGATCTCGACTTTCCGATTTAAACTTTACCGCTATTGAAGACACTTTCTTCCTGCAGGGAAATCTGACCTCTCAATTGCTGTGAGGATTGCCGTAATTCACAGATTAAATGTAAGTTGTGATTTACATACGTGTTTCGATCTCACAGTAAAGGTGAGCTGTGTTATCATAGTGGTCTGAAACAACTTACAAGTACTTGGATTTTCCCTATTAAATTTTCCTCTTGTCGCTGCCAACAATTTCGCCGCGCTAAGTGCAAAATGAATCAATCAACATGACACTGCACACGCATTCCACGGCTGCAGCATACTTTTAATTAAATGGCCAATCCAAATTTATTAATATTATCAGTTCAGTTTTGATTTTGCTAACACTATACTCCATTCGGCTGCAAATGACTTCTGCAATTGTGAATTTTTTAATTTAAATATCCACATACAAGCTCATGTTCATTGATTCGCTATCCTACTTACAATGCCCATTGAAATTTCCCCGCCTGCGAATAATGTGTGTGTACTGTACAAAGAAAGATACAGCCCACCATTTTATCTATACTAGTTATGAAAACCAAACCAACACCATCAGTACACTCTTATCACCTGCTTAGCAGTATACACGACAATAGGTGCACTGAAGTTGAGTCACACTCACTGTGCTGTCACATGACCAACACGCTCTACAAACATTTACAACGATTAACATTCTGAAAATTAGGAGATTAAAATTTACGATTGAAAATTTTCAAAACCTTAAAATATTAATGTTTAGAACCCCAGTCATACAAACTTTATGACGAAAAATGACAACGTTCATATATGTTTATAACTTGTGAGTGATGCTAATCTTTAATATAAAAAACACATCTGAGATTCACGTAAAGTACTCGTAGAAAATCTACCTGGAAACTGAAATGGTACAAAGTTCCATCATCACCTGCAAGTCATTATTTCTCACATTTATGAAACCCTTCCAATACGCAGATTCTATGCACAGCAATTTCATTTCCGAAAACCCTTAGAGCTTAACATTTCGTATCGTCTCAGTGAGATTGTGTAAGAAACATACTCAAAAAAGCGTCACCCTACTCACAATATCAAAGGTTGAATGTTCACCTACGAAAAAAACTCGAAAAATTCATATTTCTGCCTACTGCTAATTTAGTGTTGAGAAACCCAGAATACTCCACATAAAGCACACAGAAACTATCCCAAAGACCATTCACGACCTAGCCATAATTTTGTCACTCTTTATGTGGGTGAATTCGAGACAGATTAGCAATTATTAGTATTTTTATATTCTGTTCAATCACCAGTAAAACATTGCCAAATAAAAAAAATGTTTTTATATTTATAATTGACCAAGAAACCCAGTATATTTTGTTAGTTACGTAGCCAAAATTAATACTTAGGAAAATATGGCGAGAGAACAGCAAGATTCGGTCTTAAAATTTAGTGGAATACTGTAGAAGATTTATGGCATCACTGCTTTCTGCCGTTGTGTAATATTAATCAAATTAAAACTATTTACACCTTCCTACCACAAACACTTGAAATTATTTTGCATGGAAATTTCGAGACTCTTTCTTGGAACTACTCACAAATCTAACCGAATATAAGAAGTAAAACTTAGCGTGCAGTTTACCCAGCTCCACTGGAAACGAAAAATAATGATAAAAATGATGAGAATGATTAACAGTTTTTTGACTCTCTCAACGAAGTTTGAACCCTGAAAACGAATTGCATCAACATCCTCATTTTTTTTCTCCAAAATATCTCATTCTTCATTCAAAGGGCCCCAAAGATTTCCACACTTTATTAGTTATTGTCCTGGAAATATTTGCAGATTTTATTTTATTCTATGGGAGTAGCAAAATGCCGTTTCCAAAGATTCGATAGTTATTACAAAGTTATTATTAACTACCTGAAATATGGACTTAATACGATACAAAACCTTTGCCAAGAATTTACATAGACATGTATGGAAAAACACCAATATTTTCATTGCTGTAGTTGCTTGACTATATACCCATTTTCACATAACCGGATAAATGCCTTAATATGCTGAGTTAATACGGGCCAAAAAAAAATCACTTTTATTTGCAAGAAAGTTTCTGCTCTCTCAAACACTCATTCCGTGGAGACCTTCTTTTAGGAAAAAATATTATCGTTTTTCCTTTACCCCAACATCACAGATTAATCCATTACACACCCAATATTTACTACCTACATTAGCTTACCCAGCCTCCAGTTGTTCATTAACATTTTCACTTTATCACCTTGCTGACGCCACTCCGACAAACAAACTCAGAAATATAATTTTAACTTTGCACCCTGTATTGACTCATACTATATAATTCCTCTGACTATGAAAAATTGCAGATTTTTTAAGCAGTAGGCCTCGAACACTGATTATCGTCTTTCATGTAATGGCACTATTAGGTGATGTTACATAAACCTGCATTACTATTTTTGAAAATAATCGGTATAGTTACAGATGATAAAGAATTGCAGATATTTGGTTGTGGGGCACTACTGCCTGGTGCTGGACTACTGGAATAGCTCGTCCTAGTCACTGAACACCCGCGAGCTTTCTCCTGCTCTGCCATTCTTGTCTGGCGGCCATAACGGCTCAAAATTTACAATTTTCCCCTCAAAATACCTCTTATTTCCCAAATATGTAACTTTCAAACAAAATTTCCTTTTTTAATTAAATAAATTCTTCACCTCAAACTTTCCAGTCAACAACATGTCAAATAACTCGAAGCCTCACAAATGACTAAAATGCTCAAAAGTGTCAAAAAAGCGGACAAAAACCATTCATTTGAGGCTTCTTGTGGGCGAGAAGTCATCATCAGTCGTGTGGGATTTTGAGGGACATAAATAAAATGTGTAGTATTAAATTTTTTATAAAAAAAATTTCATTATTCATATTTTAGAAATTAATTTTTAGTTACCGGTAAATCAAAAGTCCAATATATCAACCTCGTATAATATTCAGTTCGTATTATCTCAGCTATATTATTTATTGAAACGATATTTTTATTAAAATAACCATACATTCGTCTAATTTTAAAAACAAATTTTTTAGAGTACTCGATTACACAGTACAGCTTAACTAATTGAATTAAACATCCTGTTTTATTACATAGGTTATAAACTAACAAAGCAAATTTTTATTAAAATCGGTTCTCAAAACCTCCGTGTCTCTTCACTCACTCAAATTTAATTTTTTAAAATTTCTTCATTCAAAATTTTTGGTCATCAGTGAACTCGATTGTGCGATACGGCGCGTCGTAGCACAAATAAATTTGCATTTTTTAATACTACCCTTTTTGATTTATTAATTCGGTATATTTATGATAAAAGCTCTAACACTTATCTTTTTTTATATTTCCTCCCAATTAATGATAAATTCGAATACTATTAACATCTACCATTCGTTCCTTCTAGAGACATATGCGTGCTGTGTAAAAGCAGGGTGAGGAATACAGAAATTAATAAAGATCTCTCTCCCCTCTTTTTCTGTGCTCTGCACTGAAGCAGGTCCTGGCAGGCCCGGCTCGACCACAGAGTAGACAAAATACAAAAGTGAAACATCTGCCTGTGCCACTAACTCGAGCCGCACGCGCCAGCAAAATGGTGTCACAAGATAACAAAATTATGTCTCTAGTCGGCAACATGAATGAAGGATGTTCGTCAGTCTCTATCTGGTAGTCTACTTGCCATCTGGCAGCTCAACCACAAGGCCTGTTCCCAGAGCAAACGAGTTCGCTTACGTCGAAAGAACTGCCACTCAATTTCGCTTCTGTGTACTTACCGAATCTGTGCCTCGGACTTCTACCACTTTGCCTTCTCCACCCTCCCATCACCCTCCAAGCAATGGTATAAATTTTCTACAACTTCAGCAGTCTGCTTCCAAGTCTGCCGCATATGCTTGATCTTCGCCTACACCTTCCCCAACGCCATCTTCTTCTCATCTGTGGAGTCAGCCAACCCTGCTTGAGGTCGCGAGCATGACCTTTGAAATGAATTTCGTGTCTCTGTCTCCAATTGTTAAAGAATGTCAGTCAGCTAGCCTTTTAAGAGGGATCGAGGCATTATGCATAATGTTAGCAGGTCTGGGTCAAGAGCTGTACCTAAAATTTTAATCGTGTATCTATAACAGATCGAAAATTATGGAGGTCAGAGCATTTAAAAATGCTGAATATATAAGGTGCCATATTATCTCTTCGAGGTCGCAAGTGTTACATATGCTATAATTTTAATAGCTAAAGTTATAATGATTCATTGATGGTGAGCAACAATGCTTGTAGGAGGACTTATAGCATAATGTGACATATGAACATTATTAGTGCCATACATAATACATACATTCAAGGCCATAAATCTGATGGTTCATAAATTAAAGCCAACTAGGCATGTAAAATGTCACAGGGCATATCGTGTCAAACCTACATTCACGGGTCGTAAATGATGCCTAAATACCTATTGGATTTTACTGGCCTAACCCGAATGGATCTTAAAATATGTTAATCTACGCCTATAAAATTTTATAAGGCTTAATATGCCATATATGCATTCTCGGAATCAGAGATAATGGTTATATATTCTGTTTCAAAGACTTTATATGAATGGATAAAAAATTATAATCAACAACGGTTATGAAATGCTATAGAGTTTATCGCATTATACCGCATTTTCATGCTCTTAAATGATACCAGTGTACTGAATTTCGAGGGCCTTTCACAAATGGTTCACAAATAGTAGCCAAATATTCACAATCATCGACTTCGGGACATAACATGTCATACATTATCGGGGTGAGAAATTATATTTAAATAATAAAGTTCTAGGGCCTAGCGCAAATGGTACGTAAATAGTGACAAACAATGCCTATAAAAAGACCAGGAGTGTACTATGTCCTACATACATTGTTATGGTCTCGAGTGTTACTTGTTATATTAATTTGGGCACTTGCTTTCAAAATGGCGGCCTTTAAAAACTTTAGGGTGATGTCACATCTCAGAAATCATTCAATCGATTCAAACCAAATTTTGTATGCTGATAGCGCAAGCTGTAAACATTAAATTCATAGATGAATATTGTTGTTGATCCGCCATTTTGGAAAACACCGCCACATGAAAAATAAATATTTTATGTTATATCTCTAAAACTACTCAAACAATTTTCTTCGATTTTGGCAAGTAGGTAATACTATGGTAGGTCACGTAAATATAAGTAAATTAAATTCACTAGGCACTTATTTTAAAAATTGCTGCAACGCAAATATTTTAGGTTTATTTGGTGTAACTACTATACCAATAGGCCAATGTAAAACCAAATTTTGTACGCTGACGGTATGTATTACAAGCCTCATATAAGCTAAACAACAGCCACTTTTCTCTGCCATTTTCAAAGATAGTGGTGCATGTAAAAAAAATCGTTTACGTTATACCTCGAAAACTCATCAACAAATTTTCGCCAAATTTGGCACACAAGAAATACTATAATAGGCCAGTTAAATATGAGTAATTAAACTTCATTAGACATTTATTTTCAAAACAGTGGCCATACAAGTATTATAGGTTTATTTGGTATAACTACTATACCAATAGGCCAATTTAAAACCAAATTTTTTACGCTGACAATATCTATTACATGCATCAAATAAGCCAAAAAACAGCGTGTTCGGTACGTCGTTTTGTAAGATAGCACTACACGAATTATTTAAGTTTATGTGTTATATCTCAGGAAACTATTTACACATTTCTACCAAATTTAACAAACTAGTAGTACTGGGGCATTTGATATGTAAAAATATGTTTCAAGTATGTCAGACACCTATATCCAAAATGGCTGCCATCTAGCTATTTTAGCATAGTATAGTATACTTCGAGAATATTTAATCAATTCCAACTTAACTTTGTATTCTGGAAATATACATAGCAGACATAAAATGTGTCTACGTGGAGCCTCTTTTATCTTCCATTTTGTTAGGTAGTCACACATGAATGAATGTAGATTTTATGTCATATCTCGGGAAACAATTAGCTGATACCTACCAAATATGACAAACAAATAATACTGTGGTAGGTGATGTTAACTAACATGTTTTAGGTATATCAAACACTTATTTTCCAAATGGAGATTGTATAGATATTTTAGTTTTATGTGCTAAATCATCTAAACCATGTAATTAATTTCAATTAAACTTTGTTTTATGGCTGTATATAGTAAATCAATAAAATATACAAACACAAAATCTTTTTCCCACCACTTTGTAAAATAGTGTCATTTGATAGATTAAAATTATGTGATCTCCGAAAAGCAACCGATTACTACCAAATTTTGCTAACAATTAGCACTATAGCGTGCTATATGAACTGACAAATTTTGAGAGGGTCTGACTCATATATTTTCAATATGACGGCCATATTATTATTTTAGATCCGAAGTATTTATCTACGAAACTGCAAAACCATTTTCAACGTAAATTTGCATGGTGACAGTATCAGATATATACATCAAAATTGTCTATTCGAAGCCTCATTTCTCTGCTATTTTAAAAAAGGTAGTTCCACATGAATTAATTAAGTTTTTATGTCGTATCTCGGGAAACAATCAATCGATTACTTTCAAATTTGACGAAGAAGGTGTACTGTGGTAGGCTATATTATATTATATGTCTTAAGTAGCCTATGTAATTATCCTATTTTCTGAATGGCACGTACACAAACATTTTAACTTAGTGTGATATATCTACGAAATTATGTAACAGATATATATATATTTAACCTAGTACATTGTATCTATGACAATAATAGAATGAACTAATACATAACCTTTTTGCTATCCATTTTTTGAAGATCGTCACATTATCAATGGAGATTTTATGTCATATCTCGAGGACCAATGAACCAATATGCGTACAGAGATACTCCTTTGCCGGATTTTTTTGTAAGTAGTGTCATGTGAGTAAAGTGAACGCTTTGCCATATTTACGTAGTAATTATACTAATTTCCACAAAATGTTGCATACCTACAGAAGGCCAAGTACATCTACATGATTTTAATGGGGTCAGATTCGATCATTTTAAAGATGTCGGCCTATATATAGTTTCATATGTTCGGAATAACTATATAAAAAAGTTTACATTTACAATGAAAATTTTTATGCTGACATTATCTATTACAAATATCGTGTACAGAGCCTTATTTTAAGCAATTTTGTAATATAGCGCCATTTAAGAAAATAATGATTTTATGCCATATCTCAGAGACCAATAAACCAATTTCCATCCGATTTTTTACACGAGTAGCGCTATGACAGGCCATGTAAACCTATGTGATTTAGTGGATCAAACACTTATTTTCAAAATTATGGCCGAGTAATTATTTCAGGTTAGTGAACCCTATCATTCAAAACATTACGTCGATTACATCGGAAGTTGATGCTCCGAATCCTACGTCAGTGACGCAGTTTATTGCAAGCTAGCTTAATTTTTCGAGTTTTTCTGAATTCGAATCCCGGGTAAGTCACTCGTGTATTTTAATTGTCTTGCTACTTTTTCACATGTGTCTGGTTTCATCCCTCATGATCTTGCTGCCAATGATACGCCAACGACTTCCTAACTCTAAGCATTCAAGAACTTCATTAAAATTTATTTGCACCCATGTAGAGGAAAAAATATTCATGATATATCAGCAACTTCTTGTATACCATTCGTACGAGCCGATTCTATTAGGATCTGTTTCAAAGCATTATATGGAAAAAGAGGGGAGATAAATTCCACCAAATTTTTAGTATTTCTGGCCCTGCTTTAACACTCCAAGCATGTATGCAGAAGGAACAAATTGTAGATTGCTAACAGTGCTCGAATTTGTCATTAACTAGGAAAAAATTTCAAATCTTATGATTTTAAGAAATACTGAAATTAAAATACCTATCTAATATATTTCCAAAGTATTGCATTAAAAATTGAATTTGTATATATAGCACAATTGATTTCACTGAAAACGTCAAACATTTAATTAGTCGGATAAATTTTAAGTTTGTAATATTCAAATATATTTCATATAATTTATAACTGAAGTAAAATAAACATTGCTTTTGATAGAGCTTTTTATGCTGTACTGTTTAATCTTTTACCGTGGGATATATTTTCTTTTATATCAGACAAATGTAACGACATTTCAAATAATATTTATTTTTAAAAAGTATTGTAGCTTAGGAGTACAAACTGAAAATTTTGTGGCATTGAGTTCGTGTTCAAACGAAAAGCCGAAGGCACAGAATTGGATAACATAAATATGAATTTTTCGTATTGCATACAAGATCTTATAAATAAAATTATATTAAATTATACAAAATCGTAAGTACATCTCACCGATGGTGTTGTGGTGATTCCGTAAATGTAGTTCAAGAATTTCAGAGATAACAAGAAAGCTTTCAAATATGGATAAAAATTTCACTACCTCCAATGCATTTGCAATTTTTTCTAACATATTTCGAAAGTGAAAACGTAGCTGTATAGCAAGATACAGAAACATGAAAATACGAACACCTAATATCAACACTTAGATATAACTTGAATATAGACACCCGTTAATATTTGTAAATGCAGCATTAAAAAAGGAACATATTTGCTACAAAGTAACACGTAAGGACGCTGGTTACGAAAAAATTAATTACTCGATATTTCTACAAAATGCTGTTCAAGTTTTAGACATTACTAACAAGTAGAAATACCTCACAATATAAAAAATAGACAACATACATTTTGCATAATGGCGTGTCAGAATCACAATATCTGTGTTTATAGGGCGTAAAAAGAATAACAAACTCACATGAGTAGCTTCAAGAAATATCTTAATTCGCGCTATGAAAGACTATCACAATTATAAACATTTTTCTAAACAATCCTTTTTGGCATGTAGCAAAATCTGTAGCAATTTATGATTTTCCGAACAGCGAATTTTGCTAAGCATACCTTATAATGAATTTAGACATGATCTTTCTTTCACCATTGTTTAATTGTCTGTGAATGCTTCCGTTTATTTTATTTGCGCGTTCCAAAAACACAAAAGTTGTGATTCCGGCAAGACATAATACAAAAAGTATGCAATTTAATTATTTTTATGAGAGGAAAGAGACACTTAAATGTAATGTCCACAGGCTGATCAGAGTTTTGAACCAATATAAAATAATGAAATTTTGGGGACAAGCAATCTTAAGGAAGCGCATACTACTGTTAAAGTAAGTGAAAAGTTATAAGCGTTTCATAACATCGAAGTTTTGAGAACCGATGAGGGTGACGTGGGGTGAGAATGGAGCGGCGCCGGAATGCGGGGGGGGGGGGGGGGAGGAACGGGAGATACCAGAAAAAAAACCCACTCACCAGCAGCATTGTCCGGGACGATTCCTATTTCCAAAAATCTGGAGCAACCCCGCCGGGAATCGAGCACGGTTCGCCTAGGTGGTAGGCGCGTTGTCTAGCCGCTACACCACCGCGGCGCCCAGTGTGGAACAGACTTAGAAATTCCCTCCGTGTAGAAACCAACATCATGATGTACCGTAAAATATTGAACATAGCTATGTAAGCTGGCGTCATCCCAAAATCGCATTCCACCTTAGTAACTTACGGCCATTGGTGCATGCAAGCAGTATATTTATATCATTTGTGCAATAACTTGTTTCACAACGAATTTTTCAAAACTTTTTGCTCGTCAAGACTTAGTTAACAACTTTTAGCACCTTCTTACGTTGTTAGATATTCACTGACGTCATTATTTTCGGAGCACTGATTGCAGATAAGGTAACAAAGATTATTTCTCATCTTCCACCAGTGTTCCGAGAATAATGACGTATTTTTTTAATACGCATATTTTTTCTTCGAATATTTGGTTACGTATGACACGAACACAAATTAGTGACATAGGTTTAATAAGATTTACATGCTTCTTACTGCGTTTTTTTTTTTTTTTTTTTTTTTTTGTAAAAAATGCGCGCCGAGACTTCCTTTGCCCGCGGGACTTTGTAAGGGGCGGCTTTGGGCCGACCTACGCGGTGTCGACTCGAGCGGCAAGTACTGTGTCACCCCGTTCCTCTTGTGTCGCGCACAACCTGGCCATTCGCGGGAGGGCTTCGGCGAGATCAGCAGTCGATAGGCCGCTGATTGGTCCGACGTGCGTGACACCCGTGGACGCCGCGTGTTGCGCTGCGCACGTCAAGGGACGCGCGGTTGACCTAGGAAACGCACACGCCGGCCTGGCGTCCGCTCCTGGAGGGGGTTGGATGGGCGCGCGACCCCTCGCCCCCCCCCCAACGACCAACCACACACACACACACACACACACACTTGCTCGCAACATGCACTGCGCATGTTAACCCCACTGCTACTCGCTTACCCTGCATTAAATTAATAAAATAAAAACTTCATTAAATTTATATGTTATAAATATTATTCGCACGAATAAATAATTCGCCGAAAATAATTTCCGCGTGACATGTTACCGCTTCTCAGCATGACAGCTAGTAAAGGCTATTCACGGTAAAATGAGCACTTTTGAAATCCCTACTTAAGATCTACTTGTTTACACGTTGTATACTCTTCTGCCTTCTTCATGGGCCTCATAACTTTATTCATGCGCAGGTCAAGTGACTGTGAAATTATTATACAAGTAAATATTTTACCAATATGCTCATTATACACTTCGATGGCTTAAAAACACAGAAAGCGAAACAAATAGTTTAAATTATCAGAAATTGTTTTGGCTCGCACATGAGAGGTACAGGGTTCGAATCCCGCCCCTGGCGAGGTTTATTTTAGTTTTTAATTGTTGCTGACCAGAAACGTCATTTTGTAGTTGCCACTAAATACTGGAATCACAAAAAAAAAAAAACATTTGGGGGTGCTACAAAATATTTTGTAATAATTAAATTGACAAGATAATTTTGTAGCAACCAAAAACATTTTGTTGGTCTCCACAAAACCGTTTTTTCAGTGAGCAAGTTTTGTATGCGCCTGAGTCAGCTTAGCTTTCCTGTGGCGAGGATGTTAAAACTAATATTACATCTAACTTATATATATAACTTAAATTATCTGAAATTTTTACCTAACCCTTCTTATTCGACGTTAAGATACGGAACTACTTCCCACCCATCGTTACCAGTTTTACTAGGCGCACGTCACTCAGGGCGCCCGTTTAAGTATATGCAGGTAGGAGCAGTAACTTTTTCCTGAGGCTGATTTCAAAAGTGCTCACTTTATCGTGAACAGCCTTTGAAAGGAATATGTGGGTAAATTATTATCTTACTTAGCAGGAAAATAAACTTGGGTGCGGAGTTGGGGGTGGGTGCAGTTTGTTTGGCGCAAGCGCTGCGATCGGAAGTAGGGGTGCAGTCGGCAACGATGATGATGGAAGGCAGTTGGGTTGGTGGAGGGTGGGGAGTGTCGGCGCGCGCAACAACACCGGGGCGCGGGTTCTCCTAGGTCGGGCAGTCGCGCGACGTGACCCCCTTGTCGCGGCCGCCACGACGGAGTGCTACTTATACGTGGTGCCCACTCCCTCCCGCCGCACTTACTTCCTGCTGCACAGGCTTGCACAGGCGGCCCCTCCGCGCTCGCCGAGCCCTAGGCAGCTGCGCGAGGCCGCTGGGGCCAGCGAGTCCCCTCGCTGGCCCCCGCGGCCTCCGACCCCGCACCCAACCAGACGAGCAGACACGACGCCCACCCGAACCGACACACACGACGACACCGAACAACGACCGACACGACCATCCCACTGCTGGCAGAGCGCGAACTTTGCCGGCAAGTTCTTGGTCTATTCCAATCGAGCGGAGGCCTGCAAGGGTACCGCTGAAGACACGAGCTTCGCTCTTCGCCTCTACACAGTCTTCGGCAGTACCCTTGACAGTCCTGAGGATCCCGCCTTTGACGTCTTACGACACTACCCTCCCGGACGTAACACCCAAGGCGTCGCCCTGGATCGCCGTCCTTTTTTCCTCCTCGAGCCAATCCACGAGGAGCTCTTCGAAATGCAGTCCGACGGAGACGAACATAACAAATTCTTCATCTATTTCGATGAGGGTGACGATGACCTATTTTACGATGACGACAACGATTACCAAGCTGACGACGGCGAGCAACTGAACTTACACGAGTTAGAACTGGACGACGGAGCATGCGCTCGCAGTTACCCTGGCACCAGACGCAAGTCCGAGACCGAGTTGGCTGTGCTCGTGGGCAGGAACCTGTTCCACTACTGGGGGTTCGCGGATCCAACCTTCGCCCACAGACACTCCGTGCCTTCTGCAGAGCGCTGCAACAACAACTTTCTCCGACAGGTAACGTACGCTCGCCACAACCCACTGCTGTCGCCAAAAGGCCCTGGCTTCTCTCCCGCTTCCCCATTGCCGCCCTAGTAACGCCCGCATGTGCTGTCTCCTTCGCCCAGCACGACCAACACCTTAGCATCACAATCGCCATGCACATTAAACAATCAGCGTGCTTGCTTTCACGCACGTTCGCCGTTTGTTGTGATTCACCTCTCCTTTGCCACACTCGTCCCCTTTCACGTCCGGCCAAGCTGCTGGAACACATACCTTTTGCAGAGAATCCACTGCACGAACTCGCGATTTCACCCAACCAGTCGGTGACTCGTTGGTTCGGAGCCTACTTCACTGTCTTCACACTTGCACCGTTTATATTACCTGTCTAACGTAGATCGAACTACCTTGCTTGATTCGTTGCCCTTAGGAGATATTCCTCAAGTTTACAGATTATACGTAACAAGAGTTCGTAGTCTTTAAAGTTCAATGGCAATTGTGAGTTAACAATACTCTTAAAAAAAGGTGTAACATGTATGCGCCAACGCTGTAAGAGTGCTAAGCAATAATAGCCCTTCCTAAATTTCACGTGGGCTCCTAGCCACTTGTTGAACGAATCAGTAGCCCGCAGAGTTGTTATCGACTTCCGCTTGTTTGTCATTGCATGCTTTCCTTATGTGTAGTTTTATGTACCGTCTGCATGCTCTTTCAAATGATAAATATGTTTAGGTTTTTACAGTGTTCGCCTGTATCAGCTTACATGATGTGAAACGTAATAAAATTACCAGGCCAGATGAAGGGAGGCTTTCAATCGACATAAATTTTTTGATATGTCGGTTCATTTGTAAACAAATTTTATAAGTAAAATTATTAATTAATTATTTCTGTGTTCACATTTCATCAAGTGTATCGTAAATTTTTTTTTCAAGAGTATGTAGTTTGCAGAAATGCCAATATATAATATATTTAAAACTAATATCTCGTCTCGTCTTCACCGTTTGTTTCTTTCAGACGGCAATATTTTTCGTTTACACTCTTTGGTGCATGCAAAAAGTTTCCAGATTTTAGTTGGCGCGTTAACTGCTCATAGTTTCAATTTGAACTAGTACTTGTTATAAGAAGTCAGAAAACAGTACTTGGATGTTTACTTTAGAGGTCATTTGATTTGCTCACGAAATGAATATCTGAGGATACTACGCCATATCAAGGTTTTCACATACGAAAATTGTAGTGTGGCTTCATTTCTTTTTAATTACAGCAGACATTTAATATTGATTTTGTTACCGTACATTTTCAAATAATGTTTTTAAGGAATTTATACGATTTTAACATCTGACTTTTTTATGTAAAGTTACGTAAGCTAAATTACATTTTTTTAAAAGTGAAATAACCGCTTCACGACGAAAGCCGTACACTGGAAGAAATAATATCCTGCAGGAGTATATTAAGTATAACATACTGTGAGTGTACAACACGTCTGGCCGAAATACAACTATAGAGCTTTTAAAGGGTTTTACGAGGAAAAATAAGAATGAATTACCGCAATACACCGAGAAATTAATATACATTTCATAGTTATGCTTGTAGGTAATATTTGTTAATATACCAACCACGAAAATCATACTAATTCACATGGGGTGTGTCATCGAGGGTGCAGTAGGGGGAGGGGAGGCAGTTAGCACTCAGCAGTGGGACACCATCTTGGGTGTGGTCCATCGGCTGCCACCATACCTAAACCGCTATGTTAAATGATGCAATATGATGACGAAGCCAGGTAATGCGTCAGTAAGGGACATGGCGGTACGCAGATGAAACCCATTGGTAGAGACACCCGAATTTGGTGAAAATATTTCACGACCAGTTGTATTTCATAACGCTTTAGCTCAGATCCACTTTCGTGATTGGATGGTTTCCGCGTTACGCTTCTTTAGGTGTCTGGCTGCGAATCAAAGACGCACAGTATTGAAGTTACCTAATCCTGATTGGCCAGTTAAGTAGGAGATCTTCTCACAAATACACGCCGCCAATAAGCAAAAGAAAACTGATGGATTTCCCGTAGGGTGTTGAAATCTAGCATGTGCGGAAATCTTATCGCGAAATTCGGGTGTCCCTACCCATCGGCAATAAAAGCAAACTTTCACGAAATCGTTTGATTTGCGCCCGCTGGGTATCGTACCCAGACTTGTATGTGGAAGACCCGTGAGCTCTGCCGCATCATCAAGCTGTAACAATCGCAGCGACATCTGAATAGTGTGAAGGGAAAATGGCGAATTTTCAGCCTAAGGCAAATAATGGAAGAAAATATAACTTGTAGATTTATGGGACGAATTTCGCTGAAAAGTAACTTCAAAATATGATGAAAGGCCTCTTAGAAAAACAAAGGTAGAAAGGGGAGTAGCGCTTATAAAACGACGTCAGTCAGGTACCAGCACTTAAACATTGATTCACTTTGGGGAAGAGCCCGATTATAACCCAGAGTAGAGCGTCAAATGCCGACATACCCAATTTTCACTATCTGAGTTGCGATAATGTCATAATAGGCTTAGTTAAGAATACAACGATGCCTGTAACTTAAAAAAAAGCCTACGTTTAGTACGAAATGAAAAGTTATGCCTTAGCACCAAGAGTTCAATTTTTCATGCAATTTATTGATCGTTCACATCAAGCTGGGGACGAAATTTCTTAGTCATGAATCATAGAAGAAACGCGTAGCATAGAGACAATCGTTCATTTTTACGATATATATACATGCTATTTAATGGGAAATAAAAAATAATATTTAACAGTACTTTTCACTGATTTATATTTGTACATTCCCAACGTTAAATAAATATTCCATACAAATAGCACATGCTGGAATTAAGAGTAAGTTGCAACAGGAAATTTTGAAAACCTTCTGAAGACGTTTGGAATATGTGGGGACAGAAACACTCCTCCAAATCGTGAGGCAAGAAGCAATCAATCCGCATCCGTATCTTACCGTCGCAGACAAAAGAAAATGTCCACATCTAAAGCAAATTCAACGCATTAAAATAAAACAAAAGAGAGGGGAGGAAACAAGATCAACCGGAAATACGATTTATCATGCTAGAAAATGCATATTTTTATCAGGAGGTGAAATCGTATTTGTAGGTCAAATGTGACGTATTTACGCGTCAAAAAAAAATTGCACCACAAGGTTCACTCAGTTACTTGTCTGCCCACGCCACAAGCGAATGTATGGGAAGAAAATATGAAAATACTATCTGTGCTCAATACAAGGCGTTTCATGCCGAAATTACATGTGGTGCAAAACTTTTTCTGAGACGTGTATGCAACTAAAAAAAAATTTATGAGCTGCCAAAATAATTTGCGATCATAGCCCGCAGTAAAGAACTACATTTAAATTAGGCCTCGCTGGTCTCAGAACCAACATTAACAAGAAAAAAACTATACCTTATTGTGCAAGGTTGGGCCAAACAGGCCGAAACAACCTTAAGATCATTTGCAAGATGCTTTGTTGAAATGTCTGACATGCTTCCGACAATGTTTACAGAATATATCAATATTTAATGCTGCGTTTCCCGGTGCACTGTTGTATACGGTAAATATAAATACGACGTATCCTTTTGATTAAGTTCATTAACCGAAGCCACTTGGTTCGAAACACTGAAGCACACGCAGTTCGTCTGGGTCTCTCAGCATTCAAGAAGGTCAAATCGTCAGGTAAGTCATTACAGGTATCAAACGTGGTAACAAATCTCATCGATAGATGAGCTTTGATAGACTTCTCTTGAAGTCTCTGAAGAAAAACCCAAATTCACGGAACAAATACCTCCAATCATTACCCTGATCACCCTCTTGAATAACCGTGTAAAACATACTGATCATAACTGTCTAGAAACCACATATCGGTACTAAACCTCATGAGCGCAACAGAGTTTGCTATCAGCTAACGCAATGCTTCTCATATGGTCATACAATTAAGCCCCAACAAAATTTATTTTGCAACTATTGTAAGCTTTCCAAGAGAAGATACATTTGTCAATGTTTTAATTATATTTTTTACGTGGTGTGTCGAGTTAATTAATTCTTTGTTAAGAAAAATAACGTTTATCCTCTTAGGCATGCCACTCTTCAGGCTAATATTTAAAAAAAATAGTCATTTTGCACAGTTTGCCCTTAGCATTTCACCTTAATAACTCGATACCATATTACAGAAAACTCTCGCGCTTTATACTCTGCAATTTTTTTTTGCATTTTCACGTCCTAGAAAATTTGCCGTCAGGGCTTGCAACGGAGTCTATAAATACAGAACGAAAGTTAATAAAGCAAAGCTAATTTGTTGTTTTCTTTACGGGCCCGCGGGAAAACCACGGGAGTAGTCAATTCCCGAATCTGGGTGAATTTTTAGTATTTCGTCGTATTAAAACCATGAAGCATATGACACCATTTGGCAGAAAGGAGAAAGATACGTACGAAGGAAAACCGCCATTTTGTTCACCAACAATGAAAATATGTATATCCAGAATCGATATTCCGATCGCCTACACAGTTATATATATATACTACCTTTATTATTATATATATATAATAAAGGTAGTAAATGATGTGGCTCTGGGCGAGCCAATCCAATCGGCGAACATTATTGTCGGCGTACCACTGCATAGTAGCTATTGAAACGTGGCGCCTGGCATTGCCATCCTGGAAGTAACACGGATTCATTCCATAAAAGCGCCACAAGGTTGGGAGCATTTCATTATCCAGAATGTTACAATAGGCCCCTGTGTTCATGTTTCCACCATAAATTAAATGCGAGTAATGTTTGTTCGAGCCAACAAAATATTTGATTGTATTGGGGCCTAAAATATATTTAATTGCGGCAATGAATATTTTGTTGAGTTAAAAAAACTTGAAGATCAACAATATATTTAAGTGACTCAACTTTATACATTTGTTTGTCCATTTATGTGACTGAATGCGTTCGAAAATACAGCTCAAAGATTGTTCTTAATTTTTCAGACAATAAGGAGAGTAACCGTGTTTGTCAAATGCATTTAAGGATGGTTTTAAAAAATGCTGATAAAACAATTTCAACAGGAAACTAAAAAGTAAAGGTGTGAAACTTGAAATATCCATTTGCGCCCTTTGTCCAGCATTTTAAATGTATGTATTTAAAAGCATTATTTTTTCATTGCTTGTTACTGTAGCTGATGTTGCTAGGACCTATCTGTGAAGTGAAGAGAATTGGGCGGCTATTACCATCGAGGCGTTAAGAGCGGATGAGGGTGAAGCGAGGTGAGTATGCAGCAGTGCCAGTATTCAATGGGCGGGGCAAGCGAGAGATTCCCGAGAAAACCCGCCGACCAGCGGCATCGTCCGGCACGGTTCCCGCATGCAAAAGTCCGGGCGCGGCCCCGCCGGGAATCGAACCCGGTTTGCCTTGGTGAGAGTCTAGCTACTATACAGCCGCGGCCCCCTAGGCCCTAGCACTTTGGCGGAAATGGCCTAGATCAGAGTCACGGCCGGACTTTGAATACTTTCATATTAATCGTAAAAAAATTTTATGAACGTATAACCAAAAAAATAATTAGTTGCACCAACTAAATCTTATAGTTCGGTGCAATCAAATAAGCACAATAAAATTATTTGGTTTATAACCAGAAAATATTTAATTTTCACTTATCGGGTGGAAAAAAACTAATTTGTTAGCGCCGAAATTCGTTTGGTTAAACAAACCCTTTTTTTTTTTTTCCAGTGTCAACACTAGGGTGATGATTTTTTTTTTGCCGCCACTGCTGGTAATTGTCCGGAATTTTTTTTTTATTCTCTGGCGACGGCTTGATGGCGGTATTCTCGCAGCGCGCGTCGTAAAACTCGAGGTCACGCTGCGACGCGCCACCGAGAGAAGTAAAAATCAAAATAAAAGGAACCCGACCGACGCCAAGACACCTGTTGCGTCGCACCATCTTGACCACGTAGCTCACTTCGGTCGCAGCGGCGCTGGCCCACCTGTGGAGCGCTCGCCGTCAAATAAACACACTTGGCACCAATTTTTAGAAGAAGAAAAAAAAAAAAAAGCCAGCGTTTGACTGTGTTCGGGACACGGCCGTTTGTTTTGCGTGAATACGTCTACGTTCACGCGCTCGGACGCCTTGATGTTTGTTTTACGTTCCCGGCACCGCTTCACTCGATCGTGTGGGGTTTTATGGGTATCGCCTGGATTGCTTCTGAAATGCTCTTTTCAACCGTATATGATTTCTAAATTTCGACTTTATTTTTCGACGAGCATATGCCGGAATTGTTAACAATTTAAATTATACTCACAAAACTTCTACATAACCATGTCACACATCTGTTTTATACACGCAATCGATTGATCTTGACAAGAGATGTCTATTGAAACTTAAACGAGCGTCGTAGATTCTCCTAGTCAAAAGTTATACTACACGGAAGTTATGAGACGCGGCGAAACGAACTCAAAACTGCCCCAGGCGCACGATACTTCGCAGTCCTCATTCAACGTAACATATTCTTTGATCCTTTTGCAATCGAGTGGAGTAACTGAATTTGGAACGTAGGCAATAGATTCGGAGCTGTAATGCCAAACTCTATTCCCGATTTTGTTATCATCGGATTTTCTGGATTGCCTCCCACTATGGTTGCAAATTTAAAGACTTTAAAAACTGTTACCCCGCCTCGTATTCCCCGCTCAATGTTTACCATAAAACGCTGGCTAAAGCCCCTATCACGCCGTCGAATATTTCCGGTCAAACTGCCACCAATAAGTTTGTTCAAATAGAGTTGCACAGTTACGACAGCATCGAAACGTCATAGACGCCGCCATTTTTGTCTGAGGAAGTTGGATGGCTTCAGTTTCCATCAAACATTTGAAAATTGGACCGGTTCTAAAATATATTTAATGTTTGACGGTCTCAGCCAATCAGAATCGTGCACGACAAAAATGGATGCCAAATAACTTAAAAAAACGAACAAATGCTGGAAACGAAATAATTCATGAAGATAATTAATTTATGTAGAAGTTGTCTGTGTATGAATGCTTTTGAAGTATTTCACATAATATTGCGAACTCAGGGGCATTAAATTTAATTGTGCAGGAAATATATCTTATAAATAAGATATTAACTGAGTGAAGAAACGAAAATAAATTACAATATATATTACATTTCTTCGTGTAATTGATCACATGTAAAAAAAACCAAGCAATATCTCACAATGGAAATAAATTTTAAATTACACTTCAAATTATATTCTCCCAATAAAAAGATTTCACAGTGTGACATATTTTCACACACATTCAAGATTATTTGATAAAATTTGTTGGAAGGAAAAACTTGATGACCGTATTTTGTCCTCGAATTTTATTGTCAAATATAGTTGATAGCAAAATGTTTATACTGTGACAGGGGCTTAACAGAAACAACTGTGATGTTGACAGAGACTCGCGAAAATTGTGCACAAGTTTATTTGTAACGATAGTGAGATATTTAGAACTACGGTCAAACAAGTATTACTCGCTTATTGTTTTATAAAGAACTGACGCAGTGCAAACATATATGCGTCTTAAAACCGTTCTACAGTAGCCATATCACCTATTCAACACACGATTACCACGGTCATCTTAATTCGTACGTGCGTGGCAAAAATATACACAACAGGCGAAAAAAAAAGTATAAGTCGCGGTGGGTTCTGGTAATGTTAGATAGTTTGACGTGACGCCTGTCGTTCAAGTTCGTATTTTGCTAGTCTTTGATGTTTAGATATGTAGGTGTAAGGAGCGATAATTTCATGAATTCTGCAGGAATTATTACTCTCTGGTTGGGGTGGCAAAGTTTGTTTCGTGCAGCCTCCGCTATGTACGTTCTTGAAAGTCGAAGCTATTGCGGGCAATGTAGGGGTTTCGTATTTGATACGTACATGCCTCAGTTCTGACTTTCGTCGTTACGGATCGCTTTTCGGTACATCAACTCTAAATTTCTGTGATCATACAGAAACTTTTAAGATTGCGTAGAAATTGGTTTATATGCCATCGGCTTAAATACTTAATTTTTCATAAGAAGTTAAGCACACGACTTATTTTAATTAAGTGGGAAATTTGTCTTCTCAAATGAAGCAAAATATATTTTGCGCAATCAAATTAATTGTTTGCACAAAGGCATTAAAATATTTTGTTGCCGAAAAATATTTTATTTTTCCTTATTTGGTTGCCCCCGTATTGTAATGCTCGTTTTGTTATCTAACTATAAATAAAAAATAACGACCGCTACCAGCCTTAGTCGAAGATAATGTTTACGAAAGGTGAGTATTTTATATTTATATATAGTCTATTGCATATCGTTTACGCTTAATATTTTCACGTTTTACATCTCTGTGTTTAGTATTCTGTCGAAACCATTTCATTGCGCTTTCTTGTACCATTACTAAGAATCAATCAATAAATTATCAAACACTCTTTTCAATACAATTGTCACATAAATTAGCAAAAAATTTCCAAACTAAATTTGCAACTCAAATGACCTCGTACCTTTACAAGAAACTATATAAATGGCTGTAATGGATCTGTGTGATTTTGTTGCTGCAATACATTCTTCCATATTCGACTTATAACTAAAAAAAAATTGTTTGGTTGTCCCAGTTAGCTGAACGTGCTAGTAAAGTAGCTGTATGTATTATTATCTCAGAGAAATACTTCTAAAATATTTATTTGGATCGAACGAACAAATTCAGATGTTTGGAGCGTGAGCAGATTAATTAGATGAATTAAATATTGCCCAGTGTAATTTACGAGTTACTTTGCTTGGCGTCCGTCAGTGTGATTCCGTTCGAGTGTTACTTTAGATTACTGCGTTCAAGGTTTATGTTAAAAATAAATGCAGTTTCTGGCCGGGAATGTTTTGTGGGTGTATATTTGTAAAGTTGACCGGGTGGCTGTGAATTTGAAGTTTACCAACTCTCGACCACGGTAGCTCACGCTGCTGCAAGCAGTAACTGCGTTCGGCCAAGATCACTTCTACTTTGGTTGGGAATTTCAATGTTTTTAGTTTTGCAACTAAAATTTTCCGCCACTAGGTAAGCGCTAGTGTCGCATGTGTACCGGATTTTCTCAATTTTCTACGTTAAAAGATCAAAATAATGGCAACAATCAAATATAAAATATAAAATAAGTACCTAACAGAGTTAAATAATTCTCACTTATTATTCACGTTGCTTAAAATTGTAATTAATGGTGACCTGTTTGGAACACTGCGCAAATGGCGGTGGAAAATTTCCCGATTCCGAACTCTCCCATAAGAGAACTCGCTTCGCTCCTAAGCTGAGTAGAATTAGCCTCGGTTCGGCACACATCTCGTGGAGTTGTGTAAACCGGGTTTCGATAAAAGCTGTGCCAGTCGTCAATTTCACCCGTCCGCGCTGCAAGCTCGCAGCCTCTTTTGGCCTCGGAGAGACTCTGGCGTCGCGCAGTTCCTTCAAACGGACCCTCGGAACAGTTTTGTCGCTCTACTGCACACGCGAAAACACCCCGGGGTTGGTAACAACTGCATCGCGCTTCCTTGGTTGTGCTGGCCATGTGAGGGCATTTCGTTTCGGCGTCGCCAACTGGCAGGGAATAAATTATGCTGTGTGGGTGCCAAGCCATACCGTTTCCGGCTGAAGGAGTTACCAGGGGTCCGGCCCGCGGAAACCGCGGGCTGAGCCACCAAAGATGAAGCAGGTAATCGTACGAATGAGTATTTATGGTGCAATGTCGTCTGGGAACTTCGGCACGTGCTCGCTCACACATCCCGACATGCAGTAGCAATTACAGTGAAAGTACAACTTAAGACATAAGACTTAAAACTTAAGACTTAATACTTTAAACTTAAGACTTTAAACAAAAGTTAAGGTGTAATACTTAATACTAAACATAAGACTTAAGACTTAGGCCTTAGACTGACGAAGGGCCTAACTGTCAATGGTGGAGGGTGGGACGCGGAAAGGCACCCCTGGCCCGAATTTGAAGGAAATCGGTCGAAAAATGCCCCCCCCCCCCCCCCCAGGCCTACCCCAATCTCACAAAATGGAAAACATACCCCTCTTGTCCCTCTAACTCCTCCCAGGGTTGGGGTGGTGGGTCACTTTGGGGGGGGGGGAGGGTTCAAAGAGGAAGAATGGTGGATCAGTGAAGGGGGCAAAAACTTCCGTTCTTGATTATAAGAGTATGACTCAAGCCGTCACGGCTTTCATACTAACGTGCTACACTACGCTTACTTCTTCAAGTCAGGTCATCCGATGAAGAGTCGATGTTCTCTGTCTTCTCGTAAATCTGTTCATCATACAAATTTCGACTTCAAATCGAAAAATTATTCTTAAACATCCTAAAAGATATTTTTCACTGTTTCTGGATATCAAGACTGTTAAAGCAACAGCCGAGAATTTGACAACTCATAGTCTCTTGAAAGTCCCTTCAACAGTGTACTTCTACAGGCGACATTGTGCAATCTTTGGACCCTTCTGCTGCAAACGTCTCATAAATTACACTCTCTCCTTATGTTTTCTTTATATTGAAGTCATTGGAAACTCGTTTGGAATTCACAAGGATATTTTGGAAACGTTTTCTCGTGTTAAGACATCACTTCAGTACTTCTGTCACCACACATTCTCCACCTCTACACCACTTGTCGGCGTCACTACATTTCTCAAGGTAATTGAGTGTCTATTTACTAGCCATTATTGACATGCAGTGTTTACACCGGACTTCTCTTGCAATTTTTTTTCGATGGCTTTCCTGCTTCCGTTAACTTAAAGCGCAAAATAAAAGCGCTTTAGTGTAGTTGATCGTCAATTGTTATCTCGTCTTTTTACGTAGACAATCATTTGCTCTGCATGATTCCCAGAAGATCAGTGAGTATATAATCAATTTCCTGCTGCTGACCAAATTCCAAATAGATCAGCCACTCGTTCTCTAGGATGATAAAACATTTTACACCCGTGATAAGTTTTTGTATGTTTTAATATTTTTAATGACTGCTAACCAAATAAGTGAACTAAATTATTGCCCACAATAAACTAATCACCACATAGGTAGTGGAGGAAATGAATGTTAGCTATAGCCATAGCCAAAAGTTACCTGTGCTTCATATAACAATCTCTTACTGTTTTGATTATTATTTTACTGAAATATTTCATTGTCTTCTTTCCAGCCCTAGCTTGTGCGAACACATAGCCAGATAATAGGTTACTTTGTTGTGTGTTCTGTGACGAACTAGACTGTACTCCTTTACGAAATCGTTTTTTGTTTTGGAGAGTCCCACTATTTGCATCTCCTGCTATTTTAAAGTTTTAAATGTTACATTTTAAATACGTATCTGTGAAAAAATTATACTTAAGAAAACAATAAACATGTGCATTTATATTGGTAGTGAGTATCTCGGACATTATATTGGTAGTGAGTATCTCGGACATGAATCATTTCATACGAAGGAAAAGTTCAACGGGAAATTGCTTCATACGAATCGATTTAAACTGGTTATCAGAAATGTTATTAAAGTCAACGCACCGTAGAAGTGTTAAGAACAAAAAATTTTACTCTCCCAAATCATGACAAAAAAATGTAAGAGACGTTGGTAAGGTCTTCATTTGTTTATCTACCTGCTAGACGATAATGATAGGCTGAGGTTTAAGATAATATCCTTCACACAGTGATCCGGATTCCTCTGTCGGTAGAGCTCTTAAAACTGCGTGATTTTTTTTTTCAAGTGTCCATAATGCTACTTCTACATGTAAGGATTCCTTTGTACATTACCTAAAAGGCACTTTGGTGAACGTAAAATAAAATACGTCAGCAATATTTCATAATAAAAATTTTCGCTTTCGGTTTTCCAAAGAAGAAGATAGTGAAAAGTCTATTACTTTCCTTGTTTACACACAAAGTTAGCCAAAGAAAGTTGAAATGTAGTGACGTCACCGTAACTTCATGAACGCTGCCATATTTGTTTGAAAAAGTTGGTTGGCTTCAGTTTCAATTAAATGTTTTATAATATGACCAGTTTTTAATTTTTTTGGTACTTTAATTCTTTACCCAGTCGAATCGTGCACATAAAAAGCTGTAAATTCCGACACCACAAAACTGTTAAATGGCGACCAACAACTAGAAACGAAACAAGGTCATGAAGATAACAAATTTACATAATTTTTCAGGATATAAATGCTAATGGAACTGCATACAGATCAGAAAGCTAAAAAAAAATCAAAATCAAAATATTTCATTGCGCAGCATTTATGTATGATAATTAAAACTACAGAAGTGAAAATTAGTAAAAAAAAAAAAAAATCTTGACATTCTGTCATGTAATGGAATACATGGCAACACATCATCAGTGACCCACTTTTAATAATATACTGATATAATAATCAGATTATATCCGTCAGACAAAAAACTTTTGACAACTTGACATATTTCAAAACGCAGACAAAATAATTTCACCAAATTTGTTAAGTGGCAAAGTTTGAGAGTCTTATTTCATTTTCATGTTTTATTGTTAAATATATCTTAAGGCGAACATTTGACAGAGTGACAGGGGCTTTGCAGATCTCTCCAAATGGGAAGAAGTTCGGTTTTGTTAACATTTTGCAAAATATTTTCTAAAACGATGGGCTTCTTACATCGCCAGTGTCGCAAATTTATAACCCAATATTTATTTCTAAATAATCGATCATTTTACACTACAGCAGTTTTTGTGCGAGTTCTCAAAGACTCAGCCACCGCAGAAATAGGTAAGATGAAATTTTATATTATAATTTACCGCTAAACAAAATCTAGGTTGAATGTTCTTTCGTTCCAAACTGTTTGTTAAACCATTAATAAGCACTCTTGTTACATCCTTTTTCAGCAAATATTACCAAATCTTATTGAACACAACTTCAGTTTTGATGACAATAATTTTCATTGGAAATATTTCTCGAAGTACCAAACCTGACTCTACAAAATACTGAGGTCATCATTCAATCTCGTAGAAAGTTTACACTATAACTGAATTAGCTTATTTTTGGCAATGAATGCTATTAATTTGGTGAAGTTGCATTACTTCACTGAAAGTGTTTGGATGCCTGAGCGCAAATGGATGTTAATACATTAGTTGACAATAATACTACAAATCTAAAAACCGGCCTTGTATTATTTGAAAGAAAATGCCTTTAAACCAGCAAAATAGCTTGGAAACTTTTGGTTATATAACAGTTAAAAGAAAGTCTTTCATAACTGGCATACATCTCCTTTTTGTTCGACAGGTTCTTAAACTTACTTATTTATTCTATTATATTAATTTTACTATTACATTATTCTTTTGTTTCTTTCGTATAATCTAATACATTTCTATTTTCCATTGTTTCTTCTACCACAGTGAATAGAATCCCAACCACTGAACTTTAAAGACAGCTTGTGTTTTCTTCTGTGAATTTGAACCATTACTCGGAAGTAATAGTTCAAATGATTCCGTTATTAATCCAAAACTAGCTTCGCGTCTGATGTCTTTCTGACGTTTCATGCGCGCTTCTTTAGAACGCCTTACTCCGAAATATCTTATTTTATTTATTCTCAAAACATTATTTATTTATTCTATACGTGTTCTTTAAATGGTTCCTTACACCATAATGGTTTTAAAAGTCCAATTTCTGAAAATTGCTTCGGGTAAAATGTTTAAAGGATTGTCAAATCCCTCACGATTATTTCATTTCCTTAAACAAGGTCTTGGCATTTGATCATTTTCCCAGAAAATTCCAATAAAACCCCATTGATTTTATTCAAGATGTGATTTCACAAACGACTACAACGGAAACTAACACATGTTTATCCAACGATGATATTGGTTTTGCGTTTTAATTTCGATAAACCTCATTGATCAAACGCCGTTAAGGATTTCAAAGAGTGAAAAATTGATTTCTACCCTTTTAGCATATTTCATCAATTTTCCGTTGACTTATGAAAATAGCCTGAAAAAGAATGACAATGTCTTATAATTACTTAAAAAAAATTAAGTACCAACATAAATTTTAAATTAATAAATATTTTTTTCCATATATATTTCAAAATTTAACCGAGTTAAACCTCAGTTTACAGCTTAAAATTATTGTCTATGTCATCACAATGACATGAAGAATATTATGTTAAAAATTTGTTATGTTGTTCACCCTATTTCTATTTAAAATTTTTGTATTAAATTTAATGTCCAAATGGCCAGGAGATATAAATAAACCTGACCGCTGGTTAATTCAATGTTGGATTTCAAAGAAATTGCAATATGTGACTCTTGTTACTTCAAGAACACAAAAGTATAAATACAGTTTTGTGTTAAAATGACTTTTTTTATTTGTACTAATAAAGTTAAAATTCTCGTATTTACAAAAACATAGTGAATGCTATTTCTTATATACTTTTGTATTACTATCAAGTTTCTATATACTTCATCTCACAAAACAGAAAATATCCTCAAAATACATTAAACATGTTGGCTTTTGAACGTTCTAAACAAGCAAAATTTGCTTAGCGCATGCACTACACTGATAGAAGATATTGTTGATGATATCAGATAAATTAAGTTGAAATGTTATTGTTTTCACTCAACAACAGTTTGTTCACTCAGATAATCTATTCTTGCTCCAAACATCTACATTCATTCCCTTGAACCAAATTCGTTTAAAATGTATTTACTCTAGTCGTACACTTACTTCATCGTTCAAACATCATCTGCGTTTTACAGGTGCGTCAAACTAATAGGTTTGGTTACCCCAAACACTATAAATATCAATGAAACGTTAAGATTATGTTTTATTTGGAGCAAGCAAGCATTTGATAAGCTGTAATGGCCTCATAAGTTAGTTATTAGAGAATTTGTGGCGGAAACAATATCACATTCATCCGCTATTGACATGTGTTTGGTTGGCTCTAGGGTAGTTGGGTCATTTTAATTGTCTTCGTTCAGATATACAGCTCGAGAGTTTGATAAAAACTTTTGTGACAATAAGGATAACAGTGTTTTTGTTACTGCATTCGTTGTTTTTTTAATAACGGCATAAACCATCCCAATGATACTAGTTCAATAGGAAACACAGTAAAAGTTGTAAAACTTTAAAATATTTATCTATGTACATAATGTATTAGAATAATATATATTTTAAAACACTAATATTTCACTGGAAGTCACTTTAGCCGTGCTAAAGATTCAAGTTTGTAATCTCGGCCGTTCTTTCAAATTCTTATTGAAACAGAAACTCTTAAATGCACGTAGAGTAATATAAGTATTTGTTTGTAACAACTATATCTTGCAAGTTTCAGGCAGCCAAAAAAGGACAGAAAAATAGTTTTTGTTTTCAACAATATAATATTTGATTTACCCTAAACACAAATGTGAAGAATTCAGAAACGTTCTTTTTTACGTTATAAGGAGAGTTACTCATTTAATAATAAAAAATAAAAAAACAATGTTCATTCGAACATAAGTTAAAATTGTAATCTAATCTAAGTGATAGCGAGAATTTGGGATGAAATAATCACATAACGTGCAGCTGGTAGAAATCATTTTCTTTTGTTGTTACTCCTATAATTATTATTGGGGGATTTCAGTTATCACTTTAATGCCGAAAGTGTATATGGGGGAAAAGGGGGTGCCTTCGAAACAGAAAACCCTAAATTAAATCTTAAGAGTGGTTTAACTGTTACTTGAACACTGAACTTCGAATTTCAAAGGAAATGCCTAACCGATTTCGGCATAAGTCGCTCAGAATCGAACCTTCGACATATTAAAACCGACAAACATACTTCAGCACTTCGTTGTTGACATCTAATATAACGCACTATCTAGTGTTAAAAAAATATATAATTAATTTAATTAACAAATTACACGCATTCACCATGGGGTGCATACGCACACAACTTTTGAAACGCATCTTAAGATTTCTTCACAGGAAATCTTCCGTCGGCGAATGTTTTTATTTCATTTGTTCTGCGTGTCTAGTGTGCTCGTGTTTCTGAAAATACGCGGACATTATAATATCCATATTTTCGCAGTCCCGTTTCGGATGTTTTTTTTTTGCCTGCGTCCATGAAATAACGAACCAGACTTTGCGTGCGTACACTCTTTTCCTACACATCGCCGCATAACGTTACTTCACGAAGGAAGACGCGTGTTTACCCAAGCCTCGCAACAGCCAAATGAGATACAGATATGTCCGTTCCAATGTTTGTTAATGTCTGCCACAATTCGCGTTTCAAACAGGTCGCGAAAAAAAAAAAAAAAAAAAACGAGATAAATAAATCGCAGCCGTGTTGGAAGTTTGCGTTTTTGCAGACAGCTTGAAACTTCAAATGCATGGGAGATGTTTCTCACCTTCATTACACGCCATTGCATTTTCACTTCATCCGGGCATTTCATTTCTCATTCCTATCGGACCTCGAATTTAGCTAAGTGTCTGATATTATGTACTCCTTCTTCACAACTTGGAATGTTAAATGTAACCAACAGACCAAACCGAAATTTTTTGGTCACTATGATTATACGTTTTACAGCTTGCCAAACAATCTAGAGGTAATATTATATCGATTTAAATCCATTTCTTCGGCAGAGCTCACTAAAATTAGACATTGACAGTTGATATTACATAAGTTTGTTAGTAGCATTTGTAATCCATAATTTAAAATGCAATTACAAGTGTAAATGAGTGATAATCATGTTTTAATTAAATACATGTGATGTGTTTCAATATAATTTCAAATGTGCCAAGCCAACTCTAGTGACTCAGAGGACACGAAGCAAAGTATAGTTATTGTCTGGATGGGAAAAAAATAGTTCCTATCGTTATACTCTGTTTGGAATACATCTGTGCATAATAGCGAAGCTAACACGTTCCGAGACCAATTAATTATAATTATTTTTAACTTTTCCCATGTTTATTTTTGTGCCATCTTACCATATAATACATTTTTGTAATGCATCGTAAGAGTTTTTTTCTGATTTGCAGAGACCATCAGTAGCAATATTTTATTTTTAATCTCCTGTTAGCCAAGTCATCTGTTCTAAAATGAACTATTAAGTAACTCATTTAATATCTCTCCATAATAATATAGAAAATTTTCTCTCATTTTCTACATGCGATGAATACCAAGTATTTATACAAAAAATATGATTACCAAAGAACATCAATAACGTTATTATTTCTTATTTCAGACTTCTTGTACTGATTTTTTCAAATAAAAAATTGAAGAAACAAAAACTAAACTAGCTTATCGCCCAAAAAATGTTATGTCTCATTTTTCTTGCGTTTGTGGCAGCTAACACAATTTTTGGAGGTTCAGAGTGGTGTTCAAAACAATATATAAAATATTCTTACATATGATCGACAGGTTTTTACATGTTTAGGGGAATTATTTGCTGTATCATAAATCACAGGTTCACAACTGTAAATAAATATTTTTTTTGAAAAACTTCACATATTAGTGTCAAAAGCTAATACGTTGTTTATTAACTTAATTCTCCAGTAGAATAATGTCACCAGTTTTCTCGTACAAGTATTTATTTCCTTCTTAAGCAGTGTATTATCTAACGTTATTTTACTCGATCGTTCCCTCGTTTGGTAATTTGCCGTTTAAAGTGTTCATACAAAATTTCAAACATAACTGCTTTATGCCTACGTCAAGGATGAGAGAGCGCTAAAAATTATCTTCGTCTCATTAGCTGTTTAACTTCGTTTATAGCCGAATAGTACTTCCCTGCCTTCAAAGATTCGCGAGTTTTCAGGTTGTTATTCTTGCTTTAGTTCCACAAATTTGGCTGATCACCAACCGCTTATCTTTTTCTCACCATAGAGTTTATTGGCAGATAGCTATCCTGTGTTTCTCCTTATTTTCCTCTTTCCTCTGCAGTCGATATGGTTTCTAAATTCACCTTATTACTACTAGTACGTTGAGAAATACATCGCATAAAACACATCTCTCTCGCTTTATTAAATGTTGTCGTAGGTGCCTTCATTGTTAATGCTTTATTTCGTTTAAGTTGGTCACCACTCTAAGAAAGCCATAAATTTGCTCTATGTTCTTGCACCTTGGCCACACCTCACTGTAGTATTCCCGAACGCCCCCCCCCCTCCCCCCCTCCCCCCCCCCCTTGCTGCAACCTCTAGGATGCAAATCAGTACATTGCTTATAACTTTTTTCCCACACGAATTAGACGTGTTTTGTGTCGAACACAATATAATTTGGAATTTGGTTTCCTGTGTAACATTTTTCTTTACTTTCTTACTCGTTTAGACATTTCACTTTTTTAATTTTCAACGACTGTGCACCTCTACAGAAGATTTTTATTATTTGTAATGTGCCTATAGGAACAAGATTTTGTAGTTTTTATTGCACTCTCGCACAGTTTTATTGGTTAAAATATTATTTAATTTTTTTTTTACTTTTTTCTAATGATCGTTATAAGGTCCAATTAAGATTGCATTACAGCTTAAAAAATAATTATTCTAAAATGATGGTTTGTTTGAATAATAACATGCTATAAACATGATTTTACATTTTTGGCTTATGAAAATATTAGCAGCCAACAAATTCGTAATAGTTTGACGAAAATGCCGGAGCAGACACAGGCCAATACCGTGAAAAAAATCCCTTCTATTTCTAAATAAAAATATGTAGAAATTCTGCCTCTCAATGGTGAATTATAACAGATATATGTGATTTTAGAGCTTTGCAATTCTCTATGGCAGTAATAACTTTTAAGACAGTTGTTTCTCTTACATTTACAGTTCGATTACGCGGCTGTATGTGGCATTACGTTTTCACGTGGTAGAAATATAATTTCCGTAAGCGAGTTTCATTCAGTTATTTTTGGACTGAAAATTTAGGAATTGTTAGGATACTTAATTATAGAGGAATAAAATATTGAAAAAAAAATTTTTAATATCATTTTTTTTAGTCTAATATGTAGGGCTACGTAACGAACCTCTATTGAGCAAGTATAAGTAATGAAATTTATTTGCGATGTTCAACGATTGAAAGAAAGTATTTTTGCTTTCTGTGCTCCCGAAAGCACCATGCACCATTTTAAACATTTGTGATTGTACGTTGCGCATACCTGACTGAAGCTCCTCTCCAATAATAATAAGCTGCTTTTTATAGCGACACTACTTCATGATTTACTTGGCATGTCGTTACGTCAGAAAATTGACAATTAAGATTCATTAAATAACATCGCTTGTTGACTGCTACCTCTTAACCATATGATGACATCGATTTCAGTGATATTCTTTTTTTATATATATTGTTTTCCAAGGTGTGTTTAATGGTAGTTATATTTGTTTGCTTCATTTGAGTTGTAGATATTATATGTTGTTTATGCCAAACTTCAGTGGCACTGCTGTTCTTTACATCTAAACATATATATTAGCTTGTCCAGTTAATAATGTTCTATTGTAATAATTATTCCCTTAGGAATAAAGAACACATGAGAGTTGAAAATACTAAAGTATTTTTAATGACTGTGATCATCTTTGTAGTATCCACGCCAAAAATATGTTTAAAATTGATACAAGTAGAGTGAAATCTTGAAAATAGAATGAATTTACAGTTGTGATGTAAATTTATTTAGAAACTTCCTAGTAAAGTGTTAAAATCTACAGTCAATTTGTATGCTTTTGTGATATTTTTATGTATACAATTATTACTTTTCTAGGTTCAGTTTAGTGACTGGATTTCTATGTGTAAATTAATTATTTTACCCACACTAACTTTTAATATCAGTGTACTGTGATTATTAATATCTCTTATTTTATTTGACGTTAAAAATTTTTCTTCGGTTCTTACGGTAGCAGTAACTTTATAGTCCTGTTTCTATTAACTGTGGTTTTATTTGGTGTAAAGTATAATTTTTATGATTGTTTGAGTTACTGGTAGATTCTGCCAGTGATATAATCTCAATATTTCCTGTTTCGTGTGATTGTCGGAGCATGGCCCAAGATTGTAAGCCTGGTGCAAAGAATAATTTTAATTATACTAGGCTTCCATGATGTGTGTATAATAACTGTGATTGAATTGCACAATAGTTTGTAGATTCACGTTTGATGCAGTGTTTACATAAGGATTTCATACTGTCGTTATCTCTTGTTAACCTGCGAACTTCCGTATCAGAATTTTAAGCGGAGCAATATTACAGTTACGTGATGACGTATAAAAGCAATATGAGAGTTTTAATATAATAAGTTATGGTTTTGAAGAGATTGGGTTAACTCCAACATTTCTTTCCTTAAATTGTTTCATTCGACAAATAAACAGATTTTGCCGCAAAATACGTGGTTGTTTGCAGTAACCCGAAATTACATACTTTAAAAATCATTTTCTGTATGTTTACTTTTCAAGGAATTGGAATATTAGTATACTGATTAAGAAATCATATATCGAAGTTAAAAATGAGAAGCATATTTATACTTTTGCAAAACGAAAGACTGTAGCTTACATAAGAAGTTGACAAAGAATTTTGAAATGTGTGCTGAAGGTAACTTTATCAAACCACGTCAAGCACCACAGCAAAGAAAGACGTCATTGTTTATAGGGTCTTTACAATAAACAAATATGAGGTAACGTTTGTCTATATTTTTCATTAATTGCAATTGCTTACCACCTTAAAATGAAAGTTTTTATTATAAATATTCATACTGTTTAAGTTTTAATTTAAACTGTGAGGGGAAAACTGCTGGACAAAAACAATCCCTTGAGAATTTATTGAAATCAGTGTACCTTTTACTGTTTACGATTTATTGCTTTGCACAAAATAAATATTACAAGGTGTATTTTTATGAAGTGGAGCTATCGGGTACACACAATGCGTAAACATCATTGGATCTGTATTAATGATGAGGTTAATACCTTCGCCAAGTGTATTCTCGGTCAGATTCACTTACAGGTTCGTGTATAGTCCATTTCTGGATAAATTCTAAGGAATGAAGAGCAAGATGTTATAAACGTCATAGTATCTTCCTCTTCCTTAGAAGAGTCATGAATAAAAGAGTAGGATTTATTACTTCGTCCCAATACTCAGTTTTACTCACCAGATGTCCCCGTGAGATGAAGCTGTGTCGTGTCATAAAACGCCAAGAGTTAACTACTGAAATTTTATCTGGGAGAAAGTTCAAATTTTGCCCCCAGATGAAGAATCTGCGCGGAAGGAATTTTTTTTATGTATCCGGTGCTTAAGCATCCTTATTAAATATTCTTACTAAAAGTTGAAAATCAAAGTTCGTAAACACATAGCCCCGAAGGGATCTGTGGTGGTGTTTAGTATAATGGTATCAACAATCGAGGTACAATTGGTTACCCTCCAGATCGCCAATAAAAAGCACTGAAGTTTACGAAGACTTGGGAGAATTTTCTGATTACATGCTCTCAAACCATTATCGTTTTAATGGCACGCCTCAATTATATGCACAAGGATGGCCAGTAAGCTAACGTTTTCTCATTTCGACATCGGGTGACTAAGAATATAGGTTATGCGAAAAAGTCGGTTCCGTTCGAATGACGTTCTTCTGGTAATTGTATCTCAGCAGAATGTGCGTGGTATTTTACAATGTAAAGTAACTTACTCTCGTAATTTTAAATGCAAATATCTATTTACATTACTAGTGTGTTTCTTTTTTCGTACAAATAATGCCCCAGAAATCTCTGCCCATGTTCTCATGCTTCGATGAAAGGATTCGCGTGGAAAAATTGAAACTACGTTCAAAAGTGTATATCAATTATTAATATAACTGGACACCAGAGAGCATTATGGTCGCTTAAGAAATTCACGTTTGTACAAAATTACAGATGTGACAGATTAGACTCTCATTACATCTGTTTGAAACACAGCCCGAATAATTGAAGAACAAGTGCATTATCCGTTTAAGTTAGCGTGAAGAACCGTACGAAGATATAATCGAATTCTGTATGGGCGTAATGCAATAACCGGCTTAACTACTTGTCTGATAAGTCAGGCCGAGCATCTCAAGACAATCACCAACTTAAGTTCGTTAAGAATGAGATGCTGTTAAAACTTCATTATGAATTTTCATCAGTATGATTCGTGGCAGCGATGTTCGTGAATATTTAGCGGGTGAAGTTAAGCTTAAACTTTACTCATTTATTTTGATTCGCGCCTTTAAAGCCCCACTTTGTATGCAGCGATTGGACTTATCACACCTGTCTTCTCGCAAGTTGCGTAGATTCCTAATTAAGCTTAATCCCAGACATGTGCTTTAAAACACAATATACAATATTCAGACACTTCTTCCGTCACATTTATTTATATAATGTATATTTCTGGTCAGAATAAGCAACTTTCATTTCTACATTTTTCTTAACTTGGATGTAAAGGTTTCAATTTTTTACAAATCGCATTTATTTGTACATAGTATCTCTAATTACTAGCACAAATGACATGGCTTCTCTTAAAGAATTTCCACGCACTAGTTATCCTTCACTATGTATCGATATTATGTAAACCAGAGTCAATTAAATCTACGCCAAAATATAAATAAAAGACGCGATTGTATTCACTTGAGGTTACATTTTTGGGGAAGGTGGCCGCAGCCCACAAAGTTTCATGTTCGAGAATCTGACATGCCATATGTGTGTGATATTTATAAAGGCAATATTTAATTATTCTAGCATCGAAACCGCTTTTTGTTTTCTTACTAGTGTAGCGGCGTGGGAGTTAATAATGCTAGTAAATAAAAATTGTAACTATAAACTACTTGTTGTCCCTAACAAAAGAAAATCCGAGTAATTGAATTTAGTGATATCACATTCTGATGTACACAAACATTATATAAAGTTAGGCGTAATACTTAAAACGGTCGCAGACGGTAAGGCAGAATTACATTCCGGGAGCTTCATTCATTCAGTGTAATGATCTCACCCACATCCACGTCTCTTAACAGCGAGGTCTTGAGAGCTGATGAGGGTGATTGAAGTGAATGTGGAGCAGCGTCGGCGGGGGAAACGGGAGATCCCCGAGAAGACCCGCCGACCAACGGCATCGTCCGCCACGATTCCCACTTGCAAAAATCCGGTGACGCGGCAGGGGATTGAACCCAGTTCGCATTGGTGGGAGGCGAGCGTACTATCCGCTCAGCCACCGTGGTCCCCTCCGCGTCACAAATGAATATGAATTTCATTACGAAGGCTGCATAGCAATGTGCAATTAATTATTTTGATTGTTAAATATTTTTACGCTAGCAAGATGATCTTTAACGATATTTCAAACACATGACTGAATGTAAATTAGCCGGTAGACTTGATAATGCATAGCTGCCAAAACCCCTGAAAACATTGGAATCATATTGCTTCCTAAAATAATTTCTTGGATTGAACTAGGAAAGTGGAAATTTTTTCGCCGGAGCTTAACAACGCTTTATTGAGAGCCTGTGAGGGTGAAATGAATTGGATAAGGAGTAGCACTGGAATGAAAGTACACGATTAAACGGGGCTGCAGCGAGAAAACCCGCCAGCCGACGGCAACGTCATACGAATATCCGTGTGATGCCGCCGGGAACCGAGTCCTGTTCGTCCCGGAGGAAGGCCACAAGTCGAGTACCACACTATCCTCGCTATCAGGAATTATTTAGTGTTGGCGTCCTAATTTAATATCATGATACGGAGTAGTTCTTTGTTTTGAACGGCAGGTTATCAATACGAATGCCCACAATTCACGTAAACGGTCACTTTTAGTTATTTTCGTATTTACATTTATTCCCAAGAGTTATTGAAGAAAGGTAGTAGCGAATATTTGCAGCAATCATTGAAATCGAGTTCGCAGAGCATCATAAATGTGATGCCCCTGCCACAATCTCCCTTATTGAGCTTATAATTCAACAAGGGCTCACAACTGAATTTGCTCCATTGCGTTAGTAAGTTTTGCTTTAATTTCACAAGAAAAGTGCCTTTGGGGGGGGGGGGGAGCTGAACCCAAAGCGATTGCAAATATCTTCCAACGTTCTTGCTAATTATTAATACAGCGTGGTTGCAAAAAAAAAAGATTCACTTTCGCGTTACAAGTTTAAATGCGAAATAAAAGTGGCTATACCAGTCATATCCTTGAAATGATCCCACTCCAGTGACCAAATGTACGGTTGCCTGAGAATGTATGTATATTTACCATACGTTCGGTGGTACAAATAAAACATAATTTTAGATTTTTTTTTTCCAAAGAACACCCGGAACAAAATTTGTTCGCAGGTATACCATCATCAGTCATCACTAAAGATAATAAATTATAGTATGTTTCTGACATATTTTTACATAATGAACCTTCGTCGACATGTTATTGGTGACATTGGTCGTATCAGTGCACGTGTATGATGCAAGATATTGTGCAATAATACATTAACGAGACGAAAATTTTATTCGTATCTGGCGGGTGTCTAAATGATGTGATATCCTGGAACCATAATAATGGCGGTCTTCTTCATTTTTCCAAAATGGCTGGTCTTAGCTTACAATAGTTAACGATCGAACACGCTCAACGATTTCTTCACCGGACAACTTAGACATACACAGAAGTTTATTCCCATGTTAACTGAACCCGACTAACAATCTTGTTGAAGGTAGTCAGTTTTGGTGTTCGTATTGACAGTGTGGATTCGAGTGAGGTATTTTGTTTCTCAATCCAGCACGACTGCATGCGCTTAATATTTACAGCGATAATACGAAAAATGGGCTAAAGATAATTTTTCGAAATGATTTTGGGTACTCTGATGGACAGGCCATTTATTTTACGTGTAATCGAACGTGTACTTTCACCCATGCTATAAATGCTATGATTATTTCGCTACTTTTATATAAGTGAGTGTAAAATAAATATTCATTGGTGCATAAACGTACATGTATGAGGACCCATTTATTATTATTTTTAAATTACCTTTAAACACGGCACATCCCCTTCCTTATGGCTCAACCTGTAATCCAATCCAAAAGCTTCTGGTTTGAAGATAAAACCTTTGACAACTTCGGCCTGCGGAAGTCACCATGTGAGGCTAGTAGAGTTTGCTGTTTGGCAAACTTACATTCAGTGACTCTCTTCATTCTGAAATTCGTTTTTAATTTAATTTTACGATATCACAGTCAATATATGTGTCTCGTCAACTTAAAAATCAGCAAGTATATGACATTCGGAAATGCTTATTTTAAATTCGAATTGCAGCACCAAGCAAAGGAACATGTCGTCGAGTGTGCGTTAGTAAGAAACTACAGCCGGATATTTTTGGTTAGAGGCAGGGTTGAGACGAGAACTTCAAAGCTGAGAAGGATCAGATTAGTTAAATACATGGGAATAATATCCAGGTTTAAGTCGAGCAAATAAAAAAAAAAAAAAAAAGAACTCGCATGCTCTCATGCTTAGCTTTTAATTAAAAAGTTCGCTCTGAAAATGTATGCATTGTGAGTATGGGGAGATTACTACCCCTGGCCGGCACGACACGACTCTGGATAACTAATCAACGAGACTGCATATTCCCGAGAACCCGCCCCAAAAGAGGGAAGCCTAACTTAGTTTCGCGAGTAGCTGTGACACGCAGCAGCGGAATAAAAGAATTTTCCTCCGGTCACGCGAATGCAGAAAATTATTACTTAAATCGTATCTCAAAGAGAAATGTATTAGCACTGCACGAGGGAATACCATTATCAAGCTAAGGTAAGGTAGCATACAAGTACAAAACTAAACCAACAGTAAGCTAGGTGGGTCTTCATTACAGACATGTGCGCTTGCTATCGTTACCGGGAAATGATAGTGAACAACAAAGAATCTCTTTAAAGTGAAATCCGATCACGAATAAAGGGCATCTTGGGTGAAAAGATTAACTCTTCATCAGCTCACCACCGAAATTTAGCATTAAAGTTTCAAAAGTTAAGTAATGAAATAAGGTCTACAAATCACGTAATTACCCGATAAGATATTTGAAATGCATACAGAACTGCCACACACACACACGTATTTAAAAGATATAATTATCATTAATAATTATTATTAATACTAATGATGGTCTTGTTTTGGCCACCACACTAGATCACTATCGTTGTATTGGTGTGAACTATGTTAATTTAAGTAAGTTTGATACGCGATAATAAATTATAACGAAAAAAATTTATGTTGATATTAAAGACTCACTAAAAGTATTTACTCGTCTGAACATAATCTTTAGTAATTTAGACACTTCTTAAAATAATTTTTTCATTTCATATAAATAAACCTTTTGGGGAAATTTGGAATATATGTATATATATATATATAATTTCACAGATCGCCTGGTACAAAATAGCCGTTCATAAATTATATTCTTACAACATAGTTAAGTAATATAATAATTTTACCTAACTGTAATAAAAACCTCATGCTGATTTCAAATAAGATAACAAGAAAGGCTGTTTACAATTAAAGTTAAGATAAACAAAGAACTTGAAAGCATCGTTAACGAAATAAATAAAACAGCCTGTCGTTGCTTCAATGTAAAATGCTTATGTAATAAGGAAAATATTTACGACCAAACGACAGGTGATGTGATTGAACTTGTAGTTACACTCCAGCTACTGCCAAATAAGGTCAATCGATTCAGGTTTGCAAAAAACAATTTACTGGATATATTTAACAAATTATATTCGTAAACTCGTGATTCGATCCGTCGGACGACATACGTACATGGCCTAGTTAAGAATTTTGCATTCGACTATGACCATTTTGATTCGAATTCCGACTCTGCCCTACGATATTACATGTATATATATAGATATATATATATATATATATATATATATATATATATATATATATATATATATATATATATATATAGTTTGAAAACTTTTGGCACAAAAGCGAGTTGTCTAAACTTATCAGCACCTATAATTGTCTGCAAACATTTTGTGAGAGTGGAAACATGAATTCTGGAACTGGTAAGATTAATTTTCACATATTAACTTTAAATGAGTGCAGTGACGGGACTTGGGACCAACGTATATTGTTCAACTGCTTGGGTGTAAAAGCAAGACGTGTTGTGGTCCTGTGCGACAATCTCTCGTCTAGCCCCGGGTGGAGGTGGTAAGGGCGTTGGTGTACTAAGTTCGCCTCGTGAAATTGTGGGCAGTGTATCAGTAGAGAGACGGGCAGGCCCATCCCAAACACTTTATTAAAAATGCGAGGGACAGTCAGTGTCAGCCGGGAAATATGCGTGGTTTACCTTAAGACAGAAGCACAGTGTATAAGTTATTGCCGAATGTTGCTTACAGGAGCTATTGTATTTCTTGATTAATAACTTTTAAGGTGCAACAATGCTAGGAACGTACCTTAAATCAGTTCTTCCACTCTGTCACTTGCGCTGTACCTGTCACTACTACTGGTGCTACTTTCGCTGCTACTTTCGCTGCTACCGCTGCTACTACTTTGTAAGTTCATCAAAACTGGAGAAATCTCCTCCTCCATTAGTCCCTGTATATGGCAAGCCCCTTTAATATACATTAAATCGCATATGACCACATGCATATATAATAACATACAGAATACATATCAAGGATTATAAACCAATTCTACATAACATAATATTCTCATATTACCACAGGTACCTGTTCACTTTCTATACATATAAATGTGAGCACCAACATTAAATTTCATTTTCTTTCTTGAATACGTAACAGGATTTGCAATTGAACTTATAATAGCAGTACAGCTAGAAACACCTACATTAACTGGAAATGATTTCCAACAAATTATATCTCGAGATTATATTTCATTAATGTCCTTTGGCTTTGCGTCTTAAGAATTATTTGCTCGTCTGAAGAAACAGAACTCTAAGAATCCAGAGCCAACTTTAGCAGTGATATCATGTAGTGAAAATCTAAATAACAATGACGATAATGCATAACATTCTTCAATGTCCCCAACTCGTACAGTAAACTCAGTATCAACTATATCGACGTTCTTATCAATATCATGTATATCGCGAAACACCTTCCTTGGAAAGTAAGAACGTCCACATCTATGATATCAGTTAACGTACATCTTGACCAGAAATGACAGAATTGCCAAATTCTCTGAAAACACGAAACATACTAAATTACAACCACAATACACTGCAAGGGTGTACTGACCCTAAAATCCCCCTAAAAGGGGATAAATGTTCACTGTCAACAGTCACAGTAAGTATGCAGTTAAAGTCACAATAGCATGGCGGTAATCGGACAGCTGTGTTTCCAGGGGACGTAAACAGTCCATCGACGGTATAAATGTTCACTGTCAACAGTCACAGTAAGTATGCAGTTAAAGCCACAATAGCATGGCGGTAATCGGACAGCTGTGTTTCCAGGGGACGTAAACAGTCCATCGACGGGATAAATGTTCACTGTCAACAGTCACAGTAAGTATGAAGTTAAAGTTACAATAGCATGGCGGTAATCGGACAGCTGTGTTTCCAGGAGACGTAAACAGTCCATCGACGGGATAAATGTTCACTGTCAACAGTCACAGTAAGTATGCAGTTAAAGTTACAATAGCATGGCGGTAATCGGACAGCTGTGTTTCCAGGGGACGTAAACAGTCTATCGACGGTATAAATGTTCACTGTCAACAGTCACAGTAAGTATGCAGTTAAAGCCACAATAGCATGGCGGTAATCGGACAGCTGTGTTTCCAGGGGACGTAAACTGTCTATCGACGGTACAAATGGGAGGATGCTGATGTAACCGAACTTTCACAAGCAGTTCGGATTTTCTCTCGTCGACAGAAATACCGATGTTATTTATCAGCCATTTTCTAATTTTGGTAATAGTAGAAGTCATAGTTGGAGTTTTCTTCTCACGTACACTATGGTATGGAGCATTATCAAGAACAATAATTCTTGGAGATGGAATGTTGGGTAGCAGTTGTGCTTCACACTATTTCATAAAATTATTGCTCTTCATCTCGTTATGATAGTCTCCACTTATATTTTTGGCTTTGAAAATTTATTTGGCCCCCTTCAATGTAGCTGTTTTCACTACCCGCATGAACTATAATCCATCGCTGGCCTGGATGGTTGTTTTTGTACATTCCTGCTACCTCATCATCCTGCCAACACTTCTTCACAGTGTAATTCGGATTAATCCATTTCACATCGGGGTATATTACTGGTAATTTACTTTTGTCTTGTCTGTCATTTTCCTTTATTGCTCGCAGGTATTTCGCTCGCCACGCGACGATCTCGTTTCTTTAAATTAAGAATAATAGCTTATTTTTATATTTTTTCCAGCTTGAACAGCATTGCTTTGATTAATTTTCGCTAAGTTCCCCTACTACTTCTGAAATCAATTTATTTTGCCAATACTGTCCACAAGTTTTTTTTTTTTTTTTTGCTTGGGTATCGTTTTTTCCATCACGTTAAACTCGTGCACTTTTATTCGCACCACTCCAGCATCAAATGAATCGAACTTAATTCTGCTGTGAGCAGTTTTCCTCGTATTACCAGGATTTGACCATTTTCTTCCGCTGCTAGACGCTATACACCCCAATAACTCATCTTTTTTAATAAAAGCTTTTGATTTCCCGGTTGCAGCTGAAGCTCATTTTGTTGCACACTGAATAGGAATCATTACATTACCACCTTCCTTTTCATTATCTTAAAACTGGATTACACTTCTAACAATTTCTCTAGCTTCGCTATGCACAGGTATGTTGCGTATATGTTTTTCAGACACTTGTAAATATTACAATAAGTAAATAAAACGTCCCAGTGCACACGAACACAATTTATTGGCAAACAGTTGCTGATCTAGCAACGAGAACAAATATGTATATTGCGAGTGACACTACGACATACAATGGCGGTAACACTTGTAACTTGCGGGTAAATGCGCGTGATCCAAAACTGGATGGAAAAGAAACACAATTTGCCACCACAGTTAACGCCAATTTACAACTGACGTGACTATACGCACAGGGAGCAGATACCGCCACTTGCTGGCTATTGGCTGGAAGGTGACAAGGCAAACGGCAGTGTAGGTGGGGCGTGTGTGTGTGTGTGTGTGTGAGAGAGAGAGAAGGAGAACGTTAGTTCACTTAATTCCCAGGACTTCGCTAAAGATTGTCGCGCTGTACCTGTTCAACACGTAGTTTATACGGACGGATATTATCCCTATGTTAGTGATGTACGCACGTACAGTTGTTTTCCCAAAATGTCGCACAAGATCTAATTTGAATCCAGACTGGTCTGAAACTCAACATTCAACGTACAACGTATAATGCAAATATTATCTTCAAGTTCTTTCAGCATGGCAGAAAAGGGTGCGTTTTTATGATAGTTGTGGCTTAAAATATAATACGTGACTTTCTGCGAAGGTAGTACAGGACCATGAATTGAAATTAGCCACGAACGTACAGCTATAAATATAAATATAAAACGAAATGCGTGCGTACAGTTCTTCAGCCTTGGAATAGTGGCGATGGGTTATTTTATTTTCGTTTCAGGGTCGCCTTTATCGTCACCTTGCTTATTTGTCACAAAAGCGGATAAACAGCCAGCGGTAGAAAGAAAGTTATGATCTGGGTCTTCAAAATATTTAGATAGACTTTTGTTAAACATCACAAATAAAAAATAAAATGAGTGAGAGTAAGGCCGCGACACACAGAGTAGGTGTGTGCACAGAAGAGGAATGACGTGACTGTTTCTCTGATGTGGGCGTACGCGCTCGCTGATTGGCTGCGCTAGACTCTGGAAACTGGCGTCGTGTCTTAGTGGCTACTGTGTGCTGCGAAAGATTCCTTACCGGTCGCTCTTCCGGGTAGCAAATAGGTAAAAGGCTCTTCGCGGCAAAGTGAGCACTTTTAAAAGCACTGCCAAATATATAGTTGTGCACACAATCCGTATTCTTCCGTCATGTGTAAAATTAACATTGCTACGGGCGTGGTCACTTTATTCATGCGTATGTCAAGTAAAAGTGTGAATTTATTAGAAAATTAAATGTTTTACCATTTTTGTAATTCATACACTTATATGCATAAAAATACAGAAAGTAAAACAAATAATTTCAGTATTCTCAAAGGTTATCATAACACTTTTAATTCTGCATTAAGACACGGAAATATTTTCTCACCGTCGTTACCAACTTAACAGGGCGCATGCAAGTTAGTGTGCTCTTTAAAATACATGCATACAGGGGCAGTGACATTTTTCAGGGGTTGTTTCCAAAAGTGATCACTTTATCGTGAGCTACCTTTAGCAGGGGTTTGGCTGGCTTATGTCGTTGGGTCTTGCCTCCGGTCAGTGACTCAGTTTTTCTGGCGTCTGCAGCTCAATTTCGCGGGAGAAGGCTACATTTTGAGGACTAAACCGGAGTCTAGCTCGGACAGAGTTTGTAAGGCGATTTCTCTGTCCTTAAAGATAAAACTCTCATGGATATACTTTCATAGATTCGCTAGTTTTATGACTGTGTATTAAATATCGGTTGTCATTTTTTAGAGAAAATATATTATCATTGATTTCGATAGCAAAATAAACACGATTGAAGGTGTACCGTTCTATGACAAGGGATAGGAAAATTTCGCGAGTTAAAAGACCTGTTGGCTAGACTCCACAGTCCTGTGTACAATCGAGCCTGAGATGTTTGTTCATTGGCTGCTTCCCCAGAGAGTAGCCGATGGTACTCCACACCTGGCGGTATAGCAATAGCTACTTGTTTCCTTGCAAGTCTTCTATTGGCTCAGAGTCGTCCAGGGCGTGTCTAATGAACTGTAATCCAATTGCAAATGTGACTTCAGTGTACACGTATTGGACGTCTATCTTGTCCGGAAATTAATACGAGAAATTTTCCTATCCCTAGCTACTGTGATCGGGACACAGTTCGCATACTCATTGGGTTTCTGCTGGCAAGTAATGAGACTCGTTGGTATCATTAGCACGTCTGGTGTAATTTCGAACAATACGACGCTGGTAAGTGTAAATGAACGAACCAGCATTGCTCAGCTGCCGGTTTAATCAGCACAGCTGACGCCACGTTATCCCATAAGCAGTTAACTATAAATAAGACACAGCATTCGAACCACCGGAAATACCTTACATATGTATTCTAAGAGTTTTAAGGGTCTGTTTTCGTAGATGAGTTAGTAAAATTTGTATTACGTTTCAACTTGCTAGTATTACCAGTCAATGGCACCGGAGAAAGATTTAGCAGGTTATTGCAATCTCCATAACTGAGTTGTCTAAAAGTCGTTACCATCGGGCACAAGGTTCTTGATTCGAATCCCGGAATAAGACTGTACCGATGTCTGTGTCATTTATCAAAGTACGTTCATGTCAGAATAGTATGTAAGTTCTTTCCTATCATCCATGCTATTGGTAAACCAGCATGCAGAAGAGGCGTTGAAACAAAAAAATGTAAGTAATTTGGTTAAACTTGAGCCTCATGACAATCGTTAAATAATCTCCCATTCCGCACCTCGCTCACTATCGAAAAAAAATGTCCGGTAAACTCCCTAGATTGTCATGGAAGTTTCTGAACTTTACATTTTATAGAAAGAGTACCAGAATAGGAAGTATGAGATGCGTCGCTAACGAATGATGGCGGGAAATTACCTAAGAATTTGGCCCTTTCCTGAGCAAATATAGGGGTGCGCCATGGAAATATAATCTACGACTCGCGGTTTCACGCTATACGCATTTACTGCTGCGGTAAATTTGCGAATTATTCCTCACAGTAGGGGATGCTGCTCTGCCCGCTCCCTTTAAGTGCCCGTCCAATCGATTCAACCACCTGTTGATCGCAGGCAAAAAACGCTCCCCCCCCCCCCCCCCCACACTTCCACTCGCTCAAAAACTTTGGAAGTTAGCATTCCGCGTGCGAGGAAACATCGACCCACTGCACGTCTGCGCGGCCAAGTAACTCAGCTTAGCGAGCATCTTTCCTTTGAGATCTTCTTCCGACTGTCTCGCCTTTGGAGACCTCGATGTTAAGAGCCAGCCCAGTGCTCGGATTCCTATACGACACACACGTTATTTTGCGAAACGAATATGTGTGAAATATTACGATATAATTGTATATGTAGTGGTACAGATCTACGAATACATTCTCTTAGCGGAAATGTTTGACTATGCAGTTCCATACACATTGAAATTTTTAATTTTTAATCTAATACGGGTATTATAACCCTCCATCATGTTGAAAACGACTACCATTGTCGATTAAAATAAGAACTCGATCGAAATACTGGAAAACGATCAAAATTAAATAAAAACAAGATACAGAATTGCATTTTTTATTTCGATCGAACGTAAAGACGATCGCGATCGAGATGAGGTAAAAGATAGTTACAGAATCCCAGTGCAGATCTCTTCACTCACTCGAACTGTCAGTGTCGAGGCTCCGGTTGTGGCCCTTTCCCGCTAGCTTTTCAAAAGGTTGCGAGATCGATAACGGGCAGCTCTTTTAGATAGTGGCTTTCCATGCCCTAGAAACTTTACTTGCTCAATACAGGCGAATTCCGATACACTTGCTCAGAACATTCAGCCGCACATTAATTTATGGTTCCAAGCGTTGCAATCAAGTAATGTATGTTGTTTCATGTCGTACCCATACAGTTTTAAACCACGACTATTAGCTGCAAAATCAATTAAGGCAAATAAATTTAAAAAAATACGAAACATACCTGTTCTTTTTTAATACGGATTATATTACTGATTAAACAACATTTCAACTTGACCGAGTACATGCATGTTACGAGTAGTGACAACCAACTTCCGATAAGGACAAAGTTGGTGCTTTAATTAGTACTACACTTTACTCTTTTCTTGGAAGAAGATCAAGTTCGAGATTGGTGATCAAATTTAGTTTTATCGGAAGTTGGTTGGCACTACCAGTATCATGCACGTACTCGGTCATGTTTAAATGTTTTTTAATCCCTAATGTAATCCGTAATATAAAATAAAAATTATGTGCCGTACCCTTTTCTTTTTAATTGCCTTAATTAATGTTGTAATTAATGGTTGTGGTTTAAAACTGTTTAGAATTGTAGAAATTCCCGCAAGTCGCATTACATATAGCGAAGTAACTAACTGCGTCGAGAACTGACCCTCTTCGTGTACGGCTCTTGTCATATATTTCCTTTCTCTACAACATCAGCCGACCATGGCGCAGTCGGTTGGTGCGCCGCCGATCTGCGGCGCGGGAGTTTATGGTTTCCAATCCCAGGCAAAACATGGTTTTCAGTTTAAGTTAGGTCATGAGTTAGTTTGTAAGCCGTCCCCTGATAATCTTTCAGGTATAACAGCGGGTGACGTTAATAAGTCATTTCAAATTCCAATTATATAACATGTACAGCATGTGCATTATAGAAAATAAACGTTTGTGTGGATTATTGTAATGTATTTTCTTAAGCAAGTGCTGCTGAAAACATTTCTGAGTTTTTTTAAATAAGTATTTTTATGCCCAAGGGCGGTTGTCCAGGTCAAATTTTTTCGCGTGTGGAAAACATAGCGGGCTGCTCTTTCTCCCATCAGCACAGATTTTCGTCGCCAATCCATCCTAGCTTCGCGTCACTACAGAATACTTCCGAATACGGAAGGGAAATACCCGCTTATGATGTGAAATCCGGTTGCAGACGCCAGATAAAAGGCGTCACTGACCAGAGGCATATTTTGAGTTTTCCAAGGTAGTAATAAACGAATAATTTACCGAAAAATAACATTCTTCCCTTCATTATTGTATTCCACGTACAGGATAAGCCACGCACGATTGTTGTTTGCGAGTATAAAGGAACAAATAACATCCTCTATTTTCGAAAATGTCGTGGCAAATTTCCTGTCGTAACAGTATTGCGCTTGCCATGCCTCGCTAGTTAATTACGGAACTAACCTTTCTCGTTATAGTCGCCGTTCGCATGCTTGTGGAACTATTTCCGCCAGCGCACGAACTACACGTTCACGCACGCACGCCACTGTTCCTGAAAATACTGCTTAACAGCTGAGAGCTGATTTGCTGGTCTCAGTTGTGAGTACCACTAGAGCCTACTTGTTCCGTTTGTGCATAGAAAGGCAAAGTGTTTATCAGCAGATCAGTGCATATGTATGCCTACGTAAGGTGCTAGTGCCAAAAAAACCCCATCGAATTCGTAATCGTATGCGTATGTTGAAAAATTAATAACAGCAAGTGATGCACTTGGTGTACGTGTTCAGGTATGAGCACACGCATAATGTGTACATATAAAAACACTGAAAGCAAGTGGTGACAGTTATTGTCGAATTTGGTGCACTCTGGTGCCAGTGTTGGAAAGCTTAGCTTCGGACGTCGTTATTGTAGACACGCACGTTAGGACATGCGTCCGCGGACGAAGTAGGTCCCGCTGACAATTCAACTGCGAACGAGCTATTGTGGACTAGGCCTTATTGTGACAGAGACATGACATGTCTGTGTGAAATTGTGACGAACACGGGTGATCAGAGGAGGGTGCTTCTGGTGCTAACATTACTGCACTGCAGTCACGTGATAAGGCATGCAGGGCGTACCCCAGGCAGAGACGCGGTTGGAGCTAGTCCAGGAGCTTATCGTGCGCACGAGATACGCGAGAATACAGGAGGGACGTGGCTGGAGTTTGTCCAACTGATACCGGGTTGTAGCGTCATATGGCGGCGCTACACCACTTTAGGTCGTGCGGGATATAGCTGTGGCCGGGTGCTGTGAGGTTACAATCTTGTCCTACTTGGCCCAGCTATAAAAGCGACGCCGCACGACGCTACTCAGTCGGCACCGCGACGTTAAGCTTTATACTTGTGACTGAGATTGCACGTTGAAGAGGAACCAAACGACTTAGGCCCAGTGAGCTCTGAGGCCTACCAGAACTTCAGATATATCGGTTGAGCATAAACGCGCTTGCGGTAGGGATCCATTCCTGTTACCAGCCATCGTCCTCATTTCCCTTGTAAAGCAATTGCGGCAAAGTCAGGGCATAGCTGCGGATTTTGAGAACCCAGTTAATCATTGATTGAGTATAGATTATAACGTAACTGTATACTCATAGTTGAGCTGTATTGTAACTGTAAGCCCTTGTGGGATAACATAATTGTATCCTTGTTGCCAGTAACGTAATACGTAATTATATTGTTGTCCTGTAACGTAAATATATTGTGTCTTGTTATTCAGAATTGTTGTTACAGTAAAGATACATATTTTCTTTAATGGTATTGTTTATTTAGCCACCATCTTGACTACCCCCCATGTACACCCCTTGCCTCCTATTGCAGTGTACCAGAGTGAACGTTTGATCGAGTATAGAGAACTCGGAGTCCAGAGAGATTGAGAGTAATTAGTATTTAGGAGGAAGGAGAGTGTTACATTATGGACGAGACGGGAGGTTAGCACTGATGTGACGTGACAGAAGCTAATCTACTGCGATCGCAACCCTCACAGGGCGTCACTGCCGTGCTGCTCTGAAAATTGCAATCACCGCCGCCAGAGTGGACTGCGATCGCAATTTAGTCGCCTGCAGATGCCGCCATTGTGCGAGGTGGCAGCGAGTACAATCCCGGGGCGTCCATTGTTCGAGCCTGACATTGCGATTAAGCAGAGTTTCAGTTCGCGAGATTGCAGTCTATCGAGGCCCCCAGTCGAGTTTTTGAAATGCGGCAGCTCTTCCGAGTTCTCATTGGGACAATTCTAGATAATACTCGAACTTTGGGATGGGTCAGTCGCGCAACCTGCATCCAGGAAGAATGTCGTGGAATTTAACCTCGTCAAACCATCGAAACATTAAAAATGTTCTCTACATAAAAACCTAAATGTTGACCAATTATTTTTAGCCTCACCAAATACTTTCAGTAGAGTAAGAACGCCAATTAAGTCATTCGTTAGAAAATTATTCTTAATGTAAAGCTATCTGTCTAATATATTAACACAAACGAACGAGTCGAGAAAGCGTAAATATTCGAAAGTGTTAGAATTATTTAATTATCAGGGACATTTTTCAATATTGATTAATACACTCTATCTCTGGTACTGCATTATACGAGAGCTACTTGCAAGTAAAGCTGAAATTTTTAAACAACTGTATATGAATGAATACGTAACTTACTAAACGTAGCTTTGTTTGGATACTAAGAAGCCGTAAATTTGCTCAGAATTCGTAAAATTTTTATTCATCTTTTCTATAGACTGCTTTCTAGTTGCAATATTCTCAGGAGAGGTAAGGCGTGTTTGGATATATTTAGCACCTAGCGAAATTTGATTTAAACGTAGATATTGCGCAGATCTAGCGGGACCGTTTAATTCAGAATTTCATAGGAGATGACATTTTTCTTAGCCTTGATACTTTTATGGAAAGTTAACGCATAATTGAGCGTAGACACATCCTGAGTGCAAAGATTTCTCTCTCTATGATGTTTTTTTTTTCGACACAGTGGCAATGAGACTTTTATTCTTGTGTTTGGATGGTATCAAAATAATCACCGGTTCTGCGTCATTGCAGCATGAATACGATAAGAGATTTTAATTTGCAATTTACCTGTAACAGTCTTTCTATTATTACACTTATGAAAGAAGCATTTCTATGCTGTTTGTAACAAACAAAATTTTACACAACTTGTCATCTGTAGCAAAAATAAAATATTTAAACTGTCATTTCCCAATAGATACTGTCGTGACTTTACAGGAATCGGAATTTAAAGTGGCAAGAATTCTTGCTTGGACAAATAAATATCAATTTTAAAGAAAGAAATCTTTTTTCTGCATCTATAAAATTGATACTCTTGTAAATGTACAAACCTGATAGGTTCACGCGACATTTATTCGCTTAAGAAATTTTGGCACCATTCATTTTTTTACTGTTCATCTGGACGAAATATACTGAACGTGGGGATTGGTTCAGACAGTTCACTCGTTTGCAGTCTTACTAAGAAAGAACTAAATGGTGTGCTATCTCAAATAAAATTTTTAAGCCCAATATATACACAGAAGGAAGCGCCAACAAATTCTTTGTATAGTGCCTAAAATATATTTAGCTACTCCAACAAAATATTTTGTTTTGTAGACAAAATTTGAAAAATAACAATTGAATTTGTTCATCTGAAAAATTTATATCTTGAATTAACACAATGATTAATTCAGATGAAAATGGACTTTCATCTAAATATTTTGTTGAATCATCTGTATGCATTTTTATAGCCACTCATTTGATTGCCTTTGTTCAAAATCACAGCTCAAGTGTTTGTTTGTAGATTTTGTGACAATATCGATAGTAACAGTGTATGTTTGTGCATTTATTAATGCTTAATAATGGTATAAACATACTAATAAAACTAGTTCAACAGGAAATTAAAAAGTAAATTTGCAAAACGTTGTTCAGTTCTTCAAATGTATTTATACACATTATTGCAAATCGGGCAATTGTCACTTTAACCTAGTTTCCTTAAGGCGTAGCAATCGGTCGCTGCTGGTTTAGGTTCGATTCTCTGTTGGTGTTAAAAAATCAATTTTATACTAACCTAAATTGTTTACTGTACGCAGAGCCAATCAAATCTTTAGTTACACGAACCAAATTTCAGTTTGGGGCAACCAAATCCGAACAACAAAATAATTGGTTTTCAGTACACTGAGAAAAAGGTTTTGTTGACTCAAACAATATTTGTTTGGTGTAAACACATTATTTGTTTTTATAGGGACAATACAATATTTTGTTGCTGAAATAAAATTAGTTCGTGGTTCCCAATTGGTTGCCCCAAAATGTATGATTTAGTTGGTGCAACTAAAAATTTGTTTGGCTACACGCACATGAAAAAGTTTGGGCCTATTGAAATATGTTTAAAAGTTCGACCGCGTTTCGACCCTAAAATACTTACGTCCGAGTGCTGCACCTTAGTAAACTCAGCTAACATGACATCAGGTGACACCGGAAAACTTTTAAATAGATATAATACAAATATTGGGTAACATGTGCTAACAAATAGTTCAAGCCTTACAGCTTTGTTGTCAATTTCGTGTTAATATGTTTATACGATTGTTAAGCATCAATAGATGAACTAACAAACACGTTTACTATCCTAAATCACACAAAATACAAACTAACTCTCGAGCTATATTTTCGAACGAAGACAGTCAAATGAGAGGCCAAACAAGTATATAGAGTTGCGACAACAAAATATTTTGTTGAAAGCCTAATTTTTTGCTCAACACAACGATTTTGTATATTGAAACATATATTTTGTTAGACGTACAAAAGTAATTCTGTTGCTTTCCAAATGTTGTTTGCTCAACAAATGAAATTTTGTAAGGCAAATTTGTCCCTATACAACCTAGTATTTTGTTCTATTTTCTCTCAGTGTAACAAAATATATAATTACCTCTAAACAAATGATTCATTTGATTGAGCCAAAAAATTTTGTTTGGTTCAACAAAGTCTTTTTCTCAGTGTACTTACTCTTATCACGCGCAGAGGTTAATCTAAAATAACAGAGTTTCTGAGGTAATGTGCCGAATTTTGTTTCTTATAGTTGCGGTAAATTCCGTCACACGGAAGAGGTGGAATGACCTCCAGAGAAGATTGCTGAGTTAAAAAAAAAAAGGACATTTCTAACGTGAACCAAGCACTTGAAGAAACTCTCTGTTCACTGGCAAAAATTTCCTTAAAGAAAGAGATTCTTTTGAAGCAAACTGTCCTTAATATGCGATAACTGCGTCAGTAATAGCGATAGAGTAAGCTAGTTAACGTTAAGAGATATTAAACTTTCTTCATCAGTCACGAAATTTTCTGATATAAAATCAAGTGTATATATGGTTCAAGTCATAATTAAGGTATTCATGCCATATACAGTAAAGCTTTGAAAAATTCTTGTACCAGACAAAAGAGCATCATAATCGGCAACGAGACGGAAATCTGAAAATATTTTATCTCTGAAAATAAAAAGCAAAATTCCTTACTGAGATAACATAGGAAGTAACGAATATCAGAAGACAAAGTGTCTGTCTTATAGCAACTTTGTGTTTAAATGCTTTAAAATTTTTCTTGTTTCTATGAGCGGCAGAGGCACGATACATGGTATTTCTGGCTAATATTAAATATATTTATTATCTGTGTAAAAATATATATGAAAACCGCCCTTCAAACACTGCTCGAGAAATATAAAATTTTGTGCTTTATTCTTTTTGTACGTTTTGAGTTTTCGCGTTGACGAAATCAAAAACCTTCAACGTGAGTGCTCCATTCGCAAAATAGAATTCACATTGGGTTTGTGAACCTTATATCCAGTGGCTTTGGTATTTATCTGCAAATATCTCATGGGGTTATGGCTGTTTTGCACATTTATTGGATCCGTGATATCCTCTCACGAGGGCAGCAATTTCGCAGCTTTTCGCGTATTCATATCTTCTTTTAATATCCCTGTGTGCATCGTCTTTTGTAGTGTAGAGAACGTCGAGTCTACAATACATTTTTTTTCTCTGAAGATATACCACAGAGAGAATGTTTGTAAGAGCACAGAAATATTCCTGCTCGCTTTAGAAATAATGATGCAGCGCCGGGAGTACTTTAATATAGCGGAAATTTTCACTCAAAGCTCAAAGAAAGTACGGTCACTCGATCCATAATGTCCAGAAATGGAAATTACGTCTTCGTAATATGCGGCGATTCTAGTATTGCCACAGCTGGTTCAAAAGAGGGATTGCCCCATTTTTTTCCGAAAGAGGGGTGATTGTGACGATTTGGGAAATCGCTGCATTTTTAGTATGTATTTTTAGTATATATTTTTAGTATAAATGTTTAGGGTGTATTTTATATTTATTTTTAGGGTGTATTTTTATTGGCGGTTGGTATTACCGGGTTGGTAATTTTTAGTATATTTTGGATTAACTTTTTTATGACAGGTCATATATATATTTAATTTTACCATTTAATCAGTCTTATTTATTTAATCCTATCATTTGATCATTTATACTGTGTAATCAGTTGATACATCATTTAATCTTATGCACCATTATTCATTGCGTAAGAATTATCAGAGTGTTCTTGCTATGTGTCGTTGTAATAGAGGCTATTAATCGATTATGGTTGTTGTAGTTCTTTTTGCCGCCGCTTTAATGTAAAGAGCAGCCGATGGGTATCGCCCCTGGCGAGTGCCGCGAGACGTCGTGGAAGGGATGGGGGTGGGGTCGTTGACGGTGGCGCTTGTGTGCTAGGCCGGGGAGTCGAGGAGTAGTCACTGAGTTGCGGGCCGAGAGAGTTGTAAACCATACGTTGCCGGAGTATGTGTGATCGGCGAGAGATAGGCGTAACCCGTACGGGAGCGAAGTATGTGACTTTGGCGAGAAGCTGTCGCCAGCAGTGCGTGAAACCGAGTATGAGTTCGGGCAGAAGCAAGAGTTGTAACCCGTATGTCGGGGAAGACTGAACTCGGCGGGCGAAATAGTCAGCTGTGTGCTGTTGCTGTGAAATGTTGCAGAACTTAATAATAATCGCGCGGCCGGATAGTGGGTGTTGGTTGGTGCGGTGCATTCGCGGGGGAGGCCCGAACATGTGTATTATTAACCAGCTGAGCGTGGACGTTGCGTTCGTTTGTCGGACTGCGACAATATTTCCACGATCGTCGTGTCACGCAAATTTGGAGTGTGGCCGCATTAAATGTACTGTCGGAGGCGCGACGAAACTTTCCTCGAGCGAGCGAGGTGCAGCTCGATAAGTAGCATTGTGGAATGGGGCACCGCTGAACTACGCAGCAGCTGGCGTGTAGTTTCGCGCGAGACGCAACTCTCCCAGGGAAATGTGGACTGAATTGATTGGAATCGTAGACTGTTTGCACCGATACTTGGAACATTACGTAGAGACGGTAGTAGGACCACCGAATGCCCATAGATCAAATTATTCACCACGGAAGTTATTGAAATATTTGCAGGACTTTGATGTAGAAAATTCTTGAGGAGAATCCGTACTGTATGAGAACGACGGACTTGGTAGAAGTTACGCCCCGTGCTACTGGACAGTCGCTCTGGTAAAATTGTCGGGTTGAATGACGAAAATTATTCTGGCCGGGGATAACACCTGAACTGTCCCGCTAGCCAAAACTTTCCGTGCTAAGCTTCATGTGTGTGAGAGTGAGTCGCGCCAGAGAGGCGTATTTAACATCTAGTGCCAATGGAAATGAAGTTCGCGCCTGCGGCTGGGTTGATTGTCGCGAGTGGAATAGTACTTCACGACGGCGTCGCGGGCGGAGGCGGTCCGACCACAGCATCGCATCGTGGCCCGAATAGGCCACATACACATTTTTTGACAGTTGTTTATCAGTCATGTATAGGTTAGAAATGTATGTACAAAGTACCACAATTTAAAAATTAGTTTTGAAGAAGTTGCGACTTAATGATAATTCTACGTTTGAAACGCCCGCCAAAACGCGCCTGTCGCGCCTGCTCACTCCGTGACGTCACAAGTTATATACAGCCTCGACCACCGCGTTTGTTTACCGCAGCGGTGATACGTATTTGGATAAACAGAAATTGTGTGAAGTGATGGAGAGTGAAACTGAAGAGTCAGGTTTAGTAAAATCATCGAAATGGTGTATTGTACCACAATGTACTAATACATCTCGGAAAACACCGGACAAAATATTTGTTACAGTTTCATAAAACGAAACGAAGAGGAAGAAATGGTTTAATGCAGTTAACTGAGACATTAAAGATGTTTCGTCAAAATCAGTTCTTTTCGTTTGCGAAGATAATTTTGACTTACGCAATTATATATAAGATGATTTAGTTTTTTATATGTAGTAATATGTAAATAGTTTTAATACTAGACATCTTAATTTTTTCTGTTTAGTTCCGACCTAACCTTAATTATGGTAATATGATTGTATTTTACACGCACCACAATGCATTAGTCATTCGTATTTTATGTCTACGTGAACTTAACAAAAATACCTAAAGTATTTCATAATAATAAAGCCATATAAATATGTTGACAAAATTTAATCACATCATGTAGGCTTACGCACTTTAAACTTTACATTTCTTAGCTTGATACATTCCAAGTTATGCCTACTTCAAGGAATTTGGTATGAATTTTGTTTAATTTATTTTACATAAATTTCTAACATTCGTTTTAAAAGCACGTATATATCAGCACATTAAGGCTATATTCTTACTGTAGCCCTATGCACAAATCATAACATGTCACAATGTTAAGCCATGCAAGTTAAAATAAAAATATTTGGTTGCCACGAATGAGTTTTTGTTAATAGTAGTGTCTACTACATTAATTTTCACAAGTTTCATGGTCCTGTTCAATGTAGGAAAGGTAGCAGCTATACTAGGTGGACACTCAACAGTTTCCTCAACAAAAATTACTCTCTCTGTTATAGTGATATTGTATGTATTCACTTACTTACATTTCTTTATTTCTACACTAAAGCCAGCACACTTAAAACCATTGCAACTGTATTAGGCCCGCCTTCAAATACCGATTCACGATAATGTCTGTAGAACGCATTCATATTTTATTTGCATATAAACACCGTTTATGTAAAAATATAATAGGGTTTGCTTTTCTCCTACCAATGTATTCCAGTGCTGATTCATCCAGTGACTCAATTCGTGTAGTTTCACGGATAGCGGATGGTTAAATTCGTCCCACCATACATGCTAGTTACTTAGATTAAAGCGGTAGCTTGGTGTGACACCGCCTCTGATGACTGGGTTTGATTACAGGCTGAATCATACCTCGATTTTAGCATTTGGGAAATGTGGTGGACGCTTTTACTTGTACTTGAGTTTCCTCTGGATACTCAGTTTCTTCCATTTCTGTAGCCACCTCACTTAATGCAACCTCACCTGAAATGGAGCTGAGAAAAATTCGCTGTTAAGTCTCACTCGTACCAATCTCTCATCTCACATTCCTGGTAAGGCCAATCACCCAGCGTGTGTACACATATGTTAAACTGAACTTTTTTTGTCAGTGAACACTTTTACTAGTTTATAAATTGGAAAAAAAAAAGTGGAAAACAAATAACTTGGCTCCGATATCCCATTATTTTTGTGTAACAGTTCGTTTTAAAGTAAGCGCCGTAAAGATTTGTGTTGACACGTGTAGTTTTAACGTCATCTTACGATCGTAGAGGAGCTACAAGGTACGCCTGAGAGGTAGACAACCCGACATCTGTTATGCGCTGCACATTGTGGACATTACGAATCTTGCCGCTGACACAAAGCAGTGGTATCGTAAATTGGAATAAGTACCAGAAAACAATGGAACGCAACGTTTATATGTGAACCAATTTTTTTACTTATGTTTTGCGTCATGAAGATATATCAGAGTTGAACTTACAATTGAAACTCATTGTCTCAATTTATTACAGTCACATTCTGTGGTACTATTTCCAGTCTTTCCAAACTACTTATTTTGGCGGTTTGATTACAGATGATTAGAGACATCCAAAATTCGCGTTCTTATTGGGTATAAGGCCAAACTTCACAGTAGTTTATACACTTCAGCAGGCGTCGTTTTTCCATTGGCTGCTGCATAGATACTTGATTACGTCTTTTCTGAACGAATTACGCATGACTGGAGTACACAATTGTCAAGTGCTCATTTATTTGCGCATGGTTAACCAGGGCGTATCAAAAAAAAAAGTGTGGTCCAATGACAAACGTAATGCAGAGGTACGTTTGTTTCACGTTTAACTTGTTCCCAAATAATGACGCGAATTTGGCAGGTATTGACTGATCATATACACCGTAGGCAAAAAATCGCGCGTATGCATTTAACTGAAAATTCCACATCACTGAAAATGCGGAATTTATATCTCCGTATTTATATATACTAATTTCTGTGCAACATCGCATTAGTATTCTTCAAGAAATAATTCCACATATTTTTGGGCCACCTTGCGACCACTCAATGAAAATAGCAAAGTTTTCTATAAATGTCGATTTTTCATCTCACTTCGACTAGCAAACAGGATGACTTCATCTATTTTCATGGAAATAATAACGAAATAAAGTATTTAATAGAATATTATGATAGTTAAAGAGGCTTACTGGTGGGCCAATACAGGTCTTTAAAAACCTTGAAATGAAACGAGAGCTGCCAATCTGAAGAAATGCCATTACTCTGCAAATATAATAACCTAAGACTTCCTCCAAAAGTTGGGGTTTAGGGGAAAAAATGGCAACTAAAAAACCTCGGTTTGTTTTGAAATGATGAACAACTATAGTGTTTGAGCCAAAAATCTAATGCAAAATATGGGTAGCAAAAAATAAAATTACCGACATTAAAAAATTTATGGCAGAGTAAATTATTACATCATCGTCGTATTTTAGTTCTACGACTAATTTTCAAAACAGTCAGTGTTGCATCAATAATAACGTGTTTTTAAGCTGCCACTTCGTACAGAGTACCTCTTAAGGGCAATATTAATCCGTAGTTGTGCAAGTGTATTATATGTGATTTTTTCTATGCGATATTGGAGCTGCGGATTGTTGCTTTTATTCGGTAATAAATTGTTTTATGTGAGTATATCATACTTATTTACTTACTAGCGATAAAATGCCTTTCCTTCGAAACGTGCGCAAACAGCGATCCCTTTAAGGTGGCTGAAGAAATAACTTTGTCCAATACTTCTGTCAAGACTGCTGTAAGCTACACAATGGCGTTTTGATGAAGGAAGTTCTGATTGAATGAAACGTGATCCCGAGCGAAATATTTATTTTCAGCGTGAACGGAAGCACAAAAAAAATATTTCCTGTGCAGACAGATTCGCGAATATCGTGCATGACCTTCCGCTTTAGCGTGTCCAGTTCTTTCGTGCTACAGTGACGTTATGTACTCGGGAATTTTTTTATTTATTACAACACGTTTTTGAACTGCACTTTAAGTGAGACCGTTGAGAGGCACATAAGATATGTATGTCACTATTCACCAGGGGTATATTTGCAAACAATTGTTAACTCGGTGGAAACCACCGCCAAACCAGTATCTAGGGTTCAGAGACGTGACTTGTCGTTTTAGGTAACAGCAGGACTAAATACGCTCGGTAATATTTTTGTTTTGAGAGAAATATTATTTCAGTGTTTGTCAGCCTGTAACAGGCGTCAATTTGTATAGTATGAGGTTAAAAATCCTTAAGCAATAACCTGTATTTAGAGATGTTTTCACTGTAGTAGAATTTATTGCTGGTTAATATAGTGACCATACATTTATTGAATAGTGAGAACGTAATATGTTTAACTTTAAGTGTAATATATAAAGCTGGTGGGGCGTTTATCGTTGTATAGGTATAAAAAGTTAGACGTTTACGGTCAAATAATAAATATTGAAAGCCCTGCTCAATTTATTATTTCTTCTCATCGTGAATATTTCCACGACATAACAAATAAGATGATGTAAAATTCAGCGCATCTGTAAACAATCTTTGTGAGATAACTCACGCAATATGTCATTCTTGAACAGTGGCTTTAGTATACCCAGTAAAGACAACTGGAAATATTGTTTCTCTAAAATTGCATTGCTAGAACTGTAGTGGCAAATGAAAACTTTTAAATTTGTTTTACGTATCCTTGTGGTAAAATAACACATCAGTAAAATTGTAATTCTGTTTCTACCAATTCCAACACGTTATATGTTTAGCGAATGTATACAGTGACTCGGAAAAGTAAATTAAGCGAAGTGTCCGAGAATGGTACAGTAGCGAATTTTTTTTCTGGTTTGCTGTTGTGTTTATTAATTGGCATCAAATCAATATGTAAATATATGTATATACGTACATATAAGTATAGCTAGAAGGTAACTGCTGTTGTATTGTACCGCTAAGAATTCACAAATTCTTTCAAGTAGCCCTGCATGCTACAAAAAAAACTAGCATTTTAAATATTAAGTTTGGAGATTTAGTTATGAAGAGATGTAGATAAATCCAAGCTACAAGTAATTCTATCCGCCCTAAGGAGAAAGGTTGAACGAATCGCCAAATAGCTTCGTGCAGTAAACTTGGCGTTGCTAAAAACTGAGCGTAGTGTCAATATTACTGTGATTCCGACGTCATGGCATTCGAGAGGTGTCGTCCCAATTAGCCGCTGTATGTGGCGCCATTTAAAAACAAACGCACAAACTAAGTTGACAAATTATGATTAATAATCATTTTTGTTCGCTTCAAACCTGTGACTCGACGTTTATACAAATTACCGTATTACTGCAGGACTTGCGAAATGTCCTGCAACACCTAAATTACATGGTGCCTTCGTACCATAAGCACACCAAACAAATATTTTAAAACGAAGTTAATTTCCAAAAGTAATACAAACGTGTGTAAATTTAAAATGTATTTTGTTATGGTACTTTTTACGTTTATCCACATACAAACCAGTTTCTTTGCTGTAAAACCCTTGTTTAAAAAGTTGAATGCACTGAAATTCTTATAGCATCATATCAGTGTAGACGATGTTCACACTAAGATGACGCTGAAGAAAAACAACGTACAATATGTTGCAGACTTGGAAGAGGTTAACATGTGATGTGGTGGTGTTTTGTTTGTCGCAGGGAAACAGTACGTTTCCAAACACAAGTTCCTAGGCAAAAGGTCACCGTCTAGGTCCCCACTACAAGCACTTACAATGTGTTATGGGAATTTGGACACAACCTGTATATGTATACACCGGAAGTTCTTGGATTGTTTGGTCAAACGTGAATGGGTTATAGGGGACACTATAACAAGATGTTTTGTCCAGGAAAATGTGCTCGCAATCTACCCGCTGCCACGTTGCAGGCGCCAAAATAAGCGCGCAAATTTGAATTTCCCGCGCTGACCATCAGAGCCACGTGGTTTGAGCCGCGTTCCGTTACCTTCACGATGCAAAATATGGGCAACGAAGTAGTTTCGATCCCTTCTCACAGGCGCATCTGTCTACCCCCTACGTCGTTCTACTTCCGAACAATCTCACGCATCAATTGCACGAGGCCTGGAGCACAGATGCTTCATGAGCTGACGTCACAGTGGCGGCGGGAAAGCTTGCCAGAAACGTGCGAACCTATTGCCCGTGCGAATTTGGAGATAATTTCATAGCATCGGTGACCAAGGATGGGATATGTGGAGTTGGTAGTAAAAGGGATTTATTTTACCTAAAAAAATGGGGTGTGGCTGTGTCGGGGACATGGCCGTTTGTTTTGCGTGAATACGCCTATGTTAACGGGCTCGGACGACTTGATGTTAATTTTGCGTTCCCGGCACCGCTTCACTCGATCATATGGGATTTTATGGGTATCACTGGATTGCTTTTGAGATGTTCTTTCCAACCGTATATCTGTATTTCGAGTAGGCTTTTTGACGGGTATATACCGACATTGTGTCACATTTTCTTAACTTTTTACGTTTAACTCATACAGTTTCATCATAACTATGCCACACAAATGTTTTTATACGTGCAATCGATTGATCTTGACGAGGGCTGTCGATTATAACTTAAACGAGTGTCGTAGCTTCTCCTAGTCAAAAGTTATACTACGCGGAAGTTATGAGACGCGGCGAAACGAACTCACAATTGCGACCGACCACCCCCCACCCCCCCTTTTTAACACTTGTCACGCGCGATGCTTCGCAGTCCTCGCTCAATGTAACATATTATTTGATCGTTTGGCAATAGAGTGATGCAATTTAATTTTTAATGTAGACTATAGATTTGGAGCTGCAAAGCCAAACTGTATCCCACGATTTTCTTATCATTGGATTTCCTGGATTGCCACCCACTATGGTCGCAAATTTAAAGATGAATTCACGTCAAAAAAGTGGACGCAGCTACTGCCGAAAAATTAATATATTATTATTTGCGGCATGTTCATCTGTAGTGAGAATGTGTACGAAGCGTCCCGAGATTAGACAAAATAGAGCTAATAACTTATTTGCTTGTCAACAGAATTAAGCACCGAAGATGTAGTATGCAAGTAGTTCCGTTCTCCAGCCGAGCGTTGAACGCACGGAGTAAATCTGGTGCCACAATACCCCGACGACCACGATACGACGAAATCCGAGTAGCAGCCAATGAAAAGCAAGGTCACTGTCACGTCAGTCCGACCAAATCGCAGCCCCGACAGCCCGAGAAAAGTAGATTCTATTTCTACTTTCCATCGTGTCGGACTCGTCGAGGCACGCAAAAAACATAAACACGACATTAGAGAACAAAATTTCGTGCGTATTTCCCTACTGTAATAAATAATAAACTAACTTGCCACCAAAATACTGTTCCGATATGTTTCTAAACATTTTATATATCTCGTATAAATTCAAATATTTCCAAAAGCAAAACAATCGTTTCACTTTATCGCGAGTTTTAAAAAGTAAACCTTGTATATAATAAGGATAACTTTCTGTTTTAGAATTTTCCAACAGCCAACTAACATACATGTCGCGCAGATTTCGTCGGGGTATTATGAACACTGAATAACATTTAATGTGAAATTCCGTCCAGCTCTGACGTCATATCCGTCTGTCGTGTCGTGTTCGTCGGGTTATCGTGACTCCAAATTAACGGAACAACTAGAGGTCATGCAGCTAGTCGCATCCGTGCCTTGAATGTACGGTCACTGCAGCCTGGGCTGGGCCTTGTTCGGAGAAGGGGAAAATAGAGGGGGGGGGGGGAGGGTAAAGACGGAGGGCGAAGAGGAATTCGCAGTATTCGACAGCGGCAGCTTTATTGCTTTCGGTGTTGTCATTCCGAAGGCTACGCTTTCAAAGCATTCACACTCGCGCTGCAAACCAGTCTGTACCAGGCACAGTGCCATGCCCTACCTGCCCCGCCACTCGGGTAACTATCCCGCGAACAGCCCATCCAGCCAATCAATTGCCCCGGCCCGCGCGCGAAATTCAAATTTGCGCGCTTCTTTGTCGCGCCTGTAATGTCGCAGGGGGACGTTTGCGTGTACATTTTCCTCGACAGAAACGTCTTTTCTTAGTGTCCCCTACAACCCATTCAAGTTTGGCCAAACATTCCCCGAACATCCGGCATATCAGCGGTTTACATGCGAATAATTGTGAAAAGTTCCCGCCAGTAAGTACAGCCAGTGCACAGGTTTTAATACTGCTTTCAACCCAACTGCAGTGAATTTCATGGCGACTTCATGGCCAGCAGATTTTATGTATTGAGCATGTGTCCAACTCTCTCTCTCTCTCTCTCTCTCTCTCTCTCTCTCTCTCTCTCTCTCTCTCTCTCTCTCTCTCATACGAATCGCCAGAAGGACCATAGAAAATCACGTGAGTCAGCCAGTGACTCGGGCGTCTGTGAAGGGCGGTGGCCAGTAAATGTACATTATTGTATACTTATACCAAAAACCCGTTAAACTTGTAGACATTACACGTGATGATGTCCCCTCATAATGTTTCCATAGTTTGTGCACAATCGCACCTCAAATATATATCTTCCAGTTTTTTAAATAGTGCAGTGTAATAAGTCAAACGGTTTACGGGTAGAAAGTAATTTGATAACCCACATTTACAGATATGTAATAAAAGATATTGTACAAGAATCCAATAATAGGGAGGATAAAATTATGCAAATATTTCCTTACGCTAAAATAACTAAAAGAAATTGACTTCCCATGTATCTCAACGCAGACGTATTGAGTTACTGGATTCGTATACATGAACGTGATATTTTTGTAGCATCCCCTCCCCCGCCCCAGCCCAAAAAATTGATTTTCATATGACGTTCTGCACAAACTACGGAACATGTTTCCTTGTTTGCTGCAGTATATATCACATACAATGTCTATAAGCTGAAAATTGGTTCCAATAAATACAAAAAATGGACTAAGAGTAATAGCACATTTCAGCAACAGGCAGTGATTAAACATACTATTATACATTCGCTCGCATTATCAGGTATTTACTCTTTGAAAACTCGTTTAAAGGCTGTTCACGATAAAGTGAGCTCTTCTGATATCAACCTTAGAAAAATGCCACTGCTCCTACCTGCATATATTTTAACGGGCGCACTGAGTGACATGCGCCAAGTAAAGTTGGTGACGATGGAGGAGAACGTAGTTGCCTATCTTAACGTCGAATAAAAAGTCTTAAATAACCATTTTTGATCAATTAAATAATTTTTACCGCGCTCTGTTTTTTTAATGCGTCGAAGTGTAGAAATTAGCACATTTTTTTTCAATATTTATTTTTCTAATTATTTGACAGTTTCACTTGACCGACGCATGAAGAAAGCGATGAGGTCTATGGCAGTGACAATTTTACATAAGGTGGAAGAACACACAACTTGCATACAAGTAGATCTTAAGCAGGGCTTTTAAAAGTGCTCCATTTTACAGTGAACAGCCAATAGTATAAATGATGCGCTGCAGTGAAATGAACAGAAGTAAAGCGTAAGGTAAAGCTGCAGAGCTACGGCAAAATATTTTCTCACGAAATCGTTTCGTAGACTTGCACATGTTTAGCTGTGCGCAAGCATGCAGAGGTGTTCGTGTATTAGTTTCGAAAAAAAAAATAACTGAATTGGGGAGTTGAAGTAGAGTAGCATAAATAAATACGTGTAGTTTGATCGGCTAGGAGGGAGCACTGGAAGGGAGGATGTTCTTCGGTAGCGAGAGGCGGTGCCTTGGGCGCGTGATTAACGGCGTTGCGTGGTTGCAGATGTCGGACGATGACCGGATGTCGCTCACGACCGCCGTCAGCGACGAAGAAGACGCGGAGAGCGCTCACAACTCGCCGTACCGCGGGAAGCAGACTGGAACTGCGGCCGCGTCCTTCAACTGCACCGGCGCTGTCCGGAAGGCTGGGTAAGTCTCTCTCTCTCTCTCTTTCTCTCTCTCTGTACATGTGTTCAGGCCCTGTATTGGGCCCCCGTGTCTAGGCTTACCAGACGTCCTCTTTTACCCTGACGTTCCCTCTTTGTGAGGCCTTGTAAATTGTCCGGCCGGGTTTTACAAAAAAAAAAAAAAAAAAAAATCGAAATGTCCTTCTTTCCAACAAAAGTGAACGACAGCTCAGCTTTGCTTCTTTGTGAGTTTTTATGTCGTTAAACATATAGTAATGTTGCCAACGAGCTTCCTGCAGAAATGCAAACTTTTTGGACGCTATTACATACATATGTTGTCTTTATCAACACCGCTATCTTTTTCCCTGTTTTTTTTTTACGTATCTAAATTTAGGAGCGCCTAATCTATTCCAAATTTCATAATTATTTGTGAGGAAATAGAAACATACAAGAAAATAAAATTGTTAAAGAAATATAATATAATTATATACGAACCTGAACTGTGCGAGGGTGATTAACTGCCAATTCAGAAAATACATGTAGTGCTTTTGTGTAACTGTGTGAATACTTATTTTTGTTTTCAAAATATTCTGTATTACCTACAAACTGAATGAAATCGACTTTGATATTCAGAGTAAACTAGATTATCACTTTATCTGGTTGCAAAAATATTTCATATTACTTAAAAAGCTATACGGAACCGATTTTTGGATACAGTTTTGTGACGTTGTAATATGCATCTGATCTGCGACATTATAGACTGATTTTGTATATTTCGATTGCAAAATTGTGTGTCCACCTTCTTCGTGTCGTTTTCTAGCAACTGTCCTCTTTTTTAATGCTAGGTATGACATGTCTTCTTTTTGAGTACCACGTATATGGCAACCCTACACCTGTCACACGGTCAAATTTTCGCCATCAACTAAATTTGACAATAACATTTGAAAACCAAGGAGTGGGCATCAAATTTTTACCTTCAACAAATGTTATCAAATAATCTTGAACGTGTTTGAAAATGTGTCGCACTGTCAAAATTTTTTATTGGGAGAATATAATTTGAATTATCATTTTAAATTTAGTTCCATAGTTAGATATTTCTTTAAGTTTTCAATGCAGTCCATTACAGGAAGAAAGTTACTGAATGTTGTAATTTATTTGGCCTTCTTTACTAAATAAAAATTTTATGTATCAGAAATATTTCCTGCACAATGAAATGTAATACCTACGAGTTAGTAATATTATGTGTAATATTCACTTATAATAGCATTCATGGTCAGACAAATCCAATTATCTTCGTTAAGTATTTAATTTCCAGAAATTATCAGTTAATTTAATGTTACTTAATGTCCAATTTTGTCGTGCACGATTGTGATTGGCTGAGACCGTCAAACCTCAAATAAATTTTAGAACCGATAAAATCTTCAAACGTTTGGTGAAAAATGAAGCCATACAACTTTCCCAGACAAATATGGCGGCATTTATGACGTTTTAATGACTTAATAAGAGTCCAACTTTATTTGACCGAACTTATCGGAAGCAGTTTGACGGAAAAATTTGACAGTGGGACAGGGGCTTTAGGCACTGTATTATCACCTCTGAATAAAACTAGCATCTGTATTTCCGACGCATACCAAGTTCAGCGTTATTCAATATATGTATGCCTTATATTATCACCTCCGAATAAAACCAGCATAAAACTATAATGTAGATTGGCTGGATATACAGCCAGCGTTTGTGTATTACCACCTCTGTAACACGGTGGGTTAACAAACACTAACTTGTTTGATAATGTGAATGTTATATTGTTAGTAATTTTCCATATAACTGCAACTCTAGTTCAATGTGCGTTATGCAGAAAACAATAAAGTTTATGAGGATTTTGGAATAATTTTTTTCGTTAACTTTGACATGGCGACTGTTTTATTTTTTTTTGCTGCCAGTGCGCGCTTAACTTCATATTATTTAAATGTCCATGTCTGCCTCAATAGCGTGATTTTCAGAAAGTAAAGAATTGAAAGTTTTCAAACATGCTTGGTCTGTAAATTATAAATTAGCGAGAGCACGATTTTTTTAAAACTATTGTTGTTATAGGAGGCAATTTATCAAAATTATTGTCCTCAGAAACGGTGTGAACAATTCGCCATATCCTTACCGCTAAGTATTTTTCCTGTGTATCTTTACTACAGCCAGTGATCGGACAGTCAGGGCACCGAGTAGCCCTTTCGGGGATAACTCGCCGAAGAGAAATTATCAATAGTCGTAATTCGCACGTCGTAGTTATCAAGGAAATCAATTTTTTCCTTAATGGTTTTCTTTCCATAGATGGTATTTACAGGCATTTAGTTTAAACGCACTTCAAACGTGCACTCTCACTTACAGTTACTATTTATTAATTGACAACAATTATCGATGTACGTATACTATATGTTCGTGGGGCAGATGTGCAGCGTGTGCATATGTTGAGATAGCCTTGTTGTTGTTGTTTTGGCAAGGTCGAAAGGTCTTCCTCAACCTGATGGCAACGCAAGGTTCGTGCACTTTTAGAGTAAAATATAATTTGTTTGAGGTTACTGGAACACTTCCGAAATCACCCTGTCTTGCATAACTTTCAATATATAATTGGAACGGAACACTTACATATAAATATGGAAGAAATTTAATTTTTTTAATTATATGCTTTAAAAGTTTTATTTAATATATCGCTTCAAAAGTAGAGAAATTTCGAAAGTGAGCATTTTTTTTAACGCACCAGATCTTCTATGAGATTGGCACACTCTAAATATTTTTGTATATTTTACAAAAAAATTCTTGTACGCCAGTTACCGAATTATTTTTTTTCGATGACTAAGAATGTTTTCGTAAAAATACCCTATACATATGTCTCTGATAATAACAATTATAGCCATCAATTTAAAATAAAATTATTGAGGAGTGGAATTAAATTTTTTGTGCTCTCAAAAGTTAGAGTGAGTTACACACGGAACGTAATTATTTTGGCGTAGCCATTTGCTGTGACGAACATAGCGAGCGCACATACACGACTGGAAAAATTGTTTTGCCCCACCTGTAATTTGTTGCACGTGAATTAGGATTTCACCGGGACAGTAAGCCCGTTGCAAAAAGAGATTCGTCAAGTCTGGCGTGATATTTCGTACATACAGTGCGTGTTTTCAACCCGTAACGTTTTTTACCCATCTACCATGCATTGAACGGATAACGCTGACTTCTGTGTGGCCAGACTCACAGGCTTTCGATCCCGTTCAAGAGACAGATCGACGTAATTCTGGGATACGTTAGCTCCAAAACACGTACCGTATCTCCATAGATTTTCAATTCAGTTAATCGAAAGTTTTTGAAAGAAACATAAACAATTATTCCTGTCCGCAACTGAGTTAAAGGTAAACAAAATACACTATCTACCAAAAGTAATTGGGCACCCGTGAAGGTAGGTAATTCAGTACGTCAGTTGACATGTGTTTCACGGCCTTCGGCGTAAGACCGCTGTTGTTTGTCCGTGGTAGCATGGACATAGAGGCTTATTCTAACATTCTGGATAATGAAATGCTCCCAACATTTTGTCGTTTTTACGGAATGGACCCGTGTTACTTCCAGGATGACAATACCAGGTGCCATGTTTCAAGGGCTACTATGCAGTGGTACGCCGACAACAATGTTCGTCGATTGAACTGGCCCGCCCAGAGCCCCGACCTCAACCCTATAGAACATCTTTGGGACGAATTGGATCGCCGGGTGAGGACTCGTCAGGCGCGGGTAAAATCCATTGCTCAACTCATGGAATGGTTGCAAGAGGAATGATGACGAATCCCCTTGGATGTCCTGCAAACAAACGTAGAGAGCATGCCAGACAGGATGGCCTCATTGTTCTTATAAGCACTTGCCCCGTCGAATAGGCTATTATCTTGATTAGTTGCCACAATGATAATGGCAAATGTTTATTCAGGCAGTTCCGTTTTTAACTATGAAAAATATAGATGGTTTCAAGAAGCTCTTTACACACAATTGTTGCTACTGCCATTAAATACATTGAAGAATGTTTCGCTATAACAGACTAATTTCTGGCAAAGTGTGCTTCTCAAAATTCACGCTTCAAAGCAAATGTTTCCCTAGATATTGAATCACTGGAGAGCTGGCATTTGTTTGCTCTTATTGTGGGAATATCTTTCCAGTAAAGCAGTTCTAGCTGCTCTAATATCAAACTCGAATATGAGTGATATCAGTTGGTATAAACGAAATGCGTCTTCACAAAAAAATCACATCTTCGAAGACTGTCATTATCTCAGCCCAGTACGTGCCATACGAGCAAGAAGAGGTAATATTGTTTGCATTTGTGTGCACCTGACTTGTAAGATGTACTGTGAATGCTACACACATAATATGTGTGGTAGAAAGTACATGTTACCGCATAACAGTTCATATCCTCCATTTCAAGATGCATCATTATCATTATATTTGAGTGCAGCTGACCTGATTCTATTTTACTGTGAATAATACTCTTTCGCATCCCAATACGAGTGATATCTGTCAGTTTGTAGAAAGGATCGGTATTCTCGTAACAATCCAAGTCTTCAAAGAGAACCACTTGCTCCTTAAATTCTATACCATGAATGCAATAATTATAACTAGCATCATATTTGAGTTGGGCTGACATAATTTAATTTTACTGTTAAGACTCCGCTTTCATATCCCCATATGAGAAATAACTGTCACTTTACAGAAAGTAACTGTATCCTCCTATCATCTCATGTCTTCGAAGAACGCCACTGATTCCATAAACTAAATGCCACGAAGGCAAGAATCGACGCTATCTTGCACTTGAGTGCACATAATATAAATTTTTTGTACTGTGATTTGCCCAGTCTCACATCCCCATTGGTGATATCTGTCAGTTAGTAAACAGGGGCTGTATACGCCCAGCATTTCATGTCTTTAAAGAATTCCACTAGTTCCATAAAGTCTCTGTCATGAAATCAAGAGTCATCAGTATGATTGCATTTGAGTGCAGCCGACATAATTCTGTTTTACTCTGAAGACTCCAATCTCACATCCCAATATGAATAATAACTGTAAGTTTGTTGAAAGGGGCCGTATACTCTTAAACAGTTAATGTATTCAATAAAAGTCACTAGCTACATATAATCTGCGCCATGAAGGCAAGAATCATCAATATAAATCCATTTGCGTGCAGTTGATATAATTCTGTTGCGTGAATGCTTCTATTTTACTTCCTTGTATGAATGATATATGCCAGTTTGTAAAAAGGAGCTCTATCCTCCTAACAATTCCTCTCTTCGAAGAAAGGCACTAGTTCCGTTGAGTATATGTCATGAAGACAAGAATCACCACTGACATTGTATCTGGTTGCCGCTGATCTGGTTCTGTTGTAATGCGAATGCAGAGAGTGTACCTAGTAAATATCCTTAATGGCAATCATAGTATATCTCCTTCTGCAAGCCTGAATGAAAATTAACACTTAAATACAAGGAGACACTTACGCAATTGCATCTGTCTTGTATGTTGAGGCTCAGTGCAAGTCTGAGTGCAAAAAGGCTCTATTTTTGGCAAAGCAAGAAAGCTTCATAGACTGATTATCTTTCAGCAGGATCGCGCGTACACATTATATATATTTTTCGATGTTAGTTCATTCTCTAAAGTGACTTTTGGATTAATTCTCACCGCAGGATTGCAAGTTGTATCTTCAAGCCTTTCTAAATTACATTATTTATAGTTAAGCATGTGCAGACGTTATGTATACTGGAGTTTCCGCCATGTTAGACTAGACATCTGACTGACCGGTACGGTCAAACAAATTTTGCCAGCAGAGTCTAATACCTTTTATAACTGTATTAAAATCACAAACGTAATTTTAATGGTTTTTTGGTAAATAATACTTCCTCTTATATGAAACCATAATTTTATGCACAAATTTTTTCCGCTGAAAGTACATTCTTTGGTGTATAGGCAAGGTATTCACTATGTGACTAATGCAGCTTTACAACCAGTTGTGCTTGCTAAGCAAGAAGCTCAACGTAGATCTGTACGGTAAGTTCAGAATGAACTTGGCACCGAATTGGTGTCAGGCCTCTTTATATGTACATGGTCTAATTGCATGAGTGGAAATCTGTATGTTTGAGAGCAATGCTGGCTGTGAAATGGTTAAAATTTAAAATAAATACATGACATCCTATATTTATATGTTCTTGCCAGTTTTGGGTTGTAATGTAGTTTCTATTACAAAAGTCATATACTGTATTTTCTTTTACTAATGATGGGGATGTTTGGGGCATATTAAATAAATACTTAATAAAAGTATTGCAAATATACGTTTTGCTAGTAGACATTGTATGCTCATAAATTATATAAATATGTTACACTTTTTTTATATATATATTTTTTAAGAAACTTGCTATTTGTTGCAAGAATTTTTAAACATAATAATTCAAAGAGAGATTTTATGAAAGTAACATGGATTTCAACTGGCGAAAATGTCGAGATTAACTTAACTCAGTTTACTAATAAAAATTGTGATAACAGTTTGATTAGCTTTGAAGTTAAAACGGTTTACATAAAAGTTGGACTCTAAATAAAATAATTAAATTAAGAAATTGGTAGTAAATTTTGATTACAGTCGCTTTAAAGATATGGTGGACTGTTAAACGAAATTAAGGAGCATGTCTACAATTACATTACTTGTTTTGTTTAGAAGGGCAATTTTGCTGATTCAATAAATGCGGAAAGAAGGCGTATACAAGATGTTTGGAAACTACCTGTCGAAATTCAAACCACATCATCTGTAGGCGAACAGAAACACAAAACTCTAGTCACAAAATGTTCGGAAAGGTCATTTAGTATGTTTAAATGGAAGTTATAATTCGGAAAACGAAGCCGGGTGTCCACGGACGTATGTACCTGCATGCACAACAAGTTGCATGACACGAAGGCGCACAGCGGAGGTGCGACATGCAACCAGCGCCTGTACATAGGCCACCAGGTATCTCAACACTCACCTGCCACAGCGTTGACCCCTGTGCGTTGGACTGAGGCAACCCAATCGACCGACAGGCGGCGCCGATTGCCGCGTACAGAACTATCTTGGATCAGTTCGCCTTCGTGTCATGCAACTTGTTGTGGAGGCAGGTACATACGGCTGCGGGCACCCGGCGTCGTTTGCCGAAATTCAGCATCAATTTAAACGCACTAATTGTCCTTTCCGAACATTTTGTGACTAGAGTTTCTTGTTTCTGTTCGCCCACAGATGATGCTGGGGTTTGAATTTCGACAGGTAGTTTCCTATCATCTTGTATACTCCGGTCGTGGAAACCACGTGGACGTCAAATATTCAGGCCACCGATTGCTGTAAATGCAGCACGATTTCTTCAATCAGTAGGAGTTAATGTCCAATGGATGTAACAAGGAAACCTTTAAGTCCAAATACCTTAACTTCAAGCTGTTAGGCATATTTGTTTATGATTAAGCAAATCAGTACCACAGTACCAGGTTTATTATAAAGAGTCGATGTGATCGAGTACATTTTTAGCACGTTAATAATACGTCCAAGCCCTTTTAAATGCAAACTTTGAGCCGATAACCGCTCATAAAGGCATATATGTTATCGTAAAACCAGCCTAATGTGTTGATAGTATAGCTGACAACGAATTACGAAACTACATCCCATGACGACCAATTCCAAAGATTTGTTTTGGGCATGTAATTAATTGCCTTAAGAACACTACATTATTTATATTTCTATCAACTTTCCGCAGTAACCTGATCAAAGGATGGGTACTAGTTTTCGAAGTATTGTCACGAAAATATTTACATCTAGATAACGTGTACACGAATGTACACAAACACGAGCAGTATTTCCAAAATGTCCAGTTAACCCCTGACTGTAACAGTAGGAACAGTGGCCATCGATGTTCGTTTCAAGCAGGAATTTTTTAATGTATACGTACGGTCTTTTATATCGTGGGGAGACGTTAAGCAATCGTAACCATTTTCCCTTTTGCTGCAAGAAATATAAGATACTTGGGTTTTACAAAAAAATGTCGTAAGTTATGTATAATTTTTTTAATTGTGGCTATATTATTTCATAGTTACAAACATTTGTGGGGAAATGGTCACAAAAAAAAGGACTCGCTGTGTCATTAAAACAAAATTAAATTGGATCTACGGTTGGCTCATTAGTAAGTTGGTAGTCGAGCACTGTCATAGTCCAGGGGTTTCCTCGTGGCTATCCAGTTTCTTCCCGCCTCTTCATTTCGCCGCAGCTCCACTGCATCTATACAGTCCTCCCGTTCATGTGGTAGAGTTTACCGCCAGGCGGGAACAGCGTCCAAGTTTGAACAGTGTGTTCGTGAAATTAAAGTACAAACTCCGTGGGATGTCGCATGATATAAAATGCCGTAGAGAAAAGGAACACTTATTAAGGGCTTCCGTAATTATTAATGGACACAAACGCCCTCGGAAAATGGGAATTAAAATTACGTTTTGCAAAAATTTCAGTAACTACGCGAGACAGGAAATCAAGTTCGTTAGTAGTACTAGCCCGATCTGACATCTGCCACCGGTGACAACTTGGCGGGGATAATACGTGAGCACACTCTGGTAACACACATTTTTTTGTTTACTAATACGGCGCCACCTAATTTCCTAACAAGGGCTGATATTTTTCACCTCTCAAATCCTCACAGATGGCTGATATAAACTCGGGCTAACGCCATTCACGAATCTGTTGTTTCGTACAATGTAATTACTAACATTTTGCAAGCAACTATATTATATTCCCAGTTTACGAAAGGGTGCACCGTAAAAAATTTGGTGTAAACTTCCTATAATGAAATTGAAGTTTTTAACCTAAACACTGTATGGTAATAACACCAAACACATCACATTGCAGCTGCAGGAATGTTTAACGTCGCTATCATACAAAATTGGGAATTTCCTTACGCATTTGTCGGTTTCCTGACCAAGTGTTGAAACGCCACAACGAATGCATAGGGAAAAAAAAATACCAATCCCGCTTTATAACTAAGCTTATGCAGTAGTATGGTAAATTTCCAAATAGTTTCTTAGAGTGTCTCTTTCCTTTAATATTCACGTACGTCATACGATCATGCCTAGTGTAACGTTTTCTACCCCATTTTCTATAACGAGCCATCTCACAACGTTTGTACTTGAATTTCAGGAGAATTTTTGGAGAAATTTAAACCACGCCCGGTGTACTCACAGACTCTTAAAGTGAAAAGTACGCCTTAGGTATAGGTTGGCCTCGGTGTGTGGGTGTGACAGGAGACTAAGTATTGAGAAACACCACAAAAAACACACGAAGTGTTATATTTTAACACTATAAAGTTACATGTCTGACTAACGTGCTCTTTGTGCAGATACAGACTAATCTCCTATCTAGTTCTCTTTTGACCATTGTTTTGGAACATCGTCTGCCTGACTCCTTTAGTTTCGCTGAGTTGAGTTGAGTTAAGTTGAGTTGAGAGATTTGAGCTGCTCTAAACAACGAGGTGTTGAGAGCTGGTGAGGCTGGAACGATGTGAGAATGAGCATGGAGCAGATCCGGAATGCAAAGGCGGGGCAAACAGGAGTTCCCCAAGAAAAACCCGTCGACCAACTGTATCGCCGGCACGATTCCCACTTGCGAAAACCCGGGAGTTACCCGGCCGGGGATTGAACACGGTTCACCTTGGCGTGAGGCGAGCAGACTAACTGGCCAGCCACCGCGGTTCCCGTCTCCTTTAGTGATTCCACCAAGTATGCCAGCACAAGGGGCCCACGCCCAAACAGCAGATGACCCGTTGATTTCATAACATGCCATAAATCACGCGTCACTGACCCGCCCTGTTTGTGGAAGGTATTCAAGGAAGCGGTATTATGTACTGCGTTTGGTAAGTTAAATCTCTCAAGAAGAAAAAAAAATTGGCAGGGATGCTAAGAAATCTCCGTTGTATACTTGCGCGGAACACTAAACAATTTTCTTCCCGCCGCGGAAGCACAAACTTTTTCATCCCAGCGCGGCTCAACGCAAACATCGGCGCGCGGACGCAGACCAACGTGATATTGACCCAGCTCGTGACACGGACAACCCTCGCAAGGATTTGCCAATCTGATCGCCGCGGCCGCGTGTTTGTCCTGACCCCGGCCAGATCCGTGCAAACAGCCAGAATCAACAGAATGAAGCCGAGCGACCGAACAGTCGCCGCGAAGCGTGTATTCTTATTCCCGACAGGAACACGATACAGGACATCCGACTGTAGAAGCTGCTAAGCTTCCGAGGATTGTGTGCACATGTCTTCATTTCCCGACAGGGAGCACAAAGTGGGTTTGGCTGTGTTGGGGACACGACCGTCTGTTTTACGTAAATACGTCTACGTTTAACGCGCACGGACGCCTTGATGTTTCATTTACATTCCCAGTACCGCTTCACTCTATCATATGAGATTTTGTTGGTATCAGAGTATTCCTTTTAAGATGCTCTTGCCAACCATATATGATTTCTGCATTTCGACTTGGCTTTTTGACGATAATAGGCCGGAATTGGGTTACGTTTTCTTAATTTTTAACATTGAACGCATACAGTTTCACCACAACCATGCCACACAAATGTTTTTGAACACTCAATCGATTAACCTTGACGATATCTGTCGAGTGAAACTTAAATGAGCGTCGCAGCTTTTCCTAGTCAAAAGTTACACTACGCGGAAGTTATAAGACGTGGCGAAACGAACTCAGAATTGCGGCGTCACTCACCCCCCCCCCTTTTTTTTTCCAACCACAGACCAAAGTCCTCACTCAACGTAACATATTATTTGATCCTTTGGCAATCGAGTGGTATAATTGAATTTTGAATGTAGACGATAGATTCGGAGACGCGATGCCAAACTCTATCCCCGATTTTTTGTTATCATTGGAATGTCTGGATTGCCTCCCACTTTGGTTGCAAATTTATGGACGTATTCTTGTCAAAATCTGGAGGCAGTAACTACTGGAAATAGATTCTGCCTGGTGTCAAGGTTTCCCGTAAAGATCCTCTGCCGTGGTGTTCAATCCGCAGTGTAACTTACACATGATCACGTTACAGATTCCTTGATACTATCATCATATTCCAGCAGCGAGGATAATACAAAATACATCAAAGAAGGTGCGCGTTGGTGAAAAAATTTTACTCTCTATCGGTCGTGGCATCATGATCCCAGAACAGAAAAGAAAAGTACACGGAAGAGAATCAGTGTGGATGACTTTCTCTGACTGGCTAACGAAGGCTCTGGAAGTGGGCATTGTGTTTGATTGGCTACCGCATTCTCCGAAAGTGATACCCTGTTGGCTGGGCTGTCAGATGACAAGTTCAGTTACCAGGCGTTGACTGACGAATGCCGTTCCGACATGTTGTTGGCCAGTGCCGCCATTTTACCTTGGACTGGTTTTCTAAGCATTCTGTGTTTTAATCCCGCTTTCATCTGGTTTCCGGAATTACTCCAATCGAACGGTTCTTCAGTAAGCCATTGCCGATTCCGTCCTTCTCGACTGGCAGGGCAACTGGGACCGTCGACCTAATCCATGGAGTATAAGCACTTGCACAATTTACACTCAATGATATTATTGCTTTACAATATTTATACAAAGAAATGTTCATTACGAGAAAAAATGCACCGTCCTACATTGTTCATAAGTTTATTTTATCTTATTGGGCTTACTAACGAACCTGCTTTTATGATGAAGTATAACTGGGTAGCAGACGGCTAACATGTTTTGTTAACCTAAACTTACATCCAGAAACTGAACGTATATTCATAAATTACCTAGAATTCGAACATGTACAATCCTGGCTACGGAGTTTGCAGCACACAGACTATATACAGTAGTTGCTGATGTGGCATTCTCTTTTCCGTGCTGGTTTGTGGCCACATGCGAGAAGGTTTGGAAGCTGCAGCACTGGCAGACGACACTTAACAAAGATATTAATATTTTCCCTTGCCAAATATTTCTTTCTTTGCTGACACATTCCTTCGGAATATTCTCTTCCTTTGAAATAATCAGTTGAAACTTGCAGAGTTAAAAAAATTATATACACACACACACACACACACATATATATATATATATATATATATATATATATATATATATATATATATATATATATAATGTGCGCACATATTCACCACCCATATTAAACATTAACTGGCACGGACGGTAAAACTTTGAAGATGCAGAGAGCGTGTTTGTGTATGGCTGATCGCCATTCGCTTCTAATGCTGTTCATTTTTTCATCTGTGTACAGCAATCGAAACGCACTTTAATGTGTTCCTCATATGCAGAAACCTGAAGAATTCGCGGATTCATTTCAGGACAAGCTAGAATTCAAAATACGTGCTTTTATGTAACGTTAACCATTGGTCCACACGGTGTTTGACACCTCCTGGAGAACGGTGTCCAATTGTCGCCTTCCACTGTGACAGCAGACAACCAATGTGCAGTTGACATCGGCACATTTGTACATACGGATGTAGAGTCTAGCTTACAGGTCATTAACCTCACGAATTTTTTAGGGCTCTACTCATGTGTCAGTTACTAGTGTGAATTATAGCAACGATGCAGCAGAAACAGGTTTCCTTGAAATGCGTGCATTTTTTTGTGACGAAAATGGGCTGAGAATTAAATTATCTAGCGGATGGAAGATGCGCGAAATAGTACGTACGGTTCTAACCATTCGATCTGCTACAAAACTATTCATCTTTGTAGTTGTTGTATCTTGAAGCCTGTTGGAACAACCTCCAGCAAGGGCTTCCAGAAAACAGAGCTTGGACCGTAACAATTTTCGGCGTGCTTCGTGTTCTTGAGCCAGAAGCATTTGGTATATGGGTTTTAACAATCGAAGTAACTTCAAACACAAACCCTGTTGAAATGAAGATTCCAAATAAAAAAAATGAGTTATTAAGTTCCATATGCGTGAAGTAACAGATTCATCAAGAATATTTAAGCGCCTATTTTACGTTGCTGGAATTGTGTAGACATTAAAACCCAGCCGTTGGCATCAATGTTATGGACCTAAAGTAATAGGTTTTTCATTATTTCAGTGCAGATATTAGTAACTGACGTAAAAACATTAATTTCTCAGCATTTTCCTGGGAATCTGATGGAAGAATCCATTACTCGCATGTTGTTCGGTCGGTATTTAACATGCAGCGCGACGAAATCTACTTAGATTTTGCCAATTAGTAATTTTTCGCGGAAAGATTTACGCGGAGGCTAGACTTCAATATCCTTCGGGATACGTGCAGTTTTCCCTTGGTTATTGGCTACGAGTCTCTTTCGGGTGACAGTTCCTTACCTGAGTGGGCCAATCAGAATTTGGTAGCTCCAACACTGAGTGTCCGTGTTTCGTGGGCAGACACCTGCAATGCGTGCCAGTTACAATCATTCGGCCACGAAAGTGGATCTGAGGTCTAGTGTTTTGGAATACAAGTAGTCCTGAAATCTTTTGGCAAAAAACACGTGACCCTATCTATAGAGCTTGCACTAAAGGATTCTTAAAATATTTAACAATTGAACTCCTAGGACGCAACCATGTAACTCAACGGCTGAGTTATAATATTGATAAAGTGTATATGACGAGAGATTTAATCCTTTATATTAACCATTCTTTCTCTCTCCCTCTCTCGTTTCCTCTTTCTCTCTCTCTCTCTCAGGTTCTTGGACGTTTACGGAAATTTGCGCGGAACACTCCTCGAATATTCTTTCACACTCTACCATAATTCCATAGCTTCCGTCTACCTAGGCCGCCAAAGTGGAACATTTCATTAGTTCAAAAAATTCTTCGTTTAAAAACCTTCCATATTTCAGCGCGAAGCCTACAGTTCGTTGGTTGCGGTAACGTAACAAGTGCTGTGTCGTTTAAGTACAGCGCTCACCAAGCCGTAAATAAGGAGGATCTGAAAGGGTTAAGAATATTTCCACTTCTGAAGTATTGCTTTCGTGTCCAGTTTCCGTCTCTGAAGCAAATGCATTGAACGGGGAAAATGGTTAAAGACGATGTTTTTGTAGTCATTATTTATATCTTCAGGAAATCCAGTAAAAGATATTTCAAATTTTACAGTAAATTGATGCACACCTGTATTATTACTGTTACGCCAATAAATGGCAGCTTTGCTGATCAGAGTAATACCTAGGCGACTTACTGACAAAAAGATTACTTGTCAGATTGTTGCCTATAAAGTATAGTGTCAGTGAGGGATCCGATACCCTCACTTTGATTGCTTTTAGAATTACCCACACTATATTTACTTCGCTGTTGTCTCTGGCGCTCATACAGAGTATATTACTTTTGTTCATCAAAAATGCTTTGCTGAGATTGCGATATAGCAGTTTTTTTTATATTTTAAATTATGCTGTGGTTTGTCTTATTAGGTATTTACCAAAACTCTCGATCCCCGAACGTCATAGTGAATTTTGTGTGTTCTTTTTGTAATCAATTTGTGTTCTTTTTGCTGCGGGGATCTATATTTGGCGCTACCTCGCCACAAGCAGATACGAGTAAGCTAATAGTTAGAGACCTGAAAAATTCTCGGATTCATTTTAGGAAAAGTTAGAATTGAAAACAGATGAGTTTATATAACTTAAGCCATTGGTCCACACGGTGTTTGACACCTCCTGGAGAACGGCGTCCATTTGTCGCATTCCGCTGTGACAGCAGACAACCAATGTGTAGAGACCTGAAAAATTTGCGAGTTCGATGACCTGCAGGCTAGACGCAACATTCTTAAGCCCAAATATGTCGATATTAACTGCGCATGGCTTTTTTGCTGTCACAGTGGAAGGCGACAATTGGACACCGTTCTCCAGGAGGTGTAAATCACCATGTGGACCAATGGCTAAAGTTATATAAATGTACGTGTTTTCAATTCTAACTTGTCTCAAAATGAATCCGCGAATTCTTTAGGCCTCTATCAATGTGCAATTGATATCGGCATGCTTGTACATAAGACTGTAGGGTCTAGCATGCAGGACATTGAACACGAGAATTTTTCAGGTCTCTACTAAGAGTGATTCTGTGATGTTTCAATAATTTTTAACGTGAGCCGTACGCCTCTAAACCTGTGGAAAACAATAGAGCTGTTATTTAATTTTATAATACATCTTGTCATCGACTAAATATGAATGAGCATTCTATAAATCGTCCATTTCATCGTGAGCGCTCAATTTTCATGTACCGTTAGGTAGTTTCGAGAAAATTGTTGTGATGTGATGTTAGACGGTGTAAAACTGTATATCAGAATTAACTTCACGAAACTTCCAGAGAGTCTTGAAAACCCAAACGGGGATATCTGACAAAATTTTAAGTGGTGCGATACAGGCCTGGGTCTTGTCTCTCATGATTCAATTTATCTGTTATTTGTACAAAGTGGCATCAGGAGTGAAATATGAGTTTGTTTCATTATTCCGAAACGAAATAAGCCTTCCAGCGGCTTGAAAGTACCATACAATAAAATATTTATTTTTAAAGCGTATTTGGGAATGTAAAAATATGTACTTCGTCCTTCAACGAAGGTCGTACAGGGACATAAAACACTCTTCTGTAGGCATAACTATCGTTGACGTGTGTTTGCGATGTCGAGAGTCGGACAAAATATGATCCAGCTTTTATACAGCATGCTTTTACATTTAACAAGCAAAACAATATGTATTATTCACAGGCTTTACGTAATCACAAGCGATAGAAACATTTCACAATTTCATTTCAGGGCAAGATAGATGCCCAACACGTATACACTGAAGTCGCCTTTGCAATTGGTTCAGAGTTGATTAGACACGCCCTAGACGACTCTGAGCCAGTAGCAGACTTGCAAGAAAACAAGTAGAGATTGACATTCTGCCAGATGTGAGGTAAAACCGGCTACTCTCTGAGGCAGCAGCCAATGAACAAACATCTGAGACTCGAGTGTACACAGGACTGTAGAGTCTAGCTTATAGGTCACTGAACTTGCAGAATTTTTCTGTCCCTAGTGATTACGTACGAGAATTAAAAACTTAATTTTTTCCGGGCATGTAACCAAACATTTACAAATATTTGTAGCAGGGTAAGCGGAATGGTTATTATTTTAATGCAGATGGATAATTGTTTCCGCTAGACCATTGTATCCGACTGTACAGTACGCATAACTTATCATAAGTAATGTAGTACATACATTACAAAAATTGTCAGAAAAGTACGATTTATATTCCGTATGAAAGAAGAACGCATATATTTTGTAACAGAGTAAAATATTCTGCAAATAATTACATATACAAAGGCTTTTTGAAGATAATAATACGGTATAAAAGTGTGTTAAAAAAAATTGGAGCATGTTTCAATTTTGAATAATTCAGAAAGTACACATTGCGAAAAGAAACCAGCAGAAAAGACAACCATCACAATTACGTTTTTTGCATGTTACAAAAATCAGTATTAATGTTTAGGAATATTTTTAACGCCTTGTTTTATGCACCTCATATTCAGCGGGGGAAAGTTATTATTTATTTAATTGAAATAAGGCAAATACAAAAAATCAGTCATTAAAACGTTTAAATATATAATTTACAATATTTTATTGTAGATAAAAACGTAGTACCGGATTAAGATTTTCTTGCAAAATTTCTGGGCTAATTTGAATAACCCATAATAACGCCACCGTGGCTCCTTCGTGCTGCACAACACAATAAAAAAAAATTACAGATCCAAAACAGCTGGTCGTGTGATAGTTTCCGTTGCGCTGGCGTCAGAAGCGTGTTGTATTTGACTGGCTGCTCGGTTTTAAATTGTAGTCTCGGAATCGGGTCGCACTTGTCGGAGTTATGTGATCCCAGCCTTATTGGCATGTATTTATATGATGTTACAGACCAGGCTCACAGAGTACTGAATATATTCTGTCCCACTCTACACAATTGTTTACATAATGGGCATGAAGGTTATTTTTTGTTGGTACTGTACACTGAGAGACTTAGTGACCAATGACATTCCGTGTGAGGAACTTATTGTAAACCATGATATTGGCCTCGGTTATGATTGGTTCATATTACTTTAGCATAAGTAGAGACCGAATAATTTCGCGTGTTAATTTCTAAACAAGTTTGGAATTCACACACTTGTACGTTCATGTTAATTTTGTAATTGGTCGACGTGTTTTTTTACACCTCCTAGAGATAAATGAGCCAATAAAAAACATGCAATAAATTGTGCGTCCAACCACCGCCTTTTACTACCGCAACAATTAACCAATAAACAGTTGATATCTGGATGAGAGTATATAAGACTGTGAAGTCTAGCCTACAGGTCATTACACTCGAGAATTTCTCGGGTCTCTAAGTATAACACAACATAACCTTAGAATTGGCTGTGCCGCTGAAACCAATATTGCGTTGACTTAAGTACAGCTCGCATCATGAAATTTATTTTTTTCCAACACCTGAAACCGTAATTTAAAGTGTGTATGGAAGGGTTAAGATTAAGGAGGTAAAACAGCCACCCATACCGCAAACTCTAGCCCCAAGCGCCAGCAAAATGGCGTCGTTGGCCAGTAAAACGTTTTGATGAGGGGGGGGGGAGGTAGTTCGCCAATCAGCGCATGATAAACTACTCGCCAGCCAACAGAGATCCTTCCACGGCATTCGGTAAGCAAACAGCGATGAGGCGGGCGTCAAAGGAACGGCCACATTTTGTATCTCCGTATTTATTTACTCCGCGCTGGGGCTCCGGTTCGACTGGACTAGTCCCGGCAGCGATAAACAAACAGCGCCGCTTCCATACTCCGGGCACCAAAGGCAACCAATATATAGTCTGTTCAAGGTAACGTGAGCTCTTTTAAATCCCCATTTAGTTATTTATTTCAGCAAAATTGTTAACCTTTAACCACATTTGAATACAAATATCGGTATGTGAGTCATGAACGCATTGTCTAGAGAATCCACCGGACTCGGAAGTTAACGCCTAAGTCTAAATTTAAAAAATATTAATTGACTATAATTACAAATTAGAGGGCTTTCAAAAATGCTCGCTTGGCCGCGAATACCCTATAGATATGACAATCCACTTACTTGGTGAAATGCAAGAAATTAATTGGGAATAAGTGTAAACAAAAAAATAATGTCATCCGACAACAGGAAGAGATAGGCCAAAATTAAAAAAAAAAAACTAGGAAATTCAGTAAAGGTTATTTACGGTAAAGTCAAGCACTTTCTGAGGCCCACTCATATGGACTAACAGTCAACAAATATATTTTATTCTAGCCTTACACGTTAACGTTCGAGTCCAGTGATTATATACATATATATATATATATATATATATATATATATATATATATATATATATTATATATATATACACGCTGTGTTCTTTACTTACACGTAAATATGTATTTTCAAAAAGTGGCGGAAGGGTAAAGAATTGCTGATAGGAAAAATCCAACTAGGGATCCAAAAGTTCTCACTTTACCGTGAACACCCTAAAAATGTAAATTATAACTATACCTCTGCATTTCCCAGAAAGGGTAGAGTTGTAGGGGTCGAAATTCATGCGATCCCTGGCTCGGTCTATGGCTGGCCATGTAAAAAAATAAATAAATTTGAAACTCGCTGGCGGGATGGAAAGTCGACAGCGCAAGGCGCTATAAACATGGCGGAGGGGGGAGGGACAGAAACGCGAGAAGCCCCGTTACGGGACCACGGGTAAGGATACACCAAACTAATTTAATAACGTACCGTGATACCGAATAACGGGCGAATAACATGCAGGCGCGGAAGCCAAGCAGGGGATGGATGAACGTCGGCTCCTGGATGCTGCCTCCCCTCCCCCCTATATTAGCCATGCAGTTAATTGACTAGCTCGTTGATTGGATCTCCCGTAGCTCGCTTTCGACGGTGATGACCCTGAAGTGCAGTTTGCCAGCCACCTGCGCTTCGCTGTGGCCCTTACAGGGTTGCGCGAACAATTAGGAAATTGAAACCCGCCGAGAGAAAAAACCCGCTGTCTGTATCTACGTCCGCTTTAACTTCAGCACAGACTGGAACAGTAAAGGCAGAGCTGAGATCGGGACGCGGAACAGACAACGACGAAGACTTGAAACGTCGCGGCTGTCCCTTTGGTGCTCTGATTGGCTGTGTGGTCTCGAGAGCTGATGACGGTGAAGTCAAGTGAGCACAGAGCAGCGCCGGAACGCAAGGGCGGGGGAAACGGGAGATCCCCAAAGGAAAAAAAAAAAAAACCCGCCGACCAGCGGCATCGTCCGGCCCGATTCCGACATGCGAACATTCGGGACTGGCCCGGCCGGTGATCGAACCCGATTCACCTTGACATGAGACGAGCAGGCTAACCGCTCGGCCACCGCGGCCCCAAGTAAGTTTTGTGTCTGATTGGTCAGCGTGTGCTGCGAAATGTTCCCTGTTGGACGGGCTGACGGGTGACGAAGTCAGTTCCCGGGCTCTGACTGTGCGAACAGTGTTCCGATGTCTCGCTGGCCGATGCCCTCCATTTTGCTGTTGCGTGCCGCTGGAATACGTGGTACACCCGGCTTATAAGTGGAGAAAGCGATTTTTCGCGAAAAAACATTAGTTCATGGTAGACTTCAATACTATAAGAACTCATCAGGAGTTTGTCTATTGCCAATGTTCGCTGCTTGAGAAGGCGTTTTCATAATTGGATTGGCCACTCAGAATTCCGCAACATCGGCACGGCTCCTACGTGATTCGTGTGCAGACGGTTTACCCGTGCCAAAAAGTAATTCAGTCAATCAAAATGTGTAAATGACCCCACAGTTTTTTTTTTAGTATAACTTGCCTTGAAATATTTTCGCGAAATTTCACAACTCCAACTGCTAGACTTATGCGTTATTAAGAAGCTTGAAGCCCAGGGTATGACACAGAAGGAAGACGTGTTTGGCAGGTGTCTCTACTCAGCTGAGCTCTGAATAGTCAAATGTTTATTTTACTTGCGTTATTTAATCACTAACCGCGCGCTGTTTTTGACAATAATACGTCTTGAAATTTGCAACCATAGTGGGAGGCAATCCAGAAAATCCGATGATAACCAAATCGGGGATAAAGTATGGCATTGCAGCTCCCAAACTATCGCCTACATTAAAAATTCAATTACACCACTCGATTGCCAAATTATCAAAGAATACGTTAGTTGAGCGAGGACTGCGAAACATCGAGCGTGTAGGAGGAGGTGTGTGACGAGTGAGGGGGGGGGGGTGGTAGGGACCCGCAATTTTGATTTCGTTTCGCCGCGTCTCATAAATTCCGCGTAGTATAAATTTTGACTGGGAGAAGCTACGGCGCTCATTTAAGTTACAATCGAGAGCTATCGTCAATATCAATCAATTGCGTGTATAAAACTATTTGTGTGGCGTGGTTATGCAGAAATTGTATGAGTTTAATGTAAAAAATTAAGAAAACTTAACACAATTTCTCCATATACTCGTTAAAAAGCCAAGTCAAAAAGCAGAAATCGTATACGGTTGGAAAGAGCATCTCAAAAGCAAACCAGTGATAACAATGAAACCCCTTATAATCGAGTGAAGCGGTGCCGAGAAGGTAAAAAAAAAAAATCAAGGCGTACGAGCGCTTCAACGTAGACGTGAGCGTGAGCAAAACAAAGGGCCGTGTCCCCAACACAGCAAAACCCAATTTTTTTTCAGGATTGTGATTCGTTGGTAGGTAGGCCTACTTGAAGCGAAAAGATTTAAGGACAAAATATTCGAGGATATTTTACTGTCATTTGATTTTTTCCGAGTGGTGGAATGTATTTCGGTGCGTGTTAATTTTTCGCACGCGAACACCAGTCGTACTCACCAGAACACTGGTTTTCACGTAATAGTAGGAAATTGAACATTTCGCAAATTCACATGGGGCCGGGGTGGCTGAGCGGTTAGCCTGCTCGCCTCCCACCAAGGCGGACAGGGTTCGACCCCCGGCCGGGTCACTCCCGAATTTTCGCATGTGGGAATCGGACCGGATGATGCCGCTGGTCGGCGGGTTTTCTCGAGGATCTCCCGTTTCCCCCGCCCTTTCATTCAGGCGCTGCTCCATATTCACCTGACTTCACCCCCATCGGCTCTCAATACCTCGCTGTCAAGAGCTGCCCAAATCTCTTAACTCACTCACTCGCGAATTCACTTTAGGTCAAACTAGACTTTAATCACATGTATATTTATGTTATATTTGCAATTGGATGACAGTTTATGAGTCACGCCCACGTGAACTCTGATCCTGTAACAGACCTGCGAGGAAACATGCGCGCCGAGATTCCTACCGCGCGCCGAGATTCCTACCACGCGCCGAGATTCCTACCACCTATTACGAGTAGACACATGAAACATCAGAGAGTTCAATGACCTGCACCTTAGACTCTACGGTCATATGATCAAATATGCCGAAAGCAACTGCACATTGGTTGTCTGCTGTCACAATGGAAGGCGACAATTGGACACCGTTCTCCAGGAGGTGTCAATCACCGTGTGGACCAATGGCTGAATTTACATAAACGCACGTGTTTTTAATTCTAGCTTGATTTGTAGTGATTCCGCGAGTTCTTCAGTTCTCTTGTTATGAGACCCGAGAAATTCGCCAGTTCAATTACCTGTAGGCTTCGCTTCACAGTCTTATATACTTTCGAACAGATATCATCAGTTTATTGGTTGATTGTTGTGGTAATGAAAGGCGGTGGTTGGGCGCACAATTTATTGCATGTTTGTTATCGGCTCATTTATCTCCAGGAGTTGTCAAAAAAACTCGTCTACCAATTTCAAAAGTAACATGAATGTGCATGTGCGTGAATTCCAACTTGTGTAGAATTGAACCCGCGTAATTCTCGGGTCTCTAGTTATGAGGTAAAACTGGCGTCACACTGGGCAGCAGTCAATTAACGGAAAGCTCATGCACTGAAATACTTAGGACAGCGGACTACAGCCTACAACTCGTTTAAAACGCTAAATTTTCACGTCCCTAAGTTACTTTTATTCACTGACTGATTCGGGTTTAGAGTGTACAGTTGAAAGGTGCAGCACGAACAGCGTGAATAAGTATCGAGCCATTTCGATGCCACACTCGTATACACAGCCTGTTAGGTCGCGCGATTAATCGATCATTCGTGGAATTATTGCGTGCCTGAACTGTTGACATCCAATCGTCGCGTTAAATAAGGCGCGACAAGCGCCCAGGGAGTTATTAGTGACACGCTCTGGTCGATTTCGTACTTCCTTGGACACTGCGACACGATTTTGGGGTGAAGGGAGGATTGGCTAATTTGTCGAGCCACGTGGGAGCAAAGCCAGTATTTACAGCGTGCTACCGTTACAGAGGCCAACGCGTCCAATAACTAGGCCACGTGCCACATTTAACATGAATTCGTTTCCCGCACGTTGGCTACTCTGCGATAAATTTTTTTTTCCTTCTGGTATATTTTCCTTAAAGGCCCTTTGCGCGATAGATTTGACTTTGCATTTCCTTTTCTTTCGCCAAACCACAAGTGCACGATATAATTGCAATGTCAAAGTTCAGACAATTGAAAATCGGTTCTGCGATCTTTGTAAAAATGTACATCTTGTTATGTAAATCATTACATATTATCCTGCAAAGCTCTTTACGTAACCGTTTTTAAAATAGGATTGAACATTTGCATTATATTTTTATTTGAAAACAAAAAATCACTTCTTCATTAATAAATATAAATTCATATATTTCCTCTACAGATTACATTCGTTTGTCATTTATAAGTTATACGAACTCGGTTTAATATACCGAGATGAAAATCACCCTACAATAACCAAGCATTAATTCCACATAACACCGGTTAGATTCTAGGCAAAATGGCTAATTGTCTTTCACTTTAAGTTTTAACTATTCGAGATCGTATGCCCACTGCATAGGTTCAACGCGGATTGAAATTTTAGGCAGTATTTACAATAGCCCGTTGCATACGTTCGTCATTCGCCCGTCCGTCATACATTCGTCCGTCTCGCAGCTGAGCGATTTACGACCAAACGTAGTACGTCCGTTGTAAGTTCATAGCTGCAAACAAATCAAAACAAAAACTGTTTACAAATAGGAAAACATCCTTCATGAAAAGTGAAAATCTTTTGGTGGTATTGTGTTTCTAAGCACCCAAAACGCACATACTCGTACGTGAAAGCTGTTCACGATAAAATGAGCACTTTTGAAATCAAGCTTAGAAAAATGTGACTACCCCTTCCTTCAGATAGTTTAATGGGGGCGCTGAGTGGCATGCGCCCAGTTAAGATGGTAACTCTGTAGGAAAAGTAATCCCATGACATAAAAGCGTTAGAAGAACATCTGTGAAAACTGAAATGATTTATATTGCTTTATATTTTTTGTGCATCTAAGTGTGAGAATTAGCAGATTTGTGAAATGTTTACCCTTGTGATAATTTCACAGTTTCATTTGACCGACGCATGAATAAAGCGACCAGACTCGTGTAAATGTTAATTTTACATATGGTGAAAGAATGCACAATCTTCATATAAACATATCTTAAGCAGTGCTTTTAAAAGTGCTCACTTTACCGTGAACAGCCCATAACAGAAATTAATCGCTGTAAAAAAAATTTAAACAATATATCAAGCATGATTTTATTACTTTTACTATTGCACAAAAGGAGCTCGTGCTTCCAAACGTAATATTATCAATTAATCTTCAGGAAAAATTAACTTATTTTTATATTACAGCTACCTAAACCAACATATGAAAACAAAAGACAGTCAAAACAAAACACTGCACACACTACACAGCCTTGTAAAGAACTCGGGATGAATGAGTAACAAAACGTGCAAGTTTAGAAGGCTGTACTTTTCATCCGTTCGTCCGTCAAAAGTTAAAGCTTGCCAGGCTTTCGACGGACAGACGGACGAATGGAATTAATTGCCACCTCTGCTTGGCTGTTGGTCACGTGATTGACGGACGGACGGATGCGACGGGTTGTTGTGTATCCTGCCGCAAGCGGTGCGTGCAGGGGAACTGCAGCGATTCTCGCCGTCACTTAAGGCGATTTAAGTGTGTGCTTGCGTGTGAGAATATGTGTGCGGGCGCACGCACCGCTCCCTGCATGAGCAGCAGGGTTACGTGTGGTTGCCCCCCCCCCCCCTTCTGAAGCAGCTGACTAAATGGAGCGAAGCACTTTTATAGGCTGCTCACGGTAAAATGAACTCTTTTGAAAGCCCTGCTTAAGATCTAGTTGTATGCACATCGGGTCTTCGTCCGCAATATTGTTCTAGTGCGTCCTAATGATGACTGGCGCCAGACAAGAAGTTAGTTATGGGGAACCTAACTAGTGGTTGAGTCAAAGAGCTAATTAACATACAAGACTAGAGACACTATTTTTTTAATCACATATGCTAATACATTAATTAGTCCAACAGTTAACTCTTTTACAAGTCTCCGTTAAATCTCTCTTTACTGTAATACTGATTATATTGATCTACAGAACACTGATTCTCTCAAAGCTCCAGCAATGAAGCCTAACGCCGTCGCCTAAGGGGACAGTCCCTGCTGCGGCTAACTCAGGTTCTCTCTTACCTCTGTTTAACTATGAGAAGCCTCTCGCATCGGAGTGGGACCCTTGGGCCCTCGTCTCGGTGTGGCGGAGCCTTGCTGACTCTCAGCTAGCGTCGACCCTGGACACCTCGACACGCTCTCGCAGCGTGACACTAGTCTGGAGCTAGTATGTCTGACGGGGGAGGGGGGATGCTCGGCCTCTTGTATACGGCCACCAACCTTGCCCTGGATTATTCTCGCACCCTGTTATTGAAACACTTGTGGCGTCCGCCATGGCGCCTCGCATCGCCGGGGAACTCCTCCAACTCGCCTCTCGGCAGAGCCCACAACAATAAGCAAAATTAACACTGCCATGGGCCTCGTCACTTTATTCATGCGGAGGTCAATTGCAACTGCTAAATTATTACAAATGAAAATATTGTACAAATCTGCTCATTGTTACACATGGAAGCATTAAAAAAAACATGAAGGGAAAGGAATAATTTAATTGATCTCAAATGGTTACCTGACACTTTTATTCGACGTAAAGATATGGAAATACTTTCCATTCATCGTTACCAACTTTACTGGGCGCGTGTAACTCAGATCGCCCGTTAAAATGTATGCAGGTAGGGATAGTGACATTTTTTTATGATTCATTTCAAAAGTGCTCACTCTATTGTGAAAAGCCTTTACCGACGATGCGGCCGACCGACACCAGGCGAACAAGAAAACACTCCCGTCGTTGGCTGACGACGTTATACTCGCTATTTAGGGGCCGCGGTGGCTGAGCGGTAAGCAGGCTCGCCTCCCATCAAGGCGATCCGGGTTCAATACCCGACCGGGTCACCGGACTTTCGCAAGTGGAAATCGTGCCGGACGATGCCGTTGGTCGGCGGGTTTCCTCGGGGATCTCCCGTTTCTCCCTCCCCTTCATTCCGGCGCTGCTCCATATTCACTTCAATCACCCTCATCGGCTCTCAAGACCTCGCTGTTAACATCAGCTCTAATCTCGTCACTCACTTCACTCGCTATTTAATTGTACTCGTTTCCGCGCGGACGAGGCACGACGTGGGGGGGTTGGGAAGACGTCAAAAAAAAAAACCGTGATGAAATCACTCCATCGCGCGGGACGAGGAGATTAAGGGTCCTATGTACCTGCGCTTTCAAGGTCAAGAAGCGAGGAAGCAATACGGGCGACACTAACACGCACGCCTAGCGGCTCATCGCTCCTACGCGCAGGGCGTGGAGTGCTTCCGTCCTAACGCTTTACTGTATAAACTAAATCCGCAACTGCGATGAAAGTACACAGATAATTCTACCTGCTTATAATAGTACTTTTCTCCTACCACTTAAAGAAACTTCATAGGCAAGCTTTAAAAATGTGATATTTAACCACTTTCACGATTTTTTTTATCCATTAATACACTTAATATTATAAAAGTAAAAAAATAGCGACGTAGACAATAGTTTTTTTTAATCGTTTCTGGCAAAACTTTGTATTTCCAGAACATTTATTTACCGAGGCACGCGCTTAGGCGCAAACAACGATTTCACAGAAAACGTTTCAGTACATAGGACCCTTAACCACGCGAAATCAACGACAGACCATCGGAAAAAAAAAAAGAATAGCAGAAATTCTCCTACGAGCGGCGAACCTACTTACGACCTGAATTTAATCGGCGAGGACTAGCAACGTAATTCCCAAGCCCCGGCGTCGGAAAACCACCTGGGGAAATAAGTACCCTTCCGTGCCTCTGGCCGGGATCGAAGAGGTGTCCCTCGATCTATTTTACTGCACTGTCCTTATTTCCCTCTCTGGTTATCCGATCACAAGAAGGTTGGATTTTTTTTTTTTCGTCCGCCCATTTGTCTGTGGCTGGTACGTGGTCGTTCCAGAGGTTTCGTCACTGGGTGTAAACTGAATTAAATTTGACCTATAAACCGCGAATTCAATATTTAAAGCAATAAAACCGAGAACATTTTCTCTTATACGCTGCCAACTGAGGAGTGAATTGTGCTAATTTGGAAAGTAATGTCTAGCTTTACCTGCACAACCAATCTTTCAACAAAATGTATACATAATATATGAGCACTCTGTACCTAATACAACTAAAGTTATGTAATGGACGAATGCACATTACACTGAAAACAAATGCTTAGTTAAGTAAGTTGTCAAACTCTTGATGACGAGAACTATTTTCCATTTATCAATTTGGATTTACTAACAGCTTTGCTTCTTAATTGGATTATTCCACCGGTGTCATATGTTTTAAATGTAGTTGGTTTTAAGCACAACCGGGATTTAAAAAAATGAACATAAAAATAATTAGAACATCAGCTTAGTAAAGCCTGCTCTCCAATCTAAAGCCTCGTCTACACGTTGAAGTATATTTCTTGAATCACTTGTTCGAAACAATTTAGGAATTTTTTTCATGAGTTTCCTATGTAATCATGTCGGAAAACAGTTTGCATACAGCAAGGAAACTGTTTTTCAATAAAACAAGAAACAATTAGGAAACTAATTTGGGTTTATTAATTGTAGAAAGAAACAATATCTCTGGTTACCCAGCTGAATTGAAAACAGGAAACAATATAAGTAAATCTGGACGTGTTCACCAATTAGTTGAGGTAAACAAGACAGTCCTTGAACATCAGTCATTTCGGGTTCCTCAAATGTCAAAAAGTGTTCATATCAGTTTTTTTTATATAAGAAACCTTTATTGTTTTGCAGGAAGGGTCCATATCATGGGCTAAATTTATTGTCAGATCAAAAGCTTGAAGATCACGTTGTTTCAAAAAATTACCAGAATGAGTCAACGAGATATTGAGTTTATGTTGCAAATGGTCGCATACTACGAGAACAACAACACATTCTAGTAGGCATACGTACAACGTAGTACATAAAAAAATATAGAGGACAAGGAAAAGCTATTTATTATTCTGACAGCATCTCAAACATAATTGCAGTCTGGGCACGACAAGGTTTGTGAAACACGCTTTAGGTGTTTCGGGATCAGTTTGGGAACAGCCTGAAAACTGCGTGTAAGCAATAACCAGACTGTTTGGGAACTGTTTGGAAACAACACAAAACATTTTCCAGACACATTTTTCAAAGTATAGAGGACACAGTTGCAGTTCCCGGGTGGCGTGTTGGAGTGAGTGGGTGGGGATATTTGGGGGGCTCTTAACATCGAGGGCTTGAGAGCCGATGAGGGTGAAGTTAGGTTAGTATGGAGCAGCACTGTAATGCAAGGGCGGGAGGAACGTGAGATCCCCGAGAAAACGAACTGACCAGTGTCATTGTCCGCCACACATCCCACGTGCGAAAATCCGAGTGCGACCCCGCCGGGAATCCAACCCGGGTATCCTAGGTGGGAGGCGAGTAGTCATACCACTACACCACCGCGGCCCCTTCACAGGCGAGAATCCAGAGTCATTGCATAAGCTCGTATTACAGTTTCTTCAATCCAGTAATGGAACTAAAGTAATTGTAACATACATCACCTAAAAATTAGGAGTTGGGTATATCTAATAAAATAGTTTTCTAAACAATCCTTAAGATTGAGTATAACTTTTACTCAAATTTCAGCCAGTCACATTAGTATTTAAAAAATATAATTTTTTTAATTGAATGGGGAGGTGGTTCGTGTAAAAGTATAGACGGATAGGTCTGGCTTGGTCCTGTATTTTAATGTATGATGCGTGGAGTATCACAATTTATGCATAATCTTGTTCTCGGTGTTCTCTGGGGACCTTGGATATTAGGATAGGGGCCACATGTGTTGGTTTTCCCGTCTTGGGAGTTGCGTACTAAGGGGTAACTCAATTTAATCATTTGTTCAATCAAAAATATATCATTGTAGTCTTACTAGTTCGAGAAATGTCTACGTTGTCTTAATAAACCTAAATGATTCGTTTCTTTTGAATCTGGTTTTGGTGTTACCAAAGAAAACTTCTTTTCCTCAAACTTTCACCTGAGTTTTATCAGCTCTTACAGATTCTGTGACCTTTCGCGCTCGCTTAAAGACGGGAAGATCGACTGTGCACTGCTCATAATTTATGACGCTCTTTGCAGCCCGCCATAATCGCCAGCTTCCAACGCTGTCGTAGCTTTATTGTTCACACGCTTAGAGACGAAAGGTGCCTTCGGTTGATGTACGTTTCGCTCTAATCCCAGGGTTACTAAAAGACCTGCCAAGTAAATCTGGGATCAAAGCAGCACGACTGACGCCATGGCCGCGAAGAGAATAGAATAGTTGCTCAGAGATGTCAAATACGCCATACTTTTAGTGCAGTCTTATGTTCAAACCAAGTCTTATGTGCGAGCGTCCGTATTAATAAGCAAAGCAAGACCTTGTTACACCTAAGTGTAATTATAACAATATTTTCGCATATGGATAGAGACTTACAGAATTCGCGAGTTCAGTGACCCGCAGGCTAGCCCCTCTACAAACTTATGCACAAATAGGCCAATATCAACTGCACATAGGTTGTCTGCTGTCACAGTGGAAGGCGACAATTGGACACTGTTTTCCAGGAGTTGTCAAACACAGTGTGGACCAATGGCTAAAATTATATAAACACACGCGTTTTTAATTAGCTTGTCCCGAAATGGATCTGCGAAATCTTCAGGACTCTACATATGGATTATCAGTAGGAATGGGAAGAAATCGTTGAATAAACCGAAACGTATGAAAAATAATGTTAACTTCAATGTCTGGCGTACAAATAGATATAGGCCGTTCACGGTAAAACGATCACTTTTGAAAGCCCTGCTTGAGATCTACTTGTACGCACGTTGTGTACTCTTCCGCCTTATATAAAATTAACATTTACTTGGGAGTCATCTCTTTATTGATGCGTTAGTCAATTGAAACTGCTAAATTGTTATAAAAGGAAAATTTCAGCAATTTGCCCAGTTTTACACTTCAATGCATTATCAAAAAACGGAAGGCAAAAGAAATAATTTAAATCATTATAAATAGTTAGATAAAACTTTTTATTCGCCGTTGAGATATGGAACTACTTTCCCTACATCGTTAGCAACTTTAGTGGGCGCATGTCGCTCAGTGCGCCCGTTAAAATATATGCAGGCTGGGGCAGTGAATCTTTTCTACGGTTCTTTCAAAAGTGCTCACTTTATCGTGAACAGCCTTTACGAAAATTGTCTAGTCTTCCACTATGTGTAGAATTAACATTACCACGGGCCTGATGATTTTATTCATGCGTCAGTCAGGCGGTACTGTAAAATTTTTATAAAAAGTAAATATTTCAACAATCTGCTAATTATTGGCCTTAGATGCATAAAAACGGAACAATTAGTCATCTTTTCAGTTTTCACAAATATTTACCTTGCATTTTTAATAAAACGTTAAGCCATGGAACAACTACTTTCTATACATCGTTACCAACTTTATTGGACATATGCCTCTCAGTGTGCCAGTTAAAATATATGCAGGTAGGGTTAGTCGCGTGTTTGAAAGGTTGATTTAATTTATAGGCTGTTCACTGTAAAATAAGCATTTTAAAAGCCTTGCTTAAGGGCTAGTTGTATGCACTTTGTGTATTCTTCCGCCTTATGTAAAATTACCATTGTCATGGGCCTCATCACTATTATATTTTATAAATCTCCTCATTTTTACCTTCGATGCATTAAAATAAACATAAAGCGAAATAAATAATTTAAATTATCACAAATGGTTACCTAACACTTTATATTCGACGTTAAGATAATGGAACTATTTTCCATCTATCGTTAACCAACTTTACTGAGCACGCTTCACTCCATGCGCCCGTTATAATATAATCAGGCAGGGGTAGTGACTTTTTTCTAAGGTTGATTTCGAAAGTGCTCACTTTATCGTGAACTGCCTTTAGCTATCCTGACGGCATGGGTCAATATCTTTCCACAGGTGTTTGGTCCACTTGTGGAATCGATGCCACGACAAGTTTCTGCACTTCGCAGGTCTGGAGGAGGGCCTAGACAATGCTAGACTCCGATTCCATGACATTTGCCATTTCGGTGTGCATGTAATATTTATGTAGAGTTATTCGCAAGGCGGGGGATCTGTGTCCACAATGACGCGAGTTTCTGTCGCCGCTTCTGTTGTCCCATTGCGATCCCACCGTAACGGCGGCGAAGTGTTGAGAATGCGAAGCCGAGCATCTGAGCGTGGTGGGTGAGGCGTAAATCGATTACGCTCCAGTCGAGGATGCGACGGTCGATAATGGTCCGGGAAGAGGCATCGATCCGAGCCGGCGGGCACTAAGTTTGTCGCGGGTCAACTCGACGACGGGACTTCCGAGAGCAAAAACCGATCAAGTCACTTTACGAGCTGGCACGAGGCGAAACGAGATTCACTAAGTGGTCGTCACGGAGTTGGAACTTCAGTCGTAGTTACAGACGAAACGAGCTAGACTTCTTCTTATGCACTCGCGCACTCGCGAACTTTATTTGCCGTCAACGGAAACGACAGGATATCATAACTTAAATAACAAGTGTTGGACGAACTATCGTAAAGGAGCGAGTCTTCTTAACTTGCGCCTGTACATTTCATGCACGTTAAGTGTAATGATAGGAATGCTTCGCCAGTTCGTTTCAGAACGATGCAACCCTCAGTCGCATGCACACTTGAAGCAGACGACGCCCCTGAAAAAAAAAAAAAAACTTGACAGGAAGTAAGAACGGAATCATGTGCTATCATGTCTTGGGTGAAACAATTAAAAGCAGCAAACAATTAAAATATAAAATCAGTTGATATCTGGGTGAACACAGTGCAGTGTAACGTGACCGACATGTCACTATACCTAGGTTTTAGGGAATATTGCAGATGCTTTCTTGAAAGTCCTTTTTTTTATATGCCATTAGCTGAGCGGACACAATATTTTTTAGTGAACGAGCGAAGACTTTCTCTTCATTGTACTCAAATATTATTTTTTTAAGAAGGGCAGCATTTATTATGAATACCAATGGTAAAAACGTTACTGATACAGGTAATGAAAAAAAAATTTTTACCGCACAATAAAGGTAATTGAAATCACCTACACAATTGGGCATGTAAATCAGTTGAATTATTATCGATGTTCTCATTCTAGTGACTGTAAACTGTTTTGTGATATTAAAATAATTTATTTAAATTAATAAGTACTTACAATAGACATTAAAATGTTTTAATCACCAATTAATTACGATAAGCTGATCCCACACCCAATGCTAGCATCGGGTATAAAACCACGAAGATGATGACGAACAAGGACTATAATTGCACTTTACGGAACCACGTTTAAATTATGATAATGCGTATATTAATTATATGACTCTCGGCCTACAAAGCCTTACGCCACAGAATTATAAAGTGTGAATCTGCTTTAATGAAAACTTATCAAATTGCATCACTTTTAAATATAACCATTTCAAATGAAAAGTGTTCCACTTGGTATTTCTTAACTGTTTCATTCCCAAATTAATTTATGGTGTACGGTGTTGTAAATAACGACATTTTTGACACTTGGCGTATTTAATATGACGAAGAACTAGTTTCGTTATCATAACCAATAAGCTGTCAGCTTTGTGGTAGGTGATCAGTGATATGAACCAGTCATAAAGTCGCTTAGTCACACAGTTTACGAATCACAGTTACATCTAGGGAAGGTCATTGGGCACTGAGCTTCGAACTGTAGAGTAACGGTCAATCACAACCTTCTTTGCAACATGCAGACACTTGGCCACAATGGGCAGGATATTGTTAAGGAATACTGCGCGTTAAGAAATCTTGCCAACAAGATTAATATTATTTGATTAATTTTACCATAAACATTTACACTTTACGTGTATATATATATATATATACACCTGAAGAATTCGCGGACTCATTTTGGGACAAGCTAGAATTTAAAATATATATATATATATATATAAATTTAGCACTTAACATTTCGTAACTGTTATCAGCGGCAACCAGTTTTCATATTTCAATTCTAATAACCCTTTTTCTTAAAGACCTACTTTCTGCAACTTTGCAGTAAGTATTCCGCTTTGGGCGGCACTTAACAACGGGATCTTGAGAGCCGATGAGGTCAGTGCGGAGCACTACCAGAATGCAAGAGCGTGTGAAACTGGAGATCCCCGAAAAAAAAAACCCGCAGACCAGCGGCATCGTCCGAAACGTTTTCCACGCGTAAGGATCCGGGAGCGACCCCGCCGGGAATCGAACCCGGTTCGCCTTGGCGGGAGGCGAGCACTCTAGCCACTACTCCACTGTGGCCCCGTCAGCGTTCAACATCGAGATAAATGCAGTAAGGGGCAATTTTTTTTTTTTCAAAATATATTTTCCGAAGAACTCATCTTACCTCAAACTATCTAATATAAACCTTTCTTACAAAAGCGTCACATACATACATACACATCGTGACCAGTGTTGTATCTGTTCTTGCCATAGTCACGACAGAAAGCGTGGTCTTCGTGACACAGAGACGCGACATGACATCATCATCATACTCGCATACACAGATTTCTATGTTCGCTATAAACTTACTTTGCAGAAATGAATCATTTTGCAACCACAGGAAGGTAAATTTCCTAGCGACCCCAGTAAAAGTGCTTATAGATATCGGAAGTAATTTATCAATAGCATGTCGTCGACAGAAAATGATAATTTGGCAAGGAACAATAAGTGCCCAGTTTCTCTGAACAAAATCAGTCAGTGATAAAAAAAAAATAATCAGTACCGGAAATAATAATTCCAGTGTTAAACAATGCTAAGCTTCCTGGAGATCTCATTGCGAGTATGCTTTCGGATAACACCTTATTTCCGCAACCAATAAATCGATTCCCGTCTAATTGTCCACGTGAGAGTGGCTATGGTAAGCCACCAGCAAATATATGATTTTAAATTATCAGCTGCCTATATAAAATACTGCAGCCATAAAAAGCATTAACGTTAATGTGCCATTTCTACCATGAAATTTTAAAAATATTTAAACCAAACTAGGTATGACAACTGTAAGAATCGTGAGCATTAAATGCGCTTGTTCACAGTACAATTTTTCCACCATAAAGCTTACAACTTATAAGTCATACTTTGGCGACTACTCAACAGATTCATGGGGCCACGATGGCTGAGCAATTAGCACGCTCGCCTCCCACCAAGGCGAACCGGGCTCAATACCCGGCCGGGTCACCGGATTTTCGCAAGTGCGGGAATCGTGCCAGATAATGCCGTTGGTCAGCGATTTTTCTCGGGGATCTCCCGTTTCCCCCGCCCGTTCATTCTGGTGCTGCTCCATACTCTCTTAAATCGCCCCCATCGGCTCTCAGGACCTCGCTGTTAAGAGCCGCCCAAATCTCTTCTCTCATACACTCACTCAACTAATTCGTGTCAAATTTCGCACTCGAATAGTGGTATGGTTTGTCTTCTTTACCATATAGGTTTCCAGTAAGTAAAACTTTTATTTTTAAAAAGGCGCCAGTATAAATATTTTAGGTTGGTAAACTTTGTCTACTAGACAGTTTATCTTATTTAACCCAAACTATTTACGTTGGCAGTACCTCGGTGAACATTTCATTAAATTATTCGTAGCTTTTTATGCGTCTTCGTATGATAGAACGACTTTGAATTTACGTAAAGGTTTATAAAGTTATATTTTATAAACTAGCGGAATGAACAAGAAACACTTAATTTGCTAATAATATATTACCAACAGCATGACCTAAGGAATTGAAACTGCCGAGTTATTCATTTTACAAATGCCTGCCGCGTTACAAATGGTGATACATGTTATAACTACGGGGAAATAAAGCCTATTTCATACCAACTTGGCACGACGCTATTACTGCTTAATATTTGCCTGAATATAATACTTCATAGCCTCTTTAATTTTATGCGTTGAAAGTTGTTCCCTGAAAATTAAACCTGGACATGATAACTCAGTAACTCGTCAAACAGTTATCGTTACATTTCGCAAGCAAACAATATTAATATGGAAGGCAATAAAAAATATGTATGTATCGTTGCGTACTCTCTTGAAAGCGGTGGCGTTGTTTTGTAGTGTTTCAGGGAAAACGTAAGCTACATATTTTTATTCGCAATGTCTCTTTGCAAACAGAAAATACAGAAAACAAAATCTAGAAATTTTGTATAGAGGCTCGCTTCGTGAAGTTTACTGTTGTCCATTTTTGAGCAAATACAATTTGTCCTTCATTTTTAGATGATTTCTGGATAACATTTTACCGGAGTTTTTCCCTGATATCACAGAAATATTTTATAAATAGTAAAAAAAAAATATATAAAAAAAAAGTGAATATTACTAACAAGTTTTTTTGTGCATTTACAAACCTTTGTAAACAAACAATAACATCATTTGTAAAAGTTATTTTTTTTTAACTTTACATGACCCATATTTGTAATTCATATAGCAAAAATGATTGTAGTGGCCAGAAATAACTTTAAATCGCGAAGTCATTTTTCTTCTACTTCATTCTCTGACAAGTATTGTGATTTAAGTAAGTGATTGTGTTTACAAGTAACATGCTGTTGAAAACTAATCATAGACTTCGTCGTGGGAAAGGTTTCCTTTAATTTTCTTTCGACTGCAAGAAAGAGAATTGCCCTTTGCCTTACTTTCCTAGGAAAGAAGGGATTATGCTATCATGTGGGTATGTGTATTTCCCCTGACAAAACACAATATAATAGTATTTTGCAGGTACGTAATACTAATGACTTTTGTCTCTACGCAAACGTTCATACATACGCATGCTCTGCAATTGCGAAACTGCAAAAGTGCAAATGTGCAACTCAGCGTCAGACTTCGAAAGTCATTCCGAAGTGCGATAATACTATCACTCACGAACTATGCCTATTCTTAAAAGGTGACATTTTGTTCTACTTGACAAAGATAATGCATCAAATTTCTCCGTATCAAAAGTATACGAAACATTTGAAGGAAAAGTGGTTGTGTCTCAGCTCGGGTCTGTAAAACCAAAGGCGTTGGTTCGAGTCTTAGTGTCAGCAGAGTGTTAAAAATATTCTGCAAAAGAATATTTTTGGCTTAATGATTCTTGTATAGGTACGAATAAAATGTGGTGTAAATGTGTGCACAGTAGAAATTTTTGTATGTTTCAGAAACGATTCCTAGGAAAATATTCACCAAAAATGTCCTCATTTCATTACAAGTTAAACATCGTATCTTTACATTTATGTATTCATATTTATATTAAATTCGAAGTCTACTATACTCCCCTGTTAAAATTTAACTTAAGTTGTAAAGATTTCACAGTGACGTGATGTGGAATTTGCTCTGAATTTTACTCGTAATGGCACAAAATTAAACTTGCCAACTACACTCCTCAAAATAAGTTCCCCGCCGTCTGTAATTTATCGCACATGAATTATGTTTCCTGGGACAGAAGGACCATAACAAAGGCATGTTCGTCATTTCTGGTGTCTAGCATGTACTAGAGAGTGAGTGAAAGAGAGAGAGAGAGAGAGAGAGAGAAAGAGAGTGTGTGTGTGTATTATACATGCCGTGCTCTCTCTTGGGCTGCAAACAACCTACACTCTAAATCACAATCAGTGATTTCAAACAGTTCAATTATTTTGCTGAATCTTTGGTTAATGGACTTTTATCTACTGGCATGTCAGAGGTAGGCACTAAGTTTTTACTGCCAGGCATGTGCAATTGACCAGGAACCGGTACCTAAATCAGCAGCTAATATGATCACTAGAACTGAATGCACTGATTTGGACCCCGGCCGGGTCACTCCCGGGTTTTCGCATGTGGGAGTCGTTTCGAACGATGCAGCTGATTGGCAGGTTTCCTCGGGGATCTCCCGTTTACCCCGCCCTTGGATTCCGGCGATGCTCCTTTCTCAACTCATTTCACCTTCATCGGCTCTCAAGACTTCTTTGTTAATAAATGCCCAAATTGCTCAACTCACTTAAATTTTAGGGTGCAGTAAGTAAGGTATCCCGGTTTTGCAAAGCGTTTTTTTGTGCGAGTGAAGAGATATTGGCCGCAGTTAACATCGAGGTATCAAGAGCCGATGACGGTGTCGTGAGTAGAGTACGGAGCAGCGCCGGGTCGAAAGGGATGGGGGAAAGAGGTGATCCCCGAGAAAACCTGCCTTCCAGCGGCATCGTACGGCACCCACGTGCGGAAACCAGGGAGCGCCTTCGCCAAGAATCGAACCCGGTTCGCCTAGGTGGGAGTGAGAGTAGTCTAACCACCACGGCCATCTATGTTTATGCGAGTGTTGCGTGTTCTTGTCGGCAGCTTCCTCAGCGTCAAGAAGTGGCTGCTGCGCAAGAAGCACCAGATCGAGCTGGCCCGAAAGCGCGGCTGGAAGGGCTACTGGGTGTGCCTCAAAGGCACCACGTTGCTCTTCTACCCGTGCGACTCCCGCGAAGGCCGCTCCGTCGAAGCAGCACCCAAACACCTCATCATCGTCGACGGCGCCATCATGCAACCCATCCCGGAGCACCCCAAGCGAGACTACATCTTCTGTCTCAGCACCGCTTTCGGCGACGCCTACCTTTTCCAGGTACGCATACGCCCTCGTGGCTACGCTACACTCTGCACGGACAAGTGAGTCATTTTGAAAGAAAAAAAAAATCCATTTACCTTAACTACATACGATTCTCGATTAGACCGACAAACTTAGGGAGGTGATTCTTCATGGAAAAGTTAAAGAAAAACTTACGTGACACTTTATACCTTAACCGAAAATTAAGGGAGGTATGTGCCCTTAAAAGAACCAGATTTTAAGCAGTTACGTTTAATAATGTTCCGAGAATTGTCATTGTATTTTACTTCGTTACCGATATTTTGCACAAATACGGTTTAAAACCTCGTTTTTTAAGGGCTCGCACCTCCCATAATATGCGGTTTAGGTATAAAGTGTCACATATGTTTTGCTTTTATTTTTTCATGAAGAATCATCTCCCGAAGTTAGTCGATCTAATTGCGAATCAACCTGTATATAAGAGCTCCAGCCGAAAACGTTTTATTAAAAAAAATAAATCCAACGTGCCTGAGTGAGGTGTGCTTACGAATATTATTCAAGAAACGTTACGCGTCTGTATACGTTTTTCAGTTAATCCATTTCTCCGTAAAGCATGTTTTTGTGGTAGTGGGGATGTCTCAAACGGGTGTTTTCACGGTCATTTTTAGGCACGAACATTAAGGTACAACATATTGAAAGCGAATAGGGAAGTGCATAAAACCTTTATTTTGATTATTATTTCGTAAAATGGTAGGGTCTCAGCAGAAAGTCTCGTAGAGGAGCGTTATCGATGGCAAGACTGCACGCTAGTTCAGTTCTTTGCGCGTAGAGGCGATGAGAAAGTTGATGCGCATATCTCGGTCACCCCTAGTGCTCCCACGCTTTAAGGCCTCAAACGTGCAACATTTCTTCAACCAGGCGGCCACCTTCATGCGGTTGCATAGTCAGGGATATATTTTTTCGTGAGCGAGGCAAAACAAAATTGATGAGGCGCTACGGGAGACGGCTACCGACGTATGTAATGCGGTTTCGCCTCTGCGCGCAAGCCATCACTGAATCTAAGCTGCGTGACTGTAATTTGATTGTAAGCGTCTCTGTAGCATAGTCCTAATATTTCCAACGTGCGTGATGTCTTTGAAGTGCAATTCCGTCATCGCGTTGAATTTGCTTTCTTTTCGTAGGTAACCTCCTACTGGGGGTACATTTAATATATCCGTCATAAAAAGTATATTTGAAACACACTGAGGCGGATTTCTAGCGCTAGGTTGACGTCCGCCTTAAATTGTCAGCGAATAAATTTAAATAGTCCCAAAATATTACGCTGTATCGAGAGTGCAACATGTCAATTTATTACTACTGATTTGTAATCTGTTCGCGGTTTCTTCACACTTTTTGATTAAAATAATTGAAAAACCACACCATGAATGACATGTTTGGTTTTTTCTTAGATATATCATACCAGTATATCACAAGCGTTTTATACTTGCGTTAACATTAAAGTACCTTAATTTTTGGTTTGATTAACATAATATTTTATCTTATTTAAATTCCTATTTACAACTAATATACCTAAATACAGTGATAAAATAGGTGTGATGGTAATGCCTAGTAACAAATAGTTCTGGAGCAAAATATTATTACACTGAAAGCGCATGAGTGTGGTAAGCTGGTCCTCTGGTGCAATTTTCTAAGCTTTGCTTGCATGAAGCGTAGGAATATCCTGAATGTATTACTTTAGCCGGGCTTCAGAAAAGTTGGAATGGACTATATAATTCCTTTTTGTACACACACGAGTAGAAATTTGCACGATACTGACCCATTTAATTTACAAGTATTCCGCAGTTTCAGTTGCATGGTGCATGGATATAGTGAAACAGTCCACGGCAAGATTAACCTTGAGTAATGGCGTAAGGATACACAGTGAGCAGTGAAGTAGATCGTGCGCAGGGCTTTCAAAAATTTACACCACAGAAAGGCAGCTCTGGGCCATCAACTGAAGATCTGAGGGACTGTATTTCGTCTTTTACCAATACGTATCTTCAACACACACGTAGAAGTTGTAATCGCAAGAACACTCGATAAAACTATGAATTTTACGGGGGAAATCGTGGGTGCCGATTCGGAGCAGCGTTATAGTGTTGCAGTAAGCCATGTTGTAGTAATCTTCAAGTTCTCATTACACTATGGCCCAAAATTCATCTTATTTCAGTGTTTAGCGGAGTTAATTTAACATTCTTCCATCGACACTGTTTGGTTTTATTTGTATGGGAGCAACAACGAAGTCATGAGAGTAACAATTCATTATGCAAAAACCACGAAAGCGGGACGGTAGTTGATATGTGGGGGGAAAAAAAAATCGACTTTTCCTTGCTCGATCCATTGTCATCGATTGTGCGGCGGCCTCGTACCAGCTGCCCACGCACGTGAGCCCGCGTGCTTATCGCACCGCCGCAACTGGCCTCTGGCTAAATCGATTTTATTGGCGCTTGATATTTACGATTTCAGTTCGACATTCACTGTATAGCCTTTCTGGGCGCGTATAGCCACTTTGCTAGACCATGAATTACGCGAGTCACTAAACATTTTCCTTATTGATGCGGTTATAAGAACTGTAATAAATTGTCGCGCTTCCCTTCCTAGTTTATTTTTCATTTGCTTGAAGATCTTCCCTCCCGATAACGTGGGCCCTTAAAATCAGCATACATAAATATCGCATATAATTCGTCCTGTGTAAAATTTTTTAAGAAATTTGAATAATTAATTAGTAAGGCCCATAGGGCATTCGCACGGGGTTTACCGTGCGTACCCAGACACACATTAGTGACGAGTAAGAAAATTTATTAATTTATGGCGATGCTCATTTCGGGGGAAAAAAATCATGCTTTATATCTGAGGATATCTTGACGCGCGAAGTAGTAACCTTTGTATTTTGAGTTTATACAGATTGCTACTGCATTTCAACATTTGTAATTTTCAAACAAAAAAAAAGGTGGTTTTCATTGATTTAGTCCATAGACCGAATGTTCATATTTTCTTGGAATACGTTATTGATGGTTCATGAAGCAACATTTTAAGGAATGGAAGTCAATTATAAATTTGAGTATTTGTGTTATTTAACTAATTCATTTCACTTTTCAATTTTATAAAAATTTGTTTTTTTTTTTTAGTATTGAGTTCTCCCCAATTATTTTATGTAATTATTAATGAATGCAATTTATTATACTATAATATTTTGGTACAGCACTTGTGTAATTGTCACTATTTAAAACTTTAAATATAGAAGTTATACAAGGGGGGGGGGGGGAACTCACGATCTCTCACTAAAAGAGGCATATCATGCTCATGCGGCGATAAAGTGGACCAATTATGGCTGGCGCTCATCTGCATGATTTAATTTATTAAATTTGAGTATTCAATTGGTTCGGAGTCCTTTATAACATGGATGTTAAGTGTAACGTATTATAAAAATGTAATATTTGATTTTTGTTTTATAACACAAGTTTAGTTATCCATTATGTGTTTAAAGAAGTACTGCATGTGAATGAGTGAATATAATTAGGCGGCTCTTAACATCGAGGTCTTGAGAGCCGATAGGGTGACACGAGGTGAGCATGGATCGGCGCTGGAATGCAGGGGCGGGGAAAACGGAAGATCCTCGAGAAAACATGCCGACTAGCTGCATCATCAGACATGATTCCAACATACGAAGATTGAGAGGCTATCACGTCCGGAATTGAACCCGGTTCGCCTTGGTAGAAGGTGAGTAGCCTAACCACTACACCACCGCGGCCCCTTTGAAGTATTGAAATTATGGAATGTGTTAAATACTACGACTCTCTTTTATTGCGAATGCAAAAACATGTTTATGATTGGGATATTAGACATGTCTCTGCTACTAGAATGATTTTCCCGAGAATTCATATTTTGAAATGATGTCTTTATTTTTGTTTTTTTAATGATTAAATATTTTTATTTTCGATCGGTATTAAAAATCTAAAGTATAAACCTTAAAGAAAACATTTTAAATTGTTCTGCAAATGGTTATTTCATTTATTTGCTAAACGATTTTTTACTTATACTTTCGTATTTTTAACCCTGCCAATATGTGACAGTAAAACATGCCATACAAGTGTTTCATTAAATAATATAACTGCCTAATTATAAGTAAATTGAGGTGTTCTTTAATTTTTATGGCGCAAATGTTTTAATTTGAAGTAACACATTAAACATTTTTTTTTTAATTCTTTGATACCTCCTTAATACAAGTATATGGAACTCAGTAAGACACTTAAACCGAAAATTATTTAGTTGAATATTATCTAATTAATCAGGATATAAGGACTTAAATAACTTAATTTATTTTGACAATAAACATTGTTCGGTATTAAAATGTTATATTTGAGATACTAATACAATATCACGAAACTGTCCAGCTATTTAGAAAATTAAAAATAAAGCTGGTATTTTTCCAAATATGTCAGAAAAAATTGCATAGCGTTCTCATTATCAGAAAATCAAGAAGAAATTAAATAAGCTTGAGTTTCGCATATAAAATGAGAATAATACTATTCGCCCTTATTTTTTTACTTCTATGTATGTTTGTATTATGTATATCTGAATATGCCTAAGTTGAATAACTGCGGTCACGTTTAGAGTAGTCTCTAGTTGAGTAGTCTAACTGAAAATAAGTTATAGCCTGTGTAGTTACATAGAAGGTCTCACAATTACACAGACAAACTTTGTGTGTTTGTCTTTAACACGTAAAGAAGTGTTGAATATACCTATACTATGCCATAGGGCTTAGTTCGAACCCCGTGAATTGCGCGTGTATTCATTCCAGGCATGCCTTGCCTCGTTTATGCTGTTTTGTTTTTTGCGTAAAACCACACAGTCTTTCAAAGAGGCAAAAAGACCCTTTTTTTTTTTATTTCTTTATGCATATTAACAAGTAATAACCACACTATATGTAGAGTGGAATGGCAATGACATTTATATATTATAATATATATGTGACAATTTTAAATTAACTACATCATTGGTGAAATATGTAGGCCTACCCCGATAAGCATTTCAATAAAATGCAGAGGTGTAAATGAAACCATTAAATTTCTGAACGTTCCACATTAAATGAACAATTTTCTTTGCCGAAAATAAGAAAAATAATTAAATTTTCGCTTCTAAAGCAACTAATTTTTTAGTGCAATCGCATAAACGGGCCGACATTAGAACCTTGGCTATATTTCTGGTATATCCATATTCCTCAAAAATTTTTTTGCCTGGTATCATCGAACTTTGGTTGCTTTTCGAAATACGATCTTTTTGGTAAACCATATTTTTTTATTATTATTATTTTATTATTATTATTATTATTTTTGGAATTTCACTTTCAAGTGAATTCTGAAGTTTTCATCGAATACCAGAACGCGATGTTAGTTGTTCTCTTGGTTTATTCCCCCCCCCCCCCCCCCTTTGCGCGAAATCCAGTTCTAGCAACAACCAATGTTCTGTTCAGTTCCTCGTATAAATTCATGAAGCCGTTCCGGCCGAAATAAACCATCCTGAAAGCTGCACTGCATATGCATGTGAAGGTCCACATTTTCCCACCTACAGTCATCCTTAAAGTCCTTACGACACTTTGAAACTGGGACAATAAAACGCCTTTATTCAGAAACAACTTTTACACCCCACATCATTAACGTAATTAGCTTTGTCCGTTCTCGTATCTCTTCAAGTCTTTTATCGTGGATGGACGTCCAGCGCCCAGGCATACAGCTGTTACTGTGTCTACCATTTTTTAAATCAAGATAAAGGGTGTTATTAAAATGCCTCTTTTGAAGTTATAAATATATGCTAACACTTATCAATTGTTCACATTAGTGTTATAACATCTGTGGTAGATCTTACAATTTTTAATAACAACCTTAATCTTCAAATTTCCCCTAGTAACAATTTTAGATAAACATAATATATATATATATATATATATATATATATATATATATATATATATATATATATATATATCTAGTAAACAGACTGTTCTTAATTGAACCATTTCGAACGCCTTGCTTAAGAATTCACTATTTCGCAAATTTTTATGTACTTCATGTTTAGCTAAATGCATGTTTTCTCGTTATGCTATGAAACAGTAGTTCCAAAAAAATATATAAAGATGGAGAAAAACTAGTTTTCAAAAACTAATCCAATGAACTATATATCAATATATAGATATGGATATTATTATAATTTTTTGTGTATTCCAGGCGCCGTGCCAAGTGGAACTGGAAAACTGGGTCAACAGCATCCATTCTGCCTGTGCTGCAGCGTTCGCTAGGCACCGCGGAAAGACGGGCACACTGCACCTGTTGCAAGAGGAGATCTTCCGCCTAGAAAAAGCCATCGAGTCGGTAAGTCTGGACTCGCAACATTCCGTCGCTCCCCTCAGCCGTCCGTCCGTCCGTCTGTCCTACAGTCGTCCGTCTGTCCACCCGGCTGTCGTCCGTCCGTCCGCCGTCTTTGTCCGGCAGTCGACTCGCTGGCGAATAATTTCCCCGTACGTTTGCGGGGACATTTTTTTTACGTAACTGTACAGTTCATTTACAGGACCTTGCTCTGCAGGCCCGTTTTACAGTGCGCGGGTGAGTAACAAAACGGACACAAATCAAGCAAGCTATTCTCAGGGTCACCTGTTTTTCGCAAAAGATTCACGCCCAGGTGAGATTTCAGTCTTCTACTCTCACACCTGCAACTTAACTTTCATCAGCGGCCTTGAATCCCTGTGAGCAAAGTTTGCTTACGTGATTGAAGTTACCGGGATTAAGTTATTTCAATAAGCGACCAGAGAGCTTGGGCGTGTAACGGTTCAAATAATCTAATCACGAAAGTTGATCGGAAGTTAAGTGTTTTGGAGCAAATCTAGTCGTGTGATATTTTTGAGGAAACAGTTGCCCATAGATATTCTAGGATGCAGAGAAGCGTAACGATTTGGAAACTACTAAATAAGAGAATATCTTAACAGTTACAAAATACTGACATAAGCTTTATAACAAACGCACTTCGCTTTGAATACTTAGACTATGCCGGCGAAATATTACTTGTCTAAATTGAACTAAGTTGTGTAGAGTTTTCCATAGTATTACGACATAGACATTCTTTGAAGCGACTGGCAATGAAAAATCACTTAGCCAGGAGCGTTCAAAAGGTTCTCCGCAACGTAATACTTAAGTCAGCAACACTAAAAAGGATTAATTAGGCATACGAGCAGGGTGGATTTTACATAGTCCTACGTAGGAAAGAACATTTGAATGCGACACTTTCAACTCGTCGTTATATTGGCAGAGATCTGTCCAGTCATGACGTTGGACAGCATAATGTAGTTTCCAATGCCACGTGAACCAATAGGAAGTCTGAAAATGAGAAAACAGAGACTAGCATAACTAATGGCCATACATTCAAGAATATGGGAGGCACACTTGTAGCTCGACTTAATATTCGGTAAATCTGTATCACGCTCAAAAGTCAATACTTCACGCAAGTACTGACGAGTTGTACACGCGTGTTTATTGGAACAAGAGTGATGAAGAGTCACTTTAAAACCACGTGACGTCTTTTTCTTGCAAGTCAAAATGGTCACGAAAACGGACATCATCAAACGAAATACTCGGTGTCAATTGGCTACGCTGATTCACGGACACTGAGGTGTCCGTGTGTGCATTGGAAGTTGAACACGTGGATTGCCATACGTTGTCGACATCTCGGTAGAACTGGCCGTAATGGGAAAAGGAACTGGGCTCCGTAACACCAAATATGGACACCTACATATTTGTGCCCCGAGAACGAACAATGCCGATGTTACACGATGTGATCTTCGTCGTTTCAGCGAGGAAAAAAAAAAAAAAAAAAAATGTTGGTTCTTGCAGCAATTATAATCTCGCAAATTAAACCTATTATTTAAAGGAACTTCAAAAAGTAACGTAAGCTGCTTGCAACAGTTGGAAACGCTACAAAGAGTCCAGTATTACTATAAACTAAAGAATTTTTTCTATTTAATTATATTAGTGTCGTTTACCGTTAGGCTGTCGTAGCAAAGCTTTAAAAGCCGAGTTCTCTGTAAAATTGCTATCCTTTTTAAATCACGATTCGATACGAAAAACTTCAATTTTGTTAATTACTTCGTTGTACACTGCTAATAAACTGGGTAAAGGAAACTCAATTTTTTTTATAATTTTTTTATGAGATGGAAATATACAGCAGTCTATTAAAAAATTTCAAATTTTAAGGAGAGGTTACATGAATCCACAAGACGAGTTGTGAAATTTACGAAAGACCGTTATTAAAAAAAAAAAAGTGTGTGTAGTTTCACAAAAATTTCTGTATAATTTTTTTATCAGTATTTTTCAGTAATTTTATGGAAACTATTTCTAACTGTGTAGCGAGTCACATCAATCCTTCCGTCGATACTTCTAGTCTCCTACTGTATATGGACCCTGCGGTACGGAAAACTACGTCATGTGACAACTCCACACAACGACCTTCCTTAGCTGCAGATCCGTTTTCACGGAAGGGGAATTTTGACAAAAGAGCTCTCCCAAATAGATGCGTATTTAAACATCAGATAATCGAGCAAATAATTAGAAATCTGCCCATGCGGCCCATGTGTACCGCGAATTAAGAACACTGGATAGGCAATAGTTTTTCTTCACAGACGTTGCGCGAAAATATTAAAAATCGAAACGGCCAACTCTTAAGTGGACAAGATATTACGATTTTATTTCGCACGGTCGGTGAAGAAAACTATTGCAATTCGTTCTTACTTTTACGATGCCTTTTTGCGTTATATTTGCGCGCTTAAGGGGGCTGCCTAGCGCAGGACTAACCAAGAAAAATGACAGGGTTCCACGCGCCGGATGATTTTTAGGCATCACTCAGATACCTTTTACAATATCGATTTCAAACAAACAATACTTTGTGACCTTTGAAAAGAATAACCATGCTACAAGAGAGCAAGTAGGAGTAAACCAATGTTTAATTTTTGCGTTTTTCTTGATTCTGTGAAGTCACTCCCGGATTTTCGCAAGTGGGATTCGTGCCGGACGATGTCACTTGTCGATAAATATAAATATTTTTAAGTTTATCGCAACTGCCAGGGCATTAACTCCTTAACATGCTATCCCGAGTGTACGCGTTCACGTCTGACATATTGCAGAATAAGTGAACTCATGGTCGGTCCTGTGCAATTACAGATGATATCACCAAGACGGAACATCACCATCCTTGAGCAATGATATTTGCCGCTTTCACGCCCAATGATTTTTTTTAATGGCTGCTGAATGTGACGTGGATCTGCTGTTGCCATTTCCATAGGTTCCTTGATTGTAATTTGTGTTAAGAAATTCACAAGCACATTTCATGGCCAAAAATTTCTTATTTTGCAACACCTGAAGTGAAAAGGTAATATTTGAATTAAGGGGTTTTAAATTCTACAAAAATGTATAGGAATTTTGGCCAGGTGAAAGCTGGGAATGTGGATTTTTACTTTAAAACGGTATTGTTAAGTTGACCAAAACACGTCAGAAATAATAATTTACTATTTTAACCCGTTTGATCTCCGTGCCCACGATCGTATACATGTTGCAGATGAAGAATGTCTATGGCCACCGCTTTACACAGCAAAGCATTAGTACTCTGTGTTTTGAGCATCTTTTCTAGTGGGTGATATAATTTGTCAAAGTTTCCTAACCGCTCGTTTATGAGTGGTTAGCGCTGATAACGTCGTGGACATAGTGTATTGTTCATTGGTTGCGAGAAGTCTCCTTGACTCAAGTACAGTGCACGCAAAAATATTTCACGTTTGCAACACTTGAGTTTGTAAATTGATTTGGCACCGAGTGGGTTAAAACACCATCATATTGCTCCGTCGAGTCCCGCGTTAGTGAGCCGCGTTTAAATGCTCAAATCATATGACGTAATAATAATTTCTTCTGAAAATTTTTTGAATCATTTTCACTTCTCTACCAAAGATAAAGCGATACTGTTCCTCCACCTCGCATCATTTAAACAATTATTTTAACATTCAAGTGAGGTTAGAAGGCGGTGGCTCATCCGCCTGCCGAAAGTTGTAAACCGGTGACGGACGGTCGAATATAAAAAAAAAAGCAGGCCTGCGATTGGCTGAGTATCACGCGACTGCCGGACGAACGGACAACTGACGGGTGTGACGGAATATTGTCTCTCTGACCCAGTCTGCCGGACGTGAACATTGCAACGTCTGCCACGCATCTACAGACGCCAGTCCCAGTCTCTGAACTTCTATTCTTTTTAATGTTAAACCTTCAAACTCTGCAAAAAAAAAAAATCAGTTTAGAAACATCTTAGACAGAAACCCTGATACGACAGGGTAAGTCTAGGCACGCTCGTTTGTATGAATCTGTCTTCCGGCATTTAGCACTATAATTTATTTTGTTCGCCCTTTGTCTAGTTGGTGTTGCTGTTACAATTTTTATTTATTTATATATTGATCAAGCTGTTAGCTGATTTAGATTAACAACTGTTCTTTTGTTAAAGTCTCAATTTAATGGAATATTTGACGTAAACTCAGTCATTAATTTAACCTGGGTTTTAATAGAGTTTGTAGTAATTACTCTAATGATACTACACTGGTCAAATGTAGGGCAAGGCTGCTGCCTTAATTTTGCCAGTACGTTTTAGATGTTAATAAATAACATAATCTAATGTACTGGCAAACGACTACAAGCAAATCCCCGTAACGGGAAGAGGAAAGTGGCGTTACACAGCAAAATTTCGTTTATTTTGCCCAATCTGGTAGAAAAAATTAAAAATATTCGCTTCCGTAATTTTTGTATAACTGCACGTAAAAATCAAAATTTAGCGTCTCGGGGAAATTAAAAGTTATTGCAGCTAAGTCGCTTGCATAAATAGGATTATTTACACTGTTTAAAGGAATCAGTGAGTTTGTCTACATATATTACATCAACTTGTGTCCCAGAATATTACTGAAATATCGCTGTTGAGAGTGGCCACAATTCATAGCAGACGAGATCGTCCGTGATAACCAATTGCTCCCAATACCATTACTCCTTTCATTCGTGCAGTATCGCGCTGAACGATGCATTCTGAAAGAAGGCGCTCGCATTGATATTGTCAAATGGGTGTGCTTGCCATCATTGCAATCCAACGTTGAAGCAGAACACGACCTAAAGCACATGTTGCCATAGCAGTGGGTTTGTTCGTGAATACGTCGTGGGCTAAGGCGTCGGTGGTTCCAGATCAAGGTTATTTTCCGAAAAGGAAAGCATTCATTTGTAAAGCAGAAGCTGTCGAACCGCGGAAGAAGCCAATTTCAGACAGGTTGTGGTGTCCCCACGTTCTGCTAGCACTCCAGGCGAAGCTGAACTGTCCGTCACTGCCATGTGGATGACGTGTCTTTCATCGTGCGTTGTCACCACATTTATTGTGGTCTAGCTCGTTGTTTCCGACTCGTCCGGTTCGCTTCTTTGCGTTTCTTCCATACTCGTATCACTGTCGTGGCATTATGCTCCGTATGAGCAGCAATATTCTTGTATAGCAATCCAGCCACTAGGACCCGTTCTAACTTCGCCACATGCATGAAAGGCGCCCTTTCATGTAAACGTGTCATAATGACACCTGTAGAAATGTTTACATATCCCTGCTGATGAACTACTATATTTGTCTAGATCCTCAACTGCCTTCTAATTTTATACTTTTACTTTTCACTCCACAGGCGCTACTGCGTCCAGGCATGCACAATCATTCTCAAATTCTAGATATTTTCTTATTATAGGCTTTCCAATTCCTGTGAGTTTCGTTTCATTTGCATGTTTCCACCATGGTGTTGCATTTTTCACTCTTATAAGTGTTTGTGTGTTTATATATATATATATATATATAATGTGTACTTGACTGTATGTTACTTACCTCATGACGTGATTCCTGTCGCAAAAGGAGAAAGAAAACCTAATATGCCTCATAACCTAAAATTATCACTGAGGGAGATGTTTCTCCATTACGCAAGAGGATCGTAATTAATTGATTTTAATTTATAAAACTACGTTGGCCTAAGATAAAACAATAAATTAGTGAATGAGGTTCATTTTTAAAGAACCCCCCCCCCCCCCCCTCAGAACTTTTTTTAATCACTACTCGTCATAAATTAAATAGGCTTCTTGGCAGATTGAATTTGCAAGTTCTTCAGATTTTGTCTGGTTTTTGGTGTTTGAATTTAACATGTACACATTAACGAACTGGGTCGCCGTAGTGAAACACACTCATGCCAACTTTACTCAAGAATTTCGTGCACTAATTTTCGAAGGGTGCGGTAGCACGCCTGCATGTTTAGGCATAACATGTGCTATAATTAAATACTTGTGTGGCAGTTAATTGTAAGGATTGCAGGCGACATACGATACATTAAGTGAACTGACAATTGTTATATTTCATAGAGTCATTTGTAACGTTACTTTGTTAAATTCGATCGTATAAAATGGTACTGTTATGTTACTATTCATTTAATTATCTATAAACTTTATTCGTACCAATTAAAATGTGTCTAAAGGCCCTTTTACACTGTCAAATTTTCGCCTTAAACTACGTCTGATAATAAAATTTGAGGACGAGATACGGCCATCAAATTTTTTCCTTCCAACAATTTTTATCATATAATCTTGAATGTGTTTGAAAATGTGTCATATTGTCAAATTTATTTTCTGGGAGTATCTAATCTGAATATTGATTTAACAATTATTTATAAAGTGAGATGTTGATGTTGTGTATCAATGCAGTCTATTAAAGTAAGAAATCTAACGAATGTTGTAATTTCTTTTCACTTTTTTACTAAAGTCATGTTTTATTTACTAGAAATGTTTTTAAGGAATGAAATTTTATGTCTCCGAGTTCTTAATATTACGTGCAATATCCACTTAAAACTGAATTCATGCCCATCAGCTTCTACATAAATTAATTTTCTTCATAGCTCATTTTATTTACAGCAATTTTTCGTTATTCTAAATTTTCGTGACGTCCATTGTTGTCGTGCACGGTTCTGATTGGCTGAGATCGTCAAACATCAAATAAACTTAGAACCGGTCCAATCTTCAAATGTTCGATGGAAACTGAATCCATCCAACTTTTTCAGACCAATATGGCGGCGTTAATGACGTTTCGATAACGTCATAGCTATCCCACTTTATTTGACCAAACTTATTGGAAGCCGTTTGATGGAAAACATTAACAGCGTGACAGGGTCTTAACGAATTAATACTTTTAATTTATTTACCAAAATGTATTATCTAGTTTGTAAAGATAATTCGATTTGTAACGAACACTGTGATATGTATACCTACATTTATATACTCGGAAAATCCCCCACTTGTGCATGCACGAATGCCACAGTTGTTGTCTACCCATTAAGGCATGCTGCGGCACCCTTTGAAAATTAATACAATTGTTTCTTGTGTACGGTTGGCATGATGTGTGAGTTTCACTAGGGCTACTCTATTAATATACGTGTACACGTTCAATTCAGGCATCAAAACCGAAAAACGCTGACGGTTACATTTTTTCCGGCCATAATCAGGGAACCTCAATTTAATTTATGAAAAGGGTTTTTTTAACAATCTTAATTTCATGATATTTAAAATATATTTATAAACTAATCATCAAGCAAGGTCTTGTTTCATTTCACGTAGTCAATAACACATTCAAATTAATTCATTAGAAAGCATCTTGCTTTAGAGGTGCATACCTTTCTTAGGGATCACTTTAGATTATGAGTCGTGTTGTATTTTCTGTCCTATTTGGTATCAGGAATCCCCTCATAATGTTTGTAAGATACATTCAGGAATACCTTGTAAATATATAATATAATTTATTTAAAAAAATTATTTTATTCCTCATACTAAGAGAGTTTTATTCTACAAAAATCGTAAAAGCGATTTTGACAGGTGTTAGCATAAAACTATTGAATAGAAATATTCATATTATTTTGAGAATGTCATAATTTTAAATGGGTATAAGCTTAACGGTGTTTTGTAAAAAAAAAAAATTGAACTTGCGAACATTTTTGGCACGCAATATAATGAAAGGACAGAGGCGAAGATAGTGACTGGTGTGTACGGTGGCTAGGCCGTGCAGTTATCGCTCTGCCTGAGTGATGCGACATGAGTGTGCCCGCAGGACTACAAGCTCAAACACATGGCTGACCTGCAGCAGAGTGTGGTCTCCGACCCCGAAACGAAACAAGAAATCACCAACCAGATCATTCAGTGGGAAGAGAACTTGGAGCGACTGCACTGCGAGCAGTTCCGTCTACGTTGCTACATGGCCAGCTTGCAGAGCGGCGAGCTGCCGAATCCAAAGGTACTGGTCACGTCCCAAACAGCGGACCAGTCGCTTTTACCGCTTTTTAAACATTTCTGCTCCTAACTGCATGCATTTTAAAGTAAACGCCAACAGGTGTGCTTGCTATAATGTTGGCAATAATGATTGCAGGCTTCCGTGGTTATTACTAATTTGGATATCTTGGTTGAAGCCATCTCATGGTGGTTGAGGAAAACGACATTTTTTCAAGCATTCCAGCAGACAACTTTACATTACCTCAGCAGTGAACTTAAAGTCCAGAAATAGTACAATGGCTCAGTATGAAATACATTATCACTTACCACACGATACTCCCAGTAATGTAAAACCCAGTATCTGTCTAGGTATCATTTTTACATAGGTCCACATTTCACCTCTACCACATCACTTATTATATTGGGATAAATATTCTCCACCGGTTTGCAGAAGATATCTTCAGGTTTATGTCTTGATTAATCCCATTCCCTGACAAGTATATCTGTGGCACCGGTGGCGCAGTGGCTAGCGCGCTAGCCTTCCAACAAGGCGATCCGGGTTCGACCCCACGCGGGTTCGCTCCCGGATTTTTTGCATGTGGGAATCGTGCTGTACGATGCAGATTGCCAGCGGGTTTTCTCGGGGTGCTCCCATTTCCCCTGCTCTTACTTTCCCAGTGCCGCTCAATCCTAGTGTCTCATTTTATGTCACGATCAAGGATGACGTGCACCTACAGGTACCGACTGGAAAGCCCGTCACTCGGAGGGTGTTACTTCGCCCTGGGTCCACACCCCATACGAATTTATTTATTATTATGAGTATCTCTATAGTGCTAAGTGGGCAGTTAAATGTGGCTCTCATATCAGAGAGATGTTCAGTTTAGCTTGGATCAGTAAATCGGATGGGGCATTCAACTTCGTCTACTCTCACGTCCACGCAGTAATTTGTTGTGGCTTTTGCTTCATTGTCACACTGAAAGTTATGTGAATGCTTTCCATATGTTGGCTACAGATTTGTTAGTGTTGAAATGCCCTGAATTACTTCGTAGGCATTGCTATATGATCTCAGGCACTCATACCATTGGACCAAGACCATGATACGAAAATCACAATCGTGATATGAGTCCACATCCTTTGAACTTCACAAATGGACAATACAGTTCTGTATGTAACACTCACCAGGCATTCGCTATTCGACAACCTTCGGATAGCCACAATATGTGGCATGACTTGTTACTCCACAGGATGCTTTTCCATTGTTTTAGAGTTCAATTGCAATGTGCTTTGTACTACAGTCAAAATATTTTATGGCATTCCGTACAGTGAGTGGTCTTGGGCAATGGGCGAGTGGAATCCAAGTAAAACAAACTGCATCAGAGGCCACGACCAATTGAAGCACTTCCTTACGTCAATCGTTTACCAACACTCGCAGTGACGTCTTACTATTTGACTTCACCACATGTAGGAGGATTCAGAAATCCTTAATACGTCAATATTTACGTCTTATCAGGCCAAGTTTGTGTTTCAAAATTTCCTCGCTTAACCAATGCTATACTGTGCCACGAAATATGGCATGGGTTAGCTATAATTCTGCCCATTAAACATCACTCAGCTTGCCTTGTGCGTTAATACAGACAGCTCAGCTGCTTTTATGTCAACTTACCATTCAAGCTATATTGCAAGATGCATCAGAGATCAAGAGTCTTATGATGTAGGACACACGAGCAGGCCTTTCTTTGTATCTGTTTGCCTAAGTCACAATTTAGAGTCTGTCTCTCGACAAAAATGCCGAAAATCCACAAAACAGAGCTATCTTTCAATAATATTCGTTACTGTCCCAATAAAAATATTTGTGGTGCTTCCAGCCATCAGGTATTCACAAAATGAAATCATCTTCCTGTGCTTTTATACGTGGTTTTCTCTATTGGTAGGTTTTGTTCTTAGGGTGTGCGATCGCGTGCCAGTTATCTCCTAGAGCAAGGTCCTCACAATCGTGCATATTAAGGCTCCACGCTCATGCGCCAAGGATGGTGTTAAAGTGGTTCGAAGCTCACTGCAAATCACAGAAATGTGCCTCCCACCACGACGACCGAGGTTCGATCCCCAGCGGATCAGAATCTTGAGTTTTCGTATGTTCCCCTGGGTTTCCCCGGGTTACTCCCATGCGTACCATCATCTCGTTCCTCTGTCTCGCCTCAGCTCTCCCGTCCTTTAGTTTGCCTACCTGGTGGCAGCGCAGATTGGTCGTTCCCTTATTGTGGTCGTACCCGATACCTGATTGGCTTCGGGAACAGCCGTTGTGTTTGACTGGCTACCGCATTGCTGCTTGAGGTTCCCATATGCCTGGGTTGCCAGTTGGCTGGTGAGTTCCGACATGTCACTGTCTATCGGCGCCATATTGCTGATGTGTGTAATTGCAGTTGTTGTAATGCGCGTCTGTTTCACGTCAGACTTCCAAGTATAGACTGTTTGTGGTTTCTTTACACTTTTTGAAACAACCTTCGAAAAATGACCCCATACATGACATGATGTGTTGTTTTCTATATATTTCGTGTATCACAAACATTTTATAAATCGTTTACATAACAGTACCTTATATTTAGGTCAATTAGACTTTTAATTACATTTTATCTATTTATTAAAATTTTTAATTTAAATTAAAATGAAAAAAATACAGGAAGAAAATGGGTATTTTGGTATTGCCTAGTAAGAAATAGTTTATAAGCAAAGTTATAAATAGTGACAATTACACAAGTGTTGTACCAAAATTTGATAATATAATGGTGTAATACAACTTTACATAAGATCTATTTCTTATTAGGCAATACCAACACGCCTATTTTCACCCTGTTTTTATACATTTTAAATATAAATTAAATATTTAAATAGATTGATAAAATGTAAGTAAATGTTCAGTTTACCTAAAAACACGGTACTTTTATGTTAACACAATTATAAAATGTTTGTGCTACACGAGATATACGAAAACAACAATCGCGTCATACTTGGGGCCATTTTTCAAGGGATCGATACAAAAAGTGTGTAGAAACTACGAATAGTCTATACTTGGGAAGACAGACGTCAAACAGACGCACATTCCAACAACTGCAACTGCACACACCAGCAATATGGCGCAATAATGTTGTGCGTTGTCCCTTTGGTGTGCATTTATAGACTTGGTTTAGGTGAATTCTACTTAGGTTAGGAACAAAACGAGTTTCCGTACGTGATAGTTTCGACAAAGAGAAAAATTTCCGCAGCTAGGTGCTCAGTGTTCCAAAGAGATCTACTATAATTATGTTATATCATGTGAATATTAAAAGATAACTATTTTACTTAGTTACGTTGTTAATACATATTTGGTTTATAGTTATTGCAATTATTTTTTTAACATACAAAATATAGAAAATCCGGCACACTTGCGACACTAGCGCTTGCCTAGTGGCGGAAATGTTTGGATTCCTAAACTTTTAACATTGATCTGCCCAACCTGTAGTAGAATTAATGTTACTTTGAATAAGCTTTCTTTACACGAGATGGGAGATATATCCCGGGCAGGAGTTTAGCAGGATTTTAGAAAAGTGCGAAGTAACCGTGAATGGCTTATACCTAGAGACCTGAAAAATTCGCGAGTTCAACGACCTGCAGGGTAGACTCTAGAGTCTCATGTACAAAATGCCGATATCAACTGCACATTGGTTGTCTGCTGTCACAGTGGAAGGCGACAATTGGACACCGTTCTCCAGGAGTTGTCAAACACCGTGTGGATAACAGGCTTAAGTAATGTAAACGCACACTGTAAAAAAGTGGAGGTAAAATTCCCTTACATATAAGGCAAGCTAATTACCTTTACATGTAAGGTAAAATTATATCTTGAATGTAGAGTAAATTTACATAACAACTAAAATATTATTCCCTAATCGTACGGGAAAAGTACCTGACAAAAGTAGGGGGAATATCCCATACAAGTAAGGGGAAATATCCCATACAAATAAGGGAAAATTAACTTTATCGTGTAATTACATTATATTTGTAAATACCCCGCAACATCAGTAATGTTAATTTTTTTATTACGTACATCCTCCGACGATTACTAACCGAAACCTCAACACTAAAATCCCCGACATTTGCTGGCAGGTGGGCGCGAATCACGTTCCTCTATCACGATAGGCCGACGCGCTACGCGCTATACATTACACGACGACAACAGTACGGCAGACTTAGTGCATATTAACGTGTTAAAGGATTGTTTCTTCTTCCGCCCCGCCCCCCCAGCCCCTAACTACTGAGACAATGCTGAAGAGATGCATGCGTCGTAATGTAATTTTCCCATCCATATATGGGATTTTCCACTACCATGTACGTGAATTTTACTCCAGAGTGCGGTGATATTACCTTACCCATAACGAAAATTACGTTTCCCCCACAAGTTTGCGAATATTACCTTACACTTGTCAGGTAATTTTTCCATTATTTTTTACAGTGCACGTGTTTTGAATTCTAACAGTGTTCCAAAATGAGCCCGCGAATTCTTCAGGTCTCTGAGAATTTCATGTTATTAAAAGCTGTTCCGGTGCCAAAAACCTCTACATTAAATACTAAGATGCGCCAACAACAAATAATAATTCAAGTGAAATAAACATGATAAATTTAACCTTAAATACTCCGGGAGTATTAAAAAAATATTTTTTTATTTGGAAAAATAATCTATGTGTGATAGACTTTTATAAGGATAAGCTTCATCAAATAAAAAAAAAAAAAAAATGCTTTCTAACATAAAGTCTTTAAAGTTAAAACGAATTTATCCACTAAAGGTGAAAAAGCAAATGTGAAAGTTTGTTCAAATTTGGCAATATCATATATATTCAAGTATGGGGATAAAATGAGCAGAATGGGTGAAAGGTGTGACGTATGTGGCCGCTGTTGTTGCAGAGCCTGCTGACGCACGTGTCGCGCGCCACCAAGGGCACGCTGAACCGCCTAGGCGTGTTCACCGTGTCGTCGTTCCACGCGTTCATCTGCGCACGCAGCCCCTCGCTGCTGAACAACCTGCTGGCTGGCCGCGGCGCCACCAAGCGCCGCACGCCCATGCTGTCGCGCTCCAACAGCGGCTCGAGCCGGCGCTCGCTGCAGATGTCGTCCCGCGACGACACCGACAAGCCAGTCAAGGTGGCGCTGCCCGACAGCCAGGTAACTCCCGACCCCCCCGACAACGAAGTCCTCTGCGCGCGGCTCGCCCGCCGTTGGCCGTTCATGTCCGTGATGCATATTCTGTGCCAAATTCCAATTGCATTGCCATAATTGCAGATATTTCGTTGTATGAACATGCAAACCTGGAACATGCATAACAAATTTATATTTTAACCCATTACACATTTCCGGCTTTAGCCAACAAATACCATTCGACTAGTTCCTAGTTATTGGTTCGACAGAGTACATATACTAGTTTATCACCTTCTCCCATACGAGCTTGCTTTTTGCCAAACAACACTGCACAACGATTTATATGCAATACTTCTTGACAACCCTAGCTGTGCAGACAACATTAAAAAACTGGTGAGCGTTTTTTTTTGTCTGCGAATGGCCAAACATATATTTAAAGGCTGTTCACGTTAAGTGAGCACTTTTGAAAATCAACCTTAGAGAAAAGTCACTGCTCCTACCTGCACATATTTTAACGGGCGCACCGAGTGACATGCGTCCAGTAAAGTTTTTACGGATGGAGGGCAAGTGGTTCCATGCCCTAACGTTGAACGAAAAGTGTAACGTATCAATTTGTGAACACCGGGACGATTTATTTATTTTTTTTTTTTACGCATATAAGAGTAATAATAAGCAAACTTATAGTATATTTACTTTTATAATAGTACCATAAATTCACTTGACCAACGTCTGTACAAAGTGACGAGACCTATGGCAATGTTAATTTTCCATAAGGCGGAAGAATACACAACGTGCATAAAGTTAGACCATATGAAGGGCTTCCAAAATGCTCAATTTACCGTGAACAGACTACAGTATCCCCAACAAAACGTGAAAATCAAAAAATCGATTCTGTTCATCTAACAAAATGCATGCTTGAATTAACGAAAGTCTATGTTAGACCAAATAATTGACCCTCGACCAAATATTCAATTGAATCAACTGTTCATACTTGTTTGGTGTCTCATTTAATTGGTTTCATTCGAAAAAAAAAGTAAATTAGAATAGTAATAGTGTTAATTTGAGCATTATTCAATGCTTAATAATGTTATGAAACTCCCAAAAATCCAACTTTGCCAGGAAACTAAAAAGTCATGCAGTAAATCTTGAAATACTTATTCAGGTACATGTCCAGTATTTTATAATTGTATCTAGTAATTAAACAATCCTATTTCGTTCGTTCTCACAATAGTTGATGTTGCTAGGGCGCGAGTGACCCAGGGTTCGAATCTTTGTCGTGCCTTCCCTCTTGTTTTAAACAATGGGCGAAGTGTTGAATGTAAGTAGAACAAAATTAATCTTTGTTTTACGAACCGATTCTTAGAGTTCGAGAAACCAAATAAGAACAACAAAATAATTTTCATTCAACAACAAATTATTTAATTGCCCTTATACAAGTAATTCGTTTGGTATCGCAAAACAAACTTTTATAATACAAGAGAAACTTTCAAGGCTGTTCACTATAAATTGAGCACTTTTGAAAATGACATTTGAAAAAAAGTCACTGCTCCTCCCTGCATATATTTTGACGGACGAACTGAGTGGCATTCGCCCAGTAAAGTTGGTAACGATAGCGGGAAAGTAGTGCCATATCTTAAAGTCGGATAGAAAGTGTTAGGTAACCATTTGTGATAAAATAAATTATCCCTCTCGTTCGCTGTATTTATTCATATATCGAAGTGTAAAAATAACCAGATTTGTAAATTATTTATTGTTCTAGTATTTTCACAGTTTCACTTGACAGACGCACAAATAAAGCGATGAGGCCCATGGCAATGTTAATTTTACATAAGGCGGAAGAATACACAATGTAGAAACAAGCAAATCTTGAGCAGGGCTTTTAAAAGAGCTCATATTACCGTGAACAGCCTATGGCAGACGATAAACAGCATACGGTACCGTAAGTATAATATACACAAAAGTGCTTCAGTGTTCGTGTTGTCCCTCATCAACTGCTACAAAGTTGTGGAGTTATTACTTTCGTAGAATGAGACGGAAGTCATAACATGAGTATTTGGTCATCGTTTAGGCACAGAGTAGGTAAATGTACAGAAATAAAATGGCATGGCGGTTCTTTTGATGTGGCCGTACCCATTCTCTGATTGGCTCCGCGAGGCTCTGGTAACGGGCCTTGTGTCCGATTGACTACCGCGTACCGCGAAATACTCCCTATTGGCTGTTCTGCTAACGAGTGAGCTACCAGGCGCAGTGCCACCATTTTGCTGGCGTGTGCGGATGTAGCTCACTGCACTAGCTATTGTTTCACCTCTGTATACTTACTACTCTGTGACAGAGGGATGTCTAAAACCTTAGAATAAGAAAATTATTATTTATATTCTTTAATATATAGGAAGGTAAAAATTTTAAACAACATAGTCCAATATAATTTTTTTAAAGGAAATTTTGAATTTAGTTGAACTGTTCGCAATACCATTCCCCTTCAATAATTACGAAGGCGATGAAATTACTATGCACATGACGTACACGTTGCATATCTGTCGTGCTCTTTAAAACCTCGTGGGGTGGTTTCACCAGCAAGGAATAAGCTAGGTTCCGGCAAAGCGATACTTAGCTTCAGTGACGTTTAAGGATGTCGAGTTGTTTCACCAATATAAAACTCACTTTTATAAGCACGTCTTAGCTGGACGTTGCTTACAGAAACAAGTTGCAAATATTCTCATATTGGTAGTGGCGCATTGTGATCATGTGACTAAACGAACCAATGAGAATTATTTCAACGAAAGGGTGGGGGGGGGGGGGGGAAACATTTTATCCCCTGAAATATTATGTTTACTTTTGCAATGAGCATTACGAATCCTAACCAAATATTTATTTTATAATAAATGGTTACAGCTTTATCGTTTGCCTGACGAATCATAAGAATCAATCGAAACAAATTTCACTTCATATACGAAAAATATATCTGTACTCGATTTGTTCAACTTACTACGCGTACCGATATTTATTTATGTTAAACTTACGTTCGTGAATACATAACTTTTTAAATTTTCGAGGCTGATTTATTATCGTGGAAGTGTTATGTTGCAATTCTGTGATGTTTTATGATCGTTTTCATTAATTATCAGTGCCAAGATGTGTGATTTTTCGCAGCATAAGTTACGATCTATATTAGGCCTGGGCTGTTTTTTACTAGTCAGAATGTTAATTGTTTCATATTTTATCTGCTCGGGTAATGTTCTTGACTTGTTACACACATTTAAGTAGCTTTCTTCAAGCATTTATATATGAAATGCTTTATAAAAAATAATACGTTAGGTTAATGATGAATTTTTAAAATGAAACTGTTGTGTTGTTTAGGCTCTGATTAAATATTCCCTAAACGTAATGTATCATCCGTGTAAAAATTATATTGCCCTCAAGAAAAGAAAACTGGGCCTACATTTACTACAGTCTACAAGGCTATCCCGAATTTTTCTACTTTAATAGAACGGTTTTATGTTTTTACGTACGAAATTACTGCTATGTTTTAAAGATTCGGTTTGGCTTTCATCACTAACCGGAATTTAACTTTTTGATATTGTGATAGTTTGTTGATAGTAACATTGACAATATTCATATGCAATTTAGAAACTCCCAGTGCTCGAATTTGAATAAATATTATATCACGTCACACCTGTTTAAATTCTTTGATTGAGCCCTCGTTAATTTTTCTAATTAAAAACAAGGTCGAATGTGTGCAAAACTTGTACTGAAAATTTGTCATGTGTAGTAAAACGTAGGTGTAAATGCATTATATTATGCCCAGTCTCAAATTCTATCAAAGTAATCATATATATTTTTAGTCCTACATATTGTACATACATGCAGTGTAGTGAAGGCAGACTTTTTTCCATTTATTTCAAATAGGCACTTCGCACCTTATGCGTACTCAATAAATTCATATTTTATCAATCAGCTACCTGCCTTTACATTCAATTTCCTATGTATATATTGGTTTTGCCTCTTAAAAATACGCGCAAAATGTACATAAACAAATATATGCCTGCTTCGAGCTTTGTTTTCGACCATCGTCATAGGTTATTTCAACAGATGAGGACTTACGCCCACACTCAATAACTTTGATACAAAATAATTTCTAATTTTTATTTATAAAAAATATCATTTATAGAACTAAACACTTTGTAGCACATTTGGGGTTATCAACACACAACTTTTTCAGCAGCAGCCATTTTCCTTTTCATTTGTTTACAACGATTTAAGCAGAGCTTAAAGAATTAGGCATCCGATTTCGGCTGCCTAAACTAAGAGCTGCTTAAAACATTTTAAGACGAGCTTAAAGTTGGCGAAACGGTACAGGGCGCTAGGCACAGCTTATTCAGTGTTTAAGTAGCGCTTAAATTGTAAGATGTGCTGGTGAAACCAGCCCTGTATGTTGTTTAAATGAGCACTACTGTACTTAGCGTGTTATAATACGAAGAGAAACTTTCTTTATGATTTGATATTTATTATTAATAGTATGTCAATGGTAAACTAAGACAGCCATTCAGTGTGATTTGCCACCAGCCGTTTCAGTTGCTTTTTTAAAAATATTTTCAGCTTAAAATTTGGAAACTTTACCTTTCTCTTAAATGAGTTATTTCATTCTGTAGGGCCAACATTCAGTGAAGAAATATATAACAATTATTTCTTATAAATAAAACAGGCTGCCAAATAAACATGAAAATTTACATCTTGGTATTACAGGTGGAACGGGAAGAGAGCTAATATTCCAAGAAAACAAGAATGAATCTTCACTGAATTTATAAAGGTGTACTATTTCGTCTTCTAAGCTATCAACACCAATTCGGAAATTTTGTTAATTTTTCAAATATTTCATAACTTATTCAAACTCTAGTTGGAATAGAATACAAATCACTGCAACTAGTTCACTGGTCACTGTCGTATATGCCCTCACTCGGCCTGGTGGGAGACCTTCGTAAATTCGACTTCTTTGTCTTCTTTGTTATACTTACGTACGCTTTGATTGTTTCAAGAATTTTCCATTGTTTAAACCCATGGCTTGTAATATGTTTTCGCTTTTTAGATCTTGCGAAATTATCGATTTTCCTTTTGTACTAATTAACACATTCGTAGAAGATTTTTCGAGGTGTTAGAAAACTGTACGGCGCTGAGTTTCCCTCGCTGGAATTTCCAATTGTGGCTCATGGAGAAATGTTAGCGCGTAAAAACTTTCTAGTTGAGTGTCATCATTAGAACAATGTTACCAGTTAACGTTGCCACAGTTACTGGCATCTATTCTGTAGCCAGTTGAGTATTCAGAAAGAAAATTTCCATCGCTGAACACATTACAATTAACTGTTTAGACACCTACTTCTTGATACCGGTAATGACTGCTGAGATTTTCCTGCCTACAAATATATTATTTCTGACAAAGACACAATATGGACCAAGGTAATTGCTATCCATGATTATAACTTAAACATTATTTCTTAATTTTTGCAGTAGGTGCTCAAATTCTTCGCAAAATCACCTCCAGTGTGAACATTAAAAGATTAAATCGAACTAAATTAAACATTCTTCCCTAACTTTATCCATAAAGTTGATGTTCTTCGTGTGGGATGTATGTTTGTCAAGCCAAAAACAAACTGGCGATATTTTGGAAATTCTAAAAGTTAACAAACATATTACAAATTGAAGAAAAAATATTTTTTTGCCACTCCGTCATTCTTACAAGTCTCATCTCAAGATTACGGTGGCGATCTGGTTTCAAATTCTTGTTGCATTCTTTTTCACCTAGGGTATATTGGCACCAGCAGTATAAAATGAAATTTGCACTGAGACTGTTACTCCAATTTCTGCTGAAATATAGGTTTCAAGCTGATACATACTTTACTGAGAATCAACTCAAGAATGGCCTATTTCAGCTGAAAAGTTTTTAAAAATCATAAATATATTCTCAGGTTTGCAAATAAAAATTTCTGAGTAATTTTTCGTGAATTCTTTCAACTTGTCGACATAGTGCATTTCATCATCTTTGTTAGATATTTTTGTGCTAAGACCTTGGAGTTTCAATAGTAATTCCCTAAATATATTCCTCCATCGTACGAACTGTGTAAATTTATTTTCGTCTTATAAAAAATACTAAATCCCTAACTCTCCTTGTATTTCTTCACGCAGCGCTCCACTGATAGTCTTTTCGCCAAAGACCACTGCCGATACACAACTTATAACATCGATGTAATCATTCTTCCACAGCATCAAAACACCATAAAAGCAACTAAAACAGTTGCTATAATTTTTAAACTGTGACGTCATGTGGCAAGTATTTAAAAAAATCAAGTAATTATAAACCGTTATTCGTTAAAACTCTGTTCCAGTTAAATCCCAAATGTTAAAACAAGTTCCCACAAATTCTAGCTGTCCTGCGAATATCATACTTCAGGTCACCGATACGTTATATGAAATAGAAAATAACCTGAGTTCGATGCGTAGCAAAGCCATATACGAGTTTTTTGACTGTAAGTACTGATTACGAATCAGACTGATATTATGCTATTTGGCTTTCGTTTCCATATTTATGTGAATATTTCGTTTCATATGATGGTTCTGTGGAGGCTACCTCTGTCGACGATATCATTGACACGTCGCCCTAATATGTCAAAGTTCTAGGTTTGAAATCCAAGGAAGTTTTTCATTTTTAGTTATAGTTGGAAATAGCTTAGTATGTTATCCGCCAAATGATTAGCGCAGCGGCATAGTGGGACGTCCATAAAACACAGTTCAAACAATTATTCCATGCTCATAAAGTAGCTAGCTAACGTGCTGAATACGTCTGTCAATAGTTATCAGTTCCAACAAGCATTCATTTTCAGAACGCTCTAGCAGTATAATTCGATCAATGCAGGGTAACACGACGGTGAATATAATGCTTCGAGTATTCTAGTTTCCAATGTTTAGGTCGACGATGCGTTGATCAATTCTGCAGTGAGTTTCGTCACGTGCTTCTCCCACAAGATGCGAACAGATAGAATCACACGTTCGCAAAGTGATACGTGTATAATTTTCATTTATATAGTGAAATGCGTTAAATCATTGATAATGCAGCTTAGGTGTACGAACTTCTGTACCTCCAAAAAACATAAGTGTACATATTATTAACAATAGCTTAACGTATGCAAATGATGTAGAAATAAATGGCACAGCTAATGTATACGCAGTTTGAAAATTTGTTTTACTTAGAAACTGTATAGTTGTTGTAAAATATTAAGTGGTACAACTTCTGTGCAGTTTGTTGACTAGGATGGGCCGTGCAACTTTCGTTGCATTTGTCCTTATAACGTTGCGTTTAAAATTATTTCTGCCCATGAAAAGACAACCTAACTTAATTTCCAGTTTTTACCCGTACGTAGTGGACATGTTAGCGAAAACAGATTTATTTGCACATTTCGTCATTTTTATATTATTCCGATACTGAAAGTTTAAGTTTATAAGAAAGAGCATGGCTGTTTTCTTCGTTCAGCAAAAAGACATTCTGAAACGTCATTTAAACATTACCAAACAAGGAAATCTGGATAATTCACTTATGTTAGAAAATGATAAGATAATAATTTAAATACGACACACATAAAAATACACATATCCTGAAATTACTTACACACGAATTTAAACTTCAGTAAATTACTTATGCCCACCTCAAAAGCCGACCTCCCGTGGCGCAGTCGATTGGTGCGCCACTGATCTGGGGTGTGGGAGGCTCTGACTCGAGTACCGGTCATGGCATGGGCGTTAATTTAAGTTAGGTTATAAGCTAGCGTATAAGCCGCACCCTGCTAAGCTTTCAAGGATAAAACCGGGGGGTGTTAACGAGCCCTTTACAATACAATACACCTCGAAGAACATTTGAATATTTCTGCGAAGATGTATGTGCAAAATATTTTCTGCATTTAACTACACATGACACAAATCGAAAGAATATATTTACCTATGACCCATGGCAAAATAATACTAGTGAACATTTAGTATCAGTTTAAATATATTTCATACTTCATAAAAAATTTTCACAATATCTTTTCATACATTTTCGCACACTTCAAGATTCCAAGATCATTTATTTCAAAGGCATATAAAATGCATCGGTAAAGACCCTCTTCAACGCAATTGAACAGTTCTTCATGTTCTGGGATCCTTGACCTCGAAATCTTAAGTCATTCATGAAATATTACGACCACACATTTTCTTTTGCAAACAATTATAGCAATGGCTGCAAAATCTGTTCGTTGCTGTGTAAAAGCTACTGCTGTGGTACTTGATTATTTTATCAAAATATTTGCCTCGGTTTGCGCCTAGTATTCTTTCCTTTTAAAGGAGCTTGAAAAGTGGCTTTAGTCAGCTCGTCATAGCCCATGACGTGCCCAACCCATGTGTCTTATTTTTGTCAAAGTTCAAAGACACGGATTCTGTGCCTTGATTCTTAGCTTCGCATAATCGATAGAACTTTTTTAACACAGTGGATTTAGGCATTCTTCATTGTCCCCGCATGTTGAATTTAGCAATACCCATCGTTTCTTAAACTAGATATATATGGAGATAATTGTACCAGATAATTTTTTATGCTTGGGAAATTGCTCCGGACATCACCTTAGCAAGTAAAAAGTTTTGTTCAAGTAACTCAGAATCACATTCTATGTACGGGGGATTTGCTCTTCTGCTGTATCCTATTGCATTGTCACGTGTGTTGGTACACACAGCAGCCCACATTTTCATGGCACATATTTCTGCGCGCATTTAGTAATGACGTCGGTTAGAGAATATTTACAAACATACATTTTGCTAAGGTCCGCAGCGGTTTTTATAATCGGTTTCCGAAAGCTGTCTGCAGTCTGATATAATTTTAAACTCGTTTAATTTTGCGGAAATGTAGTTAAATGAAACGGGGCTGTAGCGCACAACTTTTGAATGGCTTTTTACGAACAAGTAAAAGTAAATAAATTACAGTAAGTGGGTATATATAAAACCATATAATTGAGGTACAAGGTTCTTAGACATAATTAACATCTGCTGTTGGTTTTAAGACTTAATATAGTCAGGACTCTGGGTATAGTAAATTACTTATTTAAGGGAGATGGTGTTACTAACAAAACATATTTTATGTATTTCAGAAAGTTATTAAATTTAAGTTTAAATGTGCAATAACATCTACATGTTTACACAATGGTCATTGATTGAAGAAGCTATGCATACTATATGGTAGAAAGGTAATATTTATTAAATGTGCCTCAAATATAGAACACCAATGAATAAGGTTTTCAGTTTCTGTAATGAAATGGTTATTTACATATTAATCTGCTCCACTGCATCTGGACACCTGCACCACAATTTGCGCATTGAAATCATATTCTGGAATAAATTATGTGTAGATTTCATGTAAGTATGTAATTGTTAGTTTTTTTGCACAGGAATTAAGGTTTCAGCCGAAACCTCGTCGCAATCGTCTCTTTCACATAAGAGATACGAGCTATTTTTATTGAGCAGATTTCTTTGTGACTGCAACTGGAAAGTTTGGGCATTTTAATCTTCTTCAGTTTTTTTTTACACACTCCGATTCTTCATTTTCCTCTCTCGTTGTTTTTCTGTTTTCTCCATAAATGCATTTCCTAAGGCGGCAGAAATAATTTCACAACTTTGCTTATTTCGTAGCCAAGTTCATTGTATTTCTTCCTTGTTTATTAGAAAAAACACCCATGAAGGTATGCCAGTTCACGTCTGCGAGGAATGATGATTTTTAACCTACCAGTGTGTTTTCCTCAACATATATTTATTTTCTCCTTACAAACAACAGTTATCGTAGACAGCCTCCTTTCCACCTTTATGTGTCCCATTTACTCGAGTTTCTTCAGTCACCAGTTGGTTTGTTACGACTAAGTTCACTTCTGTGAAAATATTCGGCTGAAGAAATAGATATTTCATTGTTGTAAATCCGATGTCACATCAATAACACTAAATGATTTCCTTGTGGTAATTGAAAGTGTTATAAAATATTTCCTAGCTACATATTTCCTTAAGTACTTAGGCGCATAAAACTGTGGAATTGCTCACCACATCGGTATCAGTGGACTCAAAATGACGTAACATGTGTTTCGTACGAGAAGGGAAATCTATAAAATACTGCATCACTACCTCTATGTGCTGACATGCCTACAGGCTTGAATGACTCGGATATTTGTCAAAGTTCAACGTAGTAGGACCCAGAATCGACGACTTGTTCGTAGTGATGACATTTTACAGCCAAGTGATAAACCACGCAGCAGTTCTTCATGTTAATTCTGACCTTTGTAGATAGAGCCATGTCGGCTGCTTAATTCAAAGAATATAAACTCGACCGGAAAACTTCGAGAAATGATTCCTTATGCAAAATCAAGTGGAGAATGTGTGGGATACTTTCTGCTAAACTAAATATTGTTGTATTAGTGTATTTAGACATTTAAGCACTCTAATTCAGTGGGGAGAGTATGACATCAAAATGTTTGTTCTACGTCGACCGTTTAGGATAGATAATTTTTTTTTTGGAATTTAACATGTAGAAGTGTTTTAGATTCTCTTAGTAAAAATGCAAGAAGTAACAATGTTCTGTGACGCAGCAAAAAATTTTTTCTATACTTAAAAAAACGTTCCACCTTCAAGAAAATGTATTATAAATCTCTGTGTTTCACATTTCTGACGATGTATATGTATTATTAAGGGCTGTGTTAGAAGCGCATTACTCTAATTCTTAACGTAAGTTCAAGTGTTTGCGCAACACGATTTGTGCTCAACAGACTGTTCTGTTTGATATCGCGGTACATGCTCTCTCTAGCCAACAATTGTTTTGATGAAGAAATTGCTAGCACTGAAGCGCTGTTAAGTACGACGTAGTGTTAGAAGAAACCTTCTGCACGATGGACACAAACTGCACCCCACGACTGCTAGAAAAATGCCAAGAGTCTCTGCCGGGAACCGATCAAGCTTTCTCCAAGGGAGAGGCACAACGCCATCCGTTACACAACGCAGGCGGCAGTATCGATTACGAAGGTAAGAATGTTTCCTAGATCCTTGGTTGCGATGGACTCGATCGCCAAGCATCGACAAAGTGGGATGAGAATCCGTACAAGATCCGTGAATCTAACGGATTTGAAGACGAGTATCTAGGAAGAGGAAAAGCGAGAACGTAAACAACATTTACAGATGAACTAATTTTCATATTTTGCGCTACAACATAGTCTCATTATTCGTTTAAGTTTTTCATACACTTGTGAACACGCAAGAACGTGACATTCTTTATTTGATTTTCCCAAAGAGCTCAATTCTATAAGAAATAAACACAATGCTTAATTCGATAAGTGATTACATCTTTGTTGTGCTCGGTTAGTAGATGTGTAGTAACATTATAGAGTGTGCTAAACTTATTTCACGCAACTTGTTTACGACATTTATACTGATAACACAGCCGTTCATTGCACCCAAATATACTATTGTGGACATAACACGCGTAATCGAAACTAAATCAGATTTTTTACATCGCAGTACAGATAAGATTGCCTAAATTTCGTAAACGAAAAACAAGTCATGTTTTGGAGACGTTCTATCTTCGACCCACCATGAATTAATGAAGGTCATATATACGCATGTCATACACACATTTAATTAACAAGACTTATAAACTAATCCATAAACGGAATACAGCCACAGTTTCAAACAAACATTTATAAGCATGTGTTAGAACATGTCATAGCAAGCAGTTAATCTGCAAGTACATTTTAAAAAACCACTATAAGCTTACTTCCTTTTTAAAATTTAAACATCGTTAGCTTTAATAAGTTACATGAAGGACTGTTTCGTTCATTTCTCAGTTTATTATTAATGACAAATTTTTGTACTTGGAAATATGTATTCTAATTTTATTTTGGGATTGCGAGAGAAACCTTAATAATTTAATTATTTGGATAGAAAGTGTTTGTTTAGGAAAGAATAAACATTTTTTCAAAGGGTGCTACGATTATTAAAACATTTTGCAAGTGTATGAGTTTTTGTTAGGCTGTGCAGTGAATCTTAATAAAGAAAAACTGTTTAATTCTAAAATAAGCAGAGACTGTGTTCGAATCGGCAATTTTAGTTTAATAAAAGGTCGTGTGCCTCTAATTGACGGACTTAAATAATGAATACTTGAATTTTTTTATTTTGTTTATAGTACTAACAAAAATTTCAAAAATATTAAAATACTAACCAGCAAACAACTCTGAACAAGTGACTGTCGACGGCTTCCGCTTTGAATGATATTATATACTAAAATACTATTACACTAAATGGTCGACTCGAACACATCCTGCGTATATGGTACTGGGAAATGAGGGACTTGAATTCACAGTAGTCGTTGGAACCATACACTGAAGATGAGGTAGACCTGTGCATGTACAGAACATTGAACTACCTCACATTAATTCAACTGCCAACGTAACGTGGTCAAAAATAATGATAAACATGTTTGTTTATATATTAATTTTCTAAATACTAGCCCTTATATATGAATAACACACTTCTTCTGATTTTGATTTAATCTAATTGCTTTGAAAACTGGTTAAAGTAAATTGCTTTATAACTATTGTTCACATAAACAGTGTTTTAAACTCAAAACATCTCCACGTCGTTTTTGAGAGTCTTGTTATACGTATAGCTATCCAGTGATGTTGGGATACGTATTGGGAACAGCGCCACTTGGGCTCGCACTCTACCTCATATTTCCTCTATGGTGAAAACCCATCGAAGGGGGTGACAGACTTGGATGAGGATCTATGAAGCGGAGGGTGTGAAAAACATACACTTAAGATGAGGTAGACCGATCTCTCTGGCTGCGTACAACCAACATTCAATGTTCCAACCTTGAACTTCTTTTCTGTCAACACATCTATCGAGAACGGCATGGTTTGGTTTTTAGGTTAGAAAACTGATTTGTAAACAAGTGCTTAGTGGTGTTATTATACGTCCACTTAGTAATACGTAATATAGTTTGACTAAATTCAAATTGGTAAAAGTATTTTATTAATATAATAGCGTTCGTCATTTAAAAATTAAGATATAAACAAACGTGACTTCGACAGTGGTGTATGAGTGGGGTAGGTCGATGTTGGGTAGATGAGCAGAAGACGAGTAAGCGGTCTACCCCATCTATAATATATGGTGAAAAAGCGTCCTATATCCTCGGAATCGACTACGACCAACGTAGGTGTCCAGGTTATGGTGTATGGCACAAAGGTCCTCGTTCACGGCCACTTAGAGCGCACGAAGTATAGGCTATTCACGGTAAAGTGAGCACTTTTGAAAGCCTTGCTTAAGATCTACTTGCATGTACGTTGTGTATTATTCAACCTTATGTAAGATAAACATTGTCATGAGCCTCATCACTTTATTCATGTGTCGGTCAAGTGAAACAGTGAAATTATTATAAAAGTAAATATTTTACAAATCTGCTAATTTTTACCCTTCTATTCATTTAAAAATACGTGAAACGAAAGAAATAATTTAAGTTATCATAAATGGTTACCTAGCACTTTTTATTCGACGTTAATATACGGAACTACTTCCCTTCCATCGTTATCAACTTTACTGGGCGTATGCCACTCAGTGCGCCAATTAAAATGTATGCAGGCCGGGGCAGTTACTTTTTCTAAGGTTGATTTCAACAGTGCTTGCTTAATCGCGAACAGCCTTCAGGAGCTTGTCGCTTGTGCGTTGTTGCAGACGGCGCACGTGTACCTGCGCGACGCCATGTCGGTGGAGGAGTTCCTGGTGAGCGCCTGCGCGCGCCGCAACCTCAACCCCATGGAGCACTTTGTGCGAGTGAAAAAGAGGCGCGACATGGAGGACCACAACTACTTCGTCCCTCACCGCACCGACCAGATCGACACCTATGTGAGTTCCCCCTCCGCGTCTTTGCAAACCTCTCCTCTGGCAGCAGCCGCCGCCCAGGGAGCATCGTCTGCCTACCTGCATGCTTAACCTGATATTTCACTTTTTTTCTTTCACTTATCTGAAAGAGATTTAGAAATGTTCCTCCTTAATGCAGTTATTATTTATCAAATCATTATAGTTTTCAAAATATAACACTCAAAATTCTTAATTTCCCGATTTTTGGAGCACACAAGACTTCGCTCCTAGATATATTTTTCCAGTCAAATTGCATTTAATGCAATCTGTATGTATGGTGTGGAGAACATATTGTTTCAGTATGACTGCGATTTATACACAGGTGAGCGAGTATTGGCACTTTGAATTCTTTTTAAAATAGGAGTCAGACTTGTCGTAAACATGTTTTTGTTAATTCAAGCGAAACTGTGAAAATTCATTTAATAAATAGTTTAAACCGTAAACTGTAGAGGAAAAGTTGTTTTTGTTCCTTTTGTAGCTTGTAACACAAATGCAACACTCTGGACCTCTCTATAACACAGTTGTGTCAGAATTTGAGTGTCATATTGTGAATACTATAATGATTTGACAACTAACAACTGCATTAATGGAGCACGTTTCTAAACCTCTCTCAGATAACCAAATTAAAAAAGAAACAAAAAGAGAAATATCACCTTAAGGGGGAAGTGTCCTTGTCAATTGGTATTTATGAATTTACTCCGTTACTTAATTTTCGGAGACATTATTAAAAAAAACCAAGGTAGTCAAGGCAAAGCGACATACCTATAACCGTAATAAATTATTACTAAGATATTAAACCCTTTCAGACCCAGTGTACACAACTGTGTATATGTTGCACAGGAAAATTATTTTTGGCCGGTCCGGTACATTGCGAGGTTCAATGGCCATTTATCTTCACTGTCGGTGACCGATTAGTATAAATTTTTCACGTTAAAATGAGCACTTTTGAAAGCCTTGCTTAAGATCTACTTGTATGCGTGTTGTGTATTCTTCCTCCATATGTAAAATTAACATTGCCATTGGCCTCATCGCTTTATACATGCGTCGGTCAAGCGAAAGTGTGGAATTATTAGAAAACTAATTGTTATACAAAACTGGTAATTTTTTACAATTCTCCTTTAAAAAAAACAGAAAGCGAAAGAAATAAGTTAAGACATCACAAATGATTACCTAACCCTTTTTATTCGACTTTAAGATGTGGAACGTTTTTTCCATACATCGTTACCAACTTTACAGGCACATGTCACTTGGTGCGTCCGTTATAATATATTCAGGCAGGGGCAGTGACTTTTTCCAAAGCTCATTTCAATAGTGCTCACTTTATCTTGAACAGCCTTTAACCTGTTTAACTGTTCCTAGTTTATGAATGATCCATACAGCAATAGTCGAGCACGAAACCTACAGTTCATTGGTTGTGACAACATGTCAAAAATTGTGTCGATTTAAGTACAGCGCTCATCAAAATAATCCTTGTTTGCTACTCCTGAAGCCGTGAATTAAGGCGGGTCAGAAAGTGTTATTAATGTCAATCTCACATGGGAAAATACAGGTAAAATTAAAAAAGTAAAAATTAAACAAAAAAAATCGTTACCTAGTCCTCTATGTCATGTCTAGCTTTAATTTTTTGCGTCTGGTCATAAATTCTCATGACGAATATTTGTAGCAAAAATCGACGATGGAATTGATACTACTCCCTTTAGGTGCTGTTTTAGCATTACGCTACGCATTACGCGGGTACTGAATGAACTGAATAACAAGGTCTCAATAAGTAGCCTTACACATAACTTCCTAGCCAGATTATGGTCACCATATGAGAAGTACTGCAGAACGACCAAGAGCTCCTCTAGGCCTGGATGGCGTTGTAGCTCTCATCTTCAGCCTCGCTGAGTCTTGGGTTGTCGGTTCAGACAATTATAAGACATAATGCATTGATCACTTGGTTGCATCTGGGGGGGGGGGGGGGTGGCGTGACGTACTCTGTATTTATACTCCTCAGTGAGTGGGTCAGGCAGCGCTGTTTAATAAATAAGCATATATCTTTTGATGTAGTACTCAGTTGTACCATAAGTAAAATTTGTGCGGCCCCTTGGTGGCCGCTACACTTGGGTATTCAGCTGTGATACTACAGTCGCGTCCTTTTCTCTTTGGAAAATTATGTGCTCTGATGTAACTTGAAACAGATTTTTTTCATGCTCTTGAAATTTCTGTAGTCCTTTTTTTCCAGTTTCTGAAACCATTTACCAGAAAATCTACCTCTTTCAAATGCCTATCTTTAACCATACGACAAGCCTCAATGCACTGAAAAGAAAGAACACAATCCCTTAATGCATCATAGTGTAACCAGAGGTTCTTCACAAATCAGTTTCCAACACAACACCTTGAATTTGTTTTAGGAAAATTATAATTTTAATGGTGATGATTTTTTACTTCAATTATGGGAATGTTTTCGGATTCATTTAAAACACGATTACAAACAGAATTGTGACCAACATGGGGTTTGTCGCCTGTGGTACAACCTTCGCGACCGTGGATTTTCTTTACCGTGGATTTTGTCTGCTGATCGTTCTGAGCTGAGAGTTTCTTCTACACAGTAGTTTCTGGTGGCACTGAACGTGATGATTTTGATTTGACTAGGAAATCATACAATTTTTTTAAAATTTGTTTTCTGAAAGAAAAAAAAAAGAAACAAACTGCATTTAAAAACTTGGAGCTATAGATATATTAAAGTACAATACGTAAAAAAATCCGTAACAAAACAAATACGACGGATGACTGAAAAAGGACGAAATATATAAACACGTGAAGAGCGATTTCATATTGTCATTTTACAGGTATATTATTAGTAACATCTTGCATCGAACAATGTTTTAAACAATCGTGATTTACTTCAGCTAAAATCTGAATTGTTTCCTTGAATTTTACTTTTGTTCGATAAACAAATACGATAATAGGAAATTCCATTAAAAAATTTATACTACCACACTATATTCTTCGGGCCACAAAAAATTATCCGAGAGCAAAAAAAAAAAAAAACACACTTCTATTTACTTACCGTACATAGATCAGTTTCCTGTTAATATTTTAAAAAAAAACTCACTACACTGCACTAAGAGACACCGAGACACGCATCTGCCGACTGTCCATTGCTGAAGGGAAGGGAAGGCAAGGCTGAGGAATGCTGGTGGGGTGGTTGGCCACAGAGGACTTCGAGGTCGCCACACGCCACCCTTGTCTCTGTTGTATATACTATCTGTACTAAAACTACTTGTTAGCAAGGGTTTTCCATTCATACAAAAAACTCATGTCTCCATTACTAATTATTTAGAATGGAATTATTATATCTAGTGTACACAGTGACGAAGATTTTTAGTTAAAATTTCTTGATACAAAGACGTAAATATGAAATGAATCGTTAGACAATATTTAAAATGGAACATGTGTTTGAGACTATAAACTGGAGGGGCACTGCCCCTTCTTGTGCAGAAGTTTGGGGGGGGGGGGGGCATATACCTCCCAGTTCCTACGCCCCTGACGTAAATGTTAACAATTGTTGATATTGTGGATGAATACAAAACATGCATACAAGTATCTCTTAAGCAGAGCTTTCAGGAGTGCTCATTTTTACCGCGAAAAACTTATAATCCATTTAGTGTGGCCATTTATTCAGTAAAAATACTAGCTGAGCACAAGAACTGACGCGACGAGAAGATCGCAACTTCTGAAAAGCAATTAAAGTTTTTTTTTTTTTTTTTCCCCTGTTTTCAGATCAGTACCCACGAAGTGATAGAGGTGTGCTCCAAGATCCTCTACCAGGTGGAACTGCAGCGCTCGATGCTCGACCAGATGTGGGGGTTCTCGGTGGAGGCGGAGCTCATAGAGAACGCAGACCGGCAGGACGAGCTGTGCTGCTACGTCAGTCGTGTCGAGGACAAGAGCGTCGCAATGCACAATGGTGAGTCGTGCGGTGGTTCGGAGACCTACACTTGCCATTGTGCCGTACACCACTCGACACGCCCTGGATAACTCTGCGCCAGTGAATACACAGGATGCATCTAAATTATTTTTCTATTGGTAATGGCTAATTAAACTCCCCCCGGTGTCACGCTTGAAGACATATCAGGGTACGGCTTACAAACTTACTAACGACCTAACTTAAACTAACACCCATGCCTTACCCGGGATTCGAACCCAGAGCCTCACGCACCCGAGATCGGTGGCGCACCAACCGACTGCGACACGGGAGGTCGACGTTAATGACAAATATTAGAGAAAATTTTTAAGGTGTAACACTGTCTGTATAATGTTAAAATATCTGTAAACACCACAACACGTGTCTCTCGTCATTATATTATGTCATAGATGTAGTCGCGGTTACCGCCGTTATTACAACTTAATCTCCATCACGCTGTTGCATACTTGGGATTTAAAATATCTTTGCACATTGTTCAGAAACTCAGTGTCCCATCTCCAGTAGTTCTATAGGATGTTCACTATAAAGTGAGCACTTTTGAAATCAACCTTAGAAAAATGTCGCTGTCCTTGCCTGCATATATTTTAACGGATGCACTGAGTGACATGGGCCCGGCAAAGTTTGCAATGATGTATGGAAAGTAGTTCCATATGTTAACGTCGAATAGAAAGTGTTAGGTAACCATTAGTAATAATTTAAATTATTTCTTACGCTTTCTGTTTTTTTTTTAGCCTCAGTGTGTAAAAATTAACAGATTAAAAAGTTATTTACTTTCGTAATAATTTCACAGTTTCACTTAACCAACCCATGAATATATAGATGAGCCTCATGGCAATATTAATTTTACGTAAGGTGGATGAATACACAGCGTGTATACAAATAGATCTTAAGCAGGGCTTTCAGAAGTGATCATTTTACCGTGAACAGACTATATGTACAGCATTTATAATTCACTTTAGACCTTAGGTCATATATGTTATCACCTTCTTTTCTCGTGATTAACCTACGGTCGAAGTTTGTCGGGGTAATTTATAAACATTCTTTATACTTCAGAGTGGTGCGCCCGAATCATGTGCAGTTCTGTCAGAAGAATTTGGCTTGCGTCTAGGCAGCGGCCAGTGAACAGATGAGACCAGTATTTACAGAGCCATGAAATCTAGGGCGATACTTAATTATAACGCGAATGTAGCAGGTCTCTAGTTAAAGGCCAAGGCAGTCTTCGCCATTTTTCACGAGCCCAACACTCCTATCTGCAGACATACTCAAGGTTCACAGCCATCAAGAGTGCTACAACTAGACGACCGGAAATTTCGCGAGTTCGTTAGATGCCACTGTAAAATTCAAATATTTGTACATGTGAGTTCTTGCCTCTATCGGGCAATAGTTTGTAAGATATGCCCAGGACTTCCATCGACCAATAGCAATCTGCAATGAAACAAGGACTGAATCGTATGCCCTCGGTCTGGTATATGAAACCAGCAGCAGGCAATACACAACTAACTGATGCTCCAGTACACAAAGGATTGCAGGGTTAAGTACTTTTGCCTTATGAATCTGCGAAATTTTTGATCCTTTAGCTACTACCGACGAGAGATAAGCAGTCAAACTCAATGTTATCTATAGAACTTGCACTGTCTGTCTGATGAACATCATCTGCACGTAATTATTACACACAAATAAGTTTCGAGTTCTTTGAACTAGTCAACTTGGTTACCGTAAACGTTATTAATATCAAGATAGTGCCCAATTTACATTTTATTAAGAGTGAATAATCATTTGGTTAGCTAGAACAGTCTGACATTTTTGTTACGTCACACTAAGAAATTACTCACAAATTTACTATAGGAGTGTATAAGTAGATTGAGAAAGCACGAATGGAAAAGTTATATCCCATGCATTCATGCTGGCGTTCGTGCAAATGCTCAGGAAACACTCAAATGCGTAGGAAACTTCCCAACTATGCTTAGTAGCGACGCTAAACATTCCATATTTGTAACCAGATGTGTGGTATTATTTCTATACGATATATGGGTTAAACACTTCCCATTCAATTTAGGAAGTTTATCGGATTTTTTATAGAGTGCACAGAACTTGTAAAAGAAAAATATCAGCTTGGTCCGATGCTGGCATTTATTTGATTGGCTGCAGAGCAATCGAGTCATTTCATTGCTTTCGTTCGAAAATACAGCTCGATATTTTGCTTGTGTTCTTATGACAATAAGGATAGTAACAGTGTTTGCTAGTGACTTTATTGTTGTTTAATAACAGTATTGACAATCTAAATGAAACAAGATAAACGTGAAACAAAGAAGTAATGCCGTGAAACGTGACAATATTTAAGTACGTGTCATTTACGAGCAAATCTATATATATATATATATATATATATATATATATATATATATATATATATATATATATATATATATAAACAGAACTTTCGCGCGAAAGTTCTGTTTTCGAGACTTGGTCGTGCTTGCACTATTTTTCTACGATAACCGGAACGGTTTAATGAACGTAGAGTCGTACGAATCGTTCAAGGTTGAGGTAACCAAATAAGATCAACAAATTAATTAAGTTTTATCGCAAAAATATTTCATTACACGCATAAAAACAATTGATTTGGTTGTGTCCAACAAACTTAGCTTTATACAACAAATACTTTTCGTCTGTGTAATATAACACGGCGAAGCAACACTCGCGTACATTGCAGGTAAGTAATGTGTAGCGGATGAGGTGAGGGCGATGCTGGTGTATAGACAAAGGCGATGTAGACCGAGTTTTTTGTCTTCTAGGCCTGTACCGGACATTGACCTAGCCCACACCTACACAACTATCAAAATCACATGGTCAACATTGAATAACGCGTTTACCTATATCTTTATTTAAAAAAATGTAATCAAAATTTTTTAGAAGAAGTATACATACATCTCAAAGCATTTACTTGCATGCACTCTAAACCTGAATCAGTGAAAATTTCACAGTTAAAATCAGTTAACAGTACCTGACTGATTGAACAGTTAATTTAGTTAATTGATCTGAAGAATTGGTGAAAAAAAATGTTTTTTATCCTTCACTTGTTGATTCAGTCAAAATAGCTACTGATTCATTAACCGTGTTATTTACTGTTTTTTAGTCATTTGTTTTTTTGACTGTTTGGTTATTTAAACGGCGTGTGTCAATTGGCAGATAAACAACGTGTATGAAAAGAAACAACAGTGCATTAACAATAAAAAAACAATAAAAATACTTTCTTAAATGTGGCTTTCGTGTTTCATAATGCCATTTTGCGAGGTAACATAAACATTCAGTCTTTCATTCCGTCTTTACGTCGTTCATTTTGTTTTCACTTCATCATAATAGTGCTCGGTTTGAAGGCTTAAAATGCATTAAATGTGATGAAGTGATTGCACTCACAGGTACTATTAGTTGTGGAAATCCTAACATTATCAATTAAAAAAAAAATGAAAAGAAAGGGAATACAATTTAAAACTACATAGATATGATACATGTTATAATACATATTTTTCCCTTCGCTGTCTACTTTGACCTGGTGCAAAATTTGTGTGGAACCAGTTTAGAAGTGGGGCGAAGCTGGGGGTGATGTGGGCTCAGTCCTGACTCACAGCGAGGAATTATTTACTTTTTTAAATTACCGTAAATAGCACAATATAGAAAGTGACTATCGTAAATGTGCTCAGAGCTCGTAACGATTTGGCTAAATTCAATAATAAAAAAAAAAAAAAAAACAATTAATTCGGCGCACGCAGTTGGCCATCACTTATTCAGAAAGTGAAAATGTTTCACATCACTTATTCCGTTTGTGTAAATGTTTCACTGTAACAACGGGTGATTTTCCACTGATTCGAATTTATAGTGTAAGCAGTGTTGTATCCTAGAATGTTGTGAACAACGTTTACGATAGTCGTACTAGCAGAAAACCAGCTCAACGTTCGGGGAACGGGGACTCTACGCCTAATGTTCACTGTACCTGCACTCTAATAAATTATTCGGAAATATACTATACCAGTGTATAGCAGGAATGGTAATTTTTCCCCTTATACAGTCATTGTAGCGTTCCTACATTTACTCAGGAAACAGTCAAACTCGTAGAGAAGTTCCCAAATATGTATAGCAGCGACGGTAAACGTTCCTATATATATGCAGCTCGATGTTTGGTTATTATTTGCATACAGTGTATTGGTTAAAATGTTCCATAGGAGTTTAAGAAGTTTATAGGCTATTAACAGTAAAATGAGCACTTTTGAAAACTCTGTTTAAGATCTACTTGCATGTACGTTGTGTACTCTTCCGCCTTATTTAAGATTAAAGTTGCCATTGGCCTCATCACTTTATTCATGCGTTGGTCAAGTGAATATGTGGAATCATTAGAAATGTAAATATTATACAAATCTGCAAATTTTTCACTTCGGTGCATTACAAAAAACAGGAAGCGAAAGAAATGATTTAAACTATCAGAAATTGATACTTAACGCTTTTTATTCGACGTTAAGATACGGAACTACTTTCCATCCATCGTTACCAACTTAAATGGGCACGTGTCATCCAGTGCGCCCGTTAAAACATACGCAGGCAGGTCCAGTGACAATTTTTTCAAAGGTTGAGTTCAAAAGTGCTAAATTTACAGTGAGCAGCCTATTAAGCCTTAATAGGCTGTTCACTGTAAAATGAGCACTTTCGAGGACCTAGTTAACTTTTTACTTTAAGCCATTTCTTATCCCAAATCCTCATTTTTAAATAAATATTTTTGTAACCAATAAACACACTGTGTATATTCCATCGCACTCTGAAGTTAACGTCTACGGCTCAAATAAAATATATTTACTAACTAGTATTTCAAATGAGAGGGCTTTCAAAAGTACTCACCTGACCGTGAATAGCCTATACTAGAAAAATGTTTTTGACAGTATGTGGTGGCAAATACTACAGAGATAAATACCATACATCTGGCGATTTTCCATGCGAAAAGTGATTGCCCTGCGCTCTACCGGCTTGAGGTGGCGACACATTTGTTTACATTTACAATCCAGGGTTTTAGACTGGAAATTGCTTATGTTTTATATAGTTTTAATGATTTTAGTGATTCACATTCATTGGATTACCATGGCACGTGGCATTTACACTGTGTATAATTGTTTCAGTTATACTATTAGTTCTACAAAATGCATTCCATTATCGAATTTGCTTCTCCACTCCAACAAATATTTTTGTAATATTTTTACTCGTTATTTCCAGCACATACATAACATGAAAGACAAGTTTCCGAAGCTTGAGATTCATGTTCTGGTATAAACACTTTACTAAACAAAACCTTGCTTTAGAACTGAAATTAAAAAAAGGGGCTGCGGGCAGATGACAACTTTGCCCCCCCCCCCTTTTTTTTCCCCCAAGCCAAAAAAAAAACGAGATTAGATCCAACACTGGCCAGTAAATCAAAAATATATGACATTAATATGTCCTTGATATAAAAAAATGTAGTGATAAATATTTAGGATTTATTTTCACTTGTTTAGGACTACAAAGTCGTGGATCACAAACATATAATCAGCACAACAGCCTTCAATAATCTAATTTCCAAAAAAAATTTACTGCTTGGGAACTAAAGCTATTTGATAATTTTAAAATTTTTATAATTGTACGCTGGAGATGCGCATTAAATCGGAATTTAAGAAATGTAGTTTAATAATTTTTGTTTTTGTAATGAGGAAAGTCACTAATGTTTTTTAGGACATAATTCTTATACAAAAATTACCAACACAATAGTATTAATTCGCGAGAGATTTTACAAAGCAGTATGTCAAAAACGTATGTGTGTTGTACGTTAGGTATTAGGACTAATGAGGAAAAACAAGTATATATTTTGTTTTTCTGTAGCATACACACATGTACAAAAATTAATAACAAATCATGTTTAATCACGGCATGTTCCAGGCCTTCAGATGCGTCCCGAACATTACAACATAAATTTTGCAGTTATTATTGTTAAGATTGTAGAGGTCACTTATTATTAGAGATTTTCGGGATTAAACGCCGGTTTTTTTTTTATAATAAAAACTTCTTTCAATGCATTAAGACACCTGTACTACAATATAAAATAAAAATAAATTTGTTCCAAACAAAATACTTTGTAGGAATACTGCATTTCGTTCACAAATGCACTCGTTATGTCCACTGTGCGTATACACAGATTCAAAGTTCGCGGGTGTTTGCCACCTCAAGCCGCTAGGTTCGCTGCTGCTGCTGCTGTTCACACGCTTGCCCGTGTTGTTCGTATACAGCTGTCCGGTAATTAGTCTCTATTGTATTTGGTGGTGGCGTGTGCAGGTATCATCAAAGGCGACGAAATCATGGTGATCAACGGAGCGATTGTAAGCGACCTGGACATGATGTACCTGGAGAGCGTGCTGCAGGAGGAGCTGGCGCTGTGCATGATGATGCGCTCGTCGCGCACCGAGCCGCCCGACCTGGCGGGCATGATGCGCACCACGGACGACATCATCGACAGCCTGGTGTGCCCGCCGCCCCCCTGCGAGCCGCCCGTCATCAGCGAGGAGATGATCTCCGGGCTGATCGTGCCAGCGCCCGGCTGGAGTGAGTCCTGCATCCTTACACTCCCTGCGTCAGCGGTTACACTGCTTGCCTCCTACTAAGGCGACCTAGGTTCAATCCCCGGCTGGGTCACTTCCGCATTTTAAAATTAAAAGTTGAATTTTAAGCTACGTGAATAACAAAAGGGAAAGACTTCACTTAGTTAAGAAGTTAATTTATATTTAATTTTTGAATATAGCAATTACCAGGGGTCGCGCTGAGCCACCAAAGATGAAGCAGGTAACCGTACGAATTAGTATTTATTGTGCAATGTCGTCTGAGAACTTCGGCACGTGCTCGCTCACACATCCCGACATGCAGTAGCAATTACAGTGAAAGTACGACTTAATACTTAAAACTTAAGACATAAAAATTAAGACGTAAGACTTAAATGCCTAAGGCGTAAGGCTTACGAATGACCTAACTGTCCATGGGCCGGGCCGACTATCATTTGCCCAAACTGGCTTCACCATAAAGAGGCTCAAAAAGGTGATATATGGGACGCACTACAATCCCACAAAATGGAAAACATACCCACCTTGCCCCTCTAATTCCTCCCAGGGGGGAGGGTCGGCACATTACGGAGGAGGGTTTCAAAGAGGAAGGATGGGGGATCAGTGAGGGGGGTCGGTCCCCTCCCTCTTCACAACCTTTTGCCCACAGTGGCCCTCCAAAACAGCGTTTTTTGTGCAACAACTTCCGGTCTTGATTAATTAGTATTATCCTATTTCTTAAACGTAGAAAATAGAAAAAATCTGCTACCTTGCCGACACTAGAACTTATCTAATAACGAAAATTTTCCAGTTGCCAAACTTTTAACACTGATCTTGGGGCCGCGGTTGACTGAGCGGTTGACTGAGCGGTTAGACTGCTCGCCGCCCACTATGGTGACCCGGTCAGCAGATGAGATATAAAATGCCGAAGTTTGGAAGCCCCACAACTAGCCCAAGTACATAGGAACATAGGGCACGGCATTAGAGAAACTAGCGATAATGTAGGTAATAATCACCCAAACGCGAGAAGCCGAGTGTCAGCCCCGGGCATCACACGGCGGCAATTATAGTTGTAGGGGTAAAAGAGACCATAGTATCAGTTCTCGTCGAGGGCCAGTCTCACTCGTTCTTAATTGACACAGGGTCCGATATATCTCTCGTTCGACCTAGAATCAATAGGAATATTATCGATGAATCTCAGTTAGGAACGAAAGGCGTATCTGGAGACTCTCTCCAGATTGCAGGTACCCAATATGTAGAGTTATGGGTAAATGGTCAATGTTACCCATATTGGTTCTTTGTGTGCGTAACAGAGGTTCCTTTCGAGGGAACACTTGGAACCGATTTTCTCCGTTATTATGATGCCAGAATCGACTTGAAATAACAGACGTTGTATCTCAAAAATACATTTCTCAATTATGCAAGTTATTGAAATACATATAATTCAATAACTTGCATAATTGAGAAAGAACAGCGGAAACATGCTGAGGGCCTGGCCAACTATGAACTTGTATCCAGATCTGTGAACGGTAATCAATACAATGAAGTGAAAATGACACAGCACACGATTCTGCCACCAAAATCGGAGACAGTGATAGATGTTGCTTTGCACATGGTGGGTTGGGACACTGACTCGAAATTGCTTCTTATCGAACTGACATTGACGAATGTACCGGGCATCCATGCGGCAAGGGAAATATGTAACTTAATTCTTACTGGTAAGAGCCTCTCAGTGAACGAGGTGTGTTGTAGGAGCAATATGGCTACAAATTCTATAGGGACGTGTAATAGATTCAGTGAGACGAATCTTGAGGATGGGGTGAACGACCATCAGGGTACCTGTGTAGTTGAAAATAAGGCACTTATGAGGGTGAGTGACCAGTGTAATATCGCCTTTGTTTCGGATCAAAGGGGTGCGTCCCAGTGTTTAGTTCCTCATAGCAATCACATAAAAGGGGGCAAGAGGACATGGAGTCCTAGTCGTGTGGAAGATGTAGGAGCGACATGTGAAGTAGGCGGTCATGTCGAGAGGACTACTGACAGGGTAGGTCAAGTGTTATTTGAGGAATCAAGGAAACCTCACAGTGAAGGTACAAGGAAACCTCACAGAGCGTTAGTAAAACCAGTAAGGGCAGTGACAAAAATCGTGAACATTACTAATGAGACGCTCGTCGTGCCAAAGGGTACGGTAATAGGATTTGCCACACTTGTCAGTGACGTTGCTGGAGTACTATGCGTAAATAGCGTACCCCGAACATCCGAGAGAAGTTGTATAAGTCTTTGGTCGGAACAAAGTGATTTAGTGTTGCCACAAATAGAACCACGGGAGAAAATCCTCGCAGATGTCCCTAGAAACAAAGATAAAAAGTGTTCGCTTCCAGGATCCGAAGCAGTAATCTCCTCGAGTTGTGTTAGCCATAAAGTGAGTGAATTAATTAGCGAGGTCACGGAACAGGACAGATTTTGTCGCTGTCTCCCCAAAATCCGCCGAGTGTATGTCGAGCAGAGGCAGTTCCGATTCCAAATGAAAACCCCGATCCTGTCGTAAAAGTCTGATATGTGATGATAAAACGTTGAAGTGTCGAGATAATTTGAGATGTCAGAGTAATGTGAAAATTAGGAGAAATAGAGAAGTTAACTTTAAAAATACGTGCGTAAATGATAAATCGATACCGATGTTAGATAGTTCGCGTAAAATGAGAATAAATGAGCCGAATTATGTACAGACTCAAGGTAGTCAGAGTTGTGAAACTCACACGGCAAAAAATAGTGAAGCAGTGGAGCAAAAGGGTAAAATGTTACCAGAACTACCAAAAGATGAATTTATAGAGGTAGAGAAAATTGTTAGAGATAAACTGATACATTTGAGTAAGAGTGATTTTAATATAATGTTCCCAGTGTTAATGCAGTTTACGTATATATTTCAAGTGGAAAAGAGTTTGAATTTCGGGTGCACAAAATTATTGAAACATAAGATAGGTACAGGAGAGGCCAGACCAATAAAGCAGAGTATATATAGAGTACTGCATGCATTGAAACCGGTAATTGCAGAGCAAATAAATGACATGCTTGATAAAAATATTATTTCAGAGAGAAAATCACATTGGCAGTTTCCTGTAGTGATGGTGAAACAGATTAATAAAGACGGATCTTTTAAGAAGAGATTTTGTATTGATTTCCGTCAGTTAAATAAAGTTACAAAACAGGATCCTTATCCTATTCGGAATGCCACGGAGACGTTAGTTTCCTTGCACTGGTCGAAATATTTTTCAACATTAGTCTTAGCGAGTGGCTACTTCCAAATTGAGTTAGAAGAAAGTGATAGGGAGAAAACGAGTTTTGCTACATTGATTGGGAAATATGAATCTAATAGACTCCCGCTTGGACTGTGTAATGCCCCAGCTACATTTGAGAGGTTAATGGTGAATTATGTTCTAACAGGCTTGTTAGGTGATCAGTGTTTAGTATACCTTAATGACATTATAATATTTAGTAGTACTGTGAGATAACATGCCGAGCGCATGAGTAAAGTACTGGAAAGACTAGAGGAAGCCAATTTGCGAACCCAGCCTAGTAAGTGTTCATTTGTACATGATAGTGTAGAATAATTAGGGCATGTTGTAAGTTCAAAAGGCGTGGAACAAAATCAGAAAAATCTACAAGCAATTAAAGAACTCCCCAGGCCTAAAAATGTGACAGAAGTTCGCTCAGTGGTTAGTTAATTTCAGTATTATAGGAAATTTGTTCCGAATTTCGCAGACATTGCAAGACCATTGACGAAATTAACTAAGAAAGATGAACCATTCATTTGGGGAGCAGATCAAGAGGAAGCTTTTAAAATGTTAAGAGAAAAATTAATTTCATATCCGATTCTTGTATATTCAGATTTTTCACAACCATTTATTGTGAGTACAGATGCTAATAATTATGCCATAGGCGCTGTCCTGTCTCAGATGCGGAACAGACACGAGAAACCGATCGCCTATGCCAGTAGACAGTTAAATTCAGCAGAAAGGAATTACAGTACAACAGAAAAAGAGTTGTGCGTTTTAGTTTTTGCCAGAAAACAGTTCAGAGCATATTTGTACGGGCGTAGATTTACCGTTATTACTGACCATGCTGCATTGAGATGGTTATTGAATTTGAAAGACCCTTGTTCGAGACTCACTCGATGGGCACTTCGTTTAGCAGAGTTTGATTTTGAAGTAGTCCATAAATCGGGCAAGAAACACGCGAATGCAGATTGTTTGTCGCGAATGGTAAATACGATAAATTCAGAAGATTTAACTAGAGAAATAATTACGAAAGAACAGAGGGAAGACGAAACATGCCAAAGTATAATTAATAAGGCAGATAAGGGAAATTTCTTTATTTATAGGAAATCATCCTACACAAAAGAGATGAAGATAAAATTTTAGTAGTTGTTCCAAAGTTGCTCGTGACCAGAGTAATTAGTCATCACCATATCACTCCATTTTCTGCTCACCAAGGCGTGAAGCGAACTCAAAACCTCCTCAAATCTTTGTACTGGTGGCCAACAGTGAATAAAGATGTAGATGAATATATTGTGAGGTGCGATGATTGTCTTGGGAGAAAAAGTATGAAAATGACGAAAGCACCGTTAGTTTCTTTACCGCAAGTAAATTCCCCATTTCAGTTGGTATCTCTAGATATTTTAGGCCCCTTACCGATGAGTGAGAAAGGGAATAAATATGTGTTGATATTTATTGATTATTTCACAAGGTACTGTGAAGCGATACCAATTCCCGATGAAACAGAATGACAGTAGCGAAATATTTTGTACAGCAGATTATTTTAAGTTATGGTTGTCCTCAAAGCCTGTTGACAGATCAAGGGAGAAATTTGGTGTCTAGGTTGATGTTAGAGACGTGCAAAGTGTTAAAAATTAAGAAGTTACAAACGACCCCTTTCAGACCACAATGTATCGGACGTGTTGAGAGACTTCATCGAACCCTAGCGGACATGATATCTCATTACGTAGATGAATACGGTAGTAATTGGGAAGAATATTTGCCATATGCAGTGCACGCATATAGGACGGTTCCACATTCAGTGACGGGTAATAGCCCACATTATTTATTGTATAGGAAAGAAGTTAGGCTACCGCCTATAGGTGAATTGAATAGTCAGCATAATGTGTTAGAGGGAGGTATGACAGCCAAGGAACATGTATAAATATTGAGTAATAAGTTAAAAGAAGCACATGAAGTAGATAGCGAAAGGAATAAAGTAGCTTTTGAGAGACAAAAAGAGTGTTATGACAAGAAGTCAAAATCACCAGATATTGAGGTAAGTGATTACGTGTATCTACACACGCCAAGTGTTAAGAAAGGCAGAGTATCTAAGTTTCATTAGTTTTGGGGTGGAACTTATAAAATTTTGAGAAAACTGAGCTGTCACATTTGAAGTAATATTAGACAAGAGAAAAGTTATTGTGCACAGTGATAGATTAAAGTTGTCTAAAAAATTCTATAGAGCCAAGGAACTCGTGTCTAGGCCGAGACACAACGTGTAGTGAAAAAGCCCAGAGGATTATTGATGAAGTTGAAACAGTTGAGAAATTTTGCAATAGTGAACGTGATAAAGAATCAAGTGAGTAAAATATTGAAGAAAAAATAGGCTCAAAGTCACGCCCAATTTTAGCAGAAATAACAGTTAGCAGAAATAGGTGAAGTAGAGGAAATATGTATTGAATGCCCTAGGGATGACAGCACCCTCGATGATAGTGAGTGTTATGATAATGTAGCAACTAACAACATTTGGGAACCGTCGCGTTATCTAAAAGGGAAAATTCGTGAGAAAGTAGGCGAACATAGTGTCAGGTATAATTTTAATTCAAATGTAAGAAACCCGTCAGTGGAAGAGGAGGAAGCAGAAATAAGTGATGCGTAGCCTCAGAGTATAATGTAACCTAGAATTTGATGATAACTACGAGTTCAATGCCAAAAAACTAAATAAGAGGTATATTGGTTTGCATTGCAGATGATCACACCATATGCACTGGCGTGATTCTGGTCCAAGAAATTGACGTCGTAATAACAGGAGACAGATGGACACTAATACTAGACATACCCATAAGAAAATAGGAGAGTATTAATAAGGAATTTAGGAACCAACTGAACATAATTAAAGGGATGAAGATTTCTGGAAACCAAAAGATCGGAAAACCAGGTTCAGAGATATATGTTCTTGATAGAATAGTTGCAGAATTAGAGGAGGAAGTAAATTAATTAACTTTGATATTACCCAGAAAATCATCTCGCGAAAAGAGAGGTTTGATAGATGCAGGTGGTAGTATTCTGAAATTTTTATTCGGTACACTTACGAATGATGATTATGTCTATATTCACCAAGTCACTAGTGAGTTGGGGACGAGACAAGAAAAATTGATTCATATAGTAGAGAAACAATTAACTTTTGTGAAAGGGATGAATGCCAGAGTAGAGAAAACTCGAAGTACGTAGGCACTTTAGCAAAAGAGTTAGCGAAAGTAATAAAAACTTTGATACACATGACTGCTTGAAATAATTTAACATCCTTAATAATTGAAAGAAGTCACAGATTAACGACTAGCAATTTAGGGGAAGAACTTAAATACAGTAGTTTGCTGAGAGAATTAGAATTAACACTTCAGTCTTATAACCAAGAGCTAACAAAATTAAAAGTGGCATTGGATATCATAGCGACTGGTAGGTTACCCACTTCGTTATAGCCTCCAAGAAATTTGTTAGAAATTATTCGAGATATTGCTCTTAAATTACCCGCGAACAAGACTTTGATAGCAGGAACTGATTTAGATCAGGTTTACAATTATTATGAAGTAACGATGGTACATGCACTTGCTACAATTGATAGTATACAGTTGATAATTGAGTTTCCTTTGAGATCCACGAATAGGTATTTCATAATTTATAGAGCTCACCCTTTTCCCGCGTTTGAGAGAAATTTAGAGAGATACATTCAGATAGTGCCACATGCACCTTATATCGCGTTGTCAGAGAACAGGCAGTTTTATGAGTTAATGTTTGAAGCAGACATGAGTCAATGTAAAGGCGGGAATAATATAGTTTGTCTAGTTAACATCCCGACGTTTTCCATAAAGGTTCCGAATCGTTTAGTGAATGTAATATTGTCACAACCTGGTTACGATTATAAAACGTGTAAAAGAGAAGTTCTAGGTAACTCGTTCGTACCAGTGTTCATTAGATCAGTAGATGGTGATAGTTGAATTTATTCAGTACCGGGAAAGATGAAAGTTACTAAAATGTGTCCTTATGAAAAGAGTGAAGCATGCGTTGTGGAGGAGTGGATCTCGGCGCAGGGAGTCATATCCCAGGTAAGCAGTTCTCTGGTAATTAATGAGAAAATTCAGTTGTTATCACGCAGTAACAAGGTAATGCATATAAAATACAAAGTGAATGACGTCAAGTTCTCTCCAGTTCAGTCCTTATTAACAAATAGTGAACAAGTGTTCGTTGCATCCATGAAAACCGACTTCAATATTAGTCTGTCAGAGCTAAATACAGAAGAAGGTGTAGAGTTGAATCATCTCATGTCGGACATTCATGATTTGAAACATAGAAAGGTTCTGAGTCAACACATCGAACGCCACAGTCGCTACTTGGTGGGGTTCGTTATGATGGGATGTCTGGTACTCGTCATGTGGTTCCTGAAACGGCGCCTGTGTGAGACACTGACCAGGTGTTCACGCGCATGCCTCCTACGTCGGAAGGTAGCTGAGACCACAGAGCCTGCCCAACTTCCAGAGGATCAAGCAGATGCCATGGAGATGTGTGCTGTTTCGAGCACAGTTCCAACCCCGCAGCCGACGAAGATGACTGTCACTACTTGCTTTAAGAATTCCATTATACGTCGAAGTGATTAAATGTTGATGTCTAGAGGCAAAAACTAAAGTAGAGTCAGTGAAAAGCAGAGCATAGTGCGCGGAATTTTGAAAATTTAATGCTACAGCAAGTAATATTACACTAGGAATCCGACATTCCAGAGAGCAACAAATAAAGTGTCTCAATGTGTTTATTCAATTGTTTGATTGCGATGCAATGATTTATTAATTTTTTTGAAGATAATTTAACTCAAATATAAAAACTTTTTTTATTGTAAGCATAATGAATGAAAACGAGAGACATTTAAAATGTAATCAATGAACACAAGATACGTTGTGTTATGAACATATATATTCCACAAAATGATATTTCTTTGTTCAATTACTCCATGAACATTACAAATAAATAAAGATCGAACTATTTAATAGTCTTGGTTCGCAAGACGGAGCTGTAACAAATATTTGTAATTAAGTGTTTATGTGTAATATTATCCAATATGCATATTGTGTACCAGATTTGTTTCAGCTGCACTTTGGAAAATTACAAAGGCGAACTTAAATAATGAGGAAGGTGACATGGTACTCCCCATATTGAGTTCAGTTAATTTTAAAATTATTTAATGGAATAGTAATTAACTCATTCCCTTTTATTAACTTTTATGATTCAGTTGACCGCAAGTATGGAAGCAATTTCATAAAGCTTCAAGAAAGAAGACACCTGTGTCAACATTGCTGCTACACCAATATCTGTTAGTTGGTCTACCGGAAACCTGAATTTCCGTTGCTGGCGAGCCCACATCCTGTTGTTTCTGATGGAGCAGTTACACTCTCGGACACCATACTTCAACCAGCTTCACTTTGATGACCAACTCACATATAGCTTCAGCCATATATCTTTCTAAAGTTTTGCTCACCCCGAACAAAACTTTTCTAAAAGAGGGAATGACGTAGTGCTGCGGGTACTCTGCATCATTCCAGTTCATAGAAACACATTTTAATGAAGTATTTTCGCAATTTATCAGGTTCTGCAGTGCCTGCAACAGGAAGCTGAATCCACTCTAGTACTGCCTGCGTTGATTTCAACACCGCGTGACTACGATTGCTAACCACGTTTGACGGGACATTCGTCCTGTTTTCCACCATATTTTCGTCCCATGACTCCTGAAATCATGCGCTGTATCACGCACTGTATCACGTGCTATTTTCCCGTCACATGATTTCAATACCACACTTTGGGGCCGTGTGCAAAGTTTCAGTTCATTGGTTGACGCCCTAACCTTGCTCTCGCATTGGTTGGCTACTCTTCTCGCCATGACTTCTCATTAGTGGGAGACTGCTCATGCATAACTTCTTGGTGTAGGGAGACTTCTCCCCACTACACTCATGTTGCTTTATTATGCCATGCACGGCCTGAGGAGAAAGACTTCAGCAGAGGACGCCAGAGACTGCAAATCACCGCCAGGGACGACTCGCCTGAGCTGCGCTGAGCCTCCACTCTCTTGCACCACCATTATTATATGATGTTTTTGCTTCCATCGTTCATATTATATTCTATATTAACAATTCCCATGTAGTATTCCGCCTCATCGCCAAGTAAGTAGATGTATAACTAAAAGTGTAACAGTTTCACTGTTTGATTTAATTAAAAGTGTTAAATTGACTTAGATTATTTCTTATTAAGTGTTTGTGTTGAGCCCTAGACCGCTCGGGCACCACAATTGAATGTCGGGAAACAGCGAAAAATATAGTATATGCAATGTATTTCTTAATGGAGCTCTATGAACTTTGGTAAAGGCTGTTCACAGTAGATTGAGCACTATTGAAATCAACCTTTGAGAAATGTCGTTGCTCCTTCCTGCATATATTTTATCGGGCGCACAATGTGTCATGCCTGCCTCCAACGGCCAAGGGAAAGTTGTTCTGTGTCTTAACGTAGAATGAAATGTGTTTGATAAACATTTGTGAATACAGCAGTAATATATTTTTCTTTCTGGTTTTTTTATTTACATGATAGTAAGAAATAGCGAATATGTAAGATATTTTATTTGCTCATAAACTGACATTTATACTTGACTGATCGATGAATAAAGTGATGACGCCCACGGTAACGTTAATTCTACATACTGTGGAAGAATACACGAAGTGCATAGAAGTATGTCTTAAGCAGGGCTTTCACATGTGATCAATTTCGCGTGAACAGCCTTTATGGATGTTACTAATGGTCACGAACATTGTCTGTAGAAATTACAGCATTCTGAAACCAAGCATTCCCCTTAAAATGAAGTAAATTGTATTTGATGTTTGTAAACAAGGGTTAATTTGGAAAAAGAATGAATTTTAAAACTGTTTTTAAATGGTCTTAGCGCTGTTTTGGACCTAGTAGAAAATTTGTCATTCCATAGCAAAGGCTAGAAAGGAAACAAACAGGACCATTATTGGAAATTGTTATATTTGTGAACAAGGGACGCCTTGGATATTGAATACTCATATTATGAGAGCTCATCACGGTTAGGATCAAGAACCAATGCAGCCAGTTTCTTTCCTGTGGATCATGTGAATTGATTGTGAGTGCTTACCCTATTGTCTCTTTAGCACTGACCATGAATTTCACTGACTGTGTGATTGACGCTAGTGTCGAATAGCATGAACCAAAGCATTATTTGATTTCATCACTTAAAACCATAATATAATGCATGACTGAATGAGTTATCCTTCCATAGGGCCCGTGGGCGTTTAGAGGTTAGACAAGTCACCTGCCACCAACACGAGCTGGGTTCGATTCACGGACAGGCTACTCAAGGATTTTAGCACGTGGGAATCATGCCAGACGATGCCGCTGGTCGGCGGGTTTTCTCTGGGATCTCCCGTTTACCCGTCCTTTAATACCGGCGCTGCTTCATACTCACCTCGCTTCATCCTTATCGGCTCTCAAAACCTCGCTGTTAAGAGCTGCCCAAATATTTTCCCTCACTCTCTTTATCCTTCCGTGTTTTCAATTACTTTTGCTACAGTTTGGGAAGATCAATGTCGAGTTAAGATGAAAAATTTGGGTGGATCTTAACAACGAAGTCTTGAGAACTGATGAGGTGAAAAGAGGTGAGAATGGAGCAGCGTCGGAATGCAAGGGTGGGGGAAACGGTAGATCCCAGGGAAAACTCACCAACCAGCGGCATCGCCCTGCACGATTTCCACGTGTGAAAGTCCGGAAGTGACCCGACCGGGGATTGAACCCGGGTCGCCTTAGTGGGAAGCAAGCAGTTTAACCGCTTGGCCACCGCGGCCCCAAGATCAGTTTAAAAAATTTGGCAAATGGATAATTTTCGCTACTAGATAAGCGCTGGTGTCGGCAAGGTACCAGATTGTTCTCTATTTTCCACGTTAAAAAAAATAAGATTATTGCTATATTCATAAATTAAATAAAAAATGTCATTAACTAAGTGAAGTATTTCTCCTTCGTTATTCACGTAGCTTAAAATTTAACTTCTAATCTAAAAAAATTACCTTTGAAAGTTACCTTTTCAATCACTGCGCTTCTAGCGGCGGAAATGAACCTTACCTCGGACGGCAGCGGGGCACTAGACAATACTTGTGGGGGTAGTGACAACATAACAGCTACGGTGAAAACCAATGAGAGTGACATATTCATCGTACCTCCTCTTTTGAATGCTTTCTTTGTAAACCGAGATAATAAACAGTTTGGGTAGCATTTAAATCACAGCTAAAACTTTATAACTTGTTTCTATAGAATTCAGTGCACATTCAATTTGTCTAATTACGAAACAGCAAACCTTCGCCGGAATTTGAGGCATCTGCTTCAGAACGATAGAGCCGCTTATGCACTACGGATAGAGACGTTCATTATATATACAAACATACTTCATGTTACAAATTCCACAAAATAAATCACTTAAGTATGTATAATTGCCATAAAATTTTATACTTAGAATTTTATGTGATTGTTCTACGTAAGATTTTTTTTATTTAAACTTATTTCGAAATATTCCAGAAGTTAATATTTAATATTTTACAGAAACGTACATGCGTATTAAATTTCATTTTCTGATTTGAAAATTAAAGTTGTTTTAAATGTCAGAAATTACATATTTGCAGATTTTTTGGCTGCCCCGGCACGCGAAAACCAGTCGACGCAGTCGATATAATTGAGAATTGGCATCTTCAGTTACGACACGTGACAGTGACAACCCTGGAGCAGTGACAAAGTTGCTGTGACAATAATTACTATCCATCCCTACTAGAAGTTCAGGAACGGGGGAAGAATCGGTCACAGCCGATATTAATACTTTCAACACATAACGCAATTCTTGAGCTAAATCAATGTTTTCAACAGGCTAGACTTTGAAACATATATGAGCCCAATTAGAGAGAGGATCATTTAATTAGTTTGTCACAATTATTTTCTTTCGCTATGTCTTCACTTCACTTGTCCACATAAAACCAACCAGTTATACCGCCAATTGTCTGTTTATGGTCCTCTGTGTTAGAGACTGTGGCCTTCTTCAACTGCATCAACAAAATTAAACAAGTCTAGTGGATAGAGTGTATAATTTCAACATGCTCATTCACCTATTTTTTGGTTCAGCAATTTCTTTCGGTCACGCGATATATTAAGAGGATAGGTCTTTATTATTGCATGGTCATGTCTTAATTGGTCTTAGGAAAATCATTAAATAAATTAGCGTTGGAGATTTAATAAGACAAAAAATAGTCATGAATCGTTGCCAGTATGACAAACGCACCTAGACACCAGTGTACACAAAATTATTATTTTTTGCAAGTGTGGTACGCTGTGATGTCCGGTGGTCAACGAACTTCCCTCTGGGAAACTGAATCGTACACCACATTATTGTGCTGGATCAGGATTGGTTTATATGACTATTGTCTATTCGCATTATCTTCACACTTTCCGAGTAGAACCTTTGAAAAATCTCCCCGTATATGATGTATTTGATTCTTCCCTAAATAAGTGATGTACCACAAGCGTTTTGTACATCTGTTTACATTTTTTTTTGTTTTAATGAAATTTTACTTACATTATTTTATATATAAAATATAGTTTTAATTTACAATTAATACTATTAAAGAACAAATAAAATGTAGCTGTGTTGGTAGGGCTTAGTAATAAAAAGTTCTCATACAACATAATATATTAAATTGAGTAAAGACTGTTCACGATAAAGTGAGCACTTTTGAAATCAACTGTACAAAAAAGTCACTGCCCCTGCCTGCATATATTTTAACGGTCGCACTGAGTGACATGTGCCCAGTAAAGTTGGTAACGATGGAGGGAAAAGAAGTTCCATATCTTAACATGGAATGAAAAGTGTAGGTAAACATTTATAATGACATCAATTATTTCTTTCTTTTTCTGTTATTTTTTAATGCACCGAAGTGTAAAATGAACAGATTTGTGAAATTTACCTTTTCTCATAATTTCACAGTTTCACTTCACCTACGCATGACTAAAGTGATGAGGCCAATGACAACATTATTTTCCATGAAGCAGAACAATACACAACGTTCATATAAGTAGATACTAAGCCGGGTTTTCAAAAGTGCTCGTTATACCATGAACAACCTATGTGCTAAAAACCGGTGCGTTGTAGCTTTGATGTAATTGTCTTGACTCGGTTAAGCTTTGTTTACATAAGTAGGTATTAGCCTAACATTATAAATTAGGAGGGCTCCAGAAAATTTGGAAGTAACCATGAACCATGATTATATCACATTGTTTGTATAACTGACATTTCCCGATGTGGCGTCTTGCTGCAGTCTTGCTGAAATCGTGACAGTCGTGTTTTTCTGAATCCGACAGATCACAGGTCTGTGTCTTAGTTTGGTCCTCACGTCTCTAACCTGTATAAAGATATTTCATTTACTCAGATTGTTTTCGTATTAGGGTAGTTGCTTCGAAATAATATTTTCATCCGTTTATGACATGTTTTCCGTCTAATGTGTTTCATTTCAGTAATACATTTAGTTTTACGGATCCTTGCTTCACGGGAAAAATAATGCTGTTATCTTTGAAGCTAAACATGCAATGATCATGTAAAATTTTTAATTCTATGAATATAATACTACTCGTTCATTCTACAAATTGACGAAGTATCAGAACAAAATTAGGTATAGCACCACCTAACATTTCTAACAAGTGTGATATTTTCATAACTTCTGGCGCCGTAAAAATTATTGCACGCCTCTACACTACACACACAGTTGCGACTCTTCTACACTAGCGAATTTCCGATACCAAGTCTCATCTCCCTTTGGGGTAGTTGGCGCTCACAATAATACAAAACAATCTTCCGGGATAATAAGCACTTGATATGTAATGTTATGTGATTAATGATACGTCCGTATATCTCTTTCGGCATTGTTGTTCATTTACAAGATGTTTCGAAATGTATGTTTTGACACTCGGGCACAATGTTCATTTATACCTATTTTCTGTCTGTTAGCCGCTACAGCGATATATTTAGAGGATATATGTTTTAATCGTATGGTCATTGCTTTGGAAATAGATATACAAACTATCATTCGTAGAAAAATTACGCCGCTCAGAAACATTGAACAATTTTTAAATGGTAAATTTGCAACTAAAATTCAAAGCTCTGTTCGCTGTATGGGCAATCGGAGCCCTTAAACCAGTCGCCAATTTATTACACTTGCTGAATTGGACTGAATTTCAGTGACTGATTCACATTTAATTCATCTGATTTGCCGGTCGTTACTGGCATATTAAATATATTCGGTTACTACAATCTCACTTGCTGATATCACTGATACGCGTTTAGAGTGTGAAAACATATGCTCCTACTGTCCCCACAAGTTCCCGAAACTGACTATCATTTTGTCCATCCACAGCACTTCTATGACAGATTTCAACTCAAGATATGCTGCGAAACCACTGAATTTAAGACACAGCGGCACGTAGTATATCTAGCTCCTAGCCACACCTGGCAAACGCACTGGATCAGCCGGAATTTTCGTTTGCGTGTAATTGACGCACCCTGATGTGTCTATGCGGATAATCGGAAAAACAACTGTTTAGCATCGTGCGTGAATTAAGCGAACGTAACAAGGCCCCTATGTACACTTACGTGACATCTCAGCTATTAAATCGCTTCTATTCCTCTTTCCCAAATCCACACCTTAATCAACAGCTCGGAGTCTGTGCGAAAGCCCGTGTAATTTATTCAAGCTCACGATGTCTTCAGTTCAGAAGAGGATCTAGTTCACTAAGTCCGAAAATTATTCACCTTCGGGGCTCTCTAATGCGAATACACAGATGTGCGAGGAACTAGTTAAAGATACCAGGAGTCGAATGCATCAAACACTCCCACCATAGACTAAATATGGGGTAGACTGCTTATTCGTCTTCTGCACACGTACCTTACATTGACCTTCCCCAAAGGAACAAAAATGTCAATGTCAGATGGTCAACACTGATGAACGTGTTTCTTTAAATCTTAGTTTTCAATGACAAGAAATTTTACATCAATAAAATACATTCGCCGTTTTGAACTTCCCGAAATTGCATTACAATTTAGTGGCCGGAATTATACAAACAATCAAAGCACTTGTTTACTAAACAGTTTTATAAACTCAAATATAATTCACGCCGTTTGGATAAGGCGTATTGCTGGACAAGCAGTTCAAGGTTAGGACACGGATATTGGTCTACCTCAACTATAGTCTATGACTATCACACACTTACTAATCACATCTCAAAAACAAATGATATTCCAGTGCTTTCGCCAAGTTTACTAACGCCATAAAAGACGCGAAGTGAGAACGTGGGAAGTCCACATACAAAAGGAGAAGTTAGCTTATTGCAGAAAATCCTGTCTTACCCCCACACTAAAAAATATGTTTCATGGTAGTCACAATTATATGTATATTGCAGATCTTGGCGGAACTAAATAATTTCACTAAAATTCCATCGAATTTCTCACTCCCAAGCAACATTTTTCAACTTCTTATGAAAACATGATTCATCTCATCAATTTCGCTCCCAAAATCATGCTAATTTCATCCAAATCTGCATTCTCAATTAGGCACACTTTTTCATAAAAACATGCCTCATTCACTCTTTGATCAGTGTCCTTCTCGGGAGTGAATGAGGCTAAATTTTGGTCGAAAAAGGCTAAATTTATGCTAAATTTGTAAGCCAAATCCATTAGCCAAAAAATTCACAAGAAAAGTATAAAAATTCTTGGAATGTCAACAAAAATATGATGCTTTCGCTTGCAAATAAGACTGTAAAGAACCCCTCACAAAGAGTGAACACAAGTTGAAAATTGATTTTGATTTTTACCTTAAATTTGATTGATTTTGAGTTGCGCTTTGAAAGATTTTACAGGAAAATAAAAATTTGCTTGAATTTGGCTTTAAATTCTTTGAATTTTAGTCAAATTATTGAGTTGCGCTAGGATCTGCAATATACATCTACTGAATTTTAAAAAAAGTTTACATATAAACACAATTACCCCTTTTGAAAAATCAATATCTTGATAATAATTCAGCACTTCTCAGAATTCTATGTGGGTAAATGTTTATCCTCTTGATCAACCTTCTTAAAAACTATAAACGATTTGCGAGCAAGGTAATGCCAATGCCAGGGACCTGTTTATTTTTTGAGTTTACGAGCAAGTTAATGCCAATTCCAGTGACTCAATCTTTTTAACTTTTCCAGCCATATTAAGCACCAACAAAACTCAAATTGGAGAAACCCCTTACTTCTCCACTGGATGGCCTATTTTTATAATTTTTAAATTGTTAAGAGAGGATTTTTTTATTTGTTATTTTTATGGTACTCCCGATTCATATAGTGGGGCGCCTTCCACTATATGAATCACTCCACCCTATACATATGATATACTACAGTATAGCATAGAGAGAATTTTTGGTTGGAGATTCAAGTACCATTTCTTTGTGTCAATACTCCTATACAGAATATATGAGCAAGAGCAATAAAATGTTTTTTTCCCCTAATTTAGAATGTCTTGGTGATAATTTAACAAAACAAATATGGACACCACATATACGCATCATTAAATTATTTTCTCAACTGGCGGGGTCGAACCCCGAATTTCGAGTTACAAGACAAGCATGCAACCACTGAGCCGGAGTGGTCGAGCGAGCAAGGCAACAATTTTACTGCATCTTGTGGAGGGATGTGGTGAACTTATGTCTGTTATCATGCTCAGTGTGAGTTCCCAGCAGCTGGAGTAGATATCAGCTCAGTTGTGTGATAACATGCTTCCTGTTGCAGACAGAGTTTGCTGTGGTTGGGCATGCACGAGTGTACTGATAAACTTTGTAATATTGCTATGAGTGTGTGCAGCAGTCATCGAAGTAGATAAGAAAAACACGTGCTTAAAAAAGATGTGAATATTTTGAAACAGTTAAAACTTATTTACAAACATCTGAGTTATTGAAAACAGTTTTAAACAATATAATGTTTTAAGTGTATTCAAAATGATACACTAGGCAAAATTTTATATTAAAAAATATTGAATCTGGTTTCTGTACTTACCACTCTCCATTTATCTACTCTAATATAATGTTAAAAAACCATAATCTATATTCCAGAATTTTGGACAAATTTCTTTCAATTTCTCATATGACATGTCGCCACCAACAAAATCGCAATATAGATGCTTGAGGTTTGTGTCACCTTGTCAAATATAAATAGAAAATTTGCACTGTATCGTATCAATTGTTTGGGACCTCTGGAATATGTTTGTGCAAGATAAATTACAACATTATTTTTATGCCGATATCTAGTAAATTACTAACGGACTACATTTTGTTCATCTAAAATTACATCATCAATAATAACTATGGACTTGCTTTCACATTGGTCTAGTGGAATCATTTCCTCAGGATTATTAAAGAGTATGCCATATTTTCATTAAAATTTGCTGGATACCACATCAAGTTCATATTGTAACTGAATATATTTGGGTTGATTCAAAATTTTTGAACACACATTAGTTTCTTATTCAAATTTAACCAATCTGTCTTATAAATCAAATTTATCTTCCCACAATTGCTCGGGTCTATAACTATACCTCTAATATCATCAGGCAAAAGTTCACCATTTTTTTAGCATCTCCTTCAGAAATTAAAACACCAACACCCTAACCGACTTTACTCATTTAATAACATAAAATTTGCAATAAATGGAGAATAAAGTATTCAAGTTAACATATAATAATTCTATTCTTAATAAGAAACTTCACTATGATATAATTCAAATAGATAAATCTATATTATTAATTATTTTTGATGTAACATTTTTAACACCAAATATAAGCAATAACACTATAATTACAATCAAAAAAATGAGTACCATAGTTGATAAAAACAAAGTTATAACCATTCCCAAGGTCAATACAATTTTGATACTTTAAAGCAAACTATAAATTCATTCGATCCATTTTCAACAAAAAGCATTGAAATAACAGAAGGCAGTGTAAAAAATAGAATAATGATTAAAACTAAGTTTATTATTAAACTTGAAGATCACTTATCTGATATTCTTGGTTTTGAAGGAAATATGACTATTGAAAAATACAAAAGAAGCACCAGTACTAAACTGCTTAATTCTAATCCAATTAAAACAATAAATGTTTATTGTAACTTGGCATATAGTATGTTCATAAAGTATGACGAATCTAACCATTTAGAAATTTATATAATTGCTAGTTTTCCCCCAAAAACTATGCTTGGTTTTGGAGATTACATTAGCTATGAGCTCCCATATCCAATTTTCTATAAAATAAATAATGAGTGGTTTAATCACATAGTTTTTGAAATTAGAGACAAAACGGTAAATTAATTAATTTTGATGGAGCTGATATAACATTGTTTTGAAGATTAAAGAAGTTTGAAATTTGAAGACAAAACTAGCTTGGAAATTTAAAACCCTGTCTACAAGATGGGGTTAGATTTTATTAGAAAATATCAATAGGGTCTGTGCTATAGATCTCTTAATAAGTGCATAAAATATAAAACTTTTCTTTCAGAAATATTTGGTATCCAAAACAGATACCACCTCACATTTATAAAATTATAGATTTCGATACCCATATGGCAGTGCATATATTTTATTTTGTAATATAATTATCTTGTTATCGCAATGACTTCAAGGTATTTTATTAATTTAGAGTACATATATTTTGTGTTTCTCGCTTCTTATTAAATTCACTGTTCTATATTGAATTTTCTCATCAAACACACATTTTTTATAATCGTCAAATGTAATTAAATTATTGACTATACACTTCTTTACATCTTTTGATCTTTTGTTTTCTCTATCCTCAACTCTATATACATACATTTTTGCTCTTAAGCCAACAAATTCTTAAATTATTTTACCATTACATTCATCATGCATTTTGTCTAAAACTTTTTACATTATTTTTTTAATCTAATATCGATTTCATGTCTTCATAAAAATCACCTGTTTAAATATTATATACATATGTATAAAGCTATCTGTATCTTGAAAGCACAATTCAATTTTATCTATATATCTGACTTACGTCACTTTATAATGGAAATCATACATCAATTCCTTCGATACATCTAAAATTGACATGCCAACATATAGGCTGGTTAAATGTTACATAGGTTTTTTTTATGAGAATTTAAATGTTTACAATAATAGAATTGAGTTTGGTATTCCTATAGGAGATGACTTTTCTTTTTCAAATGATGCTTATTTTTATGAGCAATATAAATTACTCAAAACGGATAAAGAAGGAAACACGGCAAACTATGATAAGTTAGATAGCATTGATGTTTGTTGTAACTTTTTTCCTTTTCAGTTTTCGAGAGTAGAAATCTCAAAACATGGACATATTATTGAGGCTATTGATAATCCGGGTATAACTTCGACAGTGATGAATACTTTGTTAAGATCTCCAGGTGAACAAAATTATTTAGAATTATCTTGTGTTGATGATTATTATCGAGTAAAAGCTACTCATAGTGCTAACCCATATGAAATAATTTATCCACTGAGATATCTGTGTGGTTTTTATTCGAGATAACAATGAAATTTATTGGGAAGGTGGTTATAAAATTATTTTTAATCATAATTCATCCCACAACAACTTTTTATTTGTCTTTCAAAATAAGAAAGCAGGTGGTACACTAGATATATATTATGCTGATCTGGGTAAAATTGTTATTCAAATGTTATAAATTATGTGGTCTATTGTTGAATGCCCAAACTAATACAGCCATTGCAATTAAAAAAAACACAAAAACCATAAAATACCTATTACTTTTGTTTGTTGGCAATTTTTAGTAAAATAAGTTCCTACTGCAACAGCTGTTTTTAACTTTGATATCAAATATCAGTTTAATAATTTACAATTTGACATGCCTGATTATGTAGTTGTAGGGTTTCAAACAATTTGAAAAAATCTTGTTGTACAGCATGTCCACGCTTCTATGTTTGACCATTGTAATGCGAAAAATATTTGTGTTAAAAATGGTGGAAATAAAATTATTCCAAAAGAAAATTGGAATCTAAATATTGGCAAGAATTTTTTCGATAAAGCGTTTCTTGGTTATAACGATTTTCGAATTACTCAAACAACACTGGCTACTGTATATAGAAATAATTACTTTATTATAAGCCGGTTCTAAACTTGATGTTAAAACCAATTATTATTCATTTTAGGGTCGAATACCTTTGTATATTATTGATTGCTTATATAGTAAAACAATTGTACTTAAACAAAAAACAAATATAAAAATTTGTGTTGATTTTGATATAGTTGTTGAAGCTAATGCCATTTGTAATTATATTTTAATTAGCCAACGGAATTTAACATATGGTGTTTTAAAAACGGATTACTAAAGTCAAATAATTTTTTTATTTTATTAAATGGGGGATATAAATGTTTTTACTGAAACAAGAAACTGTTTCGATATTTTAATACCATTTTTTTAGATGCATTGTTAAAGTGATTGATCGAATAAAAAATCTTTTTTTTTAAATCTAAGTGAGATTTTTTCTTTTAACTTAATTTGGGCCAATTTTATTTGAGCATTTTTTTTAAAGGGGACAATTGTGTTTTTATGTAAACATTTTTTATATAAGTAGATGTATATTGCAGATCTTGGCGCAATATAATTAGACTAAAATTAAAGAAAATTTATCACTTTCAAGCAACTTTTTTCAATTTCTTCAGAAAATATGATTCATCTCTTCAATTTCACCCCCAAAATCAAGCTAATTTGACCCAAATCTTCATTCTCAATAAGGCGCATTTAAAAACATGCTTCGTTCACTCTTTGATCAGTGTCCTTCTCAGGAATGAATGAGGCCAAATTTATGTTCGAAAAGGCTAAATTAACTCTAAATTTGCAAGCTAAATCAATTACTCAAAAATAATATCACAAGAAAAGTATGAAAACTCTTGGAATTTCATCAAAAATATGATTAATTACTTTGCAAATAAAGCTTTAAAAAAAAACCTCACAATGAATGAACATAAGCCGAAAATTAATTTTGATTTTGACCTTAAATTTGATTGATTTCGAATTACACTTGGAAGATTTACAGGAAATTAGAAACTTATTTGAATTCGGCTTGAAATTGCTTGAATTTTAGTCTAATTATTGAGTTGCGCTAGGATCTGTAATAGTCATCTAATGTCACAAAATGATTTCCTGGGATTCGCCTTGCCAAATTTGGACTTAAATACGTCTTTAAATTTGTGACCATATTGGGAAGCAATCCAGAAAATCCGATGAATATAAAATCGGGGTTAACAGTTTGGCATTGCAGCTCCTGATCTATTGTTTACATTCAAAATTAAATTACACCACTCGATTGCCAAAGAATCAAAGAATATGTTACGTTGAGTGAGAACTGCGTAGCATCACGAGTTCCTTAGATTGTGGAGGGGGGGGGGTGGGGGAGAAACGAAATTTTGAGTTCGTTTCGCCGCGTCTCATAACTTTCGCGTAGTATAACATTTGACTAGGAGAAGCTGCGAAGCTCGTTTAGGTGGAAATCGACAGCTCTCGTCATGTTATTGTATCAATCGATTGTGTCTATAAAAACATTTGTGTGGCTTGGTTATCGTGATATTGTATGAGTTTAATATAAAAAATTTAAAAACTTAGCACATTTTCAGCCTATATTCGTCAAAAAGCCAAGTCGAAATGCAGATATCGTATATAGTTGGAAAGAGTATTGCAAAAGCAATCGAGTGATACCCATACAATCCCATATGATCGAGTGAAGCGATACAGGGAACGTAATAAATAACATCAAGGCGTCGGAGCGCGTCGACATAGACGTATTCACGCAAAACAAGCGGCTGTCTCCCCAACGCAGCTAAACCCAATTTTTTGTAGCGTTAAGCACAACATTAGTTACTTGCCACCACTAAGTTTTTTGCCCACTAAATATTAATTTTTAGTTACTAAAAACATGTCGGTCCCTTGATATATCTGCAAAATATTTGTATCAGTTTGGGGACGAGATTATAATGCACGAACTCCTTACTGAGCTATACTCTATACACTGTTTCTTCACACTTATTTAATCAAACCTTTAAAAAATCACCCAATGCATGACGTGCTTGGTTGTGTCATAATTATGTCAAGTATCGCAATCGCTTTATACTTGTGTTAACATAAAAACCACTTATTTTTATTTAATCTAACTTTTAATTATATACTTTTATAAGTTAATATATTAAATTTTTGTAATTAGTACGTATAAAACAGGGAGAATTTTGAAGGTTGTAACACCTAGCAACAAAGAGATCTTATGCCAATGATTACTGCACTGACTGCGCACGAATGCGTTTCATTGTCCTTTTGGTGTAATTTTTTATACTTCAAAAGGGGTTTAGAAAAGATGTAAATACTCGCGAGTGGATTATATTTGTGATACTAGCAGTGTCCATACTCACTGCAATCTCACCTGGAAATATTTCAAAACATGTGAGAATATGCATCTCGCTTTTCCTTGCTAGACAGGTGATTTGTGCTCAAAAGACTAGCAGTATATACCTATTACTACCCGTCGCGTAAGTATAATAATGAAGGGATACCTCATGTGAAAATTGTTAGGCACTGTAAAAAAATTGGTTTTCGTTCAATGACAGCTAAAGCTGAATCCCTGCCGACTAAATGAAAGTAAAAGTTCTTGTTTGAAGCCTTCATTTTTAGTGTCACTCTTTTACATACTTGTATAGAATATTCCTACAATAGTTATGGCTGCTTTTTAAGCAAGCATTTATTCAATCTAATAGTCAATGTTGTCAAAACACGAAAAATTTATTTGAAAATGCTGTTACCAAAACTAGGCCATAGTTCCAAAATGTGCTTAATAAGCTGTACGCTGGTAAAAAAAAAAAGATCAGTGAAAGGTATCATTCCTAAGTAGAAGAAAATTTAAGAAAATTCCTGAGAAAACAAATCAAACCGCATTATTTTTGTAAAAAAATCACTAACAAAAATACTTATAAATGAAAACAGGCCAATAAAACAAATTTTTCATTGCAATTATATGTAAAAAGTATTTAACATTTTAAAAATTATGTCATTTCGAAATTCTCCTCGGTGTTGACCTTGAGTTCTTGAAATTGTTCAAGAATAACTTTAAAAAATCTCCTCACATTGTAAAGAATTTTCCTTTATTTAAAAGCACTATAAAACCAAAACTTTTGTATTTAATGTTAATATAAACGTTAAATACTTCCTGTGTAATTCTTTAATAAATACACAATTGAAATATCATATAAAATAAAAATAATCCAATGTAATATTAAAATACTACACTTTAATTCCGTTAGTGAAAATACCATGCAAAAAAATGTAAACATTATGGGGATAAATACATTTTATTTAAACAATTTTTAAATTAATTTTTAAAAAATGTGGTAACAAATATAAAAATGTATTTTTTACATGACAAAACATATAAGAAATTCAGTACAATCATCACAAATTTTATCTACAAGATGAACTTTTAGATTTTAAAAAATATAGGAAACTTTTTTAATTGTGTAAAATTTCAGAATGCTAACGTTTATTAAAAAATTTTGTGAGAGAATAACACATTAATTTGGTAGGAAATTTATTTTAAAAATCAAACATCAACAAAACATTTTATAAAACTATTTTTATCTATATGTCTATTTGTCTATATGTCCGGAGAACAAATATGACTTAAAGACCATACATTAATTTTTAAAATTAATTTTGGTTTTGTTCTAACATAAAAATTTATCTGCATGTTAAAGGAGAATTAAAAACCCTTAGTTTATTGGTTAAATATTTATAAAATAAGTTATTTATAGAAAATTAATGTAATTGATTTGCGTAATAATGATTGTTTGCATATTCTTCAGAATCTTAAAAAGTATTTGTATATATTTAGATATTCAGAATTCTAAGTTAATCATATTTATTTATTATTTAATTTAAAAGTAAGATTGATTGAGGTTATATTTATTAATATCTAAAATTATAGGAAGATTTCACTAAAATATTAAAAAGTATATACCAGTAGTATATTTAAAAACGAGTTTGAAATTAAATATTATTAATAATAGGCTGTGCATGGTAAATTTAGCACTTTTGCGATCCTAGTTATTTGTTTCTTACCAGTCATTTTTTATCCTTACAACAATTATTAAAAGGAAAATTGCCATATAAGTAATAAACACAGTGTATATATTTCATTGTACTCGAAAATTAACGTTAAATGTTACAAAAAAATTTATTTGTTGACTATTATTCCTAACGAGAGGGCTTTAAAAAGTGCGCACTTTACCGTAAACAGCGTGTATCAGAAGTTTTTATTGTTTAATTGGCATACACGCTTGATGTATGGATAATGGCTTTTAACAAAGTTATTATGATAATTGAAACTTTTGTGAATGCCTATTATTAAAAATAAATCAAAGAATCATATATTAAACAAATACTGAGAAAAATAAAGACATAATAAATTCAGTTGAGATTAATCATGGAAATGGTTAATTGCAAAAAAAAAAAAAAAAAAAAAAGATGAGCCAAAATTTTAATTAAATGTACTATCCAGTACTGATATAAAATTGTAAATGCATGCTAATTTTAAATTTTAGATGTGTATGTATAATTGATGGCTTATCACATTATTTGCAAATCAATACTTTGTAAAAATTATTTAAGTTTTTTAAATTTTCATTTACACCAGAGGCTATCTGGGCTGAGGGTAATCTTGTTGACTTTCTTAGAAATTGTGACATTTAATATTTACTCTCTTTTCGCACAATGGCGCTACGAGCATACTGCTGTGACCCTGCTCTAAGCCTACAGGTCATGCATTCATTTAAAGGAGGTTGGCATAGTCTAGTATAGCGAATACCTTTTATTGCAAACACTGGGTTTACTGATTCTTTCAAGACTACAATCATTAAATTTTTATGTCGTTACATTATCACTTTACTCAATACAAGATTATCAATTAACTCAATTAACTGGAAGGCTATACTAATCAAAGGATGCAAAGATTGCCTTGAAGGAGCTATTAGAAATGCCTCACTTGTCTTTGCCTCCCGGTACCTGAACACACCCTATCAGGAAGGATATTTACCCACTATAGACGATTCGGTCTCGCTCAGGCTCATCTCGGTAGCTACACCCGCATGGCGTTCAACTCTGCTCCTCTGGACTGGCGGCCCTCACTGCGATGTTAACGCAGGCGGCCCTCTGGCGTCGGCAGGAACAAATATGACTGCGAGCCTCCAGCACTCGCACCATTTATACTTCTCCACCCGGCCTTGTTTAGGAAACCTTTCCTCCGGCTATTGCCACAACTAACATCGCCATGTCCAACTTCCTTCTCACTGCTCGCACAGCCTGGCAACGCTTGGTCCGGTGATGCTCACAGCAATATGAAGGTACCCTTTCCAGTTTGGTTTACCATATATACCCGAATATAGGACCACCTCAAAAATAACTCTGTCACGAGAGAGGAAATCGACCACCTTCTTTTTACTCTGCTCTGTATGGAAAACTTTTATCTCAGAAAATAATTTAGGAATCTAATTTAGGAGAATTATTTTATCTTAGAACTAAATTATAATTTTAACATAGCCAAATTCATTAAATTTCCTTATAAACTGTGTGCTACAACTCAAATACATTAAAACCCATGTAAGTCACACATTATTTATTCGCCCATATGTTTACCGATCGCGGTGGGGCAGAGGTTACATGCTGGAATCGCATTCGAAAGGACCCGAGTTTGTTTCCCAGTGTGGCGTTTACGATGTCGGTTTTCAATTATTTCCCGAAGTCACTGCATGCGAATGCCGGGATGGTTCTTTCATGGCAGATTCTTCACTTGCTCCGTTTCTAATGACCTCGTTGTCGACGAGATGTAAGTCCTTACGCCATGATAAAAATTTTCCATACAGGCTCTGGCAGAAGCCTCCATGATATATGATACTCGACCCTGCTTGCACACAGTTATCGAAGGATATTTGGAGTAACCTATCAAATGGTACTTGTCGCCGCAGGAATAAAGGCAAATGCATTTCTTATTATTTACTTCTGCAACTGTGGTTCAAGAATGCTTTTAACTTACGACTTCGCATATGTGTTTATGTGCAGAGTTTTCTTGTTGTAACTGCTATTTGTATGTTAAATAAACACGAATGTTTACAGGCTGTTCACGATAAAGTGACCACTTTTGAAACGAACCTTTGAAAATGGTCACTGCCCCTGTCTGCATATAATTTCATGGATTAACTGAGTGACATGCGACCAGTAAAGTTGCTAACGAAGAATAGAAAGTAGTTCCATATCTTAACGACAGATAAAAAGTGTTAGGTAACCATTTGTGATAGCTGAAATTACTTCTTTCCCTTTATGTTTTTGTAATGAATCGAAGTGTATAAATTTGCAGATTTGTAAACTATTTACTTGTCTAATAATTTCACAATTTTACTTTGCCACCATACGAATAAAGTGATGAGGCCCATGGCAATGTTAATTTTGCATAAGGTGGAAGAATACACAACGTGCGTACAAGTAGATCTTAAGCTGGACTTTCAAAAGTGCTCATTTTACCGTGAACAGCCTATAACTTAAATTTCACACAGTAGAAACAATAGATATTTCCGTGGTTTTTTGTTTACCATTTATTCGTTTTTAATAGTATTACCTAAGTTCTTTCTCAAAATAAAATAAACATATTGACTCTACCACCCTCTCTCTGACTGGCTAAAATTTCAACCTTGTAGGGAACCTTCCATCATACATTGCACACGACCAATTACGAAAACGTCTATAAAGTGGGCCAGCAGTCGGCCAAATCTCACATAGAACCATCCATACAAGCAGCCATGCAGGCTTGCATAGAATCCTCTAAGAAATCTTCCATCGTGTCATACCTGCTTTATTTTTTAATTTTATTAAATGGATTTTTACTGTTATGAAATGAGTCTAGTAAAATAAAAACATTGACTTATCACTTTCTACTATTCAAGCTAAAATTTTGAACTCTATAAACTTTGCATGCGAAAATCAGACACTTCCGCATTTTTTTCATATAGAATATTGGAACAAACGTTTTCATTATACTCGACTGAGTACGGTATTTAACGATGCTTCTGGCATTAAGGCCAAGATCTCCCATTTCTACAGCTTTTGCGAGAGTAAATTTTTTGAACCCAAATGGGAGCCAATATTGTTAAATCCCCTTACAGGTTTGTTACAAATGGATTTACTCTGTAGTAAAAATCTTTCAATGCAGAAAATGTATAATTTTATCTAAATATCAAATAAACAATATTTTCGATAGTTAATTAATTGGATAGATGTATACACTTTTTTGTTGAAAAAATTTGACTACACAATAAAAGCTATTTGTATCAAAACCGTAAGAGCATTTTACAATATCGGCTCCTGCTTAGATTTTTAAAAAATGAAATCTCGCGAAAGCTTTAGAAAAGGGAGATCTTGGCCTTATTCTGAAGTTTATACCCAGTATCTTCACACTTTTGGAATCAAATATTAAGAAAACATCCCATATATAAAGTGTTTCGTTGTTTCCTAAATATGTAATGCATTCATGAGTTTTATACTTGTTTTAATATAAAAGTACCTGACTTTTGGCTAAATTGAACTTTAAATTATAATTTGTGCATAAATTATAATAATTCATTTATAACTAATAAAAATAAAGAAAGAGTGAAAATCGGTGTTTTGGCAATACCTAACAGGGAATAGTTCTTATGCAAAAATATTATTACACTGAGTATGCTTGAATGTGGTGCAATGGCCATCTGGTGTAATTTTCCAAGCTTGGTTTGTATGAAGCTGAGGAATATCCTGGAAGATCTTATTTAACAGGATTTCAGAGAATTTGGAAGTACTCGTGAATGGAGTATGGCAAACTTTCGATTGTAAACATCGTTTGATTCCTAACTTGTGTAGAATAAACATTTACATTGTGAAGCCTTGTTTCCATGTGGTGGAGGAATGCAATGGAATTAGAACTTTAGCAGGAGTAAAGTTTATTCTACTGAGATTGGGAAGCTCAATGCTTTTAGTTTGGCAACTAAATTTTTTCACCACCAGGCAAGCGCTAGTGTCGCATGTGTACCGGATTTTCTGTATTTCTTATGATAAAAGACAAAATAGTTGCTATAATCATAATTCACATATATATGAAACTTCGTAGCTTAGTAAAATCATTCTCTTTTATTATTCACATAGATTAAAATTTTAGTTTAAAGTTACCTCTTTAGAACAATGCACACCTAGTGGCGGCAGTAGTGGGAGCAGGGGCCTTCTGCATCATTTGACCTTTGACCTTGACATTGGCCTATATATGGATGAACTCTTGGCGAACTTTTTGTCAGATTAATGAATTGGATTATCTCATGTGGATTAAATTGCTGCTAATCTGATGTATCGTATTAAGTGTTAATCCCTAAATCCGATGCATCGTAAAAGCCGCAAATTAATCCACATGAGGTAATCCAATCGATTAATCCGACAAAAGTAGATCAGTAGGTTATGAGTTCATCCATATATAGGTCAAGGTAAAGTTCAAATGTCAGGTGATCCCACTACTGGCGAAAATTTTCCCTGTACCAAACTGTACCGTAAGAAAATTCGTTTTGTTCCTAACTTGAGTAGAATTAACATTGGTAGGACTTCTGAAATGTTGTAAGTACAGCAATGTATGTACTATGGTTTGAGGGTGTTGTGCAGTGCAGTGCGTCAATATCGGTGCGACTGTTGCAGGCAAGGAGTTGTACTCGCCAGAGGCAGAGAGCTCGCCGGTTACATCCAGCGAACCAGGTGGCAAGTCCACCTCGAGGACGAACTCTTTCGAGATTGAAAACCTGCTGAAGGTAAGTCGAGCTTGCAGCCTTCTCGCGAAACTGTTTAGAAATAGTTTCGTCGTGCCTGAAGCCACATTGTAGAGAGTGTGTTCGATAACATCCGGCGGAATCTCCTCTCCCCCCTCCTCTGTCATGCAACCACTTTACAGACAAATGTTGGGTTGGGTCCATTAGTCGACATCACATTTTTTCTTTCCTCACCACGTTATAAGATCCAGATTACACTTGTTTCAAGGAAATGAATGACCTTAAAAAATGGCCTTCCTGTGCACTACAGTGGAAGAAATGCGCTAGTTTGAAATTTAGGACAAAAGAAAACATCTCTAACTTTTTTGCAACATGCCAGTAGTAATTATGCTTATCTTGCATTAAAAATTACATTTTTGTTGTGAAAACTGCTACGGTCAATAAAAATAATAATAATAATAAATTCATAAATGTAGCTTGAAATTGCGGCGTTTTGAAGTAAAAGATGACATACACAGGTTCTAGGAAACACAGAATTTAGTTTTCTTGCCGGCCAAAATCCTCTGTTCTTTTGTTAACTGCCTTTAAAAAACGTATTTTTGAAAGACAGGTCAAAGAAATAGAAATAAAATTATAAATGTTGGTCGTAGTTAGTGCAACTGTTCATGCGTGATAGGGTGTGACCTTTTTTTTTTCCTTTTAATTTTAATTTTCACTGGGATTCTCTTGATTTTTGTATAATACAATCAGTCGTGTACACTTGTGCTAAGTTTCGGTGTTGTTAACAAAAATAAACGTATGCACACGGTGGATTTGTTGTTGATACAACTCATGTGATGCCATATTCAGGAATGCTAAGAAATAAATATTATGAGATTTGTGCAATCATATTGAAGTATAATTGAATTACACAACACAAATAAACAGAACCAATAATATTAGTGCACTAATGACGAAAAACAAAAGGTATTTTGCTATGTGAATTAATGTTACAATAATCCGAGGCCTGTCACAAATCAAAACAATAAATGACTGATAACTAATGAGTCTCCTTTCCTCTACATGGGTGCAAAAACATTTAATTGAAGTTCTCAAAATCTTATATGGGTGGTATGCGTTGACGTCTCATTGACAGCAATATCATTAGAGATGAAACCAGAAACATGCGAAACTGTACCAATACAATTAAAATACACGAATGACTTACCTGGGCGTAGAAATAAAAAAAATTGCAAAATTAATATTGCGTCCAATCAACTGCATCACGGAGGTCGGATTCGAAGTATCAACTTCGGATGTAACCAGGCTAATGTTTTGAATGATAGGGTTCACTAACCTGCAATATTTACACGGCCATCATTATGAAAATAAGTGTATGAGCTACTAACAACACATGCGTTTTCAGGGCCCACCATAATGCCACTTATGTAAACAATTTTATAGAATTCGGTTGATTGATTTCCGAGGTATGGGGTGAAAACTTTATTTTTTAAACAGGGATATATTATAAAAATTATCTTAAAAGAGACTCTGTATAATTCATTTCCAATATATACTATGAGAATAACATTTTAATTGAATCTGTTTAAATTGTTAAATAGTTGTGACAAACATATCTAAATAGTTGTATGGCCACCACTACAAAAATTAATGTCTGCACTATTTTAATTATGTAACTTTACGTGGCTCATGTAGTTGTGCAAAATTTGGTAGAAATAAGTTGAATTGTTCCGGAATTATTGCAAAATATTCAATTTACTCACCCGAAACTTTTTTGCAAAATAATCTGCAATAGAGGATTTCTGTATGCACAAATGATCTTTTAATTAATAAATTTTGCATACGAAAGTTGGTTGAATTGTGTTTAATACTTCATAGATATAACAAATAAATCTTAATATTTTATTCAAACACCAATAAAACATGACTGCCTCACATAACACGTGTTAATTAACACCCTAATGTAGCTATACTTCCTGAAATTTTCACACAAATCAGATAATTGGCCTTCAAGATATGGCATAAAAACTGCATTGTTTATTTGACGATCTTCATAAGTGGAGGATAAAAAGTTTATATAATAGTACATTCGATTATTGTCATATATGCGAAATACGAAGTTAAATTTAAATTTGTAACATAGTTTCGTAGATATAGCACACTAAGATAGAATGTTTATATAGGCGTCGTTCGGAAAGTAAGAGACTTAGACACTTAAAACACATAAATTAATATGGCCAAACACAGTACAACCTCTTCGCCAAACCTGAAAGAAATTGGTTTATTTTTTTCCCGAGATACAGCATAAAAACAGTATTATCTATTGTGGGGGCTATCTTACAGAATGACGGAGAAATTAAGCCTTGCATAGGCAATTTTGAGGGATATACAGTATCTGTCAGCATACAAGGGTTGGTTGAACTTTGTTTTGCAGTTTCGTAGGTAAAAATTTGCGATCAAAAATTTTTATATGGCCACCATTTTAAAAATATGTGTTACTGGCCCTCTGAAAGTTTATCAGTTTACATGGTTTGCCATAGTACTACATATTTTCCAAATTCGGTAGAAATCGGTTGTTTTTGGGAGATCTCGCCTAATTGTAATTAGTTATGTGATACAATTTCCTAAAATGCCGGATTAAAGTAATTTTGTGTGGACACATTTGATGTCTGTAATATATACAGCCAGCTATACAAAGTTTCATTTGCATTAACTACATGGTTTCGACGATAGAAGATAAACTAGCAACATTGCTACCATTTAGATAAAAATATTTTCTCATACATAAAACATATCAGTTAACATCACCTATCGCAGTACTGATTATTTCCCGTTTTGCTAGGAATCGTTCAAATATTTCCCGTGATATTAAATAAATATTTAATTTATTCGTGTAGTTATATCTTACAAAATGGAGGGAAAAAGAGGCTCTGTGTAAATACATATCATGTCTGTTATGTGTACTCCCAGCTTACAAAGTTGAGTAGGAATTGATTACATACTTTCGAAGATATGGCACACTATGCTAAAACTGATAGGTGGCCGAAATTTTGAAACAAACGTCTGACATGTAATAAACATTTTTGTACATACAAAATGCCTAAGCACTACTTGTTTGCCAAATTACATAGCAATCTGTCAATTGTTTCTGAGATATTACACAAAATGTATTAATTAATTTAGCACTCTCTTACAAAATGGCGGAAAAAGTGGGTGTTCTTTGGTTTGTATGCCGCTTGCAATATATGCTTTCAGAGTACAAAATTTGTTACAAATGTGTTAAACGTTATAGTACTTATTCCAAATATACAAAAATTTTTTGTATGACCACCATTTTTTAAATTAATAAGTGCTAATTCCGTTTAGTCGCTTACACTTACCTGGCCTATCATACTTGCCAAATTTGGCGAAAATTAGTTGAGTAATCTTCGAGATATAAAGTAAAAGCTTAATTTTTAATGTGATGCTCTCTTCCAAAATGGCAAACCAACTACAATATTGAACTCTGAATTCAATGCTTACAACTTACGTTGCAGCATACAAAATTTGGTTAAAATCGGTAGAGTGGTTTCCGAGATAAGACTTATCTACCTAAACATTAAAATGGCCGATATTTAGAAAGTGACTGACTGGCGTGGTCTAAAATTATAAAAGCCAGGTGTCCTTACAAGGTGCCATATGTTTACCGAGTTTGGTGAAATTCGGTTTATGCGTTTAAAATTTTAAAGAGAAAAAGGTGTGTGAGTGTGGGGGGGGGGGGGGGTCACACACTCACGCACAGAAACACACCTACAAATGCAAACACACACAGGAAAGAAACCTCATAAGCTTTTCTTTCCCTCGGAAAGTAGGCTAATAAGCAAAAGTGTCCGTAAAAAAATTAAATGTTTTGTGATTCTGCCTATAAAACACGTGCTGAAAATTTTTCTAGTAAACAATAAGTTATTGATATAAGTAGAGAGCCTACTTTCCTTTACATGGGTGCCATTAATTTTTTATTAATTTGTTAAAAGCCGTGTTGGTAGGTAGGACTTCAATTCTCTTTAAAAGCAAATACTTTACAAATGAAACCAGAAACGAATGTGATAGCCGAGGGACAATTACAAATACACACATGCCTCATCCGGGACTTGAACCCATAAAACTTCGTACTAGAAGCTAGCGTGCAGTCCGCTGCATTACGGAGGTCGGATTCAGAGCCTCAACTTCGGATTTAATCAGTCTTATATTTCGAGTGATAGGATTTACTAACTTAAAATATTCACAGGTCCTTTATTTGAAAGTCAGTGACTAAGCCATATAAAATATATAAGTTTGCATGGCTTACCGTAGTGATACTTGTGTGAATAATTTGATTGGAAATCGTTTGTTTGGCCTGTGAGATATGATATAAAAGTCTTATTTTCTTATTTCATGCTATTGTAAAAAAAACTGCCTGAAAAGAGGCTATATACACGAAACTTCTAATGTATACTGTCTACATAAAATTATGGTCGCATTTGGTTAAACTGTTTAATATATATGTCAAACCAACCGAAATTATTTATGAAGCGACCATTTTGAACATCGTCTGAACCATTGAACTTTGTTCAAATTTATTTGAAATGTTCCAGTGTAACTTTTGGTGGGAACCGGTTGATTGATCCCCGAGCAATGGCATAAAACCTCCATATGTTTCATTTGGCGATCTTCGTAAATGGAGGACAAAAAAAGGAATGTAATAGCATTTTCGATGATTGTTAATTGCAAATATGCAAAGTTGAGTTAAAAATTATTACATAGTTTCGTTGATATATCACACAAAATTAAAATGATTTTATAGCCGCCATTATAAAAATAAGAGTTTCTTACATAAGACCATCCATTTATTATTATGGACTGCCACAGCAAATCTTCATGATTTGATTGTTTCCTGAGATGCGAGATAAAATCTTTGTTTTTATTGGTAGGAATATCTTACAAAATAGCAGAGAAAGTAGTCTTTGCATAGACAAATTTTGTTGTTGGAATAGGTACAGCCAACATACAAAATTAAGTTGGAATTTGTTTCGTTTGTAAAATATACGTAGCTAAAAAAGTTATATCTCCACCATTTTTAAAAAAAATGCCGGACCCACTATACACCACCTGCTGCAATACGCTTTGTTTGCCAAATTTGGAAGGAATCTGTCAACTGTTTCCGAGATAAGACAAAAAAATTTAGTAACTCGCATTGCGTTAACTTACAAAATGGCGGGCAAAAGATACTCTGTGTACATACAGTTGTTTGCCGTAATGTCTACTGCCAGCATACGAAGTTATGTTCAGAATTCATTACATAGTTTAGACGATCTGGCATTCTAAGTTTAAATTGTTATATGATAGCCATTTTGGAACTAAGTGTCTGACATGCTAAAAACATCAATAAACATCGTCTGCTTCAGCACTACTTGTTTGCCAAACTTGGTAGTAATCGGTTAATTATTTACTGAGTTATGACATAACTTTATTTATTCGTATGGCGCTATATTCCAAAATGGCCTACAAACGTTGTCATTTGTTGGTGTATATGATGCTCGTATTATATACTTTCAGTGTACAAAATTTGGTCGAAATTGGTTAAATGTTATGGAAGATAAGTTTAAATAAATAACATAAACTCGTAGATAAAAGAAAGTAAATAAACTCAAATAAACTTTAAACGATTGTGTGGCCGCCATCTTAAAAAGAAGTTACTAACATAGTTCAATTACTTACGTTTGAATTGCCTACAACAGTATTACGAACATGCCAAATTGGGTGACAATTGGTTGAATAGTTTTCGAGATATAATGTAAAATCGTAATATTTCAGTTGGTGCTATCTTACAAAATGGAGGACTAACAACAATATCCATCTCAATATTGAATGCTTTCAGAATGCTCTACCAGCTTACAAAGATTACATTAAATCGGTCGAATGTTTTCCGAAATATGGCAATTCACCCAAAATTTAAAAAAATGGCAGCCATTTTAAAAGTAAGAGCCCGGCGTGGTTGTAAAATGAAGCCAGGTTTCCTTACGAAGTATTATATGTGTACCGAGTTTGGTGAAATTCGGTTGAAGCGTTCAAAAATTGTAAGTGGGGCACACGCATGCACAGACACTCACAGACACACACACACCTACACACATATACACACAGACGCACAGACAGGAAAACGAATTCCCAAGCCTAGGCTAAACATTACCTCATTTCTGAGGGTATTTTGACTTTGGCTATATGTTTACTCAAGAAATGCTAAACAGCGGATTTAAATATTTTGTTTACTGGGATTGACACAGACGTCTGTATTATCTGCAAGGTGTACATTATTTGGAAGAACTATAAAACCAATTTTCTGTCGCAGATAAATATATTCTTCAAATTGCTGCGATGAACAAACGTTGTGTGCGGAGCTGTCATATATGTTCACCGTTGATTCACAGTACTCGACAATTATCGCAGCAGCGATTTCAGGGTTTTATAAAAAAAAATTCTCAATAACAAATCACGCCATTCCTTTGCGAAGGACTTCCTCGGCAGGTAGGGATTGCCTTGTTGTGCAAATATTTAAAAAAAACTGCTTCCTCTTTAACGTGACCTTCGTGCTGGAAGCTCTCAAATATTTATGTATGGCGAACATAAAAATCAATTATTTAATATTTGTGTCAGACAGTACAAACTCACACACACTGCATATGGCATTCAGCGTTTAGTTCAATACTTAAAAATAATTGTAAATCAATAACGCAAGTTTGTTGTATTTGTTTCGTACAAATTAACAGAGAATTTTCGTTTTAAATAGTACGATTAGACATTTTATGATATTTAAAATATAGCACCGGCAAAAATTTTGGCAACATTTAAGTAGCTGAACATGAGAAAAATTTGACAATTTTTTTTTATTTTTAGCTCTCCCTGCAATTCTTGACTTTGTATATCAATTTGGCTAAGCACTTATTACAAAGAATCAAATATTCTCTCTGGTTATATTTCAAATGTTTTACTTCAATTAATTGTTGATATATATAATAACAATTAATGAATTAAACATACTATAGCGTAACATTTATGGGACCAGTTTTTTGCATCGTGGGAATGATTTTACGAGTACTATATACAAGTTTGGCAGTAATTATACAAAATAAAAAATTTTTTACTGTATAGTACGCCTTTAAGCCGCTCAAATGCTCAAAAAATTATGAGTGATACTTTACTTTATACCTTAGTAGTATAACATCAAACAGTTTTAAAACATGTGGATATTAAAATTCAAATTTAATTTAAATGCAGGGTTAAGGGGATTTATAATGTATATATCGTGCAGCTCAAAATTATTTTTTATGCTCCTGGAATAGTTTAACGAAATTTCTTGGGTTCTAAGCATGTGGTTCGCCTGTGGTACCATTTTAATATTCTAGATAAAATCTCAGTTATAAGAGCGAGAATTTAAACCGTAATTGCAGGTGAACTAAATTCGGGATAGCAAAGTACTTCTTTAGGCAATTGTACGACTTGAGGAATCACTGTAGTTGAAATAAAACTTTGTATATAAATAATATATATTTTTTTATTGTAGCATGAAATTTAAAGTTAAAATATTTATCATTAGCATTGGAGAAAGTTTTGAAATTATATTTGCAGCTATAGCCAAATAAAAGTAAAAAAATATTCACTTAAATCAAATATATAAAAAGTTGATATGGATATTTTTGAAGGTATTGTCTTGATTCATTGAAATAAGTGACCAGAAGAATTAATTTAAAAATTCAGTGCCAGCTGCAAATATTTTTGATATATTTTGAATAGTACCAGAAATTTGCTCATATTAGTATTTAAAAAAAAAAAATTGAGATTTTTTTATAGTTCATATTTATTTCTGATAGTGATTTCTTATTTATCGTTTGTATTGCACAATAACAAGTATTTTGCAGAGCAATTATATTCAAATCTCTAAGAATGGCATTCGTAATTTGTGCAAGTTGAACATTGAACACGAATATTAAATTACTTTTTATGTCCGACGTACATAATCTATTGCAAGCGTACAGTACAGAGGTGGGTATTGCATAGGAGCACGGTTTTTTTTTAATCATTTTTAATTCACGCGAAAAAGCAAACTCGTCCAGAAAGGAAGTCCTTAACATATGAACATCGTATGTATTTTGAGAAAATTTTCGTGTAATTCACTGATTATACAGGACTCTGTACAGCTGTTTTACAAAACGACATATTGACGGCCGTCCATCGCCGTCTGTTCCACTGCTGAGATCTGCATTGCTTTATCGTATCGGCAGTTCCACATAAAAAACGGCGCACGTCATAATGTATGGCGGCCTGTTCAGTCACATGTGCGAAAGCGCCAGACGATATGGACGGCAGCCCGTACAGCTTTCCCCCAAAAATTACTTGGCACTACCGTTACACTGAAAGAACGGTTTCGATTTAGTCAACCACATGTTTGTACAGGGTCAGTGAAACATTATGTCGCTGAAACTAAATTATTATACTGTGCTCTTATTTGGTTGCCCCAAACACAGGTTTCGTTAGTGCAACTAACGATTTGCTTGGCTATGTGTACATTAAACAGATTCGACTTATATAAATAGATTTGGATACCCAACAGAGATTCGAACCTAGTTTGCTCATGCCCGAGCGCTACGGCCTTGCAACCTCCGCTAATGTGATTACTGATGTCAAAATAATGTTTTAGAATATATACCTTAAACTTGAGTTCCATGTTGAAGTAGTCTTGTTAGGATGCTTATACCGTTAATAATTCTTAACAAATGTTCTAACAACCATGATACTATCCTAACTGTCACAAAAATTACAAGCAAACTCTCGAGGTGTATTTTCGAAAAGGAAAATCGTTCGAGTAGTCAATGAAATATATACCTACAGTTGACTCAACTAAATATATTGCTGACAGTCTAATTAATTTCGGCCCAACATGGAGGAAGCGTGTATTTTGTTTGATATACAAATTAATTTTATTGTTTCACACGCTTTGTTTACTCAAAAAAATATTTTTTGTGGATAACTAAGTATAATTTTGGTACTATACAAACAAAAATTTTGTTTGCTGAAACAAATCTTCCTCTCAGTGTGTTTATTTTTGCGTGTCACTCCAACACAAATATGGCTGATATGTATAGACTTCTAATGGTTGATAAATTAATGCTGTTTAATAAAATGGCGAACCAGTTCCTCTAACAAGACAGTTAGCAATTTAAATTCCATAAAATGACTTGTAGATTTACATTTTTAAATTGTATGTCTTTTGTGCCCCGACCTGCAGGCCTATCATGTCGCGAAAACGTAAAATATACTAAAAACGAAAGGAGAAAAAAACCGTGTTGTGTCTGCGTCGGAAACACAGCCCTGGGTTTCACGTGAATATATCTGTGTTAGACGGCAACATTTTCTTCGGTATATGGGAATGTAATGAAAGTAAAAAAATGTAATCTTATTTCTGTTCTGGGTGCTTCGGAAAGTTCTATGAACGTTTTGTTTTCGTTCGTGTTTTTTTTTTTTTTTTTTTTACATAATGTACCTTCTATACAATCCGGTTGGAAACATGCTCATGTTTTCATTATAAATATAATATTATAATTTAATTTTTTAAATATTAAAAAAATATATTCCAACGAAATATTTTTGTTTTCTAAAGTTCAAGCTTCTTCTTTTATATGGAGTATAAATCGTACTTGTTTGACAATACAAAGTGTGAGTGAGTGAAGTGATTTGGGTGGCTATTAACAGCGATGTCTTGAAAGCCGACGAGGTGATTGAGGTGAGTATGGAAGCAGCGCTGGAAAAGGGAGATCCCCGAGAAAACCCATCAACCAGCGGCATAGCCCGGCACAATTCCCACGGACTGACCCAGTTGGGGATTGAACCCGGTTCACCTTGGTAGGAGGCAAGAAGGCTAACCGCTCAGCCACCGCGGTCCCATTTTAAAAAAAAATTCGCACGTTGTATATTCGGACGCAGTGCTCATTTATAAGCTACTCTGCTTGTATGGCGGCCGCGGTGATATGGTGGTTAGACTACACGCTTCCACCTGAGCCAACCGGGTTCGTTTCCCGGCGGGGTCGATTCCGGATTTTCGTATGTGAGAATCGTGCCGGACAATGTCAGTAGTAGGATTATGGGAAATTGAGCGCAAGGACATCGGGAATGTCGGAATGAGTGCATTTCAGTAGGTTTGTGCTGAACGTACACTTGCAAAAGATGTTTGCTTGAAGTTGACGAACTTCAAAATAAACGATCATCAGCTCTAAATACTAATGAACATACAACTCCTGCTATACAGAAACGTAAACTTGAATTTGAGGATGCAGCAGGAAGTGAAGACGATCATGAAGACAGCATTGATGATGACTATGGCGACAGTGATAGTTTTGAAGACGATGATTATTCCCTCGACAGTCCTGCACATTTCCCCCTAGTTTCCTTCGACAAGTGAAGTGAAGAAGGCAGAAGACATCGAGTATACTGACGATATGTTTACTGAAGGTCTCAACAAAAGTGTCGCCAGACGTAACTATTTGCTTGATAGGCAACAACGTGGGGATTACAGGGCGATGAAAGAGGTGGTTTCGATCATAAGAGAACTTAATAATCGGGGTTATATCAAAGGATGTAAAGAATTGCTTTCTTCTGTAAATATGAATACAAAATAATAACAAATTATTATTATGAATGAAATGTTTTTTCCTTAATTTTTTCGTGTGTCGTATCCTTTTATCCCTCACAACTTTAAAGCGGTGCTATGAGCACTCGCTTATAAACGTCAAGAAGTGTAAATATAATGATAATAAGTACTTTAGTATAAAAATATACGGACAGTTGATTAGATACACAAACATTAATACTGTCGGCATGTAAAAATTTTGGAGACAATAGGTGAATCTTTTTTTCTTATATGTATGGGTAGAGGCCTCCGGCAATACCATTGATTTCTAGAGACTGAGAAGGAATGGTGAGGATTGAGGAGGATTGGGGAGGATTAGTGAGGACTGAGGAGGATTGGTGAGGATTGGTGATGATTGAGGAGGATTGAAGAGTAGGATTGGTGAGGATTGAGGAGGAATGGTGGCGGATTGGTGTCTGAGAAGAGCATGTATTATTATCGCCCTAGCTGCCCTCATACATTCCAAGTCTCCAGGGACCCCGCAGTACAGACTTTTAAATTTAACACTAGTTAAGCCTATAAAAATGCTGATCCATACCATGATTTTAACATACTCGTGCATTTGGTCACTATAAGTATGATGGGTTTGGTTTAGTTACATAAATATATATTGTCAAGGTAAACTGCATCTAATATAGTGTTAGTTGCCTGTAACATAATATGTTTGCTGACTTTTATGTACTTTTTCTCGAGACTTTGTTTTCAAGGTCATTCAAGGTCATGTGGTCAAGGTCGGGATAGTCTGCATCTAATATGGCGGTGGTAGTCTTTAACACTGCTGTTCTGTTCAGTTATACTATATACTTTTACTGTTCGGGTCAATATGACTCAAAAATTGTATTTTTTTCCCAAGAGCATAAAATACAGTTTTATACAGCCATTTTAATTAGCTGCAGTCGTATTTTAAGGTTGTTACTAAAAACACTCCAACGCAATTGATTTTCTGCTGTTCTGTTCACGTTCACAATACATTCGTACTGTTCGGGTCAATGTGACCCGAAAATTATATTATTGTCTTAAAACACAAAACTTATATATAAACTACATTATTGGTTTATTACTACAACACAACAGTATAAACACATCAGCCAACCTTTAAAACAGAAATATCTCAGAAATCCATTGTGGATCCGTCTTGGGAAATAACTTTGTAAACAGTTTTCTGTCACTCAATTTTTCACGTGCATTAGAACTTTGACACTCAGTATTTCATTCTTTGTAGTTGGGATGATAATAATGCGCATGTCACATACAGACATCCTTTTTACAATTTGAACATGTGATGTTTGTTTTGTTGTCATTTGATGATATGCAAAATTTGCATCGTGCATGTATCACTGCGCGTTCACTTGTGGAAGTCACACTTTCTTTGCCAAAGGAATTTCTTTTACCCTATTGACCACTCTACATATTTCTTCATTCCTAGGCAAGTTATTTTTAGATATATTATAGGGCGTCACCAGAGGTTTCCCTAGCTCTTCCAGGGAAAGTCTTCGTTTTGTCAGATTATCTTCATTCCAATTTGGATGTATTTCTCTCCACAAAACGTATGCATTATATGCTGAAACATAAATTATATTGTAGAAAATTATCATTGACCGCCGATTTTTTTTCCTCTTGAAAGCATATGTAGCCACATGTTGATCTAGAGACTATACTGCTCCCTTTGTAGCACTATAATCAAGAATCATTAGTGGCTTCTTCTCAGATCGATCGCTTATCTTGCTGTATATGTGCAATGTGCTGATTAGAATAACATTATTGTTTGTTTTAGGAAAATAAGTCACTACAGTGGTATCTTCAGTAAAGTGGAATTTAGACGAAAACACTTCTTTACTGACTACTTGTCGTGGTAATTCATGTTTGTTTTTACACACAGTTCCTAACAATGTCATGTTCCTTTTCAGTAATAACTGTCCTAGCTGATACGAGGTAAAAGAGTTGCCACAAGTAATATAATGACCTTTCATTCCATATGTCATCAGCAACAATACTCATTCCTTGATTTTTTTCTGGCTTCTCACCAGGTGTTTTACCTGTATACACTTGCATTTCAGAACATAAGATGTGTTACTATCACACAATGTCCATATTTTAACACCGTACTTTGATCGCTTGCTGGGTATATACTGCTTGAATGGATATCGACCCCTAAACCCAACAAGTTGCTCGTCAACTGGAACGTTTTTATGAGGAATAATGCAGCTTTGAGAGATTTTCATACCATTTCTCCCAAAGGTTTGTCATCTTTCACTATCTATTGAGGGCTAGATTTCTCATCAAAACACAAAACACCTGATACCATACAGAACTGTTCAAGAGACATTGTTGCTCGAAATATGTGACGACCAGTTTCCGCATTCCAGAGACTTTTGGTAGATTCTCCATAGGACTTATATACTTCTGCTAATAGTAATAAATCCATGTAAAGTTAAAGTTTCTATATACACAGAATTACTGCCAAAAACCCTCTCACCTTCAATGTTGGTATTTTTTATAACAATACTTTCAAAAGGAGTGGTGAACACAACCTCAACTGCCGACTTTATATCTGCTACTCTTGATGTAGGATAACTTGTTGGTCCTGGCAAGGTTGTTATAATATTTGCAGATAAAATTCTACCTTTCCTAGGGAACTGTGCAGTTTTCCAGATTGGTTTCTTATCCTTGGAGGGAGTGCTGTCTACATTTGATGTGGGCAGCGTACAATCTTCACCTGGAGTAGTATTTTCTTTTTGACTTTCACTACTAGTGTGGTTATCTAGTTCTGATAATATCTTCACTATCAGATACCTCTGCAAGATTTTTCTGTATTTCTTTTTCACTCAAACCTTTTCAAAACCATAGTTATTTATTCACTAACATCCATACCAAAACATACCCAGCACACACATGCTGCAAAATTTCCCTTCTTGCCAAATAATTTTCCCTTTACACTGTTGCCACCTTCCTTTCCTTTGTCCACTGTACTTGCTATGATATGTCAGCATTTCAACATAAAGAATAAAATTGGTAAGCAGACAATTGTTCACTTTGAGCAATATTTTCACATTTCACTTCGCTTTGTACACACAAGTTGTAGGTTTGTTGGCTATTGCTTCAAATTTTTTTATACATTATCGATGGTGCGGAAAATTTGCAAAATAATAGGGATAATAGTAATACTGCTAGAAAATAAGATAAGGCGATTATAAATTGCAGTGATAAAAATCTAGTAATGTCCATTTCATTGGTAAAAACGAATCAATCACTGTCATCTATTGAGCGTTTGTGAAACTACTTGAAGAGAACAAGAAGAATACGTTCGATGTACTCAATAGAGCAGTTTCTAGCGTTCTTAGTTCGCATGCCACCACCAACCTCACTAAAAGTTTCGAAGGAGGCAATGGTAAACAGATAGGAAAAAACCAGAAAAAACTTTATGGCCGTCATTGATGCAACTGGAGCAGAACATTGTTTACAATCTCTTTGGAGCATAGTCACACATGTTATGCAATTAAATAAAATTTCAAATGGAAATTGTGCTATTTTTACACAGTGGGGTCATAGTGACCCGAACAGCACATGCGATATAATTTGTAATGTAGACATTAAAAATACTTGTGTGTAAAATTAGCACTGTGGAAATGTGAAGTTTGTTGATATTTACGTCACATAATGGAAACCAAATCGGATTAAAAATACAAAATCTATAAGTATATAAAAATGTATTCAGGTCAAATAGACCCAAAGAGAACAGCAGGGTTAATTTATTACTCTTGCTGACTTTTATGTATTTTTTCTGGAGTTTTTGTTTACAAGGTCATTTAAGATCATGGGGTCAAGGTCGAGGTAGTCTGAATTTAATATGGTGGTGGTAGTCGTTAATGTAATACGATTGCTTACTTTTATGTATTTTTTCTCGAGTTTTTGTTTTCGAGGTCATTCAAGGTCATGGGGTTAATGTCGTGGTAGTCTGCTTCTAATATGGCGGTGGTAGTCTTTAATGTATTCTGCTTGTTGACTTTTATGTATTTTTCTCGAGTTTTTGTTTTCAAGGTCATGGGATCAAGGTCTAGGTCATTGGTTTCCATTATTACGGATGGGTTATGCGTACCAAGATTGTGGTTGCCTACCAAGTTGGTGGCCTCCAATAATGTATAAACAAATGACGAACGAAAAATAAATAAATATGGCAGTCTCCAGTAACATATAAACAAAGATTGTGGTCTCCATTAACATATAAACAAATGACGAACGAAAAAATCAAGATGGCGGAATGAGTATAGGTGAGGGTGTAGGTGCGAGGGAGTCAGTCATCTGCTGGGGAATGTATATTTTTTAATTTAATATTTTATGGATTTTTTAAGGGGAATTTTTAGGGTAAAAGGGAAATTTCGAGGGGAAAAAGGGAAAAATGGCCACCAGGGTTAAAGACTTTTTAATTAAGAATCTTTTTAAATAAAATTTTATAAAAAATCTTTTAACGATTCTTTTATTTTTTAAACAATTTTTAATTTTGAAAGCGATTTTTGAATTAAATTTTTATAACAATTTTTTCATAAATTTTTTAATTGATTTTTTTTATTTTTGGCGATTTTTGTGAATTATTTTGAATATTTTTGAATGATTTGGTTATTTTTGGGTCAATGGTCAAAGGTCAAGATCAAAGGTCATAGGTACTGATCCCTGTCCCCTGGTCACCTGAGTCTGACCCTAAGTCACTGACCCCTGGCACATGGGTCGCTGATCCCTCACCCTATGGTCACTAACCCTTCTAGCATGCTCCGGGATAAATTGAAATTTTTTAGCGAAAAAAGGAAAATTTTTCGGAGGAAAGGAAACTTTTTTGGGTGTTATGGCCGATTTTGAGGGAAAAAGCGAAATTTTTAGGGAAGAAAAGGAAAAAGATAGCGGACGGTGACGTAACAGGATAACGGCAACCGGCTCCTGCTCTTCTATGCCCGATGCCCTTGCGCTGAACTTCCCATAATCCTACTATTGATGTCGCTGGTGGGCGGGTTTTTCTGGGGATCTCACCCCACCCCCTATTGCATTCCGGCGCTGCTCCATACTCACCTCGCTTCAACCTCATTACCCCTCAAGACCTCGATTTTAGAGCCGCCCAGATCTCCTCACTCATTCTGCTTGTATAGACTGTTCACGGTAAAATGAGCACTTTTGAAAACCTTGCTTAAGATCTACTTGTACGCACGTTGTGTGTTCTTCCGTCTTATGTAAAATTTAAATTGCCTTGGGCCTCATCACTTTATTCATGCGTTGGTCAAGTGAAGCTATCAAATTAATATTTAACCAACCTTGTAATTTTTACACTCCCAAGTGCAAAAAAAAAAGAATAGAAAGCAAAATAAATAATTTTAAGTTATCACAAATGGTTACCTAACAGTTTTTATTCGACGTTAATCTATGGAACTACTTTCTATCCATCGTTAAAAACTTACCTGGACGTATGCTACTCAGTGCACCCGTTAAAATGTTTGCATACAGGAGCAGTAACGTTTCTCTAAAGTTGATTTCAAAAGTTCTCACGTTATCGTGAACAGCATATACCTCAATAATGCGTATTGATGTCCTAGAGGAGGTTGTGGTGTGCTCGCAGAAGGCGGAGCAAGTGACAGGGTTCTGCCGCTCGCCCGTGGAGACACGCAAGTCCAGCCCTACAGGCAGCGTGACGAGCAGCCAATCGCAGGCACTCCTCACGCCCAGCAGGCAGCTCACCGACGGCGAGAAACTCCAGAAGGTCATTCTCGAGCTCGTCGACACCGAGAGAACCTACGTCAAGGTGAGTCACGCCTCCTTACCCATTCCAGCATGCACATTACCCGTGCACTGACAAAAAAAAAATATATGGCTGTACGAGTCAAATTTCTGTACCCATGACCCAGAACCGAACAGAAAATGCCACCAGTACCCAGCCGAAGGCCACAACTGGCCTCAGTTTCTTGAATTTAAAAAAAAAATTTGATAATAGTCGAAACATAAAATTTGCCACTTAAAAAAAAACAGTTAAATTTTAAAACAGAGACTTAAAAGTTTTTTTTTTTTTAATTTTAAAAGAAAAGGTTGCGTTATAATATAAAATGTCAAAAGTTAAAATTCCTCTGCCTCCACACCCTTGAACCCTCACCCCGCCATCCTCTCCGTAGACAGAGGGAATGACAGTTGTTGCCGTTTCGTGAGGTGTCCGTCGTGTGTTTGATATTTTTTATGTGTTGTGTTGGTGTCAGCGTAATGCTGGTTGTGTAGGTGTTGTATAGTGTAAGTGTCGTAGGGTGTAAGCGTTATTTCTTCAGTTTACTTGTTCTTGTGTATATCTGTATTATTGATGTCTGTGTGGATCGTTTAACATCAATATACTGAATATTATTTTTTTGTACTGAAACGTGATGTAATATTTATGAAGGCTCAATAGGAACATTTATTAATTTAGTTTCCTTCTACAGAAGACACAGTACTACAGAACTACATCAGCAACATTTCCATTATTCGCGCAACAAAAAGTACTGTGATTAACTCACAGAACATTCTGTTGTACAAAAGTTTTATTTGCTCTACCTTTAGAACAGAGAACAGTACTGTTGTGTTATCACTTCTCTCGCATTGGTAGTAAGCGAATTTTTAGCTGTAGAATGCTGCCAAGGCAATGTTATTTATAAAAATATACTTATGTTAATTTTTAGCCAATTTTTCACCTTTAGTCACAGCACCTCGTTTACTAAATATCAAAATTATTACAAAAGTTACAGTTCTTTGTTAATTGTTCAACATTTGTGTGTTCAAATTAAACTTTAACAGATTTTATTTTTGAAATATCGTTTGACTAATAGCAGCGAAGATAATCGAACTAAATGAGTAAATTAAATTTTTATACCATATTAAGGGATTATTGAATGCCAATTTAGAAAGTTAAATAGGCTGAAGTTATCATTGTGGTAATGATGGGAAGGGGAAGGGAGTGAGTGCAATAAAAAAAGTTGCTTTTAAATTTCCTTAATACATCGATTCCACTACAGTGTTATGTGAATGAAGTTACTAAATGCGTGAATAGTTATTTATAAATACGATATCAATAGTAACATAATGAAAATCATCCATTTTCTGCACTTAATTTTATAACCATGAACTTTAATCAGTTTGTTACAAAATTTTATCTCAGGAAAGTTTTTAGATTAACGAGAAATACTGCCCCGGGGTAATGCTGCCCAGTCAATGTTCATGGTCGAAATAGCACATGTTTGATAGTGTGCTCAAGAGCGCCTTGTAGCTATGCAATTGGTTTGCGCAGTTGCAAAAGAAAGATAATAACCCTTAATGTTACTTAACAAGAAAGGAATTATTTTCGAAAGTACATACACGCTACCACATACAATACGATCGTGAACTGACTGGGACCCCCAGTTTACGCAGCTATGCAACATAGTGATGGTCAATAAGTTCGTCGACTGGCGCCTGGAGTGTATGCAGCCATGCACTACATTGACGTTTAATAAGCTCGTCGATTGGCGCCCGGAGTTAATGTAATACGCAACACAGTGATGGTCTATAAGTTCGTTGACTGGCGCCCGGAGTTTATGCAGCCATAAAACCAACAAACATTTAGTAAGTTTATCGACTGGCGCCCGGAGTGTATGCAGCTATGCATCACATTGACGTTCAATAAGTTCGTCGACGGGCGCCCCGAGTGTAGGCAGTCACGCACCCAGGCGTCCACGAAATTAAACTACAGAAATATAACGCCTCCATTGAGCAAAACGCTATATTTAATGTTAATGGTTAAATAAATGATATTTAATTATTTTTGAGGAAATATTTTCAAAACCAATTGTTTGAGGGAACATGCTTCCACTTCAAGTTTTGTGTCGTAGTGTGTTTCCTTCCTTTTTTTGTGTAAGAAAACCCCTTCGCACAGTCTGACCAAGGACAGCATTGGCAAAGTTCACTTTCTTAGTGTTTAATAAATTATTCACAGGTACGTTGATGCTGACGTCACACGGCTGCCAACAGAGACCACATTCCAATAGTCATCTTGGTTATTGTGGTCCCTCAGGTCAATTGGCCATCACCTCGCTGCAGGAATTCTCTCTTGAAACGATAGCAATGCCTAAGCGATTTTGGTTACAGACAGATGCCAGAGAATTATTTTAAACTTTATTGAATGATCGTGGATTGTGTGAATCAAGTCTTGCCATCGCAGTCGAACACTGTCCTTTCGAAAGTTATGTTCCCGGCGAGAATGTATCGCTGACTTTCTGGCGAGAGTACAGTACGCATACTGAATGTGAAGAGGATCTCCGATGGCTGACTTTCGAAAGGTATGTTCCCGGCGAGAATGTATCGCTGACTTTCTGGCGAGAGTACAGTACACACACTGAATGTGAAGAGGATCTCCGATGGCTGACTTCCGACGGTTCTCTTTTCTTTAGTCTTCCTGTCCATAACCGAGCTGCATTAATTTGGACCAGTCCCCGCAATTTAGGATTTATTAATTTTTTTTCCATGAGCTCTATTTAAGAATATTTAACAACATTTTCGCACGACACGAAATAGATAGCAGTTTCTCAAGCTTTATCGAACCATTAGAGCTACACTGCCTTTCTAGGTTTTTGTCTACTGACTGCTGAAAATAAATAACAAATATTTTTCTTGCAGATTATCACAGATATTGTGCAAGAAAGCGTAGTCGAACAATACAGATTTTAGAAAATGTGCAAAGCAATTCCCTATGCCTTGCAAATCGCTGCAGAAAATTACGTGATCTGTGATTCATGTTTTGGAGAAAATTTACTACAGCCAAGATGGCGAAAACTTTTCCTCCTGTCTCATGTTCACTGGGGAATAATATGTCATTGCAAACGTTACTTTGTATAGCATCTGATAGGGAAACTTACAAACTTTAACAGGAATCAGTCCCACAAATGTTATAATTATGTAAATTAATCGCTTACGTGGAGGGAGATGGGTGTGATACGCGTATCGTTCGAGACATCCCGTTAGAGTGCGTTGAGGTTACAGAAACTATTATGTTAATTCTTTCCAAGGCGAAATTTTGTTTATGGTAAAAAAAACTGGCGTGCCCAATAACGCGTATATTGACATGTACTAAATAATACACCTTCTAATCCCAAAACACTGAATATTACTGATTCACATCCAACCCCAACAATAAAAATCGAAAAATTGCTCTACTGAGATTTAGCAGAAAATAACTGGCTGTTTTTTGGGAATCAATTCCTCTTATTGAACATGTTTCATAGTCAACTGCAGAATAATATTGTTTTTAATAGTATTTGGACATAATTACGAGAAATAAAAATATTTCCGACAGTCACTTTTGATGTGCATTTTAACGCAATTAAAAAAAAAAAAACAGAAAAACTCGCCTTAACCGTAATTTGAACCCAAAGTACTTTGCTACACCAGCAGCCCGCTAACTAATCGATCAAGTTGATGTTACAGTTCAGATGGAAATTTATATAAATCTAATTATTTAATCGAAAATATGAATCTTTCAAATTTAAAACAATTTTTTTGTAATTTTAGTTCAATTGCTAAAATTGACAATTTTTTTTTCCAATATCACGTATCAATGAACTTACTTCACTACATTTTGCATTTGAAACGTTAAAAAACGTTAAAACCGAGTGCTAATGTTGTTGCTTAAAAACTAAATGGAAGTCTATATATTCATGTTACCTTGTAAAAAGCATTATTAAAGACCTAAACTACATTTTTATAAGTACATTTTATTCAGTCCATTCATTCATTTGTTGTTACTTTCTTATATACTTATGAAAATATTTTATTTACAAATTCATTACATGCGATTACTAATACAGCAGCCGAAAATTATATCACCGAAAGACCTGAGGAACAGTTGGTTAACACGTCAGTTAAAAATTTCACGCACTCGGTAATTGAAGAAAAAGGGCGTATTTTCGCTGAATTTCCATATAAAGATTTGAAACTAATTGTTTGGTCGGCGAGTCGTCCTTTACAGGTTGAAATCAGATGTTCTCACTGAATCAGGTTTAAGTGTAGTGTTCATTAACATAATCGTTTATTAAAACTATTCTAATTGGCTGCCACCAGACATTTATTTGGCAGCAATAACGTTCTTGTGACGTCCAGAACATACTCTAAGTCCGAATCAGTGATATAAATCAGTTAATAACATTCACGGAAAGTCAGTTGATAAGCTACTCCTGACCGGCGAATCAAGCGATTTATATCAGTTGAATTTTTTACATTCGATGGGAATCACAAATAAATCAGAGAAATTCAGGCACTACATTAATTAGTTATTTGCGACTGATTATCATTTTGTAGTGCCTTGAGAACTGGGGTGTGAATACTATGGGAAATACTAATTATAATGTGTAGAAGAGAGATAGATATGTGTGTAGGAGAATGCGTGTTTGAGATCGTGACTGACCTTTTTTACCACCTTTAGAACTGACTCTCCAGCGATGTACTGATCGTCTCAGGAACTCTGCAAGGGCATTTACATGCACTGCCATTCACAATACATAAAACTTTCAAACTTATTAACATGCACTTCATTTATATTATTACCTCTGTAAAAGAAAATTTTGGCTCTGGTGGTTCAGCATTACCAATAAAAGAAATCAAACTGTTAATAATTATATTTAATTCAAAGCAGAGAAATAGAAATTAAAAATCGAAATAAAACTGTTTAACTGTGTGTGAAAATCCAATCAATGATAAAAAAAAATTATGTTCTGCAATTGGTTTAAACTTATTAAAATATTCCCAACATTCGAAAAAAATTACTTAAATTGAAAATAAAATAAAATATATTTAAGCTGCTTTCAAAATAATTAAATAAACTGCAGATTAATTGAACTGTTTTGAAATTAAAAGTGTCTGTAGTTTAGTGCCTCTTAACCAAGTTTTACGTAGTGAGCTCCATTAATTAATAGCATCACACTTTCTAATCATTTTCCCACATATCTGACTTAAGTTCGTAATCTCTTCAAAAATTAGCAAAGTTTCAATGTTCTCCAACAAAGTTAAGTTCGAATCAAAAATAAAAAACTATTTCTTCACTCCCAATTTCAAATGAAATCACCATAAAGTTCAACAAGTTTTACTCCGGTAACTAGTTCTTGCTTACCATAGAGTAACACGAATTAACATACAAGCACTGAAAAGAATGGTGGGTCCTGATTTATATTGCACATTTAAAAATCATAAAAATAAAACATGTAAAATTGCGGAAATATTCAAATTAAAATAAATAAGTACTTAAACATAGGAAAAATATGTAGGTGTCATATGGTACAAAACAATACACGTGTTAATCTGCATACTAGTTGCGGGACATGCAAATGAGAGTATATGGCTCTATTACAAGTTCCTCAATTGTTACTGTTTTCACTGATTTAACTCAATTCTTACTGTTTCAAGTTTAAAGTGTAAAGAATTTTGCTCCGACCGCAAAACTACATCCGTTATATTCTGCGCATGCGCTCTGGCATAGCGGAAGTGGCTACCTTCAGTCTGGCCACGACGCCGTATTTGTCCGTGTTCGTATACTAGCACCAGGGCACGAGCGAGCTCATGGGTGATATTCTTGAGAAATCGGTGAAGGATGACATAATCCTTTATAGAACATGTGAATGATTCCAGAAAAAAACTTTCCGTGAGGCCATGGCATCTGCGCCGCTTGTTAGATCTGAGGCGCGTGCCTGCTCAAGTCAAAGCTCGCTATACCGAGCGATGTGGCGCAAGGGGTAACTCATTCAACTCGCATTGGGAAAGGCCAAGCTTCGATTCCGATTCCGGCCATAGTAATTTCAGTTTTCTATGGTTGTCCGAAACCATTCCAGGCCATTTTTGGTTCCTTAATAAAGGCCTTGCCTGATTATTTCCCTGACCCGGCTGTCAAAGAGATGTTAAACCCTACCAAAGTACCACAGAAGTGCATTTGTGCTTGCCGCTATAACTTATAATGAAATTACACTTTTCTTTGCTGGTCCCGCAAAATATTTTGCGAAATCGATATTGACAAAATAATGTTTTGGCCAACAATAAAATGTTTATGGTCATCACAAAACTCTTTTTTAATCGTTGCGAGGGCCTTGCTACAATGGTCGATGGATTAGAGGCATAGCGCCGTCTGGCTGTCGGTTGCTTATCGGTCTCGTTTTTATATCGAAACGTCGGTGCTTGGCCCGTTGGTCTAGTTTTTTTGACTCCCACTAAATGTCAGAGTACTTGACTGTACCGCTTCAGGTAAAAATCACCGCTTACAATTTATAGGATCAATTGGGCTTTAAATTTGAACCTGTTGTTTTCGTCTGTACTTAACAAAATTACACATTCCGATACCGAAACATGTTTACATTTTTCTTTCTCGGAACACAAGTGCGACAATTGCTTCGGTAACGTTTCTTAGCGAATTACATTATCATTTCATGATAGTGCGATACTTTCAGATACCAGTAAAATAATTTTAAAAAATTTCATATTAACACTTAATCTAAGCGATTTCCTGCAATCCTGCGCCTGCGCAAGGGCATCAACCATATTGACCCGCGACCTTTGCTGAGCAAATAACATCCAGTAATGTGCACTATGCCAGTCTGCTGCCAGTCAGTTGTCGGTGGCTTGTCACCAAATGTTAAAAGTTGGCCAACTCTATCGGCATGACGCTGCATCGACACCGACACTTACGTCATTGAAGGCAAACCAATCAGAATCAAGAATGGCAAATGCATTACAGGCACTGACGCTCCACCATCTCATCGCAACAGGACCCTGAAAGTGATGGGACAAGTTGGAGATGAATTGTCGCAGAACGCAACCAAGGGAGGAGGAGTATAATACCCTGAATAAACCCGCCGGCCACAGTAATCGTCCGTCACAGTTCCCCCATCACCGTTACATGCCCCCGATAACAGTTCCCAGATCGCTTTGGTGAGATGAGTAATGTAACCGCTGCACAAACGCTGCCCTACTGAGTGGAGAGGCCTCAGTAGCTTAGTGGTTACACTGCTCGCCTCTCACCTCGGGGACCGGATTCGATCCCTGGCGGGGTTGTTCACGGATTTTCGCATGTGGGAGTCGTGCCGGACGATGCTTCTGGTAAGCGGGTTTTCATGGGGATCTCACGATATCCACACCCTTGCATTCTGACACAGCTCCATACTTCCCTCACTTCACCTCATCGGCTCTCAAGACTTCGATGTAAACAGCCATCCAAATCTCTCCACTTCTATTCAGCTGTTATTGTTAGCAGTTCAGTGACATTGAATAACCATATCAGAAATTATTCTTTCACTGAAACAAATTCCTCAATTAATTACTATCACTTTCGGTTTTGTTTCAAAGTATATGCTTGTCAGTGTCCACTGTTTGTATGTTCAGTTATTATGATGACATTTTAATTATCTTAAATGGCACTTGCTTAATGCTGTCTCCTAAGTATTTATTGAGCTGCATTGTATCCTGTTTGATATACGTATTTTTACTAACATAACTATTACACGTGTCGCAGTATGTTTAACTATGATAATAAATCATGCCCAAGAATAGGACGGAATGTTAGTTTCATGATACCACCCGGGCTATAAATATTAATTCCCTGCCCTCCAAGATAGTTTAAAACTTCTTTTTCAGTCTGGTGCATCCTGAGCGAAGGAACGTGGATAAGTAGGACTTGACGTCTCGTCGACGGCGAGGTTATGACAGACGAATAAAGTTGCTTAGACACGCAGGAACGGGTAGAAATCGTCCATATCCTGTAGTAAGAAATAATCCCAGTATTAACCTGGTGTGATTTCAGGAAACCATGGAAAACCGAAATAAGAATGGCTGCGCCGGGATTCGAACCCAGAGCCTACCGATTGCGGATCCAAATTTTAACCACTGCGCCAACTCGCTCGGGGGTGGGGGGGGGGTGTATCTTGAAACGGACTACCTGCACAGAGGCGAAATTACGCCAGAGGCTGCAGCGAACCTTGATACACGGTTTCCGTCAGTAAATCGAAATTATCATCGCTTAAAGTCCCAAAGGCCTTCACAAAACGACGAAAACACGGCATGACAGTTCAGAGCCTTGCGCGTAGCGGTGATATGGCACATTATACTCATTTCAATGTAGTCCGTATAACTTCCGCACCCCTAGGCCTCAAACGCAAAAAAAAAAAAAGCTTCAAGTAGGACACTGCCATAAATATAAGAAGGTATTCAATGTATTTGTTGATGAACATTAAAACTCAACGGAAAACGATTGCTGTTGTTTAATTGTATGCATACGAAAATATTTACATGTATGTCAGTAATTGTATTATTGTCTTTTAACGTAATTATGCGAAAGTATAAACATTTTCGCCTACGCTCTTTTTTAATGCCACAAAGAAATTCCATCTCTGGACATGGAAAGTGTTTTTATTAAAGTCTTTATAATCTATATAACATGCTTTAAATTACTCTACGTTAATTGAACAATGATATTCGCCACTCCTAATAAGGAATCATGTATGTAAATTTGGTTAGAATCAGTCAATCTCTAACGGAATGGTTTCGCTTACTGTTTAATACATATATAATGATGAACATATTTTTTTAAAGTGTTGTTTTCTTGAAACATGCTGGATAAATTCATTAACGCTATGGAAAATAAAACCCTTCACTCGATCACACTCATATGCATGAGGTATCAATTTGTCTTGTACTTATTTGTAAAGATTCCAGCACACATGGAAGTAGATAAAGACGTGTTAAGATTTTGAGATATTTTCTCGTAACTCAGTATATCTTTAGCACGAGCATTCACAAATAATACCATGAACATGAACGTATATAACGTTAGGTCTATAAATGCAAGGCAATATATTCTTGGTTGCGTAAAAGTGTGTGTGAGTTTTCCTTATTGTGTTGTGTAAATATGTGTACAGCTACCTGATAGCCCACTCAGCCAGTTAACTATGTGATTCACTTTTCAGCATTTGAACAACTTACTAGAAAATTATTTGGAGCCTCTGAAGAAAGAAACCTTTCTCTCTAATGCTGAAATCAATGCTTTATTTGGAAACATTCGAGAAATAGTTACTTTCCAGCGTCAATTCCTACAGAACTTAGATGAAGCCATTGAACTGGAACATGATTTCCACAAGTTCGAGCACCCCAGTCAGTTTAAGGTAAGTTACAACTGACGTAGTTGGCCGTAGTCCGTAATTTACTTGCTCTACTTACTTACTTAAAGAGGAGTGGTGATTGAGGCAATGGTAAGACCAAGAGAGGCTGAATTACGGTCAGCTCGTTTAATTATACTTGCAAAGTAAATAGTTTGCTTACTTAGCAGTGTAATTTGGGTTGGTCAGGCGAACGTCATTTATATTAGTTGAAATACTGTGAAAAATGCCTTACATTATCCTTGGCAGCAGTAAAGCATAAATTACACTTCATTTAGATAATTATTTAATATAACCTTAAATGAATAAATAGGAGAAGAACTTTCATTCCGTGTTACAGACATATGAAATTGTTTTGACTTACGTAAACTGGAGAGCAATGAAACTTCGAGTTTGAGAAATGGAATGTCAGAGAGAGCTGAGAATTAATAGGGCAGTGCAAAATTTTCGAGTTTACTCCTGGAGTGAGCATTGCATAGGGGACCAAGTCAGTCATTACTCATTAAATTCTCTACTTAAGAACACAAATGTTCAAACAAGTAATTTATCGAGTCAGGATAATATTTTTTGATTTGTAGCAAGTGTGTATAAATTAATTTTCAGCACTAATTTAACAAAACGTTGTTGATCAAACATTTCGTGTATGCGGCATTGTCTTGAATACTGTGTGGGTAATGAGATTAAAAAAAAAATATTTATTTAAAGTCTCTCTCTCTCTCTCTTTCTCTAATTTTCTCTCTCTATTGAGTTTACCGAAATCAATATTTTTCTATTGAGTTAAACCTGCTTTCTTGTCGGTTTGGTCAGATTTTGATGAATGCTGTTTCAAGCGAAATTATGTTTTGAATAGTTTTGTCAACTTTTTCTCAAGTTTACTGCATAAATATAGTAGGAAAATACATGTTGTTTAAGTGGGAGAAATCAAAATTTTATCACGTTCTCTAAAATTTTAGGTGTTGCAAAACCAAATGTTGTTTTCGAAATTTAATGACTGCAGTGTGTAAGAATTAAGCTCAAAATTTAACTTAACTTTATCCACTACTTTCGATCAATAAAGGCCACGGATGAAGAACATTTAATTTCTCAGTATAAATAAAACTCGATTAAATGGGAGAACCGCAAAATTGTTTTTAAATTTCGTGAACAGTTTCGTTCCGTTTCATTTACAATATATTAGTTTAATTTAAATTTTTACGTCGTTATCGTTTTATATAACTGAGGAACGAAAATTTGTGTGTTGGGATTCAAAAATCAACAGCTTCTTTTTGTCCCCTGTCGCCACAAACGGCTCACTTACTAAAAAGTATTTACAATTTCAACTGTTTAGATGAATAATATTGAACGGAAGTATACTGCAGAAAATATATAACTTGTCATGATCGCCAGTGATCATTGTCTGAGGGAAATCACACCAGAATTGTTCAGAACTTTAAGGTATTCATATTATGCTAATGCTAGTAATGATTTTTGCACTGATGCAATAAATACTAATATGAGAACTTGGCTTCTTCTTTTCAGAATGTTTTATTTTCAGTTGGAAGTGCTTTCTTGTACTACGTTAACCATTTTAAGCTCTACAGTTCCTTCTGTGCCAGTCACTCCAAAGCACAAAAAGTATTGCATCCAAGTAAGTAATTGCTGCCACTTGTGAAATTTTTATCATTTGTGTACTTTTGCAATATTGGGAAGAACTGATGTTATACGCTTGTATTTGTTGCAACAACTGACTCAATATATGTAAGCCTAATATTGTTGTTATTTTATAATAATTTTGGTTTTATAAATATTCAAAGCATGTTCATCCAAAATTTACTCTTCTCTTACTCTGATGTGATTAAAGTAAATACTTATTTATAGTTAGCAGCGAGTAAGGTGGTACAATTATAAAACTCTGAACTTGCATTCAGTAAAACACGGGTTCGATTTGCAACTGAGTCATCGTGATTTCAGTATTTCGTAGTTTTTGAATACAAGGGGGGGGGGGGGGGGTTCGACATGGTTACTTGAAACAGAAAATAGCTGATTACACAGTAAAAGGGTTTTTTATATTTTACAAATAATTCATTGAAAATTATTTGCCAAAATTTTCATTTTAAAAAGTACAAGTGGAAGCTGTATCTTTGCAATACGTTGTTTCATGAATCATTCGAAGTGATTTATGTGCCGCCATGTTTTTAATAATCCTTAAGTATATGCTACTTGCTTTTTAAAATGTAGTTTCATTTATATGTATTCCACAATAAAGAACTGTAAATTATATCATTCACTAGGGGGTGCTATAAAAATAATCTTGGCTACTAGTTTCCGGAGTAATTATTTGTAAATGTACAAACATTTTTGTAGTTTAGTTGTATTACTCTTATTTGTTAGATGAAATTGTTCCGTGTTTAATCATCCCTCTATCAAAGAGACGTTAGTATATGAATATCCAAAATACTTATATAACACTTATTTTGTTACCTTTGATTGTGTAATGAAATTAACAATTTGGTTTTAAGCCACTTACATTAACGTTATTAATTTAACATACATCATTTGATATTACATACTATAAGTGTCCAGTAGCCTAAGAAATATCATAATAAAACAAGATATAGTCATGTTTCTAAAATGCTTGTGTATCCACAAAATTTTCCCATAAATGCTGAAAATATGTGTTCCTTAATATCCTTCTGTGTCTGAGTATTAAATCATGTGACAAAAAAATTTACAATATTCTAGGTTAAAGAATGTGATTTTTGTTAGCTTTTTAAAAGAGATACAGTGTATATTTATATTAATATTGGAAGAAATACTCATTTTTTAGCAACATTCGTTCAGTAACAGAAATACTTAAGAAATATTTATTAAATATTTTATATATATATGTATACCTTTCTTAGTCATTTAAGTATACATTGGCAGTAAAAGAAATAAAATATACAACAGTAGCTATCAGTTTTATTTTGTGCGTGGTGCCAGTTAAATCAACGACGCGGTATTTGTGTTACCATTAAAAATAATACACGAGACCTGACGAAATATTTTTCATTTTTTCTTCCGCTTTTAGATGAAGGCAACCAAGCTCTTCAAGAATTTTTGGCGGCCAGAAATCCACGCCAGCAGCATTCCTCGACTCTGGAATCTTACCTCATCAAGCCGATACAAAGAATCCTGAAATACCCCCTTTTGCTTCAACAACTGCGCAACTTGACAGACCCGCAAGCCGAAGAACATCAACACCTCGTAGGTATGTCGCTCTGAATTGCTTTTTAGACTGTCGCGTGTTAATTGTAAACCCTTGTAATTAACCAAACATTTCTGAGTAATGGTTCCGTTGCCATCCTGCTCGGAACCAATAGAGTATTGAGTTTTTTTTTTTAAGTCGTCACTGGTAAAGAGACCGAAAAAAAAAATGACTATGCCAAAATCGCAATGTGCTACCAATACTGCAGTACATAGCGAACTAAAATATTTTGAGTCAAACTTCAGCATGTTGAACTATTTTACCTCTTCGACATTGTCTTTCAAGTAATTTACTGTAGACGTACGCCACACCATTACGACTCTCAGAACTTTGCACAAATTTTACTGAAATAAAAAATGGACCATACGCTTGCATGAATACAATCACTGTAATAAATATATGTATTTTTAATGTAAATATATTACATTTCATGTGTTTGTGTGTGGTGCGTCTGTGGTGATCGAGTTGCTTCGGATTGCTTCATTATTGAAGTAAAAATACTCGCGTCAAAGAAAATCTTTCAGGGTAGTTTCTTTATAAAAATGTATTGACTGGAACGGGAGATTCTAATGGAGAACTGAGATCACTCGGCAGATGCTAAAAAGAATTTTATTAATGCAATTAAGGAAGAAGCAGCAGCGGTCAGAGGAAACACATCGGGTTTTGGCTACGACAGACACATTCCTACATGTAAAAATTCCAGATCCATGTCACGCTGCCATGGAACCTGAAACACAGCGTTAAGACAAAAGCGTGTTACACATTACTATAAAAGATTGATTTTCATTACAAATCTCAGCACAGCAGACTCTCGCGTGGTTGTTGGCATTTATACTCTTTGATAAACAAAAAATATTTATAACTGAAAAATTATAAACTCTGATACTTAATGACTATAAAAAAATTTTCTTCTGGCTCTTATATTTAGTTAATATGATTATCGATAAAACTAGAAATATTTCCTTCAAAATGCTTACGGGAATTCCAGGTTCATAACTTACAGCGACAACCTTCAAATTGGGGCACTATAATTTGATTTGCTACAATTCAATACATTTTTTGATGTCGCAAATCTACCACTTAGAAATGTCTCGGAGACGTATTAGGTAGTTAAAGTAAGGTTTTGTTTCATGTTTTGCGACACGATTTTATTTGAAAACTGGAAGGTACTGCCAAAATATAGGAAAATTAAGTGTTGCATTTCGAGTAAATTGCTAACAAGCAATCTTAACTTTATACAAAATATTTTAGCTAAAACAAAACTTTCGTATTATTATTTCTTTTATTTGGGAACACATGATATCTTTAAAAATGTGGTGAGGGTTATTTTACCACTCTCTTTAAATTTTAATTCTGTAACTACTAATAATATCTTACAAAACTACAATAGATCATCGATACCTTGAAAGAGAATTTTTTTACACTTGAAAGCCTATAAGATAGTGATAAACACAACACGCCGTAAATAGCAACTACAATGTATATGCTTCTGTAGGATATATTTGCATATGTTTAATTAATGAATTGATCGACTTGCAGACAATGCCTTAAAACTAAAATATGTGCATTCCGTATAAGAATGATTAAAACGTTAGTACTATTGATTAATACTTTCAATTTTTTTTCTCCTTTGTAACCAAATGCCATCCGAAATTATGTGTAAATATACTGAAACATACTAGATTGCAGAACACATTATGTTTAACTTACTTACATCTTGCGGTAGGCAATTGCGTGCACTTGAGCCGGAAATACGGTCTTGAATGTAATATGGCAGAAACGTAACATATAAATTCTATATACGGGCAGGTTGCCTAAAGCGTGCCATTTTTTACATTGGCGCGCCATTTTTAACATTATTGCATTCATTTGGGCCAATCTTTAAACTACTGCTCCAATATTGATTTAGTACTGAGCAGCATACATATATGCATACATATCTACATTAACATGTCTAGTTAGCTGAAATAGCGAACCAAAAAAAAATTTCTTACTGTAAGACTGTAATCGGTACGATATAGGAAACCAGTATCCAAAATCGTACCGCCACTATCGTAAATCGTACCCCTTCAAACATAAATAGTGTAATACTAAAGGTTGTCCATGGAAACAGCTATAACAAATAATTTACATGCAACACAAATAAAACGTTTCAGGACTGATTTAACCCCTGCGCAGGTTTCATGTACCCAGGTGTAACACTGTAAACATTGCAACATATTTTCTACGACATTTTCCTCACATACTGAACAAAACCAATCGTCTTGCAGAATTTCTTGGTTAAAAATGGATGCGAACGAAGTAGAAGGTGCATTGTTGTCTGGAGTTGTTCTTAAACGCTTGTTTGCACATGCAGAACGTACCTTCGCTTTGGTGGATTTATTATCTACTTTGCTGGTCGTCTTCCTTCTTCTATATTTTGTAGCCATCAAATTACGTTTGTAGGGACTGCTTGTCAGTACAACAGCACATTGAGCTCCCCGCCTTACTGGTGTGGACACATGTTTGGGACATGTTGGAATCGGAGAAATAGCTTAAAAAGAAACATTCTACTTCGAGATCATCTCCTGCAAGAGTAGGCCTATCATTAGAGCTAATTATTTCACTACCTCTTGGATCGCTGATGTTTTCTGTAGGATTACAAGAAGACTTATCCGTCTCATTTCATCGGAGTGGCATTCGTTTTCTTCCAGATTTGCAGCTGCTAAAAAGTCGGAATAGTTAGAAATATTATGATCTACCGAACAGATTCCACAAGCACGAAATCCGTTAATGGCGTTCTGAATAGTTGTTGCCCTTGCATAGGCCTCTGCTACAAATTGGGTGACCTGATACTGGGTAACACACAAAATGGGATTTGTTCGAAGCCATTTTTCAACTGCCTGGGTGTAATAAGCTTCTAATGGCTTGAAGAAGGACCTGTTCCGAGAGTGTAGCCGATGAGTTGTGTGGGCAGGCAACTGCAACATTAGGACGCCATTGGCTCTTGCAAGTTCCAAAGCTGATGTATTCTTCGAACGTGTCAAATTACCATCTAAAATTAAGAGAACCTTGTTGTTAATGTTTGGTTTGATGACAACAATAAAATATTGTAACCATTTTACAAAAAGATTACTATTAATGTACCCTGTTTCCGATATGTCAACAATACTTCCAGGAGGTACACCAACCTGCAGCTCATGCACCATTCCCATGCGTTTAGATTATCATAGATGGAACATACATCCCCGATGCACTAGTAAAGCACATTATTATTGTATTGACACCTCTTTCCCCAATTGCAATAGCTCCCACCTGACACTTTCGTTTCATAGCCAACACTTTCTGGCATCTTTTGTGTACAGAGCTGAAACCCACCTCATCCACATTGAACACACGAGAAGCATCAAATTTGTTTTCATCTATAAATATTTCCAGGATATCAAAAATACTAACGCATTCTTCTTGTTGAACCCCTTTGAACGTGCCATGGAAGTGGACTCGGGTTCATGTTGCGCTAATTCCTTATGACTGGCTTTAAAGGCATAAAACCATTTCTTCTCTGCTATTTCTGTCAATCTGTTGAAGCTGTGTGGTATTTCATTGCGCTCTGCAATTTGGAATGCTAACTTCCTGACATCAGTGATTGTTACCCAAAACAGAAGCTCTTCTAATCTTAAAATATGATCAACGAGTTGTTGCTCTACTTCGGGTGGAAACGTGGTGGTATGGCCTATGGCTTTTACGAATTCGTTAGTTACAACATTCTTCCTGTCTAAGTAACTTTTAAATGTTGGCTCGAGAATGTTGTATTGGCGACATTAAAACCCATGTCCCCGTTTCTATACGACGCAAGAACCATTGCCATTTCCATTTTAGTCCCAGATCCATATTTCCTTTTCGTCTCTCTGTAACACACAACGGACATGTGTTTCAGTAATCTTTTATTTACGGCGATTAATAAATACTTTTGTACATGATGAATATGGAACATGGCAAATGTGAGGCGTGTTCAACTGAAACCCATTGTCCTCGTATGTTGATGAACGACCACTAAGAAAAATGTTTCGTAAACAATGAATAGATTTAAAGCGGAACCTATACTGAAATTTGTAATATAATGAGATCACTGCATAAAACTATGCAAAAGGTTATTTAGATTATTCAAACTGTCTACACATACAGTCAACAATAAACGGGTTTCATTGTAACTTGTCTTGTAGTAGTATCTTAAATCGTACCGGTAAGATTTGCGAAACTACGACGTGGTACGACTTAGACAACTCGTCATCAAACAAATCAAACATATGAAACATAACCTCAAACTGTTTGTCGTCAGATATAAATTAGTTCAAAATGAGAGGAAGAAGAGTTGTCTTTACAATAATAAATATATTTAAACAATAATTACTTACTTTTCAATTTCGTACTGGCTTACAACTGAGGTTCAGAAAATACATCCAGAAGTGCAAATAATCATAAACTCCAATAACATCACTAAACGTGGTTCCACACTTACGTTATTCTTTGGACTTACCGGGAACTACAACAGGTTCATCTTGTACTCACAAGAGCTCAGTGGTGTTCAGATTTCCTGAAATATAGAGGTGGTACGATTTAGGAGGCGGTACGTATTCGGCTACTTTCCCCTAATAATGGAAACTCCTTAAATACCTGAAAGAACAAACAAAGCGGTTTCACGCCTCTATTATTTATGTAAATAAACTCAGAGGCCATGTCTTATTTCATTTTAAGGTATGTTTATCAAAATTCATTTTCTAGAAGTTTTGAGGGAGTCACAAATTTAAAATGTGCAAAAATTACCTAATATCCAGCAGTATTTTTGAACTTGCAAACACATTTATTTGTACAAATTTTTAGACAACTTGAAGTAGCTCTGGGAATTTTCCTTCAATGTGAATTTTCTCGTTTTCGTACGTAAGATGGTTTTCATTATTTGTACATTTCTAAAGCAGTAAAATGATGATTTTGTGACGTATTTATGCAAACAGTTATGCGCTGAGTTTCTTTTTTTCGCGAGGAAAAATAATTACTGATAGTGTGTAAAAGTTGAATATTATGTGGTAGAATAATAAAATAACATATTTTTCCGCGTCCAACGGCCTTGAGAATACACAGGGCTGTAGTGTATTCGCGGTTTATTCACACTTTTGGAATCAAACCTTTGAAAATTCACCCCATGTATGACGTGTTTAGTTGCTTCCTACATATACCATGTATCACAACCGCCTTATACCCCTGTTAACATAAAAGTATTTTATTTTCCGTTAAATTGAAGTTTCGCGTATATTTTATTTATTAATTATAATATTTCATTTATAATCGATACGAATTAAAACATTGAGAAAGCACGTGTGTTGGTAGCGGCTAGTAATAAATATTTCTAATGGAAAATACTATTACAACTGAGTGCGCACGAATTCCGTGCGTTGTCCCTCTGACGTAAATTTCTAGACTTAGCTAAGCTTAGTTTGCAAGAGGCGGAGGAATATCTTGGAAGTAGAAATTCAGCAGGGCTTCAGAAAAGTGCGAAGTAACCGTGAATGGCTTATAAGAGACCAGCTTGTACCGCGAACTACCGCCGCACACAGCAGACAACATGACGTCACTGGCCAGCCCCACATCAGAACGTTGTCGGCCATTGAGAGCCTGGTATCCCATTCGCCAGCCAGGGGTCCAGTCAACTGGTGACCTCCTTCCACGGCATGCAGCAGCCGGTCGGACACGAGGCCAGTTCCCGGAGCCTGGCGGCGCAGCCGATCACAGAATGGACACACCCAAATCAAACGAACCACCACGTCGTTTTGTCTCTGTATATTAATCTACTCTGTAGCTAAACCACGCATGCCGGTCCAAAGCGACGGTCGTGGACAGTGTGGCTGTGTTGGGGACTATGACGTTGGTTTTGCGTGAATACGTCTACGTTGTAACTCTCGGACGCCTTGATGTTTTTTTTTTTTACGTTCCCGGCGCCGCTTCTCTCGATCATGTGGGGTTTTATGGGTATCGCTGGATTGCTTTTGAGATGCTCTTTCCAACCGTATACGATTTCTGCATTTCGACTTGGCTTTTTGACGAGTATTGGCCGAAATTGTGTTAAGTTTTCTTAATTTTTTACATTAAAGGCATACAGTTTCACCATAACCACACCACACAAATGTTTTTATACGCGCAATCGTTTTATATTAACGAGAGCTGTCGATTAAAACCTAAACGAGCATCGTAGTTTCTCCTAAACAAAAGCAATACTACGCGGAATTTATGAGACGCGGCGAAACGAACTCAAAGTTGCGGCCCACGCCCCTCCACCCCCCCCCCCCCCCTCCCCAACCAAAATCTACCGTACGCTTCACGCGATGCTTCGCAGTCCTCACTCAACGTAACATATTCTTTGCAATCGAGTGGTTAATTGTATTTTGAATGTAGACAACAGATTCGGAGCTGCAATGCCAAACTGTATCCCCGATTTTGTTATCATCTGGATTGCCTCCCACTATGGTCGCAAATTTAAAGACGTATTCACGTCAAAAAATCGCTAGACACGCTCGGAGGAAAACTTACTCGAACTTATTTAATGCGACTTCGACTGCAATAAATGTCGGATTGTTCGGAAATGTCGGTAATTCTTGTATCAGGTGCAAAGTGTCTTAATGAACCATTTACTTTTACGGTTTATTTCGCGTATAGCTAGAACGGAATGTGTCAGAATAACCGTAACGTTTTATTTTTTTTTATTTTTTGCAAACCCTACACTCATAAATATGATCCGAAATATTTCTTTTTTTGTAAATCTTGTGTTTCGTAACGTTTAATTTTTTGATTTATTTTCTTGCAACCCATCACTCATAAATATGATCCGAAATATTTTTTTTTTTGTAAATCTATGTGTTTCGTAACGTTTTATTATTTATTTATTTTCTTGCAACACTACACTCATAAATATGATCAGAAATATTTATTTTTTTGTAAATCTAGTGTTTAAACTGAAACATGGAAAATGACAACAGATTTAATGTGCTATTCATGGTAAAATGAGCACTTTAAAAAGCCCTGTTTAATAAGTATTTGTATGCAAGTTTCATATTCTTCCGATTTATGTAAAAATAACATTGTAGTGGGCCTCATCAATTTGTTCATGCGTCGTGTCAAGTGAAACTTTGAAATTATTTGAAAAGTAAATATCTAACTAATCAGCTGATTTTTACAATTCGATGTATTAAAAAATAAACAGAAAGCGAAAGAAATAATATAAGGTGTCAGGAATGTTTACGTAACACTTTTTACTAGACGTTATGTTACAGAACTACTTTCCACCCATCGTTAACAACATTACTGGGCGCATGTCAATCGGGGCACCCATTTAACCCTTTCAGACCGACATTAATTTACGGTTTCAGCTGTTGCAAACAAAAAATTGTATGATGCGTGCTGTACTTAAGTCGAAACAACACTTGTTTCGTTGTCACAGACAATGACTTTTAGGCTCTATGTTCATCTACTGTGATATGAGCCAATAATGACTCAGACCAGTAAGACAGTTTACTAATCATTTATTTACCCACAGGTAAGGTCATTGGTCACTGAGTTTCGCAGTGCGCAGTACAGAGCGAAAATTACCAATACGTGCGTTATGTACAAAAACGTGTACACTGGGTCTGAATGTGTTAAATATATGTAGATTGTGGTAGTGAATTTTTTGTGAGGTTAGTTTCAAAAGTGCTCATTTTATCGAGAACAGCCTTCATCTGACCCTCAGCATGCCATTTAACAGTTGAGAGTAACTCTGATGTTCCTAGTTCAAACGACCTGCTCACGTTTATGGTATAAATTCCGCTGGAATACATGAACGCACATTTTCGCATTCTTTCTCACTGGTTGTTCCATTTCTAATTCCAGAGGCCTTAAAAGGGATGGAGAAGGTAGCTGAGCACATCAACGAGATGCAGCGCATCCACGAAGAGTATGGAGCTATATTTGATCACCTCTTCCGCCAGCATCAAAAGTCCTGCAAGCAGGTAACGTGTATTTCTGAAACATTATACTGTGTGTGCGCCAATGTTGCAATATAATCAGGTAGTAAAAATTAAATTTCAATTTTATGCAATATTTAGAGACGCGAGAAATTCGCGAGTTCAATGATCTGTATGCTAGATTTCACAGTCTTATATACTTTCATACACTCTAAATTCGAATCAGCGGGGAACCACTGATTCGAAGTGAAACTCAACTACTCTAATAAGTGAAAATGGCTCCACTTAGAATCAGCGGAAAACCACTGATTGTTTCGGTGAAACAATTTCACTAATTGAATTAGTGACGTAAAGCAATTCCACTGATTGAATAAGTGACGGGCGACTGCAGTGGCGAATTAAATATTGCTTTTATTGAATGTAGGCAAATGTACTTGAAGTCAACATTTTTTACGATAGTTAACTATTCATATTGTGCACTATATCGTAATAAAAATAAGCAAAAGTGTTTTCGCAGGTGGCCTTGGACTCTAGACCGTTGCCTTGCCATCTGAGCTACCACGCCAAGTAGTAATTAGAAGAGGAAAATATAGGTTTTATGGTTCCGCTGCGAAATCGTGTAGTTTGAATTTGTATGCTCATACTTTTCGTGTTTGGTTTGATTGGTACCGTTAGGATTTTTAAAACGAATAGTATCTTTGAGTGCACTCTCTTAATTACATTAAATGCAGTTTAAGCCTTCAAACAGAACGCTGTGACGATTACATGGAATCGAAATGAAAGACGGAAAAAACGGAATGAAAGGCTTTGTGTTCATATTACCTCGTAAAATGGCGTTTTGAAACACGAAACACATTTTAGAAAGTATTTTGTAATAGTTTTATTCGTTTATTCGTTGTTACTTCCCTTGATGCACGTTGTTTAACGGCCATTTTTAAACGATGTTCGACGGCCATTTTTACTACTACATCAGTGAAAAATAATTAGGGACGAAGCGGTAAAAAAATAAAACACTGAGAAAAAGTGGAAAAAATGACTGACGAATCAGTGGGAATTGTCACTGAATCAATCAGTGAAGAAAAACGGAATTTTTTTCACTGGTTTATCAGTTAAATTTACTGAAGTAACTGTTGTATCAATCAGATACGTTTGACTGATTGAAACAGTGAAATTCTCACTGATTCAGATTTAGAGTGTACATATATCATCTGTGTATTGATTGATTGTTGTGGTTGTAAAAGACGGTGGTTGGGCGTACAATTCATTGCATGTTTGTTATTGGCTCATTTATCTCCAGGAGGTGTCAAACAACACGTCGACCAATTACAAAAGTAACATGAACCTACAAGTTCGTGAAATCCAACTTGTCTAGAAATGAGCACGCGAAATTCTAGGTTCTCCAGCGATGGTTAGCTACTTTGTGTGTCTGTTGGTATCCATGCATTTAGAATTAAAATTCATCATATTTGTTCATACAAAATAATACGTGTTACAAATGGATAATCTAGATGGTTACTCACAACTGTGTAAGGGAGCGTTCAACAGAACGGGGTGGTTCTTGGTAGCATGCGGCAAACTCTTGAACTATGTATCCGACTGTTAACATGAACGATTCCATGGGTATAGACTGTTCACGGTAAAATGAGCACTTTTCAAAGCCCTGCTTAAAATATACTTGTATGCACGTTGTGTATTCTTCCATCTTATGTAAAATTAACATTGCAATGGGCCTCATCATTTTATTCATGCGTCGGTCAAGTGAAACAGTGAAATTGTTAGAAACGTGAATAATTTATAAATCTGGTATTTTTTGCACTTCTATGCATTAAATAAAATAGAAAGATAAATAAATACTTTAAGTTGTCACAAAAATTTACCGAATTTTTTTACTCGACCTTAAGATATGTAACTAACTACTTTTCATCCATCATTACCAACTTAACTGAGTCCATGTCCCACATTACGTCCGTTAAAATATATGCAAGTAGGACCAGTGATTTTTATCTAAGGTTGATTTCAAAAGTACTCACTTGTCGTGAACAGCCTTTAGCTCGTCGTACATTATAAATTACCTGGTAACTGTGAGACAGCTGGTACACCAGTGAGCTCTTCGGGTGTTCAAGTTTCAATTTGTATCTTTTAAAACCTCCGTAATTGATTGCTTGCAAGAAGCAACGTCAATATGTACGTTCATATCACCAACCCACTCAAAATTTAGTGTATATTCACAAAGACGACAAACCTATAAGTAGTAGTTGAAATATCATAACGTTTAAAATCTCGCAATATGCTGTAGTTGGATTAAACAGTATACTGAAGGGTTTTGCAAAATAAGGTACCCCGTTTTATACTGTAGTTTATGCATACGTGACTTGTATCTTAATGGTGTTTTAATGTTGAATCACGCAACCTAAATATGAAAGGATAACAGCAAGGCAGTCTTGGCCAGACCAAAATATGCAGAATACCGTAACAGAAGTTATTGAAGGAATGGTGTGATATCTTCAAATTAATAAATGTTATCAAGTTCCTCAAACTACTCCAGAAGTTAAAGTAAAAAAAAAACGTCCGCGAAGGAATCTATGTGGAGGAAGTTTGCAAAAATGTTGTGCCCCATTTGACTCTGCTCCTGGAGCACAACCTCATAAACAATTCACCTTCTTACCTTTCTTAAAAGGATACAGGATATGGAAAAGTTCATAAATTATCAATATCACATCAAAACCAAGTAGCAGAGTAATTAAGATTCTGCAATTGAAGTACAGTTAAACTTTTTAAGAATTATTGGGAAAATGACACTATCTTTACCTGAGTGAAAAGCTGAAATTTCCATTTAATTTCCTTAGTTTACTCTCAAAAAATAAGTATCACATTCACTTCAAGTATTTCTCAATATTCACAAATTTTCAGAAGAATACCACAATTTTAAAATTCCTTTTAAAACTTTGAAAACATTGATAAAAACATTAATTTTTATTTTATTTTATGCCTACCAAAATCTTCACCTTGGCCCTTTTCTTTTAAAACACCATTTATTTTCACTTTTATTTTATTTTTATTTTCACCACATTATTAAAAATATTCCAAGAACATATCCATATAAAAATACCAATATTCTGCCCAATATCACAAAATGATGGCGCCAATATTTACTACAGTAAAACCTGATTCACATTTGCCTTTAAAAAGTAACTTCTATTCTAGCCACACAGCTGCCCCACTTCCATACAACACCCATTAAAACTTCTTTTAAGACAGAATTCATGTACCCTATCACAATACGAATTAATATAAACCATTTCATTTCTTTCCACATCTCGCATTGTGATCACAAAACTTCCCATGAAAACAAAATACGTATCTGCGCATAAACCCTCAGAGAAAGCCCGATGGAGTGATTCACTATACACAACATTTTTTTCTATTTTATAATATTTCCCTAAACATCCCCTCAAAGAACACCCAAGAAAACACACGGGTAAAAACGCTCTCTTCTCTAGCCCAACCCTCACACTCCAACCACCAACTCATAATATCCTGGTCTTTCAGGCTGGGGATACTCTCGCCATCAATCGTGACTTGCCCTAAGACCCACAGAACGTTCACCATACACACTGATAAGGAAGCTAGGGATATGCTCCCCACCAATACAGAGGAACAGCCTTGCCCCCTTGACTCCAGACAACACCGCATGCATCAACAACAGTGAAATGCCAAGAACGGGGATATTATCCCTACCACTGAGGTGTTTCCTCTTCTGCACTCATACATACCACACTCACACACCAATACAACATTCGGACTCCACCCCAATGTCCCTTTCTCAATATCGGACTTCTCACTTTCCCTAGTCCACGCTGTCTTCTTCAAAACCCACCAGCTAAGTTTCTGTGTCCAAATTTACACTACCGGGAGCACTATTTAACATTTAGGTGGCGTCGCAGGATCCGTTCACTTCCACTGCTTCAACCTGGTCTACCAAGTTCAATCAAAGTGAGGCGCATTAACGTAATGTTATTTTTCCCTAATCCTCACTTAGAAGAAAAAATCTGTACTCCTGCGCCCTCCCCAATCTTCACTTTCCCTAATGTTCCTTCGCCGTTTTTTTTCTCCTAAGTCCAGAACAGTCTCGGAAAATTGCCTCAAACAAATTCTGAATCCCACGTCTCCTACTTTCGCCAAAATTCGGGACAATATTCGCCCATACAGCTATTCAAACCAACACAGTTCCATCTTCAATCCCACCCACCGCTAGCATTCCTGCAATCGGTTCACTCAGCCTATAACTGTCGCAATTCTGCAAATCCAAAGATACATTTTCTAAGTCCATTCCACGATGCCTTTTAGGCTAAGTTCCACAAGAGAGCCTTTCCAAACTAAACTATGTCCCACACTGACAAGAATAGGTGGAAAAATCTTCAAAGCCCCGTCACCGACAAGTATGATTGTTCTAAGTCCACTCCTCTTCCTCAAAAAATTAAGTTCCGATTCCTGCATACTCAATATATTGTAAGTCCTTACTCTGCTCGTTCATAGACTAAGTCCTAGACTCTCTTCGGCAAAGTGAAAAGTGAAAGTCCCTCGTAGCCGACTAAAGGCGGATAGCATTATTTTTCTAAGTACAACAGCAGTTATACTTATCTTCATGTAGCACAGACCTCTCGATGTTCTTACTCAGGGCGGAACCACGTCACCCAATGAGTACCAGCACGCCAGCTGGGGACGATCTCCCTGAGACAGCTCGCGCACGCCAATTCATACGTGCCATATCCCTACTCCTAATCATCCCCTGCCCAAGGGACGCGCGCTCTCTTCACAAAACTTGGTGCATTGGCGTACTCAAACCGAGCTCCAATCACCGACCAGCAGCAGAAGTTGCCCTTAGCTTCTCCTGTGGCAACCCTGCGAGCGACACTGCACGGCGGGAGCCAACACGCTTTCCACCCCAGACGTTTCTCTCACTGAAAATCAGTCATCCTTAAAGTATCTCATCTAAATGTGACGGTCACTCTGTCACAATGTTATATCTAGCCTACACCTGTGCGTATTTCATTTTAATGGTATAGGGTCTGGTTTGTAGCCAGAAAATGAGAACTGCGCGTAAAAGTTTGATCAACCGACTTACATTTCATGAATAAGCAATAAAATATATTTTTAAAAATATGTTGTATCTATTACAGTATTTTAGCAGTGTTTTATAGTATTTTCAACCTCTACTGTCTTGCTGAAAATTCTTGGTTTTAATCGGTCCCATGTTTCGCTAAAATTAGGCCTGTTTTCAACAAAGTTCAATGTAAAGAACTGGTAGGGCATATTGTCTGATGGAAAATCGTTATTTTGGTGCTTCACTGAAGGACCTCAGAAGCTTGGCTTTTGAACTTGCAAATAACCATAATCTGCAAACAATTTCAGCCAAAACACGCAATTTGGACGAAAAGTTTGTTGCATGATTTTTGGAAAAAAAATTCTGAACTAAGCTTGCAAAATCCTTATGCCATATCTTTTGGACGCGCATTGGGTTTTAACAGAGAGTTTTAAAAATTTATTTTTCAATTTTTTAGTGTAAAATTTAAATATTTACTCAAATAAATTATTTTATTGTGATTTATATTAAAATGAAATGATGGACAATTTCTTTGCTTGGAATAACTACCCAGTTTTACCCTACCAGTTCTCCAAAACGAGGTACCTTACAATAAAACAGTAACTTGATATTTTCTCAAACAAAGAACATCGTCGATGGAATCACAGCATTAATTCTTTAAAGGGAATGTGTTACTTACTTGTTTGTGCAAGGATCGATTTGTATTATCTATTTTTCTATTCACTGCAAGTGTTTTAAGATTTTTTACATCTTTTTTCAGGCATTCCTCTATGTTTGTGTAGCCCAAAACTAATTATGTTTTTTTCTTATAGATTTGGGTTTGACATGATAGTCTATTATTCATATTTATATACGTACTTTTCTGACTAATACGTATTACTTCGAGCGGGAATCAAAATCTGTATGTTAATTCATTTTTAATGATATTATTCACTTGAAACCATTCAAAAAAATAAAATGCACAAACTGTCGCAGATTTTCTCACTCTTTACTTTCCTTAGTTTTAAGTTAATGTTATTCGACACAGGTATTCGTTCAGTTCAAATAGTGAAGCAAATTACGGACACTGTCTAGCGTTCTGCTTCTTCGCAGGTTTTATATGCTTACAAATTTTGTTAAGATAACCTACTTATTTTTATTATTTATGTATGTATTAAAAATTGCATTTCCTAATATCATGTATGAACCGTGTTTTTGTTTGCATACAAATGCACATATATGTTTTAGGCGACATTTTTGGCAGAAAAAAGTTCAAAAATCGGTTTTTCTCGAGGCACTTCTGCTTTGCGGCCCATATGAGTAACATGGGCATAACATATAGAGAGCTTTGTAATTTTCACATTATGTAAGTTCCTACAGTTCTCTTTTACAACAGGCCTACTAAGTTTTGTTAGCCTGATTAGACTTTATGGGTTCTTGCTTGATAGTACTTATATTATTTGTAATGGCTTCTGTGGTTCAAGCCAAAATTCTCAACTTTGGACTAAATTAATATAAAACCCTCCCAGATATTTTGTGGTTTCACTAACACCCATTTTTTTTCTTTATTCTACACTACCACACCATTCTTCACTAGTGAACGAATAATTGATTTTCGAAGTAATTTAAGATATAATTGTACATGTAAGAAAACTGGTATGCAATTCTCTGCACTGCGAACGAGCAAAATCGTGTTCACATGACTAACGAGTTTATGCTTATTTTGTGTGCTTGCAAATTTATTTAGGTAATTTTATAGAAAAAATACATAATCGAGGGATATGCTCTTCAGACGGAAAATTATGATAAGCGAACATACAATTTTACCTACACTGTGATGTATAACCGACGAGAATGATACACATGTCGGGAAAAGTATTTCCATAATTGCAAACTTTATTTATATTCGCTATACGTAAGATAGAGATGCGAAACTAATGCCAAAATGTTGACAAACTAACCAAGTTTTTTTGTAGTTTTCAGTGACGTGGCTGTAGTGTAGCAGTTGTAGTGTCAAGGAAATCAGAGATGTTGAAAAATCAGGAAAAATCAAAGTGTGTCCAAACAGCAAACACAATATTGTTGAAAAATTTAAGCAACGGAGGAACAGCAAACAATTACAAAATGTCCAGATATACTGGAGATGAGATGGCGCCTTCAGCGAAAAAGAATTGTGCGATAATTTTGTCGTGCAGACACACCCACCAAACATTCACTTTTGGGCTGCCTCTGGTACACTCTGGCATCACCAGGGGGCTCGGAAACCCAAATACGCATGTTTTGCAGGCTCACTACACCACTGACAAAAAAGGTCACCTTGTCACAAATAGCAGCATGTTTGAGACAGCCATTATTACCCTCAATACGTGATATCATTTCGACTGCAAAGTCAAATATACGTTTGGCGTCATTGGGCAACAAATCCTGAACAATGTGCACTTTTTGTAACCGAAACCATAAATGTTTATGTATGGTATAATGTATATGATTTGTTGGCAACTGTAATTCACCTGAGGCCTTATGCAATGATTTCTTGGAACTTCTCACAAAATGCTGTCTCACTGCTTCCACCCTTTCAGCTAACGTTGATGGTTGGCCATTTCTCGGTAAGTCAGCAACAGCTCCTGTGTTCTTTAACTTGTAGTACCACGACTTAGTGCTCTTGGAATTGGTTAGCATCTTTCCATACGTTGTCTCAAAGTTCCTCTGCACTGTTATTGATGTGCGGGTCTCGTGGTACCAAAGGTCACACTGAGCTTATTCCTGATGTCTGAACATGACCGGTTTCCTATACAATACAACTGCTACATTATAGTCACGTGACTGAAACCTGCCACAAAGAACTCCGTTCGTTTGTCAACATTTTGGCACCAGTTTCAAATCTCTATGTTACATATAGTAGATATAAATAAAACTTGTAGTCAGGGAAAGACTTTTCGGACATGTATAAATTCGTTTTCTTTGTACGTTGTTCTTGATGCTCCACGGAGCTAATCAATCAGGAATTCAATCTTCCATACATATCACCCGGGAAAATTTTGCAGACATTAGTTGCACTATGAAGGCATTTTGCCAAATCAGTCGAACGGCTTGATTTGAATGACCTCATGTTGCAACAAGACAAGTGTGATACTGAGATGCCTGGGTTTGAGAAGGTTCACCACTCTATAGGCTGATTACGGTTATCGGAGGACTTTCTAAATCAACCTTAGGAAAATTCCACTGTCCCTAACTGCATGTATTTGAACGGGTAAAGTTGATAACGACAGAAGGAAAGTAGTTCCATGTCTTAACGTTGAATTAAAAATATTACGTAAACATTTTGCATGCTGAAACGATTTATTTTGCATTGCTCTTTTCTTTAATACTTATAAATCTAAGAATGATCAAATCAGGAAAACATTTAATTTTCTAATAATTTCACGGTTCCACTTGACCTACGCATGAATAAAATGATCTGGCCTATGACAATGCTAATTTTATATAGACCATGGTGGAAGAATACACAATGTGCTTACAAAAAGATCTTATGCAGGGCTCTTAGAATTGATCAATTTACTGATAATCCCTAAATAGCTAAATTATCACTGACTGGCTAGACAGTAAAAAATGTATAATACTTCTCACGCTGCGACGATATTTGTTTTCGAATATTTTGTGTTTGAAAATGGGGCATACATTTCCTGGAGTGGCATGTGAATGATACGTCCTATTTCGCAGGTGTCGTAAATAGTTGCTCCAGGCAATGTGAGTTTACTCTTATTATTTCCCACGGACGAGATTAAACTATGATAGTTTTGTGACGGTCACATGACTATAGATGTTACATTTGCTGAATTCATAGTTACGTTAAATATGAACATAGCGAGGTTGCACGTTGTTAAAACACTAGACTCGCATTCGGGAAGAAATGGCTTCGATTTTTGGACCATGGATACCTGAAATCACACTGAATATATGCTGGGGGATTCGTTTAATACAGCTCATGGCCCACACTTCCTGCAGTTTTCTGAATCTATGACAGTAACATAACAATCACTTCTAATTCGTAAACACAGAAAGTGGCTCAATGCCACCCTAACAAATAATTGCGGTAGTATTTCCCAGTTTCACTGCTGTAGTTTCTCCAAGAATTTTAACAATTAATAATTCCTAGTAGGGGAAAGTAGTCGAATGCCTACCGCCTCCTAAATAGTACCGCCACCGTATTTCAGGAAATGTGAATACCACTGCGCTCTTGTGGCTGCAAGATGTACCTGTTGAAGTTCCTGGCCAGTCCAAAGAATAACGTAAGTGTGGAACCACGTTTAGTGATGTTATTGGAGTTTATGATTATTTGCACTTCTGGATGTATTTTCTGGATCTCAGTTGTAAGCCAGTACGAAATTGAAAAGTAAGTAATTATTGTTTAAATATATTTATTATTGTAAAGACAACTCTTCTTCATCTCATTTTGAACTAATTTATATCTGACGACAAACAATTTGAGGTTATGTTTCATATGTTTGATTTGTTTGATGACGAGTTGTCTAAGTCGTACCACGTCGTAGTTTCGCAAATCTTACCGGTACGATTTAAGATACTACTACAAGGCAAGTTTCAATGAAAAGCGTTTATTGCTGACTGTATGTGTAAACAATTTGTACAATCTAAATAACCTTTTTGCATAGATTTATACAGTGATCTCATTTCATTACAAATTTCAGTATAGGTTCCGCTTTAAATCTATTCATTGTTTACGAAACATTTTTCTTAGTGGTCGTTCATCAACATACGAGGACAATGGGTTTCAGTTGAACACGCCTCACATTTGCCATGTTCCATATTCATCATGTACAAAAGTATTTATTAATCGCCGTAAATAAAAGATTACTGAAACACATGTCCGTTGTGTGTTACAGAAAGACGAAAAGGAAATATGGAGCTGGGACTAAAATGGAAATGGCAATGGTTCTTGCGTCGTATAGAAACGGGGACATGGGTTTTAATGTCGCCAATACAACATTCTCGAGCCAACATTTAAAAGTTACTTAGACAGGAAGAATGTTGTAACTAACGAATTCGTAAAAGCCATAGGCCATACCACCACGTTTCCACCCGAAGTAGAGCAACAACTCGTTGATCATATTTTAAGATTAGAAGAGCTTCTGTTTTGGGTAACAATCACTGATGTCAGGAAGTTAGCATTCCAAATTGCAGAGCGCAATGAAATACCACACAGCTTCAACAGATTGACAGAAATAGCAGAGAAGAAATGGTTTTATGCCTTTAAAGCCAGTCATAAGGAATTAGCGCAACATGAACCCGAGTCCACTTCCATGGCACGTTCAAAGGGGTTCAACAAGAAGAATGCGTTAGTATTTTTGATATCCTGGAAATATTTATAGATGAAAACAAATTTGATGCTTCTCGTGTGTTCAATGTGGATGAGGTGGGTTTCAGCTCTGTACACAAAAGATGCCAGAAAGTGTTGGCTATGAAACGAAAGTGTCAGGTGGGAGCTATTGCAATTGGGGAAAGAGGTGTCAATACAATAATAGTGTGTTGTACTAGTGCATCGGGGATGTATGTTCCATCTATGATAATCTAAACGCATGAGAATGGTGCATGAGCTGCAGGTTGGTGTACCTCCTGGAAGTATTGTTGACATATCGGAAACAGGGTACATTAATAGTGATCTTTTTGTAAAATGGTTACAAAATATTATTGCTGTCATCAAACCAAACATTAACAACAAGGTTCTCTTAATTTTAGATGGTAATTTGACACGTTCGAAGAATACAGAAGCTTTGGAACTTGCAAGAGCCAATGGCGTCCTAATGTTGCAGTTGCCTACTCATACAACTCATCGGCTACACCCTCGGAAATGGTCCTTCTTCAGGCCATTAGAAGCTTATTACACCCATGCAGTTGAAAAATGGCTTCGAACAAATCCCGGTTTGTGTGTTACCCAGTATCAGGTCACCCAACTTGTAGCAGAGGCCTATGCAAGGGCAGCAACTATTCAGAACGCCATTAACGGATTTCATGCATGTCGAATCTGGCCAGTAGATAGCAATATTTCTAACGATTCCAACTTTTAAACAGCTACAAATCTGGAAGAAAACGAATACCACTCCAATGAAAATAAGACGGATACACCTTCTTGTAAGCCTACAGAAAACATCAGCGATCCAAGAGGTAGTGAAATAATTAGCTCTAATGATAGGCCTATTCAGCAGGAGATGATCTCGAAGTAGAATGTTTCTATTTAAGCTATTTCTCCGATTCCAACATGTCCCAAACATGTGTCCACACCAGTAAGGAGGGGAGCTCAACGTGCTGTTGTACTGACAAGCAGTCCCTACAAACGTAATTTGATGGCTACAAAATATAGAAGAAGGAAGACGACCAGCAAAGTAGATAATAAATCCACCAAAGCGAAGGTACGTTCTGCATGTGCAAACAAGCGTTTTAGAACAACTCCAGACAACAATGCACCTTCTACTTCGTTCGCATCCAATGTAACCATAGAAATTCTGCAAGACGATTGGTTTTGTTCAGTATGTGAGGAAAATGTCGTAGAATATATGGTGCAATGTTTACAGTGTCACACCTGGGTACATAAAACCTGCGCAGTGGTAAAATCAGGCCTGAAACGTTTTATTTGTGTTGCATGTAAATTATTTCTTTGTTTGGTTTATTTAGTGTGAAATATGTACTTTTATGCACTTAAAACAGCATTATAGCTGTTTCCATGGACAACCTTTAGTATTACACTATTTATGTTTGAAGGGGTACGATTTACGATAGTGGCGGTACGATTTTGGATACTGGTTTCCTATATCGTACCGATTACAGTCTTACAGTAAGAAATTTTTTTTGGTTCGCTATTTCAGCTAACTGGACATGTCAATGTAGATATGTATGCATATATGTATGCTGCTCCTTACAAAATCAATATTAGAGCAGTACATTTAAGATTGGCCCAAATGAATGCAATAATGCAAAACATGGTACGCCTTAGGCAACCTTCCCCTAGCAGGTGTTCACACCAATCGTATTCGCCGAAACATAAATCAGTTCGATGAAACATGAATGTGTAAAAATTTTAATTATTTTCTTGGTTCCTATCTATGAATATATAGATAGCGAGTATATGATAACTTGTGACAATCAGTCTTATCATATCGCAAATTGAAGAGTAATTAAAGTTCTTTAAATGTAAAATTATTTCCAGCTGGCTGCAACCAGTTTGCCTCTGACCCCACAAAAACAGATTCAGGAAGAAAATATTGGTCACGTTAATTTATAAAAAAAAAAAAAAAATGCAAATACACTTTCTGAAACCCGCAAATGAATAAAGTTTTTCGAGATATGACATAATCTGCTCGAAGAATGCTCCCTCAAAATATCGAAACTCTAGACCCGAATACCAGCACAGTATTAGAGGAACACGACTAATCGTTTTACTCAGAGTATGGAGACACAGGATAAAACGTAGTTTCTCGGACATAATGAAACATACTTTTTTTTCGATGAATTGTTGCTTAGTATTTGCTCACTAGCCCTTTTGTTTGCAAACGAGCGAATAAAATACAAGGAAACGATTGACAAAACTGGGATTGTTAGTTTAATGCCACAACGAAAGATAAAAACAAGTTGCTAATATAATTGACATGCCGCCTTTCCACAACATGTTTTGTTTTTCTATGTATTATTATTTTTAAATGTGACTTCTTCTCATATTGATATTTAGAGTCATAAATTGAAAGCAGGTTAAACCAAAGAAATATTTTTAGGCTATTATTTTTTTTTTTTCCCTTGCGACAGAATTTCCTTATTTGTACTATTTAGTATTCAATTTACCCAGTGTTTAAGCGTGACCCAATAACTGCTGGAATAGTGTGGAATTAATGCATGTGTTTGGAAAATATTCTTCTCAATTAAATATTTTAAAAACTGTATTAGTGGTAATAGAAACACTTTACTGCACACCATTTTGTGAGTGTTTTACTTGCGTGTGTGACATTTCACAAATGGTCTACTATTGCACCAATTAATTGATTTTAATTTTCGTCAAGACAAAAATGTATAGTAGGGATAAATCATGGGCTTCGCGAGGACTGCACTATAGCTGAGAAAACTTCAAATAAATTAAAGCAATTCTTCATCGCAGAGAAGATAATTCGACGTTGGCAAGAATATTCCGTGCTTGTTGTCCGAACCACAGGAATTTGTGGCAGTCCCTAGCATATAAAATTTGATTGTCGGCATGCTTTGCGACAATGTTTACTTAATTATTTGTTTATATTATCATATGTTATACATCTAGTCAGTAAATATATTAGTTAGCAAGACTGCACTGTAGTAAATAGTGATTGCTAAGTTTGCGCTGGTACTCAACATTTTAAATATTTTAATATGTAGTAGTAAATCCTTAATTTAGAACTAACTTTCCCAACTAAAATGTTTGGCTAATAACATTCGAAATAGGCCTAATACTTATTGTATGCTGAAAATGTAAATGTTTGCTAATTACTATATGTTGCCCCAACAGCCTATTGATCTGAGCCCAGGCGACTTGCTGTACTACGGTGGCGTAGAGTGGCTCAACATATCAGACTTTTTAGGTAAAATAAAAAAAGGTCTGGAGCTCCATGCCATGTGTTTCGTCTTCAAATCAGCTGTTGTGTTCCTCTGCAAAGAACGACTACGCCAAAAGAAGAAGCTTATGGTAAGAATTGTTTACATATTGTTTCAAAGTATTTTACGATTGTGTATTTACTGTTGTGTGAAACAAAGTATTAGCTAGGTAGACACCTGCCAAACTCAAGTTCCACTGAGGATAGCAAGATAAATGCCAGCTGTTGCTATTTTTTTTGAAAAATCCTTTATAATATAATGTTCAAAAAAGATATCAGATGGTGGAAGTCTGCCATCCATATTTCATTACTTAAAGGTACAATTGGAAACATTTAGCTGCCACCAGCACTTGAAGATTCGAAAAATAATCGTCTACACATACGCAAAGACTTAATTTTTTATCCAAAGTATTTATTTTATATCTTCAAAAACGAGGCGAAACTATACATTGTTGGAATTCTAATTGATATGACTTAAAAGACAGGCGTTAATTAAAATCATTTTATTGCTCCGGGGAATCAAATCTTCACTGCTTCGTAATTAATTACACTCCGTGCAGCAAAATGTAACGTTTTCTGATACCGATACTCTATGCTCGTCCACAAAAACCATCATGTTTACTGCAGGCAAAACTATTTTTTTTCTGGAAATCAGTAGGACCACGATGTTAGAAATTTCACCCTACGCATTCTTTCGTAACTCGTAAATACACAGTCAGCTGCTCTCTGTTATAAGTTGTTTACTGCTACTTGGACACATTTGAATAAACATTTGAAAAAAGTCACTGCTATTAAAGTTTGTTCACGGTAAAACGAGTGTTATTCAGCCTTATGCAAAATTAACATGGCCGTGAACCTCATTAAGTTATTCATGCCTCAGCCAAGTAAACGTGAGAAATTATTAGAAAATTTAATATTATACAAATCTGCTCATGTTTACACTACGATGCATTAAAAAAACACTAAGCGAAAAAAACTTCGTTTGTCACAAATGGTTACCTAACACTTTTTATTCAACGTTAAGATGTGGAACTCTTTTCTTTCCATTGTTACGAACTTTACTGGACAAATGTCACTCAGTGTGCCCATTGAAATACATGCGTTTATGGGCAGTTACTTTTTCTAAGGTTCATTTCAAAAGTGGTCACTTTATCGTGAATAGCCTTTACCTGCATATATTTTAACGGTGACTCTGACTAGTATGTGCCCAGAAAATCTGATAACGACGGAGAGAGAAAGAATGTCCATTTTTGTACTTTGAATTGAAAGCTAGTGAGTGAAGATATTTGAGGGGCTCTTAAGAGCGGGTCTTGAGAGCCGTAGAGGAATATTGAAGTGTGTATGGGGCAAAGCTGGAATTTAAAAGCGGGGGAAAAGGGAGATCCCCAAGAAAGCCTGCCGTTCAGCGGAATTGTTCTGCACGATTCCCACATACCAACATCCGGGAGTGACCCTGTTCGGGGAATGAACCCGGTTCGCCTTGGTGGAAGGCAAGCAGGCTAATCGGTCTGCCACTACGAGCCCTTCAAATGGAAGTGTTAGGGGAACATTTTTTAATACCGAAATGTTGTTTTTACTTATATTTTTTCAATTCCTATATGTGTAAGAATGAGTAAATTTGTGAAATGTATACTTTCATAAAAAATTTATTGTAACTTGACTGACGCATGAATAAAGTTATAGGGCCATTAAAATGTTAATTTCACATATGACGGAAAAGTACACTATAAACAGAGAAGTAGATTTTAGGCAGAGTTTTCGTTATTTAAGTTGAATGACAGCGACAGATGAGTTGCTGGTTGCAAACAATCAGGCGACGTTTCACTACTAGTTAAAGGCTGTTCAAAATAAAGTGAGCTCTTTTGAAATCAACATTATGAAAAGTCAGTGCTCCTGCCTGCTCATATTTTAACGCGCGCACTGACTGACATGCACCCAATAAAGTTGGCAGCTATGGATGGGAAGTAGTTACTTATATTAAAATCGAATAAAAAGTGTTGGATCACCATTCGTGATAACTTAAATTATTAATTTGGCTTTCGGTTCATTTAATGTATCTAAGTGAAAAATTTAGCACATTTGTGAGTATTCGCTTTTGTAATAACTTCACAGTTCCACTTGCCCTACGCATGAATAAATTGACAATGCCCGTGGCAATGTTGACCCTTTAAGACCAACTTTAATTTACGTTTTCCAGTTTTGCAAATAAAATATTTTATAATGTGTGCTGTTCTTAAGTCGACGCAACGCTTAATTCGTTTTCACATCCAATGAGCTGTGGACCATATCTTCAGCTGCAGTTATATTATCCAATAAAGACCTAGGCCAGTAAGACAGTTTGCGTAACATTTACCCGCAGGTAAGACCACTGTTCACTGAGCTTCGCAGTGTGCAGTACAGGTCAAAAATTAACTATGCGTGCGTAATGTACACGATTGTGTAAACTGGGTATGGATAGGTTAATTCAAAATAAAGCGGAAGGATACACAAGTTGTATACAAGTATATATTTCAGCAAGGCATTCAAAAGTGCTCATTTTACCGTGGAAAGCTATGGCACAGTGATTGTGTGAACAACGCATGTGGCGGATATAACCGCTGTGTTCACTGTTAGCGCAGAAAGCTTATGTCGAGTGAAAACTGCCACCACTGCATCTCCATGTAACTACAACTGTACCTAGAAGTACAATAAGAACTAACACACAAAATTATTTTATTGTGACTCGTGTTTCGTGTGGTTGTTTGAAAAATTGTTATGTTATGTGAAAGAGAACGAAGCGAAATTTAAGTGTACAAGGTGAAGTAAGTTCTACGAAAAAACAAAATTGCACAATATTATCGCTAAATTATTTATAACAATAAAAATAGCATGTGACTTATTTTATATTCACAAAACAAATAATTTCACTGTTTGTAAATCATATGTTACAATAAAACCCCGCACACATAATTTAACAGCAATTATCAATATACAAATTTGAACGCAGGGAAATCAGATATAGATAAACGTTCTTCGGTTATTATTTTGCACAACTACTTCGAGTTTGTTTGTGTCCAAGCATCATGAAAGTGCAATGACACCAAGTAAACATTGGCAGATTGTCTGTTTTGAGCTGTCCTGTCCCATCAATAATATTTCTGCTAAGCCAATTTATTTGGTAGCGTTCGTGTGTTGCCGGTAACATATTGCAGGAGCTATGTACGTTGGTGCAACATACATCTTCTCTCATTAATCTTTGTTAATGACGGCGGTATTTTTTTTATGTTGGCAACCCTCGAAGAGTCCGAAATTGTGATGTAACACTCCTAGCGTAAATCATTCAACGAGTGCCTAGTTGTTGAGTAATTCAATGCGTTTTCGGTCAGGAAGTCATTAACGATATATCCGGTTTGTTTGTAACAGTATTAGGTCAACCAAGATAAATGTATTATGCCCTAATTATAAATCACTACGTTTTTAAAAAATTGCGTACTTCAGAAGCCACGGTGATGTATGGAATGGATAACCAGAACAGCGATATCTAATAAAGATACAGGACATTAATTTTTGATGGTAAACGCTTCAAAGCTTCGTGCTACCAGTCGATATTAGTGTAGCAGGCACTTCTGTACTTCATGGCATACAGTGCGGACCTCGTCATGTTACCTTGGAAGTTTCTTTCTGACATTTTTATGTGTTTAGAAAACATTTACCATTTTTGTAACGAGGCATATAAATTTGACGAAAATACCCAATCATCGGACAAATAATTTCGGTCTTTCGTTTTAAGGCAAAAATAGAAAGATTTCTACTTAAATATTTATGACGTGACAATGTATAAAAACAAAAATTATATAAACTTCCATTTCAGCTGGTTTTTCTTTTAAATATTGACATGACAATATATAATAAATCGTCCGCGAGCTTGGTATTATTTTGAAACTAAATTTTAGTCTAAATTCTTGGAATAATTCTACAGGCGAGCCACCAATTAATTTTTAAAAATAATATTCTGTATGATGGTCTAATGTCATGGGAAATTTTTAGCCCCAAGAGAAATATAAAATATAAAAATGTTATATAACTTACAGATTTTCTATTTATTAGAAATTTTATCGCTTATTTAAACTTAATATTTTACCGTAAAAGTATAAAATATGTTAAATTCTATACATTAATTTTTGCATTTGAACAGACTTAAGGTATATAATAAATTAAAATCTACATTTGGGTGACAATCGTTATAGCTATGTATGGTAGTTCGTCATGGTAGTTTCTTAAATATAAGTTGTCCGAGGTGAATTTCGCATGTCCTGTTTTATGACCTACATTATTTGTCATTTTTGTACTTCCGTCATATGTAAAGCAAACATTACCAATGGCCAGATCACTTTAAATAATGCGTTGGTACAGTGAATTTAAGAAAAAATTTTGGTACGTAATTATGTAACTGATATGCTAATTTTGAGTCTTTCAATCATAAAAGAGCCACAGAATAGACCAAATAAATGCAGTGACTCAAATTGAAATACCACAACATTAACACCAAGTTAATCCATCAAACATTTTCTACGGCGTTGCCAACATATCTAGGATCATGGCAACAAGAGTTGCGGTAACGAAAATATGAATTTCGGATTTTAAGTTTTATAAAGGTTGATTTAATAAGAGTTCAGCTATCCACAAACAAAATATTGTATATTTCATTAAAAAAAAAAAAAAAATTCAGAATATGACGCGACCGAATAATACGCGCTGGTTGTGCAATTATATGGATTGAACTTCTGGCATGCGCATTAGACTACGATTGGTTTTTTTTTTTTTTGCGGGCGCTAGACCTCTGGCCTGAATAAAATACTTCAACCTAATTGAATTTAATCTCAGTGCATTAAACATTGGCTAGAGGAAGTATAAAAACGTCTCAAAACAATTGTTTAGATAGGCCTTCATTGTGTTCTAACCTCAAAAACTGTACACGTTGTCGATGATGATCGTGTTGGCAGAAAAGTTGTTGGACGTTGGGGAACGGAGAGGTAACTGCGCTACTGCCGCCATTTTACATCACTGGGACGCTACTCCCTCAGCGCGGGGGTAGATCGGTCCCTTGTGAGGAACCTTGGCCACCCAGTTGGTTATCAATTAGATTGCGGAGGCGAGGAGAAGATAACCCCCTCCCCCCTCCGCACCCATCAAAACCTACTTCAAGCTGCAAGGCAACATTATTGTACAGGATTCCCAGGGTAGCGCCTGGGAGCTGTTTCCAAAACTGATTTTTACTCTCTTTTTCCCTGCCTGTACGGGATAAAAGAGAGTGGAGAAGTTAATTGATTTTATCAGCGCGGAATTTTAAAGTTCAGGACTTGTGAAGTACTGTCACGAGCTCCCTGTGAGAGAGCTAGCGACAGTTTGGTATAAAAAGCGGAGGTTAATAGCCAAATGAAGTTAAATATTCGATAAAAGTAGCTTTCCCATGACTGGAGTGGCAAGGGTTTATATAATTAAATTAATTATATGTATATGATGTGGTGAATTTAAGTTTCGCGAAAATTTAAATCAGTGTTATTGTTTCAGTTTTTGTAATTACTTCATATCTCATATGTTATATTCAATTAAATAATCTAATTGTTGTGTGAGTGCATGTCTGAATGTACCGTGACGAGCGGCTAAAAGTTAGGTAAAAACATGTTAACTCGGGGAAGTCCGAGAGCGATATGGCTGGCGTGATGCTAGCGCCAAACTGTCCTGCCACAAGGTAGTTGTTTGTCCCGGACCGATCGGAAAACTCCGGCCAGTTTCGGGGCCATTTTTTTTTTTATGAAAACGGGCGGTATTATTGCGTTTAATTTCGCTCGTCAGAGTGAGTATAGTAAATGTAAAGTGTTTTGGAGTCGCTCCAGTGCAGAGTAGGGGAAAATGGCAAATGCGGGTCTAGTTGACAGGCTAGGGGGCCGCAAATGACGCCATGGCTTCGAGAAGTAGCCAGGTTCTCTCTTGTTTTTCAGTGGTGTTGCGGAGTTTTTGTATGTAGGGGTGGAAATGAGCCATGAGCGAGGCGAAGTCGCATGCTCTAAGGAATTCCATGAGTTCATGGAAATCCCGCATTACGTTTCGCATCTCTCCCGGCGAATTTCGCTGGCGAGGGCGGGACTGCGGTTGTGTGTTTGGCATCGCAGGGGTGTCAAGAGTGGGAGCTGGATTGTGTATATTTGCAGAGAGTGCCTGCGAATAAGTTTTGCCAGGCTGTAATGTCCTGACTGGAAACCTGGACGGGGCAGGAGGTTGTTTTGCGGTTTTTGTCGCGATTTTTGTAGCAGCAGCAGTAGTTCTTTTCTGCACCAAGTCCAGGAACTTGGGGCAGGCTTTTGATAGGGCTGTGTGTTCGCCTGCGCAGTTACTGCATGTAGGCTTGGAGTTGTTTTTGATTGTTGCGCAAGCACTCTCGGGGTGAGGGCCGGCGCAGTGAGGGCATTTCGTCGGCATGGAGCAATGATTTTTTGTGTGTCCTAACGCTAGACAGTTGCGGCATTGTGCCACGTCTGTCGGCCGTTTCTGGTATTGGCGGGGATGAACTATTGTCATGTTTATCCTCGTGACAGAGTGCAGAGGAGGGAGAGAAGTGTTCTGCGCCGCCGTGACGCAGAAAAAACGTTGCGGCTCCAACGTGAATTTCGTGGGGTCTGTTTCATCTTGGATACGTTTTTTAAATTGATAAATGTGCTGGATTGAGTATCCGGCACATTCCAGGTCCGACTTGATGTCCGCAATGTCGGTTGTGGTGTGGAGGTCAAAAACGACTTTCTGTGGGAGCTCGGCAGCTTGACAGAAAGTAAAGTAATGTATGTAGTTCGCTTCTAGCATTGTGCGAGCAGCTGTGAAAAAGTTAATGTTTTTGGTCAGGATTTGTGTTCCGCGAGCTATGGGGAGAAGGGAGAACCCGTCCCTACTAATGGCTCGCAGTTTCTGGACAAGTAGGTTGTATTTTGTGGCGTCAGGAACCACTAATCTATACTGGTTTTGTTTTTTCTGACGTGTTTGTGGTGCAGCCGTTTGTGTTTTGTGGGTGGAGATGCTTGAAGAGCCGGGACTATCAAATGCTGAGGTTTTTTCCGTTACCTCCTTAAGCGGGGAAAACCTATTTTGTGTAGGTATGGCGTTTGTATGTGCCTCGAACGACACAGAATGGAGACGCTTGTTCTCCTGCGTGGTTGTTCTGTCAGCTTTACGTTTGACTAATTGGAAGTCGGTTTCCATGTCAGAAGTGTAATTTCCTGCGGCCGGTGTTGACGATCGGGAGGAAGTTGGTGTGGACATTGTTGACGTGGACATTGTTGGCGTCGCCGGTTCCCCGCCCGCCTCCATGACCCGTGAGGGTGGTGGGGGAGGGGTAGTCTCGGTGTGGAGCGACTCTCGATGCTGTGTTGTTTGCAAACTGCGAGAAAGTGTTGTTAAAAAAAGTATCTAGGTCGGTGCTGTACAGAGTGATCGCTGACCCACTAGGGGCTAGGCTCAAGATGACCTGTTTCCAGGCCGATCACAGAGTACAGGGTGTATGCCACAAGCTAAAATGTTAATAGTCGCTAATAGTCGTATTCAGCCAGAAGAAGCAGAGACGCACCCTCCTTAGTCGAAGGCGAAGTCAACACTGTGTTGTGAGTCCTCTTACGGTCTTCCCTCCCTTCTAGCGCATGCGCCGACGTGCCTGGCTGACTAGCCAACGCCGGTGTGTTTTCCGGCCACTTTCCGTTGTACGTCTCCAGGAAGAGGCGGGTCAAAGAGCGGCTAACGTACCGCTGCCTTTCGCCAATTTGGGGAATCTGTTTTCTTCTGACGGGGACTGTCAGCTAGTGTTAGAGCAGCTAAAGGCTGTTCACGATCAAGTGAGTACTTTTGAAATCAACAGTAGAAAAAATTCACTGCCTCTGGGTGCAATTTTTTTAATGGGCGCCCTGAGTGTCATTCGCCCAATAAAGTTGGTGACGATGGATGGGGAAAGTAGTTCCGTATCCTAATGTCGAATAAAAAATGTCTGGTAACTGTTTCTGATAGCTTAAATTATTTATTTCGGTTTCTGTTTTTCTAATGCATCGAAGCGTAGAAATGAGCAGATTTGTAAAATGTTTACACTTACAATAAAGTCACTGCTCCTACTTGCATATATTTTCACGGGCGTCCTGAGTGTCATGCGCACAGTGAAGTTGGCAACGATGGATGGGAAAGTAGTTCCGTGTCCTAAGGTCGAATAAAATGTGTTAAGTAACCTTTTGTGATAACCTAAATTGTTTCTTTCGTTTTCTGTTTATTTTTAATGCATTGAAGTATAAAAAATGAGCAGATTTGTAAAATAAGTACTTTTCTAACTATTTCACAGTTTCGCTTGACCGACGCATGAATAAAAAGATGCGGCCCGTGAAAATGTTAATCTTACATAAGGCGGAAGAATACACAACGTACATACAAGTAGAACTTGACCAAGGCTTTCAAAAGTACTCATTTTACTGTGAATAGCCTATAGGAAAAATTACGTTTGGACGCCGCGTATTAAATTGTTTTTGGGTATGTAGGATTCTTTTGTTTCACTACCATGATTCATGCGTTGTTCCGCTACCCCGATGTTACTTGTGTTTAATTTTTCGTTGTGCCTAATTAGGTACGGACCAAATTAAATAATGAAGCATATTTTTCCTTACGTTGGAGTTGCCTCTCCTGTGTTGTATTCGGGGGTCGCGTGTTTTACCCAAACTGGCTGCGATATAATGGTTTTTATTAAGCACTTATCCTTCTCTAAAGCCCCTGCTACGCTGTTAAATATCTTTGAAGTTTGGTAGCCTCAGCCAATCAGAATCGTGCACGACGAGATTTGACGTCAAGAAACATTAAAATAACTAACGAATTGCTGGAAACGAACTAGGTAATGAAGCTAATTTATGTAGAAGCTATATGGGCATGAATGTTATTTTTAATGAATATTGCACATAATGTAACAAACTCAGAGGCATTAAATTTCATGGTGCAGGAAACATCTCTGAAAAATAAAATTTTAATTTAGTAAAGCAGCGAAAATAAATTTAAAAATTCCTTACAATTATTCCTGTAATGGAGTGCAAATAAAAACAAAAGTAATATTTCACTAAGAAAATAATTTGTAAATAATAATTCAAATTAGATTCTCCCAGTAAAAAAAAAATAGACGGTGTGACACATTTTCAAACACATTCAATATTATTTGATAAAATTAGTTGGGAGGAAAAATTTGATGGCCGTATTTTGTTTTCAAGTTTTATTGTCAAATATAGTTGAAGGTGAAAATTTGACAGTGTGACAGGACTGAATCCAACAGAATGCCGCTTAAATTTTTCGGTATGAAACTCCCCGGTTATCAATTGTAACCATTATTTCCTGATCGGCATCGTTATCTAAAAGAAAAAAATAACATATTTTCATATAACTTGTGTAGTATGTTATAAAATCACTGTTTATTATTTATTATATACTGTTTTCTTAAATCAATTTATGTCGGAGGTGTATGTACTTTTTTCTGAGAGAGCCTTGTTTATTCTTCAGATACTGTTTATCTGATAGATTAAATTTATGTAATAAAACGGAAAATAATATAGTACTTGTGTTAATTATCACATTTTAAATTCGACAGTTTGAATTCGTGTAGCACACCTGCGGAATACGTTTCTTGGTGATTGTAAAGCTGTCGATAAAAAAAAAAGTTTAACCCATAGCCGTGGAAGTGCGAACGAAGTAATAGCGTATTACCAATTTACTCAACTTTCTTAATGCGCCAAAAAAGTGCCGCGCAACTTTCTAAATTACTGTGACTTGAACATTCAAGGAACTCAGTGCTGAAATAATTACATGCACCGGATGATTCCACGCCTGAAGGGTGCCAACTAGATGGGTGTTACACGAGACCAAGAGAACAATTGCCTACCTTCATCAACGTTCACATTTATTACTACTAGCCATACTCTGCAGTAAGGTCACGATCAAAGTAGATAACGACGGCGTAGTAACTGTTAAAAATTCCTGTGTGCAAAAGCCCAAGTAGCAACATACGTTGGTCCAATGGTAGGCGTTAAGTTGGAAAGGTTGGCAATATGTTGTGTAAGGAAACGTACGTAAATACAACATGGCCCAACGTAATATGCCAAGCAAATATTTTTACTCAAATATTTTAATGCTGTACCATAGAAAAACATACATCAACACCACACTATATAAAAAAAAGTCAGAACATGTAGCAAGGGCAATTGTTGTAAACTTTAAAATGTTTGGCTAAATGTTTGCAACAAGTTGGTAGTCATACTGTTGGTAATGTGTATGTATGTTTATGTTGGGCCGACATTATGAAACCAACATTTTATGGCAAAGTTAGGGAATAGATTTTCTTAATTAAAGCAATGTCCCTTTCCTACATTTTATGAAACACACATGATTTTCACGATACTGACCATTTTTCTTTGAAATATCTAAAAGCGCCAATAGTTGACAGTTTAAGGAGCAAAATCGCTGAAAAACCCATTTGTAAAAAAAATTAATATATTTAACAAATTTCAGATATTGGTCATATTTGTTGACACTTTAAGAAGGCGTGCATACGGTTACATGAGATATTTTATAATATTATATGTTTTTTTATATCATATTATGTTGATTCATGTGAATGCATCAGTGGTTGACACTAGTGAGACTGCAAAAGTTTAATAGTTGACATATAATTGCACAAGTAGTTGACATCGTTTAACAAACACTATACATTATTTAAAAATCCGTAGAGAAGAAATTGCTAAATGTAAGTTACAGTTCATAGAGAGTTTACACATCGCATGACACAGAACACTGAAATTCATATTTTACTAGGTCATCGCACCCAAAACACCGTGGTTGAGGTAATAATTCAATGATTTGTGTTGGCTCAACAACACGTCCGTCTTTTGTGTCCCTGGAAAAAAAATCTTGTTCTGGCTGTTGCGTGATCGCATTTCCATTACTTCAATTTCTCCATCGTCATACAGCTTCTGAACAATACAAATATATTTAAAACACTTCTTCTTCCCAGGGAAAGAAACAAGCACAAAATCACCTTTCTTATGAGAAACGTTCGTATGTGTGATATAATTTCTTTTCCCTACCTCACTTGTGATACTTCGACCAACTTCATTTTCATCAATTATATCTGAATCACTGTGGTCTAAACTAACAATATCCATACTGTTATCCGACTCTAGCCACTCTTCCTCCTATTCAGTGTCGGGCACATCAAGTGATATTTTCTTGGATTTTCTTCCCATTATTTTCTTCTTCTTTTCTTGTAGCTTAAGTTTCTTAGCACTTTCACGTCCTTCTTGTTTTGCCTTTCGTGCCTCAGCCCTTACCTGTTTCTGTATCCCGTTTTCCATTGCAGCTTCTTTCTTCTTTTCATGATACAACTGCCACTGCTTAGATGTCACCACACTTGTTATTTTTCTTTTGACCTTCGTTTCCATACTTTTTGTTTTTATTCTGGCCAGAATAATGCCTTTTTTTAAAAAGAGATGATATATCATTGTTTGTTGGTGTAATGCATAAACTTCCATTGGTTGTAACATCTAGAAAGTCAGGACGATTTTCTGCTTCATTATCAGGTGCAGAGCTTTGGATTTCTAGCGTTTGTCTTCCTCCATTTCCTTCATGACCATTATGCTCACTAACTTCTGATTCACAGTTTACTTAATCTACATTACTTTGTGTCATAGTATTAATTTCATTTGCTGCACATGGTTCTTCATTTTCTTCATTGTTGTTTTCACCATTTTGCTCTGTAATATACATGACATAACTTTCATTAGCTTGAATATCTTCTTGCAAGTGACAATGAATGAAGCAATCTTCTTAACCTTTTACCACAACATAAATAGAGAATGATCCTGAGAATCCCCTTTCCAATCAATAACAGAATTTAGAAAACTTTGAAACTTACCTTCCCCAATATATCTTTCCAATAATACCTTTCCAGCTCGTAGTCGCTCTAAGGAACTTCTGTTAGTAACAGCAGGACCAGCATCCATTGTTGGAATTTTGGAAGTATCTACAGCGGCAGGATTATTCAGTACAAGCCCACACTTCCTAGATCCATTTTTCAGAATGGAAGGGGTAATGCATTAATTTTAAAGATTCTTCCAGCAAAGGTGCAAAGTGGATTTACTTCAATGCTGGATCATTTAAATGTTGCATTCTCCACTGATGCCCTTTTTTCTTCCATGCTTCTTTCAGCACGTGAAATACAACAACGTCCATAGGCTGAATCAGGTGAGTCAAATTCGGAAGTAATGCTATAAGTATAATCCCATGATCTTCACAAAACTTGCTAGTGTGTAAGGTAAGATGAGATGCATGCCCGTAAATGAAAACGATAACAGGTAGAGGTATCTTCTTTTCTACGAGAAAGGGATAGAAAATATTTGTGATGACTTCAAAGAAAAGAGGAGCTGTCATCCAACCAGTCTCAGATTTTCCGATTCCCCAGTGTTTTGGAACACTGTCAGCTAATTCATGAGGCACTCTTTCATACTTGAAAACCACTGATGTAGGTGCCAAATCTTCATTTCCATTTCCAGTAACCAACAATGTTAAGCATTCTTTCTCATCTGCATTCACCTGTTGATATACATTTTTCTCTCCTTTCGCACGCAACACCTTATTTCCTTTGGGATTGAGAAAGAAAGCGCTAGCAACTAAATTAAACACTCTTTCGGGCTTTTCAAGAATATTCTCATAGTTGCTTTCTTTCAAGTAATTATTTATTTCTTCGAACTATCTTAAAAGAGATTGCTCCCGAACTTATGCCCTACTGGAAGTCAGATTTTGAGCCATTCTACTGGTAATATTTGGATGGCGTTTCAAAAATGCTAGAAACCATGTTCTTTCTGGCTGATTGTCTACAAATGGGTTTTAACGGTTAAGTTCTTTAGTTATGTGCTGTACACTATATAAAACTTCAGTTTTCGTTATCTAAAACGCTACTTTAGTAACTGTAGTTATCCATGTCACTAAAACATCTTCCTCTTCTCTTGTGAGCACGGGTTGTGGACCCATCTGGAGTTTTCTAGGGAGTTTTCCCTGTCATTCTGTATAACAAGCTGACACGAGGTACGGAGTGGCTCTTAGCTGCTGTACCACCTGCAGTTCCCCGAAGAACATCATCTATTGCATCATTCATTTGTTGCTCACTTTAATGAAGCATTTTTCCTTTCATGGGAGGCATTATGGTATCCTGAAATCAAACATGGAACACACAAATATTTGAGTACTAGTAGTTGTGTAATGTGTTAGTGGTTGACAAGGGTTGTCAACTACTGGTTACAGATAAGATATAGCCATTTTGACCTTTTTCATGGCAATCACTCATAACAATTAGTATAGAGAATGTTAGTGTAACCACAAATAATACCTATTAAAGTTGCATTAGAATTGACACAGGTTGTCAACTACTGAAAACGTGCAGACATTTGTATCAGTACTTGACACCCCCATTACTATGTAAAACATAACCTAAAATCACTTATGCAAAATGCTAAAATTTAGAGAATTTCATATAAAACACAATGGTATTACCAAGAATGAATAACATCGATAGTAAATTATCATAGAACATTTCATGTTACATTACCTCCTTAACTATTTTGTTTGGTAAATATCAATATTTTCTCACAATTCACACAGGACTTCATGACAACTCATACTCAAAATGGCGGTAAGTTTGTGATGTCTTTGGTACCAACTTTCGTAACAGATGGCCCTACCAATATTTTGACATAGTCAGAAACTTATAGAACAATGTATTTGGCTTATTACGAGGAATTTAAAATGGAAGTGTCAACTACTAATGCGCTGTCAACTACTGGTGCACTTACCTAGTTGGTTTTATGTTGGGACAATGTCCGAAACCAAAGAGTTGGTGATCGGTACAATTTTTTAGTTCGGCCAACGTTGTATAACTAACATATTTCCAACAATGCTCAATTGTTTTGTGGAATGAAAAACAAAAACTATATATATTTAACGTTTGCTTAACATTTCGGTTTTTAATACATGAATGTCTTTGTTTCAAATTGAATTTAATGGTTTAGGTTGGCTGATCGGAGGCAACAAGTTGGTAGATATACAGTTGGTAATTTGTATTAATTTTTGTGTTGGGCCAACATTGTAAAACAACACTGTAATGTTGAAATAGGGAATAGTTATTCTTAATTAAAACAATGCCTATTTACTGTATTGTATGATATGCAAATGTTGTTCACGACACTGAAGGTTTTTCTACGAGATATGCTTAGTTGGTTTTATGTTCGAACAATTTTGCGAACCAAACGTTTGGTGTTTGGTCTTTTTTCGTTAGTTGGGCCAACAACATTGTGTAAATAACATAATTTCAACCACGACCCATAGAACGTTTGGGATGAGAAAAAATTATAATATTCCATGTTTGCTTAAACATTTTTTTTTTTAAATTCATAAACTAATTTCATTTAAAATATATTTTGATGGTCATGGTCATTCTTTACAAATTTTTGGTAGACACACAGTTGATAATTGGTATTAATTTGTATCTTGGGCCAACATTGTACAATGAACACTTTAGTGTCGAAGTTAAGGAATAGATATTCATAATGAAAACCATGCCTTTTCCCTGTAGATTATGAGATGCGAATGATATTCACGATACTAAAAACTTTTCTATGAAACATGTTTAGTTGGTTTTATGTTGTATCAATATTGGGAGCCAAATGGTTTATGTTTGGTCATTTTTCGTTAGTTGGACCAACATTATGTAAATAACATAATTTCAACAATGCTACATAGAAAGTTTGGGATGAGAAAACAACATAATTCTCCATATTTACATAAATATTTGGTTTTTTAATACATTAACTACTTGGTTTTGAAATATATTTTGATGGTCGTAGTTGGCTGATTATTGGAAACTAGTTGATAGACATACAGTTCGTAATTGGTATCTATTTTTATCTTGGGCCAACACTGTATAGCTAACCTTTTAAGTTAACATTAGGAAATACGCTTTCTTAATGAAAACAATGTCCTTTCACTGTATTTAATGAAGTAAAAATATTTTTTTCGTAACTGACCATTATTTTAAATTTTGTTTTGTTGGTCTTATTTTGGAATACTGTTGGAAACAAAACTATTAGTAAGTAGTACTTTTCCTATAATTCATTGGCCGGTTACACCAATTTTATGTAAATAAATATTTTCAACAATACTCATTATTATGTATGGGATGGAAAGAAGATAGACAATTATTCATGCTTTCTTACCAGGGAAAATTTAAATACATATTTTTGTTTCAAATAGATTATTGTGGTCATGGTTGGCTAATTGTTGGCAGCATGTTGGTAGACATGCGGTTGGTAATTGGCAAGAATTTTGTATGATGGGCCAACATTGTATAGTCAACATTTTCGTCAAAATTATGGAATAGTGGTACATAATGGAAACCAAATCGCTTTCTTTAATATTTTTAATAAGTTACACATATACACATATCCAACCTTACGTTTCTATGTATACTAAATACTCGGCAAAGATTATTAAGACATGAATTGTGATATAACAAACAAAATATACATTACTATTATTAATAATATATTAAACTTTTCACACAGACAAATATTTCGAATCTTAAAACGGGTTTTATAATATACATACCGTTTCTTAACATGCATATTTGCACTTGTTCTCTGTTCATCGATTTCATCCATACCTGCATGCATACTCCCATTTCCGCTTTCAGAACACGTGTTCTGGGCGCAACTGCTGTTACGATTAGTAAGAAAATATTGGCGAGATTTTTGCTGTAAACTATTTCGGAGTACATATTTATATTTGGCGAGTATTTATTTTCGCTCTTTTTTTTCTTCTTCAGAAAGTAAAAGTTTAAATATGACTTACAAGGGCCGTTCAGCAATAACAGTGTTCGTTTAACCTATGCTATCATAGAAAAGTATCGATTTTTTCGAAATAAACGCATATATAATTAATTTCATTAGCCTATCTTTAAAGATTTTTAGAACAGAATTTCTTTAAAAATAAACTGGCTCTCTTTGGTTGTGTATTTGTTATTAGTTGAAAAATGTATTCGTGCAACGGAGGTTTTGAATTCAGTTTCAGAGCAGTAAAATCTGACTTAAAAATACAACAAATAAAGCACAGTATATTCGAACTGTAATATATTGATATGTACTTATTTCTGCACTGTTGATTGTTAATGACAGTAGTCTAGTGGATAAGAAGTCGGGTTGTCAATTCAAGAGGCGTAGGTTCGAATGCGGTATCTACCAATGGGCATTTTAGGTCTTATTCAAAGTGGTAAATGATGAGAATTAATAGGGTTAATGATTTTCCTAAATTGTTTTGTTATTGGGAAAAATTTATTTAGAAAACGGGAAACCAACATTTGCAGAACGTTGTTTATTAGTTGGCATTATGTATGCATTAACACAGTTTCGCAAAACATTGATAATTGTGAATAAATGACTGTGTGAATGCATTTCTGAAAGAGAAAATAACATTATTTAGCAAATTATCCAAATGCTACGAATAACCAACGTAATGCCAACGTAAGTTAGTGATTGGGTCTCAGGTCATATTAGATTCGTGATCTATAATATACACGTGATAAACCAATGTGAAGTCAACAAACATCATTTTAATTTTTATATTGATATTGCATATGTTTGAAAGAAAGAGAATTTAGGAAAGCGGGCCAAAAATCATAAATTTTCATTGACCCAATAATGTAGATTAAGTGTCATACTTCAGTGGGCAGCCAATGCAAAAATACACATTGGACCAACGTTGCCTCGAGTGACATTTTGGAAAAGGGCCAACTTACGTTTCCCAACGTTGGTCCAACGTCAGAGCCAGATGTTGGGCCAACTTTGGACCAACCAAAAGTTGCTGCTGGGTAAATCACTTAGAAACGACAGTAATCTGAATTGTTTGAACTTGTAGCCTCCTGCTCAAGTGGAGTCAGTACAACGAAATTAATTATTAACATACTCAGAAATAAAGTATCTTTTTGATGTCTTAAATCGCTGCCACAACTCGGTATATTTTGTCATCTTAATATAAGATTGACATCTCAAACACAATCGTGTAAATTTACCCACCATAAGGAAATATAAGTTTCATTTAGGTGGGAAGACTCTACAGACCGCAGAACAGAAACATAGTTATTGCTATTAAATTTTCTTGATAACTATCAATTATGAACATGATTACTAAACTTTCTGTACATTTGAGTTTTATCGTAGCCGACAAAGTAAGCCGGAAAACCATCGTGGTTCAACTACATTCGACGTCGAATATCATCCGTTGGATAGATAGAAATAAATAATACATATATATATATATATGTAATAACATTCTTTATATTCTGTGATAACAGCTATTTACAACATGTTTCAAGTGTCCGTAACCAACCCTGTCGGATTTTTCACAGTTAAGTGATGCTGAAAGCAAAGATCTTGAGTTCATTAGGCTTTTCTTGAGCTCACTCGAGATTGTTTCTGAAATTTCACATTACTATATATAGTATATATATATATATATATATATATATATACACTTGTATAGTATATATAGTATATTTGTATATATAGTATATATATGTATATATACATACATATATACACACGTAAGGGGTTTTCCGCATCTTGGTAGGTGAAAAATTGAAAAATTAGAAAAACATATTTGAAGTTCCTCGAAGCATGAGCCGAAAAATCCTCAGTCGAGCAAGAGGATCAGAGGCTCATAGCGGGGTGGGCCACTTAATTCTCAGAGCAGGAGAGGAGAGAATTCGATACTCCGAGCCAGGACAAGTGGACCGGAGAGGATCAGAGTACCTGGCCCCCTTCCCCGTGTCAAATCATGCACTTAACACGTCCACACCCCACTTCTACCTTCTCACATCTCCAAAAAAAAACCACCCGCTCGCGGCACTCAGATCCCCGCCCCCACCCTCTTCACCAAAACCATCGCCACCCTCACCTTCCTCTCCACCCTCACAGCATTCACCACTAACACCCCCTCACCAACTCTGGCCTTTAAAATTAACAAAATCGAAGAAAATATGGACCTCCATCCCACAACCCTAACCAACAGACCCACCCCACCACCCATTAAACCAAAATTAATCATAAGCCTTAGCTAACAGAAATTATCCTTCCACTCATACCAATAAATGGTATATGCCGATTGGCTGCTAAAGTACGACTTTACACATATTTTACCAATATTGGACGCTATAAAGTGCTAGTTATTTCCTTTTATTTAGTACCTACCATCAGATAGCTCCCATGTCATCAATTTCCAAACTTTTTTTGGCGCCTCCAAACATAACATTTTAATACAGAAAAATTGCAAAAAATATTTAAAATTTCTAAATTTCGAAGAACATACAACATTAACCTCACACTCATTCTACAATTCTTACCTCACCCCCTCATCATCACATTACTCCCAATCATAAACAAATCGAGAAAAATCGCAAACATCTAAAAAAATATATAAAACATCGAGGAACATATAACTTTAAACTCACACTCATCCCATTACCCTCACCTCACCCCCTCTCCACAACCCTCTCAAAGAAAATCATTTAAAAATGAGAAAAACAGCAAAAAGCCGAAAGAAACTAATAAAAGTTTGGGGAACTATTAAATCACTGATTCCGACACCCATGTTGAATGTTGGCGAACTCGACCTTGACCCAAATAACCTTAAACTCAAAAAATGAAAAATGAATCGCGAAAAATTACAAAAAAAAAAAACTAAACGTAAAAACCATGGAGTAAAAAATTAAATAACTAATACGAAAAACTAAGTTGGACGTCTGTGATCCTAAAAGTTAGATTCTCGTACACACGGCAGAGCATAGCCACTCCCTGGTACGATGATTAGCAGATGAATGAACCCCCGCCTCTATATTTCATTGGCTATATAGCCGATCAATCTTACGAACCCCTAAGATAATTATTGACTTTATAAAGCACATATAACCCAAAACCCCCCACCCCTCCTTCTACTCCACCGCGGATAACACACCACTCGTCGCTCTTCATACCTCGCAATTTACCTACCATAGCTCAGCCCCCATCAACATTTGCTCATGTCACCATCCATTCAACCGACTACCCCCCCCCCCAAAACAACCCACAATAACGCGAAATAGCTCGTTTCTTCACCATCCACTCACGCTATCAACCAACCACACAATTATCTACCGCTCTCTCTATCTCTAAACGAAACCCCAAATGTTTCCTGCAAAAACGGCTATAGCAGTGGTCAAGATCAACCCACCATACCTCCCAGTTATACCAACAGTCGATGACAACCAACCTCGAAAAAGTCGACTAATATGAATTACCAGACCAAATAACCGGTTGCGAAATATACCTGAAAAATATCCCCCTGTTTATTCGTTCCCCTTACAGAACTCAGCGGATTTTTTAATCGAACCGAGTAAGGCATAATATTTCAGATCTTACTTTGGTCCATCCTTCTGCACATACTCGCATAAATGTTATCTAATACAGACTCTCGCAATCGATTGTATACACCACTTAATTAATACGTCATTCAGTGAAGCAGAAGGGTCTGAATAGGAAATTAAATCACATTTTTATGTATATTTTAATTTAATTTATTTACTTATTATATATATTTTATCATTCTAATTATTTCTTACATTCGATCTTTATACTTCTCAGATGTTAGTAGATCATGGATAGTAGCCAACAGTCTCGTCTGGTATAACACCGATCCTTCTGTTTACAAATGATAGAAAATATCTCGTTAATGTGCGAGAAATCTCCATCGTGTTACAAAGCCATCAAATGACTGAGTCTATAAACAAATTCATTCGGGTCTTCTGTAAACATGTAATCAGTATACTCAGCGTCTTCTACCTTCTCCATTTCGCTCGTTGAAGCAAATGAACGAGCGTTCTTGACGCTTCCGGCAATATGCAATAACAAATATAATGTTCCCTCAAAATTTATTTGATTTTATAAGAACCCACAATTGAGATTATTTGGCCTTTAAAATACAATAGCCATTTATAACATCAATAATAGCTTGAACTATTTAAATTTCCAAAATTAATTTTTCCATAAAAATAATTTCGATTGTGTAGCCAAACTCACAGGTTATAGCTATCCTTAAAAATGAATTTGGTTGTCTAATATTATGACTTAACATAGCCCATAGAAGTCAACCACAAAAGTCTCTTTATTTGATCATGTTAGTTCCAACATTTTTAAAGTTTAGCTAATTCCTTATTAAATGGATACATGATATAAGTTAATGAACTGGCTATATGGCCGAACAGGAGCCAAAAGTTTTGGAGAACTAGAATTCATTTTTATTTTACTAAATTCCGTTTATATTTGGAACTTCTCAAGACACTTACTAGAAATTACTGGCCGTATGGCAGAACACAGGCCAAAATCTGAGAAAACTACACATAGTTTTCTAATTTACACAGAGGCCATGAAGATATATATATATATGATTAAAAAGTCCTTTAAAAAACTATATTCTAAAAGTTTTTAGCAGGCAACTTTGATGTTGATTTGCATTTTATATTTTGCCAAAATGCCAAATCCAAAGTATTATCATGATAAATTCCGCCATCATGGCGCCTACTTGAATTATAAGGACACCAAGCCATTATATACACAGTTAAATTCATTACCCCCTTAGAGGGTTGCACAGAATTTATGACCAATCAGAGCCAAATCACAAAAAAAACCAAGAATTGGCCAATAGAAAATCACATGGCCTTATTGGGCAAACTGTTCATTTAAGCCTTATAGAGGGATCTTGATTTGTCGACGAATCCCAGCAATCATGTCCATTTATGGCGATCTATGTCACCACCACATCGACAATTCTGTCGATGAATGCTGCTGAGTTCTAGTGCACTGGGCCGGGACGAAAATTTTAGCGCGACGAATCACGCCTCGTTTTAGCCACCCAGTACGTCCAAACATTGAAGAACAAGATAAGCTGACAGCAATTTTAGACTAAATTGCAATACTGCAGTGTAAAAATAGGCGGTTATTTTCCATGTAAATGAACACTGTAGTCCCTTGCGACGTGTTGAAACGGGGTTGTATTAGGACGCTGTCACAAGACATAAAATAGCTTTGTTACTAAGTAAAACCATTGTCTGTTATTTTTCACGTAGCTTGATAGTATAGCTAGAAGTTACCTTGTGGAACCCTCCTCACCTAGTGGCAAAAATTTTCCCTATCCCAAACTCGCCCATAAGAAATTTCCTTTTGTTCTTAACCTGAGTAGATAAACCTTACTATATGCTGTTCACTGTAAAATGAGCACTTTTAGAAGCCCTGCTTAAGATCTACTTGTATGCACGTTATCTATCATTCCGCCTTATATGAAATTTAAATTGCAATGGGCCTCATCACTTTATTCATGCGCCGGTTAGGTGAATTTGTAAAATTATTAGAAAAGTAAATATTTTACAAGTCTTGTAATTTTTACGTTCCGGTGCATTAAAAAACACAAAGCCAAAAAAAAAGTTACCACAAATGGATACTTAACACTTTCTAATCGATGTTAAGATATGGAACTACTTTCCCTCCACCGTTACCAACCCTACTGGGGGGATGTCAACTCAGTGCGTCCATTGTAGTATATGCAGGCAGGGTCAGTGAATTTTTTCTGAGGTAGATTTCAAAAGTGCTCACTTTATCGTGAATGGCCTATACTGGTCCACCAGTGACTGTAAGGGACGTGTGTCAAGAGTGGTGGCTGTACTTATGTCGCGGATTTTTTTCAACTGTGGTGTTTGTGTGCGAAGGGCGTGGCGAGCAAGACCAGTTCTAGCGAGGTAGAGATAATAAGGTACCAGGTTCTCATCCCGGTGACGGAGGTCCAGGTGCGGGCCAGCTCCGCCAAGGACATGGACTCGCATTTCCTGTGGGAGCTCATCCACTTGCGGAGCCAGCTCCAGAGGCGTTCCGAGAAAGTTTACGTGCTATCAAACAGGTGAGTGCGTTCTCATGTTAAGGCTGCTAGCCACGAAAAAAAAAACCTTATTTCACATTTGTACGAAATATTGTTTGCTTTGTATAGACATTAATGATAAGTAGGGACAGGTGTTTTCCGCGAAAAAATTTCGAGACCAGTTGTACTCCAAAACTATCCTGCTCATATGCACTTTCGTGGTTTGATCAAAGGATATTAAAGTATAGCCTAAGCGTAAATCTTTTCGCGAAAATTCTCCTGTCCCTACTAAGAACCTTTACCTCGCATTAAAAGATTTTAGATCGATAATTTTTCTGTGTAATGACACGTCAGAATCACAATTTTAATGTTTCTGGGACGTACGAAAAATAATAACAAACTTCCTTGAAGTAATGAGGCATCTTTGAAATAAGATGGCATGAACTACTTAAATTAATATTTGAAACCACGCTATGGAAAGATTATGCAATTTAAAAAAATTGTCCAAAATATTGACTTTTTGCTTATTTTTCATTTTTAATTTGTGAAATAATTTTTGCTTAGCATACCTTAAAATATATTAAGACATAATCTTTATGTCATTTTTGTTAAATTTTCTGTCAATGACATCGTTTATTTTATTTGTACATTCCAGAAACACAAAAATTTGATTTTGACATGACATGATGCAAAAACTGTGCGAGCTAAAAAATTTGTATGCGAAGAATAAGTATTTATAAGTAATATGAACTAGGTTGACGGTGTTTCGTACAAATATAAAATAATTCAATTTTTTGTCAGCAAAAGCTCCTCCCTGAACAGTGCATGTAATTGGTTGTCAGGTTTTGGTTCAGCGCATAACAGTGAAGCATCGAGCGCCGATGCGGCTGGCTCGAAGTGAGGATAAGTAGCGGTTGAATGCAAGGGTGGAGGAAATGGGAATGCCCCGAGAAAAGCCTCCAGTCAAAGGAAATATCCACCCCGTTCCTCAGTGCGGAAACGTGGGTGACACTGGTGGGAATCGAGCCCGTACTGCATTGGTGGGTGGCGAATGGTCTGAGTACTTCACCACTGTGAGCCGTGAAGCTCATATCTTAAAAGCCAAACTGACGAAACGTATAGAAAAGAAATCATGTAACGAATTTTTTAATTTATTAGTACCATAAAATGGCTTGATATTTTACAAAATTCTACACTTGCAATATTCATTCCAATTTTTCTTCGTGAAAAATAATTTATAACATTTACACACTTCTCTATTTATACAATTACATCTTGTTAATTCGAAAGCTAACTACCAAAATTTTTTTAGAACTATACTTTCAATTATTATTATTTTGTCCGTGGTGCAAAGTCAACCGATTTTATGTGACTTTTCACCATTATGTTTTCACCATTGACAAAAGACGGGTAATGGGTTTATGTGCAATGCCAACACTCAAGATATTCTGTAAGGCTTTCTCATGGTCCCTTATCACATTTCACTTCAATTACAAAGAAATTCTAAAGAAATTCAAAAAGGTATTTACATTAAACACAAACTGTTTTATGTCATCACTATAACGATAGAGTTCACTTATAAATTGTTGACTTAAAAAACTATTATACTAAAATATCAGATCCCTTTAAAAAATCATTAAAAGTTTATTCAAGAGCAGCAAACTAACAGCTTGAATACAAAATGTAATGTACATAAAAATTAAATTTAAGAAATGTAAAACACCTGTTCAACTTTCAAATACATTCCCAATTTCTCTTACAGAACAAAATCCTCGTTTATTGGTAGGTTTCAGAGATTCTATCCAACCGACGCCTCCTCTCAACCATAGTCAAGTACATCTGCTAGGATAGAAAACTTCCATGCTTTAATAGTTTTACTATTGTTGAAACAGCGACTGTTTCACCTAAAATATTGGTGGATTTTCAGGAAAGAAGGAAACTTCATACACAGCTAAATTCTCGCCAACAACTTTATTCATGTATTTTAATTTCAGATTGCCATTCCCGCCACATTTGATGAAAGTGTTCATGTCAACCCCTCTCTTCCTCCTCCTGTTCAAATCGTGCAGCCATTTGCTCCATAGTTTCATCTTCTGAGTTGTTATTCATAAAAAATGAAATATCATCCTCATATTTTTCATCCTCATCAAAAATCAAAGATTTATTCTGTTGTCTGTTTCTGTTCCTAGAATTTTAAGCAGAATTTGTCGCAGAATCACCATTTTTTGTTGCGAACACATCACCGTCCAAACTTTTCCCAGGCACCAAATTAATCCGCTTCAGCTCCCTAGGCTTTCGTAAGTCAGTTCATTCTGGTCGTTGTTTTATCGAACACTGCAATAAAGGAAAATTGCAGAGATTCATTGTCAACTTCAGGATTTTTCACAAATCGCATTGTTTGATCTTGGGCATTGGGAACGATTCCGCAGCTTTCAAAACTTGATTTCAGCTTTCTCCCAATTTGTAAGGTTATAGCACCCCACAGCTTTTTAAGCAGCCATGAAAAAAACTGTTTTATCAATTGCTGTACACTTGCCATCCGAGTTTGTTTCTTTCGAACCCAACATGATTGCTCGCCAATGGTCTTTAACAGGTCTAAAAACTGCTTTCTCAAGCTGTTGTGTGATATGCGTGGTGCTCGGTAGTAAGAGAATGAAAGTTACATCATTTCCACTCACTAGTTCAAGTGCACTAATTAGAGATATGGCTTGCAAGGTTATGCCCTGATATGAGGAATTACCAATTCCCTGATCCAAGCAGTAAAGTTTTTCTGTTGAATCACCCGGATGGAGTGTAATTTTTGGTGCCAGCTGGTATTCTCTGGCACCAAGTAATCCATAGTTGAGTAGATTTATACACCATAAAGTGTGGGAGAAATTTTCTGGCGGCACTCCTACAAAACATCAAAGATACTGTGGACTTAGAAGGATTGAGAATCCTATGTGGATATTTAGATCCTCCTCTTGCGGCAATCTTGGATAGACCAGGGTCGCCTGTGAAGATCTTTTAGTTGAAGTTGAAGATATGACTTTCAGGAACATCCGCCAATACATTTTCTATATTACTGAAGTACGCCTGTACCATTTCTGGTGTCAGATCTGCTCTCAATATTGTTATGTTGGCCGGAACCCTCATCGACATTTCTATATGCCTTCCAAAAAAAACCGTTCACCTAATGAGAGCCAAGATAAACACCCTCCTTGAATCTGCTGACTTTCCTCCCAATTTTGTTCATATAACAGCGACCAAGTCAGATGTAGTAACAGGGAATACGAATGTAGTCATACGTTCGAAACAAGAGACAAAAACATTTTCTTCCTCGATGGAGAAGATAGGTTGCCCACCAACACCATTCTGATGTATGTTGTGCAGTTTTAAGTTGATTGTTCTTCTGGGAATCCCATGCTTCACCTCTTTCTCTCGTTCAATGATGTTCGCCGCCATGATCTCTGCAATTCATGCGCTCAGGTTATCTTCAGTATAGTCCTTGTAATTTCTGCTGCCTGGTTTTCGTTGATATGTTGTGGGCATCTTTCCTGATCACCTGGAAACGTAAATGAACAGTATAAACAAGGGTCGTGTACATTAGTTTCAAGCAAATTAACAGAAATGGAGTTATACTGAAATGTTTCAAATGGTATTGTGTCACAGTAGTAAGATATAGCCGATTATGGCAGAAGGGCACGGGGCACCAGAGGACCGGAGATGGAGGCATCGGAGCTCGGAGGAACCCTGCTCTAAAATTCTAGTGCCCCGGTGGCAATCTTGGAAGCAAGTGTCCATCCAAAAAAATGCTAAAAAGTTTATGATTCAAAATTATTTTTAAATTATTGAAAACAATATTAAAAATTAATTAAAACTCATTAAAAATAATTTCAAAATTCTAGTCACCCAGAGGCCATTTTCTGCTAACAATTTCCGTTTTCCCTTAAAAATTTCCCTTTCTCCCTAACTATTTCCCTTTTTCCTAATAAATACTTTCCTTTTCCCTAAAATTTCCTTTTAAAAATTCCACCCAGAGCAACTGACCAGGATTAGTGACTCCGAGCCAAACAGGAGACCGGGATCAGTGACACTGGGTTAGACAGGTGACCAGGATTAGCGACCCAGGTGACCTTTGGTCAGGGCAAGTGGGATTCAGAACCTTTGACCTTGACCCTTAGCACGGGACCCCAAAAATTCCAAAAATTCCAAGCAAATTAAATTGTTTTAAATATAGTATTAAAAATTAGTAAAACTGTATTTAAAAAATTAATTACCTTAGGTTTCCCCCTCAATGCCCTCGCCTAACAAATTAGTCGGCAGGCCTTCACCCCCCTCGACCATACACAGTCAGCCAACTTGGAACTCTCAGCCATCATTGCAACAAAATTGGATGCAGGTGACCTCGACCTTGACCCTATGACCTTGAAACACATTGAAAAAGAAAACTCGCGAAAAAAATGCATACAATTCAGCAATCATATGATGCTGCAGACTAATACCACCATATTGGATTCCAGTGACCTCGAAATGGACCCCATGATCTTGAATGACTTTGAAAATAAAAACTCAAGACAAATCTATAAAAGTCACCAAACATATGTTGTTATAGACAACTACCGCCATATTGGAAGCAAGTGACAGTGAACTTGACCCCATTACCTAGAATTACCTTGAAAACAAAAACTAAAAAAAAATTCATAAAAGTCAACGAGCATATTATGTTACTAATACCACTGTAATGGGTGCAGGTAACATTGACCTTGACCCCATGGCCTTGGATGACATTGAAACACAAAAACTCGAAAAAGTCACAACATACAGGCTTGCAGTAAACCTGGTACCAATGTGCTGAACGAGAAATACACTTCGCTTTATAGGTCTTCGTATGTCTAAGTAAACTGTTGCTACGTCTGAGCTGCTTATCGCACCTGTCACACAAACATGACCTACGACAGAGATTCGTGGCACAATTAAATCACTCATGTATATTATGGTCGAAAGTAAATGCCTTATCACAAAAATGACACTTGTGATGATGTAGTGGTTCAGGCAGACTCGGGCAGGCCTGTTGGAGATGTAGGTGCTCGAGTTAAATAATCAGGTAACGCCGGCAATGATGTTCTAGGTACCATTACTGAAAAAGTTGAGGAAACTGCCGTAGCTATCATTAACTCTGGAGTGCTCGAAGACATCGCAATGCATAGTAAGACTTTGATGCGAAGAGACACACGCTAGCCAAGACGTTCTAACTTTCACGGCAGCTGCTGTCAAACTAAGTCTCTCAGCTTACCTTCCTACTGCTTATAAACTAAGAGTATGCAAGCCCTATGACGTCATATTGACTTTGAACCAATCGTACAGCATCATTAATACATATTGCAGACACCGACCAGCCAATCGCTGAGTTGCTACGTGATTGCCGCTGGCCAGTCACATGCAGGCATTGAGACTTCACGTGTGGCCTCCCTCTCATGCAGATTAGCATTATGAATATATGTGAAAACTTGATCGCAGAATCGGTACTGGCGGCAATCAGCTATCAGCTATGCAGGTCGCGGCTCCATGGTAGTCGAGTTCAAAGGCAGGCCTTCGTATTCACAATTCATCTTCGCAGTGTGGAAGCATCTTGAGAAAACCCAAATACTTGTACGCCCCAGATGAATACACGAAGATTCTCTATATATGATAGGAATATAAATATAATAGGAATAGATGTGATAGGAATATATACGACATAGAAATATACATAATTATGTATAGAATAATAAATATGTATTTATACATAATAAATATAAACCTAGAAATATACATAATTATGTATAGAATAATAAATATGTATTTATACAAGATAGGAATATACATAATTATGTATAGGTATATAAGTATGTATACGTATATAAATATTGGAATATAAAATTATTTTAATTTAATCTTATACATAATTATTTATTGGTATAGTTATATAAATATAAAAATATTTCGAATTTATTCTGTACATAATAATTTTACATTTAAGCATGGGAGAATAAAATATATTAATATATATAAGATAGGAATATATGAAATAATGTATAGAATAAAAATTAATAAGTATTTATATAAGATTGGAGTATACATAAATATGTATTGACTTAAATTTTATACCTGCGTGTTTTCTTCTGGAGCGTACGAGTACGGTATATGGGTTTTCTGAGAGTGCACCCACACTGCGAAGATGAATTGCGAAAACGAAGGAGTGCATGTGACCTCGACGACCATGGACCAGCGACCTGCATCATTGCTAACTGGTTGTCGCCAGTGCCGATTCTGTGATCGAGATTTCACCTATGTTCAAAATGCTCGTCAGTATGAGAGGGCGGTCTGTATGAAGAGTCCTTTTTCACGCGACGAACGATTAGGGAGCATTGTGTTGGCCTGACGTGGTGTTGTATTGTTCAGAACCAATTCCAAGTTTTGCATCGACCAATGGCGAAGTGTAGTGGAAGCATGCTGTACTTCTGGGCTTCTGGGTACTTTTATTGCAAAGCGCAAATACAGTTTAGCATGGAAGCGCTCATATATACCGAGGGGCCTCGATATATACTTTTTATAGCGAGATTATTAAATAAACTTTTTACCTTTCAGCTTTGGGAGGTAGGACTACACATTTTTATTTTAAAATAGAGGACATTAATTTTAATTTGCGACCCTCACACACACACAAAGAGCCCGAAATATTTTAATTTGCCCACTGTCTACTATTGACTCACCCCAAAAATGACCCCAAAATGACTCCTAAATGACTTCATCACCACCATTAGCACCTCCCCGGCCGTGTCACCGAATTTTCGCAAGTGGGAATCATGCAGGACGATGCCTTTGGTTGACGGGTTTTCTCGGTGATCTCCCGTTTCCCACGCCCCTTCATTCCGGCGCAGCTCCAATATCACTTCAATCACCCTCATCGGCTCTGAAGACCGCGATGTTAAAAGCCAATGAAATCTCTTCACTCACCATTGGCACCACCACCAATACCACATAATGACTCCAAAATGTCTCCAAATGACTTCAAATAACTCAAAAATGACTTCCTCCTACTCCTACTCCTCCTTAGGAGTCATATACTAATTCCCACACTTGATGTCTTAGTGTCTGCATGTGACTGGCCAGCTGCAATCACGTGGCAACTCAGTGATTGGCTGGTCTGCGTTTGCACTATGTATTAATGATGCAGTACGATTAGTTAAAAGTCAATATGACGTAATATGGCTTGCATTCTCGTATATTAAAATCAAAACAGAGGTAAGCTGAGAAGCTTAGTTTGACAGCAGCTGTTGTGAAAGTTGGATTGTCTCGGTAAGCTTCTGCCTCCTCGCATCTAAGTCTTATTCTGCATCTACAATGTATTTGTGCACTCCAGAGCAAATGGTAGCTACGGCAGTTTCATCTATTTCTTCGGGAGTGGTACCTAGAACTTCATTTCCAGAGTTGCCTGATTATTTAGCTCTAGCACCTACATCTCCAACAGGCCTGCCCGAGTCTTTGGCTGAACCACAATGTCATTAGTGTCATTTTTGTATAAGGCATTTACTTTCGACCATAATGTACGGCGACATGAGTGCTTTAATTGTGCCACAAATCCCTGTCGTATGTCATATATTTTGTGTGACAGGTATGTTAAGCAGTCAGCTGTAGCGACAGTTTACTTATACATGCGATTACCTGTAAAGGCGAAGATATTTTCTCGTTCAGTGCCTTGGTACCAGTTTAATGCAAGCAGGTCTCTTGAGACTTTTACGAGTTTTGATTTTCACTGTCATTCAAGGACATTGGACCAAGGTCAAGGTTACATCCATCCAATATGGTGGTAGTAGTCTGTAACATCATATTCTTGCTTTTATGGATTTTTCTCGTGTTTTTTTAGGTAATTCAAGGTCACGGGGTTAAGGTCAAGGTCAACTGCATCCAATATGGCGGTAATTCTCTGTAACTTCATATGCTTACTGACGTATGTAGTTTTCCTCGGGTTTTTTCAAGTGCATTCAAGGTCATGGGATCAAAGTCGAGGTCACCTATATCCAATATGGATGATACGATGGCTTAAAGTACCAAAATGGCTGACTGGGTATGAGCGAGGGTGGTTGAGGCCTGCTGACAATTTTTTTAGGTGAGAGGGGAACCTCAAGTATTTTAATTTTTAAAATAATTTTTCTAGTGAATTTTTTTAAATTTAATTAAGTATTTTTGGAATTTTTTGGGTTTTTTGGGAATTTTTTTATTTTTGGGATCAAAGGACAAGATCAAAGGTACTGAGTCCCTCTTGCCCTGATCCAAGGTCACCGGGGTCACTAATCCTGGTTCCCTGTCTGACTCATGGTCACTGGTCCTGGTCTCATGTCTCGCTCGGAGTCATTGATCTTGGTCACCTGATTGTGGAAAAACGGAATTTCTTAGTGAAATTTTGAGGGGAAAGGAAAATAGTTAGTTAAAATTGGTCCCCGAGGGACTAGAATTTAAAAACATTTAAAAATTACTTTTTAATAATTTTGAATAACTTTTTATTGATATTTTTAAAAGAATTTTTCGGAATTTTTGACACTTTTTTGAATTTTTTGGGTTTTTGGGGTCAAAGGCGAAGGGCAAAAGTCGTGCGTCAAACGACAAGTGTCATCGGGAAACGGGCACTGGAGTCCAAGATGGCCGCCGGGGCGCCGGAATGATAGAGAAGGAGGTGCTCCGATCTCCGATGCCTCAGACTCGGGCGCTCCGGTTCCCCGTGCCCTACCGCCACAACCGGCTATGTCCTACTACTTGTCACAAAATCAGTTGAGGCTACTTCGCACCACGAAGTTTGATGGTGCAAAGTCATTCCCACTACAACGTGCGACATGTAACGTTTATATAATTGTGAAATAGTGCCTTCTGTGGTTAACTAAAGCAAACCCGCAATATGTCCGTAAAACCTGGATTTAAAAAATGAAGAAATGGAAAGGTGTACTTGCCATATTTCAGGACAAATACTTATTGCAATAAAACATTTTTTTTGCAGAGCATATCGGAACGCACGAAACTCATGTTATCGAATTGCAGATTATGTTGCTAGTTGAAAATATAAAAAGGCAGGAAATACTATTGATTATGATGAAGTTTTGCCCCAGCATTCAGAGACAAATAAAATATTATATTTTAATACACAAAATATCCCAGCTTTCTCCCAATATATCTCTTTTTACGACTTGGTGCAAAGCCATTTTATGGTAAGCAATAATTTAATAGCTGTGATGTATTTCTGTAAGGTGTTTCTAATGACATATAATCTGGTATCGAGTGCTAAGTAAGAAAAAAATATGCTTTTGTGAATTTTATATGTTTATGATTCCTTGTTAACATAATATCCAAAATAGATTTCAACTAGGAAATTTCTGCACGAACATAACTGCCCATTTTCAAGTGATCTACTGTAGGCTAATGTGAGAAATGATTCGGAGCTTTGTAACTGAAAGGGAGATAAATACAATCAGCTCAGAATAAAACAAATACAACGCGTTAATGTCTAGATACTGTACATCTTTCAGAGTTGTATATGCTAATGGTAGAAACTGATTCTGGTGCACAAATCATAAACAGACAATATTCCCGTTGGTTTTTCCCCTCGGGAATGTAAACGCATTATTTTGCACTTTATGTTCTGTTACATTCAAATGTTCTGTAAGTCCACATTGTGTTTTCCACGTATACATTTGTCCGATTGTCTTCATCGTTGTGTTATCTATGTATGCAACGGTTACAGACCTTGTATTCGCTTGTGCTGGCCATGTTTTGTCGTCTGTGTGTAAATTTTCTCTAGCCATTATGTTCGTCTGTGTTCTGTTCGTTGTTTCGTTTTGCTGTTTTTTTGGTTACACCATCGTTATTTGGTGTTTCGTTTTGCTGTTACACCATCGTTGTTTGCCTGTTGATCACTCATACTGGCGTTCTTGGAACATGTTTCCCTTTCTGAAATATTACTAGGTTCCTTCTGTGTGATTGATTGTAAAGTTTTTATGAACTTTTGTTTTCAAGGTTATTGTTTCAGTCTTTCTGCGGTTTCTTCACACTTCTTGCATATAACCTTTCAAAATCACCCTATCTATGACGTGTTTTGGGTATTTCCTAAATATGCCTTGTACCACAAGCCTTTTATACTTTTGTTCACTTAAAAATACATTAATTTTAATTGATTCAAACTTGTATTTTTATTTGATATATAAATTATAATAGTGCACATAATTAACATGAATAAACATAGAGAGAAAACCCGTGTGTTGGTAAGTACATAGAAAGAAATAGTTCTTATAGAAAATATAATTCCGCTGAGTGCGCACGAATGCGGTGTGTATTCGCTTTGGTGTATTTTTCTAGAATCGGCAAATCTTTGTTCTCATAAGGCGGAGGAATATCCTGGACGTATAACTTTACCAGCGCTTCAGAAAAGTTGGAAGTAACCACGAATAAAGGCTGGTCACGAGAAAGTGAGCGCTTTACAAATGAACCTGCATATATTTTAGTGGGTGCACCGAGTGATATTCGCCCAGTAAAGTTGGTAACGATGGATGAAAAGTAGTTCCTTATCTTAACGTTGAATAAAAGTGTTAGGTAACCATTTCTGATGACTTGAATTATTTGTATTGCTTTCTGTTTTTTTAATGCATCAAATTGTAAAAATGAGAAGATTTGAAAAATATTTACTTTCCTAATAATTTCACAGTTTCACTTGACCGACGCATGAATAAAGTGATGAGGCCCATGGCAATGTTAATTTTTCATAAGGCGTAAATAATACATAACATTTATACAAGGGCTTTCAAAAGTGCTCATTTTACCGTTAACAGCCTATAGGCTACTGTAGGTAGAGATTATGGTTTATTGCCGGAAAAGTTGACTGTTTGCTATGATTCAACGTATTGTACCCACGTCCGACAGCTTTCTTTCATTATTGGCTGTCATGCATGTATGAAGCTACTACCCCATTTCACTGGCCAATGAGGCTTCTGATACTATAATGAAGAACGTTTGTGATTGGTCTGCCAACAACTTCGCCGAATCTAAACCTTGTATTTCCAATCCTGAAAGAATAAACTAGTTAAAGTGTTATAGAAGATATGCTCCAAAAAATGTTCGCGATTATTTCCGTCATCTCTAATTGTTAGAGACCTGAAGAATTTGCGGATTCATTTTGGGACAAGCTAGAATTAAAAACACGTACGTTTATATATCTTCAGCCATTGGTTCACACGGTGTTAGACAACTCGTGGAGAACGGTGTCCAATTGCCGTCTTCCACTGTGAAAACACACAACCAATGTGCAGTTGATGTCGGCATATTTATGCATAAGACTGTCGAGTCTAGCCTGCAGGTCATTGAACTCAAGAATTTTTCAGGTCTCTACTAATTGTAGGTTCTTGAACATTCAGAGCGAAGCGCTTGAATAGCGGCGACAGCGCAAAGAGCTGAGCCTGTGTTGCCCGGTGTGGTTTCAGCACGGCGGACTTCCGCAACGCCTTCCTGAAGACGATCCGCCAGATCATACGGGAGAGCGTGCGGAACATGAGCATCCCGGCGACGAAGCTGGTGGGCTCGGGCACCGTCATACTCACATCGCCGGCTTCCACGTCGTCGACTGGCGTCGCCCCTGCCTCCTCCTCGTCGCCCGCCGCCACGTCGGCGACGGCCGCCACCTCGACGGAGCCCGCCGCCGGCCGCAGCGTGCTCATCGTGCAAGGGTCGCACACGCTCGGCAAGACCAAGAAGCCGCTCAAGGGCCCGCAGAGGCACTCGGCCGGCAACATCGACTACGACAACGCAGCCTCGTCGAGCCGCGAGTCCGACGACCCGAACGACGCCCCGCCTACGGCCTTCCGATCGCGCAGCAAGACCGTCAGCGACGGTATTGGTACGCCACTCGCCCGCCGTACGTCCACATGCCTCGCTGCCCGACACTCTCCTCCGAAGCGCCTATCACACTCTCACATTTCCGCCTTCAACTATATTTGACAGCAAAATTTGAACACCGAATACGGCTAGCAAATTTTATCAAATATTCTTGAATGTGTTTGGAAACGTGTCACACTGTCATAAATTTTTACTGGTACAGTAGAATTTGAATTATTATTTTTAAATTATCTTGATAATGAGATGCTGATTTTGTTTTTCCATGCAGTCAATAAATATAACGAATGTTGTAAATTATTTTCACTTCTTCTCTTAAATTCAAATTTTATTTATAAGATATGCTTCCTGCACAGTGAAATTTAACACCTCTAAGTTGGTTATATAATGTGCAATATTCATTAAAAATAGCATTCATACCCAGAAATTATTCGTTATTTTAAAGTTTCTCGACGCTCATTTTTGTCGTGCACGTATCTGATTGCCTGAAACTGATAAACAAGACATTATATAATTTGTCAAACCCTCAAATGTTTGATGGAAACTGAAGCCATTCCAAAATTTCCAGACAGATATGGCGGCGTTTATAACTGTTCCACTTTATTTGACCAAACTTATTGGAAGCATTTTGACAGTGTGACAGAGTGTTCAGGGGCTTTATGCCGGGGTCACATAGCTCCGACAAGTCCGGCACCAGCCCAATGAAAGACCCTTTCAAAGGCCAGCGTGGCGAAAATTGTCGCTCGATCAGCAGGTTCGGATTAAGCCTATAAAGGATTTCCCCCCCTTTTTTTTTTTGTCTTTTGTAGCACGAAAAGTACGGCGTACAACACTGTAACTTTCCTTACGACAAAAAAATATTCAGCTTCTCGCTTAACTGTATATAGCTCACAAAGTTAACGTTCATACATCGTCGTGCTTTAATTTAATAGTTTCACTCTTTCGCCAGCAACATATGTTTTGAATTTCCTTTCTGTCCACCGCCCTTGAAACTAGTTTATTCGATTTGTGACATGTGAATGGTGCCGAGATATTCTGACCTCCGTATAATGTGTCATGTCGTGATCGTTGGGGCTATGTGAATCCAGCATTAATTATAAGCTTTGTTTTTTTTTTTTTCAATTTGCTGTTTCTGCAAGTTATTTGGGTGATTCCTGGTAAAAAATATTTCGTCACTAGGAGTACTTGCGAAACTGCAATTTCTTTTAACATTTAAGTTTGGTCGATCTCTTTCTCTCACCAAGGCAGGTAACGTATTGGCAACCAGACTCACATTTGGGTGTAAATTGCTAAATATATTAACTAACCACTCTCGTGGCGTTTAAAAAAGGAAGGAAAATAGTTCAGAAAACACTCGCTATACAAAATACTGAATGAAGTTCTGGTCTCGTGTGTATACTTTCCGATCACAACCTTAGGAATTACTCTTAATATTATAGATTTTACTCTCACGCTACAAATGATTGAAAGTGGCTTGAACTGCGAGAATTGATATTATGATATGTGCACGACATATTGCCGGGTTCGATTCCCGGCCTGACATGATTTCAATTTTTCCGGTCGATTTTATGAATTCATGCCAGGCTAGTGCCGGGATGATTTATCAGTACAGGCCATGGCCGATTACTCACTCGAACAGAATTTATTGAAAAAATTCGTTCCGTCTACGGTTAATGAGATGGCGAACCATAAATCAAAAGCCACAAAACATTTTCTTTTCCATGCATACTAGCTGTACATATCGCAGGCCCTTCTTGCAGTAACTGAGTTTTGAACGACCCAGTAGCGGTATTCTAATAATAGTGGAATTTGTTAACACTTTACAAGGATAACTGTAAATGTTGATGCAAAGCCAAATCGTGTTGTCCAACAATATCTGTAATTTTGCCCCTTATTTAATGCTAAGTATAAAATTTTGAAAATACACTACTTCAATATGATTAATGTTTATACCGCAGGATTATTCAGATAATATGTTCCTTCCAAGCATCTTCCGAACCGCTGAAAGTATCGAAATTAAAATTCCAAAATGGCACAACGGCTCTCATAATACACCGTCTATGTATATTCAGAGATGTAACTAATTACTGAGAAAACGATAGAGACTTTGTTTTTTTAATGGGAATATACTCATTTCTCCCAATTGCATAACATTTCACTAAGCGGCGAGTTCAGTGACGTAATTATTTTGAAAATATGACGAGCATTATTTGAGATATAAGGGGATTTTCATTGGTGTAGCTGTGGTGGGGTAAGTGGTATCATCCGTTACATCACACAAAAGAGTCAAGCCACCTGTTTAAAATTATTAAATAAATAAGGGCATTCCGGTGAGGAACTTATGGATACGCCAATTTTATTGACAAAATTGTTAGGCTAGAATCAGTATGCTAACCGTGCGATATTATCGTTATTAATAATAAATAAATCTGAATATATGTGGTCGTTAATGTTACATTTCACTGCTAATCTATTTTCATCTGTATCTTTTTTCGTTGATCTCGTGTTCACTTTTCGTAAATATTAATCGTCTTGTTAACTCTGTTAACGTCCTTTAGCTTAAACTGGTATCTAAAAATGTAACGAAATTTTCGATTGGTTGTTTCCCACTGTTGCTCCGGATTCGTGTCTTCGGTGCACGGGAATAAATACATCCTAGGAACACTCTCACCAGCTTTGAAACGAGCCCACCTATTTCGATAATAACGAGTTAGAGAATCCCGTTGCATGCAAGACAGGCAAAAGTTAACTATTCACGGCTACAGAAGTAAAAAAAAAAACTAGAAACCTTCAAGTATGTTACAATCTGCCACTCAAATTACTTCGCTCAAAACCGCTGGCTCTACGTACCGTGAGGCCTTCCACGGCGACAAACGTATGTCAATGAAAAAAAAAAAAATTCCCTCATAATTTCCATGGCGTATCTAATAAAATCGTTATATAGAGAAAAAAAAGAGGAAGTTGATGTTAACAAATTTGTCAAAAGAGAACTGAGAATCAGATCATAAATTTGATATAATACGTACAGTACTTTGAACAATTTTAGAATCACTTTATACTATGTTTTCGTCCTTTTAAAAATTAAATTTAAATAAGTGTGAAAGCAGTGATATAAAATGTAAATACAGACGTTACAATTGCATGGCCTGTTGATTTTAATAATGCATTATTGTATATGTTAATCCATATTGAGTAAAGGACGTGCTGTTGCTGAAATAAGCATACATATTTGGGGAAAACAAATGAGAACAAAACAATAATAATTGAGAATCAGTGACAAAATATTTAACTTCCTCTATATAAAGAATTTATTTGGTTCCACCGAAGAAATTTATTTTATTCAACGAGTGAGAATGGCGCAGTGGTAAACATTTGGGCTCACATGTTGGAGGACTTGGGTTGATTCTCAGTCCAGCCGTCCTGATTTCGGTTTTCCATTGTTTCCCGAAATCACTCAGGGCGAATGCTGGCATGGCTCCTCGCTGTAATGCCACGGCCGATTCCTTCCATGCTTCTTCTCTTTGGAGCAACTTGCTCCATCTCTAATGACCTCGCTGTCGAGGAGATGTTAAGCCCTACCTAGTCTTTAGACTGTTCACGGTTAACTTAAACGTTTAAATCAACCTTTTAAAAAAATCACTACCCGTGTCAGCATACTTTTGACCTAAACCATGACTAGAACACTCGTGGTGCATTTGGCAGTGAATCAATAAAAGTTATTCCATATAGAGTTAGTAATTTTTAGCGAAAACATATTAGTAAATGCTGTTCACGTTAAAGTGAGCACTTTCGAAAACAACCTTAGAAAAAAATCACTGCTCCTAACTGCATATATTTTAACGGGCGCACTGGGTGACATGCGCGCACTGTAAAGTTGGTAACGATGAATGGAAAGTAGTTCCATATCTTAACGTCGAATAAAAAGTGTTAGCTAACTATTTGTGATAACTTAAATTATTTATTTCACGTTCTGTTTTTTTTTGTAATTCATCGGGGTGCAAAAATTACAAGAGTTGTAGAGTATTTATTTTTTCTGGTAATACAATAGTTTCGCCTAACTGACGCATGAAGAGTGATGAGGCCCATGGCAATGTTAATTTTACATAAGGCAGAAGAATATACATTGTGCAGAAAAGTAGATCTTAAGTAGGTCTTTCAAAAGTGCTCATTTAACCGTGAACAGCCTTCAACACTATAAGCAGCCAACAGCAGTTTGTTTATTTCAAATGGTTGCTATCTGCTTGAACAAGTGTTTTCATATTTGATTTGGCCACTCAGAACTCGGCAACATCGGCACGCCTGCTAAGTGATTCGCGTGCGTACAGTCAGCACGCGCCAAATGTACCTCAACCAATCGAGATAGGTAAACGACCCTACAGTGTTTTCAAATGTAACTTTTCTTGGAATCTTTTCGCGAAATTTCACTACCGCTACCCACATCTTAAGGTTCCCAACCACCTGGAGTTGTTTTCCTGGTTTTGCGCCGCGCGGCGCAGGAGCGATAAAGGCGACGCGATGCAACCTCGCGGATCAAGTACACCATCGCCACTAAGCGCAGGGATATATACTGACGTGCAGTGTTCTTGTCGCACTGCGTATGCCTATGAGACCGCCAGACGTAAACCTATTACTTTATTAGTTGAATTTCTATAAGAAGTTTAAGTGCAGGGTCGTTGAGTAGTTTCGTATGTACCTGATGGGTTCATTGAATATACAATGCGTTGAAGAAAAAAAAAAAGCCATTTTTCAGCCATTTTGAAGTATAAAAAAGTTGTGTTTCTTACGAGCGTGACGTCTTGAAAGCACTCAGCAGTCCTCTTCTCAAGTGTGTGTTCTTTTCGCATTTCAGCACTTCTGGTGCATGTTTAATACTTTCGCAAAAAAAAAAAATGTACATTTCTAACTCTTCGTAACGCAGTTCAATGCTGTAAAAAAGTTTGTGGTAAAATTCCCTTACATGCAAGGGAACCTAATTATCTCTACATGTAAGGTAAAATTACTTCTTAAACGTAGAATAAATGTAAGTAACTAGTAAAGAACTATTCCCTAATCTTACGGAAAAAGTGCCTCACATAAGTAGGGGAAAATCCCATACAAGTAACGGAATATTAACAATATTTAGGGACACCCGAATTCCGCGAAAATAATTCCGCATATGCTGGATTTCAATACCCTTCGAGCGCACCAGCAGTTTCCTTTTGCTTATTGGCGGCGTGTATCTGTAAGAAGAGATTTTCTTAGTTGATTGACCAATCAGAATTAAGTTACTCCGATACTGTACGTATCTTATTCGTAGCCAGACACTTAAGACGTGCAACATCTAGATCACCCAATCAGAAAAGTGGATCTGAGCTAAAGTGTTATAAAATAAAATTGGTAGTAAAATGTTTTCGTGAAATTCTGGTTTTGTTCTAATTATATTGTATTGCAAAATTACAATTAAATACTGTTAATTTCATTATAACCGCTAATCCTCTGAGAAATAGTAACCGAAAAAATTACTCTAAAATCCTTGACACTTGCCGGTGGGAGGGTGCGAACTTTGATCTTCTGACAGTTAACGCCCGTGCGCTATCCATTGCACCACGACGACAGCGTAGTACTTTAAGTGATTATAAGTGAGTTTAAATATGCTACAGCGAAAAGTAAATTATAAATTTAAGATAGCTGCAAAGTTTTTAATATAAATAATTATTATAAAATTTTTTCCCTAAACTATTTCTTATTATTAGATAGAACATTCTAGGAATTATTTATTCCTAGAACTACTTATAATAATTATTTCTTGTTACAGATTGCTCAATTACACTGTGGTGTACAAAGAAAGTTTGTGTAGAATTCCTTTTGTGGCTTTATTACTTCTTTAAATAAATTCCTTTCACAGTCTTTTAATAATTCCCTTGGCATAAAGGTATGCGAGTAAAGTTAGCTGCGTATATTGAAATTCGAACACGGGGACAAAAAGTTATTCTTTTTTCACAGTCTCTTAAGATTTTTTTTCTTTTTTATTACAATCATTTTATTCGTAACTATTTGACAATATGGTATTTTACTGATTTTCTCTACCTAAAAATTAATTTTTCTTTCTTAGTATTATACCTTCCGTAAGGAATGTGTCCTACCAGCTGTCCATCATGGCGTCTCATTTTGTTTCCTCCGCCCATCCTCCCACTTAAAGGCTGTTCAGGATAAAGTGAGCACTTTTAAATAGAACATTTGAAAAAGTCACTTCCACTGCCTGCATATATTTTAACGGGTGCACTGAATGACATGCACCCAGTAAAGTTGGTAGCAATGGAAGGACATTAGTTCCATATCTTAACGTCGGATAAAAAGTCCTCGATATCCATTTGTGACAACTTAAATTATTTCTTTCCTTTTCTGTTTTTTGAATGTCTGGAAGTGTAACAATTAGCAGATTTGTAAAATATTTACTTTCCTAATAATTTCACAGTTTTACTTTACCGACGTATGAATAAAGTAATGAGGCCCATGCCAATGTTGATTTTACATAAGGCGACAGAATATACACATCGTGCATACAAGTAGATCGTACGCATGGCTTTCAAAAGTGCTTATTTTACCGTGAACAGCCTTTAGCTGTTGAGACAATGCTGAGAAGATGCACACGTCGTAAGGTAGTTTTCCCATCCATATATGGGATTTTCCAAAATTTTTATAGGTGAATTTTACTCCAGAGTACGGTTATTCAATCTTCCGTGTAAAGAAAAATATTTTTCCGAAACACGTTCGCAGTTATTGCCTTACAATTGCCAAGTATTTTTCCCAATTTTTTTTTTCAGTGAATCTGCAAGTAGGAGGGAATCTTAACGTGTTTAAATAGTGGTGTGGTCACATTTGTAGAAATTGTATTTATTTAATTTATATTGTGATTTTTATTTTTTCCATGCGTATAAGACAACGAACTTACATAATAGCGAGACATTTACGTGTCTAACATTTTCAGAAATCCGCTTAGTTGGCACGTGAATAAAGTAAACAGGCCCGTGGTAATATTAATTTTACGTTTAGTGGAAAGATACAGGACGGGAATGAGAAATTGACTCTTACGTGGGGACTTTAAAAGCGCTCGATTAATCGTGAACAGTCAGTACGAACCTGCCTCAGTGCATGTGTCGGTAGGTGTAATGTGAAAATGGCAGCTGAGATGACCGCAGTGCATGTGTCAGAAGGTGTAACGTAATACTGGCAGATGAGATGAGCATAGTGAGTGTGTCAGTATGTGTAATGTAATGTCGGTAAATGAGATGAATGCAGTGAATGTGTCAGTAGATGTAATGTAATAGGCAGATGTGATGAACGCAGTGCATGTGTCAGTATGCATAATGTAATGCTGGCAGGTGAGATGGACGCAGTGCATGTGTCAGTAGGTGTCATACAATGCTGGCAGATGAGATAGACGCATAGCATGTGTTAGTAGGTGTAATGTAATGCTGGCAGATGAGATGGACCCATAGCATGTGTTAGTAGGTGTAATGTAATACTGGCAGATGAGATTAGTGTAGTGCATGTGTCAGTAGGTGTAATGTAATGCGGGAGATGAGATGAACGCAGTGCATGTGTCATTATGTGCAATGTAATGTTGGCAGATGAGATGAACGCAGTGGAGAAGGGAAGGAGCGAATGCGACCCCGGCACCAAGTCGGAAGGCGAAGAGGAGAGTCAGCCCTGCACGACTGTGACGAGCAAGAGCAAGGCTTCCCTAGGCAGGACGCCGAACCACTTGAGTCTGAGTACCACATCGACTTTGTCAGCCGGCAGCACAGGCAGTCAAGCACGCCTCATTCAGTCTTCACACCAGCCAGAGAACTACCAGCCGCTGGTGTCGAAGGACCTAGGTGAGCTACCGTGTCCGAGCCAGGCTTCAAGTGGAGAGTTGGGTGAGGTTCGTGCGGCTATTTAACATCGGGATCTTGAGAGCCGACAAGGGTGAGGCGATATGAGAATGGAGCAGTGCAGGAATGTAAGAGCGGGAGAAACAGACGATCCCCGAGAAAATCCACGTGCGAAAATCCCGGGAGGGACCCCGCCTGGGAAAGAACCCTGTTCGCCTTGGTAGCAGGCGAACACTCTTGCAGCTACGTCATTGCGGCTCCCGAGCGAGGCAACTATGTTGTATAACTGTAAATATTTCTTCAGTGAACTTTCTAAACTGCAATAAAATGTTTTAACACTTACTAACTACGGAAATTTTTGCTCTATATCACGCTTCAAATATAGAACTGCTAACAACAGACTTTAAAAAAAAAGAAATCCTTTCTGCGCCACCATTAATGCAGTTGTTCACTAAATCTGTTTGCTAGGACAGTAGGCGCATTGCAAACAGACACCGGAATGACAGGCTGGCATCTGCACAGAAAATGTGTCTTTTCATCCCATAATTTCTCTTGCGCCTTAAGCAACCAGGTAACTCAGTAATCTCGGTGGTGGAATACTTTTCGAGGTGTGTGTTATGAATATGGGTACTACAGTATGCACTTTACTATTCCGTCAATATATCTGGGAAAGCGAGCATGACAACTAAAGTCTAAACACTTCTTGAAAATAGCAAGTTAGTTTTTGGGTGTTCTGCGAAACCATTTGAATGAAACTTTTGGCTGGCAGATCTTCTGTTTCTCCCATTAATAATATACGTTATTTTTCTCAGTCAGCTTCTGCCTGGCACGTTCCAAACAAATCATTCACCTGAAATATATATAGATCATAGTTTAGTTTATAGTATATTAGTTTAGGCTTTGTTAGTTAGGTTACATTAGAGTATAGGTTGCATTAGGTCAGGTTTTAACACTGTAAAAATTGCTTAGTTTATTAATTAAAGTGTAAAATCATTTTAAAGAGGTAAGAGATAACTACAGCCATAGATATTTCATATTGTTCTACTACATCTAAAGATAAAATAACGAAAATTGAACCACATCAGTAACAGTTTAAACGACTTCACTTGAAATCAGTTACAAATTGTGGATGGTTACGGGGGCTAAATTTCACGCTTCGTGGGGTTGTTAGATGGCGGATACCTGTATTTGTGTGAAAATTTGCAAAAGCTTTTTATACGCGCAGTAAAATTTATTGCCGAAGAATAGAGTAGTCTACGTTTAGGCGGCGAAGCAAAATGTTGCTCGTCTGTGAGGATTTTTTGCTGAAATTTTCGTTACTAAATAAGTAAATAACAGAGTAATGGCCTTGCCAACACTTAAAGTAGGCCTACTATATGTAGTGCAGAGGCATAATCCCACACAAATCCAAAAATATTTTTGAATTGAAAGTTTATTGAATTTTGTTAAAAATATCAAAAATACTTTGTGTGTAAAATTTTAACTCATTTTTTTACAGTTCATCATGTGTAAACTTTGCTAGCTAGCACTCTGATACAGCCATAAAATAGCACATACAAGTTAGAGAAGTGAAAGGGGTCACGATGGCTGAGCGATTAGCCTGCTCGCTTCCCACCACGGCGAACCGGGTTCAATATCCGGCCGGTCAACTCCCGGATTTTCACGTTTGGGAATCGTGCCGGACGATGGCGCTGGTGAATCGGGGATCTCCCTTCCCCCCCCCCGCCCTTACATTCCGGCCTTTGCGCCATATTTACCTCAGTCACCCACATCAGCTCTCGAGACCTCGCTGTTAAGAGCTGCCCAAATCTCTTCACTCTTCACAGAAGTGGAAGACGTTGTGGTTCCTTTGTTGTTGCCGTGTCAATTCTTCGATTGGCTGCACGTTGGGCTCCGTGCGTTTGCGTAACATCCCCTATTGGTTGGGCCGGCGGCTGGCAAGTTAACCACCACGCGCGCGAACGGCGTTGCGCCATGTTGGTGACCAGTACCACGATTTAGCTTGAAGTCATGGTACAAGCGGCCTGCTCACTTTGGTGTTCTCAAGTACAGTGTGACTATACATTTTTTAATAAGTCACAGCTGCGCGGTTAATAGAACAGGTTTGACGTTTACTGTACATCCAAAAATAATATCAACCAGAAAATGCGTGACTACACAATTCTGTGATTTATGTCTGGTTAAATGTTCGATATTATTGGCAAACTTTAGCCTTTTTTTAAATAGAAACTGGTGTAAATATAAGATAGCTTTCTATGAAATTATATTATTTGACAGGTCAACAAGTTCATTGCACAATACGGGAAAAAAAGTTTGGTCTAAGGAACCATGTAAACTTTTAAAATAGGGACAGCCATCGGAAAGGTTGTAGGTATCATCTAAATACTGTCAACATATGTAGTATCACCAACAGAACTGTTCGTTGTACCTCCGTGTGTGATTTTATTTGCTACTGTACATGTAGTTTTTACAGCATTGCACTGTGTTCCTACTACAACATATATTACCACAAACAGAACAACTTGAACAACATTTCTGTTGTTTCCACAGAAACGATGACTGCAATAACAAAACAGAATATTCGGTTGCTGATACCTTCAAACTGACTCCAGAACTGTTCAAGAATAGCAACAGAACAGTCTGTTAGGTCATTACTATTTTGATTGCTGTATGAAAAATCCAAATACTGTTGAAGTTTTTCTGTTTGAGGTACTATTTCTTTTTGTAATAGGGACGCAGTGATCACCTGTAGCAACATATTATGTACGTACAGTAGCAAATACTGTAACAAACAGGAATACGACAAATATTTATGTGGTAATTACTATCCATGTTAACGATATTTAGATGATAACTACTACCCTTCAGATAGCTACCCCTATTTTTAAAGTCTAGAAGGTTCCTACAAACATATTTATTACTCGGAGCTATGGTAATTTTTGTACGAGACCTAGGACACGATGTCTATTCGATTTACCGCTTATACCGAGGCCAGTTACGTTCCATTCAGGGTTACTTCCAACTTTTCTGAAGCCCTTCTGAAGTTCTACTTCAGAACTATTCCTCCGCCTCATGCAAACCAAGCTTAACCTAGACCGTAGGCTATCCACGGTAAGGTGAGCACTTTCGAAAGCCCTCCCATTTGGAATAATAGTCAACAAATATATTTTATTTTAGCCTTTGACGTTAACTTCCGAGTGTGGTGGAATAGACACTCTGTGTTTATTACTTACATGGCAATATTGATTTTAAAATGTGGTTTAAGAATAAAACATGGCAGAAAGGAAAAGTAACTAAAGGGCCTCAAAAGTGCTCAAATTACCGTGAACAGCCTATAGAAAATTATACCAGAGAGACTACGCACCGCATTCATGCGTGCTCAGTGTAATAATATTTTGCATAAGAAATATTTATTATTAGGCGTTACCAACACATATATTTTCCCTGGTTTTATTCATACCAGATATAAATGAAATATTTGAATTTCTAAATAAAATATAAGTAAAAGTCCTATTTAACCAAAATGAGATACTTTTGTGATGACAGATATTTTAGAAATGTTTGTAATACAGGTCATATTTATGAAACAAACAAACGCCCATATATGGGGTGATTTTTCACAGATTTGATTTAAAAAGTGTGAAGTAGCCGTGAATAGATTATACGCGAGCGTTGCGAGCCAATCGTAATGGAGTTCACGATTACTGCACTTCATCCAATGACAACTTCCGTCTCGCTTGTTGTTTCCGATGGGTAAACAGGCGCCTGAAAATCTAGCAAGCAAATGTAAGTCTCGCTCCTACTTATGGGGAAGACACGCTAAGGGCGAGTATTCGCCAGCATACCTGCCCACGGTCATGTGTATAGTTCGTGCGTATTGTTCTATTACACTTTCCTACATAAAAGTCTCTAGGGAATAGACTATGGACGTAGCTATTATTTGTTCATGAGCTCCTCTTAGCTGGGTTTATGGTTATGATTTCATAACACTCTTAATAATGACTATAACAACCAGGAATACTCTTTATATAAAATAACTCTCCATTGATAATAAAATATCATTTATTTGGGGATTCTATTACAATAAATCGTTATTAAATCTCAATAGTAAATGCTCCTCAACTAAGCTGCTACTAAAGCAATCCAACAATCCGTTCGGTATACACTGATATCCAAATCGGACTCGTCACTGGATCCCCCTCGTGGCGGATTTTCTCCTCTCGCGTTGCCTCACGTCACTGGAGTTCGAAGTCGGTCAGCGGCGGCAGCACTCTGCGCTGTCAGTGACCCGGAGCGTGGTGAAGGATAAAGATGGCCGACACTCTGGCGACCTCGTTTATATAGTCTGGCCACGCCCCCAATTGCCCTCCTCTCGTCGGTGATTGAGTGCCACCCTGCCGCTCGTGTCGAAGTTGGCACCCAGCATCACCTCGTTTGCCATTGACAGGATGCATGCCAGTTCGTGAGGATGCGCAGTTGTCAATCACGGACGAATGCCAAAACCGCCCGTGCTTGTGTTCCCGACCAAACTGCTTGTCAGGTACTGAATTTCCTTTTAAATCTCTGTCGGGCGCACTCTACACGTCCCCAAGAGTTCAAAAATAAATTCAAATGTTTTATTGTTGTCTTTATATTAATTGCATGTTGTATTTAAAAAACAGGAATTCTTTGAATAAACAAGCTTATCAAACACAAAACACAATCTTAAGACTAAATTGAATAATTTTGAAGTTAATTAACTAATAAATTGGGGAAAATTTTTTAACACTATTTTGTACAACTTAGACAAAACTGACGAGAAATTCGTAAGTTTTATGAATCAGTTTTATAAATGATATTCAGAGTGAGAAATAATCTTTAAAAATCAAAATTTTCGCGGCAATTATTTTAATATCAAAGTAGAAATTCTATGTTGAAGTGTATCTTGGGACTTCCCAGCTGTAGGCCACTGAAACAAAATTCAGCAACCAAAGCGCGCCATTGTAAAACGAACACTTGCGGTACAAGGGCTGGTGGTTGGCACGAACGCCAAGGTCAGCAGCAGATCGCGCTTTTATATCTTTCTCTTTGCTTTCCACCGCAGCCGGGAAACAGAAGCACATGTACAACTGTATGCGGGCTGTTTGCAAAGGGGTTGGCACACATCCAACCTAGAGCCCACGCACAGTCGGCATACACCTCGCGTGCAGTTGCCGGTTCGTTTGCGCACAGGCGAGTTCTAGAGAGTGCCCATTTTTAGGTGGACAGAACGAGACGCTGAGCTAAATGCCGGCTTGTCATAGCGACTCTACACGGGAGAGTTACCAAGTGACTGTTTATTATTATTATTTTTTTCGTTGCCAGTCAAAGACCAGTCATACATTATTATCACCCCTGAACCTATGGAGGGTGTATAAGTTGTTCTTTTATCTGATCATAGTGTTACCTATTTTGTGACTTTTCCATACTTTTACTCCATCGAGTCAGGTAAATGTTCCTTTTATCTTTTACCTGGTTACACTCATAGTTTGTTGTTTTTCTTATGTGCTTATTGCTTTGCGAACCATCACACACCGCTTGTTAATTCTTATTGTATGTGTATGAGTTTATAATGTACTGTAAGTGGGGGTCACTTTGTATCCAAAGTAGGTGACATTGTGACACATAGAAGAAATCATATACCCTTATAATTCAAAGTAACGTTCCGGATATCCAGTGGAGCCAACGGAACAACTGAACATTTGAAACAACCTCTGCAGAATGGAAGAAAATTTTAATAATAATGTAAATAAATGTGTTTCACAAAGTCACCCACCCTGTCACAAAGTAGCCTCCACTGCCATGTTATCCGGAGGGTTAGTGTCACGTGGTTGACACAGCCATCAACCCTGACTATTGTAGTAGCCTGGTTCTTATTTCTAGGGACAGGAAAGTTTCGCGTTTTAAACGAGCTGGACCCAATGCCCCTGTGCATATTCGAGCCCCAGGTTTCTGTTCATTGGCTGGTGCCCCGGCGTGTATAGGCTGTTCACGTTAAAGTGAGCACTTTTTAAAGTCCTGCTAAATTTTTGCTATAAGTAAATATTTATATTTTTACCATTTTTTAATATAAATACCGCCTCATTACTAATAAACACAACATATACAGTTCACCAAACCCAAGAGTCAACGTCTGAAGCATCCATGAAATATAATTATTAGTGGTTAAAGCCATTTGGAAGGGCCTTAAAAAGTGCTCACTTTACCGTGAACAGCCTATACACGCCAGTTTGAACTTGGACCAGGTGGCATGGGATTCGGGGATTGTTTTCTTGCAGAGTTCAGTATGACCGTGTCTAATAAACTGATGTGACAGTATTGTGCATGTGTTTAATTTCCAGATTGCCCCAAAAGGATTTCGCAAATATTTCCCAGTCCCTAGAACTTGTTATTTATAGTATATTCACAGTTATTTCCAACTTTTCTGAAGCCCTGCTAAAAATCTACTTCCAGGATATTCCTCCGCCTCATCCAAACAAAGCTTAGAAAATTACGCCAAAGGCCAACGCACCGCATTCGTGCGCGCTCAGTGCAATAATATATTTCATAAAAGCTGTTTCTTACTAGGCATTACCACCACATTTATTATCTCACTGTTTTTATTTGTACTTATTTCTGATAATTAAAATATTATAATTTAAAGATACAATTTAAGTGAAAGTTCAATTTAACTAAGCATAAGGTACTTTTAAGTTAACACAAGTATAAAACGCTTGTGATTTGTTATACATGACATATTTATGAAACAATCTAACACCTCACACATGGTAATTTTTTTCAAGGGTTTGATTTAAAAAGCATGAAGTAAAGACTGTTCGCCACAAAGTGAGCACTTTTGGAATCAACCTTAGGAAATAGCTACAGCCCCTACCTGCACTTTTTTTAATGGGCACACTGAGTCACATGAGCCCAGTAAGTTCGTAATAAGGGAGAAAAATAATTTCCATATCTTAAAGTCGAATGAAAATTGTTAGGTGGCGATTTGTGATAACTTAAAATATTTCGTTCGCTTTCGGTTTTTTTAATGCTCCGATTTGTAAAAATGAGCAGCTTTGTAAAGTATTTACTTTTCTAACATTTTCACAGTTTCGCTAGACCGACGCAAGAATAAAGCGGTGAGGTCGATGGCAATGTTTATTTTGCATCAGGCGGGAGAATACACAATGGACATACAAATAAAGGCTGTTCACGATAAAGTAAGCATTTTTGAAATCAACCTTTAAAAAATGTCACTGTTCCTATCTGCACATATTTTAATGGGCGCACTGAGCGGCATGTGCTTAGTAAAGTTGGTAACAATGGAGGGAAAGTAGTTCCATAACTTAACGTCTAATAAAAAGTGTTAGGTAACAATTTGTGTTAACTTAAATGATTACTTTCTCTTTCTGTTTTTTAATGAATAAAGATTAAAAGTTAGCAGATCTGTAAAATGTTTACTTTTCTAATAGTTTCACACATTCGGCTGGCCGACCAACGAATAAAGGGATGAGGCCCATGACAATGTTAATTTTACATACGGTGTAAGAATACAGTACGTGCATACAAGTAGAGTTAACCCTTTCAGACCCACATTAATTTACGGTTTCAGGTGTGCAAACAAAAAAATTTATGATGCGTGCTGTACTTAAGTCGAAACAACACTTGTTTCGTTGTCACAGACATTGACTTTTAGGCTCTATTTTCATCTACTGTGATATGAGCCAATAATGACTCAGACCAGTAGAACAGTTTACTAATCATTTATTTACCCACAGGTAAGGTCATTGGTCACTGAGTTTCGCAGTGCGCAGTACAGAGCGAAAATTACCAATACGTGCGTAATGTACATAAACGTGTGCGCTGGGTCTGAATGGGTTAAGCAGGGCTTCGAAAAGTGCTGAGTGCTGCGTGAACCGCGAGTACGCAGGCTGCAGCGAGCGGCTGTTTGTTGGCAGGATCTCCGGTGTGGAAGCCGCGAGACATGTTCGCGACGGGCGAGGCGACGACGCTGCCCCGCAAGGCCAAGTCAGCGTCGGCCTCGTCGTACTCGGACATCGTCTCCCGCGACCGCACGACGGTCTTCGAGTTCTCGGGCCGCAAGACGGAGCAGCCGCTGCTGTCGGCTCGCGACTGCGGCCCGTCGTCGTCCTCGAGCCAGGCGAATCACGCCTGAGGTCGGCGAACACGCGAAGATAATACAGTGCTCGCCGTTTCACTATCGCCGCCCAAGCACTGCTTCTGCTGCTGCATGTGCTTGTGCGTTCTCGTATGCTGCTTCCACTCTCGCGACCACGACGACTAGGAAGCCGCTGAGCCGAGGCACCGCACCTTCAACAAACTCCCCGATGGGTAAAAATAATTCATTTGTTAAGTTCCGACAGTCGTCACACGACACCTTTACGTTTCCACTCACACGTTCAAGCCATTGATGAATCAAGTTCGTTCTTCTCTCCGAAATAGTGCGCGATAGTGAATTCGCTAATGGTTCTTTCTTCGTAGTGAAAAGGGCACTGTGTTATTTTCCGTGTTTATGTTTCATTCACTTTGCTGAAAATTTTTGTGCATTCATCACTCTCATTTTGTGTTGCTGTAAGCCTTTGCCCAAATAATACTATGTGTGCAATAATAACCTGTGTTTATTTTGTACCTTGCGGTAAAATTTCTAGGGGGAAATATACGCGCAAACATTAAACATAAACTTAAAATTAGATGTTATCTGTATTAAGTGTATGTGTCTAACAACTAAACATAATTGTACTATTTGTCACAGTTTTACATTAGAGATGCAAAGACTCAATTTTGCAGTTTCGTTTAAGGTAGCACATGTAACTCGACTTGGGTAAAAACTGGTCATTGCGATATTCTACAAATCATTTGTTCAGTGTTATATTTCATATATACGTCTAAAACTGTATAATTCACAACATATAGATAATTTCACCACATCTGACCATCATTGTAATTTGATTTGAAAAACTTTTTTGTCGTTGTAGGCCTGCTTAGTGTTAATGCATGCTATATCTTTCGGTATATTTACAGACGCCCTTAAATTGTATTATTAAGCTAGCCTGGTACAATTGGCACACAGCGTAATATAAAATATATCGCGAACGACTTTATTTATTGGCTACAATGAATCTGCCCCTTTATTCCAAGATTCCCACTTTCACAAATCAAATTATGCCTCTACTCGAACTACAACGTATCCCTGAAAGTTTGTTAAAATCTTTGTGATGTATTTCCTGATGGAAAATGAAACAGAAACAAATATTTATAAAGTTAATTGATTATTGAGGGAGGTATGCGCCTTAAAGCCAGTTGTTTTGCAATTTACTAATTTAAATATATCAAAAACTACGTGAAATAAAACAAAAAATTAGTGGATGATGTTAAGATGATAGAAGATGCTAAACCTCACAAGATTTGGTGCATAAAACTGTTCATAAATATAAGCTGGGATTGTGAAATTATAAGTGGAAAAAAACATTGTAACCACTAGCTTTTCTCCTGTTCTTTCGCTTAAAGTTAATATGTACGCATTTACAAAACAAATAGGGTCAACTTACTGAAACGCATTCAAGCCAGCCGTACCCAACAAATGAGTAGGCTAATTCTCAAAGGATGCAATGGCACGCATGCATGGGTAGGAAAAATCTCTGCTACCGAGGGGCCGCGGAGGCTGAGCGATTAGCACGCTCGTCACCTCCCACCAAGGTGAAATGGGTTCAATCCCCGGCCGGGTCACCGGATCTTCGCTAGTAGGAATCGTGCCGGACGATACTGTTGGTCGGCTGGTTTTCTCGGGGATCTCCCGTTTCCCCCGCCCCCTCATTCCGGCGCCGCTCCTAATTCACTTCAATCACCTCCATCGGCTCTCAAGACCTCGCTGTTAAGAGCCGCCCATATCTCTTCACTCTTCACTCACTCACCTCTGCTACACATGAATGCGTCTGTGGCTGTTAATTGCGAGGATTGAGAATGACATATCAAGTTAAATGACAACAATTACATTTCGTGAGGTTATTTGTAACGCTATTTTGTTAATTGCGATAGTCTGCAACATTAAAATTATGTTTTTATAGGTTTATTAACAATGGATTTTACCAGATCGATAAAAATGTGTATTTATCGTTGAAAATATATATTGCTTTCAATAAACATCGTTATTTGTAGTAAAAATCTCAATTTACAAGAAAAAAGTGGCGATTTGAACCGTTTCGTACAATGTGTTTCTCGGAAACATAAAATCAAGTAAACGATTTGAACTACACAATATACTTAGATATAGTTAGATTCATTAAAGATATTTGAATGCTGGTAGCTATCATATAGAGCAATAGTTGATACAGATACAGTTTTCTATTTTAAAATTTGCAGAATTTTTGCGAAAAATAATGGGTAAAACCACAAAATCTGTAAATATGCTGAAATTATTGCCTTAAAACTAACGAATTAATGTTTATTGTCTACAACTATATACTCTTAAAATGTATACTCAGTAAATATATAATTTCTTTAAACAAAGCTTTATAACTTAAGGTTAAGAAGACGGAATTCAGTTAAAATTTGGTAGACTGGGTTGGTTAAAGTTCTACCTTTTTAAAATGTTATACATTTTAAAACAAGTTTTTTTCGTGGTTTCTATGTTCTATTGCTCGAAAAAAAAATACTGTAAACATTTACTATAAAACTAAACTGTATCAAACTATTTCTATATGTAAGTGTCGTGTTAATTCAAAATTATAGTCAATAAAACGAACTGCATTAAAATATACTAAGTAGATCAAATTCGGCCCTTGATTTTATACTTCGGAATTTCGCACAAAGCGAGATGTTTCCATAACAATTTACATTCTCGCAATAAATTATCACACAGGCATTTGTAGTTGGCCGAGGTGTTGCCTACCCACGCAGACTTGCCTTGCACTTGGTAATTGGTGCACTCATTTATTGAGTACAATTGGTTTGAGTGTGTTCACTAAAGCAGGATTTACAACAACCCGTCGCGTCCGTCCGTCATGCGTTCGTCCGTCTCGCAACCGAGCATTTACAACCAAACTTCGTACGTTCATTGCTGCAAACTAATGAAAACAAAACTTTTTACAAACACGAAAAAATTCTCCACTAAAAGTGAAAATCTTTCGCGGTATTGTTTTTCCAAGTATCGAAATCAACCATACATGCATGTAACGGAATTTAATCAATGTAAAACAAAATTTAATAGCATATAAAGCATAATTTTATTATTTTTACTATTGCACAAAAGGAGCTCGTGTTTCCAAACGTAATTTAACTAATTTTACAGTTACATAAAAATCATGTCAGCAAAAACAAAACACTGCACACACTACACAACCTTGTACAGAATTCGGGATGAACGAGTAACAAAAACGTGCAAGTTTATACGGCTCTAATTTCATCCGTTCGTCCGTCAAAAGTTAAAACTTGCCAAGGTTTTGACGGATGGACGGATAGATTAATGGCCACCGCTGATTGGCTGTTGGTGACGCGATTGACGGACGGATGACGGACGGACGGACGTGACTGGTAGTTGTAAATCCTGCCTAAGGCGATATTACTCAATTTATATTTATTAAATAAAATTATCAGAACTGGGGAAAAACTACAGATTGAAATGTTCTGCATACGGTCATAATCTGACAACACAAACTTAATTTACGAAAGTGTTTGGCTTTACGGCCAGATTTTCTGAAGTTTATTCTATTTGATCAATTAAAAATAATTTGTTAAAGTGTTGTTCTATCTCTCATAGTTTTTGATAGATATTATAGTAATTAATTACAAAATCACTTACTTTAGGGGTGAATATATTCACGAGATATAAATTTAGGCTATAAGTGGTATAATCTCCGTCTCATTTTTCATCAATAATATCCTCACATATATTGACTTAGAGTTTGCCGTCATGGAAGATTATGGCTAAGGTGTAAAAGAGAGTGCGAGAGACAGTTTTAAAAATCAAATTATAGACTCTAAAGATTTCTATATAGTTATCGCTGAAAATTATTCTATTGTTCCGAGAAGCATAATTTTCAAAACGCACAGAGAGCACAATTTAATTTTAACTCCACACTGCATGATAACTTGCAAGTTTTCGCCCCAGAAATGGAGGATATTTTAAAATGATGCCAGTATGCAATTTTTTCGGGAAGCGCTCCGAAACTGAATGACCAATTTCATCCAGTGTAAAGACACTCGCCGAAATGACAGTTGAAGAGGCGAGACTGGCTACCGAGTGCACCGGGGAGGTAAAGAGAAAGTTGTGGGTACAAAAGATTTACTTCTAATGTATACTGTCAATTATTTTTGGTGGACGCAAAATAATTCTGTAGTGACCACAAAGCTGTTTGTTAGATACTAAAACGAAACATTTAAGTAGTCGGTATAACAAATGTTGTGTTCGCCACAAAATTTAGTTACAGAATGGATTCTTGAATTTTTTTTATTTTTTTTTTTATATATATATTTTTTTTTTTAGTAGATTACGTTGAGGACTTGTGGTGAACTGCGTTAAATAAGTTAAGTCCAGTAACCGTACCAAATAGTACGATATCTGTTATTCCATTAGATGTTTCAGTTTCCACCAATTTTCACAATTTCAGTATAGTCTTGATCATTTTTTTATAACTGCGAAATCATTTCACCAATTAATTTCACTAATTATTATTTACTTTTTTTTAGAGTTTTCGGAACATGTTTTTCAAAATGACGGCATATGTTTTCCATTAGTGTTTTACAGTAATTTTTTTTAAGTTACGCAGTTTTATTGGTAAAAATAATGCATGTCTTTTTGTCTCTTTTTTTTTTTTAAGTAAGTGCCTCGAAAACTTCTCACCATCTCCTGTCTGAAATATGTTGCAGCGACTTCCATTGACTCTACATACGCCTGCTTCCATTTCAGATGTATACCATTAAAGACTGATTTTTTAAAGAAATACTTTTGACTCAGTTGTTATTTCATGGGTATATTTCCTGTAAATGAGATGTCACGTGCCCGATAGTCACAGGTATTGAATGCAGGTGTATCACAGCTTGGCGATGTGTACCTATGTGTTGTCTTCCATTTAAATTTATAAAAGTGTTTACTAAATGAAAAGAGTGTGTGCTTCAAACAAGCAAGTGCCTAGGTTGGAACTGCGGCAGTTTGCGAGTGGAGGTATTCCCACTGCCGTCTAAGCGAACAGGCCATTAGCTGCAGCTGATTTTCTCCAAGTAATAGATATCCAAGGGGCTGCTCTTACAAAGATACTTCAGTATTACATTAAATTAATTGTAAGTCCGTCGACGATGTGATCATAATCAGTTGAACAATTTTAAATAGGCCATAGATTAAAAAAAAACGTGGAGAATTTTCAGTTCCTTTAAACATTAGGATTAATGCAGATCATGAAGTATTAGCAGCAGAAGCATACACGTGTCATGTCAATTAAAATAGTATGTCTGTTGACTGCGTACACGACAAACCAAGTTGCTCAGATCGTGTTCAGCTACTCTCGCACAGTAACGATTGTGACGTAAGCTTAATGTAAAGTTCTAACATCGATAAAAATTAATAAGTGGTAAGTATTTCGTGTATTGTTTGTCATTTTCTCTCAATCCTGCAACCGAATCGTAATTATACGTTTTTTTCGTATTCCTTTCTAATGGCGCAGTGTAGTGAAGTTTATATGTTCAACACTTAAGTAAACCATTACCCAATTAATGCCTTTCACTATACATTAGTATAGCTGTTTAAAGATTCGATCAAATGTTTACTGAATGAACGTTTCGTAAGGAAATATGAAGCATATTTATGTAATGATGCATCTCTAATGGAAACAATACCATTTGTGTTAAATGTGTATTGTCACTCCTAAAAAAGATGTTTATTGTTAAAATAAATCTATGCTGATTAAAGTGTTTACAACTTACATATTATGTTCTAGAAAATTTGATGGTTGTGATCCATTGAGATGGTTGTTAATAGCTGGGTGTGTACTATTAACAAAAGAAATTTTATTGGGTGTGATAAATTGACTATAAAACCCAAAGATCTATACGTAAATCAATGTAACATTTTAATATCAGTAATGTATGTCAATCATCTAGACAGCTGGACACTCAGAAAAAAAACTGTGGATCTATGAATATGTCTCAATAGTGAAAAAAACACTAAAATATTGTATACTTGCATTGTAATTATGAAATTATTGTTATCACAAATTATGTATAAAAGAAAATTTTTAAAATATAATATTGTAATAGCGTTCACATGAACATGATTGGTGGTCATACTTATATCCCCATACCATCTAGATAGAGCCGATTACAATCATAACGTACCTATGTTTATTTGAAGGGAAAAAAATGGAATGTTTTAAAAGTGTTGTCATTTGTCAGAGGTTCGATGTATACAAAAGTATTTTCTAGTCATATTAAAGAAGTAATTTGCCTGGAATAAATTACTTATTGTCTCTTGTAATATATTTAATTGAAATATGTAATATATGGGATATAATCATTTATGGATATTAAATGTAAATCATTACTCCAGGGGTCAAAAACCATAATGACAAAACTTGACGATATGAAATCATGTTACATTCAAATGAAAGTAGTAGATTGTACAGAGCATAATATACTTCCGAAATAATATATGTTATATGATGGAAATAACAAATGAAATTAAATATGAGATAGAAAAATGGTTGTTAAGTGAATTCTGTTTGGTTGTCTTATATGTGTAATGACATAATGTTTAAGTGTAATAAAACATGTTTTCAAAGTCTAAAAACTATGGAAACCCAAACCTATGTTTTATTTATCTATCCCGATGAAAGCCTTTTTCTAAATGTGACATCTTTAATTTCAGATGTAAGTTTTTCACATTTGTTTCTATAGAACAATCTTAAACTAACGAATGGTTTAGTATTTTGTCTAAATACGTACAATCAAATACAATATGTATTGTCTAATACGTACAATGTGCATTAGTCTAAAGTTAAGCTGGTGGGAGTAAAAGAAACTATAGGCCACAACGTTGGGTAATTATTGAAGCATATAGAGCCGGGAAATAAAATCCTGAAATATACTTATGACTTTAAAATTGGGTCTTAGAAATCAATAACGATATAAATATCCATTTTATCATCGCAAAGATTACCTGTCGTATGTTCCTTGCGCTTGTAGATATAACAAACTTTGCCACCAATTTTATGAAATTTTATTCCTAGGGATCTATGTTACACAACCTTCTAAGAATTATTACGTTTCATGTATTTAATCCATTTTAAAATTATTGTTTTACATAAGATGCAAATTAACTTGTGATAGGAAAAGTTTTAATAAAACAATAATAAAATGTCACAAATACATGTTACAGAACTGCCTTTGTATGTACAACATATGATTCCATCTTCTCTGTGCATGTCAGTATTTTTATTTTAAATACAAGCACACATTGAAAGATAATAATTGAATACAAAACGAAAGGTAGCCGAAGAACAACGCAAAATTTTACTAACGGTTCATTGCAGTTCATATCTATATACATATGTCAGCAGATTTTATTAGATGGTGATCATAATCCGGAATTTGTCCTCCCAATGTAGTCTTCCGGGACGGATCTGCGACACCTCAGTTTAGAGATGGGTAACACAGAGATCGCTAAATCAGTTGATTGATTTCGTAAGGTGCGCCAACTCACTTCCTTTAAAATAGGTAACTCTCGGCTTATTGGCGCAGTGGGCTAGCGAGGTTAATATCGGGAAAATATCGACGTTAGTTATTTCGGTCTAATTAAAGTACCGTTGTATGATACGATGTATTAAGGGAAAAATAACGCGACTAACTAAAAATAGAAACTAAAGTTATTTGCATTATGCATTACCTATATGCACTTTTAGTTGTTTTGTTTCTAAAAATACCACTCTGACACGTGGCCGGCGAAGAGTCTGAATTGCATAACATGAGAGACAATGTGGCAAAAGAAATATTATTATATTTTAATTCAGAGTTGCCGACAAAAATCGAGTACCGCGAATTTGACTTCATTTTTCTACATTTTCAAACTACTTTCCCAAGCGTTAAATTATAATTCGTAACAATTAGTTTGTTCCATCCACAACAATAAGAAAAAAGTCAAAGAAAATATATATAACATTCTTAATAACATTACGAACGTGTTTATGAATAAACGGTTTCGAAACACAATTGAGAACGAAATTTTATTGCTTTTACCTAAAACATAACAATCGCTTAGGCCTACGCGGGCGCGTGCTCAGTATGCAACACAAAATGCTTGTGGAACCAAGTGACAGTTTTCAATTTTCGAAAGTGTGAACCGAATTTCACCAAACTCGGTACACGTATAGTAATAAGTAAGGACACCGTATCTTTGCACTTTTTGACCACGCAGGAAACTTATTTTCAAAATGGTTACCATTCCGACATTTAGGATGGTGTATTAAATGTCGGAAACCATTCAACCTATTTGAACCAATTTTTGTATGCTAACAGCGCAAGAAATAAGAATTCAATTTAGAGCTGAATATTGTTGTTGGTCCGCCATTATGCAAGATAGCGTCACATGAAAAATAAAGCATTAAAATTATTTCTTGAAAACTACTCAACCATTTTTCGCCAAATTTGGTTCGTAAGTAATACTTAGATAGGCCAGGTAAATATAAGTAGTTAAACATAACAAGGCACTTTTTTTCCAAATGGTGGCCACGCAAATATTTTAGGTTTGTTCGGCGAAAATACCATACCGTACGCTTATTTCAAACTTATTTTGTACGCTGACGCTATTTATTACAAGCGTCATACAAGTCGAACCACAGCCACTTTTGTCAGTCATTTTGTAAGTTAGCACTACACGAATGAATAAAGGTTTTATGTATTATTTCGGGAAAAATTAACATATTATTAAAAAATTTATCAAACAAGTAATACTGCGGCAGTTAATATATACAAATTTGTTTCAAGTGTGTCATACACTTATTTTCAAAATTGAAACCATTTAGCTACTAGACCATACTATGCTATATATTCGAAAAAAAAATCTAACCAATTCCAACTTACTTTTCATTCTGGGAGTAAATAACAAACTTCAAATGTGTCTTCAGAGAGCCTCTTTCGTTCTCCATTTTGTAATATAGTGCCACACGAATAAATAAAATTAGTAGAATTCTAACGCCGATCCTGGCACACCCCCAATAAATTGGGAAAATACCAAGCAAATTATATCAAAAATCGAATAATTGTCATGTTTTCAGGCAACGACACTTATTTTTTCAACTCGCTTTCCCTAAAACATGCAACTTTATGACAACTCAAGCAAATTTAAGTAAAAAACAAGCAGATTTTACTTTTTATTAAAATGTCATAGTAAGGTTTTAATTTGAAATCTACCTACCTTGCATATTTAAGGTAAAAAAAAAAATCGAGCAAATAAAAGCAAAAATTACAATCAAGCAAATTAAAGCCAAACTCAATCCGACAAAAAAAAAAGAATTACAAAAGTGGCATGATAAATTTAATGAAAAAAATCAATGAAAATCATACATATGAGAGAATTCGATTTCACGCAGAAATTTCTTATTTTTCATATATTTGAAACCTTTATACGTCAAGAAAACTTGTTTCTCATTTATTATTTTAAAAAAAAATTGTTTTCGAGATCTTGTAGTTTAGTGATTTCAAATGAATTGTTTAACTTCCTGAGTAGGGATTCCATTTTTATTGATAAAGAAATTTATTAAGAAAAAATGCCTTGGGGAAAAACCACCTCGGAAATTTTTGAAAAATGATAAAGTTTCCTTGATGCTGGCTTAAATTAGCTTAATTTGGCTTAAATTATGCCTCCAGAAAACAAGAAATTTACTTGATTTTGGTTATAATTTGATTGATTTTTAGACGATTTATTGAGGTGAGCCAGGATCAGCATTAGAATATTTTCATCAGCATATTAACATATGTATATTAATATATTTTCTAACATATTTACAATATGGCCGATTCTCCACAAAAACATTTAGAAAACTTAAAACTAGTAGATAATAAAAATTTTAATAATGAATTAAATTCATTATATGATTTAAATAACTTAATTTTTAATAATAAAAAAAATATATTGTTTTGGATGATTATAATGAACGTTTGTTTTATGGCAAATAAATTGCGGTAATTTTAGAATATTCAAATCCAAAAATGCATTACAGAAACAAATTTCATTAAAATATTTTTTAAAAAATGTCAGAAACAGATGGGATGAGAAACTCATCCCACCTCTCTTTTAAGAAAGGCAAATTAATTTTTTTTTCATGTCGTAAAATTGCTAAAGTATTTAAAACATTGATATTTGGAGATATTTGCATTCAATTAGAAAATATGGCGAATATAAAACTAATTTACAAATAAAAGAATAACAAAATAAGAACAAACAACTCACATTAGAAAAAGAACAACTCGCTTTAGAACTTCAAGAAAAAACTAAACGTGTAAGAAAAATTAAAAGAACAACTTGCTTTAGAATTTAAAGAAAAATAAAATAAAGAAGAAAAAGAAAAACCTTTAACTACAATAAGAAATAATAGAACAATTTAATATAAATACGAAAAATTTTATAGATAAAGTTAAAAAGAAAACATAAAATGGTTTACATTGCAACATATAAACAATATTCTTCAATTAAAGATTTTAAAGTTGGTAAAAGAGATAATTTAACTGTTAGAAATTCTTATTTAAATTCTTTAGGTAGTGAATAAGATATATCTAATATTTTTTTTCATCAAGAAGTTTATGATGTAAAGAAAACAGAAAAGGTAATTCATGAGTTATTAGATGATTTTCACAATAAAATGACTAAAGAAATATTTGTTTTGCATTAAATTCCTTTACTTTAAATTGTAGCCGTCTACTCGTTTACTTGAAATTGTAGCATTATACTCCTTTACTTGAAATTGTAAAATTAACAATTAAAAACATAAATTAATGTTTTGATTACATCAATAATTTAACTAAAAACCAATTTGCAGAAATATATCCTTGAAACCAATTACTCCAGAAGAAGTATGTTTAAGTAATAATAATGATGAACCATTATGCATGCTCAAACAAAAATACTTAAAGTATTAGATGACGTATTTGTTGAAAACAAATTAAAAGTATTACATAAAGATTTGGTAAGCAGATTAGAATTAGGCCACATAAGCGGGGGAATATTTTAGAATGAAACAAAACAATTGTGAAATGGGAAGGATAGTAAAAAAAAAGTTATTCCCAGAAATACAAAAATTATAATTATCTGTAATTAGTAAAATGAATAGTATTTGGAAATTTACCCGGTGTGTGTGTTTTACATACATGTTTAATTAATAAAATGAATTAAAGTTATTAATTTTGATACCCATGTGGTAATGTATCTATTTTATTTTCTAGTATAATCCTTAAGTTATCACAACGACTTAATGCTATTTTATTAACTTCGACTGTATATATTTTATGTTATCACTCCTTATTAAACTCATTGTTGTATATTTTATTTTTTCATTAAACATACATTTCTTATAATCATCAAATGTAATTATATTATTAATAACACATTATTTTACACCTTTTGAACTTTTTTTCTTTATCCTCAACCAACCAATTCTTTCATTATTTTGCCATTACATTCACCTTTAATTTTGCCCAACAATTTCTTATTTATCTGTGGCATGGTATAGATATTGTCATTTGGATAATCACTTGTATCAAATTTTTCTAACATTGTGTTCATGTCTTCGTAAAAATATTATGTTTATATGGTATAAATTTACGAATAAGTATATTGATAGCATAATTCACTTTTATGTCCATATTTTGGTTTCATCACTTTATAATGAAAATCATACATTGACTCTTTCGATATGTCTAGAATTGACATACCCACATAAATTGACTTATTTAAACATACATTTGTTTTATTCATATGTACAGATGCAAGACACTAATTAAATAGAGTACTTTTTTAAATTTGGTTTTTCTATTAATTTATCACAACCTTTTTCATTTGAACCCAGTCTTATATCCACCCAGTTTCTGATATTTTCCATTGTTTTACCAAACACAGAATTATTCGACAGCTTATAAAAATCATTTCCAAATGTGTTTTTAGTATTATTTCTCATCGATGTATTTAAATTCATGTATCTTTTCATCTAATCAGACTGATTAAATCTCAATATTCTATGTAATTTAGTAATTTTTAATCCATTATTTAGACACTGTTTCAAACTGCGATAGTCAATTACGTACTTTTGTTTGTTATTTAAAGTTGTCAACAATTTAGATTTATTTGTGTCTGGAACTGCTTGATTTTCAGAACAAAATGGAATATATTTATGTAATTTATGTAGTTTCTGAGGATATTCCAAACCGGCTTCTAATATGTATCCATAGTATGAATCATCCTTTAAATTTAATATACATTTTCGCCAAGATTCTAATTTAAATTCTGAATAATTAACACATTCTAAACTACCGTATGGTAGGAGAAGGTTGCCTAAGGCGTAAAATATTTTTACATTATTGCACTAATTTGGGCCAATCTTCAATGTACTGCTCCAATATTGATTTAGTACAAAGCAGCATACATATATGCATTCATATCTAAATTACCATGTATATTTAGCTGAAATAGGATACCAGGAAAAATTTCTTAGTGTACGACTGCAATCTGTACAATATAGGAAATCAGTACCCAAAATCGTACCGCCAGTATCGTAAATAGTACCGCTACAAACATTAATAGTCTACTACTAAATGCTGTCCATGGAAACAGCTATAATGATGCTTTAAGGGTATAAAAGTACATATTTCACCCTAAATAAAACAAACAAATAAATTACATGCAACACAAATAAAACGTTTCGGGCTTGATTTAACCCCTGCGCAGGTTTCATGTACCCAGGTGTGACACTGTAAACATTGCGCCATATTTTCTACAATATTTTCCTCACATACAGAACACACCCAATCGTCTTGCACAAGTCCTATGGTTACATTGGTTACTTTTGTACAATTATTATCTACTTTGCTGGTCCTCGTCCTTCTTCTATCGTTTGCAGCCATCAAATCATGTTTGTGCGGACTGCTTGTCAGTACAACAGCACGTTGAGATCACCACCTTGCTGGTGTGGACACATGTTTGGGGCATGTTGGAATCGGAGAAATAGTTTTAATAGAAACATTCAACTTCGAGATCATCTCCTGCTGAATAGGCCTATCATTAGAGCTAATTATTTCACTACCTCTTGGATCGCTGATGTTTTCTGTAGGCTTACAAGAAGGTGTAGCCGTTTTATTTTCATCGGAGTGGTATTCGTTTTCTTCCAGATTTGTAGCTGTTTAAAAGTTGGAATCGTTAGAAATATTGCTATCTACTGGCCAGATTCGACAAGCATGAAATCCGTTAATGGCGTTCTGAATAGTTGCTGCCCTTGCATAGGCCTCTGCTACAAGTTGGGTGACCTGATACTGGGTAACGCACAAACCGGGATTTGTCCGAAGCCATTTTTCAGCTGCCTGGGTGTAATAAGCTTCTAATGGCTTGAAGAAGGACCTGTTCCGAGAGTGTAGCCGATGAGTTGTGTGGGCAGGCAACTGCAACATTAGGACGCCATTGGCTCTTGCAAGTTCCAAAGCTTCTGTATTCTTCGAACGTGTCAAATTACCATCTAAAATTTAGAGAACCTTGTTGTTAATGTTTGGTTTGATGACAGCAATAACATTTTGTAACCATTTTACAAAAAGATCACTATTAATGTACCCTGTTTCCGATATGTCAACAATACTTCCAAGAGGTACACCAACCTGCAGCTCATGCACCATTCTCATGCGTTTAGATTATCATAGATGGAACATACATCCCCGATGCACTAGTACAGCACATCATTATTGTATTGACACCTCTTTCCCCAATTGCAATAGCTCCCACCTGACACTTTCGTTTCATAGCCAACACTTTCTGGCATCTTTTGTGTACAGTGCTGAAACCCACCTCATCCACATTGAACACACGAGAAGCATCAAACTTGTTTTCATCTATAACTCTTTACAGGACATCAAAAAATACTAACACATTCTTCTTGTTGAAACCCTTTGCACGTGCCATGGAAGTGGACTCGGGTTCATGTTGCGCTAATTCCTTATGACTGGCTTTAAAGGCATAAAACCATTTCTTCTCTGCCATTTATGTCAATCTGTTGAAGCTGTGTGGTATTTCTTTGCGCTCTGCAATTTGGAATGCTAACTTCCTGACATCAGTGTTTGTTACCCCAAACAGAAGCTCTTCTAATCTTAAAATATGATCAACGAGTTGTTGCTCTACTTCGGGTGGAAACGTGGTGGTACGGCCTATGGCTTTTACGGATTCGTTAGCTACAACATTCGTCCTGTCTAAGTAACTTTTCAATGTTGGCTCGGGAATGTTGTATTGGTGACATTAAAACCCATGTCCCCGTTTCTATACGACGCAAGAGACATTACCATCTCCATTTTTGTCCAAGCTCCATATTTCCTTTTCGTCTTTCTGTAACACACAACGGACTTGTGTTTCAGTAATCTTTTATTTAAGGTGATTATTAAATACATTTGCAACTGGTAAATATGGAACTTGGCAAATGTAAGGTGTGCTCAACTGAAACCCATTGTCCTCGGATGTTGATGTACGACCATTAAGAAAAATGTCCCGTAAACAATGAACATATTTAAGGGGGGACCTATACTGAAGTTTGTAATGAAATGAGATCACTGTATAAAACTATGCAAAAAGGTTATTTAGATTGTTCAAATTGTTTACACATACAGTCAGCAATAAACGCGTTTCATTGAAACTTGCCTTGTAGTAGTATCTTAAATCGTACCGGTAAGATTTGCGAAACTACGACGTGGTACGACTTAGACAACTCGTCATCAAACAAATCAAACATATGAAACATAACCTCAAATTGTTTGTCGTCAGATATAAATTATTTAAAAATATGAAGAATAGTTGTCTTTACAATAATAAATATATTTGAACAATAATTACTTACTTTTTAATTTCGTACTGGCTTACGGCTGAAATTCAGAAACTACATCCAGAAGTGGAAATACTCATAAACTCCAATAACATCGCTAAACGTGGTTCCACACTTACGTAATTCTTTGGACTTACCGGGAACTACAACAGGTTCATCTTGCAGCCAGAAGAGCGCTGTGGTGGTAACATTTCCTGAAATACGGAGGTGGTACCTTTTAGGAGGCGGTACGCATTCGGATACTTTCCCCTATATATTAAGACATTTACCAACAATAAAGACTTTTTGCATCGATATAAGCTTAATAATTTGACTCATGATTTCAATTAAGATTATCTTAATACATCCATATCGTTTACAACATTGTGATATTCCACCTCTAATTCCTTTTTCTACCATTAAAATCATATCATAATCATGTAATAAATATAAAGCTTGTTTGGTTATTTTTGACATTGCATCCCATGACAAACCTAGTGTTGTAAAAGACCACGCTGGATCTAAACCATGTGCATTTATACATGTATTTATAAAGTTTTTAACAATATCTGTCAAAATTAATACGTCACTTTTTAGGTACAAGTCGTGGTAATCCCAAAGATTCTTCATATTAAATTGGTTCCATACAAGTTTTGCAAGTTCATATTCATCGTCAGTTATGTCAGATTCATTTACTTTATTTTAAAATTTCTTGAAATTTTTTCCAACTGTCCATTAATCATATGGATAAACGCGTTTTCAAAAAACTAAATCTACATTGTCTTCTGGAAAACCTTTTTTTATATTTAATTTTTTCCTTAGTTAAATTAGATGCTAATCTCTCTAAACTACTAGCCATAAATTTAAACGTGTCTATAAACCTCATTTTTAATTTTTTTCCCTTAAAAGTAAGAAACTTTCCTTCTTTATTTGTAATTAAATTTATCTTTTTTTCCTATCCTAGCTCTTTAATACATAAATGAGTATCATAATCAGCTAAGTGATGAAAATAAATTGGAACAAAATTGGGTGATTTTAATTGAAGGTTACACTGGTTACATACTGGGTTAATGCATTTTCCATTTATATGGCCATGGTGATGTAATTTTTATTTTCTTTTGTATATTCACACTGACATACAGCAAATTTTTTAGATTTATTATATAATGTTTTTTCGTCTTTTGTAAGTGGGTGCATTGCTTCAATTTGCGAATATATTTCCCATTTACTTCTTCTTCTTTTTTCATTGCTTGTATGAAATACTAACGTGCAAATGGACCTCCATATAAAACTTGAGGGTTTTAATCACCATAACTAGATTCAATATAATAACAAAAACCAGTAGCTTCGTGTAACTGATATTTCATTGTATATGATTCATCATTCAACTTTAAATCAATTGTAATTTTACATCAATCTTCCCTTGTTGATTCCTTTTAAACCTTTATATGCCATAAAACTTATTTCGATTTATTATTTTCAAAATATTTTTATCAACTATTTTACCATACCGATTTGGTTATTTAACTTCATATTTACCACCTAATATACAATTAATTTTTTTACCAAAATTACATTTATAAATTTGAAATTCTGAAGCAGCATACTTTTTATTATTTTCGAGATATTGTAGTTTAGTGAATCCATATGAATTGTTTATCGTGCTGAGTAAAAATTCCATTTTTAATTATATAGAAAAAAATTCATGAAAAATGTATTAAGAGTTATGAAAAAAAGTTGATGCAATTTTATATCACCAAAAATGTAATTATTGGATTATGGCTCGAGAATTTTGAAAAATGATCAAGTTTGCTTTATTCCGGCTTAAATTTGCTTGATTTTGCAAAAATTTGCTTGTTTTTTGAGAAGCAAATTGAAGAGATATTTGATGGCTACAGAAAACAAGAAATTTAATTGATTTTGGTTATAATTTGTTTCATTTTTAGACAATTTATTAAGGTGAACCAGGATCGGCATTAGCATTCTTCTAAAATTCTTATGTCATATCTGGGTAAACAATTAAACAATTACTACCAATTATGGGAAACAGGTATTACATGGTAGATAATGATCACTGATATGTTTTAGGTGTGTTAGACACTTATTTTCAAAATGGCTGCCATATATCTACTTTAGTTTAGTATGCTATACCATAAAAGCATGTTATTAATTCCATTTTAACTATGTATGCTGGCTGAACATATTACAACCATCAAATGTGACACACACAAAAACTCTTAAGTTCACCATTTTGTAAACTAGAATCACACGACAAATCTAAATTTAGTGATTTCTTAAAAAAAAAATTCTACCGAATTCGGCAAATAAGTATCACTATGGAAAGCCATGTGAACCGATAAATTTTGAGAGGGTCAGAAAAGCATATTTTCAAAATGGTTATGTATGAAACAGCAAAACAATTTTCAACTTAATTTTGCTTGCTGACAAGTTATATCGATCAATATTTTATATGCAAAGCCTCATTTCTCCACCATTTTGTAAGACAGCCTCACATGAAAAAACAAATTTTTATGCCGTTTCTCGGGAAAAAAATTAACCAATTTCTTTCAAATGTGGCGAAGAAGTTGTAGTGTGGTTGGTCATATTAATTTATGTGTTTTAAGCGTGTCTCTTACTTTTTGAATGGCCCCTATACAAACATTTTAGCTTAGTGTGCTATATCTACGAATCTATTTAACATATTTAAATCTAAATATTTTTCGATCACTTATGAAGATTATCACGTGAACAATGGAGGTTTTGTGCCATATCTCGAAGACCAATCAACCGATTTATACCAAAATTTCACGCATGTATTGCTACAGTAAGGTATTTAAATTAACATGTTCTATATGTGGCAGGCATGTTTTATTGAGGCTTATGTATATAATTTCGATTAATTTGTTATATCTGTAACACGTTTCAACAGAATTCAACTAAATTTTGCATACTATCAGTATTAATTATAAGCATCATTTATGCATACAGAGATCCTTTGTGCCGGTTTTTTTTAAGTAGTGCCAGTTGAGTAAAATTAACATTTTGTCATATTTCAGGAATAATTCAATAATTTAAACCTAATTTTGCTCAACTACAGAAGACCATGTAAACTTACACGATTTTAATGTGTTCATAGAATAATTTTTAATATAGCAGCCATAAAATATTTTGATGTATTTGTCATATCTATTTAAAAATGTAACCGAATTGAACCAAACTTTTTATGCTGGCAGTATTTATTAGACTCGTGGTATAAAGAACATTACTTAGGCAGTTTTGTAAGACAATAAGGTTTTTATGCCTTAACTCTGGTACCAATCAACCGATTTTCACCAAATTTTCCACACTAGTAGCGTAATGGCAGGCTATCTAAACTTAAGTTTTACAAGTGGTTCAGGCACTTATTTTCAGAATTATGGCCGTGTAAATATTTCAGGTTAGTGGACACTATCACTGCAAACATTAGACTCATCACATCCGAAGTTGGTGATCTGAATACTACCTCAGTAATGCAGTGGATTGCTTAGCTAGCTTATTTTTACGAGTATTTCTGAATTAGAATCCTAGGTAAGTCACTTGTGTATTATATTTTAATTGTCTTGGTACTGTTTCACATGTCTCTGGTTTCATTTCTAATGAAATTGCTGTCAATTAGACGCAATGCCTACCAACCATCTAACCTTTTAAGAACTTTACTAAAATTTATTTGCACCCAAGTAGAGGAATTTAGGCTCATTAGTAATAGTTAAATGGTTTACATAAATGTTCGTAATGGGGTATAATGTCGAATTTTGCATCAGACCTTTAAAATAAACGGAAATCTTCGTCTTGTCCTATTTCAACAACATCATGTAACTACTTTGAAATCAGTATGGGAAAAACACACAAAATTAAATATGAGAGTTTTTTCGAAACCATAAACGACTATATATACTAAAATAATAAATGACGATTGAGGTCATACACTAATGGCTATATTACACAAAACAAGTTTCCGTACAATACTGAGCAAGGTCTGCCATATAGCAGCTACTATATCACCTACTACGGCATTAATCGTGGCACTTGTAGTCGTGTACGGTCCTATTTCATATCAGGTTTGATAACAGCACCTGTAGTATTTTACGTAGCAGGTTAAATACCAGCATTCATACTTCGGGATCACAGTGCAGTTTCTAACCATAGGGCGCTCCCGTAGGCCACTACTTGAACCAAACTAATCAAGACAATTATCATGTCTCCATTTTGATTATGCGTATATTTTTTAGAAATTAATTCAGATTGCTTTCAAATACTACATAAACTCATAACAACGACGATGACATCTTTTGAATACAATTGAAGGCGTACTGAATCCTTAAATAGTACCTATGTAATAAAAAAATATTTTGTAAGAGCCATTATTCGAATGTTATTTATTTGCGTAACATTATAACGTACATTTTCCTGTTCTGTTAACATAATAGTAGAGATGTGCTTTTAGCACCAAGCATCTTTCCTTGTATATTTGAACTTTTTGTCAGCGAGTGAAAAGTATATCATGTGTACTTCAATTTGCAATCCCTGATTTTGAGTACTGTGAGCATCCATGCATTGCGACTATCGTGCCATATATATTTAGTGTCGTGCATTTTTCTTGCCTCGCAGTAATTTGTTTAAAAATTAATTCAAAAAAACTTTGGAAACAGCGTCATTTACGATGGTAAAACGACTTTGTGCTTTAAATTTGAGATAGCGACTATTAATTGAACAGCTAAATTTCCAAACTAAGGAAATTATCCGAAATTTGGGATAGCAGTCACTTTCAATTTTATGAAATAATGTTTGGCCAACGACAGTTTCTGCTGTGGATGAAGATCTTTATTTAATTACACGTTTCGCAAATAAATAATAACCCATCTTAAAAAAATTTTGTGATTTTTTGTAGCATTGGATGCATTAACTGTCCTCAATTATTAGTATACGATGTACGTCTAAATTTCTCGTGGAGAAATTTGTTGAATTCATATTCATTTTGCATAACTGTTGTGAATTCTTATTATTGTTTTGCCTGTTTGCAGTTTTGTACAGGTCAGAATGTATGCTTGACTGTTGGGAATTGTGGGATATTATCATACGTCGGACATGGGAGAATGTGAATATTTTCAGAGCAAGTTTTGTTTAGCTAGCATATGTACCGCGCCAGAGAAGGTATTTATTTGTTACCTTTATAATCGCCCCGCTTTTTATCGGTACATTATATGAGATGATACTTAAACGAATAACTGAGACCTACTTAAAGGTAAAAATGGAATAAAATAAACCGTTGTAAAAAGTTCCTTAAACGTGGCCAATGACTGAGAGGCCCACGCGCGCCTATTACAATAGCGTTTGCGTTTGTCCTTCCTGAAGGAATAATTTTAGTTTAATTGCGAGCCCGTAATTAATACAGCTGATAGCTTGGAATTGCTGCCTAAATATTGGTAAGGCACGTTATACATAACATTAGCATGAATATTAGTGATCTCAGAGTCTGTAACATTTTTCCAGCTGGGTACGCTTGATAACACTCAAGCCAAAATATTACTATAATTTAATCCTAAACGGCTGTTCAGATTATTTTAATAATATTTTCCTTACTTATGCGAATAACGACATTTTAACTACTACAACGAAATAAAATAAATTATTCAAAAAACAGTTTAAAGAAAACGTTAAAAAACATTGTCAATACTGATAGGACCGTTATGCATATGTGAAACTTTCGTTTCCCAAATGATGTTTTCCTGTAAATGCATAGGCGCTTTTCATAGTTCTTTACTTTAACAGACTAAATCTTCATTTCCCTTCCTCTTTTTCACAATCTTAATATAAATGTTGTAAGTCCTACAGTCAGATTCAATTTTAATTAAAGAAATAAATATTGAAATTCCAAATAGCCATTAGAAAGATTAAGCAGAAAGAAATTTTTTGATGCTCGTTGGCAGAAACATTGAATAAAGTAACGCTTTCCAAAACAGAAGATACACGTTCGGCGTTTGTCAATTTAAAACAACAAGTCCCATAACCAGGTATAAAAATTATTTAAACTGGGCGGCAGTGCCAACCGTGATTGGCGTATTTCCTACAGAGTTGAAAATACAGCTGTACACCAGAAGGCAGCACCAGCCTGTCAGAATATTGGGCACAAGAAAATGGACCTTCTGATTAATATTGAATTTTGGGACCATTTGTCAATGTTTGAGAATTCTGTTCACCCTAATTTACACAGTCTTGTGCCTGCAACCTTAATTACAATATCTCACTTGCATTTTTCATTAAATATAATGTCATAGCGGGAGATGGTGAGTCTTTCACTGCCGTCTCTCCCCTCGACGAATAAACACGGTTTCCCTTATTTTCATGAAAATATTGTATAGGATATTTTTTAAAGATTTTCTTTTTAAAATCATGTTTTTCTATCCTTATATTCCAACACATTTTATGCGTACTTTCATATGGATGGAATGCTGCCCTGTGTTTATATATACAGTGTCAATTTTGAACACTTAAATTGAATTTCATCAAACTTCCTCCTAAACACAAATTTTTGCAATAGCCTCAGACATAATTATTAATGGACGTCTTCTGAAAACTGTAAATTGTATGTTATATTTCTTGTTTTAATTACCTATGTGAGTCTTAACATTTTACATATGCAGTACAAAATAGACTTGTTAAAATAGTGGAGCAATATACCAATTGTTATTTAGTAAGGATAATAATATCCTGACTGTTTCATTGTATATGCATGAATTTAGTGAATTATCTTACTTAGTTTCGATTAAACTTCTGCCCAGTTTCTTTGAGACAGCACTCCTACTTTTATTTTAAATAAGATATCTGACACGATTTTATGATTTGGCAGGTGCTCGGACATTCAGAGAGATTTGATACTTGCCTCTATTGATTCAACCGACGTAAATTTTAATGCAGGCAGAACTTAAGAAATTAAAGATCTGAAATGCTGTTCCATTCGTGTGTTATTTTGAGAGAATCGTCCTTTGAAAACACGACATATGGCATTCAAATAAGGTGCCATTCGAACCGACCGTCACCAAATTCGATAAAAAGATAGGACCTTGAATGCTATATAGTTTAACTTATGTTAAGTTTATTGATTATTTATTGTATATACTTAAAAAGTTTTGTTTTAATGTAATTTTCATTTTGATAAATGCATGAGCTTATACATACTGTTGTACAACAAATGTTAATTAATTGTTTGGATAGTTGAAGTGAAGGATTTTCTAAATTTAAGTAGACATATTTTATTTTTTTGGGTAAAATTCATAGTTTAATAAGTTTTAAATTTTCTTTTTAGAAATTTAATATATAACTTAAAAAATTATTGACTCTGCAAAGTACACGAACGAGTATTTTTATTGTCCCCGTAACGAGTTCAATTATCTTTGTACTCAGGCACCAATTTGTGGATGAATAACATTTTGGAGACAACAAGCAATGTTCATAGATAGCACAATCAGAGTAACGTGTTTATGACGAATGGAATATTTGTGTAGTCCTGCTGAAGTACTACTTCCAGGATATTCCTCTGCCTCATACAATCGAAGCTTATAAAACTGCACAAGAGGGCCAACGCGCCGCATTCGTGTCCAGTCAGTGTAATAACGTTTTGCATAAACATTTTTATCCTACTAGGTATTTCCATCACACCTGTTTTCTTTTTGTCATTATTGGTATGAGGCATAAATGAAATATAACTAGTTATATATAAAATATAAGAAAATTTTAATTTATTAAAAAATAACGTACTTTTATGTATCGCGAGTATAAAGCGCATGATATAAATGACATATTAAGGAAACACCGAACACGTCGTACATAGGGAGTTTGTTTAAAAAGTGTGAAGAAAAAGTGAATGGATTGTATACTATACATAGCTATTCTGTGTCACTGGACGAGCATGAGACTGAATCACTTCTCGTTGATATCACATTTATCTTCCGCCGCCTTTTACTAGTTATTCAGAACTTGTTTACCCCGTTTATCCAATGAATGAACAAAACTGGCCTTGCTGCTGAGACCTCCTAGATAACGGCGTTATAAACAGCCACCCGAATTCAATTCACTTAAAGAAGAAACTGACACTTGACCTTAGTCTCGCCCCGTCTAATCTGTCACAGTAAGTCATCTCTTGTTCAGTGACTAAGGAAAAGTTCTCTTTCAGCGACCTTTGCTGCCAAACGAGTAAAAAAACCGTCGGTTTTATTCTGCCACTAAAATAGAGTTCATCACCTCACTGATGAATATTTCCTCACTGGGAATGACAGACATGATATTTTCGTTTAGAAACACACACGTATAATTAGATTTTTCTTATACTACAGAGGTATACGCTCCAGCAACATTTGCGTTGTTGTGGTACAGACTGAACACATTATGTAGTACGCCAATTCTCATCCACAGAATGTGTGTCTGCGGTAATTTCAGTAGATGAACGTAGCATGCCCTCAATGAGATTATTTAACTTCGATAGACTGACGTGAATTACTTTACAACTCAGATAATTAAACCGTTAACATTGCATGTGGTAGATGCTACAATAAGCGATCTGTATAGTCAGACAGTTCAGAAGTTCAGCGTCTGGAATACACGGAGATCTTGGAGAAGTAACAAACTATACATCTCTAGCAATTCTCAGCAACAGAAAGATTTTTTCACTGAAATTTTGAAACATGTAATGAAAGTTCCTCTATGAGAAAAATTATCTATTGGTGTTGTGAGAAAATCCTGTTTTGAAAGACGAAAACAAAAACACATAATTACAAAATATAGCGTTAATAAATAAAACAAAAAGAAATAAATACATGTAATTGTTGCTTCCATTGTCTATATTTCGAACTTTTCAAGGGCTCCTAAGAAGGTAAAAAGGGGTTAAACGTGTTTTCGAGGTCTCATTTTTGTAGTTCGGTTTTGTTGCAGGCGGACTGGCAAAGGGCTCGATGGGGGGGGGGGGGGGGGGGGGAGAGATTTTGTAGGTTTTTTAATGCACAAAAAACCAAGTCTAATTATAACTTTACTTGGATCTCTGTTAATCATACCACCATCTCTTTGAGGCATTTCATAATTTGTGTCCAACACTCTTTGCAAAGCAATATTCTAATAAGTACGCTGACTACGACGATTGTAACCTACCACAGGATCGTTCCAATATGCAAATAGACTGTCTAACTGATGATGTTTTTGAACATCCTCTCTATAAGAACGGTTACACACAAGCAACACTGAATGACACAAGTCAAAGCTATAACCGTAAGCATAAAAGAAACTAGCAACTAACACTCTATATGTACGTCGCATGTGAGAGCACCACATATTAAGTCTGGCATGGTAAGGGATATGTCTGTAACCACCAATATCAAATAAACTGTCTTGCCATGCGTTAGTAAGACGGCGAGCCGCCATTTATTTGACACTTGAAAATCCAAATACAAAATGAATAGACAAACGCAAATCAATAGCCATTAAATCATAATAATTCTTATGTCCACTCAAATCATGCCATGCCACATAAACACAGTAACCAAAAGAAGCATTATCATTTAAATATCTTGAATCACCAATTACATCGCTCGACTTAGCATTACCAGAAGCCAATTTACTACACAAATCACTATTATGCTCTTTAACCCTATAATATATAGTTGTTCTCGTAGTTTAAAAACGTATTCTATATACATCCCTAGAAACCAATTTGAAGACTTTTTTTTAGTTCAGACCCTAAGAGTGAATAAAGAGATTCGGACTTCTCTTAAGAGCGAGGTCTTGAAAGCCAATGAGGGTGATAATGGAGTAGCGCCGGAATGAAAGGGTGGGGGAAACAGGATATCTCCGAGAAGGACCGCCAACCAGCGCCATAGTCCGGCACGATTCCCACATGCGAAAGTCCGGGAGTGGCCCGGAAGGGGATTGAACCCGGTTCGCCTTGGTGGGAAGCGAACAGGCTAACCGCTCAGCCACCGCTGTCCCTCAGGTCCTAAGAGGGTTAAAGGGGTAAAATGTATTTCCAAGGACTCAAACATCTCATTTACCGTATGAGACATTATTGAGCTTATATCTTCAAAACGCAGTCTATTCATACACCTAAAAACCAATTGAAGGATTTTTTTGAAATTCCACCCCCTAAGATTATGGGAGTGGATAAAATGGATTTTCAAGGACTCCTTAATATTGCATTATCTACGTAAAATATCATCATTCTCTTCACTTCAAAAGGCAACCTATACATATGAAAGATATAAAATGAATTTTAGTTTTTTTTTTTAATTTCAACCCCTTAGAGGGCGAAAAGTTAAAAATGTGCTGTCGAAGACTCCTCGGTAGCTTAGTAATTATATAAGATATCGTCATACTCATTAATTTTGTTTGCTTCGTAAATATATATAAACATACTTCAGGAGATTTAAAACTGAAATTCATAATAGTGAAAAATGTTCGAATTTGTTTTTGATGAAACGTTAACTATGTTGCATGGTTTAAATGCCTGTAACCTTCAAACTATAATGTTTTCTAAAAATGTATCAAAGAGAAAAATGGATAGAAATGAAACTTGTCTCTTATAGATAAAAAAGATTAATTTCCCTTAAAGTCGCAGAAAAAAGTTGTAACAACTGAGCACGATCAATAAATAAATAGTATATTTTCGTAGACTGCGCAGTAAGTGAAATATGTCGCCCTATATTGTTTTCGTTATGATGTCATGTATTTGTGCTTAGATAATAATTTATACTACGGTCAATAATTTCCTACGTTGGTTTCGTTCGTTGAAGAGTTAATTTTAATATAGTGACAATTTCAGCTGCATTTGTTTTGCAACATATAATTGGGTTATTGCAAACAGAACTGTCAGAACTACAGAACTTGGGAATTACCTTCAGAACAGGCAAATTTACATATTTATAACAATGGAATGGAAGCTTATTTAAAATTTTATTTGCAGTAAATTTCAGGTTTTATTAACTATACTAATATTAGACACAACTTAAATATAACCCAGTACCATTACATTTATAAATGCTTAGAAGACCAGAAATTTTACACATTATTTTATTTGTAGTTCCGAATTGAAGAGACAAATCGTTTTAAAAAATTGGCAATAGAAGATGATGTTACAAGGACTGAGTAACTTTAACAGTATAATAAATCTATCTTCCATAATTTTCTTAAATTCTTCGAAGTGGTAGAAATGTAGCGCAACCATTGTGCAAAGATATGCACTAGAGCGGCCGTGGGATAAGGAAAAGTCGGACCAGTTTTTTATGTTAGGTCTTGGAATGATTCAGAGCAGCGCTAGTGTTCTCGACTGGCAAGTAGTAGGCAGCAGACGACGCAGCAGTCAAAATAGCTCGCCACCCGTGCGGTGTTGCCAGTTCCACAGCCGGCAAAAGTAGGAATACACACTGGCCTCGGCTCACCCACGTGTTCGTTCAAGTTCTGCTAAAGGCGAGTCTGTCACACGCGAGTTATCAGTTTTAGTTGCTGCAGTGAATACCCAACACATGGTTTACTAGTGGCGACTATGGAATGTGTTTCGTTTCAGCCGTAGAAATTTGTATTTGCTGAAATTTGCGGTGATATCAACAACTATTTAGTTTTACTTTCCTTTGCGAAAATGAATTATCATAAATACATAGCTGTAATTTTTTTCCATTCTAATTTTTTTTTTTCTATAGTTCAGGTGATCATGATAAACAACGATTACTGTTAGCACAAAAATTACACATTTTATATTTACAAGTTATGACATACGTCATAGTAGCGTTTTCATTCCGTTCTTGAGTGAAATGAAATTGACAGGAAATGACTGTTCACTAGTCGAGAAATATATGTTATACGCACGAAGGTCTACAATATGACTCAGTGTATGCAGTTTGGGGCTGTGATCTGACACAAAGATGACTGTTCGTACAAATAATCAGTTTATTAAATTTGTCGATTTAAGTGTCATTAAGGCTGTATCTGAACTTAGGAATGCACTTGTGTATATAAACATACTCCACTCGGATCGATACGTCTTACATTCCGGCAGACATACTTATATACATCCGTAACATCACTTAGCCAGCTGATAATATTCGGAACAAGTATTTTGACGGAAAACAAATACTGAATCTGTGCTGGAATATAGGAGCATACATTTGTAATTATCAACCCATTAGGAGAAGTAGTTGAAAAATGTATGGCAATGAAAGCGTTGTTATTAATCAATCTTAGGCATTTTTTTCAATAAAGGAATGACTAAGTATTTGACGCAGTAAACGCAGTTATCTATGCATTATTAAAACTGGTAAAAATTAGAGGTAAATTTTATTTAGTAGTAATATGGTATGTACAAAAACTTAATTTTCGTATTTTGATATAACTTATACAATCACCCATGCCTTACCTTGATAAAAATTGGCAGTGTTCTCACTGCCATGCATATTAACAATAAATTCATTGCCACACCCGGTTTATAAAAAATGAGGAAAAAAAATTTGTTAAGTTTATCCCGGCTCTTCTAGATCATTAAAGGTTAAAGAGTTTACATTGTTAAGAACTTTTCTCAGTTTTTTTTTTTTCGAAAGTTAATGCCTCCATACCACTATTTAGAAAAATAAATATTAGGAATAACAATTACGAACAACACATCGATCGCTTTTCAAAATAGTAGTTTCTGGGCTGTAACGGCGCGAATCGTACACGCATTCGTTTCCCCCGTACCTACTTAGTCGAAAACGAATGCTGTATGAGTGTACATCAGTAGAATAAACTAGTGACTTAAAGATTTAAAAAAGTACAAGACGGCACCAGTGCCATTTGATTAATCTTGGAGGGGCTCTCGGAGGCTGGGATACTAATTGCAGGCACTCTTTTGGAAGGGAGGACGCACAATGCAGGCACCAAACACCCCTGCCCCTCCCATCCTACTCATATCTCCTGTGCTGTGATTGGCCAAACCTATAAACCTCCCCCAAAACCTCTTTTTCCCTCAATCCCATGCGAGATGTGGTGTGATAGGATGTTGGTTAAGGTGAAGCTATCCGTCCTTTCCCCTCCTTCCCTCCAAGGTGGTCTGTGATTGGCCAATTGGTTGTTGGAGCAAGAACACAAGGGACATTTGAGAGAAAATATGTTGACTCCTCGTTGTTTGGCGAGCAACTGAGAGCTCTGACGACCGAATGAAGAAAAAAGGGGGGGGGGAGGATCAGCTGCTGCAGAGGTGTTGTCTCTTCGGTGGTCGACGAGATCTGAGGAGGGAGCGGGGGGGGGCGTGTAGGGTATAGGCTAGGGTGAAGGGAAAGGGGGTAGTTTAGGAATGAGGTTTCGGTACTGGGATCGAGACACATTCAAGGTAATAAATTTGTTTTAATCGGAAAGGCTATGGAATATATAATGCTAGAGTAGGAGGGTTGAGAAGTCGTCTTCAGTCTTAGGTTCGAAGCCCGTCGGAATTAATTAAATTTCTCGTCTAATAAATAATTGCATAATAAGTAATTGCTAAGTATTTGTAATGAATAATTAGCAATTACATAGTAAATACATGCAATGCATAACGAACCTTATTACCAATTAAACAATTGAAGCACTACCGATTCTAATCACACAGTAAGTATCGTGACTAATTACAGAGTAAGGATGCGTACCATGAGAATAATTGCAATTACCAATTGCAAAAAGTACCAAGACCCTCATCGCACATCCGTTCGCCACCACTCCTGACTACAGACTGAACCGATATTGTATTTGTAATGAATTAAAAACACCACCAGCCTTGCACTTCGCCGCGCCCCACCGGCAGCCTGCTCAGCTATCCCGCCTCCGGCCACCGGCCACCGGCCAAGCACGTCATCCGAGTCGCCAACAGTCCCCAGTGCATCAACTGCTTTAACTTTCCAACATTTTTAAATAATGGTATTTTATTAAATTAAGTTATGTGCATTATCTGCCATCATTTCAGTAAGGTATTATTAAGTGTAAGTTAATTTTGCGTCACTTCTTATAATATTAGAAGAACATTTCCCACCTTGTGTAACTGTCAGAAACTCCCGAGCATCTGCATTATAAGAATTTTCATTTTACGTCTTCTTAGTTGAAATAAGACTATTCCTCCGAGTATTCCCACTTTGAGTTTACTTCAGGAGGGCGCTAGAGGTTTGCGATCTGGCAAATATAAGGAAAATTCCACTCAAGGCTTGCGAAGTGGGCAATTTAAGGATATTTCCAGGGGGTATCCACCATATTTGATCGTGATAGAATATAAAGGGGGAAAAAAGGAATTTAAAAAAATCCCGGTATGAGATGGGACGAGTCAAATGCCACAGAACCAACATATCACCTGATGCTCCCCCCCCCCCCCCCTTTTTTCCTTTTTCCACCCACACAAACTACTTACACAATACAAATTCCGTTTTCACAAATATTTTAAAAATACATATTAATAATAAAAGTGTGTTAATGTTTGCAATGCTTAACCATGTAATCCCTCTTTCCCACACTTATTCTGAATCTCCGCGACAGAATCCACACTGAAACATCGCTACCACGCGTCTCCAACTGCCCGCGCGAGCACAGCTGTGGAGAGAGGAAATACAGAATGTACACATCGAAATGTCACACAAGTAAATGGGGGAGTTGGTCCGTGTATTAAAATTCTGTTTGCTGCATAATATTCACAAAGGATGGGGATTTTGTCACACGACTTCCACATGTGCACCTTTTGTAGCTCGGATAATGTCTAACCGATAATCAATTTCCACCCATGTGCGCTGTAGCATATCAGATGTTATTGTGCCGAAGCTCTTGAAGATTCAATAGAGGCGTTGCATGAACAATATCCTTTACGTAACCCCACATAAAGAAGTCAAGTGGTGTCAGATCGGGCCACCGTGGAGGCCATGGGATGGGGCCATCCCGACCAATCCAACGACGGGGAAAATGTGTGTCCATAAGTTCGCGCACAAGAAGTGCCCAGTGCGGAGGAGCTCCATCCTGTTGGAGCATGATTGGTGGCTGCAGTTCCTGTATCTGCGCGAGAACAAATTGCCCCAACATGTGTAGGTACACAATGGAAGTGACGATGTTCTCCGCAAATAAAAAAGGGCTGACTATGCAGTCATGCAGAAGCCCACACCACACATGCAGTTCGGGACTGTCTCTCTCATGTTGCCTAATGGCATTTGGCTGTTCCGAACCCCATATCCTGACATTGTGACGGTTGACATGCCCAGACTTATGAAATGCAGCCTCATCAGAAAACAGAATGTGTTGCAGAAATGTGTTGTCATCGGCTATTCTCTCCAGCATATCCACTACGGACCGCATACGGCTTGGTTTGTCTTGTGTCCTTCAATGCCTGCAGGATTTGCACTTTGTGTGCGTACAGTTTCAAGCGTTTGCATGGGATTTTGTGGGTTGTTGTGTGTGGTATCTGCAGCGCCCTTGATGCACGCTGTGTGGACTTTCTGGAATTCCGAAGGAAAGTCGCACGGATCGTCTCGACTATGTGCTCATCAACCATGGCTCGTCCTGGTGGGTGGAGTTTCGCCACACTGCCAGTTTGTATGAATCTCTCGTACCACTGTTTAATGTCTCGTCGTTATGGAGCTTCACGTCTTCCATACACCCTCCTAAAATTTCGCTGCAACTGCGTCGGTGACTTTATCTCTATTTACCACTCCACACAACGAGCTTTCTCATGATTGGTAGCCATTTTGTTGAACTATACTCTTTTACATTCAAGTCTGGATTTGCTACCTGCCATAATATTCCTCATTTATGTAATTTTTTAAGTGCATTTAAAAGTAGATATGTCTTATATTTTTTCGTTATACGATTCAGGTTTTCATCACTTTTCTTATATATTTCTCAAACATTGTGTAAGGATAGGGCTAACAATTATTTTACATGCAAGTCCTCGATAATTGTTTCTGCTTACACAATTAAATTTATATAAGTGTCCCTAAAAATAAACAAAATAAAATATATAGATATATTAAATGGGAAAGAAATACATACATCATTGTAAAAAAATCTGGTAGAATTGTTGGATCCCACAATCACAACTGTCTTATGATCGTTTCCTAACTCTTCACTACAGTGTTGTGTCAAATCTATTGATTTGAATCAACTCCAATTTCTATTTGCTTGGAAGTACTGAACACTTATTTACCAACTTCACTAACCAACTAATGTATCTAGATCAAGCATATTCAGTGCACATTTATTTTAACACTACTTCTATTTAGTTATAATTTTTTTAAATATTTCATCAAATTCCAAAATGTAAACCGATTCCGAACAGATTATTTGCACAATGATATACTACATATAAGTATTTATTTACATGGCATTCCATAGTGTTGCTTGCCAAATTTGGCGAGAATCGGTTAAGTAGTTTTTGTGGTATAACTAGAGAAGTGAAAAATTCGCGAGTTCAATGACCTGTAGGCTAGACTCTACAGTCTTATGTACAAATATGCCGATATCAAATGCATATTGTTAGTCTGCTGTCACAGCGGAACGCGACAATTGGACACCGTTCTTCATGAGGTGTGAAATACCGTGTGGACCAATGGCTAAAGTTATATAAACGAACGTGTTTTGAATTCTAGCGAGTCCTAAAATATTTCCGCGGATTCTAGGTCTCTAGGTATAATGGGAAATGTTAATTTTTCATGTTTTGCTATCTTCCAACACGGCGTGCCAACAGAAAATTTAATTTCTAAATTGAATGTTTATATGATGCACTGTCAACGTACAAAATGTGGTTTAAACAGGTTAAATTGTTCCCGAAAAAAGATATTACAGCCAAAATTTTAACAAAGTAGGATGTCGTTACTAAGTACTATACATTCAACGAGTTTGATGAAATTTGGTTTAAGCTTTCAACAATTTTTATTGGGGGACACACACCCAATCACGTACAGACACTCATTCGCACATAGACACTCATTTGTACACAGCCACACTCATTCACAATGCATAAATACATTCATACACATTCACAGACATTCACACACACACAGAAGTGGTTTCATAAGCATATGATTCCTGCGGAGAGTATAGGGTAAAACAGCGATGGTCTATAGTATCATTGAAACAATTTATATCCACTTAACAAATATTGAATGCTATTTTTGGCCAGTACTGTACCCTGTGATGCTAAATATCCAATGATCTTGGCTGCGGGTAACTGATACTCAAACCGTTTCACTGGTATGTGTTACGATTTGTTCATATAATTTTTGCTGGAAACAACTTTTTCTGTTGTTCGTCACTGGTTGTGAGAACAAAACAATTGTTGTTTGGTTTTAGGTACAACACGCATCGTAAGTTATTTGCAGTACCTGAAACCATATTTTGAAGCTGTCATTTAAGTATTGAAAAAGATACGACACGCTATTCCCGAGTGAGAAATGCGATTCCTTCGCCCTGGAAAAATGCTTGGTATTTGCAGATAGAATTATTGTCGGTATGTGCTAGATTCCAGTGTTGCCACACAGATGGCAAACGATTTAACACTGGTACTTCTTTAATACCGTGCATGAGAAGGAGGCTTCTCAACAAGAAAATTAATCATAAATGATTTCTGAAAACTGTCTTCTCTGAAAGAAATAATAGTTATAGACCCGCGAGATAAGGTAACGAGAATAGTGAAACACTAAGAGGTGAACATTGTTTGATTGGTAACTCATAAAAGAAATGCTGGTCAACTATAGATAATTTGTTTTACCTGCAGGAGGGTTTAATTTTAATACATTTGTTGCATTTATCTAAGAAATACCTTGTCAGGAATATTATTTGTGGCTTTTAAAATGCCATAAAAATGAAGCGAGAAAGGATTCATACGTTAACAAGTACCGCTACCATTTGTAATTTATTTATGCATCTATAAATTATCCACACTTTGTAAGTACATGCGTAATCCATATGGCTTATCTCATTGGGTTGTAAGGTATTTTGGAACTGCTAGAGTAATGAAAAAAACCCTAAGAAAATTGTGCCCTGATGTTCATATCATTCGCGTCTACATTGTAGAGCATTAGTTTAGTTCCTGTACTTTCCGACGCTGTCACCGTAAAACATAAAGCTTCGTTAGTACAGTAGATTTGGCCTTTCAAAACTTTGCTGATAATTAACAAAACCGGTATTTATATGATCCCGTGTCAGCCAGTTATTATGCCATGTTGCAACAAATATTATAGGCGACGTACTTAGCCAGATTGGTTCAAAATTTTTCTGACACGAATTTTATGATATCCTCATAACTAGGAAACAAAAGTTAATAATGTATTCAAATTATCTTCGTTTACAAGTTATTCATTTTTATTGTTTACGTTCTTAAAACAACACACAGCTGACCTCCCGACGGGTAGTCGGTAAATGCGCTGCCAGTCTGTGGTGCGGGAGGTACTAGTTTCGAATCCTAGTTAGGGCATATGTGTTAGTTTAAGTTAGGTCATAAGATAGTATGTAAGCCATCCTCTGATAAGCCTTCAGGCATGACACTGGAGGACGTTAACAAACCCTATCAGTAGTAGTAAAATGGGGATTAATGCACAAATGGATGGGGGATCGAAGCCTCGGAGCCGGGAGCTGCCATGTTGTTACGTAAACCGAGAGCCATCTTGGAAGTCATTGACCTTTTACCCCTTACCCGTATCCTTTTACCTTGACCTTTGCCCACAAAAACCCAACAAATCACCAAAAAATCCAAAAAATTCCTAAAAAATTTATTATTTAAACGTTATTTAAAAATTATTTAAATTATTAAACATATATTTAAAATTATAAAAAATTATAAAACAAAATTGAATTTTTCTAAACAATCGTTTAAAATTGTTAAAAAAATTTATTCCCCTGGTGGCCACTTTCCTAACAATTTCCCTTTTTACCTTAAAATTTCCCTAATTTTCCTTCAAATTTCCTTTTTTTTCCTTTGACAATTCTAAAAAATTCCAAAAAATTTATAAATACTTATTTTTAAATATTATTTTTTAAGAATTATATGTCCAGAGGTTCCCTTGCAACACGTCCAGTAGACCACTGACTTCATCACCCCACAAACCCCACCTATACTCATTGTATCATCTGTTATCATATTTGTTTTTTCGTTCATCATTTGTTTATATGTTACTGGAGGCGGCCATATTTGTTTTATCGTCCATCATTTGTTTATATGTTACTGGAGGCAGCCATATTTGTTTATTCATTTGTCATTTGTTTATGTTACTGGATGCAGCAATGTTGGTCTCTCAGTTTCGTTCGACTGTCATCTTGGTAGGCATCACACATCTTGCTAGGCGCAGTCCTCCATGTTGGTTTTCTTAAATTGTAATTTTTTTAGAGTTTGTCTCTGACTTTCGTTCGACTACCATATTAAATTCCATATGTTTACATCACCTGTGTACCACCAGGTGACAGCCATATTTGTTTATGTTTTTTTTAAATATGGGTTGTGCTGTCAGAACCCACGAATTTTTTCATTTGCTAATTAGTTACATTCGTTCCATGCTCTCCATGATAGATTAAATTTTTCAACACATAGTTAGTATCGACTATGCCGTCTGCTATCAGTCTGTACCAAATAGTGACATTCACCATTCCTGCAAAGTACTTAAATTGTCATAAAAAATTTTATTTTATTCCTAAATGTGAGTATTTATATTTACAATTAGTTATTTTAAATATTTCTTATAGACCTATATAAAGCCTGGAGGTATTTGAAATAAAGCACAGTATATTTTTTTATGAATTTATTCTATGCATAATAGAATATACAGGTATAATAATATACTTCGATGTTTGCCGCCCCATGTCTGCATTGGTGACCCAGGAATTGAAGCGGGCAGGGAAACTCCACCACTTGCCTTCAGAGTCCTGTTTAACCTCTCGACGATAAAAGATTTAAGGTTTCTGTATGTGGAATAATTAGTTATGTTATGTTTATTCATCAGGTCCTTGAATTTCGCACTGTAGTATTCCTTGCCCTGATTGGTTTGTAGATTAGTCGATATGCGTCTTTCGCGCAATACGTCGATCTGTGCCTCAGTGGCATCGCGTACATTCTTTGACTTGAGAGGTCTGGCTCAGACAAATTTGCTATATGCATCGAGACTGTCAATGTGTATTTGTAGCACTTGTTGACTATTATCTCGACGAGGTCAGCTTGAAACAGGTCGAATCTCGACAGTGCAGCGACTGTAGTTGGGCCTGGTTGCTGCATGCATTTCGTAGGCGATACCGAATCGATTCATCGCATGTTGCTGCCTCCTTGTGTTCTTTGATGATTGAAACTATCTGTTTGGTGTGGGAGTAATATCCAACAGTTTGCAACGCAAGGAGTAGCTGCAACCTATCAACCAGCTCGTTCTGATCACCCCAGAATACGCAGTCAATATTGTTGCCATTGTCTATCTTCTACTAATCTTCGCCACTTTTCAGTGCTATGCCGCTGAAGAGGTCTGCACTAATGTCGATTTTTTTCATGATCTTCAACCTTATCAACACCTGTCTTGGGATCTTTATCATGATAAAGCACATGCATGAGTTTGCGCAAATACTTGTATTCCAGCAGGTCGGATTCTGCCAACTCCTTGAGCTACTTGCAAAATAGAAGTTCGTATATTCCAGGGTTTCCACATGTCATGTAATTACCGACTCGGCTGCTCCCACCTGGTAAAAACCCTATTTCATCATCACCAACGAACCATTTATCATTATACCTGTATACATTGTAAGTTGTATGATTATTACAAGATGTGTACGATCGTAGGTACCGTCGAGCTAGAGCATTAGATTTCATAGCTCTCATCCACACATTTTATTGTGTGACAAATCCGCATCCGATCCATCGACCTGATCTGACTGTACAACATCATGTTTTTGCTTCTTCAAAGGCTTACCAGTATTGTTAATTTCGATCTTCGTGGCTATGGGTACTCCATCACTCTCCCTGAGTACATCGCGACACATAACGGGTTTAAAAAAGGGCTTAATTTATACAGTCGCGTGAAATGTTGGCTCTCTTGGCAAGCAAATACTTTGAGTGGGCAGACTTAATCGCACGATGTAGTTCGCTTGCAATATCTGACATCATACTGAATAAAAATTCTCACTGTTGCTCTCTTTTATATGTTTAGTCATGAGTCTCTGCCAAAATACATTCAATCTTATCCAGGCGTTTGATGCAAACCACCAATATTCCCCTGCTGTAATTATGAATATCAGTTTTAGCAGCGAGGTAGAAAATCTAGGCAGTAAATTTGCATGTCATATACTTATCATTCCAGATTTTTTATGTTTCTTTATTTTGCTCAGATGCCACATTCAATCTGTCTATAATTTGCCTATGAACACTCGTCATGTGCTCATCCATGGCCATAATATTGTAGACTATCTCAGTCTTCACATGCTCCATCTTCGCCCCAAGCTCATACAGGTAGTTTCGCAATAAGGTGTTTTGTTCGGCCACTATACTTCGCAGTTCCGAGATGATGTAATTTCCAGTTTCAAGGGCGAAATATTTAGTACCAGAATGTCCTGATCGTTCTGATTCGTCAACATTTCGAATTATTCTTGTACCAGAATCACAAGTTCCATCATTTCTTGGTACGAGACAACCTCCATCCTCGTATTTGTGGAAATGCAACTTGAAGCTACTCTGTCCAAATTCCGATATACTATAACTCATTCTCGACGGCCGGCGATGAACTGATCAAACCCACACCTGTACCTCACATTACATAGATGCCAGTATTTTACGATCGTCAAAAATCCATATTAATCTATCCAGCACAAGGCACACACATATTTGAAATTTGATAGCATCATATCCATATTGACATGATCCTCGTAAATATGTCGTAAATTCATATTGTCCATTCGAAACAGCACCAAAACATTAGCATTATCGCGAAGCTTCTCTTTGGGTATGCGTGTATAAGTCTGGCGGAGGTACACACAGTCCAAGTATGTGTGTCGTCCCATACTGAAGTTTATGTAAATGCAAGTTTGTTTATCGCAGGCAATGTCATCGAATACTAATATCGAGTTTGACAGTGCTTCGCTTGGACTAACGGTCTCGTCGTTATCACTGCATGGGAAAAATAACCATGCCTTTCCCGGACTGCAGTATACATGCCAATCATCGGTATTTCGGTTGCTGAAGCGATTTGGAATATAGGTACATGTTTTCGAACCGAAGAAGATTCTATTATTCCAGCATGCTCAGTAGGACCCACATTTTCCCGCAATTTGATGGACCAACGATAATGATGATGCACCTCACTGTATCTGGAAATATCCTTCCATGGCACGATTCGTTGAAAATATCCTTATATTCAGCATGAATGTGTACGGGTAGAGTAACATCTTGCTTGATAATACGTATATTATCACTACATTCTTCAGAAGCGATGCAGCAGATGAATCAATGGCAATTTACATCAGTACTGTTCAAAGTCTAGAATGATAATGAAGTGAAGTTGTATAGAAGGAGTGTATGTATGCTTGTCTCACCTAGTTCACAGCAATTTTTAGAAGAGGTAAGACCGTAGCTGGAAACGGAGTCGTCGATATGCTGATCAACAATCTGCCGTTCAAAATGCGCATTACCGCATACAAAAGCTGTGGGCCAGGAACCAATCTAGCTAAAAGGCTGTGTTGCAACAATATGGACATAAATGCCCTGGACAAGGCATGCAAGCAACACGACATCGTCTATTCCCAGCACAAGGATCTGCAAGCCAGACACCAGGTAGACAAGATACTTGCACATAGGGCCGACGAAATAAGGAAATAATAAGACAGCAGACTCGGAGAAAAAATAGCAGTGTGGGGTCTTTCCAGTGTAATGAAAGGCAAGGTGAAGATGGGCAGGGGTGATAAATTAAGAGAAAGGAAAAGGTTAAAATGGGAACAGGTACAGAGAGCAAGCAGAAGGAGCAAGTCTGAGCCGTCAATACAGCATCGAAAGAACAGAAGCAATTGTCCGAGGTACTAAGACAATGCAAATATGAATGATATTGAAATGGGTAAAAAAAAACTGCAATGGCCTCTACCTAAGGCTATACCCAGTAGGAGGCAAAAATGTGCAAAAGAGATGCAGCAAGAAGAGGCGAAAATGAAATCTCTACCTAACAACTGCTCTTGAATGAGGATTTGTAACTATTTGCACACAAATAGAAGATACCTTATTTTAGAGGAGTATTTATGAGATATGATTTGCCCTCTAAACCTAAGAGACACGAATGTGCAGTAATGAATGTGGACACGATAGCTGGGCCCGGTATGCACTGGGTAGCGTACGTAAATAATGATAAACTCACAGACTATCACAATAGTTTTGGGAATAAGCACCCTCCACCAGAACTAAGCGAGTATTTCAAATATACCAAAATAACGTACAATTACGAAATGGAGAAGCTGCCTAACAAGTGGAACTGTGGACATTTTTGGCTTCACTTCCTGGTTCGCTCGTACAAGTAACTGTATAAAACGACTATACACAGTGAGGAAACCATCAGTCACTTTGATAACGCTTACATTTCCCGTCACTCGGCCTGGAAGGGGAATAAAGCACGGGCCTTGTTGATTTTCAAACTTATAGTGCGATACCGAACATTGATCAAGGAAACAGCAAACTGTGCCTCTTAAAAAGTCGTAATGTTTCCCATGAGGTTTCGCTACCCATAGGCTCTTATGAAATAGACGACATTGCAAGGTACAATAAAGATTCGCTGCCCAGACACAGAATTTTAACAATTTAGGATCCCAAACTCTTAAGAGTGTTATCATATGTAACAAAGATATCGACTTTAAGAAAATTGATACTATCGGACCAATGCATTTACGAAAATGGAAAAACACATGTGTCGTCGCAGTCCGTAAACTGTCAATGCGATACGAATAAACTGCATTTTTGCGAGCAGTATGCACCTCAATGGCAGGCCAAGCAATATGCTGCACGAAATTTCGTCTATGGTCCCTTCAGGTTATAAATTATTCATGGCACCACAAAGCATCATGTACATTCCGGTCGTCGCTAAGAGAGTGCACGATGTAGTCGTGACAGTCGTCGGCATGCATGAGGAGTTTTTGAATTTTCGAAACGAAGATATCACTATACGCCTGCATTTGAGAAGATGGGAATGAGATTTACAGCGACCAGTAGCTATAAGAGAATGTGCCACAGGTCTCCAAGGAGTTAACACATGCTGAAGAGATTTTCCTTCGCAGTAGTGAGTGAGTAAGTGAAAAGATTTGGACAGCACTTAACATCCAGGTCTTGAGAGACGATGAGGGTGATTGAGGTGAGTATGGAGCAGCACCGGAATGAAAGGGTGGGGGAAACGGGAGATCTTCGAGGAAACCCGCTAACCAACGGCATCATACAGCACAATTACCACATGCGAAAATCCGGATAACCCAGCTGGTGATTGAACCATGATCGCCTTGGTGGGAGACTTCCAGGCTAACCGCTCAGCCACCATGGCCCCTTCGTAGTAGTGGATTCGAGGCCGATTACCATGAAAGATTTCCTAAACATCGAAGAGCCAGCCACTTTATAAGACAGCATAAAGAAGGTGGAATTTCATGCCTATCAGTCTTTCCAGATGGGACCATACACACTACCATCGGAATTTCGGATAGCGGTCCAACACCAAGATATAGGTACTCTTCCTTGCAAGTCTTTCCTGCGAATCACGGGGACTCCAGCGAAAGAATATGGGTCCAATCCAGCATCCACTAAAATAACGAGCAATGAAATTCACCACTTAATTGATTGTATCTCGTACTTTCTCAATGGTGTCGAGGTGGACCAGTAGTGAGATGTGGGCATAACCTCAATGATCAAAAATTACCTTTTGCTCATGCCGAATGAGCTGCCTGCCGCCAAGATGGAGGCTGGAGAATTGAAGATAACTATAGTGTTTCCATTTATGCCAAAGGCGGTTTCAAAGTATGCATTCCACTCTCAATGCTATTGGGATCTGTGGAAGACTACAAATGAATTATTTTCAAAACGAAGCAGGAACTGGTGCTGCTCCTAGCCAATACGTGTGTGGACACCGTTGTGGGTATGGGAGAAAAGCTGGAGGTGGTGGAACTGAAATTATAATCTATCGAATGGATGATGCCGCATGTGAAAATGAAAATGAACAGCAGAGTGCATAAAAATGTTGCATAATGTGAAAGACTGCAAAAACACCGATGTGGCATTCAGGTCGTGAAGTCATGAAACCACCACAGATTGCAAGCAAGCCAGTGCATCAACAGGATGGTGAAGTCCAACTTTTCTTCTGAGAAACCGAGGTACATCACTGTTTATATATTAGAAATATTTTTAATAAAAATATTGCAAATAAAAAAAATAATTATATTACAATTTAAGTAATTTGCAGAAATGTTCAATGTCACAATTTGGTACAGGCCGATAGCAGGCGGCATAGTCGATACCACCTATGTGTTGGAAAATATAATCAAACATGGAGTGTATGGAACGAAGGTGACTAATTAGCCAATGAAAAACCTTGGCAGGGGCCGACAGTGCATCGTTTACTTAAAAAAACCTAAACAAATATGGCTGTCACCTGACGATACACAGGTGATGTAAACATATGAAATATAAGATGGTAGTCGGTAAGAGACAAACTCGTAAAACAATGACAGTCAAAGAAAACTAACAAGGAGGACTGCCCTTAGCAAGATGGTGGACGCCTACGAAGGTGGCAGTCGAATGAAAGTGAGAAAAAAACATTGCTGCCTCCAGTTACATATATAGACTAATGATGAACGAAAAAATAATTATGGCTGCCTTCAGTAACATATAAATAAATGACGAACAATAAAAGAAATATGGTCGCATCCAGTAAAATATAAACAAATGATGAACGAAAAAAATAATGTTGACATACGATATAATGAGTATAGGTGGGAGAGACTAGTGAGGGAGTCAGTCGTCTGCTGGACGTGGTGCTGGAGGGATCTCTGGAAATGTTAGTTTTTAAATATAATTTTACGTAAGTTTTTATGAAATTTTCGGGATTTCTTTACAATTTTTTTGGGGAAAAGGGGAAATTTAAAAGGGAAATTATGGAAATTATAAGGGGAAAATGGAAATTGTTAGGAAAAATGGCTCGCCAGGAATATACTTTTTAATATTTTAAAATGATTTTTTTTGTTAATTTCATAATTAATTTTCATTTTGTATTAATTTTTAATAATTTTTAAATAATGTTTAATCATTTCTAAATATTTTTTTAAATAATGTGCTTTTTTGTAAATTTTTGAGTTCTGGAGTAACAGGTCTTGGTCAAAGGTCGATGTCAAAGGTCATGGGTCAGTGGTAAAAGGATGGCGGTTGGGTGACGTAACAATATGGTGGCCCCCGGCTCCAAGGCTCCGATTCCTTTCTGCATCAATCACCATTTCCCTACTGCTCCTATAGAAAAGAATACAATAAAACCAACACTGGCATTGTCAGTGATCAATTTTATAATGTTTTGACCACAAATGTTTTCCAACTCCATGATTGTATACCAATAAAAATAAACAGATTTCAGTATTTCACTAAGCTAAGTTCGATTTTACTGGAAAATAGAATTTAAACTTAAAGCAGTAATTAAACATATTACATGTTATTTCTTTAAGCACGATATAAGAAGCATTTAATAAATAACGTTAAGATTTAAATTTTTAACTTTGTTCTTTTTATAACAGCAGCAATTTCTTTGAAAGTTCTAAAGGTGGGGGTTGTATTTAAAATAAGTGCAAAATGTAACGTTTGGATTTAAAACTTGACCTTGAGCTATAAGACATTTCTAGTATTTTTTTAAATTATAAAATTTTTATATCTCAGTGCATAATTTAACAATATTAATTTAGTTATATTTGCTACATAAATTATTAAAATAAGTGTAGCTCTCATAAATACCATTTTTAGAAGACAATAATATTGAGTTTGACATTATTCCAGATGACAGCAATAAATTTTATGAATAAAAATTACACGCAAAAAAATATAAAATGATACTGAAGTGTTCCTACCTATTAAAATTTATGACAGGTGCCAAAATTAACTTTAAAAATTCTATGCAATGTTATTTATCAAATGGTGTCATTGAATAAACAGCCATAGTATTAACATTTATAAAATATATATAAACAAACTGATATCATTTCTACACAGGCATAAATAATTTAAGATAAACAATTACATTGTTAGCATTGAAAATTATTTTATTTAATTTCCATTCTTCACTTGACTTTGTTTATTTTATAGCCAAAAACTAGAAAGTTGCTACTTTTTTAAAACTTTGGAACGGGGGAAGAAGTTGTTAAATAAAATCTAGGTCACAAATAAAGTTATTTTAATGTTACATTATTTAGATTATATACAGACTGGATTTTTTTTAAAATACCAAATTATATATATTTATCCATTAGGAGACGAGCGAAGTTTAATAAGTTGGACACTGGCATTAATGCAAGCATATAATATGCAATTTTTTTAATCATTAGAAATTAATTTCATAGGTTTTCTAAATATAAGTATTCATTTTATACATAATATGCAAAAATGTTTTGCTAATTATATAAAATAATAAGATATATAAAATTACTGTTAAAACAGATTTATCCATTGTGGTTTTACTATGCTGATACGAATATCAGATAGCATTTTCATAATTCCCAATTCAGTAAATGCTATCTTATAAAAATTATTATTTACTGCTGTATTAGATTCCTAAATGTCTGCATCACAAAGATGTAAAGCACTCCGTTTGTTGCAAATATCAACTACACTGTACATCTTCTCACTCCAAAAAATAGAATTGCATTTGAGAATGCTTTACACTGAAATAACATTTTCCCGGCCAACTACATTGTAGGAAAAATTTTATGTTTACAAATAGTTTTACTCGGGCTTATTCAAGACAAAATTTAATCTAACATTTTTCAAGAATGGGTAGTTAGAAGGGTAAATGTCTCTTTTTGGACTGAAGAGAGTAGGAGATGACTTGAGAAGTCTTCATTAGAAACATACTGTATCTAGAAATTCGGTTTCCCCTGAACGATATAACTTGGCATGATTTTACACTCCCAGTGAGCCAAGTGAAACTACGAAATCTCAAAAAATATAAAGAATCAATTACAGATTTATAGAGGAAGTAACGAAAATGCAAATAAAAAATTCGGGGTACATGAGTAGTAGGAACGACGCACTTTTGGCCAAAATCGCATTTGGTGCAAGACTGGTCTAAATGCAAAACTATGTTATGCACATTTGATTAAAGAATTGTTTGATTTAATAACTAATTTAATCGAATAATTAGATTAATCGACTTATTACATTTTTTAATTAGATAAATCGATTCATTTAATTTATTAATTGGATTAATAGATTAAAAATAATAATTCTTTAATAAATTTTTTGGTATCATTTTTTTTTATTATTTTATTGGTGTTGAAAGGGTTAAGTGTCTTAAGGGTGATATTGGCAGAGCAGGATCAATGTGTCCTCTGTGATGGCTGGAGCCGAATGACCAGAGGAGTGGGTTATAATTGTTAATAAGGTTTTTAATGTTGGTGTAAGAGTCGTATAACAGATATTTTAATTTTTTATTTTGTGGATGGAGTGAGAGCACATGTGTATGTTCTGGCCCAGTAGGCGAGGGGATCCTGGTCCACTAGGCGTGGGAGGTGTGGATGAAGCGAGATTACAGAGTGAAACTATTTTCCCTAGCAAAGTAACTGCTGTCTACTTTAATCACATAATATTAAATGGACAGAACCAAACGCATATTCATTAAACTGACTTTAATTGTGCGACTACCAAATGCAACACAACATTTATATTAATATCATAACGAAATACATTATATTTCAACCACCATAATGAACTAAACTTTTAATTTAAATTAAACAAACACCCAGCTGATTTAAAATCACAACTCACCATTATTCCACACACCCGCCCAACAAAAGTACACATACACAAATATATGTTTAAATACAAATTTAAATATAAATTTTACTCCGTCCCTCATCGGCTCTCAAAACATGCATCAAGGAATGCCTTACAAATATAATTGATTACACTAACTTAACCTAAGATTACAGAGCCAATTGTGGAGCATGCAAAGCAGTAAGGAACGATTGCGGAGCCAATTGGGGAGTCTGTAGAGCCTGCGAAGGCAATTGAGGAGTCTGGAGCATGTTGAGCAGGTGTGGAACTGAATTTGGTTCTATTGTGGTGTTAAGTCTTAAGTGTTAAGTGTTAGCTTCGGTGGGAGAGGAGGAGGAAGTCGAATGGGACTAGTGTTGCAAACTTTAAAATTTCTCATCAAAGTGTTGTTGAAAAATATTCATTTCAATATTAAAAATAAGTGTATGTGTATACCATGCATTTCAGCACATATTTCAAGAGTAATATATTGTCACAACAGACATTAACGACATCAGCCATAGTAATTTTTTTAAGAGATACTCTAAATTTTTCGAGTGAATGTAATAACCAGTCATAACCTGTTCATTCCTGCTAAAACCTGTTGTAAGACAAAGTCGATGCCAGCTAGTGAGGCTCGCCAATAGACATTCCTTAGCCTTGCTCTGCAGGGCAAGATTCAGTTCATCTAGAGTTGTCCCAAACTATTAGCAATTGTGTACCTTTTCTCACCATTGTGTACTTAGAGTTCATTCACAACATTTTCTAGAGATTCTCCCTCATACCATTACTTTCAGAGTTCATTAATTCCTCAGCCACTTCCATTTTCATACTTGGTGTAAAACAGTAATCATTACATCTCACACACAAATACTCAATCCGTAGTAATTCACAAAATATAGTAAAAATTTGAAAAAAGAATTAACACTATTAAATAACAAGTCACATTATTTCCTTCACCATTGAATTATAATTTTTATATTTCAAATAATCATGCTTGATACTAAATTCACAAATATTTACAAACATTTAAACAACTATCACAAATATTCACATTTTTACAGCTTTACAAACATCTACAGAAACATTCCTTAATATTATATTTACATCTCAGTAATAAAACACATTAAAAATATACACAAACTTTCATTCACACATTCATTCACACATAATTTTAAAATCATTATATACATTGATCAAATTTAAAATTATAAACTACATACATCAAATGGCACTTTGGGATGGCCTTGTATTCCACAGACAGGTTATTATTGTATACATTGATTAAAACTAAAAATTATACACTATATTCATCAAACGGCGATTCGGGGTGTTGCCTGTTGCGGCACTATGATTTGAGCATCTGCTATGACAAATCTGGGTAAGCAGCCCACACACACCAACACCTACGATACCCCACACACACATAAATATAGCACTTTGTAGATTCTTATATAAAATTATGCGACCCTACACTGCTAAGAGTAATTCCCGGTTGAAGTAAAAGACAACAGGGGTTATTGGGGTGATGCTGTAGAATAACAGCCCTGAAGCTAGTGCAAAGCAGTAACTTTGAAGAAATATGTGGGAACAATATCTCGAGTGATGTCGATGCAGCTAATGCAGTAGGTTTGAAGACAGCTGTGATGCAGATTGCGGTGTGGAGCAGGGTGTGGTGTCGGATGTGGTGCTGACAGTGTTGATAGTGGTGGTGGCAGCCCTATATTTAAAATGGTGATAAACTAAAGTTGTTAGCGAAAAAAAAAATTACTGTGGGATCCTGTGGTGCCCCCGGGGTAAAATCGATACTCCATCCGGCTCAATGAAGTGCTTATCGTCTAAACCTGATAACATTACTTTGGTCACATATTCGGTGTAAACCTCGTGACCACATGAACAGAACTTGTATTGGGTCCCCAGAACCCTGGTGCAATTATCGATGCTATCTCGATAATCCTCATAATGGAGGGATTGCAGCATGTGAGGTTTTAGACACTTTGCCGTACATATACACAGCTCATTCGAAACAGTGTATGCTTAGAGCTTAGACATAAACCTACAAAGGGTATGATTTTGATGCTGGAACATTCATCCATCATAACCACGGTACTGCCTTTGTTTTCGTGTGAGAATCCTTGCGGGTTATCAAGCACATAGTTAGACTTATCAAACCGCATCTTTAAATCTGGGGTAATTACTTCATAAACATCTCTACAAACAATTTCGTATATTAATGAATTGGTATCACACTATAGAAGGTGCAAGGCTGGCGGAGGAAATTTCTGACACATATACTGGTAGTGAAATTTGTAAAGGGTCCATTTTGAAAGTTCCAGAATGGCAGCACCAGTGTACAAAGGCTTGTTTAACATAACAGAGCTCTTTGACATTTCGATAAGGACAAGATTCTCATGATAATCTGTCATGACTAGATGTAGGACGCCCAATCAGATCTGCCACTTCATGTATAGGATCATACCTGGTAATGACTCATATGTCTCTTTCGTGGCGGACATTCTGTAAAGTTTTCCATGCACTGCACTATTCATTAGTTAAAAAAACGATATCTCAAAGTTGTTCACAGCCTTAGCATGATTCTCAATATTACATGCGATGTAGAGAGCCATCCAAGCCTTCTGCTCAAAGCGCAAAACACGATGAACAGTGCCAAGCATGGCTTCATACATCAAGTACTGCCTCAGTATTTCTCCATGAATAATATAATTCTTCTGCAGCGCAAATGTCAAAAGGAGTTTTTCATGTGAGCTATTAGGAGCTATACAATTTACCAGAGCCAAAGGCAGATATGATAACACATTGTGGCATTTGTCTGGGAACGACAAATCCACTTCCATGAAAATACATGTGTCCCCATCATTCACCGTGTGCACAAAATACCATGATAAAACACGCCAGCCTCTAACCACTCGAAATTGCCAATAGGAAGCTTGCTCATCATAGTATGGCTGTACATGCCATTTACATCGAAATAACATATGTATTTCGATGCCACAGTGGGATCCTACTCTTCACCAATGCAAAAGTTATTGGCTTCTGCATGCCTCCGGGAACCCTGGGTATTGCCACCCCTAACCCTGTGTTCAACAAAAAGGTACATATCAGCATCGGTCAACAGCTCTAGCTGTGCATCTGTCATCGACAATAAAGCATCCCATGAAAGAGACGGAGCTGTGATGTACATGGTGGAGTCAAGACTGTAATGAGCCAAACATACGGTCCTGAAATATTCAAAAACATCTACCAGCAAACAAGTGTCCACACATAACTACTGAATGGCATACTGCAGCAGGTTTATGCAGTGGAACGTATCCCACGCGACTTGGATGAGTGCATAGTCCCCATTGTTAATGCCTTTGTCTTTTATGACATTATGAAATGCATCTTTTGGTGGGAGTGACATGCCCATCAGACTGTCTTCAGACTTAACAAATTCATAAGGAAATATTCCCTTGGTTTTCTCCAATTCAAATGGGGTATTGTCTGAAAACATCGAGCGATTGATACTCAACTGTGCAGTTTTAAAATTACAGACTGTTCACAATAATGTGAGAACTTTTTAAATCCTTTCAAAAGTTTTCTTTTCAACCAGTTTTTATATTTAAGCCATTTTTTAATGTCCGCATTTTCATGTGACTAATAAATATGATGTATATGTTCACCACTCTGAAAAGTTAATGTCTGAGGCAGCAATAAAATATAATATTAGTGGTTATTGCCTGTTGGGGGGGTCTTAAATATTGCTCACTTTATCATGAACAGCCTATACCTTCCAAAGTTTCCAGCAAGGCGCTCATGAACTGAAAAGAATCAATTAAGCATAATTTGAAATATTGAACCTTTCCATTTGAATTCACTTCCATTGGGAATAAGTTTGGTAATACATTTGTATTTCTCTAGGGTCATTCCAATCACCTCGATTCTACCCAGGTTTACAAATACCATGGTTCTTTTGGGTTTTGTTATGTGACGTTTAGCCAATGGCTTTATGAGAAAGTGAGAATCATAGTTTTGCAGGTTGTGAAAGACAGCAACAAGTTGTTTCTTGGGCAGTCTTAAGTTCAAGTTGCATTTATTATGTGTGTGGCCTCTGATTTCCCCGGTCAGAACATCATGGTCGACCACAGCATCTGAACTGTGTTCCTTCTTACAAATATGACCACATTTCTGAGCCACCATCCTAGCTTCATGAGCAGGGATTTTTGCCTTCATCGGAACAGTCATGCTGTATATTCCTGACACCCACTTTGTCAATTCAACCAATGTATCTACTAACTGGTTCATACAATCATGACCCACAAACTCAATGTAGTTAGATAATGCTGGATTGTAAGAACAAACAAACAAAATGCTACAAGCATATGGAACATGTTCATTGATGGTGTTTGTATTACTCATATTACCATTGGGGAGGCAAGTATAGAAGGGTTTCAAATATGTCTCTGTGTTGCAATAGGCGACGAAACCCAATCTTTGCTGTTTACTGTAACCCTGAAATTGCAAGTACTTGCTGTCCCCCAGTAGTGAAAGTACTGAGAACAGCCTTATGTTGCTGACAGTGAACATTATGGTTTGTGATTTTCTCCTCACTACTAAAGTATTGGAGACAATGATCGCAAACAAATTCCCTATGTCTATCTTTCCTTAACTGGCTGTTAAGCAACCTTGCCAAATCCTTAATGGAAACAAAATGCAAATGTGTGTCATTACCACAAGCGCTAATGCACATTCGTACAATAACCCTTGCTTATCTAAAGTTTCGTCAGTAATATCACTATCTTTGTCTACTACAGAGTAGACATTGATAGAAATACCATTGTTCTCGAACATTCGAATATTCTGTAACACTACAGGAACCGACAGACCTTCGGTAACCCACACCTCGTGAGGAATTTATGATGACATAATTCTGTCAGAATGATGTGTGGTAGGAAACAAAGCTGATATAACGGCATAATGGAACCACAGTCCCTAAGGACACTGCACATAAATTCACGCCCTCTTATTGGCAATGAATTTTGTGAGCTTACTGTTAGCAGCACCTTCAGTGAATGCTCTAAACTGTGATAAGTGAACATCCATATGTAGAATTAGAAGCAGACTCCAGCCACTACCACGAGCACTAAATTCGTAAAGCCTGTTTGTGAGATAAGACTTCATTGTCTCATAGTAGATCAGTTGAATGCAGGACAGGAAGAGAATTACTTTGAAAGTAAAACGTCTGCACAAACCTTCCTCAGCGAAAAAGGATTTCATATATTTAACCTCTATGTTGACATTAAGCATTATTGACCGGGGTGATGTTAACTCTAACAAAGGGACACTGCACCTTGTGAAAAATCTTTCAAAATCCTTGTCAGATTCTACTTGATCATTAACTATACATTCATCAGTCAGCCTACACACGAACGCCATCGCCAAAAGTTGATATCTGAATTCAGGCAATGAAGCTTCCACTGAGATAGAGGAATCGGAAAATGAATTATTTTCCGTTTCCCTAGACAAAGTCTCTCTAATTGACTCGAAAGCCGGCTGTGAGATGGACGAAGCACTATCCTAATCATTCGAATTTTCCATGTCAGAGAGAAACAAATAGTCTAACAGGAGATCTACTTTACCATGTTTGGGGGAAATGATCGTGTCCTAATCTGTTGCAGCCTACGGTCTTTCTGTGTGTGAATCAGTGCTCGAATCACTCAGAAATAGATTGTCCAACAAAAGATCAAAATGATGTTGTTTAGGCAAAACGACTACATCCTGAGAGCTTGTACTAGTCGTTCTTTTTGTTTGAAATACAGATTCAGACGCGGTGTCGCTAACGAAAAGATCGTCCCACAAACTAGCAAAACGTTAACTTTTCCCTTACTCATTGTGATAAAATAGAAATTTTGTTTCCCATACAATAATTTCAGCACCACAATAAATATAAAGGGCTGCATAGTGCTGAAAAGAGAGGAAAAACATTATTATAATGTCTCGAAACGAAGTTGTGTTGTATCTGAAATAAATGTTATTAAGGATACAAACATAAAAATATTTTATTATAAACAGAGAGGAAATTTACCTTCAATTTTTAAAATGACTGTTTTAATTGGTTTTTTAATAAAAAAAATATTCCATGTTTGAAAACAAGTTAGCTCTGTGTGTTTACAATGCATTTAATACTTATAAGCAAGTTATTTTATTTTGACAAGCAAAAATGTATTTCTTATGGTAAAACATGTGACAAATTAGCAAAATTTATGTGTAGCAGCAAAACTGTTAACCGATGAAGGAAGATCCTATTCAGGGGAGGCCTGAAACTTCCAATTCAGGCAGGCGAGAGCAGGAAGCTGAAGACCCGAGTGAGCGCAGGCATTGACCGTGGCTGGCCACTCGCTCTGGCAGGGGCTGTACTGACTTCTGTCCTGAGCTAGCCACTGGTGGATGGTCGCCCAAGTTGATCCTGTGACCGGGTAACCCCGTCGTGGCAGGCTGGCAGGGATGTAGAGGGTGGCAGATGTTACATGTCTTTGGGCTCTAGTAGAGGGGCAATCCGTCCTCCATAGTGACTGGATCAAGAATTGTGGGCAGCGCTCCAGTGTGTGTATATATAAGCCGACCCCCTACTCACCTCCCTCCCTAGCGAACCTATATGAACATGGGAAATAGCAGGATTTTATAATGATACATAATTTTAGTAATGTAAATATGATTTCCTTAATGAATTAAATTATTTTAATGCAAGATTAAAAGATTTTTAATGCATTAATGCATTTTTCAACTTTTTTGTTTACAATTGCATTTTGCTGAAACTTGTAATGTGAAATATGCGTATTTCTTCGATGTTAGAGATTATATTTACTTTTAATTCGAATTTTCTTACATATTTTATTATGCAATAAGATTCCGGAACTTTATAGTATTTGTAATGCAGTACATGTGGTTTTTGGAATATCTATTTTATATTTTTATTATATAGCTTGTAAATATGTAACAAGCTTTGCATACATTACTGTCCTGCTTATTATTCTTTTAATATTGTGTATCGTTTTTTAAGGACAACTGACATATTACCCAGGAAAAAACCCAGATTTATTGACCATGACTTACCTGGAATTCGAACCCAGCTTATATTAATCATGTCTTGCCCGGGATTCGAGCCCAGCTTATATTAAGCATGTCTTACCTGGGAATCGAACCCAGCTTATATTAAGAATGTCTTACCCAGGAAAAGAACCCATCTTATATTTTATCACAATTCTTTACCTGGGATTCAAACCCAGAACCACACATTATAGTGTAATCTGACTTTTCTATGTACGTAGGTGATATAACACAACCTTTTTATGTACTTGGGTTGGAATATATTTATTAAAAATAATACATGCACGGTAGAGCTTTTTAGAATGGAATTGGATCGGGTTGGTGTGACCAGGGAATACAGTGCTGTGCAGGCGATTGCTTCCACTGGGTGATAAGGCTACTAAAGGTTTTCCTACACCCTCCACAGCGGGGAAGACAGTGGCATGTCGGGGAAGACAGATGAGGAATGGGAAAGTGCTTTCAGCAGACTCAATATCTACGAACTTGGCCAGAAATGCCGATGTCTGCGTGTTAGTCACAAGACAGAGTTTCATTGAAATATTATTATTTTTTCTGGATACACTATTTCATTCAAAGCATTTCGCAGGTCTTCAGTTATTTTTAATATTGTCTAGTCTGTTGAAATTTGTTAATAATTTTAGGGAGTATTTCTTTGCTGTGATTGAAGTTTGTTGTGTGTACTTTGGTCAATCCTATTTTGTGGGCTTATCTCATAGTCGGTATTTCTGAGTTGAGAGAGAAATTCTCTGTTTAATGTTGCTTGAAAACCATCAGCATGTTGGCAAAAACACATATTGTAATCAAATTAGTGCACAGCAGGGTTCACTCTGAAACCTAAAGGGTGAATTACTAGAAATTGTTTTTAATTACTTTCATTGGGCTTTATGTAGAAGCCCTTTCCACATTACCCTGCAGAATTGATATACAGCACTTGAGCCTTCTTGTTAAGGATAGTAGGGCATTTTAAAAACTGCTATTCATTCAGGCATGAGTGCACATTAGTATTTTTCTTGAAATTGCAATCGAATATATTTTTTCTCTTAACACAAAAGTTTGGGTTTTCTAGTTAAAAACTATATGTTCAGTGATTACTCTCATAGTTACATGATTTTTAACAGTGGCTAAACTTAATTTATTTTCACAAGATCCATATACTATTTCTCTCTCTCTCTCTCTCTATTAATCAGAGTATTTTTTCTTGTTCCTTAGGGATACCAAAACATTTCACACTTTATGAATCAGAGTAATACATATTTCTTAAGATAACCAAAACATTTTTTATGGAAAATTATAATAATTATACACAAATTTATTTATTTTTAACTCTCGCGTATTTATGCAATAATTTCTAAATCTAGGATTTTCTTTAAACAGTTTGTTTCAAATACAAACAAGCAATAATTTCAACATTATGTAAGTACAGGAGGGTTCAAATACAAACAACCAATCATTTCAATACTACACAATAACAGAACACAGGCAGTTAAAAAAAATTCATCTAACATTTTACAAGTATTTATATATATATACTAAATTTTTAAGGAACAAACATCGTTAGCAAAACTTACACAAGGTGATCCACAAGATGACCCACAAATATTTTAACACATTGTGACCCACAAATATTTTAACACATGGTGATCCACAAATATTTTAGCACAAGTAAGTATAGAGTGGTACACAAATATTTTAACACAAGTAAAAATAGGATGTTACATGGGTTATAAGATATTTTCAACTTCAGTAAACAAAGTTTTCAGACATTTTCATAAAATTGGATCCAAATATCCTTCTTCAAGTATACTTTCCAGGAGAGAACATTTCTTACATTCTGGTTTTATCCTGATTGTTTGAATAGACATTTATTTACAATCAAGTGAGTGTAACAAAACACTTTCAACCAAGTCTGGCTATGTCTGGACATAATGTGAGTGCAAGTCTTCAATACTAGATTGCAGTGGCATTGTTGAAGTCATATAAAAAAAAACATTTGCTTGAATCACTCCATTGAATTAATTCATGGCTTTTTTGTCTCCCAGCAGGAAACAAATAACCTTAAATTGAAACATTCTGTCACAAGACTCCATAATTTCACGGAGAATTTTGCTGCATCATAACATATATGATACATTATACTTGCCTGGTTTCACGGTAACATAGGGATTTCCAGGATAAAAGAACATTATGTTACGAATTGGCTATCCAACACCCAACTGAGAACAAGCAGCAAGGAATAATGTACGTATATTGATAAATTCATTCTCCAACATTGCAAGTTAAAATGTGTTTGGAGACATAACTTAAATTTTGCTCATTTTATTGCTCGATGCACATAACACTTTGAAGAAACACACCCAGTAAATAATAAGTAACCAAACTCTTTGTTATTGTGTACAAACATATTAATATTATTGTCACATTATTCGTGATTCTGAAATTGTAAACATCATCTGTTGTAAAGCTCGGATGTTTCAAATTCTGTTCTTTCTCACAAAAGGTTGCTATGATGCACTCACCCTTAGTTTTAAAGTTATTTTTTTCTCTAGCCTGTACAGTCTGCACTGATTTGCAAGCCAATTCGAATTGTAACAGTTAGTTAAACTGGAATCAAAACTACATGGATCATTATGTGTTGTCAAATAACCAGGCCAATATGAACATTTCAAATGAATGTTTGACTCACACATTTCCTTAACAACTTCATGTGAATATGCTACTATACGAGTTACAGAATACAAACATTTTTGAATAAATGCATACTTACAAATAGGAGAAAATATTATTCTGAAATTGCCACTTCACAAGCATAGATATTACACACTGATGGAAAAAATAAAACAGCTTGTTCGAAAATTATGTTGTGCATTTCCCCATCACACATTTCCTTCCAATGTATTGTGGTTCCCTAATGAGGTCTGGTGAGTTGGTACGCAATTAACCTGTAGCTGCACTCCTCTTCTAGCTTCTTGCTAAGACTGGCTAACATCAGCTCTTCAAATGAAGACGGTAAGTTACTATCAGGGTGGAGATACCTCACAGCACAATAGTTGCATGCGAAGCCTTCACCAAAGTGAATGCCAAGACTGGAATCGAAAGTGTAGCACCAATGTTCGATATTGTTGCACACTTAAACTTGTAGAATACCACCATACAGCTTAAAGAATACTCATCAGTAACCTATTTGCATCACTTTATATGCGACTGTAGGGTCGAAGATGCTACCAATGACTGCTACTTTAATATCAAATGCTCTCCTTTATATAGTCTGCCATTAAAGTGTTCTTGCTTAACCAAATTTTTCATTGCCACATGCCACAGGGAGACTAATTCTTGGTTACCTATCTTTGTAACATGTTCCTTGTTGTCACATTGTTCTGTCCATGCTGTAGGTATAGAACAGCAACATTCCTTCTGCATGAATTATTCGATTTTCTTGCATGACATGTACTTCGTTATAAATTTAGAAAATGCTTCAAATGCTAGTTGACTCTCATTGCAAGGCAGTGTACTGTCAGGCCACAAATTATACAAAAGACGAAATCTTCTCCCATAAAAAATGTCGAACACTTTAAAAGTTTCTGTCGGACTAATTAACAAGAAACACCAATGTTCTTCTCCGTTACACATTTCAATTTCTAGTGGACCACCTTCTTCGTGTCAAAACCACACTCTCCTGTAACCTGGATAAGCACTGGTGTATTGAAGTGTTGAGTCGAACCTTTCCATCATAACTGATATGCTGCTGCTGTATGTTTGTCCCTGAATGTTTTTAAAGAGAATTTGTACACTTTTGCCGGGAGTGTATCACTGAGCATATTAAATATCATCTTGAAATTTTCCTAATTTCAGCTTGGTTGAATCGTATTTACAAATACAAACCTTACTCTGCCAGACCTCACATTGCTAGATATCACAAGGCGATGTTTTAATGCTGCTACTTCCTTGCATTTGCTTGCTGTGTTGCTTGTTATTACATGTTTCAGTCCACATGGTGGGAGTGTCATAGAACTTTCTAATCAGTTTATATTAAATCAGGCTAAATTCTGGTTCCTTGGTTATTTCTTCACTTCTGTTTTTAAAACACAGATCCCACGACGAACAGAGCAGTTCACTGTTGGGTCTCATTTCAAAAAACCAGACAATCATCTTGTTAATAACACAATAATAATTTTGTGCATTTATTTCCTGCGAAATTTTGTGCAAAGATCATCTCCACTACACATCTGGAATTGATAGTATATGGTGTCTAGAGACTGCAGTCACACTCTCTTGTAACCTGGAGTAATACTGGAGTATGTCTGCTCTGGATTGAATGTCTCAATTTGAAAGTTTTTTTTATGTGGGTCTGAACCTGTAACAAACCAATTTTCTAAAGTATTATCTATACACATAGGTAGGATGATGGTACAAATATTCTCTTAGAGTTTCGAGTTTGCATTGCAAACAGAAAATTTTTTATTATAATGATTAGTGTCATATAATTTTACTGTAGAATTAATGCTTGAACAGTCCTGATATCTTCTAATATTTACAATTTCTGTATTAGTCCAGCTTTTTAAAACTTATTTTTACATATTTCCCAGCATGTATACAGGGTAGTCTTCCAGAAGCACATCGTTCACATACTGGAAAGTCTTCATAAGCTATGTCACAAGAGTCCCATTTTAAACTGTGTATTTTGGACCTTTGATGTCGAAAACTCATTTTCAATTCCTGATTTAAAGTATACCAAAGGACTCGGAGCATTGAAATATAACACTTTTAATTCATTATTGTCATTTGCATAAGACATTGCGAGTTCTTTAATTATAAAAGATTTGTCTTGATGATTTTCAAAACCTTTCGCGAAGCACAACATGATTGTAAATTACAAGTTTCAATCACATCTACATCAGAGTTTTAACAAGTCTAATTTTGTTTACAAAAGTGCAGTTGTGGCTTCCAATTCAACTTAATCAATACCAGAATTGTCTTTTGGTAAAGTGGGATGATTAACATTCCATTATATGTTGCCACCTTCGCATTACACAATCTCTTCTCAGATGGACTCTGTTCGGTTAATTGAAGAAAGCCAGTGTACCATATGGACAATCTTCATCACAAGGCAAATTATGAGACTATGTCCTCATCGTCTCTTAAATCCACTGAGAGGAATGGATACACATGTTGAATTTCGTGTTCCACAAATGTTTGTAGAAATGATTTAGGTATCGGCAAGAAGTTCTCGACATCTAAGCTTAAAGCATTTTGCTTTGTCCATATGCTAAAATTGCATTAAAGACTGTACCACATTCATCATAACAGTTTTCACAGCATTGAAAGTTGTGCATATTACCTGCTGTTGAAGCTTGTAGACTGATGAACATATCGAAGAAGTCTGTTGATTGATGTAATTACTCTGTGTTACACACCCAACACAATCTGATTTCGACAACTGCTGGCTTAAGACTGAAATAAAAAATAATTTTTTGCATATTATCTACTATATGGAATCAAAATAGCCACAGTTTTGCATTTAAATTTCTTGAATTAGAACTTTTTCGAATATTATTGAAATATCAGCGATTTTGGAATTTTTAAACTCATTCCAGCCTGAAATTGTGGTATTTTTTATAATTCATATGTACCCAAACATACATTTGTCCAAAATATGCACATTTCTGATATATTTAGGTGCTAGGAAATGTAAAATTAACTAATTAGAAACATATTTTAGAAAAATTTATTCATTTTTTAGCTTCCAAAAATTATATCGGGGTTTAAAATACGGTATCCTAATGTGTAATTTCAACTTTAAAATGAGCTATTTAGTAAATGTTAGTCTTAAAAATTTGGTATAAATGTTAGTTGGTCGCATTTGTAAAATTAACTTGTTAGATACGAAGATTGGTTTAAAAACTTTTAGTTTCGTAAATAATACATATTTTAGAGAATTTATACACATGTACATTTAAAATATTAGATAGCAAAAATGTTTGAATTAAAAATGTTAAAAGAAGGTGTAAACAGATGTTTAAAATATTTAGGGTGAATATTGAACAACATAATATTTCCACCACTCTTTAGAATTGTATTAAATTGGTATGTTTAGGGAAGAGTTTCCTGGACATGAAATATTTTTTTATATAGTTTGCTGGGGATGTGAAATTTTCCTCATCGAGGTAGGCTGGGGCAAGCCTATTTCTGCAATTGTGCGCTAAATTTGCTGTTTGGGAGAGCTGGTTCCCACGACCAGGTAACTGCTTCCCCACCCGACCGGTGCAACATCAGTCTGAATGTAAGAGATTGCAGTTGACTCTTTGTTAGTACTGGGAGCCGCGCTGGTGGAGGAGGTGTGAGGGTGTATTGCACATGCTTTGTTGAGCGCCCGGTGGGGGGAGGGTAGCGAAATGCGGTGGGCGACAGTGAACGCTGTATTGTCGGCCGCACTATGTGCCTTGATGGGGCGTGGAGCCCTTGGAGTGGCGCGGGAGAGAGAAAGTGTCGGCCATAATTTTTGGGGGTGGTGCTTAGCGCAATCGAAGACGACTATGCGGGGAAAGGGGGTGGCCTGTTAAGAGGATGGTGAAGGAACGCTCATGCGCAGTAGAACTCAGCGGGGAAAGTCGGGGACGGGGAAGGGAAGGTCTCCGATACCTGGCGCTTTCTGCATGCAGCAGACAAAAGGGTAAACTCTCTCCCTCCTTGCCTGACCTCGCACAACACAGCTAGCCTTGCGCCCTCTCCACGCCATGCCTCTCGAAGCAGTATGGCCAATAATCTATTACATTCTTGGCAGCGTGAGTGTCTGAAGTATTTTCTTTGTACCTGCCGACTACACGTTGGAGGAGGCGTGGTGAAACTCTAAAATGTATGGTCTCGAGAAGCGTTAGAACTTGCAGCAATTTCTTTGACCCTACTGACAAAGTGGCAGAGGAGGCGGGGGCCGAAGGAGAAATTTTAGGTTTCCGAGAGCCTTCAGTTACAAACAAGCCGCCGGCCTGCCTCGTTGGGTAACACAAGGCATTGAACAGTATTAATGTTTCCTACCCAATACACTTCTCAATTTGTTAATTAAAGTCTTGTGTGTTCGTATAAACACTTCAATTTTTTTTTAATTATGCGATAGTTGAGTGTTACGCGGCTATCGGAAATCATTTTGAGGAATTGCTGCGATTTTAACATGCGGTAAGAGGGAATCGATTTTTTTGGATAGTTGTGTGTGGTTAAATTTATTTCTTAGCATAGTAATTCAGTTTTGTAAGGCATTAGGTGGAATGTGGAAGATCCTTCGTCTTGTTTAACCTGTATTTAGATGCGTGTTTCGAAAGCCGATGAGGGATGGAGTAAAATACATATTTATATTTGTATATATGAACTTTTTTTGGGAGGGCGGTGTGAAGTGATGGTGAGTAGTCATTTTATATTAGCTGGACGTCTGTTTAGTTAAATATAATTTTTTTTACTCATTCTGGTGTTTGACATATAATATTTTTTGTTACAATATTAATATAAATTTTGTGTTTCATTCGGTTATCGCGCGATTAAAGTCGGTTTAATGAATATGTGTTTGGTTCTGTCGATTTAATGTTACGTGATTAAAGTAGAGATCAGTTACTTTGCTAGGGATAATAGTTTGATTCCATAATTGCATCATTAATGTAATTCGTTCGGTAACCTATTTGATCGTAGCATCCTAGAACATGCCCGCATGCTCTCGCTTCATCCACACCTCCCTCGCCTAGTGTGTCAGGAGCCCGCCCTCGCCTAGTGGGCCAGAATATACATGCGTACTCTCGCTCCATCCACAAAATTAAGAAATATAATGTCCCTTTTACCACTCATACACCAACATTAACACCTATATAAACAATTACAACCCACTCCTCTGATCATTGGCTCAAGAACGTTACAGAGGACACATCGATCCTGCTCTGCCAATATCATCCTTATGACCCTTAAACCTTTCAACACCATTAAAATATAAAAAAATTTGATATCAAAAATTCTTATTAAAGGATTATTTTATTAACATATTAATCGGATTAATCAATTTAATGAATCGATTAATCTATTTAATCAATCTATTAAGTTACACAATCAAACAATTCTTTAATCAAATTTGCATATCATAATTTGACACTTTGACCACTCTTGCACCAAATACGACTTAGGTCTCTATTGGGCTAGGTGGTCCAAAAGTGGGTCGTGCGTACTACTGACATGTTCCTCTCACCTAGAGCATGAAAAAATATTATCAATATAGGTGCAGAACTGTTTAATTTCTGCAATACAGGGACCTTTGAAAAAAAAATTTGAGCATCGTATGTCACAGGATCCAATTTTTTTGTGTGGAATGCCATCGAAGCTTTTACGTGCGTAGTAAACCAAATCATACCGGAACAGTTGAACACAGCTACTGTGGTACACAAACAGACAAAAATATAACAGCCCCGAGCTTCGACCAAATTTTACAAAGCTGTAGAATGTTAGCTCTGACATGACACTGAATTGATCGGAACGTAAGCATTTCCGGCCCTCTGTTCATGAAATATGTTTTCATCCTCTCAACGTGAAGAATGAGTCTACAAAATTTGAACTGAATTTTTACGGCATATTTTAATTTTTTTTGTCCTCTATGTTAGTCTAACAACCTTGTGGCTCTACATTTCTATTTAAAATCCTGTGATTTATCATAAGGTACTTACACTGTTTCTAGAAATTAGATTGAATTTAATACAAATAATCATTGCCATGGTTTGGTACGTTTCTTGCAACCAGGAACTTTTAATGCATACTGGAAAAAATGTAAGCATACATGTTACCTGCAATAATAATAAAAAAATCACTTTAGGAAGAATAATTTCAATCTCCTACGAAATAAAAAATATATAAAAATATGGTTAGAGTTTCACTAAACAATTAATAGCAAGAGTAACAAACAATACACAGTAATTAGACAGGATTTGTATAACTATTACTGTTAGCCGAAAATGCACTATCGCTGTTACACCATGCAACAAGAAGCGATGGTAAATATTAGTCCTGACTTATTAACAGTATTTCACCTCACCTTACATATATATATTTGTGCGTGTTTGAGTGTACAAGCTATTCACGGTACTCTGAGCACTTAGGACCTACTTGTATGCACGTTGTGTATTCCTCCGCCTTATGTAAAATTAACACTGCCATGGGTCTCATCAATTTATTCATGCTTCGGTCAAGTGACACGGTGAAATTATTAGAAAAGTAAATATTTTAAAAATATGCTAATATTTTCACTTAAATGCATTTTAAAAAAAACTGAAACAGAAAGCGAAAGAACTAGGTTAAGTTATACCATATGGTATCTTAACACTTTTAATTCGACGATAAGGAATGTAAATACTTTCCCTCCTACGTTACAAACTTTAGTGGACGCATGCCACTCAGTGCGCTTTTTTAAACACATGTAGATAGGAGCTGTAACTTTTTTTCTATGGTTGATTTCAAACGTGCTCACTTTATCGTGGACAGCCTTTACATAATAAGTTACTCCAGCTACGTCTTTAACATGTTCAGGTGTTGCTAATGGGGAAAATAAAAAAAATAACATAAATTTACTATTAGGAAAACAACAAGGCCATCAGTGCAGTGGGGGGAACATAGGCACAAACTTCTTATTTCCAGAAGCAGGGAAGGTCTCAAACTTTGTATTGCATTATCAATGTTTATTTAAGTCTCATATCTCTGAACTACCCTGCCCTTTTTTTCGTTCTAGTAGTGAGCATTGAATGTTTGTATATGTGGTTATCCACGTATGTAACACCTATTTCGTGTGGACGAAGGTTTCAAATACTTAAATAAAATAATTTATAATAAAAGAGATAATTTTTTGTTATTAAATACCTATAAAAATATTTTTTTCATATATGAGGCAAGTAGTCTATAGTAAGTTATAAATACTTTTACAAAATAAAGAAGTGACGAACTACTGAGTTGTTTGAAATATTCTTTCAATGGGGGTGGATGACAAAGTGAAATATTTTGAACATGCTTCACTGCTACAGTATGTAGTCACAGAAAACCAAGTCTGAGACATGAAACAAACACGGAAAATTGATAATAAATTCCACAAGGAATTTTGTCAGATTTATAACAAAATAATATATAAAATTTCAGGACGAATTATTATATGAAAAAACTGAAAAAAAAAGAAGAACACAACTACGACAGCAGTGATGAACGCTGAGACTAAGACAAATTTTACCACAAGACTGAAAGACACAACGATGATGACATACTTGTGGGGTTTCTATTTATATCTTTTGGCTACAGCCTCGCTTGGCTCGTTTTTCGTGTTTGTTTCATGTTTTAGACTTGGTTTTCTTTGTCAACATAGTGTAGCAATTGAAGATGTACAAAATATCTCACTTAATCACGACCAATCACTATCAACTTGTTGCGGGTACAGGTGTATGTTTTTCTATGCCCATAGAAGCTCAAATGTTGATCTTGTTATTTCAGTAGCTGTGGCCAATTGAAATAAACATTTTAGAATTCATTTTGGACATGATGTTAGCTTTTCACAACTATTCCGCCATGTACAGAGGTGTCACGCCATTGTATACAAAATATGTAAAACAAATTATGTTATCTTTTAAAACGTTTAGATCTCGTCTACTGGTATGACGTGGTTAATGGAAAAACAATAATATGTATGTATTGACAGGGTTTAATAAGTATGCTAATCAGCTTCATATATGTTTTGGGACACTAACGTATGTTTATTTTGCATATATTTTACAGAATATTAATTTTTCAATCACTCATATATTTATTGACATTGCAGTAGGGATCACGTAATAATAATATCGTAAACCACACATCCATGTTTTTTATTCTATGGTGTTTTTCAGCAGTATTCTGAAATACGATACGTATTACTTAAATATTTAAATTCATAACTTTTGTGTTAATTTTATTTTTTTAATAATTATTTTTCAATGTTTGAAGAATAATTATTTTTAACTTTTATTGTTTTAATTGTGTTTAATAATTTTAATAAATTTATTTATATTTTTTCTACCGGAAGTAGCTCACCAATTTCAGGTTAGCAAATTAGATAGTGGCCAGAAGCCGATGCTTCTGGGGAGGGATTTTCGCTGGGATTTCATCTTAGAAATTCTCAGCGCCAGCGAAATGCTAGGATGAGAGTTGGGTCTCAGAAATTCTAGTTGAGGTTTCTGAGCCAGCCATGTTTAAGACGAGGGCTGAGCCTCAGATTTTAGTTAGATATTTCTAGAGGTTCCAGCTGTCAACGAGACACCGTTCAGCGAAGCCCAGGCGCCATGTCACAAGCTTGGAGATTTACCTACACCCAGGTGACGCTATCGTCATTATAAAGTTTGAGACGCACATCAGTGAAAGCAGGTGTTATTTTTAGAGACACCAAAGCGAATAATATATTTTACGAAATTTTGGAAGAAATTGTTAAAGTGCAATTACATGTTACTTAGGGTATAAACCAGTGATCCAGTTTTTCCGCTGAGTTAATCGCCGGAGCATAATTTAAAGAACCTGAAATATTTTCTTTCAAACACTATTGATTTCTTTTAAGAGTTATCAAGTACTACGGGATTTAGTAAGAAAAAATCATAATTTTTAATTGATCACTGAAAAGTGAGAACTTATGTGCACAAAGTGAGAACAAATTTAAAGACACGTGAGGAGAACTACATCTGGATTTAAATATATTTTTATTTTATTTCATTCTCGATTTAAAGCAGTAGTAATAAATTTAATTAAATTTTTTATATTTTTTATATTACATACTGTGAGGATGGTGATATTTCCTATGCTCTTCCAATAGTACTTGGTGTGAAGATAATACATTTAACACATAATTTAACATCAAATTTTAAGTTGTTTCAACACTTTAATTTTTTTTATTTGCAGACATGTCATTATAATTATCTATCAATATCTTTCTTTTTCAATTTTTGGTATTAATAAAATATTTTTACTTTACCTACATTTTTCTTTCAGTGGTTTGCAAGTGCCTTGTGCAGGAGTGCAGTTAATGTAAACTTTACAGAGTTCCTGAGTCGTCGAGATGGCAAGAATAAGCTAAGAAAGGTATAAACGTATAAAGATGTAAGCAAATATAATCTACATATCACTATCTCACACGAAACGCCATTCTTATTCAAATTACACACACGGAAATTTGCATGCAGAATTTGCATGAAGACCACAGGCATTATACTACAAAAATTTGGCGCTGCAACATCTGGCCTTATTTTTATATTGAGAAAGTGAACATTTCTTTATTTTCAAAATCATGGAACAACACGCAAGAGAAAGTAATTTTCTCAGGAGTACTCGTGTAAACGAAACTACAGCAGTAAATACTGAGAGTAAGGTTCAGTTTGAAGACCTAGTAACGTTAGGAGTAGAATCTAACGACACGGAATTAAACTGGAGTGAGGTAGCGTCTGGAGGGGCAGTGAATGTATCACGTGAGGTAGAATCAACCGCAGCTGCAACGTCGACATCTACTACTACAGGAAGACATACGGTAGACGCGCAACCTTTCATAGAGCGACCACAGCACAGTTAAATCGTTTCATGGAACTAATCCAATAAAGAGAATACATGAACATTTAATTTGAACAACACGAACATTGAGAACAAGCTAGGTACGATCGCGTAAAGAAGCAAATATATGAAATGCGCACTCGTCCATTGCTACACTGTAAAAAAATTTCTTGTGAACTTCCTAAACTGTAATGGAAGTTTTTAACCTATACAATGTATGGTAATAATACCACATATAGCTACAGATATAGGAATGCTTAGCAGCGCTACGATACAACTTCCATATGCATTTGACTGTTTCCTAAGCAAATGTAGGAACGCTACAATGTATGTATAAAGGGGGAAAAAATACCATTCCTGCTTTCTCACTAAGCGTATACACTGGTATGGTAAAATTCCGAATAATTCCTTAGAGTTCAAGTACAGAAATTGTAGATACTCATTTAAATGTTCAAAAAAATGAAACCAGCTTGTCACAGCCAAATGAGCAAGGAAACCCCGCACACGAACCTGAATTTGTTGCCGTAGAGAAAAGTGAGACAGGCACAGCAACTACTACCAAATCCGCCACGCACACACTGATTTGATTGAACCGAAAAACAACCCACCATTCGAACAGATGAATGGGGTAAGTGCTACATGGGAGTGTGGCCACATGTACAGCGAAAGACATTCGCCGCATCCTAAAACCATAACATCATTGTTGGCAGCCACATGCCAGACACCACTGCGCATGTCAGTCGACGCAACCAGCGAGCTGACAGATTTCCAAGTGGCAGATCCCGTTGTATATTCAGAGGTATTAATTAGGCAGGTGAGCGGCAAGGGAACTCACTATCCGACCTCTCATTTTCAAAAATTTCAAAAGAGAAAAAGATAAGAGAGAAGAAACGTCCCGGGTGCAACACAATTTGAAGGAAACCGTTCGCCAATAACTCAAGAAACTTTACTTGATTTAGTTAAAAATAAATTGTTTTGATCCACTGAGTAGCGTAAGAGACAATAGAAGCTGTTGAAAATGTATAAGTTCAAGACAGGATACTTAGTGTTGAAGCGTACTAATCAACTAAGTTCACCTATATACAATATAAGCCGTAATTTATTCATACTTTTTGAAGTCCTATTTAAAATAGTGGAAGTGATTAAAGAGAATTTTTACAGTTCGTCTTCTATGGAGGGACAAGTTATCGTAATATTAATGTTAAATATCTACAACACAGCTTAAGCCATACAAAACTCCTGAAGTTGAAAATTCGAGTATTTAGAAAATTTATTTACATTGTTTATGTGATGTGTAGTATAATTCTTCGAGAGAAATAATGAGCTACCTGCAGTTATACGTGATTACTATCTGAATTACAGGAATAATGTTTATTGCCCACAGCCTACGTGCATTGTTTACTGTTCATTATTTAGTGACGACGTAGTTTATGTGTTTATGTGATTGTTTTTTTTATTTCCTCTGAAGCCTAATGCCAGAATAGATTATTATTTTGTGTGGGATGAGTTTTTACCCCTACACGTTGTTACGTCACGTAACACAGTGTAGCACTATTATGTTGATTAATGGACCTGGTTTTTCCTTAGAACGCCATTGTATACATCTTGGAGATCGTTTTAAGCTGACTTGAAGACAACGAAAAATGTCACACGAGATAATTTACTGAATTATTTTATCTTGCAGGAAAATTGTATCACTTTTAAAGGTTAAACTGATTTAAGGATAATATCTATAAAGAAGGAAAGGTTACACGCCCACCCTTATCTTCTATCGACAAGGAACCCAGCACTTCATTGCCACTTATCTGCAGTGACTTACCTCATGAAAGGTTCATCCAATTGTATATTTACAATGCTGAGAATGAATAAGGGCCATATGCTTTATTTGTAACAAAGGAAGATTTCAATTTATTTTGGACTTTGATATTTCTTCAAGTTGTGTGATTCACTTGTTTGATTTTATTTGATTTTCGACACTTTTTGATACACACAAATTTCATTTTTGTTTCACTGTGTATATTTGTATTGTGTAATATGTATTTTCATATATTCGTGCCGGTGTATAAGTTTATTGAAGAGTACAATGTTATTTCAACTTTAATTCTTGATATTTATTCGTGATAGGTCATCGTTGATGTCTTCTTTAGATTACCCTGTCGCGTAGGCATATGAGCGTTATCAAACGACTCTCCATAATTTTGCCTTAGCTATCGTTTAGTCGACATCCGGAAAAACTAAGATGATATGTAAGCTAGATGGCTGCAACGACATTGTGAGCAAAATTTATTTATTTTTTTCGTAATTTTCATTGAGATTTATGATACCCAATGATTTGATTTATGTGAACTAATTGTTGCAATACTTGAAATATTGATATTAGATAGTTAGATACCACCAGTCATTCTTTTTTTTATTGTTAACGTAATGGTTGAATGTGAGTTTAAATTTACTGCTAGTGATTTTATATAATTGAAAAGATGAACCATATGAACATTAATGTAGTGTATCACAGCCAATAATTTATCGTGATACACACAGCTTATCACCGCTTCCTAGCACCAGTCTAAGATGAACAATTATCCGGTGTTAGCAGAGAGATGTTGAGTAATTGAACTTTAACAATGTTAAAAGAGAATGAATAAACTTAGAAGGAACGTCTAAGTGAATTTCAGTTACGTGAGAGTAATGACGCGATACATTTTGAACTGCTAAATGTAAACTTGGCCGAATTTTTCTTCAGAGACGTTGCTGAGCTGCAGTAAAGTTTTGCCGTGCCATTGCCGCGTCTATCGCAGTAGCTCCTCACGTAGTCCGAAGCCCCAAGCGTGTGGTTCTTAATAAGTGTATTGAAAGTGCTACAGTAAACTTCAAAACGCGATAGAAAAACATTTTTGACGAGGATTCAACTGTGCTCGACCGATTGCAGGAGTCATGCGCGGGTAACTGAGGAGACAGTTGCCGTCTGCCCGCTCCGAAGCACAGCAGATGCCCATTGCTGCAAGGTATCGTGTGACGAGTCACCCGAACAAATCTGAGCGCAGCTACGTCAAATTTCGAACGGTCGCCATCGGCCGAGAACCTTCTTTTATTTGAAAAAAGGGAGATCAAAACTGTAAAGTATATTATATTACTACGGAGATTCAATGTTTCTCGTATGATTGTAAATTTGTGATGTATGTGATTCTTTATTTTAATATTTTCAACATTGTGTAGTGTTTTGAGGAGTGTATGTAAATGTTTTGTTAACTACACGGAGAAAAAAGTCTTTCACGAACTGTTGGTAGAATCGTAAGTTATAATGTTTTATTTTCTCTCGCTATTACTTGTTTATATTTATGCTGCACACCGGTATTGTAAATATGAAGTTTTCTTTTTACTTGATTATGATACTTTGTGTCTAGTCGTAGTGACAAATTAATCATTCCTTTTGATTTTACGTAAGTAGGAATATTGTAATTGCCAGGGGTAGTATTTTCTCTCAGGAATTAATAGAGAGCCCATAACTATGTTTATTTTAAGGTATGCTTATCAGCTACATACATGTTTTGGGACACTAACATATGTTTATTTCGCATATATTTTGATGAATATTAATCTTCTACCCCCCTCCCCCCTCCACCCGTCCAGGTTCCATATATTTATTGGTATTGCAGTAGAATCACGTAATAATAATATCGTAAATCACACATCCATATTTTTTATTTAATTTATTCTATTGTGTATTTCAGCAGTTTTCTGAGATATGATATTTCATAACTTTAATATTTAATTTCTGAAATTATATTTTAATTTTATATTTCAGTATTTATTTTTCAATGTTTAAAGTATAATTTATACTTTCATATTTTAATTTAATTGTGTTTAATAATTTTACTGTGTTAATTTATATTTTTTTCCATCGGAAGTAGCTTTCCAACTTAAGGTTAGCAAACTAGATCGTTACCGGAAGTCGATACTTCTGGAGAGGGACCTTTGAATGGACGATCGGCGAGATATTCGCTGGGATTTCATCCTAGAAATCCTCAGCGCCAGCATATGGTAGGAAGAAAGTTAGATCCCAGAAGTTCTAGTTGAGGTTTCTGAGCCAGCCATGTTTAAGACGAGGGCTGAGCCTCAGATTTGAGTTAGATATTTCTAGTGGTTCCAGCTGACAACGAGACGCCGCTCAGCGAAGCGCCGGCACCATTCGGAGATTAAATTATGCTTCGGCTATTAACGCAGCAGTAAAATTGGACCGGTGATTTAATAGCCGAACCATAATTTAAAGAACCTGATATATTTTCTTTCAAATACTTTTGATTTCTATTAAGACTTATTATTTATTGGCATTGCAGTAGAATCACGTAATAATATTATTATAAATCACACATCCATTTATTTTATTTCATTTATTCTATTGCGTTTTTCAGCTCGATTAACTTCGCAAAATTCAAAGAACTACTTCTGGATTTAAACATTTGATATTCATTTATTTCAGTCTCGATTTAAAGCAGCATTAATTTATTTCATTTTGTTTTCTTAATTTTTTTATATTACATACTGTGAGGATGGTGGTATTTCCTAGGTTCTTTCGCTATCCTACTAGCAGTAAAGTTAATAAATTTCACACATAACTGAACCTCAATTTTTAAGTTGTTTTCACACTTTTAAATATTTTTATTTGCAGACAAGTAATTATAATTATCTATCAATATCTTTCTTTTCCAATTTTTGGTATTAATAAAAGATATTCACTTTACCTACATATTTCTTTCAGTAGTTTGCAGGCATCTAGTGCATGAGTGCAGTTTATGTAAAATTTGCAGAGTTCCTGAGTCATCGACATTACAAGAATAAGCTAAACGAGGTATTAAGGTATAAATTTTTAAAATAAATATACTCTACATATCTCACTATATCACACGAAACACCGTTCTTACTCAAATCCCATACACGAAAATTTACGTGCAGAATTTGCAATAAGTCCACACACATTATACTACAATACATATTTATTCTATGGGTGGCTTAACTCTTAGTACTATTGCAATTCTATCATATTCCATGTAGTTCGCATAACAAATACAACTCAGAAAGACAACAAACAAGTCTGTGTATCTGCCCTTGGACTTTGTCGTTTTATACGAAGTTAAATAATTACAGCTTTCCTTTACAAATCATTTCAGAGCGCCCCATTTCCTGCAGTATGCAATTACCGATATCTTAGAAAAATTGTTTTAAAATAGTAATATTATATCAGTTAAGTTACCTCTGGCCCAAATTGTTGGTTTATAAATACGGAAGTTTTCAGATCCCGTGAAACAAAAAGAAATGCGTTCGTTTGAGGATATAAGCGGTTTCATTGTAGTATAAAAATAACTTAAATATGTAAAATTATATCTGCAGAGTTCGGTAGTATAACAGTATTGTATCAAATAATTATCTTTCGCCTGTCTGTGTAACAATTATATTAGTAGTTATTTCTTCCAGGTACATTTGGAAAATACACTGGTGGACATGAAAATCGTTGCACTCCTATTTCTTCGCGTGAATCTTTATTAAACCATGACAGGCTGATAGATGAGAGTACACATGAGTAGTGATTAGTCTGTCATGCGAAGAGGGCTCGTTGTTTAACATCTGAACATCCGCAAAGCACACATTCAATATAACGTGAAGCTTCCTCTCGCGTTTATACGTGCAGCAATGTTGACGAAACGCTCTATCGTACAGATTGCGGATAGTGTCCTGAGTCATATACCGCCATGCTTCCTGCAGCTGCACGTGTATACCAGCCAGTGGGAAGGATATTAATCGCGAATTGTTTTCTCACATTAAAAAAAAAAAACACACTTTTTACTACGAGAGGAATACTTATCGTGGCCTGAGAACTTATTACATCTATTCATGTATGTTAGCCGCAGATTAAAAAACTATTGAAGTAATTGTTCTTATAACTTTAAAACCAATACATTAAAAAAATTAGTACCGAATTTTGTTGAATTTTTTATATTTGTTTCATATCTAATTGCATTTCGTACATAACATGCTGCAAATTGTTTCAGTCCAATAAAGTCTCGTAGCTACATAAACGTGTCTTAAGCCCTGCTTAAGCTCCATTTTCTGGCTACTCACTAGTATTCATCCGCAGCATGTATACAAAATTTTGTTAAAGATTTGAAGAAAAACCAGGAGAAACCAAATTTCCGTATTTTGGGCTGGCAAGAGAGCCAAATATCAATGTTTTTTTTTAACACAACAATGAGATGTGTACTCAACACTACGTACCGAAAAACATTAATATGAAATTAAAATCGTTTAGTTTACAAAAAATATCAACCAAGCAAAAAATATTTTATATAAGAATTTCCTTGTTGGTAATTAACAACAGAGTTTTTTTCGCTTTGTTTTAATTAACTATGAAAGAGATTAACATTTCTAGACAAACAAGGTGTCATAATATTCTTGCTCTGCTTTAGCAATTTGTTTCCATCAATAGATGCCAATGTGTTATAAGATGAAGTGTTCGTGTGGTAAATGATTGATGTAACTAAATAACTGCTTGTTCGATTATCGATGTTGCCAAAGTGTGCTCATTCTTTTCCATTGTTTTTACAACTGTCTTGTTCATCCGTCATAACTCTTCTCGAGAGCAAAAATATGTATATTCACTTGTTAACAATAAGTTGAAATAGACATCTATAACTTGTGATATTGCAACTAGATCTAGTGCGTTTTTGGTATAAACCGTTTTGTAGTCCTACAGGAGATTTTGGGAAAACAGGATTTTTAGGTGGTTTTCTCTTAGAAGTACAAAAAAAATACAGAGCAGCCTTTAAAGCTTTATCAGAAATGTTGACTATTTTTTGGTGATTTGCCACAAGCATCGTGGTGCAAACCTTACAACCACTGTTGCCAGCAGTCATCTTTACCATAAATGAGAATTTCTTCATATTGGCGCCCCTGTCTTGAGCCTGAGCGCTAAGTAGTCAATTTTCAACCTGATGGGCAAACTGATGTGCTGCCTGTGGAACCAATGGTACGGTAGATTTCACAAGAAAACCAAGTCGCGTTGGAATAACGCAGCCACGGCAATTGACTTGAAGGAATCAGCAATATTATGTGCAAACATCACAATACTAGACAAAAATTTAAATTAAACAAAAAGGAAAATAGATTGCTGGGGCCAGGTGAGTTTTTATACATATGCGAAATTTTAAGAAATCTACATTAAAAATAATATGCTTTATTTCAACAAGTATTTCAACGACAATATCACCCAATGGTTTACATTTCATTTACTATAAATCTCTTTTTCTTTCACTATTAAATAATTGTTTTCAAACCTTATAGTTACAAACTTTGCACTTTACACTATTTTCTTTAAAAAGGCACAAGAGAAATAATATTTTCAAATAAATAATATTTTTCAAAGGTGGACGCAGAAAAGGTCAAGGTGTAAGATGAAGCAGGAGTATTCATGCATGTTAGGCATTCATTGTTTTTTAAAAACTCAGATATTATCGATGGATAGTTTTCTTTAAAAAGTTATCTGAATGTGACAAAAAATGGAAATGAGTGATGGAAGATCAGAACACACTAAAAATCATTGGAAGTAATGCCTCTTACAAAAATTTATCTATGAGAAGTACTTTGATGTTTTCGGATATAATTTCTGATAATCTAATACATTGTGCATGGGCAAAATATTAGGAACTGAAGTGCACATTATACCCATTATTTTACATTTAATTAGTGATTATCACTTCATCAGTGTTGACAGATAATTTTGCTAGCATTATATTTCAGGTCTTGGAAAACCGATACAATGGCCATCGAAGAGCGATTCGCTAGAAATTACAGCTAGTGCTGTCGTATATCAGAAGATAGTTATTCTTTCGCTGGCACGAGCATGATGATTCTGACAAACAATGAAAGGCGCAATGGCTTAACTGTTGCTTATGCTATGTTTAAGTCTCTACTGCTACTGGCGGATAGTCTTGCTTGAAAAAAAAATATTCTGATACTGGCCAGAGAAGCCAAGAGCCACCTAGAGAAAGAATATTCAAGAGAAGCAAGTTTATGTTTTCCCTTATGTGCTGCTAAAATATGTTTGATAGCACTCTGCCTTTGAATGGCATGTTTGCTTGCAATGTTCTACTGTTGACAGGGCATGGGAAATGGTGATGTAAGACTGAGGTCATTAATGGCCCGTATTTATTGCTCTTTATTGGCTGATGATATACAGTGGATACCATTATGCTGTTGGATGATATATTTTACGTAGAAGATTTCTTGTTTGCATCGCTGTAGGAGGAGTGATGGAAGAGTAATAGTTCGGGAGAAACATGATATTTGTACCTGCTTATTCGCTGGTGATTCGTGATGGTAACTTGCTGCTATTTCAAGACGTGTTTGATATCACAAATGTTCTGAATTTTGCCATAAAAAGGAAATATTTCTTAATGTTCAGTCAAATAAAGTAACTGTGTATTGTGAATGGTAAGATACGTAGAAAATGGTGGGGTGGGAGGGGGAGGATTAATTTGTTAATAGCTATACATGCCTACGGCAACTGACTCACAACTTTCAGATTATTCTATAAAAACAATTGTTGTCTTCGAGTTCTACTAATCATTTATGTCGAAGAATGTCCATTCAACTGGCACAAAACTACCAAGTGCATATTTCAGAAGTGTCACTTTCCATTTTGTGTATGTAGACGCTAGAGGACAACAACGCCCCATTATGTGTAATGCCTCTGTTGCATATGATTTGCCAGAGAGATAGGTGAGTAATCCAAGAGTGCCACAGATCGAGGACTTACATTGGGTACCCCAATTCTCTTAATGTAACAATGACAGAATCACCATCATTGGGGGTTTAGATTTTGGATTGCGATATATGAATTTTCCACAACAATGGTATTACAACTTTCAGCCGCTAGAAAAAAGAAACTACTCTTATTTGTTCTCACACGTGTAAATATTTCACACACTTTATGTAAAGCTCAAGAATTTTCATAGAAAAATGTACTTGATACTGCGAAATAAAATAAAATAAAATAAAATCTCTAAGCAATCCTTTTTGGAGTATAGTCAGTACTGTATTAGTTTTGCCGTAAGTGAATGGTATGTTGGCTTGTATGAATTGTTCACTGTAAACTGATCACTTTTGAAAGCCCTGCTTAAGATCTACGTGCTTGCACATTGTGTAATATTCAGCAATTTTTAAAATAATATTTTTTGGCATGGGCCTTTATGTTCATGTGTTGGTCAAGCGAAAGAGTTAAATTATTAGAAAAGTAAATATTTTTACAAATGTACTGATTCTTATACTTTCAACAAAAAATGATGCAAAATAAATTGTTTCAGTAGTCACGAATTGTCAGACGTGGAACTACTTTCCTCCGCCATTACCTTTTTTTTTACTAGGTTCATGGCACACAGTGTGCACATTACAATAAGTAGTCTATTTCCAAAGCGTCCCTTGTCAACACATATGAAAATTTTAGATAGTAGGTTTGTCGATTTCTTCCCAGCGTGAAGGGCGTATAAACACATTCCATTTCCAAAGAAGCCCAAATTTTATTTATTTATTTTTAAGGGGAATGCTTATCTTCAGAATGCTCTTATTTCAACAGACAATGTTTTCGACATACAGTAATATCCATACGAAAATTCATACAGCTACATTAATAAATACCATCCATATATATTTTTCACTTTTTTTCCGAAAATCACTGCACACGGACAACTAACCCTTTGGAAAAGGGCTTCTCAAATATACGCAGATAAATGCAGTGATATTTCTCAATGGTTGGTTTAAAAAGCTCTGGATTAACCACAGACAGTATTAAAGGAGTGTTGTGATATTTGGAGGAGCGGGAGATGAGAGGACGAGGAGCGAGACTCAGGAGGAACGAGAACAGGGGAAGAGCGGATCGAGTCAAGAGCAGCAGAAGAGCTGGCGCCTGCTTGCGGAGGCGTGGGAACGACGCGCGCCCACGAGCCGCTCCCTCCGGTGAATCTTCTGGTGCTTGCGCAGGTGGTCGGACCGCGAGAAGCGCTTGCCGCACACGTCGCAGCAGTAGGGGCGCACACCCGAGTGCGAGCGGCGGTGGCGCGCCAGCTCGTCCGAGCGCGAGAACCTCCAGTCGCAGCCGGCCCACGTGCACGCGAACGGCTTCTCGCCGGTGTGCCGGCGCAGGTGCGCCTTGAGATGCGACGACTTGGCGTACACCTTGCCGCAGCCGAAGAAGTTGCAGCTGAAGGCGCGTTCGTCGCCGCAGCCGGCCACGGGCGCCGTCTTGTTCGTGTAGTCGTGCGCGGCGAGCGCGGCGCATGCACTCGGTGTCTCTGCGCAACAAAATAAAACTTGTATTTTTGCTCACATTTGCAAACTCTCCAACATACAACAAATTTTACAATTTTACTACCTATAGCATGGAAACATAAATATATTCAAAGAGTTCAAATTCTACATTAGTCGGATTTTTACAGTTCATAGCTACTTCAATAAATATGCTATGCTGCAGGCATCCCATCTGTTGTCAAAATCTTGCCACAAACAACACAGCATCTCTGTCGTCGCTTTAGCAACTGCGGTGGTATTCGAATTTGGATTTATAAACCAGGTTTGCAGGTAAAGGTATCATATAAACTCAATCGTCAACTAATGCCCAAAATAAAATATATAAACTTTTACACAGGGATGAGATAGCTGTGATGATGTGGCACTACTTATCCACAGACCTGGAAAATGTTTTCAGATACTTAATAACTTTTCCGATGTAACGAGGTTACGCTCTGCAATTAGGGTTCGCGTGTAGACAGCATGCAAGCCCACTGTGGCCTATTGTGCACCGATGAGGAGTAAATAACTTGTAAATTGAGCAACAAAGGAAATGTAACAGTGAGATAAATGCAAATGCCATGAGAAATTTGACCAGCAAATAATGACAACCACCATGTTCCAAAATAGATCAAATGCTGGATGACCACACAGGGAACCGGACCCAGGTCTCCAGTGGGAGCTGAATGATCTTACCATTACACCATTATATGGAACGTGAAACTTTTCGAGTATGTGAAGTATGTGTATATACACAGTGATGGCAATGGCCATGTCATGAATAAGCCGGACTCATGTGCATTACCTTAGCTTAGGGTGTAAAGGGCGTTTACTTCTGGATTGTCAGGAATATGTTCCACTGGAGCACATGCCTTTACCCTTCATTCTGCTGTCGTGGGTGTTGACCATACTATTAATATGGAACATTTTTCGTCACTGCTTTTTGCCGAATCCAGATGTTGTTTTTCGCCAACTCCTTGCAATTTTTGTATACAAACTTCCTTACAGCCATCTTCGGCTTGCAGGGAAATGAAACTAAATTTTCCTCATTCTGTTCTACTTAGTCTTGGGATAGAAGTGACCTACCGGTTCTTTTGGTATGGCACACAGAACATCCACTCTGATCGAAATTCCTTTGATATGCGTAAATTGTATTTATATTGGATGCAAAATTTCCTTTCGAAATTGCATGGTATACTTTGTTTTAACGAACTAAAACACACAATAACCCCGCTTTGCACCTGCGAAAGTAGCCATCTCTATCACAAAGACCGGGAGAGCTCACATAAGTTTTTCTATGTGTGTGGCTGAATTTTGGTCTTAAAAATTACGCATGCACATGAAGTATCCTTACATCTAACTACGTAATTGTAAAATTCATTTTTAAACAGCGAATTTGCAATTAAAGTTTTATGGCAAACGACACACTTCATAATGTTTTTCTATTGGCCGAATTTGAGCGGCAAAATGGTTGTTGTGTCAGCGGAATTTAAGGAACTTACGTCTTACTACTTACTGTTTATATTTATTTACTTAACATCTTAAGTTTGTCCGTTAAAGTATACTTAGTGAAATAGTTAGGTAAGGTTTGATATCTTAATGACAGCTAGTTCGTTGGAGACGGAGAAAATTGCTCAGAGAAGCAGGAGCAGGGAGGAAATCAACCACGACTTGTATTAAGGAACCATTCCAGCATTCGCCTGGAGCGATTTTGGAAAAGCGTGGAAGACCTAAATTAGGAAAGTCAAACCATTAATCGAACCTGTGTTCTCCCGAGTGCGAGGCCAGAGGTATACTATTGTGTTACCTCACTTGATACATATGCGGTTTGAAGCAGGTAATTAATTTTATGATCCACTTCAAAAAGTGTTCAATTGGATGCGAAACAGGTCCAGATGTTTGTCAAAATAATGGAAACAGCTATGTTTTGGAACAAAGGAACTTTCTGAGGCGGTAATACTGAATACTCGAGCGTTGCGACTGTAGTTTGGTATTAAAGTAAAGGGCGTTAGTTGGCACTACGCTAATCAGTAAAGTACGTATTCGTGTGTGCAATCGGCCAGATTTTCGTGAGGCTACATGGGAGACATCCCTGAATTTCAACTAGGGCAGATAGTTCCGAATGTTGCCAGTGTGTTAGTTGTACCGAGAGCAATAGTTTCCAAGGTGATTATGGCATACACAAGTCATGGTAAGACGCCATCGGCGAAGAGTAATGGCTTATGAAACCAAACCTCAGTGAACGGCGTTGCCGGAGATTGAACAGGATTGTCACAAAAAAAACTAATGTGACACAGGTGACATCAGAATTCAATCAGCATCTCGGAAAACCTGTTCCTGCTATCACAGTCCGATGCGACCGACATAAATCACGTTCGTTCAGGTGTTTCCATTATCTCGATAGACGTCTGCATGGGGCGAGGTTTACCGTGAAGTTGCGTCCCGGTGGTCAAGGAGCGCATCTCGACGCCGAGCACGACGAGCGGTTGGGGCGGTGGAGAGTAGCGCAGGTGTTCGGCGCTCTCACGCAGGAAGCCATCGCAGTACTCAGTGCAGAAGACGGTGCGCTCAGGCAGCTCGTGCGCCAGTGGCACAGCCTCGTCCTCCTCCTCTTGTAAGTTCGGCTCGCCCACGCCCGACCACAACAGCTGCTCCAGCTCGTAGCTCAGTTCCATCTCGCCGTCCGCCGCCTCTGCCGACACCACAACAAATACACTACAGACCAAATACACACACCTATAGGCTGTTCACAGTTAAATGAGCACATTTGAAAGCCCTGCTTAAGATCTGCTTGTATGCACGTTGTGTATTCTTCCGCCTTATGTAAAATTAACATTGCCATGGGCGTCATCACTTTATTCATGTGTCGGTCAAGTGAAACTGTGAAATTATAAGAAACATAAATATTTTACAAATCTGCTCATTTTTTAACTTCGATGCATTAAAGAAAACAATAAAGTGAAAGAAATAATTCAAATTAGCACAAAATGTTACCTAAAACTTTTATATCAATTTTCCATCCTTCGTTATAAACTTTACTCTGTGACTGTCACTGAGTGCGCCTGTTAAAATATGTACAGGCAGAGACAGTGACTTTTTTCTAAGGTTGGTTTCAGAAGTGCTCACTTTATTGCGAACAGTTTTTACTAGTTTACATGGATTTGTACAAGGTTTTGCGAAATTGCATGTCAATGCTTCGGGGGAAACATTCCTCACATCTGGGGGATGAAATTATGCAATACAAACATAGGTCCGCAAACGGCTTTAAATTGGTTTGGAAAGGCAAAATTTTTACCACAATTGAATTGAACGCGGTGTACTACCAAATTCCCCTTTCAAAAGACTGCAAACCAAATTGCTAGATTTGTGTTCAGTGGAACTTGTATCAGTTTACTTTTGTGCCGTTTGGCTTGGCCACGGGTGCCCAAGTACTTACCAAACTTTTGGATATGATTTCTCATGATGTTAAATTAAAATTTGTGTATAATTATCTAGATGATCTTGTCATTTATTCAGAGCAACATTTATAACACATTAAAGAAGTACTCACTCGTTTAGAAAGGTAGGTCTCACTGTTAACACCCTTCTATGGTTAGGTTTGGTGTACAAGAAATTTAATTTTTATGACACAGAATTTCTTCCAGTAGAATTTCCATTGACCCTTATAGGACTAAGTCCATTACAGATCCCCCCCCCAACCACGTGATGTGAAAGGCATTGCAAGATTAATTGGTATGATACAATTTTTTGGTCAATTTGTTCCAAATTTAGCTGAGAAATGCAGCACCACTGAACAAACTTAGAAAGAAATCTGACAAATTTGAATGGGGTGAGGAGCAGCAAAAGGCCTTTGACACACTTAAAAATGACATCATGCATCCGCGTGTATTATGTATGTCAGATTTCGGTAAGGAGTTTATCCTTCAAACCGATGGTTCTAGTCAAGCTATTGGAGCCGTCCTGGTTCGGGAGATTGATGATTGTCGTCAACCAATTGCCTTCGCTTCTCGTACTCTCACTCCCCAAGAAAATAAATCCTATACCATTTATGAACTAGAATGTTTGGCTATAGTTTTTGCTATTGATAAGCTTAGGAAATATCTTTAACATGCGGAATTTCTTCTTGAAACAGACAACGATGCTATGTTTTGACTTTTGACTCATCCACGGGAGTTATTAAAATTGATAAATTTGTTGTAAAGATTTCTTACCTGAAATTTAGAGTACAACATATTAAAGATACACAAAATGTCGTTGCTGATGCATTGTCTCGCATGTTTGATGGTACCAATGTTGAATTTGACATTCTTCCAAATTGTAATATTTCCATTAGCTTTTACTGATATCAACGATCACCAAGAAAAGGAAAGCAAGTTGAGACAAATAATTTCAAATTTAAAATCAGGTATTTATTATAAACCTTACTTTCTTTCAAAAGGGATCATATTTTGTAGGTCTCATGACAAAAAAAGCGAATAGTATTTATTTTTCGTGGCTAGCCAAAGGCCAGTAACTCATTTTTCTTATCACGCCCATACCTGTGTCCTCTCTGGGTAATACAGGAGTATAGGATGTTCCTTTTTATTTGTGTTTCCTTTTATTTCATACTTTATTTTCCCATCACAGCCTTTATGGATAACAGTTTTATATAATATTGCAACTATCTACACCAGTTGCCTGGAAGGCGAGAGTGGCGCGATTTTGATGCATTCCACCCTGACTCCTGTAGCAACTTGGGGGTCAATTTCATGATATTCTATTATATTGATGATTATATTATGCCTCTATTGCGGCACTAAACTACTATTATTTAGATTGTATGTATTTCAATTCCAGCCATCAGTTTTGGAACTGTCAACGGAGAGGAGGGCCTGCAGACTCCTTTTCAATTCCCCTCCCCCTGTACACTAGTCCACTAGTCTGGAAACTTGTCATACCATTATTCTTTGTCCTTATACATTTACTAAGTATTCATCATCCTGAATCGTTTCCTGTTTACTTGCCTTGGTCATTTATATTCCGATTTCTCATTTCTTTGTTCGTTGCTCTGATCTTCATTATATCTTTCAAGTTTTTTCTGTGTGGGAGGCAAGGTCTACCAACTTATCAGTTGCCTTCTCATGTTTTCCTTCTAAGTTCTAGTCTATGTGCATTGGGATGGGAACACCCAAGCTGTGTAGTGGGGGCACTTCCACAACAATGTTTTATAGATGTTTTACAGTGTCACTTCCAGTACAGTAATTTTTTTCTTTAATCGGTTAATGGAAAATCTTTATCTATCTATGGGGGAGGATCATTCACAAACTCCTGTCGATTTTCTCGAATACATTCTTCGAATTCGTTTAGATGTGTACTTATCTTCCTTGCAAACTCTTCCCTTATCTTGGCAGTTTTTCTATATGCCATGATATTTCTAATAGCTATTTCATTTTATTCTATTTCAAGCTTCCTACAAGGTTTATTTTATATATTTATATTCTTGAACATTCACTAAGTAGATGTTCGGCAGTATTTTTTACCTGACAGATTCGGCGGAAGGGAAAGTCAACTAAATTTAATCCATGTAATTTTGCATTTTAGTTTCCATGTCCAGTTAGTGGTGTGATGGTGTTGGCGAACACGCACAGGACGAGGTCTTTGTCTCAGTGCTTCTTTGATGTAGGTGTTGATTTATTTAAACAGCTGAGAGACCCCGATGTTGTCTAAAAGGGAATTTGGGTTGGTTACTGTGAAATAGTTTTACTTTCGGTTTGCTTTTCCCTTATATAAACATTAAATCAATTGCAAAACATTTCCCCCATGCTTCAGAATAAATATGTATAAAAATATAGAACTGTGTATAAAACATTTTTCCCACAATTACACTTTATATAAGTACAATAATATTTCCAGATAATGCAGGTTACATTAAATGTATTCATTTTCATAATACTTAACTTAAAATGGCAGAAAGTGCCGCCCCCTTTTTTTTTTTAATTTTGACGGAAGAGCAGTTCCTGCCTAAGTGAATACCCTGTCCTGTCTCCCAGAACCTGGCCGAGACACCTGTATTTATTCTTTGTTCAAAATAATCGAGAACATTACAAAATTATCTTCACTCCGTCGATATCCGGAAGTCCCGAAAAGTCACTCTGGTGGTACGTGACTGGCTGGCTGGCGTGACGTGGTCAAGGTGACATACAAGGGAGGGGAAGGCAGTCCAAATTTCGCAGGCCGCACAGCCCCGCGGCACCCACACTTGGAGAATGGCAGGCACGCCTGGTGGACGTGAGGTGTGGAGCTCGTTAAACGAACCACCGTCGCAGCGATGGTAAGCCGGCCCAAACGGCCAACAAATTTTCCAACTTCATATGGTTCCGTTTGTTTAGCTTTCGGTCGATGTGAAGGGATAACCGTCACAGTATCTGTGAGAGATGATAGTGTGAAACAGTCCAGTGCTGACTATATCTTTCCATTGTGTTTGGAAATATTCTATACGTGACTCTGCCCTTCTCCGAATTGTCCCACCTTTCCTGCAAGAGGAATAATGTGACATATTTTTACTTCTTTCTTCGTGATCTTAGTTGCAGATCTTTCTTGAGTTTCTTGCTTTAGCTGTCCTCGTTCTTCTACAAGCAAATTCAGTGAAATAACTCTAACGATCACCTGTATTGCTTTAGGTGATGTTGTCTTGAAAGCCTTTGTTATGGCTAGTAGTGCAGCTATTTGTGTCTTTACCATTAATCTCCGAGTGTTTACCAGTCTTGCTTTCTTATACCACACACCAGCTCCATTAAGGGCGATTCCTAGGAATACACTCTCGTACAGTGACACCATGGTCCTGAACCCAAGCCCCCATGATGATGCTAGCCTTCGCCCATTTTAGGGAATAGATTCACTGTCTGATCCACCAAATACCTGATGTGTTCCTAGAAGCGAAGTTTGCTATCCAAGATCACACCTAGGTATTTCACTTTGTTCTGTATATATAGTAATGGTCTTTTCTTGAAGCAGACCACACGCGATCGATTTAAGCTTCCTTTAAGCAATATTTTGTTGTTCTTTGCTAAAAATTGTAATTTACTCTGACACCCCAGCGCTCAATATTTTTCAGTAATTCATCAGCTTTGGTCTCGATTTCAGCACGATCTCACAGTCTTATGGTAACTGCAGCCGAAGAAGTGTGTCAAACAGAATGTTCCCATAGGATCGGTCCAAGGACCAATCTCTGGAACATCCCCCTGAGAGTTTCTTCCTCGCTGTCATGTTGTTCATTTCATACTGGATTTAAGTTACTTTGAAGTAATTAGCAATGACGCTGTGAATGTTCCTTCGGGACTCCTTGTCTCTGAGTGGCCAGAGCACTTCCGGCTACCACACATTGTCGAATGCACCACTGATATCAAGGAAAATGCCAAATACTTAAGTCAGTCTGCTTGAGTTTATTTTTTCAACCACATACATGACTGTCTTCTCGGTATCTCGTCCTTTTCTAAACCCATATTTTTTGGTACGGAGACCTTGTGTACCTTCAAGGAAGCTTATCGGTCTCAATATTGACAAGTTTTTCTAACATTTTCCCCATAGTTGTAAACAGGGTTAAAGGATGGTAACACTTAGCTGAAGTTGGACCTTTATTGCCTCCCCTCTGAAGACCTTGCTGTTATGAGCCGCCCAATTCTCTTTAAATCCTTATTGCTTCTCTTATAGAGAATTCTCAACATTCCTTTTTTCCATATGTTTGGAAAACAGCCACTTTGTAGGAAGTAATTCATTAACTGCAACAGAACGAGTTTAATCTGTGGATAAACTCCTTATTTCAGCAGTGATTCCATTATGTCCTGGATCTTTCTTGTTTTTCAATTCCTTAATAACTTAATCCAGTTCTTTTATAGTGAATTCAGTGGGGGAGGAGTGTCAGGCAACACAGGCATCTTCTCTCTCTTCATTTGATAAATTTCTTCTTTATCTTTCAAACTATCCTCTTGCAGGAGTGCATTTACAAGTTCTTCCACAACCTTCTGCTGATCGATAACGATAATGTTCTGGATTTTAAGACTTTTCATGACTTGGTAATGCTTGAGCTTGTTTGCAAGGATCTTGTATACGAGTCCACATGGGTCTTCATTTCCTTTTTCTGTTACATAGCTTCTCCAGGATGTATGTTTCTTTTCTTGCAACATTATTGCATAGTTATTTAATTGGAAACTATATTCTTCCAACACTTCTACTCTTCGTCGAACATCTTTTTGCAGTTTTAATTTTTTCCAAATTCTTCGAACCTGCTTTCTCATTCTTTCCAGTCCATCATCCCACCATCTATTTAGTGAAATGCCAGGTTCTGATATTATCAGTTTTTCCTTGCATACATCCTGGATGAGCTATGTAATTGCATTTGCACATTAGTCTGAATATTTCAAGTGTTCTTCACGGTGCTGTGCTTCTTATTGCACATGGAGGACTTCTACCATTTTTAGGAAAAAACGGGACATTTTTAAGGAAAAGGGGACATTTTTACGGAAAAAGGGAGACTTTAAGGAAAATTTATTCGATTTTAAGGTAAAAACGGGGAAAAAAGATACGTGGCAGAGCCCCCTGAAATGATCAGAACCCTTAATATTTAAAAAATTTCTAATTCTTAAATTTTTATATCGGAAAAATAAAAAAATTATAATTTCAGGTCTAACAAACGCTTCCCAAAATATTTACTAATTCGACTTTAAGACATGGAATTATTTTACCTCAGTCGTTACCAACTTTACTTGGTTCACGGCAGTCAGTTTGCCCCTTAATATATATATGAAGGTAGGGAACAGTGAAAATTTTTAAAGGTTTATATAACATTTTTTCATCCTCCAGAATTGAGGAACGTTTCTCCGATGTATCGATATGCAATTTTCAACATTCTGTGTAAAATGTCCGTGATAAAATGAGCACATTAACCAACGCATGAATAAAGTGACTAGACCCCATGGCAAAGATATTTCTACATATAGTTGGAGATTACACAATGTGATTTGGGGGGCGGGGGTCCTTTTTTGCAGCTGGGTAGAATAGGAAAATTTTTAAGTAAAATGTAAATTTTTAGGGCAAATGATCGATTTTTGTTCAAATAAACGATATCTGAAGTGATTTTGGGTAAAAACACACGATTTTGAAAGAAAAATTCCAAAAATGGCAGAATCCTAGATGGTGGCCAGACCCACCGAGTGGCGATCCTAGGCTCCTGTCCCAGAAAAAAACCAAAGCGTGCTACTGGAAAAAACAGCTAGTGAGTAACACCTTTGGGTTTCAAATGATACAGTGCAATAGTTACATGCTAGGATGTAACAAAGGAATACTGAGTTGCAATATTATTTCAATGCGTACATCAACATTCAGTGATTCTTAAATCGTTTTACTTTCACCCCCCCCCCCTGACATTGTCACATGGCTATCGTGGGAGAGGAGATTGTGACCCCCCCCTTCCCACCATAGAGATTGTAAACCCCTTTTCTAGTAAACAATGGACTTCGTAGTTATAAAATTATTCTAATATTAATGTGTATCGTCGGTATGTATTTAACAACACAAATATAATAGGGAAATAGGTTTTTAAGAAGGCACATCAGGTAAGTTGCAAGTCTAGCGACGGTGGCAGAGCCGCAGAATACATAAGGATACAGAGATGAAACAGCTGCTTATCCCGTGAACTCCAGCCGAAATTCCCAGCAAAATGACGTCACCGGCCAGCAGCATGTCGAGACGACGTTTGTGATAAGCTCTTGTTGACTTATTTGCAGCCCAACCAATAGGGAACCCATCGCAGCATGCAGCAGCGAATCAGGCATAAGACCCGTACCGGAGACTTCCGCAGCCAATTAGCAAATGGGTACGCTCACGTAAAATGGGCCGCTACGCCGTTCAACGTAGTGCGGCGGGGTAGTGTAAAGCAATTGAGTTGATTTGATAGATTTGGGCGGGTCTTAACAACAAGGTATTGAGAGCCGACGAGGTGAAATGAGGAGATAATGGAGTGAATGAAGAGATTTGGGCGGCTCTTAACATCGAGGTCTTGAGAGCCGGTGTGGGTGATTGAAGTGAGAATGGAGTAGTGCCGATTACCCCGTGTACGTGCATCGACAGGATTCGGAGATGCGCAGTGTGTGTCCTGCTGGTACGAAAATTGTAGACCTCTACAAACAAAAACCACCACGATGTCCTTTGTCCAGGCAGCTGAAAGAGAAGTATGTAGCATGGATTCACGACTGTGAAAATGGAGGATGTGCGTTGTGCAATGCCCAAGCATTAAGGTTCTGGATGTGTGATATTCCGTGGCACATATAAAACAATATTACGTGTATGTAATGACCTCAAAACTGAAAGAAAAAAACGCATTGTGTTTATTACTGACGAGGAGAAGAATCTTCGTATGCTACGTATGTAGATAAAAACAGTATTGTAATATATGTGTGTGTGTTAATAAATAAATGGAGGTTTTTAAAAAAAATTGTATCTCATGTTACACCCTGCTCACGTAAGTTAAAAAAAATGGTTTTGTTTCGACGTTTCAAACAAACACTGCTGGTAAACAAAATGTTTTGTACCCCAGCTTTACCATATTGTGAATTATGTTTTGGTTAAAACACGAATGGTAAAATTAATTCTTATTATCAGTGTTTAAAAAAATACGCCGCTGGTATACAAACATTTATATGTCTAAAAGTTGCTACACCGTAAAGGTATACTGATGCGAGCAGTCACAAACAAATACATACTAAGGTTTACGAACGTAATTGAATGTGTGTGTTTTTTTTTTTTTTTGCGAAGAAAGAGCGCGTATCGTTCCAAGCCACTGAAATCGCCTCTGCTCGCATGCATGCTGGTGGGCGAGATCGCCGGCCGGAAAGAAGTCTAAGCCTATCTACCAACTCGTTCGGATCGTTCCGATACTGATAGTCGATTTTTTCTCCACTCTCTAATTTCAGAGTCAATCCCGATCCGTCAATTTCGCATACCTTGGAAAACAGTTCGGCGATAATGGGAAATTTTGCGTGCGTCACATCCTTAAATTGTCGCTTTGAGGGGTTATTATCGGCATAATGAGCACGACTGGACTGTAGCAGGCGGCGGTACTTGCGCAAATCCGATTCAGAGTAGTGCCCGGGTCTACTACGAAACAAAATTTCGCTCAAACTCTGCGTGATTTTCACCTTGCGTTTGCCGATCTGCAATATATCCCTAGGTAAAAACAAAACTTCCTTATTTCCGAGAAACCATTTTCCACCACTTCTCTGCAAACCATAAGTCTTGTCTCCAGTACGGTCAGAGTATGAAGCGATGTAATGAGATAGAAGAGTACCCAACTCAGGTCCACGCTCCTGGGTTCGTTTCCTTTCCTGTGCACGTAGTAAATCGATCAGTGGCAAATCATCTTCGTCGATAGTGATAGCACCTTCCGATTCGTTGAGATTCGGACTTCGTTTCCGTTTATGCGTGGAGGTCGGTTCTTCCACCTTGATTTCACGTTTGATATCAACGCGGACATCGTCACTCGGTTTGTTTCTGATTTCGTCCAGCCGGAGGGTAATAGGTTTGAGAGCCTCCTCCCTTGGAGTCTCGACAGCCATTCTGTTAGTTTTCGCGACTAAGTGTTTGGCCCGTAGCGCCTCGATCGCTCGCTGAAGCTTGCTCGCCAGTTCGGCTCAGTTATCCATCGTTCACTGAGTGGAAAAGACTTTTCTTACATGTGTGTGTGTATATATATACACATATCAGCTTTGTATGGAGTCAATCAATCAGGATTCCTCCCCCACCCCCCCGAAACTGCTTTATCGATGTGTCCCTACATCGGTTTTCGTAGCTAGGTTTGACAGTAAACAATTTTGTAGCTCCTTCAATTCTTCTCGTCTCTGCGCATTCAATACGTTTATCAAGTCTATTATCCAAATCCCCGCACCCCCTATGTGCTGGTCGACAGCTACCAAATCCTCCACCATTTTCTTCTGCACACTTTCCAATTATCGACCAATAAGAGACAAGTCTTCTCTACGTGCAGGATAGGAGCGATTTTGGCCATATTCGTGGTCATCGTGACGATCGATGTCGCCAAATTTGGAAATGCTTCCGTGACTCGTCGCTGCGTTCTTAGAAAAAGCAGATCGAACCCACGCTTATTCCTAACATTATAAAGTGTACAGTCCTTTTCGATCGTCAAAAATCCGTATCTCTCTTTCCAGCACAAGATGCGCATATTTTTGAATTCTGCAAATGTCTTGTTCGTATTGACCTGTTCGTCGTAAACGTGGCGTAAATTAGTGTCGTCCATTCGAAACAGCACAAACACATTAGCAGTATCACGAAGCAGTTGTTGGGTACTCGAGAATAAATCTGGCCGAGGTACACACAGTCCACGTACGCATACCGTCCCATGCTAAAATACTCTTGAATGCAGGTTTGTATTTCGCAGGCAATATTGTCGAAGACAACTATCGAGTTTGGAAGAGCTTCACTCGGTGGCACGATGATATCGTTATCACTGCAGGGGAAATATTTAATACCTGCAACAGCTTGTAGTACTCATGTCAACAGCTGATATTTCGGTTGCTGGAGCGATTTCGAATAAATGTACACGTTCTCGAAACGAAGCCCATTCGGTTCCTCCAGCAGGCTCAGTATGACGCATGTCTTGCCACAACCCGACCTACCACAAATCAGACCTCGCACACTAGTAGGCAACATGACACGGTGACGTGATTCATGGGAGATAGCTTCATCTTCAGCATGAATGCGTATGGGTAGAGTAACATCTTCCTTGGCGATCCGTATGTTACCACTACGATCTTTTGTAACATATGGCACCTTTTGCACTTGCAGAGAACCAGTGCTACAAGTTTTGGAATGTGTCTTTAACGCATCACTCCTAGAAAAATGTATATGGCGGAATTGCCATTCAAAAGTCACACTCGAACATTTCATTCCGCAGGTCGTTATTTCATGTCGCCGTAAATTCGGTAAAGCTGTGAATTCTTCACCGCAGAAGCGGCACAGCAGATGCATAATTGACATTTTACGTTTGTACTTTTCCAAGTCTAAAATGATACTGAAACGTAAATGTATAGAAGGATCGTATTTATACATTTTAACCAGCATCGGCATCATACGATAAATGGCAGATATTTAATACTGCATATATATATATATATATATATATATATATATATATATATATATATATATATATATATATATATATATATATATACTAATATATGCATTATACAGTTGGTGAACGAATGTAATTTATATACACATTTACGGAGGGTAAAAACAGAAATATTGCGAAATATCGATGGAGCTATGGAGCTATGGGGTGACGTAGCGATGGGGCGATGGGGTAGTGGAGTTATGGAGCTATGGAGCGATGGGGTGATGGAGCTATCAAGCGATGGGGTGGTGGAGCTATGGAGCTATGGCGCTATGGGCTGGTGGGTTGATGGAGCTATGGGCTGGTGGGTTGATGGAGCTATGAAGCTATGGGGCGATGGGGTGATGGAGATATGGGGCGATGGGGTGATGGAGCTATGGGACGATGGGGTGATGGAGATATGGAAGTATGGGGTGGTGGGGTGATGGAGCTATGGAGCTATGGAGTGGTGGGGTGATGGAGTTATGGGTCTATAGGGTTATGAAGCTATGGAGCTATGGGGCGATGAGATGATAGAACTATGGAGCTATGGGGTGATGGGGTGATGGAGCTATGGAGCTATTGGGTAATGGGGCGATGGAGCTATGGAACTATGGGGTGATGGAGCTATGGAGCTGTGGGGCGGTGGGATAGTGAAGCTATGGGGCGATGGAGTGATGGAGCTATGGGGCGATGTGGTGATGGAGCTCTGGGGCGATAAGGTGATGGAGCTATGGAGATATGGGGTGATGGTGTTATGGAGCGATGGGGTTATGAGGTAATGGAGCTATGGTGTGATGGGATGATGGAGCTATGGAGCGATGAGGTGATGGCGCTATGGGACGAAAAAAGAATAAAGAATAATATATAAATCGTTTGTAGATCAGTTTAATTCGATTCGTCGTGAGGCGAAGACAGCGAAATCCGGTCGTGGGATCATAGTCCCTACCAGATTGTTTTGTGGAACCAAGCTAGATCAACGACACAGTTATCAATGCATTGTATGAGGTTTATTTGCAAGCAAAAAAATACCCGACATTGCTACCCCCCTAAACAGGATTTGAACACTAGGAAGATTCTTTATTCAACATCATGAAATCCAAGGTGAAACTAGGCGTGAAATTACGTACAAGCAAAAAGTCATTGCAGAACAACGCTCCAGAGACCAAAAGGAAAGGGAAGAAGAGGTAGGAGGGTTCCTGCCCGCATTGATACCTGCAATCGGCGCTCTGGCCGGTATCGCCGGAGCAGTCACGAATATCGTTAGTGCCTTGAAGCGAGCTTCGAACTATCGAAAACTGATAGAGAAATCCCGTCACCATAACAGAACGTTGGAAGCTATCGCCATGGGTAAAAAAAAAACAGCAAAGGACTCTTTATTTACCACCCTTATCGAGAAAGAGAAGAAGGAGGAGGGTGATCAAATGTCGGGAGGAAGAAAATATAGGGAAAAAATCGAAGAAGGAAATCAAAGTGACGCTGCTTATCATCCGCTGATAAACATAGATTTGGAACTGTTTGCACGCAAAATGAAAATACCTCATTTTAGAGGAGTATTTACGAGAGATGCTTTGTCCGGTAAACAAAAATGTAATGAGTGCGACATAATTAATCTGGACACGGCAGCCGGGCCTGGCACGCACTGGGTAGCTTACGTAAAACACGGCAAACAAGCAATATACTACGACAGTTTTGGGAATTTGCGCCCTCGGCCGCAACTGTGCGAGTACCTGACAAATTGTAATCTTAACTTACAACTACGAAACGGAGCAGATGCCCAACACGTGGAATTGTGGGCACTTGTATCTGCGCTTTTTAAGCGATCGTGATTTCTAGTGATAAACTGGCGTGGAAAAAATATCAATATAATTTGTGAGGTATATAAAGGGTTGTGTCAGCCATACCGAACACATCAGTATGTCGGTGTCCATCTCCCCGTAGCCAAGATGACAGGCTGGGTAATTAAAGATGCCTACAGTGTTCCCATTTACGACGAAGGCAGGTTCGAAGTGTGCATTCCGCTCTCCGTACTCCTGGGATTTGCTGAGGATTATAAGAAAATAATAATAGGAGCGGGGCAGGAGCTGGCGATAATGCTATCCACATCGCATTTAGATACTGTGTTGCGAGTAGGAGAAAACCCGGAGCCCGTCTCTCTTGCTTTGGACACCATAGAATCGTTCGTCCCACACGTGACCCCAAGCACGCGTGAACGTGTCAAGCTGTTGAATTATGCCAAGAAAGACAAGGTGATCGAAATAGCATTCAGAAGTTGGAGCCTGGTTACTTGCCCGGCCTTGTCCGCCGCCACGCGAAATCACTGGGTCATCAAGACGTCGTCCACCACGGAAAAACCACGCTACGTCGTACTGGGGCTTCAGACGAACAAACAACATCGTATCAGAGCCGACAAGTCTACGTTCAACCACTGCAAGGTCGAAAACGTAAAGATATTTTGAATAGTGAAAGCTACCCGTGCATGGATTTGAACACAAACTTTGAAAATGGACAATACCTGCTGGCATATTATATGTATTCGTAATTCCAATCTTCGTACTACGGACGCGCGGTACATCCCGTCCTGAGTCCCAAAGATTTCCGAGACATGGCACCTTTTTCTAGTATTCGATACATCGAAGCAAAACGAGCGCGTGCAGAATGGAACGGTCGACTGCCGACTCGAGATAATCACCAAGGAAAATGTGCCCGAAAACACCGTTGCCTACTCCTTGATACTCCACGACAGGATTGTTCAGTATGATTGTTTTTCCGGCCTGGTAAATTAATCAGTTAATTACCGTGTATATATAAATATGCACGCCTGTCAAATACGTACGTAGATATGTAAGATGGGGATACGTACGTTTCATTCGTAATAATGTACTCTAATCTGAAAGGCTTCCTGAACAGGGGAAAAAAATGGTCCAGTAATTTGCGAAAGTGGATATTATCGACTTACAGAGCGAACATGGCTGTCCTTTTCTTCGTAAACTAAGCAAATAAAGAGAGAGTTCTTTGGTGAGCGCTTCGAGAAATGTACAGTTACTTTACGAGTGGTATGTGCAAAGATGTAACATATTTAATATATATATATATATACATATCTTTGGTAGTGTAATGTATGACGTCATTCCACGTCACGAAAAAAATGCATATAAATAGAACACTAAAATAAATTATTCGCTAGTCGAGTACGTGCCACCGTGGGAGCAAGATGATGCCCTTTCACCGGGAGAACTTGTACGCCCTAACATTTCCCGACGACTCTAGAATTGTCTCTTCGTTCTGGGAGTCTGGATCGCTATTTACCTACTAAGAAAAATGCGATGGATGGGACCACTGGCTATATTCGACGACGTCGGGCGAAACCTGTGCAACAGTTAATAACTTGCTACACTCCTGGAAATTGCTTGGTTCATCAATTTGCAGCAACTTTGAGCCGAGGTGATTCTACGAACATCGAAATTCACGCCTTCGACTGCTCCGCCCAGGGCTGCTGCCCCCAGAACCGCTCCACACAGAATTTCTCCACACCAAATGGTTCCACATCAAATGGTGTATATCGGGGAAAAAATATACTACCAAAGACGTGCCGACTCCAACTGTCTCCCCTAAACGTTGAAGGTTTTGTCTTCATGTCGTTCCTATGATGCTGCATAAGAAAAAAATTTCCAGATGACCTGCAACGGACTGTGAAGTGCGCCCTCGCAATATCCACGTGTGACGTCACCTGCTACAGTCGCGGCCGACATGGGTTCGTCCGCAGCTGACCTCAACTTGGAAGAAGAAGTTCCGGCGATTACAGTTCTACTGCGCCGGATCGAACGTCAAAGAATGTTACTAATTTTTTACGAACGTATTTTGACTGGTAATTTTTTTTTTTATGAAATAAGTGTCGCATTTGTAGTTTGTTTGTAATTTGTGTAAATAAAATATGCATGTATACCAAAACTGACTAGGTTGTGAATTTTCAATTCTTTTTTGCTAAATAAATAAAGTTTGAAAATAAATTTTACCAAAAGGATTGGCCGGGGCGAACAGAAGGAGTCCCTCTCAGGCCATCAGCCACTGGATGGCCAGCAGGAAACAGGAAAAGCTTGCGCAAAGTAATTCTCCACGACATCCGTTCGGTTCTTTCCTGTCACGCATATGCTTTAAAACTATAAACAAAAACCCCTGCGTGATATGCAGTTTCGTCGGTATCCTCTCTCCTGGGAGATGCGACTTGGCTATTATTGTGGGTAACACCTCCCACTCCATTTACCTGCCTGTGACCCCCCTCCCCTCTTTTACCCACGCCATTACGTCACTACTGTCTATTTGCAGAATTTCGTCGATAACATATTAATATTTAAACGGTAAACAATATGTATACCAATATGTATTCCTATCTAGAAATAAAGTTGAGTTTATAGGTTAATTTTTTTTGTATTCGCGAGCAAACAAGTACACCCTGAAGGGGCGGCAGGCTGTGGTGGGAGTATATGGAGCATTAAAGGAAGGGGGGGTTTGGACCCCCACTTATAAACTTTAGTTTGGACGTTAATGCGCCATTGTTGTACAGCATCGGGCTGTGAAATGTATGTAGGTGAATATTACAAAGTGCTTGACGTGTTTTGGAGGGTACGCACTATGCACGGGCTGTAATTGGTACGAAATAGAGTCTAGGAACACTCGGCAACTGCACCCCACGTGTATGGTGCGAGGCGCGTCGGGTGTACAAACATGGTGACGTTGTGCCAAAGGACGATGATGCCTGGCCTTTGTTTGATACGTGTAAGCAGACGCACGAATTTTTTTTCTGAGGCAGCCGCCTACAGCCAACAAGGGATTTCGTCATCGTATCGGTGTTGAAGATTTTTTTGTGCTGTGGCTATGGACATTAGTTAGAACCCATCTTCGCCATGTCACTGCTTGATTTCTGTTCCGAGTGTGACGACGCCCTCCTAATTGGGGGGGAGGGGGAGGGGGGAGTTGTTCGAAAAGGCGGATACCTCCATCTCAGGACACCGCGGCACTGCACCACAGGAGACCATGGTAGTACCCAGCGCTGCACCTATAGCAGCGTCCGACTTAGCGACGGAGACGCCCTTACGAAGCACTCAGACGGCACCCATCCAGATTGTACTCTTCCAGGCAGCACCCAGTCGGAGCACCCAGACGGCACCCTTCGCGGCGGCACCCGGCTGGAGCACCCAGACGGTACCCTTTCAGGCGACGGCGTCCTTCCAGGGTCTCCAGTCGCCGCCCTTTCGTGGCTTCCAGACGGGTGAGTTGACTACATGTGACAACACCATCACTGAGGGTTCACTGCTCCTGGAAGCTTTCAACATACGGCAGCGAGAACGTAGAATGACAGAAATGACTGTTTTGCATGTGCAAACAACACCAACGGTGACTCACAGATAGACGGACTCGCCTTCGCCGATCTGATACTCGCCAGTCTCTGTTATTGATCCTATCAATGACAAAATGTGGGAGGACATGTGATCTCCGCTGCCTCTCGATGCTATCACACCCCGCCTTCAACCCTATGGTGATGGGATTCGTCAGTGTTGAAATATTTTTGAAACAAGATTGCTTGCGTTACGTAATGATGTTGCCGATGTGCGCCTAGAACTGTCTAACTGTGTGCGTGTTCTTACAGAGGTGAAATGTTACATGGAACTACTTGTGAAACTATTTCTACCGAGCGAGAATCTCCAGATTAATCCTGAAATTTGTATGAATGTGAAACGAATGCGATTTTAAAGAGAGAGAGAGAGAAAGAGAGAGAGAGAGAGAGAGAGAGAAATAGAGAGAGACGCATTTATACCATTTTTTTAATTTAGTATGTTATTTGTTTGTGTTTTTAAAGTTAAATACAACTACGTGTAATTTATCTTATAATTGTGCGTGTGTGTTTAGTTCTTTACTGTTTTTTCCTTATGTAAACAGAAACGTAAGTTTTTTAAGTAAATAATCTGTATACATTGCTCTTGCTTTTCTCTTGGAGAACGGGACAAGTATGCGAATAGTTTTTTTTTGCTCAACAGTTCCTATTACCAATAATCAATAAAGAAAAAAAATTCCTCTTAAATTTATCGCACTTTTTCTTATTACAATAAATAGCCATTTAAAGAGCTGGCATTCGCTTTAAATAAAATTGCACACTTCACGATGGAACTGGCCTATATTAACTAGCTCATTCAAGAGTGTGTGCGTGAAGACGGAAGGGGAACAAGAATGCTGACGGAGAGAGGAAGTGCTTGCGTGACAACCTTCATTCTGCCACACGACGCATGGACGGCACCCCACTCTATATATATATATATATATATATATATATATCGCTTGCATGCGGCAGCAGCAGCGGCAGAGATAATTTGCCATTTTTTAAACACGATTTCTCTACGAATAAAAAAAATATCACGCACACACTTGTAAAATCAAAATATTTATTTTACATCGTATATATAGGTACAGCATACTTGTACACAAAAAGAAGAATTGAAAGAAAATAATATAAATACATACATCGTACTTGCAAAAAAAAAATGAAAGAAAATTATATATACATTGTATTAACACACAAACCACTTTAAAATAAAATAATTTTTTACACGATAAACATATTTACTGACAAACTTGATAAACATGAATATTACAAGATGAATATATATTTAACGACATTTTACTGGAAAAAAAAAAGAGAAAATTATGAGATAATAATGATTTTCCTTTTAAGCAATATCATTTTCTTTCCCTCCATACTATTAATCACGTACAGCATTATGTTGTTTACACAGTATGTTTTAACTGAACACAAAAAAAATAATGGGGGGAATGGGAGGTTTTCACCACTTGGCTTCTTCTATAGATAGAGCAAAGCTCGTATGCACAAGCACACACAAGCACCTCTGGCCATGTGTTCGAAGGCGTTGTAACCTCAAAACTGTGCCAAGCACCCTCACACCGTTCCGAACATACATTAAAGAGTTTGTCATTTTTATTAATTTTGTGAATTATTTCGCAATTTACCCTGTCGTACTTGGTTGTACGTCTTTCGTCCGCAATTCCTTTTTTTTTTCATATTTCCAATGTTTGTGGGGAACTTTCTTTGTGGACGGCGCATATGAACCGAGCAATCGTCACTATCGCAATCTTGCACTGTTAATTCAAACACCTTACCATAGATTATTCTTCTTTCGAGGAGGAGGAAAACATTTTCGTCACATCTCCCCACGGTCACGGCAACTCACGGCTGGTCCGTGTAGGTCGCGTCGTGCAGTAGAGGAGATATACTTGTGTATTGTTTCTCTGGATTAAACTTGTCGGCTGGACGCACTCCGTCGTTGCGAGAAGACTTGGTGAAAGATCTCGGCCTCGAGCCTAGGTGCACTTCGCATGCATGTGGCGTGCAGTTGGAGGTCCAGACCGGAAATCCATGTCTTTTCACGGCATAGTTACGTCCATCGCATTTCTCCAGACGTTTACACACGTTGTTATTTTTATTTACTCGGAACCGTTCGTACAATACACTTTCGTACGTTCTCGCCTAGCTTACTTGAATGTGGCAATTTTGTTTTACCAACTCCTCCAGCGAACAGGGAAGAGTAAGAGCGGGGCATAAATTGTACACATAACAGTTTTTGTATTCGCACGTTAGTGTGTTCAGTATGTAATAGCCTTCGAACTCATCGTAGCAGCATAGCCAATGAATTGTGCCGCCGCAAAATTGAATTTGCAGAACGCCTCTAGCGTCTCGAAAACTTACTCGCCGGTACCTCCGATTCTGTTCACTGCACTTGCTCGTGTCTTCTGACCTGAATGGAGAAAATTCGGCGATGGTCACTTCTTCGATGTCGCTGTCTTCGAAGTCGGAACTGATGGGACTCTCTGCGAAACTGGGCGAGAATACACTATATTCCGGGGGCCGGTATGAGTTCACTGATGGATGTGGGTTGACTGGTGGTCGTGGGTTCGTGTCCCTAGACGACGTTGCTCCTCATGCCAATATCGTACGGATGACCTGAAGAATATGGTCTCCAGTGTCTTCTGCGTTGCTGAGGGTTTCTTCTGTACTAGATGACATGGCTATCGTAACAGACGTTTGACACTTACAAGTTCAGAAATGATCTCCGGGCTCTCCTCTCGAAATAGCGAGGTGCAACTTTTTTCCGGAGGCTCTCGGGGAAGTGCCTTATAAAGCCAATCGAAGATATTGGAGGGGTGGAATGGCGATGACTAACGGATGGAGCATGCGACTAATTAACACATGAGAAACATTGGTGGCGTTCGGCCAGAGGTGGTGGAGGGTAGCCGACTACACTCTGATTGATCGGGTTGAACGGAGGTGAGTGATTAGCCGATGGGAAACATTGTATCTAGCGAAAAGAGAGTAATAGCTAATCGGATATATTGGCGGGAGTGGAGCGAAGCGACTAATTAGCCAATGAGAAACATTGGTGGGGTGGAACGTATGTGACTAATTGTTTAACCAGAGGTGGTGGAGGGTAGCCGACTAAACTCTGATTGGTCGTACGAAGTTTTCCGAAGATACCCGATACATTCATCCAATCGGGAGGGTTGTTACGTGGTGGGGATGGAGCAAATGTGAATAATTAACCAATGAGAAACCTGGCAGGGGTGAAGGGGATGGAGCAACGCGACTAATTAGCCACTTTGAATCATTGGTGGGGATCGAACAGAGGTAGTGGAGGATCGCCGACTAAACAGTAATGAGTGGAGGGGGGCAATTGTGCAATAAAATATATATTGCAAGGTTGGAGTTGTGGGGGTTAGTCGAACGAACGTGAGCGAACGGGTGTGAGAGGGAGTAACATACATAAGTTTTTTTAATAACAATTTTTAAGTATTTTTTAAATAAATATTTTTGAAGGGGAATTTTTTGTGAAAAAAAGGGAAATTTCGAAGGGAAAAGGGGAAAATGGCCATCAGGGTTAAAGACTTATTAATAAAGAAATTTTTAAAACGAATTTTAATAACAACATATTGAAGGGAAATTTCGATGGAATAAGGCGAAAATGGCCGTCGGCGGTTAAAGACATTTTAATAAAGAAATTTTTTTAACGAATTTTTATTTTTAAAAAATTATCCAGGGATATTTTTAAGGACAAAAGGAAATTTCGAGGAAGAAAAGGGAAAAATGGGCGCTGGGGTTACATACTTTTTAATTAAGAGATGTTTTAAATAAAATTAGATAAACTTAAATTTAAACTATTTTTATATAAAAAATTTAACGATGTTTTAATTAAATTTTTTGGAAATAAATTTTTTAATTTTTTTTTAAATATATTATTAATTTTTTTAATGATTTTGTTATTAAAATTTTTCGTTATACATTTTTTAGAATTTTGATAGATTTTTGTAATTTTACGGTTTTTGGGGTCAGAGATCACCGGGGTCAAGGTTACGGATCAAATGCCAAGGCGAAGGTCAATAACATCCAAGATGGCGGACGGTGACGTAACAATATGGCGGCGGTCGGCTCCTGCGCTCCTGTGTGAGACGCCGATGTCCCCAGCTCGCCAATATCATACTACTACTGAATACGTAAATGCTGGTGCCTTCACGTGATGTCAACCTTGTAATATTCAATTCGATAATGGGTCGGAAATTTATAATAAAATATTTAATGAACTTAAGCAAACATATTACATCAATCACTATTCTTCATACAGTGAACTTACAGCCAGTTGTGTGGAAAGATATAATCATACAATGAAGAATATAATGTTGAACATATTTGCTAATTGGTTAAGACAGAGCTGGCTAAGTTGTCCCATTAAAATTCTTTTACTGGCCGCCGACACTGATACGGCCGCAAGTGACATTAACATTAAATATTTCTAAATTACATAATTTTTAATTATTACAAAATAATACAATGTAATACAATTTTACATATGTTCTCATTTTTCTCCTGTCGTGGGAATCGAGGAATCTTTACACACGTGAATAAGTAACGAACGTTGATTACCGCTTTTAAGAGAGGAAAAAAATCAAAATCTATGCAATTCACATACGAAGTGAATAAGTAGACGAGCTTGATTAACTCGAACCAGTCTCTTCCATTATCCGCTTTTGTCATTAACTTATGTCTTTGTAAATATATGTTCCATGGTAGGGTTTCAATCCTCCTATTCAGGATACCAACTAGGAACTTAATGCTTGTCTTTGGCAAACCAATGTCGCTATCACTATTTTAGGAGTGCATGATTTTTAACTTTGGTTTTAATTACAGCATTCCAACAGGTCGCCTTCACCGAATGCTATTTACCTGCGTACTATGAACCTTAGCCACAGTCACACAAGATACAGCAAGGAATCAATTTCATTTAAAACCACATGGTTGAAATACTATTTCGACAAGAAAAGATTATTTTACAGCTGTACAACAACATAATATACGACAAACGTAAACACAAGATTGCCATCTTCTTCCATGACCACACAGAGACACTCACTCTATCCTGTTGCTGTTGAAAAACTGAAGACAAGCAAATTGCAAATTTTTTATGTTTGTGACACCAATGAAAATAGGTAACATGTCTTACCAATACTTTAAAATCAGCGTGGGATTCAAACTCAGCGTGATCTGAAATCAACACCACCATCCTCCCGTTGCACTCAAACCTTGAAGGTTTTTTTGCCACTGTTGTTTTCTTCGGAACATATGTGGAAGAAATGAGCTGCTAACAGCATATTTCCCTGAGGTTAATTATATAATAACTTTTTAGAGCTAATTAACCAGAGTGATTCGTAACTTCATTCACAAAATTCATAAAGTGGTTCCTCACTAAAAAATGTACGAGTAAATTATGTGTTATAATGTTTGGCGTAATTCGAATCCCACGTAAGTAAGTTACTTTTAGTTACAAAATATCGAACTCGAATGTAAAAGGGTAATTTTCTCACTGAATTAAGTGTTACTAAACGAAGATAGGAAAGTAAGAGATAGTCCGTTACGGACACTGGCCAGCAACATTAAAACTGCAGGGGTAGCCACACGGTGTTTACAGGAAATTATTGTGCCAAACTTAGTGATGGTAAATTTTTTACTCATTAAAATGCTTGTATCAAATAAGGGGAAAACTCCACCCCGTTGTAAGACTGCGACACGACAATTCACAAGAAGAAACCCCACAGATGGTGCACAAGGCACGGCGCGCGTATTAACGCCTAACGTATAGGCAATACTTTCCATACCATTGACGCGAATGAAGATGTCGTGAATGCTCTGGACAAAGTAGAGTGACGTACGTATCGGGTAATAGCATTGCCAAATTGCCCAATTGAGTATTGAAAACATCAATACACACTCATTTCACGGGGACGTATAGAAACACCCTTTGAATTTAGTTTTACATTTCTCTCAGCTCTCACCTTCCCGGTTTATTTACATGAGCGTGTCCATGTGTGTATATATATATATATATATGAAACTGCATTTATTTATAAGCATAGATCGCGTGGTACAAATAATCGTATTTTTTAAAGTTAAAATATTTAAATGTATAAACAGATTTATCTGCTAACTAGAAATATTCATTTTGAATGAACTCCTTATTCAGCTATTGTTTTATCTATAGAAATTCACTCTAACTGTGCTAGCGTTAATACGCCAATTCTGTAAGATAGGTTTTTTTCTTGTTAGGTTTCAATGTGAGCCCAATCAACACACGAAAAAATTAACCGTATTAAAATGATCTTAAACTTTCCTTGCAAAAATGCATGGCGATCAGACTGATGCCCAATAACTTTTCCAGTGCAAATAGTTATTTTATGATGTATATAAAATGACAGCTATCTTATATTATCCTGCCAATGAAGATCGTAATTTAGTGTTTGGATTTCTCTGAGAAGATTTGTTATTAAAAAAATTAAATTGTTGGAAGATTTTTTATTACATGCACATAGTTATAATTGCCATAATTTATCAATGATGATTTCAGTCCTCCAAATAAACCGAAAATTTTTGCATTTGAGGATTTTTGGATTTCATATTTAACTAGATATTATATATTAAAAAGTTTGAGAACAAAAGGTACTGAGTTAAGTGCTCCCGGCACCATCTGACATCGCTATTTCTTCACTGCGCGATGGTGTTTACGTATACCATTTTCTTGGGACATGGTTTTCTTGTCCGCTCGCAGGTGCTTTGGTTGCACGTTGGCCTGCCATATTAGATAAACTGGGTATAGGCCATTCACGTCTACTTTGCCACATGCCATGTACATATCCGCTTTGTCGTCCCACACGTACAGTTTCATTTTGCAGATTCACTACCGCACAGTACACTGCAGTCTGTTCACGATAAAGTGAGCACTTTAGATAGAAACGAACCTTAGATAAAATTCATTGCCCCTGCAGGCATGTATTTTAATGGGCACACTGAGTGATATATGCCCAGTAAAGTTGGTAACAACGAAGAGAAATTAATTCCATATCTTAATTTCGATTTAAAAGTTTTAGATAACCTTTCGTGATTACTTAAAATAAATTATTTCACTTTCTGTTTTTTTAATGCAGTGAGGTGTAAAAATGAGCTGATGTGTGAAATATTTGCTTTCTTAATAATTCCACAGTTTCTTTTGACCGACGCGACACATGAATAACGTGATGAGGCCTACAACAATGTTAATTTTACACAAGGTGGAGGAATGCACAACGTATTTACAAGTACTACATGTTTGACAAGTCTTTACCGTTGAGGAGCGAGGGCGCTGTTGTCTGTTGACAACTAGACCAATGGTATGTCAGGGGTGTACCGCGGGAAGATGGGACGGCAAGTACACTCCGTGCACATGCATAATACACTCTAGGAGGCTAATGAACACAACATATGCTATTCTGTAGTAACTCATGGACCCTCGTCAATGTGTATGAACCCATGTTTCGTCCGTATACACTACAGGTTTGTTAAGTACATTTTTGTTTTTCCGCAGTGCACGTACTGTCCGCTGAAACCCTGGCAGGAATGCAACCTTCGAACGATAAGCCGGCCACGCTATACGACTGAACTACCGTACAAAGAAAACATTCACTCACCTCAAGACAGCAGGGTTGCTAATGGTGAACCCGGATTTTCTTGTTCACTGCTTGAACTGCACGCGCCTGATGCACTGGAGGAATCACTACTCTCGTCAAGACGTACAACGATACTGTCATACATCTGACACAACACCGTCCTTTTCCCAGTATTCAGTCTCAAGCTTCTGTACGTGGCCACAGTATCCTTCCCAGTCGGTGTTGGTTACACTGTCTATCGCTTTAATAGTTATCTCTTGGAGCTTCTGAAGAGATAAATCTCCGGTTACATTTCCTTCGCGCACGCCCCGCTTCACATTCGCTCAAGCGAGCTCAATAGCGTTCAGGTCGCACATATATGGGGAAAGCCGGACCACGGTGTATCCCAAAGATGTCAGATACGTGTCGAATTTGTACACTTTCTCTTTAGGTTCGGCGTGTTCCACCAATTTGTAAAGCTCCAATTTCCCCAGTGACGTGTAACAAGTTATGCCTTTGTTCATAGGCTGTTCACGGTAAAGTGAGCACTTTTGAGATCCTGGTTACTTTTTTCCTTTCAGACATGTTTTACTACCTAACAATCTTTTTAAATAAATAATACCATGTAAGTGATAACACAGCGTATATATTACACTGCACTCGGAAGTTAACGTCTAAGGCTAAAATAAAAAATATTTATTAACTGTTATTCCAAACTAGAGGGCTTTCAAAAGTGCTCACTTTACTGTGAATAGCCTATAACTATGTTAACATATCTGCTTTTACAGAGTACTTTGTAGGTGGCTTGTCAATCTGTGCACAATGATACGGTGCATTATCTAGCACTACTACAGATGACTGCGGGGGGTTAGGAACAAGCTTCTCGGTAACCCACTTTATGAAATAAACACTGTTCATTTGGTCGTGAGAGCATTTTCGATCAATCCGTTAATACCCCTAGCGTGTACTACAATTAATCAGTTACCCGAATTGACATTAGCTTGTATGCCAAACACTTCTTCATGTTGCCAACATTTACTAAACGTTAAATTACCGTCTATCCATGTCTCGTTTATGTAGATAATTTGTTTCCAACCTTGTCTGTGCTGTGTCAACTAGATAGTCGGGGCGCCAAGATACGATGTGAGGTCTCTCAATTAGTATTTTTCTGTGACTTTGCGATTTTCTCCACAAAAACCTAGTTGTTCTACCACCTTACGCAACGACGTATGCGACCACGGAAAGTCTATTTTCTCCTTTACCACAGGCAGTAATTTTGCAATGGTAGGGGCATGTTGTCTCGTGGCAGCTGGAACGCTGCAAGTATCGACTGCTGCATTGGACATACCCGCGCACTGCAGGACCAGTGCTAATGGCTGAATCCACATTCCACTTCCGGCCATTGGCCACGGCTACTTCCTATGTTTCTCAAGCCCTGTTAGTGTTCTACTTTTGGTTACCGATTACGTATTCTTCCACTATATGTAAACATAAACACTGCTATGTGACTTCTCCGTTTTAACTGTAAAATTCTATGCTTACTATTTTCTGCTGTTCAAATAATTCTGCAATAATTTAAAAAACCATTACGAATGAATGCTCACAATTTAGGCCTATAACCATATATTTAGGTCCACTTCATCACTTTTTAACACTATCTCTACTGACAATAGTTTTTATAATTATTATTATTTTACAACATTAACATATTAGTGTTATACACCATCTTACGATTTAGCACAGTGCACATAATTCACAATAATATTTTGCCGCGATTGTGTTTACCCTGTTGCCACTAGGAACCGGGGGGGGGGGGGGAGGAACTGTAGTATTTAACCCCTTGTCATTGATATGTGCTGGGTTATTTCGTCAAATAGACGGCCTCAGTTGGGGTAAATATCATTACGAAAGAGCAATCTATTCAACGAAAAAGACAGCAATTAAACACGCAACTCATATCACTAATTTTTTGTACGTAGCAGCGACAAACTTAAGAGGTTAACATGCACACAAATAGGCCTACCATAACTATTATGCCGCTTATATTTTTTGCATCGGTACTTAGTTTTTATGTTTATCGATACGGTCATAACGCTTCAAAAATTCGTAATGTTAGAATTTTTTATAAATGGACTGTCATTGCCATAGCACATTTAATAATAAATATTGAGATTATCCGTTTGAAGGTTCCTGATACACATGATACAAAAGCCTAAACTATGTTGTCAATGTTATTATGATGGTGTGGTTAGACTGTGTCCATTTTCGACCGTGAAACTAAATAAAAAAAATCGTACACACACACACACACATACAGAACTCAGTAAGACAAAAACGGATCAACCTTTTTGCAACACCACAGATAGATATTTAGGAAAGACTGCTTCCCTGTCATTAGATAACCAATATGCATACAATTAAAACGACAAAATGACGGACGAACAACGTATTAATACAAAGCAGGATAGACAACAAAAAAAAATGAAAATAAAAGACAACACGATGACGAAAGCGAAAACACCACACAAGTGAACAAACATATTTGGTCTGATAGTCGGCAATGGACACAATCCAGACACACCATCTTATTAACATGAACTTACCACTGCCATTAAACTTCAAAGGTAATATGGTGTCAATATCTCTTGAAATAATAACGATACAAATGTATTAATAGAAGTGTCAAGTGTATCAAGTTTGGTTTATTACAACCAATGAGCTAATTGTAGTGTTTTCGTGACAAAATGTAATTTTACGTATTATGTCTTACAAAGAACAAAATAAAGTTCGATTGAAGAACTGTAACAATCTGAACTGGAAATATATTTGCCATGAGCATATTAAAACATTTATGTAATCACGAATTTTTTCTTTTCTTTACAAAAATTTTGATTTAACTAACACATTTCCACTTTTTAATTTTAAATTGTTTAAAAACAATTTATTATATATTGTGTTTCATTGTCTTTAAAATAATTTGTTTATTTTGTTATCGTGACACCAAAACAGTGAATTCATGACCAATGCAAGAATCACTTGAAAAATGGTACAGCATATTCGTTTTTGATTTGATTTAATTGCAAATACAAATAAGGACCCCGTGTTGTTTGACAGGCATTAAAGAATTATAAAAGTCCAACTACGATTATCATATAGTTTGTTAGCGGTTTCTTCACACTTTTTGTCTCAATCCCTTGAAAAAAACATCCCATGTATAACGACCATGGTTTTTTCCTAAATATATCATATCCCACAAGCGTTTTATACTTGTGTTTCCATACAAGTACCTTATTTTTGGTACTTATAACCAGAGACCCGAGAAATTCGTGAGTTCTATGACTTGTGGGTTAGACTTCACAATCTTATATACACTCATACAGATAGCAAATGTTTATTGGTTGATTATTGTGGTAGTAAAAGGCATTGGTTGGACTAACAATTTATTGCGCGTTTGTTATTGGCTCATTTATCTCCAGGAGGTGTCAAATAACATGTCTACCTATTACAAAAGTAACATGAACATACAAGTGTGCGAATTCCAACTTGTCTAGAAATGAACCCGCGAAATTCTCGGGTCTCTGCTTATAACATACAATTTTACACCACCTGCTGCAGTACTAATAGTGTGCTAAATTTGGTAGGAATCTGTCAAATGTTTCCTGAGATGCGACACAAAACTTTATTTATTCCCTTGTCGCTATCTTACAAAACGAAGGACGAAATATTTTCTGTTTAGATACAGTTGATAGTTGTAAGTTATTATGCAAAATAGTATGTAACTGAGTGCGCATGAATGTGGTGAGCTGGTACTCTGGTGTAATTTTCTAGCGTTCTTTATACGAGGAGGAGGGATATACTAGAAGTAGAAATTTAGAAGGGTTTCAGAAACGTTGGAAGTAACCATGAATGAATTATACATCTCATTTTTTTTTATTAAGCATGGCGAAAAATGTTTAGTACGAAGCCATCATTTACGCCAGAGTTAGCAATCAACCCTCGGCAATTCTACTTTTCTGTCGAAGTACAATATACGACGATGGTTTGATAACTAATAAAACTCTCATACACGCTTAGCTTGGCCCCCGCGGAACAGGCTTTTTAGAGCCGTTACACATGGACGCGGATTGTCCGCCCTCTGCCACCCGAGCGCGGAGGGTGGACAATCCATGGCGTTCTTTCACGTGTTTGCGGACTGCACTACGGATAGTTCCAGTCAGTCCCGAGACATGATCAGTGTCGCATCGATAATGGCCGCGTATTTGTGTGGCTCCAGAAAACGGAGAAGATAATTACGGTGGTATTGGGTGCATCCGCTAGTTGCACAAAGAAATCTCAAAGGTGCTTTTGTGACACTGTACATAGACCTTAGGGAAGATGAAAACAAGTTTCGTAGCTATTTTCGGATGTCGGTGAAATCGTTTGACGGACTGATAGGAAAACTGGAGCCGAAGTTAAAATTACAAGATGTTTTTAGAATATCCGTGTGTTTTCGACGGAACGTGTTGCTGTTACTCTAAGGTAAGGTAAAGATAGATCTTCTAAAAGAGTGCATTTGAGGTGTGTGGCGTGGAAAGGGAAAAGGGGCCTCTATTCGGCTCAATAAATATCGCAGGAGAGCGAAAATTCCATGAGTGTCTGTACACAAAGGTATGATTCGCTGCTGATAACATTGAATGTATTTAACGATAAGGTACTTTAGTAAAGGCCCTAAGAAAATGGTAAAATAAACAGCAAATAGAAGATGTATTTTATTAAAAATAGAAATTCTGTTTGCTCATGAATGTATTTTTGACTTAGTAAAAGTTTAGAAATGCTTTATCCCTGTTAAACTGCGAAACAAAAGGCGATTTTTAAATTGGCATTGCTCCCGGTTTAGTATTCAAACATAATGAATCAAATAATAATTTTCTGGGTTAGCCGGCAAGACGATTAATTTCCCTTTCCTCATCATAAACGTGTTCCTTTCTTAAAGCAACGTCAAACACTACATGTTAAAAGTATAAGAGTTATGTTCCATCATCAGACATGTAATGAAATAATTCATACCATCAACCTGTGTCGCTTTCCTAATAAAACAACACGGTATACAGATACACATACGTTTGTATTAATTGTCATTGTTGTAAACTAATAAATAGCGCAAACAAATAATGTATTATATATTGGACTGTGCTCATTCTAAATAATAAAAGGTTACATTAAATCGTAGAGCAATTCACGTCTTGCAAAAAAAAAACCCTTTGAATAATGACAAAACGGAACAGCAATACGTACAAAGTTAATGTGTTATAATGTACTGACGACATATATATATTGATACGTCTGTGTGAAAAATCTTTTTCTGTCATTCTATTGTTTACCCAAGGTAAAGGTGATTGTCTGATGGACCTGCAGTACGCCAGGAACATGATGGGTCTGTAGCTCGTGATGCACTTGTATCAGAGGCGTATTCATGTGGTGTGAGAGCACGTTGTTGGTTACACAGGCTCTGTGGCTGTAGAGGAGTTACAGATTGTTGCAAGACGTGTTGATTCTTGAGGGTATGTACTTCAATTGAAGTAGAGGTAGGCTGGGCGTAATTCTTGGTACGCATGATGAGTTTCATTAATTCAGCACGGAACAATATTTTTCTGTCATTCTATTGTTTACCCAAGGTAAAGGTGATTGTCTGGTGGACCTGCAGTACGCCAGGAACATGATGGGTCTGTAGCTCGTGATGCACTTGTATCAGAGGCGTATTCATGTGGTGTGAGAGCACGTTGTTGGTTACACAGGCTCTGTGGCTGTAGAGGAGTTACAGATTGTTGCAAGACGTGTTGATTCTTGAGGGTATGTACTTCAATTGAAGTAGAGGTAGGCTGGGCGTAATGCTTGGTACGCATGATGAGTTTCATTAATTCAGCACGGAACAATATTTTTCTGTCATTCTATTGTTTACCCAAGGTAAAGGTGATTGTCTGGTGGACCTGCAGTACGCCAGGAACATGATGGGTCTGTAGCTCGTGATGCACTTGTATCAGAGGCGTATTCATGTGGTGTGAGAGCACGTTGTTGGTTACACAGGCTCTGTGGCTGTAGAGGAGTTACAGATTGTTGCAAGACGTGTTGATTCTTGAGGGTATGTACTTCAATTGAAGTAGAGGTAGGCTGGGCGTAATGCTTGGTACGCATGATGAGTTTCATTAATTCAGCACGGAACAATATTTTTCTGTCATTCTATTGTTTACCCAAGGTAAAGGTGATTGTCTGGTGGACCTGCAGTACGCCAGGAACATGATGGGTCTGTAGCTCGTGATGCACTTGTATCAGAGGCGTATTCATGTGGTGTGAGAGCACGTTGTTGGTTACACAGGCTCTGTGGCTATAGAGGAGTTACAGATTGTTGCAAGACGTGTTGATTCTTGAGGGTATGTACTTCAGTTGAAGTAGAGGTAGGCTGGGCGTAATTCTTGGTACGCATGATGAGTTTCATTAATTCAGCACGGAACAATATTTTTTTGATCTGCATTGAACTGTTTTATCGATGGAAGCACAGACAGTAAGAAATCACGATCGTCGTCGTCCTCCTTCTCTTTTTCAATTTGCAAGAGCGTAAGAATACTACTTTCAAAGTTTTGACACTTTGTGGAAGAGGTTTTTTTTTTTTTTCCGGCCAGGGGGGGGAGGGGTTCAATATCACCTTCTGTTTCACGTTCGTTGTGATGTGTACCATCGTCGTCGTTACAATCGTACCATCGCCGTCGTTACAATCTCGTGAATTATCGTCAAGGTTCGTTTCTGTAGCTGTATGTTGTGGATGGTCTAAACATTTGAGTTGATCATAGCAGGTGTATTTAATTATCTTCCCTCCTCCCGAGCCAGATTTCTTCTTCTTTTCATTCGTTCTGCTTTTAATGTAGGCGTCCCTGGCTGTCTTCCAACTTCTTTGTATCTTGTCACCTGTGAGCAGAAACCATTGTTACTATTTGCCTGTTCGAGCATATTCACAACGTTTCTGGAAAACTGCCGCGTATATACGTAACATTGTTTTGTCCACTTAGAGTATAATCAGCACATGTGAACAAATGACGAATTTGTTAGTAGTAATTCGGACAAACACAAAAATAGAATATTGCAACACACCCGAAACACTGAGGAAAAATATGGACTTTTGCAAACCGTACACTACTTACATGATACACTATTGCAGTAAAACCATGTATATAGTATTTAGATAGAAACAGATTGAACAGGATGGAATACGTAGCAAAATAGATCCAGACTGAACAGAAGTCGTCGTAATAGCACTGGAGACTTGGTTGTATATGTGAACGTCTGTACATTAAAAGTAAACCACTCTCACTGACCACCTAACACTTTTGACTTATCCTGCATTTTCTGTTTATTTCAGATATTTTGCAAGCGGCAATACTTTCACCAGCCTCCACTACTCCTACAGACTTGGAATATCAACTATTTCAGAAATTGTTCGAGAAGTATGCCATGCAATTTGGGATAATTTCAAAGACGAATGTATGCCTGCGCCTACATCGGAGAGATGGCAAGATATAAGTAATGGTTTTCAAATGTCAGCCAAACTACCCTAACAGCATTGGGGCTGTCGATGGCAAACATATTCGGATCATCAAGCCTATTAAAAGTGGTTCGCTTTATATGAACTACAATCATTTCTTTTCAATTGTATTGTCTGCAAATTGTGATGTCAACTATAGCTTCTCTTACATTGATGCTGGGGCGTGTGGAAGAAATTGTGATTCGAGTGTGTTCAAACGTAGTGTATTTTGGGACAAAATGGAAAATAATTCTCTGGAAATACCACCACCAAAACCTTTGCCTGGTTCTGATGGACCGCCACTACCACAAGTCATAGTGGGCGATAAGGCTTTTGCTTTAACAAGAAATGTTTTGCGACCTTTTGCCAGAAAGAATTTAACATATGAGAAGAAAATCTTCAATTACAGGCTAACTCGCGCTCGCAGATTTATCGAGTGTTCTTTTGGCATGCTCAGCAACAGGTGGCGCATTTTTCATAGACCTATTAATATAAACATAAAAACTGCCAGTTCTGTCGTAAAAACATGTTGTGTGCGGCACAACTTTGCGAGAGCAAGGGAGAGATACACGTTCGAACATACACTTTCAGTTGTTGGTTTTCAAGATATTGAAAATGTAGGCACGGTACCTGATATTCCCTGCAAGACAATTCGGACAATATTTCCAGATTATTTTGTAGGTGTGGGAGCGGTACCGTGGCAATATGCAAAAATACATTGAACTGTTGTACTTCGTGGTACGTATTGCAAAACGGGTTCCAAATCTACTAGGCCTAAATGTGTCACGTCGGTTAGTAATAATGATCCTAGGTTTAAAGCTCATAACGTTTTACACAAATACTGTAATTGTCATTTTTTGCAGCAGTATAGTACCAGACTGTTTACCTACACTCATAATTTCAAAAACAATGTTAGTTTCTATTACGCTGGACATTTGTTTGCCCCATCTGTGTATTCTAGCGACTTATGGAATGACAATGACGTAAACATCGTTACAATATGCTACATTTTTAGCCACTAAAAAATAAGGTGTATTTGGTGGTAACTAAATTGTTATAATTAATTTCAGTTGCCTTATCATGACATTGGTTAAAAGCTAACTGTCATACTTCCTATGTCGAATATTTGACTATGTTGAACAATATGTATTAGCCTAGAGAAGGACGAGTGTAGTAATGTCATGGTGTGGTGGGTAAGGGGAAGAGATGTGCGTAATCATACTCGTAAACGGCGTGTTATTACATCGCCTGTACATAGCACTCAAAGTAAACGTTATATGTTGGTTCGACACAAACATATTTTCTTTGGTTGAGCGTTCATTTATACAAGTATGCCAACATACTTCCATACCCACACCATTATGTTAAATGTACCCATTTGCTGTTACTTACTTATTTCTTTCTTCATTGCCTCATCCTTTTCCATAAAGCCGTCTACCACGAAACAACATATTTCCTGCTAAGCCTTCAGTCTCTTATCCCTGTTTTTGTACTCTTCATTTGATGCATCCCATATACAGAGATAAGATTCCACAGCCGTTATTAACAATTCCGTATCGATATTCATAGCTGAAGTGACATGCACGCTACAAGGATATGGCAGTGACTGTGCAGCGCGTGCGCGCCGGACCTCAGTGTGACATGTGTACGCAGTAACTCGAGCCATTGGGAACACGCGGTGCGGACGGCCGTACGGACTGCGCGGACGGCTCCTACGAGTACGGATAATACGCGTGCATCTGAACACCGCCATTCGACTACAGGTACTCCGCTCCGCGCGTGGGCGGCGGAGGGTGGACAATCCGCGTCCATGTGTAGTGGTTAGTGTCTTCTCTCAGAGCGTCCACTAAAGGAAAAATCTGCCGAGCGCAATTACATTTATATTTCACTCCCCGCCTCCAGTTTTCAATAGTTATGACCCCAACTCTCCTGAGTTCTCATGACAACCCCCGTAAAACACTTCCGTTGTATCTGAAGGGTAGGTATAACTAGTAATACCGAAGTATCTTTAGTTGCTGGTTTTTTAAGGTTTAAGGGTATTTGATTCGAAACAATTAATTATTTTATATTCGTACCAGACTTTGTCCAATTTGTACGCATTGTATGTGATGACATTTTCCTCGAACAAAAAAAAATTACATTTTATATTATTTGAATAATTTTAAAGCAAATTTAAATACTTTCCTCTTTTACTGCAGCCATGATCAAAGTGTTACAAAGGAAAAAAAATTACAAAGTAAACTAATGCCATGTGTTATCGCGTGACACATATGTAATCACCAAACAGCATGCCATATATGTGATTAATAAATGTTAAATAAAAAAATTAGCATTTTAAACATTTTTTTTAATGCACGAATTGTTATACGCTGACAACACAAATGTCAAGCAGTAGCCCACAGCATTAGTGTTTGTTGTTATTTTTTTTTTCATTTGTACAACTTTGTTAGTAGTTGTTTTATGACTGCAGCAATAATAAAATGGATTTGACACAAAATTTAAAAAAAAAAGTACTAAGTTAAAAATGTTATATTCCAAGAAAATATTATCACATACGACTTGAACAATGTTCCGTACAAATTTTAAAAATAATATTTTTTTTTGGTATCAAACGTAATGTAGAGCGCAACATAGTGTAGGACGGGCTGAGCGAAATGATAGGGGTTTTTATACGTTAAATAATTTTAGGCGTGTCTCAGCTAATTTTCTGGATATCACTTCCCAAAACAAAATGCTTTGCGCCCTTTGAAGAGAATAAAGGCCTTTTCACAAGATAAATTATTTATTGAATTCGTTGACCTAAAAAGTCACTCCATTCGCCTTTCTATGAATTGCATTCAACAAAAATTCAAGTCTGCGCGTGAAAATTTATCACAGACTTATTAATGGAGCCAGTTAAAATAAAATAACAAACCTGCATTTTTAGAAGTATCTGCGACTGATCTACAACACGAAAATAATTGCTTAAAACACAACAAATGGTCATTTTTACAATATGCGTCCTCTTTTTGTAACACATTTAAATGCGTGCACAAAACTATATTATTATGAGATTACTTCCGTTTTTATTGTCAGAAAAGCTATTAATGGCTTTTGAATTTTAGGATTCAAGAAAATATAGAACATGTTCTAAACGGTAATCTTGAATGAAAATGAGACATTTAAGAAATTGAAATAGAAAATGGCCGCGATTATGTTGTTCGTATGGCATCATATAGAATTTAATGAATTAATTTTGAAGAAAAATTTTAACCCGTGAACGGGCCTTTACCATGCTAAAAGCGTTTTTTTTTTTTTTTTTGTGTTTGTCAAATATATCAACCTTAATTTGCCCGCAAATTTTTCGGGAGAAATATGGCTGGAGCAAAGACGGATCAAGTGTTTTGATTTGAAAGCTATGTCGTGTCATATGGTGTTTATGCCATTTTTTAAAATGAAAATTATAATTAACAATCAATGGAACTTTTTTCTGGTAGCCTGCCAGTGTGTGCTGGTTGTTATCAACAGGACGAAATTTTGTCAGTTCTAGCACCGGGCAATTCCAAATAATGTTGTAGTATGCGTGCCTTTCAGGTTAATCTTGCTCAGACATATTCCCTTCCGAACACTCCATTCCGCAGTTCGAAAACAACAATTGTAAAACTTGAGTGATAACTACACGACATCAAATCATTTTTAGCCTATTTTCCGAAGGAAAGAAAGGCTTATGAAGATCACTTTCCTGTCTGTGCGCATGTTTTCGTGTGTAGGTATGGGTGTGTGTCGATGTTTTTATGTGTATGTGTAAGTCCCCGTTTTACAGTCTTTGAACGCGAGAAACCTAATTCCACCAAACTTGGTACACATGTAATTCTTTAAAAGGACACTGGACTTTTTTAGTTTTTGACCACGTCGGGCCCCTGCTATCAAAATAGCCGACATTTAAATATTTGGGGTAATGTCATAATTAAAAATCCATTCAATCGATATAAATGAAATTTTGTATGCTGTTAGAGCACCACGAAAGCATTAAATGTTAAGATGTATATTGTTGTTGGCCCACCACTTTGGAAAATGGCACCAAATGAAGCAATAAAGGATTTTTATTATATATAAAAAAGTATTAAACAAATTCTCACACAATTTAACAGGTAAGTAATAACAAGATAGGCCAAGTAAACGTAAGTGATTGAAGTAGATTATGCACTTATTTTCAAAATGTTGACCACATAAATGTTGTTTATTTATTAGGTATATCTACCATAACATTTAAACAATCTGGACTAAATTTTGTATACTGAAGTTATATATTGCAAGCAACAGATATTCCACCCCATAAGCTGTTTTCTCGGTAATTTTGGAAAACAGTACCATACGAATATATAAAGTTATTAAGTTATATCTCGGTAATAATTTAACATCATTCTACCAAATTTGGCTAACAAGCAGAACAAATGCAGTTGATGTTTACTGGTTGGTATTGAGCACGACAGACACGTTCGAAATTGCAGCAATAAAGCAATTTTAGGTTGAAATGCTATATCGTCGAAATTATGTAATCAATTCCAACGTAACTTTGTATGCTAAAATATATATTATAACTATCATCTATATTGCATTAAGAATCTTTTGTTAACCATATTGTGAGACAGCTTCATGCAAATAAGCTAGATTTTTATGCAATATCTCGGGAAACAATTGGCCAATTCATATGAAATTTTGCAAACAAGTATTACTGAGGCAGATGATGTAAAATTGTATATTTTTGATGTCAGAAATTAATTTTTAAAAGAGCGGTGATTAAGTTATATTAGCTTTAAACACTATATCGTAGAAACCTTATCATAACATCTAACGTATCATTATATTTTGGCAGTAGATATTACAAATATCAACTGTATATAAACAAACCATCATTTGTCCGCCATCTTGAAATAGCACCATGTGATCAAATTAATATTTTATGTCGTATCTCAGGCAACAACTGACCGGTTCCTACCAAATTAGCAAACAACTAGTTTTGAGACATATGATGTTAAGTAGTATGTTTAAAGCATTCCAGGCAATTATTTTCAAAATGGCGGCCATATAGCTGTTGAGCTTAGAATACTTTGTATGCTGGCAGTATATGTTACAACTATCAACTGTATCTAAACAGAAAATATTTCGTCCTTCATTTTGTAAGATAGCGACAAGGGAATAAATAAAGTTTTAATATGTCACATCTCAGGAAACATTTGACAGATTCCTACCAAATTTAGCACACTAATAGTACTGCATCAGGTGGTGTAAAATTGTATGTTATAAGCAGAGACCCGAGAATTTCGCGTGTTCATTTCTAGACAAGTTGGAATTCGCACACTTGTATGTTCATGTTACTTTTGTAATAGGTAGACATGTTATTTGACACCTCCTGGAGATAAATGAGCAAATAACCAACCCGCAATAAATTGTTAGCCCAACCAAAGACTTTTACTACCAAAACAATTAACCAATAAACAGTTTATTTCTGCATGAGTGTATATAAGACTGTGAATTCTTGCCTACAGGTCATTGAACTCGCGAATTTTTCGGGTCTCTAGTTATAAGGACGTCAGGCACCTATTAGCAAAAGAATGGCTACATAAATATTTTTGCTCATTTTTTTTTCAACTAAACAAATTCCAACTTAACTTTGTATGCTGGCAGTGCCTATTATTACAACCGTCAAATATGTCTGTGCAGAGCCTAATTTCTCTGCCATTTTGAATGATAGCCCGATCAAAAATAATCTAAAGTAATATCTGATATCTCGAGAAACAATCAACATACTCTTATAAAACTGGCGAAGATGTTGTACTGTGGCAAGCCATATGAATACATGTATTTTTTTTAAGTATGACATACATTTATTTTCAGAATGGTGGCTACGAAATCATCACAGTTTCGCGTGATTTATCTACGAAGAAATGTTATCTATTTTAACTTAACTGTGTAAACTGGCAGTATACAGTCATCGAATGTGCTACCACATTAATTTTTGTCCTCCATTTATGAAAACCACCACATGAAAATTATCGAGGTTTTATGCCATATTTCGAAGATAAATCAACCGATTCCCACCAAATGTCACACTAGAACATGTACACAAATCTGTACCAAATTGTGCACCCCATAATTGCCACAGAAGACCATGTAAACTTTCATGATTTAAATGTCGATTTTTAAACGATGTTGAAAATGGCGGCGTTATTTATAATTTAGGTAGGTTTGCCCTTTATATTAATTAATTTAATCAATTTATTTAAATTCAACTAAAATTTGTATTTAGACAGTATACATTAAGAGCATCGTATGTAGAGCCTCTTTTTTTAATTGTGTACGATAGCATCAAATAAAAATAAATTATTTATACCATATCTCAGGGACCAAACACTCGATGTCCACCAAATTCTCCACACATTAGCGCTATGGTAGGCCAAGTAAACTTACATGTTTTAAGTAGCTCAGTCAATTATTTTCAAAATGCTGGTCCTCTAAATATTTCCGGTTGGTATACCCTATCATTCGAAACATTGGGCTGATTAAATCCGAAGTTGATTCTCCGAATCCGACTTCCATACTGCAGTGCGTTGCACGCTAGCTTAGTGTAGGAGGCTGTCTGGGTTCAAGTCCCGAGTAAGTATCGTGTGTATGTGTAATTGTTTCACTAATGTTGCTTACGTTTCTGTTTTCATTTCTTATGTTATTGCTTTCAAAGAGAAGTCAAGTCCTACGTACAATATCAGCTTTTAAGAAGTTATTTAAAATTTAATTGCAACAGTGTTGTGCAAGTAGGCTTATTAGTTATATCAGTAACTTCCTGTTAACTTAAGCATGTCTTGTAAATATTTCAAAAATGTCTACAGGGTTTTTTTTTTTTTTTTTTTTTTTCCCCCTCTATATACGCTTTTAAAAATCTATGTGGTGGAACAAATATTTTTTAGTTGTGAATTTGTGCATCCTGCACGCTTGAAAATGTCCGTTATTTTGGCCTTATAGACAGGTATGTGTTTTTTTTTAGACAAATACTTATTCAGGAAGTACAACGTGGACATTCCTTCCATTACTTGCACATCCATGGAAATAGACGTCTGATAATGACCGATTATGATTATTACATTTATATAAGGCATAAATTAAGTTACACTGTAAATTCAAATCAGAAGAAAAGCCACTGATTCATAGTGAAATTCAACTACGCGAATCAGTGAAAGTAGCTCCACTTAGAATCAGTGGAAAACCACTTATTGTTTCAGTGAAAAAATTTCATTGTTTGTATTAGTGACGTGAAACAATTTTACTTTTAATAAGTGACTGCCGATTGTAGCGGCGAATTAAATAACTTTTCTGTTGAATTTAGCCTAATAATTACGTGAAATAAACATATTTACGATAGTTTACTATTCATATTGTGCAATTTAGCGTAATTTAAAATCATAAGAAAAATTTTGCACGTGGCCGTGATGGAACACGCACTCTCTATAAACTTCGATTTTAGGCTGTCACCTTGCCATCTGCTCTATCACACTATGTTCAAGTACGCTTTGCAAACTATCCATCTTATAGTTTCGCCACGAAATCATGAAGATTTCATTTATATGCTCTTCTTTTTCGTTTTTGGTTTAAATGGCACCGTTAGAATTGTTAAAACAAATAATATAAATGAGTGCACTCTCTTCATCGCATCATATGCAGTTTAAATCATTAAACAGAGCGCTGTGACCATTACATGAAAACGAAATGAAATATGTAAAAACGGAATGAAAGACAAAGTGTTCATATTACCTCATAAAATGGCGTTTTGAAAGAAGAAACCCATTTTATAAAGTATTTTGTATTGCTTTTATTAATTTATTCGTAGTTATTTCACTTGATTAACATTGTTTAACGGCCATTTTTAAACGTTGCTTGACGGCCATTTTTACACGCTGTTTAACTGATCCATCAGTCAAAAATAAACCACTTAGTAGTAAAGGAAATCTTGAATTTTTTCACTGATTCTTCAGTTAAATTCACTGAAGCGACTGTCGAATCAGTCAGATACGTTCGACTGATTGAAACAGTGAAATTCTCACTCATTAAGATTAAGAGTGAAGTTTTTTTAATTGCAAGCATTAAGTTATGCAATGCAATATTTTTTGTTAACACAAATAAACTCGTGACACACATCTGGACGAGACTTAACTTATGCAAAACGCTTTCTAATTTGCACGTCGCTGTAGTGACAATAACATGAATGGTGTTTTTGATCACGTGTCTACACTAGTAAACTGCCATTTGTTCAATCGTCACTTTGCTTGGACAATTACTTTTGTCACCGTGCTAAAATTCGTACGGTAGTGTGTGGCGTACGTCCAAAATATCGACTAAAAAAAGGTAACTTTTCAATCGTCTAGAATCGGACCACGTATTGAGCTATTGTGTTGATATTAGCACCTCCACGATCTACTTCAGTTTGGACGTCTATGTTCGGATCATTCTGTATATACCTTCCTCGCCACCACGATCTACGTCCTACAGTAATTCGTAAGAGAGGTAGCTGACCTACGCGGGCCTACGCTGACCCAACATGACTTTTATGCTGGTTGTCATGTGAAATAAAATATTGCCACAACATAATGTAATAGTTGTGTGCACACATTTAATACTAACGTGTTTTCTTTTTCAGAAAGGCACCCCCATAGACCTCAACTAACAAAAAAATTTACTAACATGTTTCACTGAATCGTTCTTTCATCTCAAGTAGGTTTTAATATTTTATTTTGTGTTAAAGCTATTCGAAATATAGATTTTCAAGGACACCTACCTCCCTTACGATTTCCTGTAGGACACAGGTCGTATAATGTTTTCTATCTCGTTTTACTTAGGGGATCACCTCATAGTGTTGCTACCTGTAGTTCAGCATCTATTATATATATATATATATATATATTTATTTATTTATTTATTTATGGCGTGCTTCTTTAGGGTTATTCGCACGAAATTTCGGCGGAGGCGGCTTAGCGGTTCTCAAGATATTAAGTAATCCCTTTTTTTTAACGACTGTGGCTTCAAAAGCCACTAACCAATGAAGACAAGAGTTTCTTCATTTGATGCTAGCAACGTGTCTTGTATATGTACCTAAGTTTGTTTAAATGCATCAAAAGGTCTCTACAAAATTACATAACAGTAAAAAAATATTTTCATGGCCGCCATTTTTAAAATAAGTTTCCATCAGCGTCGGAAAATATAAAATTCGGGTATCACTGCTATAGGCTTTTCTCTGTAAAACGAGCACTTTTGACAGCCCTGCTTAGTATCTACTTGTATGCACGATGAGTATTCTTCCGCCTTATGTAAAATTAACACTGCCATGGGCATCATCACTTTATTCTTGTGTCGGTCGAGCGAAACTGTCAAATTATTACAGCATTAAATATTTTACACATCTGCTCATTTTTACACTTTCCTACATAAAAAACAGAAAGGGAAAGAAATAATTTAAGTTATTACAAATGGTTGCCTAAAACTTTTTATTCGACTTCAAGATATAGAACTACATTCCCTCCAACGTTACCAACTTTGCTAGGCACGTGTCACGCAGTGCGGGCGTTAAAATATTTGCATATGGAAGCAGTGATTTTTTTCTAAGGATGATTTCAAAAGTGCTCACTTTATCGTGAACAGACTTTAAGCACAATAACGGTGCCAAGTTTGGTGAAAATCGCTTAACGTGCTCAGATATTTTCCAGACGCACATACGCACATACTCAGGTCACAGAGAGAAGAAGGCTGTATTTATTTTTATTTGGGAAGTAAGCAAAAAGCAGTTATTTTCTTACGTAAGCGCACCGTGGTAATACTTATATAGGCTATTCACGGTAAAGCGAGTGAAGAGATTTGAGCCGCTCTTAACAGCGAGGTCATGAGAGCCGATGAGGGTGATTGAAGTGAAGATGAATGAAGGGGCGGGGGAAACGTGAGATCCCGGAGAGGGCCCGCCAACCAGCAGCATCGTATAGCACGATTCCCACTTGCGAATATCCGGTGACCCGGCCGGTGACTGAACCCGGTTCGCCTTCGTGGGAGGCGAGCGTGCTAATCGCTCAGCCACCGCGGCCCCCTATTAACGGTAATGTGAGCACTTTTGAAAGCCCTCTCATTTGAAATTATATTAAATAAATAAATATTATTTTAGCTTTAGACGTTAACTTCGGAGTGCGGTGGAATCTACACGTTGTGTTTGTTAATTACATGGTAATATTTATTTAAAACGGTGGTGAAAGGATGAAAAATGGCTGAAATAAAATGTAACTAGGGCTTCAAAAGTGCTCGCTTTACAGTTAACAGCCTATAACTAGATATTTTCCCAAAGCTCTTATAGCAGCACAGTAAGCCGATACAAACTATTTTCGTTTGAATTAATAGGAAGAAAAAGAAAGTTGCAGCTGACGAGGAAATAAAATAAAACACAAGACTTACCCGAAGACGGAGATGTGTTCATAGGCCACTCATTCCAAGACAATGCATCCAGCCTCATGTCAAAGTTGTTTGGTTCGATTGACGGCCAAATCATCGAAAGGTTCAAAATTGAAAGCTGCGGATCGTCCATTTTCTGCAAAAAAAAAAAAATCACAAACCTTTTATATTTGTACAATTATTTTTTTTCGTAATTAAATAATATATATCATTTAAGTTCTATGATAAACCAAATCCGTCACGGATAAAAATGTTCTGGACAGCAAGTTTTCCTTAAAGCATAACACAAAAAGCAATATTCTGCCACCGTTATTCTCATTTTAATTTCTGAACTGTATTACCAAAGGGCCAATCAATACTAGTTTGATGAAAATCACTCCATATTACAATTACAATTTTCGAAAAAAAAAAAATTTAATTCAATCCGCATGTTAATACTAAACGTTTCTTGTGCAAAAACGTTACAGCCCTTGGAAGTCAGTGCTCAAACAATTATTGTTTTCTTGACGAGAAAATGTTGACTAAGCTGACGCAGTTTTTATACAGTTGGCTCATCTCAGTCGTAGTTTTCAACCATGCAGCACAGCATGTCCACATAAAAGTGCAGAAGAGCCACTGAATGATTTAAGTACAATTAATGATCACGTAGAAGGTATATAAACTGAAACTATAGAAACTGAGGACTGGCTAATGACATTTTGCAATACATAAAAATGAGATCAATCGTGGTTATCCTATAGCTACTGTAATTTTACAGGATCTGGTATATGCATTTGAAAACCATTTTTGGGGCGATGCACCTCTATGACCAGCGAAATATTTTGCCCACACGCGATAATCCTCGATCAGGTGGCAGTATATCTTATGGGACTTTCTGCAGCACACACAATGCCCAGTAAAGCTATATTTCTGCGCTGTCATCACATTTGATATTCCGACCACTGAAAATGGACCTTTAAAAGAATTAATGACACCTTTTTAGATGCACAAGTTGGCGCATTTCAATGTTTGCCCTTTACTGAGCCTATAAGATTTTGTGGATAATTTTACGTGTTTGTTACGGTCTGCCCGTAATTATTCCTGAACCATTAAATAATAATTCATAAAGTGTATATTGAAGAACGACACCTGGCATTTGCAATTTTCGAAAAAGCGTAGTAAATGTATTAATTGGCAACCTTAAATGTAATTAGAGTACGCAAAATATTACAATTTATTTAACCTATTATTACTTTGTTTCTATAAGTACATGATGTAGGTACATTAATTATTTTTTGTAAGTCGGCATTCCTGCTTCCATTTTGATAGATAATGTATTTAATTATTATTTCTGGGTGTATTTTAAAAGATTGAAAACCTTTTACAGTATCTGTATAGCAATGTAGGGGATCAGAATATCTACAAAATATCTTCCTTTGAAAAGGAAGATACCAACACAAGCACATCCTAGACATTGCTCTTTCCCTCAACGGAAGTGGACGAGTGATACACCTGATTTGAAATGGTTGTAGCATGGAAACGGTACGTTACCGGCCATGGATTTATATTCAAAATATAGTCCACTCAGTCCCCTATACAAGTCCTAGGAGTTTGTAAGGGGAATTTCCGAGCACACTATATATGTGCAAGTCTGGAGACATAGCTGGCCGAGAACGGATGCTGATAGCACGATGGCAGTCCTGGGAAAGTCGTGCTACCTCTTGGCCAGCATTTCCTGTAGAAAATTTACCCATTTAAAGCCGCGGTATAAAGAGAAGCACATGAGGTTGCAGAATATATTTACTGCACTTCTGTGCCGTCAGTGTAGCCGTGATCCCTACCAGCAAATTCCGAGAACCGCAGGATATTGTTAGATTGCTCCCCAAACTATAGCGGCACCAGTACTTGCCTGTGTATCGCTCAAAAATGAATCCATGATTTGTGCGCTGAGCAACACCTCTTGAAATTTAATATTGTGTGTCATCCGTGTCCATGATACCTCACTTCGACACTACAGACGGCGTATAGCGATTCCTCTGTCTTCCGTGTTATTCAATGACGACAACATTTCAAAAGGAGACGCGGTTTTCTGGGTGTCATTGAAAGACAGGCAACGGAAGTAGAGAACTGAAGTCTTCTACAAATCACAGGTTGTACTCGGGATTTCGGTGCATGACTCTGGATCGTGGAAAGAGAGATTGTTGGTTCGGTTCGCGTCTGTTGGATGGAAATTTTTTTTCTCTTTTCTGGTGGTCATTTTGTGTCATCGAGGGTCTCTTGGCGCTTACTTGTTCTCCTGTGTCCCCTGTTCCCCCCGACATCATCACAGGGTGAAACACGAATTTACGTCACAAAATGTTTGGTATAGGCCGTTCACGGTAAACTTTGAAAAGCCCTGCTTACGATATACTTGCATGCACACTGTGTATTCTTACACTACAGGATATAAATTAACATTACCATGGGCCTCACCTTTTTGTCCATGCATCGGTCGAGTGAAACTGTGAAAATATTAGAAAAGTGAAAATTCCACAAATTCGCTAGTTCTTACACTTATATGCGTAAAAAGAACATAAATTAATATATCCAGTTTCAGTATTCACAAATTCTCACTTATAGGCTGTTCACGGTAAAGTAAGCACTTTTTAAGGCCCTTCTAAATTTTTCCTTTTATCCAATTTCCATCTATCTGCTGCTTTTTAATATAAACATTGCAATGTGACCAATAAACACAGTGTATACATTTCACCACCCTCAAAATGTAATGCCTGAGTCTGTAGTAAGATATATTTATAATTGGTTAATGCATGTTAGGAGGCCATAAAAAGTGCTCACTTTACCGTGAACAGCCTATAATAGTTTTAATTCAACGTTAAGTAAGGGAACTAATTTTTTCTCATCGTTACCAACTTTACTGGACATGTGCAAGTTAGTATTGCCGAGAAATTATATGCAGATAATGGGTAATGATATTTTTCAAGGGTTGATTTCAAAGTGATCATCTTACCGCGAAAAAATTAACTCTAGTCATTTGCATCAGCCGTTAATAAACCAGAGGCGCAGACGTATCTACGAGCAGGATACCCGCTTGTAAAGGCACTGGCTGACGTGGACTCTTACTTTATCCTTTACACCTTTAGCGTCTTTCCTGTCACACACACTGGTGTTCGTGAACACAGACACTGAACGGTATAGAAGACGAACACAGAAAAAGTACTTTTTTCATGCTTATCTCGCATGTCACAAATGTTATTGTATTTTATTACTCACATTTTTTTTTTATATCTTCATCGCAATGGTATATTATAGTCATTTAAATCGTGCTGATCAATGTATATTGGGACATTAAGTTCCTTGCTACTGATTACTGTTGGCGATGTCCCAATGCCTTTATTTGATTGGTCAGCCGCAGTCATGTTAATCTCGGTGTCGGGTAGTTATAGTTAGAGACCCAAGCATTTCGCGGGTTCGTTTCTAGACAAGTTGGAATTCACACACTTGTACGTTCATGTTACGTTTGTAATTTGTCGACGTGTTGTTTGACACCCTGTGGAGATAAATGAGCCAATAAAAAACATGCAATAAATTGTGAGTCCAACAACCGCCTTTTACAACCACAACAATAAACCAATAAGCAGTTGATATCTGCATTAAAATATATAAGACTGTGAAGTCTACCCTAAAGGTAATTGAACTCGCGAATTTCTCGGGTCTCTAGTTATAGTGTTCTTGGTACAGTGTTGCAAGGTGACAAGTTGGTCGCAGTCCAGAATGATATCGCAGTACTTGCGTTATGATTCGTATTTCATGATTAATTCGATTCTGTAAGCAGACAGGGTCTTCTGGAATTGTTAGTTCATCGGCGGGTGAGAAATAAATCCGATGGTCTCACTCAACCTACGCATTTCTAAACTCTTAATTAGAATCAGTGGAAAGACACTGATATGCAGTCAAATCCAAATACTTTAATTAGTGAAAATGGCTCCACTTAGAATAAGTGGGAAATCACGGATGCTTCAGAGGGAAAAATTCACATAACGAATTAGTGAATTCATCATCCAATCGTATTTTTTAAGCAATTAATTCTTATATTTCGTTGACGTGTAAGATTTGGTTGGTACAAGTAAAGATTTGCATGTCCGGCTATAAAATACAAATCAGATTATTGAGAACATTGTAACTTGACCGGATTTTAAACACTCGACCCCGAGTCTCCAAAGATCTGCGCCTGTTCTTCATGGACTACTGTGACAGACCGCTTGAAAATATGAATTCTATATTTATCGGTATGTAAAGCAGGCGTCGGTGTAGATAAACATATTCACGTTTTACAGATTTGGTTTTTTTCTTCTGTGGAAATGATTACGTAAGGATGGTTTTTGCATTTGTTAGGCATCAAATAAACCCACTAACTAACACTATTAATATCCTCATTGCCAGAAAAATTACAAACATACTCTTGAACTAATCACACATGGTTTACCTGATCCAGCAGTTAAAAAAAAAAACCACTGAAAAACAGCTAATGAAATGATTGAAGAATAAGTGAAAAATGTTACTGAATCATTAAGTGTAGGAAAACGGGCATTTTCACTCATTCGTAAGTTAAAATTAACCGAAGTGACTGTTGAATAGTTAAGATGCTGTCAACTGATTGAAACAGTGAGATTCTCACTGATCCAGATTTTGAGTGTCTCCTCAATTGGTACGTTTCTACCCAATTCAGCATCTGCTACAATGCTAGATATTCATCTTCGGGTATTCTATCGAATTCTTCATGCGTACAATCCGTCTCTTCGACCAAAGTACCTACACATCTACCAGAGCCACCAGCAGTGGTGCCTTAAGCCGATATTACACGATACCTGCTGTCGTACTCGGTCCTGTGCAAGTTTCTACAAACCCTGGTGCACGTGCCGGTATACCAGCCGCTATATGAGCCGCCATGGAATATTCATATTACACGACAGCAGTTCGCGAACTAGCATTCCACGCCCTCTGTGGGCGAGCAGTGGGTGGTTCGAAGTAAATAAGAACCTCATTCGTATAACTACTAAAGGGCGTTCACGGTAAAGGGAGCAATTTTTGAAGTTGTTTCATTATACATAATAATCAATAAATACATTACATTGTGGCTTGCGACTTTTGGATTTGGGTATGGTGAATGTATACACTGTGTTTATTACTCACATGACAGGGTTTACATTAACTAGTAGCGGAAGTATATAAATTGGTTGAAAGAAAAAAGTAACCAATGCTTCAAAAGTGCTAATTTTAACGTGAACGGCCTATACGAGTCAGTAACTTGCGCAGGCCTATAAAAAAACTAGCTAGCATATCTTAATATTGCTATATTATTGTTGGTATGTTCATCAATTCATTGCTTACTGGTGTAGATAAATTTATTTTCTTGAAAATTATGTGAAGTCATGAGAGTACCAGTGTTATTTTTAATTGTGACAAAAATTATTAAACGTTTGCAAAATGTAGTTTTTTCTTTACGTACCAAGTTATTATCCGTATGTAATATTTTATGTAAAAAAAAATGTGTTGATGGGAGATTCGAACTCGTGGTAAAACAGGCCGGTATAACGGCCGCTATGGCGGGCCTTGCACAAGATTTCACGGAATCTGGCATCGTGTAATACGGCCTTTATCCACCCTCTTCTTCAGCTGAACCGTCAACTTTTCTGCCAGAGGGATCGACCTATTCCACCGACCCGTCAGGGCAAAACTATCACTTTTGTAACGAAAATGTTGCTTTCGTTTCCACTGCGCGACGAAGTGAAGTTCGTTAACCACAGCGAGAGATCCTGTCGCATAGCTTATCTCTGCAACGTGCTTGTTAGCTGCAATGACACCCTCGAAAAAGACTTGTACGAACCTGAGGTTTCACTGTGCTTCGCTCAGCGGTTCTCCAGACACCAGTTTCACTGCAAAAAAAAAAGTTCCCTTGCGATTTGAATGCCGAAACTCGTGCAACCCACAAAACCTGCAGTTGTTTGAACAACTCGTCCGGCGCTTAGTGTCGGTGCGATAAATGCGGAAGTCGGGTCTCCCACGTTGAAAACCTGAACGTGCGTCTCACGTACCCATGTGATTCAGACATCCACATTTGAATGCCGAAACTCGTGCAACCCACAAAACCTGCAGTTGTTTGAACAACTCGTCCGGCGCTTAGTGTCGGTGCGATAAATTCGGAAGTCGGGTCTCCCACGTTGAAAACCTGAACGTGCGTCTCACGTACCCATGTGATCCAGACATCCACATTTTAATTCCAAAGGTCGTCGATAACATTTGTTCACAGGTATACGAGTTTCCTATGTAGAAATAACTTGATGGTTATGGATTTAAAATGTGTATTTGAAAGGAATGTGTTTATATTTCATGCTTTACCTGCGAGTGAATATCGTATATATTTTAATTGGTATTGTAGAATAAGTTGTTTGGAGAAAAAAATGTTCAAAGTATCCAATCGCAAGAAAATTCAAATTGTGTTATTCATTAAAAATATTCATTTCAATTTTATTTCAATCACATTTTTAGTGATAGTATACATGGATGCAGTGTGGGGCATAACGAGTAGGATCTCTCATTCAAGGCCACCCCAATCGTATTAATGCGCCTGCACGTGAGTTATAAATAATTTTACTTCGTTAACCCCGTTTATGGCTACAGAAAAAGATGTTACTGATAGCTGAAGTTAGAGCTATTGCGAGTAAATGAGGAGTTATAGTTACGAAGTATCTCAAGGTAAAATTTGGCCAGTCAAGTACTAGTTGTCTACTACCATAGTGCCATCGACATTGGGGACATATATATGCGTATATGTATATATACATACAAAGTAAAGTGTAACGGCATTGCAGTCACACGACGCCACAAACTTTATTGCAAAGAGTAGGTTAGAATGTGTTTCGATGAGACGCAGATAAATAAATGGAAACCATCTCTGTGGTGAATGTAAATTTACTGTACAATAATTTCCAATCTAAATTTTTCTGTCTCGTCTATAACGCGGATCAAACTGGGAATGTGTGTTTGCAGCGAGAACATAGTTATCTGAGCACAGTTCGTATTCTACTTCTGTTCACAGCGTATTTTCCCGTGTCACGTAAAAAATAAAGTAAGCAACGTAGATACACAGTGTCGACGCATTTATCAAATAACGATGTAAATTGTTAGAAATGAAAATTACTGCAATAAATTTCTTTAGTGGGCATAGAAACAATAAAAAACACAGACGTTGCTACTATTTAAAACACTGTGTGTTTAATAAAACGTAGAAAAAAATTTCCCTGATTAGCTACTAATGTCTTGTTGACTGCAACATATTAAGTTAATGCAGCTACAAGTAGTGATTTGTGGGAATTTGCATGAACCTAAGCACTTCCTCTTACATGAATTAAAAAAACAAAACAAAAAACAATGATTCCCTGTGTCCACACATATAGACATTACTGCATAACGCGACATTAAGACTGTGAAATATGTATTTCTGGATAGATAAAGTCGGGCCCAGGGAGAAAGGTTGGTGGCTACAAATGCCTTCCCCAGTTCATAGGTCGTCAGATAAGAACACAAGAGTGATGAGTTTCCAGGCATGTTAATTGATATCGTGCGGACCAAATAGTGGTTTTAAAACGTCGCCGTAGACAGCTCATTTGAATGAAGTGTCTTATAAATCACTCTTCGAAGTAAAAACCTAGCACATAGATCGGGTATTTGAAAGTGAACCCTGGTTGAAACATACTACTTGTAGCTTTGTAAGCAGGGGATAAGGAAAAAGAGGAACCACAAAGTATTAACTAAAATTGCAATGTTAGAATTACTGGCCAGTGAAGCCGAATTCTTTTTGTTTTGACATGTAAGAATGATAATTAGTGGATTTTAACCATTTCACGTTCTCACATTACCGACTCGTTAATACCGGGTATGCACACAGCAATGGTATTTTAACATGCGGCTGAAGTATACACAGTGGACAAACGCAAGGTACTAGAAAGAATTATCTAAATTACTGAATCAACAGCGATTGAAATTCGTGGTGTTGAAACCGCATGGGAAGATAAAACTGTGTTGGAGACACGGCTGTGTGTTTTACGTGAATACCTATGAGTTACCAGGTTACCAATATTTATTTCGGTACACGGGGTTGAGACGAAAGAAACGTAATGTATACTTGGGTTTCATGGCTTAAATCGACAGTTCTAGACGAGATCTTCCAGTTGGCAAGAAAATCAGCGCTGGCACATCGTGTTCGCTCACGTCCGAAATTCCACCCAGTCGCCGCGAGCCCCCAACTGAGCCTTGGGCATACGCAGCGTACACTCAAGGGCATGTACGCGTAGTTCTCATAAACCCGATCGAGCGATACCACATTTATTTCAATCGTCTTATATTCACTCTAAACCTGAATCAGTGACAATTTCATTGTTTCAATCATCTAACAGTACCTGACTGATTTAACAGGCACTTCAGTGAATTCAATTGATGAATCAGTGAATAAATACCATTTTTTTAAACCTATTGTTTCAGTGAAATTTTCCACTAATTCATCAAAAAAATTTTTTCACTGTTTTTCAGTGATTTATTTTTTGACTGATGTATCAGTTAAACAGCATTTAAAAATGACAGTCAAACAACGTGTAAAAATGGCCGTTAAACAATAAATATCAAGGGAAATAACAACCCATAAATTAATAAAAGCAATATAAAATACTTTCTAAAATATTTTTCATCCCCCAAAACTCCATTTTAAGAGGTAACGTGAACATTCAGTCTTTAATTCCGTTTTACGTCTTTCATTTCTTTTTCATGTAATCATCACATCACTCGTGTGAGAAGGTTAAACTTCATTTAATGTGTATTCATATGTACTATTCGTGTTAACAATTCTAACGTTTCCAATTAAACTAAAAACCGAAATGAAAGGGCAGGCAATTCAAAACGACTCACTTTCGTCGAGAAACTAAAAATCATACATTTCCTTCTGTGTTACCAATGTGACTTGATATCTCATATGCTAAGGTAACTGTTTAAAATAAAAATGGCGTGTGTGTGTGCGTAGGTGTGTGTATGCGTGTGTGTGTGTGTGCGCGCGCGCGTGTTCAATCGTGACCACCCTCAGAAATGATTCCCTTTTTAAAATAATGGCAAATTACGTAGTATAGATAGCAAAGTATTGTAAATAAGTATGTTTATTGCAACTATTTTACAAAATTCAATTAAATCAGTATTTAATTCGCCGTTGCAGTTGGCCATCACTTCATTAAGTGAAATTGTTTTATATCATTTATTCAATCTGGGAAATTCTTTCACTGAAGCAACCAGAGATTTCCACTTATTCTAAGTGGAGCCATTTTCACTAATTCGAGTTGTTGAATGTTACTGCGGATCAATAGTTTTCCAATGATTCGAATTTAGAGTGTAATGTCTAAATAGATCACCCCGTGAACGTTACATCGCCTTATCCGTCCTGAGGGTCGTATGCAAATGTCTCGATCACGCAACCCTAGCACGAATGATTTCGGGTATAGGCTGTTCGCGGTAAAGTGAGCACATTTTAAAGCCCTCTCATTTGGAATAATAGTCAATAAATATATTTTATTTTAGCCTTAGACGTCAACTTCCGAGTTCGATGGCATATCCACACTGTGTTTATTACTTCCGTGGAAATATTTATTTTTAAAAAGTGGATAAAGGATTTTTAAAAAATGGCTGAAAGGGAAAAGTAACTACGGCCTCAAAAATGCTCACTTTATCGTGAACAGCCCCTAACGATGGGCTCGAACCACACGAGAGCCCTCATATTGTCTGTTTGCGGTTTTTCACACTTTTGAATAAAACATTTGAAAATCATCCTATGTATGACGTGTTTAATTACTTCCTAAATATGCCAAGAGTCACAAGCGTTTTATAACTCTGTTAAAATAAAAGTATATAATTTCTCGTTAAACTGAAGTATTACCTTTATTTTATTTAAAAATAATAACGTCTGGTTTATATTAACTACGAATTGAAACAGTGAGAAAACATGCGTGTTGTTAGCGCCTAGTAAAAAAAATAGACCTCATGCAAAACGTTATTACATCTGAGTGCACACGTATACGGCGTATTGTCCTTCGGTGTAATTTTCTAGACTTAGTTAAGCTTAGTCTGCACGAGGCGGAGGAATATCCTGGAAGCAGAAGTTTAGCAGGGCTTCAGAAAAGTGCGAAGTAACCGGGAATCGATTACATACTGTACGCCTAGACATTGTGGTTGGGCACTTTCTCAGGTGTGTACCGCGCGAGAAGGCTATTCGTAAACGGAAATTATGTTTAACAAATAGCATGGCTGAAATTCAACTGACGCCTCCACGAAAAGAAACGAGATCAGTGAAATCATAAATAACTCCAGTTCATAAATACGCGTAAAGTATAGCGAAATTGTAGTTCGGTGCATTAAAATGATAATTTCTCTTTATTCCAAAAAATTGAAAAATTCTGTTGCATTACCTTTAATGCACACTTTTATTATCTTACAGTAACGTGGTTTTTAATAGCTGAGTGAGTAGAGCAACAGATCACCGTGTTCAAAACCACGCGAAAAAAAATGTATTTCTAATGTATTTTATTGCATGCAGTTTCATTCCAATGTTAGTAATTTCATCCTATAAGTACAAAATAATAAGTTTCTATAAAATAATATATTTACGGACGGATGTAAAATTGTTGTACTTGCATTGAAAATATCCCTTTTGCCTACGGTAAAATACTAAACAACTACCAAAAATTGTTTCTCTTCGGCAAGTTCCCTGTTGCATGAAAATATAAACTACACCTTTATACGTACAGTATAAAAAACTCAATGCAATTAAAACACTAACTGTAATGCATGTTACGGTATCAAGCTGCTGATGTGTATTTATAACTTACAAACCAAAACTAATCTTCCGCATTTTTATTTAAAGTATTAATAATGTCGCATGAAATTAATTTTAATTATCTGCTTGAACAAATTATTTCCTACATGTTCAGTGGCTACAATGATTTCGCGTGGTATATTTTAGACGTTACTACATGCAATGTATTACATTTCCGTTAAGAATAATGTCATCTGTATGAAGTCATGTTTGGAGACCTGCAAAATTCGCGTTATTTTTTGGGGATACGTTAAACATTAACCGCGTGTACCTTTGCAATACGTTTGTCATTGGAGCATTCATTATCTGACACGCCCCGGGTAACTCTGCGCCAATAAATAAACGCTTCGCAATTGTGTGCCCCAATCACGCTCTGTCACTCATAATGGGCGTGGCTTCACCATCTATGTAGCAGCCAATGAAGAAACGACCCCGGCTTCGGTATATACAGAACTGTGAAGTTCAGCCTGACGAAAGATAACAACGCGAATTTTGCATGTCTCTGGTCATGGTTAATATCCACGAATTCAAAAAGAATAAACTTCTGCTTATTTGTAATTTTAGTAATTTCAACCGCTGTGTTTTACAAGTAAGCCTAATATCATACACTTCAAGTGAAACCTGTGATTGGCTATTTTGCAGACGAAATTTTTCCCAGCTAGTTTCACGTGTGCGGCAACATGACAAAACCAAAACACTTCGACACTCGCACGCCGCTCCCCTCGTACAAGGAAGACGTATGCAAACCGCAGGATATATAGTCCATTCACTGTTACTTCACACTTTTCTGAAACCCTGCTTAACTTCTACCTCTAGGATATTCCTTTGGCTCGTGCAAACTAGGCTTAAACAAGCGTAGAAAATTCCCCAAAGGACAACGCACCGAATTAGTGTGCACTCAGTTGTATAGGCTATTCACGGTAAAATGAGCACTTTTGAAAGCCCTGCTTAAGATCTACTTGTATGCACGTTGGGTATTCCCCTGCCTTATGTAAAATTAACATTGCCACGAGCCTCATCACTTTATACATGCGTTGGTCAGGTGAAATTGTGAAATTATTAGAAAGTAAATATTTTACAAATATGCTCATTTTTACACTTCAGTGCATTAAAGAAAAAAACCGAAAACGAAAGAGATAATTTGAGTTGTCACAAATGGTTACCTAACACTTTTTATTCGACGTTAAGATATGGAACTACTTTCCATACATTGTTACCAACTTTACTGAGCGCATGTCACTCTGCTCGCCCGTTAAAATATATTCAGTTTGGGGCAGTGACTTTATTTAAAGGTTGATTTCAAAACGTGAACAGTTTTTAATAATATTTTGCATGATAATTATTTCATACTAGGCGTTACCAACACACATGATTCCTCGATGTTTTTATGCGTGTTAATTAAAAGTGAAACATTATAATTTATAAATAAAGTACTGGTCAAACTTCAGTTTAACGAAAAATAAGATAATTTTATGTTAACAGAGCTATCAAACGCTTGTGATACTTGTCATATTTAGAAAGTAACTAGATGCCGCATACATGGGGTGATTTTTCCGAAGGTATGATTCAAAAACAGTGAATTAACCGCAAAAATACTATAGGAGCTTGCGACTAACGTTTCGCATACGTTGTGGACTCCGCGAGGCGGCTAGTATGCGAGTTGAACTCGCGCCATCTCGAGCTTAGTCCCCCACGTATCCCATATCCCACGCGTGAAATCTGATTTTAAAAACGCATTCACGTTAAATAAAACAAAGGAGTAGGAAGGGGTGGTCAAGTGTAATAACGGGCGAATAAGTTTGAGCTGGCCTATCTAAATGGAGTTGAAGATAGAAGGAAAAACTATTTAAAAACTTTTTAAAACCAAGCTTTTATTTATGAATGCACTAAAAAGAGAAAAATAATTATAGTAGTTACACAATTTGTAGAACTCAAACAGCCGTAATAAACTTTACTACAAATTAATATGTTTGTATAAATTTATATTTAGTATATAAAAGATTGGCGCTAAGAGTCAAGAGCCTTACGTAAGATATGTGCTTACTACGCTTATGCAACTGAGGTATACGTTCTATTATATAAATAGTTAAGAGCCTTACGCAAGATATGTTCTTACGACGCTTACGCAAATGAGGTATCCGTTATATATTGCGCCAAGCTTTTATATACTAAATAAAAATTGATACAAACATATTAATTTGTAGTAAAGTTTATTACGGCTGTTCGACATCTTGCAAATTGTGTATTTACTATAATTATTTTTCTCTTTTTAGAGCATTCATAAACCAAAACTTGGTTTTAAAAGTTTTTTACAGTTTTTTTTTTTTTTTCACTTTTTAGTTTCACTAATTTTTTCTATTATTATATTATATAGCAATGCACATCTCCCAACAAGCTTTATGTCTGTTAATGTGCATTGCTACATCTGTGGAATTAAATACTAAAAAACATCAGACCCTGGTCACCATCTGCAACCAAAGTACTCGTCGAGACAATTCCAACGAGGCCAAACTCGATACGTTTATTATGTAAGGAGTGAAATTAATTGAAATCAGCAGTTCCAAGATATCGAAGTTTCTCATAAACTTTCGCCAATATACTAAAACATTTATGCAAATTTCATTAGTTACGTAATATGAAAGACCATCATTAATACACTAGATGACGATGCAACCCGACTCTGTGTGTGCACAGCTGATCGGACGCACCAAGCCACCCTGCCTGATCGAGGCAGGCTTGTGCCAATCACACAAGTGCGACAGTCAAAGACAGGAAGGTCTAGCAACATTGCTGCAGCAATCTCAATTGGATAACGGCAAGTGGTTTAACATGCATACACGTGAAGTTACATAAGAGCTTGTAACTTCCGGGTTCATCATCAGATCAGATCAGCGGTAGCTTCACTATGTATTGTCATGGGAACTGCACATGTATGCAAATTTTCAGCGCAATTGGATAGCGGGAAGTGGTTTAAAATCGACTTACAATATTTGCAATAAACACACCCAGCTTATGAAATGGTGCAGACACTGACTGCAAGGGCGTGGAAAACGGGAGTTTCCCGCGAAATTCTGCCTTCCAGCAGCAACGCCCGCCACGTTTGTCACATGCGAAAATCAGTTAGGTTCCTTCTGCATCCTCTGTTATAGTATACATGTATTTTCTACTTCATAAATTGCCTGCACTGGTGTAGTTATTTTCTATCTAGTGATTTTGTGGTACCTATACTGGCTTGGTCTTTTAAATTCTTAGATACGGGTGGTTAGCTGTTATGGGAGATAACAACAGGATTGTGAGCTATCCAGACTATAGTCTATTCGCCGGATCCTGCATTTTTAAATTCTTAGATATGGGTGGTTAGCTGTTATGGGAGGTAACAACAGGATTGTGGACTATCCAAACTATAGTCTATTCGCAGTATCTCCGCATTTTTAAATCGAACGTTGGGAAGAATCATGATATTATTATGATCATGCTACCAGACCTTGCTAGCCTGATCACATTCGCAAGCAAATTGCCGGTAATTGGGGCACGAGCTGTGATCACCGAAACCACATCAGTAGAAATCCCCCGCCAACATGTCGGAAGGCGTGGCCGTTTCTTAGTCAACACGCTCCCGATATTAAGAGTCTTGTGTACTGAAACGTTTTCTGTGAATTCGTCGTTTGCGCGTAAACGCGAATATCAGTAAATAAAAGTTATGGAAATATGACTTTTTGTCAGAAAAGATGAAGAACAATTATCTACGGCCCTATTTTTTTTTTTTTTATTATTTTTTTTTTTATTTTTTTTTTTGTCATATTAAGTGTGTTCATGAAGAAAATAATTCGTTAAAGTGGTCAAATATGGCATATTTATAACTTGGCTATTTAGTTTCCTTAAGCGGCAAGGGAAAAGTACTAAGATAAGGACGTAGTTTAATCTACGGTCCTTCATCGCGTGAAATAAAACCCCTATGTTACTCATATAATTTGCACAATACAGCGTTACGACGAAAACACTGCACGCCTTGCGCGTAGGAGCATTGAGGGGCTAGGCGTGCGTGTAACTGTCGCCCGTATCGCTCCCTCGCTTCTTGACCTTGGACGCACAACTACATAGTCCGTTTAAGGTACGAAACGCGGCGGACATCTTCGTTGTCGCCGACCATAAAGACTTCGAGAGATGTGGTGTTTCGACCGCCATTATACGTCTACCGACATCAGCCTTCGGAGCCATTACTAAGATAGAGACTTTTCTTATAAATAGCTTCAGTATTTAATAATGCGCCGTGGCTTATTATATGTGAGAATAATAATTATAACAAAATTGTAATGTTTTAATTTATCTTCAAACTCCCCCGATTTAACAAACGTCTATTTTAACGTGTTGTATCTGTTATTAAGTTAACACAAGGATAATCAAACCTACCTAATGCATTCTATCTTTGAGCAAGTATCCCTAAACAATTGAATTTATAGTTGTTTGGTTGTTTCCTAAATATGACATGTATCCCAAACATTTGATACTTTTAACATAATAGTTTTATTTTTTTTTTAATTAAACTTTTCTTATGCACTTATTTGCAAAAATTGATCAGACTGAAGGAACCATCAAACGGACACGTAATTGTGTACAGGCACAGGACACGATAGTATCTTTACAGAAAACATCAAAATATTGTATCACACAAAGCATGTATTGCATGTGACCAATACTTGCAGGATGCACTTAAAATTGTATTAGGCCACGCGTAACACGGAGACAAGTGGCGATACGGTCGGGCACGGATGCAAACAGACGTCGGATGTTCTCCTGAGGAAGAGCTTCCATAATTGGCGCAATTGACTCTCCCACGTCCTCCGCAGTTGCCACTGGCTGAAGGTGACCTACAGTCTGATCCTAAACGTTCTCGATGGTTGAGGGATATGGTAATCATTCTGGTCAAGGAAGAACGTTGAAATCACGAACGCGAGCCAGAGATACCCGTGCTGCGTGAGGCAAGGCATTATAATGCTGGAAAATGGAGTTGTCAAGGAAGGGGAGCGCACATGGTAGCAGAATTTCCTGGACGTTTCGCCCCGCCGTCATGGTTCGTACAGTCACAACCAATGGGGTGAGAGAATGGTAGGAAATACCACCCCTCACCATGATACCTCTCGTTGGAATGGTGTGCCGCTCTACAGTGAAGCGTGGATCATAGAGGTCGTCTCCAAAACTCGAATTCGGTGGTGCTCTGTATCCAGACAGAACCGTGCTTCGCAGCTGAACACCACCATCGCCAATCCTCAAGCTGCCGTTCTGCCCGTTCCTGGCACGTCACGTGTTCTCGGCGATGCTCAGGTCGTAAAGGACTCTGCTACGACAGATCTTGCTCTGCTAGCCACCTGGATATTGTCCTGGTGGACACTATCACCAGCCGCCGAGACGGGAGTCGCTGTGTGCCTGGATGGTGCGCAGCGACTCCCGTAGAGTGCTTACAGCCTCTAGCACAATGAAAATTCCCTCCCGGCTGGTGGTCCACCGGGATCGACCTGAGCCTTCTCGACGGGTGTGTGTACCCTCCTGTTCCCACTGCATCCAGCACTGACATACAGTGTAGGCGTAACATTTCAAGTGGCGAGCAATTTACCGAAACGTCCAACCTGCCTCTGGAAGCCGAACGATGCGGCCTCTCTCAAACACATCAAGCTAGGCAAAGGCTTGTCGAATGCGCCATCGGAGTCTGCTGCGTGTTCACTCAACTTGACTCAGGGACTCACGCTGCCCACATCACTACTAATCTCTTATTCAGGGTCTTGCAGTTATAAATGACGATGTGACATGTATAGCACTTAGTGGCATATGCGAGCAAGCAAACCGGATTAAACACTAATGGACACATTAGGCTATGACACGCGGTTTTTTAATGGTGATATATTTTTCTATTATTGTGATTATTCCACAAAATATATTGCACATACACAAGTAATAACAATTATAATCATTCGTACATTCTGTAGCGAAGCCAGAAAAGAGTGTTATATAAGGAGTAATTTATAAAGCATTTGCATCTTAATTATTATGAGTAACAATTCTACTTTCAAATGCAGGTCGCTTTAGCATCGCCGTACTTATTCGAAGTTGCCAACTATATACAAGCACATATTTACTACCAAATCACATAAATTCCAAATGTAAAGTACTAAGAGCTGAATTCACCATTACGTGTAATTTCACTGGATAATTTTTATTCCTTAATTATTGAGGGTATTCGCCATTATTCCTTGTTGTAGTGATAATCAAATATCTACTTTTTGGTTAGCAATTCGGCTGTCAAATGACTGCAAACATTTAGCTGGTAGTCATTAAAACATTACCAAATTTGGAACTATAATATAATATAACTACAACACCAAGTCCTCATGAAGACGTCCAAAAAGAAGTGAAATAATAAAGACGGATAGTAGCTTGAATCAGCAGTTTCACGCAACCCACTTGACTCTCTCCCCAGGTTGCGGTCAGTGCCCTCACGACCACGGTGTCTTCGGAAATGAAAGTGTTTGAAGCCACACCCTCGACCCCATGTGCGCGACAATCTACTTATGCTGGCTTAAAAGATGACCAATTCGTCAGCTCAGTACCTTGTGTCACACCCCTGGGACACTTCGCGTTCTTCGGATAAGTCACACCGCAACTTATACAAGAAGTTACTGATATAACTAATTAGTAGAGATCTGAGGAATTCGCGGATTTATTTTGGGACAAGCTAGAATTCAAAACACCCGCATTTATATAATTTCAGCCATTGGTCTGCATGGTGATTGACACCTCCTGAAGAATGGTGTCCAACTGTCGCATTTTGCTGTGACAGTAAACAACCAATGTGCAGTTGATGTCTGCATATTTGTACCTAGAGAGTCTAGCCTACATGTAATTGAACTCGCAAATTTTTCAGATCTCTACTAATTTGCCTACATTCCACAACATGGGCGCAATTAATTTTAAATAAATTCTTAAAAGCTCAGTTAGTAGGTAGAACTTGAGTAGTAGGGGGTGTTGGTTCCCCCCACCCCACTTCTGATTAATCGGATTATCAGTTTGATATCAAATTAATTAAAAGTGTCAATAAAAATGGGTTTATCCTTAATCCGATTTCAATCGATTAAAAATTCTTAATCCGATGTTAATACGATTAAAAATTTCTTAATCCAACGAAAAATGCAAAAGGGTTAAGTTTATCGAAAGGGTTAACATTATCGAAAGGGTTGAATGTATTGAAAAGGTTAAATGTATTGAGGGGGTTAATTATTTTTCTTGTACTTCTTTCTTTCTTTGGGGGGGGGGGGAGCAGGAACCCTGGACGATGTTGATGGTGTGGTGTTCTGAAGGCGACTGACCAGAGTGGTGGGTTGCAATATCTTATATAGGTGTAGAGTTTAGTGAAAGAGTGGGCTAAGTGTACTTTTTCTAATTTTTCTAATTTTGATGTATTTGTAGAGCTATTGGAGGTAGACAGGCGATTTTTACTAATGTATTTAACAGACAAGAGAAATTCAGAGAGTTCTACATATGAATAAATTACATGCATCGAATCGCAAATTTCAAATGGCTATGTGAATAATAAGTGTGATTGTGTGAGTCTTAAATGGAATGTGTGTCTCGAGCTTAGAAATATAATTTACACAAGAGAGAATTTTAACATCTGGTGTTGACAAGTGCAAACTCACTAAACGAAATCCAGCTAGTCAGTATGAAATTACACAACTACTGTCTTTAATGAAATCGAGCTAGTCAGTATGAATAAATAAAATTATTAAGCCTAGAGAATTATATCTTATGGCAAAAAAACTCTGAATACGATTTAAACGAGATACAGTGTGTTGCCTCTATTCTGATAAGTAAAATATATAATGATAGAAATTCTTACCCCAAATGATTTTTTTCTAAATAATCAACTTGTATATGGTGTAATACCACATCTCTTTGTATATGTAACGGAAAAAATGCACAAACATCCTTGGAGATAATATATTTTTTTAAAATAGAGGCTGTACTACAAATTTCTGTAAATAGAGCACACTTGTTAACGCAAACTGTATTTTTGTCTAGCGAACATGGAAATTGAAAATCTAAATGCAATATTAAGTTAACACATGAAAATTTATATTTTCCCGATAAAACACCTTTATATGATAATGAATAAATTATAAACCATTAATCATGGCTATCACTAGAGATGGTTGCCGGTTCATAGTTGAGGTATCCCACGATCATAAGGTCATTGTCAGCCAACTGTTTACTTTCCCGATGAAGACAAGAGAGAAAGAGAGAGAGAGCTGCACATGTCTGACTAGCAGAAGCATTCATGAACAACTGAAGATGGCAGAAACTGGGTATGCGAGGTCACTTAGCTACAGAGCTCCCTAAAAGCCCATCCCCACCCCTCGTCAGTCTGCTACCCTGGGCTGCTCGTGATTGTCAAATTTTTTGGCTATATGGCAAGATGGCACCAACTGACTAGTTGCATTCCGACCGGGAGGATCCTACCTGCCAAACTATCCCACCTCCACCCCTCAAAACTGGCCCTTGTCCAGAGGAATGTGCCCCCCCTGTCCAAGTACCCCATCCCACCCTTTCACAAGAAGCTGTATTTTCTGAAGAGCTCTGCTATCAATCAAGCCTGGTCTTCGCAAAAACCAGTTTTACACACACAAGCATCAGCCCTGAGAATTATTTTATGTATTTTTTCCTGAATTTGTGCTCCTGCAGTATCTGTATCACGACAACATGCCCCTCCCACTTTAGAGAATTCAGAACACATTTTTTCTAATGTTGGCTCCCCTGCTTCGACCCGTAGCCCTCTTAATGTGTACCCTGAGAGATTTCGACTGACTCATCCATTCAACCTTACACAACAGGTTCACTATATGAGCAGGGGAAAATAAATTGCAAGTCCCTAAAATCAAGTTCCCAATATACACCCTGAGTCAATCCCCAGATTTAAAATTCCAACAAGTGTATATTTGAATCAAGCAAACTAAGATTTGTAAAATTACAGAGAAATACAAGACTTATTTTATTCACTCATTAAGAAATGTTTTTACAAGTATTCAAACTATATATATATATATATATATATATATATATATATATATATATATATATATATATATATTCGTATAGGAGAGAAAAATATTGGGAGAGATTTGTCTATCTCTTTTAACAACAAGGTTTTCAGAGGTGAGAAGCACCGGGTCATGCACAGGAGACTAAGGGAAACGAGAGAGATATATCCAATAAAACCCGCCGAACAACAGCCATGTCTAACACGACATCCACACATTGCATAAAAATTGTTTTTTTTTTGGTGTGACCAACCAGGGAGGCTAGAATACTAACCATTTAACCAAAATGTTCCCCTTTCTTTAGATCTAACCAAAAACTTCCCAACAGCAAAATTCATTCCATGTAACATTAAATGTATATATTTGAATTTATTTAATATTTTAACAGTTTCTGATGCAAGTTTAATGAAATAGTATGAATACAGGCGGAAATCATGTTTTTTTAGGCGGAATATAGAGATTTCAACATTAAACTAACTTATTTACTAAAAGGTTCAAAGTCCTATAAATTCATGGGAAAATGGCGGCCATTTTGCATCCTTACAATATATAGGGACTGATAAATTAATTTTTTCTCAGTCTTAACACGGCATCTGCTAAGGTCACTCGTACACATGCATGTGCATTGTAGTAGCATAGATAACGACATCAGAATCTATTACAGGCATCTGGGAGCATCGACATCAACCGCAAGTGTTGATAACGTGAACAATGCTGGGCATCCACTACAAAAACAGATGCTCACTACAACACCAACTACTGCTCCAGACATCCATCACGATCACTACAGCTCCATCACATCTACTACAGCTCCAGGCATCCACTACAACGCCAGACATCTACTACAACATTCGCTATATCTAGATCATCATCATCATCACAGAATCTATAAGACATTTCATCTTTGCATCAGGTACAATGAATCAAGGTCACTGCTGTAACAATTGCGAATCTGAATGTGCTGACATGTTCAATGCTATTTTGGGTTATGGGAAGGCGAAAACCTTATTCCCAACTGCAAGTGTTGCTGAAAGAATTTATAATTTGTTTTGTGGCATACAAAATAAAATTAGTGTATCTGTTCCTGGCTGAACATTAAAAAGCCGATGAGGATATTGTACCCTATTTACCTTGTGAAGACTGTCCTTATGGCATGCTGCCTTTGCTAGTGATGAGAACTTACCGTTTATGAGGAGGGATTGTATGTCGTGCAGGCTGGAATAGCTACTTGAAGCTGGAATTATTCCAGATATAGTAATGGACAATTCCAGAGTTGATGAAGTAGATTCCGAGATGTGCACATACATCTTACAAAATTTTATATGAGAGACTTTTTTTGTAAAAAGTGTATAAAAAGAAATAATGTAAAAATGATGTGCTATGCTCAGGGCTTCGAAAACTACAAAGAAAACTCCTTTGTAATTAAGGAGCTTGTTATCTCTTATGCAACTGATACTAATGACTCTAAAGTACTATGATTTAAATCTCCCAGACCTTGATATAGTTTAAAACCTGAAGTTAAAATTATGCTTTGAGAACATACTTATGGGATACATAACCTGAAATGGGACCCTGGTGACATAGCCTAAGAAAAACATTTTCAATATGTAAATGATGCATTACTCGAAGACTATCCCACGTATATGCTTGGAAAATGCAGAAGGAAATATAAAAAACTTTAGCTAATGCACAAGTAATAAATATCAGAAGATATCATGACTGTTCGAGTATTAATTCAATAGTCAAACACTATAATACAAATCACTGTGAGGAAAATATGTTCTGTTCACAATGCAAAAGCAAAACTTTAAGAGAATATTTATACCAAAATCCAACATACGTATAAAGATATTAATTTTTCTGAAAATAGTTTTTTTCAGGTAGTGTAAGATTTCGAAAAAAAAAAAAAAAGAGGAATTCGACCCAGAGAAGACCTACTCAAATATTTTTTGAGGACACAAGAAAGTATTGTTCCAGTCTCTAGGCAACATATACTTTTAAACACAGATGTGTAACGGAAATTAACATTGGAATTTCGAAAAAAGTTTCGGAGAAAGCCTGTATACAGAACGAGTGCTGTGTGGTGAAGGAGAAGACTGTTCTGTTTTTAATATGAGGCCTGACAATGAACTGCCCTGTTCTTCTTGGGACCTATGTTTGAAAAATTGCAGTACAGAAATAACCAAAGAACCAGGTTTTCATCAAATTAGATATAAATTGATTAGAAAAATTTACAACACCACAACCTTATGGACTGAAACATGTAATAGTAAGGAACACAGCACGCAAATACAAGGCAATGGTGCACTTTTAAGGGCACCATGCAGAATGTGGAACTGTGAGGTATGTCTGTAAATTTGGTCTAAAAAGTTGGCGTTGAATAACTAATTTTAACTGGAAAAGTATCTGTCTATATAAAGAGAGATAGAGAGAATCGTACAGCAGAGCTTGCATTATGATGGAGAGGTTCGATTCATCACTTCAGTATGCTAGTGCTACTCTAAGATTCAGACAAGTATGGTTTCGAATTGAATATGAAGATTGTCGACTACAGATACAGATGTGCAATGGAGATGAACATTATGTTTTCTCATTAATCAGTCCAACAGAAACGTTTGAAGTGTTCGATGTATGTTATGGGCGAAATTATTGTCCTTTATATAATTTACATCTTAATAGCAAGCTACCTTGTAACGAAGGTAAACTGGAATTTGAAGCTCACAGTGGATACATCACCAAATGCAAATCCTAGAAGAAAATCGAAAACATTATGCAGAAGGAGTGTAGTTGCTCTTCTCTTATTACAGTTTGGACAGAAGAATGCAAAAACAAGCAACATTATACGTACACCGGTGACCAAGAACTAACTTCTCCCTGTCGCACGTGGCAATGCAATGTTTTTCAAAGCATGAACATCTGGCAGACTACATAAAGGAGTGTGCTTAGTAATAAAATAACCAGTATTGGCTAGGATCTTCAACCTACAGACGTATACGAGGTCCTACAAATTGGATACAGAAGAGTGTTCTTTAAACCATATGACAGATGACAAATTCATGTCTGCAACGATATAGAGCATTGGTGCTACACTTTCGAATAGCATGCAACAATTTTGTTGTGAGATATCTTCACCCTGACAGTGACTTACCATCAACATTAGAAGATTCAATGATTGCCAGTCTTAGCAAGGAAATATAAGAGGAACAGGGATATGGAGTAATCTATTACCAGCTCACTAGACCTCACCAAGGAATCACAGTTCGTTGGAAGGAGACCTGCGATGCGGACATCCATAACTTTATTTTCGAACAAGGAGGATTAGTTTTTTCATCGATGTGTAATTTATAAGCGTGTGAAGTAGTTAATTCATAATAATAATCCCAATGTTCCCATTGTGTCCAATGAAATACAAGTATGTGTTTTTTACTAAAAGTTTACATTGTCTAACTTACAGCTTATTATTTTCACATTTTGTTGTAAAGGAAATGTGTGAGTCAGACATTCATTTCAAATGTAAGTATTTCTCTCAAGCTTTGACAGCACGTAGTAAACAAAATAATTATGATGATGCTATTTTAAGTAACTGTCACAGTTCTGAATGTCTTGTAAACCAATACAGACCTCAAGTAGTAGATCGTAAGCATAAACTTAAGGGCGAACACATTGTAACTTCATATTGTAAAGAAGAAAATGTTTGAAATATTTTGTTTATAATACAGGCACTGTTTTGCCCTATCAGTATTTCGAATAATGTGATAATAATCTAAACACTTTATATAATTATAGCAAAGACAATGTTGGTTACACGTCTTATACTGGATGTGATTCATCAAAATGTTACATACATCGAGCTATATTATTAACAAAAATCAAATGTAGCCCTAAAAAGCATTTCAACTTGCAAATTTAGAGAGAGAGAAAAAAATTTATCAATATACATATATTGTTCCTTTCTAAATATTCTCCGTCGAGTGTTGGATGTGATAGTAGCAACATGATGTATTTTCATTGTGCAAACCATTATGTCAGTGTCAAACAAGGAAAGTCCAATATAATTTATTCCCTATGGTGAGAGGGAATTTTACCAGAATTTGTGGAAATCTGTGACAATATTTTTCATTTTAAAGTAATTTACTTTCCTCTAGGAGGCGTAAAGAGATATGAACCCATACAGTGAGGTGACAATAAGAAATGTCCAGTGTTCCATATGACTGCAAACATACCTCTTCCATCTAGTATTGTAGATGTATACTCACGTTATGTTGAATACTATCCTGTTTTAGTTGAAAGCATTGTTTCACATGCTGCTACTTGTAAAAGTGTTTGTATGCAAACAGTTAGATTAACACCAGGGCGTAAGAAACACTCAATCCTTGAAAGCTGAAGTCAAGGAGGAGATCTGGATCCTATTTTAAGAAAATGCATCAAAAGTTTGTTCACAAAAGTTGCTGATTATAAAAAATATTTTTTTTATAAGAAAAATGTAATATATATATATATTTTTATCAATGTTTTGAGTTATCCTGTAGTTGTTTCGGAGCAAAGTGTAATTGTTATACTTAAATTTGTTGATCTACTTGAATTTTTGGCATAATTTGTGTAACATGCTATATTTGCTAGTGTTTAAAAAAATTTTATAAATATATTGTGAATTCACTTGTGTTTGTTTAACATGGAAATGTTTCGAGCAAATTGTACTGGTTTGATATTTCAATGTTTTGTGCAATCCTATACTTGGTAGTGTTAAAATGATTGAAACAAGTATGTGTAATTTGTATATTTTTGGATAAAAATTTTCCTGCAAGCTTAAAAATGTTTTTGAACATAGAATGCTGCTTCAGTGTTAAAATGTTTTTTTTTTTTGGATCTTCTGTATTTGTATATACTTTGTAAATAAAAATGATGTAAAGTGAACCACTTTCTTGAGATTTATTTTACCTATTCCCTATTAAAAGTGAACTTAATTTGGAAAGAAAAATATTTTCTCCCCAGAGAGAAGGAAAAGTAATAAAAAAAAGTCGTAACAGAGAGAGAGAGAGAGAGAGAGAGAGAGAGAGAGAGAGAGAGATTCTTAAATTTCCTATTAAAAGTATGTTGCATTATAGGCCATTCACCGTAAAGAAAGCACTTTTTAAGGCCCTGCTAATTTTTTCCTTTCAATAAAATGTATGCCTTTCTGCCACTTTTTAATGTAAACATTGCAATATGACTAATAAACACGGTGTATATTTTTCGTCACTCTCAATAGTTAACGCCTGAGACTGCAATAAATTATATTTATTAGGGGTTAATGACTTTTGGGACGGTCTTAAAAGTGCTCACTTTACCATGAACAGTCTATAACAAGAAAGAGTCTTGCAAAGAAAAAAACTGAATCAGATTATTACTTCACCAAAAAAATAGTAATCAACTAAAGATATATATTTGAATTTGAGAAAAGGATACCTGTCGGAAAAAATATAAATACATAAAATAAGTTGTTAAATGTCACCAGCCTCCATAGAGTAATTAGATTAGGCAAGAAGGCTCTGGGTTCGAATCCCGGGTAAAGCATGGTAAATTGTAATTATACTTTGCAGGTTCGATTTTCGTCCACCACATGGTTGATATAAGCTGGGTTGGACTCCCGCTTAGATAATTTACGAATTTAATCTACTTTCTCACTTTCAGTGTTGGGTTGATATATAGATTCTGGCTTCGATTCCAGGCTAGGTCTTGTATGATAATAGCAAATTTGTAATTCGTTAAGCATATTAACTAAAAAAATAATGAATTATAATTACATATAAATTATGGTATAGACAGGTATTTGTTCGTATACATAAAAAGAGTGTTGAATCATAGAAATAAATTGATTTCACCTCGTAATGCAAAAAGTAAGTATTGTAATGACAATTGTTCGTGTAAGAAAATCATTAAATAAGAACGCAATTCAAACCTATGGCTTAATAATGAACAAATCCACATTAAACCCAGATATAAACGCTAAAATACAGCACATACACGCTAAATTTAAAAAAATCATGTATAATACTTGTAAATGTGTTAAAGTTGCATACAAACATGTTTAAATGTCTTATAATGTATTAATTGCCTATTTCATATCCATTTCAAGCAAATAGCATTATTTTAATTTATACGACAAGGGAGGCTAGTGAGGGTATAAATAGCACCTCCCACCCACTGGAGCTCATTTGCTCATGTGAATCCTTGGGGTCAACATCTCCTACTCTCTCGGGCACAGACAGGCAGTTAACTAGTCCGCAGTGCCTAGGTCAAGGGCAGTGGTCGTCCATCCACCAGCCGGTACCGGGCCCTGATGCGACGGGGATTTGTGAGCAAGGGACCTGCTCGCCCACCCTTTGCTTCTGCCGTGACGGTGAAACCAACCCTCCTCGACTGTCGGAGAAGTAACCCATGGAGTTCGCTCGACCGCTTGCTAAGCTGCCGGACCAGGATACCACGAAGATCACGAGGGGATTGCGAGCGCCCGGCCGCCCCGATGCTTTTCTGCCAGAGCAGAACATCTTTGCTAAAAGAGTTTAAGAAGGTAAATAGTTTGAAAAAAATTAGGGTTTTCGGTATTTCGTTAAAAAGAAAATTGCATTTTCTTTAAACATTGAGTAAATTGTATGAATTTCGTTTAACTTTTAAAAAATCATTAGGACTTGAAAGAAATTTTTATCCAATTGAATTATTGGTCTTAAATTGTAAATCATTTGAAAGAATTTCGTTAAATTTCTAACAAAATCATTACAGCCAAATATTTTTTAAAAATTCATTACACATGAATGATTTTTCTTTAAAAATCATTAGACCTGAATGACTTATTTTTAAATCATTATACCTGAATGAATTTTCTTTAAAAATCATTAGACCTGAATGATATTTCTTTATAAATAAATACACATGAATGATATTTTTAAATCGTTAAACCGAATGAATTTTCTTTATAAATAATTAGTCCTAACTGAATTTTCTTTATAAATCATTACAAATCAATTAAATTAATTTAAATATCGTTATACCTGAATTAAATTTCTTTAAAATCAAGTGAAATTGTTTTACACTTCAGAATATTTGTTAAGTTTAGTATTTTTAAAATTTTAAGAGTGTTTTATAATGTTTAATGATGTTTAAGGACGGATTTTGCTCATGAAAAAGTGTGAGTGTGTCACTGTGAGTATGAGCACCAGGAAATGTGATCACATTTAATTCCAGATCAAATATGTTCATTTCCTTTTGAGTTTATTTAGCAGATTTTAGAGGAGAGGTGAACTGCCATTAGTTGCATCTTGCACTATATGGAATAAGGCTGTGTCAATAACGCATACCTACTGCCTCTTTTCACTGTTTAAACATTCTAAAAGTATGCAAAAAAAGGATCTAGAATATATCGCCAAGTATCTGAGAAATTTTGGTTAGATAGGTGTGAGTGATAGTATGAGTGCAGGGGAAAAGTCATGTAAATTTAATTTAGTTTTACATAGTTATAAGAAATGTTTAAGGGAGAGATATTGTGTGTATGAGGTATGGACATTGGAATGGCTAAAACAAGGGATGCCTATGCCCCTCATGCAAAGTGTGATAGGGGAGATGCATTAACTCAGCTCCCAAGCTTGTTCAGTGTGAACTGACTTGTAATGGATGTATGATGACGAATATATGAGCCTTGAGTATTTATAATAAATTAAATATATGCGAAGTGTATATGATGGGGTGTTTGGGTAATATAGTTAATTTTTAGACATTTCATTTTCAAAGTTGATTATTAAATGCAGGTGTGTGTATGTGTGTGTGAGAGAGAGATTTTACAGGTATTTTTTAAGTTTCAAAAAATGTTACTTCTAAATAGCATGATTGTATAGTTGTAAGAGTATAAATTACTTAAATGTGTATATAGGTTTGCTTGAAGTATTGCATTTATAGTTTAGTAAAATAATATGTATGAATTTTATGTATTTTTTATTTAAAGAATGTTTAGTTTATAGCTTAACATATTTGCATTTTAGACAAGTCTTTTTAATGCTTTGTGTGTAACAGAGTAATTCCGCTTGCTACGATTTTCGTTATTAAACTTATTTTCGAAAAATTTATAAAAAAAAAAATTATTCAAAAAATCATTTTTTATGGTGTAACATTGGACATATTTGTGATGTTGTGAAACCAGTACATTTTCGGCAGTGTATCACTACTTAAAAGTTTTGGTAGTGTAGAAATTCTATTTTTTACAGTGTAGATATTTGAATTTTTTAAAGGTGTTGAAATTTGATTTCTTAATTGTGTAAAAATTCGAATTTTTTAAGTCAAGAAATTTCATAGTGTTTTGTACTGAAATCAATTTTTAAAAAGTGCATTTTAAATGTAAAGTTTTAATACTGGGCTAAACTGAAATGCAATATCGTTTTTGCTTGCCAGAGTCTGTGTGCTCCAAACGTTTGTGAAATGTATATGAGGGCGAGACAGGTAGCAAGTCGCAGTTAATTCATTAATGTAGATGGGTTATAGACTGAAAATCGGTGGAGGCGTGGCATTGGAGGGGAAGAGCCCAGTTTCTCCCTTTCCCCTCCTTCATCAAATACAGAGACACATGCAGGGTCTATGGGATGTGTTGCTGGATGGGAAAGGGAGCGGGAAGGGGAAGTTCTGCCTCTGTCGTACATGCGTGTGCACAGGCTTTGCATGTCAGCGGGGGAGAAGGAGAAGTTGCCATGTGGGCATGGGAGGGGTAAAGCAACTGGACAATGGTGCACCCAAGCGCTATCTGCAGTTTAGTGTACTAGAGCTCCCATTCTCTTGCTAACACAGCTCCGCACGCAGACCAGCCCAGTACTTCTCGCATTGTTTCCCCCCTCACGGTACACATAGCCAATCGAGCGGCCGAGACCTTGGCTCGTCTATTGTGTTTCTGATTGCCTGTTAGCTACCTGCCTTTGTAAAAGTATTTGGGCTTCGCTGCCTTTTTACTCACAGCTCTTGCTCCTGTCTTTCCCCAACAAACATAAAACTTTAAATTTATGAAAAACATTTCATCTTAAAAATTTGTGTGTGTAAGTTAAGAGTGTTTTCTTTTTTTTTCAGGACAAGGGGGTCACTTCAATTTAATTATTGTGGTTTGCAATTTTAATGTCGGGGAAACTAAAGAGAATTTTTTAGTTAGGTGAAAATGTGTGAGCATAAGCGATCGTGTAATGACATCTTCCTTGAAGATCTTTAAGTAAGCAATTCCGATTCGGAATCGCAGATGGAAAGACAAACAAGCTGTTGGGACAGTGTCCTTTAGCCTAAGCAGACATGAGTAAATATATTGGAGGACGATCTCAATTTAAGTGATTCGATCATGGATTCGCTTATGGAGACATTGTCAAAACCAAAATGTCAAAACATGTCCGCTTCCCCCAAACATGAGAAGGTTGATCTATTGAATGACGACTTATTTCTATCAGACTTGGAAGAGTCTTGTAATTCGGAAAGTGCTCCAACCTTTTCACAACTGCTTCTAGAGTCGATTAAAGATATTTCACCCAGGGAGCCAGAAAATAATTCCTTTTCAGATTCCCAAGCCTCAGTGGAAGCTTTGCCGTACCAGATGTACCAGCTATTGGCTACGGCATTCGCGGGAAGACTAAATGATGTGTGGATACTTAACAATCAATTAGTCTAATGTGAATTTTTCTTGTTTCTTTGAGAGGTATAAGGTACCTTTATTAAGCTTATTGATGGCATCACCCCAGCCAATTAGATTACCCTGTTCTGTAGCAGGTAAGTACTTGAATTCCCTCAGGGCAGAAGAAGGCGCTACAGAGACATTATATTTTCAAAGAAAGCACTCCCTGTCCTCCATTCATCCAATGTGGGCTTAAAATATGAGGATGGCATCGTTCCTTATCTCACTATCAGACTTGAGGAGTTTAGTGTGCATGCTTCTGACTGGAGTCTACAAATGTTGATGTACATGTACATCCATGTGAGTCAATATTGGCCGTTCACCATTGGTGCTGTGCACACTAAACTACCGATATTTATTTCCAATTGTCTTGCTTGTGTCGCTGTAGACTGCCTAGAGAGAATTTGTTTCCACTACGCCATTGTAGCATATGTGTTTCCTGCCACACGACATGCCAAGAGAACTACTTCATATCCAAAACCTCACCAGGTTTTGAATATCGAAGGTCTGTCGACACCTGTATTCATACAGGATATTTTTAAGTTTGAGGAGAACAATTCCATTTCTATCAGTGTGTAATGTGTGGTAGACAACGATAGTAATATAATTGACGAATCTTTGCGAAAAGGGTGGGGTTGTAGTACCCATGTGTATTTCTGCTGTATGCCATGACAAACATGTAAATATTTTGACTATTCTCGCGAGTGGAAATGCTGCTCATTTGCAATTCATATGCATTAGAAATTTGTCACGGCTGGTTGGTAGTCAGCCGAGTAAGAGAGCCAATAAGAAATTTGTTTGTGATCATTGTCGTCAGTATTTCCAAACTGAGGAGAAACTCATGAGACACACTATTCATTGCCAGAAACAAAAGGCTGTTCGCAGTAATTTCCCCACTGGGAACGACAAGTACTTGGAATTTAAAGATTACAGCAAGCAGCAGAGATTTGGGTTCTTTGCCTATTGCAACATTGAAAGTTGCATAAAACCCATGTCCACTTGCTTGCCTAATGATGAAACAAGTAATACAACTACCATCAACAAACATGTTCAATATGCTTGTAGCATTTTGTTGGTTGGTTCATACAATCCAAGTTTGCCTCAGAATTTTGAGTTTGTGGGTGTTGATTTATGTACTAATTAGTTGATAAATTAGTTGATCTTACAAAATGGGTTGCAGGAATTTACAGCATCATTGTTCCCATAAAGTCAAAAACTGCTGCCGATGAAGCTAGATTGGTGGCTCAGTAAAGTTGTCACATTTGTAAAGAAATACTCGGTACAGATGATATTGTGGTCGACCATGAACATCTGATGGGCAAAAACAGAGGCAGTGCACATAATAAGTGCAACTTGAATTTCAGACTGCCCAAAAGACACCTTGTCGCTGTTTTCCATAACCTGCGGAGTTACGAAGCTCACTTTCTTATAAAGCCCTCGGCTGAATGTCACGTAACATAACATGATGGAATTCTGGTAATTGAAAATCCTGGAAAAATTCAAGTGATAAGAATGACCCTTGAAAAATACAAATATATAACAAAATAGATTCCCAATGGGACTGGTTGCAATGGAAAGGTGCAATATTTCAAGCTAAGATTTATTATTTCATTCCAATTCATGAGCGCATCTCTGGAAACTTTGGCAGGTAATTTACCACCTGTGCAATTGAGTATCACACGCTCGATGTTTCCAGAAAACACCCAGTTCCAATTGGCAAAACAGAAGGGAGTTTTTATTATGACTTTGTTATGTTGCCAGACAGTCCGATGCGCAAGTCACTCCCACGAAAGGATGCATTTCATAATGTGATGAGAGGCAAAGGCATAAGCAATGAGGATTATGCTCATGCGCAAGCCACATGAGGTGTGTTCAACTGCATAAACTTGCTGCAGTATGCCATTCATTACTTATGTGTGAACACTAGTTTGCTGGCTGATGTTTTTGAGTATTTCTGGGACTGTATATTTGGCTCATTACGGTCTTGACCCCACCATGTATGTCACAGCTCCATCTCATTCATGGGGCGCTTTATTTTCAATGACACGCTTGCATCTAGAGCTGTTGACTGATCCTGACATGTATATTCTTGTAAAACATGGGGTTAGGGGCAGCATTATGCAAGTTTCAAAAATACAAGCAGAAGCCAACAATATTTAAATGGGTGAGGACTATTACCCCAGTGTGGCATCGAAATAAATATGCTATTTCGACGTCAACAATGCGGTCAAAGCTTCTGGTAGGTAACTTCGAGTGGGTTGAGGCTGACATGTTCTCTTCATTGGATTTTGCAAACACGGCAAATGAAGGTGACACTTGTCTTTTCATGGAAGTTGATCTGTCATTTCCAGAGGATTATCATGATAAACTATCTGATCTGCCTTTCGCCCCAGAAAATGGCGTACCCCGAATGGCTCATATAAAAAACTTCTTATAACATTCATGCCACACAAGAAATATGTTATACACGGGGAAACACTGAGGCAGTACTTGAAGTACGGAGCTAAATTTGACTCCGTACATCGAGTTTAACATTGAGAAACGTGCTCAGGTTGCAAACAAGATATGACATGACCTATGGGGCTGCAGATCTGATAGGATGTCCGACATTCCAGTCACAGCATATTATCGATGACAACTTAATCCTTATCGAGATGCCAAAGAGAGCTGTTGAATTCAACAAATTGTTGTACACTGGTGTTGCCATTCTCGACCTTTCAAAATTAACACTATATGAATTTCACTAGCAGTACATGTGTACAAAATTTCTTCCACCGGATTTGCACCTTCCCTATTGTGATGCCGATTACCTAGTCTATTCTATTTCTTGTGATGATGTATATAAAGTAATTACCCCAGGTTTAAGGGTGTGGTTTGATACATCCAACAATGTGCTCGATAACCCGCAAGGTTTTCCTCAGATGAAGAAAGGCTGTACCAGGGTGATGAAAGATGAATTCCCTGGGCTCATAATCACACACTTTGGGGGTTTACCTCCTAAGCTTTACACATACATTGTTGTGAATGAGCAATGTATTTGTAAGGCGAAGGTGTAAAACCCAACATGTTGCAATCACTCAGGTACAAGGATTATCGAGATTGCCTCAAAAATTGCACAAGGGTAATGGGACCCAATATCAGTTCTATTCACGTGCTAATCAAGTCAAACCGAACATGTAAAAAAGGTAGTGTTGTCATGTGTGGATGATAAGTGGTACATTGAGGCAGATGGAATATCAACCTTACCTTGGGAGCAATATCGAATACCTGAGTTTTTTCCCCTCCATATAAGTTTCAACACCACAATAAATTTATATAACTCCCAACACCACACAACGCCAAGGGCATCCATCTGCCAACACCACATGCACCTCCTGTTCCACAGTTATTGAAGCTGTATGTAATCGTCATTGAAGCTAACTAGAATCATCATCACAGATGACTACACCAACTACAAATTTCGTTACCAAATCAATTCTGCTGCTCTATGTTTGCCTAACAAGTTTACAACTACTAATACTACTATCTTCAATATATTTATCCTTTGTCAAATAAGAAAATGAAATTCATAATGGAAACTGCATACATGTGAGTGTGTGTTACACACTGTCCTTGTTTTGTGTGTTAGTGGGAAATACCTGGATATGACATCTACAACAGAACACTTCACAGTAAGCATCTTTATAACCTCCACAAGAGTTTGTAAACAATGTATATAATTAAGAAAGAGACATCGACTATAATTCTCTGAAAATTGTTTTTATTTTTTTATAATATTGTAATATATGTCAGACACTTTTGTAACAGTAGTGTAGCAATAGTAGTTTTAATAACAGTAGTTTTGGTGCTAGGTTCAACATGTAAAAAAAGTATGATGAAATGTTTGTAAGTTTAAATTTAAAATGGCATTGATAAAATGTTATTGATGAACTGTATTTTAGCTTGTGAGTTGATTGTTGTTAAAAATGTTATTGATGAAAAATTATATTTTTGTTAAATTGACTTGTTTTTGTAAAAATAATAATTTTTTGGTAATTTAGTTGTAAGATGATTGTTTTAAAGTATGTTCAAAATTGTTTTGTATATATTTGCATAAAGATTTTGATTGAATGATGATCTTTTCTGTGTGTGTAAATGTTTGTTGTAAATTGAATATTTTTGTGTGGTATTGTAAATACTTAGGTTTAAGGATGATTTTGGAAAAATAATATTTTATAATAAAATGTTTAAAATAAACAGTCTTGTTATTTATTTTTAATACCTCATTTCACTACCTTTTTTAATAATATGTTACGTATAATTATTAATGAAAAAATCTTTTGTTACAATGCTATGAGTGGATGTCTATCACTATTGGTAAGCTGATGACTTGTATTTAAATTCAGGATAACTTTTTGCTTGCTTGCTTTCGCGAAGAAGATGTAATTTTCTTGATTAAAAACTTACAATCATTTGAATTAAAATTTGAATATAAAATAACTTTGAAGGGCTGAGGGGAAATTACAAAAAAAAAAAAATTATGGAGAAAGTCAAACATAGCTGAATGAATGAATGAAGTTTTTCAAAGAAACGAGGCAACATATTAGTATCTTGAGAGAACCTTGGTTTGCTCAATTTGAAGGTTGGAGTAGGACACAACACTCTGCTGATAAACTTTTGTGACACCCCAGGGGATCATATTTAATGCGAGCCCCGAATACCTTTACAAAGGCTGGTAGCAAAGACCTCCATCCCTCCTTGCCTACAAGAAAGTTTCTCCAGCTAAAATATTTATGACTGCACCCAACAGAAACCAGCGAACAGACTCCAGCAAACATATTAAATATTTAGTTTTACATATATACAGATTACAGCTCTTAAAGATACAACATAATGATGACTTAAGAAGAAGAAGGCAAACCTAATATAATATATTTAAACTAGTATAGAAATAAAATAAAATTCGACTCAAGCTATGCAATAATAGCAGTATATTTTCCTTTAAATTAACAAGTGTCTGACCTACCTTCATCTCTAGTGATAGCTGCAATTAATGTTTTATAATATATGGGTTTTAATCTAAAAGTATTTTATCGGGAAAATAAATATTTTTGTGTATTAAGTCAATATTGTCATAAGATTTTCAATTTCTGTGTTTGCTATATGAAAATACAGTTTGGTTTAACAAGTGTGCGCTATATATGGAAATTTGTAGTATGTCCACTATTTAAAGAAATTATTTTATCTTCTAGGATGTTTGTGCATTTGTGCATTTACATATATAAAGTGAAGTGGGATTACGCTCTATGAAAGTTGGTTATTTTTAAACAAATCATTTGGGATAAGACTTTCTATCATTATATATTTTACTTATCAGAATAGAGGTACGCTATTGTATCTGGTTGAAATTGTATTCAGAGTTTCTTTTAGCTGTAATATATCATTCTTCAGGCTGAATAGTATTATTTATTCATACTGACTAGCTCGATTTTGTTTAAAGACAGTTGTCATTCATTATACTTGTATCTTGTGTTATTCATTCATATGTAGAACTCGTTTAAAGACTCTGCCATGTGTAATTTCATACTGGCTAGCTGGATTTCGTTTAGTGAGTTTGCACTTGTCAACACCAGAAGTTAAAATTATCTCTCATGTAAATTATATTTATAAGCTCGAGACTCACATTGCATTTTAGACTCGCGTAATTGCACTTATTATTCACATAGTAATTTGAAATTTGCGATTCGATGCATGTAATTTATTCATGCATAGAACATTCTGAATTTCTCTCGTCTGTTAAATATATTCGTAAAAATCGAGTATCTAACACCAATATCCCTACAAACATATCAATATTAGAAAAATTATAAAATACACTTAGCCCACTCTTGAGCTAAACTCTACACCTATATAAGACATTGCATCCCACCACTCTGGTCAGTCGCCTCTAAAACACCACACCATCAACATCGTACAGAGTTCCTGCTACCCCCACCCAAAAAAAAAGAAAGAAAGAAGTACAAGAATAACAATTCACCCTTTTAATACATTCAACCCTTTCCATTTTTCATCGCATTAACATCGGATTAAGAAATTCTAAACGGATTAAGATCGGATTAAGAATTTTTTGATCGAATTTAAATCGGATTGAGGATTAACCCTTTTTGACTGACTCTTTCAACTAATTTGATATCAAATTATGATCCGATTAATCAAAAGTGGGGTGAAACCATCACCCCCCCCCCCTTCTACCAAATTGACATACTTTTTGAAAAAAATATATAATTATTAATGAAACCAGAAACATGTGCAAAGTAGTGCGGCAATTATAAATACACACATGCCTTACTTCGGAATCGAAGACAGTAAACCTCGTACCATAAGCTTGTGCTCCATGAACGGCATTATGGTAGTCGGATTCGAGCATAAACTTCCAATTTAATAAGTTTATTTTTTCGAATGATATTATTTTTTAACCTACAATATTTACAGGCCATCATTTTTAAAATAAGTGACTGGAGCACTTAAAACATGTAATTTTGAGTGGATTATCATAGCGCAACTTGTGTGAAGAATTTGGTGAATACCGTTTTATTGGTCCCTGAGATATGGCATAAAAGGTTCATATATTTCTTGTGACGACCTTCATAAATGGAGTACAAAAATTAATGTTTTAGCACATTTGATGATTGTATACTGGTAGTATACAAAGATCAAATAAACCGATTATGTAGTTTTGTAGATATATCACACTAAGATAAAATTATTTTATCGCCGCCATTATGTAAATAAGTGCTACTCATAAAAATGTATATAGTTTTATAGCCTAACACAGTACAACGTATTCGTCAAATAAGGTAAGAATTATTTTATTGTTTCCGAGATATTTCATAAATCTTAATTTTTAGTGTGGGGCTAACTTATAAAATGACAGAGAAATTAGGCTCTGTATAGACAAATTATATGGTGGTAATAGATACTTCCAGTATACAAGGTTAAGTAGGAATTTGTTTCGTTAAGGAAAGATATTAAGATAAAATATTTGTATAGCCATCATTTCGAAAATAAATGTCTGGCCTACTTAAAACATAGCAGTTTACACTGCCTGCTGCAGTGCAAAGAGTTTGCCAAATTTGGTGGGAATCGGTCAATTGTTTTGCGAGATATTACATAAAAACTTTATTTTTTCATGTAGCATATATTACAAAATGGCGAGCCAAATATGTTCCGTGTAGGCACATTTGATAGTTGTAAGATATACTGAATGCATACAAAATTTATGTTGCAAGTAATTACATGGCGTTGACGATAAAATATAATAAGCTAAGAAGTCTATGTTCCAACCATTTTGAAAGTAACTGTCTGACAAAATGAAAACACATATTTTTATATCATCTGCCGGAGTACTACTTGTGTGTCAAATTTGATAGGAACCGAGAAAATTTCTCAATAAATGACATAAAAACTTTATTTATTTGTATGGTGTTATCTTATGAAATGGCGGACAAAATATGTTTCGTGTAGAGACAGTTCATAGTTGCAATATCTACTGCCAACATACAAAATTAAGTTGGAATAGATTACATGGTTACGACGATAAAGTATTTTCACCTACAATAATAATGGCCTCGATTTCGAACATAATTGTCTGACAGACTTAAAACACGCCAATTTACATTAACTGCCGCAGATCTACATGTTTGACAAATTTGATAGGAATCGGTCAATTGTTTACCGAGATATGACATAAATAAATGATTTACACATTTTACGCTATCTTACCCAATAGCTTACAAAAGCAGCTATATGTTGACTGTTACGATGCCTGTAATAGGTCTGTAAGCATTCAAAATTTGGCTGAAAGTAGTTAAATGTTATAATAGATAAACCAAATAATCCTAAAACATTTGTGTTGCCACCATTCTGAAAATAAGTTTATTATCATGTTTAATTACTTAAATACACCTGGCCTGATATAGTATTTCTTGCATGTCAATTTGGATAAGAATTGATTAATAGTCTTCGAGATATAATGTAAAACTTTCATTATTTATGTGGTTCTATTTTCTAAACTGGTGGAATGACAACAAAAACCATTTCAAAATTTAATACTTACGGAATGCTCTACCAGCGTACAAAATTTGGTTTTAAATACTTTGAATGGTTCCCGAGATATGATTTATCAACCTAAATATTAAGATTTTTGCCATTTTGAAAGTAAGTGTCCGGTGCGGTAAAAACTATAAAAGTCAAGTGTCATTACTATGTTCTGTATATGTAGCGATTGTGGTGAAATTCGGTTGACACGTTCAAAATTGAAATACGGGGACACACGCGCTAAGACACACAGACAGGAAATGATCTCACAAGCCTTTCTTTCCTTCGGAAATTAGGCCAAAAAGGAATATCCAAATGGGAAACCTCCTTAGTCAAGCCACGTAGGAGGGAGACTGACTGCATGTCGGCCCATTAATGCCTTGTTCACATGTACGCCGGTCACGCCGAACAAACAGAGCGAAAAACTAGAACAGCCACTCCGAAGCCGTCCTCGGTGTCCGCGCTAGCCGTACATAAAACGAAGACGGCTTCTGATTGGCTCTTCTAGTTTTCCGCTCTGTCTGCTCGGCGTGATGGGCGTACATGTGAACCAGGCTTAATGCCGTGGACGCAGCACCCGCACGACCGACGACCCATCCCACGCAACCACCTTGGAGTGTGCTTGAACGGTCACAGCCTGCTCAGTCCGAAGTCAGACCACAATGCTGACACGGGGGACTGCGGTGGCTGAGCGGTTAGCCTGCTTGTCTCCCACCATTGCGAACCGGGTTAAATCCCCGGCGGGGTCACTCCCGGATTTCCGCCTATGGGAATCGTGACGGACGATGCCACTGGTCTCCCGTTTACCCTGCCCCTTCATCCCGGCGCTGCTCTACAACCACCTCAATCACTCTCATCGGCTCTCCAGACCTTGCTGTTAAAAGACATCCAAATCTCTTCACTCACTCTTCACTCACCTGGAACGACATGGCACGGCGCACCGAGCTATATCCCGAACTCAGCGCCGTCAAGCGGCCATCGAGAAAAACTACGAAAAAAAAAAAACATGATAAATAATACTTATCGATATTAAGTACATGCAATATTTACAACAGTGAAACACAAACGTTTAAAAATGACACAATAAAACACTTAAAAAGGGCTGTAACGTTAGTGTCTCTTCGCGGTTTCTTCGCACTTTTTGAAACAATCCTTTGGCAAAACACCCATGTATGACGTGTACATTGTAGTGCTTCGAAATATAATGTCACGTGTGATGGCCTTATGACAAGTGTTTCATAGCATGGCGTTTTTTCGATGGGCGTGCTGCACTCTCGGGATTCATAAAGATACTGAGTTACTTGAGCTACGCTGCACCCAGTACAGTTCTGCCCATCGGAGTGAACGAATCATCGCGGCCACCAATTCCGCCAGAAATTTACGACGCGTTCGCAGACGATGTACTGCGCGATGTCCCGGCGTTCGACGCTCAGGCCACGTGGTGTTTTATCAGGCGCGCGCACTAACGACAAGCAGACCGCAGTTGTGGTGACGTCTGCGATGATAAACGCTGCGTCTGGGTGGCGCAACACGAACAACATTTATTACTGGACATTCGCTGTCGTGCAGTCACGTCTCACCGATTCCATTAATCAGAATTTTTATTTTTTTTTGTTTTATATAAATTGTAAAAAAAAAAAAATTCTCTTAATCTTCCTAAACTTCAATGAAAGTTTTTAACCTATAAAGTTTACATAAATAATAATACATGTCAGGCTGAAAATATGGGAATATTTAGCTTTGTTGCTATACAAAGTTGGGAACTTCCCTATGCATTTGACTCTTTCCTGAGCAACTGTAGGAACTTTACCATGCATGTATGGGAAAATATTTCCCCATATATACTTTGTCACTGTAAATATATACTGATATGGTAAATTCAAAAATAATTTCGTAGAGTGAAACGGATAGTTCCCGAATGAATCAAGTACGCGTATGGATATCACTAGCCAACCAGGAGATTTTAAATTCCACTGCTTGCTCAGTGGTTACCAACCGAGTTATTTTTCCCTTATATTATCCGCGGCTCTCTCCTGGCTAAATTAAATGATACTAAAAATAAGTTCCCATATATATTGCGTTAAAAAAAATCTGTTAAAATTTTTAAACCAGAATATTTATCTTCGTAAACTGTCATGCTACCGTCTGCGCTTCATATTCGTGCTCCTGAGTTAATATACATGTGTGTATGAAGAACTGATAAAAATATATGTGTGTTAAGATCAAGCTTATCTTTTCATATAAGTAAGACCACATTTAACGTACATATATATACACAAAACGATACATTCGTGTCTCCAGATACCGCTTTATAGTTTTCAGCATTATATAATTGCTTGTAGCATATTTATATAAGGTTAGATTTAGATAGGCGTGCGAAAACATTGATGTTAGTAAAGGTATCTACTTAACAATAACTCGAGTTTCTGAACTAATTTTAATCGCTGGTCTAGTTACATGGAATAATTTCTTGCTGAAATTTTGCAAAAGTGATAATAATAACCTAACATTTACTATTATGTTTTTTTCTTCGGTTGCTTATATATATATATATATACACACACACTATTTTAGCGAAGGAAATCTCACCGCACAAACCGATAAGTCTGGTTGCCAGTACCAAATGTATTTTGCTGAAGTTAACTATCTTAATTTTTGTCTCAGAATCTTAGTGTTTATCTAAACGAAATTCATTTATTCCAATACATCAAACAATTTTGCTGGCGTTATTTCGTTTGCGGTGAACGTACATCTTTGCCTACATTTTGTTTTGTTTATTTTTAAACATCACAGTGCGTTAATTTAACCTAACCAACAACAAATTATAAAAAAAATTTGCGTTGAGTTACGTATGCCATTAGCGTTGTTCTATTAAAAAAAAAAAAAATACGGTTTAGATATAGCTTTCAATGGAACCGTGTATCTGTTTCGACAATTCTGATTTGTTTACTTGAGTTTGGTTGCTTTTGCGTCCGGCAGCTATATGCTGAATTATGGTATATCTCATCACGGGCTATATGCATTTGGGCAAATTGTATTAAAATACTGCAAACGACAAAACTAAAAGGTTACTGGAAGAATGCGGCATTGTAGTACACCAAGTGAGTTTGCAACCTGATTTACAATTTCAGGTTCGTATTTAAACCACTGTACACTGTAAAAAAAATTGTGTAATTTTACACAGCCAGTGTTGGTATTTTTACATTTTTGTCGTGTAATCCGAAAAAAACTACCCACATTCGTGTATTTTTACGCAAAAGTATATCTAAATTTCCTAAAAGTGACGTTTTATAAGTTTGAACACATCAACAAAGTGTATTATTACACAAAAATTAGGCGCGCAGAAGAAAAATACCAGGAAAATGCATAAAAACATAAACATTATGTATTAAAACACATGTGTGTGTGAGTGTTACACACATAGTGTACTTGTAATAAAACTCACACACTCACTGGAAAAAAAAACCCGACAGTTCTAGCATAAAAACCGCTGCAAAGGAAGTGTATGTAAACAATAACCAAACGTGAAAAACAACACATATATTTAGGGTAATTTTACTCATGTGAGGCTAATATGCCATACTGAAGACACCTCAAGTGGAAAATAACACCGACACCATGTATTTTTGCCAGGAATCTTGGAATACATTGAAGAACTAGATGCGTGTGTGTGAAATTACAGCATAATCGTGTAAATAAACACACGTAATTAGTATATATACACAAACTATGTAGGAGTAAAAATTAATGACATCTTGCCAAAAAAAACATAAATTTATGGTAAAATATACACATAGATCGAAGGTGTTATTTAATATCGATTTTCTGTAAATAATAACACTCACATGTAGGAGAATATTATAACTGAAAAAATCTTCGAATGTAAATTAACACCAACATTGTGTATTTTTACCAGGAGTGCTGCTATATTGTGAAGAACTATATGTATGTGTGAAATTACACCATAAGCAGGTAAATACGCACGCTATTAGTAAAATGACACAAATGTCAATATAGTTTTACATCTTTAATTGTATAAGTCTACAGTGACCATGTGAGTGTAAACTTGCATTACATTCTGGAGTATCTGGAGCGTATATTTACACAAACAAATTTTCGATATTTTACATTTTTATGTGTAATTTGCTAAAACGAGTACAGTATTTGTAATTTTACACTAATGTTCATGTGAATTCAAATACAACTACACGTATTAGTTTAAACATGCAATCTAGCGACAGGGAGCAGAACTACTTCGATCTCCTTTTGTGTGTTCAAAATGAAATCATAACTCCCGCTGATGGAATATGCTGGTCTTTGTATATAACTACCTATTCTATATCTGTAGGCAATTGTTTACTATATTTTGGAGATAACGTTTTATAACTCTGTTATGCCACAAAACGCAACAATCATTCACACAGACATTGTTGGTGTGAATTTATTTCACGTATGTGTAAAAATACAAAGTAATGATGACGTATTTACACATACAGTGTCTGTGTACCCATACATGATGTATGTTTTATACCACAAAACGCAACAACCATTCACACTCATAGTGTTAATGTGATTTTAATTCATGTATGTGTGAAAATGCAATTTTATGTGGCTCATTTACATGTACACTGTCTGGGCACTTATCCATGTTGCAGGTGTTAAAACACAAAAATTAATGTTAGTTAACCTGGAAAGTGTCTGTGGAATTTTACACACTGTATGTGTTGAAATACGAAATGGAACTATATTTTGACACTGGCAAAGTTGGTATTATTTTACAGTTGGTCGTGTAAAAAACTAGCTCATAGGTAATTTTTTTACAAACAGTGTTATTGTATTCTTACACTATTTATTTGCATATTTCCCTCTACTGTAGCTATTTTAATGCGGCTACACGTGTTGGTGTAAAAATACACCAACTGCTCTGGAGATTCGTGCTGCCACCAACACTGGTGTAAAGTTACACAGCATTTTTTTACAGTGTAGATATACTTTTATTAGCTGCAGTAATAGTGAGCCTTCTCATTAAATCAAGTGACTGTTTCTCGTAATGTTGCATTGATTATGTCCCTGCATTCTAGTAGAATGCATTGTGAAACTCCCATAATGCTGTGTGTAATTTTATAGCCCAAGTTCTTGTGTAGTATTTTCTTGTGTGGTACAATCAAATTTACTTGTTTAGTAGGTAGTGTTTAATCGCTCCAATGAGCTCTTAAAACACATGTTTGTCTGCCTCAAAGGTAAAAATATTTCTCAACAAAGATGCCTGTATACTACTACCAGACACAATGATGGAGAAAACTAAATAAAACTTTAAAATGCAATGTTATTAATTATGCATGAAAGAAGCCATTGTGTATATAAATATAAATAAATATAAATATATATTAATATTTATTTATTTATATATATATATTTGCGTGACGGATAGGTGCGCCAAAAATTGCATTTCTTTGCAACTCAACTGAATAAAGTTTCAGAGAGTTAATTGTTTTGTTTTTTGAGGAACAACCGAAGGGTGTGTGCAATGATACACGTGTTTAACTATGATAATTTTTTATATCAGCAAAACATTAATTTGCCACTATTTCAAAGTTTAATTTTTTGAAAGGAAAAATAATGTTCGCCGCAATAAATTATTTCTTCCATTGTGGTGGGTCATATATCCTGGTTTCTACCCATTGCCGGAAGTATCCAGGAATGTTCGGGTTTGTCAAATCACTCAACTGCCAGGATTAGGTGTCGCGTTGTTTTTACCCTTTCGACTCTGCAGAAGAAAACGAAGATTCATTACAGAATTACCTAGACCAGGAAACATTTACAAAACTATGCTTACACTGCTAAAACGAAATATCCAACAGAAAATGAACTACTGGAAAAATTCCGGTGCATATATACTGGTTAACTTATTTTCTACGCAAATTCTAAGCTTTTTTGTTGCAATCAACTTTATAAAAGCCGTTCATTGGTTTGGTATGGAAATGAAAAATAACCTAGTGTAAAGTTATTCCAAACGGGAGTTTTCATACTAAGAAGTACAATTACAACCAGACATTTTGTCTGTCACACATAACTTCTTTAATTTACAAGGTATTAGTTTCTATTAACGAAATTCAATATTTAATGTAAGTAATCGAATAGAATTTTTTTTAGGAATTCCACTCCCAATTTTTTTTTTTTTTTTTGGATAGACATATTTTATGTGCCGTAAATTTTATTATATTCTAAAATTATAACTAGGAACTACGTCACTGATATTTCAATAAAAGAATTATATGTTGTTCACAGTTGATTCAGCACATTGTAAAGCCTTTACGTTGGATACACTTTTCTTCTCATTTTGTATTTTTTGTCATATGTAAAATTAACGTCACCATGGACCATTTAACATCATAGTATGGGAGCATTATGCATTCCGTGGGATTTTTCGTGAAGTAAGTGTTGTTTAAAATATGAAAGTATACGCTCTGGTTTGTATTAAAGAGTCGACCTCCCATGGCGCAGTCGGTTGGTGCGCCACCGGTCTGCCTTGCGGGAGGCTCTGGGTTCGAATCCTAGGTAAGGCATGGGCGTTAGTTTAAGTTTCATCAGTTAGTTTGTAAGCGTGCCCTGATAAACCTTCAGGGATAACACCCGGGGACGTTATTTAACGCTTTCCAATTTCAATTAATAGAAGAAACACTTGCTCCAGAAGTAAAAAATAAATACACATTACACTTTCAAGAAAACGTCAAATATTTGAATTATTTTCATTAATATACTGCCATCTTAATAGTGATCCTGCTTGCCATTGTGTACTGTAGCATATTTTGTAGTGTGGAAAGTGATTTTATTTTTCAAAGGTCGATTGCAAAACTGCTTGCATTACCGTGAAAATCCTTTCAATAAAGTTAACATTGATAAAGTTTTGTTATTCGTTACACTGAAAATAATTTCGGATACCACCACTTGGACCCCGCATCTGGTGAGTTGTAGTTGAAAACACGCCCACCTTGTGCCCTGAAGGGGGGGGGGGGGGGGAGGGTTGGCAAAGATGAAATGAGAGAATAGGCAGTTCACTGTTAAGTGAGTATTTTTTAGGCCCTTGTTACTTTTTCTTTCACCCATTTTTTCATCATTTAACCACCGTTTTAAAAAAATATTGTCATGTATGTAATGAACACAGTGTGTATATTCCACCGCTCTCAGAAGTTAACGTCTAAGGCTAAAATAAAATATATTTATTGACAATTATTCCAAGTGAGAAGACATTAAAAAGTCCTCACTTTACCTTGAATAGCCTATACAGTACACACCGTGGAATCAGCTGTCGCACGCGAGGAGCAATCCTGTAGTTCCCAGCCTGCCTGTAGAGTTGAAGAGGGCAGACGAAATGTTGCCAGACAGGTGAGTAACGTGACGCAACATTGGAAAGGAACCCAAGAACCCCGAGAAAACCCACCTAACATCGGCAATTCCTGCCACATATCGCCACCTTTCAAAGAATCGCTTCTCGTAACCCCCGGATACCGAAAAGAAATGAAATGCCGAACACCGCGCACTGTGAGAAAGTTTCAAGTTACCTTCACATAGCATGGAAATAATGTCACATGTCGATTGAAAGATATAATACTCCACATTGCTCGCAAGCTGAGGTGCTTGATGTTGCTCAGTCTGAAACAGTCACCTAGACGCCAGTCATGCATTGGCCGAAGCTATATCTGGTAGTGCTGTCTTATATAGGTAGCAATTAACAAAACTAGCGATCGGCTATCAAGATCTCGTTGTTAAGAGCCGCCCAAATCTCTCAAGCACAATCAAGCACGAAACCACTGAATCTATAACATAGACGCATTAATTAATTTGGTTGAACAGATATTATATCTTTAAAAATTATTTTGGATCAGAAACGTGTACTCACTATGGTACCGTGCTGTTCCCGAGAAACTGACGAAGCTTTGTAAAGTCGTCAAATAGTATTTGAAGTTAAGTTATTTTGCTTAAAGTTTTGAAATCATGTATAAGAAATACGTTTTGTTTAATTGTGTTTATCAAACTGGGTTTTAATTATTTCAGATGCTGAATAATATATGGGTTGGTAGAGAAATGCTGAGTTTCTTTACTGTACCAAGTTGGAAACACACCTAGGCATTTGATTTTTTCCTGAGGAAACGTGGGAACTCAACCATTAGCGCTTTCCCACGATACGTAATTCATTGACGTGCTAAATTTGAGAAATATTTATTGGAACATTGTGGAAGGCCGGGCGTGGTAATCGCACCCATACCACGATTTCCTCATATGCTGAGTAAATCTGTCAATGTTAGAGCACATATTTTACGATTTTTTTTTCTCGCATTATTGTACTGTGTGCCCAAAACTCACAGGAACAGCCCTTTCCTCTCAGTAAACTCGCCAGTAGAACTCTATGCAAGACGTTTCAATATAAGCGAGCAAATTTGAATCTGAGAATTGGAGCCGAATCATGGAACGTTTTGATATTGTGAGCATGTGATCCACGAAGCCAGCGGAAGGATATACGGGCGCAAACATGTCTAACACGACTATAGATGACCGGATTGGTTCCGTGTACTATTGAAATCGCGTGTGTACACTATTGACAGGTAGAACAGTACAGAACCATTCCATTGGCGGACTGGTGTTAACGCAACAGTTTGTGTATGATGTTTATGGTTAAGTGAGCACTTTTGAAACAAGCCTTTCTAAAATGTCACTGACAGTAGATGCGAATATTTTAACAGGAAATATGACTGGCTTACGTCCAGTAAATTTGGCAATGGTGGAGGGAAATTAGTTACGTGTCTTAAAGTAGTATTAAATCAGTTAGCTAATCATTTCTGAATAATGAAATTCTTAATTTTGCTTTCTGTGTTTTAATGTTTATTAATGTAAGAGCAAGTATATTTGTAAAATTTTTATTTTTCTAATGTAGGATGTTACAAAATTACATGTCAATATTTCGGGGAAACATTCCTCACAAATGGATGATGAAACAAGATTGTATGAACATAGGTCCGTAAACGCTTCGTTTCTTTACTACGGCCCGTAAGTGTATGACCCGCGGGCTGGATCACGTTACCGTGGAATACCATCGCAGATGTAATTGGCAGCCCATGACAGGCCACGAGGAGCCCTGATTTGAATCCACTAGACTTTTATCTGTGGGGATATTTAAAGGCACTTGTGTATGCAACACCAGTGGACGATGTAGGCACCCTCCGTAACCGTATTGTGCCAAGTAGAGAAACAATCAGGAATTTTCCAGGGACTCATCGATGCATCAGGCTGCCCATGCAATGGCGGGTGTTCGTGCTTATGGATGGCATTTTGATTATTTCCTTTAGTGCCGCCGATAAGCTTTCACTCATATGTAACTCATTCCTGTGCAGTTCCTACTGTTTTAAGTGTAGTGTCGTAGTGTGAGGTGTCGTGTATCATGAAAACCAACGCTGCGATGGCATTCCACAGTAACATGATCCAGTCAGCGGGCCATACACTGTAGAGAAACGAAGCATTTGCGGACCAATGATAATATAATATTTTTTCATCCTCCAGATGTGAGGAATGATTCCCCAAAGTATTGGCATTCAATTTTGCAACATCCTGTGGTTCCAAAGTTCCACTTGAACGACGCATGAATAAAGTGATCAGGCACATGGTAATGTTAATTTTACATATGGCGGAAGAATATGTAATGTGCATATTAGTAGAACTTAAAGCGGGCTTTCAAAAGTACCCAGTTTACCGTGAACACACTTTTCCTCAGAAGAGTTGATCAAATTAACGGCCGCCAACATCAACGCAAGCATGTCAACGGCGTACGAGATTTGGCTGCACGCGTTCAAATACTCCATCATACCGTGGAAAATTCGGGACGACATAGCCGCCTTGTGGACTATAAGTGAACCACACACACGTCATGAGTCGCCCACATGTTTATGCTCATATCTCCTTTAGCTGGCTTTGTGGACCCCACGTTTCCGATATTAAAGCGTTCTGTAGCGCTGCCCCTTTTCCCAGTTTCATTTTCGCGCGTTTTTTTTTTTTAACATTCTGTATAAGCGATGGCATGAAATCCTCAGCTCCAAACTCCTCAGTAGCGAGTGTTTAATGCGTTGGAAAGGGTCATGATCGTAAGAGGCTATATATGCGGAATTCCCTCAGAAATATTTCTCAGCACATAAAGGTGTTGTGTCCATTGTTAACGATGTTATTCTGAAGTGAAAATGTCATGGGAGTACTGGCCCCTGAGCATTCCTTTGGTGGGCTAAAGAAACTAATCTGCGGACTCTGCAGCGTTCTGTGCGAATCACTCATCAGACAGCCATGCCGGTGATTACAGTCTATTCTCGGTTTCTTCACACTTATTGAATCAAACCTTTCAAAATTCACCACATGTATCATAAATTTGGTTGATATCTAAATGTGTTATGTATCACATGTGTTTTATACTTATATTAATGTAGCAATTTCTTATATTTTATTAAGTATACTTTTACATATATTTTGTATATAAATTATATTATTTTATTTATAGTTTATATGAATCAAAACAGAGAAAACATGTATGTTGGTAATGCCTAGTAAGAAATAGTTATTTTGCAGAATGTCCATAAAGTGAGTGCTCACGAATGCGGTACGTTGTCCTTCTGGTGCAATTTTCTAGACTTGGCTATGCTTTGTTTACGCGAGGTGGATGAATACTTCGAAAGAAGAACTTAAGCAGGGCTTGAGAAACACTTCGACGTACCCGCGAATGGACAAAACCGAGAACTTTCGTCGCAGCTCAAGCACAGACGCCCATGTTAGGACTTTCCGCCAGAGGGTGAAGGCACATTGTGTTATTGGTCGTGCCGCTGCAAGGGTCGTGATTGTAATGCCCTTGCCACATACGTAATAATCGCTAGCCGGGCGTAGTGAAGTTAACGATGTACTGTTAAAGGCTGTTCGTGATAAATTGAGCACTTTTGAAAAACCTGCTTGAGATCTGCCTGTATGCACGTTGTGTATTCTTCCGCCTTATGTGAAATTAACATCGCCATGGGCCTCATAACTTCATTCGTGCGTCAGTTAAGTGAAACTGCAAAATTATTGAATAAGAAAATATTTTACAGATCTGCTCATCTTTACAGTTAGAAGCATGGAAAAAATAGAAAGCGAAAGAAACAATTTAACTATCACAAATTGTTGCCTAAAATATATTTTATTCGACATCAAGTAATGGAACTACTTTCCCTCCTTCGTTACCAACTTTTCTGGGTGCATGTCTCTCAGTGCGCCTATTAAAATATATTAAGGTAAAGGCAGTGACTTTTTTCTAAGGTTGATTTCCAAAGTGCTCACTTTATCATAAACAGCCTTTACGCTGGTGAACACCACACGTCCTGCTGTGGAAACTTACATCCCACTTGCTGTTTCCAAGACGTAAATCAGCTCCATATAAGCGGACAAGTGAATGAGTATCGTGTCCATCGCACGCACTATTTCCCGACTTCTTTTTGGGGGCTAAAACGAGCAACGCCGTCATTGGACTGTGAAGCAATAGATGAAAGTCTTATGAATTGGTGAGCCAGGAAACATGAGCTGGCACTCGGATGAACGCATGTAAGCCTGGGAATGCCTGGAGAAAAATATTCACCTGAGCCTTTTGTGTCGACAGTGTAATGGTCTGTGTATATTTATCTTAGTTTGGGCTTGAGATGTTTGTGTTAATCAATGTATCTATGAGCTCTGCCATATGCCGCCATATATAAGGGACTATGACATTTTCCCACATTGCAGGAACAGCTGGAATGTGCCTTTAAATCCTACTTTCCGAGGGAAAGAAAGGCTTATGAGATCACTTTCCTATGTGGGTGTGTATGTGTGTGCAAGTAGGTGTGTGTAAGTAGGTTAGTGTAGGTGTGTGTGTGTGTGTGCTCCCTTTTCAATTTTTGAACGCGTGGGGGCGAATTTCACCAAACGTGGTACACATATAGTACTTCTAAGGACACCTAACTTTTATAGTTTTCGACCAAACCGAGCACTTTCGTTCAAAATGACGTCCACTTTGAAATTTTGGATGATATATCACATCTCGAAAACCATTCAACCTAATTAAAACAAACTTTGTATACTCGCAGAGCATCGCGTATGCATTACATTTTGAGACGGATATTTTTGTTGGTACGCCATTTTGGAAAATAGCACCAAATGAATAAATAAATATTTTTCATTATATCTCGAAAACTATTTAATCACATCTCGCCCAATTTGGCAAGTAAGTAATACTATGGTTGGCCAAGTTATCATAAGTGATTGAATTTAATTAGGTACGTAATTTATAAATGTCGGCCACACACATTGTCTAAGGTTTATTTGCTATATGCCTACAATTTAAACGATATCGACCAAGTTTGGACAACGAAAGAATCTTTTAGGAACATGTTAGGAGCATCATATATACCAACACATAAACACTTTTGTAGGCAATTTTGGAAGATAGCGCCATACGAATAAATAAAGGTATTATGTCATATATCGGTAAAAAATATTCCTACCAAATTTGCCAAACAGTAGTACTTATGCAGATTATGTTAAGTGATACGTTTTAAGAATGTTAGATACTTATTTTCAAAATGGCGGCCATATAGTGATTTTCTGCTTAGAATTATATATCGTCGAAACCATGTAATCAATTCCAACTTAACTTTGAATTTTTGTAGTCGATATTACCTCTATCAACAGTACCTACACAGAGTATATTTCCTAAAATATTCTGACGAAAGCACCATGCGAATAAATACAGTTTTTATACGATATCTCGTGAAACTATTGACTAATTACTATCAAGTTTGGCAAACAATTAGTACTGTGGAAGTTGATAAAAAATTGCTGTACATCAGGCATTTACTCTTCATATGGCGTGCATTTAGTTATTTTAGCATTAAATGCTATATCGTAGAAACCATGTAACCATTTCCATCTTATCATTACATGCTGGCAGTAGATATAAGAACTACTGTATCTAAACCAAGCATCTTTCGTCCGCCATTATGTAATATTAAGCGTCATGTAAATAAATTAAATTCGTATGTTATATCTCAGGAAACAATTGATCGATTCAAATTTGGCAAACAAGTAGTTCTGATGCATATGATGTTAAGTGGTATGTTTTAAGAATGTTAGACACTTATTTTCAAAATGGCGGCCATATAGATATTTTTATCTTAGAATGCTATATCGTCGAAACCACGTAGTCAATTCTAACATAACTTAGTTTGATGGCAGCAGATAATAAAACTCTCAATTATATTTAAACGAAGCATCTTTTGTCATCCATTTTGTAAGATAGCGACATGCGAATAAATAAAGTTTTTATGTCATACGTCGGGAAACAATTGAGAAGTTCCTAACAAATTTGGCAAACAAAACTTTTACTGCAACAGGTGGTGTAAACTGGGATATTTTAAGACGACTAGGCACTTATTTTCAAAAAAAGGTGGCTATTAAAATATTTTAGCTCAGTATATTTTATCACCGAAACCAATTCCAACTTACATTTGTATGTAGTAGTGCCTTTTACAACTATCTAACATGACTATGCCAAGCTTCATTTCTCTGCCATTTTGTATAATAGCTCCATCAATATAAATGAGATTTTTATCTCATGTCTCGGAAAACAATCAACCCATTCTTACAAAATTTGGAGATGTTGTACTGCGGTAGGCCATATAAATATATGTATTTTTTGGAATGACACGCTTATTTTCAAAATGGCAGCTATAAATCATTTTAGTTTTGTGCGCTATATCTGCGAAGTTATGCTATTCTATTGTAACTTAACTTTGTGTATTGGCAGTATATAATTACACGTTACCTTTTGTCCTCCATTTTTGTAGATCACCATTTTTAAATTATGGTTATTTTATGCCATATCTTGAGGGCCAATCAACCGATTCCCACCAAAAGTTACACTGGATCATTTCAACTAATTTGTATCATATTCTGCACACCATAAATTAAACAGAAGTCCATGTAAACTTCCATGATTTAAATGGGTCAGATAACGATTTTCAAATTGGTGGTGTCAGAAATAATTTAGTTAAGTTTGCCACAAAAAACAAACAATAACTAAATTCATCGACATTTTGTATATATACATTACGCTATTGAAGCATCGTATATAGATCCTCTTTTTGGAAATTTTGTATGATAGCATGATATAAAAATAATAATTTTTTATGCCATATCTCAGGGACCAAACAACCGATTTTCACCAAATTCTTCACATAAGTAGCACTACGGTAGACCATGTAAACTTAGATGTTTTAAAGGGCTCAGGCACTTATTTTCAAAGAATGGCCTTCTAAATCTTTTAGGTTAGTAAGCCTTATAATTATAAATATTAGACCGATTAAATCTGAAGTTCATGCTCCGAAATTGACCTCCATAATGCAGTGAAATGCATGCTAGCTTATTGTACGAGGTTTTCTGGGTTCAAGACCCTGGTAAGGCATGTGCATATTTGTAATTGTCTCACTTATGTCGCATTGGTTTCTGGTTTCATTTCTAATGTTATTACTTTCAATGAGAAATCAAATCGTACCCACCAACTCAACATTTATCAACTTATTAAAAAATTAATTCCTGCTCTTTTGAGGAAAGAAGGTGTAATAGTTATATCTGTAACTCAATGTTTAAGTGTGAACACGATAATTCTCTAGTCCATAAATCAATATAAATTGCTTTGTATTTTGTAGGCAGTCAAAAGGGACTGCTGGCAGTTAATGGTTCTCTCAAAGTTCCTACTTCAATCAATCACAACAGTTTTGGGATAAGCTGAGGCACTTCTTTCATTTCGTCAACTATTTGAATCCTTAGAGGGAGAATTTCCGATTGCAAATTCTCCACAAGCTGCACCAGAACATAGTATAGAGCATAACGCAATGTTTTAACTCTTATAACAATAAAATGAACTCCGGCATCCTATCGGTTTCACGACTAACGGATTTGGAAACAACAGTAATAGCTACGCAGTCTAGCCTCTCTATCTGAAATATTAAATCAAATTGAAAGTGGTCGAGTGATCACGATCACTGAACCTATTAATGGCATTGCTCATGCCTTTGAGCAACTGTGCATATTTATAGCTGGGAGGCCTAGTACAACTGAGATCCAACCTTTTTTATTCTGTTCCCAATATGCATAACCTAGCTGGCAAACCTTCAGGTGCTGCGGGAAACATTCCTACATATATCTCTCCATAGTAAATTTGTAAGTGGCAGTATATTTACTACTGCACATTCTACTCATATGAATACTGATGACATGTTTTTGCCACCTGTGTTCATGACATCCTCTGTTTTCTTAAGTGCTTGCCAAACACCTTCTTCTGCCTTTGGTAAAATTCCTCATCCCTTAGAAAGAATGTTAAAGGACTTTCCTTGTACTGATGGACTGCACATGGCAAAGTTTCTAGAGTTTTTGAAAATCATTGTAAAGTTCCATCAAAGTCAAGCAGTACCTGAAACCCGGCTGTTGGAAGTTTTATACCCTTTCACCTAGGCCAACTAAGCGAGAGGACACATATAGCAATTGCTCAAGGCTTCACATTTGATGCTTATCATGAGGACCTTTTCACTTCTTCATACCCTCCAGGCTTTTAAAAAACTATGTTCAAGGCAGTTTAATCGTTTACAAAATCCTGACGAGCCACTCTCCATTTGTATGAGCATCACTAAAGAGGCAGCACAGTTATCCTCAGGCTTGGTATATCTGAAAGAGAAGTGGTGGACAGCATTCTAGAAAGTCTTATTTCGCATGAGCATTTGCGCCTTTTTTTTTAACACCCAACCCACCAGTTTGCTGCGCTTGACAGAATTTGTATATATTCGCAGAACATTCGCTATGGCGATCAAAAGAGGCAAATGTTCGTTTTTTTAAGTTTTGTCATGTGAACACCATAATAAATATCTGGATAAATCTAACTCAAATGTGGTTGATAGTGAATCTTCAATAGCTGCTAAGGATCAGGCGAATCCTGAGCAGGCCACTAACAACCAAAAGTAACAACAACCTAGGCGTCCAACTTGCCACTACTGTAATAAGGTTGGGCATTTAGCTCCTGACTGTTGGAAGTCAAAAAACTATATGCACGAGACCGGAGAGTGAGTGACAGTTCTTGCGGTAAGAGTATACTTGAGAACTCCCAGGTACATGTTCACATTTTACAAGCTGTAAGTAATTGTCATCTGCTCCAGCATCGGTTTGGGTCTCTTAATCGTATAGAACCTAAGACTGAAGCTAGTATCTGCCATGTACATATTCCTAATCTTGTAGGGTACCAAAGGACTAGTACCCCACAAATTGAAGTTACTTTGGTCTCTCTTCAGGCCAACATGCTTGTTGATTCTGGTTCGGTGCGGACCATTATTTCTGGCAAATTATATAAACAACTCCAAAATTTGAACTTGATCAAATCTATTGATATTAACCACTTCAAGTGTTACAATGCATCTAATGACCCCTTACCCATATCGTGCAGTGCAACTGTCAAAATACACTTGGGTAGTTAAGTGCCTAGTAGCAGAAAACATTAGTCAAAATTTTATATTAGGTTCTGACTTCATGACTAAGTCTGATCTAACTGGATATACATGTTAATCATGTTTTTTTTTTTTTTTTTAATTTTCTTCTGAGCAGTAAATTTTATTGGTTGATTGCAACCAACAAGTGAACTCTGACATAAATGCGGTGTTAAATTCAGACCCATCTGCAAGTCCTTTAGGTCATTTAAAGGAAAAGGACAATGCAGCTTTTCAGGACCTTTGCTGTCAGTTTCCTAATGTGCTTACCTCAAAATTGGGATTAATAAAATTGATTATCAGCTAAAATTATTAGGTAAGGAATCAGTCAAAAGTCATCCTATTTGCTTCCTGGAAATTTGGGTATGCTGTAAGACACATTTTGGAGGCAGGATTAGATGTTGCAAAGTGAGATAAATGATTTACATTTCGACTACCAATCTGAGTTTCGGATCGTTTTTAACGAACTTTGAACGTGAATTTCTGTTTATTTTCATGTTTATACGTATCTGATATAAATATTTAAACCATATTCATTGGTTAGGTCTGTCGTGAGAGTTTGGGTTTGAGACCTGAAATTATAAAAATATTAGTTTTCTATCCGACTTGGAAAAATTATGGTAATTTTTTGCAGTATTCATGTGTGTCTAATATAAATATTTAACCTATTGCCAAAGTCTAAATATGGTGTAGGGTTTTGAGTTCGAGATCTGAAAATGTAAAATATTATTAATTTAAAAAAAATGATTTTATACCAATATACTTTAACTACATATATATGTTATGCAGTTTGTGATTGTGTAACCCTCCTAGATAAAAACAGTCCCCTGTATCTTTTCCGCAAGACCGTTGTTCTCCTTTCAGAGAAGACGATAAACTGATGGAGGGCTGGTTGGGTGTGTATAGGAAGTTCCCTGTTTGTTGATGACCTTTGATAATTTGGTAAAGAACGAAGATGAACGTTGCCTGGGAGTTGTATACAAAAGGCTTTGGGTTTGGAAAGGTACAATGTTTTAAGTGTTTGTTGTGTATTGCATCGCAACGTGGTATATATAAGTTGTGCATAATATCAAACTTACATTACTCGGAAGTTTTCATATGGTTATAGTAAGATGTGCACTTAGAATGAATTTATTAATGTTAGTTATTAAATATGTAAATACTAGTATTTATAAGTTTTTTTGACTGGATATGAAGCAAGGACTACATTCTCAAAATTATAGTTTTATTCTGTTCTCCTTCATTGACTTTCATCGTTCGGTGGGTAGATGTTTTCAGCTCATTACATACATAGCATTTGCATTTGGATATTCATTAAGTCAATACTCTCGATACTTGCTTGATACACAATTAAAAATTCCTTATTTTGTCTTGTATGGTTCTTTAATTGCTACATACATACTATTAGCGTGTAAATAGACGTGCTAAAAATTCATTTTTTTGTCATGCAAATACACATATTTAACTCTTGATAATCGATGAAGCAAGTGCTCATCTCTCCCGATGTAAGCCTTATCTGCCATCTTCAATACAAGTTTTTAAAGTATAGCAAAATGTAATTTAAGTGTTTTATCCATCAAAAGGTTCACCTATAGAGATAACAATCAATCATGATATTCTTCGAAGCTTGTGTGAACTTGTCAGTCATTCACAATTCAGTCTGCCTAGAATAAATAGTGTGTTATACTAGGTGTGACTGAGTGTAGGTGAGTGTGCATATCTGTTGTATAGTGTGTGTTTTTGTGTTTGTGTGCATGTGCTATAGTGTGTGTGTTTGTGTGCATGTGTTATAGTGTGTGTTTGTTCTTATATGCATGTATGTGTTACAGTGTGCTTAGGAGTATGTGTGTATATATGTGTTATAGTGTGAATGTGGATGTGTGTGTGTGTGTTATATTGTTTGTGTATTTGTTTGTATCAGAACGAAAAATTTGAATCGGAATAAAAAGTATGTGTGTCGAACCAATATGTAAATACTACTTTGTGTAGTTATCCATAGCTTATTGCACCAATATGTTTACCTTGATGGGTCTTTCTCGTCATTCACTGTTTAAATTTCAAATCAAAAACTAAATAATATTTAAGTATCCTGAACGGGAATTGAGCTCAGTACCAATCAGTTCACCATCCATTAGTGTCAACAGATTGGAAATTATGAATAACTACGATTATTAAACGGGTTAAGATTTGTTGTACCCTGTGGTCTTGTTTTTGTGTCGGGGGTATTGTGTAAGTTATTAATTTGACTATAGGTTTGGTAAATGGCTAATTATGAGTAAGTATGCTTATAAAAGAGGGTTTGTCCCTGCGGTCATTTTTGTTGTCAGTGGTGGTGTTAATGTTATGAATTGGATGGCTCTATATTCAGTAGATGGGAAAGTATGAGTAAGTGTGCTTGTAAAAGGGCTTAATGTATAATTTACCCTATTACTCTTATCTATATCGGAGATGATGTGTGTTATGAATTTTATGACTATAGCTTCAATGATTCGGAAAAAATTACTTAATATGCTTATAAAGTGCTTAAGTTGTTTAACCTTACGGTTTTGTTTAAAGTTGGGGTTGATGTGCATGTTATGAATTTGATGACTATAGCTTTAATGGTTCGTAAATAATGAGATATTATGCTTATAAAAGGGGTTAAAGCATATTTGACCCTATCACACTTATCTACATCGGGGATGATAAGTTGTTTATGAATTTGATGACTATATTTGCAATGGTTCGGAAATTATGAGTAACTGTGCTTATAAAAGGGTTTAAGGCATAACTGACCTTACCAAAAAGGACTTAATGCGTAATTGAGCTTACCACCATGATGTGTATGTTATGAATTTGATGTCTATAACTTCAATGTTTCAGAAATTATGACTATCTATGATTATAAAAGGTTTTAAGGCATAGTTTCCCTTACCAGAAATTGCTTAAGTCATAATTGACCTTACCATAAAGTTTTTAAAGTATATCTGACCTTACCACCTTGAGGGATATCGGGTACGATGTGTATGTTATGAAATGTATGACTATAGCTTCAATGGTTTCGGAAATTATGACTTAATATACTTATAAAAGGACTTAAGCCATAATTGATGCCCTGCATCAACCAACTACCAACCACAGCATAAGGGCTATGTGTCAGAGGAGTGGATGGAAGCCTGAAATAACGTTGGAAGAGATAGTGCTAGTTAGTACCCTCCCCTGCAAAAAGGAAAGCACCAGCTTGTGTTCTCCTGTCCGAGACCGCTTCCCAGGTTAATCTTCTGGCACTACGCCTGCCGATGGACCAAAGTGATCTCAAACCCGTTCACCCCTACTACTATCCCCTTCATAGGTTAGGTGTACATGCTCTTATTGAAGGACTATCCACCAATCATGAGTAACAGAGCATTAAAAAGTAGGTTCAATCACTGGGTTTCCCAGCAAACCCGAATTTCCACTCTGAGGAGCATCAGCATATGAAAGACTGTACAATAGCCATTATGTGAATTTGTTAGTGTTAGATTTTTCAGAAATAATTTGAATAATTCTGGAGTTATATCTGAGAAATAACTTTTCCCTGCAGTATGAACTCAGTGCTCGTATGCGAGAACTTCATTTTTAGACATAGGAACCATCGCAATTAGAATCACAACGGAGAGTTCGGTTGGTGTTCTTACACGTTCGCGTCTATAAGTATTTATGTGGTACCAACAACTCGCCTGATTGATGCCCCTAATTTTTAAATATTGGGGCACAGCGACTTTGTCCCTTTAGTCCAATTATTTTCTCGGTGCAAAAGTAAAATAAAACTGCTATTACGGAAATAAGATTTTTTTTACGTAGTGAAAAACAACACAGACGAACTTTTGAAGTAAGTACTTAGTGACAAGACTGTTTTAAACCAACATGTGTTAAATATTTCTACGTTCCAGAACAATACGTTAAGTAGACATTTCTATAAACGTTTGCTCCCAAAATTTTTACTCAGTCATGGATAACTGGATACTTTTGACAAACCTGCTCGTTTCACGTCTTCTTCCCGCCTTGTGTATCTCTAATTAATGCAATAATTATCATTTTTATGAGTTCCTATCCAAGCTTTGGCCGTGTGACGCCATGAAATTGTTATGCACATAAGTATTTAAATATTACGCCAGTGCACACTCTAGTGCACCTACACATCAACCAACAAGAAGTCGCTGATATAACTAATTAGTGTACTTTCCTTATCGTCGATGCTTAGATGATACGTATGTCATGGCGCCTTGTTGGCAGCAACATCACGACAGATTGGACCAGAAACACATGCAGAAGCAATGAGGTAATGACATAAACAGATGGGCATTACCAGGGGCACGAACTCAAATAACCTTGTACGATAAGTAAGCGTGCAACAAACTGCAATTAAATCATGTAAGTTTACATGGCCTACGGTAGCACTGCTTGTGTGACGAATTTGATAGAAATCCGGTCAATGGTTCCGAGATTTGGCATGAAATATTTATTTTCTCATTTGGCAATATCTTACAAAAACGCCTAAATAGATGTTATGTATACGATCCTCCTGTTAGATACTGTCAACTTACAAAGTTTAGTTGAATATGTTTGAATTGTTCAGAAGAAATGACTAACTTATCAAAATTATTTATATTACCGCAGTTTTTAACGCCATTATTTGACCCACTAGTTCACGTAAGTTTACGTGGATTTCTGTAAAACTATTGGTAAGCCAAATTTGGTAAAAGTTAGTTGAATATTTCCGGAAATATTGAAAGTTGTTGTTTCATTAACTCACCTAGAATTGTTTTACAAAAAAGCCGGCAAAAGAGCATACATGTAAGCATAATTCATTATTCTAATGAATACTGTAAGGTAGCATAACATTTTAATTTTATTTTATTGAATTGTGTAATATATATATTACTAATCTAAATTATTTCTACTAACACCATTTTTAAAAAGGCCTTACTCTCCTAAAACATGCAAGTTTACCAGGACTACCGTAGCGCTACTGGCGCTTAAAATTTGGTGGGAATTAGTTGGTTGGTCTACGAGATATGGCATAAAACCTACTGCACTTTTCATGTGACGATTATCATTAATGGCGGATAAAAAAAGTTATATATAGAACATTTTATGGTTTCCGTGGATACTGCCAGTATATTAAGTCAGTTGGGATTGTTTGGAACATTTATCATAACAAACAAAAAGATTTGCATTGCTGTTTTAAATATGTGACTAAACCTTTAAGGCTATAAATTTATATGGACTACAAAAGTTTACCTTATTGCATTAATTTGGTTGAAATTATGTAATTCTTTTTCTGGTATAGGACATAAAATTAAATTTATTTTGGTGCTATATTACAAAACGGTGGAGAAATGAGTTTATTTATAAGATCATTTCATGTTTGCATAGATACTGTCACTGTACGAAATTAAGTTAAACTTGTTATATGGTTTTGTAGATCTAGCATACTAAGCTTAAATGTTTACATAGCCGTAATTTGCATAACAAGTGTCTGACACACAAAAATATACGAATTTATTTTATCCTACCGCGGTACTACTTACTTGTTTACAGCACTTGGTAGGAATCGGTTAATTTCTCGCGAAATATTACATAAAAGCTTTATTGTTGCATGCGGTGTTATCTTAAAAAGTGACGCAAAGAAGGGGCACCGTGTAGACAAATTTGATGGTTGTGATAGATACTGCCAGCATACAAAGTTAGTTGAAATTGTTTAAATGGTTTCGGAGGTATAGCATACTAATCTAAAATGTCATTTGAACGCAAATCTGAAGAAAATTGTCTTTCCCGGTTGAAACATGCCTATCCACATCGTCCGCCGTAGCAGTACTTGTCTGCCAAATTTTCTACTAAAATGTTAATTTTTCCTGAGATATGACAAAAACTTTATTTATTTATGTGGCGCTATCTTACAAGAAGGCAGAAAAAAAAAATTTCGTGTTATCACAGTTAATAGTTGAAATATGTAATACATGTTAAGTTGTAATTGGTTTCATAGTTTCGTGGATTCAGTTTACTTAGCTAAAATGTATATATGTCCGAAATTTGGAAAATAAGCGTTTGTCCAACTTAAAACAAAAATATACATGTCCTACTTTAGTCATATTTGTTTCCCAAATTCGTTATGAATCGGTGTATTGTTTCCCGAGATACGACATGTGTGGCACTATCTTACAAAATGACAGCCAAAAGTCGCCATGTGTTGTTATATATGATGCTTGTAATTGGTATGAAGATTAGCCTTTGTTTAAATTTGGCCAAAGAGTATTGTAGGTATACCAAATAGACATAAACTACTTGTATAACAGTTATTTTGAAAATAAGTTCCTTTGGCTTTTAAATCGCATATATTTAAATTGTCTACCATAGTATTTCTTCCGTGAAAAATTTGGCGAGAATCAGTTAAGTAATTTCCGAGATAGAACGTAAAAGTTTGACATTTTTGTGTAGCGCTATCTTCCAGAATGGCGGACCAACAGCGATTTCTAAATGCATTACTTCCACGATTCACAGCGAAGATACAAAATTTGGTTTAAATCTGGCTAATAGTTCACGAGATATGGCATTTAAGCCTAAATGTACAAATAGCTGCCATTATGAAAGTGAGTACACGGTCTTGGTCGATAACTATAAAAGTTGGACGTCGTTACTAAGAACTATATGTGTAACGAGATTGGTGAAATTGTGTTCACACGTTCCAAAGTTTTTAGAGGACACGCACACACACCCGCACAGGAAAATTATCTCATAAGCATACCTTTCCTTCGGAAAATAGGATTAAAAACAATAAATCAGCTTCAGAAATTTAAAAATTGCGTTATAAGCAAGACTGAAAACATGTAAAGCTACGTTTCCTAATTCGCTGGAAAACATCGTATACTTGTGTTCAAGTATATGCACGTACTCCCTAGGATAATTTTTGAAAGTTTATTGCAGTATTATTCTATCAACTGTGAAATAAACTAGTTCACTTTATTTGACGCTGTTTAAGGGAATGCGTTACAGAAACATATTTGTATTTATTTCGCTGCAAAAAGGAGAGCTGTCCTTCGGGTTTCGGATCCCCTCATATGCAACACTTTGACAATAGAGAAACATGATGTACATAGCGGTTAACAAATTACGACTCCCAAAATTAAATGGATCATTTTTGTCACACTAACTAATGCTTGGAAAAAGGTTAACACACTGTTAACATTATATACGTAATTTGACATGTTAGTACCACTGCCCATTATCACATTTTAAGAAATAACTATTTGGATGAAACAGGTATATTTTATTTTCCTCGCCACAAACAGAATGTGCCCCACTGGTTCTCTGATTCCCTATACGCGACGTTTACAACCCAGAGACTTATGAGCTATATAGAGCATGCCCTCCATACGGTAACAATGTCCCAGGTCCCATAATTAAAGTAAATATTTGTTCCAGAAATGTGACTTGCACAAAGGTTAGCTCATTGTTCATGTTTCGTGAGTGATTTTTTTTGTCACGTTAGTACCGCTCCCAAGAGAAATCATCGGATAGTTGAAAAATGTTTTTTATATACCTCGCCGCGAAACCGAAGGTGCCATATCGGTTTTATGATCCGCTTTTATCCGATGCTTAGAACAAAGATATATATATATAGGTTATATGTCGTATACGGGGTTACTATCTTCCAGGTTCAGAAAAATGTGACTTGGACAAAGGTTAGGTCGCTGATAACATTACTTATGTGTTTTGACATGTTAATTCCCCGCCCCAGATCAAGTATTAATTCCAGTTATTTTTAGCGCCCATTGTGGTGAAATGAGAGGAAAATTGAACAGGGACGGAATATAAGGACAGGAGAAAGGGAGAACTACGAGAAAACCCACCGGTCAACGTGTGCCACGTTTCCACTACATGCGGAAATCGGCGCGAACCCATCCGGGGATCAAACCCTTGTCATCCCGGGGGCCACGGTGGCTGAGCGATTAGCACGCTCGCCTCCCACCAAGGCGAACCGGGTTCAATCCCCGGCCCGGTCACCGGATTTTCGCAAGTGAGAATCGTGCCGGGTGTTCTCAGGGATCACCCGTTTCCCCCGCCCCTTCATTCCGGCACCGCTCAATATTCCCTTTAATTACCCTCATCGGCTCTCAAGACCTCGCTGTTAAGAGCCGCTCAAATCTCTTCACTCTTCACTTGTCCCGGTGGGAGGTAGGTCCGCTCTCTGCGCGACCACTGAAGGTTCTCTCTATAGACGGAGTGCAAAAAAGAAACGAGTTGACGGGAGCACGCCGAGAAGAGACGTGCGAGAGGACAGTCCACTGACCTGGCGGCGGGAGGGGAGCGGCTGCCGGATGCGACGCGACGAAAGAGGGAGAGATGCGACCGCCTGCGACCAGAGCCCAGCGAGCACTGCTGGACAACAACAGCTTGGCGTGCGGGGCGCACAGACTCTTTATCTCGGCGATGCGTCTCTGGGGACGCCGCACCAGCCAGCCTCGGCACGAGCTGTCCCTATCACCCCCCCCCCTCAACCCCATAACCCCACCCCCCTCTCAACCCCTTAACCCCACCCCTCATCGCCCAAATTGCTCCGTTCACACCACTGTAACATATGTACTCGCTGAAAATATCGAGCTCATCACTCCCTCTCTCAAAACTTTCAAGAATGTACAGATTGAATTCGACCGACAAACTTCGCTAAGTAATTCCTTATACAAAATAAAATGGGAAATATGCAAGACACTTTCTACCTATAGGCCATTCACGGTTACTTCACATATTTCTGAAGCCCTGCTAAAGTTCTACTTTTGGTTACCGATTACGTATCCTTCCGCTACATGTAAACTTAAACACTGTCATGTGACTACGTTTTAACTCTCAAATGCTTGTTTACTGTTTACAGCTGTTCAAGGAATTTAGTCATATTTCGAAAAACATTTCGTAAGAATGTCCGCAATTGAGGCCTATATAGTGTGTCTAAATTCCAATTACATATTGTAAGGGCTTGTAGTGGGGACCAAGACGGTTACGTTTTGCATAGGAACTTATGTGCGGAAACATACTGTTTCCCCGCGACAAACAAAACACCACCACATCACACGCTGACCTCTCCCACGTCTGCAACACACAGCACGTTGTTTATCTTCGGGGTCCACTTACAAGAAGGGCTCGATGTGACGACCAGCGACGTCTACACAAACACGGTACCTACGTACCATTTTCTGGTACACACGATCACCAATACCTGGACGTCCAAGATCCGCCCCAGCCTTAACCCGTGCCAGCAGGTCCTCCTCTGATTCCACAGAGGTCTCATAAATCACGCCCCTCATGTGGCCCCACAGGAAGTAGTCTAGCGGAGCCAAGTCGGGTGAACGTGCAGGCCAATCAATCGGGCCTTCTCGACCTATCCACTGTTTGCCAAAATTTAGACACAACCTGTATAACATCTAGGTCACCTTTATGACTTTTTGACAATGTCTATGTTGGCGATAGTTCTTACGGTTATTATATTGCATTTTCAAGATTTTTGTTATACATGACATAGCACGTTACACATAACACATGTTAATATTTTTTTCCGCGACTGTTTTTAACCGTGTTATAACTTCGGAGGAATGAACTGTAGTATTTAACCCCTTGTTATCAATGTGTTGGGCTATTTCGTCAAAAGGACGGCCTTAGTTGGAATAAAAATTTAAACGACGGAACAACCAGTCCAACGAAAAGTCACAGTAAATCCAAACACGCAACTCGTGTCGCTCATTTATTGTACGTAGACACGCCAAACTTAAAATATAGTGGTGAACATGCATACAAATAGGCCTACCATTACTTTTATTCCGCTCATATTTATATACATTCGTACTTACTGTTTTATAGGTTTATTTAATTATTTATTTAAATTTATCTGGCTGGACATATTAATTTGTTGGGGTTGTGGCAAACATTCAAATCACAGAAACGTAAGCACGTTGCACGATTGTATTTCAAACAACTAGGGGAAGATAACAACGAAATGACAAACAGACGTGACGTTCAAACAATTAATTTCGTATTAAACATAGTTCATGGTAAAAATGTATATATATTTCACACGTCCGATATTTGCAATCGCACACACTGGTCCAGCGTAACGTAATGGCAACAATACTCTTCCACACACAGCAGTCTCGACATACTTAACAGTATAGTTATTTCTGCGGTAGAAAAACATATTTATCACAACATCGTAACTTGCCTAGGTAGGTTTAAAAAATACAACGTGTACGAACTTGATGCTTCGTTTACAAACAAGCCATGTCATGTCGTCGGCGTCACCAGTTGCCACTTCTGCCAACTTCGGATTTGTAACCATCCCGCCATCACATCTAAATATATTATAATAAGTTTCTAAACAATTGAATCTCTTTTCAGTTGTAAATTAGATATTCGAAAATAATTATTTCTGCTGTAATAAGTATGAAATTTGCTTAAATTGAAAACGTGTATTAGCTTTATTCTACTACAGGCGCTGCGAAACTTCCTGTGTGAGAGAAAGAGATCGAGAGAAAGATAGAGAGTCACAAACTCCGCTCGCCCCGCCTATTGAATTTTCTTCATCGTACACAAAGGCACTATCACTGGGACCACGATAATTTGCGCTGATATTTTTTTAACTATAACAATGAAATATGTTTCCTACAGTTGCACCTAAAATTTCAAGTATATCAATAGGCACATTTCATTTACAAATAATAAACAGAAAAACTAGGTTAAAACAATATTTATCTGTGAACTATTTCTTACTAGCCGTTGCCAACACATCGCTGTTCTCACTGATTTTAATTCGTATTTAATACGAAGTAAATATTACAAATTATTGAATACACTAAGTTAAAGTTTTATTTATTCAAGAATACAGTACTTTAAAGTTAATCATAGTGTTTATATTTGTGGTATACAAGTTATTGAAAAAACAGGTTGACGTGTTACGTCTAGGATGATTTTTCAAAGGTTCGTTTCAAAACATCCGAATGAACTGCGACTTGTCTATAATCTGAATTTTCAAGGGAGATATGAGTACTTGGAATTCGAGTTTTCAAGCGGCATTTCTTTGCGAATTATCGGAAACGAAGCGATATTATGTTACTGTTATCCGAGGATTGTTTTACTTTACCGGAATATTCAACGTAAAAGCAAACGCACATTAATTAAAATAACAGAGTAGGTCACTCTCTTATTATGCCATACAATTTTTTAAGCGTCAAGTATATGAGCGTTTGATGCTGGTTTATTGAGAAGTAAGACCAAATTAACAAAAATGGTCCCTTTGCTGCAACGGCCCAGGATCCACGGTTTTCATCTAAAACGCACGCATATCTTTCGTCAGCAGCAGTGCAGTTCCGAACCCAAAGACAATGCCTATACTTCCTGCAGATACTCACACACCGACTTTCGCCAGAAACAAATAGACAGTTTCAGTACGGTATGCTTGTTAATGTACAGTGCATGTTGCTTACAGTAAGTGTTTAAATACTGTAAGAGCCACAAGTGCTGGCGAATCGCCTCCCTAAATGTTTGCGTTTGGGTCCGACGACACGGCCCGGCCGGCCGCCACTGTTATTAGTGACGGCCTGATTGTGTATAAACTGTTACAAAAACATTCGCCACGCAGCGCCAGCGCGCAACTTATAATACGGAGACTAATGTTTATAGCACGGCATTCAGGCTGCGGCCGGCTGCGCGCGCACGCACGCATCACTCCCCTCGCTCGCCTTCACGCTATACGACTGGCGCCGGGGACCGCGGTGGCTCAGCTGGTAGACTTCTTTTTTTAATGAACCCTACTTAGCAGTACAGTCATCCAGGGTGTTCAATTCTATAATGACTACTACAATTTAACAAACAGTATATAAGTTATATAAATTCACTTTCTTTTTGTGGGAGGACGGCTGTTGTCTGGGCGCCCGTAATTTAAGTTACAAATTCTATTTACATTCAAAAGCATCTTTCACACTTCCTAGGAAGGTGTGAGCTATTCTGCCATTACCGAGACAGCTCCCCGACGGGTATCCTTTCGGCCGTCCCCCGTTTCGCCGCCCCCGCCGGAACAGACTAGGCACCGGGATTCCCACGAATCCGCCTGCGCGACCAGACACCGTCGGGTCCGCACACAGCTAACTAGACTTTCGGCCGTTCCGCCATGGCACCCAACGGTCGAATGGCCCCGCCCACGAACCCAAAGGCCGCCAACTCCATCTCTACCTGTACTATTCTATTTTGTTCTTTTTATTTTTCCCCCCGCCATCCGTTCTGCTCCAACCTAAGCATCGTCCAGGACATCGAAGAACCCCTTCTGGACACTCAGGCCTTCGTTTTCAGCGGTTAGACAGGTCGCCTCCCACCAAGGCGAACTGGGATAATTCCGCGGCCGAGTCACTCCCGATTCTCGCAAGTGAGAATCGTGACGGATGATGCTGCTGGTTGACGGGTTTTGTCGGGCATATCCCGTTTCCCCTGTCCTTCCGATTCGGCGCTGCTTCGTCCTCGCCTCTTTTCAACCTCACCAGCTCTCAAGACCTCGTTAAGAGCCGCCCAAATTTCTCAATTCAACTGACGTCTGCTCGTACTCATGGACGAGACCAGACAAAATGCAAGCAACGCATTTAATCGGAAAGGGCGTTTAATCAGCCATCAATCGTTACCGCCATGTTCGTGACGGAACGCGTGTAACGGTTTCCGGAGTGAGTGAAGAGATTTGGGCGGCTCTTAACATTGAGGTCTTGAGAGCCGATAAAGGTGAAGCGAGGTGAGTTTGGAGCGGAGCCGGAATGAAATGGTGGGGGAAACGGGAGTTCCCTGAGAAAACCAGCCGACCAGCGACATCGTCCGGCACGATTCCCAATTGCGAAAATCCGGGAGCGACCCAACCGGGAATCGGGCTCGGTTTGCCTTGGTCGGAGGCGAGCAGTCTAACCACTACACCACCGCGGCCCCACGGCTTCCGGAAAACATAAGAAAGTCGACCCGGCGCGCGCCGCAAACGCATACGTTTTATCATAAAACACACGTATGTACCAGTGACACAGACACGCTCACATATTTCTTTATTTGTAACTGTATAAACTTTTGTTGTATATCGGGACATACAAAGATTTCTCTTGTAAGATTGCTAGATTGTAAAACTACAAAAGCCGTGTTTGCAATAGATTGCAAGATAAGTTTGTACTATACTGACCCGTATCTACGAGCTCAAGCTAGATGGCGGACACTCAACGTAAAATCGTGCATAGCTGTTTGTTGCAAAAACTAGGGTTGGTTTTAAGTGTAGTTGTGTGCAAAGAAGTAACTTATTGCAATTTTGAATAACGTAAGACACTTGAAACAACTGAAATGAAATAATCTTAGTAAAACGACGATAAAAATGTTTAAAACACGTGACGCTACTACTCATTAACTGTTTCTGTTAACGCTTCATATCTACACAGAACTCATAACATGAAATAAATGCGTTCTTCTTAACCGAACTTCTTCACTAATATTTTGCAGGTATTTACTGGTATATGTAGTACAAAAATTATTGTGAGCTTCGTAAGTCCAATTGATATGGAGGTTAAGTGTTTGGGGTCATGGTGAAAAGGACGTGGATTTTAGTCCGCATGCTGGCGAAGTGTTATTTTTCTTTCCATGAAATATATTTTGAAATATTTTATTCCTATTTTTCGTTATTAACTCACCATCTTTGTTTTCTACTGTAGAATAAAAAATAATTTTATATCCACTTCCTAATAATGTAAGTTGTAATACAAGCCTATATTTTTTTAATATTACTATTATACGTTTTGCATATTTCACAAGAAAACTTTGTGTTGTTCTACAGAGTATTTTCTTGGTAACCGGTTCTCCAAGGATTTTCCTTGTAAAAGCACAAAAATAATTTTTAGTGCGGTTTAAAGTCTAAATATCGAATGATGTGACTCGCAACAGATGAGAGACTTTCATTATTAGAACCGTTTTTCTGCCATGTACAATGTACGCCATTAAATTCGCTTTCCCTGTAGGATACTACATGTAGACCAACATGCCTCCAAAGGTAAACAGATAAGCTCTAAAATTAACTCTTGAAAAAAAAAATCTTTCGTGACTGCAGGGTATTTTTTCTCGGGAAATTTTACTCGATCTATGCTTGGGAAAATTGGACCATTCGGGAATTGTAAACTGATGAACTTCTCTTCAAGTATTGTACGTTCTGGTGACGAGTATATACAATACTGAGGCTTCACTTCAAATAGAATTTCCTCTTTTCTGCAGAAGCTAACAATATTCACGCATCTTCACACTTAAGTTGGCACAGCGAATTCAAGCTCTTAAAAATACAGGAAACTAACCAACTGCCTGTGTTTCATTATATAAATTATAGTTTTCTGTATGTTTCATACGTAAATAGTAAGGCTAAGATTTTCGGACAGTAAGATTTTGTTTCGTTTTCAAATCCTCATCCTGGACAAAAAAAAAATTAATTATCTGCAGATACTGCAACGTCATACAACAATAGAAATGCCAGTTTCCTAATGACACAGCATAAAACCCAAATACAATAAGGAACGTTATTAGAGAGTTTAAGGAAATGTATGTATTCAAACACACAACATAGAATATGAAAAGCATCGACGTTTCATACCAGAAAAACCAATTGTCCCGAATTTTACAAACAATTGTGTATATATTTCTGCCATTACTTTTCTCTGGTTTCATAACAAAATTATCTTGTAGTGGGCACATATTTCAACACAAGCACTGGGTGATATAATCAAAGAGAAATATGTTCTTGAGAGCTGTTATTCAACAGCAACTAAGAACGTGTATTTTGCTAAAAATGTTTACTCTCTTCACTCTGAATAAAATGCTCTCGTTCTCAATCATAATAATAATAACGGCGACGTGCATATCAATAGAGTTACTATGATGGAGAGAGTAAATTTTCTGAGTCACTGAAAGAAAAATAGCTTCGCCTAACTAAACACTCATGTGCAGTCATCCGCACGCTGAAAATAATAAAGTCGTATTTTGTTATTACGTCAGACTGTACCTTTTTTTTTTTTTTTAGATATTAAGGCATAGTATTTATTCCCGTGTCGAAAATTGTGCATTCTAACGTCATAACAGCATAGTGTCTTATATGTTTATTATAATATGCTCATGTATTATATATCTTGAGTATTCGACTCATATTTTCATATCTCAAAGTGTAATTTTGAGCTACAACAGTGCGGAAAACCTCATAATTTCCATGACCTACCTTTATGAACACGGCAGTATTTTCTGTAGATGTGTATCTTCGTTTGGTATCGCACTATCCATACTCTCAGAGTTCTATGTAAATAACTTCCCGTGTTATTCGCAACAAATCAGCTTCTCACATCCCAATTTAGAAACGTGGATCATCTATAAGAATAATGTTAGGCTACATGTCATACAAATTCATTTCGCCTATAATTTTCCGAGCTGCCACTTGCCAGATTATGTCGGTGTTGATTGGGAAAATTCAGTATATAATACTGTAGACGTAAAGAATCCCTATGAATTTTTCTCATAATTTTTTTAAACCAGTTTATGTTTCAACACCATAGCCAAACAACTAACTCTTTCTATTTCTTCTTCTTTTCCACATTTTTATTGACAAAGTGGTGCGTATGTACGACCTTTGCGGCAAATGTGTTACGGGACAGAAAATAAAAAAAATCGGGGAAAATTCCTTCTTGCTTAGTTTTTTTTTTTTTTTATGTATTTTACATTAAACATTTGGAGTTTGTTAAGTTGAGAGGAATGCCAAATGTTATCGACGCAGCACGGGCTTATGTGTGTGCGCGTTTGAGACGAACAGTTTACAGTTTCAAAAGGAGTTCTCAGTGATAGAAAAGTGATCGGGGATCAAACTACACTGCACCCTCAGCGAAAATGGACTAAAGTGTTGCATTTCCTGAAGAGCTCTACACCGCGAGTCTCGCATGGTGGAACATGCTACCATGTGGCAGGAGCAGTGAACCCTTCACTGAAAGAAAAGCCAACTCAATATCTGTTCGCATTGGGCCAAAAATATATTTAGCTGACCCAACAAAATATTTTGCTGAGTAACCAATACCTGAAAAGCAAAGAAAGAAATTAATTTTGTTCGTCTAACAAAATACATATTTGAAGAAACAAAACCTCGGTGTTGGGCTACGAGAAATTAGACTGTCAACAAAATATTTTTTTGAATCAACTGTATATATTTGTTTGCTCACTTATTTGATTTCTTTCGATAAAAATACAGAACTAATATATGTTTGCATTTTTTGTGGCAAGTAGGACAGTAATAGTATTTCTAGTGCATTTATAAATGCTTAATGACTGGTATAAAATCATAATGAAACAAGTTCAACAGGAAACCAAAACCAACAGTAAAACTTGAAACATTTACCTGCACACGTTGTCTTACATTTGAAAAGAGTACATTTAAAAACATTACCACGTAACCATGGTAGTCACTTTTACTGAGATGTTCTACGGCATGGCGCTCGGGTAGAAACTGCCTAGGATCGAATTTCGGTCTGGCTTTCACTTTTTTCATGGTAACCGAAACCTTTTTAATGTACGTAAAGCCAAACAAATCATTGCTCGCACCAACCCCATAAATTTGTTTGGAGCGACAAAATAATTTGGCTACAACAAAATATTTCATTGCCCTTATACAAACGATTCATTTGGTTGCACCAAACAAATCTCGTTTGATTCGACCAAAACCGTTTATCGTAGTGTCCGTTGTACAAGTGGCACTGGGCGGTCTGGGTATGTGACAGCGATTTTGTTTTGTTTCCACAGCTGCAAAAGAAAATACTTATGACCATTAGGCTTCTCGAACCCGGATTTCTTCTTCCGAGTATTTTAACTGACTCGCCGATCGCTGAAACAAGTGTCAGAGTCACGTGGCCAACAGTGACAAACGCTTTTGTTTACATTTAATTTTCAAGAGACGCGTCATTTTATGTTAACGAAGTACTTTAACTATTTTAAGTTTATTTTAGTTGCATCAAAGCTAGGTTAGAGGAACCGTACGCACGTATCAAAACACTTAATTACACAAACAGTATTGTTACTTCAAATCCAACCCACTATAACCTCGACAGTGCTGTTGGCATAAAAGCAGTCTAGTGTTTTAATACGGAGAGTGGTTACTGTGCAACTCACAAAAGCACTCTACCCTGTAACCCTTCTACGCTCCGGTTAGTAGGGGGCTCAATCACTTTGAGCAACACTGGTAACCGCGCGGACGGCATCAAAAGGTTTCGACAAAATTTTGCAAATCATCCACAATTTCGCCTGTTATCGCACTGGAGGGTTGTACCTGGATTTTGCACGCGAGTTCAATAAAACCCTTGCGTCACCTGTGATGACACAATTTCATTTACAGCCCTTGTGCTTACCTCTTCTGCTAAGTTTGGAACCTTAACCGGCGCATAAAGCCTTAGTCACTCCTTGACATCACACTTTCAATCTGCTGCTGCCGCTTTATCTGGTCGGCTGTAAACAGAAAACCTTTAAAATAAAACTAAGAAAAATTTACCTATAAGGAAAAGTTGGCATTCCGCCACCTGATTTGGCAGCGATACAGATAACGTGGTAATATTTCTTAAGCTCGTTTTAAATGATAAACTTTTTATTTGCAGTCGTTAAGTTTTTGTGCTTGTTTTATACATGTGGCATAAGTAGCATATTTACGTACTGAGTTCCCCCCACCCCCCACCCCCAATGCCTCCAACATTGGTGGCCCAACCGCTACCCCAACTCATTTTCTGGCCTAAGTTAAACACGGGAATAGGAAAGGATGGGGTTTCGTAAATATCTCAAAACATATCATCAAAAAACAGATACAGTAATTAGTTGCTGGACTAGCAGCATGTGCTAGGTCCAAATGTTCTGTGTAGTTTGGAAAAAGGGTTCACAATCAGCTACTAGATTCACGACACCGTAAAAAACCATTTCGGTTCCCATAACAATTTACTTTTATCTTCATAATAAAATGTACAATATTTTTCACACCTTCCTCTCTTTCTCCCTTACAATCCCAAAATAACTATATAAGCTTTGGCATCTTTAAAACATTTAACAAACGTTAGCAAATTCAATCCACGCCCTATACCGTAATCCCAATGCCCTTCAAATAGTGTTCCAAGCACCTAAAACTAGCTCAGACATGACTTGACTAAATGGCTTTAAAAATTTAATAATCTTTACACAATCCACACAAATTTTCACAATACTGATCCTAGCTGTCTGCTAGCAAAACCCCCTTAAAAACCAGGGTAAAACACGTACATATAAAGTGGTTATTTTCAAGATTTTCAAGACTCTTCACACCTCTCACCCAAAATCCCTTTTGATTTTAAAAGAATCTCAAAACAATCATGTATCACTTTCCAGTGATTTCACGGCCTTTTATTTCTTCCTTTACACAATTGTACCGTTTTTCATTACATCGCTCAACACAACAGCTCGCCGAGGAATGATCTCTGGTCTGGGATGCAATACAATATTCTCACTACCTCAATAACCTGGCCACACCCAACTTCCCACCCCAGCACATACACACTACCCAGCCGAGCTGTCATACAAATACCACCACACAGGCCCGAAACCAAGGGATACTCTGCCAACCAGTCACTTTTCAGCGGTGGCCAGTTCTGCACCTCCAATCGCTCAACTTCAAGCAATCGATGGATGGCGCGGATATTCTCCACGTCCGCGCACCTAGATGCCAACTTTAACCTCCGCCGATACCACTCACTCACACACACACACACACACACACACACACACACACACCTGGTGAAAGAGAAGCCAATGATATCCTCCCCGCCATTTGTCGCAAGTGAGAGGGACTTCTTCACCCCCTTCCTACCAATTCCTCACTAATACACAGCAAATATAACCAAAACCCACCCCATTTAACTCTGCCATCATACAGTCTTTTTTTTTCGAAATTAGCAGCATTTAGGTGCCTCACCCAAGTCCCAACCAAGCCACACACTAATCACCGCCGGAGTCAAAATCCAAACAGTTTAAACAAAGTCTGAGGCACTCCACTTCAAAAACCTTTTAACCTCGTGTCACTTCCTCCTCTTCCTTCTGTTCGCCGCACCAAAAATAATTTACGTTTACCAGCCTCGATCACTTCCGCAAAAAATCGCGGGGCAAAATAATCCACCTCACTTCCACCAAGTCTCCGCACAACCTGAATAATCGGGGTGGTAGAAATCCTCTGATACCCTGCGCCGGTACTCTCATTCAATCCAAGTCCCAACACTCACAAAAAAAGGAGGGATGGAGAAAATACCCACACAGGGAAAAACAACTAAGTCTCAACCCGATCGCATTATGAGTCTAAATCCAGTACTTCCAATGATAAATTAGACAAGATTCCCTACCAGCTCAATTCATCGTCAAAGTCCTCTGCTAGCGTAAAAGCGACTACGTTCCACTGGACTTCTAAAGCCTACTTAGTCCATGTTGAACCCACAAGAATACAAGTGCCAACTGCATCCCAAAAAAAAAAAAAATTCTGTGTTCCTAGGCTAGCGAAATGTTTAATTTCATGCTGACTTCCATTTTTAGGTTAAGTCCAATTTTTCCTCAGAATTAGACTAAGTCCCACACTTCGCATTACTGAAAATTTCAGAGTCCCGACGACTGTTCAAGAGAGAAATTTTCTAAATCAATTTTCACTAGGAAAATATTCTAAGTTCCTGGCCACTCAGAATTATTCTAAGTCCCGCTCATCACACCACTGAGTTTTTTCAGAGTCCCAACGACAGCTTAAGAAAAAAAATTTTCATTCCTATTCCCCTAGCAAAGGAAAATTTTCTAAGTCCAGAAGTTCACTAGCCGGAATTGTTCTAAGTTCCTTTTCACCAACATGGTTTAACATCCTAACTTCGCAGACGCCGCTCACAATAGATGCTCAATACTTAGCTTTCGGACTCAGCTTCACTTCTTCTAGGGTGGGTACACGCACGCCAGAAGCCCCGCTCTAAGACGGGCGATAAGCTCTTCGAGTCCAGCCCATGCACTCGTGCTTATATTTCTCCGCATCCCCTCCTCGAGCCTTCCCTTACACACAGACCAGACACCTAAGTGCCACCTACACATACGAGGCGCCCTCTTTCCGCTCGGAACGCTACCTTTACGATGGGCGCTCCATCTACAATTAAACACATTTTCTGCAAGCGCGCGAAGGCGTCTGCCGATAGCAATGAAGCGGCACTCTTGAAGGCAGATACCTGTAATCATGCAACCTGCAACACACATTAGTTCGGCGGGCTAGCTCCACCTTCAGGGTTCATGCTGTAACAAAACACCGATGATAGCACACCTGGTCTCACTTATTATTTATCCGTGGCGGTCCCACCGTCACAGTACCTGGAAGTAAATTTCACGCTCATGCCTGTTAAATACTTAAACCACATTCTATTATAGCAGTTTTCGAAACGTCACTAAATTTTTCGCTTGTCTTGTCTCGTAATTTTACTGCCTTCGTTGCTTTGCTACGATCCTTTATCGAAATATGTTTAGTTTTGACCCATATTTTGCTATAACTTTCTCTTAATTTATTTTAATTAGTTTACCCCTGAACTATAATATTTCCTATTTTCTTTTTTAAAAAATGCTGTTATATAATGTTTGGTTGATATTCTCGAATATCTGTTTCATGTAGAAGAATTTGTTCTGCATTTTTTTTTCATGATTAGAGGATGTTAAAAATATATCTCTGTGTTGTGTAGTTTATCCTTTATTGGTCCTATGTTTTAGTCAGTAATGGAATTAGGTAAGTACAATTAAATTCTGATTGAAATGCAGTGAATACACGGACGTTAAATTTCTAAAACTACACCAAAGCTTTTTTTTTATAACACGCTTGAAAGTTTATCGGTACTATAAGAATAAAAAATTAATTTTTCCTCTTGAAATTTCTTAATATCTCACTCTTCTGTGTTCCCGTGCAAGCCCTCACAGGCCAATGCACAAATCAAAAATGCTCAAGTGTCCAAATCGTCTTTCTATATTTCTACGCTGAGAAAATAATTATGGTTGTAGGAGCCGTCTAGACTGTTATAAACAGAGTCAGCCATCTGATTGGTTGTAAGTACCATATAAATACTGTTAACATAGATAGTAATACCTACTGATATGTTTGTTGTGTTCCTTTATGTGAATGTATTTGCTACCGTATATATGGTAGCAACAGCAGAGCACTGTATTACTACTACAAAAAAAAGATGCTACCTTCAGCAGAACCACTTCAAAAATATTTGTATTTTTCACACAACTACGATTGTAATAACATTATTGAATATTATGGTGATGCTAACATCAAACCCCTTTACACCGTTGCCCCTTAACTTTTAGATGGTACATACAACCCATCAAATGGCTGTCCTATATTAACCTCCTAGGTGGTTCCTTCGACCATGATTTTTATCAGTGTAGGATACTTTAAGTTTCCACAATATCGTTTAAAAAAGAAACCCTGTAAAATTGCATATAAAGGACATTGATTTTAGAAAATAATTTAATATAACTAAGTTAATTTTTCTATAATGCCTAATTCCAAAAAAAAATTATTTTAAATAAGAACTATGCACGGATACCGCTAATAAATTCATTCTACCCCATTATTACCCCTGTATACACTAACGCATAATATAACACAATGTAAATCTAATTTTTCTTCGTGGTGTACACTGTGAGCCGTAATGCGCAGTGATCTTCCTTGTGGGTAACTAATACATAAAACACTTTACTAGTTCACGAGCGGTCCGAATACTACGGTTAAAAACAAAAACTACAGAATATTGTTTGTGATTACCAGACACCCGGGGCCACGGTGGCTAAGCGAATACCACACTCGCCTCCCACCAACGCGAACCGGGCTCAATCGCCGGCCGGTTCACCGGATTTTCGCAAGTGGGGAATCGTGCTGGACGATGCCGTTGGTAGGCGGGTTTTCTCGGGTATCTCCCGTTTCCCCTGCCCCTTCATTCCAGCGCTGTTCTACATTCACTTCTCTCACCCTCATCGGCTCTCAAGACCTCACTGCTTAGAGCCGCCCAAATTTCTTCACTCAGTCCTTACGGATATCGGATTTTCGCGAAAATATTTCACGAACAGTTCTATTTTATAACACTTTAGCTCAGATCCAGTTTAATGATTGTGTGTTTCGCGTCTTAAATAACTGCGTGCGAATCACAGACGTGCTGTATTGAAGCTACCCAATTCTGATTGGCTAAGAAAGTAAGAAAATGTCTTCTCGCAGAGACCCGCCGCCAATAAGTGGAAGAAAATTGCTGTTACGGCCGTAGGGTATTGGAAATCTAGCATGTGCGGAAATATTTTCGTGGAATTTGGGTGTCCCTTGTGATAACGAACAGACTGTCATGTCGGCTTAAATACAGATCACTTCAAGGAATTCCTTTTTGGCAACATAGTAAGACAGTGTTTCTCAACAGCAGGGCCTGCTGCATCAGTTGCACCGGGTGGCGAGTTTCTTCTGGACACTGGACTGTAACTAACAGTTTACTTTGCCCTATCAGATGCTGGACAATAATCGTTTCCCTCGTCCCTCTTTCTCACACTGTCATGCAACTTTTTTAGCTTTCGATTTCTGTTATCTAACCCTTTCAGACCCACTTTAATTTACGATTCCAGGTGTTGCAAACAAAAAAATTATGATGTGCGCCGTACTTAAGTCGACACTACACTTGTTTCGTTGTCACAGACACTGAGATGTATGCTGTGCGTTCAGCTACACTTATATAAACCAATTATATCCTAGATAAGTAAGAAGGTTTGCGAATCACTTACACACACGTAAGATCATTGGTCATTGAGCTACGCAGTGTGCAGTACATGTAAACCAAAAATTACCTACATGTGTGTAGTGTACACAATTGTGTACACTGGGTAGGATGGGCTAGAAAAGACTTTCGGCGGCACCTTTTTGCCTGTGCAAGCTAGAAATAAGAAGTTTGCTGGTATCGCACTGTTAAAAAAAATCTTTAGGAAAAGGACGCCATAAACGAGCACATAGCGTTTCCTTTGTTATATGCAAGCGACGTTACCACCAAACCTTCACTTAAGAAAAAATAGACAAATTAATAAAAATTAAAAAAGACGTGTGCCTTAAATTAAATCGTAATTCTTCATTTGCTCACAGCCACATCTCAGTGATACAGTCTTTGTTCCTTCTTTCAGAATTTCAGCCCAGTGTTTTTATTATTGTGGGGTATTCTGTAATTTATGATATTTGTAAAATCCAGTTTCTCCATTCAAACATTATTTGGCACATGCCACGATTTAGTATTAATCGTTGAAAAAGCACGAGTTTAAACAAAACTGAAAAGTTTTTCTCAAGTTAATTTGGGGGGGGGGGGGGGTGCCGAGTCCTTGTCTTACAAAAATGAATTTATCATGCCGCGATCTCACAAATGTTGAAAACCACTTTATACCTAAGCTGGGAAAGTTTTAAATATTTCGTTACATTTTAATTGCATTTTCGTCAAATTGTCATTGACCTCGCATTAAGAAATTTTGAATCCCCAAAGTAAATTTTTAAATTTCAATTGGTTTGCCTTTAATCGACGTTATGCGTTTTATGGTTTCAGTTTACATAGTGTTTTAATACTAGTGATATTGTGGAGAATAATTCAATTTCTCTAACGGGATGAGAACAAAATATAAAAAAAAAATATTGAATACTTAGTGCATAATTACAGGCTTTAGTTTACGGTCTGATCAAAACCTTTGATAATTATAATATTCGCAAAAGTTAAACTAATTTTTTTAATAATTTTTAAATTTGAATATTTTAGAGCATATTTTATATTTAAGCTTAGAGAACAAATCATAGTTGCTAGCAGTAGTTGAGAAACCGTTCATACTTTGTAAAAATAGTGTGTAACACTTCAGTAACAAGATTCGCTATAGTAGATTGACAACAGCTTTGGTAGGAACAAAAAAAGTTGATTTAAATATAATATATTGTCATCAGCATTTATTTTTAACTAACTAAAGCTACACAACTACGTTTACTTGCGAATTAAATTCATTCATACACTTGTTTAGTATTATCTCTTTGTTTTTAAACATCAACAATTTGGATAAGATATTTACACTCCGAACAGGTTGAGTATTTAAAATAATTTAATTAAAAATATGGGTCTGGCTCCCAATGTTGAACCCGGGAGGTATGAAAAAAATTAAAGAAAAGAGTTACTGAACAGGCTAGTAAATTTTTTTTGGCCGTCAGCGTGGTTTTATTTTAATATTAAGAGAATGTTACGAAAACGCAAAAAAAAAATAAATAAAATTCTTTACTAGTTATTTTTGACGATATATTATTGGAGTAATTTTACACCAGTATATTAATTCATAAATGAATCCGCAGTTTTGAGTGTCTGGAATATATTTTTGCGTGCGATGCCAGTACAATTGCGAAAGTTAACGTGGCAAAACGTCGAGTGCACGTGCACGTGCAGTGCGGAAATAACCACTTTTATAACCTGGCGTTATGCGCTGTTCTCGCATCGCACCGTAGCACTGAACGACAAGTTTTCTAATTTAAGAGCTCAATTGAGGGATAGTACACATCGCACCAGTTTCTCCCAGTAGTAAATAGCTCAGAATAAAGGAGAATAAACTGTGTAGGATACCAGCCCTACACACATACAGGTTGGTCCACATGTCTTGTCACCCCACCGAGCAAGGTGGCGCAGTGGTAACTCGCTGGACTCGCATCCGGGAGGACCCGGGTTCGATTCCCGGTCCGGCAATACTGATTTCGGTCTTCCATGGTTTCTCGTAATCACTCCAGGCGAATGCTGGGATGGGTCCCAAAGAAAGGCCATGGCCGATTCCTTCTCAATCCTTCCCCAATCCCTCTTCCTTGTGCAACTTGCGCAGTCTCTAATGACGACGGTGACTAAGCTGAAGTTGGCAGTGGACAAGACAGTGTGTATTATGATTAAAGTAAACTTAAGCAAATGTGGCCCACGGTCAGATAGCAGGACAGGCCCCTGGGGTTCGTGAGTACCTTGGGGTGATGATGGATAGTAGGATGACGTTAATGGAGCACATAAAGTTTGCATGTAACAAGGCAGTGGTTCTTTTCTCAAGAATGAGATTTGCCTTACCCGTATACTTGGGTCTGAATTTCGAGACACTAAGAATTGTATACAAAGCAGTATTTGAGACCATAATGATGTATGTCGCGTGTGGTACTACAGAAACAGTCAAGTTATGGTACGAAGGCACAAAGATCCGCCCTCTTAACCGTGACTAATGTGTATAGAACTGTATCAACAGAGAGACTTATTGTGTTGGTGGGAGTGTTGCCAATTGATCTACTGGTGCGCGAGAGGGATGAGTTGTTTGAATAACTTTGATGGTGTGGTACCATCCGCATTACTGATCTGATGGTGGATTGGCAAAACAGATGGGATACTATAGACAAGGGCAGAGAAGTCTATGGAGTATTTCCCAGTGTTGAAGAACGATACAAGCGGAAAGGTTTGCGAATAACTCACAGAAACTTGCGACATAGTCTATACAGAGTTGGTCTAGTAGATACACCTATGTGTGCCAGGTTTGTGGTACAGAATACACGGTGCAACACATATTGAGCGACTGTAGCAATTTAGAGGATCTGTGGATAACACTACTGGCGCGGCTTGCGGAGTATGGCATACGGACTACGGACCGGCATCTGGCGCTGAGATGGAGCAGATCAGCTAAGATCTTCGAGACCTTCGCTCACGAAGTGGGAAGACGGGTCAAAGAGTTCAACATGTGGCTAGAAGATCAAGCCGGGCCAGTTGGGTTTGCTGGACAGTGCGGAATTGGACTTAAATGATGGCTAACCAAAAGGAGGTGAGAGAAGAGTGACCCTTTAGTTGGGGGCCAGTCATGTTTTTGACTGAAAGTGTCTCAAGAGCCTTTGAGCGGTGTTCCAGTTATAGGAGAAGGCAGATGAGGAGCGACAACCTCAGGCAGACTGAATGCCGGCTCAAGGCAAGAAACATTAAGGTCCTAGAAAACCAGGGACAGCAACAGGGTGCAGAAGATCGGCGGGTGGAAGTGGCTGTGACTAAGACCTCCTTAGAACTCTGGGAACAAGTAACTAGTGAAGAAGGAAGACTTGTATTCAGTCTTAAGGAAGATGAGGAAGAGCAATACGCGGAGGAGACAGTTACAGAAACGGAAGACGTCGGTCCTGTGCCTGTGCATCTTCCAAGACAAATAATCACTGTAGACGATATAGAGAGGATCAACCGTGAAATGGAAATAAAAATGTGTTTAATAAGAATGGAAGACCCATCATTGTACGCTTCAGCCATGGCTATGGTCTTGATAAGCATGGAAGGAGGAGGTCACGTCATCTTCCTGTACCCTGAGTATCGGGATAGAATATTATTGGCCACGAGCAACATCACCAGGGCTGTAGAGGATTTGATGGTAACTTTGACCCCTGCGCATGAAATAAGAGGCAAAGAACTGGACTCTGAAGCCTGCAGAAAAGACGCGATAAAGATATATGGCCGTATGTACTTTGATTACCGGAAGCCTTTTGGAGGCTACAAGATAGTCAGGTGCTGACAAGGAAGGCAGAGCAATGTACACAAGATAGAGCAAAGTCATACCTCCTCTAGGCGGCTGGTAAAGAGGGAGCTGGGGAGCGATTGAAAACTGCGCTCTTTCACTTCCCTTGAACGTACACAATCCTGAAACTGAACATGATAATTTCCAATGATCCATTCGTGAATAGTTCGGGTAAGCCTTCGACCTCCTGAAGGATGAGCTTATTCATAACGGTGAGGAGAACATGTTTTTAAACAAGGAACGGGATAAAACCCATAGGTAACAGTAAAACAGCACAGGCGCAGGCAGAAGAACGAATCCCAGAAGAGGAGAAAGTGCCGTGCACTGGCTTACTCATCGGACTACAGTACCAGTGCTGGAGGATGGAAGGTGTGCTGGCCTTCGGGCCTAAAAACTGTCTCTAATGACCTCGCTGTCGATGAGACGTTAAGCCCACTTACCTACCTACCTATCTTGTCACCCACTCAAAATATCTTGTCACCCACACATAACCAGTAAAAACTCAATAAAATCCAATACGCCATAAGGTATTCCAATAATCAGATGCTGCCGAAGTGTCGAAAACACCTCAAATAATCTTACACATGCTGAATGTAATTTCTTCATGTCGGTATCGCTTAGCTCACTGACAGTTGTTGGCCTAAAGCATTTCAATCCAAGTTATTTTTCATGTGTCTTAACATTATGGTTTTTGGGGTTGCAAGCTCGGATGCTCATTTCAGCACTGACTTCTTGGGTGATCGGAGCACAGATACCTCCACCGCCGCACATGTTTCCTGTCGTGAGGTTGGTCGTCCTGTCTGCTGTTTGTCCTTAAATGACCCCGTCAGAAACAGCTTGTGTTCCCTACGTAGTATTATCATTTAAGGAGGGTCTTTTTTGTGGAATCGTCTTGTGCAGACTCTTCGTACATTCTCTATGCTCTTTCCAGTATGTGGACGTTCATATGCCCACACTCTACCAACAAGACACTCTTCAGCACTGTAGAACCTCGTGTCGGCCATCTGACATAGAGAATGAAATGTCATACACAACCTCAAGGAAAGTTAAGGGCGTGGCAAGACATTTGGACCATACTGTACATAACCTACACACAAACTAGAGGAGATGAAATCCTAGCAACATGGAGCAGGGTAGTCGTCTACTCGTCACAGATACTTGCGTGCTTGCCGAGCTCAAGTTTATTCTATTCAGGTTTGGAAGCTCAATGCTAATAGTTTGGCAAAAATAATAATATTTAGCAGCCAGGTAGCACTAATGTTCCATGTGTACCGGATTGTCTTGGTTTTACATATAAACAAATTACATATTTTCATTTTTCATAAACTGAAAATGTTCTTTTTAATATTTCTGAGTTTATTATGTTAGAACCTATGTAAATAATGAATGTGTTCTTCACACGAGAGTGGGAAATTAACAAAATATGTACATGTGTTTTTTAATATTCTTTCTTAAAACGGGACTTAACAAACCATTATATTATGTAATTACGTTATATAAATATGGCAACCGAATCAAGAAATTCCTTTCGATGGCAGCTATAGATGTATTGCTCTTAAAATCCTAACTTTTTTTCACTAAAACAAAAGTGTTTCCAAAACTGCTATACTAAACACAGTTGTAGTTTTATTGTTTACCCATGTAAACAGCAATAGAGGCTAGTAGAAGGGTTATGTCGGTTCTGTCGCAATGAGTTTGGGGGGTAGGAGCTAGGCGCCGGCTGGCCACCCTGTTGTGGCATCGCCAGGCTGCCATATTGGAAGCAAGTGACCATTGATCAACGACCTTTGAGTTGACTTTTGACCTTGACCCAGGTGACCATTGATTTTGAAATAAAACAAAAAAATTAGAAAAATTAAAATTTCCTTTTTTTTTTATAAAAAGTGTATTATTAAGAATTATTCTTTAATTAGTGAAATTTATTTAAAATATTTTAAAAAGTATTTAAAATTTATGGTGTGCCTGTGGCCATTTTACCCTACAAACTTTCCTTTTTTCAATAAAAGTTTCCCTTTTTCACTAAAAATTTTGAATTTTTCCCATAATTTTTTTTTGCTTAAAAAATTCTAAAAAAAAATCGCACAAACATATAAAAAATTTATTATAAAAATTACTTAATTAATAATAATTTATTTAAATAAACTCGGAGGTGCCCCTCACCCATACTCATTCCGCCATCTTGAAAGTTGCAACTGTTGGTCACCTTAATAGGTGCAGCCATCTGCTATCTTGGTAAGTGCATCCATCCGCCATGGTTGATAGGTATAGTCGGCAGCCATGTTGTTAAGTGCAGGCTGCCATCTTGGTAGATATCGCCATCCATGTCCACCAACTTTTTTTTCATTTGTCATTTGTTTGGGAGTTTGTCTCTCATCTTCATGTTCGACTGTCATATTGGATTACATATATATTCATCACCTAGGGGGTACTAGTGTGTCAATTTACACACCAGGTGGCACCCATATCACTTAATTTTTTTAAGTATAGGTGCTGCTGTTGGCACACTCCATATTGGATTATATTTTCAACATATAGGTTACATCAATTTCTCGATTATGCCACCTGTTATCGGCCTGTACCGAATTGTGACATTGATCATTCTTGCAAATTATGTAAACTGCCATATTTAATTATTTTTATTTTATTCTTAATTGCAAGTATTTTTATTAAAATAATTTTTATAAATAGCAGCAGGGTTTGTATAAAATAAATGTACTGAAGAGCACATTTTTTCATAACAATTATTTTACACATATTAAAATATAGAGGTCTATTAATTAAAATCTTCAGTGGTAACCATTCGATGTCCACTTCAGCGACCCAGGAATTGAAATGGGCAGGTAAACCCCACCCCTTGACATACACATCGTTGCACCACTTTTTCCACCAAATACATGTCTGGAAACTATGCAGCCTGGATCTCCTCTGCACAGAAACCACCATGGATAGGAACATTATTCAGATCCTCGAGAAAGTAGGTCCTCAGAGCATAATTTCATATATGTAGCACACTAAAGAGTTTGAGGCTCCAATTTGCCATAAATCCTTTCTCAAAGATACATTTCTGTCTGGAGATGCACACTAGATCGCCAAACTTGGTATTAGGCTTGCATGGGTCCTTCCTCTTCCAAATATCATACAATGTTCGAAGCAGGGAGTCGTTTTTCCCATCTTCGGACTTCATGCGAGTGGTCGAGTGCAATGTAGATTTATATGCACGAACAAGTTTCGGCAGTAGTGCCAACCACTTGTAGCTACCATTCACAGCGAAATGCCTCCACATTTTCTCTTCAGAGTCCTGTTGAACCTCTCGACGATAGAAGCTTTGAGATTGCTGTCCTTAGAATAATGATTTAAGTAATGTTTCTTCATCAGGTCCTTGAACTTTGCATTGTAGAATTCCTTGCCCTGGTCAGTTTGTAGGTTATTTGGGAAGTGTGCTTCGCGCAATTTGTTAGCCAAGGCCTCAGTGGCATCATGCTGATGCTTCGGCTCAAAAATTCCTTTAAATGTCCTTTTTTTTCCTAAAAATTTCCCATTTTTTCCCTAAAACTTTCCCAGTTTTTTAAAGGAAGGTATAAAACAGACCAAAGTCCCATTTCTGCAAAAACGAGCCAATTCAGTGATTGGGGGCCTTCCTATTCCTTCTAGAACAAACAATGTGGTATATGATAAATCGATAAAATAAAATGAATTTAATAATTATTTTATAACATTAAATAAATCTTACAATTTAAAAAATTTCAATACAAGTATTAAGTGATATATCACCAGATTTGCCTTTTCAAGGTGCATACGATTGTGATGTCATACCATCATTCTGTCTCGATTATTTATGCTCTATCATTCCATGTTGTCTCTATCTCTCTCTTTCTCTCTTGTCCCTCTCATTCCATCTCTTTCTCTCTTTATCTCTTTAATTTCTCTCTCTCTCATTTCATCTATTTCTCTATTGTCTCTCTATCAATCCATAGTTTTTCTCGGAATCCTCCCATTTCGTTCCCGCTTTCTCTTTTTCTTTCAATTCTCTCTTGTTTCTCTCATTCCATCTCTTTCTCCCATTCCTTTCTCTTTCTCTCATTCCTTTCTCTTTATCTCATTCCTCTCTCTCTCTCTCTCTCTCTCTCTCTCTCTCTCTCTCTCTCTCTCTCTCTCTCTCTCTCTCTCTCTCTCTCTCTCTCTTGTCTTGGATATGGATGTTGATGTAGATTTGGATGTGTATCTGGATGTGGAGGTGGATGTAAACCACTTCGCAAGGCAAACCTACATCAGTTCAGTGTTGTCAACAAAGATGTTCTAGTTAGGATGTTGTATCACGTGGTCGAGACTGCGCAAGATGGTTGTGCATTTGTGCAAGGCAAGAAAGCAAAGAGAGCAACCGATGTAATTTTCCACACAGGAGAATGCAAATAAAAAATTATTGTAATGTACATTCGAGGCAGGACTTTGTATAACATCTCAGTTTCAATACTTTATAATTTTTTTAATCAAATTTTTTTCTTAATATTTTACTTTATTTAATTTGTTTTTACTTTTGTACAAAAATAAGTCGACTAGCATTTTAACCACGCATGGATTCACACACCAACAGGTCTACAAGCGCAGATGCACCAACTGTGACATGCACATGCAGTTAAGTCCATAGCTAGGCAGTCAATTAAAGCGCAATGGCTATAACATTCTTGTATTGGCCAGATGACTTGTAATGCCCCGTAGGAGCGAACAGTCCGGATATAAGTGTGGCTGAAGTGGCATATAATATGACTGGTGTGTAGTGGTGATCTGGAGATCTGGAGGACGGTCTTGTGGCCACTGAATTGCTCTGGAAGTTGTCTCCCGCCGTACCCTATCGGATCAGGTACGGGAGGTCTAGCCTGTAACGGCTACAAGGTAACGGCAATACATGTTTATCATTAGAGATATTGTACCACCATACATCTGAACTGCCACTCCTGGGGTGGATGAGATATTATGCAGGATCATACGACGTGTCATACGGCCAGATTTGTCCGGGAGTGGTTTGAGGAGCACAGCAAAAACTTACAAGTACTTCCCTGGTCACGTAATTCCCTAAACTTGAACACACTCGAGTCGCTTTGCTACCACCTCACTCGCCATGTTCGCTGTATGGAAACTTCATCCCGTACGGTTACACTGGAAACCTTCCAGCGTCTTGCTGAATCAGTGCAACGACTTCTAGGTTGCTGCCCGAGCTACTCAAGGAGAGCATTTGAAATGTTACCTGGTATAAGCTGTTCGCGGTAAAATGAGTACATTTGAAAGCCCTGATTAAGATCTACGTGTATGAACATCGTGTATTCTTCCGCCACATGTAAAACTTGCATAGCTATGGGCTTGATCACTTTATTCATGCGCCAGTGAAGTATAACAGTAAAATTATTGGAAAATCAAATATTTTGCAAATCTGCTAATTGTTTATCTTGGATGCATTAAAAACAGAAAACAAATTAAATCATGCCAGTATTCACAAATGTTTACCTATCGCTTTTAATATTACTTTTAAGACTTTGAATTTCTTTTCCCTCCGTCGTTACCAACTTTGCTGGGCGCATGTCAGTCAGTGTGGCCGTAATAATACACGCAAGTAGGAGCAGTAATATTTCTCAAAGGTTTATTTCAAAAGTGATCACTTTATCGCAAACCGCCTTTATTCGTTATTAACGGTGCAAACATCAACATCGTAAATCTCGCTAAAATCAGGATTTTCCTTATTGTGAGTATACAGAATGTTAAAAAATTAAACGCCCTAACTGCGGGAGGTGATTCCTTATGAAATATAAAGTCGTAAATATTCAGGACACCTTATACCTAAAGAGAATATTAAAGGAGGTATGAGCCTGTGAAAATTGGGTTTTGAAAACGTATTTTCGCTGAATGCCTTCTACGTTCTGTCATCGGTAGGGATGGCGGCTATTTAGCCAGAGTACATTCCACAAGGTTGAATGGGACACGCCCCGTTTGGCGCGCTATGGAGCGTGTACTAGTGGAGGGTATGTCGTTGATGTGCTGATGTATCACTTCCTCAAGCCGAACAGTGCGCACAGACCGAGGAAAGTCGGCATTACGCATGTGTCTGCTACACGGGAAGCATGTCACCTTTTTGCTGCGGACTTTGTAGGAGTTGTACAAGGCATTAGGCAAAATAGATTTTTAAAACCCAATATTCATAGGCTCGTATAACCTTTAATATTCCGTTTAGGTATACCGTGTCCTGTATATTTTCGACTTTATTTGTCATACGAAAACACACCCGTATTTTGGGCGTTTAATTTCTGAAGATTCTATATATGGGTAATATATGTGAGAAATATTTAATAAAAACTATAGGCTGTTCACGGTAAAGTGAGCACTTTTGAAATCAACATCGGAAAAAAAAATTTCCCTCTCCCCCACCTGCGTATATTTTTACGGGCATACTAACCGGCTTGCACCAAGCAAAGTTGGTAGATGGAGGGAAAGTAATTCTGCCATTTGACGTTGAAATAAAATGTTAGGTAAATGTTTTGGGACACTGGCGTGATTAATTTTAATTTATATTTTTTTCAATGCATAAATTTTAAGAAAATGTGCAGAATTCTAAAATATTTATTCTTCCGATAATTCTACAGTTTCACTTGGCCGACGCATAAATAAAATGATCAGGCTCGTAGCAATGTTAATTTTACGTATGAAGAAAGAATACACATTTTAAGAAGATCTTAAGCAGGGCTCTCAAATTGTTCAGCTCGCCGCGAACAGCCTTTATTTGTTTATAAGCCGGTAGCAAGGCCCTTGCTTACCCTTTAGTGATTGTGTATCGCATTAGCTGAGGAAGTCGGATGATCGGAGCAATGTTGTGGGTGATGCGGGGTGCGAGATCCGGCAGAGAATGTTTTAGCATCGTGACAGATGACGCAATCCGAAAGCAAGAAGTGAACAGGATGTGTGTCCCTTCCGTTTAGCAACTTGATCTATGGCAAGGGACCTGGAAATACCGGCATTTGTACCTCTGTTTCAGCCGAGTCTTGGCCTCGCGTGTGCTAAGATGGGCGCTATGGAATTCGAGGCTGGTGACTTACGGCCCTTTCACACGTTCAAAGTTTTCGTGAAAATACCTTCTATTTTTATTGAATTCAATTCATTGAATACTATATGACGTCATAGTAACCTCATAATCGCGGCTATGTTCTCTTTCAACTTCTCGGATGTCTCTTTTTCCTTCCAAATTCTCGTTGAGAACATGTTCTATATTTTCTTGAATCCAATAATTTAATCGCTTAGCACAGCTTTTCTGGCGGTATTGACTATTGTAATCTCATAATAACAGAGCTGTGTTTACACATTTAATGTTTTTTACAAAATAAGGGCGAATAGTTTTTAATTAAATATGTACAAATAAAAGAAAGCAAATGTTGGGATTAAATAATTATTTTCGTGTCGCGCGTGAATCGTAAATAGTTTTAAAAATTTAGTTTTGGTTTTTTTTAAAACTCGTTCCATAAAAAAGTGTGTGACAAATTGTCATGTGTAGACTTGAAAGCTTTTATCGAATGCCATTAATTGTAAGCTAAATGAAGTGATATTTATACTTCAATAAATCGAATTTAATTAAATAGAAAAATTTGATAGTGTTTAATTGCCTTTAGCTACGAAGGCGTCGAGATCCGGGCGTGACCACGCCAACGAAGCATGTGCACCCAGACATCGGTGGACGGCTGTCCGATCACGCCACGTTAGAAATACAAACATTTTGATGGAGGAAAACAGCCACCTTCGTTTTATTAAAGAACACACACGATACTAAAACAGCGACAGAAGTTTAAACATTTAGTTGAATTAAATAAAATCTTTTGTGTTTCTTCTATTCAGTTGGTTCATATTTTTTTTAGGGGGAAACTCTTAATAAACACGCATTCCTGTTTGAGCGTCTCCTTGTTGCCTACAATACTTTAGTTTCTTCCTGTCGATTTAGCTTTAATTGAAAAGATTCAATCGCTGTTAAGTTGTGAAAAGTTTAAGGAAATATACGCTGATTTTTTTTTTTTTTTTGCTTAAAGTTGATTGACTGCCATTGATATATGTGATTTAATCGCCAATAACACGAAGATCAGGCCTGATCAAAATAATTACCACGCAAAATTTCAATTACTTTGCTAACAATAGCAAATGCCAAAAGTAATTTCTTGTTAGTGCAGACAAAATGAGTTTGGGGACATTTACTTTTGCTTACTAAAGTCGCTTACGTATAACACACTACACGCTTTAAGAGGGGGGGAGGCGGCTGTGTAATAGTGTTAGATTTCCGGCGGGGTTGCCCTTGGATTTTTGCATATGTTAGAATCCTGTCGGACGATGTTGCTGGTCTGCGCGTTTTCTCGGGGATCTCCAATTTTCCCCAATCCTTGCATTCCGGCGCTGTTTCATACTCACTTCACTTCACCCTCATCAGCTCTCAAGACCTAGATGTTTAAGAGCCGCCTAAATCTCTTCACTCACTACTCGATGGGCTATCGAAATAATCGATAGAAATACTTTTAGCATATAAATCTTTGTATAAACATGACTGATAAATTGTACACCTAATTTTTTTTAATTTTAATTACACAAAAACGTGAAAATTATGGGTCTAAAATGGAATGACAGAAAAACTTTGTAACTTTTCTTTTTCGGGTTTTGTTACCGTCAGCCTCTACAAATTAAAATTGTATTTTTACATGAACTATATTTTGAACATGCAATAGTCTAATACCACACTGTGAAAATTTTTCTGGTAAACTTCCTCAACTTTAATGGAAGTATTTAATATACACTGTATGGTAATAATACCACACACCAAGTTGCAGATACGGGAATATTTAACAGCGCTACTATACAAAGTTGGGAACTTTCCTATGCATTTAACTGTTTCCTGAGCAAATGTAGGAACGCTGCAATGAATGTATAAGGGAACAAATTTCCATTCCCACTTTCTCACTATAGGCTATTCACGGTAAAGTGAGCACTTCTAAAGGCTCTCCCGGCAGCCAATACAACTGATAAATATATTTTATTGCAGCCTCACACGTTAACTTTTGAGAGTAATGCAATAGATATACTGTGCTTATTAGTCACATAGAAGTGTTTACACTAAAAAGTGGCAGAAAGATAGAAATTGACTGAAAGAAATAATTTAGCAGGGCCTTAAAAAGTGCTTATTTTACCGTGAACAGCCTATAAGCATATTCACTGTTATGGTAAATTACCGAATAATTTCTTTAGTTCACTAACGCATAAAGAAATAATTGTATGGCAAACAATTTTGGAACTGCGTGCAACTCTCTGTGCGTAACGAAACGGAATCCAACAACGGAAGAAGCAGGCCAGCAGATGATAAGGTTACCAAACAAAAAATAGGGTATCGGGATTCAGTGACGTGGACTGAATACTACATGTGGCGCCGTTATCGCTTCGCGCTGCTGTCAGTTGAACGTATCACCATCCGTGGCTGATGAATGACCTTCGTCGAGAGGCAGATTGCTCCGATTGTTTCAGCTGCAGATCGAATAACGCTTCACAATTGCCTTTTCATTTCTGCTTCGATTCCTTCTTGCGAGCTGGTCGCAACATTCACGTGGGCTTGATGAATACGCAAACCAATGATAAAGTGTGATTGAATTGAGAATATAACCAGCGTATTAGGAGACCACTTTCAGGGGCTCAAATAAACCCAATCATAAAATTTAAAAAAAATTCCCATTCAAGTTGGTATGATACTAAATACCGGTAGCTTGGTAAGGGAACACTTTTATTACCCAAACCATCAGAATAACTTTAATTAGTCAATAAGTATAGAGGAAACAGTCTTATCCTGGCAACATAAATAAGATTATGGAGTGGTTTGACTGCTTAATATGCATTACGGGAATTTGTATGGTTGTAAATATAACTTTGAACGATTACGTATTAGTCTCCGTGAGGTCTCTTTTATTCACGCGTTCGCTCCAACGCCGCGTTTCCTCTGTGTCCTTTTATTCGCGCGTTTGTATGCGATAACGCTTGTGGCAGCTGTGGCCCGGTAGTATTTCCAAAGTAGTTCTACCAACCAAGCAGTGTTTCCTGGTTGGGGGCTTTCGCCCAAAATTTGGGGCGTTTTTTTGCTCTTGGAGGAAGTTTTGGGGGACGAAATTTTTGGGGAGATTTTTGCGGGATTTCGAAAAGTTCATTGGGGTTTTCGAGGATTATGCTTACTGTATTAGGGATTATTCATAATTATGTATTGCTGTTACATAAACAACTAAATCTCAATTATCATTTCTGATTAAAAGACCTTTTACCAGAAGTAGGATAATGTATTAGTTATCACAAGGGCTAGGGGCTCGAGGCGCGAAGGCCAACATGGCTGCCGGCGCCGCTATCTTGTTTCAGAAATCTTGGCAGTCAGTGCGTCGTGTCCACCATTTTGGCAGGCAGTACGTCATGCTCACCATCTTGGCAGCCATTATTCAATTTTTCCTGCTCTAACATTCCAGTCTATCATTTAGAGTCTCGAGCTCAGACCCCCTACGTGTTCCCCTCACCTTAGAAAAATAATTTAATTCTATATATATACCAAATTTATTTCATATACAGTCAGGAAATCACATGCAAAGCTAATCACACATATGCAAAAATATACACACGTCAATTGCACACATTTGAACTATGTATGTACTCTGCTTCCAGAAGACGCAAAACATAAAGAGAAGAGGTTTATCCGATGTAGCTGTTTCAAATACAGAGAAGACCTGGAGACCGCGAACGCAGCTACCGATGCGAACTCGACGAACGCACAGACCACAATTATCATCCTGCTTATTCGTACACAGTATATTACCGACCAAGAGAGCAACTCGGCACTTGCAAGTACTGAATTTACACCAACCTTGCCAAAAGAATGCAGTTACTTGTTTTTTTATTAATGCCTGGCTGTTGAAGACGGGCTTCGTCGAAGACGAAGCCAAGTTCTTGTGATTTTTTTCTGCAATTTTAAATTTTTCTAAAAAATTTTGATTTTTTTCTGCGATTTTAAAATTTTCTAATAAGATTGCGATTCTTTTTTTGTTTTAAGCAGTATATTTTGTTCTAGATGGTGGTCAAATGTTAAGGTCAAGGTCACATGACGTCATCCAAGATCGCATGACATCATCTAACGTCAATGTCATGGTTGCCTGTTGGTATGGTTCCTGCTGTTGCAAGTGAAGCAAATGGATTTTCTCAAAGTGTTCCAATGGTTGTTTTATAAACAATATATAGGTTTAAGGTCATGGTCACAGTTGCTTGCTGCCATGGTTCCTGTTGTTGTGAGTGAGGGAAATGGATTTTCTCAGGGTGTTCCCATGGTTCTTTTATAAACAAGAAAAAAATACACATTTTTCCTTAATCCCTAAAAATACCTACATGTTTCGCTATCGAACTTGTTGATCTCCTCCAGGGTAGTCGTCCTGGCAGTGGCAGCGGTGGCTGTTGCCGAGCTCCTCCTCTCTCATTGCGAGCTGGGGGCCAAATGGGATTTTCTCAGAGTGCTCGCGTGTTTTTTTCTTCACGTTTAAAAGTACGTATGTGCATAAGTGTTTAAAACGAAATAACTATTTTACCTTGCCTTGTATAACGGAATTACTCTCGTAAAGGGAAGTGTGCAAGAGTGACTTGGTTGCTCTGCCACCCTGGAGCCTGACTCGACTCTCGACTAGTGTATGTACCATCCCTTCGACTCGTTGACACCTGCACGGTTCCTGTACCATCGGCTGACCACCTGGCTACCGTCCAGATTCTCGAGTTGTTATTTGATCGCACAATGTCGGACAGGGTGGGTGCGCTCCTCTGCTAGTGATGCGGGTTGTGAGTGTTGGCTGCACGTTGAATTTGGCGGTTTCATCCCGATCGGTTCGTAAGGAAATCGTTTGATATTCTGTTCTACCGTACTATTCAGGGCAGCCTGGTCTTGAATAGCATAATCTAACGCGACGTATGTGCAATATGCGCTGGTTGATAAGCGCTTATACCTAGTTTCCTTTACATTTTATATCTGTTTGCATCGGTATGCAGCAATCTCGACCTTGTCGCTCTCCCTGCTTCTCGACTCTGTCATAGTCTTTTATTTTAGTCTAATATGACGTACATCGCTCGATGATCGTACATAAGGTGATGGTTGGTAGTGGAATTCGTGTGCCTCTGTACTATAGCATAGCTCTGTCGAAGGGCATCCGTGGGGAAAATAGTTTTTTTTTTATCAGACACATGATCGTGCCTATCAACGACTGATGCAATGTAAAGTGCTCGTCGCTTGTACAATACACGTTGGTTGGTAGGTGTTTATAACTAGTTTATCTCTCATCGTCAATGGATTTGAACTTAGTATTCCGGTCCAGAAACATCTAGCAAACCTACCCGGTGTGAAAGAAGAACATGGATGCAGAAGTCATGTTTCGTGTACCTTCTGCGAAGAGCGACGTGAAGTCTTGCAGCTTATTCTCTGAAGAACCCAATGGCTTGGTTGATAAACTGCGGCTGTTGGTTTCACTGCAGAGGATTCATAATCTAATTCTTCTTGAAAATACGAGTTCGTAGACACGTCGCACGATACGATTGCTTATATAAAATGAAATACATAACTTTTATTTTAGAAAATTATGATTTATCAAAACGATGGTTTTGACATTATAATATAATTCTTCTTGAAAATACAAGTTTGTAGACACGTTGTACAATGTATTTAAATCTGTAAATTTTACAAGTTAAATAAAAATATTATTTATACATTAAATTTTTTATAGCACATCGAATTCGAAAAGACTCCTGACTCATATGACTCCTCGGCCAAAACATGGAGTCAATGAAGCAAATTCAGGAGTACTTTTAATTTTAGCTTTTAATGTAGCAGCTCAGTATCATAGGGATGTTTTTTAGGACCTGTCAGTACGGCGAACATGCAACTGTAGTGGCGGAAAAGCGAAAAATTAATTTACGAGAAACTTCTACTACTATAGAGAATAAATTCTAGATGTTTCGTTGGAAAAAAAAAACGAGAAATTAGAGGGAAAACCAATACATTTTAAAGGGAAAATATGGACGGAATGACAGATCAGGAAAAAATGACATACTGGCTATCAAGATGGTTGCCCAAGATGGCGGCATACGGGATACAAAGATAGCGGTTGGAAACAAGATAGCCGACAGCTCATATGAATAAACATCACAAAACTGCCGCCATGTTGGCGCCTCGCGCCTCAGTCCCGTAGCCCTTGCCCACAAATAAAGTAGATATCTTTTTGTGATGAACTCAGAGTAGGAGGCGTTATTGAATGACATATTATATACGTGATTTTTTTATGAATGAAAATAAATACAAAAAAGCTAATTTGTTTTTAATTCCTATCGTCTAATAAATGTACCTACTATTATGTGCATTTGTAAAAACTGTCTGGTAGGTTGCAAGTAAATGTCTTGTTACAATACTTCCACTCACTTGTCGATGGACCTTTGCACTTCTTGCTATGTCTACTCAGACTATTGCTGCAGCGACTCCTTTCATGTCGTGATGTAAGGAGCGAATCTCCAGCGTCACTTGATGTTGGCGATGCGACCGGTGATACAGATGGTGAGTCTTCAGCCTGCGATTCCGTATTCGTATTATAGTAGAGTACGCGATTGTGGTAGACATAACGATCTGCTTTCTAATACGATCGACGATGAAGTGGGAATTTTTTTTACACGATGTGTGCTTTTATACGATTTTCATTGCATGACGGTTTGCGATGCTGTTCGTCTCGGTTTGCTCGTTAACTTATTATATAAATTCCTGGCGATATTAAAGTATTTTGAGATGAACGTACATTGAGTACGAAAATATTTTCTTGTTGGATAGTTCATTGCAATTCTAGCATGATGTGCTCGATACGTAAATATGTAGATATATAATACACTGATTTTTTTAAACTACATATCATGCTGTGTGTGTATATATATATATATATATATATATATATATATATATATATATATATATATATATATATATATATATATATATAGCCGATGAAACTATCGGACTCTCTAGGGGAGCAAACCGATGATATAGTCCATTTCATATAAGTGGTCTCAAATTTGACAGTTCTAGGAAAGTAGTGCCAATGGCATCTGGGTGGCTATGTATCCTTCCGCCACAGATGAACTGTCATTGAAAGTGACTGTTTGCAATCAAACACCACGGGACTGCCAGTATTGGTAAACAAACAACATTTGACTGACTGTTTCTGTAAACAAACTGCATGTACCTCCTCCCAAATGACTTTTAGAAGCTGTGGAGGGCTGTTCAAACAGTTGCAGGTTGGCAACAATCCCATTTTTTTTTTTTAGTTTATAAATATTTGATGTAAATGACTAAAAGACCATGTAGTAAGTCTATAAATTGATAATTTATTTACATTGCAAGAAATTTGTAACCAGGATGCACGAAAATGAAATTGTATTTGACTGTCAAATGAATAAGATATTTTACTGGTTTTTAATATACAGTACTCGAAATATATTAATGACAACTAATCTTGTCACACTTACCTGAGGAAAGTTCTTGTAAACATAAAAATTTAGCATGGTTCTCACGAACACCAAATAATACCAAAATCCTCCCCCCCCCCCTTAATTTTTTTAATTTATAGTTTTTTTTTATGTAAATCAATAACAGCTCGTGTAATAAGTCTATAAATTGAGTTTTTTTACGTTGCAAAAAATTTGTAACAAGGATGGACGAAAATGAAACTGTACTTTGACTGTCAAATGAGTCAAAGATATTTTACTGTTTTTGAAAACACTCTAAACATATTAATGACAACTAATCTTGTCACACTTACCTGAAGTAAGTTCTTGTAAACATAAAAATTTAGCATGGTTTCCACACACACACCAAATACCAAGATCCCCCCCCCCTCCTCCCGAATGCACAAATATCGAAATACCGCCCCCCTACCCCTACCTTTTTTTCAAAGGCAATATACATCCTTATATACAGACTATGTCTACTATTGCATTAAAAGTACATAATTCAGCTTCGTGGTATGATATGACAACAAATTCTGTACAGCCTGATACTTTTATGGTGGTTATAATTGTCAGGATGTTAAAGTATGTGGGTAGGCAAATATAATATTTAAGCAAATGTTACTTAATTTCAGTAATTTTAATAACTCTCATTTAGTAACTCAAATGTTAAGTATTGCAGGTCTACATACAAAATACTTTAATAACTTTTCTCAAATAGCTACGTGTCATGCTGCAAATAAAAACTTATTTCAGACTCAGTATTGATATTTACACTGAAGTTCAGTCGTACAACATCCCTCATCAAAATTGTGATTACAGTCCTAGGCTTGTTCTCGGGTACCTAACTAAAAACTGTATTTCAGTTCAGAGATGTTACAAAGCGCTCTAGAGAAGTAGATGTGACCTACAGCAACAATATATCAAACGAACATGTTACTTACACACTAAAAAGATGCTCCACCTACCCAATATTGAAGACATCATGAAGTTCATTTTCCCTAGCAATAAATTTTGGAATGTCACAGTTCCTGCTGAAGCATGAGACACTGGTGTTGGAACACCTTCGTTGGGTGCTTAAATTGAAAGAATTTTGTTTGATACTAATGTTGTAATTTACTTGATATCAAAAAATTGTCTTTCCAATGTAAATCCTGTTTATGTGAATTATTCCTCTGTTACTCTTACAATATTCTTAACAACAGACGTTGAAAACATATGAGCGCTTTTAATTTGCAAAGCACAAATGTTCAAAACGTTTATGAAAGACTCCAACGTTGAAACCTACATGCAATTATATAACTTTCAAATACAGCCTTTAAAAACAGGAAAATACTTTCAATTTATTTGCTAATTAGTATCCCTGCGTAACAAGCTTGACAAATTTTATATACTTTCAAAAAAATACAAGTGATACAACTTAAAAGTTTGCATGGCCAGTAAGTTTTTCATTTTGAAACCCTCTAGAACCATTGTGTTTGAGTTTCAATCAATAATAACACAGAGAAATGTTCATAGCAATGAAATGTGGGCCCAATTAGGGTATCATCTGTATTTTATTTCGAGGGGAAAAGGAACAAATGTAGGGGGGGGGGGTGCTCAAGTGGATCGTCTTTCGTGAGACGGGATTATTTTGATGTTCTTGCGATGCCGGAATCACATAGCCCCAACGCGCACGACACGACGGCCAACAGCCAATGAAATACAAAATAGATCGTCGTAAGCCCGACCGATTCTGTCGTCCGACCAGCAATTTTGGATTAGAAATTTTATCTATTCTTCGTCGTGTCGTGCGGCACGACACAATAATGTACAACACTGCAAAATGAAATTGTTTTGCAAGCTTTCCCTACAATGGTAAATACGCACCTTATAAGAAAATTAAATTGAAAAACTACTGTACCTAATTCTTAAAAATAATCATTTTACTTTTGTATGCATTAGCGATGCCAATTTGTCACCATTATGTATACCAAATTCCCCTCTTGTTCACCACCTTTGAGACTAACGTAGTCTATCAGCGCCTTCTAAACAGTTATGTTAAATGCCGAGAGCGTGGTGTCGGTCGTGATGTAAATTCAAGTGGTCAAATCGAATTGTGTCATGGTTGCGTTTTTGGTCGTTTCGTACTGTGTTGGTTGGGGCTATGGGATTCCGGCATGAGTGTGTGGCATTTTGAGTTGCATATTTATTTGAATGGAGCAGTGGAAACTTTTGTGCGTTTGGAAATAACATTTAAATTATTTAACTTTGAAAATTATAACTTTCATTAAAATACAAAACACGATGCGCACACTTTGACCGAAGGTAAACCTTACACTCGAATTTACGATGTAGACAAACAAATATTGTTCACTCACTACAAAAATGCGGAAAGTGCGGCATTGTTCAGACCACGTACATTTCAATAATTATGTTAACGGTTTACAAATACATTTACAAAACACTCAAACTTGCTGTTGTGACCTCTTGAACACGTATTTTTCTATGGCAATCCTTGCGAGTTTACATCACTAAAATCACGTTTGTTCGCCACTAGCATTAAACAATTTATTTGCAAAATCATTCAGTAAAATCAACACTGCGCACGTTTACTAATACAAACAAACATAAACTTATATACGGAAATCATATTTGTGTCACTTCATTGTGAAAAGCGGTTAGGAAAATGGCGGAACCAGCAGTTTAACGTCGTGCCGATTAATATTACATTTCACTCGACAAAACGCACTACAGCGATACCTACAACCAACTATGTTTGGAGAAAGCAAATAAAAAATAAATAACTACCGATTAAAGATTCCGATAACACCAATAAGATGTTCGTATAATTAACACGATGAGAAAAAACGCGCTCGCACAACTTCATTCGCCGGGCTGGAAACATAAGCATCTCTAGCCATTGGCTGGAAACGTTTACTGTTCGTATGTGGCGACATACTCTGTCATAAATGCTGAACATGTTTATAAAATTCCGTTACTAAAAGCCGAAAAATGTAATATTGCTTTCGAAACATAATTTAAACCACAAATTTTGCAAGTGTAATTAAAATTTAAAATTACAACTTTTAGTTCCGAGTACTATTTTCTTCTAAAGACATAATCAAAATAGCCAACCTAACAACACGGATCCCGCAGCAGTTCGTCAGCTGATAAAATACTGTAGGAGCGAGAGCATTTACTGTTTACATAATGTGTAGGTTGGTCACATTGTCTGTCAAATTTGAGACCACTTATATGAAATGGGCAATAGCTTATTCGCAAGGACGGCGCACTGTATCCAGGACACCTGGCAGTGTAAAATATTTATTTCTTATAAAAAATTTCAATAGCATATGTAGAAAAGTAAGTAAGTGCATTTTTGGCAAGGTTGGTGTAAATTCAGTACTTGCAAGTGCCGAGTTGCTCTCTTGGTCGGTAATATATACTGTGTACGAATAAGCAGGATGATAATTGTGGTCTGTGCGTTCGTCGAGTTCGCATCGGTAGCTGCGTTCGCGGTCTCCAGGTCTCCTCTGTATTTGAAACAGCTACATCGGATAAACCTCTTCTCTTTATGTCTTGCGTCTTCTGAAAGCAGAGTACATACGTAGTTCAAATGTGTGTAATTGACGCGTGCATATTTTTGCATATGTGTGATTAGCTTTGCATGTGATTTTCTGACTGTACATGAACTAAAATATGGTCGATAAATAGAATTAAACAAATTTTCTAAGGTGAGGGGAACCCGTCGGGGGTCTGAGCTCGAGACTCGAAACTATACAAAAAATATAAATTCTCTTCCAGACTCCGTTCACCCGTAGTTATGTGGAAACGTTTCAGATCTGTATGATGGAGGTGAAACTAATATCAGCATACGTTAAAATTATATGAATAACACAGAAGTAATTGATACACTTTGCAGACTTGGCATAATACAACTTTATACGTGCTCTATTTTTGTAGAACAAAGCGGCCACCATCGGTATCGCACACGACGTGACATGACAGGGGAAACGAAGATGCCTAAAGACCACCGCGACTGGAGAAAAGGAAGATGTCGAGGGCATCTGAGTTTATTCCTCAACCAGCTGTCGATAAGGACTTGAGTTCTATACTTGACACTATATAAAAATAATAATTATTCCCTTTTAGATTTAGACAAAACTGGTTTTTTTTTTTCCTAGTGATGGAGATGAACCTAATATTAGCATGGGTTAAGATAAATGAAAAATATATAAAACCATTTTTACTATATTTTACTTTTATTTTACAGACATAGCATAAAAAAGACATAATATTTGGTACACAATAAAATTAGTCTTCATTCGACGAAAAGATTTATGGCGACAATTTCTGCAGAACAATTCCTGCTGTGAGCATTCAAGTCTCGCTTATTCGAATATACTGCACGGCAGTTATCACACGGGTAAGGCGTGTAGATAGTGACAAATAGACAGTTACCATTTTCTTGACGTTTGGCATTGGAGCTGCTAGCGAATGTCTTGCCAAAATTCATGCACTCGCTTCCCGATGAACGACAAACATTTCCTTTGCATATTTTGTTATGTCTATACATGCTATCACTACGGCTAAACACAACATAGCAGTTATCACAGTGAAATGCTGCGTAAGCTGGGCTGAACATGCAATGACTTCTTTCATGTCAGTGTGCACTGCAGCTTTTACTAAAAAAATTTTCAGCAGTAGTAACATTGATTCTGTAATACTTGTAGCGACTCTTCAGGGTCCCTTGCTGTTGGCGATTCTGACTGTGTTAACAGACGGTAAGTCTTCAACCATTAATCCCATCTTCATATTGTAGCAGAGTACACGATCGTAGAAGATAAATGCAGACGTAACTATCTGCTTTCCACCAACACCACGGTCGCCGACGAACTGGCATCTGTTTTACACGATTCTCTCTTTTATACTGTTCACACTGCATGCTAGTTTGCAATGCTGGTCTCTGGTAGCCTCAGTAGATTACTGCTGGCTGTGTGATGCATACGTCTGCATGGTTACTGGACTGAAATATGTTGCCTTATCCAGTAGTTCGTTTTCTGGCCTGCGAAGTTGACAATTCGACCTTTCAACTTCTTTACACTCGTTCATCTTTCCGTGTCGAAGGTGCCTTGTGTCCCTTACACCAACTCCTGGGATGTGTCGTGCCTGTAACGATAGCACTACCTTGACAACATTATAGACAATCAAAAATCTCTTCGTCCTGTTGTAGATAGGCAGGAACGTGTTTGTGGACGGATTTTAATTCGTATCGCGCGATTAGGAATGTTTTAGGCAGGTATGCACGCTCGGTATATTTGTCGAGTGCCGTAAGTGATTTAATTTTTGGATGTGCTACAATAGACGATACAATTTTCTTATTGCTAGAACTGCATAGCGTTGTTTTCACTTTGTCCTCTCGGCGAGAGAAAAAAGTAATTCGGAGCGATGTGTGTTGGTACGAATTGCTTATGTATACCTGAAAGTGAGTAGGGTGTTCAAAAGAGATATCCTCTACCAACATCAGTGTATTCGAAGTGATGTTTTTATAGAGACATGCAAATATTTACAGCTTAATGTATTAAAACGAAATAAATTGCTACCTTGTACTGAACTCCTCTCGTAAAGAAACATGCATGTACAATATGTGATTGCAATGGTTGGTAAGTTGTTATAACAGTCTCTATCGGCGTGTAACAATGTTGTCTTTATCGTCGTTCATGCACTTCACAACGAAAAATTTTTTTCACGTAACACGACGTACAGCAGGCGATGCTCGCGCAATATGCATTTTTGGTAAATGCATTAAACTATTTTACTTTTTTAATCTGTTTGCCTCAGCATGTGTAACAGTGTCCTCTCTCTCTCTCTCTCTCTCTCTCTCTCTCTCTCTCTCTCTCTCTCTCTCTCTCGCACTACTGATGGTCTAAATACATGTTTCGTATGTGCTTACGGTTCTGACATTATAAATGCGATGTGTTCAAATAAGTACAGGTATAGATAGTGTTTAAAATGGAAATAATGGTTACCTTGTACTGAATTCCTCTCGTAAAGGCAAGTACTTATGTGACTCGGCTGGTCTGCCACCCTGGATAATGAAACAACTCAATCTCTCTCTCTCTCTCTCTCTCTCTCTCTCTCTCTCTCTCTCTCTCTCTCTGGCCTAGTGTTCTGTGCCATCCCTTCGACTTGGCGAGACTTGCATGATGCCAACCCCCCTGGGTTAGTTGATCACACAACGTCGGCCGGGTCGGAAGTGTTCTCCTGTCAGTGATGTGAGTGTTGGCTGAATTTGAAGGTTTCGTTTCACTCGGTTCGGGCGGAAGGTGTTTTCTATTATGTTGTACTGTCCGGGACGACATGGTCTTATCTAGCATCTTTTAACATATCGTACAGTATCCGACTTGTGTGACTACAAAGGTTGGCTAGTGTTTATAACTATTTTCTTTTACAATTGGTTTTTTATATCTGTTTGCAGTGTTAACCTTATCGTTCCCACTCTTAAAGATGGTATTATCTCTTTTCGTGTAACATTACTTACAGTGCTCGATACTCGTGCAATATACACTACCAATTAATTGATGCATATCAGTAAGTCCTTTATATAATTTAACAGTTTGGAAATTATGGTCTACTATGCTAATAAGCATACTTAATATATACTTGTCCCTGAGGCCATTTTCGTTGCCGGGGTGATGTCTATGTTATGAATATGATGACTATAACTTAAACGGTTTGGAAGTTATAGCCAACTATGCTTATAAGTGTGCTTAGACGATACTTGTTTCTGTAACTTTTTTGTTGTTGGGGGCGATGCCTAAGTAATGAATTTGACGACTATGTCTTAAAGGGTTCGGTAACTAAAACCGACTAAACTTTTTAGTGTGCTAACATGATAATTGTCTCTGCGACTCTTTTTGTTGTTGGGAGCTATGTGTATGATATGTATTTGGCAACTATATCTTAAATGGTTCACAAATTACAGCCAACTATTCTTATAAGTAGACATAGGGTATTTTTGACCATGCGAATATTCTCGTTGTTGTGGGTGATGCTAATGTTATGAATTTGGTGACTATATAACTTAAACAGTTCTGAAATTACAACTAAATATGCTTATAATTATACATTGGGAATACTTGACCCTGTAACCCTTCTCTTCACCATGGGTGATGCCTATGTTATGAATTTGGAGTCTATATCTAAAATGGTTCGGAAATTACCATCAACTATGCTCATAAATTGACATAGGTATACGTGGCTCTGCGACACTTCTAGTTTTTGTGGTTGATGCACATGTTATGAATTTGGAGACTATATATTCAATTGTTTGGAAATAACTGCCAACTATGCTTATAATTAGACATTGGTTAGTCTTGACCCTGTGAGCCTTCTCTTCATTGCGGGTGATGTTTATGTTATGAATTTGGTGACTATATCTCAAATGGTTCGAAATTACTGCCAACTATGCTTATAATTAGACATGGGCTGTATTTGGCCCAGCGACACTTCTTGACGTCGTGGGTGATGCATTAAGTAAAGAATTTGGTGACTATGTATTAAATGGTTCGGAAAATACCATAAACAGTGCGCATAAATATACATGGGTTATACTTGGCCCTGCGACCCTTCTCGTCATCATGGGTGATGTCATTGTTATGAATTTGATGACTATATCTTAATGGGTTTGGTAATTACCATCAACTATACTTATAAGTTTAATAAGGGTACATTTGGCCTTGCGCCCATTCCTGTCATCGTGGGTGATATCTGTGGTATGAATTTGGCAACTATATGTTAAACAGTTTGGAAATTACAGCCAACTATACTTATAAGTAAACATAAGGTATACTTGACCCTGCGATACTTCTCGTCGTCTTGGTTGATGCCTATGTTATGAATATGATAACTATATTTCAAAGAGGTCGGATATTACACCCAACTATGCTTTTGAGTAGTCATAGGGTATACTTGGTCCTACTACCATGATTGTCGTCATGGACGATGTCCACGATTTGAATTTGATGGCTATAATTTCAATGGTTTGGAAATAATGGTCAACTATTCTTATAAGTTCGTGGATGTCAGATACAGACATATTGCATCTAAAACATGACCTCCGGTAAGGTAACCACTGGGTTATATTTGATGCTCAGGCTGGTAACGTAATTAATTTAAAAATAAATATATGCTCCTATGCTTCTAAATTCAATATGTCAGTGGAGCACAAGCGACTAATCGATAAAGGTGCGAATAATCAATGTTCATACTTGTTAGTTTAGCTTTCGATAGGAAAACTCAAGTCCGAAAATACATAACAATTGATATATTTACTAATACATTAATATGCTTATACAATTCAATATGGCACTGGTCATAGTCGCATACTCATATATTCTGACGACATATTATTATATGTCTAAAAAATAGGGGTACGTAGACACGTCGCATGTTACACTTGTTTGTAAAATATAAATAAATAAAAATATATATATAATATACATAACTTTTCTTTTATAAAATTATGATTTACCAAACCGATGGTTGTGACATCATAATCTAATTCTTTTTGAAAATACGAGTTCGTAACCATGTAGAATGATAAACTTGTTTATAAAAGTTAATAAAAAAAAATGGAGTACATTACTTTAATGTCTTTTGCAACTGCGGTGCATGTGGTGCTAGTGAATGCGGTCCTGACTTCAGTGCATGCAGTTTGTGCCGAGCTATAGTGTGGAGTGTGTGAGGTGCTAACTGCAATGCTAACTGCAGTGTGTGCAGTGCATGCGGTGCTAGTGGGTGCGGTGCTATGAATTTAACAAATATACTTATTGTATACCCATAGAGCAGGGGACAAAATGAGAAGTTATGATATAGCAGGAAAAATCAAGATGGAAGGATGGAGCAGGAAAAAATTACATTGAAATGGTTCCGGCGTCATGATCTAATTCTTCTTGAAAATACGATTTCTTAGACACATCGCACGACACACTTTTAATAAAAGTTAAATAAAAATATGTCAAACCAAATACATAACATTGATTTTATAAAATTATAATTTTACTAATCGATGGTTGTGACATCTTAATATAATTATTTGAAAATGCGAGTTCGTGGTTATGTAGCATCATACAATTTTAATATATGAACATTCAAAAAAATTCTTGTCAATCTTTTCCTCCATAAACACGTATTCACAGAAACTTCATTTAAACTCCTTGTTCCAACGTGTGCTTTGGTAGCTGAGTGGTCTAAGGCGTAGGTCTGGTGACCACCATGTCCGGTGGTCCGAACCTGCTCCCTTCCAAAGGAGGAATTTTTTGAGCTACGAAAGATAATAACTATTGAAGGGAAAATATGGTGGACGCGCACTTCAGTGCCTCCTAGCTGGTGATGAAGGAAACAACATGGTGGTAGTCACACCAGCGCTCCCTGGCAAGCGATGAACGAATGAACTATGCTGCAAACAAGCAGGCGGATCTGTGCAATCCTGATGGGTGATCAAGTAACCAAATATTGCGGCGGACACACACCAGCACTTCCTGGCGGGCGATGGAGGAATTAAGATGGCTGCGGATACACCGGAGTCCCATGGCGGGTGGCCACCGAACTATGTAGAAGGCAGGCGAAGAAGGCAACAAGAGAGATATAGAGAAAGAGAGAAAGGATAGAAATAGGGGGAAGTAATAATGCAAAATAAACAAAAGTGGGAGCATGCGGAGAAAATCCACGGAATTATAGGACACGAAAAAAACGCGGAATGATAGAACATGGAAAAATTAAGGAGGAATGAAAGAGCAGGAAAAATCCAGGTGGAATGATAAAGCATGAAAAATTGAATACTGGCTGCCAATATGGTGGGCACTATGTAGTGGCTGCCAAAATAGCGGACACGATGCACTTGCTGCCATGATGGCCGAAACGAAATGGCAGCACCGGCCGCCATGTTGGCGCCTTGAGCCCCTAGCCCCTGAGACTACTAATAGATAATCCTACTACTTTTACTCATCAAACAAAAGCTAAAGGCTATGTCATAGGTAACGATGCACTCATGGCTACGCTCTCCAACAGTACATGTGATAATATGTATTAATTACTAGTTTGTGACGTTATTGCAATTTATGTATGTCATTAACATCCATAAAAGTTTTTCTAATTTGAAGTTGGCAACTTAATCTAATTTTTGCCCACTCATTTGCCCATTGTTATTACTTTATTTTGTATAAATATGTTGAAATTACGTAATTTTGTTCTAATTTATGCCACTCTGATATGCAGCACACTTTCACTATATTTCTGTTACTTTTTAAGTGCTTTCCTTTCTAGAAATGCCTGTGTTAATATAATTTTACTATCCGGCAGTTGGAAATTGTTTAATTCATATGTATGTTTCAAGAATTAATCCATAATATATAATTTAAGTGCAATTAAAAATAGTATAACATCCACAAAATTTTGGGAGGGATTTATTCCAGAAAAGCCTTTTTGGGGGGGGGTGGATTTTTCATCCAATTTGGGGGGAATTTTGTTAAGCCATCTGGCAACACTGCAACCAAGCTTTCTCAGTTGAGTTGAGTTTGTTTTGTGCGATGGACCCAATAGCCCTATACAACGTGTACAATTTAATTAATAGTAAAAAAACTTAAAAAGAGATGGCATGCCAATCCCCATTAACAGTACTAGGTTAGTAGATGGAGCCTACAGGCGCTTATGTGGTAGACTTTGGGAGGACAATGATAAATTATTCAATTATTTACGCATGTTAGTAACGTCGTTTGATGAGTTAGTAATGAAAGCTGTCCAGTGCTAGGAAACCCAATCCTGAAACAGTATGAGGACTAAGTTTTTCTATAGAATAAATGATATTCGCAACACTGTGGTAGGTTGTTGTATTTGTAGTATTCGTCAAGTTTAATTGAGATTATTTATTCCAACTGCATTAAAATACTTTTATAGGAAGGGGGGAGAGTAGTAGGGGCGTTGGGGTTTCACTTCACCTGGGATTAATTGATAGATTATAGATTTGATTGAAAGGGTTAATCCGTAATCCAATCTTAATCCGATCTAAGTCCGATCAAAATTGAAAGGGTTAAATTTTATGAAAAGGTAAAATTTGCTGAAAGGGTTAATTTTTTTCATTTTGTGTATGGTGCAAGACTGTACCAAGTGACAATTTTATTAGTTTCTGTCTTTCATTTTGGGTGGGAGGTGGGCAGCAATGCTGGTAGATGTTGTTAGCACAACGACTGGCACTCGACTGAGGTGCGGCGTGTTGGGGATGGGCTGTGTATATATAGTGAGTTTTGTGCAAGAGTGGTCTAAGTGTGAATTTTTTGTATCGCAGACAGTGTTGGCAGACAGGCGACTTTAAAAGATGGGATTTACGTGTTAGTAATGACAAACAATTAAATAGACGACGACTGTTTCCGAATGCAATTAAATGTTAAAGAATTTCTACATATGAATAAATTGCATGCATCGAATCGCAAATTTCAAACGATCACAACTACATGAATAACAAGTGCAATCACATGACTCTCCAGGTATCTTAAAATGAATTACGCGTAAAGAGATAAATTAGTCTACTCCAAGCTGTATGTTAGAAATATAATTTATGTGAGAGAAGAATAACGAACGAACACAACTATCCGATTATGACAGTTACATGAGTGTGCAGAATGGAATTAACGAAGCGAAAAATGTCCCTAAAAATTAAACAGCTAATCAACACAATAACAAGATACATGGAGCCCTACTTGACGCCTCTCACTCATACCTTACACATCCATCTGCCTGTGAGACTGGTGAGGTGGAACTTTAGAAACATAATCCACACATAAAAATAAATTAATTGATTAACACACATAAAAAAGAAAACATATAATATATGTCCATGCGCTCAGTGAAGTACTGACTTGGATACAGGAGTTACGTCAACTCATAACCTATGTTTGTTTATAGACTGAGGTGAAAATATAAAAAATAACTAAACATGTAATGAAATTGCTTCAGGAGCTCCCTGAAAACACATCCATCTGCCTCGGAGGTCAGTCAATAAATGAGTCGAGCTTACATCGAGAGCCTGACTAAATATATGTGGAGCATGTTCGGAGGCTGACAAGCTACTAAGGTTATAGCTACTCGGAAATATATGTGAATACAATTTACATGACAAATGGATAAAAAATATGTTTACGATGTACTTACTAATATATAAATTAGACTAGTTGAATTAACAACCAATTAAAAAACACATAATGAAATTGTACAAGGAGCTCTCCCAAAACACATCTGCCCACCTCGGAGGTCAGTCAATGAATGAATGACTGGATTGTATAACGTGTGCCTGCTTATAAGCTGTTATATATATATATACATGGAGCACGGCTGAGTTGAAATTTATGACTGACAGACCCTATTTCCCTACCAAGCTACTATTAACGGCTTGATTACACTATTCGTCCTATAACTACATGAATGTATAAAAGTGAATAATTTAAAAATAATGAATGTACTACAAATTTTTCCACCAAGTTTGTGAAATTCATGGCTGTTGGTAACAAAATGTGAGTTGAAAATGCTAAGAAATTTCCTCTACCGAACACAGAAACTGGGTTTACACGATAAATGCACTATCCCCAGAAAATTTATATATTTTTCCCAATAAATTACAGACTTATAAAAAAATATTTCACACTACAGTTTGTGAAGACTGTGAACGAGATCTGAAACCCAGAGCATATAATATCGCTTAATGAGAATCGCAGCTATCACTCTCCAAAGGCCAGTGAAGTTGAGAGTTCCAGTGTTGCTTCTATGCAGAGTGACAGTTGGTGAGAACTAAGATGGCAGAAATATGTGAGAAGTCTCCGCATCGCTCCTGCCCAAGGCCAACCACACCTACCCCTTACACTGGCCAAGAAATTGCTTTTCAGAAGGATGCTCTGACCACGCAGCCCTGGTCCCCTTCCCTGTTGATCCAAGGTCACACACCCTCATACAGGGAAGTTGGACTCTTCCGAATGTGTTTATTTGTTTGCAAAACTACGCTTTACTCATGAATTGTGGCCTCTACCGAAAATCTGCTCTGTCCACTTCTGTGAGAGGAATGGTTATTCCCCCACCACCCCTTCCCCTGACTCGCCATACCTAGAGCTGGTCAACAGCCTTCAAACCTTTGTGCCAGGAGATGTTAAAAAAATTATCTCATTTCAGGTCTCGCGTGTCTGATACTTTATTTCCATCGAATTAATATTTAAAAACTTTTGCTGAAAAAAATTATTCCCTTAACTTTAATAACTAGATTGAAGATATTAGCAGCAGATTTGTAGCTGTAATTTATTGTTTCCGAATAACTTTTGCTATCACGATAAAATGATTTTACAGTTCTCCTATCGAAACCTATCAACTCACACATGGCAATGTGAAAACTTTTTTTATCAATCTTTGGTGAAAAGTAATTTTAATATCTTCCATTGTTATTATTAGTGAATTTAATGCTACAGAGGAAACGAGAATTATAACATTTCTAACACTGGAATCCAAGTTTACGTGTAAGATGTATAACCCCAATCTGGATGTTTAAGAGAAATGAGACGAAAGTAGTGCTAGGAAAATGCAATAATTATCAATGTAGGTTTAGTTCCATCTCTCTTGTTCTTCTACCCTCTCTCTTTTACATCATTGAGCATGACCATTAACGCATGATTAATATATCCTTTCCTTTGTAATAGCAGTGGTAATGGAAAACTTAACATTCTTCGTGCAAATATTTCTAATTAGAAAAAAATCTAAGATAAGAAATAAAAAAGTTTTGGAGTATTTGAAAGAAATGTATAATTAAAATTATTTAAACACACATGATTATCACATCAATGATAATCCAATGAAATTGTAATCCAGTCACCAAGGGGATTGATTCCAGAATAAATATTAAATTCATCATCTGTCTACAGCTTTATTAATAAATAAAAACATATAAAATATAATTTTAAAATATTTTTTTACTATCAGAATTTTTTTACAAACATTACGTTAGAATCTTTTAAGGTCTAGATTCTTAACCCAGGATTCCTGTGCTTTTGAGAAACCCCTCCATCGAACCAAGGGCATATCTTTCTTCCTTTTAATGATTTTATCAATCAGATATTAATTTTGAGAACTGACATTTTGCAGTTCATATTAGTAAAATCTGTCTTTTATTGGTTCTCCATACGTTTCTAGCTAACACACTCTGGGATGTGTTTGTCTAATTTAAATAATTTTTAATATTTCACAAGACCAATCAACAGTAAATATTTTTTCAAAGATTCCTTTCTGCTTCCAGATACATATAAATTCGCCAACTTTGAACTTTCGTTTTATTTTGTCGATGACTTTCACATAATTACAAATAGTTTTCATTATGATGTTATCTATAACTTCTTTGGGCGCCATCTTGATAGTTCTGTGATATCTGGAATTATACAATTTTACTATTTCAGGCTAAATGTCAACCCATTTGTAAGTCGTGCTCGATGTGAAATGTTTATATATTAACTGCTTAATCGATCTGTTGTAACATTCCACAAAACTGGCTTTAAGCTCCGAATATGGTTCATAGGTAATACCATATTCGGTAATTAGTTTCCAGAATGGTGTAGAAAAAATTTGGTTCCTCTATCGATTTGGAGCGAATTTGGGATTCTCTATTTCAAAACAATCTTCATTGCATCGGTAACCTGTTTCCCAGTTTTGTTTTTAGAAGGTATAGCCCAACCATACTTTGAATAAGCGTCTATTATGGTAAAAATATACTTGTATCAATTATTGTATTTGGAAAATTATGTCATTTCACTCAAGTCAGCTTGAAAGAGGTCTTTCAAACCATGAGTTATAACTCTTCTTCTACAATATCTTATCCTCACAGGGGCATAAAGCTCTTCAGCAATCTTACTAAATTTCATTGGTACTAAGTACTAAATCCACTGTCTTCCATTAACTCTTCAATAATAGAAACAATTTTGTTTGTATGTGAATTATTCCGAGATTCTTTCGAAGCAAGGAAAAGTTTTAATCTATCAACCAATTCATTAAGATTGTTCCAATATACAGGAAAAAAACGATCGCCAACTTCATCTTTATATATTCCACTTCCGACAATATCAGTTATTAAATGCATTTTTGGGTGGTTTTTATCTCCTTTACGAATGTTATCATTCGTTCGACGAATAAGTTCTTTATATTTCTACAAATCAGTATCGGAGTATCCATTTGGAAAGTTTTTAAACAATAATTTTAAAAACCCTTGGCTCACATCAGTTATGTAATCACCAATTTTAATTTTATTTTCAGGCAGAAATATTATTGCCGAATCTCCCATGAACCAGACATTGTCATGTCGATAAACACCAAAAGTCATATCGCACGTAGACAAAGATTATTTTAAAGTTAAATAACGTGTTAAATTACAAAGAGGTTGATTTTTATTCTTCTTTGTTAAAGATTCTTCTTCAGTTTTAATTTCCAAAACTGTTTCTTTAGGCTTATTCAACACAGAATGCAATGTATCCATTCTACTCATAACAGGTTTAAATATTTTTTCGTTTAAATCATCCCGTTCCACACAAGCTCATTTGGCTTATATATATTTCCTTCGTGGCAGATATAACATATTGTGTAATTCCGAAGCAGAGGCAGACATGTTTTGATTATATTACATTAAATTCAATCTATTTATATATGAATTAAGTCGTTGCTTTTCTAACTGATGCAGTAGGTCGAATAGTTTGCACCTTTTCAATCTTATCAACTTTACTTAAAACAACATCCAATTTAGTTACAGTTTTAGCTTTCAGATCATTAATAAAATAATTTAATTGCATTTCCAAATCATTATTTTGTTTTCTCAAGTCTGTTTGCATTATAAAAACAACATTTTTATTAATGAATTCATCTCTTATATATTGCATTATTTGTTCCATTCGTGTTTCAAGTTGTTTTGTAATAGTATTGCTTACCACTTCATTAATTACAGCTCTTAAATGTTCATGCATTTCTGTAAGTTGTATTGTAAAAATTATATTTGTCATATCATTAATGTCTTTACGAAATCCATTTAACCATTCTTCTATTCTAAAATCATTACTCAGCAAATCATTGCTAATATTGGTTAAAATGTTTGCAATTACACTCATGTTTTATAAACACTGTCATTCAAATCCAATAAGTTTATTATTTTCTCATGAATATTGTTTGATTGTGATATAAATATGTTTAGCATAATAGTGTTTAAGTCTCCTGCATAACATTTATTTACCGCATCGCTATCTTTCACAGCAGTACTCTTATTACGAAGTATATGTCTGTTCAAATCAGAATTCCCATCACGATTTTTGGTTAAACAGCTATTATAGTATTTGTGTTTTATATAGCTATGCCGAAACTTGAAATGCTCTTTATTATTCGCTTGGAAGTAAAAAAATTTAAAAACCTGACCCATATCTGCCTTTATATGAGGAAGTGTTGGTATAATCACCAAAAAGAATGTATTTTTCTTTCCAACATTAAAAACACATATCTTTAAACTTTGTAAATGTCATATCGCCCAAACCATGATTTTTGTAAACATGTTGCAGATTCGTATTATCCATTTTAAACACAATTACCATATTTGCTATAGCACAAATTATATTTTGGTACACGTGCGAAACTTTGCGATATATAAAATCAATCAAAATTAGAATGTAACCCAAAACTGAAATATTGCTGTAATTCACCCTTTGGTTCACACCAAACGTCATCAAAAATAAATACGGACTTTAGTAATGCTGCATTCAGAGGCACTATATCGTCTTCATTTGTAAAAGAGAAATATCACATTCCTTCAAATAATGACAAAATGATCACTAATTGTTGATATTTCTCTTGTTTTGTTTTAGAAAACACATATACATTTTCAAATTTAAGTCTATCCAGATATTCCAACAGCGACATAATAACACAAGTTTTTCCACATGAAGGACTACTTATTATACTATGTATATTTGATGGTAAAAGTATGCCATGTTTCTGTTCAGTTACTTTTTCTTTCATATTTACAGTTACTGGGAGATGTACATTTTGATTTTAAACCTTCATTTCTACACAATTAGACAGAACATACTAACATAAAACTATAAATTTAGGTCTATATATAAGCTCACGTTCAGTTGAAAATAAAGGCTCATACTAAATGTATCAACAATGATGTGGTGTATTGAATACATTGATTAATATATTACCATTTGAATATCATTTACCGAAATATGATTATTGCCGAACAGATACTAAACTTGCTAAACATTTGGCTCCAAATGATCAAGGAATAAACTCTTAGGATAACGCATGTAAAGAACATGATATAGTTTATGATCGAACTAACGATATGGAAAAAAGACATATAGCAGATATGATTATAGCTGATAAAGTTGCAAATATAAGGAAGAATCCATCCACATCTACAGGTGAAAAGCCTGTTGATAAAATTATGCATTGAAAGGTGAAGAGAGGCATGGGCTTAAAACATAAAATCAAATGAAAAACAAATAAAGGAGGAATCATAACATTACATCATCATTACATTATATCATAACATTATCAGCACTTGTATCAATCCACGGAGGAGTTTCGGCAATTAGAAGAGTAGATAAATTAAAATGTAAAGGAATGTATCTGAAACCATTTAAAGTAGGAGAATAATGAAAAACCTCCAAACATGGGAAAAACACAGAAAGTATTAAATAGTCTTCCAAAACATGCATTTAAAAACAAAGATATTAATGTATATATAATTAAACTGGTTATCCCCTATTTCCGAAGTGTGTATATGAGACAGTTAACCAAAGAAACCAAATCTTTGTGAATGTATGATTGTTAATTTAGATTCGATACAAAATGAAGGAACATAAATAATTCGTTATATAACAATAGTTTCGGCGATTTACGCCCTCCAATTGAAATGCGTAATAATTTTAAAAACACATAATAAAGAAACAATTATAAAACGAAACAATTACCAAATACAATCAATTGTGGACACTTATGTTTACATTTTTTTACTATAAATAGTATATATAAGCAAGTGTAATAGTAAAACTTAATAGTGACATGTCAATTATGGTGATATAAAATGGAAATTTGTTGGAATTGCGTGCTGTATATTTCCCTTTATTGGAGTTAAATGGAGAATGGCAAATATGTCTAATAGAATTTGTTACTTACAACAGCATACAAAACATTGATATGAATAACTAAAAATTTACAGCTAATATTGGTGAAAAAACCTTCAAGATTATGTTACCAATAGGATCTTATGAGTTGAATAACTTAGAAACATTCATTAATGCGGCATTACCTGACGATGTACATTTCCAATTACATGGAAATCCAAATATGTTAACTAATGCAATGTACAGTAATGACGATATCGATTTATCAGAATACAATTGAATTGCAAATATGATAGGTTACAAATGGAGAGTATATCTAGCTAATCAAATACACGAATCATCAAAAGAGGTTAATATATTATTGGTAAATGTATGTCCTTTAAATGTTAACATTATAGATAGGTAATATTTTTATGGAAAATCGAGAAATACAATGCATGTATTCATGAGTGCTGTGGCTCCAGGATATAAAATGATTGACAAACCAAAAACTTTGATATATTTTCTAGTAATAGTGAATCGTGTTGATGAAATAGTTGATACAATTGTCGATCCAGACAGTAAACTTATTAATTCGGGAAATAAAGAAATTACTGTCCATTTACATTTAAGGAAAGTTATATAAACAGTCACATTCCATTGCACATTACAATCACAATGGGTATTGTTTACAATATTAAATTCGGACATAAAGTAGGCGGTCCTTTTAAGAACTATGTCACTGAGGAATGTATTTCGTAGAAAGTAAGTATAAAAAGATGTAAACACAAGCATAAAACACTCACTGTAAATAAGCTACCCATGAAGTTAACCAAGGCAAAAAATTGTTTTTATAGATATTAGGATATACGGTTAATAGAAATTTATGACATACTTAATGTTGAAGAACCAATCAATTATGAAAATGCAATCACCAATATGGAAATGCATGTGTATGGACCATTCCGAGTAGGTTCGTATACGTCTCCTTCCGAAATAAGTATTTCAATACAAAATCCCGATATTTACACACTACCATCGAAATCCAGTTTAAGGTTTAGAGGAACAATTAAAAAGACAGCCAATGCAAGTAATCCAGCAACTACAAAAATAGTAATAAATGGAATACTTCATTTAATCGATAGAATTGCACATCTGCTAAATAGAGTGGGAAACGATCAAACATAGGGTGTTGCAATTACTTCCATAATAAAGAAGTATCTCTCAGGATCTGTAAACAATTAGTTAGTCTATTTGGCAATACACATTTTAATGCCATATATGATACATCTAATTACAAGGAAGGTGTAATATTTGAATTAAGCAGTGTGGAATAGTCGTTGCCACATATTGAAATTAATGCTTGTGTACGTGTAAAGTTTTTAAAATTTATTGTAAAAGGAAAGAACTTAGATATTGCTTTCAGATAGTTAGGTTTAGAGGTTTTTCCAATTCTATCATTAGCTCGAAAGATAGTGTGGAGTGCGAAATCAAGGTTTCTTAGGCAAAACCAAGATATATTGTCATTTGTTTTCAGACAAATCGTCAAACAATTTAAAAGCTAATAGATCAGTATTCGATAATTGTGATATGAAAACTATTAAACTGTATCGAAACAGTCAAGCTTACCCTTTTTGGATTTAAATATGAACTTTGTTAATGGCGAATTCCCTATTTCCTATGTTATGTATACAAAGTTACAGGTAACACATTAAAACAAAAACAGTTATCTGATCCTCGAACCCAAAACATTTAAAAGTAGAGGAGCATTATTTGTGTTTGCTGTAAGCAAACAAGACGACACAATTACAAAAAGCATGATTGATTCACAAATTGGAATTATTGCATATACAACAATTCCAGCAAATACACAAGCTTAGGCTCTGATAATGCATAATAGATTAGCAAGTTACAATGTAAGATATAAGCTTGTGAAAATAATGCATTTAGTCAGTAGATGACGAACCACAGCTACGACGAAATGTTTTGCAGTGTGCAAGGATTTCAATCTGCAGAAAAATTTACTAATTAAAGGATTAGCTATTACTGATATGGAAGAACATGCAACTGTATTCAGCTTCAAACCACCATTTCATTGGAAATATCTTTCTGCCAAATCAAAGAAAACAAATAGATGGGTTACTAATCATAACCAGGGTTTAACCTGGGAAAGTGTGTGTATAGAGTATGAGAATACTGAAGATATTTGGAAACATTACCTAAATAATTGTGAAATATATGTAGGTTTGAGTTTAGGAAAAAATAATTTTAGAAAGTGTGTTAACAGGAAATTAATAGACATTCAAAAAGAATACATTTGCCCCTCGTTCAAACAATTGTGTAAAACTTATGGATCTAATTCGACATTCTTCTCTGCAGAGGAAAACTCAAAATTAATGTTAACTTGGGCAATGATGTCTGACTGGAGTGAAACAGACTATGATGTTTCTCCTCCCGAATCACCTGTGGATATTATTCGTGTGACATGGCATTAGTTAGGATAAGTGAAATTTAATATAAAAAGTATTTTCTTGTATGATGTCCACTAGTTTGTAAAGATGGATCAAGAGAACAAAATCACATGCTTGTGCTACAGAAATCCAAATGTAAAGTTAATATCAGCAGGTTATTAGCATGTTGGAGCAAAACAATTTCTATTTTTTTTAGGAAGAAATAATTGTGTGACATCCTATATTTGTTTATGTCTTTAAATCATTCTATACTTGTTTTATGTATAGAATGATTTGGGACATCCTGTGGTGACTTGTGTGTATGTTTTGAACATACTATGCTACTTCAGTGTTAAAATGATTTTTTGAAACAGCTTGTGTCATTATATATTTTGTCAATAAATGTAACTTATATATTTGTACTTTTAATTAACCTATTCATTATTCAAAATTAAGTTGTTTTTCTGAAATTATTTTCTTGACAGAGAGAGAGAGAGGGAGAGAGAGAGAGAGAAGATTGGGAAGCGAGCACTCTTATCTCTTTTCCATAACTAACAATACTATATTGCATTACGGGTAAGACATGCTTGATAATAGTTAGTTTTTAAGTTACTGGCCATATAATCATAAAATAAATAACAATGAAAAACATAATTTAAAATGTATATATAAATTTGTTCCTGCATGTGAAAAAAAGGTGGATATGATCAATTTTATAGAAGTTTAAACTTAAATGAATCACATGGAATTTTTCCTATAAAACATTATTAGCTAACATATTTATACTCCCTTCGAAATCTTAGACTTATAGCATTTACAAATGTCCCCAGGCATGAAAAACGGTTATGGTTAGATCTCTACAACCTTAGCAGTGTGACTTGCAAGTTTCTCCAGAGTCATAAAACTTCAAGGTAAATTTCAACGGTTTTTCCAATAGTACCAATTACAAAACCCCAGATCTATGAGGTTGCCAGTCTGACTCCAAGAAACACACGCAGAACACATTTTGGTTTTATTATACCCTAGGGAAAGTGTCTGTTTAACAAAGCAAACTGTCAAGAGTCTTGGTCCGTCCTGGAGGGGAGGAGACTTCAGGTCAACAAGTTTTACCATTAAGGATAGAAGGTGAAAACTTCTTCTTAGCTGTTTGAACATTCTCGAACAAAATATTATAATTTCTACTTGATAAAAATTAATATTCACTTTGCAAGTTCCTTTACACAGGAAAATATAAACAAATAAAAAATACAGCAGATATATATAAAAAAAATGTATGAGACAACTTTTACTTCCCCACACACACACAAACTGTGACAAACAAATTTTGAAAATATCTAATAATATTGAATTTTAACCAAATTGAAAATATTTTCGAACACATTAATAGGAGAAAATGCCCATATAAGTTTAGTGTAAATATTATTAACAATAAACAGATTAAGAAAATGGGAACATATATATTAAAATTAGATAGTAAAGTGTAACACTTTTCTTGATTAAGATAAGATGTTTTGAATTTAAAAAGTATTTTAGGAAATTTTAAGTTTTGAAGTAACATTAGGTGATGTCATAATATTACGAAACGTAATACTTCATTCTATTAAAAACTAATAAGTTATAAAATTTTGAAAAAAAAGAAATGAATAATAATACATTAAAAATATTAAAATAATCTTAGAGTAGCAAAACAAGGGATAATAGCAAACGTGAATGGTTTTTATGTTTTTCTATCTATTATATATTCCTTTATTGACTACATTTATCGCTATTACATTGCTTATCCTTATAATTTATAATTAATTAAATATAATATTTTTATTACAAATCAGAAGTTATTTTAATGATAAATAAGTATTATTAATTTCTTCAAGTAAGAAAGTTAGCAGAGAGGTTGGTCTCAGAGGTTGGGGTTTGGCTTGAGGATATTTGAAAGTCGAGGGTAATGGAAGGGAGGGACCTGGGTGTTTGGATTTCTGACTTCTGGTTGGATGGGAGAAATCAGGCTTCTCGGACGTTTACCTGGGAATTTGGAATTTTTATAAATAGGGTTTTAGCATATACCCCCCTTTCCAATATTTCAAGTGGTTTGTCAGTTCTATTTACCTTAGCATGTTGTGCTAGTAAGAAGATTATTTACTTGGCTTATCTACCCAAGATCTTAACAAAGAACTTACAGATTTTAACTGGGATTATTTTAATGAGCTATTGAATGGACCAGATTCTTTGGCAAAAAATTTATTCGATTTTTTGGACGATGATGGAGAAATTGGATCTACTCTACAGCTGTTGTTATTGTCAACACCTTCAATGTTAAGAAGAGTTACAGTGACGAATCCAACAGTACCGCCTTCGATGTCGAAACCAAGTATATTGAATGATGCGCTAACAAGTCCGACAGTCACGCCTTCTACAGGAAGGTCTGCAACGCCACCCGTGGCATCGATGTCTACAACAACATTTAGAGCTACAGCAATGAGTGTGGCATCAAGGTCTACAACAATAACATTGATAGCTACAGCAATGCCTCCAGCGTCGAGGTTTGCAGCACCACCTGCAATATCTAGATCGGCAACACTGCCTGCAGCATCGAGGTCTACAATATTCTTGAGAGCTAGTGATGCCTATGGTGTCGAGATCTACAACAACAATGTTGAGAGCTACAGCTATGCCTCTGGCATCGAGGTCTGCAGCAACACCTCCAGCGTCAAGGTCTACAGCACTGCCTGCAACATCGACATCTGCAACGCCACCTGTGGCATTGAGCTCTACAGCGATGCCTGCAGCATCGAGGTCTGTGGTACCACATGCGGCATCGACGCCTTCAAAATCAATGCCTTCGACATGAACGACTTCGCGATTGGAACCTCTAGATTTATCATCACTTATCAAGTCAGGTGAGGCACGTATACAAAATCCTCCAATGGGTTTGTGTTGCACTCCACTAGATTTAACCTCAAATAATATATGGCAAGATATGTCAAAACCAGTTATACCATGATTTGGAAGAGCTTTTAAGAGTTCAATTTTGTGTTTTCAACCTAGTCAAATTTACTGTCTCCTGAATTATTGTTATCGCCTGAATCACCACAGCGTAAATTAATTTCCCCAACTTCTCCTCCTTTCATACTTTCACCACAGGAAATTATTTATAATCCTATATCATCACTAATATTGCCACCACCAACCATTGTTCCGATAAAGAATTGCAAATTCAGCTTATCTCTTAACTCAATGGAAATTTTAATGAAAAAATTCAAACTTACAGCAATACTTTCCGGCACAGTATAATTTAATATTTGTTTTATTTTTTACAATTGTAAGTATATTCAAATGTGATATGGTGTCATAGTTTTCAGGCATAATATGATGAGTAATTTTTTTTATTTAATGATTTTCACTGGTATTAGTCTGAGGAGTTTTTACACTTTTAATTAACGAAATTATGAAGTTGGGACGATTTTAAAGAAATATCGTTCAAGTTTTAATGATTGATTAAAATTTCTTTCAAATCCTAAAAACTTGTTTAATGATTTTAAAGATACATCATTCAAATGTTTACAATTGATTAAAATTTCTTTCAAATTCTAAAGACTTGTTTAATGATTTTAAAGATACATCATTCAAGTTTTAATGATTGATTACAAGTTTATAAAATTTCTTTCAAATTCTAAAGACTTGTTTAACAATAAAATAAAAGTTTCTGAAAAACCAGTAAAAGATTAACAATTTGCTAAGAAAGTTAATGATTTATAATGTAAAATGTTGGAGAGTTTTTTCAGTCATAAAATACTCTGTTGTGATGATTTTTTTACAGTTTTATGACATAAGATGGTGTTTTGGTTAAAAAGTCAGAATGGCTTTCACACGTAATGATAAATATGTATAATAATTTTCAGTCATAGCATATTCTGTTGTGATGATTTATTACAATTTTATGAAGTAAGATATTGTTTTGGTTAAAAAAGCCATAATGGCTTTCAGTGGTAACATGCTGATACCTGTTTAGAATTAATTGTATTATTTGTGATGTAGCATGAGGTAGCTACATATATTTTTTAAAATATTATAAGGTTTTCAGTAGTAACATGTTTAAAGTTTTACGATATTAATAAGTTTGATGTGAATATGTAAAGAATTTGTTTTACGGGTGTTAACTAAGGTATGTTTATGAATATTTTTGAAAAAAATTAAATTAATTTTTTGATATGTTAAAATTGAATGCTGTGACTTTTTATTTATTAGTTTGAAAATTTCCCTCATCTCTCTACTTTGTGAATGATTGAATGTGTCACAAGTACTTATATATTAAATGAAAATATAATGTTGGTAAGTTGTTTGAGGTATGGAAGTTGGGAAGATTTTTATAGTAAGGATATTTGTTTGCTCACTTTTTTAAAGAAAAAAATTTACAAGTTATTGATGTTAAGTTGATGACAGAGAAAATCTAATATTTCAATTAAAATGTAATAAAACAAACACACTCTGAAGAGCTGAGGAGAACTTGCATAAAAAGATGGAAAGAAACGAACATGTCTGAATGAACGAATTTTGAAACAGAAGGAACGGACTAGGATATCTCGAGAAAACGTTGCTGGGCCACTAGTCAAGAACCATAGGGAATTTAACAAAACTGAAATTCATACACTAAAATATTTTCAGGGCCAGGTAGAAAGCGCCCTTAGCATCACAGCACAATGTTTCCCCGCTGTCCTACAACTGGGAGAGTTCAACCAACTTTTAAATTAAATTTTTTTTTCTCATAGCAACAAGATTACAACTGTTGCAGCTGAAGATTCAACACGAAGATGCTTGCTGGTAAAGAACACACTCATACTTTACACAAACTCAGAAAACATAATGGGAAAACTTATCTAACAAAATTAATTTATTGATTCAAAATGGCTGCCATTTTACTTTTAATTTACGTTAAAATTGCCCTATAAGGAAAATCAGTAGAAATATCATGAAATTTAACAGATTTCAGCTTTGCTAGCAGTCATTTCATACTGGATATGTGTTATTTCATTGATACCAAGTCAAAAAATTTATTTTATAGGGAAAACTATTTGTAAATTAGTTAAAGTAAATACACATTTCATGGTAGAAAATCAAAAGTGGGAAAACTACATGTAAAAATAAGCACATAATATTTTTAAATATTTTGAACAAGTATGTTTAATGTACGTTTTTAATGGTTGAAAATGTTTAACTTGAGTATTGCTTAAATATAATAATGGTGTTCTAAGTTTAACTTGTGTAAGTGAAAAGATGCATCTTTTTCATTACTAAAAAAAATATTAGTGAGTTAAAAAATATGTCTTAAAGTTGTATTGGCAAAAAAATAATAATTTAGTAGTTAAAAGTTTGCTGGAAAATGGGAAAATAGTTGGGTGGTGAATGGTTTATATTTTAATTGAATTTATTGTGTGTTAAGTATATGTGGAACGTATTTTTAGTGATGAGGAAAAATTAAGTATTATTGGCAGGACTTGTGAAATTTTTTTATTTCGCTCTAAAAATAGGAGGAAGCATCAATGTTCCAGCGAAAATAGCAGTTTGCATAGAGCTGCAGAGAGGGGAGAGGGGCAGGAAGCTAGGCCAGGTCAGTTCAAAATCCACTACTGCCCCTAGGGTAAGTGTCGCTTTGGCCTTGAAGCAAGCCTCCGTTCATAATCGTGGCAGCGCTCTGGGGGTGAATGGCGGGCCTGCTTTGACTGAGCATTTCTTGGCTGATGGTGAAGGGAGGGATTCAGGCTGCACAACCTTGAATCGATAATGAAGGCTTTGCAGTCCCTCCATAGACAGGGGCAGTCATCAAAAAAATTCTTTCTGACCTTGAGGATAGCAGGTTTTGCGAAGCATGGCGTTGGAAGGGGCAGTTCTTGGCTGGTATAGGTGGAGGGTGGTGTTTACCGCTAAACAGGTTTTTTCAGTGTTGGATCGATACCAGGGTGCGTGGTCCAGTGCTCTGGAATGGGCGAAAACTAACTCTGTGTTAGAGGGGGACCAGGGCTGCGTGGACAGAGCATACCTCTGAAAAACATGTTCTTGGCCAGTGTAAGGGGTGGGGATGGTTGGCTTTGAGCAGGAGCGACGCGGAGGCTTCTTGCGGGTTTCCATCATCTTAGTTCTTTGCCAACCCTCACGTTGCATAGACGCGACACTGGAACTCTCGACTTCACCGGGCTTCGGAGTGTGATAGCTGCGATTCCCGTTAAGCTATATTATATGCTCCAGGGTTCAGAACTCGTTCACAGTCTTCGTAAACTATAATGTGAATTTTTTTTTATGTCTTTAATTAATCGGGGGAAAATAAAAATTTTTGTGTGATAGTCTGTTTATTGTGTTAACATCGTTTCTGTGTTCAATAGACGAAACTTCCTAGCATTTTGAACTGGCGTTTTTGTTACCAATTGCTGTGTATTTCACATACTTGACCGAAAAATTTGTAGTATGTCTGTAGTATGTCAAGCCGTTAATTGTAGCTTGGTAGGGAACTAGGTTCTGTCAGTCGTAAATTTCAACTCAGCTCTGCTCCACAATTATATAACATCTTATAAACAAGCGCACATCATACGATCCAGTCATTCATTGACTGACCTCTGAGATATATTGATGTGTTTTGGGAGAGCTCCTATTACGATTTCATTACGTGTTTTCTAATTCATTGTTAATTCAACTAGTCTAAATTATATATTAGTATGTGCATTATAAACATAATTTTTATCCATTTGTCACGTAAATCGTATTCACTTCGATTTCCGAGTAGCTATAACCTAAGTTGCTTGAGAGCCTCCGAACACGCTCCACATGTATTTAGTCAGGCTCTCGACATAAGCTCAACTCATTCATTGACTGACCTTCGAGGTGGACAGATGTGCTTTCGGGGAGCTCCTGGTGCGATTTTAATTATGTGTATGGTAATTTTTTTTATTTTCACCTCAGTCTATAATGAAACAATAGTTATAAGTTGGCGTAACTCCTATATAATAGTTAGTGCTTCACTGAGTGAATGTGCATATATTAAACACTTTCTTTTTTATGTGTATTAATATATTTATTAATTTTTATGCATGGATTATGTTTCTAGAGTTCCTCCTCACCAGTCTCACAGGCATATGGATGTGTAAGATTTGTGTGAGAGGCGTCATGTAGGGTTACATATATCTTGTTATTGTGTTCGTTAGCCATTTAATTTTTAGGGACATTTCTTGCTTCATTAATTCCATTCTGCACACTCACATAATTGTCATAGCCATGTAGTTGTGTTCGTTCGTTATACTTATCTTGTGTAAATTAAATTTCTAACATACAGCTCGGGGTAGACTAATTCAACTCTTTATCTTTAATTCATTGTAAGACACCTGGATAGTCACGTAAATGCACTTGTTATTCGCATAGTTGTGATAATTTGAAATTTGCGATTCGAAGCATTTAATTTATTCAAACATAGAAATTCTAACATTTAATTTGCTTTCGGAAACAGTCGTCGTCTATTTAATCGTTTGTCATTATGAGGCCCCAAGATCATAGGACACCCCAAGTAACTCATTTTTCAGCCATACATAATACCCAAGTATGTTTAGAAACTGTCATAAAAATAGGAGATAGTATAGAGCTGTAAATCAACTAAGGTGGAATGTATCCTGCCAAAATACATTAATATACAATAGGTTAAAACTACACATAATGTGAAAGATTGGAATTGTCAATAGTATATTTTAATATTTCTTAATTATAAAATTGCTCTTTCATTTGCACAAATATTACAAAGGCCTCAAGGGAATCAGAACAACAATCAATTTTACCATCTTAAAACAAACTAGTATTTTACAATAATATTTAGAAAATATGCATAGAAAATATTCTTTCCCAAATGGACTTCATTTTCTTTCTCATTACATTTCTTGTCATACATGGGCTCTTAAAAGGTTGATTTCCATGTGCAATAATATATTTTTCTTTTTTTTTCTTTCATCATGATAATAAGTTAAAAACATTTACAAAAGGCATTTAAGTGTTGAGTCAAGGGAATTTCAACATAAAATTCACAAAAAATTAATAAAAGTAGGCAAGTGATGACTCATACTGTTGTTCCATGCTTAACTTTCCATATCCATATCATTTTGCACCATTTTTTTTCTCTTGTATAACATACGCAACAATTTGTCTCCCAAACCTGGCCACCTAAGATTTTCCATGGTGATTAACAGGTATTTTTAAGGTAAAGTTGGTTTACTTCAGTTCCACAATTCATTATTAAAAACGTAAATCCACCACTATTTTCAAATTAAAATGGAGAAAATCTCTGGCTTCTAAGTTCTGGCAGAGACCATTTAATATTACCGAACAGCCCATTTCCAAAATGGAGGGCGAAACAAGACCAAGAATGAAGCTATTCTATCAGCTCAAAAATGGCAGAGAACTGACAACATACAGAGTATCATTTTCGGGAAAATTTAAATAATTTTTGACAAGAAAAATTCAAGGTTCCTCCTCTCATATTAACTAATATATCTTATTAGAAAATTGGAAGTCTGTTGTGCAGAAATTACTTATCCTGCTCATACTATCCAAAAATATCCTGACTGTAAATTAAAAATGAGATCATCAAAATTATGTTCCTGCAATCCTTAAGGGCTTTACATTTTTATTTAACCAGTGATCAAACCGAAATACCTGACCTGTTATCTAGGCAGACTTCCTTCGCAGCCAAGCGTCTGACTCCGATACCAGATTTTGGTAATGCTTAAATACAAATCTCAAGCATTGCCTCACTATGGGGGTGGGTATATTCATCCACCAATAGCAAGCCAGTGTCGATGAAAACATCATCGCAATTATCCCCTAGCAGGGTACCCAAAATTCGCAAAGAGTAAAGAACAGTATAATTCATTTTCTATAACGTAAAGTCCGCCAATTCAAATTCAGCATTTCAAATTGGCACGGGTCAGGTGCGTGGTTTCCGCCACACGGTAAACAAGGAACACTACTGACATCTGGTGGGCGCCGCATCAAATACTGCCAGCACTGTACGGCTGGACAGTTTAACATTGACATTGCCGCGGTCGGGAGTATGTCCAACAAAACATTTATTTGTGCGGTAATTATGCAGCTACAAGCCGAAACTCGATCAACGTGGACATCCTTCTTCATAAATGCAAGTGTTCTTAAATATAAAAATTAGGTCTATAGTATTTTTAATTCATTTTTCACATTATTTGTTTTCAACACACCTCACTCGATCAATAATTTTCCATGGCGGCCAGGAGAAGTCGTTCTTGCATGAGGAAATGGATCAAGGCGGAGAGACACAACAAATAATCATTAGCATACATGTCTCAATTATCAACACGTAAATCCCATCTTTCAAAGTCGCCTATTTACCAACACCATCTATGAGACACAAAATTTATACTTATACCATGCTTGCACAAAACTCACTATATAATATATATATACACACACACCATCCCCAACACGCCACACCTCAATCAAGTGCTAGTCGTGCTGACAACATCTACCACAGCTGCTGCCCACCCCCCACCCAAAAAGAAATAAACTAATAAAATTTACACTTGGTACACTTTTGCACCAAACGCACAATAAAAAATTGACCCTTTCAATAAATTTAACCTTTTCTTTAAATTGAACCCTTTCAATTAAATTTAAACCCTTTCAATTTTTGATCGGATTAAAATCGGATTCAGTTCTGATTGAGGATTTACTCTTTCAAAACACATCCATAATCCATAAATTAATCCCAATTAATCCCAGGTGAAGTGAAACCCACTCGCCCCCACTACTTTGGAGGGCCACTAAAAAGTTATAGAAGCTAAATCGTAAAAAACGTTTAATTATTTTTATGTAATACGGAACATATCTTGCTTTTAAAATAAAAAATGAAAGTAAATAATAATACTGTTTGATTAAATTTAGAAATATTTTGGTGAAGTTTCTTTGGAAAATTGAGAAAAAGAATATACGGATATAGTGCTTTGAACGTTCAAAAATAATTTAACTTCATAAAATAAGAAAATTGTTCCTACGTGGTAAAGGAGTTGTAAATAAAGTGAAGGCTACTGTTACCCAATAAAACTATTTGAAAGTTTATATGACTATGCATAAGTCATACATGAATAGTAAATTTAGTGATCTATACTTCACTATGTCACAGTGTTGATATACAGTCCACACTTCTTCGCGTCTAATTAAATTTATTATTAAGAAAAATAGTAATATTACGGAGAAAAAATCTTTCTCAGAACGGTAGTGAATGTTGGAAAGGTGCATTTTGATAAGTAGGAAGCAAATGGTTCGCAGTAGATTGTATTCGGTTCCTATCCCCGTATCCCATAACAAGTTTCATCATATCCAACCGCAACCTCATTTTGTCACGTAGTGGCAAGGGCTGAACGACGGGTAATAAAGAATTTAACAAAATTAGTGTCATCCCCCTCTTCCTCAATTTTGTGTAATTGTAAAGGTTGCAGAGAATCGATCTAGTTCTCAATTTTTTTTCTCTCGTGTTCTTTTCTTCCTCCTTGGTATTGTACTCGTACTAGCGCCACTAGTCATTTCTACAGGAACGTCACCTCCTTCGACTCCTCTCAGAGTATCTTCCTCTACTATTCGTGGAACTGAAACATTAGGTGAGGACACAGTAGGACCGAGCTGTACAACGCCGTCCAGAAAGGACATCTGCGCAGCGTAAACGTCGCTTTCTATTTATTCTTGGCTTGGCCAGGCTTAGTCGTCTTTTGTAATTTCCGAAATCTTCTAAACGCATGTTTCAACTCTTCCACTTTGTTTACAAGGGGGGCCACGATGGCTGAGCGGTTAGCTGCTCACCTCCCACCAAGGCGATCCGGGTTTAATCTCCGGCTGCGTCGCTCCGGATTTTCATATGAGGGAATGTTGTCGGACGCTACCTTTGATCAGCGGGTTTCCTCAGAGATTTTTCGCTTTCCCCGCCCTTTCATTCCGGCGCTGCTCCATGCTCACATCAATCACGCTCATCGGCTCTGAAGATCTCGATGTTAATATCTACCCAAATCGCTCCACTATTTTTATACTCGTCAGAGGCCGTATTCCTAATACAATACCTTAATTTAATCTCGCCAATAAAACGTTCTGCATCAAAGTCACTCATTTGGCACCGACTTCTTCTCAGTGGCTGTCCCCACCACACAACATCAAGCAACTAACTCTATGACAGTGACCGTGGAGAGAGTGGCAGGGTTGGCAGCCCTGCGGGTGCACGGTGAATCGCAACGCTATGAATAAAATGTCCCATACCACACAATGTTACTAGCGAACACTTAAACGCTGCGCATCGTAGCTACGAGCGTTCCGGTTTACAGAACGCAGCGTTTCGAAATACGCCCCACCGTGACTAAAATGCCTCATATCACACAGTGTAATTTGAAAACGCGGCGTTCGAGAAAACGTGAATGCAAGCGCGTGAATAAAAGGTGCCTAAGTGAGCCTTGATAAATATTTTACCTTAACTTTTAGTTTATATAAAGAATTTTTAATTATTTTTAGTGCCTAAAATACGCAAGGTATTCCGCAAGTATATGAGAATAATTCTCAAAGAATATTTACATGACGATGACAATTGTGTAAGTTCCGTAAATTTCATAATGGATGAAAGCTCTCTAAATATGGTATATATTTTTTTGCATAATTATTTCAAATTAACAAAATGTTGTGTAGTTTCATAACTACTGGCTATACCAATTATCGACATAGTGCTACAGTCGTGTTTGATAATTTAATAAAATAAATATAGTAGTGCCAAAAACTCACACAAATATAAATAAGTAGTACAATTTTGGCATACATATAATAACACAAATAAAAACAGAGCATAAATATAATTGAGCAAATAAGCATGTTTCTCTGAAGAAAAAAGAAACGCTGCACTGGGGATGAATATTAGATACTGCTAAAAAAAACTCATATTAGGAATAATAATGTTGTGCTGGGATGTACAGATTTGTAACTACAAGTATCGTTCGCTTTTTTTCTGAATATTATATAGAGTGTTGCCATATTGCATGTCAATACTTCAGGCAAACATTCCTCACATATAAAGGATGAAAAAATGTAATATGAACGTACTTCCGCTAACGCTTCGTTTCTTCTCTACAGCCCGTAATACATAACGTACATTGTATGGCTCGCAGGCCAGGATGTTGTAAAATGGCATGTCAATACTTCGAGGAAACATTCCTCACTTCTGAAGGATGAAAAAATGTTATGCGAATTTAGGTCCGCAAATGCTTCGTTTCTTCACTACAGCACGTGATACATAACGGGCCATACACTGTACTGGTTTTCTCGGATTGGACACACCTGGCTAGGATTGGAGCCATGTTTGCCTTTCAAGCTTGCTGTCCAACCTGAGATAAGAATGGAGGGTAAAACTGACATAGACAACGTAAAAACTCCTCGATGGATAATATTTGCAAAATTGCTTGCACTTTATGAAAAGGAAAATGTTTGTATTAAAACAGCGGATAGGAATGGATTTTCATTATCTGGTAGGTGGTTTGGCCGTACTGGCATTCACAGACACCACAGCAATCGTCCAGGAGCACCCCGATGACTCCCTGAAGTTGCTTGGGGAATACTGGTCGCTGCCTACGTGCTTCCAGTAACCAACGTGATGGGACGAATCACCATAAGGAAACTCGCTGAGTACCGCCACACACCGTCCACACCATACACTAAAAATGAGGTAGATCGCTTATTCGTCTTCTGAGCATGTATCCAACACTGACCTACCCCAAAGTAACACATCTGTCAAAGTCACATGGTCAACAATGTTGAATGTGTTTATTAATTGTTAATTTTAAAACCACGGTCACTTATATATTAATAAAACAATTTTACCAACTTGAATGAAACCAAACTGCATTACAAATTGGTGACAGGAAATATAAAAACATCTCGAAACACTTGTTTACTAATCAGCCAGTATAATCGGTCTACGTCATCTTTAGTTTATGGTTCACGCCACTCTTCAAGAACGGTTTTCTGTGGAGGAAACGTACTGTACTCACACCTCTGATTCTGATAATCATGTCACATTATTTCACTGTTATGCATGTCCAGAGTACACTCTAAGAATGTTTGTACTTTTACAGGAAAAATCCTTGGAAACCCAGTTGCCAAGAAAATACTTTTTAAAACTACAAAGAGTTTTCTTGTAAAATCTGCAAAAGATTTATTCGTAATAAGTAGTACGATTATGGGAAGTTGGGGACAATGTCGTCTGGCACAGGAGCCAGGCGCCGCCCGGCCACCATGTTGGAACTTTTTCCCCTTTTTCCCTTCAAAATGTCCTTTTTCCATGAAAAACCGACCAAATTACCATAAAATTTCCCTTTCCCTAAAAATTTCCCTTTTTCCCTTAAAATTTATCTGAAAAATTTCCATATTTACCACAGAATTAGACCAGTATTTGTGAACCTGGGTCAGACAGGTGACCAGGATTAGCGAAACATGTGACCTTAGGTCAGGGAAAGTGGGACTCAGGACATTTGACCTTGTCCTTGATCTTTGACCCCAAAATGCAAAAATTACCTAATTATTTGTTATAAAAAATTAGTAACACTTTATTAAAAACATTATTATAAATGATATTAAAAAATACATATAATTTTCCGGAGGCTATCCCATTGAATTTATCAATTCCATCATCTTGGCAGATCCAGCCATCTGACATTTTGGCCAGCAGCCATGTTGGTCGGTGCAGTCCACCATCTTGGTAGGTATCTGCCATCTTGCTATGTGCAGTCCTCAATGTTGTTTTTTTTCGATTGTCATTTGTTTAAGAGTTTTTCTCTCAATTTCGTTCGAATACCATATTAGGTTTCATATGGTTTCAATACCTAAATGGTGCTAGGGTATTAATTCACCCACCAGGTGACAGCCATGTTTGTATATGTTGTTAAAATATATGTGGTGCTGTCGGCAGCCTCCATGTTGGATATAATTTTGAACACACAGGTAGTCTTGATTATGTCGCCCGCTATCGGCCTGTACCGAATTGTGACTTTGATCATTTCTGCAGTGTACTTAAATTGTCATATTTAATAATTAAGTTTTTTTTTTTGCCAACAAAATATTTTTCATTTGAAATAACTTTACTAGCTGCATATAAAGCAGGAAGATTTTTTAAGAAAACACCACATTTTTTTACATAAGATTTATTGTGCGCATAATAAAATATACATAATCAGCAAAAATCAATAATTTTTATTAATTTTCTTCTGTGTTCACTGCTCGATGTCCACTCGGGACCCAGTAATTGAAGCAGGGAGGGAAACCTTACTAATTGACATATGCCTATCCGTTACGTCGTTTCCACATATTCTCCGCCAAATACTCACCTCGAAACTTTGAAGGCTGTTTCTGCTCTGTGTAGAAACCACCATGAATGGAAACATTTTTCAGATCCTCGAGGTTCTCTGAGCAGAATTGCATATACTTCGCATACGAAAGAGTTCGGGGCTCCAGTTCACCATGAACCCTTTCTGGAAGACGCCCTTCTATTTGGAGATGCACACCAGAGTGCCTTAGCTTAGGCTTGTTTAGGTCCCTCCTCTTCGGAATAGCATACACTGTCTAAACCAGGGAGTCATTTTTCACATATTTGGGCTTCATGTGAGTGGTAGAATGAATGGTAGAATTGTACTCATTTACAAGTTACGACAGTAGTGTCAGTCTCTTGTAGTTCCTATGCTCAGCAAAATGCCTCCACATTTTCCACTTCAGAATCCTGTTGAACCTCTCAACAATTGAGGGTTTGAAATTGCTATAGGTGGAATAATGATTAATGTTATGTTTCTTCTACAGGACCTTGAATTATGCATTGTAGAATTACTTGCACTGGTCCGGTTCGTATATTTGTCAGGGTTCATCCTTCGCACAATACATCTTACATGGCTTCGGTAACATCAAGCAAATTCTTCGACTTGACAGGTCTGGCTCAAGCAAATTTATTATATGTATCGATGACTGTCAACACATATTTGTAGCCCTTGTTGACCAGAGCATATGGTATATTCTCGACAAGGTTGGCTTAAAATAGGTAGTTCATCCATCAAATCACGACCTTGCTATAGTGGTACTTGGGCCTGGTGACTGCATACAGTTCGTGGGTGATTCCCAATCTATTCAATGTATGTAGCTCCCTGCTTCAGTTTTTCGACGACGGATATATTCTCATTCGTATGCGAGCAGTTTCGAAACCTTTTGCAAAGCGACCACTAGCTCCAGTCTATCCACCAGTTCGTTCGGGTCGTCCCAGAATATTTAGTTGGTGTTCTTGTCGATGTTTATCTTTATCAGACCTTCGCCACTTTTCAGTGCTATCTGCTGAAGAGGTGAGTGAGAATGTCGATTCTGTCATGATCTTCGTTCTTATAAACACCGGTGTCGAGATTTTATTCTTGGTAAAGTGCATGCATAAGTTCGAGCTAAGTCATGTATTCTAGCAGGTCGGATTCTGCAAACTCCCTGGGCTCCTTGCATAATAGAAGTTCATATAGTTGTGGGGTTCCCCATGCCATATAATCACCAACATGGATGCTCTCACCTGGTAGAAACTCTATTTCATCAGCACCAAGGAACCATTTATCATTATGTCTGTATACACCATAACATGTATCATTATTACAAAATGTGTATGATCGTAGGTACCGTCAAGCCAGAGCATTACATTTCAACACATTCTTCTTTACGATTTCTTGTGTGGCAAATCTGGATCCGATGCATTGTCCCAATTTGACTGTACATCACCATATTTTTGCTTATTCAAAGGCTCATTGGTACTGTCAATTATGGCCTTCATAACTACGGGTGCTCATTTGCTCTCCTGGAGTACATCGAGACGAGTAATGGGCTTAAAATTTTCTTCTTTTATAAGGTTGAATGTATTATTATCTCTCTTGGCAAGCAAATACTTTGAGAAGAGAGACTTAATCGCCCGATATAATTCGCTAGCAATGTCCGACATTGTACTGAGTAACATTTTTTAATGTTTGCTCACTTTTATAGTTTTAATTTTGGGTCTCTGCCAAAATACTTCCGTTCTTGCCCAGGCATTTACTGCAGACATCCAATAATTCCCTGCTGTAATTTTTTATATCAGTTTTGGTGGCGAGGTGGGAAATCGAGGTAGTGAATGTACGTATCATATATCCTTCCAGGTTTTAAAGATTCACTTCATTTTGTGCAGATGCTACATTCAATTTGTTGATAATTTGCCTTCGAACACTCATCACATGCTCGTCCATGCCTACTATATTGCGGACGATTTCCTTCTTTACACGCTCCATCTTCGCCCCGAACTCGGACAGGTAGTTCTGAAAGAATGTGTTTTGTTTGGTCAACATACTGTGTAGTTCCGAGATGATGTCATTACCAGTTTAGAGGACGAAATGTTTAGTAACAGCTTCCTCAGATCGCTCAGGTTCGCCAATGTTTCGAATTATTATTCTACCAGCAATACAAGTTGCATCCTTTCCTGGTACGAGACAGCCTCCGTATTCGTCTTTGTGAAGATGCAGCTTGAGCCTACTTTCCCGAAATTTCGATATGCTATAACTTATTCTCGATGGACTGCCATGAACTGATTGAACCCCCACCTGTACCTCCTGTTATATAGGGGCCAGTCCTTTATGATTATCAAAAATCCGCATTTGTCTTTCCAGTATAAGGCACACGTATAATTGAAATATTATAGCGTCATGTCTGTATTTACGTGATCGTCGTAAACGTGCCACAAATTCATAATGACCATGCGAAACAGCACCAACACATTAGCATTATCGCGAAGCATCCATTTGGGTATGCGCGAATAAGTCTGGCCAAGGTACACAGTCCATGTACGCATGCCATCCCATGCTAAATTATTCTTGAATGTAAATTAGTTTTTCGCAGGCAATGAGGCCATGACTTCGAAGACAAATATCAAGTTTCGCAGTGCTTTGCTACGATGGCTTCATTATCACTGCATGGGAAATAACCTATGTCTTCCACAGCCTGCAGTACGTGTGCCAACCACTGGTATTTCGGGTGCTGGAGAGGTTTTGAATATAGGCACATGTTCTCGAAACAAAAACCATCCTATTCTTCCAACAGACTCAATAGGATGAACATTTTCCAGCAATTTCATGGTCCAGTGATGATGCACCTCACTGTATTCGGAAATATGCTTCCATGTCGCGATTCGTGGGAGATATCTTGATCTTCAGCATGAATGCATACGAATAGAGCAACATCATGTTTGCTAATATCTATGTTACTTCTACAATTTTCTGGAGCAGGCGAAGATGGCGGTGGGGTGAAAGTGGTGGTGGTAGTGATGGAAAGTGGTGGTGGTAGTGATGGAAAGTGGTGGTAGTGATGTTAGTGGTGGCGGTGGTAGTGGTGGTGGTGATAGAACTGAATCCGTGCTGCAAATTTTAGAATGCCTCTTTAAATCATTGCTCCGAGAAAACAGCTTATGGCGGAATTCACAATGAAATGCCATATTGGAATATGTGATATGTCCATACTGTTTCAAGTATAGAATGATAATGATAAGAAAATATATAAAATGGTTGTACTTATACTTTTCTCGCTCATTTCAACACGATGCTTCGCTGGGGCAAGACCGTAGCTAGAAGAGAGGTATTCGATATGCTGATCAACCATCTATTATTTGAGCTACACATACCAGGATACAGGTTCTGCGGGTCGGGAACTAAGATAGCTAAAATACCATCACACAACAAGACAGGCATTAACATTCTGGACGAGACGTGCAAGCAGCACGACATCGCCTGTTCCCTAAACAAGTATCTGCAAGCCAGATACCATGTAGACAAGATATTTGCATATAAGGCTGACGAAATAAGAAAATCGTCAAACATCGAACTCTGGGAAAAAAAATCGTAATGTGGGGTGTTTCCAACGTGATGAAGGCTAAAGTGAAGATGGGCATATGTGATAAGAGCAAAAAAAAAAGGTAAAGTTTAAATTGGAACAGGTACAGAGAGCAACAGGATGGTGGAAGTGAAACGAAAAACAGTGTCAAAAGGAATAAAAGCACACAAGACTAAGAAAACATCTACTGGTGGATTTTCCATTGCTTTTGTTTGCACTTGGGGCCCTCGGAAGCCTAATCGGAGCCACGAGTGGTATCGTGCGAACTATCAACACAGCATCGAACGGATGGTCACAGATGTCCGAGGCACAAAGACAGAGTGCAAATATGGAAGCTATCGCAATGTGTAAAAAGTGGCTAGGGCCTCTACCTAAGGCCATAACCATTAGGAAGCAGAAGTGTGCAAAAGTGATGCAATAATGAAATCTCTACCGAAAAAAGCACTCACGAGTGTGGATTTGGAACTATTTGCACACAGATTGAGAATACCTAATTTTAGATTTATTTTTATGGCAGATGATTTGCATTCTAAACCCAATAGTAATTAATATGGACACGACAGTCGGGTCTGGTACACACTGGGTAGCTTAAGTAAAAAAAATGGTACACATGCAGACTATTACGAAAGTTTTGGGAATTTGCACCTTTCTCCCTAACTACATGAGTATTTGAAATATACCTACCTGGTGTAGACTTACGAAACGGAGCAGATGCCAGACACAAGGAACTGTGGACATTTGTGGCTTCACTTCCTGGTTCACTTGTACAAGTAATTGTATAAATTGGCTATACACCGTGAGGTAACCATCAGTCATGTCGATAACGCTTACCTTGTTGGGTTGTAGCTCCAAGCTGCCTGCGGTACATTTTCCGTCACTCAACCTAGTGGGGGAATGGAGCATAGCCATTGTCGATTTTCAAAGCTACAATGCGATACCGAACATCAATGAAAAAAACTGCAAGCTGTACCTCATAAAAAGTTGTAATGTTTCCCAGAATGTGTCGCTGCCCGCAGGCTCTTATTAAATATACGACATTGCGAGGTACACTAGAGATTAGCTGTCTCCGCACACATAATTCGAATAACATGGGAATTCCAATACTATGAAGAGTGTCATTAGATGCAGCAAAGATACTGAATTTACGGAACTGGATAATACAGGACCGATGCTAGGGTTCGAGCCATGCATCTACGAAGCAGGAAAAACACATGTACCGTCGCAACCCGTAAACATTTTGCCGTCAATATGATATGAATAAAATGCAATTTGGCGATAGGTACACACCTCAATGGCAGGCTGAGTAAACCATCATGAATTTTTCCCAATGGTCCCTCCAGGTTATAAACTGGTCGTGACATTTCAAATCATCAGTTATGTTCCAGTTGTCGCGAAGAGAGTGCACGAGGTGGTCGTGACAGTCATGACCAGTATGGAGTGTTAGTGAACTTTCAAAACGAAGAAATCACCATACGCCTGCATTTGAGAAGATGGGTATAAAATTAATGCTGACCAGATGCTATAAAACAAAGCAGCACATCAAACCGGTAATCATTACATCATAGGTTTCAAGGCATTAATGCGTGTTAGGTAGATTTTCCTTCACAGTCGTGGATTCCTAAACATCGAAGAGACATACATTTTCGAAGACAGCATAACGAAGGTGGTACTCCATGCATACTAGCCTTTCATGATCGGGCTATACACACTACCACCGGAAGTTCGGATAGCGGTCCAACACCAAAATATCTGCACTCTTCCTTGCAAGTCTTTTCTGCGAATTAGGAGGACTCTAATGAAAGACGATGCGTCCAATTCAGCATCCACGAAAATAACGAGCATTGGAATACTTTCTCAATTGTGTCGAGGTGAATCAGTCATTAGATGTGGGCATAACCTCAACGATCAAAAATTGCCCTTCTCTCACACCGAATGAGCTGTCTGCAGCCAAGATTGCAAGCTAGGGAATCGAAGAAATCTACAGTGTTCCTATCTACCCTAGAGGTAAGTTCGAAGTATGCGTTCTGCTCTCCATATTATTGGAATTTTCCGAAGACTACTGACAAAATATCTTCAATTCGAAGCAGGAATTGTTGCTGCTCCTAGCCAATATGCATTTGGACGCCATCGTGGGTATGGGAGAAAACCTGGAAACAGTGGAACTGAAGCTACAGTCTATCGAATGGATGCTGCCTCATGTGCAGTTGAGCACTGCAGAGCACTTTAAAATGTTGAAGAATGTGGAAGATGGTAAAAATGTCGATGTGGCTTTCAGGTCGTGGAGTCTCGAGACCTGCCCTGGATTGCCAGCAAGCCAGCGCATCAACTGGATGGTGATGTCCAGATTTGCTTCTGAGAAACCGTGGTACATCATTGTTGGGCTACAGACCGAAAAACAGCACAATGTAAGAGTGGGCCATTTACAGTTCGACTCGTGTCAAATAGAAAATGTGAAAATAGTTTTGAACAGTGAAAGCTACCTGTACATTGATATGAACACGAACTTTGAAAATGGACAGTACCTGCTGGCATGTCAGATGTATGATCAATTCCAAAATGCATATCATGGGAATGCCCAAACCAAAATATTTTGCCCTGATACTTTTAAGAGTTTGGCCCTGCTCATGGTATTTGATGTGAGTAAACAGGACGAGCGTATCACTTCCAATGTGATGGACTGCAGGATCGAATTCGCTAACCATCGAAATATTCCTGCTAACATGTACACATTCTGTTTGATAAAGGCCGTTCACGTTAAAGTGAGCACTCTAGAAATCAACCTTTGAAAAAACCACTGCCCACAACTGCGTATGTATAACCATATGTGTTACCGCAATGGCTGGGGTTCAGCACACCCAGTTTTGTCGGCAATGAAATTTGAAAAGTAGTTCTAAGAAATAACGCGGTGTTGCAAGTGGAATGCTTAAGTTTATGGCTACTTTAGTTGTTTGAAGTTTATTTTATACAGTTTAAAGTAATTATTGCCGTAAAGATATTGTGTTTACTATAACTCATAATTATATTGAGTCACGTGATCGGCGCAACGGTCAAAACCAACGGCCCATTAATGTGGTTCCTTCATGCGTGTTGCTTGGCTTTGCTTGTGTGGAGTGGTTGCAAGGCAAGCTACAAATTTGGAAGCTGGAAGTAGTTGTGTCTTAATATTTCTCATTTATTCTTCAGCTTATCTGCAATCATCATTGTTTTATTATAGGTCGTATAGTGTTTAATTGTGTTGTAGTGATTTTGTGTAAAGTCATGAGTTCCAGCAAATTACGTACGAATAGTCAGCGTCAGAAAGACATTATAAATCTCGCCGAAAGTATTAATTCTTTAATTCGTCGAGGAGAGATTAAGCCGTGCAAGGTCGTCGAACGAGTTGCAGAAATGATGAAAATTTCAACTGCAACTGTCCGGAGGTAAGTGTAAATGTGTTTTTACGACGGGTTTCCTCAAACAGGTTTTACGACGTGTTTCCCCAAACAGGTTTTACGACGTGTTTTCCCCGCTTACCCCCAGGACGTTATTGAAGTAAATCGTCGAAAAAGAACAAGTAGGAATCGACAGTTAGAAACGTGATGTTATAAATTGAAAGTTAAATAACAATAATGAAAGTAAATGAACGAAAGCAGAAACGCGACATTAATATATTCAAATGAGTTTCCGAAGTACATGTTATATCCTAGGATTGACAAATAATATGAAAAGTTATGGGTGCCTATGTACATAACCCTGTTTGTTTAACCTTTCTTTTAAATCTGTATTGATAATTAGTGAAAATTTTGCAGTCAATAATTATACGTTAATTTCACGCGTTTTTATATTACTGTGTTGTTTTGTAATGCAGGCCTAACCTAAAATACGTCTGTACGTATCTATTTATGCCCATCCATATAACCTTTCTTAAGTCTGCCTTGAAAACAAGTGCAAATTTCGCCGGCAGTAATTATACGTGAATTTTGTATATGACTGTTATTTTGTAAGGTACGCCTTGCCTCAAACTTGTGTTCATGTAGTTATTCATCCCAAGTTACATAGTTAAATTTTACTATTGTTAATATAACATAAACGTCGAAGTTTTATGCTGCACCAAAGGTGTTCCAACATCCCATAAACTATAAAATCTTGAAGCTGGTTTTGTTAACTATAGACCTCTAGCTGTGCTTGTCCCCGACATTATTTCTTGATGCAAGTGTAATTGTTTTATTTGGTAATGCTTGCCGTAATAAGAATTAGAAATTATTTATAATTAATTGTCAACCGTTATAGAATAATTCCATGTTTAAATTTCAAAATGGATTCTCGACAAGACAACTTGCTACCTTTTGAGAAATATCAACGACGATAATATGTGTTATTGAGTAGGCATAATAGTTTGTTATAACTGCCACTTGGACCGCAGAAATATTGTAGTTATTGAAATTTAATGCAACTGTAAATTACACCGCATAGTAAACACCCCAGACTCCCAGAGCTCCTGTTTACTTGCGAATGCATATTTTGTAAAGGTTGGATTACATTACGCAGTGTATGTGTTAAATTAAGTAGAATATTTCTAAAGAAGCTGTATGAGCCAGCTTTAAATAAGGACCGGGCTACAATTGACATACCTAACACATTCATAGTTATAGCGATATGCACATATAAAACACAAAAGCACATTGGCCTGGCTACTATTGATATAATGATAATAATATTAGTTTGTTTATATTGCTACATTTGTACCGAAGAAATTAAGGTATGAACATAGTTTATTTTTAATGATTTTCATTATTGCTTGGAGATTTTTTTAAGCATGAAAATATGAATGTTTCTGGTGCCACATGTTAAACACACAGCTTTTAAGTGTACCTGGCACAAACTTTCCTTCAGATGGGCAAAGTGTGTCTACCACGTGGAGAAGCTGATTGCAGAGGACTGGGATAAGGCAGTGCACGAAGCCGCTGTGAGGGATTGGTCCCTACAGATATATACAAGTTTGTTTGCTTGTTTACATGTTCAATGTTTATTTTGAGGGAAGTGTTAGTACCAATTATCTTGTTTGTTTTGATTCTTGTATAGTTCATCTACAGCTAAAAATTTTTATACTAATATGGATAATATTAAAAAATGATAACTTTAATATAACTAATTTCTTGATTATCTCATATGTATTCCCAAACACCGTTTGTTTGCATGCAGTTTAAAGATATTCTTCTAGCTGTCAACACTGACCTATGTTAACAGGCACTGGGTAGGAAAGAGGTTTAATTACGCTACACCCTTTCTCCTTGGTAATAAGGAAGATAGCGTGCATTGATAGTTGCATGGAATAAATTTGAATTAACAATAGGACACGTTTTCCGCCCGCATGTTGCGTGGGCGTAATCCCTGTTTTTATTAATGACTCTCCTTCCAGACACTATGAGATACTGACCACCGTAATTATAGGGCGCAAGCCGACAATAACTTTAATATGTCCGTCAATCTAAGTTTAGTCAGTAAGCTACCCGAGGAGAGTTTGTTAGTTGGTTAATGTTTTTTGAGAGCACTTAAGAAGAGGCCCGGGTAAATCTAGCTAGTTATTTGAGTGCTTCGCCAGACGACGCCGATGCCAACTGATTAAAATGTAAGACGAACTCTTCAGCATTAGCTTCTGTACTAGTCTACTTCTAGGTCATTAAATTTTCTGCCATCCAAATTTGATTTGGTGTTGAACTGTTTGGCGAACTGTTTACCAGCCCTGCAATAGTTAATAACTCTCGCTAAATTGAATAAGGATTTCTTAAATATGTATAAAGGATAAACGTAATTTTTCAAGTGAATCATCATACCCAGTAGCTACGATATTAAAAGATCTTGTGACTTCGCCTACTGAATTAGCCAGGAGAAAATCATTTGTGTTAAAGATCATCAACTTCTGTATTATTACGGTGACAGATTTATTTAGCTGCTCACGTAATCGGCATGCTGTGTAGTGTGGTAGTAATTGAGTACTTGGAAAGCCTATGGAAATAAAATTTCAGTAAATCTACCAAGCCCCATCTTAAGCTATAACAAGTTTAAATTGGATCAGTCCTAAGATTAAATTATTTTCTCTTATTTATCCAAGTGTTATCCCCTGCAGGTTAATAATTAATGAAAAGAGTAGTAATAAATAAAAGCATGGTATAGTGAAGAGAGTCCTTGTAAGTTATTGTAGCTAGTTTCTTTACCAGTGTTTATTTGCAGTACTGTCAAGTAGTTTATTTTCTTTTACTGTGTGGAAATCTTATTCCTTGTCTTGTGGCGCCGCGACGCATACAATCTCTATGCTATTAATAGTCACTCCTACAACACGCCCATGCACCTGTTTTATCCACTCTTGCGTAATTTCTGCCCTGTTGACACTGCATGTTGAATACTACCGTAAGAAAAGTAATCACAATCTTTTCACCCCTGACATACCTCCATTCATTATCTCCCTGGATCCGGATTTAGACATCACTGACGAAGATGATCCTGGCAGTGCTACTGACAGAGGTACCAGGCTGTTCTACTGCACGGTAGGTGCTGGATGGTCAGTGGCGGTAAGGTTTGTATGACCAGGTAAAGGTATTTACATTTTGCAGCTGCTTGTTTTGTAGTATACACATATCTGTTATGGGTGGGCACTATTTGTTACTGGAGTCCACATGTATTTATGTACTTGTCATGTTGTTTGTTAAAATATGTTATTCATTTTTGGTGTCTAGTATAAAACAAATATAAGCGATATTTTTTTTACATAATATATACAGTTTTTGCAAAATTTATTCTAAATGTTCAAATGTGTGTTGCATGGTACGATAAGGTCATGTATATTGAGTTACTTGTTAACATAAATGTCATTGTAACATGTTTGGAATCTTGTTAATATAAATGACATGATAGTTTTACATCTTAGAAATTAAGCTGTATATTAATACGTAATTTTGTTGTGTGTGTTGGACGTACACTAGATAAAAGTAACTTGCCTCTAAGTATTACTTTTATAATTTGTCCTTTACATTGTCATTTTGCTGTCATTTGTGGATATGTATTGGTTTTACATTAATAGATATTTCTTTCATCTTTGTGTGTGCACGTATGAACGATTTTTGTAAGTATAGTAATTTTCTTTAAATACTTTTCTCATTTAAACTTTCAGTTTTGCTGCAGTCATTGCAATGAAGGAATCACAACAATAATGAGAGTCCATGCACTTTACCTGTAAAATTGGTTTCTTCAGGTATGTGTGGGTTTGACAAAAAGAAAATATCGCACCCATTTGAGCCACAAGAGACACCGGAAATGTGGCCATAGCCGGATGGGCATTTCACTTAGCTATAAATAATATACTTTATTTTTAGAATTATTTTGTATAAATGAAGGAGGTGCCAGTTACAAGCCTGGTATACACTTCTGTTACCACTTCAATTCACAGTATAAATGTTCAGTTCTTTTTTGGAGGGTCTCAGAAGGGTACGAACACCGAGTAACGATGTCAAAAAAATGTACGTATACACAAATTCATTTGTTGATATGTTTATATTTTAAGTGTAAATTATTTTTATTATATATTCACGTAATAGGCCTATGTTTAAATATATTTATATCCATTTATAAAGGCGCATATAAAACTATCCTTAAAATGTACATATACATGCACATATTTTATATATTTTACTTTTTTATATTATATATTTTATATACTGCTTCGTTAAGTTTATTAGCACCATCTACTTCTGTGTAGTGGTGTACTCTTTGCTCCGCTCAGATCCCCTCGTCTTATCGCGCTGTTCTGCGTCCCTGCATTCCCCTTTCCCCTTCGTGCGTCGTCATTTTTTTATTTGTCGTGGTTGTTTATTTAAGGCCTTGCACGGCCTCGCTCTACGCTTCAGACGTCTGCTACGTTACGCCGCTACATTATGCCTACAGGATGTACGTTTTTTCCTGATGGCTTAGTTGCACTTCACTTCTATCAGCTGAAGCCAAACACAGCTATCATGTTTTCAAGCTGGCGTTTTACTTGTCACCCTACAGAGCGATGGGGCACTTAGAAAACGGTGAGTCGTGAGAAACGCTAAGTTTGCGGTACAATTTTTTAATGTTTAGTAATTTGTGTGAAAAGTGGTGTTGTACCTTGGGTGTGCAGTAGTGCTAGTCTATTTCAAAATCTGGATTTGGCTGCCCTTCCAAATCAATTTTCGTCTTAACTATTGTGTGTCCTTTTTTAAAATGTCGTGTTGGTCCTTGTTCACCGCCCAAGTTTAATGTTTACTATTTCACGGTTTCCATGACTTCATCGCTAGGGCGTTCATTTTTCAATTGTTTGTGTAAAGTTTTTGTCTATCAGATATTTGACATGACTCAAACAATTATAATTGTTACAGATTATGTATATTGTATATTTTACATGATATATATATATTTACACATATATGCATATATACATACTTATATACATACATACACATATATACAATGTGTTATATACATCATATATGTTACATGTTTTATATATAATATTATACATGTTACATTTAGCAGTCCTGAAGTGTAAACATTGAGTTTATTAACATGTGGCAATCACATGGCTGTCACATGGCAATGTTTGTTTACATGTGGCGGAAGGATACATAATGGGCAAGAAAGTAGAACTTTAGCAGGGCTTTCAAAAGTGCTCACTTTATCCTGAACGGCCTATACTTCAGAACTGGCTGGTAACGTACAATTCCTGAGACAAGACTTTCAAAATAGTGTCATGAGCGCAGTTGAGAATGAAACTGATCACACACTGTAACTGTTTGGTCGTCTTCGAGCATTGTCAGCTTCAAGGGTCGGCAAGGTGCTGCAAAGATATGATGGAAGGATAATGGAAGGGCGTACATCAAGTGGTGGGGTTTCCCTGCTTGCTTCAATTCTTGGGTCGTCGAGGCGAACATCGAGAGGTGAAGAATGAATAGGATTAATAAACCTGTATATTTTTCAATACCTGTACAGTACATCTTGTGTAAAAAATATGCTGTGAATTATTTATTTTTTAAAACCCCCTCTGCTATATTTAAAAGTCATTTAAAATAAAAATACTGGCATTTAAGAATAAAATATAAAATGTATTTATAAGACAATTTATGTACTTTGCAGGAACGGTCAATTGCACCATTAAGTACAGGCCGATAGCAGGCAGCAAAATGGAGAAATTAACGCCAGTTGAAAATATAAACCAATATGGAGGGTGCCAACAGTGCATCCTATACTTCAAGAAAACATAAACAAATATGGCTGCCGCCTGTTTCATGAATTAATACTATAGTGCCACCTAGCTGTTGAAAATATATTAAATCCAAAATGGTAGTTGAACGAAGTGAGAGAGAAACTCTAAAACAAATTAAAAACGAAAAAATAACAATATGGCAGACTGAACCTACCAAGATGGCGGACGCGTACCTAGATGGCATTCGCCTACACAGTTGGGGAATGGGTATGGGTGAGAGGTAACCTCTGGAATTGAAGTTGTTTTTAAATTTTTTTCCATAAGTTTTATAAATTTTGAATAATACTTTTTAATTTTTTCGATAAAATTTTTTTTTAATTTTTGGAATTTTTAAATTTTTTTATGATATTTTTGTAATTTTTCGTGTTTTGGGGTTTAAAGTTCAAAGGTCAGGGGTCAACGGTCAAAAGTTAAAGGTTAGGGGTCAATAGCTTCCAATATGGCAGATGGTGACGTCACAACATGGTGGCCAACCGGCTCCGGCTCCGATGCCAGATGCCGATATGCCTGAATTGGTTATTTCCTTCTACTCATAGAATGAATAGGTTATTTCACAGCTGTAAATAAGGTTTTAACCACAATAAAAAATACATTACTTACCAATGATAAAATAAAATTATAACACATGTCTAACTTCAGAGAACCAGCAAACCTTAAAATATCTAAAAAAAAAAAAAAAAAAAATTATTGTCTCCTATGCAGACAACATTAAAGATAATAACTATTATCAAAATATTTGATTGCGAAAAGATAGATTTAAAAAATACATTCTCTCTTGACTCTCAATTATTTCTTAGCAAACACTTTAATTAAAGTTTCCACAAAAAAGAGGACAGCAACAGTGTTTCCATAAATGCCTCAAATTCCATAAAACCTATTTAAATATAGACAATAAAAACAATTACAGTGGGAGGCAGTCGCGTATGACACATCACAACAAATTAAACATGAGCAGCGCACAAGACGATCACGACACGTTAATTCAGGAGACATAGCAGACGCGGCAATATAGTTAAACCGAAATAAAATTTAGAAGGGTGACCAAAAACCAAATTTAGAAATGGAATAGCACTACTGCACACCCAAAACGACTACACAACCACGCCACACAAATTACAACTCATTTAACAAACCGTGCCGCGAACTATTAACGTTTTCCACGACTTGCTATTTAATATGCTCCATCGCTCTCTATCGTAACTGGTGAGCGTGTCAGCTGAACATCATTGTCAACATATTCAAATCAGCTGGACGAGGTGAAGTGCGGCAATCTCACACAGCGCAGGACGAAGAATTAGTAGCACACAGCCATAGAAGTAGGGTGTAGATTTGGTTTTTAAGGCTTATAGTGGTCTACGGCTTGCACCCATAGCCAACATCGACGATTCCAAACGAAATGCATTAAAGAAGACGACAAAATCTTCATAAGACGAAATATCTAAAAATCTACGGTTCATTTAACTAACGAAAAGTTCAAAACGGCACAAACACAAAATGACGCCGCTACCCCGACGCCGAGGTCCAAAAAACCTAACCATCGCCGACGGCGGCTGCAGAAGAACTAGTAACGCGTAGAGAAGGTTAGAGTGCGGCGGTGCGAGGTCTTAAATACACAACTGCAGCCAGCCAAGTCAATACGCACGGGGGTGAAAAAGGAAAGGAGGGAAGCTAAAAAGGAGTATAACGCAACCGCAGGCGCAGATGGCGCTAAGGAACTTAACGCGACGGCGCCAACGTCGCACACTATTGCAGACACACTTTCTGTCCACGTCCGTCACATTGCCCACCTGAATACGCGGCAAGAAGAGAAACAAAGGTATAGTGGAGCGATCGTAAAATCCACCACTAACGCGGAAGTGAGGCCTCGTAAGTATCGATCACTTAGAATAGTTGCACGTTTGTCTTTATTATTCGTCGATTCCGATATCGAAACTCCACAGTAGACTGGACGAGAAACTTAAAATAAAATCCAGGGTGTAAATGCTATGATAATCAGATCAAGTATATGAAATTGTTGTGATGATAAATATTTAAATTTGTATTATTTGTATGAAATTAATTACATATTAGTGTTTGGATAAAATAACGATATAAATTAAACTAAAGATATTAAAAATCACATCGATTTGAAAAAGTGAATTATCGAGTAACAAATTTTAATTTTATATTATTTTCATTGCTGAAATTTTTTGAAAATTGCTAATCAATTAAATGTTGTTTTGTCTAAGAAATATAATAAATGCAATTCTAAAAAAATTTAAATTAGTAATATGATTTTTACTATATATAATGTTATAATCCAAATTAGTAAATTTATCTACAGACGTGGTGCTAAATTATTGATGAACACACACGCACACACGCACACACACGCACACACACACACACACACACACACACACACATATATATATATATATATATATATATATATATATATATATATATATATATATATATATATATATATATATATATATATATATATACACATGATAATCATTCACTATTTTTAACAAGTTTGTTTTGTGAATATCTAAAACACCAAAAACGTATAGATGAGGATATTAAGTCGTACATTGAAAAGTATTCTCAACTTTCTTATTTTTACATATATTGAGTTTCCTTGTTGAGCCAGCCGCTTTTATTTAAATTAAATTTTGAAAAGAAATTATCTTTAATTTTAGTATACATTAAAAATTTTCGATTTCTACCTACATGAAATTTTTATTATATTTTGTAACCACTAATCAACCGTTTGCATTGTAAATAACTCACATGAGTTGATATTTAATAGCCTCGAGAAGATTGATGAATATAAAACTTTAAGTTGTTAATATGCATTTCGGGGAAAAAATACTTAAGACATTTTGTATGAACAACCAAATAAAGTTATTTCATCGGAAAAGCATGTACTTGTTAAAAATAATAGTTTATTAATTTAAAATGGAATCCATTTGGTTTTATGTATGGAAAAATGATCAAGAATAGCCTAACTATGTCACGATAGCGAACCTTAGTAAGCACGCATTTCTTATTTTTATATGGTTACTAACATGGGCATGATAAAAATACTGTTCGAAGAATATTTCAAAAAATGTTCTAGAAAAACTTTCGAGAAATACTTTGGGTGAATCGTTCAAGTGTAATTGTTATTGTTTCTGGATAAAAAAATGTTTTATTCTTAAGTTTGATTAAAAAAAATAATATTTTAAAAATGAAATTTAAAAAATACTTTAAAATATTGTATTTAATATTTTAATACATTTCGAGGGAGTTATTTAATTTTGTTACCCATGTACATCTTCACATTCAGGGCTTTGCTCATTTTTACGTCCATATGTACATTCGGATTCATTGTATTCCATCCTGTTTTATATCAAAATATTATGTAGTATTTTTCAGAAAAACATTATATTAAAAAATATAAAACCAAGCAACATTGTCTTTAGATTCACTTACATAGCTTTACTATTGTTATATAATGTGAAACACAATGCCAATTAAATTTATCTCGAAGTTAAATACATTTAACTATTTAGATAATATTTAATTTTTTAAAATTAGTTAAATTTATAGCAACCATATCTTTAAACACTTTCCCAAAATTGTCATATTCTTTTGATTACTATCGCAGTCGAAATTATATTACTAATACAGCTTATAACTGAACTTTAAATTACTTCCTTGTGACATAAACTGTATGCAAATATTAATAATCCGAATTTTTGTATACGCATTCATGCATTAATTATTACTTAATATATATTTTTTAATTTATTGTATTTGCCAACAAAAATGTTGTTTATATAGGAATTAGACTATTTTGTAAGTTTTATAATGCAATAATAGAACGTAATTTTTAATAACTTGCTCTAATGGAATTAATTTTTGTATTTTGATACCGATTATTTGAAATTTCTCATATATCCGAATGATTGGATATCTTTTGAAATATCATGTAAATATTATAAATTCCTGATTATTTAACTTTCTTGGCGAATTTAGAGCAGAATTATTTATTTGTGTTAAAATTCTATTACTTATCTAAATAAAATGCATGCTCATCAGTCATGCAGTGCTGGTGGAGGTTAGTTTTTAAATTTCGATTTTCTGGCTTTTGATACGAAGTTTGTTATCTATATATGACTTTCTATAAACCCGTGCAGAAATCGTTATAATATATAAATATTGAAATCGAATTTATATCGTTATTTTCGTAAGAAAAAAATTTGATTAAAATATCATAATTAGTGTATGTTTTTGAACACTAACAACATTTTGGCAAGTGTATAAAAAATAAAATACGAAAATTATATACTATTTTTCTCTTTAGCGTTTGGCTGAAATGAACATTCTAGGGTTCAGTTGTGGCGTTGCTCTGAATTTGGACATCAGCAAATTGACGTCACGACCTTGATGCATTTTTATACTGTTATTTGCTTCTGGAAATGTTACGGCGATTAGAGAATGATCATTAAGGAGCCTCCCTAGTTGTCATATAATTGTCACTGTTATTAATCGTGTATATTATAATTGAAAAAGTATGGAATATGTCAATGTAAATAAGAATTTTTCAGGACAAAAGTGAAATCCTATATTTCATTGCCAACTCATTAAAGTGGTTACTGAAACACAAATGTGTATGAGCTATTTGATTAATAAATTGTCTATTTCCCCAATATTCATTCATGTTAATGTTAGTAAAATCATTTTATATATTTTTAAAATTTGTTTATTTTGCTATGTAAATCTATTAAAGGCTATTTACAATAAAATGAGCACTTTTGAAATCAATTAGAGAAAAGTCGCCGCTTCTACCTGCATATATTTTATCGGGCGCAGTGAGTGGCTTGCAACCAGTGAAGTTGTTAATGATAGAGTGAAAGTTGTTACATATCATAATGCCGAATAAAATGTGTTAGGTAATCATTTGTGATAATTTAAATTATTTCCTTCGCTTTCTGTTTTTTTTTTTTTTTTTTTTTTTTTTTTTTTTTTTTTTTTTTTTTTTTTTTTTTTTTTTTTTAGTGCATTGAGGAGTAAAAATTAGCAGAATTGTACAATATTTACTTTCCTAATAATTTCACTGTTTCAATAGACCGACGCAAGAGTAAAGTGGTCAGGCTCATATATAGTTCAGAATGAGAACAAAGATATTAATAACCGCCATTATGAAAATAATACATGTAACGCGACATCTTATTACAAATTCGGAATGTAGGCAATTAACTTAAATACTGAAAATAATTAAAAATAAATTAATTAGCAAAGAAAGAGATAGATAGAGAGGGAGAGCGAGTAACTGGTCAAAATATTTAAAATAACGTTTTCAAGATAGTTTAAAATTGTTCAGTAGGGACACATTAATAAATTGGCAGTGGCGCATATTTCGAAAAACATAGAGGCATATATAAAGAAAGATATCGTGACATACTTAAAAATAGTATTGCCGCATAAAAAAATATTGTAGGTAATTATTTTAAAAACTTACTATCGTATTTTAAAACACATAAGTATAGTGACGTATTAAAAATGGCACACCGTAAAACGGTGTTTCAAACTACAGCAGCATTGCTGTACCTTTCTCGACCAGATTGCTGCAGTAAAATCCCACTGTCACCGCTTTAAATTATGAGGAGAGAGAGCATGCGCGGAGCTTTTTGATACAATTTTCCATCGCCATCGTAATGCTTGATTACGGCCGGACGTGACCTTGAGAAAGGTAAAACTTTTAACTGGAGATGCCCCTTAAGGTGATTACACAATGAAAAAATTAAGAACCAAGCAATACACTTAAAATAAGGTTTTCCGTCGCCTTGGCTTAAACAGAAGTATACAAAATGAAGTTACTACTTCATACTGCTTTAGTTTCACAGCAGAAAAAAAAACGGAAACTAGAAAAATGAATCCTTAAATCTTAAGTTTAGTCAGTCACAGATGAGCATACATTTAAATGAACGCGTCATATTTATATTTTGATGCCAAATAACGAATATTCAACGTTAAATTCTGTAAGCCTGCTTATAAAAACAAAGGTGGACAGCAGGTGTACAATTAAATTTAAAAAAATCCACTTCTATTCTGAATTAAAAAGAAAACATAACGTGTATTGCTTTCATATTTTTCAACTTAGGCAGTTGGACAGTTATTGTCTCAATTTAATTTCTATAGGCATCTGCTTATTTGTCACTGTTTAATTTTTTCATGGTGACCCATATACACGGTCCGCCGAAAGATAAAACTAGGGGGAAACGATAGCGATTACAGAGCTACGTCGCTCCAGAAATGCGGAGAAAATCACGTTCTTTTGCATTTTCCTTCCAGTTGAGATATTTGAAATATTCTTGCAGTGGTGATGAATGATTAATTGGAAAATTTACAACATAGTCTATTACTTAATTATGCCGTCGCAGTTTAGCAATGGAGTATGTTCAAAATATTTCACTTAATATTTCTTCCAGTTGTCATTCGCTAAACTTTGTTTTGGCTTTGTCAAGATATAATAAAATTGTGATATTTTTTTAAATTGTTCCTTATATTTATGTATTTTTCTTCTTTTTCATACGGTATTGTTGAGGGCTTCTTTTGGCTAGTTTTGCTTCGTACTCATGAACGTATTATTGTCCCCCCTCCCCCCACCCACAGTTTCGTTTAAGATTTGACCATTGTTTACTCTTCTTGCACGTTCGGTAGAAGAACCATTTAATTATGAAGGCTGCCGAGTTAAATGAGTAAAGATATTTGGGCGGTTCTTAACATCGAGGACTTGAATCCCGACAAGTGTGAAGCGATTTATGGAGCAGCAAGAGCGGAGGAAACGGGAGATCCCCGAGAAAACCCGCCGAACAGCGGAATCTTCCGGCACGATTCCCACATGCGAAAACACGGGGGGCGACGCCACCGGGGATCGAACCCACTTTGCCTAGGAGGGAGGCGATTTGTTCAACCACTACACCAATGCCCCCCCCCCCCCCGAAGGCTCGTATTATGTAAATTTTTCTGTTCAGCGTCCCTTGTATTTCTTGTATCTCTTCTCCATTATGTTAAAAAAAAATTACATGCAAATCAACGAAATCGAGTTCATCCGCGAGACTTGTCGACACAGACTGGCGAAACTGCATGTCGTGCAGAAGCCACGTCTGTGGAGCTCCACCAGATCTCCATCCGCCGAACCCCCCTCTCCCTTCTCCAGACGAGACGGACATCAATCTCGCACTGTTTCAAGCCCGGTTCACGCGCTCCGTTCTAACGACGGGCGGACGAAACGCAGCTGCTACGCGCGTGTAAAACATTCTTGGTCACTGAAAACTTTTCTGAAGCCCTGCTTAAGTTCTGTTTTCAGGATTCTCCCTCGCGCAAACAAAGTTTAACCAAGAGCTTGAAAATTACAGCAAAGGGATAACGCACCTCATTCGTGCGCACTCAGCTCAATAATACTGTGCATGAGAACTATTTCTTACTAGGTATTACCAACACTCCTATTTTCTCTCTGCGTTAATTCATATTAATGACAAATGGATGATATAATTCACATATAACATAGAAGCTGCAGTTCAATATTATCAGAAATAAGATACTTCCATGTCAACGGACGTGAAGCATGGCATATTTTGGAAACAACTAAACACGTCATACACTGGATGATTTTTCATAAGTTCGATTAAAGGAAAAGTTTGATGATACTGAAAACAGACTATACATTTGTAGGTTTTCTGCTGTACCATTGTCGTGTTTCTTGGGCGGTGCAGTTATTTAATACCAAATTCCCATGGACGAAATGATAGACTACAGTCTTAATATTATTTAGGTAGATGTTATTCAAAAATTTATTTTATAACTTCAATATAATCAAAGTCGTATTATAAAACCATAGAAGTGCCTGCAGGGTGGGAAACGTGGCAATTCATTCCCCCCCCCCCTCCCAGTCCCTTTTTAAAAATTTAACCATTTAATTTGGCACTTCCACCAATAAGTTCAGAAATGTTCGAGTATCGCTATCATAAGGGTATGCAACGAACTTTGGAACAAAAAATTCCGAACTAATGTCCCACACACATAAAAAAAACACACACATATATATATATATATATATAGTTCGGAATTTTTTGTTCCAAAGTTCGTTGCATACCCTTATGACAGCGATAATCGAACATTTCCGAACTTATTTGTGAAAGTACCACATAAAATGGCTACGTTGTTATGTGTGCATATATATATATATATATATATATATATATATATATATATATATATATATATATATATATACACATAAAAACTCATTCAATATAATAAGTGTAAAGTTGCAAAACAAATGAAGTTTCCTGCCCGACCCCTTCAAATCAGAATTTCTAAGCACACCTGTGAATAAAACTATTATTATGATTTACATGTTCGATTAAAATCATTTAAACATTATATAACTTTGATATTGCACGCAACTATTGTCCTAAACATATGGCACTGTGAACTATTGGCAGATATAAGTGGCTACAGTTCACCGGCTTAAAGTCCGGACAAGACAAGCATTTTCGCACGATGGGAAACGTGGCATACGTTCCCGTTCGCCGGAAGGGTTTCCTCGAAGTCTTCTAGTTTCCCCTCCCACCATTGGATACCATAGCTGCTCCATCTCCACATGGCCGCTGAATATTTCACTGTTAAGCACCGCCGCAGACCTTTTTTCTCACATTGGGAACTACCGGCGAAAGCTGCTCTTACAACGCACGGAAATTTTGAATTTGAGTTTGGGGCCGCTGTGGTGTAGTGGTTAGACCACTCGCCACCCACCTAGGCGAAGCGGGTTCGATTCCCGGCGGGGTGGCTCCCGGATTTCCGAATGTGGGAATCGTGACGGACAATGTCGCTGGTAGATGGGGTTTCTTGGGGATCTCCCGTTCCCCCACCCTTTCATTCCGGTGATGCTCCATACTCACCTCTCTTCACCCTCATCGGCTCTCAAGACCTCGCTGTTTAGAGCCGGCCAAATCTGCCCACTCGAAGTTGAGTTCAATCTTCACTGTGGTGGTCAAAGGAAGGGGAGGAAAAAGGTGGCAGTCTGGCTGGCTTGTGCGGCTGTATTTCCCGTCCTGCTGGGCGCCAAGGAACATTTGTGATTACAGAAGTGGAACAGCCGTTTGTGCCGAACGCTCAAGCCAAATGGTGTGCGAGACGTCGGGAACACCGTTCGCCAATCACCGCCAGCCGGCAGACCAGCCACTATGGATACTTTGCGCGGTACTCATTAGCCAATCAGACTTAGGCCGCCAGCTACCAGAGATCCGCGGGCACGCTCCCCAACCCCCAACATCAAAGAAACCGCCGCGGTATTGCACTTCTGCGTGCGTGAGTGCACTTCTGCGGTCAATGCCGTCAGCCAGCGTGTGTGTGTGAACCGGGGTTGGAAACCTCGGCGCGTGGCGCTCGCACTCGACATCGCATCTGTTTTCAACTCCCTGAAGGCCCGTGGGGTCTCGTTATCGCTGTGGAGAGCCAGTGACATGCTGTTCCAAGCACCCCGATAGAGCCGCGCGCTTTCGCGGGGTCGCATTATGCCGCCGTGCCTCCACACGTTCCCGGTACGCCAGTTTCCCCAACCAGGGACGCATTAATTCTGTCCTTCGCCAACAAATTCGTCATTTCATATTCGTTCGAAGTACCCTTCAAATTTTAAAGATATTACGTACAAGTAAAGCCTGTTCAAGATAAAGTGAGCGCTTTTGAAATGAACCTTAGAAAGAAGTCACTGCCCCTGCCTGCATATATTTTAATGGGCACACTGAGTGATATTTGCCCATTAAAGTTGGTAACGATGGATGGAAAGAAGCTCCACATATTAACGTCGTATAAAAGTTATAGGTAACCATTTCTGGTAACTTAAATCATTACTTGCGCTTTCTGTTTAATTTTTAATGCATCGAAGTGTAAAAATTAGCAGAATTGTTAGATATTTACTTTTCAAATAATTTCACAGTTTCACTTTACCGACGTATGAATAAAGTGATGAGAACCACGGCAGTGTTAATCTTACATAAAGCGGATGAATACCTAACGTACATACAAGTAGATCCCAAGTAGGGCTTCCAAAAGTGCTCATTTTACCATCAATAGCCTATGATAATTCCTAGCATAAAAAACTTAGACTGCATACTTTTTTCGTGGTGTACATTTGCGTAGTGGAGTGCAGTGGGGAGATATGGGCGGCTCTTAACGTCGAGGTCTTGAGAGCCGATGAAGGCGTCGCGAGGTGAGTATGAAGCAGTACCGGAATGCAAGGTCAGGGGAAACAGGATATTCGCGAGAAAATCCGGCGACCAGCGGCATCGTCCATCACGATTCCCACTTGCGAAAATCCGGAGTGACCCTGTCGGGAATCGAACCCAGTTCGCCTAGTTGGGAGGCAAGTATATTAACCACTACATCAACGCCCCTTTTTGCTTAACGAAATGTCGAAATCATAATTTATGTGTTTCTGGGACGTACAAATCATTTTAAAAAAAAGATGATTTATCCACTGAAATGAGGTAATTCACAACGAAATAGTAGCGATGCCAAACATTCCTGTATATGCAGCTTGATGTGTGATATTATTACCATATAGTGTATAGGTTAAAAACTTCCATCACAATTTAGGAAGTTTTCCAGAAAATTGTTTATAGTGTACCATGAAATGAATTAAGACATGGCCTTCTCAACCCATTTTAAATTTTCTGTAAATGTTTCGTTAGTGCAGTTTGTACGTTCCGAAAACACCAACACTGTTGTTTTGCCATGCCATGACGCAAAATATTGGTGGTCAAGATTTTTTAATGCGACGAAATCGCACTTGTAACTAATACCCACAAGTTGAACCATTTTTCATGCAAATACTAAATACTGTAGTTAATTTTTTAGTTTCCAGCTCTCGGAGGCCCATGCGAATTATGCGCCCGCATGGGGCGCTGAACTGCCAGAACGTTGCGTTAGAGGCGCCTTAACTTTTCCATCTCGCAATACACAAAGATAATTATTGTAATCAAACATTTCTTGAGTTCTAAATAAATATCACCATTAATAAAGCGTTTTTATCGATAATCACCCTATAAATGTATCTCTCCGAGGAATGCGAAATAAAGTTTCTTGGCCATTATATTGAATCCCAATATTTAAATAATGCTTGCGTCAATTTTTAACTTTAGACATATGCATACCCCAAAATTTGTTTGTAAATATAGGAAAGAATTCGCTTTAATTAAAATTAAACATAATTTTTGAAAACAAATTGCAGTTTATTCTTATTTAAGTACATTACCGACAATTAAGATTCTCCTGAATATTTTAAAAATTATTTTAAAAATAATATCTACATAATAAGCCTTCAAAATAGCTACCACAATATATTTGTAAAGGTGAGATATAGAGTTAGGAAGAGGACGGCCCGTGATGAGTAATAGTTAGGGGTGAAGGTGCGAAAACATATATTTGCATGTAGTGAAAAGAAGATATGTTTTTTCCGTCGCTGCCCACAACCTCTGTGTAGGAAAATATAGCATAAAACTTTTTTTCCCAGCGAACTGGGCTCTTTTCAAAACCCACCTTCAAAAATAACCCTTCTGACAGTAATCATTTGAAACATTTTCGCTGAGAGCAGGAAAAATATCGGTTATGTTGCAGGTTATTAAAATGCGTTAGTAGGTATAGAACTTCGATGTTTAAATCCTTCTCTTTATTCTAATGATGGGTTCACAACAACGAAAAACATGTATACGGAGCATATTACGTAACAGTAAAACATTAACACAGCCAGAAACATTGTGCGAAATGATTCGCAATTTAATATTTTTGTATTATTTTTAGTCAAAGAAATTTCTCGAATCGTCTGACCCAAGTTGTCTGTATTGGTAAACGATATTTATATGTTTTGGCTGTGGTTATACATTGTAATATTTTTTAAAAGTTGGCTGCAGTTTAAAAGAGTTGACATTTTATATTTTCTTATAATATTTACTTTGGGGCACGTATATATGCGGATAAATATGAGACTGCTGACTGTTCTTTTCAGGGAATTTAAATCTTGTGTCATTTCTTCGTTTCTAAAGCCTAACTATTTTCCTCCATTTTAAATAAACAACATCGATGGAAATTTTAATTCCTGCTGTGATTGGTTGCTGTCCCATGCACCATAACAATTCCTTTCATGCACTATGTCAGGACCTATCATGCAGAAGACGTTTCGAGAAATTATCGACCAATAGATTCCAAATCATAGCGTCCAGTTCTTGTCCACACGATCCGATGTTCTGCGGTTACTGTTATGCTTTTCTTGTGTACCAAGGTAAACGCTGGTATTCATAGTCGAAGGTTTATTTGGCAAACAACACGTTCTATACTCAGTGAAGTACTGATTCTTCTTCTTATTCAAGCATCACTCTTCGAGCGAATAATATACTAACCCAGACTCCATGAAATATTCCTCAAACATGTAGGCCTACTAGTTATTCGGACCAAGCTTCAAATGATACGAGAAAATTGTCTACATCCCAAAAAAAAAACCTGTAATAATTTGTTATTTTTAATCCGTAATGTGTTGTTTTAGTAAGCTAAATAAAGTATTAAGAACGAAGTAATTACGTACACGTAGAATGTTTCAGTTGAGTTATTAATTGTTATGAATATTTTAAATTATATTTGGTGTATTCACTGTTCTTGGGCATTCCTTTTCGGTGTCTAAACACGTATTATTCGCTGATGCTGATCAGATGCTATTAAGAGTGGGATAACTAAAAGTTACAATAAATCAGGTAGTGAACGAACTATCTTCAAAGAGATATTTGCGATATAGTCAAGAATGAAAAACCGACGCAATGTGTTGCAAAAAGAGGACTGCATCTTGGGATGCTGTGTCCAAGGGGTATAACAAATCTCTACGTATCACGATGACTGTACGTGCATACCTGCTAAAAAAATTAAATTTCCAATAATAAATTATACGTATTTGCTATGAATTTCGTTTGATTTGCTAAGTAGCAGCAGCATGACTTTAATTTAAATAGTTATTTTACTCACAAACTGTAACATACGCTTCCTGGCTATTTATTTTCGGCTTTCTTACATGAGGAAAGTTAAAGCACTATTGAATGTTATAATAGATATAAAGATTTAACGAACTTTACACACGCGTAGAAATAAAAATCCATAATGACTTAAAACCGACCTCCCGTGGCGCAGTCGGTTGGCGCGCCACCGATCTGGGGTTCGGGTGGCTCTGGGTTCAAATCCCTGCTAAGCTATCCAGCACAAGACTGGGGGACGTTAAAAAGCCCTTTACAATTACAATAATAACATAAATTAACAAAAGAAGAATAAAATTCTTATAATTTAGAATTTTTGAGTGCTTAAATTTATTCTTTGTCATTTTGAAATGTATCTTGAGAGAAACCAGATAAGAATCAATGTCAAGGAAATCAAATAAGAATATCACAAATACATGTAATATACATAACCAAAGTTATAGTACGAATAACCTACAATTGATTAGAGTATAAATCGCTGTTACCGTATTTTAATTACAATATTTTATGAGAAAATTGTGACACGATTTGCTATCTAGCAAAAAATTGTTTATGTATGTTTCAAATTCACTGTTTGCTTTTCGACTGGACCATTGACGAACTTTGATGTAAGATTGAAAATAAACGCCCGTACGAACGGAGATTTTATTGAATAACTATACAGGTTGTACACTGTATATGATAATGATCACAGGGTCGTACATCTATAGAACAGAGGCTACAGAGTTTCTTGAACAATAATGCCAATATCTTATGTAACCTCCTTTAGCGACGATGCAGTCTTCCAGTCGTGCGTAGAAACGATCACAAATGTGTCAGTTGTAGGATCATCTTCTTTCGGGCATAAGGGTTTTGGGATTCGGAGCCTCGCAGCCATCCGCCACCACATTAAATTTCCCTTTTTCCCTTTCTTCCCATAATATTTCTTTCCTCGAAAACGATCAAAATCGCTAGAATTTCCTTAAAAAGTTCCCTTTTCTCCCTAAAAATTTCTCTTTTCCCTTCAAAGATTCCCGGTTTAAAAAGAAAAAGCACGAAGCCTCCAAGAACCAAAAAAGAAACCTCTTTTTTGTAAAAAGAAGCCGTTGGAACCTTTATAGAGGCTTGTGAGGACTCAGGACTCAGGCAATATATACATTACCTTGAATGACTTTGAACACAAAAAAATTTTAAAAATCATAAAATTTGCTAGCATATTATGTTATTTACTACTACCGCCATAGTGGATGCAGGAGACCCTAACCTCGACCTCGTGACATTTAATGTCCTTGAACACAGAAAATTCCAAAAATATCCTAAACATTAATATAAGTCAGCGAGCATATTATCTATATTACTGACTACAACCACCATATTGGATGCAGGAGACCTTGACCTTGCCCCGTGGCCTTTAATGACAATGAACCCAAAAAGTTCCCAAAAAATTAAAAAAAGATCATAAATGTAAGCAAGCATATTATGTTACTATTACCACCATATTGGATGCAGGTTACCTTGATCTAGACCCAGTGATCTTGAATAAACCGCAACCCAAAAAATTACAAAAATCAATAAAAGTCAACCAGTATATTATTTTACTGACTACTACTACCATATTGGATGCAGGTTAAATTGACCCCATGACCTTTAATGACCTTGAATCCACAAAATTAATAAGAGATTGCAAAAAATCTAAAGATTTTATTGTTAAAAAATTAAAAATTATTTTTAAATTGTTGAAAATTCTAAAAAAAATTAAATATACATTGCTAGATGCCGCCGTCTTGGTTTTTCGTCTATTTGTTTATACATTGCTGGAAGACGCTATCTTGGATTGTTTTTGTCATTTGTTTATACTTTGCTGGAGTGTGTCTATTATCTTCGTTCGACTGCCATATTGTAATTCATATATTTTCATCACCTATGTTGTGCTAGTGTATTAATTCACCCACCATGTAGCAGCCACATTTGTTAATGTTTTTAAAGTATAGGCTGCATTTTGACACCCCCCATGTTGGATTCCATTTTGAAATCATAAGCGGCGTTAATTTCTCGATTCTATTGCCAAGCAAGCTGCCGACACTCATATTTATAGGCATAGGAAAATCTGAAATTTTTCATTTCTGTTTTGAAAAATTATTTTTCCAATCAAAAGTATACCTAGAAGCATAACTTATGAAATATATACATACTATGTAAAATTTAAATTTGTTCAATTTTTAAAAGTATTTTTTATTTAATTATATACTCATACATATAGTACAATGGTAATTTATACAATACTTTTTATTAATTAGTTTTATTTCTGTGCTTTTTAAAGTTTAATTACATTCTGGCCAATTAGGTAAACACGAAAAAAATTTGTTCACTGGCATGAATTAATTCTATTAATTTAATACGGTGGTTCATTCCCTCGAAAAAAAATATTACAGTATTCTTTGATATAAATGCATCTCAATGTATGCAACTTTGTTGTAGATTACAGTATTTTATTCATCTCGCTATTCCCACGCGTGTGCTGCTTGTTCGAAAAAAAAATCGTGAGATTTATTATACAGACAAACTGTGCAGGGCAGGTTATGGAGTTTTCTACACTTTTGAGGACATGTACTGAAGTTACAAGAGAAAACTGTTGGTATGGATGGACTGCTTACTGCACTTGTCACACAAATATGACATGCGACAGGGATTCTTGGCACAATTAAAGCTTTCATGGCGCCGTACACCTTACCCGAAAGCAAATGTCTTATCACAAAGTGACACTGATGACGATGTAGTGGTTCAGGCAAAGACTTGGACAGACCTGTTGGGGATGTAGGAGCTGGAGATTAAGAAGCAGGTAACGCCAGTAATAATGTTCTAGGTACCTCAGCCGAAAAGTTCGATGGCTTCATTGAAGATTTCGTAGGCGTAACAGCTGAAGAAGTTGATGGCACAATACCAATCTGAAACGATGGTACTGAACTGGTGGAAGTAGATAATGTTAGTTATATAGAGATCACAGTTGAAGAAGTCAATGCGCTGGTTAAAGAGGAGACATCTCACTCGAACGAGAAATCGACGGTACTGCCATAGTTACCATTAGCTCTGGAGTGTCCAAAGACACCGCAGGTGCATAAAAAGACTTAGATACGAAGCTGCAGGAGCTAGCCGAGACTATGTATCTTTCATGGCAGCCATTGTCAAACTAAGCCTCTCGACTGGCCCCAACTACTTATAATAAATATTTATGCAAGCCATACGATGCGTTATTGACATAGAACTAATTACATTCCACCATTAATACATTGTTCAGACGCCGACCAGCCAATCACTGAGTTGCCAAGTGATTGCTGCTGACCAACTGCATGAAGGAACTGAGACATCACATTCTGGAGTCAGTCTGCAGGAGTCAGTCTTGGGTGGAACGAGTCTTGGGTTGAGCGAGTCTTGGGTGGAGCGAGTCTTGGGTGGAATGAGTTTTGAGTGGAGTGAGTTTTGGGTGGAGCGAGTCTTGGGTGGAGCGAGTCTTGGGTGAAGTTTTTGGGTTCAAGGTTATTCAAGATCATGGAGTTAAGGTCAAGGTCACCTGCCACCAATGTGGTGTTAGTAGTCCGTAACATAATATGCTCACTGAATTTTATGAATTTTTGGGTTCAAGGTCATTGAAGGTCATGGGTATAGGGCCTGAGTCCTAAGTCCTCACAAACATTTCAAAAGCTCCCAACAGCTTCTTTTTGCAAAAAAAAATGTTTCTTTTTGCAACTGGGAGGTTTCGTAATTTTTTTTAGGAAAAAATGGGAAATTTTAAGGTTAAAAGGAAAAATTTTAGGGGAATAAAGAACATTTTTAGGGAAATTCTAGCGATATTTGCCATTTTTTAGGGTAAAAAGAAAAATTTCAGGGAAAAAAGGGAAATTCAAGATGGCAGCAACTGGTTCTGAGGCTTTGAATCCCCATTCTCTTATGCCCAAAATAAACTTATCCTACTACTGTTGTCGGATGTCATCTTGGGGAATAGTATTCCACACTTATTCCACCTGATGTTGCAATTAGTGTAGGTTTGTTGCCGGTAATGCAGACTGCCCCAAATGCCGTCCCAGGTGTCCCACACGTTCCAGTGATCGTTCTGGCCAAGTGAATTGACAAACACATTCGAAAGCACGTTGGGAAACAGAAGATGTTGTGTGCACAAACATTGTCCTGCTGGAAGAGGACATCTTGTTGGTGGTGTAGGAATGGGAATAGAATGAGCTGGATGATGTTTTGGATGTAGTTTTCATTGTTCAATGTTCCCTCAAAAAACACCAGAGGCAAATGGTCAGTTTAGGGTATTTCAGCCCTGACCATGATGCCAGGAGTTGGTCCTTTATGTCGCTGCTGTATACACTCTGGTTGTTGCCGCTATCCTGGTCGATGCTGCACTTGCAAACGACCGTCACTGGCGCCATGGCAGAATCTGCTCCCATCAATAAACACAACACCACAACATTTATCCCCCCAGTTTCTTCGTTCGCAACACCATCCGAGGCGGGCTGAATGGTGATATGTGAGAGGAAGCCTGGCGAGCGGCACCCTTTATTGTAGCCCAGCATCCAAAAAACGGTTGATGGTGGTCCTAGCTGACACTCTGGGTGCAATAGTGGCCCTAATCAGCAATTGCTGCTCATCTGATGCTGTGGTCCAGGCGGGAATCGGTATGCCTCTGCCCACCAGAACCAGACTGACAAGCATGTGCACCATAGTTGGACCACCGGCACCACCAATAATGCCCAGCAAACACTTCACATCCTACGTGTTGGAACATTCTTCGGAAGGACCATCCAGCCACACTCAGGCCTACAAGACGACCTCGTTCAAAGTCCGTCAAATGAACGAAGTGTCGCTCTCTATGTCGTCGTGGCATGTCTACAATACTTATTACACACAGTCCGATGCTTAAAACAACAGATTACTCTTTCACCGAATCAGCTACAATTGTATTGGGCGCAGCGGTGTTGTTATTAGTACGCGGTTCCTACTTTGTTGATCATTATGTGTACTGCTCTCTACCAATGCCCCATGTGTATATGGTGTTTCTATGTCACCACTTTAGTGGTGGTCATTTTTCATTCTCGACCAGTATAGGCCCTATTTACAAAGTATAAAATACCATATATAAACAATTATTTGCTTCGCCAAGAAAGTTATTGTTCAGTACATTTAAAATTGAAATTATTTATAATAAAATAATACGTTCTTATTAATCTAATGAATGTTTACAAAGAAAGAAATTGTGATATTTATTGAATAAAGAACTTTTCTTACGTCATTTGGGAACAAATACATGTATTTATGAAGGTACTTACGACTTTGGTAATAGATCGCTCCATAATTTCACAAAAGTAGGCCTATATTAAGTAAAACTGAGGTTTTAAATGAATGTAGATTATTGCACATGTGCAACAAAAGAAAAAATCATGAAATATGTTTTATGTCGGAAATGAAATGAATATGCATGTTACATTTACATTGTAAGTAACCTTAATCAAAACTACCTTACATAAGATTTCAGGGCGAATCATGGGAATTTGATCTTAACTATGTATACAGGTGTGTATCACAAATGCCCAGCAAAACAAGGGACGAAATTATATTAAGAATTAAAGCACAGTTAATTTTTGAGCTTTCTGACTTTCGGTGTACAGTGAAATGTCTGCATAGAATTTGAGATACTAAGAATAACTAAACTACAAATACAGGGCTTAGCAAATGATTGATGAAAAAATTTTCAATCTAGTTCTAACACAGTATGAGAATCTTTTGTGAATTTTAGTGCACATAATCATGTCAAAGTAGCAGGTTTATAATAAATAATATTTATAAGGTAATTGTTCATAGACGAAAATGACAACTGAACCCACAATTTTTGACAGAATTACGTCTTGTCAGTTTAACAGGCCTATTGATTGAAAATTTACATAACCATTATACTTTTACGTTGCAGAGAGATGGTGACCAATTGAAGAAATTGTGGAAAAGTATGAAAACCATCAAAAGGAGTGCATATTGCTGTGAACTCGCTTTCGCCAGATGGTCACACATTCATTAAGGGGTAATGTGTAGTTCAGAAATGACAAGAGCACTTATACAAAACACTACATTTATTATCTCTAAATACCATAAAATCAATAATCTGATAAGGCATTACATTTACATCAATACTTCAGGTGCTGACCACAGATGTCCTACGTTATAAAATCTCGTTACAAGTTAGTCAGAGTTTAAAATCACTCGTAAGGAGCCTTTAGAGTCAGCTTCACTAGCCTTCGCCTCACCTAACCTGGGACGCCCTATAGGAGTGATAATTACCCAATAAGTCGACGACGACTACGACGAGGCTCGTCTCGACAGCAGCTCTTTCCTGGAGTCGATCCCGAACCGCAAGGATGGCGGTCTTCTCGGCTGCGACGTCATGGGCGGCCCTTTGGCGGGGTCAGGAACAAAATGGCCACGAGCTACCACCACTCGCCCCATATATACCCTGGGGCCCGACCTTCTTTTGGCAATCATTCCCCTGGCTATTCTCATAACTCCAGTTGCCATGGCCGACTTCCTCTCAGCGTTCGAACTCGGCCTGGCAACCCTTGCCTGTGAAGCTCACAGCATGGCCCTCCTTCCTCGAAAACTCGTGCGTCCCCTGTGAGCAGACCTGAGGCTGGTGATGTTTGGGGGGGAGGGTGTGCCTTGTATGGCCGAGCCAGGTGCCCTAGTGTGCTGAACCCATTGAGCTGCCCAAGAAAGTCTTTCTTCCTCGTGGAAGCCGATTGGGCAATACAATTTTAAGTGTCCTCGGGCACTGATTGTATGGTATCCCTAGGGCATTGGGAGTTACGTGAGGCTTGGGGTCGTGTTACATATATAGGCTTAAAATATATTTCTGTGCCTTAATTTGGCACATTAAAAATTATACATTAATAACAATTTGTTTTATTATACGAACGTGCATCTCTATTGTGAGCAATAAAGCTAGAATACTAAAGTACAGAAATTTTGTGACATAATTCGGTAAATAATTTTCAGTGATACCTATACTTATCTATTTAATTATGAAACTGCAAGTGTTTTGTTGTATTTTTTGTAACAAATGGTGTGGAACTGTCCGCCTAAAAAAAATTATTTTTAATTTATCTTATTATTCAACACTTTGAAAATCATGATTTGCTACGTCTAACTTATAGGAATTTACTTATTGTCTCTACAGGTTTTTACATTGGAGTGATTCTACTCGAGAGGCTACACTATTTACAGGAGACACCTTCGTGTGCTTGATCCAATTTGTGTACAAAATGCAATCACTGTACATTAATATGAGGTGTGGACATACCTATATTATGTACAATATGTTTGCTGCAAGATATTACTTAACTACTGATAGGTCTTTTGCTTCTTGTTGACCACGGAAGAGGAAGGAATGTACTCGGCACCGATCTTCAAACCCCATAAAATGTTATGTTTTAATAAATTTGGGACCGACCACAGGGGTACCGTGTTTTGGGTTGGACGGTGCACCGATTTTAGGTCAAAATTCCACAATAGCCTTATAGGGGTGTGCTAATTGTGGTGCTAAGTATGAATTGTTTGACATAGTTGTGCTGTCCTGCGGCTGTATTTGAATATCTACATACGACGTTTACTACTAGTGTATAAGATATTGAATACTTGGAAAGAGGTATGATACAGAATTTACATAATAGTCTTGATTCTCTTTTTGTATATCATAATGATGGCCATTATAATTGAAATTGTTACAATCTGCAGATGCTTAAAAATTACAGGGACCCCATCTGGAATGAAATTAATAAAGTAATGGCGTTTTCGTCGCACGGAAGAATTCCGCCAAACAGTGCTCTCTAGAGCTTACCTGTTGAAACAACTGAATATTTTGCAGTACGCTACTGCACAATGCTGGAGTAACTGCAATTGTTGCGTTCCACGCTTCCTGACATGTATTACACATTCTATCACATGCTCCAAGAGTGAGCTACTTGTTCAGCCGAATGCAAAAATCATGTTTGCCACCCGCTGATGCAAAATGCAAATGCTTAATTTCATGATGCCTGACCAATGCGTGGCGTGCCATACGATACCTGTTGCAGGGTTTTGTGCGTACGTGAATCAGTGCAGTGCATAAGCATTGGTTATATAATTATCATTATCGGGTTGTGATTCTGAGTACGACTGCTTATCATCTTATCTTTCAACTGTGTAACGGCTTAATTCGCCAATATAGTTCTCTAAAGTCATATGTGTGCATTGCATGTTGCAATTGCTACTGGCCGCGTTTGGAATACCTTCACTAAGAGGACCTACATAAGGTAAGTTTACATACAGATATCGCCTAGGCAGTTTGAACTGCTCTATTCAATATAATAGCAATGTTTACGACATTGTAATAAATTACAGCAAGAGCGATGGTGAGACCTATTATTATTACCATAATTATATAGTTGAAGGGCTCCTGCGGTAGCACTGAATGTACCCGTGATTTAAATTGTAAATTGCCGTACTCGATTTGCGTGTACTCTATCGTGGGCAACTCGGTGTTTTTTATTTTCCATTCGTTATTGATACTCTCGTGTAATGTATAAAACGAAATTTCCTCATCTAGTAAAAATTGTTTCACCTCAAGTTGTTTTGTTTCATCCAATGAATTGGTATGACTGCATGAGAGAGTGGTAATACCGGGCTCGTGGTGTCGTAAATGTGGGTCGCTTGCACAAGCGTCAATTATCCTGACGTTAATTTACACTCCCAAGGAACGTGAACTTCAATACTGCCAACTGCTGTGTTTGAAATTTCCTTACTGAGCGACATGTTGACTCAGCATAATACCAACATGTTGGGTGCATTTGTAATGACACATTGGTGTGGTTGTACAGCATTGACAAATACAGGTTTATCTGGTATGGTGGTGAATTTACCATGCTTGTATAGCTGGTCAATACAGTTCAACTTAATAGCTACTTTTCACAGTTCACTTGTGGACTGTCAACTATCTGCTTGGTAGCAAAATAAACCCCATTACCTTGTTCCTGCGTGGTTGGTACCTGACACGATTTTGGGGTGTGTTTATCAATGGCAACTACCTCATTAGGACTTGCAATATGGCAGTATTATTCTGAAATAAATATGATACCTTCGTGGTGCGAAGGAACTGCCAGTTATTATTGATATTTTGTACTGGAACTTGAATTTTTAAAAATATTTGGTAGTGGATAACGTACATTCTGTAATGGGGGTTGTGTAATATTTTATGATTTCTTGTGTCGAAATGCTAAGTCTTAATTTAAGATTTTTATTGTTTGCTTGCAATGTTTCTAAATCTAGCATTAGTGTTTTACGTGACACTGCTTGTAATGGCAGGTGGTTACGCTGACAGTGCAAGATGTAGGTACTAATTCTAACTTCTCTGATAATGTTGTTGATCAGTTGCAATAAAATTCTCGTTAACATTTGACCTTCAATTTGGGCTACTTCAATTTCATGTTTTTGATTATTTACTTTGTATGACAGAATTAATTTTATTGGTAATTGAGTTTACCTTAACTTCTACATGCATTTTAATTTCAGATATATCCTGTATGAAAAGGTTTAGGTTCTTACTGAATAACATAATATTATTTTGTAACTCCTTTAACGGAATAGCCAATATCTCGTCATTGGAGAGGCGGGATTTAAGGTGACAGGTGGTGAGGATGTCGCAGCACCTGGCGACATCCCCAAGGAATGTGTTGCCTCATTTTATTCTGCTAAATTATTACATTGCTTTACAAATTTATCAACAATGCTAGTTGTCGTATCGCTAAAGTATTTATGAAGCTCTTCTGTGTTGGTGCAGACAGTGCTGTTCCTCATGGAGGAGGCGCTATGAAGCCATGTCTAGGTTGGTAGGTTGACTGAGCTGCTGGAGCGGGATAGAGTAGACCAGTGACAACATTTCGTCATCATAGAGTTGTGGGAACAGCTCCTGGAAGTAAACGCCGGCATGAGTTCAGTACAACTGCTCACCTGCGGCACTTTGGGACAAGAGCAGCACAAGGATCACTGTGCTAGTGGCTGTATGTCCCATGTTGTATTGTCGTTACCTGTAACATAAAGGATTGATATTAACACCGTATATTTGCAAGTTTAATATTTCCCGGTGTTGACTGTGTCGATTTTCAGTTGACCTCGTTTGCGGATTTTAATCACTATTGTAGACGGTCCTAAGATGTCGTGTATCCTGTAGGGACTGAGGTATTTGAAGGTTAAGGACTTTTGTCTTGCATGATTTTTGACCCATTCGCATTGTTACGTGCTGCAGCTGGCGCCGACTCAACTGCCCCATGCCGTAATCGGAGATCCACCTCACCCTCCCCTCTTTCTGGAACGATGTGCTCGCAGCCTCCTGATTCCCCCTTCTGAGAATCCCGTGAATGCCGACAGCGGCGGGCATGCTGGTGTCACAGACCTCCTCTCGCCTGCTAGAGTTTCCAATATGTTTAGCGACGATGTAAGAATGTTCTGCTGAGACTGGCTTGTGCCTCAGCCCTCCGCGATGCACCACGCGAGTTGGGGAAGATTCTAGGTGGCGGCCTAAGACACTATATATATATATATATATATATATATATATATATATATATATATATATATATATATATATATATATATATTGCCGCAGCCCAGCGGCTGGGAGTCTTTGATGGAGGCCGCCTAGCCGAATGTGCGCGAGCGAACTGAAGTGTGGACGACATGACGATGGCGAGCGAGGTGTTCGTGGCGTTATTGGACGAGAGGGTGTGAAATCGACAAGTGAAGCCTACTGTGTGTGAAGGCGCTGGGAGGACTTTAGAATATTGCGACTGGCAGGACATGGACTAAACTGAGGTGGGACTGAATGGAAGTGTAATACTTATTTATTGTAAATATCCGAACTGTCAAATATGAATGCATAAATTATAAAATAATTGAATATATTGATACATCATCTATTGAGACTGATCTTTAATTATTTAATTTCACTGATTACTTTGTCGTGATTATAATTGTATTAATTGGTGTCAATTGTGACCAGTAAGTGATTTCAATTTATTGTGAGTATTTGAGTTCAGAGGATTTTTTCTGTGGTTATTGTAAATAAAATAAGAAATTATAATTAATTATTTTATTTGATTAAGAACTCCATCCCTTAACGAACTTGGTATAGCCCCCGTAATATGCTCTTCACTTAGCACACACTTTAAAGTGTGTATGGTGTGGTGTGCTCTGGTGTGTATGGTCTGGTGTGTATTGGTTTATCTGTTGTTAATTCTAATTTTATTTTGTAATCTTTAGTTTCTGTGAGTTTCATGATAGAGCTTCCAAACTTATCTGAATAAGTTTGTAGTAATTTTTGTAGCACTTCTCTCTGTTGCAGGGATAGTTTATTGTTGATAGAGCCTGTGTTTACACTTGGGGCACCCTTTTCGATGTTTTCTATTTTCTTGATATGATATTCTATCGAGTGATTCATCTCGTGTTCCATGGTGTTGGTGTTTGTTAGTACTTCTATTATTTTGTTGTTGTCTGAAGCGTGAATAAACATGATATTTTTTGTGAGTATTGTTACTAAATAATATTTTTTGATGAACTCTACTCCCAAAATAATGTCGAACTTCAGGTTATCGATTAGAAGAAATTCTTGTTTGAATGTATGCCCTAAAATGCTAATATCTGTGATTGTTTTGAATTCGGGCAATTCAATTTCTTGTGTAACTCCTACGAGCGAAAATATTTCTGTTACTGGTTCGTGCTTTTATTTGGTGATCAATGTCGTAGCCATGCAAGAGCGGGAGCATTCCATGTCAATGAGGGCGTTGTATATTTTCACCTGTACGCAGACAAGAATGTACAGTGTTGATGTTTTGTAAAGTGAGCGCGACACTCGTCCTTGTGTGCATGCGTGCAGTGTTTGTGGCCCATTTTAATGTGGAACTCGTTGCTCAGGTTGCTCGTTTGCCTTTCATCATCGCCACATGGTTCCGTGTTGATGTTTTGTGTTTCTGTTGTTGTGTGATTGGTGTTGGTTTCCGTGCACTGTAACTTGACTTAGATGTGACCAATCGTGAACCTCTGTTTAAATTTACTGAACCTCGCGCCAATACCTGTGTGGAATTTTTGGTCCTGTTTTGGAAACAGCTGGCACGCAGCAGCTTGGTGGCCTGTGTACAAACACAGAGTGCACGTGACGGATGTCTTCATACGTGGGCCGATGAAGGTCGTCCGAGTCTTGCACTCGACGCGGTTTCGCTGACTGCTACATTCCGCGATGATGTCACGCTCTGTGGTAGTGATCGCTTCCTTATTTACTCTGCGCTCGTCTTTCATGGTCGTTGCCTGATATTCGACAACCTGGTAGTCCCTGTGAATTCGTGTCGCCTTGCAATTGGGTTTCCGTGACCTGCATTTTATTTTCTGAAACTGGATACTGGGAATGTTGCGTTCTCTACTTTGTTTCGCATTATCTGTTTTGTTACTTGGTATTTGATTTTGTACTGGGTAAACAAATTTTTCTCTTTTGGCATTGAATGTCGCGATTTCCGCATATGTTCTGTGATGTAATCTTTTGCTAAATAACGCTTGACACATGTTAATTATTTATGCACCTTTTTTGTTTTTTTCTGTGGCGATGGTGCCTAGTTCCCCCTCATATAAGAGTTTTCATTAACTATAACTTGAATTTTTTTCAGCCTTGTTTCTTTTCGTAATAATTGTTTCGTTGTGAGGAGTTATTTGACCGACTTTGCTTGTCGCGGCAGTAATTAGTGCTTTTTTGGTAGTTTTTCTGTGTTTGTTCTCTGAGTTCCTGAATGTCGTAGGTGGTTGTTGGAAATTTTGCGCTGGTTGGTTACATATTCTTTGATTACAATTACCGGTTCTCTGTTCTGTCTGGGGTAATAAGTTTGCTGATTATGCTTATAATGCCTGTACTTGTCTGGTTCCCTGTACTGGCTTGCGTTTCGTGTGTTGTTGATGTTCTGTTGTTTTTGAATCTGAATAGTGGGATTTGCGATCTCCTATTTTAATTTTACCACTTCAGCTCTCAATGTGTCTGTATCAGTGTTTGCTTGGTTACAATTCAGAACTTGGTTATACCTAAAGAGTCCCAGTTGTACTATTTTTAGGTTGGTGAGCATGTCCGATATGGTGTCGTTCTGAAGTACAATAATTTTATTGGCAATGGAGAGAATGAGGGATCGCCACACTAAGCAAATAAATTCAGCATCGCTGACATGTGGGTTGTATTTATGTCTATAGTAAATGAGGTCTTCAATGTGTTTCTGTGCACTATCCCCCCTTTTTTTTTGTACAGGAGTTTTTTTAACCGTTCTTCGATTGCTGGGGTTCGGAAATGTGCTTTCGAGCTTGGTGACTATGTTATTCCATGTTAACCGGCCCCCTTGGTTCTGGACAAAATTTTCTAGGGCATGTTTCAACGAGCTGTTCAGGTAAAATTTTAATCGGCGACATTGTTCCAATGCATTCCAATTGCTCATATCTGCAGCAACGTTGTATTGCTCTAAGAACTCGTGCATGTTTTCTTGACTTTCCCCTGTTGTTGTTTGATGCGGTGCTGACAAGTGGTGTAGCTAATGTTGAATAAGAATTTTCGTATGTGTGTTCAGTATTGGTGGTAATGTGTACAGGTGAGAGGTAGGCTGATGTATTTTCAGTTATGTTTTCGTAAGTTGTTTGGTTGGTAGATGGTGGTGTATTGGGCAGAAGACCTCTATTAATAATCTTGTTTATTAAACTTCTTGTTAGCCACATGGAGGTGGTATTCAATTCTTCGATTAATTCTGAATTTTGTTCCAGTAGTTTTTCTGTGGACGTGATGAGATGTTGAAATTTTGCAGTTGTATTTGCATGAAGTGGTTGTAGTTTCTTTTGTGTGTCTGTAAAGTTAATGGTAGTGTGTTTGAATATGTTCTTAGCTGTTTCCACTAGTGATGGTGAGGTGTTTTCGTTCATTAAGTGAGGTTTGATGCGAGAATATTCATGTATGTATCTTATAGAGTAACATGCACACACTGGAAGCCTTTTAGTACTGATCTCCACTTAGCACACACTTTAAAGTGAAGAATTTGCGTTTGCAAGGAATCCTGCGGCCCGAAAAGTGGTGCCATTATATGCATGCATTAAGATTTTTAAAGCAGAAGTTCAATCGCACTCTTTCTACTGCTACAAGACAATGGGATGTTGTGTACGATCATATTTTTGCTATCGCGGCAGCTTTGCTCATGCGCTCATTTGCGACTGCAATATGCTGACTCTGAATATTCACTGCAAGGCCTTTCTCTATTATGAATTAACTTTCAATGTTACTATTATTGACTACTTTGCTTGGGGTTGGTATTTCTGTTATAATGGATATTGCAATCTGATTTTAGGAATTATTTTTACTTCTGCATTAAGTTGATATGCTTTGCTTTGAGGGAGGTGGCAAGCATGACGCACTTCCACCAATTGCGGTGACCCTGCTTTCGCCAGATGGTCACACATTCATTAAGGGGTATTGTGTAGTTCAGAAATGGCAAGAGTACTTACACAAAACAATACATTTATTATCTCCAAATACCATACAATCAATACGCTGATAAGGCATTAGATTTACATCAATACTTCAGGTGCTGGACGCAGATGTCCTTACATTATAAGATCTTGTTACAAGTTAGCAAGAGTTTAATATCGCTCGTAAGGAACATTTAGAGTCAGCCTCACTAGCATTCGCCTCACGTAACCTGGGACGTCCAATAGGGGTGATAATTACCCAGTAAGTCGAAAACGGCTATGATGAGGCTCGTCTCGATAGCAGCTCTTTCCTGGAGTCGATCCTGGACCACAAGGATGGCGGTCCTCTCGGCTGCGACATCACAGGCGGCCCTCTGACATGGCCAGGAACAAGATGGCTGCAAGCTACCACCGCTCGCCCCACATATACCCTGGGGCCCAGTCTTGTATAGGTAATCATTCCCCCGGCTATTTTCATAACACCAGTTGCATGGCCGACTTCCTCTCAGCGTTCGAGCTCGGCCTGGCAACCCTTGTATGTGAAGCTCACAGCAATATACAAGGTAATGTCAGGAAAATCTTGCTACTGGTGGTGGTCCCCCTAAAATAGAAGCAAAAATATATACTGGTATTGCAGTGATGATGCTACACATAATGATGCAAAAGATATGTCTAGTGGACCTAAATTGATAAACTGCAGAAACTAAAGGTATGTTGTTTTTGTCTATCTGACGGATGAAAGGCGTGTGGTTTTTCCTATGTAATAGATGAAAGTCGTCAACTGGTTCAACATTTAGGAAACAAATAAATTTAATTAATTATAATTTTGGGGCACTGAACTCGAAGAAATTAAATTTTCTAATGTAATTTTTTTTCCATCAAAATTATGTGGCACAATAGACAATCTGTTTCTTGAAAATTTCATATATACTGAAAATGTAAAAATGTTGTGAAAATGAAATATTTATTTTATAGTTTTGATTGTAATGATATATGAATTAAAGTTACAAATTTACTACAATTCATAACACTTAAAAGTTAGATACCCTTCTTTTTTACAAACGTTTTCAGTGCATTAATGTGGACTTTTTATAAATTTAAGCATAATTATTCATTTCCGACATATCTTATTAACACAAACCATCTTCGGAATGTATTATAGATAGGGATGGGAATACTTCATGTTTTGAACTACCTGTGTGCTAGACTCTATGCTCCTATGTACTTTCGAGCCTGAGCTTTCTGTTCATTGGCTGCTGCCCCAGAGTGTAGCCAGTTTTACCTCAGACCAGGTTGCACAGGATTCGGTGCTTGTTTCCTTGTAGGTCTGTGATTGGTTAGAGTTCACTTGGGAGTGTTCAATAAAATGTGATCCAATTGCAAACGTGGCAGAAATATACATGTGAATGCATTCTAGCTTGTCTTAAAATGTATTCACGAAATTTCCCAGTCTCTAACAATAGATATTTTGACATGATTGATGTAAACCATACAGTTATTGAAATACCAAGCAATAAATTCTGTATTATCTTGAGTCTTCCTGAACAAATTAAAGTGTATGTTAAAACAATATTGCATTAATTATTACAAACCAAAGAGCACACTTCACTTCATAAATCTAAAAACCTACATCTGGTAAAAAAAAAAAGATCAGATGAAGTAAAGCTTATAATTTATTTTATAAAAAAATTCGTGTAATACAATTTCTAATGCCTTGAAATTAATATCTGTGTATCAATTTACTAGTTTCTTGCACAACACTTGTAAAAATCTTTTCACTAACACATGACATCTCTCAGTATCTGCTTGAGAGTATCAATGCACCTTAGGATAATTATTGTCACACTATGTTACGGAATTCGCAGTCAAACAGCTCACATGTTCATTATGTCGTACAATTTATCGCTGAGTCCAAAACCAAAAAACTAAAATGTCTGCGACCACCTTTTAAGTTGATTTAGCTATCTATTTCATTCGTGTAATTCTGCTGTACAAACTTTCACGATGAAAATGCACGTAATGCAATACAGGAAAAAAAAATTTAATGTTACTGGTGTTCATTTGATGGAGCCCCGTCGTCAGAATTACCTATCTGGATAACGGAACACACAAAAAAATTTGGCAAATAAAACATAATGTTGACCTACACAGAGAATACTATGTAACTAATATTATTAGTCACCTATATAGAAAAAGTAGCTTTTATAGATGTTACCTGTAGAGGAAAGTAAGGGTATATGGAATACCACTTACATTTCTGGGACTAACTTGTGACATTAGGGCTTAAAGAGAATTATATAAGTGTCATTGGAAAGAAAATTTAATTGGTAAAAAGATATATAGTAATAAGTAGCTGCAAAAACATTAAGGAAAAATACAATAGCAAAACCAATACAAAAATTGTTGTGCAGGGGTTATGGAATAGGACAGGGGTTATGGAATACACCTACAAACATAGTTGCAAACATGCACTATGTACAAAAATCACAAACATAAGCATATTTTTCGCAACCGGAACACGCCACATGAGCCCACCTCTCGCATTGCTTGCACTGAAACCATTCTTCCCCTTTGACATCATCACAAATCTTAGAAGTGCAAAAAATACATTCAACGTTTGTGTAATCAAGTTGATGTTCCTTTGTTGGGTGGTCATCACTAGAATTTATGAGTTGGGCTGCAATGGAAGAATTAATGAAGAAGTAGACTCAATGAAATGTGATCTCTTGGAAACCTTAACTCTCTTAGACGTCTCACTTTGTTTATCCCGCTTCTTCGTAGGAACCTTCGCCTTTTTCTGAGATGCTCGCCTCTTGAGAGGCACTTCCAAGTTTTCCTTATATGGGGAAGAAGTCAATATCTGTGATGAACATTTGGGCTGCTCCGTCAAGATTTTTTCCCTTTCTTATATCTGTTTGGTGGTGGCGAAATATCATCGGGTGAAAACGTAGCAGAGACTGTTTATGGCCCAAAAAATGTATGTTTGAAAAAATTACTTTTGGGTCTCACAAGCTACAACTGCTTAACAAGGCATAGCTATTTATGATGTTGTAAAACATAGTCTACTAACCTACTACAGGTTCTGCTTGTTCAGCCATTTCGACCACTGCACCTCCCTGGTCTTGTTGCACTGCATTTCCCTGGTCCTGTTGCACTTCATCTCCCTAATCCTGTAGTCATTGTGTTTGAACAGTGTCTTCTCTATCATATGCAGCAGCAATGTAGTCGTGGTCTTTGAAAATATGTCTTTTCGGAGGGAAAACACCAGTGACTCTAAACCCGTTAACAGCAACAATTTGCACCTTAAGGTAGCCACGTCAAAAAGTTCTACAATGTCATATGGTCCCAAATTTCTGTAATTACTGCAAAGCCACCGATGTATTTCTTCACTATAGTATATCTTCAACAGACCCATGAAAGTCTTATCAAGTGGTTGCATCTTGTGTATGCAATGAGGTGGCAGCATGATAAAATTAACATGAATAGCATGAGCCAAATCAATCACTTCAATGTTCCTCGTGTGACTGTGATGTCCATCCATCACCAACAGGACATCATGCTCTTCTGATGTGTTAGTCTTGTCTATGAATTGCTCAAACCACTGTTTGAAGAGGTTTGACTGTATCGACACTGATGTATGACAGCCAGAAATCGAAGCTGATTGTGCTCCTCTCATCAACTGAAGACTCATGGTGGTTCTAGGGAAAATTATCATGGAAGGAACAAATTTATCAGCTGCACTCATACAGACAATCACTGTCATCAGCGAACCTCTTTCTGTAGCTGTCACGACTCCAATTTGACGCTTCCCTTTGTGACCTACAACATGGGGAATCTTGCTTTGCACGATGGACAGCCCTGTCTCATCAACATTGAAGACTCTATCTGCAGGAAAGTAATATTTGCCGAACAGTTCATCTAGGTTGTCATAAAATACTTTGACCTTGTCTCTGTTAAAACCAGAAACCCTGGCATCAGATGTGCCCGTAGGTCTCCGAATGGACAATCGGTCTTTATGCCTCCTCAGAAATCTCTTCAACCAGTCTTTTCCAGCAATTCTGGAGGTGCCAAATGGGTTTGAAATATTATTTTTTATGGTCAGGTGGCAAGCCATTAGACGAACATCCCTTCTAGTTAGGCCGTAGAACAGAGACTCTATGAGAAGGCAGTAGTCGACAAGGTCACGTTCTACTGCAGGAGCCAAAATGGTTTTACCGCCCAGTATTATTGCAACTGCAGCATCTTCTTTCTCACTGGAACTTGCCAAGCGAAATAAATTCGTTCTGGGAACATCACATTCTCTCGCAGCCTTCAGATACCCATTTTGTTCTCATGCACCAGTTTAGTAGCTCTTACCATATTGATGGGATCCCACAACTTTCATCTTCCATTCTCAGGTGGTACATTGTAGACAATCGAAAGCCCTACAAATTGAATTTTATATAGTTTTTAAATTGATTTTGATAGAACATTACAAACTAATTAAAGGTAAATCATTAATTATCTGCATAGCTCTTAATGAACTATCTATGTGTTAATACAGAAAAGAAACAATGTATATAGTACATAGGCTCATTCGAAAATATCTGATACTATAGTCAGCATACAGGCTTCTATTAGTGATACGATGAATTTAATAACCGAAAGTAGGTAATTTTAATTTTAACATAATCATCAATGTTGGCCATTAAACATATCTAGAAGCCATGTAAAATATTAGCCACGTGAATAATACATTTTGGTATAACACACCCCAACAGTGAATTACAGTTTTTTTTTTTAACTATTACATGGCATATGAAAACAACACATATAATTAATTGGTATAATTAATGATTAAGTGTAAGAGGAAACTAAATTTCTGAATTTCGCCATCTAAATAAAAACAAATGCCATAAAATATATTTCAGATTCGTAGGAATACTTGGATGGGGTTATGGAATACTTCTTGGATTTAGTATTCCATATCCCCCGCCCCACCTACATCTAACGGACATGCCATTAACAGCAAAACATGTGCAACAAAATTACTTGTATTTATATAGCTAGAAAACTCAATCCATACCCTCTTTCATAAAGTATAGTTTAGTTAATAAACTACTAAACAATCATCACAGTAACATTAATAAAAACGTACCTGTGAAACTTTTCCTAATGTGTTAAACAACAAAACAATTTTTTTAGAAACATACTCGGTACTAACACAACTCGGCCATGCTGTAACGTCACATTAACTACTGCTGATGTAGTTGTGCCGCTATAGAGTGCAGTACATACTAGAGCCAATATGACCATATTCCATAACCTCCATACTATTCAGTATCCCCTTACTTTATTCTATCCTTCTCATTTTAAAAGGGTAATAATCTTTAATATATCTGCATAGCCATACATTCTTGCTATCAAATTTACAATTTGTAATAAAATGTGTATAAATATTTTTGTAATTCTGTCTGATCAGGCATTAGTAGGAAAATCTTGCTACGTGCAATATTATATATTTTTAATTTCACGCTAACGAGTACACCTTAAAACGAATCAAGTTTCCAGCTGTATTATAGTTTATGACATATGTATCATAAAACTGGATACATGATAACTGACAACTTCAGAGAAATAAAAGTAAAAACCACCTCTGATTAAAAAGGTGTACGATAGGAATCTGTCCCAACAAAAAAATAAGTGGAACAACTTGGTCTGATTTTAAAAAAATTGCACTAAGTTGAAGTGGGTGTGTGTGTGAGTATATATTTATTATATTATATTATTATTATACTTACTCCTTTTTCCTCTTCTGCTCTGGGAGGAGGAGTGTATCCAATATTATAAATACATAACCCAAAAATAGTGTAATCTAAGGTGTTTACCCGAGCACATTGTCACAGTATTCGAGATTTCAAATGCTGTAAGTAGGTAATATTTCCTCGAAATTTGAATCTCCTCATGATAAATTTTCGAAGTAGATGAGAAGAAAGTAACGGTAAATTTAAGACTTTTAGCAGGCTATTGAAGATATCAGGTCTCGTATGTTGAGTGCCTTCTTACCTTTGACTGCATAAAACCATTATAGGTTCTATGCATCACCATTATGTTAACTAAGCATAAAGATTTAAATCGGTATAACTTCAAAATAATACATATTTTGGTTAATAAATCTGTATTGATATACATCCTCCTTTTCCAGTTCACCTCATTCTATGATAGCCAACTGTTTTGGTACGCAGCTCACGTAAATTGCCTTTTCTACCCACTAGTAGAATGTGTAATGTCCATAAACGAAAACTTAAAATGAAAATATTTTTATCTAGCAAACGTACTGTAAAAATTTCAGATAGCAGAACTCTTTGAATTTAAAAACCTGATGAATTGAATTTTCATTAGTTCGACAAGCAGGACATCATATAATGTTCAATGTTTCCAGCTACATGTCGGAAATGATTTTCCTGTAGTCAGTTAATATATAGTACTCGCTTATAAACCTCAGGCCACCATACTGCTGCAATTGGAAATGTTGACATTATATATTAACTGACTTCAGTGAACTTCAATATTATTATATTTGTCTAGCATTGCCGGCCTCCAGGAAGTTGTAAAACAAATTTAAAGTAAATTTTAATTGTTATGTAATAATTTAAACGATTAGAAGATAATTAGTTGTGAAATTAATGAACAAGGAAGCGTTAAAAATATTACAAGCATAAATTTTTATAATTATTTTTTAAATCATGTATCCCAAATCTGTGCTCTATCACTTTAATTAACTGAACGCAAGTAAAAAAAAACGTAGTTCAAGATATTCTATAAAAAATACACACAATATTAACAAGTACTAAATTTACATTATTTATAGTTCAGTAATAACTATGAAAAAGTTATTTTAGTGCTTGATTATGAAGGCATATTTCGTGAATAAATGGAACCGCACTCTGAAGTGGCCCCACTTGTGTCCAACAATGAAAAGGATGATATCAGCACTGTTTTCCGCAGCGTAACAGTGCATTAATTATGTGTTCCTCAAACTAACTATACGCCAGTTACAATATTTCTAGGCTGGACGGTGCTAACCAAAGTGCTGAAACCACCACAATTCAGTAGGAGGCCAAAATCCGAAGAATTAGTTAAGAAAGCTTGCGGAAAACGCTCGCTTGCTCAACCAAGGTGAAGAACAACCACAAAAAAAATTTAAAGTTCGCATCAATAAGACTTGAAAATGAAAAGCAACTATCTGCTATTCGCGATAATGTGAGCACTTCTTGAAGCTCACTCATTCGGAATAATTCAATAAATATATTTTATTGAAGCCTAAGACGTTAACTTTAGAGTCCAGTGAAATACATACACTTTGTTTAATCACTTACAGTGTAATATTTATTTTAAAAAATGGTGGAAGGATTAAAACATGGCTGATAGTTAAAAAGTAACTTCAAAGGGACTCAAAAGTGCTCACTGTACGGTCATCAAGCAAAGATTTTATAACTCGAGTTGCAAACTGCAGTTGTGGCCTTCAGCGAATGAAGGCGGGAAGAGGTACAAACAATTTCAAAAGGAAAGAAAGTAAATTACAGTCATTATTGCTACTCTCTCCATCCTGGGTGAAATGGGCTCATTGGGAAAACCCCAAGAACTCCACAGCAATCAACGCAGAAAGGCGAGTCGTAATAAATGATACGCGGTAGCTTACATTAAATGCATTTTTAACTAATCCCACAAAAATCCCTTTTGGTTTATTATTTTTGCAAGAAACAAGAAGCTCTTATATGGTTACGCACGGGAACATACGAATTTCACATGTATTTTAATTTAATAAATTAAAAATCTCACAAAATACAGATATGGTTTTCGTTTAATTTTTTTGTGTCAAAATTAAATCGGGTTTTGCAATTTTTCATACGATCTATGCTACAGAAAGTTTCTGTTTAGTTTATAAAGCCAGCAGTATGGCTCATGGAAAATCCTAAATTCTACTTTAGTATAACGTTTTAGTGCCACCCAAAATACCATAGTATAAAACATTACTCATTTTAAGGAATCTTGTGTAAAAATCTACATGAACTAATTTCTAAACGAACCAATTCACGCGAGCCAATATTATTAAAGTCAACATTGAACTTTAAATTTTTTCCGTCAAGTACATTGATACATGTAATTTAAATTCTAAAATTTTAAACATGTATTCTTGCCAGTATAAACCTACAGATTTTTGTCTGGCTAAAGATGCCTATGTATAAAAGCCAACGGCCCAAAAGCATAATGTAGCTCCAAACACATAATGCTTAAATTATTACCTTGTTGCCACTACGTGCATGGTGCCCTTATTCCAACAATAATGTTTTTCATTCCAAAGAAGATGTCAGTATTTGAGCTAAAATTCCCTTCCTTTACCCTAGCCTAGGATGTATCTTATGAATTATCGTGGCAACCAAGGATTACATGATGAATTCGTTTTCATTGTACTACGACTATCACAAATATGTAATTGAATACTATCCTCTTGTGTTGCAAGTTTGAACAGTTATTTGTTTTGAACTCGAATGTTTTATCTCATGAAAATGCAACTCTTGGCAACTCCGATCTCGTTGGAGATGAACAGCTAATGAGAATGGAGCACGTTAGTCTTCCATGGTGGCTGCAAAAGATCACAGCGCTTAAAATGCCCAGTGATGCTAGGTTTAGTGAAATGTATTTAATTCTGGAGGGGGCCACTGTGGCTGAGCGGTTAGACTACTCTACTAACTCACTTAGTGAACGGGTTCTCTTCGCAGCAGACCAGACCAGCGCCCCTTCATAAGTGAGCATCAATCCTTCAAAACTGCCACCGACCCCCAGCCGATGTAAAGCGCCGGTAGCCAAGCTACCAAAATGGCCGGTGTTGCAGCCATCCAGGCAAACACACGCTTCCAGGACGACTCCGCCAAGCATAGGGTATCAACCAATACCACCCAGAGTCCGACCCACGATCAACTCGGCCGAAGCCGGGGCTTTCACACTAATCCCCTGGGTCACCACGACTGTTCTCTGCACACTGAGTTTTCAAATTGGATGTGAATTACTTCCAGAGGTGTGAATGGCCCCAAGCAGTGTCAATTCAGCATTTTCCAAACCATAATGCTACTGCCATTTTGTATTCTTCCAGCAATAGTTGAAGGGTGCTGGTTATCAGAGGTTATGCATATAATAAGCAGACGTCCAGTCGTTCGATGGAGCAGATCAGGAATGGCAACATTCTGTCACTCAGACGAGATCAAATTCTGGTATTGTAGTGCAAATTGAAGTCCTTTCCACCCATTAATCGTCAGAACACATGCAGTGAATATCGATCTACTTTAGAGCCCCTAGGCAACGAGGTTTGCTGTATTGTCATTTCAGGCACACACTTGGTAGCGACCCGACCTGGTTCTTTCTGGCAGTGAGTTACTCAACTGCAGTGCATCGGTGAGCTCTCACACATCTTCACCTCTCCTCTCGAAGTCGAAAGAACGTGGGTGTCCGCAGTTTGCAAGTCGTTTATTCTCACTGGTACCTTTTGTCCAAGTGCCGTTCATCCAATCACCATGCGTGGACAGTCCACAAATTGCGCTGATTCAGAAGTACTCCAACCATAAGTAACGAAAGTTGATGATCATTTCTTCTGAGTGTGTACTGTTCTGCTTCTTCTGACTTTAGGATCATTCAGACAACTATGTTAATTTGGAGTGACGTATTCTAGAGCTATGGAAATAATAGAACTGGATCCAAAAATGTGTCTCTTTATTACACTATTTGATTACTACAAAGTTAAACAGGAAAAACACTAATTAAAGATGCTTCAACATTAGAACACAAACTAATGGAATTACATTACTCACAATATCACAATCGACTCAATAGCTGGCCGTCGTGCCTTACAAAAAACTACTTTATATTAATCACAATATAAATATAAAATAATACTCTTAACGCGGCCTAACTTCCCTAAACCAAGACCTACCCTGCATCCAATTCTCAAGGTTCTTACCAATGAGCTTTTCTGCAGCCAACACTCGTCCCTCCTGGATCCTGGATTGGCTCGCGTCGTCGTGTAATGCCTGGACGTCCTCGACGTCGTAATGCCCTCCATCGTCTTGCAGAATCACACTTAAATATAGCGGCAGAGTGGGACGGGACACATCTCGCACTCACTTATATACGCTACCTTGGGTTCCCCCCTCTTCCTGTCACCCCCACCCCAGGTGCCTCGGCCGCTACCGATCTCTGTCCGGCCGTCATGCGCCACGGCTCTCAAGTCCTCAGGGCACTGGTTCGACTCTCAGGCAGGGCGGGAACCGTACCCCCTGTATCTGGGACAGCAGACTTCCCCGGCTTCTGAGGAAGGCGTATACTGCACAGCGTGGAGTAGTGGAAAGGGTGACGATTTGCATTGGGTAACCCCTGTCTAGCGAGGAGATCTGACCCCTTGCCTGAGGGTCTCGGAGGAGCCTGCTTCTACACGGTAGTCGCGGGTTAGGTTGCAGTGGTTATAAATAGTCTTTTAGGTGTCCTCGTGCACTGTTATCTCTACCTCATCTGGATGCAAGATAGGCCGGGTAGTCTGTTTGGCCGCAGGTCAATATTTCACAATTAAATCGAATTTTAAATTATTTCATGGACCTATTAGGACATTTAATATTTAATATCTTGTAATTTAGATAATACAGTTCAGAATAATCTCTAAACCCTAAAGTATTATTCAAATTTTTCCTTAATATTACTTACTTTATGTATATTTGTACTGTTTACAGCTTGCCATACTATCTTCACTATGTAATAGAAATTGTAATCTTGAACATTTTATTATTTTAGCCTTGTTGTGGCTGGTTTTCATGAAACATTGTTTTATATTTAAATTACTGAACTCTTTGTTAATATAATACTTTCTTGGTGAATACAGTTATCTGTATCTAGTTTGGTATTATCAACATGTAGAATTTTATCGTTAATTGAAATAAGTTGATAGTAACCCACATTGGTTTGTGCCTGACAGAGAGATAGGGTGGTGGTCGGTGCCATATTTCCTTGATAAAAATAATGTTACCTTCTTAACCCCATTGGGCACTGAGCACTGGATTGAAGTATGAAGAGAATTTAGCGCGCTATGGTTTGACACGTCGCAAGGTTGGTGGGAATTCACTTGTGAAATTTGCAATGCCAGTGCATTGTTAAAATTTGAACATTATGAGTCTTAAGTAGCAAAACTTTTTCTATTTCTCTCGATTGGTCTTTTATACACATAACAATTTTCTCAATTTCTTATTACAAACATTGCAATTGGGGTTTTACAATATTCAAAATGATATTTTCTATGTTGTTACAGCTTATAACCATTTTACAGTTGAATTATTAATGCTTTATAATTATGATATATACAAGATGTCAGCTGACAATATATACAATCAATTGGTAACTGGTTTTACTAGGACTACGTAATATGTAAATTTATCACTTTACGTTCTTAAAATCAGATATCTGTGGCCATGATACAATATACATGCCTCGAGGCTTTAGGAACAATAATTCTGCCATTGGCAGTCCTGCAACCGCTGATGCCCTGCGATCTAGCGGTGGACTTGAAAGACTACACGTAAAAGACAAAGTCAGCTAAATGACTTCCGCCACACTGTGACACGTATAATTCACATTAAAATATCGGTGAGCTAGTGAACTCGGATCTGCTGTGTCGGTACTCGACTACTTACAGTTCGTGCTGAAGTAATTCTATGTGAGTAAATGTGTTCATGATACTGGCAATCTACAACTGTATAACGCCATACAATTGTGTTTCCATGTGTCATATACCCGTGTCTCTCGTAGATCCATGTGGTTGCGCACTCGCGCGTGCTCGTAACCTGTGTTGGTAACCTCGTTACCTAACTCGTATGACTGTCGTGTGATACGACAGGTTGAAACAATTTATCCGCAGGTAACTCTACGTGCCACGTTCTTGTTTATGAGTCGTAAGAAGACTTACATATGCTACGCTCACACCTCGTGGCTACCATGTTCAGAACGATACATTAACATTATTTAAATACTTATTACAGCAGAATTCGTAAACACAGTGCTAGCGACTTTTGCTGTACTTAACTCTTTCGTAAAATTAACTATTTGACATATTTATCCATATCAAACGTCATTCCCTATCTTATCAGTATCTGCCGTCTGGTGTAATTTTTCATGATAAAATACAAAATTTTTATTGCTGAAATTATTACCGCATCCTTTTGGTTCGCAGACAAGGTCTAACAAGCAAAAGTGTTACTTTAATTTTCTACTTAACATGGCTAACCACTGTGTTCAATTGTTTATCACTGCGAGTGCGGCTTCGCCGGCACCATTAAGATGGCGGCGCACTGTGTTTTCGATTTCCTTTTTTACCTGCACCGCACGTGGCCTTGTACTCCATCCACGGGTTTGTTGTCTGCAGCTGAAAAGGTAAGGGTACACATTGCACATGTTCAATTTTATTAATTTTGCGAAATATATTCATCAGTATCAAAGTTTCTGTGTGCACTCGTCTGCTGCACTCGCCGCTGTGGACATGGTGGTGCAGCTGAACATGGGAATTTCTCTTCTCCCTAAGGCTGCTATTTTTCTCCCGAAGTGCAGTTTGATTTCAATATTGCTGCTGCATCCTGTAGTTGTACGAATCTTGCCATCCGTCCGTAGTTGCGGGAAAAGTGGCTACAGCATCTGCTACCTGCTGTCGCAGTTGACATCGGCGTCGTGAAACTGCTTGTTGGCTATTATTGACATGCCCCTGAAAACTCTTTAACAAAGCAAATGCAGTATGAAGATGTGCACACTTAAATTTACAATATTAAGTTTCTCTGTTGCCGCCCAGTAAAAACCATTTCATTATTATTTCAGATATGCGAGTTTAGTATAACGTGTATTAACTGTGTCAAATTTAGGCTTACCAGTCTTATTTTTTGTATTCCAATCGTAGAAGGGTCTAAAATGTCAACAACCATTAATGGCCCTATGTGTTTAAATGTAAGCCCTTTGTTACGTGGTCTGTTGTGTCCCCATATCCAATTGTCTATTTTAATGGTGTTCGGTCGGAATTTCCTATTAAAAATATTTTCTGTTGTTTTTGGGCTGCTATTGAATTAACTCGAGCTTGCCCTCTTTCCTGTTGTAATTTCTGGCACCAGTTGTAATCCCATTCGGAACAATTTTTCGTAATTACATGTGTGGGTTGGGCAGCCTGAAAACAGTGTGGAAGATAAAAAGGTGAGAACTTCGTGCTGCTGCTGATTGTGGTGTTATAATTAAAAATACCAAAATCTAAGTATTCGTCCCAACCTGTGGGGTCCTCGTGCACACCTCGTGCATATCAGCTAACAGCCTCTGTTAGCTGATATGATATTACTTTCTTTAAACTCTCAGTAAGCCCGTTACATGCTGGGTTGTAGACTGTAGTTTGCAACTTTTTGATTTGTAACTTCCTAAGGAGTTCGACTACTAACTCATTATTGAAGGAGGTTACCCTGTAAGTTAGTATCTGCTTAGGACAAACTTACTTTAGTATCATGTCCTTAATAAAGTTGGTGCACGTTTGGGCGTCGATGTTCTTAACTGCTTTTGCCATTACAGATCTGCTGAAAAACTTGGTCATGACGAGTTTGTATTTGTTACCATTGCGAGATGTCTGTAGGAGACCTTTTCCATTAAGGGATCAAGAATGTAGTAAGGGAGGGGTTCCTATTCGCTGTAATTGCCCTGCTGGCTTCTGGATGGTTGACTTTACCTTTTGGCATATGTCGCAATTTTTAATATATTTCGACGTATTTTTGCATATTATCTCAATAATAATTGGCCTTGATTTTTTTGTAAAGTTTTGAAAATGCCAAAATATCCCCCGCCTAGCAGTGCATCGTGGTGCACTGAAATTATCTCTTTGTCATAATAAGAAGGATCAAATGTTAATTTATTTTCCCCAGTAGGCGAGTTTACTTTTAGAAACATTTCGCCATTCGCTGATATGCCGTAGCACCTAGCTAATTTCTTATATTAAGTGTCGGCTTTGTCTGGTTATGTAATTGCTATTTTAAGATTTTTTATGTGTGGGTAGTTTTCGTATTTGCCTGCAAACGGCGATGTGTATGTGTCGATCGGACATAGGAACAATTGAATGTCATTTTTAATATCTATATACTCTTGCTTGTGACGATATACCGGTAAGAATTGTACTATGTTTTGTTTGGTGGTGACAAGTATTTGGCAGTTTAAGACCGGGTCTATACATGTTGCTTTGATTTTATGTTGACAATTTTCTTTTATTACTTCCACATTTACTTGACATATATCTGATATAATTTTACCAATAATGTGAGCTGGAATGTATTCCCCATTACAAACCACTTTACTAATTACCGACTTGTCTACTGTATGTACCTCCTCCGTAATGTAATTTTTTATATCTTCCCAGTTGTTTACAATAAATTTTCCAATTATTTTTTAATTTCTACTTCCTAGTCGGGATTTTGATAAAGAACTTCTGCTAAGACTCGATATATTGAAGTACAGCCTAATATTTATTTTTTTACCTTATATTTGACATTGTTTACAACTACTGTATCTGTTGTTGCTCGTCCCATGGTGGGTATATGACTCATAGCGTCTGCAAGAATTTCAGTTTACCCTTAATAATATGTGCCTCAAAGTCGTATTCAACTAATGCTATGGCCATCTTCTGTATTCGTAAACTGTGTTCCGCCATGGACTTTAGGTATCGCAGACTAGCATTGTCGGTTTCAATGATGAAATGGTGGCCGTATAGGTATTGACGAAAGTAGGTGCAAAAATATTTAATCTCCATCGTGGAACAGTGTTCCTCGGTAATAGAAAGTTTTTTTTTACACAAATTCTATGATATTCCTTCTTTTGTCCATGGGGTTTTCCTGCATTAGTACTGCCCTGATAGCAGATTGGGAAGCATCGCATGCTAAATTGGTAGTGTAGTTTTCGTCGAATCGCCTTAAAATGGTCGCATTTTGAATAGTCTTTTTAAGCTCTACAAAGGCGTGTTGTTGTTCGTATCCCCATTTATAATTTATACTGTCCTTTGTAAGCTCAATAAGTGGTGCGGCCTTAGTGGCATATTTTAGTATGTACCGCCATAAATAGGACATCATACCCAAAAATATACACACTTATTTGATGTTAGATGGTGGTGCCATTTGTGCTATCCCATTCACCTTTTCTGGGTCCGTAACTGTATGTTGCTGTGTGATATAATGGCCTAAAATTTTAATTTCTTGTTCCGTAAAGCTACATTTTCTTAGCGTTTACTTTAACATTGAATTCTCTAACCTTTGAAAAACTTTTCTTATGTTATTTAAGTGTTCTGTGAATGTATTCCCGATTATGAATATGTCATCGATGTAGGCAATAGCTGTGTTCCATCTTAACGGTCCTAGTAATAAATTGATGAACTAATGAAAGTCCTGTGGATTTGTTGATAACCCCATAGGCATTATTGAATATTGGAAGAGGCCTACGTCATTCATGCTAAATGCTAGCTTATGGTGATCCTCCTTCCTGGGGGGAATTGAATAGAATCCAGAAAATAAGTCGAGACTTGTTATCCATATAGAATTTAGTAAACTGTTTAAAATGTCCTCCGTTCAAGGTAATGGGTATTGGACTCGTGTTAAGTGTTAATTTAATTTTCTAAAATCTGTAAGAAATCTTATACCACCTTGCTTCTTGCGTGTAGTGAAAGATGGTGCAGAATATTCTTAGTCAGATTCCTCAATAATTTAAACTTGCAACATGTCATTAATTTGTTGGAGGAGTTCCTCCCTAACTTTGTGGCTAAAGTGATAAGGCCTAGTGGCTATCGGTTTGTCCGTATTTAGCTCTAGCTCGATTTGAAAATATTTGGCTTCTGTCAATTCAAGGATGCTGTGCGCAAACCTATCACTGTACTCTTAAATTAATGTATAAATGTATTTTTCTGTGTCTCATCTAACTTTGTATTAACTTTAGGCTTAAATGATTGTTCTGGCATAATATCGATAGTGTCAATCATGTTGATGCAGTATTATGTCATATCTATATTGGTATTATATATGGTGGAATTTAATTATCATAAAGCTAAAAACCTTAAAATCTATCATTTTCTTTTTTAACTGAATTGAACATGTGTTCTCTTGAGTGTATACTACATGTGCGTATGGTACATTGTAAGCAATTGAAACTGCAACACCAAGAAGAACACCAGCTTCCACAGCCACATTTAGTAAACAAATTTCCCCTCATACGTATGTGACACAATTACTGCTGCAGCTCGTGTGGCGTACAGAACATGGGTAAATCAAAACTGTGTGGCCTCAGCGAGGTAATAGCTGCTGCTACACTCTGCATTTATAGGAAGAAGACTTTGTATGTCCATCTGGGGAATCTCCACCCATGTTGCTTCGATGTGTGATCAAAGTTTATCCATTATGGCTGTGGGTGCCCTGTGGCAGGCCTGTCGTCATCCAACCATAGACCATGCATTTTAGACGGGCGAGAGATCCGGTGAATTCGCCAGCAAAAGAAGCATTGTGACATGGTTGTCATCCAGAAACCGTTGGACGATGTTTGGCACACGTGTTTGTGTGTTGGTACAGGGCCCCAGGCCAGTCCTGAAGACAGGGGACAACAGGCGCCAACACTTCCGCGATTTAATGGTTGCTAGTCAGTCTAACCAGTGACGTGGACTAGGCGCGAGTGGAACTGGATTCTAATGGCACCCCATGCCGTAACTCCAGCTCATGGGCTGGTATGAGAGTCCACAATGCAGGACTTGATCAGGCATGCGCCATGGTGCCGCCAGACTCTGATGCGGCCATCATCGTGCTGCAAGCAGAAGCAGACTTCGTCAGAAAATAAAATGGCATGCCATTCGTCCCTCCAGGCCCGACGTATCACACACTATTGCAGCCACAGGCGCCGGTGGTGAGCAGTCAGTGGTAGCCACAGTAATAGGCACCTCAAACATACTTCAACATACTTATGTGATGCTTGAAATCCTGAGCATGGATGCTGGTTATTGCTGTATAGTTCATAATTTCAATGCACACCACATTTCTGTCATTACCCTTGTTGGTAGCAACATGGCCGTTTATTTCTGTATGTCGCTCAGCGAATCCCTCCTCGGCCCACTGATCTCATATCCTCTTATCTGCGGTTGCATTTCTATAAATGCGAGAACCAATTTCGCGGGAGGATAATTCACTGTCCTGATAGGCTGGCATTCAAAGCCAGAAATCTTTTCGTATAGTTGTCGTGTTCTTCGACGCTACATGTTCACTCCGTGTGTGCACGCGAACCCGAGGGAAGAGGCACAATTCCACTACCCCTCAGAGGCCCACCAAGCTCTACTCATATACATAATTTATCAGTTTCGTCTTTGGCGCACTAACTGCACTACTTGTCTGAACAACTAGTCACATCATTGCCCTACTCTGATCTACGCATTCTGAAAATGTGGGACCCTTTAAGTGTGTCCTTCTAGATGCTGTAATTTTAATGGATATCAGTGTATTTGCATTAATGTAGACAAAGGTAGGTTCATTAAATATAATGGTAATCTTCTTAGCAAATGTGTGTAGGAATATGCCAATTCAGCTTAGATTTGATTCTCATCTTATAATACTACTCGGATTCGCAACACTAATCATACTTATATCTCCATACTTATTACTTCCATTTCATAATATTTCTCGTATCTTACTCATCCACAATACCTATAAATATACTCTTATTTGTATGTAACAATAGAAAACACCTAAATCCCCTTTATAATAGTATGGAAATTGGAAATTGTGACATTAAAATTAATTTACAAACATTTTCCAGAAATGTATTGCTTTGGGTGCCTTTAAAAAGGTAAAATTGATCACTTGAACAAAACTGAGTTTCAGTTAAATAATTTACGTTGAGTTTTTTTAAGTAATAATTTACGGATATTGGAATTCACTCAGAAAAAATTATAAAAATATACTTGAAGTTTTTGGGCTGACTATGAGATAGAATTGATTACCATATTCTCATGAGCGTGTATTCGTACTCAGCGCTCACAAATTTATTATTCTGATTTAAATAAGTAGACCTAATCAATGTTGAACATACGAACAGTGACTATAACATGGCAAATTATAAGTTTTATCTTTATAGTGTCTACACTGTGATGTACGTATAATACAAGTAATATTATAAAGTAATCCCTACTATTTTTCAAATGAAATTCTTTAAAAAAAAAAGTATCAATTAATAGGCCTACACTTACGAAAACGAGCAAAAATCCCAAACTTGACTATAAGATATTCTTTCAAGCATTGAGACCAAATTTGCTACGGTGGCTTTCAAATACTGGACATAAATTAAATCGATCAAGTTTCGTTATCTGTACTGTAGGTTTAATGTCCTTCCATTACAGATTTGTGATGAGAAAATTGCTAACGTGTGAGAGCTTGACGTCGAACTATGACTATTTATTTTATAACATTTTTCCTCACAGAAATTCATTTGCTAACAATTTAAGTTAATTTATTCTTGCACAAAACTTGCTTGAAAATCTAATTACCTATTCACATAAATTATATCATCTTTTTTTAATGTGTAGCTTGGTATCTTCTAACATTTCCATTTTGTGTTAACGATTAAATTTAATTCAGTTGTTCGAATTTTGTATGATACTACTCGCTTTGTTTTCAGTCTAATTGTCCACGAAAAACTTCTTAACTGTTAGCAGTTTCGTTGAATCATATGACCAAATTTATTTTTATAACGGGCGCCATTATTGACAAATTAATTCATAGAGATAAGAATAACTGATATTTTCTAATATAATTTGCTTATATTTCTAATGACACACAAATTAGAAGTTATGCATAGTCACAGATCAAGGTACTGTTACTGTAAAGTCAGTTAAAATGTTATATGTTACCAGAGTCGCAAATTAATTCAGCTGCAGAATTTTCCTTTTTCTATTAAGACGTTCGCAAAAAATTTTCGAAAACTTCGAAAAATTCATAAAATCAAAACAATTTTCATAAACATTAACATTGCCACCGAAAAAAAAAAACATAGTAGGTGCTAGGGTTTGAACCAGAATTTTCTGCACACGAAGCAGGTGCTCTACCACTGACCTACACCCTCGACATTTGGGATAACTTAAAATCAATTGTTGTTACTCTTTTCTGGAAGTGCAATTTTTTGTTTGTAAAATAATTACGAGTAATATATGCCCCTATATTCTATTTTAAATTGTGCCTGTGGGTAAGTTACACGCCAGTTTCTGTTCGACTAAGAAGTACTTATTAGTCGGCATCTGAGTAAATCGCTCGATTTTGAATTTCGGAAGAGTTTGTTCAAGTTTTTTTTACTAATATCAATATTAATTTCTTTTGTTAAGTTCTGTTAATGACCAGAGAGGAAATTGGAGACGTTATGGTTTGAATTGCCTATCCACTATGTTAGGATGAATTTACTTCTGATGATTTAATTCACTTTTTTTCTATTCTTTACCAGAGTTCAAGCAGCATGTTTTTTTTATTTTGTATATCTCCTTGATTCTTTGTTCCTGCTGTGAAACCAAACCTTCAACTTAATTTTTTACATTATTTTTCTCGTGTACTGTGTTCGATTTTACATCATCTAAAGCTCATGTCGAGCCTTGAATTCAAGTCCCTACAGTATGTTTCTCCATTCGGAAATGTTTATATATTGTTAGAAATTTCTGTAGATTAAAGGAAACTTTTACAGAGATGTAGAGTTTTACTTCGTGTAAAATGGTAGTAGGTGAATGTGAATCACTCATGGAGTGCCAATTCGTTTATTCTTGTTCAAATTCCGCTACAGGACAAAACCTACTGTATACACAGTGAAACATGTACATTACGAAAATAAAACAATATTTTCGTAACCTCATTTCATAAACCACAAATATAGCAAGCGCTCTAACACCACTTGTGTGTAAATGTGTGTTAGGTGAGTTTTCCGAGTTGCTGGATGTTAGTTTATCAATTCGTGTTAAAATCCTACTACAGCATTAATAATTTAAACTTTTTTTAATATCTATGTTATATATATTGGGATAAATTACGCAAATCAATATTGTTATCTTACCTCTGTATGTAAACATGAAATTTAAAAAATCGCACTTACTCTAACATCGCTGGAGACTAAGATGAATGCCTCATTCCATATAAATTCCGTGTATACAATATAACTTCTCGTAAATCTTTGTAAGTGAGTGGATAAATTGTTGGTTAACCAAAATTTATTTCAGAGTTCAAATCTCGCCATCGGATTAAATTTACTGGTTTTATAGTCATTTTATACACAGTGAATCACCCACATAACGAAAGTAAAAATTTTTTGTTACCCATATTTATCAAGAACAGAGTAAAAAAATGTACAGGTTTGTGGTCACGTTCTATGAATTCATGGAGGTTTGTCTGAAATTTACGGAGAAAACGTTATTGAAACAAACGAAGAGACCGAAATTTTACGCAGATTACTGGTTATTTGTAACTGATATTTTCCATAATTTTACGGACAATTTTCCTAAAATATACATTACAGCATTCGCATATGAGGACTTTGGTCACCAATTCAAGTACAAACCTCGCAAAAAATGTTTAGAATTTCGAGTCGGTACTCAAACAGTGGACTTCTTATCTCTTTATAACTTCTACATTCGTCTACATGTTTTTAAGCGCCAGTTTTGTGTTGGAAAAATCATTTACTTTATATGAACTCTAATCTTACCTTTTCTTTAAAGTTGGTTCCACATTACAGTGATGTGTTGCGGTACAATACATTGCGATTGGCTGCGATGATCTATTCTAAGACTACTGTTTCGCAATTGAGCAATGATCTGTCGGCGACGGACGCCATCTGAGATGGTTCTGCTATCTATTTCAAGGGAGAAAATTATATTTTCAGACCTAACAAATGTAACAAACAACACGCTAAAAACATTGATTCTCTATGTTGTAACTGATAAGATAAACAAGAAGATAATGTAAACAAGGCAGTATAAATGCGATGTGCAGTGAAATTTAGCTAGGACGAGACATAATAAGACGAAGGAGAATTATTTTGATGTTAATATAACTTTTTGACAATGTCCATATGTATAAGAAGCATTGTCTTTTATTCGTTACATCCATGCAGTAACAATAAAAATACAAATACAAAAATGACAATGTAAACGCGATCGCAGTTTTCGAAACGTAAACAAATATATGTTTTTATTCTTCTTGTAAAAAATACTTATTACCATTATTAATATTCGTCATAGGCTAGTAGGTAACAGTACCACTCCGATATCATTCTCGCCCCTATCGACATAAGGTATATGGTATGAACCTTGGAGAGGTTCGCCCAGTATAGGAAATTTTGCTATGTCGCCCTTATCGATATTGGGATGTCCAATTATTCTACCTGGGAGAGGGTGAAGATAAGGACGAAGGCACTGTGCTCCCCTTACGCCCTTCACCATGCTTTGATTGGTCGTTGGTTGAGGCAGAGCATCAATTATGAGTTAAGCCCATTAATAAACATAGTCATAATTTCCGAATCGTTGAAGCTATCGTCATCAAATTCATAACTCAGGCATCATACCCGATATCTATCATGATGGTAATAGGCCATTTATGTCTTGAGCTCTTTCCGGTAAGCTTAATTATTTGTTAAACCCTTTTATAAACAAAGTCATAATTTCCGAACCATTGAAGCTATAGTCATCAAATTCATAACATAGGCACCATCATTGATGTAGGTAAGCATAATTGGGTCAATTTTGCCTTAAGCCCTTTCTGGTAAGCTCAATTATGTGTTAAACAATTTTACAAGCATAGTTAGTCATAATTTCCAAACCGTTTAAGGTATAGTCATAAAATGCATAACATACACATCACTCCTGCTGTAGATAATAGCAATAAGGTTAAATTTGCATTAAACCCTTTTCTTTTTCAATCAATTAGGTAATCACTCCGAGCATCAAATACAATGCAACAGTTACCGTACCACAGGGCATGATTAAAGTGTAGTATGTCTGCATCAGACCCACACAAACATATAAGCACAGCCTTCGTGCACCTTACCCTTTGAACACTTATCCCTTTAGAGGCTTAACACTTTCAGCATTTAACCCTCCTACTAACCCTTTGAGCACTTAACCCTTTAGACACTTAACCCGTTGAGCTCTTAATCCATTAGGCACTTAGCCCTTTAGGCACTTAACACTTTTAACACTAACTCTTTGAGCACTTAACACTTTAAACATTTAATATCATTTTATTTTCGAATTTAACAAATATTTATTTGTTGGTTGTATTCTTGCTTAGAGTAATTAATGTAATGTAATATTTGGTTTACTGGGTTTGATTCCCAGGCAAGGCCCTTAATATTTTATGCATCAAATGACAAATGAGATAGGGAAGGGGAAATTGCATTTACTTATGCCATCTCGCATATGGCCCCGTCAGTGAGAAAGTGAGATGTCGCACAGCCATAAGTGTTGACGTCCCGATAGATGGGCAGAAACTGTCGTATTAACACATCAGCCAGCACTTCACAACCCAGTAGGCATGGAGAGGTTAGTTTGCCTGGACACACACACTTTCACCTACCTATATATGATGACCCCTAATTCCTGCAGGCTTACTGAAGATCTCAGGAGTTGTGTTGCCAAGGATCGAGGCTCAGAGAGCCGACAGGATAGGACCTCTGACGAACAGTGAGTCGATTGGCATGGAGTTTGAGTTCTGGACAGAGTATTTAAAATTTTGTTCATTTTCTTTTCTAACCTTCGAACTCTTACATTTTCTAACCTTTAACATTTTCTACACTTTATTACTTTCTACAGTTTAACCACTCGTACACTTTAATTTTTTCTTTATTCTCGCGAAACTTAACATTTTCTCGAAGTTTAATGGTTTTTTGGAGTTTATACCTTTTGAAAAGTAACCTTTTTATCGCATTTAAATAGAATTCAGTATTAACTTGTTTTAAATATTATACATTTTAATTGGTTTGAAACTCTTTAAATATTTTTTCGGTGAGCATATTAAAGTGCTGTAAGATGGGGTGCTTCGGTAGTGTAGTTGATTAAGCCATATGTTATGAAGCACCCCTGGTAAGAATTCGAACCCTTTCAGTGTAAAATTAATTAGATACAGGGTTATTACGCGACAAATGCCACAGAGTACTCATTATTGGGAAATGTGAATAATCGAAAGGTGAAGGCTTTGCTTGATGGGGATATGTGGTAATTCATTAACTTCGCACACACACATGCAGACACACACAAAAATCCACACACACACACAATCCACACATACACATGAATACGCATACCATACCCATGCATACACACATATACAAACAAACACTTTCACCTATCCCCTGTGTAACTTTCAGAAATATCAGAACATCGTAGAATGGAGAACCAACAGGGTGCGAAGTCTAACAACAGGTAGGTGGATTGATACTGAATTGAAGTGCATTTCAAGATACTTACTATTATTTGCGCAATGAGACTATTTACACATCATCAACATATGAAAACCAGCTGTCTAGTAACATCGCTGACATATACCGAAGGGTATTTGTTTCTCATCTGCGTTAGACTGATTACTAACATGCGTTCGACAGTCATTTGTTTCTCTTTCACCTTCATTTGACCAATTACACACATGCAATCCATTTACTCACATTAGTTCGATCCATTATTTTCTCATTGGATATTTACTATGTCAATGCTTCTCAATGACTAATCACTATGTCAATGCTACTCATCGACCAATTACTCCCATTAGTTCAACTATCAGTAAACCTCCAAAAACTGCATTCGAATGCCATATTGGATTCCAAAAGTGTTACAAATTAAAGAAAATATGTTGAATTATATTAATTATTAGAGTACTCACACTTGCCTAATCACACAAAAATAAGTAGTAAATAAATATTTACTAAATAAGCACATATGCACATTATAGCGACCAGAGCTTGGCTGCCCACATCTATTGATAAACAAATGCTGCTGACCCACTCGGGTATGTTACATGCTGACATGCTGACACAAATGAGTGACAACCTTAAATGCATTGAAACTGGAATGTATCACTACAACCAGACACTGTCACAAACCTGCCACAATCCCGATACCGAACAATTTGAATCCGAAATAACAAAATTGAAGGAAGAAATTGCGCAGATTTCACTGCAGAACCAGAAAACCAGACACGACTCTCATACAAACAAAGAAACACAAAATCCACACACTAACTTTCACCTGCAATAGCAATGATTTCAGGCACACAAAACCGAGGCCATTTCCACGGCTATCAACCCCATCAGGGTTATCAGAATAACAGACATCCCATAATTATTATTAATGAAACTCCCGCGAGCACATGCCAAAATCAGGCACCACACCAGTATCAGAGGGGCATATCTACCTTCCACAGAGGGGCCTACCAAGGTAAAAATGCACAATCCAATAGTTTTTTCCAGACAGTATGAACCACACATTGCTAAGTTCAATTCACATAGCAACCACCGAATAATGAGCAGACCAGCCCCACCACACAGACAAGTGTGTCCAATAAAACAAAATATTGAACAATACACTATGTGAACTATGGACATTACGCCACTGGTATCGACAGCAAATGTGGCCAGGACACATAAACTTTCGCCTCAGCAAATTGTGCATGTGCCACCGCCCGAGCAGAAGAAAAACAAACACGAAATGGCCGCCCCACCATGCGATCTAGGTCAGCGTTGCCACACTGTCACCGCTGCACTAAGAGAAATGTGATGTTGCCAAGTCACCCCAAAATGTTGAGCAGACAGCAAAATTCTCCAGACCATGCAGCCATGCCCAAGACACCTGCGACCTATGTTTTTATACAGGCCATAAACCATGTCATTGCACAATGTTTTCACAGCAAAATTTTTAATTTGCCACAAAAATCGGCAACCACTTTAATAGTTTTAAAAACGAATTCGGGCTCACACACAAAACAGTATATCTAGAACACGACACACAAAACAGCGCCATAGAAACTCCCAATTGTCATCATAGCTTACTGAGGAGGCCTGCACCTCAATATAGAGTAAATAGACATTTGCACCACATGACTAAACTGGATTGTCAACATGCTGGACACTGCACGTCGACACCATGGGTAAAAGGCAGAAAATATTATGCATTTCTTGACACCAGATGTTTCTGTAGTAGTGTAGCAAGCACTTTGATTTCAACACAGCAACTTCAACCATTAAGTGAAAATATTATCTTAGTTGGGACCTCAGTATTGGCAACACCTAAATACAAAACAACTATTAACTTGGGCATTTCAGGTAATACTTATCCGCAGGACTTCCTAGTCATGAACAATTTGAAACAAGATATAATATTAGGAGTCGACTTTATTAAGAAGTATGATGTTATTTCTATTTTGAAACACAATATTCTTTCTATACATGCTAACAACTCTAACAAAATACTATAGGTACTGAACATTCGACTAAATCCACATACAACAATGCTGCTCCCATCGACCATTGCTTCAATGAATCAGATAGTTTAGAAAATGAACAAACCAAACTACCCAAGATCAACAAAAGTTTAAATAGCAAACAAACTACAACCATTGCTGACATTATAGATAAATACAAGGATAGGTTTGCTAATAGTAATTTGGAATTGTCAGAAGCAAAAAATTTTGAAATTAAACTTGAACTTACCACAGACAAAGCTATAACAACCAGGCCTTATCGTATCAGCCCAAAAATTAATGACTAATTATTGACGCTAGTCAACAATATGGTAAAGGCAGGGGTAATCGAAGAAGCCAATTCACCTTATTCTTTGCCAAGCTTAGTTGTTTCTAAAAAGAATGACCGATTGATATTCTGAACAGATTTTACAAAGTTCAATCAATATTTAACCACAGGTCAGTATCCCTTATCATGTAATGAGGACATTCCAAATGCCTTACAAAATTCACACTATATTATGAGTTTAGATTTATTTTCTGGATTCTACAGTATCACTGTCAGGAAAAAGGATTGATATGAATTAGCATTTAGTGTCGATAGTGTTGGGCTGTCCAGTACAAATGTATGCTATGGGGTTATCCACATCTCCACAATATTCTAAAAAATTCATTAATGCACTTTTAGGGCCTCTTCATTGGACAACGGCTATAGCCTATATTGATGACACATTCATTTTAGGAAACACATTTGAAAAACACATTGCCAATATAGAGAAAGTCTTTGAATGATTATGTATTTTTAATGTTAAGGTGAACATAAAGAAATGCACATTCAGGGGACAATCAGTTAAAGTATTAGGACACATCATCACACCAAAGGTTATCTCTGCCGACCAGGATAAGTTACATGCTATTGGACAGATGGAACCACCAGCCAATGTAAAACACTTACATACATTTCTGGGCATGACATGATACCTTCGGTGGTATATATTGCACTATGCAGAAATCGCTCAACCTATAAGTGATCTTACTATACAAAAAACATCATACAAATGGGAAGAAAGGCACTAAAAGGCATTCATAGAACTTAAACAAACAATAATAGCAGTGCCTATCTTGCAAAAATTTTACAAGGACAAAAAATCATTCTAGCCTGTGATGCGAGTAACGATGCAGTAGGGGGTGCGCTCATGCAAGAAGACCCACAAACCAAACAATGAAGCATCATTGCATTTACCTCTGAAAAGCTATCCCTTAACAAATTGTGCTGGAATGTGGCCGAGAGAGAGCATGGAGCTATTCGTTATCTATGTAACGATTTTAGACGATACTTATACAATTGCCACTTCATAATCGAAACGGATCATGCCAGCCTCAGGTATCTATGGACAATGGTGAAGCACAACATTCGTATACAAAAGATGGCTACCACTTTCAGCTAATATGAATTCAAAACACACATGTGTATGTTTCCCATTGTGATTCTTTTTACTTAATTAATACAGTAAACCTCAATACAGAGCTGATAGGGTAGAGATACTGGAAGTTACTAGGCAGGCAAGGGAGACACTACAATGTATGCACTTGCAAAGCCATAACCATGATTACCATTACACAAATACACACATATGCACATGAATAATAACCAAATACTCACTACACATCTACCAACAACAACACAAATATGCAGGTATGCACATGAACAAATATCAACTACACAAAATAAACTGAGAGAGACAACGTACACTTAACACAACACCTAACACAAGATAGAAGGTCATGCATATATATGAAACCCTATTAGTGTCTCACCTGTGTTCGACTATCGCTATCTTGCTTTGACTTTGCATATGAAGGTAAGAGAGTTAAAAAAAATTTACTTCAAGGTCGAAAACCATCGACATCGCTTCGCAGGCAGCCTGTGATGCAAGATACACATGTCACCAGCTGGGAACTACTACAGGCAAGTTTCGAACCCAACTACACTATGTGTGTTACAGAGAATCATCCATGCAATGGAGAACAAGTTGTTGACCATACAGCCATTATGTATACCATAGTGCGATAACCCTGCGCGACTGAAAACAACATGTATGTCCCAATGCTAACTATTGAAAGTGCAAGTCTTTCCAGAAAAAAAAAAAAACAAAATAAAAAAAAAGAAATGAATGTAACGAAATGGCAAAAATGCTGATATTAATGTAAAAATACTCTTGCTGGATGAAACTATGTTATTGTTATTTCTAATTGTTGGATATTTGTACTCAACTGGTGAGAGAAAATGATAAAAGAAAAAAAATTAACCTTTGTAAAGGTTAACTTAGGTATGATTTTATTTGGAATCGTCCCCTTTTTTTTATTACGATCTGTAAAGTTGAAGTATCACTTGATAACTAAACCAATAATCATTTCATATGTGTCATGCTATAATGTTGGTTTTACATAGGAGTGTCCAGCTTAGCAGCAAGGAGGTGAGTAATTTTATTTTTGGCTGGGTGCTGTGTTTGATATAACTTATTTTCTTACAACACCAAAGCATTGCATTTGAGCAGAGAATTACTTTTCTTTCCTTGTTATCCTGTGGGGCACCTTGGCACTAGGTTGAGAGTTCTTCAGTTGGGGCTTTTTTCCCAAAAGGAAATTTCCTTGGCTATTATCTCTTTTGGGCTCTTAACCTGGGTGCTAAGAGGTGGCTCACAATATATCGTCATATCTGGAAGGAGAACACCGTTCCCCCAGAAAGATGCAGGCGAGTGCTATATCTAGGAAGGCTACAAAATCACAAATTTCATAACATATATATGTAATTAAAGCATATCGACATAAAATTGTATTTAAACAATTCACACACTTTTAGAAGTGACACTTTCAACACAACCCAACACGAAATTACTACTCTACATATCAATCCTCAATCCTTAATCCTCAATTCTCAATCCTCATTCTTCATTCCTCAAAAACATACCTTACACCTCAAAAACCATGTATTATGCTTTAAAAATATGCCTTATAATTTTAAAAAAAAATCTCATTATTGATTTCTGTTAAACCAATAAATCATGTTTAAATGTTAACCTTATTTCCCATATATTTGCCATTCACACAAGAATGTTCAGAAATTTACATCGAAGCTAACTAAGATATAAAACCTTGCTTTAAATACCATCGACACCAAGTTTTTGTATTACATTAGTTCGCATTGACAAAGTTAGGAAGGATATTCACTAAGATATTTCTAAGTCAACCCTATCATTGATATTTACATTCTATGCTTCAAATCTCGATGAAGGTGATTATGTGTATACTGTTTAGTTAAATGTATGTTAATAATATTAAATTGATATGTGTAAATAACACCCAAGTCATCACATAGATTAGTTAAAAAAAAAAAAAAGGAGAGATACAGCGTGCACATATTTTACAAATCTGACGAGAGGTTAGATCTCTCAAACTGTAGATGCGAGTATGCCTAACCATCTTGCAAAAGAGGTGAAGGCGAAGGTGTTACTACTTCGAACATTGTCGCTAAAGAATGCATGCTGATGACAAGACATTAGTTACGCCATATTCAAACAGATTACAAACACCTAAAATAAAAGCCCACGGGGGTAAACATTCAACCCATGAAAATGGCAACTTTACCATTCGCGATAAAGAACATATCTAACAAGCTATCGAAATACCACAAAACATACCTAGATCAATTTCATCACACACACACAGACTGAGGTAAATGCCTAAACTTTCATTGCTTGATACGACTCTGGTCTACCTAAACACACCTACCATTTGCACTTTTCGTGAAATTCTAACCTTCAAGGAAGACAATATATTTTTTAACAATCCCAGGGTAATTAAATGTATCATGAGAGTTAAAATGCATTACATTTTAAAAAATATTTATTCTAATCTTTAAAAAAAAACTATAGCCCAAAACAGCTCACATACAAGAAACAAACAATCTTTATAACTTAGCCTGTTACCATGCGAAGGCTAATACCTGTATTTGGAAGGACATAGGTTCGAAAATTTTACCAGCCCTTTCCTATACACACCCAAGATAAGAGAACATTTGCCATAAGAAATAGTTATGTTATAGCCATCTCAGCTCCAAGAAAGCACTTACTTAAAACCTTCATTTTAAAATCCATGATATATTGTAATTGTTTAGGAATACATTTATTTTCCAGACATACATAATATTTTTTTATGCACATCCCGATATGTCAATGCTTCATTTACAGAAATGGAGACCTCACGCATATCGAAATATTATTATTTTAATATATCGACCAGCTTTTCCCCAATCCCCAATCATAATTTAATATCATATCTAACAACTATATAGCCAAACCTTCATATGCCCATCGAAAACAGATTAAAATATCTCATTATATTTTGATGTCATATCATAGTTGCTGCTAAAAAAATAGACCAAAAATACATTTATAAATATTCTTCCAAGACAAAATATTCTAACTTGTAATATCCCAAAATACCTGAATACTACCCACAATCCATTCCATTACATCACATCTGTTATACAAAAACACTTCCGTTCATTACATCCAGGAGAACAAAACAATCAGATAAGCATTTCTATGAAATAGTCCAGCCAATTTCTCTAGTAAAATAATTCATAATGTAATAGTAAAACACACACACATTCAAATAATGCCAACACCCATACAGTTTACCATAGTCAACTATCAAACCTTAACGAAATCTCATTCAAATAGACCATATCACCATACGAACAACTCAAATGTTTCAGCAGAAAAAAAGAAACATTCTAACCTTCAATACTAGCAGACACTATCATGCCACACCACCCATTTAGACCGGCCATAACATAATCTAATAACAAACATACTACTATACCATACCGTCAGAACATAACAATTACCGAAGCAAATATTGCAAATCCTGACCAGCCATACTATCACACCATACCATCCATTTGCAAAGACAGATTACCAGCAAAATTAATATGCCATACAGACAAGATATATTAAACCTCGATCCATTCATTACCGCCACCACCCATCGAAAAAATGTTTAACTCATAATATTTGAGTTCATATCATACTCACTGCTAAAAGGAACATGCCAAACATCCATGTCTACATATTCTGCCAGACAAACATTCTATCTTGTAATACTTCAAATAACTGAACAGAACATAAGAACACTCGATATATACTATCCAATCCATTAGATCATATCGGTTATACCAAGCACTTTCCTTAATACCAATCTTGACAACAAAACAACTATATAAGAATGCCTATGAAGTATTCCAGCGAATTACTCAGATAAACCACATCATAATTACAATATCATCATCACCATATCATCAACATATGATCACCATATCATCACATATGATCATCATATTATGTCATCATCATCATATCATCATATTATGTCATCATCATAACATCATATTATGTCATCATCATAACATCATCACATCATCATCAAGCAGACTTATATCTCATATTCAGTCAAATACAATCTCAAACACGCAATATAGTGTCAAAGCAGTTGCTACTGAAGATGGATAACATGCCCCATCTCACATTAATCAATAGAGGTTTCCCTTCCTTTGTTCAGAGATGACTCTTTACTGGAAAAATTATTTCATCAAAAAGTGTTGTATGCCTTTTCTTCTCGTTACCATTTTAATTGCCAGAGAAGCTCATCTCAATAGCTACACCAAACATGTATAAACATATATTCGATAATATTATATCCTCAGAGCTTATACTTGTTTTGTGTGTATCAAGATATTGCATACAACAGGAAAGGGAAAAAAATGTATATTTTATGATAAACTGAATAAAAACAATAGCCTTCCATACTTTATCTTTATTTTACACATTTGTCAAAAATACATAGTATTAAGTACACACACATTATATGTATACCCTTTATTATAGATAATGATATATATATAATCCTATCTTATAGATAATTATATCTTCTGGGCGAATATACCTTTGGGTTTTCTCAGCGTGCTCCCAATCGCGATGATCTTATGATTTTTTTTAAATTTTGCTATAAATTATGTTTATATTTGTTTTATACACTTGATATTGAACATAAGCTTAAGATCCTATGACGTCAACCAAGGGAAAGGTTAACACTTTTCAATATAGTAAAACGTTTTCTACAATTGTCGGGTAGGTCGAGCGGTCTAAGATGCCAGATTTAAGCCTTGGTTCCCTGTACGGGAGCGTGGATTCGAGTCCCACACCTGACAAATAAATTTTTAAAGAAATATTAAGGTAGTGTAGTTGGTGTCTCTTTCTCTGACTGTGTTTGAGTGACATATAACCAATTGTTTTATTGTGAAAACATTATATAAGCGAGTGTCCTGTATGAATGTTCTCACTTCTTCGACAGTTGTGATGAAAGGCAGATCGTCACGAGTGTAATCATCTAGTGATAGTGTAAGCTTTTGTAATATGAAGACTGTAACTTGCCATCTGTAACACCATCAGCAAGGGTCTTTGAAGAGTCTCTAGAAGCATTACAGAAACAATGTTGTTATTGTAGAAATACTTTTACTACACTTTGTCATGCACGTCGACTTGAATGTAGTCATTGTTTGTTCAGTACAGCATACCAGTCGTTACACTGTGATAAGTGCGATACTGAGTTTAGTCGTAGTGATAACGCTATATAGACATAAAAGAAGTGTGAAGGTACTGTTTGTCGATCATCTGGAAGCTTGTGCAATTATTGCAGCAAGACATTCGGGATTACGTTTAGCTTGAGACAACATGAAAATAATAACTGTTCATTTGCCATCAGTTACAAGATCTACGCATGTGTTAACTGCAATGCTGTATATGCGAATAGAGTGTCCTTAAGTGGCCACTACAGGAAATGTTCTATAAAATTAGAGTGAAGCATAAATACATATGTTGAATGGAGAGTATGTGTGAGTATATGTAAGTTACATTACATGTATAATAGGGCTATATATAATTATGTATTTATATAACATAAGAATATAAGAAATTCACTATAGTTATATAAATATGCAGTTATATAAATATATATAGGTAAGTAGATAAATATGTAAATATGATATTATTTTAATTTAATTTAAATGTACAAGTGTATATATATATATATATAAAACACGTAAATAAATAATTATTTCAATTTAATTTATATATATGTAGGTATATAAGTATCTAAGTATTAAAATTTCATTTTAGTTGATATGTATTAGTATATAAATATATACATATATGTATGACATTATTTCAATTTATTTTTATGTATATGTATAAGTATATATGTATGTAAATATAAAATTATTTCAATTTATATAGTTATGTATATGTAAGTATGGATATATTAAATTTTTTTCAATTTAATTTACATATCTTTATGTACATATAAGCATGGAAACATAAAATTATTTTCTATTTATTGTATATATTTATATAAATATAAGTGTGGAAATACAAAATACTTTTCAATTTATATATATATAGGTATTTAACTATGTAAATATAAAACTATTTTCAATTTATATATTTATTTACTTATTTATTTATATAGGTATAGGTATAAATGTATGTAAATATTAAAATAATTTAAATTTTTTGATAGATAAATAGGTATATATTATATAACTATGTTAATATATAGACATATAATTATATAAAAATCTATTTATTTTCAATTTATCTTTGACATAATTATATATGCAGATATATACATATGGGAATATAAAATTAATGGTAATTTCTATATTTAAATATATGCATATGCTAACTAGCATATTTAAATAAAATATTATTTACATAAGTACCTGCATGTTTTCTTCCAGGGTGAACGGGTATTTGGATGTTCTCAGAGTGCTCCCATACGGCGAAGATGAATTGTGAATACAGAGGGCTGCCCTTTGTCCTCGGCGACCATAGAGCCGTGACCTGCATCATCGCTAACTGGTTGCTGCCAGTGCCGAATCTGCGATTGAGTTTTCACCTATGTTTAAAATGTACGTTTGCATGAGGGGGCGGTAAAGGTATAAATACGCTCCTTTTATACATTTTTGTTTCTGTATAATAATACACATGGAAAAGTACAGACGTGAAATGTCAATTATGCAACTGCTTTGTCGCTTCTGTGGTAAAGCATCCAAAAATTTGTGGAATTTACGACGGCATGAAATAACCACCTGTATATTGAAAAGTTCGGATGTGTCTTTTGAATGCAAATTTCGTCAGAATCTATTTACATGGAGCGATGCTTTAAAGAGACATGCTAAAACTTGTAGCACTGGCTCTCCTCCTCCACCTACACCAGCAACTCCACTTCCAATTTTACCTCCACCTCCACTTCCACTTCCATCTCAACCCCCACCTTCACCTCAACCCCCACCTTCACCTCAACCCCCACCTTCACCTCAACCCCCACCTTCACCTCAACCCCCACCCCCACCTCCACCACCACTTCCTCCAGAAGATGTTACTTTATCTAAATGCATTCATGCTGAAGGCAAAGATATTTCCTAATTTTCCAGAATAAAATTAAAACCTTAAAAGTTACAGATATGAAATTAATATAATTAAAAAGTATTGTAAAAAGTACTATTGTACTATATGTACATTTATATATAATTAATTAAATAATTATTTTCAAAATTGTTCAACAAATAAATTTAATAACAAATAGGCGTATATATTTAATAAGTTATGCATGTAGTCAAAATCTCACATCAATCTGGTTGGTATACTGCCAATTGGAAACATTAAAATTACAGGTTTTTCTTCCTATAAATATAAGGAACAATTCTTCGCTTGGCCTCCAGCATGATGTCTTTTGTGTATTTTTCTGAAGTTTTTGTTTTCAAGACCATGCAAGGTCATGGGGTAAAGGTCAGGGCCACATGCATTTCATATGTTGGTAATAGTCTGTTATGTATTATGCTTGTTGAGTTTTGGGAATTTCTCTGGAATTTTTTGTTTTCAAAGTCATGGGGTCATATTCGAGGTAGTCTGCATCTAATATGGCGGTAGTAGTCTGTTATGTATTGTGCTGGTTGATTTTAAGGTATTTTTTCTGGAGTTTATGTTTTCAAGGTTATTCAAGATCATGGGTTCAAGGCTGAAGTAGTGTGCATCTAATATGGTGGTAGACTATTACGTATTATGATTGCTGAATTTTATGTATTTTATAGTGCTTTGGTTTTCTAGGTCATTCAAGGCCATGAGGCCAAGGTTGAGGTAGTCTGCATCTAATATGGTGGTAGACTATTACGTATTATGATTGCTGAATTTTATGTATTTTATAGTGCTTTGGTTTTCTAGGTCATTCAAGGCCATGAGGCCAAGGTTGAGGTAGTCTGCATCTAATATGGTGGTGGTAGTCTATGGTAGTCTGTAATGTATTCTGCTTGTTTACTTTCATATATTTTTTGTCTAGTTTTTATTTTCAGGTTCTTTCGAGGTCGTAAGGTGAAGGTTGAGGTAGTCTGCATCTAATATAGCAATGGAAGTCTCTAATGTATTATGCTAGCTGACTTTTATCTATTTTATTGTGTTTTGGTTTCCAAGGTCATTCAAGGTCATGATGTCGATGGGTCGAGGCAGTCTGCATCTAATATGATGGTGGTAATCTGTAATGCATTATGCTTGTTGACGTTTGTGTATATTTTATCGAATTTGTATTTTCAAGGTCATTTAAGTTCATGAGGTCAAGGTTAATGTATTCATTTAACATGGCCATGTTAGTCTGAAATGTATTAGGCTTGTTGACTTTTGTATTTTTTCTATAGATTTTAATCTCAAGGTCATTCAAGGTCACGAGTTCAAGGTTGAGGTAGTCTGCATCTAATATGGCAGTGGAAGTCTGTAATGTATTATGATTACTGACTTTTATATATTTTTCACGAGTTTTGGTTTTCAAGGTCATTCAAAGACATGAAGCCAAGATTGAGGTCGTCTGCATCTAATATGGCGGTGGTAGTCTGTAATGTACTATGCTTGCTGACTTTTATGTATTTTAATAGTGATTGTGTTTTCAAGGTCATTCACGGTCATGAGGTCAAGGTTACGATCTTTGGCTTCCAATATGTGGGATGGGTGATGTCTACCAAGACGGTGGTCGCCTACCAAGATGGTGGCCTCCAGTAATGTATAACCAGGGTTCGGGCCCACAGAAACCGTGGGCTAAGCCACCAAATATGAAACAGGTAACCGTACGAATTAGTTTTTATGGTGTAATGTCTTCTGGGAATTTCGGCATGGGCTCGCTCGCGCCTATCGGCACTCGCTCGCACATCTCGACATGCAATAGCAAGTATAGTGAAAGTACGACTTAGGACATAAGGCTTAAAAGTTTAGACTTAAAATTTAAGACTTATAAATTCAAACTTAAGACATAAGACGTAAGACTTAAGACTTAGGCCTTATGCTTACTAAGGGCCTAGTTGTTAATGGGGGCTGGGCACAGAAAGGCACCCCTCCCCAAAATTTGAAGGAAATTGGTAGAAAAATGTGCCTTCAGGCCGATTTGAAGGCGTAAAGCACACCCCCAATACCGCACAAAATGGGCAAAACACCCCTTTTTTCCCTCTAACTCCTCCCAGGGGTGGGGATGGGAGCAATTTGTGGACGAGGGTTTCAAATAGGAAGGATGGGTGATCAGTGAGTGGGGGTCGGCTCCCCCCCCCCCTTTTTTCCCTTTCTGTTTGCCCACAGAGGCCCTCAAAAAAAGTGTTTTTTTTTGTGGAAAAACTTCCGTTCGTTATTATAGAGTATGACCAGGGGTGGAAACCATGGGCTGAGCCACCAAATATGAAGCAGATAACGGTAAGAATTAGTATTTATGGTGCAATGTCGTCTGGGAACTTCGCCACGTGCACGCTCGCGCCTATCGACACTCGCTCTCATATCCCGACTTGCAGTAGCAATTATAGTGAGAGTACTACTTAAGGCTTAAGACTTAAAACTTAAGACTTGAAACATAAGACTTAAGGTGTAAGACATAAGACTTAAAACTTAAGACTTCATACATAAGACTTAAGATTAGGCCTTAGGCTTACGAAAGATCTAACTGTCAATGGGGGAGGGCGAGGCACGGAAGGCACCCCTCCCCCACATTTGAAGGAAATCTGTAGAAAAATGTGCCATCCAGGCCCACTCCAATCCCACAGTATGGAAAACCTACCCCCCCCCCCCTCTTCAGTCTAACTCCTCCCAGGGTTTGGGAAGGCGTGGCATTAGGGGAGCGGGGGTTTCAAAGAGGATGAATGGGGGATCAGTGAGGGAAGTCGGCTTCCCTCCCATCCCTTCCGTTTGCCAACAGCGGCCGTCCAAAAACAGTGTTTTTGGTGCAAAAACTTCCATTCTCTATTACAGAGTATGACCAGAGGTCGGGCCCGCAGTAGCCACGGGCTGAGCCACCAAAGATGAAGCAGGTAACCCTACAAATTAGTATTTATGGCGTAATGTCGTCTTGTAATTTCGGCACATGCTCGCTTGCACCTATCGTCGCTCTCTCGCACATCCCGACATGCAGAAACAATTATAGTGAAAGTATAACTTAATACATGAGACTTAAAACTTAATACTGACATGTAAGACTTAAAACTTAAAACATAAGACCTAATATTTAAGACTTAGGCCTTAGGCTTACGAAGGGCCTAACTGCCATTGGGGAGGAGGACGGAGCACAAAAAGGCACCCTTCCCCCCGATTTGAAGGAAATCGGTCGAAAAATGTGCCTTCAGGCCGACCCCAATCCCACAAAATGGAAAATGTATCCCCCTTGTCCCTCTAACTCCTCCCAGGGTTGGGGAGAGTGGCACTTTGGGGGTGGGGGTGGGGGAGGTTTCAAAAAGGAAAGATGGGCGATCAGAGAGGAGGCGTAGGCTTCCCTCCCCTCCCTTCCGTTTGCCCACAGCGGCCCTCCAAAAACAGCGTTTTTGTACAAAATCTTCCATTCTTGATTGTAGAGTATGGACCAATGACGAACGAAAAATTCAAGATGGCGGAATTAGTTAAGGTGAGCGGAGTGGGGTGAGGGAGTCAGTCATCTGCTGGGGATGGAATGTACGTGACTAACGGCGGAGATGAAGGGGGCCTTCGGAAATGTAAGTTTTTTATGTTATAAGTTTTAATTAATTTTTAAATTATTTATCGATAAATTGTAATTATTAATTTTAATAATACATTTGTTGGGGATTTTTTATATTTGTGTGACTTTTTTTAAAGTTTTTATTTTTGCATTTTCATGGTCAAAGGTCATAGATCAAAGGTCATCTACATACAATATGGATGCAAGTTGGCTGATGCTTAGGACTGACTCCTAGCCTGTATAGATCTGGCATAGGGTATACTTATAAAAACCAATACAGCTGCAACTGCTCTGTCGGTTCTAAAGAAACCCCCAAATTTCTTCATTTGGACGAAAATTGGATTTCAAGGGCTTCTTTCTGCATATGGGGGCTTCTACTATTTTTCGGGGCTTCTAACGTTTTCGAAGGAAAAAAGGGAAATTTTTAAGGAAAGGGGGAATTTTTAGGATATTTTGGTCGATTTTGAGAGAAAAAAGGGAAATTTTGAGGGGGAAAAAGTAGAAAATGGCGTATGGTGACATAGCAACATGGCGGCCAGCCGGCTCCGGCTCCGATGCCAGATACCGTTGTTGTTCAACCATAATTTCACTACTAATGGTTACTGGCAACTATCATTGGGGGAAGAGTTTATGTGGTATACAGGTTTTCTTTTTCGCAACCAGCATTATGTTTTTCAGGTGCTATTATTTGTTCTCTGTAATGCATTATCAGAGTTCACTCAATGCATGAACCTAATCCTAGGAGAAGACTGCTTAAGTTTTGGGAATGTCGTATGTGGATAATATTCTCACCTTGTCATTTACATTCTAAGAACATCTGGAGCATTTGCATATCGTATTTTCTAAACTAGCTGCTGTCGGCATGAATGTAAAATTAAGAAATATTTTATTCTGCAGGGAAGAAGTACCATTTCTTGACAATATATTAACACCAGATGGAATTAGAACAGCACCTGAAAAGCTAATAGCTATTACTCACTTCCCTACCCCACGCACAGTAAAACAGTTTAGAGAATTTCTATACGTAGTGGGGTTTTACAGAAACTATTCTGACAGGGTAGCCAATGCTGAATTACTGTTATTCGACATTTGAAGGAAATATATTACATGGGCATAGATAGACATTTGCCAGCAAGCTTTTGAGGGGTTTAAATGCATTTTTTGCAAGAACATGTGATCCACAATTCGAAACAGGGTGCCACCTACTATCAATAGCCAAATGCCCCATGTAAGCTCTGGGAGCCAAGCTAGCCCAGCTGGACGAAAACGAAGTTGAAACGACAGTGGCCATGGCAAGCCATACTTCATGTAAGGCTAAGAAAAAATACACTGTGGTAGACAAGTAAATGCTGGGAATAGTGTGGGTATTGCAGAAGTACCGATATCTCCTGTTGGGCGAAAAAATATTTTGCAAGTCGTCCACTAAGCTATGTTAAGCCTCAAGACCACCAAAATATTTAGCAGTTGGCTAATCAGATGGTCTTTATTAATCCAGGAATTTGACATTGAGTACAGGTACATAAATGGTTTTAATAATTTAGCAGCCGACTAAGTCGTGTCCCAGACGACGAACCTGGCCATACTGCAAGAAAGACTAATGAGTATGTGCTAGCTCCAGTAAATAAGTTTTCCACTGCAATGGCAAATCAGCAAAGTAATTTTGGGATTTCCAAGGAGGAAAAATGCAGTGATAAATTCTGCAGTGTTATTTTTGTTAAGCTCAAACAAGTTCCAAAATGTCACCTCCTTAATTGGTTGTTTTGTGCGACTGAATATAGCATATTGTTACAACATATGCAACCAAAATCCAAATTCGAATATGTTTGGAAGTTAGTGATTCCAGAAAAACTACTGCTATGTTTATTGTTGGACATGCATGAGATGCTAGGTAATACTGACATTGAGAAAATGTACAAGGCCATTCAAAGACAATTTTTCTGGAAGAAAATGCAACGACCCATCACAAGTGCAGTAAGAACGTGTGGTTTTTGCCAAAAAATTTAAGCATGCACAAGGAAATTCAATAGGTGAAATCAAGCCGAAAAATACCAAGAACACATTGGACATAATTTATGTCGATTTGTTTGGTCCGCTACCTCAATACAAAGCAAGAGTTATATATATATATATATATATATATATATATATATATATATATATATATATATATATATATATATATATATATATATATATATACATATATATATACATATATATATATATATAGTCATGGGGTGTGTTCTAAAAAAAAAAAAAATTATATGTAATCTGCTATTGTCCAGGCAAATGCCCGCACCATGCTAAATAAACTGAAATTTTTCATTGAAAAGGTAAACCAGCAATGATGCATTTCATTAGGTAAAATCATGTAGTTCACAGGCAAAGTTTGGCAAGAAGGCACAAGAAAATTGAACATGTTGCCCATGACAACAGCTGTTAGGCATCCCCAATGCAATCCTTTTGAGTGCTATGTGAGGACGCTGCCCGATGTGGCAGAAGATGTGCCACAGATTTTGAGATGGAGAGGGTCTTTACGGACTACAGCCGCACAATTGTTTTATTTTAGTTATGAGTGATTAGACGTGCGAATAAGTTATTTAGGCTCAAGAAGTTTATAAGGCATTTAAGGCTTGATAGCCTTGTTTATGGAAGAATACAAGTAAAGAAGAGGAGATCACAAAATTATATTAAATTTTTCTCTTGGATTCGTCCGAAGATTTTTCTATGAAGTTCATCAAGCTATGTTAGCATTATGATTTACGCCAAATAACAGGAAATTAGTTGAGCAGAATCTCGGCTATTTTTATTTATTTGCACATTTAATTTAACAGGTAGTTGTGGGCTCAGGACCAGGGAACAGGTTGTTGACATTTCTGGTGCCAGGTTTATAAAGAGATTGGTTCAGTTGTAATTTGGATTTTAATGGTGCCAGCTGCCAGCTACCAGCTTGGTTGAGCAGTGAGACCCTTCTCCAGTGGCGGGCCATTCACTCATGTGGCTGCTCCTGGATTCACCTTGTACTGACGATGACGTATTGTTGAAATAATAGTCCCATATGATTGCCTAATGAGAATGTAGGCCCCCTCATACACTGCTAATTTCCGAGTGAGATTGTTATGGTCTTCTCACATACCGATAGAAAGAACGTCCCCAACAATAACATCACTTATAATTCGCAGTAGTAGAGTGGATAGAGGACACAAAAAGTTAAGAGGGCGTGAAACAGCAGGCAGTGAAATAAAACCACTGTTTTGACAAGTAGGATTTTACTTACTTCAAAATGTCCTCCGAATAGGCACTTACAATGCTCCAACGTCTAGTGTATGTTGGCAGCCTATACAGAACAAAAATTGTGGACGGCCAATGAAATAAATGACATGGTAAAAAAAATCCCGGTGCTTGTAGGCTGATGGGACTTGGGGGCGACGAAAGTTAAATTTCAATAACACATGCAGGTTATACTTTGCACCACTTGCCAAATTACCTATGCTGACCTCTATTGAGTAAAATATGATACACTTGTTTGTAGTTGCCATTTCGCTCAACGGGTAACATACCAATGCTGCATTGGAAGTCTGTTAGACTGTCTTATATTATCTGGTTGTTGACTGATGCATTTGTGAATATTAGGCCTAAAAACATGAGATATTTTGTTATTCTTTACTTTCATATACATCTCAAAATTCTGCAAGTGATAAACAGATAAAAAAGTGATAAAGTGATAAAAAAACTTTTAGAATTTACTTCCTTGTTTGTTACATTCCAATATTTATATTAGTTGCTACGTTATAGTACACCAAAAATGTACATTCAGAGATACAACACATTGTAGCATCTCCCTCCAGCCTGCCTAATCACTTCCAGTATCTCATCCAATTTAACTCTGTATCAGAGACTATTCTATCACTTAAGTTAATGCAGCACAAGGGGGGAAACGTACACAGAGATTAGTAGCGCGATGGTAAATAAGAACAAGCAACCCTGTAATCCTCTATAATACAATACACTTTTATTTACACAATACTTTACATTAATTGAAACAATACAGAACATTTACAGTTACTCATAATCCCTATATGCAAATCCGTAGCTTCGTACTAAATGAAGTTAAGTAGACTATAGTTGTAACCTGCCTGTCCTTGACAGAATGCTAAGAGATTACCGTATGATTACTGTTAACGAAGTCCCGAGAGATAACATTACGCCCTACTGCCAACCGAAAATGCTCACCACAGACATTGTAGAAGTAGTCGACTATAAGCTCCTCAAGGCCTGGATTGGTATGATGCCTTCATCGTCTCAGCCTCGCTGGGACCTCGGCGTCGTCGGCTCCGACGAGTAACACACAGTATATCTTCTGGTCGTCTGGGCACGTCTGGATTGGGGGGGGGGAGGGGGGTGCGCTGCGGCCTTAATTTATACTCAGGGCCGATTGTGTCAGTGTCGCTTATTTATTAAACATCGTGTGCGGCCAAGCTCTGGCTGCTACACTACACCCTTGATTGGAGATGCAGCCTGGAGAGAGGTCTGAGGCAGTAGGAAGGCCGAGGAGTTCATACTCAGCATTGAAGGCGTAGTAGCGAAGGGTGGCATGTGCGGACTTAATGAAAGGCAGTATCGAGAACGCAAGACTGAATTCGAGACTCCGTTGTACAACTGCAACATTGGGTATTAAGAGCAAAGATTATGAATTGTGTTTATTTGTGTTCTTATTATTGGCAAGGAAGGTAGAAACGAGAATTTAATAATTATAGCATGTGGTATGTGATGCTAGCTGTTTTACCATGGTAATTAATATAAGTTAGGTTGTAGTGAATACAATGGGTTTGGTCGACCACTAGATAATAATACCTATGCACGTTGTATAGCAGGACCAAAGGATAGAAGGAAGTCTGTCCACCGCCACACTGAAGCATAAAAACCAGAAACATCCCCTGTGACTAGGCATTGGACATGGGTAAAGGGATATTTGATAATTGTGCACACATGGTACTGAATTCGCTCCACAATGTGCTGGCCGAAAATATTTTTGTTTGAAGAAAGTACATACGAACAAGTTGGCATGACTGATGGCTTATTTATATTAACGGTATTTTGAAATAATATTGCATAAAATGATAGTTACATATACTTATATTCTTACGTATTGTGATATAAAATAAAGGCATTTTTAGTAAAATGGTTAAGACACTACTCATATACCTAAAAGGTACGTGTGTCGACGCAGTTGGTTGCATTGAGTAATTGTGCCTTCTTTTGTCAGAGTTGGCACATTGGAAAAACACTTAGTGGCAATTCACATCCGACGTGATGGTTATTATCGTTTTACACTTCGAGTTACATGCTTGCAACAGTGAACGAAAAATTTAAAACTATCCTTAAGAAGTAATGGATTGACATATGTTAGTAGCGTTGCATTAGGATGAACTGCAGTGCTTAGTTAAATGTGATGTAAACTATGGCTAGTGCCATATGGTACAGTTCTTTTATATTTGGTAAGGTTGACATCTTTTTTAACAAGTAAGTATTATACCTTACATAAAACAAAAAACCTAATGGTAGAACAATAAAGAAACTATGAGATACTGGCAATGTTATATCTACAGCGTTTTCCAGTAGGACGTATATGATTAGTTAGTATGTTTGCATACTAATATTGTCTTTGATTCGCTTAACATAATGGCCGCAAGGCATTTAAGCAAGTACAAGGTAATATACAATAATTGGTGATTGCCAATCTAATCACGCCGTATTAAGCATGTAGTATTACCACTGAGTAAAGATATACCTAGAGTGTAGAGTGGACTCCCCCAGGTTAAATTTTCTGACCACTCCAGCTGTAGTTCGAGGGATGAACGCCACGTCGCGCTAGTCCATTTGCGTGGCGTGTTCGTGGGGAATGTCGGTGGTGTTGCCACATTGACATCTACTCTCTCTCTCACTCATACTCCATCTCTGTCACCCCCAGTCCCCTACGATGCTACAGTAGAAAGTGTTCTGAATGTCCGCGATACCTACACGCTGGGACAGACAAGATGGCGTACATCCGAGTTCCGTTCTCACATCTTATATATCCGTTTACGAAAAGATTGCAAGTTCTGTAAAACAAATGTATGAGCAAAATGAAACATAATGTACGCATAAGTAACGGGAAAAGTTGCAGATTACTCATGCGGTCATAATAAAACAATAAACACCACTTTATAAAGTACGCGATAGCTGTGGATTTATGTTTTGTATATATCCTGTCACACGACTGCACTGTAAGTGGTTTGTATAACTCAGTGAGTTAGTGTGCAGGTCGGTGCCATGTAATTGTAGGTTTTAGGGTTCAAATCTCCGACGGGTATAAAGTTTTCTTAGGTGACACATTATGGCTGTTTATAACTTAATTTATTGTTCGAAAATGTTTTTTTTCAGACTATCTTTCGCTATAAGATATAATACGCAAGTATTAGCACAGTACAGTCGACGAACAGTGGTTGTTTGCTAATCACATCGATTGTTATCTAAAGTAGATAATTTGAGTTGTAAAGCGTGAGTAATGTTAATAGGCACACATGAAAGCCTTAAGTTTAATATTGTAACAGTCCTGTCTGCTTTGGGACGCATAAACGTAAAAGCGTGTTTAATTACAGACAGCACAAGATTGATTATTATGCTCATTAAAATGCACATTTAAAAACAGGGGCTTAGCCTTAATTAGGGGGGGGGCGGTGATATATTGGGACATATGCCCCCGCCCCCCTTTTCCTACATCAAATTAAAATAAAATTTTTAAAACAAAATGACACGTGTTATTTTATGTTAATTCAAGGAATATGTGATCTTCCATGAACATGAAGAATGTTTATAGCATTGTGTGGTTCCATATCTGTACATGAAGCCATTGATTATAAATATATATGTAACTATAAATGTGTAATAATACAGGTTGTATTTTGTTTAAAAATAGTAATATGAAATCTCTCCCCCCCTCCCCTTCCACATATCGAGTACATTCCTAGCTACGTCCTTGTTTAAATAATATGCCAATGTTTTAATGAGTGGCATAAATGTCCGTCGTACATACATGTTAATACAGTACCTTGTTTTCCATACATAAGCAGTGCCGTTACTCACATCATTTTCCATACATTAATAATACTCTTACGTTAAAATCTAAACCAATGCAGTCTTCAGGGAAAAAAGAAATAGTCGTCTTACATTTTGGATGCGCCACAAAGCCATGCGCCATAAAATTTGGTTGTATTTGTACCCCTGTCCCCTGCGAGTTGTTTTGCCTACCATTTACAAGTTTCTATTAGCACTTTAGATAACGTGTGGGTATGAACGGATGCGTTCTTTCTTCCCTTCTGCTATAGAAACATGCATGCCTTCTGTTGTGCCCGTGAGTATACCAGAAAGTAACAGAAATTGGGCATCGTGTAATGCCGGCTTAAACGACTCACGACTCTCGCAGAATTTAGGCACCAGAAACTTCTTAAACCTTTTTTTAAATTTCGATGAAAAACTATAATGAAAATATGATACTCTACATACTGCTAGTATTATACTAATATATTACAATTAACAGTGTTAAGTGGTAGGGGAAACCTAGTAAAAAGGAGAAAATACCCACGATAAACGAATCGAATCTACACTTGCTGTATGAATTAACACTCCTTGTTAAGATGATGGAAAATATTTCGTTAGTATAGTATAATCGTGCAAACTAAATTAGTGGTCGTTAACGAAAAAAAAGTATTTATTCATTCAACAAAACATGGGGTACACAGAACATAATTACATAAAAAAAGTAGATTATAATTATGTAAATATGCCACAAAGTTAACACACAAGAATGCCCTACTGTCACAAATCATTCCAATTTTTACATAGTGTTCGTAAATTGTATTCATTATCCATTTGTAGGCCAGGAGACGACAAATATTCCAGCGTACATGAAAAATCTTTTGACGCAGTCAAGTTTTTTAATAATATTTATGTTATTCTTGGTAACAACTGTACACTATGAATAGAGAAATGTATTGATTCGACTGCGTTTATACACGCCTGTACACCGTAATGCAGTGTAAGCTGCTACGTCTAAAGTAAAGCTGGATTTACAATAGAAATATTTAAGCATTATATTATGCGTTAAGTTGTGTGCAGAAGAAACGAATGTGTGTTCTCTTATGTTTTGGTTCTCAGTGGAACCTTATAAGGTCGTGTGCATTGGTGGGATTTCTTTAAGCATTGAAATAAATAGTTGTATTTTATATCTTTAAAAAAATTGTGAGGCTACAACCAATTTGTTGTTGTTGGTGGGAAACTGTTATTTACAGCAATGTAAGTATTAAAAAATATGACAAAGGCGTGCATGTGCACATGCTGACGATTATTATTTGTTCACAAATAATCAGCTTCTCTAATAGCAAATGTCGGCTTTGAAGTATGATCTGTTTCAATATGATTGTTTTTTACGAGGTGTTGTTAGGAACAAAAGTAAACATGACAGGCTTTCTGTATGTTTAAATTCCCTGGAATTAGAATCAAAACATTAATGGAAAACTGCAAATACAGAAGACGTGTTTCTGTATGACAGATAAGCGCCTACTGCATAATGAATTGCATTAGTTTTTGTATTGTAAACGTAGGCCGTGTCCGAAAAGGCAGATTGTGTTGATAAAATGATCATGTGACCCGATTTTTTATACAAACATTGTGACGTATTTGGTAAACTGATATTTCGTATCTTGTATATAGCGATATTAAAATAAATACAAAATGACAAAATCAGCGCCATGTTGGTTTTGACATTCAAAACACATACTAAAATGGGTACTTAAAACTTTTTTTTGATAATAACTGTTCATAAAATACACTAGACATGTTTTAAAAAGCAAGTAAGTGTTGTGTTTTGTTTATATGTTTCGAAACACATGTTTTATTTTAAGTCGTTATTGGATATTATATTGCTGTCTCGTTTATTAACTTATTCGCAGCATTTCAGTAATGATCGTAGAACTATTGCGTCCATTTAATTTATAAAACATATTCGCAGCATTTCAGTAATGATCGTAGAAATATTACGTCCATTTTAAGCATTTAATTTACATAAAACATATTTTCACTGTTAATGTAAGAATGTGTTGCCGCGAGTGTTAAACAAGTGACTGTTACAACGCCCGGTTTGAAATCTACGAAATGACAAATTACAAAATAACGAATTTGTCCTCACGGACACGGCGTTAGCTTGAATATTAGTGAATGGCACCGAGTCATTGCATTCAACCGATGTTTAGTGCAGAAATAGTTATATTTTGTAATGTACGTAGTCTGAAGTAGAATATTGGGACTGTCTTTGTTATGTCTAGTTCTCATGCATTCGTTAGTGTTAACATTACTGATAAACACTTCAGTTTCAACGTTTTTCGCATTGTTATGAGTCCGAGGTTTCAGTGTACAATACCCAATGGTGTACTGTGTTACACTCGTGTAAATATAAACACACACAGCTGCCAACTTTTTAGATAATATCTACTAATGCACATCATTATTGTAAACATGGATCTTACAGAGACGGCAGTTCTATTGTCGCTTTAAAACAAACATCTGTTAGAGTTGAGCCTTAAACGTTATCATTAATGTCCTTTTCCCGCAATGTGCTAAAGGTTTTCTGCTCAATGAGATGCGCGTTCATACAGCGTTAGCATTCGTCTACGTACGTAAATGTTTTACATGTTTCGGGAAATGACATACGCACGTACACGGGGAAATGAATATGTGTACGTCTCTTGAAATTCGATTTATATGCAGTTCATAATTGTTATTCCTAATATTTCATTTTATAAAGAGTGGAATGGAGGCATTACCTTTTGAGAAACGCCACTGAGCATCGTTCTTAACAATGTATACTCTCTAACCTTTAATGATCTATCTATAAGAGCCGGGATAAACCACCAGTTTTCGTCGTGATTTCTTATAAACCGAGCATGGCATTGAATTTATAGTTATATGCAGAGCAGTGAGAACACTGCCAATGGTTTTACAAGGCAAGGCATGCATGAGTAAAAAAGTTATAACTTATCAAAATCAGACATTTAATTTCTATTAATACCAACATTAGTGTTAAAAGGAAAATTGCCTCTAGTTGTTACCAGTTTTAATGATACATTATTGATAACTACATTTACTGACTCAAAAATAATTTTATTCCTTTCTTGTAAAACGTCTATGATTGGTGAATAGGAACACATTCATTGGCATGCGCTTTCCAGATACAGCTCCTAATGGATTGATAATTCCAAAGCTCTGCGCCTACATTCCAGCACATATTCAGAATGTGTTTTCCATCAAAATTCTTGTTCAGAATCTTATCAGCTAACTAGTTGCTGTAAAGGATGCAAATAAGTATGTCTATCGGAAAGTATCACGTATCGAGCCGAGTGGAGTATGCTTATATACATAAGTGCATTCCTAGGTTCGGACACATCCTTAATGACACTCGAATCGACATAGTGAACGTACTGATAATATGTACGAACAGTCACCTATGCAGTAGATCACAACCTCAAACTGTAAACATGGTGTTCAATTGTTGACTGTCGTGCGTCTGACATATATTTCTCCATTATTGACACAATTATTTCCAGTCAATTTCCATTCACATGGTAATTCAATGAACGTGAATCACTAGAATCATTAAAACTATATAAAACATAAGCAATTTCCAGTCTAAAAACACACGACGGTAAATTTAAACAAATGTGTCGCCACCTCAAGCCGGTAGAGCGCAGGGCAATCACTTTCCGTATGGAAAATCTCCAGCTGTCCGGTATTAGTCTCTAAAGTATTTGGTAATACTAAATTAACATATTGATATATAAAGCTATTATTTGTATTGCAATTTTTTTATTTATTTTTCTAAAACACGCTAAAAATGTTGGCAATATTTATTATTTACATTACAGTTGGATAATGTGTTTCATTTGAACAGTTACAATTGACATAAGGTGGGTTTAATGTGCCCATTGCATTATTACTAAAACAATTAAGTATACATCTAATCAATTGTATTGTACAGGAGGCAGTCACCTCAAGATATGTATAACATTAGTGTATGACAACGTAAACATGGTGATATTTTGCACTATAGCTATATAACTATAATTATCATAATAAGATACGAGTTATTGGTCCTTGCCTCAGGGCCTGAAACCTTCGCCCTTACTTGCCTAAGTTAAGTTCAATTGTTACTGAATGACAAGTGGTGTAATACCACGATTATTAAAACCTAATTGTTTTTACACTGAGACATGTAACAGTACACTTGCACAAGACTGTAAGTTGAAGGCCTATCTTACTGTAAATTCCAACTCAATTAGTCGCATGTGGCCTAGGAGACCAGACAATTGTAATACTTAGGACGTGATGTTCATCCATTACAGAAGGATCGATAACTTAACAATTTTAATCTACATTGTAATGACTGCAAACACAAGACCTGTTGTTAATGCTAAGGCAGTGTAATCAAAATGGGCAGGTTCGAGTATCGAAAACTATCTGGATTGGCCCATGTTAAGATATGTTTGCTGTATGTCAACAGTTGGCAGCACTGGCTTCGCAGTATGGTTCATTTGCCAGTTGGTGTCTAGAGCTGTCCTAACATTATAAAAATGAATGCTTGCAGTAAATGATAACTGCTCCAGGTGAAAGGCCTGTTGATTAATCCAATGAATGGGGATTACTGTTTGTAACAATGGAATGGTAGGTGCTCGAATGTCACAAAGATGGGTGGCTTCAACAACAATTTGTTGTGGGGTAGTAATCTGGCAACCATGCGGTACTTATAATTCAATACTACCGAGCTTGTGGTTTGTGACAATAGTATTCAGAGACTTATTCACACATTGGAGGCACATTCCGTCTGGGGGATTAGTGAACACATATTGGTGGGGTAATATGCGATGAATGATGAATGACGTGTCCAGGTTGCAATGATATTTATGTGCAGAAAATATCTTAGTAGTGTTGGAAAGAAGAATAGCTTCTTTAACACCCTGGTAATCATTGCTGGTAAGGGATACCTTTGGGATGTGTACTACATCTGATGCAAATTCTGACATGGGTGAAATGGCTTTGATGCTGTCCATGATTTAATTGATGGCAATAGTTGAGTATGGAACTCGGATGGTGCATGATTGATTTTTGGAATGATATGGTACTGGAATGATTTTGTATATTTTCCATCTGGAATTGGCTCGTGAAACTGGGATTTGACTTTTAATCACCATCTGGGTGTTAGACAGCGAGCATTCAGTAAGCTCATGCGCATAATATTTGATAATCTCCTTAGTACTAATACCTAATGTTAAATTAACTTCTTTCAATTGCAGACTAAGGTTTTCAAGGTCATGGCTACGTTGAGTTTTGTTAACAGAAGTTAATGGCAATTTGTTTAGATGGAAATATTGTATGTATCTTCTAACAAGATCTTCAAGTACAATATTATTCAATAAATGTAGAATGCTGGTTGTTAACAAGTGCATTTGGGCCTCAACATTATCTATTTTACTCATTTCCATGTTTTGTTTATGTATACCTTGTGAAATACCATTAATAGTAGCTGCTAAGGAGTTCACTTTACTTTCAAATTGGTGCTTAAGCTCTGTAATTACCTTGAATGTAACATTAACCGCGTTGTAAGTGTTCATTATTTGGTTTGCAAGGTCATTAATTTGGTTATTCAGTTGTTCTTTGTTATTAAGAAGTGCACGACAGTGCTTATTGGTGAGCACGTTGCAACACCAACTTACTATGTCCCCAATAAACTGTATTCTGCGTATACTACAGAATTTTGTGTTGACATCGCCAGGTATTCTCGGAGCACTCCTCATTCTACTACCTGGATCTATTCATGTAGCAATCTGCCATTCGTGCAGGAGTGTGAGTTCTGGTCCGTACAAGCGACATGCAAGTATTCGTCAAGCGATGCTGGTGTGATGGGGGGGGGGGGTGTAAGGGAATAGTGTACATAAGTGGGATACTATCTTCATAAACAAAATCTACATCGTTCGGCATCCAATAAATGCCTGCATGGATTCTAAAGGTGGCGGATGCTGTGAGTATCGTTTGCAGGCCAGGGAGACGACGATAATGGCCTTGACTATGCGCCGAGCACAGCAGGCTCATCACTCCTCGGCTCCTGCTCGTCTGCTGATTGATGTTGCCATGATGATACTCCAGCACATGCGCAGAGTGTAACTTGTGCTTTCGCACCACTATCAACTGCAGCTGGGCTACAAGAGCAGATCGTAGCATCTACTGATGTGACACGATGCTCAGGCTGGGGTTGGCGGCCGTGGATCACTTCTCCATGTGTCTGTCGCCTTGTAGTCGCCCAGCAGTGTGGTGGCAGCAAGGAAATGCAGATAAAGCCTCGCGCTGGCTGTATTCTGCTGCAGCAGCCACGTGCTGATCTTGGAGCGAATTCAGTACACCCCAGTTGTGGCATGTACAAATGGCACGGGTGTCCTTTCGTGCGGCAGCGACACAGAATTTCACTTACCCTTGTTTGGTTCAAGTCACTCACACACACTGTAACACATGTAGAATTACATATTAGGGACTGATCAATTAATTAAATTACAGCACACTAATGTATCAAAGGAAGGGGAATTATTTAACATGTGCAGGTTTCGTGTGATGGGTGCAGACAGTATAAAACTTAAGAGAGCTGGTTTTGTTTACTCGAATATGAATCATAGAGTCTCCTAAAATGTCTGCCATCCTATAACCCTGGTAACAATGTGTAAGCTCCTTTTGTCTTCCATGGTTACGCACCCATATGTAATTGCTGATATGCAATGTGTTTTGTTTCTGCACCCTATAAAACTGATTTTTCTGGTGTCTCCGAGCCTGAAGTAAATTAACCTTGACGTTCTCGTGATCTTGCAGTAATTTTTGACACCAATTGTTAGAGCGCTCAGAGTATTTGACTGCTATTACCTGTGCTGGGTGCGCAGCTTCTACACCATGTAGGAGATAGAAGGCTGTATATTTGGCAGTTGCATGTACACTGTATTGTAGTTGAAATAATAAAATCAACATATAAATCCCTTTTCACTTGATCGGCATTGGCACATAGAGTTAACTGTTCTCCTACAATATGGTTCATGGCTTCAACTAAACCGTTGCATCTCGGGTTGTAAGCAGTTGTGGATAACTTTCTTATGTCTAAAGTTTTCAGCAGCTGGTTAATTAATTCACTTTGAAAACTTGTGCCAAAATCTGTCAAATTCTGGTCTGGGCATCCAAATTGTAAAATTACTAATTTAATGAACTGGGCGCATGTAGATGTGTCTATGGAAGATACAACTACAACTTTCGCGACAACATATCTGCTTAAGTATTCCATCATCACCAGAATATACTTATTTTCACGTGCAGTGGAGGAGATAGGTCCTATTGCATTAAGAGCCCAAGTTTTCAATATATATTGGGGGGGGGGGGAACTGAAGTCATATGTCCCATATGTCTAGTATTGGGTGCCTTAGTCTTCTGGCATACCGGACATGCACATATGTAGTTTTTGACATCTGCATTCATCGCATCCCAGTGATAGGCTTGTTTGATTATTTGCAGCATTTTAAATGCACCACAGTGTCCGCCCCCAAAGATTCCATCGCGATGAGCCTGTATTATTTCGTTCATATAAACTTGTGGCACTAATGTTAATTTCTTTGGACCTTGTAGTGTGTTTACTTTGAGGTAAATTTCTCCGTTCGCAGTTATTCTGTATCGGCGACTAAGTCTGTGGTATTTGGTGTCTCCCTGTTGTGTGGTTTAATAAAGCAAGTTTCAACTGTTAGATGTGGGGATTGTGTTCGTATTCTCCTGCGAAGGGTGGTGTGTTAACAGCTACAGGGCACAAGTGTAAAATGGAATCGTCATCAAGTTTAATTTATTCCTGCTCGTGGTGGTATGTTGGCAGGAAGTGTGGTTTTTTATGTTTTTGTTTATGATGATAATTTTTCAATTCAAAAGGGGGTCAATACAATGTGTATCTACCATATTGGGATTGTTTTCCATTATTATTTGTATATTTACTTGATACATGGTGGTTATTATTTCACAAATAGCATATATGGGGAAAATTTCTTCATTGGCTATAGCTTTTGCTACCTTAACTTGGTCTTTTTACTGTAAGTCGTTTCGGAACAAATTTTTCATTTCCACACAATTGTTTGTTGTGTATTGGACAGTATTCTTTATTATTTCTTCGTGTTTGGTGGGTTCCTGTAACACACATTCTCCTAACGCATTGTAAAGTGATGTAGAATTTAGCATATTGTGTTTGACTTTGTATGTGGTGTTGGTGACTGTAATGTTTTGTGTTTCTATGGCAGTATGGGTGGCAATGTGGCTTAGTGGGTCTGGTAATGTGTTCAATTTCCACTTTACGATGTGTGGTCCGAAATTGTATTAGCTGAGGGCGATAGCCATCTTCTGTATATGAATGTTGTGCTCTGCCATCGTTCGTAAGTACCTGAGGCTGGCAAGATCGGTCTCGGATACGAAGTGGCTTTTGTATAAATATTGTCTAAAGTGGTTGCAAAAGTAGCGAATTTTCAAGCTCTCTTTTGGTTGCATTCCAGCGCAGTTCGTTAAGGGATAGCTTTTTTTTAGGCAAATACAATTACGCTTCGTTGATTGGTTTGTTTGTCTTCTTGCATGAGAGTACCGCATACAGCATCGTTACTTGTGCCACAGTCTACAATAATATTTTTGTGCTAATCAAAGTTCTGTGCGATGGGCACTGCTATAATTGTTTGTTTAAGTTGTATGAATGCCTTTTGGTGCTGTTATACCCATTTGTAAGGTATTTCTGTGACCTGCCCAGAGGGGATCAGGACACGCATTAATAAGGGGGATAAGAGTAGCTCAAAGGAAAGTACTCAATAACAACGGACTATTTTTATTTGACTCTAACTTTACAAATACACCTTAACTAGGCATCTCAAAAATCAATTAACTTCAATAGTAATTCAGCTGCTATTATCTGGAAGCAAACAATATTTAACATCTCCAATAGGCGCTGATTCCCTTAACCAATTGCAAAGCAGCATTAAGCTATCAAGACGGTTCTGTGCTCAGAGGGAATTTGATAGCCTTAGCAAGTCCCATGCCTTTGTGTGCTTTCAGTCGCCCTACCAGGAAATGGATATTTACCCATTCGCTGGCGGCGTCTCGTTGAAGCTCTCTCAATGACGGACTCCTTGGGCATCGAAGGTGGACCCACGGGACCCACAGGATGTGGTCCTCTCGTCTCTCAGTCCTCGGGCAGAGCCTCCGGCAGTGGCAGGCAAGATGACGCCCAGAGCCGCCATCCCTCTGAGCTTATATAGTCCTTTCCTGACCTCATGCTCAATCCCCTGGAATATGTTATGATAAAACAATACCTCGGCTGGCCGAGGTCACGCACTGCGCCTTGCCTCAGCATGCCACTGAGCAACCCTCGCAGGAGCCAGCCACAGCAAGGACTCCCCTCTCAGGAGCAACCAGGCACCCTCGCCTGGGACAAGGGGTGTGAATGGTTCGAGGGATTGGCTAGGTCAGGTCAGGCGATCTGTGCAGGAGGTGGAGTTGCAGTGTAGTGGGTGGCCAAGCCCCGTGGTAGTAGAGGAGCCCACTGGAAAGAGCTTGTCTTTGGAGTAGTGACAACAAATGGAAGTATTATCTACTGAAGAGTATTTCCCTCCTCCCACCACCAATTATATCTAGACTCCCTAAGGCTATGTTAGGCACGAAGGGTCGGCTTGCGTTACAGAGGTGGCAGCCTTAAGAACAGCAATGCAAATTGTTTGTTTTTGTCTGTAAGTATTCCATACAAAATAATATGGCAGAAAAATTGTATGAATTTAGATACGCAAGTTCCTCCATATCTCACTTTATGAGATATTTTATACATTACAATTGAACTAGTGATATTAAAACATGTTAGTCCGAAGACTGTTTCTTTTTCTGGATACTTGACCATTCTATGTTATTATGCATATTTACTTGGAATATGAATCATCTTAGATACAAAGTAATGCCTTAAGACATATTCATTAATTATATACATGAAAAATATGTTTGATTTAAATTTCTTATGAACATATACAGATCGTAGTTTGTAATTCTGGATCACAGAGTACATTAATTTTGCACTTATTATAACACTGTGTCTACCCCTACTACAATATAGTTGCTGCAGCCTTATATAGCTCTGTACATATACACCTCCTGTGATATATTACTAAATTACATGGACTACTACAACCAGAAGTAAAGGTTGTTGCTTATGACAGGACATAGTCATATGTATCAATTGATTACAATAATACTTTTTTTCTGATATACAACTGAAGTAAGACAGCGGTATTTCGTAAAAATTGACTAAATCTAATGTTGATTGTGCCGGCACTTAAACTAGCTGATGGCCGCTATTGTTTCATGTTGGTTCATCATAATCGGGAAGGGTGTGTTTGACTCTGTTATTAAAGTATAACCCCCTTTAAAATTGAAGTTTTAATTAAAAACCTGGCATCGAACACGTGATGTTGGAAATGAAGGTACAGCGATGTTAAGGAACACAACATTCTTCAATAGTGCAGTGATATGTATAAGTCTTAGAGATTTATAGAATTATGATAGCATTCATCCTACATTTAATTGGTAGTACCATAATTATACTTAAATTGTTGTGACTCTGCATCCTAAAATGTGTTGTTATACCTACTATACAATTATATTTATTAAAATAAACAATTATTCTTAATGACAGACAATTGAACAATCTTGATATGTACATGTGCGAAGCTTATCATAAAGTAACATTCATTAAAACAGAAAGTAAGTTCAGTATTGAGGCCCCGAAACTTAGTTTATGACAAACCATGCCGCACGGCTTGTGGAGTGGTGTCGAACGCATTCTAGTGCACATTAACTATACTGCAGTAGTATATGTGCATCAGCTGCTGCACTCTGAAGTTTCCATTCTGCCTTACCCTGTCTATAGTTGCAACTTTACCCACAGCGCTTTTAATGCTGGTACCTAGGTAGTGCTGTGTTGCTTAAATTACTGTCATGTTAATAGCTTTGTGTGTGCCCCGCCTGAAAAACTGTGCTGTGCTACCAAACCAGTATCTATTTTTATATATCAATTTATCTTTATAGAAAATACATATTGTAGCACATGTGAATATTTATTAGCAGAGCTTTATATGTGCATCGTTTACCTTAATTTACTGCCTAGTCGACTTGAATCGCCTGTGACTTAAGCCCTGATGACATTTGTGCACTAACTTCGTAGGCCCTATAGTTTCTTGCATTACGTACCTGTGCAGTATATGTCAACAGTAAAAATTAAGTTTTCCTTTCTTTCTCCAGAACTAACTATAAGATCCCAAGGGTATTACTAGGTTGCGTGCCACTCTATATAGCTCCATTGGCTTACGGCTGTGCCGCCTGTGCCATGTGGTTAATTAATATTACTATTTTACCAAGTTATAATATATCCCCACTAAAGCTGTAGTTAGAATAATAATAATTGAAAAGCTGATAAATTATAGTGTTCCTGTGTTAATACAGAGAACATGTGTGTTTGATGACATGTTGACCTCGTCTCTGAATATGTTATAGTGGGAAGTTCTGAATGGGTAATTTTCCATTTGTTGTTAATAGTATCGTTAACTGAGTAGAAATATACACCATCACTAGCTTTTAGCTGTTGCACTTCAAATTCATTATTGTGTAGCCATTGTACTGATAAGACCGTATGCGAGATTGCTAATTTTAGGCTCTTAACACAGCAAACGTGAGTGGTTTTAATAATAGTAACTTTATCTGAAGTGATTTCGCAGCCACATGGTACTTGGATTTCTATAGCCCCTACCTTGGGGTTATGAATTACTTTATTTAGTGTCTTGTTGCTATATCTGAGTACTAATTCGCCAAGTGCATTGGTTATTATGTAATGGTGTGGTTCGATGGTGTTGACAAAGAGTGACTTTTAAGGCTCACATTCAAATTCACAGTTTTGGAACAAACTTTTAAGATCATTCAGGTAAATTGCGGCCTTTAAACAATTTGTTTGTAGGTTGTCGACTATTTGCTTGGAGAAAAAATAAATTCCTTTGGCTTTTTCGGGCGTTTCAAAAAGTTCACATGTTTCTTTGGTGGTAGTATCAATAGCTACTATATTGGAAGGGGTTCCTACAATACATGTTTCATTATTGTATTCGTAAGGGACTTTTGTATATCGAAATAATCGCCACGGACTTTTAATGGCTTTTAAAGGGACTTTTACTTTTTATCATCATTTGTGTGCGCAACGGCAAGCATTCAGTTAGTGATGAGGTGTAGTATTTTATCTCTGCTAGGAATACGTAATTCTATTCCTAGGACATACACTTGTTCCTGTAATTGAAGAATATCAGCCTTTAAAGTTTCTTTTGGGTCTGCTTGAAGTGATAAACATTTTTGTTGGCATTACTGGATATACGTGTTAATCCTAAGTTCGTTAACAATATTATCTATAAGTTCCAGCAGTATACTTGTTAATAATATTGACTGAATGAACGAGGACTCTATATCTCTATTTTGGAATCTAATTTGACGCGGAATTGCCCCTATGTTTCTACTAAGATTATTTACTTTGTTTTCGACTTGAGTCTTAATGTGTGATATGCTATGTATCATATATTGAGGTTGTTGTTAGAAGTGATAACATTGTGTTCCAACTAATTTTATTTCAATACTAATGTCTCTTCATTGATGAGGGGGGATGTTAGGTGATGGGTTGTGAGAATGTCGTAACACCCTGTTGCGACATCTCCTAGGAAGGTAATACCACGTTTCCGTTTATTTGACCAGGCAATCTCAGACATAAACTCTTGTGCAATATTTTCAGTTGTTTTGTTAAAGAATTTACACAGTTGGTCACCATTTTTGCAAACGGTACTGTTCTTGGTTGTGCAGGCCTGGTGGTACCACACGTCAACGATTGCTGGGAGTGGCAGGTTGGTGCAACAGTAGGGTGTAAGCCAGTGGAATGGTCTCTTCATATTGGATATCCACAATGCCTGGTCTAGTGGGAGATATTGGAGCTTACTCCAAACGCTCATATAAACTCCTGGCGAGAACTGGTGTGGGTCATTCTCATGCCCATTATTGACATGTTAATTATAATACTTGGTTATGCGGCTGATAGGCGGCCGTGATAAATAAAAGATGCATTCAGCGGCAATCATATTTATTTACCATACTACCCCCATATGAGGCACAAATAACACGTAACTTCTCTGTAGCATGGAGTGCTCTTAAACGGACAAAAACGGCACTAGGCCTACAAAAAATTTTCAGTATACACATCCCGGTCATGTAACAAAATGACCCGGGTTGCGGAGTGGCTTACTCCCTGGACTATAAAAATATATAAAGCTTCCGAACAAATGAAATAACTATTGGTACACTACATGATTAGAATAAGAGTTGCTGTTCTGGGGAGGACTCCGCAAGGGGACACTAGTGCTCTGCCTTCACATGTACTTATGAAAAACACATAATTAACACAATATGATGAAAATGAATGGAATGGCTGATGGCTGTGCAGTGGAAATGAGACAATATACATTAAAAAAAACCTTCTTAAAATGAAATACGAATGTTATTACTAAAATATAAAATATAAGTGTGGCAAGCCTTTTTGGGAGACCGACTTGCCTATTTGCCTTAGTGCGTAACTGAAAGCTGGGATTTTGTATAATTGGTTGTGCTGTAATTTTCATGTCTGTTATAATGTTTATCATATCAACATGTTAAAAAATATGGGCAATTTATCCCACAAGACTTAAATTCATACAAAACACTCTTATAAACTAAATCATATGAAATTAGGGTTATCCAGCTACATGGTCGCTTTTAAGGATGGTCGTTATGGGCTATGGATGACATAACCTAAAATTCCGTAGCTTGCTATTGGCCACGGTATGAGACAATACGAGACACATCTGGATGTTGTGTTGAAAAGCAAATTATAAAGTGGTTTACACACATGCAAACACAGTGACTCTCTGAAAAATTAATGTGAATATTCTACCATCTTGTGCAGTACTTATAACAGTGCGTGAAGTAATGCATGTATTTTGAACAGGTGCGCATCGCACGTCAGACAATGACTGGCATAATAAAAACATACAGAACACTCTTTAAATTAAAACATTTGCATACCCTTCACTATACACATAGTGCACTTATTATTATGATGCTTTGACCTAGGTAAACAAATTGACATGTCACCTGGTATGACGGGAAATATTATACACTGCACTTTAAATAAACTAACACACACTGCAAGCACTGTAGAAAAAATAACTATAAAAAAGCCATCACAAAAAAAATGAGCACTACAATAAACACAAACCACAGCATTGACGCAATTATGGTCGCACAAAGAACACAATGTATCACTGCTGCCCTCGTGTGGCAATGGTTAAATGGCTGTGCTGTGGAACAAGGTAGGGTGAACGGGCAAACAGTGTGCTGTACACATCACTAGATGAAAGATATATTACGAATTCCCTCACCAAGACCAGAAAAAACACTAATTAATATGTTAGTAGTAACAAAGACATATTAATAAAACAGTAGTTACTAAGTTTCTTGGCTTAAAGTTATACAATTGACTAAACTGGTAATCTCATATTGTGTATATTTTACCCAAACTAAGTTCAGCCTTTTTCGCTCTGTGAAATGTTGAAGAGGTCTACCAGCAAACACAACCTGTCGGCAAAGAGTCGGCAAATTGTCGACCCAATACCTGTACTGTTGGCAACTGTCATGTCAAAGCCAGAATATAGCCAACTGACAATGATGTGATGTCTTTTTTGAGACAGATCGCAAGCCATTAGAAAATAAAATGGCCCACTGTATTTTATAGAATAACTGATGGATATCACCGAATATATGTCTATGCGATATCACAGAACAAACATGTTGCAAGCATCTTAAAAATGTTTCTTGACCGATTTCCATACAGCATCTTTGTATTTTCTGTAAGCTGGCCATTATCTTATTTATTCCGGCCTAGTAAAGTTTTCGTGACAAGGCTCTTTACTACAATAAAGATATAAATGTGCTATCTTATTGCCGACAAACTTTTGGAGAGTGTTTTGAATGGCAAAATTTGAGGTAGCTATGAACGGCATTATGTCTGTTTTGAAACAGAATGTTTGCCGTTAGTAAAAAGACAATGGCCCACTGTATTTTCTAAGATAACAGATGCATATCACGGAAAATATTTCGGCATGATATGGCAGAGCAAACATGTTGCAAGCATCTTAATAATGTGTCTGGGCCGATTCCCATTAAGCATTTTTTTCTTTTCGGTAAGCTGGCCATTATCTTTTTTATTCCGGCCTGGTAACATTCTCGAGACAAGGCTCTCGATTACAAGAAGGATATAAATATGATATATTTTTGTCGACAAGCGTTTGGAAAGTGTTTTGAATTGGCAAGATTTTAGCTAGCTTTTAATGGCATGATGTCTTTTTTGAGACTGTGTGTTAACCGTTAGTAATGTTTTTTTCGTGATTATACATGGGTCACTCGGTAACTCATGGCATTTGTTTACTTCGAAATTTTTTCCGTTTGTAATATCATGTGACAGATATATTAAAAACTAACAAAAACTATTTTGTTTGCAAGCCTCCGAAAAATAGTTTCTAAATAACCCATGTTTAAAAATTACTTGTTCTATTGTTATGGAATTTATACCTTCATATATAATAATTTGTGTCATGATATATTTTTAATTACTAGAGATTATCAGCATCTTATGCTGTGATGTATAGGTTAGCATGCTAGAATGTCAACTCAAGGGTCTTAGGTTCGAATCCCACACTCGCAAGCAAAATATATTAATGTCTTATAATGTGTTTAGAAGTAAATTAAATGAATATATGTAAAGAGTAAATAACAATTCCAACATTTTTTTATGGAAAATTAATGTTTTTTTTCATGCTTATTTCTCGTCATCATGCAGCTGCAGGTTCGGCATCATAACGACATCCAGACATCGCAGGCCCGGCATCGAACGACATCCAGCCATCACAGGCTCTGCATCGTAGCGACATCCAGCCTTAGTAGGCCTGGCATCGTAACGACATCCAGCCGTCGCAGCCCCGACATTGTCGGCCTACAGTTAGCCACCTGTCCACATTTCATCGGAGCGATTAAGGAATATGATATCAGGTGAGTATGGGCTGACCGGAATTTGTTTGCTAGTATTTACTGGCCCGATTCTGACCCATACTTTTCGTGTATGTTGGGCCGGAACACATTTTGTATCTTGCTGGTAGCGGTACACTGTATTTTTGACACTGTCAGCAAGCAGTCAGCCGCCATTCCATATTTCCATCGGACCACTTCTGGCATAAGACAGCAGGCCGTTATCGGCTGGCCGGAGTTGGTGAGCTACATTTTACCAGCTCGATTCTGATTCATATTTTCCGTGTTTGCTCGGCTTGAACAAAAATACAATAAAAATGGCATATTTAGCATATTTTCATTCCATTGACGGTATTAGGATTTTCTGGACAATTGAGGGATGAATGTTATGTGGGCAGGATTGTCGATTGTTTAATTTACCAGGTTCTGTGTGCCAGATCTCAGTGGAGAGCACGAAATGTGGCTGGGGTCGTGTGGCCGACAGTCCAAGTGGCTACCACCAAATGTTCCTCTGTATCTTGAAAATGCTGTAGATGTTGATAAGAGCTAAAAATCCAATTGCTATATTAGTGGAAGATGTATAGCCCCTTCCATACGCTTATCTCACTCCCGTTAAAGGCTGTTCTCGGCCACCTTTATGGCCTAAACAAGTACGTTGAAGCTGATGAAAGCAGGTTATGTGGCCATTAAGCGGCCAAGAAATAATTGTGTGCATCGTGTCGGTTTTACAAAAATTTATTTCATAAGAGCCCTCCGAGGAGGCAGTGAAATTTACATTTCTCTGTTATAGCAGGAGAGCACTGGAACAGAGTAAAAATGGTGCTAAGCCTACATGGTTTAAGAGCAACTTAAGGTTTAGCTGTGTAAAATACGGACTAAACTGTGGGGCGGTGCTACCTCCAGTATGAATAGAAATGTAGCGAGGTTCCGAAAACTTAAATTAAAAATTAATGAAGCTACATTACTATGAAAACAAAGCAATATAAACATTGGTGCAATACACCACACGCAAACACAAAGAACACACTTGGCGCGTAGCACTGCTCTGATGCGGGTAGTGGGTGAAGCTGCAGGCGTTGCAGAACGAACGGTTTGGAGGCAACATGTGGGCGACGTCAAATGCCCCACCCCCTCCTTCTGGAGATAGTTCGCTCGTACAACGCCTCCTTCTCAATTACATCATGAGGCCGGCAGGCGAAGGTCACCAAGTGGCCGCAAGTTGTATTGGCTGACTCCTCTTGTTAAAACTTGCTGCTGAGATCACTGCTCTCTTGATGACGGTGGTGCAGTGTCGGCTGCTTTAGACAGCATGTGCCCGCAGGCCGTGCATATGGCACATCTCGCAGTATGAGCCTGCTTGGAGAAGAAGAGAGAGGAGGATTTCAAAACCTGTCCTCGACTCATCACTGCTGCTGCTACTGCAAGCGCTCGGCGGATGGCGGATGGGTAGATTTCGGCATAGGACTGGACGGTTTCGATGATCAGATGGGGCCAACCCATAGGCAGATGGGCCCAATGAATGCGCTGGGGACACAGGGCGTCCAGGAGGCTTCACGATACTGGCAGGCGGGGCATCATCTGCCGATCATGGCCATACTCAGATGGCCCACCTGTTATGCTTTCGGTTATGTTGGAGTAAGATGTTTAGCGGCACCTTCAGAGAAATCCCAGATGGACGCGGGAGCATCGGGTAACTTTTCTGTCTGTGCGCCTGGCATACCTTCCTGCTGTGGTGAATGATGGTTTCCAGCACTGTCGAATGATGCAGAGTGAATTTGTCCCTCATCGCCCTCAGGCGGGGGTGGCTCGATGCTGGGCATCACACCATTGCTGGTAAGCCGCAGCACATCACGATCATAAGTCGCTGATCTGTGGCGACTGATTCTCAATTTGCAAAAGGAAATCACTATGGCTTGAATAATGGTATGAAGTTCACTCCATTTCACAGTGAAACCTGCACAAAACTGCTTCTGTTCAGCTGATTGCAGATGTTTACGAACATACACTTGCTGGCCCACTTGGAAAGGTGGCAGCAGGCTGGGCGAAGGGGGTCACCACTGTGCAGTGTAGCGGCGCTTATTCTTCCTTGCCTCTTCTCTGGTTCGCTCTCTCTCTCTTCATCCCTACTTTCCCCTGCCACGGGAGTGGTGGGCTGCTCCCCTGCTCTGCTCCTGAACTCTCCTGGGAGGGTGAGTTCGCGACCTTGGAGCAGCTGTCCTGGCGTCTTCCCCATGGCTTGGTTAGCTCGGGTCCACAGCCTGAAAAGTGCCATCGACAAATACTCTGCCCACGAGGCATGATTCTCTATCATGCAAAGTTGAGTTGCATTTTCAGTTCTTGGTTTCTCTGCTCCATCAGGTTTCCACGAGGATGGTATATGGTAGTTATGTGATGGCGGCCACAACGCCCCATAAGCTGCGAACTATTGTCACTCAAGAGCACGAGTGGATAGTCCCAGCTGGTAAAAATTAATTTTAAACAGTTTTTCCCACCGTATGGGCGCACACTTGACACTGGATATACCTCTACCCAGCGCAAGAAGAGATCACTTACCACAACGATAAATCTTTTCCCTGTTGGTTTGTATGAGTACAGCCCCATTAGGTTTAGTGCTACAGTTTCAAATGCTGCAGTGGGCTCGTGAGGTTGTTGTTGTTGCTGTTTTTCGTCCGTTCGCCTACTTTTGAAATAATCATACTGGTCACACTCATGGACGAATGCATGCTCATTCATGGAAAGCCACTGCAATAGAAATACTTGAAGTCATTTCTACATGTTTGCTCGGCGCCTAGGTGGCCGTATAAATTGCTGGCATGTGGGTTGGACAAAACGATGTCATGTGCTGTTGCTGGGATGTAAACACTCCACACGTCATTTGTTACTCCCGTGCATGTCTCCTCACAGTCATTCATCACCAGCCAATTGTCTACTGTCTGACTTACACACTCTTCATGCCATTTCGTTGCAATAGGGAATGTCATTTGTGCTGTTATGGCCGTGTAGCATACGGATGTCAGTAGAGGCATGGCTGGTAACACTGTGATTGTATTGTACTGCACTGTTGCGACTTCTGATGTGTCGCATGTCGGGGAGATAAGGAGGGTGTCTTCTCATTAATCTTCGTCGCATGCCACTGTTTCGCCTGGTGAGTGGGAGAGGGGGTTAGCCAGCTGATTTTCCTCACCTGCCACATGCTGTACCACGAAATCATATGATTGGAGAAAGTGTGCCCAACGAGTTAATTTTCTGCGACTTTCCCGCATACTATGTATCCATAGCAAACATGTGTAGTCTTTTCGCAGTATGAAACATTGATATTCCAACAATTGGCATTACTTTTTGAATACCGACACTACTGTGATCACTCTCACTCATTCATGCCATATATCCTTTCTATTGAGCCGAATTTTCACTGCTGTAGTTAATGATTTGCCTCGAGCCATTGTCAGCGAGTTCGAATAGGATGACGCATAGTCCCTTTTGACTTGTGTCCTTCTGTCTGTACAAGTGGCATCTCGTTTCATGCCATGTTAGGGCGAGGCATTTCCATAACTTGCAGTTAAGCTCATCGAAGCTGTCCTGTTGTGTTGATGTCCACTTCAAGCACATGTTTGGATACATGAGCTCTGTTAATGGCGTGGTGATGAGGGCAAATCATTCTATGTACTCATAGAGCCAGATAACTTGTTCGAAAGATGTTCGGAGTTGTTTCCAGGTGATCGGAATGGCGTGATTCTCAATGACAGTCAGCTGTTATTTTGTTGGGCGACTACCATGTTCAGTTACAGCGTGTCCCAGGAACTGGATGTCATATTTGCAATGTGGCACTTGCAGTTTGTGCAGCTCAATCCATTAATGACAAGTCGTTCTAGCACAAGTGATAAGTGGTAAATGTGTTCTTCCCATAATGTTGACCATACTATCATATCATCGAGGTAGACAAGGGAAACTTCCACGATGAATCAATCCAGTACTCACACCATCATTTCTTGAAAGGTGGACGGTGCACATTTCAGTCTGAATGACAAAGCAGTGAACTGAAATTGCCTGCTATCGGGCGCTGTAAAAGCAGTCTTGTGTTGGTCCTCTGGCCGAACCGGTACCTACCAGTATCTGCTGTGAAAATCAATGGTGGTCATAACCTTGTGTGTTTAAGGCATATTTCGCATGAATGTAGGGTGGCGGAGTACTAAAATTTACATTTCTCCATTATAGTGGGAGAGCACTGGTACAGAGTAAAAATTGCACTAAGCCTTCATGGTTTAAGAGTCACTTAAGGTTTAGCCGTGTATAATACTGACTGTACTGAGGGATGGCACTCTGTCCGGTATGAATTAAAATACAACGAGGTTCCGAAGTGTTAAATTAAAAATCTATTGAAACTACATGGTTGATGAGAAAGTTTTTGGCCGGAGGGGATGTGTGTGGATGCCCATCCCACTATGATCTCAAGATGTTACTGATGGCGGGTTGGATTATATAAGAAAAATATCTACATTATATATTACAGACTGTGCAGTAACGAAAATGGAGGCAAAATGCATAAACCTTTATTTGGGTTCTGCATGTGAAAATTAAGTTATTTTGTAAATTCTGTACCATAAATACACAAAATCATTTAATAATATTATTATGATATGCGATGCGACATGGATGATGTGTCTACACGAAAACGTAAATAATAAAATATAAATAAATACATATGGCAGCCTTAATATATAAACAAAACAGAACTTGAAAACACTTGCAGATGGATATGATGTTGCACATATGATAATTAATTAAATAAATTATAATTTCACATAGGCCATAAAATTGTATAATACTACACTGTGGAAACAAAACACAATATAAACACTAGTCCCCTACACTGCACATGCACACACACGGATCACACTCGGTGCATAGCACTGCTCTCACACGGATGATGAGTGAAGCTGCAGGTGTTGCAGGACGAACGGCCTGGAGCAAACACGTGGACGATGTCACCATAATGTGTTATGGTAAAATTTTCGGAGGCAATTCCACTGACAGTAAAAAATGGTTTCTAATACAAAAGAGAGCTGTAAATATAATCAATGACAAAAGACTGTCAGACTCACGTAATTGTCTTTTCAAGAGCTCAGAGATTTTCACATTTGCATGTCAGTACATGATTTTAGTACTTACATTCGTGTCCAAAAATGGTCATTCCTTTCAGAAAAATGAGTCCTTTCCTAAGCATGTCACTATAATAAAAAAACACATACACATGGATTCAGTTATCTTAAAACTAGCCCTGAAAGTGCCGCTTTACCTTGGTAGCAAACTTTTCAATAAATTGCCACAACAACTTCAAGAAGTTTGCTTCTCTAACCAAAAATAATTTAAAAAAACAACTCAAAGAATTATTTATTGAATGTGCATTTTATACTCTAAATGAATATCTAAAATACAAAAATTAATAAATTATTGTATTACATTTCATTGTAACCACTTCTTCTTCCAGTTCTTCTCATTCCTTTTTCTTCGTTTCAATAAAATGATGATGCTACACAGCATGTTGGAAGAAGATTAGTCACTTTATGAAGAAATATATTATGTGTGTGTGTGCAATGTGATAAATACACACATATATTATTTATTTGTTTGTGTTTACTATGGCCAGTGTATAAACTTTGAATACTGTGATTTGACTTGTTCAATATATTTTGATGCGGACTGCACCTTAGCCCGAGCCCATTCACCACCTCATGCCAGTTGAAACGTCACAACATACAGCAATGTCACGAGAAGACACCAGTGTAAATTAACCAGTGTCACCATGTGCATGTGTTTGTGTAGGGTGTGGTGTATAAAAGTGTGGAATATGTTTTTCATTGCTTTTAATTTAGTAGGGCAGTGTAAATTGAGTGTATTGTTTACATATTTATTTTCGTTTACATATTTTATCTCTGCAGTGCCATTCATCTTTATTATTAGTGTTCTTGTATGTATTACGAGAACAATGAAAGCACTATTATGCGCAACCAGTGCTCCAGAAGTAATTCAGGCAACCTCGTGTCTGCCGGTGTTATTGTTTTGATTATAAGTGTTAAGTTATATAGATTGTATATGCCAGTGTTTATGTCAGTGCTTTTTTTTTTTATTGGCCCTGTGTTTCCTTGACCTGTCATGTAATTACCAGAGACAAATAGTTTCACAGGGCAATTTTTTGTTAGATATAATTATTTTTATAATATTTGAGTGTGGTGTATATTTTTAATGTGTCTGACAGTTCATGAGTTTGATGTGCCATCTTGTGGAGGCACGAATGGGCACACATAAAATGAGGGATGATATTAAATTTTGGATGTAAATATTATCCATCATTTATCATCTAATGTTTTGATGCATTCAGAGTTTTGTTAGAGTTTTAAAAATATTGAATGTTACAGGCCAATATGTCCTGGATTAAGATACTAACCATTGGTAGTTTTTACAACATTGAGTTTCGAATGTACCGGTGCAAAGAACAATGTGCCCAGTGACAAGGGAGGGCTCTCAGGGATGATAGTGATGCTCGACCTGCCTCTTACCTACGACAAGGGCGAGTTGGTGTTCTCAAAGCACGTTCATTTGGTGAGCAATGTGCAGTTGTAGGCCGACTGCCAATGGGAAATCCCTGGAGATTCTGTCATGGTGGATTCTGTCGAGTTAGGTGTCGTGCTCTTACAAACACTGAATGTAGAGTGATAGTTTGTACTATCATGCAAGGTAAATACGTAAGCCCCCTTTTAGACTGTTATACAAAACACAGCAGTTACTCTCTCTAGGGGACTGGGCCCATAATGCAAAACACACACAATGATATGCTACTGCGGCCTTCAGGATGACATGCCCTATATTACCTGACAGGTAAATGCAATAATAAACGCGGCTTATACTCATACACTTTTATTGGGGTAGAAAGTGTACAAAAATTACATTGTACAAACTAGGTTAAGCGGATTCGACACTTAGGCCTGCCAATAGCCGATGCTGCTTTACAAAGGGCGATTCACAGTATGTATTTATGGAAAAATTATACGATCTGCAAACTGATGGTTGGCCCCTGCTACTGAAAGCTAATAATATACTAAATAATTAAGTGAAAAATTGGTTGTTCTGAGGGAAATGTACTCTGCATTTCCCGCACAGCTTCCTCGGTGGATGGTGAAGTCCGGACAATAAACGACGCTCAGTTTCGCGCAGGCGAAAGCTGAGGTTGCTTTCGGAAAAGTTCTCAGTTCTTTATGCTCTTGCACACTTTTTACATTTAATGCTTACTTGCTATGATTCCATGCCCCCTTAATTCCTAATTAACACACTATTCATATTGTTCATATTGGTGACATTTCTGTGGCTCTATAAGCTATATTAACAGGTTGTAACATGACATCATAGGAATGCCACTACCCTTGCGAATGCTTTATAAAAGAATGGGAATGAGTGATAACAATTGTGTGATTGATGCGACATGATGAATTAATATACATTATATATGCATTTTTAAATCTTTTCCCCAATACTGGGCTCTTGGGACTATTGAACTTTGTGTTCACAGGTCATTGGACATATGAAGTAACATCTTGTGAACACTTACTTTTTGGTAGCATCCTCTCTATGACATTCTCTATGTGTTGATGTTGAATGCAAAAGTATGCTATGTACAACTTCAATTTGCACCCTAACAAAGGATTCTGTATAAAGTCTCACTGACACTGTGACATTTTAACATAACTTGGGTAATGCTAATCCTACTATTTTGATGCACTTCGTTGACTCGCTACACTCACACTTTGGCCTGCATGTCTGTTGACACACACAAAACTGGAAGGTCATGTTATGCTGTTGTACAGGTAGCTTACACGTTCCCGCCAATTGTGCTGTCGCCTAACAGTAGCGGCTTTCCAGGAACATATTGCCAGACCACTAACTTATTGCTTACAAGAGTTAAATTCTTCTAAGAAATAGGTTAAATGTGATAGGTAACTGTGGAGGCAGAAATGGTCAAAGAAACACTCATGAACGTCAGGTTCATGTCATTTTGGTGATAATTTTGACCCCACAGTCTCCCAAATGCTCCACAATGTCGTTAGGTGCAGCAGGTCGCTGGGGCTTTCAACGATTGGTGTGGCCGTATCTGGTACAGTCCATGCCACTGTATGTTGCCTTCTCCTACATGTGCTGTATTTTCTTCCTGGTTGGTGCTTATGCTGAGCCATGGTATGTGTGAGTGGGCGGGGTTTGCGCCCACAGCATCCGATGCATCCTGTGCTGATTGTCCGACGATGTCATTTCGATTAGTGGGGAGAGATCGACACCCTCTCTGCTGATGACTCGTCCCCAATACTGATGCTGTTACTGATATTCCTGCTACAACTGCTGCTGCTGACTCTGCTGATACTCTGCCCCATGCACTTGCTGATGCTCCTGATCCCCCCTACTGTTGTTGATACAATTCATCTGCAGGCGAGGGGAAAGGAGGTGGTGGTCCTGATGAGGGGTCATGCAAGCCTGTTACACTTCCCCCATTGCTGTGACCATCGTCCCTCGTTGCCATGCCTACTGTTGTCGGAGACCCTTTAACCATCATGGCATGGATGGTCAGGAGGCTTTCCCGTGGGGAGATCACTCCCACAGGGTCCTCTGTTACCCTGCCCTCTTCGAATGCTCCAGGTTGCTGTGTATTGCCATCTTCACCTATGGTGCTGCAAATTGGCCCTGCCTGCTCCTCAAATATACTGTCGTTTCTCCCTTCGTGTTCTGATGGTAGAGCCCTCTCAATAGATTGCGTCGATTCCCCCATGTCATGTATAGGTGTGTTAACACTGGGCATCGTGGGTGGAAAGAGCCACCTCAAAATGCTCCCATCAATCTCTGCACTCTCAGCTACTCCTTAACGTCCTTTGTGGGGAGCTGGTTCCAGTTTTTGTTCTCGTCTGCCCTCATGCTCTGTTTCAATGTCGTCAGATGCTGAAATACTAAAGGCTAATAATACTAGACTAAGGTCGTCATAGTGTACAGCTACCCTCTGTCTATTTTCTAAGCCTAATGCTGTATGCTGTGTATCCCAATTGCTTAATGGTCTCGTGTGGTCCAGGCCATTTAGGGGCTAAGCATGCAGAGTGCTTTGCACTCTTTGATAATCGATGTTCTCAGACATATACTTTTAGACTGGCTACCAGCCTACAAGGGGCTCGTGTCATTGCAGGCACCCACATAGCTATGTACTTCTCTTGTACTGCTCTTTCCACTGCCAACTGTACTTCTCTGTGTTGCTGGCTCTCTATGCTATTCTCAGCTGTTCTTGCATCTAAGTCCATACAGCTTGCAAACTCCCCTGGAGTTGGTAACTTCCTGCCTTGCAGTATTGCTGCTGGTGACTGCCCTGTCACTAAATTTTTTCCCACGGGCAAATGTTCTGCTCTTTATGTGGTGTTGTCGCCGATTCGGAGAAGTAACTGGGTTTTGAGGTCCTGGTGACACCACTCTATCTTGTTTGTTCGTGGGTGATACACTGCTGTGGTGAGATGAGATACTCCGCACCAAGTACACATGTCTTTCCACAGCCAACCTCTGAACTGGGCCCTTTATCCATCAACACACTCTGTGAATATCCCCAGCATGGATAAAACTCAGTTTCTAGTGTCCATGGAATTGTGTGTGCATATGCACTGGAAACCAGATACGCCTCTTTCCACCAGGATAATGTGTCGCTTACCATAATAATAAAACTCTTTCCGGTTGAGGTTCGGGTGTATGGGCCCTACAGGTCCAAGGAAACCATTTAATATGGTTCCATGGTTCTTTTGTTACCTGAGACTGCTGTTGGGTGACCCCATCTGCACATTTGCCTTTAAAATGGTTACAACTAACGCACACCCGGACGTGTTTCCGCACTTCCCTTGTAGCCCCATGCCAATGAAAATGTTTGGTCAGGTTCCATACTGTCTGCGCTTCTCCTGGATGTCCTGCAAACTTACTACTGTGCACATGATGCAAAGCTTGTTTCGGCGCTCACTTTCGGACAAAAACTTTTTCCACTGAGCATCTCGATGGCGAGGTCGACTCTCCAGTCTGCCTTGTATCACTGGCCACCACTCTTGTTCTCTTTTGCTACTTCTTCCATCCTTGCTCGTGATTTGATGACACTCATCCTGGGTGTTCATAATGAGGTTGAGTTCTTCGTCATTGCTGGGTTCTGCTATGATTGCATTGCTCCTTGCTATTCTTGCTTCACTGTTGGTGTCTGTTCTTATGACTGGAGGAAGCAACTCTTCCCACTCGGCTTCGTCTACTGCAATGGTTGAACATGGTGCCCTCGAAAGTTCGTCAGCCAACTGATTCTCAGTGCCTGGGACATGCTCCACCACAAATTCATAGGCTTTGGTAGCATTGCCCAGCACACGAGTTTAATTCTGGCCTCCCACATTGTGTGGAGCCTGAGCAATCACCAGTTGTCCATCCTCCATCTAAAATGTTGAAACTCTAAAGGCCATATTAATAGCCAATGCTTAGTCCAAGGATGATCCAAATATGATCTTCCTTGAAGTTAGTCTGAGGTTAGTCCGGATTAAGAGTGGGCTAACTATATCATATTCATAAACCCCGACTGGAGTGGGGCTAACTTTAGTCGAAGGATCATCGAACGACACTGTTGCCAGGTTCACTACGCATGCACATTGCAAATTTTCGTCTCTAGATAACACTTAATATAATATAACTTTTTTTATAAAACCGAAGGTTTTTCTTTCCAAATTTAATACTAATTTACAATAAGCATTAATGTACGTTACAAGAAACAGAATATTATCATTACAATGTGTGTTAAATTGTAAATAAAAGTAGAAGTTTAATAAATATCAATATATTTTACACAGAAACCTTCGAAACAGTAGGTTATGATAGCTTGGCCCTACACCTGATTTCAAATATTTCCATTCAAATGTAATGCTCTTGAAAATGTGCTGTGATATTTCCTGCATGTTCGTGTAACTATATTAATCCATATTGATTTGTTAAATTTTCATTGCACAAACCTAAACACTTGTAATATGGGCTCGTTTCATTTTATTATGCCAATATTGGCTTTGTAATGCTAAATACGTTTCCAAAATGCATTATCAACTGGTTAAAAAAATTCTATTTCAAAGAGGAGATTTGGACTTGCCTTCTTCTGCACACCAGCCCACGATGTTACCATTGAGCTACCAACAAATTTTCATTATGAAAATATACTATTCTCTATATATTCACAAAGTAAGATAGTATAAAAAAATTTTTGAGTCTATTAATATCATGCCTCCTAAGGCTGTTTCTGAATTCTCAAAAACTGCATGCTTGTGTGTACTTGTCGCCGGAAGTGACATCACCATGTATATACTAGCACTGTTCAAATTCTCAGTATGGTACACACATGAAGTATACTTGATGGTCATTCTGGCGTATTTACGACAGTCGCCATATTCTATTTAAGGTGGAAAACATGATTACTGTATTTGCGGTTAATGTAAAGAAAGGATTAATTTATAATGTCGTTCTGTGGTAAGTAAACAGTTGTAGATTACCAAGTTCTGTGAATACAGTGTGTAAATAATTGCCAGGTTAATAAATCTGCATAGAAATATGGATAACATTTTGAGCATTTTATAGATGCCTGTAGCATATTTCCATTGGGTTTGCATACAAATAATATTAAAATTGCATTCTGCACTTCCAATTGATTACAAACTTCATGGTAGGTTAAGTATTGGGTGAAGCGGAAAGGATGCCAGTGCCTGTGACTGTGTAATGCCCCTTTACATACGATAAATAGATTCAAAACATCCCATAACAACTGCTCTAATTTGTTTTCAAACTTCTAATGACATTATAAAGCAATATCACAAGGCTATTGGTGTGGTATGAATATTTTTTGAAATCGAGAGAAGCTGAATAGATATAAATAACCTCAGGGTACCAGGGTGTAAAAATTTCTATATTCCTGCAATCGTGTTGTAAATTTATAATAAATAGCATCTGTAACATGTGTGACCAATATGAGCATAATGCTGCCAGGCTATTGTTTATTTTCACTCTAAGTAACCCCTTGCAGTAGTGTCTATTTACCCTATGTGGTAATATATATATATATATATATATATATATATATATATATATATATATATATATATATGCTTGTACATTTGTACTATATGTTAGAATAAAATAGCAGTGGTAACTGTATGTAAAGTAAAACAAAGTAATTCGTAATTACCAGCAATCGTGAGTGCTGTGCTCAAATGCACTGTGCATGTTAAAAAAATAAGGAAACAGCAGGTGGGTCAAGTCATTGTAGAGAACAAGCATGTCATGTTTAAATGTTTTATAGGGACCAATGATCATGTTAAAATATTGTTAAAATATTAATACAAGTTCGAACAGAGAAGCACTCCCTTTTTACCAGAAAAAGGGGTAGTGCCAAGGTAGGTTGGGTGAGAGTGACAGAAGTAAGCGGTATTGGTGCTACACCGACACAATATAAACGAAAATGGGAGAATATGGTACAGTGGTACAAAGACATTGCAACACCACCGACAGGCATCTCAACAGAAGGTAAACCACCACCTACAGAATAGGTTTACTTCGATGCTATGCACAATTTCATGGGGATGAGGCATATCATAAATCATCCTTTTGTTGTTTATACAGAAGCTGAAACCACTGTAATTGAGCATGAAGGAATGCATATGCAGTCGTTAACTCCACCTTCACCAGCATGTTTACTAACAACGCCAGAAACCTTTGATGAGTCACCAATACCACCACCCCTTTCCAGGAATTGTAGATATGCAACCACAAGAGCTTTAGCCCCTACAGGGTAGTAAAAGAAATGCAGACAGCATGAACTATTCTAGCTCATCTGCAAAGGTGCTCACAGACACATCTAACAGCAAAAAAATTAAAAAAGCCAAAACAGATTAATAATACGAAACAGACGAATAACTCTACGACTGTTGATGCTGTAGGAAAAATCCTTCAAGAGCAAGGAAGGACAGCTCCTGAAAGGCACAGTTAATGGACAGTCTGCGAATGTTATTAAGCAGTAAATGAAATGATGCTGCTTAATTTAATGATGTATAAATATAAGGCCTATACTTAAGTAATAATTTATGTTTGTTAATATTGATATGTACATTTGTCTACGTAGATAATAATACACCTGTGTTGTAACCTCTTGAGGTCACAGTGAAATAATGTGTTTTGTATATGTTTGCAATTGAGATAGTCATATAGCCATCAATTGTGTAATCTTTTCTACGGTAAATTCATACAAGTTTCAATTATATATCATATTATTTTCCCTACTGTAAACAAAATGCATTACTGCTTAGATGTGTCCTGTTCAAATGTGTGCCAGGTTAAATGTCCAATAGTCATAGGCACAGACAAGATTATCATCCCAAAACTGAAATAATTGTTAATATCCTTAGTCATAGGCATTATTCATATGGTGTGCTGGTATATATTATGCCGCAGCAGATGTGGTTATTTGTATCTGATGACATATGAACCTAAAATCCAACACATTCAGGATTGTATTGAAGAAAATATTTTGTAATTTAGTCTTTGATAATAAATTAGGTTTGCAAGGGAAATAAAGTCTGGTTCTTTATGCATCTGACATTAACACATACCATGTCCACATTACCTACACCACCACTATATGTTTCACACGAAAGGGTTGTATGTATTTTGTTAAAGTATTTGCACATTGAACACTGTTAATACACTCTTAATACATTCACTTGCCACCCACAAAGGAAAGTTTATGGGCTTTGTCATTGAGTTCAATAGAGCATTGATATATGTTATGATTGTAAAAATATAGGATGTTCACCCTCAGAGCACACAGGGAAAAGTCAGTGAATTACATGTGAAAGGGAAAAGTCAGGGAGATATTGGGGAACTGTTACTTGGGTCAGGGAAAATGTAAATAGGTGCTACTCTGCAAAAAGTGTTAGTTCTATAAATACACAGTAATGTAATTATAATCATACACATTGTAAGATTGCCATGTTTTCAGTGTGTGAACAGTCAGTAATGCACTGAACCTATTTGTCATGGGTTTTCCCTTTGCCATGCCTTTGGGCACATCAGGGAATGGGACCCTCAATAGCCTGCAGAAACCACCTTACCTTTGAAGAGTGTGTTATGAGAGTAATGATTTTAATAGTGCAATAATTCGGCAGTTCAGTATCAGGTGTGTGGGTCAGCCTTTAATAGGTCCACTGTTTATTAAATGCCACACATAATGAAAGTGAGGGGTCATCGGCCTGCTATTCCTGAGAATGTCAAGAGGCTCCAGCTCTCAAACAACTTCGACACTGCCACATGTGTTGTCTGGTGCCTAGTTGGGTAACAAATAACTCAACAATACTTCCCAACCTTAACCTCACCGTCCCTCAAACCCCTTTGCACCCCCAACCGAGCAACCACACGGCTTTAGCCTACATATGTGTACAAAGTAATGTATTGGTGTCATTGTAACGGGCACTTATCTGAAGTCAATAGCACGTATTGCAAGAAATATCAATGGGCTGAATCAAATGTTAGTCCTGCTTGCTTGGCCTGTTGCAGTGTAATTTAATGCAACTTCACTGATGGCATTTTGTTCTGTCAACTATGACAAAATACAGTATCGTGTTTCAGTATTCCCAAAAATATATTTCAGGGGAAATGGTAAAAAAGAATGCCTGGTACACAAGGAAAAGTAAGGGAATCCCAAAATGGAAATTCAGTGGACACCCTGCAATACTTTCACTAACAAACAAATTCACAGTGAAGTAGATGTAATGCTTTGCTTCATATTCTTTCATCATACTAATCCACAAAACATGGCAATGCTGTTGGTAGGTTTTCGCAGGGTGCTCCCATTCTCTTTTCCCTCGCATTCCTTCATAGTTCCAGGCCTCTCTCATATCAACACACCAATCCTTAAGGCTGGCTGACAATGACAAGTTTGGACCTCCTGTAGGGCAACGTGCTCCACTTGGCACTATCACTCCTCATCACATAGATTGATTCTGTCTGATGTAGGAACAAAATTGGATCATTATTATTGTAATCCATAATTACATTTACCCACAGATTAGCTAGATTATGTAAAGTGAACTACCATTTTGTACATGAATTGTGGAACGTTGTTAAACTGGAGACATTTTAATTGTACAGTACCTAACATATTCATGGTTTAAAACCATTATACAGCATGGCATATTGATGACACACATTAAAATGCTTGAGACATGGCACTGTGGGTTAAAGCAAAAGCCTGAAAAATACGTGTTGTTTCTTATGGAACTTGACACAGTGGAACTGTCAAAGGTAAAGTCAATCACTCTTGACTTTCCGATTTCGAAAAGTTGAAATTTAAAGTCAATGTTAAGCAGCTATTTTGCCGAGAATCTAACAGAGGTTATGTAGAAAGTGCGTTATTTAATTATAGGGTGATTTTAACCTCGGTATATTAAACAATGCTCGTCGTAAATTTAATAAATGGCAAATAAATATAACGTGAATAAGAAATATATGAACTGAAATATTTTAATAAAATAAGAAAATGAGTTTTTGTTTTGAAAACGAACTTTTAACACATATTTTAAACCTATTTTTTAAAAAAAGTTACGTAAATTGCTTTCTTGGATAATATGATAATTATTTACCTAACACGATATACATTTTTACGATGCTCGAGGAACCGATGTTCAATTATGAGCACTCTGATTTTACAATTGTATTGTCTATTGGTGTTTTCGTCAGAGGAAAGGAAACGTAAAGTCAAATGTTAAGTTTTCTATTGTGTAAGAAGCTTCTTTAATTGTAAAATTTTATCGTATTTGGTAGTATTGGATAATCTCATATTTTTGTAATTCGATTCCATCCATTACCCATTTTGATCTGTAATCGAAATGATCATCGGTAGAAATTTTCGATCATCTTGTTCTAATGCGCACACAAAAATTGAATGCAAATACTAAATATTTCTTATAAATTTGTTTAGAATTGTTCTCACGAAAATTGTTTCTGTTTATTTTGAATAATTTATGTTATTTTTAAAAGTGACTGAAGGGTTTTACAAATAAAATGGACCTGACATGTTTCAAACACATGTCTCTAATTGTTTAGTTCTCACATATTATCCAGGTAATATGTACAGACAATATACACTGTATGTACATTATGTACTTGCAAAATTTAACATGTGCTGTTACAAAATTATATTTTATATTTTAATGAATACGATGCATGTAGATTCTCCAGTGTTTGGTTTTTTTATGTTTAAACAGCAGAAAAAGTGTGTTTTCATGTTTGTGTGGTTAAAAAAAATTCGATGAATCGATTATGTCATGCGATTATGCTATCGCTATTATTTGGTTTGGCATTTGTGAGCGCATGCGGCATCGGAAGTGAAGAAGCCATCGCCCATTGATAACGGTAGTTTGCTCATATTGAGGGTAAGTGTTGGAAATTGGCACACAGTAATATAAATAAAGTCAGACGACTCGTTAAATTTGATTTATTTTCCGGAAGGCAGCTCTCGAATGTTGAGGTTGACAGACTTTGTTTTCACCGCCATGTCACCACCTTTCACAATTTAATACTAGTTCTCAGACGTGGAGTGAATCAAGCAATAATTAGTACTTGACATCGTGTATTGGATCTAAAATTCCAAGTTCAAGGTATTCCAACATTTATATTGGCTATAACAGATTACATTAGGTTAATATGATGAATTCTTGCTTTGTTGTATTTATATAAAAATATAATTTGTGTTCTGTATATTAGATAGCGTTTTCTCTTGAACTCATTATTAAATGGCCGTTTGTGGATTCTGTTATTGCGATAAGTTTTTGGTTTGCTATTTATACAGTGTTATTTGGTCAACATGTGCATGGACAAATCTTTTGCGTGGACGAAGCAAACACAGAGTATAACCTAATGATTTGAGAATTGAATGTCACGTTTAAACGAAAGTTTGTACCCAGGTATTTTGGGCTGTTTTCTTGACAATACACTCACTTATACGTTTGCGTAGTCATTTTGTTTAGGTTGCCCATATATCCTGAAATTGCCATGTTTAAATGTAAGTAGTGTATCTAGGTTAGATTTGTGTAACGAGGGTTTAGTTATTTATTGTGACGTTATTGATACAGTGGTTTGGTGCGAGTGGTTTGTTATGATTGCAGCTTATAGGTTAGGTACGGTAGGGTATGGAAGTATATGAATTCCCAAGTGAAATATATGATTTGAACTAGCATCTAATTGATCACTTTATTGAATGGAACTGTTTTGTTCCGATTCCTTTTAAAGAATACTGTTATGGGCAACTACATTGGTGATACAACTGTTGCACGGTATCTGAAGTCAGATTGTTTGAATTGCTGCTGTGCAAATTTAAGCATTGAATAGGCTTCATGTTAATATATATTTAATTCGTTTATGTAGATCCTTTGAAAAAGCTGTGCTGCTACATGATTTGGAAAACACAGTATTTTTACAAGAGAAATAAATAGATAATGTAACATATCAACAATATAAAGACAAAGTACATGTGATGTTCAATATTCAGTCACAGAATAGACTATCCAACTCAAAATTTCTTCAGGCTGCATGTTAAGATTCTAGCATGTACACAGAAGTTTTGTTTAATGGGAATCTTGCAAAGTTTATTGAAGAATAGATTATGCTTTATTGATATAGTTTCTAGTGCCGGATGTTCACTGCAAACTAATTGTTATTTACAACTGGCAAACACACAACACCACAGATACCTAACCTAACATTATCTACCGACAACACACTTTATTGCCCCGATACACACTTAACTTTACCATCATGTAATGCCACACTCGTAGCCTTCGTGAGATGTTGAACACATCACATATATGTATTTATTTAGATGTTGAATACACCACCATTATACACCATGTATTTTTATATTAACTCCTTACACTATAGCTTATGTATTGTCCTACAGTTCACTCACTATTTCCACTTAAGGTATTAGTTTTTATAATGCTTACTATTTTATTACAATACGTATCCATTTTACGACACCAGACTAAAGTACATTCTACAATGCACTGATGGATAAGAAAACTGGCTCTGAACATGTAAACTAGTACCGTATTTACTCTATAAATGGAACAAGCGGACGGCTAGTGATGAGTTTTCAACTATTCTGCAATACGAAGAAACACATAGTCCTACATTTTCAGCAATCAAAAATACTCTGCTGTTGTAAATTACTGATATGGGTTTTGAAATTTATGTCATTTTGTATGTTTATACAGTGTTTGACATTGCGTAAATGCTACTGCTGATGTGCGTGTGTTTATTAAAACAAATATAATAGCGACTGTAAATCTATGCCCTTGTGGCAGCGTATACAATGGCCACGAAAACGAATATCGCCAATGTAACAAAATATTGTTTTTCCATTATTAAAACAGCATCTCTCCTTTTTTCTTCTATCGTTCATTTCCGACACTTTGAGCTGCTTCGGATACCTACCACTTATTCTATTCTTTTTACTACCACCAATCTAATCGGTTATATGGTCAACGTCCTGACGTCATTGACTATGTCACACACACAAACAAACCTGTGGTATCGAGATCTACACTTGATTCAATGCCTTTTAGCGACATTTTTATATTTGAAATTATAATTTAAGCATACTTTCAAAAAATTTGCGCAGTAATTATTTTCTTGGTTTCTTTATTTCTCAATTTACTGGAACATATTCATGTGGCCTTCGATGCTCCATTTTGCTTTGCGCCTTACGCTGCTGCTAACTTTGTTTACATCAAGGCCCAGTCCTCAATGTTTCAATGACCGATAATTACTTGTTAATCAAAGCTATTCTTACATTGCTATGGTAATGTTACACTATAAGCTTTTTCCACAATACTGTGGTGCAATGCGTTGTGATGAGCTTTAGCTATTCAAGATAAAGCAAATGTCCATTGTTGTGCGTCAGCTAGGAGTGCATTGGGCAAAATCCTTGCATTGTGATTGTCTGTAATAGCCTATGATGGAGGAGAAGAATAAATGTTGGTTTACGAGTAGAAAAAAAACTTTTTATTTTACGTTTTTAAAATGACAATCTCGTTCACACTGACATATTTGTATTTTGTTTCTGCATGGATCTACAAAATAGAAGGCAAGGCTTCTTATACGTATGGACATTGTCATAAAAATTGTCCATTAATAACAACATAATGCTCTCTCATTTCATATGTTTCTCATTCATGCTGTATATTGGGCAATTGTTGTGGAGGAGACATTGTAGGCCAACAAAATAAATTTGAGCTGTGCATGGCTTACCTGTTCAATGTTTACGGGGGCTTGATGATAAATTAACAAGTATGTCAAAAATAAAATAGTTAAATTTACGAGCGGTCAGCTCGATTTGTTTACGTCAGGCAACATGTTAGACATAACATTTTCATGGTAGTTGTACCATATTGTGGCCTTGTGTACCATGATGAGGTAGTAATGGTACGGAAATATACCGTTATTTTGAATACCCCGTAGTATGACAGAGCACTGGTGTTTTTCAAATGATTACTCTTTGGATTGTGTGAAGTTTGTGAAAGAATGCCTGAATTGTGTTGTATTGCAATTAATTCAGTTAGAAGTGTTAAATGAAATAATTGTACGGAAAACAAGCGTGTTTCTATTCTAATATATTAATGGGGAAAGCAAAGTTATAATATTTGTGCGGTAATTTGAGTGTGTATGGATTGTTGTCAAATTGAATACAGATTGTCTCATGCTTAATGATCTACGACGTATGAGCAACAATTGTTTGGGTGAGTAATGTAATTAATTGTATGTTGTAGTATTTAAATTTGTTCTGTTTTATTGATTTTACCTGTGTGGTATTGCGTGTGAGTGGGTTAATTGCCAAGAGTAATGTGAAATGTAGGAGACATAACCAAATTAAAATTAACTTCACAATAGTTAATATTTATAAATGTTGATGAAGCGTAGCACCCTCGTACCGTAATATACTGTTTGAGCATAGCCAAACATTACACACAGAGCCAGAGTCCCAGCGCTAGCAGTGGAGTGAATCCCTGAAACAGTGATTGAACCATGCCAGCATTATTTAGGTAGTGACCGCGAAGCCGTTAACGCTTCAGCAAAGCTTGTGGTTTCCCCATAAATGAATTTAAAGTGTAGCCTCTTTGCATTGAAAAATAGTGTATTGGTAATATTGTGAATTGTGGTATCGTTTGGTTTAGTTGTTTTGCTATTTAACAGTTTTTCGTGATATTTGTAATATAATCGCAATATTTTATCGTGAAAGCACATTTAATTGCACAAAGATCTAACCGAACAGTACCTAAATTTACAATATTACCAATACAAGTTTAAAATATGATAGTTGGCAGGGATATGCCCTAGAGCAAAATTGTGGGGTAAAATTTTATCAAGAAAACAGACATATTTTTCACATGTTTTACCCCGCAATTTCCCTGTTGTTCATATCCCTCACCACTATCGTATTTGTAACTTGTATTGGTAATATTGCAATTTAGGTATTGTTCGGTAAGGTCTTTTTGCAATTTAACACCTTTTTCATTTAATTTACCCTGTGATTTCTCAGATCTTCATAGCCCTCCCCACTATTGTTTGTGTGGTTTCTATTAATAATATCTTGATACCCTTGTGGAATTATACATATTTCCGAAAAGTTCCTATTCTGAACATTTGCTGTACCACTATCTCAGAGCTTCTGCCGCCTACAGATCATAGCTCAATTGTGAAACAGTATGCATGTATAGCTCATCACCCATCGCAATGCAACGCATTGCTATATTTTGGAACCAGTTTAAGTGTTTCATTTAAATTTATCCACAATAACAATAAATATATGTGTAAAGATGGTAGAGAGAGAATATTCTTATTGAATTTTATTTATTTCTCTTTCTTTGGTTATGTGCAGTTCTAATAGGTTTTTTCTGAAGTTGCCGTGCAAAATATGTGAATGAAAGTATGCAATATACATGTCCTAGAATCATATATGTTGGATCATGCATGTGAGTGTGAAGTAGATATCATTTAATGTTGGAGTGGAGTTGGTTTTAACTTTTTTTCCATCCAAGATTTCTATTTATTTTTATATATTTGTTACAAGACCTATATGTGTTCGCACTCGTTGCTTGGCCATTTAAAAAGATGTTTTTTGTGTGTGATAACTTTTATATGTAGGTCGTTAAAAAAAGATTCTTATTGCTCTATGTTGACTAGTTTGAGAATAGTAACCACATTTTAGTTTTATGCAGTGCAGCATTTTTGGCAATTGTAGAGGTATGCAAAAAAATTTGTTTTTCAGTTAGCTTATGGATTGTTATAGGGCTGTAAAACAAAAACTGTTATTCTAAATTCAGTTTACACAAAAAAAATTTTATGTAAACATAAATGTCTATCATGTTTCCTTAGCCTATGCCAAAAATCTCATTCTAAATTTGACACTTATAAAAATTAGAAAATTTAGAATATAAATTTATTGGCAATGGTTAAAGTAAGAGACCTCCAATTTTTTTGCAAATACTTAGTAGTATATGTAAAATAATTGAGCCCGATACTAGTCACTCTTTTTATATGATCCCACAAACATGCTAAATTTTTTAATTCTTTTTTTTTGCAAAATTTATGGGTAAATATTTGGTGGGGGAGCAGTTAAAGTTTTGAATTTTGCACACAATAAAGTTCCCTATGGCAGTAAACTCCAGCAAAATTTAGAGTTTGATATTTTACTAGAAGCAGAGTTATGCCATGTACAAAACTTCAGAAAGCATATGAAAATTTGTACCAATGTTCATAACATTTTGAGATGCCTAACTTTGTTTATAATATCTCCAGCCTACATACAACCTGCTTTTCAACAGCATCACATTAGTGAAATGTGATTTTGGAAAGAGCATGTTATCTGTAATATTGTGGCTGTCATTCTAAAATCAGCTTGCCCAAGAATCCTCATGGTTGCTGTTGGTTGGTAACATTATTGGTGTGTGTTCTAAAAATAGCTAGTCTGCCCTTTTCTTGCCTTTCATCATTCGTTCTTTGCTACCACCCTCCCCCATCTCTTCTTCCCAACTCCCAAACATGCTGTAAGTGCAGAGTGAATTTAATTGATTTTGTCATTCAACATAAGAGTATGTAAGAGGCAGTGTCAAATAAAATTACATAAATCATACAAACAGTAAATGCCGACCTACCGTGGTGCTTTCGGTTGGTGCACCACCAATCTGGGATGCGGGAGGCTTTGGATTAGAATCCTGGGTAAGGCATGGGTGTTAATTTGAGTTAGGTTATAAGTTAGTCTGTAAGCTGTCCCCTGCTAAGCTTTCAAGCATAAAACCGGGGGACTTTAAAAAGCCCTTTACAATACAATACAACAAACCAAAAATAAACAATGATTGATTATAAAATATATGAAATAGTCAGGAAACTTAATCTATCAAAATATTCTTTAATATCATAAAAAGGCTGTAAAGTTAACCAAATTTTTATGTTTCTGATTATATTATATGACAATATCTTAGTCTTATGGTTAATCTAGTAAATAATTTTATCATCATTGTGTAGGTCTAATAATGGTTTGTACTTTTCTTTAATTTTGTTATGGCCCAAAATTTTGATTTTTAATTGAATATAAGGAGAGTATAGGAGATATGTACTTTTTCCTCTCATTGCCATAGCCGCCTGTCTAAAGGCTGAAAATCTTAATAATATGATTATTTGCCAATGACACACGCAGCTCTTGGCTGACTCACGGACTGATATAACATTTGTAAGAGCATTGCTAAAATCAGGCGATAACCGAAGAGCCAGCCAATCAGATACCCTATAGCCTTATTTGGAGCAATGTTGTCGAAAGGGTAGTGAAAGTGTGATTGTATGCCATGTGTGCCACAGCGATGGAGCCCTCATAAGAATTGCATACAGAGAGTTCCAGTAACTTGGGTGTGGCAGGTGATGATGGCCATCTCTGACTGCCTGACTCCTTCTGATAATCTGTATATATATATATATATATATATATATATATATATATATATATATATATATATATATATATATATACTGGTGAGACAGTGGTCCCACGGGGTCTTTGGCCTTTGTCTTTTAGAGCATAGCTCTTAGATATTAGAGATGGAGATGCTTTGATTGCCAAAAATTTGTTACTGTTGCAGACAGTGTGTATCTTGTAGAGATAATGTCTACCAGATGTAGGCCTACTTAATCATTTGTAGTATGAAGTAATAAAAAAGCTGTTCCAAGTCAATGTGACTTTCAACTGTTTGTATAAAGCCACTTACCCACATTCGGCTGTAAGCATAAGTCTTCCTGTTGGGCAGCCGATTGTGACCCATGAACGTTATAAGATATTTTCCGAAGCTGTGGCTAGAAAATATTCCTACCCCAGGGACACTACAAGAAAATTGGTGTCAGGTGTAGGGCAGCCTTGTGAGTCGATGGAACAGCGTAGAAAATATTTAAGAATAATCTGCAGACCGACGATAATAACTGTGGAGTAGCCTTGTGAATCGGTGGAAGAAACAGCATAGAAAAACTTAGAATCATCAGCAGACCGACGATAAGAATGGCAGCCTTGTGAGTCGACGGAAGGGACAATGTGGACAAGCTTCGAGAATTGCCAGAAGACTGATGATAAGAAGAACAAACGGACGCATGTACAGAAGGCAGTCGTGACTAAGTGGATGCATCTGTGTCACATCGCTACTTACTGTTTGCTGCCAACACTTCAAGTAGGAACAGAGGACGTCAACAGATCGTCGATGCTGAGTTGCGAGGGACGGATGAGACTACTGGAAGTAGAAGAAAAGCAGCACTGAAGATAACTTGAGACCTACACGACATTTGCATTATAGCAAGTAAGTTTGTAATCGTGGGTAAAATTAATTGTACAAGCAGTGATAGGTGGCATAGGTATTGCATTTGACATTGTAAAGAGTTATAAGTAAAATGTTTCAAAATGCATGGAGGTAATGAATTTGTATATGTAACTTAACAGATGCGATAAAATTATTCACAGAACCTTTTGCAGGCAGTAAAGATAAATTAACAGAATTTATAGAAAATGTTTATTCAGCTTTTGAGTTAGTAGACCGGAAGAGCACGATAAGTTGTTACGTTTTGTGAAAGCGAGAATTACAAGAGAAGGTAAAACTAAATTATTAGCTAAGAAGTAACACTGACACAAATTTTAGAGGAGAACTATTTGGTAAGACGCACTATAGATTATTATGCATCCAAGATGTTTAACGCGAGACAAGATAGGAATGAACCAGTTGCAGTTTTGGGAAGTAGAATCGACAGCTTGGTATCAAATCTTCAGGAAGCAACCACAAGGGTTGTGAAAAGGGAAGACATGAGCAGAGTTCAAGCTCTCATTGATTATTTAGCCAAGGCGTGTTTCATTAAGGCTTGCATGAAGGTAGAATACAAACAATAGTGAGTAGGTAGTGGAGGAACAGTCAAAAGGATTATACGAAGTAGTTGAGATAGCTCTTGAGGAAGAAAGTAGCGTAATATCTCAAAAGGAAATACCGAATAGCCTAATAGTAAGGCACGTTAGGAACTGTACTACGTTATTTTTAAGGAAACGATAATAGATGTGGTAATGGTAAGAAACTAGGACATCGACTGATGGATGCTTTTTTAATAGACATGAAAAAGTACATATAGGTGTCACATGTTACAAATACGGTAGAATAGGACACGTTCATAAATTTTGTAGGTCACGTACAAGCATAATGAGTGAAGAAGCGAAAATATATGCCCATAAAATGAGAAATATTCAATGTTCTTATAGAGAGCAGGGAAACTAAAGGGTGGTGTCGAAAAGTGGTCTATCGAGCACCACAAGGATACTACGGTGTGTCATAGTAATGATTGCAGTAAGATAGAGGTTAGTAGGTTATTGCAAACAGATCAAGAAGAGGGCCCTACCTTAACATTTGTGGAAGAACCGGTGATACGGATAAAAAAGGAAAAGCCCAGGGAATTTCTGCTGGACAAAGGTACAGAAGTGTGTGTTGTTAATTTAGAAATATTAACCAGTGAAATGCAGAAATTGATTAAACAGAATGAGAAATTGGGTGTTAAAAGAATAGCCTTGGGAGGCATAGAGATGGTAGGAACTATGGAAATGACGTTTTTTTTTGCAAACTACAACAAATACAAAAAATGGTGCACTGCATGAAATAAAAGTGGTTACCATTCTTAAACATGTTAGAGTAGCATAATAAGAATTCTTTAATTACCAACGAACAGTTGTTTTAATAAGTATTTGTTGCACTGTAGGAATTACACAATGAAAAGTATTTATTAAAATGAAATGTAGGTGCAGACATGGTGGTATAAATTTATAATAAATACAACTCATAATATTTAAAAAGCAAGCAAAACAATTCACATTTTACTGACCTAATTAATAAAACATTCTAAAAGTTCTCAGTGTGACCCCAAAGAAGTATTTTTATTTGCCTTCCTTTTCTTTTAATAACCTCTGCCAGTCTTCTTGGCATCTTCAACTTTTTGGTAATTTATCTTGACTTTTTTTGCCACTCTACCAACAAAGCTGTCTTAAAATCATGTTTGTTGGAAAGGGATCTTATATTTTTTTTCCAGAACATCCCCAAAGTGCTAGATCAGATTGATGTCTGGTGACTGAGGTGGGGTATGCATGTAATGTGGGGTGTTACACAGTAGATACATCCTAGTATTATGAAGTGTGCTTTTGGTCATTGTACTGATTAAAAATGCAGTTCCCAATCAAGTCCCTATCTTCCAGACTTTTGATTTGCAAGATGGTCCTTCAGAATATGCAGATAGCCATATTGGTACACCATACCTTTAAGTCCCCTACGCCATTCGCACTTGTGCACCCCCAAACTTGTACTGTACCAAACCTCCTCCATCCCCAAACCTGTACCGAACCGAACCTCCTCTATGTTTGACAGTTGCAGTCAAATTTATTTCTTCCATGTAACAATTTTTTATTGTCCACACTGTCACACTCTCATCAGACTTGAAAATGTTAAAGTAATTATTTTTGGCAGTTTTTGCATATGCAATTCTCTTCCTTCTATTCACTTTGTTTATATATATATATGTAGCTTTCTATGGACCATTCGTCCATGAAAGTCAGCTACATATAGAACATTCATTACTGGAACCACTGAAATGCGCTTTCCTGTTTCATTTGCGATCTCTACTTGAATTTTTTGGCGCACTTAATTCTTAAGTATTTTTTTAATACTTTTCTGGCTACTGTGAGGGTTTCAGCTCTCCAACTGTGAAAGGAATGCAGAAGAGGGTAGCAAGTGCCGCCCCAAGTGTCTCCCCCCTCCCCCTATTTGTGCAGCGCAGTAAACAGTAACAAGGTGAGGTGGTGTAACAGACTACTCTGCGGAGCAAAAACGTGTACTCGCCATTTCATAGTGGCTGTGCCAAGTTTTCCTTGGATACAAACTCCTTGCATGCAGAAGTCCTGCTGACAGCTTCTGAATTATTGTTATTGCAGTCACGCTCACCATCACTGCTATCGGCTCCTGAATGGATTATCTCATTCACTGGGTCCTAAAGAATGCAGTTCATTAGCCAGTACTGTTGTTCTTTTTTTGTGCATGTTTAGAATACTTCTCCAAGTTTTGTATAGTTACTGACAGCTGATTCTGTTAAGTTCTGTAAGCATTTTAAGTGAGTGAATTCACCAGTCTCGTTTCTTTCTCTATCTAACATCTTAATTATTGCCTGTGCCATCTCAATCACATTCAGATCACACAAATACGGTTGTATTCTGAGAACTGTGTGACAGTGAGCTGCTTATGCTACGTGTAGCCTATGTTAAAAGATTTCTGTCTTAATATTGTCATTTTAACATGTTTATAGTCAACTTTGTGCATAGATTAATTACAGGGTACACCTTTCTTTTATAGCCATTATGTCAAATCACAATTCAAAGAATATTTTGTTGGTGGTTTATATACTTGCATGGAGTGGAACTAAAACAAATTTTTCTGTCATGTTCAGAAGCAGTGTTTGTACTACCCACTTTTCATAATCGTGGTTCATTTGACGATAGTCACCATTAACAGATCCAGCAGTGTACACGAGCTGCACATTGAGAACAAACCCATTCCCACTCCCGGCATGTACTATGAGTCTTTTACCCACACCACTATTTATCTGTACGCCAAAATCTTTATGATGCCAACACTTTGAAAAAGTACGTTGCTATCAGCCCGTATTTCATCAAAGAAAATGATTTTGGCACCCAGTTTCATGTGTCTTATTTTAACAAGATTATCATATCACAATAGCTGCTCTTTCTACAAGTATTTTACATTTAGCTTGGCACTTTCTCCGCTTGAAATCCACGTTTTTTAATAGTCTGTCTAGTAATTTTGTTCCCATGGAGAATTAATTATATTTTTTGGGACTGTTAAATAAGGTTGCGTTTGTTAGCCACTATGTTTCGCATGCATTAAAATCGTGAACATTGTTTCAAATTATACTTTGATAAAAGTCAATAGAAACGGCAGTGTGCTGTGATATGCTGGCTCCAACATGTAATTTTAATACTGTGATTTCAGCTCTGAAGGATAATCTTATTATTGTATACTTATATTCTTCTAAACTGTAGCAAATGAGATAGTCTGTTTTGATAGAGTTTGTCAAACAGTTTAATGGTCCCATTATTGTATTCATCTACGAGATGAATGTCGCGTGTTCTGTCAAGATAAGTCGAGGAGGAATCATTGAATGCTTCTAGCTATACATCGTCTGTTGGCATTTCAGACTTAAAATCCTATTTCAGCAAAAGAGGTGGATTTGGGATGTGCTAAGATTTGAGAAAAATTAGTCTGGAAGTTAAAGATTAGATGTTTTGAAATTTTGGTATGAATGTTGAACTTGCTTGCAGGCATTATGTAGGAAACTTATGGAGAGGTGTCCACTAAAGTATGCAATTAAGAAAGGTGTCTTATGCTTGGATACTGAAGTAGCTTTGCATTCAAATTATAGACACAAGAGATCAAAATGAACATTGCTGCATTTGGTATAGAAAAGGCGCTAGACTGGAATGTGAGTTTATGCGGTTCAGCGTCTGTTTGTGGAGCAGATTTTTTCAAGGGAGAATTGATTTTCGCAAGAGATCAAGAAAGATTAGATGACTTTTGGAATAGAGTTTTATCAAATTGTAAAAGTGACAAATAAGAATTGTGAGAAGGGGGGGGGGGGGGTTTCCTCGGTAAATAAAGATGTGTTATAGTAGATCAAAGGGAAGAGTCATTAGTTGCCCAGAGGCAGATATGTGATGCAGTTATGGCACTTTGTGTCAAATATAGAAGTATAATAAAACCATAATACATGCTGCACGGAATGCTTGAGCATGTTATCAAGAAGCCTTAGAAAGCAAATAAGAAAAAGAGCCTCAAGAAAGAACTTGTTTGTGATATTTTGTGCCTAGCAGGTTGTTGGTGACTGTGACTGTATTTTTCTTGTTTGTTTTTATTTTGTAGGGTTTGTGGTGGTGTTGTAAATAGATGACTGATGTGTAATAAAGATTGTGTTTTTGATGATTTTCAGTCTGGTGTTTTTTGTGTTTACTCTGCAATCCTTCAAATAATTATAAACATTTTGATCCTCTATTGCCAGATTGAGATGTTAACAACCAGACTCGTGTTTTTACAGTGAAGCAAAATTAAAGTGTTACATACCTGTCTGCATATGCGTAAACAATGTTAGCCGTTGCGCAACGAACTACTGAGTTACAATTTATTATGTTTTACTACCTTATAGCTAAAATAGAATAAGCAAACGAGTTATTAAATGTAGTGGTGCAAGATGCGGAGAAAGTTAGAGAGTTCGTGGTCTTGCCTTTTACGAAGTAGCTGCAACACGGAATGAGTTATTAGCAATTTTGCCTTGTGTGCTGTTCTGCAAAAACCTGAATCGAGACCTCTAAATGAGATTAAAGATGCATTCGTAGACTTAAAGGTTTTCCGGCTTGTATGCATCCAGTATAATAGAAATATTATAAAGATGTTCGACATCACCTGTCGGGGAGCAGTTATCAGTACACATGCATTGCTGCCGCCTCTACCGATTCCAGTGTTTTCAGGCAACCACGCTGAGTTCTTCATATTCATGGTGCATCAAGATATATCACTTTCTGATATTCAGAAACTACGTTATATGACTGGATGTCTAAAGGGTGAACCTAAGGAAACTAAGTAATGTACCAATCACTAATGGGAACTACAGTATTGTCTGGTCATTGTTGGAGAAGCGGTAAAAAATACTTGCGCGCTACTGCTACACTGCATGTTAAAAAAAAATTTGCTCCCTCCGAAAGTGTGTACCGATCCAGAATCTCTGTCACGCTTCATTATAGTAGTGCATGAAAACTTAAATGCTCTGCGTGCAAAACTTTCCAATTTCCAAATTGAGTTTTATGCTCTTGAACATTCTTCTTGAAAAAATAGATTCTTCTCTTCGCCAAGAGTTTGAATTATTTGTAGACCAGGACCTTCCAACTTGTGATCATTTGTTGACCTGAATGATATGCTGTGGCGAATGAGAATGTTCAATTGGTGACCAACCATAATGCCTCAGGCAACTATAGTACATTTGTACAGAGTAAGTTTTCAGCACCCAGTATGAAGGTCAATTCAAAACAAGGTCATAGTAGAAGCACTTTAGTTGTTGCAATAGGTGATGATACAGTATGTCCAGTATGTAAGGAGAAACATCCATTGAGTAAATGTGAGCAGTGCTTGACTAAGTCTATTTAGAATAGTCAAGTTTCTGAAAGAACAATCCATGTGTTTCAATTATTTAAAACCCAATCACAGTTCTCAAGAATAATTGTCTAAATTCACTTGTAGATAATGTCAAAAGAGGCACCACTCGTTGCTGCACTATTCTCATGGCTCAGCACAGTGTCAGTGTGTAGATACAGAATATTCAAAATTAGATGGTTCTTCTCATGAAAATCCTATAACCAAGGTCCAAATGTTACATTTGTCTAATGAGACTGAAATGCAAACTACAATTTTGCTCTCGGCAGCTGTGGTCCAAGTGAGAGATAGTAGTGGGCATTTTCAGACATTAAGGGCCTTGCTGGATAGTGCATCACAAGTCTTCTTCATACTGATATGTCCAGCAGTTAGGCCTAAAACGTCACAGTGAACAAGTAGACTTACTGTGGTTGGGAAAACTCCTGTGTCAGTCAATAGGAGTTTATTATTGTTGTGTTATACCTATTGACTGTCAGGACATATATTTTGACATTAGAGCTACAATCTTGAAGGAGATAACCCATTGTGTGTCTGCGTCGAAGCTTGTCACAGGACCGTAAGCCATTTGAAGCTAGCGGATCCAAGCTTCAATGTGCCAGGGCCTATTGACATCTTGTTGGCAGCGGACATTGTGAGTGATGCTATGACAGCAGGAAAATTGTAGGTGAGCCCAATGCTTTTCACAGAGAGTTTGGCTGGATTATGAGTGGCAGTGTTGCATGTGAATCAGCGAGGAGTTAGTCTGTGTCATTATTGAAAGGAGACAATAATCTGGATGTACAACTACAAAAGATTCTGGGAGGTTGAAGAGGTGCAGACAACAAAGGTGTTGTCAACTGATGAGGAAAAATGGGAAGAATACAATGAAACACACGAGACATATGTGCTGCGACTGCTGTTCAAACAAAATCTGCCAGTGTCTCTACAACAGGCACATTTAAAGTCCAATCATCTGGAGGAAAAATTCACTAAATCACCTGAGCTCGCAACTGCATACCACCCGTTTCTCAAGGAATATGAAGAACTGGGGCACATGATATGCATCACGGTTGTTCTGCCCTCTGGTGGCAATCCAAGTAACAATTGGTGCATCAGAGATTCCGGAGGTAGCATATGTTATTCCTCACCTTGCTATAATTAAAGAGGCTAGTTCAACCACTAAGGTGCGTGTCTTTTTTGATAGCTCATCAACAACATCAAATGGTATTTCATTAAATGGTGTGCTCCACACTGGGCAGAAATTGCAGGACATCTATGAGATTATTGTGAACTTCCGAACACTGTGTGTTGTCTTTACTGCTGACATTTGTAGATGTATAGACAAATATGTATACACTCTGTTGACTGCAAATATCAGTGTATTCTGTTGTGACCGTCAGCTGAAGAAGATGTGCAGCTATATAGACTCAGCACTGTTGCATATAGATTGGCATCATCTCCTTATCAAGCACATTAAGGTAGTTAGCTAATGATGAAGCTCAAAACTTTCTGGAGGAAGCTCAGGTACTCTTTGTTGATGACGTGGTTACGGGGGCTGGCTCGTTGGAAGAACCAGTCAAACTGGAATCTGAACTTGTCATTACTTCAGCGAGGAGGATTTGAGATTCAAAAATTTTCCTCCAATAGCACCTTTCTACTTGAAGATGTGCCTACACTACGAGGAGTTTTAAAGAGCATTAATCAAGAGACCAGTCCAGCTATCAAAGTGCTTGGTGTACACTGGCGTCCAGAGACTGATGATTTCTCATACCACGTCAGTGTAACCCAATTGTCAATAACTAAATGGGGTGTCTTGTCAACTATTGCCCGCCTTTACGACCCATGTGGATGTGTAGCCCCATTTGTTGTGTGGGGAAAATCTTGTTGAAGACACTGGATGATGGGGTTAGAATGGGATCAACCTGTTCCTATAGATATTGCTCAGTTGTGGTTACATTTCAAGAAGACACAAGGTGTTCTGGCCAAGGGGAGAATTCCATGGCACATGGAGTGTGCTAGCATGCAGTATTGATATTCATGGGTTCTGCGATGCTTCTGAGAAGGCGTTTGCTGCTGTGATTTATGCTCGCATTGTCGACAACACTGGAGTCATTTAAACTTGCTTGATAACAGCAAAATTGAGGGTTGCGCCATTGAAGACACCATCAATTCCTAGGCTTGAGTTGTTGGGTGCTTTGCTTCTCTCAATGGCAACGGATGAGCAAACTGTTCAGCGAAAGGCTCATTCCTTCAGTATATACATGTGGTCAGAATTTTCCATTGTCCTGTCATGGCTGCAGTCACCACCACACAGGTTCAAGACCTTTGTTGCTAATTGAGTTGCTGAAATTCAACTAATTGTGCCACGTAGGTCATCACATTATGTCCCATCAAGCTGTAACCCAGCAGACCTCGCATCGCACTGTGTGTTTCTTGACAAGTTGGTGAACAGTCCTGTGTGGTTCCATGGACCTGAATGGTTGATGGATTTTGAAGATACTTGGTCTGCGAATAAGGTCAAGATGACTTATTTGAAGGATATACCTGAATGTAATTCTCAGAAAGCACAAGCTCTCTAGCAGTACAATAAAATGATGGTACCCTATGGACATTTTTGAAAGTTTTTCATCACTCAAGACTTGAGAGGGTAACAGCGTGGATGCTTAGAGCTCGAACTGCATTTATGTAACAGCCTCACTGAATCAATGTGGTTGAACGCTGAAGAATTAAGGGCAGCATTAGATGTTTTGGGTTCAAGTGTTTCAACACAACCTTCTTTCAGAAGACTTAAAGTTGCTCCGTAATAAAGGGTGCTCCAGAAAGCTATGGAAATTGCATCCTTTCCTTGATTCTCTGGGTGTCGTCAGGGTTGGCGGCCACTTGCAGTAATCAGTGTTGCCTGAAGAGACTAAACACCAATACTCCTTCCATGAATATGTCCTCTATTCATGTTAATTGTGAAACATTACCAAGATGAGTATCTCTGTGTAGGACTCCATGCAGTACATTCCCTCATCCAGTGTTTCAGATAGTCAGCGAAAACCTCCACCCCTCTTATGGAGATCTCCCTATTGTGAGATTCTCACAAGTGCATCCTTTTTTGAAAGTTTGCGTGGATTTTGCAAGGCCATTCGCAACAAAGCGGACAAAGGCATGGAAGGCTCCTGTGGACAAAAGTTTGCTCTGTATTTTTGTGTGCATATCAACAAAGGCTGTCTATCTGGAAGCTGTATCATCACTGTGTATCGAACCATTCTTGGCTGCCCTTAAGAGATTCGTGTTGGTGAGGGGAACCCCTTCAGATGTACTGTTAGGCCAAGGCACCAACTTAATTGGGGCAAGTCGACACTTGAAGGAAGTTCATCGAGCATTCTTCACTGAACCCTCATGGCAAAGTTTGCAAAACTGCTCACATGATCTTAACATTGTTTGGCATATCAACCCGCCAGCTGCACCTCATTTTGTTGGCCCATGGGAGGCAGTTGTGAAATCAGCCAAACTCCACATGAAGCGGGTCATCGGAGAGCTTTGTGTCCCTTGTCATCAGACCCATCAGAATTTGATGTTTGCCTGAGCAAGACTTGAGCCATGTTGTAGATAACCATCTGAGTCCTTGGCAGCTGGTTTGGAGTATCTCTGTACTTTGCATCAGAGAACTAAGTGGAGTGATGTAGTACCCAACCTGAAACCGGTCACTTTGGTGCTAGTGAAAGATCTTAATCTACCCCTGCTGATTGTGATGCTTCATCCAGGTAATGCTGGTGTGGTAAGAGTGGTGACTGTGAGAACCATTAGACCAGTTACAAAATTATCTCCTCTACCTACTGAGGACTCTTGGCTTGTTGGCAAAGATTTTCTGTTTAGCTGATTACCCTTATTGTTTGTGACATGGTTCCTTATCGTCGAGAATTTTTGTTAGTCACCTTCAGTTTCGCTATTGTAAAGTAGTTGTTGTTTCTTGTCTGATGTCTTAGTGTACTAATTATTGTAGTGTGTGTCTCAGTTGAAAAATGTGCCATTTTCCAGTGGGCGGTATGTTTTGGATATTTTGTGCCTAGCAGGTTGCTGGTAACTGCGACTGTATTGTTCGTTGTTTTTTTTTTTTTTTGTAGGATTGGTGGTGGTGGTGTAACAAGATGGCTGATCTGTAATAAAGATAGTGTTTGTGATGATTTTCTAACTAGGGTTTTTTGTGTTTACTGTATGCAGTCCATCGAACAATTATAAATATTACTGTAAAGGAAAGGAAAATAATTTGAGAAATTGTTGAATTAGCAAGGGAAAAACAAGCACTTGTTGAAAATGCACAAAAGGAGACAGTACTATTGTAAGAAGGTTAAGTTTCTAAAACGAGAAAATTTTTAATACCTACTCTACTAATATTGTGGATTGTTTTGTGGTGCGAGATTTTCCTATGAGTACATTGTGTGCCTGTTTGTGAGGAGACTATTACTGTGTATGGTACGTACTATAAATAGTTTTCTTCAGTCCATGCACATTTGAAAGTGTGAAAAGTTTATGGGAAAAAAACAATGGCCCTGTCTGAATGCTGCACCATAATGAAAAATGAGTATGTAGATACTGTTTGTGAGCTGTTAACCATTTAGGGCTATTCAAAACGATTCTCAATGTGGAGAAATAATTGTATAAATTCATCCGTCATGTTTATGTCTTGATTAGAATAGTGGAGAGAGTACCTATGTTACTACTTTAGTAATTTACTAAGACAAATAATGTTAACAAAATTTTTTTCTCTTTGTAAGTTCTTAAAATGAAGCATTTTAAGCATGCGAATTTGGTTCAAGAATATATACGAGGTCGGGGAAAACCTGGAAATGTCAGGGTAACTGTTCATTGGCTATCGTGTTAGTGTATGGAGAACCACTGCTGGCCACTTACTTTGGATAGCCATTTCGCCATTGTAAAATAGTTGGTGCTAGAATAGCCTGTGAGCTGCCCAGTTAGGCTGACCCTTGTGTAATGAAATTTCAAATCCTAGTCTTATGCTGTAAAATTGATATATTAACTAGCAATTGGTGAGAAACCAACAATTGTAAGTTTGAAGTTTTTTTGTAAAATTGTTAGTGAAATACTGTTTTTATATTTTGCTGTGTGATTTTTTTGGGCTCAAGTGGGTTTTGAATGCATGATCTTATTACTATAGTCATGTCAATAAGAACATTGAAAACCTAAAACATATTTTTTATTTCAATGAGGCAGTATTTCATGGGTGCAGTAAATGGGCACAATGTCTATATTTGTGTTTTAGAAAATCCTCTGGTTTTAGATTAACAGTATGATAGCTTACTGTTAATGTGTGATGTGGTGTAAGGCACATATTTATTAGCTCATTTTTTGTGCTGAGCGCACCGTTCCAGCAAATGTTAACATGGATATGCTGGAACTTTGTGTTGCATCTCAGAAGAGTGTTAATCTTAAGTAATTTTCCAAGATAGTGCACCAACACATGCAGTTTTGTGACTTCTTTAAATATGGTTCTTTTTCAATGCAGCGTTTAGATATTTATGGATTGACTGAGATGGCTTATTCAATTGGTCACCACATTCACTGAGTATTTCTTCATTGGACTTTTATGGGAGGCTACGTTTAAGAAAAAGTGTGTTTGACACCATTTCCACAATATTTTGAGAGGAAGGGTAATTAATGTATTGTCAACAATGAAGGAAACATGTTGAAGAAAACTTTGGCAAAGCTCTAGATTGCCAACACGTTCCATGCTGACGTGGTCTAACATAAAAATACTTTCTGAGTGTATAATGGTGGACCAAACATTAGTTTATTCAAAGTATAGTGTTGCATAGTAAATTTTTATCAGGAAAATACTTAATGCTCACATTATATTGTGGTTTTAATGGAATCACGAAAACAAAAAAGGGGAAAATTTTTTCTTTACAGTTAGACATGACTGCATAAGAAAGCTTCGACACAGTTGGCTCCTAAGTATGGGCAAAAGTTTACCTATTCATGAATAGTAACAACAAAAATCTCACAATGTATGTTTAGTGTACAGATCATGAAGTCTTCGTGTAGGATTTTTTATAATGAAGTACATTACACTTTTCTCTATGGGAGAAGTGTAATTTTACCCAAAGGGTTAAAGAAGTTAAGAAATTTGCATCAATATTATTATTATAATTATTGTTTTAAATCAAACTTGGAAACTATGTGTGTGTGTGTGTATGTATTAGTAGCATCTGTCAAAATAAATGTTTACATGCCATTGCGTGTGTACATGTGTTTGTATACTTTCGCTGCACCTAAACATAAACATTAAAATGTGACTTCTACTTTTATACCTGTCAAGTGTGTTGTTTACTGTTTACAGCTTTTCAAATAATTCTGTCATATTCCAAAAACCATTCCATATGAATATTCACTATTTAGGCCTCCAACATTATTTAGGTCAGCTTTATGACGTTTTAAAAATGCCTGAATTGATGACGGTTCTTACAGTTATTTTACATTAACATATTTGTTTTCTACGACATAGCACATTACATGTAATGCAGGTTAGTATTTTGCTGCGACTGTGTTTAACACTGTTGTACCTGCGGGGTGAACTATAGTATTTAACTTGTTATTGATATGTGTTGGGTTATTTCTTTAAACGGACAGCCTCAGTTTGAATAATGAAGGAATAATCAGTCCAACAAAATAGACATTAAAATCAAGCACGCAACTCTTGTCGCTCCTTTTTTGTCATACAAACTTAAAAAATATAGCGGTGAACATGCACAGAAATAAGCACAGCCGTGGATGTAAATAAATAACTTTGTCATAGGAACAGTTCACATTTAAAATGTATAAATACTTCACATGAAATATTTGAAATCACGCACACACACAGATCCAGCATAATGATCACCATGCAGCCAAGCCACACTATTTCACACACAGCGGTTAACAAAACAGTATAACTGCCACGGAAATGCAGATTTATCACATAACTTGCTAGGGTAGGTTTAAGTAACACAACGTCTACAAATGTGATGTAATTTGAAGTTTTTTTTGGAGCGAGTATAATTTATGCTTTGTTTGGTAAAAAAAAGCAACACGCTATGTCATGGCTTGCCACGTTTGCCAACTTCACTTTGTTTCTGCCCCGTTATCATATCTAAATATATTAAAATAAGTATTCAAACATTAAAATTTCTTTTCAGTTGTAAATTATAAATACATCATTATTTTGCTGTAATAAGTATAGAATATGCTACAATTGAAAATGTGTATAGTATATCAGCTTCCTAGGGAAGTGAAACTTCCCGAGTGTGAAAGAGACAAAAAAAGAGAGAGAGCGTCAAATCTCGCTCAACAGACACATGCTTTCTCGCTCGCTAAAACAACACTGTACCATTACGGCCTACTTACGATATCTTACGCTGTTCTGTTAAACTGTAAAAATGAGTTATGTTGCCATTGGGACTACCTAAATAGTTACCATTTTATTTACAAATAGTATATTAAAAAACTAGGTTAAAATAATGTTTTAACTGTGAACTATTTCTTACTCTACGTTGCCAACACGTCGCTGCTCTCGCTGTTGTTGATTCATATTTAAAGAGAAATAAATTTTACAAGTTATAAAGATATTAAGGTAACGTTTCATTTATTCAGTTTTTGGAATACAGGTTATTGATAAAAACAGGTTGGCATGTTATGCCTAGGGTGTTTTTTCAAAGGTTGATTTTCATAGGTTGTTTCCAATTGGGAATGGACTATATATATAGTCTGAACCTAAATCAGCGAAACAAATTAGTTTTTTTGATAAGCCTTTTCTTTTTTGTGATGCCATTGTTATTGTTTACTAAAACAACACCAAAGATATTCACCTCGCAGTATGTAAGTAGTGTTTCTATGTCCAAAATATGGTCACACAATATTGAGGAATCAATTTCACAGATGGCAACTCCCAATTAGAAAATAATTCCATGATAAGGAAAATATCTAGAACATACACTATTGCTTTACTATTTCTTCAAAGAAAACCACTTGGTTTTCTGTGATGACATTGTGAATCAATGGTGTATGTTTAAATTATTTTGCTTAATCATTCTCCCCCATTGCAAGAATCTTGCAAATTCCATGATTGCCTATTGCAACTTGGAAAAATGCCCAGTTTAACAAAATTTGTGTGCTGCAAGTAGAAAGTTGACAATATTCTCAGCATTAGAGGAACTGTCTAACATTACAGTAGAGTTAAAAGTCAATGATATTGTACACACTGAGCAACATTTTTGCTCCATACTTCTTGCAGGTCATCTGATATACCTGTGATTAGCAGATTTTTACGTAAAAGAGAATATGTTTAGATTTTGATATTGATAGTGAAAGTTGTTTTATAACAGTTTAATTTTTGCTCATAAAATATTTTAGTTGGTTTTTTATAAAAGTTCATTTAGACAAATTTTACATTTCTGTAAATTGTTCAGTAGTATGTAATTATGCAGGCAATAGTAATTGATATGTTTGGAAAAAATATTTTTTTCGTATACTTTTGGGAAAGAATGCAATTTATTCAGTATTTGGAACATTGTATCAATGGAAATGTGCATAACTGATGTGTTTTTTGGTTTTCCAAATTTATTATTTCATTCAAGTAATTTGACAATGACAACAATATTTAGGTGTTGTAATGTAATTTATCTTTGCAAGTAAACTTTGGAAGAACAGTGGTTTGTTGCAGTCTTGTACAATGTATGTAGTGTGTAACGATAGACATGACTTTGTTTACGCTCATGCTGTGAAGCTTCCAGAGATGCAGTAGCGTGATTTGCAATAATTAGCCGTGATCACATCATTCAATGCCGCTGTTGGGCAGTTGATGTAAGGCTTGCTGTATGTACTGAATTTGGATATGGCCATCACCATTTAACACTTTTGAACTCTCACAGAGTAGGCAATCAGCATGCAATGTAGGGGTCCTTAAGGGTGCCAGGAAGGGATTATATAATAGGGCCCTACTCTTATACCTTTGTAAATTACTTGCAATGCATGAGTTTATCTGACTTTGACAATGTGATTCAGTTTTTGATTTTCATCCTGCTTGTCATGTGAAGTGTGTTTTTTTTTTTTTTTTTTTTTGCTGCTTCTGTTTATCATGGATGGAACTGCATGTTTGACAAAACTCTGTAGAATTGTCTTTGACTTTTTTCATTGGTGTCTTCATCTACAAAATTGAGTTTTATTCTCTGTTCTTAAAACATGCTGGTGCTCTCTGGCACCATTGAAATATTACAATTGTAAGTAGTCTGATTAGCGGAATAACTGGCACTTTCCATATTAAGATTATATAATAGTACAGAGAGTTACGTATTTTGTATTTTAAACATAGCTAACGATTATGCAGGGTTTTCATGGTCCGTAAAGGTCCTTAGAAAGTCCTTCCAACATAAATTTAAAGGGCCCTTAGAGAACTCCTTATCATCTGTTACATTCCCTAAGCCCTTACTTTTTTTAATTGCATGAAGTACAATAAATCTATATATTAATATGCATACCTTTCACGTTGATCAGTGACTAAAGCGATGTGCAAAGTTATGTGTGGTAAAATTTGTGCTACCAAACTTAAATACTACTTGAACAATTTTGTATGTAAAACTTCCACTCAGTAATCAGCTGTCAGTGTGATATTGTCCAGAAAGTAAGTGTTTTAAGTATTAGTCTTACCTAGCATCTAATATATATTAACTGACCATATGGTCCTTTAGTGCTAGGCTTATTGGCACTAGTGTCTCACTCTCTGTGGAAATACACTATCATATTGGTCCAGTTTTGTGGAGCATGTTTTTAAAAGGAAAACATACTTTCGGTTAAGATTTGTGTGTGAAAAGCTGTGGGGGCAGGGGGTATGTATTTTTAATATATTGAATTCTAGATTCAACATTATAATTGCAGAGATAATCACAAAGTAAAGTGCTGACACTACTGCGAAGCGTTTGATATGAGATGAATGAGCAGTATACAGTAGATTTGGAAGCACATATAACACAAGGAAACACTTTAAAAGTCATAAAAAAAATTTCAATAGTTTTACAGGCCATAATTTTTTATTTGTTCCAAACTAGTACGAACCTTGTTGAGGATAATGTCATTAATAGTCAAGCTGTGAAAACATATTGACTTGTATACCTTAAATGTGTGATGATAGCTGTTAATTTAGATTTAGTCCTTGGAATTGTATTTTTCAGTAGTCTACTTTATATTTTTTGAATTCACAGCCTTACGGTTTTGTAAGAACCCTGGAAGTGGAAAGTTTGAATGATGACCTGAAAGAAGTAACTAATCTGAGCTTTCAAAAGTGCTCAGTTCACTGTAGACTATAAGTATGTATTTTTGGGTTGTAAGGAGATACTCAAGAGGACAATGGACATCTTTAGAGATGCAGACAATAGTTAATCTATGTACAAGCACAATATCTCAACATCTAAGACTAATAAATAATGCTGATGTTTCACAAGTGACAAAATAACTAATACAAAGTTCTTTGGTATATTGATTTTAAAGCATATAATTAACCATAAAATTGAATTGAGCAAAAACAAACTATTGAGAGGGTGTATCTTTTAATCTTAAAGGAAAGATTGTTTGTAGCCTTAAAACATTTCAAGTTGTCGATGTGTATATTTTTAAAATTCTGTGAGGGATATACAATAAGTATAGAACACGTAAAAATGCTCCATAAAGTCTGACAAATGAGCCCTTGTGAACTACATAGCAGTGCCCTCGTGTGTGTCAAAAGTGGTCAATCAGCATCATTCATAGTGTGTCAAGACATCTTTGAAAGCTCAGAATTGCTCTGTGATTAAGATGGCAGATAATATTCAAGTGATTTAAAATGTGTAGTAGGAGTTGGTGAGATACATCGTAATGTTAAGTTGACAAGGCAAAGTTTATATATATAAATATTCATGTTCAACCATTGCAGGTCTTTTTACTACAAGAATTCCAGTAGAATAATGAGAATGCATAAGAGCAGTGTAATGTTGAAAAACCTTCTATGAACTTGATTAGTGTGAATTTTGAAGATCCTTTCTAAATAACGGGCATGCAAGACTGCAGCAGATAATCATAATTCAGTAGTTGCAGTACCCTGTCTGATGTGGCCATTTGGAGTAGATGCCCAACCTGGGTACCATTGTTAACCTCACAACAGAGCTGTGCACCTCATCTGGGCTTGGGCACACTGTCACTTTATTTACTCGTAAACATTTGAAAATGTGTAGTCTGGTCTGACGAGTTGTATTTCCAACTGTTGGGATATATGGGACTGTTTGTGTGTGGAGAAAACCTCACTTGTGCACATTAACTGTTTCTTGCATTCATCCTGACAGGTTTGGCCACTTGCAATGTAACAACAATAGTCCACTACACTTCCAGAGTCAGCAAATTATGGTTGAAAGAACACCAGTCCACGTTTGGGATCATGCTGTAGCTCTCTTGTTCACCAAATTTGAAAACATAAGAATATGAGGGGTGCCCTACAATATCATTGAAAACAGAGGTCCACCATCTCAGAATAATACAGAATAGTAGACTTTGCTTGAGGAGGTATGGTGTTCATTGTCTACAGACTACTTTAGAAAGCTTGTGACATCAATGCCCTGTCAGGTGTATACAGTTCTATAAGAGTAGGACAAACATGGTGATGTTAAATTGGTGTCTGTGTTTATGGCTGTTCAGTGTATATTAGGCCATACGAGTATATATTATTATTTAGAACTGTAGACTATATTTTACTAAATAAATTTCATCAGCAGACAATAAATATATGTAAACTTAATTAGCAATGTGTAGTTATAATAAAAGTACTTTTGGTATTAAACATATTAAAATTGAAGCGTTAAACTTTTAAGTCGTGTAAATTGTATTTTTAGCTAGTTATATTATACAGTAAAATTCAAATAAGAAAATAATGTGCAGAAATCCAAAATGCATCCGGAAAGTCTATTGCTGCTGCATGAAGAGGTGGGGTCGTTGAGTTCAGTAGTGACAGTGGCGGAGTGCAGTTGGGTGAAGCTACTCTATTTATACCTATTACCTATTGAAAAAATGTAAGTTGCCAGCGCTGTATTTAACAGTGCAGTAGAAGTAAGAGATGTTACCAGGTTGGTATGTATAGTGCCAGCAGTGTCACGTGGTTTCCCTCCCAGCAGCGAGCATTTGGGAGAGCCCTCGCCTACACTAACTCGCCTACATTCCCTCTCTCAAAGCTGCATGAAGATTATTTTCTCATTTGAACTTCACTATATTAGTAAACTAAATACGTAATATCTTTTCATTTTATTGGCGCAATATATATATATATATATGTGTGTGTATATATATATATGTGTGTGTGTATATATATATATGTGTGTGTGTATATATATATATATATATATATATATATATATATATATATATATATATATGTGTATATATATATATATATATATATATATATATATATATATATATATATATATATATATATATATATATATATATATATATATATATATATATATATATATATATATATTATATATATAATATATAACATTAAATAGTTAATGCATTAAAGATGTCTAATTTGCTTGTACATGTTTTAAATGCAAGGGTATCAGGATTTAATTTCCTCATGAACGTGGGAGAGCTATTAATAACAAGAGCATTTGTACAATGTAGATAGAATATACCTTGTCCTCTCCTTGGAAATTCCAACCGGTCTGTTCTGATATTTATTCTGGGTGGTTATTTATATGTTGCAAAAGTGGTTGCTCAAAGGTAAGTCTTTTAATTTACATTTAAATAAGGTAAGCCTTTGTGTCCAAAATATATTCGCATTAACTAACGGCTATAAATTACATTACACGAAATGCATATAAGGTGACAGTACGGACTGTAAAGAAGAAGCTTTTGATGTCCACCACAAATTTACAAAAAAATATCTGAAATCAACACATGCATTTGAAAAAAAAAATTTGCGGTATCGTAGTTTCCAGCATATTATACAGGCCTAGTTTGTATGTGTAGTAACATGTGGTAATTGTTACATGAATAGTGGCTAAAGACCCTGTCACACTGTCAAAATTTTCCATCAAACTGCTTCAAATAAGTTTGGTCAAATAAAGTTTGATAGTTGCAACATCATCAAAACATCTAAAACCCAGCCATATTTGTCTGAGAAAGTTGAATAGCTTCAGATTCCATCAAACATTTGAAGATAGGACCGGTTCTAAAAAATTTTTGATGTTTGACAGTCTTGCCAATCGGAATTATGCACTACAAAAATATAAGTCAGAAAACTTTAAAATAATGAACAATTGCTGGGAACTAGGTATGTTATGGACATAATTAATTTATGTAGAAGTTGTCTAGCATGAATGCTATTTTAAGTGAATATTGTACATATAATGAACTCGGAGGCATTAAATCGCATTGTGCACAGGAAACCTCAAATAAAATTTGAATTAGTAAGGAAGCAAAGATAAATCACAACATTCCTTACTATTCTTCCTCTTAACAGACTGCAGGGAAAAACAAAAGCATATCTGAGATTAGTGTGTGCATTTTATGCCGTCACTAATATGGTGTCGATGTCATATGTAAGAGTACTATTGCCACATTCCTTACCTATGACAATCTAATGGGGCATCCACAGGAATGTGGGAGTTTTTGGACGGGGACAATTTCATCATTTATAGACGTTTGAATTGGGAAGTACACTAGAGCCCATCTTCCCAAATGTATTACGTGATACTACATAGGGATCATAGTAATCACATTACTATTTTGCTGCCAAAACTAACGTATCCTATTTGTAAACATCAATTCACTATTTTTGGTACTACAGCCACACCTTGTTTATCATGGGTCGTGTGTGGATTAGTCATTGAAATGGACACTTTCCACACACAATCATATTTCCTGTTTAGTTAAATACCATTTCTGGTGTATTATACGCTTCACTGTGTCAAATATTGCCTAAACATACTAGCCCTATCCTAACAGGATCTACCTACTACAAACTTATTCTACATGTTACTGGAACCATCAAACATATCTAATTATTAATTACAAGTAGTAAAAACTATGTACCTGCTACAGAATCCTGACCTAACATTACCTACCTAAATTGCTGTTAATTAAACACTATACACGCGTTACTAATTTAACATTTTATCTCTCACCTGTAACAAACAACCATTTTCTGCCAACTTGTAATTCCACACTCATCCTTATTATTCCACGACACTCGCATTGTTTGCAATACGGTAAGTATGTAATTATCCATCGTATACAACACAATTATTCACAACATATTTTGTTATTAACTCAGTAAATTATTCTATACCACTTCACTTTATATAAATCACACTACTTTATCACTGTATACGATAATTATCCATTTTATGACACACTTTCACGTGGCTCTGAATATGTGTACTACACGACTGCACAAGGACAACTATTCTTAATTTTTTTCCTATTATATATTAATAAACATGCATGTGTACAACTTACAAAAACTAAATTTCTCCGTTATTCTCTCTTTATTATTCGTTGCAACTACTACCAACCTATTTAACTCTACGGGTGACATCCTAGCATCATTAAGTATGTCACACTTGTGAACAAATCTCGGGAATCGAGATGTGTACATCTCTCACTATGAAAATGTTTGAATAATATCAAAGTAGATTCTCCCAGTAAAAAAATTTGACAGTGACACATTTTCAAACACATTCATGATTATTTGATAAAATTTGTTGGAATTAAAAATTTTATGGCTGTATTTTGTCTTCGAATTCTGTTGTCAAATACAGATGAAGGCAAAAATTTGACAGTGTGTCAGGGGCTTTAGATAAATGATTGTTAAAACTTTTACTTATGTTGAGTAAAGTGTCATTCTGTGTCAACTCGTCCAATACTTTAATCTGCCTTGTTATGACTTTTAAGTTTTTACGTGCCTGTCCCTTTTGAAAAAAAAAATGTGTTTTTTTTTACAACCACCCAGTTTTATAACATTGAATTTTGAAATTTATTATCAATCAAAAATTACCCATTATATATTGAAATTTTCTTTGGGACATATGTCACTGAAATAGGTTATGGGGGGATACACAAAAAAAATTGTGGTTATAGAAAGTTTTGTTTAAGACAAAGTCAACCTTAGATATTATAAAAAAGAAATTTGTGAAAACTAGCACATTAAGTCACTATGTCCAGCTATACTATTAAAATTCCAATGGGATATCTCAGCACTATGATATTTTTGGCAGTGGCAAGGAACAGAGATTTCTAAACCTAATAGTTTTTTAGGGAACACAAAATAAGCTTTTGTCATCTATTTGTGAGTAGCTATGTTCTCCTATTCTCCATGTTGCTGTAGTTGGATAATTTTTCTGGCACTGTAAGAAAATAATTTCCTAAGCTAGTGTGGCATGTTGCTGCTCAAGCAGGATTTAGGAATGGTATTATGATCTCACATTCAAACAGCTTACATTGAGAGAAAGAACATATCTCATTCACCTCTGTGGCACAAGCCACTGAAACAGTTATGCTGTTTTGGTGACTCCAGGAAGTTTAGCATAACGTGAATTATGTTATCCAGTAATTAGTAGACATGTTATTTGTAAATCTCTTTTAGAAATTAACTCGTACAACCACATTGCCAAAAATTACTGAATCGTATTCAGTACTTCTCTTAGTCATATCAATGGTACTGAAGATACAAATGTGATTATAATTTGGTTAATTACTTGGTCTGTGGGGAAAAAATTCATTTTGTATATTTTTATAATATCAAATGACATGTATAATTAAAATTAATTCAGCAAACATGCATATAATATTGTGAATTGCCTTTTGGTCACAAGTCTAAAAGCAATTAAGTTTTACTGGCCATTGGCTTCTGTTTTAAATAACATAATAGCTTTGTAGAGATACGTATCACTATCACCTTATTATCCAGTTGCAATAAGTAGGCCTACTGTACCATTTTTTTATATGTTTAAAGACTATGGCATTTTTGTAAACATGTATTTTAATTATGTTGAACAAAATTTTTAGCATCTGCAATGTTAATTTCCGGTTTTGTGATGTACTTCTTAACAATATGGGGCTTATAGATTGCAGTACATATTTTCTGTTGTTATTGGAACACTCCTAAATGTGGTTATTTATTGGTAATTTTGAATGTTAAAAATCTAGTCCTTTAATTTGTATAAGATTTGTGGAGTCTAAATATTGTTCCATATTTTTGGCAAATGTGACATGGCTAAAGATCTTGTATGCCCTGATTTTGTGTAGACATATTCTATTCCAGCATTTTCATATGCAGTCTTCCCATACTCGTGAGAATGCTCATGCCACCACCTCCAACTCCTATTTTCATGCTTGGTATTTTTTTTTGTCCTATATATGTGAAGGGATGTTGGCATCAAGCAGATGGTTTTTATAGACTGATAGCTACGAAGAAAAGTGTTAATGGCCTTCGCAGCATTAAAATAATAGAAGCCAACTGAGTTAAACATTTTTTAATGCTTTATTTTGAAGCCTAAATAACATTTTTTTTAAAGTACTTGTTCTATATAAAGTTTTCAAAAATAGTTTTGTTTTATATGATTCCGGCACTTTGTTTTTATACATACATAGAAAACAGACTGATGTTTTAATGCTTCAATCATAGATTCAATTTGTAATATCACAAATTTATTATGTACCACTTAGTGTTAGGTGTTTTAATAACCTGAGGTGTTTTATGTTATTAAAGTGAACAGGTTTGGGTTAGTGTAGCTGTAGGTAGACTGGGTTAATTCAATCATCTTTATATAAAACCCAAATAAATAACAATTAACACAACTTTCCACAGTTGTGGAGTTAGTGGGGGAGTCAGTTGTATCATCTGCTAACCAATTATGCAGAAGTCAATTTATTAATTAGCTAAATGTATCTGAAACCACTGGAGCTTGTTCACCTTAATCTCGATGCCGAAGGCTGCTTTGCATTACGTCTTGGCGGCGGTCCATAGTACACCCTTGTGCTGTCACTCTTGACCCCGCAGCGTCTGGCTGGCGTCAGGCCTCTTTTCATGTCCCAGCTGTGCCAAATACTTGCAGCTGGTTTACTAAAATAATCTGTTTCCAAAACATCGCTCAGCTTGTGGCCTCGCCATGATTGCAGCGGTGTGTCATATCTCGTGTGTGGGGTATCCGTTCTAGCCAGTGTTATGGGTATGGCTTGCCCACTGTAACACTACACTCCTTTTCCAAAATAAAGAGCTGTCCCCAGCTCTAGAAACTGCCTATGGTACTAGATCCGTCGTGCAATGAAACCAATGTCTGCTTCTTGGCCGATGTTCTAATGCTTTAATCATAGATGAAATTTGTAATAATACAAATTTATTATGTACCACTTGGTGCAATAGAAAAATATTCTTTAATCTTAAATGTGTTTATAACATTAATTTTTCATAGTTTGAGATATTAATATCGGATAGACAATAAAAATTTGAATATGACAGCCAGAAGTCCTCATTGTCACTCATAACTCAAAAAATTACTATGTGGAATTGAAAACTTGCAATTCTTATAAATAATGAAAGATAGAACATGTGCCATTTACAATTTAAATTGAATAAAATTTACTTCTCTTGTGGGCTTAATAAAATTTCCTATTAAAAGTAAGTTTATGGGTGTAAATTTTCATGTTCAGTAATGTTAAAATATGTGTTTCTGGATGTGTTATTAGTTTTCTCTAAATAAGCATGCAACTAGATTGAAAAAAATGTTCATACAGGCAGTTCTCGACTTTTGGACATACTGTGTTCACATACTGTGTTCTTAATTTACTGTATGAAAGTAGAACCCTTATGTTAATGTGATAAGTATATGTTCCTAGATTGCAAAATACTTAACTAAACAAAAAAAATTATTCAAAACAATATATTTTACATGCTCAGAAACAAGATTATGCATAAAAGTGTTAAATATACAGCTAACAGTTAAAATGATTGAAAATTCACGTTTTCCCCACAAACATTTGACTAATTACAGTGGGTTGGCTCAAGTTGGAAGATCGGCCTATATCTGCAAAGATTCACCATTTTCTGATAGTGCAATATTTTCTTTAGTTTAGTTTATTTTTAGCATCCGTCATACATCTAAGTCAGTTTGGATTGGGATTGGAATTATGTTTGTAGGCTATTTACAACATGTTTTCTTTGTTTCTTACATATTATGTTTTCATTACAGCTTTCATTTTTAAGTTTCTTATTTATTTGCAATGTGGAAATAATTACGTGCATACACCAATAGATAAATAACAATAAAAAATGGTTAGACAATTGACCTCGAAGGAAATACCATAATAAGAACAATAGAAGTTATAAACAGCAACAGAATAAATGCATAGAACCGCCATAGAGTACTAACACTCCAGACTTCATACAATTGCATATGTACATTAAGCTTGCTTCATAATAAAAATGTGTACTTAACGAACGTGTGCGTATGAAAATAATTGTAAGTAGGTATTCTTTGCAACACAGTTCATGATCGTTGTGTACGTAAACAGCTCTGATGTATGAACAAAGCCATAAAGTATACTACTTTTATTTTCATACGTACATGTTCGTTATGTACATGTTTTTCATCTTGTTCAGTTATATTGAAAACAGAGTTATATGTGTGTGTGTGTGTTTGGTTATGTACGAAAGTGTGAAGCAAATGCACGAAAGTCGAATTTATGCTGTAAGACAAATATGTGAATATGGATTCATGTGTGTACCAGCCCATACTCTTGCTATTTACGTTTTTCATGGTTGTTGCTTAATTTCATTTTCCAGCAGTATATTTGTAATTTTCAGAGTTGTCTAAAGTTGCAAATATGAATCAGTAAAGCTGTTTATTATATTAGGAAGTGGACCTAAATTTTTTTTTTTATAACACATCGTTTCTTTGAACGAATACAGACCTGTCAACTTTAACAATTCCTCTGTAATTTTTATGGAAAATGTGCACATTTTGTTATGTTACACATTGGTTGTTTACAACCAGTTCATGGAATCTCTAAAGACTTGTTAAATATTTTTCTGAGTTGAAGTGGAAAAAAAATTAAACTAAATTTAGGACATTGGTGTGCAGTAAAACAGTTCAGGTTTCCTCCCTTATGAGCATTTCTTCATATATTGCTGCAATACTGTGAAAAGTGAGTAAAACTGGATTTGTGACAGGATTTGCTGTGTAAGTGAAAAAACAGAAAGGTGGTGATTTCATGAATAGTGTTCATATAAGGAATAAAATATATGTTGTGTTAGTATGTGACAATTTGTGAAATGTTATCAGAAATGTAATACCATTATAGCATTTATAACTCATTGTGTAAGTATGCAAAGTGCAAATCAAACGGGTGTAACAACTGCTGAAATGTGTAATAAATAGGCAACAGTTTTATCACATTTTTTTTGTCGAGTATTAGCGATACCTTGTGTTGGTACACAAAGCTAAATTAAAACTCTTTTTAAACAAGTTATCAGATTAACTGTTTTACTACTTTATAAATTTAATTATTTAGTCCCTTAACAATAAGCACAGAAGTAAACATATGAGCAAGTTTTTAAAATTTTTCAGGTTAAACTATATTTGGTCATTTCTTTCTGAAACATTTTATAATTGTTATGCTAAAATATTATTTCAGAAATGGTCACATTTTATTGCTTCAGATATTTAGTTATTTAATGTGAGCAGTTATCCTTGCACTATACACAAATTGCCACAGCCTGTTTACCCAATTTTTTAAATTCTGTTAATATATTAATGAAAGGAAGCCTCAGAGGTTGTGGCAGGTATATAAATAAACTATCTCAATCTGATATCTGTTTGATCTTATGTCTGGTAATATTCACATAGGTTAAATTGTTGGTTGCAGTGCATATTTTATACCCTTCATTAAATTGACATAGTGCATTCAAATTAGTACTTAATGCTTAGTTGCCAGCATAAGTTTTCAAAGAACATGTTTATTTTATTAGGGAGTTCTTAATTGTATTGTGGGAATGTTTGTTTTTGAAAATGCCTTAAAATTCTGTATAAGTAATCAGAAGATAGCTAGTAAAACAATTAAAATTTCTGAATTAAAGCTGTAAAAACTTGAAATTGTGTGTTAAAAATGTAGTGTTTGGAAATAAATTCATATTAATGGAGACTTTGTCTGAATTGTGGCAGTTTAAAACATTTTTTTCCAGGTGAGGACGGGGTTGTTGCTGCACAAGAATGCGAGAATACAAAATTGTGGTTTTGGGTAGTGGTGGTGTTGGGAAATCTGCATTGACTGTACAGTTTGTGCAAGGAATTTTTGTGGAAAAATATGATCCGACAATTGAAGATAGCTATCGCAAACAAGTGGAGGTGGATGGGCAACAGTGTATGCTGGAAATCCTGGACACTGCAGGCACAGTAAGTTTTAAAATAACAACATGGGACCTTTTGTTTTGCTCTCAGTTATTAGTGGTCACAGTAGCAACAAATTTTAAGCCTGTTGACTGGTTGAGAATTTGCTATAAGGAAATACACATTAATGAAATTAGGTTTTTTGAAGCCAATTATGAAGATAAAACTAGAAACAACACATTAAAATGTGAGAAATGATATTCTCAATAACTTTATCAAAGTAAATATAACCTGTAATTTTTTATTTAATTTTTCGGAACTTTCCATGAAACAGAATATAACCTGAATGTTACGAAAGGCTTCAATAGCAAAGAAGCACACATTTTTCTGATCAAGAGTCCCTGGTAGTGTATCTATCTTTAAAAGGAAGACCAAATAAACCAAATTTCATTAACATGTATTTCCCTATACCAAATTCTCAACCAAACAGCCTTAAGAATTGAGTTTTTTTTCACGTGAAAATGTTTTCAGATTTTTACAGGGCTCTACATTTTTAAATAAGTATTTGAAAGTAATTTGCAATAGAAGCATAATGGTACAGTGTTAGTGTGCATGGTTTGTGCATTGTTTACATTAAGCATTTATAAGTAAATATTGTACCCTCTTTGTAGCTCCTCTGTCAGTGCAGACCTAACTTGTATTTGCTGTGCTTCTGGGATACTTTTTTGTATCACTTAGTAAACAAGACTGGAAAATGTAGTTACTGAGTGTCTGTACGCTTTGCAGGCCTGCCAACCCTTACAATTTTCCCTTAATTTTTACGGAAAAGTTTGCACCTTACGATTTTACGGTAGCCCTCCATTGCGATTTTTCTCTCAGGCCGGTTCCAAAATTCATGAACTAGAGGCGGCCAGGCTCTTGGCTGTTGGTCTCTGTGAAAGTGTCATAATTATGTCGTATTTACGGTAATTCAAGGTGGCAACTTCACTGGGAAATCAGGAAATGTGGGGGAAAGCCATGCATTTTCTCGAGTGTTAAGAAAACATGAATATACCAGGAATTTTTCTTTTGAATCAGGAATGTGCACGTGCAAGAGTTTTTTCATGCGCCCGTGCTACAAGTAATATTTTACGCATTCAGTGGCTGTTAAAATTCACTCCTATGTAGTCTTATTTTGTTTTTTAACTAAATAAAAATTTTTTGTTGGTTTATGTTTCTACAATGCATTATTATATTGGCGGTGCCAGAAACTGTAAAAAAAAAAAAAACTTATGTATGGATCCATAACTTACCCAGCATGTATTCAGTCGTATGTCAACTGACCACAAATCACGCCGACTACAGACTAGGGATGGGCCAAACAGATACTTTCGTGTAACGTGTTCCATCGTTACAGTTCCAAACAAATAATATGCTCCAGGAACATGTTATTTTTGTAACAGGTTACTGTACAACATTTCTATCCTGTCCCGACATTCCGGAATATAACAATTACATTGTTCAGTTTTCTAAGGCTCTGCATTTCACAAAATAATGTTCTCGCATGCACACTTTTGCGAACAAACTAAGACGTTTCAAAAAGGAACTGTTATGCGTGCGCACACTCACAGTTGCCAGCTGAAACCTAAGTGAAACTTTTGCGGCTGCGTCAGTTGTTGGCGGGAAATTGTTATTTACAGTAATGTATGTATGTATATACAAATAATACTGAAAGGCGTATGTGTGCACATGTTTACAATTATATTTGCTAACAAAAATAAGCTTCTTTGATAGAAAATGTTTGCTTTGAAGTATGATTTGTTGAAATATGGTTGTGATATACGAGGTTAGGTTCGGAACAAAAGTAAACAAAACTAGACGATCCAAAAAATAACTTTTACGCATGCACAGTAGTATGGCGTTGAGGCAGTCGCAAGACGTTCAAAAATAACGCTACAAACAATGGAATGTGTTACTTGTGTGGAATGTTCCCCAATTGTAACAGGTTTTTTTTATAACCATTATGTTAAATGCTGCCCATCTCTACTACAGTTTGTTGCGGCTAGACAAATGCCAATGTTTTGTATTTAGTAGTGGTGTAAAAGTAATGATAAAATCTGTACCCGTATGTGTTTGGTATTTCGAGTATTCGTTACTCGTTACTTTCATTATTACCAGGAATTGCTACCACAGTGAAACAAATTGAAACACTACTTTATACACACACACAACTGCAAAGTGTTTTAGAAAACATACTAATAATTCGTAATGTCCATTATATTACATATACAATCATATTAAATTAAGGCTACATTCAAATAGAATATATATATATACATATATATTCCCCACAAGGATAAAATACGCACTGGGCTTCTCAAAACCACGTTAAATTGAAGTAAAACTACAAAATTGTATCTGACCTACTTGAGTGAACAGTTTACTAAAAATGTAATGGTTTAAGAATTACTAATGTAGTAAATTATTTCCAGGCAGTGTTAATGGTTTGTCCGATACATTATGAACTGTCAAATAGCTAGGAATGAATCGAAACAATATTGGATTGTTTCTAAATTCTTCTGAAAGATGAGACGACGCCACACTTTCTGATTGAAATATACTATTGTATGATGGACAATGCTTTTTGACCAAATTTTTTTTTCATATTGGTTGTCAAACAACCTTTCACTGACTATGTTGATTTGCATAAGTCCCTCTTTGCTGTATTTTAAGAAATTAAGTGAGCACTCTTGAAATCAAGCAATGAAAAAAAATTGCTTGTCGCAACTGTGTATATTTTACGTAATCAATGACAGCAATACTCACAGTTAAGTTGGCAGTGATCTATGAGGAATAGTTCCATGTTTTAATGTGTTACTTACTATAGGTTCTTGGTAAAATGAGCACTTTTGAAAGCCTTGCTTAAGATCTATTTGTATGCACCTTGTGTATTCTTCCTCCTTATGTAAGATAAAATTGTTGTGGACTCATCCCTTTATTCATGTGTCGGTCAAGTGAAGATGTGAAATTATTTTATAAGTAAATAGTAAACAAATCTGCTCATTTTTACATTTTGATGCATTAAAAAAACAGTACTCAAAAGAAATAATTTATCACAAACAATTACCGAAAACTTTTTATTTGATGTTAACGGGAGGCTCTGAGCATGTAGCTTGTTAACACTGCTGCCTAGATGGTGCTACTGTGAATTGGAGGGGGCGAGGAGGGGAAAGGAAGTAGACGATGCAGGCTTGGACATATGGTACCACGCCATTCTCGCGGAAAACTGTACGTTGTTGCCAAGTCGTCGGCACCTGCGGAGAACAATGTATGTCCAACCACCCAGCGACCACCGTGCTGTGCGTTGACAACTCGTGGAGCAGCACGTTATCAGGAAGATCTGATGCAACCAACCACACAACTCGCTTGTCTGTGAAAACTATTTGAAAAGAATTCATGGAACTTGCACCACTAGCCCTACACATAATGGGGCTTCGTATAGAAGTGTCAATATTCATGCTCGTTCATTAGTTGACATGTAAAAAAACTAGTATTCTAATAAATTTCACTACTCAAAAACCTGATTTAACATGGTCCACTAAAAAGTATGTTAAATCGTGGGTATTTGGTTAAAATGTAATATATAAGCCTTGTAAACCTGAATAAAACATAAAAATGTAATGTACAATATGGCGTCCTGCCGAATCTGATCCCCGATCCCCTTGTGCGTCAATGCCATTTCGCTACTATTCGTTTGATATATAGCTGTTTCCACTTTCTTGGCTGTGGGGTTTATTTATTGATGACAGTCTCGTTCATACATCTGGTATTATTATCTTTATGCATACTATTACATAATTTGTTTGAAATTAGTAAAACATGCGGAAGTTTTTTTGCAGGAACCTCGAAAGTTATATAATTTGTTTTATTTTCAAGTTATTTTAGTTTACTGAGCGCTGCTCCCCCCCCCCCCCCCCCCCTTTTTTGTCCTTTCATGCTCAAACATTAATTTGGACATTTGTGAAAACTGAAAGTTTTATGCAAATCATGTGTTATCAAACTCATTAAACTATTTGTCGCTTAGTGAAAAACATCCATACGGAATAAAACTGGCTTGAGTATGAAACCACCTTACTGCCCCTTCTGACAATTCGGACTTTCCTACGGATCCTTATGATTAAGTCTACCCTAGTACCTAATTCATACATCATAGTTTGTTCTTATTTTATTCAAATTGCATTTACATTACATGTATTTGTTGTGGTACTCAAAAAATTTAACATCACCACTCTTGCAGTACATCAACAAAGTATGCCTGCTCGTGCTTTGTTTCATATATGGTAACTATAGCTGTGCTGCAGTACACCTGACTCTCATGGTTAAAACCACAACAGCTATTTCACACTTCTTTATCTAAAGACATTATAACCTTATTTGTACACTGTATACATAACTGGCAAATTTAGCTGCATGCACATGCTGCTTTTTTCTTTTTACAGACTTACTTTTGCTACATAATGGCAGTTGTTTCTACGTTTTGCTTTTCCCAATGTGTATCGTTTGTCTGATACACACGTGGAACTACAACACTCGTGTGCGGCTGTCACAGACCTGCCAACCCTTAAAATTTTCCTGTATTTTTTACGGAAAAGTTTGCATCTTACGATTTTATGGGAACTCTCCGTATCTTACGATTTTACGGGAACTCTCCGTATCTTACGATTTTTCTTTCAACCGGATTCCAAAATTCTTTCAATAGCAGCGGCCAGGTTCTTGGCCTCTGTGAAATTGTCCTTATGTCGTATTTTCACAATAATTCAAGGTGTGGCCACGAAATCGTGAAATATGGGAAAAGTCATGAATTTTCTCGAGTGCTGGGAAAACATTGAAAATGCTAGGAATTTTTGTGCGGGTCAGGAACATGCACATGCGAGAGATTTTTTCATGCACACGCAGGAGCTGTTCAGATTCACTTAGTCTTATTTTGTCTTGTTTTTAACTAAATAAAAATTTTGGTGGTTTTTATGTTCCTACGGTTTATTATTACTGTGACACTGGTGCCAGTAACTGTCAAAAACATACATAAATTAATTCTGCCTAAAAAAGAAAAATGGTTGCCTTGAAGTGTGTCGGTGCGGCGGGCGTAGCACATCGAACAATATCTTAACCACCATGCATCCAGTCATATGACAACTGAACGTGGCACACGCTGACTGCGGCTAGACAAATGCCAATGTTCTTTGTGGTTATATATTACAAATACGTTTCAGTGTTTGAAAGTCATTAATATTGTCTCTTTACGCGGGTAATTTGCATTAAATAGTGAAAAATATTTGAAATACATACTACAGTATTTGTGGTTTTTTCTAATTACGTGGCACGAAAATTCCATGGATATGAAGCGTATTCTATTTGTGGTCATGAAGAGTTAGATATTGAAAATATTTTAACCTAATACCTACAATAATTTACATAGGGTTATGTAAACTATGCCGATGTGTTTGTACATCAAATTCACATATTTATTTTATTGTCTGGGAGTCTAGCATTTCATGTGATGTCGGATTGGTGCAAAGACAGCATATTATAAAGTTGATTGGTGTTGATATCCTGGTTTTTAGATTTTGCTACGGTAAAGTATGGGAGGGAGCTTTCATTCTAGTGATACAAAACAAATTAAAAAACGATTTTGGTAATTAAATTTGTTAAATCTTATTTTTAGGTTAGGTATGGCCAATGCAGCACGTTTCTCCGGTGTGTATTTGTAAACTGTTTGCCTTGATGTTTCATCGGCTTGCTGGTCTCGCAAAAATTAATCATACAATTTTTATGTGAAATTACCGCTCCCTGTCTTTTAGGTGTCGTAGGCATCTGTTAGCAGAGGTGATACACTAAATTAAAATTAGCAGCAAGTACTCACACGAAGTTGAACTGTTATATTCATGTACCCATGTAGTAACAAAACAACAGTGTGCAATTTTGCATGTCAAACCATTAAATAACACTGTGTCAGGCATATCATGGAGCTTGTGAGTTGTGGATACACGAGGGACTTTTAGGAGTACTGTGTTTCAAGTGTGAAGAAATATTTTATAATGATTTGCTTGAAATACGTAAGCTTGAGTTTATCTTAATAGTCTAGTGCACATACATAATAGCTGTACAATGTGTCAAAAAAAAAACAGTACATCCAAGTATTCAGGTCTGTATATTCTGAGCAGTTTCCGTTCATTCTGAAATCAGAGAAAGATGAAAAGTATGCATTTTGTAGTGTGTGTTGCTGTGACATAACTATTTGTCATGTTGGAAAAAGTGACATTAGAAATCATGAAGTTCATGTTTTTGTTCGGAAATTTTTTGAACGATTACCAGAATTTCTGTGTTCATAAGATTGATTTTGTAACTTACGTAATGTGTGGACAGTATTGCAATATTTGGTAAGTAGCTGAATTTCTCTGTAAAAAAATGTAATATATGTCAGGCTACATGTAATATTGTGTTCTGAGTTTATACATGAAGCTCAGAAGTATGTATTGTTGCATGTAGAAATAATTATGTTGATTTACCATCAAAATGTACACACATCAGTAATAATTTTGCATTTTCAGAACAATACTGGTAACAAACAAGAAAAAATGTACCGATATAAAATTCCGCAACCCGATTACACATTATTTTAAGCATTCTTCAATCTTCTTGATTTCAAACTTTACAAGTTGGCAGGTCTGCCATCAACTTCTTGGAGCTCTGCTGGGATTACAGATGTTCCCGAGCATAATTGCTCAAGGCCGATTGGTTGGCACTGTGACACGTGGCAACTATGCCAGCCCGCCCTACTTCCCCGCTTTTCTCTCAGTGCGTGCGCACATTCCAACACATCACCCATTACTTCGCGAATATTTCGTTTACGTCCTGATGTATTACGTCCTTCCAATAAGATATACAGTTATGCCACCACTGACTTTTTTCATTGTTTCATAGTAACTGGGTTCGCTACACTATTTTTAACCATTAAACTGCATAGCCTGTAACGTGCAGCAGATTTAATATTTAGTCTTGTGATATAACGTACTTTCAGTAACGAAGGTATTGTTTTCATCTTGCAGCGGGTTTGTCGTTTTCAAAACTTGTATTATGGTTTTTGATTTAATGCTTAATCATGTAAACTGAATGTAATTTCACCTACAATTTAGCATTGAAATCCCTATCGCTTGCATACTGTTCCTGTCGATCGAGTCGGCCCTTAAGATACGGAACTACATCCCATCCATCATACTGTGCATATGACACTCAGGGTGCCCATTAAAATATATGCAGGCAAGGGCAGTGATTTTTTCTAAGGTTGGTTTCAAAAGTGCTCACTTTATCGTGAACAGCCTTTAGCAGGGCGTCTATCAGTCACGGAATTTAGGAGAGGGTCATGGAAGTCCTGGTAAAGTCACGGTAGTTGAGATGTGGTCACCTTTTTTTGCGAGACCTAAATTTTCTGTGGTTCCAAGATACAGCAAAAGCATCTGGTAACAGTCTCTCTCTCCCCCCACCCCTTCTCACTTTCCTTATCTGAAATAAGGCTGGAATGTCTTTCTTCCACCCCTTCCCGTGGGAGTCAACCTCTATTAGTCTCTTTGTGGGCGTAGAGTACAAAATCGATCGACTGCCAGGCAGTAATATTACCAAGCGTTCAAGAATTCTTGTGTATGTACAACTACAGTGGGACCATTTCACACCTAGTGGGTAGCAAACGTACAAGCTTTCTTGTGTATGAGCATCATGGGTCGTAATTTTGCTCTGAAGGCCGCCACATTCGTCTCTTTGTTTTGATACTAAAAACAGACATTGTGACCAACGTACTAAGCATGTAAACAATAGGCACTCTCATTGGAAATGTACTGTATCAACTTGTATTGTATTCCAATTACTGCTCTGGACTGCACTCTATGTGCACTGGCCGAGTGTTGCTTGTTCCAATTACCGGAACTCGCTCTACTCGTAATCTTATTCTCGTATTTCAATTGCGAGTTGCACTGAATGAATGAGCACTGAGAGGGATTTTTTCCACTTCGTGTCGGAAGCTGGTGGCGAAGTTCCAGAGCAATATTGCATCACATGCATTATGAACATCTTAGTTCAAGCATTTCTTACAAAAGATATGTTGTCACGAATGTTTTGCCCTATTTCGCGGCGTGTTCCAGCTGTTAAGATATACTTTATATAATTGGCTATGACTATGGGAAAGTATGCAGCATAAGATTTTATAATTTAGAACATGTTTACAACTTTATTTGTGTAAATTTTGTTTTAAAGATAGCATACAATTTTTTTATAGACATTGCATTGTCTTGAAAAAAATATTTAAGCTGGTGGGGCAGAACATGGATAAACTGTGAAACGTTTCCATCCTGGTGAAGGCTGTGAACTCATTTTGTGTTCCAGCTCCGTCCTCAAAAAATGTTTATGCGAGTACATTATCGTGCTGTAGTAGTCTGTGGAGCTGCTGTTTCCATGATGTGTAATCTGCAGCAATTAATTATTTTTGTACATTTTGTTAACCTTATTTGGTTGTAAGCGCTCTCTTAGTACAACTTTTTGAATTAAATGTAATAATTGCTTGTGTTTAACTCTTCATAAAATGGCAGACTTGCCAGTATAACCATTCTATATATTTAAGTTTCAGTGTAAGTTTTTTTTTTTTTACAAGAAACTGGTGGAGTGTAGTACAAAATGAATGGGTGTGCAAATAAAATTATTCAGTTTTCAGTGGCAGACAAAAGTGATTTTCACAAAATTATTGCCAAGGTATGGCAGTGGTCAGGATTTCGCAGTTGGGAATAAACTATAAGTTTTTTTTTTCCGAGACTGTCGTTTGTGTCTTAAATGCACTTTGCCCTAAAAAGCATCCTTTTTACAGTTTGTTTTGTTATTTAAAAGTTATTTTAAGTGATCAGTTACTTTGTGTTAAAGTTAACGACTTTTACATGTAAGGTTAACTCCTTAAAAATAATTGTGCATATTTCTCGTAGTGGAACAAACTACGTAATGTTTTTCGTGTTTTATTGTTTCGTTAAAGTTCAAACATTCCAAGTCGCAATAATTTGAACGTTATATCTATACAAGGTAAATTATGCACTACTTTGTCAAAAAACTTAAATTTCTACAGAGTAAGAAGAGATGTAAAACAATGCAACTTCACGAAAGAAGTTAAACTAATGTTTCCCCCTCCTGTACAATAAAATAACATCTTCCTGAACTGTATTATTTGGCCATAACGATGCTAAACAGGTTGGAATGTTACATGAGGGAAATGTGCATACAATGGGACTCATATTTACAAATATGGTTTTCTTTGCCGGCAGAACAGCTATTTGATGAAGCATACCTGTTTGTCATGTTGTACCTGGAAAATGCCACATTATTCCACCTAATTATTAAAGAATTAACAGTTGGTGTAATTTATATTTGCACTTTTGGTTTACAACCACTTACTTGGTTTTTAGTGAATTTCATTGTAAACCTGGTGGAAATATGAGCAGTAATTTGTATGTGTGTGTTTCAAAGATCGTTGGTTGTGCTAATGCTAGAAACTGATGATAATGTTTTCCGCACTTGTGTTTGATGAGTACAGTCAGTTGCGTGCACATGTTTTTAAAATATTGTTTTCTAGTAAGTGATTTATAACAGTCCATAAGCCTCGAGATTTTGAAAGCAAAAACTATTGATATCTTAAGTGGTTGTACATTGCAGTCTGGTTTAACCAGAGTATGTTTGCTGAAAACATGAATAATTCCTTTGTAGTAGTGTTAGTTACTTCCATTGTTTACAAGATGCCGGGTAAGTGCCACGTCCAGGAGATGTGGGTGGATGAGGAGGGGTGAACATGGCTGAGAACTGGACAGGATAAATTCTGAGCATTTTGTATGCTGTGTAAAAAACATTTTGATGTATCCCACTCTGGTATAAATGCTCGATGACGATTTCTGCTAAACAGTCCTCCTCCCTTTATAGTCGTCTAAATTTATGAAAATTAACTTACCAAACTAATGTTATATTGCAAAGTTTCTTTCTCTCTAACTGAGGCCCTTTTCATTAATGTATTGGTTGGTCTCACTCTTCTCCTTAGCCGCCATAGTTCAGCGCTCGTGGGAGTATCTTACACTCACTCCCGAGGCACAGACATGGAGAAATGACAGACTAGAGACAGAATGGTACCGCAGGCAAGCACGGACATACCGGACACTCCCAGGAATCCCAGTATGTCTTTGGAGACTAAAGCCTTTGTAGGCGCTGTGATCCTGAGGGGTTCTGCGCACTGACACTTATTCCACAGTAAAAGGTTAGCTTTGCTGTTGTGCCCTAAATGAAATTAATTAAAATTAAAATGATTAAGGATGCGTAAATGACTACCTCACAAGATTAGAGTTTATCGTTGTGTTTTATTGATGCTTGAAAAAACACTGGGGAGCCAGTTCTTTTATAATCTATAAACCAATTATAATTATTAATTATAATTTTACACCAGGTGAAGGCGACCCTGTATGAATTTTCTCCAAACAAGCAAACTCCGAAAGTACTAAACATCACAATTAACAGCGCGTTATCAGATGGGTCTCCAGAGGAGACGTCGTGACTGCCTACTACTGCGGGAGGCAAGGAATGACTGCGGTGAGGGGTGCAGGTTTGCCGGAACTGGAGGTGGTGGAGAGCCTTCTCAGGCTGCTGGAGGAAGGCTGGCCTTCTTCAAGCTGGATGAGGTGAAGGTTTTGTCCAGACCCAGGAGAGTCTTCCAACCTTTGCAGTTGGCGGGCCGATAAACTCTGGCAAAAGCATTTTCAGGATTCCTTATATAGTCTAACTCTTAGCTTCGGGGCTCTCACAGGGGAGAGGGGGTTACTAGCCTACAGGAGTAGATTATTTCAGGGTAGTGTGCAGCGACACACTTTTCTTATCACCCTGGGTGGAGGCTGATAAGTTAACCACCTATTCTAGAGGCTCGGCGGCTGTGACATCATTGGACACAGGGGTACTGTGATCCTGTAGTAACTCTTTCAACTTTCTTATTGGTGTCAGCTGGTCCATGGTAAAACACTCCGGTCGAGGGGGGGGGGGGGTAACAGCGTCAAACTCTGGGCAGGCAGTACAATTTCCATAATTAAAAACGTTAATTATTTTCTATGTCTGTAGTTGTCCAACGTGTAGAATCAACCCTGTAATCACTAGAATAAATGTACGCCGCTTTAGACTTTACCCCAAGGCTCTCAGCGCTCGCTGATGGGGTGAAGTATGTGTACAAGTAGTATGTGTAGTCGCACTGCGTATTAGTGTGGCATGCATCAAGGTAATGTGCAGAATCACTTAAGTGTAAAGTTTAACCTTTTTAATTATACTGTGGCATTTAGAGACTATAGATGGGCATTCAAGGGGAGTGGTTTTTTTTTTTTTTTTTTTTTTTTTTTTTTTTTTTTTTTTTTTTTTTTTTTTAGGGGGCAAGAGTATCAGGTAAGTTGGAGTAATTATTATAAAAAAATTTATAACAATCATTGGATATCTGTGGTAGACTAAAATGGTTGCAGACAAAACATTACTTCATTTTTCGACATTTTTCTTTAAGTTGCCAAGTATGTAAGATAGAAGCATCACAAAGTGGAAATACTCATGACAATGTGATGGATCACCCTGGACGTCTGATTAAAAATCCTGGGTATCTGAGATATTGTGTGTGATGTGAACTAGATGGGCATGTTATTTGAGGGGAAGATGTAGTATAGGAATGGGTTTAATACTTGTGTTTGATTGAAAGACAATACATTAAATATTAACACTGACAACATGTTCTGTTTCTACATGCAGCATTTTCTCTTACTTATTGACAGGTATTTAAACTTTAGTTAACAAATATTGATTGGTTACAAACTCAAATGTCTTACTGTTTTCCTATTTGTAGAAATTTGTAATCTTTCTCTCCCAGTTCTTATGTCTGAACATTATGTCCATGACTATGTCTTGCATCTAATTAAACACATACACCCACATCTGCCATCACAGTTTCTTAGTTTGAGTTAAGGTAACACCAAAGAATCAAAAATTGTGTTTACAGCACTGCCTTCAACCTTTACACCATCTTGCTCATCATCCTTGCAAAAAAAATATTTTTTTTTAGTAACAGTGCTTTTAATGCAGCAGATACCACTGGATTTCAAGAAATTCCACAGTGTCTGCATTAATTAAATATCCAAAAATACAATTATTAGATATATTTTAAAATATGTTATTAATAAAATTAACTGTTTAACAAAATCTGAAGGAAACAAAAACCCATTCTTTGTTGAAAAAACTAAGATTTTGCCAATCCTGCCGTAGATGTGTTTGTGGGGAGTCCATAGGTGCGAACCTTTTACATTGGGTATCAGTAACAGTGATGTGAAAAAAAATGTAGCAGATAGAAAATAAACCAATCACAGTTATACATAACAAGATATTGTTTTAATGTGGTTTGGACACTAGTGAGTAGCGAGATGCACCAGATTTCAGATAAACCCTGGCTGAAGTGGCAAAAGTACTCTAAGTACATGGTAGAGAATTACGGTATTGAAAATCTCCAGGGTCGCGAGTCCGATGGAGATGAGAGTACTAACACTGGAGGAGCAAACAAAAGAAAAGGTTCCAGTACATACATAAACTATTGCAGCTAACATGGCCGAACAAAGGTTTAAGGCACTAAAACTAAGCTTCATGGGCAACACCGGTGTTGGGTACTCCAGTTGGCGCTGTGGCAGAGATTGTATGCTCAGTGCAGGACCTCTCAGTATAGCAGCGAGGTAGTAAGCCTGCTGTTCGGTTGTCCAGCCATTTATGGGAGCAACCATTTCAAACTGTTGTTGGTACTTTCGCCATGAAGTCTGGCCATTGTAAGGGGCTGGCCTTAGACCCCCTTCCCAACTGCTGGCTGTGCGCCACCAATGCTGCAAATCTGCTAGCTATTCTCTGAGGCGATTGCGTTGGTTAAGAATTTTACTGATTTCTCTCTTTTCTCGGCTCGTGATGTTGTGAAGGTGAAACATTGTTGTTAAAGAGATTCTTGCAGTTCCTTCTCTAATGAACTGATCTTCTGTTTCAGTTCACTCTCGATGCTGTCCATCCTTTCAGTTACACTATTCACTTTTTCATGTACACAGTCAACTCTTGTATTCACCAACTTGCTAACGATCCCTATTTTCCTGTATACATTTTAATTTACAGTCAATTTTCCTGTCTATATTCTCATTTACACTATTTACAGTTTCAATCACAGAACTAATTTGGATATTTACAGTTTCATTCACACTACTAATTTGGGTATTTCCAATATCATGTACATTATTTTTCACACTACTTACGTGGTTAGTTATATCTTTCAAGCTATTCACACTTGCGCTCACACTAACCTTCTGGCTACCTAACCCCTTAATTAATGACCACAGTGCTTCCAGTTCTACAGACATTTTCATAGTTAACATTCACTGTATTAGTTGTACAAAACATTCACTTATTTTCACGAACAGCTATAACTAATTTATTGGTTTGAAAGTCAGTAACTACTTGCCTATATTCTAACTTTATTTACAATTAATAATCGTCTCCATCCCACTTCTGACACCAGTGTTACATGCGAGGATGCCTGATGGACATATCAAAGTTTGTGAGGAATGTGTGCTATAACTACCCAACTCACCGCACTTCCACAGGGGGTAGAAAATCTGCCCCTCACAGAACTCAAAGTAAACTAGGCAGCACAACACAAGAAGCGAAGCGTGCCGCGAAAACAAGTCGGGACGAGTGTGCAGTATTGGGTTAGTAAAAGCAAAAGGGAGGGCTGAACTAGTATTCAGCACAGCATAGCGAATTTAAAAAATAATATGTTCAATAATTGAGCTTATAACGTATCACACATACGACACTTTGTAAGTAGTGAAATTATTTTTCACTATGGTTTATTGACTCAGGTTACGAGTTACCATTTTAAAAAGTAATGAAGGCTTTACTTCGGAGGAAGGACAACAAGATTTATTATAATTCTGTGTTTTGCGTATATAAAATTAGGTTTCCACATCATCAGGCATTAAATATATTATATCTGTAAAATTTATTTCATTTGTATGCATCTCATTTCAGTTGCACATGTTTTGTAAAACCCATTTCATAATTATTATAATGTCTACTAGATTTTCAATAAACAACAAATATGGATACTGAGCAAACATTCCAAAAATCATTTTCCTATTTGAGAAGACAAAGTTACACACTGCCATTTAGCCGAGAAAGGTTGTGTGAAGAGCACAGGTCCTTATTCAAAGAAAGTTATATCTTTATTTTTAATTACATTCTGAACTTTCTTGACATGGCGAAATAATTAAGCAAATTACATAAATTTAACAAAGTCTATGAAAGGGGCTACAAGCGGAAGCAGAGTCCAAAAACTATGTTTCAATGTCAAGGTCGTGTTCATACAAATTTTCCATGCTAAGAAGAAATAAAATGAATGGCCTGTTTGAAGTATTCAGGCATCGCCTGCAGCCAGGACGGCTCTGGGATGGCCGAAAATTACATCAGAAGGAGTATGCCGCACATTATTGTGAAACTGCTAATTCAAAGCACTCAAAGCTTCATGTCTAGGGCGGTAGTCGGCGACCGCTGCGAGAACAGTTATTACACAAAATAAGTATTTCCCCCAACAACAAACTGTAAGAAACATTGATGGGAAAAATAAGCAACAACTTAAACTTACCTTTCGCAGTCAAAAGAGATGTCTACTACATAATAGTGGAAACCAAGCAAGAAGAGAAAATTTTCAAAATGTCCTATATGATTATCAAGTTGTGAAGAAAGGAAGTGGGGTGTTCGGACATAGTCATGGCCAATAATCTATTCAAGTAGCACAATCGATATATAACATTAAAATTATTTACTAACATGTGACATTTTATTACACTTAAAATTTATAAACTAGAAACCTTAGTTAAAATCTGCTTATTACACGCAATTGATAATTATTTGTCATTACACGCATTTCTAAAATGTATACTTACACAAGATTAACTTTCAAAGATAGTGACAAAATGGTTGGCGACAAAATTATTTTGCAATAAAGGGTTCACTGGTTAACGGATTGTTTATTATAACTAGAATAATTTAACAGAGTGCTAATGGACATACAAGTTAATTATACTCCTTTTTAATTATATTACTAACCATAGTAATAGATAAATAAGACTTTTTTTTTTGGGACTTACAGGAAATAATAAAATGTAAAATCTTGCCGAATTACACATATATAGAGAAAAATTACAGCATCTCTAGCTGTATACAAGTACAAAAAATTAATGGAACAAGTACTTAATGAGGTTAAGTGCACGTACATCACAAAATAAAAACAAAAATGCTGAAACTGAATACTGAATTTTGCCACATTGACCAACTAATATTATTCGAGAAAGGAATACACATTACAAAAGTCACAAAAAGGTAAAAATTGAAAGCATGTCCCTAACAAGGCGGCACAGATGAGGTCTTAATAAAAAAATAAGAGAAACTAAATTTTATTTTTAATTTATTCACTTCACTATTATTTACAGCATTAAATTATCTGTCTCCATTTTTACTCTCTTTATTCAGTAGTGAGCACAATATTTGTCTGTTTCAACTCTATGTCTTTAATTGTCTCTGTTGGTTACATTCAATAAACTCTTACTCATTATTAACATGTGTTCAGTCTCTCTGTTTTCCATAATTTATAATGTCATCCACTCGCGCATCTAGTCCAATAGTCCAGCCTGCCAGCCGCGATCTTCATTGCTTGATATTCGCAATCTCAGACTTTCCTTCCGCTGCTCACTTCTCTCGCCGTATCCTCTATTGCTGGGAACTTGGCCACTCATAAACTCTAACTGAACTCCAGGCTCGGAGGCCTGTCACAGTATTCATAGTGTTGTCCCAACCATCTTGAATTTCAATACACCCAGAGTCATGCTGAGAGAATGAGGTCAGTAATTCAGAGCATTCATCAGATGAATGCAGAAATCAATTACAACCAGGGTTATCAGAATGCGCCGCTAAAAAGATTGTGTCGGCTCTGCTCACTTTCAGTAACTGATACGCAGTTCACTCGCCTGCCAGTCACATAACTTTTGTCTTTCACTTTCACTCGTTCACGCGGGAGGTGTAGCAGAGAGCGCATAACCATACTGTCGCCAACCGTGATCTTGTTCTGCCTCATTTCACTTGTCACTTTTTGTGTGTGTATAAGCAGTAACAGTCCATTTGTAATGACAGGTAGCTAATTGCCTTTTCCGCTCATCACTCATTGGTTTCTTGGACAAACCATAGCTTGGACCACCTCTCGTCCATTTAGTTAGAGATATTGAGAGTTCACTGTAAATTGTTTATGAAGTTACGGCAGTCAAACAACAAATTAATTACAGTGTTTAGTTTTGTGTATAGCAGATAATAAATTTGTGGCACTATGAACTGTACATGGCAGTTTTTTTATCATGCCCTTTTACATAGATTTGCCCAGAAAAAATTCTGCAAGTCTCGTGTACTATTCAGCTACTGGTTTATATCTGCAAGTCAAAACATTTACGTGGCTTTATATTTAGCAATGGTTGCACACGGTATTGTTTCACTAAGATTATACTGTGGTCAGCTTTATACATGTTTGGTGGCAATTGTTATGGGTAAGTAGGGGCTTTGTAAAAATGGCATGTGGTATATCAACATTACTGACCATACTGAATCATAATTACACTAGCACTTTATAATATTTGCAGTATCAGCAATGATTCATGATGGTGGGGAGGATTTTAGGATGATCACAGAGATTGTGGTGTAAAAATGGTGAAAAAATACAAAATCGCATTAGGTACTACAAATGCTAAAGGGCAAAATATTGTATCCACAAATTGCTGTACAAAAGTGAAATCATGTGAATATATACCACCCCGTTCTGGTAATTATGAAAAATGGCTGCTGATATGAAAGATAGTCAAATAGTTATGAAATGTGTTTACAGGATGTCAAGTTGTGAATACGTACTGCGCCACACGAATCTGTGATCAAAACTAAGTACATAATACTCCCTGGTAAAAATGCATAAGGTCCTTCGTTTATGAGAAAAACATGAAGGGTCCAAAACCCACTGTAGCAAACGTGGTATTCTAATTACATAAAGGTGAGGTTATGTGACAATGCTGCAACTAATTCGTCGGTTGTAAGGCATATGGTAAGGGAACAAGCCGAGCTCAGTAGTGCTAAAGAAGCCGTAGAGTTCACATGCAGTGAGTGGACATTGCAATGGCCTTGGGTGCATCTGGCGGCCTAGCGGGGCGTATAGTACTATTGTATGCTTACCGCTACCCCAACGAACAGCATCCAAGTGTAAATGTGTTTCGCCGGTTGGAGTTACGTTGCCAGGAAACTAGTCAAATGGGACCAGCACCATGCTTGAATGCAGGAAGGCTGCGCACAGTGCGGACATTGGAGGTTGAGAATTTCTGCACTAATGGCTGTTCACTAGGCACCCGTACGTATCTTGTGCACTTGATTTTGCTCGTGTAATGGACTTGTCAAGGTGGAAGGTACACCAGGTATTGTATGATTAGGGCTACCACGCAAACCATAATACCACAATGCAGCTTCTCCAGCTAACTGATCTGTGTACAGTTTTTTGTGTTTTAGCAATAACACAAAGTGGACCAGGATTTTGTCAGTTGCATCATGCTATAGAATGATGAAGCACATTTCACACGCGAGTGTCGCAAACTCCTGCAACCACCACTTGTGGGCCCCTGCAAACCCACTTGCCACTCGAGTTCGTGCCTAACAACAGCGATTCAGCATCAATGTGTGTGCTGGTATTGATGGAGATACATTTTTTGACCCCTTAATTGCTACCCCGAGCAGCTATATTCACTATTACTGTTTCTTTATTGACTCCATCTTATCTGGAATGCTTGATAATGTTCCATTGGCTGTGCACCAGGTGAAATGGTTTGAACATGATTGTGCCCCAGCTCATTCTGCAGCGATTGCTACATGACACCTGCCCTCGCTCTTAGATTGACCGTGGGGGGCCTGTGGTATTGCCACCAATGTCAGCAGACCTTACACAGCTAGACTTCCATCTGTGTCATCATTAGAAATTACTATTGTACCCACCTGACAATCTGCCACACGACCCATCATAGTCGGGCATGATATCATTATCCAGTTACATGCAGCTAGCACGATGGTTGACAGCACTATGCTATGCTCTATGCCAGCTGCATCCATCCAATGTTTGGAAAAGTGCATTGCTATGGGCAGAGCTAACTTTTAAATCAGTTCTGATGTTTTGTATGCTGTGCTAAATGTGAAATAGTAATTTTATCTACTTCAATGTCGTTTTTCTCGTAGCTTAGGGGCCTTAGCTTTTTACCCAAAACCTATTTTCTACTAAGTTCTGAACTCAAATTCACATGGTGCAGTCTGTACCCACGAATTTCCTGACATCCTCCAAGACTTATGCATAGCTTATATTAAAAATTGTGCTTACTGTGTTGTAAACAGTCTGGCACCTAACAATATCTTCCATGGATGTATTTTTAAATAGCTATTTCAGTAAATTTTACTGTTTGTTTAAAACAGGTTTCTGGGAGTGCAGATCACTGTGCCTTCGTTCATGGATCTTTTAAAATATTAGTATATGAAGTGTTATATCTAAATAGTGTGTGAAAGTAGGAGTGTCCCAGTAATTAGGATTATTAAATTTGAGCATGTTAAGACTTATCTTTGGCCTTGTCTCAAGTACACAGGAAGTCATGGCGTTAATTGTAATTGAAGTAACATGAACAGCAATATTTAACATCACAATACTCCTTTAGGACATGTAATGGTCGTAAGTAAAAACATAATGTTCAAAGTAATGTTCAGAAATTTTTTGCCTTGTCAAATGGTTAGAATGATATAGTGTGCTAGTTTTATTTGTAAATTGACAAATGTTTATTGTCTGCACTATACCACTGCTGAATAACAATTACTTGGGTTGATGGTACCTCTTTCTCTGCATCACATCATTGAAATTCATGCAGTATATGTTTGTGAAGAGAGTATTTATAGTGTGTTTGTTGCAATATTGGTGGCTGTAGGTTGTTTGAATTTAGTTTGATGTTTAGAACTGTTGGGAAGCTGTGATATCCATTAACTAGCTTAAAAAAAGAATATTCATTCAAAATCTGCACCATGTTACTTCCTGGTGCACAAGTACGGAGAGCCCACCGATGTACCTATGTTCTTGCATTCCAGAAAGCAGAGTGGTCCAGATTTTGTATGAATTCATTTTTATTGTGCCTTTTTTTTTCCCAGCTTTTCTTCTTGTGGGTTTTTTCTGTTTTTTATGTCTTTTACCAAAGAATTTTCCTCTAATTTATTATTGTGAATCATAACACGTACTGTCAATATTATGATCTTATGTGATTATTATTCTCCATGATTAGTACTATCGGTTGATATTATTTAATTCAAATTTTCTCGGGTTTTCAGAAAAGCCTAATTCCTCACCACTTATCATTAGAACAGATTGCCAAATATGTTAATTTTTCTTCTAGTGGATTTTTAAGAATTTATTAGCAATCAAATTTCTAGTATAGAATTTTAATTAAAAAATTTTAATTTATATTTTTGCTGAAAGTAGGACTAATATTCAAACTTTTTTTTTTCCTCAAATTGGTAATAGTAGAATCTAGGGTGAGAAAATGGGAGTTTAAGCCCTTGAAAATCTTTGGCTTATAGTTCGAAATTTTACTCTTTCCTGTATAGTAATTGTATCTCCAAATTAGGGACTGAAGACATCAGAAGGCAGTGGTCAGGTAACTGCTGGAGCATTTGCCTCCAGTAAAATTGTTCTGGGTTCGATACCTGCGGTGGGGTCACTGCCAGATTTTTGCATGTGGGGATTGTGCATGGACGATTCTGTTGGTCCACTGGTTTTCTCAGGGAAACTCCCCTCCACCTCCCCCTTTCCAAATTGCATTCTTGACGATGCTCAATATCCATCTCATTTCTAATTTCATTCATCAGCTCTGAAGACATCAGAAGGCGGTACTTGCAAGGTAACTTAGGACAGTTGTATTATTTCCCAGTATGCTTGTTAAACAACAGGAAACGAAACACAAATGAAACGTACGTTATTTTGGATGGAAAGTAACAATTTATTTTACATTAACATTTTTGTTAGCAAGAGATTAAACATACCTTAAATGCCCAAGTTACCACATAAGACATTATCATTTGTTTACAAAAGTTTTCAGAAGTACAAAAACAATAAAAGCACAAATTACAAAATATGTTTGCAGTGACTAGCATTACATACTTTAAAAAAAATGAGGATACTTAGTGTTTGAAAAAAGAGACATATATTTTATTGAAATTTATGCACAGCTTTCTAGCATTTCATTAGTGTAAATATACATTTTTGTGCAACCACACTTGGCAATATTGTAAAATTTCATATTTGTATCTGCGTAATGCATTTTTATGTTGACCAAATTGCTCATATTGCATTCCTAGTACACTGCGCATACTTAATTTTTATTTCTTAAATTTACATTAAATTTGTTAAAATAATGATTAGTTCACATAAAAGCTGTATGCAGTCTGTGTATACATTTATATTTGCCCCTATTCCATTTCATTTCCACAGGCAAATGCATTCTACCGCTAACATTACCTTTTATAATACGTAAGTTTTTTCCGTCATTTATAAATTAATATCTATCCATACATTCTGAGCAAACCACAGTGATCGCAAGGAAAACTATTCCCGACTACCTCACAGTGCCACCCCACCCTCCTCAATTCCAATGCCACTCTCCTTATGCAAGAACTGTGGGCAAGCAAAACAACAGAAGGTCTGCTATTGCGGTTGGTTCAGCACAATATCTCTCTAACGTACAATATCAGGCACACGTGCTATGCAACAAGCATTTGGAAATCCCTGTAGTTATTTATTGCGCTCTTAAGTTCTGCCAGCAGCACGAATCAGCTGCATGAAAAGAACCCTGAATTGTTATATATATTGTCTTTGCAAGCAGTGATGCAAAGTATGTTTTTAAATATCTTTTTTTAGTGATAAAAGCACTCAATTTTTTTTTTTATATTACCCTGCCACTTCACTGTATAAACCAGTGTCTAACCAGGAGACATGTCTGAAAGCACCTGTACTTTTAGGCACATCCCTTAGGTTGTGAAGTTGTAAAGTTAGCAAGCTGTGGGTCACTAGAGATATTGCTAATCGTCCGTGTAGCCGGCCACAGCATTGCTGCAAAGGATGGAGAGTGAAGTGCCTTTTTGTTGACATGTAAGGATTGTTTGTAAATGATTTTTCTTACCCAGTCATATTTTTTGCTTGCAGATCACGTGTGTGTGTGTGTGTGTGTGTCACCAAGAGTACTATTACAGTGGAACCCTTGTATTACACTTTTCATGGGGAAAACTGAAAATGGTGTAATTTAGGGGAAAGTGTAAATAAAAGTGAAAAACATCATGACACACCCTACTTCAAGCTAACTGTTAGTAAAAGAACAGCAAATGTATTATACAATGTTTAAACACTAGCATGATGTACTATTTGTTACTTTTAAGTGAACTTACAAAAAAATAGGAAATATAATTTCACATAAATACCTTAAAATCAAAGAATAAAAGTACCACTCAAAAATATTTTAGCAATATATTTTTAATCTTAAACCAGGGCAACTTAAAAAATTTAAGTTTTAAACTTATCAAATAAAAACTATTAAATCTACAAGGTTGTATACCACATTTCTCAGCAAAATTCAACTTTTTTCATATTCAGAAAATTAAAAATTATTAATATGTTTAGTTTTTAAATTCAGCACTCACTTATTTTACTGAGAGTAAAATTGAACTCAGCTAGTTGCTAGGTAATGAAGGTCACATTTCATATTGCTTTTAAACAATTTTAAAAACTGAAATGACAAGGTGAAGTTGCAGTGTGCCCCTTGCAAAGCTACTAATTCGGCGACCCGCAACACAGGCTACTGATGATTATCAGTGCCTGTCACAGCAGGCGGCATCTCACTCTCTTCCTCACTCTTTCCTCTTACAGTAGATGATTATCTCACAGCAGGGTAGCATCTCCCATGTCCCTTCCACATCCATGAGTGACAGACTTTCATTTAGTTCTTGGAATAAGAACAGCAACTGCCAACTCATAACAGCGGCAGTTGAGCCTGTCTTACTCCAACATCGCCACCCTATTATTGCTCCCAACTCTCAAGACAACCAAAAACAAATAGTGTATAACATTGGGAAGACACTCATTGCTGTGTAAGTTGCGGGAATGTAATGAATTGTAAACATGGGGGAAATGTCGGGACCTACCTAAAGTGGTTTTTTTGACTGGAAAATGTTATTGACAGGAATGTAAAATCCGGGTTCCACTGTAGTTGTGAATGCATGCTTTAAGAAATGAGGTTCCCGAGGCACCGCCGGTAACCCCCAAAAAAGAACACCTGTAATTTGAGACAACAAAAAAGGAATAAGATGGCACATTTCCTGATGCCCAGTAGATAAAAAAGCAATTCTTTCCCTTTGTTATACTCCTAGTGGAGAGCGAGCGAGTTAGGCTTAATATGCATGCCTGAGCGAGATCATGTGTCCTTTTTTATTCTTGTTGTTTTTGCGGTGGGCTTGTAAGAGTGCGTTTAGACGCCAGATGTGATGTGAGCGACCTTCACCCCATCCCTCAGCTGTAGGAAGCAAGGTCAGATCATGAAGAGGGGAGCGGCCGAGAGTCACAGCACACACAGCTCTGCGTATATAGTAGCGAAGGATAGAAAATTGCTGTTTTGGGGACAGCGCTGCATACTCACAAAGGAATTTTCATTTGTTCAGCCATCCCTCTGATGGTGGTGGCCTGAGAGGAATGTTGATTAAACTTGCGGAAGCACACTTTCGTTTCAGGCTGCTAATCAGCAAAAATTGAGTAAAACACTATCTCTGCTTCGCTGCCTTCACTGTCTCAGGAAAGGAAATGTGTTTTGTCTCTGCGCAAGGATGTCGGGTAGATGCTGTGATGGAGACTATTAGAGGGGGATACACTCCTCTCCAAGGGTCTCTGACCTTGCCTATGTTGTAGAATGCTAGTTGAGAGGAGTGCCAGAGGAAATGAAGATGGGCTGTGCCTGCAAAACCTGCGACTTCCACTTGATCAGATGACTATCTCATGCGACTTCTGTAGCTTGGACTACTGAACGAAAAGTGTAGTTCTCCATGTCAGAATAGTCTTCCATCTCTCCTCAGAGGTGAGTTCTAATCTCATCTTGTTCAGACTGTGGACATAGTGGAAGTGTGCTATTACTTTGTGGAGAATGTACCTTCCCACGACCTCAAGGATGTGCTTCAGTCGCTGTGGCAAGGGGGTGAATTGGCGCATGACGCTTTTTGAATATTGTAATTTTAACGACTTAAGCTCCATCCCTAGAATCCCTTGCATGCAGTTTGATGGTTAATTTTATTACGTTGGCATATGAGATTGTATTGTCTGCCGTACAGATTGTTTTTTATAACTGGTTCACCGTAATCATGCTTAGAGGACAGCAAGTTCATTTACTCCCCACTAGATCGCTCTAGTAGTAATTATCGCTTGTCTTTTGTTTCACATCCTCTTCCAGCCGGCCAGTGATGTGACAGAGCAAGTCATGCATTCGTATCCCCCGCTCAGCGACCACCCCTCGCCTTAGTGGGCACCTGCCTATGATTAGTATATAAGCTGAGACGGCCCACATCTCTAGACCAGTCTTCAGTCCCCGTGCCTGCAAAGGGCCTGTTCAAGGCTTATCACGTATCCAATTTCACATTCAAGCACCTCCGTGGATAGGCCACTAGTAGTGTTCGACCTGCCGGCGGAACTCACTAGATTGTGACCAGTCTTCTTTCCCAGTGCCAGTCACTCAGGAATTGTCCTGATTGTAAGTGTCCAGCATGCGTTGCTCAGGCACTTTCCCGCTCTTTAACGTTAAGCTTTGTATTGTTAATGCATTTCTAGCACGCGTTGCTCAGAACCACCCCCGGTACACGTCAAGCAAGCTTGCAGCAGGGTAGACTACGTCAATTAGGATATATTCTGCTATGTACCCCGCAACCCTGCGCCACCCTGCAGTTACGCCCGTATACTGTAATGTATCGTTCCTAAGTCTTTCTCGAGGCTATCATCGTGTCATGTACCTGCTTAGTATTCCTAGCGTGTGTCAGTGACCACATTATGTTGTTTCCAGAAACACATACACCCAACAATGCAAGAGTTTGACCAGCATCAACACTCTTAACACATTCCCATGCCTCTACCGACTAACGTAACTTTAGCTTTCAAGGTTTGAAGCCCGAGTCGCTAGCCTGGAGCTAGAGTGCGTTTGCCAAATTTTTTATTTTTTGTGAGGTTGGCTCTAAACTTGAGTATCATTCTTGTAGCCTTGTACCTTGTAGTAGTTACCCGTACATAATGTATTTGCAGGTAATGTCGGGGATCTATTCATACAATCCATACACTGCTTTCTATACAGTCCAAGCACTAGTACCTGCTGCCCTTCTCATCAATCCAAGAATTGAAGAAGAGGAGGAGCCACACAGAGGTACAATTTCCTTGAACCAGCTTGTCTGCTCGTTGTTAATGATCTCCTCAGAGCAGCTCATCCGTCAGTCAAGTGAAACTGTAAAATTATTAGAAAATTAAATATTGTACAAATATGCTTAATTTTACACTTTGATGCATTAAAATATACAGAAAACGAGAGAAATAACTTATGTCATCGTAAATGGTTACCTAATCAATTTTGTTCTACGTTAATATATGGAACTACTTCCCCCTCCTTCGTTAACTACTTTACTGGATACATGTCCCTCATTGCACCATTTAAAATATATACATGTAGGGGCAGTGATGTTTTTCCATGGTTTATTTCAAAAGTGCTCACTTTATCGTGAACAGCCATTACTATTGTTAGTTTCCTTCTTAAACTAAGTAAATGTGTGAAAACGATTTTAATAACTTATTCTCAAATATGAAATACGACACACATAATCACTAACATTTTGTAGAGACAACCTGGCATCGCATGGGATATAGCTGGTGGCCGGGCACAATTGTTGAGCTGGAGAGGTTGTCCCCTAAGTCAAGAAGATTGGAACTGGACCACGTAAATCTGTACAATGTGGTACAGTAGGATAAGGGTAAATCTCTACTTCCTGATGCCTTTTGTCCAGAGGAAAGGTCTGAAGGAGAAAGTCAAATTAACACTTGCTGCATCAGGTCAAGCGCACGAGTATCAACCCTCGTTGGTTAAACAGATGGCTAGTCTACCTCCATGAGAGCAGGCGCAAGCACTCCGGCATCTGCAAGAACCAGGACGGTTTCTCAGGTTGGGTGAAAATAACATTGACAGGTGATGGATTGGCCATGTTGAGTTGTTTGATTTTCTGTGGTTTTGATGTACGTGTGGGTGGTGTGTGGGGGTAGTAGTGTATGTGAGGGTAAGGGTGTAATGCCAATTTTCTCATAGAGGGGAAAGCCAAAGAAGTCGGTGAGGGGTGAAGGTGTGTTATGTATGGATTTTTGGGGGGGGGGGGGGTTGTCAATGGGGTAGTCTTGTTCTGTGGTTGGAAATGAAGTGTCTAATGATTCATTTTAAATTTGGCTATTGGTGGGTGTTTCTGTGGTGTGTAGTAGGGCACGTAGTCTATCCCGTTCGTCTAACGACTGTTCAAAATCTGAAGTGTCAATCAAGATTTTTTTAACAAGTTTAGAAACCTTGTACGCTTTTTTGTGGCTGCATGTTTCCATGTACCATGTAAGATGTATGTAACGAATGTGTGTGGATGTGTATTTGTTGCTGTGCACTTAGTGTAAACTTAAAATTAAAGCAAACTACAAGAAAGAGTAAGTAAAAAACACTCCAACAACATACAAACAAATGGAGTGGTTTAAGCCAACAGAACAACAGGATGTTCTGCATGTATTATGAGCAGTAAACACGCATTACTCTTACTACTTAAAACCAAGCATCTTTGAAGGGAGTAGGTGGGCGAGAAAGCTTGGCCGGCAAGACGTGCTACACAAGCGCTGACTCGCACGTGTGGTAACTGACTTAAGATACTCTTGTTTACTGGGGAAGTAGAACAGCTGTTAGCGTGGGCGGGTGGGGCTGTCTATTGCAGATGGGGGAGGTGGCTTACTCTTATTGCTATCAAAGGTATGAAAAATATTTTATCAAAATGATTATGAAATGACCTGGGAACAGGTAGAGCTTGGCTGTAAAGAGGTGGGAATAGACCCTAGCCTCCACCAATGCAACACTTGTCCTTCCTCCTATAGTTTACTATCTTTTTATTTCTGTAATTCCTACCTAAGATCTTATTAAACACCTTAACTTTTAAGAGGAGGTAAGGAGTCACTGGGGCGAACTTACAACGGTAGTTAAATAAGGAAGATCGTTTATGAAAATATATCATTTAATATAACAAACTTTTGCTATAACAACAGGATACATTTACTCGTATAACAATAGAATGGTAATACCTTTACGTTAATATCACAAGAACTGAATACAATTTATATATCACGCAGCTAGTCCCTAGTCTTGCCGTAATTATGATTTAAGGAGAGGAATGAACGATGGCTCGATAAAAGTTATGATGCCCTATCGCAACGCGATTATGCTCACCCAAGGTGTAGAGAAAAGGTGTAGAGAAGATAGGCCCCAGAGCTCCTGTGGGCCTATGGTTGTCTGTTGCGTTTTGCTTCAGCCTCAATCACTCACAACTACACTTCGCCTAGACCTGGTGTCAGTTGGCCTTCCACTACCTTAGTGACTGGGCGGAAAGCCAGTGTTTCTTCTTTCCCACAGCTAAGACACAGGTGGTCCACTTCTGTAGGAAACGTGGCATCTTTCCTTCTCCCAGGGTGCTTTTATATGGGGGTATTTAACAGTTTCCATTACTGTCAACATTTTTATGCCTCTCGTTTGGCTGGAAACCTTGGAGAAGTCATATTCGGTCCTTGAAATCTTTCTGAGTAAGTGACCCAAATCTTTTGAATACATTACTGAGCTGGGTGGCACAGTGTTAACTTACTGAACTCTCATTTGGAGGGACCCGGGTTTGATTCCCAGTACCGGGAACGTACGTACTAATGTCTGGTAGCAGGAGGCAGCTCCGGTTTGCTTTATTCGGAGTTGCTCCACTCCTATATTCTGGGGGTTCAGTTCTGTGTAAGTACTGGTGCCTTCCCTGTTTACAGAACCTAATTCCAGATGGCACAAAATCTGGGGTGGCTAGTACTATGGGGTGTTTCGGTGGTATGACTGCTGTAAGACTATCTGGGCGACGCTTCAGTATACTATTAGTTTACTGTGGTGCAGTGACAATGGGTGCAGAGGTGCAGGACTAAGTATTCCTGGAGTGAGGTTTGCAATGATGGGCGAAGGTGCCTGTTCATGATGGGGGAGATACCCTTGTACCCACTCAGGATATGCAGCAGAGCTTGTACGTTCTGGTTGTATGAAGAGATGTTGTGGCACCGAAGATTACTCCAGGCAAATGTTTGGATGGGTCGTCAACGCCAGCAATGGCAGATTCCTTCCCTAATCTCTCTTCCTTGAGCAGCCTACTCGGTCTTTAATGATCTTGCTGTTGACTAGACATTAAGCCCAACTACTTACCTACCGACCTTTTGAAAAGATTTTGTGGTCATGACTGGGGTGCTGACACAGTTGCCCTTCTTCAGCTATATCTAGACTATGGCAGGTTGAGGTTTGCCTCAACGTGTTAGAATTTCCTAAGTTGACCACTCCTGTTAGCAAGGGCCTTCTCCTTGATATTGTGTCTTCTGTGTTCCATGGTTTTATTAGTTTTTACACTGATGGTTTCAAGTCAGATATCTCGATTGGTTGCACCTTTGTCACTAGTGCTCCTCAGTATCTTTTTGGACGTCAACAGATATCTGGTTCATGGTGAACCTCCTCCTGAGTGTGCTACCTCTGGCACTCCCTTGACTGCCCAACACATTCTGGTCAAGTGTCGTAGGCATGACCAGGCTCATCACACTTTAAATTTTCCTAATGACCTACAACGAATGCTGTGTGATGGGAGTATGTTTGGAAGCAGTGTGCTCCCATTTTTACATGTGACAGGTGTTTTTATTATATTGTGATTTGTTTTTCATTCTTTTAAACTCTGTTGTTTTGTGACTGTCCTCTGCCTCGTGTAGGGGTTTTTAATGTGTTTTTCGTTAACTTTTCTGTTAGCATTATTAGCTTAAATGTCCAGTGCCCCCTCAGTCCCTCTCTTACTCTAGGGAAAAGAAACTGATTTCTAATTATTTTAAAAAACAACAGCTTTTTTCAAGTATTGTATACTGTGTTGATTTTATTAAAAATGCAAACTTTGAGACGTTGAGAATTTTTATAATTGGAGTATGTTGGAATGTATTACTGTATTTGATAAAATAAGCAAACAATCCATTGTGCTTACATTATTGTTAGTGTCGCTAGGTATTCACAGATAAATTTTTGGTATGAATTTACTCAAGTACTATCTGCATCTTATAGCATTTAGCAGTTTCAGGTGTTGGGGTTTAAAATTGAGATTCCACTGCACCAGGCTATGATTTTGCATACGGCCACCTGGTGAGCAGAGAGTCTTTCTACGGATGTGATCACTACGTGGATACTTAAGGTAACGTTGAATAACCACAAAACACTTCGCTTTTACTGTCTGCTGCAGGAATGACAAGTGCAAGTACAATGTGGAAGTTAAAACTTAAACACATTAAATAAGGGTGGTCTCATGAATTTCAAATCCAGAGCTGTCCAGCATTTCTTACACAAAAAAAGCAAACAAAATTGGTGAGACATGAAAAATGTTATAATGAAGAATAAACAGTAGAAAAGCCCTAAGGTGGAATTCTTATTTCTTGATGCTTGTCTGAGCACACTGGAGGCAAACACGAAGATTACGACAGAAAAGGCAGTACAGCACTGCAATTTCTAACAAAAAAAATGCCAAGTCAGTTGTGGGGGTGAATAAAAAGATTTGAAAATAAATTATGCAGACAATTCTTATTAGTGTAAGCAAAAGATGAAACTCCTGCAGGCCTTGGCTCCAAACCAAGCACATTTATGAAAGAGACTTCAATCGAAATGGAACAGAACATTATCAGTAAAATTGACAATTACATGCATTGGAGTGCATGAACAAATACCTGAAATTGATTATAAAGTAACGTGGATCCCTTTTATCACCCCATTCTTGAGTTCTCCAGGAATGACCTTGGCAAATCAGGTGCAGTGCAGTGTGCATGCATGCATACACACACCACATGGATTAACCGCACTGCTTCGCCAAATGTCTCATGCGTGCAACTCATGATGGGCTTTCGCCATTTGAGAGATGAGGTTGGATGTTGGTGTTTTGAAATCTTATTTGTTGTCACTTAACGTGATTTAGAATGAGAAACCACTGAAAAGAGTCTTGTCTGGCTAGTAATTAAGTTTTAGCAAAATTATTATCTTGACCTATTTGTTTTTATTTTTGAGATTGTGTTCTTGCTCTTGTAACTTTGTGTAGTAGGATTGTTGCTTGTTGCGTCCAAGCTCAAGAAGCGGGGGAGTGATACGGGTGACACTAACGTGTACACAGAGTGTATCTTTGTACTTTTCTCCTGCCACTTAAGAAATGTGCATACACAAGCTTTAAAAATGTTATATTTGGCCATTTTCACAATTTTTTTTCTCCAAGAACACTCTTATATGCCAAAAGTAAAAAAAAAATAAGGGCATAGATAATTTTTTCATCTTTTCTGACAAAAAGTTGTATTTGCATAACATTTATTTACCCAGATACGTGTATTCGCGCAAACAACTATTTCACAAGAAATATGGGGGTCCAGTCCACTCTTAAAACCTTTTTTGTATTACTCCAGTTCTCCCAGTTACTGTTAACAACTTGGTTGTAAGAACAAGAAAATGGTTTTGATATGGTGTCCATACAGTTTTTTTGTTGGTATTATGTTAATGTCCTGCTCGCAATGTAGGGAAATGAGGTAAAACCATCCTGCCGCCGAAACTCAACTGCTTGTGTGCATGATGTCAGCAAAGGGACACACTTCTTATTAGCATTTGTGCTGCGTAACTTCGAATATTTCTTTAAATTTCTGTAATCGTGGGTTCACCTTTTACACGAATATCATATGTATCAATACGTGGTTATCCGAGGCATTTTTACCATCATATGTAACAATATAAATTTAAAAATGGTCGGAAATTGCACTTGAACACCACACAAAAGAAACGTGCCTCTTACATGTAGGGACAAATGCTAAAACATGTAAGTAAAAATTTGAACTTCAATATTATTCTTACGAAGTCTATAACTCTTTGATTATTACAGTATTATTGTTAAAACAGCAATTTCAGCATCTTTTATCGAAGCAATAAAATGGTTAACTTTATGTGCAACACAGTATCACTCGTCCATAAGTATGTTTTACAAGGTATTAACCAAAAAACCATAGTTCTACATGCGTGAACAATAAAAGGCATTTGAGATGTAAGTAATGCAAGCTGTAAAAATTCATATTGTGTGCTCCCCCCCTCCCTGTCATTCATTTCAAATGTTAGCATTCTGGGCTCAATTTTACAATTTTCATTATCAGGTCCGGCCTCTCCATGGGTATGTTTTTTGAGCACGTTGTTCATTAAACAAAGTGTGATGCTGTAAGCAAACGCATGTAATATACATAATTGAAATTAAAACAATTACTTATATAACAAATGATCTTTCCTCTACAAGGATGCTAATAATTTTTTATGAAGTTCTTTAAAGCTTAAATGGTAAGTAGGCCTTGACATCTCGTTGATAGCAATATTGTAAGAAATGAAACCAGAAGCATATGCAACAGTAGTGAGACATTTACATACAACTTCACTGACAGCATATTTGTGTTGTGAATAGTAAAAAAATTTGTTGTAGGTTTTAGTATTCCTGAAAATGTCAGGGAAAATGGTGAGATACTGCCTGGAAAATGAGGAAAAGTCAGGAATTCCAGAATGTAATTCTAGTGGACACCATTTATATTATCCGTAGTAAGGATAGGATACCTTTTATACTTTTCTATCACGCTGCTTTGAAAATAATGGCCATTTGAAAATTTAGGGTGATATCATATCTCTGGAACTATTCAACCAATTTAACTAAATTTTGATTGTTTGCAGTGCTTCATACAGGCATTGATTTTAGATATGGATATTGTTGTTGGTCTGTCATTTTGTATGATAGCAGCACATTAAAAATTAAGCCTTTATGTTATATCTCGGAAACTTATAACCAATTCCTGTCAAATTTGGCAAGTAATACTATGGTAGACAATGTAAATTTATATAATGTAAAAATATACTGCACTTATTTTCAAAATGGCATCCATACAACTATTGTAGGTTCATTTGATACAGCTACCATATTGTTCAATCTATTTCAACCAAATTCTGTATGCTAAAATTACATATTAAAAGTAGAGGGTGCGAACTCGCATTTTGTATATATTACCGATACTTTGTGGCCGATCCCGCAGATAGTGCCGATACAAATAATTTAATTTGTAATTTTTTATATTGTGTGTGAGTAACGTTAAAATTAGCACGAAATCTTAAGGGTGTGGAAAAACATGTCGATAGATTTAAAAAAAAAAAAGTACATAAAATTCCTTATACAAATATAGGCTGTTCCTTAAATGCGTGGACAAACTCTGCATGCCTGTTCCTCATGAAAAAATGAGGAAAAAATATATATACCATTTACTGTCTAAAATGCATCCCTTCGAATTAGGAGCACTAAGACCAGGTAATTGCACTTTCTATAAAAATTATGTACAATCTAAATCTAACCTTAAGACTCTGGAAATCAATTTAATGAACAAAGTTTTACATTCCGCGTGATGTTGAACACCATAAAAATATTTATTTGTGGCAAAATAGGGGTTGCAACATTTATTTTGCAATAAAATGATGTGTTACCAGTGGTTCATTATATTTTATGTGGCATATTACAATGTAACATCTTAAAATAAAATGAAAAGGCCTGACTCATAGTTTCCTTAACCCCAACAGTTTCCGAGGAATATACGCATAAAGTACACAACCACTAAATGCCATGACTGGGTACGTAGGCAACACGCAGTTCACCTGCGATGGTCGGAAGTCGCGTGGCATACCATGCTAACATAAGATCACAAAATACTATGTCTGTGATTTAATTAATCGTTTGAGTTGAGCGTGGATGGTATCCAGGTGAAACTGGTTAACTGACAACTAGGATATAATTTACTCTCACCTGAAATGATTAATTAATTTATTAACCCACTGACATCGTATTTTGCGATTTTATGTTAGCATGGTATGCCATGCGACTTCTGATCATCGCAGGTGAACTGCATGTTGCCTACGTACCCAGCCATGGTATTTTGTAGTTGTGTACTTTATGCATTTATTCCTCGAAAACGGTTGGGATTACAGCAACGATCATTCATGTCTTTTTAGCTTATTTTAACATACTTCATAATATGAACCATGTTAATACACAATTTCATTGCAAAATAATGGTTGCAACCCTTATTTTGCCACAAAAAAAAATTTGTTTTTAAACATCACGTGGACCATAGAACTCTGTCCATTTAATCATGTTCCAGAGTCTTGCACTTAGGTTTTATATACTTTTCGTAGAAAGTGTAATTACCTGGTCTTATTGCTCCTTTTTCAAAGGGGCATAACTCCCTTGGGATGCACTGTAGACAGTAAGTGGTATGTATGTTTTCGCCTTATTTTTTGTAAGAATATGCATGCAGAGTTTGTCCATGTATTCAGGAAACATCTTGTATACATTATTAATCACTGTGCATAATGCACAGCAGTATTTAACTAAGCATGGTCTTTTCCCACCCACTCAATATTTACATAGCAGGTTGGCATGTTGGTTAGTTATAAAAAACTTCATTTTATTTAACTCCAATGCACGATGGTAACTATTTTTGGCATTCTTAACCGGTTGTGCGACGTAAGCAGCTGGCTACAATCACCAATCTTGCCCAATATTTGCAAATGCTATATTTGTCAAGAACCTAATCACAAACCACAAAACACAGAAGATGAGTAAATATGGCAGTGTTAATAAATACAGTGTGCATGTTCAGTGCATAAATTACGTTCATCTGCTTTATATATATGTACTGTTTACTTTCGTCATCACCAATATTTTTCATTTTAGATGTTCGTTTATAAATAAATTCAAGTAGTTATGGTTCTGCCCATGAATGAGCGCCATTTGGGCACATACATAAAATAGATCAATATACAGTTGACGTTTGCATGATAGAAAATGTACACTGAATATTATAGTGAGAAACGTTAATTGTAGTAGTGAATTTTAACTACCTCAAAAGCAGATGCCAGTATTAGACGTTAAATTAAGTTTTATTTTATGAATTTCACCAAGTATGGCTTGTATAGAGTTCAAACACCAAACCCAGCCATATCAGTTTCCATTTAATTTCAGATCACAAATTAAGAAATCAGTTTTTCAGTTGCAAAAATTAAATTCATTGTTTGTGTAATTATGTCCTGCAAGATAACCAAGTGCGGTAATTTCCATGATGATTGAATCATTTGGGTTGATGAAAGGATTTGGTTGTGCCATAGCCAATTGTAACTGATACCAATTTTTGGATCATCTGCCAATGTATTGGTTTCTGTATAGGTCCATTCCTAATTACAAGCATTGCATATGCCAACAAATAGCCACTTTTGTCAGCCATTTTGTAAGATAGCATCACATAAATAATTAAAACTCTCATATCTTTGGAAACAATTAGCCTGATTCTCATCAAATTAGGTTAGGAAGTTTTACTGTGTTTGGCCATATTAATTGGTGTGTTTTAAGTGTGCTACACACTTATTTTCAGAATGGCATCTATAATGACACTCTAGCTTAGTGTTCTATCTACAAAACTTTATAACCATACAAAACTTTGTAACCAGTTTTAACTAACTGTATAAGTACTGTGTCTATGACAATCATAGAATGTGCTAATAAATACTATTTTTGCCCTCCATTTATGAATAATGACATATTTAAAAAATAATTGAGTTTTTGTGCCATATCTCTAGGATCAATCAGCAGATTCCCACCAAATTCTTCACACAAGTATCAAAACTGTAGGCCTAAATAGCTTGCATGTTTTCAGTGGCTCTCACTTTTTTTCCTTCCTAATTATGGCCTTGTCATATCTGCCAACACTTATGATTTAGGCGTAAGGCTCACTTTTTGGATATCGCTCACGCCCACACGCATTTATGTGAAATTCTCATGATTATTTTCTATTTATTTCACTTGAATGGTTTTTCGTGCACGTGAGTCAATGGATTGATTAATCGCAGATCGATTTCAGCTTCACTCATGCGAAGAAATTGATTCGTCTTGTGGTTGGCGTTGTCTGTGTAATGAAATGTGCTTTTGTCATTGTCATGGGGGTATCGATTCAAACAAGTGCTGTGTTTTGAGATCGGTCAGCTTCGACTTGCGTACTCTATTGTTTCTGGCGTTTGAAGGTTTCTTACTTCTGTTGTCCGTTATTATCTATGTAGTATTTCGCACTAGATTGCTGATGTTAGGTTATGTGTTTATAGGGCTTACAATGTATGAACAGACGACTAGTAAGAAATACTACAAAACAACATTTAACCAGGCCTATTCAGAAGAGTGTCCGCATATTATCGCTTCACAGAAAGGTTAAAGTTTTGTGTGGCGTGTTGCTGTGATTTTTCGCTTGCACATGCAGGCCGAAATGATGTGTGTAAACATTCACAAAGTAAGAAATATCTAGATAATGTAGAGTGCATATAATATAACAAAACGTTAGTGATAATCGCATTACTCGTGCCGAATGTTTGTTTACTTAATTTATTGTGGGACACAATTTGCCTTTGAGTTCCGCTGACCATACAGGTCAATTGTTAAGGAAAATGTTTCGAGACAGCGATATCGCGAATAAGTACCTTTGTGCAAGAACCAAAACTACTGTCATTGTGGGTGAAATGGAATCTAAAACTCAATGCATTGGCTATCTAAATTTTAAGACTTGCCTTTTTCAATTTCTGCAGATGGAAACAATCAGGGTGGTTCGAAACTATCCGATAGTAGTTAACTTTCATAATCAAGAAAAATAAGAAATTGAAAGCCGTTTGCTGTCTGTGCCTGTTTTGGAAGGCGATTCAACAGGCTTAAATATTGGCAACCTTATTCAGAACATAAAAGAAAATGGAATTCCCTATTCTAACTGTCTAGCCCTAGGTGCTGATAATGCCCCTGTGATGGTAGGATGAAAGCAGTGGAGTTGTCTGGTCAGTGTTCTGAAACAATTGGATGTCCATGTCACCTAGTAACTTTAGCAGCAGAAAAAACTGCTGCTTTTCTTCCAGTGAAAGTAGATGAGATGTTGGTGGATACTTTTTATTATTTAGCGAAAAGTGAAAAGATAGACGACAAAGTAAAATAGCTCCAAAAACTACACTATAGATACAGTTACAAAGAAAATCATAAAACATGTATGAACGTGCTGGTTGTCATTTGGTAAGTGTTTAGGTAGGGTGATTGAACAATGGCAGCCTGTGACAAGTTTTTCCATGGCAGAAACTAAATCTGCATTCATTAGCGAGAGAACTGGGTTCCTACAGAGCTATCACATTCCCAAATTGAAAACTGCTTAGTCTGGCTTCTGGAATTCTGAATCTGATGTAGGTGTACATGAAACTGGTCATGATGTACAAATAATAAGCCTACATTGTCAAAGAAGTGAAAGTTATACTTCATTGTCAGCAAAGTGTCAAAATCAAAGGCAAGGATGTGAAAAACTTAAACTCAGCAAGAAAAATTCAATGAAACCTGTCAGGAAATGTGAAAAAGAATTTTTATCCAGAGAAGAAAGGATTTTCATGTTCCTGTCGTGTGATCTGAATAAATTGTTCTGTTTCTTCAGAATGTTATTCCAGTGTTTGAAAAAACAAACTATTTTTGCAATCTGCTGATCATATGGATTTATTCAGAAATTTAATTTCTAGGTTTGTCATTTCCTTGACGGTTAAATAATCCTGTGTTTTAGATGTTTTCTACCGCAACAAAAATAATCAGAAATTTGATATGGATTTGGTGGTTGGCAGTGCAGCTTGCAGGTCGTTTGAAAAACTCCATCAAAAGTAGAAATATGTTTTTTTTTCCTCTTGTCAGGAAATATAATACATCAGCAAGTGAATGTGTTGTTACATACTGAAGTGGCAGATATTAATTCAGTTATTTTTCAGGTTTGAGGTTTTTTGTGGAATGTATCTTGTGTAATGATAAAGAACTCGATTTAGATTCAGAGATACACACTGGAAGCACAGTTGTTCAGTTTTCAAATGGAAGACATTACAGAATTGTCAAAACACACTAGAATAGACATTAAGTGGTCAGTAGTTGGGCGGATGAAAAACTTTCTCGAGCAATTCTTGCAATTCTTTCTAGTCCATGTATCAATGCTGAGTGCGAAAGAGTATTTTCTCTAGTTAAGTAAAATAGGACATAGTTCAGATCATTAATGACGGACACAGTTTTAGAAAAGCTGATCAAACTGAAGTCTGCCCGGCGTGGGCTATGTTGTGAGCAAGAATTTAAGATGTTTGAAAACTGCCAAATCTACAACTTTTATGGCATTGCATAACTAAAAGTTTAATGGTATTGCTTGGTAACATGTAACTGACTGCAGTAAACAAATTCAGTTTCTTCCGTATAGGTCTAGGGTAAAATAAAATTCTTGTTTATGTGCCACTAAACAGTTTTTCTGGCGGTATAAAATATTTACAACTTTTATGAATTTGTATGGTTGTGTGTGTGTGTGCATGTGCATGCACATGCGCGCACGTAATAAGGTCCTCTTTAAACAAAACTGACAATTGCCTGTGATGTGATTATGAAGTGTTTTCACCTGTATCAACTTTGACAAAATGACTGGTGGTTTATTGATTAACCTACATAAATCTCTTCATAACTGAACAAAGACTATGCAATGTACAGGTAAGTAGTTTATATTTTTTGTGGTTGTTGTACTTATAAAATATATTTAATGTGTATTGGAACTTTTGTTTTTTCTGGGATGTATAAAATTTACCGAAGCCAACAAATAGAACTTAAAACAGGGGCAAAGCCAGTGGGGGTGGGGTATCTGGATTCCCCCCCCCCCCCACCCCCATTATAAGAAAACAAATTTTAAGCTAAAACTTTTTAAAAAATGAATGTTTTTAACAGATGTATATTATATTTTTAGATGTGAAAACTACTTAAATAGCTTAATTTTGCACCTAGAAATTCAAAAATTTTCCAGTGGAGGCTGTCCCCCCCCCCCCCCCCCGGCCACCCCCGGCGCTTTGTTAGGATAATAAGTGTTATCTACCTGTAGAAAACCTCAGATTTTTGAACACTCAAGGTTGGAGGTTGGCAGGTATGCCTTGTATATTTTTTGGGTTAGTAAACCCTAGGATTCAAAACATTAGATTGATTAAATTTGAAGTTGATGTTCGAAATCCATTCTCTGTAATGCAATTGATTGCTCGCTAGCTTATAGTTCAAGGTTTTATGGGTTTGAGTCCCGAGTAAGGCACATGACCTTTTCTAATTGGCTCACTACTGTTGTGTATATTTTTGGTTTAATCTCTAATGATATTGCATTTGAGATGTCATGGTCTACCTACATCTAAGCTTTTAAGAACTTAATAAAAAATTATTTGCACCCGTGTATAGGAATATAGGCTCAATAATTACATCAGTAACTTCTTGTATCTAGTGTTTTAGAATTGTTGAATTCAAAAGATTTGTAGGTGATTAACCAATGCATTAATTTGGACGTAACACAATTGCAACACTGGGTTGCAAGTCACAGAGAACCCACAAAATGACAAAAACTTGGACACTAAAATAATTTATGTAAAATGAGCCAGTGTTAGCTTTTCTCAATATACAACGTGATTCCGACAAACTGTGGCAGGTTATTCCTGACGACAAAATAAGACTAAAATATATGTACCACTTTTCCCTACAATGATTTTTAAGGAAGCTACGTGCCTTTAAAAACCACAATTTTGAATGTAATTGTGTTAAAAATTATCAGAAATTACTCACGATTAAGCAACAAATTGGTGAATAGTGTTTTGTAGAATGGAGATCTTGCATCTGTGAAAATGTAGTTCATAATATCATCCCCCATCATCATGAAAATAGGGGTTGCCATCTTGTTTTTGCACGAAAAAATGGTAACTGTAAGCTTTAAGCAATTTGTTGAGGTGACATGAATCAGCGCATTGTGAGGTTGAATGACACGTGGTGTTGCACCACCTCGTGTTTTACGTGTTGCCAACCTTGCAGGCCACTCACCCTTCTGTTTTGCATACGTACTTACCGAAAGGATTTCGCAAAAACAGTTCACCGGAGAGTATTTTGACAAGACAACTATTTTTTATTTTTAAGATGTGCTCATTCTTAAGTAATCTTAGCGAATCGTTTACAGCTCACTGTTCACATTTGTCGGGCAAAAACAGGGTGGCGACCCCTGTTTTCATGACGACGGGGGATGATATTACCAACCACATTTTCACAGGTGTAAGATCTCCGCTCTACACAGCACTATTCACAGTTTTGTTTCTTAATCGTCAGTAGTTACTGATATTTTTACCTCTATTGCATTCAAAACCGTGGAATTTAGGGGTACGTAGATCCCTTAATAATCACTTTAGGGGAAAAAGTGTAGCAGGCTTTTTGTTTTATTTTTTCATCAGGAATAATGTGCCAAATTTTGTCAGTGTTAGGAATCGAGTTATATATGTAGCTTGACAGCAGTTAACTCTTGTTTGTGTATTTTTTATGATAATTATGTTAAAAGTTTTATGTCCAATTGTGGGTTTTCTGCAACTGACAACATTTAAAGCCTCATGTGAATTGTTTAAGCTTTTTACCATCTCTTTTACTGGGGGAAAAAAATTCTTTCTTTTTCATTAAAACTACACACTTTTTTTTAGTGAGTAAACAAACTTTTGTGAGGTACTTAATCTCACTTGGGATGGCTGAGCAATATCTGAAAATATTTCAGTATATGCTGTTCACTGTAAAGTGAGCACTTTTCAAGGTCCTTCTAAAAAAAAATTTCTTTCGTCCAATTTTCAACTTTCTGCTGCTATTTAATATAAACATTGCTGTGTGACAAATAAACAAAGTGTATACATTTCACCACCTTCAAACCTTAATGCCTGAAGCTGCAATAATATATATTTATTAGTGGTTAATGAGTGTTGGAAGGGCCTTTAAAAGTGCTCACTTTACCATGAACAGCCCATAAGAACTTATTTACATAGAAGTGGATATATTTCACTGTATATTTTTTCTCGTAATACTTGCAGATAGCTTCAGTTACCTAATACACACCATTCCAGAAATGTTTGAACTACTTAATTTTTTCAGAAATGTTTTGTGGTGCTTAATTCTCTTTTAAATAACCATGGTAATAAAAATCCCCTTGAAGTGTTTGAGCCCAGCACCTTCTTTTTCCATCTTCAACTCTTTAGAATTTTCACTTGTTTTTTATCAGTATATTTTTGTGTTTATTATTTTACATAGTGTACAATAGTAAACTAAGTTTAATATAATTTAAAACTATCCATCAAAACAATGTAAAACTGTGAGTTTTTGCAAATATTAAATACTTCATAAAATAAATTTTTGCCAAATAAAATCTGGTGGAATTAAAATGTAAGTGTTCATAATTCATAATTTGTGTTATTTGAGACCTAATTAAATTTTATGAAATTTCTAAATAATTATTTAAATATAAACAATTTTTTTTGCCAACTACCTCAGAATTCTTTTAATTTACTCAGTTGAATTAAATTTTATTTTGCATAGAGTTTCTTGTTGCTGCAAAGAGAATGCTCAGAGCACCATTTTGGAAGCTCTCTACAAAACAAAGAGGAAAAATTATGATGTGTTGTGAACTATAAAGATATATAAACTGTAAAAATGTGAAATTTTAATAATGGTGCATGACCACTTATGTTTAAAATGGTACATTTAGATACAATTTCTATTTATTATGTAACGTACTGTGCTATGTTTGTTTTTTCTTTTTCTGACAAGTTCTGTAGCATGCAAATGCTCAATGTATGATAAATAAATAAAATTAAATTCTATTATGAAAGTGTTATGCTTATTTGGGTTGTGTTCTCTTGGAAGGGAAATAAATATTTTTCATTACTGACATTTAGTGGCTGTACAGCGTTTGACATAACTGAACAAAATTATTTGTGATAGAAAAAGCAAGAAAATAATGTAATGAGACATTTGGACAAATTTGTTATCTGGGAGTTATAAATTGTGGTGGATTTGTCAATATGCCTTCTATAGTATCTTAGTGTCATAGTCAACATACAATTAGTGGTGTTTGTCCAGAATATTTTACCTACCTTTTATTAATTAACTCTGTCAGTCTGATCGCTAGTTAATTTTTGTATTTACCCATATGAGAGACTGTTTAATTGTAATTTTTAATTTAAAAAATTGAGGGTCTCGTTTTTTCATACTGAGAGTTTTGAGTTAAATGTTTTTGAGTAGTAGCATGTGATAGTCTGTGTTTTTGATTAGACACGTTTTATAGCAGCAAAACCACTTAAAATGTTGAGAAAAAATCTACAGAATGTGCTTTATAATTAGACAAATATAGGAATGAGCAAAGAAAGTATGATTTCCTTAGGTTTTATGCACATGAGGAGTGTTATACAACCTATATTATTATCTGCATGCACCAGTAATTAAAATTCCAGTCGACTTTAATTTGTCCCTGTAACGTCCATGGGCACACAGCACCAATTAATTTCATTGGTGGCATCCTGGCTCTCCCTTCCCTTCTCCTACCTTGACCCTACCTATTTCCCGTCCTTTGGTGTTACTTGTTTTTAAATTTTGCCGGTGCTCTTTTTTCCTATACTGCATGGACACTGTGATCTGCACCAGCTGTTTGGATAGGTGCTTCGCACATCATGATTGCAAATTGTCACTGCGACAAGAATTATTATTGTCAGTTTTGAGTATAACTAAAATGTGTAATTTTAATTTAGAATCTGTGATAATGCGGAATTGGCAACACAGAAACTGGTGAATGGTGGAACAAGTTGTGCATTTTTCTGTGTTGGGGCCATTTGATGATTTGATTGTTTAGCATAGTAGCAAGTGCTAGCTTTTGCATGGGCGTGTTGTAATTTCATTTGGTATTCTAAAAATTGCTTGGGCTGCACGGTCAAAATTCCCTTTGGTATAGCTGAGATATTGCTTTGGGTTCTGTGTGTGTAAATTAATGATTTCTTCTAGCTCAAGCGTTCTTTCAGCCATCCCATTTGTCAGCCTAGCGTGGTTGATGAGCATGCAGTGTCCACTACTTGCGGGCTTTACGTTTTAGATGTGCATCTCGTTTAGGTAGTTTTTATAGTGGAATGCTTATTGGACTCATGTTTGAGTTGCCATCCCACTAGTTCAGATTTTTAATGTAATTTTTAGAAGTTGTTCATATGCTTATTTTTATTTGTCGCAAGTTTTTATATAGCTATGAATGGTATCGCCAACATGTCATGGATTAGGTTGGAACGTTCTTTTTTTGCAGAATATGCATAATTTTATCTTTAATATTTAAACTGAGTTGATATTTATTTAATTTAGAGGTGAACAGCATTTCTAGTTTTTCTTTCACAGCTAGGGTTCGGTGTTCCAGAGTTGAAAGGGCCAACGATCTAGTCCAGCACATAATTTACTTAGTACCTGATAATTTTAAAATTGGCGATATCAATAATCTATCACTGCAGAATATGGCAAGTGTTGTCAAATTATATTGAACTGTATTTTTTGTGAGGCAGATAATAAACTTGCCTATTTGTTGGAATTATTTATATTTACTTTTGTCATTCTATCCCCTATCCTGGTACATGCAAGTAATTTGGCGATGTTTAACCTTTATTTTAGTGCCAAGATTGAATAATCCTGCTATATTATATAACAAAATTATTTGGGGAGAAATTAATTTTTCTGTGAGACTAAAGTAAAGATTTGGAAGGGGTCCTCCTATACTTGGGTAAATATGGTAACACATTTATAATTGCTTGTACATATACCTTGATGGTCAATTTTTGTATTAACATTGTGTGTGATATAGTCAGTGTATTTTTCTACTACCTAAAGTGAACAAATTCTTTTTATGAGTACAGTTGTTAAAATGTCTGTAGTAAACAGTTCTGTTTTCTAATTGGTAGCAATATGTTTGTAGTAAAACATTTTTCAATGGTCTTTTAGTAAATATGGGTGTTTCCTTTACACAGATGGCATACGGGAGCAAGTTTTCTTTTTTGTTTTTAGGAGCAGTTCACAGCAATGCGAGACTTGTACATGAAAAATGGCCAGGGATTTGTTTTAGTTTATTCGATAACTGCACAATCTACATTTAATGACCTCCAAGATTTGCGAGAACAAATTTTGAGAGTGAAGGTAATGCCAGAATTTTTCTTAACATTTGGTTTGTGTTTCGTGATGCTTAAAGTTTTTGGTAGAGTACTCAGCTGAGGTTGTGATTGTGTGTATACTTAATTATGCATGCTTGTTATGATGTACATTTTTTTTACACTAGGTTATCAGTTTTAGCTATTATTAATGCCTTTTTTGAAAGTTTTTGCTTTGTATAGAGAAGTTTCTGCAGTTTTTTTTACAAAGTGAGGATAAATGCGGATTTTATTTGCATGAGACTGTATATAATTCTATGTGATAAAGACGTTACATGAACACTATCAGTTTCAAGAGCCGAATAATTTTTATCCTGTTGAAATAAAAATAACGGGATTTGTCAAAGTCTGGAAAGTGACCTGGTGTATAGAAAACTGTTGTACCAAAATCCTGTATCAGCTGATGCATTAATCTATGATTAATAAAACTGGTTATTCTGATTGCCTTGCCGACACCAGACAAGAAAATAAAAGGACAAGAAAGTTTTCCTTGAAAAATTGGTATGTTGTATTTTATGTGGCCACTAGTGTAACAGAATAAACTTCATGCTAAAGTAGTAATGTTTAGATGTTCATATTTAAATACAAGAAAACAGTGCATATTCAAATGAAATGTAACTTCAGATGTTGCAAGGTAATTTCACAGTCTTTACCCTGCCACCATGCCATCCATATATATGCTTGATATTATTAAAAGCTGCCATAACTATTGTGGGGTATTGTTAAAAAAATTTTTCCTAGTAATTTGACAAAATATATTTTCAACTCTTAATTTTTAGCCAATAATAGGCAAAAATATTAGTTTAAAAAAGACTGGATCAAGACGTTTACTGCTGTATGTTGGCGAGTACCCTCACCACAATACACTGTGTGCCAATCCATATATTGGCTAGGAAGCTCCCCGACATTACCAACCACCAAAAAACTGATTTTGCTTGTATACAGCAGCAAATATATGGACAAATACAAAGAGTTATACTTTTCTTTGAGCTTTATGCAATCTTTAAATTAACTTTTCCTGTAAGTAGAGACTTTCTTGCTAATAAATTCTATTCAGCCAATGATCGTTAAGCGTACAGCCACTACACGCTATGTTCTCCTTTGACAAGTCTTCCTTCTCTGGGAAATCATTTCCTTGTTCTCAGTGTATCTTGTAACTGTATTATATTAATAAATTGAAGCAAGGGGGACATTTGTGTAGTTTTTAAGTTATTATTACATGCCACATTCCGTATTTTCAGACTCAATCGTTTGTTCTTTTTTGTATCAATAGAGTCAAATAACTGCTGTGCAAAATGGTGAGTAGTCCTGAATTAAAGTGCCTTGTATGGCAACTTCCTCACATTCATTATATTTCCAGGCTCTACATATTTGCTGTAACATCCAAACTGCTATTGTGTGATAAGAACTAAGATTGCTATCTCGCAAATGTTAACCCAAATTAGCCATCTGCAATAAATTAAACAGTGCCGACATATATCATTTTATGCAAAATTTGCTATTTTCACATTTGTAATGTATTATTGTTTGTGACATGTCCATGTATAACTACCCTAAAAATTGTTTGGCATGACGTGTGTCCCTCTATAGTACTATAGCTACAGTGAATGTGGTTTTAGATGCTTTAGGTTGGGCACGCCTGTTTAGCACTAGCTAGAAGTTTGAGCTGGCTTCTGGCTAGATACTCATGCGGGGTGTGTCGGTTGGCGACTGGGTACGAAGTTATTCACTGTTGGAACAACAACAGGTTTGGTTGAAATGCTTGTTCGTTTAGTGGTCTTATCTTACCAGGGGTTTGTTTGGACACTGAAGGTGGAGCCAATGCATGCTGGCCGGAAGTGATGACTCTTTTATGAGAGTGCTGTGTACTGGTACCGTGCTGACCAACACAGTACCGTCTGTTCCACTCCACAGCCCGTCCCTCTACTCCAGAACCAGGGGTTGCCTGCCCCGTACCTTATTTCAGTGCCCGTGAGCAGAGCACGTACCACAGGGTTGTAATCTCTGGCAATGCGAGTCTGTGCAGAAAATATATAAACGTGAATACTGAAGACGAAGATATCTCCAGATGATGGGCGGTCTGAGCTCTGTCCCGTTATGCTTGTCTGCTAAGTTCAGGAGGGTCTAATATGCACACTCGCTTGGCGGCGGTATGGGCCGCTTTTCTGCTCCTCCCTCTGTGAGCTGTGCCTTTTTCCAAAAGTCATAGAGGTTTGGTTGAAACTTAAATATACTTTCCGATCGTCATGAACTCGAGACAGATCCCTATCTAAGTGTGCATCCAATAGTGGTTGCCGGCATGAGATCTGTGCTCTAACCAGTTTTCCGCCACTGGCGTGCAAACCTAGTGTGTTGAGCCGTATCAGCTGCTTCCTACCACTATTGGGTGAGGTCGCACCAGGGGTTAGGCCTTCAATCCCAAGCAAATACTCCTTCCAGTACCATAAGTGCTCCGGTGGAATACAACTTTAGGTGACTGTCTCGCCCCGTCTGGTTGAGTTGCTAATGATTGGGGTTCTATCAACTACCGTGAATATAATGGATGGCTGTCGAATGATGTATGTCAGACATATGGATTCCTGACGGGACTTCACAGCCCTACCCTATGGTTCATGCTGGTATAGCAATACCCAGTCTCGATTGACATATGGTTGATATAATTTCATGTGGTCAAAGGGAAATACCTCTAGAATAAATACCCGCAGTGAAACGAACAATCTGTATTTATTAGAGATAATAAACACAGTGATGCATTTTATTTCCTAACCAAGCAAAGTATAAATATGGAAGTAACCTACGGTAAACAGGTGTAGGTGACCTGCTCCTAGACTAACCAAGATGGCAAATGACTTTGACTGCAATGAAAATATCTCTGGTTGCAGCTACTCTATGTGAGGGATGTCTATAAGAGGCCTTACAAAAATGGGACCACCACTATGAGCAATGGGTCTAGTTGCCCCTACCAGCAAGTAGAGGTGGCTGCTGAACCAGGAGGTACAGCAGCCTGCACTTGCTGTTGAGGAAGGTCTGGTAGATGCAGATTGTGGTAGACAACAATGGAGCTTCTGGTAGCGGGTGGTAGAGGCTGCAGGAGCCTCTGGTAGTGTCATTGGTGGCAGCCTCTGGTGGCTGCTGAATACTGGTAGACAGTAGAGATTCCCAGCACACAAAGTGTTGAGGTGAGCTACTGGAGAAAGGAATCACTCCCAAGCCCGGGTGCGCACTGTCTTAAATAATCCGCTGGACAGGTGCAATGACGGGCCACGTTGGGAGGTGTGACGCCGCCTTATGGCATCCTTCTTGTGCGAGGCTGGGGTGGGAAGAGTTGCCCAGCGCTCGGCTTCATGCATATTTGGGTGTGTTCGATTTTACCTTGAGGTGGTTGATGACTTGTTTGCTCTCAGCCGTGGGGTGGGGGGCCTTCTTGACTGTGGCTTTCGCAACCTTATATTCACATGTTTAGAATCACCCTCTGGGGTACTGGTGATCTAAGGACACTCATGAAAGATATTGCTGTGTTTGACCCTTCCTTGGTTACATAGAAATACGTGAGGCTGATGAGTCGTAGTCGTTTAGTAATTAAACAGGAAAGTGGCACGTGTCGGGCATTACAATAAGTGGATGAGCTGACAGTGCATATACAAAATATACAGCCAACTCTCGGCTGCCAGCTGATGGCGGGTGGATGTATAAACAAACTGTAAACATTGGTGCTACTTTTGCTAAACTGTAAAAATCTTGTCTTTGTGTACGACACAGACAATAGTGAATGTGTCATTTAATTTATAGTTTGTGTAATATTGTGTTTCATGCAACGAAGAACAGATGTAAACCAAATTTTAACCTCTATATCAAATCTGTTAAATCTGTGATTCATGCATGGTTTCTTAAATTTAATTTGTGAATATTGTGTTGTTATTGAAATATTGATAGAAAAGTTAATTATATGTTATAAACTTCTGTCATGGTGCGAGCTGTGGTCATAAAATATTTAGAATGACTAGAATAATTCAGTTTCATGAAATTACTTAGTTGTAATCCTCATTGTACTCCCCTCCACCATCCCTATACCACTCCAAGTGGGAAACAATGCCACAGGTTAGCCAGCAGTTTGTTTACGAGTGCCATTGCTTCTGCATTCACTGCATGTGTAAACTTGGAACTCAGTTTATAACATTTAAAAAAAAGTTGTGTGTAGGTCAGGTGAGTATGGTGAATATTCAAAAGTGTTAATCTTATACCTTTTTAAAAATGAGCCTCAATGCCACTTTTCAGGTTATAATCTTCTTACCAGGTCAAAAAGTGTTGTTAAAACCTTGTAATAAACTTATCTAGTAATTGTCTGACCATTAGGCATTCAAATTAAGTAAACCTTCCCTTAGATGTTTAAAAAAAAATTGTTTGCATTTTAATATGTTTTAAATTGGGTGTTTACTTTTTGGATTGAATTGAAGAAACCATTACTGTTCACATTATCTACAAATTTAGGGTCATTTCAGTATTCAGATTTTCTGTTGATCAGTATGCTCGCTAGTGAGGAAAGAGTGCACCAGTTTCATACACACTTTTTTCATAATAATATTTTGTTAAATGTTATGTTTCCTTCTCGACCATGCAACTGCTCGATGCTTAGAATGATTTTATCAAATAATTTTACAGGCATTTGCAATTTTGGTGTCTGTTTCTGAGGTGTTGGGATTATTGGGGTGTAGAGTTTCACTGATCTTTTTCCTTCCATTGCTCTTTAAAAAAACATCCAAAAAAACTTAAGTGATAAAACATTCATAATCATAGACTTTAACAAATGTTATGCTTCTGTAGATTGTTTTCAAAGTTTGACACAGAACTGCACATTAATGTATTACTCCATGTTAACATTAAAATTATATTATTAGAGAGCATCAATATGATCCACTTAAGCTGAAAATACAATAAGCAGGCTACTGTAGTTACATTGGTGCCTGCATGGGGGGGGGGGGGGGGGTGCACACAAAATGATAAGCTAGGTTGTTTAATTTTAAATGATGTACAAAACATTAGGAGGAAACCTACTTTGCTTATGTTTTACCTGCTTTGTTTTGTAAAGTATGGAAGTTTAGTTTTGGTCTTTCAGTAATCTCGCAACACTCAGGATAATACAGTACAATAAAATACAATTATGCTGTGGCGTATTTGTTGCTACAAGACTTACAAAGAGAGGTGTTTAAATTGAAAAATGTATTTTAAATCATTCATTGTTTTCTTTATGTAAAGAATTCTTTACATATGAATACGAAATGGTGAACAGTGTCCAAAAGGAATATATATGTCTGTGTGTGTGTCTATATATATAATATAGTAAGAATATATATATAGTAAAAATATTTACTTTATGTAACTCTTTCTCTAATAGAGAATTCTTAATAATTTGCCTTTAAGGCAACTAAAAAATACATAACCACCAACAGGCTAATTACAAATGACTAAAATATACTTTTTCTCACATTCAAATTGTATATTACTTTGATACGTTTAGGTGGGTACCAAATGCCATAAAAGGCTCTCTTAGAATTTCACACACTATAGGTTGAATATAGAACAATAATAAAATATTTTTAAAAATGTTAAATGTCTCAAAATGAAAGGACACCGAGCAGGTCAATCATAGCCTCCCATTTCCACAATATTAGAGGCAAATATAATTACACAAAATGACAATGAAATGAATGTTAAAACTATTACAAATTACGGGATCTCGGGCGAACATGCCTCGCTAATAACTGTGTCCCAAATCAGATTGATACACACACAAAAGTTCTCGACTAATTTGCACAAGCAAAAATTAATGTATATGATACACACTTAAAATCTCAAATATTATCTTTCCACTTGATACAGTTTGTCACTAAATGCGTGTCACATTAAAGCTCTGTTAAGGCTTGTAATTTTATAGCTACAAAGGAGTATGCTATGTAATATCAAACCACCCTGGGTAATTCCTTAAAGCTTTACACGTGAATTAAAGGGATGTTACATAGTTTGCACAATCTCAAACATGGTATACTACGTAAGTTGCAATGAGTGATTACTCATGGAGGCCTAACAGCTACGCGTAACACTTTGCTGGTTATTTGGCAATTTTTTTTTTTTTTTTGCTCTGAGCGAAGCTTTTATGTAAAAAAAATTACGGTTACCTTGTCATCCAAGCCTCAGTGCACATGTACAGTAGAGATAACAGCCTTGGCATGGACGAAGCACAGGCCAGTGTTGTCAATTTAGCTATTTTATAGCTATAGGTGGGTTTTTTTCCCCTTTTATTTACATGCATTATTGTTCTTGTTTGGTTCCCCTCTGCCGCTGCAGCTTATTAAGAGGTAAAGATATTTAAAACATTCAGCTGCATGAGTGAGAAGGTGCTTTATTGTTTAGCGTATTTGTTTAGCTTTCTCAGTTACCTTGCTTGCTATTTTTGTCTATATTTTATCACCCATTTAGCTTTCTTTCATAGTTGTGAGTTGGTGTTCCAGATCCAGTGTGACAAATTTGTGTTTTTACTGTATTAGGCTTCATCACAATGTCCAATGTTTAGGACCATTTTCATTTACAAGAGTTAGCTCCCACTTTTACGGTGTGTAATTACTGTAATGCCACAATATCCTGTGGTGTTTCAAAGTCTGTATCTAGCATGTGGAAACATGTGAACACAAAACATCCCGAAAATGTTCAACCTCACGAAAAACAGCAAGTGAAGGAAATAAACACACTTTTGAAAATGTGGATACAGCCTGAAATAAAATCAAGTAACCGGGAGTCCAAGCCAGATTGCAGTTGAGAAAACGTGATTGCAAGTGTGGGTAATGCATGTCCAGGTCTGTCAACAACCCAGATGCAACATATAAATTGATCGCAAATAGTAAAACCGCAATTTGGACAAGCAACACTTCAAGGTTTTAGAGTTTAAAAATAAATTTCAACCAGGTGATAAAAGAAAATAACCAAGTTTCTGGCAAGAATAGTATGTATAGATGGCCAACCATTTAGTAGTGTAGAAAATGATTGTTTCAAATTATTCATATCACATTTGGATCCTTGCTGCACATTACCATCCTGTAAAACACTAGCTAATGAGGTGATCCCGAAATTGTATGAAGACCTGCTAAAACAGGTTAAATGTGAATTACGAGAGGTAGAATTCATCTCAACAGATATGTGGACATCTGTTGCGGGTGATGATATCCTTAGCTTGATTGTGCACTTTGTAAATAACCAGTTAAACTATAGACACAGGTGCCTCGGGGTGATACTGTTTGACGAAGTGAGTCATTCAGCTGACAACATATGGAAGTTTATTACAGAGTTAATATCAGACTGGAACCTAACAGATAAGGTGGTTGCAGTTGTTGGAGATGTGAGGAATGTCACAGCTGCTTTGGAGAAGTCTGTTTTCAGTCATGTGCCCTGTTTAGCACATACACCTTAGTTAGTTCTAAAAGATAGACTGTTCAACATCAAAGTAATGAATAATTTGTTTGCATACAGTTGTAAGATTGTTTCTCATTTCAAGCACTCTTCTGCATCAACAAAAATTTTGAAAAAAATTAAAAAAATCAAGACCTTACTGGTGTCTTGAAACATACTCATCTAAGATTAACCTACTCGATGGAACAGCTTGCTGTGCATAGTGAAACTGCTTCAAGAACAATATGTAGCTGTTATTCTCTCAGCAGGAGAGATATCACTACCAGATACTCTGACAAATTCACAGTGGAACATGATTGATCATGTCATTCCTCTTTTGGCTGTTTTTGTTGCATTTCAAGTTAGTTCTTTAGATGTGTCAGCTTCAGAGGTATGTATTTACTGACTGATTAATATTCAACTTCTCAAGTATAATCGAACCACATTTGTTTGCTAATTGTGCAGTGTCAGGATCAACACAATAAAGAAAATTTTAAAGTAGAAACTGATATTTTGTTTTTATGAATATATGTAATCGTTATAGCTAACAAAACCCAACAAACCTAAGTCACTTGGTTATGGATAATCACTGACAAGCTGTAAGTACAACACCAGCACTGATTGGTAACTTAATATTATAAGTTAAGATATTATGTAGCTACAGGCACTGCACTAAGTTTAGTTATTGTGTAGCTGCAGGCACTGCACCTTTTTCTTTCAATATTGTTAATGATTTAGGCCTACTAGTATTCACTGTAATATTTTCACTGGTAATTCATTTAGTTCATCTAATTCAACATGAACTGGAAAAACCAACACCCCCTGGTTCTGGTTTACCAAGGGCTAATCAATGACATGCTAGTATCGCACAAAAAAAGATTTCATGGCATTGAAGAAAACAGAATATGGGTATCTGCTACTGTACTTGACCCTAGGTTAAAGACTACATGTTTTGAAACAAAAGAAAAAGCAGATGAAGTGAAGAAAATAATTATGTTAGAAGCAAAAGAACTTTGCAGTAAACATGTAGGTTGAATTTATTATACATCGTACTATCAACCCCTATCCATGAAAAGTGAGGGGTTGGCAGCACATTTGTGCAAATAACAATGTAACATTATCACTTTGTTTGTTGTTTCCCGTGCATTTTTAATCTACTGTACATGATGAACAGAATTTCAGTTTTGTAATTTTAAGCTGCCTGCCACCATTTTTTATAAATTAATTCTCGTCGATAATGGTTACACAGGGTGGATATGGAGCAATGTTGAAATTACATGGTGGTGAAACAGATGTGCCCCGAAAAAGAAACCCCCATTGGCCAATGGTATTGTCTGCCATGTTTTCCAGATACAAATATTCATGTTGACTCCACAGTCTGGCCAATGCACCACCATGGGCACTACTTTCACATCAGCGACAGTTTGTTGGGGTAGGTTAGTGATAGGTCAAATATAAAAATGTTTTGATTCTGGTTATTGTTCATAGGTTCTCGAATTTGATTCCCGGTTCCTGTTCCAATCTAGGTAACAAAAAATATACTCAAACTAAATTTTTAGTAATAACATGCGTTTCCATGATTAAACAAAATGTGGTGGTTTTCCCCTTATGTTAAAATATAGGAAAACTACTAATTTAAACTTAAAGAGCAACTTTTTTTTACTTTTTATCAGGTGTTCAAAACTAATGTGAGAATACACATTAAAGTTCCAATGCCACAATTATGTATATTTTGTCAAATTTTTTATTAAGAAGATTATACACAAGCAATACTATTTGTTACATTTTGTTAAATAAAAAAATAAAATAAACATATACACAAAATTAAGAACAGATACTTATTGCAAAATTGAATGCACATTGTACAAAGAAACTGCATCAAATATATACTCAACATATAGCCTAAGTTAGATATTTTGATGTTAATAGTAGTTTCTTAGGTTCTCCGAAAGCCCATGATCTTTCATAGTAGTTCAATGAAGGCTTGAGTACTGTACATAGAAAAAATTTGCTGCAAGTGTCCATGATGGGTCAAGTGTAAATTTAAGTTTATTTAAAAAAAACTAGGTGGTGGTAAAAAACTTTTAAATATTGGTGTCCGTGGACTGCATGTTGTCAATGGAGCAGTTAAAACAGGGTTAAACAGTGCGGGTTGGGAACTCTGCTTCTTTTGTATGAGACATTTACTTTTTGTTTGAGGATTCTCCAGCTTTCTGGGCTAGTTTCACTAACGTTACTGGCAGTGATCTGTTCCCCTGATATACTATTCTGTCAGATGGGTTGAACATATCTGTTGCTATGAACGAGCTTTAATTGTAGTTGACAACATAAACAAATTTTTACGTTCCTCTGAATTTCCTCGTGCAATACCACCGACTTCAAATCTCTTGAAAATATACTCTTTTTTTTTTTTTTAAGACTCTCGCTACTGAATGTGAACAGTACCAATGGAAATTTGTCTGAAATACCTCTTATTCCTTACATGTACACTGATCTCAGTCATGTTGTAAGAAGTCATGTTAAATCTGCAGCATTAGAAGCTGGTGACTGCTACTAAACTTCTTGTCCTTAATCCTGATTTGCAGTGAAAATCTATTCGAGTTAAAACATATTAAACGGGGATTAGGTACTGAGAAACATCTAAAAAACTAAAGGCAATTGAGAAAGGTGTTCTCACATTCAGATTTGAATGTCAGAAAGTTATAATAAACTGTCAAAAAATTGTCAGAGATGAGCCTACTGAAGTACTAATTGGTACAAGGATTAATTTCACTTAACCCACAAATTATTTTCCATAAACCAGAGTAGATTTAATGTTGTCTTGCAAGCACCATTTGAGAGTAACAGAATCTTGCAATCTGTCACTGAAAAAAAGGTAAAAATCGGTATTATTATTAATTTTTTTTTTTTTTTTTTTCCCAAAAAGAACCACTGGAAGAATTTAGCAGATTCCTAGCTAGTGAACTAGAAACAAATTTAAATAAATTACTTGCTGGTCTGTTGGGCAATAATCACAAATATGGTGTACTGTGGCATGGAAATTAAATCAGTTGAATAAGGTTTTTCTGGTAATAAGTCCAACCTTATGGAAAATGTTTTTGAATTTCTCGTAGCACAAAGGTGTGTATCAGATGCAATTTGTTATTTTGGAGGAGTAGAGCATATTCCCATACATCAAAAAATGCAGTCTGAAATTTTCCCACAAGAGGTATGTATAGCATCTAGAATTTAAAAAAAACATTTCTTGGCTGCAGAAAAAAAACAGCAAAGAGAAAAATGAAAAATTGGTGAGGTTATGTGAAAACTTGATGAGAAAATAATCAGATTCAAAGTCAAAGATGCCAAAGAAAATGTAGATATGAAAATTGAACTTCTCAAAAAATGTAAATCTATTTAAGTTCTTGAATGGCGGAGCTTGATGTGTAATGCATGAACTCTCGGGCTTTGTTTCGCAATGTTTCTAAAAAAAAATTTAAACTACAGTAAAACCTCCATTAACCGAAACCATTTTAACCAAAGTTACAATTAACCAAAATGGTTGTATGATTATTGAGAACCAAAAATACGTATGATTAATTTTGTTTAGAGAGTTTGAGGGAAAGCGTTAGGTCAAAGTCGCTGACGTTCCACACATCATCCACCCGTCTCGCAGACAGAGAGGTATGAGTCTCAGTGGTATATGGCATTGACAAACGACCCAAAAGTCTCGTGACTCAGTCGGATGTTGACCAGTTTGTCATGCGAAGTGTTGTGTTACAGTTGTGTTTCTCAGTGTTACAGAAGATTGTGTATTGTATTACAGTACCTTGCTTTGGCTTGTGTGTTGTTTCATACACCGAATGAAATGTCAATGAAACGGAGGCGAAATCTTATAACAATTGAGGAAAAATTACAGGCATTTAAAAGACTAAAAAAATGGGTAAATTTTGAAAATTGTAGCGGCAGAATACGGTGTCTGTATTTCTACTGTCAGACTGGGTGCAAAATAAGGATAAACTGGAAAAACACGCTTCAAAGATGCAGAATAAAAAAACTATGAAGTCAGCACAACACTCAAAAGTAAACGAAACTGTATTTTTATGGTTTACTCAATGATGTGAAAAAGGAGTAGCTTTATCAGGCCCACTGATTCAGGAGAAGGCTAAGATGCTTTCCGAAATGATGGGCGATGCGGGTGTAGGTTTCAGCACTAGTGCTGGATGGCTTGAAAAATGGAAGGAAAAAAAAGATACGGGGTGCGTCAAGTGAAAGATTTTGATGAAAAATTGTCGGCGGACACAGAAGCTGTAAATACAGAATGTAATGATTTTTTTTAACGAATACACAAAAGAACAAATCTATAATGCTAATGAAACTGGATTAAATTTTGAAATGTTACCAAACAAATCTCTTGCTTCAAGAGAAGAAAAAATGTGCCTGGAACCAAAAAGGACAAAGAATAACTGTTTTACTGTGCATTGATGCTGCCGGAACTCATCACCTGCGCCTAATGTGCATAGGGAAATCGAAGAAACCTGGGGCTCTGAAGGACATTTCGGAAAACGCACTTCCTGTCTACTACCGAGCCCAGAAAAGTGCCTGGATGTCTGCTGATTTGTTCACAGAATGGTTCAACAATGAGTTTGTCGCCATTGTTGATGTTTTTGAAGTCAAGAAATTTGCTAATGATTTGCCAAGAAATTTTGCTTATTCATAATGTATGAAATTTTTGCCAGTCAATGTCACAAGCTTGATTCAGCCCCTAGATCGGGGAGTTATCAAATGTTTCAAATGAAACTACCTAGGATTTTTACTATGATCAATGCAGCAATATTCAAATGAATCAAAAAGTGTTACAGAAATGTTGAAGACCATAAACATGAAACATGTGGTTTACTGGTGTGCTCAATCTTGGGGGGAAAAGTAGAATTATCCATTTTAGAAAAATGTTGGAACAAATAATTTGATTGCCTTGTTCTTGGTGAGGATGCCGAGGAAGAGGAAAATCTCCATATTCTTTTAGAAAACATTCCAAGATATGAAAATATAGAAGAAAGTGAGATTAGCAAATGGATAAATTCTGATAAATCAGAACTTGACTTCACAGAACAAGACATTGTAGAAATAGTTCTACAAAAAAGAGGAGAGCAGCAAAAGTGAAACAGATGATGATGATGTAGCAGAGAATAGTCATGCCACAGCCAATGACGACGCATTCAATGTACTAGAAGTAAGAGATTATCTTTTTAAATAGAGGTTAACTAGACTACTGCTACTAGCCAAAATTTGGAATTTACTCCGTGAATTTTTTTCAGGTAGCATTACGTTTTGTCGAGCAATGCAATGAAGCCAAGCAGTCAGATGTTCTTTTGATGAAAAGATAGTTGGACGTTGCGGCTAGAAAGCGGTGCGAAAAAAAAAGTTCACAGTTTTTCTCTAAGAAGTAACTATTAATAAAAATTAATTTTCATTTCTGCAGTTATGAGTCAAATAAAGCCACACTTTTATTTACAGTATGTATATAAGCTCTGTGTATTTTTTATTTCATTTTAGTCCAATAATCAATATTTAATTATTATCCTAAAGTTTTGTTATCCGAAATTCCTTTCCCCCTGCTTGTTTCGGTTAAGGCAGCGGTTTATGAATTAGCACGATACTTAGTGTTATTGGAATGGGGTTAAGGATAATGTCAATTAAGTTAAAACTATATAAACTATTCATACATGAAGTAGAAGGTATGTAAATTTTTATGATGTAATATAAACTTTAAATACAATCACCCAAGAGCTAAAAATAAATTAATAATATGGTGCTGTATTAGATCCACAAACTGACGCCATTTAGTGTCCTGAGCGTAATTTGTGTGTGATGACCAAAATTAAGTTTTTTAAACGTTTATTTATCTTTGTTTTCTAGTGAGGTGTTAATATTAGCTTTGTCGTCCAGTCCAATCATTTTATATGATTTTTTAAGACTTTTTTATTCTTTGGAGTGTGTTACGACTGGTCACTAATAGTTTGTTTTTACCGTAGTACATGTACATTTACACAGATTTATACGGAACTCATTACTCCAAGTTTACTCTTCAATTCTATATATTTATAATGAACCCAGGACTTATAATTTGTGATTTTTATTCAAAATACTCCTGAGATGCGTGGCGACAAAGTGTGTAGTTCGTAACGAGCCAAGAGAGCGCTCCACATGTACTGATACTGGCCATCCCCAACCTGACCGGGAGAGTGTGTGCTCATACGGGGATGCCACATCGCCCACCGCAGATCGTCACTGTAGCAAGTTGTGTGTGTATCCGAGATACGTATATTTGTTGCTGTAATTTTGTGTATGAAATATTGAAATTAAATTTAACTTTTGCCCGCTATCTCATTTGCTTTGAAAATGAGCGTAAAAAATAGCAAATCTATACATGGAGGTTATCGAAAACTTAACAATGTAAGATGATATTTCGACAATATTTAGGCCTACATACAATTCCACTCCATATAAAGAAAATAATAAGAGAAGAAACTCATATTTTATCTTATTCCACCTCCTCATCGCCTTTAGAAACAAAATTTAAAACAATTCCTAAAATAAATTTATGAACATTTAGTATGGGCAGTACTTTAAATAAAAACGAGTGTAATAACATGTAGGGCTTAAGCTATATTGTGTAAAGTATTAAAACTCATTTTACCCCTTTTTATCACTGAATGAATCTAAAAAATGCTGAAATAGGCTTTAAGGTTTTTAAATAGGCAATTTTCCTAAGCAAAAAAAATGCAATAACATATCGGATTTAAGACACATTGAGATTTTGTGAAAACTCTTTTTACCTATTTTCACCTCACTTGAAACATTCCAAGAAACGTTGCCGAGAATCAAACCCAGACTCCAGGGATGAGAGGTAACAGCGCTCCATACCGTGGAATCAGACAAACTGTCAGCATTGTTTGGAATAGATAAAATGATTAGAAAGATATGATAAACTAACTTAAGAACACCATTACTAAATTTAATTCCACCTTTTTTTAAATAAGTGTTTCTTGTAACACATTGCAAAAGTTCTTGCATACAGTAGAAATTTTGTATATATTTATTTTACATTGTATAGAAATTTTTGTGGTCATAGATAATTGATTGCATTAAGCCAGTGATAACATAAACATCAAATATCATCATGAAGGCGTTAGTTGCCACAAAACATATATATATCAGAAAACTGTAAATTGTTATATTTTGAACTAGTTCGTGTAAAAGAATTAGTTTACAAAGTTTACATCTGGCTTGATTATGTTTTTGTTGTTTACAGTAGCACCGTACATGTTTTCTAATTTGCGGTCATTCAGAATTAATTAATATTGTTACCGGACAAATCGCCCAGCATGACTCCAAATACAAAAAGGTGTGTATCTTTTTACACCATTGTACAGTAGTGTGATGTGAAAGAAATTATTACTTTTTCTTATTATCCGACCTTCTAAACTAAAATGTCTCGCAACATGAACAAAGTACCGAATACGCAGGGAAGAAAGCTCAGTAGTGCTAGTTCAAGATTTCCTGCAGCTACAACTATGTTATTAACAAAAGCATTTAATTCTGGTACACTTTTGTTTATTAAGGTAGCATACACTTAAACATTTAAAAAAATTACAGTAACCATAACATAACTCTGACAATTTGAATGTAACTGAAAGTAGTCTGTAAGTTGTCATTCATCGGTCTTTTGTAGGTTTTTAATAACGTAACAGCAATAAACTCCATTGTAATGTACGAGACAGCTTGAAAGAAACATATACAAATAACATAAATGATTTAAAACTGTGCAATAATATGTTTTTGAAGACGTTTTACGGAGGTGTTAGAATTCGTCAGGAATTATAAAATGTCACTTGTATACATAATTCTCAAAATATCATCTTAGTCATGGTGCAGAGATACGAGGACAAAAGTGGCCATTGTGCATCTTATTACATTTGCTGAGCATAGTGACCAGCATGGTTATTCTCATTCACGGAAATGTTAAGCATCAGTGAAATTGCAGTAGTGTGTGCTAACACAGGCTCTGTGCTAATGTGAAGAACCACGCAAGCCATGAAATTAGAGAGGACAACTGGGGCTGAAGATATAATAAGAGGCGCCTCCAATAACTATGCACTATGCAGTGTAAATTTGATAGTACTTCAATTAATATTATTAAATTTCACCTAACGGACAAGAAAATCTCAATGTATCGTCAGCGCGAAGCCTGATAAACATGGAGGAGAGAAGGCTTACTGTTAGTGGTCCCAAAGGCACTCTGTCGTCCAAACCTGCATGAATAATGTACATGGTGAGATACGTGGGTAGAGCAGCGGCGCAATGCATAGGCAGAGAAAACAGGAAATCTCTGTGCAAAATCCGCCAGCTATGGGTGACGTCCTCCATGTTTCCCAAATGCAAACATCTGGTCGAATCTGGATCGGTCTGATGGAAAGTTGTTGTGTCTAACAAAAGTTATTTTATGATTGTGTCTAAAATTAGGCCCACATCTCTTCGTAGCCGTACACCTACGCACCATAAAATCCTCCCTTATAGTAATACAATGTTGTAATATTTTTATGTTTTCAATTCTGGTGTGTCTATAGTTAAGTATGAAATGACATATTTATATCACGTGTCTGAATTTTGGTGTTCCAAGATTTGGATTTGAAATGACTCTCAGCCCAACCCACGAAAGTAGGCAAATGGAACAGTTTGCCTCAGGTCCCCGATTTCAGAGTCCCAAATCTCCAGAGTTTTGAAAGTTTATGTTCTGTGAGGAAACACTCACAATTGCTACTGCCATGAAAGCAGTTATTTTGCACTATTAGTGTCAACTTAATTTCTTCTACAAAACAATAAAAAAACATTAATGGCTAGTTTTAAAACACTAAAGCATTGAATGAATCCTTACATTTTAAATGTTAATATCTGAGTTACCCTAAATAGGTTACTTATAGAGATAAGGGCATTTGAGACAATAAAATATATGCTTTTAAACACACACCTACAGATATAACTTAAATGCATATCTGAGATATGCATGTTTGGGTTTGGTGTGACATGCGTGTGCTTTTCGTCATGTGTTAGACATTCAGATGTGTACACTTTAAGTATTTTTTATTTACAAAATGATTTGTTTTAATTTCATTTATTTTTTTTAACGACAAGATGTTTGATTCTTAATACACATTATTATATTTGGTCTTGAAGTGTCTGTGCGCGTTTTATTCATGCAAACTTGACATAAAACATTGTGCAACAAAAGTGATGTACAAATGTACCTTTGTCAAATTGTGTTTTGAAGCTCATGAAATTATGGTGTTATAAGCAAATATTAATTTTCTAACATTAATAAATACATATATTTGCCACTATTTCTCATTTTTTAATATGTAATTTTTTTCATTAGAAACTGTAACTATTTACGACTGTTTAAAATTATTTTTCCCATTAACAGAAATTTTAAAGAGGAATTAATGTAACCATATAACTATGTGTGTGTTTTTTTTTAGACTCAATTCTCTCTTATACCAAATACATTTACGTCAACACAGTAAACTATTATTTCAACATCGAAGTGCCGTACATAGAACATTCATGACCTCAAGTAATGTGAAATGTGTGCGGAGGAAGTTTCGCGACTGCACACAGACAGCTGCGCTGCTGACAGGTCAAGGTGAAGCGCGAATGCAGGCTCCTTTCAAGTGGGAATGTGAAATGACACTAAAAATAACGAAAATGCTAAATGTTGCTGTTTTGTTTACCTAAAAGAAATCCTCGGCATAGGCAAACTTGTAGCTACATTTAGAAAATTTGTCATTTTTGGTGGAGGTTGGAGCGAAACCAGCATTTCAGGCCAGTTTGATAACCGCTACATTTTTTTTTTTTAATCTTAGATATGTTTATGTCATCAGGACTTAACACCATGTGAGTGATAGGGCCTAGTAATCTTAATTAATAAAATAATAAAACTGTATTTGTCAAAATAAATTTATAATTTATATAAAACATTTTAATGATGAAAATATTACATTGTAAAAATCATAAACATAAGAAGAAATTGAAAAATTAATAGAATTCTAAACGGTCTTTCAACTGTCACAATTATTTAAATCTTTGTTATATATCAATTTGATTGATTACCAAGTTATGTCTGTGCACTGCAATAATATATTTCCCATAATTAGGGTCGTTAATTGACCATTGACCTGGTTTTTATTTATTCAGTAAAATAAAAAGTATTTTAATACATTTGGATAGGTACAAAAATCATCCAACAGAGATTTGAACACTCGAATAAAAATCTTGAGCACCGCAAATAACAGTGTGTCCGAATTTTGCCACTAAGCGACTGTCCTTCACTATTAAAATTATTTATATTGCCTTAGTTTTGAATAAAGAATAAATAAACAAAATAGTTACAAAGATAAAATGGTCACAAATAAGATTATTAAACTAAGTACAACAGTAAGAAATTTTAAAACAGCGGTATTACTCCCTACACATACGTGATATTTTTCTGCCATGTAAATAGATTGCAGAGTGCAATTTATGTTGCATGTAAAGAATAATACGTTTCCGTAACAGACACATATCACCTCAAAATTGTCAAGCAATGTCCCCAATTTTTTTACAACGTAATTTCAAAATTTTGAGGAATACATCGCCTTAATACGGTGTAAAGGGGTAAATTTGTTTTTGAGGATACATCAATAGCTTGTAGGCTCGATAAGATATTGTTATACATAGTATAATTATTCCTCCATAGCCCATACTTGACGGGTTTCTGCGCAAATTACCTCTCACAACAAAAATTTGAAGATTACATAACACTTCTACTTATTTCAATACCAAAATTAATAATATTAGTGAGATTATCATTTGTGTATAATGCACATATATATTTTTGCTGAAGTTATTGTCACTGCCTGTATGCAGGGAAAAAAATACTAAATGAGGATTACTTTGTTTACTCGGCCTTATTTATACACTACAGAGCGCAATGATTGGTAGCGACACAGGTGGACCGGACCTGTGACAAGTATCATCTGCCATGTGAGCGAGCTACGCACGGGGCTGATGGCTGGACTTGGCGCTTGGCTCTCTCTGCTGTGTTTGCGAGCTGACAATTCTTTTCTTATTTTAAATTTTGCTTTTGTTACTAATTATATCAATTGCCATGGACATGTTTTCATTTATAATAAGTCAGTTATATTTGTGCCAGTGTGAGTATCTGCGTGTGCATATGCGCACGTGTATGTCAGAGACTAAATCAGAGGCAAGTGAACATGTAAAGAATATATTTTTGGCCATAAATATATAAATAACTGTACTCTTCTTGACTCACGAGTAATAAACAGTTAGAACATTGTAACACATATGCAGACGGTTACAATACTTAAAGAAAATAATTTTTAAGCATCAGCTCAGCTAAGAGAATAATTGTTATTGTTTTGGTACAGTAAAGCATTTACTATTGAAAACTGAAATGTAAAAATTGACTAACTTAGTGACCCCAAACTATGCATAGAATTTTGTGTATTCAAACCTGACTTAATTTCATTGCAACATAAATGCAAAGAATCACTATCGTACTGAAGATTAAATATTGAAACACAAAAATAGTGACCTTACTTTTTATTTTAAAATTTATAAATTTTATTTTTTCAACTTGTGCAGTAACCGTCACTGTTTCCACAAATAGTGTGCACAATTTACTTGTCTTGTTTGCATGTTACCTACATATCTGTACATGTGACCTACATTCATTTGTATACAATTGAAAGGTTGATTTGGATAAGGGCATATCTCCAATAAAATCTTTAGAAAAATATATTACTGTTTCCTAGCTGCAAATAACATAATTTTAAAAGTGCCATAATTTCAAAATTATTAGTTATCATTGTCAGAAAAAGGTATATAATAATAAATAACATCGGTCAAACACATTTCATAAAAAATTAAAATCACTACATATTAATTTTTCCAATAAAATGAGCCGTTATCAAGTTCAACTCTTCAATAAAATGAATTGCATGTCTTGTACAATTATTCACATGTCTTCTGTTAATTTCCTTGTAACCTACATGATTTTTCATGCGACATACATTCAATTGCATATGACCTGCATTCATTTCTAGGTGACCTGCTTCTAATTGCATATGCCTTACATATGGTTGGTTATCATCTAGTAATTTCTATGCCATCTACTTTCTTCTGCATTTCTATATCTCATCACCATCTATAATGTTGGGGGTGTTGGCTGGTCACCGAAAAATTCATTATTTGATATTTGTATAAAATATGTTCAACCTGTAGACATTACTTACGAGAACTATACGTGTTCATGATATTTGTGTATGTATAAATACATACAAGGTGATTATTGAGGTGTTACCTCCCCTTACAGGGTCTATTCTTTAAGTTATTTGGAGCAAATTATGTAATATGTCTGTGGCTCTTAGTCGTAATATTTACCGAATAATTTGAAAAATTAGAAACTCGTTAGAGTGAACAGCTCATGACAGTTTGACTATTGAAGTGAACAGTGCGTCTTTGGCCATCATAAACAGTAACTACCTGTTTCATGTGTACTGTGTGAACACGGCACGTTTCTGCACATTTATTGTGGTTGTAGCATTTGGTTGTGAGTTATAGTCATTGTTACAATGCCACGTACATTTCCCACAGAATATACTGATATGGCAGATGATGCTCAACTGTAACAATAAAGTATGATAATAATAATAATAATACTTCTTTTAACTCCTTAAATGCTTGTTCGTTATTTCTTCACCTTTCACATTTTTAGAATTGCTCTATAAATATTGGGAATAGGACCAACATTTATATGGCATATTTTCTTCCAAGTGACAAGGAATAACCATTGTGAGTGGCAGTAACTCCTCGTGAACCACCCTATGTGTGTGTGTGTATACGCACACGTATTTGTTGTTGGGTGTATTTGTATCAGTCAGCATTCATTTGATTTTATGAAGTGTTTTCAACATTTCGTTTTCTCAGTTTTACCAGATATGTAGGCCTACGTAGTGAAAGAAAATCAAACCTTTGATGTATTGAAATGGCTCTCATTAAAACATAGTGAAGTAACTTGTTAACAATGGTAAATAGTTGATTATAGTTTGTGTCTGTGGGATAAAATATGGTTACGGTTATTAGTAGGTATAGTTACCGAAAAATGCTTACACACACTGCATTTATTTGTGCTGATATGGAAATGTGTAAATGTTTAAAAAAGAAAGCTTTATGCACTGTAGAAACCTTTTCAAGATGAATGTTTCACAGTATAGCATAGGCTTTGTTTTCACGCAAAACTTTACATAAGCATGACAATATTTAATACTAACGCTGAGGTATATTAATTTTATTAGACTTATCAGCCCGGAGTTAAACTTTGTCACGTAATTTATGTAGTCAAATGCCTGCTTCCTTTGTGCATATTGTGGGCGCAATCAGTTGCTGATGATAAGCACTGAGATCACTGATGGTTTATCAGTGTTCATCAGTAATAAGAGTGCAGCTGCTGTAAACAGTAAATATTTTGTATGTCTTTGGAACGCTTGACAGTGGTACTCTTTAAAATGAGAGAAAACGGGTTGAATTATTACTATAACTATCTAATCTTGTTTCTCTCGTAATTTAAGAGAGTACTTACATATAACAAACATAGTGATACTTGTTTTTCTGAAGAAAATACAGTTTTAATAGCATAAATTCTGATTAAATTTAATTGTGTATTGTTTTTGTGCAGAATTTCAATCTAGAATATTTTGTATTCAAAAAATTCTACAGTATACACTAACATAAATATCTCTGAGAACCTACATTTGAATTGCTCTTAGATATCTTGTTTCACTGTCATGTACAACCGCTGTAGCTCCAGTAAAATCAGTCTTCAGTAATAATGAATTTAGCATCATGTGGAGCACCACACAGCAGCTTGTAGAAACGAGTGTCTGTGATCGTCTCAGTATCGAATCGCAATACGTATATCTGCCTCATGCTCAGAATTCTCTATTATCTGTGAAGTTACCACCATTCAGCAACAAATTAATAATAATGAAACATATTTTTCAGTTCATTTAATCACCAGATTGTTGGCCCTAACTATAGTCCATTCACTGTTACAGAAAGCGCTGCTATAAAGTTTTACTTCCTGGATATTCCTCTGCCTCATGCAAATAAAACTTAATCAGGTGTAGAAAATTACACCAAAGGGACAAATATAACTCATTCGTGTTCACTCAGTGTAATAATATTTTGTATTAGAACTATTTTTACTTTGAAATGCCAACACACTGTGTGCCTGTTTGTTCATATTAATTATAAATTTAATATTACGATGTATTGATAAGATATAAATATAAATTCAACTTTAATATTTAAAAAATGGGTATTTTTATGTAAATCAGAGTATAAAAAATGCTTGTGGTAAATTATATTAAGGTAACAACTGAGCACATCATGCATGGGGTGATTTTTTCAAAGGTTTGATTCAAAAATCATGAAGAAACTGCGAATAAACTACAATCAGAATTTAAAATATAGAAATGTTAGTATTTAATTTAAAATAAGTTTGTGTTCATGTGTACATAAAACTTGACATTAAACTTTGTAAAACAAGGTCATTTCATGTAATAACGCACCTTCATTGTAATTTTTTTATGAGCAAAATACTTATTGCTATGATTTATGGTACTTGTAAATAAATTGGATTTGCCATTTTTTCTCTTTTGATTTTCAGTTCTATGATAAGAATTGTGTAAATAGTATTCATTGGTAATCTACATTATGTTTTCGGTCTAAACAAATTTTAGTTTGTGTAACTATGTACATTTTTTGGGTATCAATTTATTTCTATGTGAGGGGAGAGATTAATTTAAATCAGCATTTACAAGATATCTAAGTCTCTCGTAAATTTTTGCCAACATACTATAACATTTCTGCAAAATGCCTTAGTTATGTAATATGAGGAACCCACGTTAATACACTAGTTATCGACACAACATTACTTTGTGTGCGCTGCACGCAAGAACAGCTGATCAGACGCACCAAGCCGGCCTGCTTGCCTGAGCGAGCGGATAGCGGGTAGCACAAGGGCAACAGGCAAGCACAGGGAGGTCTGGCAACATTGCTGCAGCAAGCTGTCTGACCCAGGAAGCAGGTGTTGGGGGGGGGGAGGTTCTGACACTTGCAAGGCTGCCAACGACTCTTCGCCAAGCAGGGTGACGCATCCACCACATCCCACAGTTCTTTCTTGACTGAAAGGTTCGTGAAAGTAGCCCGGTTTATGTACCAGCCTGCGGAGTGGTGGGGGACATCATTTCTTTTTATGGTGTGAACCGCCCCCTTAATGGAGGTTTTACTGTATTTTACAAATAATGCAAATTATTTTATTGAAAATGGGCATACATGTTTTATGCTTGACACTATCTACTTTAGCATTTCATTTTTGTTTATTGGAAATTATTTCTATTTTTTTGTATCATGACATTTTTCTGGTCTTATTTGTTTACATTTATTTTATAACTGTGCAATACTTATGTGTTTAATAGGCCTAGTCCATATTTTAATTAAATAACCCAACTCTACATACTTATTGCTTATTTTATAATGGATCTATGCAGTATGGTTTTCTTGTTCATAATGTATAATGTGCATTTCTATAATTGGAAAAATTAGTCCAGTTTCATTCCACTAATCATCTTAAAACAGATGAAAATATTGATTGATTGTTTTAGTATTGTTACCAGCAATGTGTGGAAAAGCCTTGGAAATTTTGTAATTTTGTCTGGGAAAGTCAGGGAACTGAAATTTTGGATATCGGTGGTAATTCTTTAGGAACTTCATGGCTTTTTGTCTTAAACACTATAATTTTAATTAATTTGTTATTTTGTGATTTATCAGCTTAAAAATATTATTGTGTTTGCAGGACACGGATGAAGTCCCAATGGTTTTGGTTGGAAACAAATGTGATTTAGAAGATGAACGGGTAGTTGGAAAAGATCAAGGTGTTACACTATCTAGGCAGTTTAGCTGTACATTCATGGAAACGTCTGCTAAAGCTAAAATAAATGTAAATGATGTAAGTTTTACTATAGTAATTTTCTTTATATATATATATATATATTTTTTTTAAGTGATAAGTGGCAATTTTTTTTTTTTTTTTTTACAAAAAAAAATTGTTTGCCAAATTTTCCTTACAACTGCTAAGTCTATAGATAATCACCTGTTGATATAAGGCAGATAGGTAGCTCAATATTGAAATGGATGTATGGCTGTGATAGAATTACACTTTTTTTTTTATTATAAAAGAGTGTTGACTACTGCTTGTATCCTTTATGAATTTTTTACATTCATATAACATTTTTGGCAAAACTAGAGTTCAAGAAATCTGGAACATGTGAAATGTGCTGCTTTTGAATTGTGTATCACATGTAATGTATGGAAAGCCAAAACTGCATTAAGAGCCAGGTATACCATCAGTGGCATAGCTATGAATGCCTGGTGAGGGAAAGGGGGATCACTTTCCAAAATTTAAAGGGAATGCAGTATGAAATGGCACTGTCCCGATAAATTAAAGGCTGCCAGATAATATTTTGTAGCAAAACACAATGCTCTTTTAGTCATATATGTGTATACAAATCACTACATATTTTTAGCTATTTAATACCTTTGTGAAAAAGAAATTATCTTCATTTTTAATGCATAATTGTGATTATCACAAATTTGTGCATGCTGAATATTCTTGAATTCAAGACATTGATAATACTAATCTTACTGTATAAAAATATTTACATATATTTTCAAACTCTCTTGTATGTTTGTGATTGCAGATATTAAATTGCAGTTCTAAATACACAACTCAAAATTATACATATTTGTATATCTAACCCAAAATTCTAAGATTTTAATAAGTGTCCTTTTAAGTTACAAATATGTTTACTTTCCATTTATCAATTACTCCTTATGTTTTTTGTTGGTTCACTTTTTTAATGCACAGTATTTTGCACGTCCAAATAGCTCTATTTTTTAATATTGAAATTCTACTGCCTTGTTCACTAAACTACAAAGCAAGGAAGAAATTATTGAGATACACAATTTGTAGCTGATTCAGGATTAAATAATCTTATTTTAAACCCACTCTAAAAATGTGTTTTTCATGTAACTGAATATATTTTAACAATTTTAATTCTTAGAATAACATGGGCATCAAAGTTGGAGAAGTGGTTGTGTGGTTTAACCTTTAACTTACAATTATGTTTAAATTGTTAAGACTCTCAGATTGGTTTCTTGATGTTCTATGCAAACAGGAAAGAGGACTGGCAAAATGACATGTTTTGGTTGTAGCTGTTTTACAATGCTGTCCGATCGACATTTGAACACTAGTCGTGACCATAAAGGCAGCATTAGCTTCTATATGTGCAATGTGGAAGGAAACGCAGTATTCAGGGTGCTATTTGGAAGGAAACACAGTATGCTATGTGGAAGGAAACACAGTATGCAGTGTGCTATGTGGAAGGAAACACAGTATGCAGTGTGCTATGTGGAAGGAAACACAGTATGCAGTGTGCTATGTGGAAGGAAACACAGTATGCTGTGTGCTATGTGGAAGGAAACACAGTATGCTGTGTGCTATGTGGAAGGAAACACAGTAAGCAGTGTGCTGTGTTGAAGGAAATACAATAAACAGGAAAATGAGACTGAGCAGGGCTTTAAAGAGTGCTCAGCTGACAGCAAAAAGACAACATGATGGCACAGCATTGTGTTTTTGCTGAAGCAAATAATCACACTCTGTTACAAACATGTTTCATTGGTTCAGTTCAGAAAGTTTTAATTCAAAATTCAAATGGCATGGTTTCTTGCAGAATTCTTGTGATACTTCCCTTGAGTTTATGTGAATGCATACCTACCAAATTTTCCAATTTTAGTGTAAAAAGTATGAAAAACTGTACTGTTTTATTATTTTACACTTGCGACATGTTAGAAGATTTTTGTTTCAAGCAATCCAACAAACTATGTTTTGTTATTGTTTCCTTTTGTCAAGGTCAGGTGTTATCATAGCTGCCAACCTGTACTATTTATCTGTATAGTGTGTGATCGTAAACAGTGCTCTGGCTTCCATAATTAAGCTAAAAGTTAAATACAGTAGAAACTCTATTACGACCCCTCAATGTTCCCGAGAATAAGGTCATAATAGAGGGGGAGGTAATTTTGACCCGCCCCTAACCCCCTATGCCCTCAAACTTGCCATTTTTTGCATGAAGTCAGGTTCAATCGTCTCTAACGCATAAAAAGCCACTTTTAAAATTAAATATAAATTCGTATGTATATTTTTAACAGCTGGATGTATCCTTATTCATTTGATACCCAAGAAAGGCATATTGGACCACCCCTAGTCGTGAAAAGGAAGGCCTAAACACAGTATGACATGGGCATTGAAAGTGTATGAAAAGATTAGATTATTTATTACTAAATATAAAGTTGTTATTAAAGATCTATTACGCAGGTCTCGTGGGTCATACATTGATATGGGGCATGTAGCGATCAAAATGTTTATGTGGAGTTGCGCAATACATGTGTGCGCGCCATGCTCTTGCTTTGGTCTGATCGTGTACATAGCTGGGTGAGCACGTATATCCTCTGCAGCGCGGGCAGGCCGCGCCCTCCTGCGCTGCTGTCGCTTGGGCCTAGATCCTTGGGCTGGACTCTAAAGTAGGTGATGATGCTCGTGTCAGGGCTGCCCGAGCACCGCTCAGCTGATGCTCATGCCAGGGCTGACAGGCATGACTGGTGCGCTGCTCTGGTCATGCTTTGTACCGGCCGCTGCCACTCCACTGCCGTCATTACAGTGCCGGTTCACTTCGTAACAGCGGCCTGGCATTGGGAAAACGTGCTGATAGATGTGAATCGCGTCAATGTGTTGAATTTATACGAAATGTAGGCGGCATATTGGCCTCTGCACTGGCACGATGAGGCCCAGCAATGTTTACTGGAATATAAATATTTAGTGGTCTACTTGAAATATTAACTATCCCGTATTTTTCATCAAATACTTTTGATGTTGCCTAAACATGCACAGGGTCTCAATCGCCATAATATGGTATCTGTAACATAAGAACACATTTTATTTACACACACTTATCTTTATTCACTTTACACATAAATTGACCTCACAAAAACATACAATTGCCCACCATAAAAAATTAGGATATTACATAGGCGTGGTCGCACATAAGCTTGAGAATAGTAATTTAAAAAAAAAAGTAATTGAATTAAATTTGTAGTTATCATACATACACTGATTAAGAAACTAGTCTGTGTAAAGTGCAGCTGTTTTTACAGCAAAAGAGGGGGGATAAGGCAGAGGTGGCGATATGTGACTAGGACAAATAATCCTTGCTAACCTGGCCTGCAACTCCCCCCATCCAACCCGGCGCTTCCACGGACAATACACCAGTTTCCCCTTCTGGCATTAAGTAATTTAATGCTTCACCCTACTTAGGACAACAAATGTCAAAGTCTATGGTGGTAGCTTGAGAAATGCACGACCACTAACATCAATAAGGGCTAGTTTTCCATAGACTGAAAACCGTGGTTAATAGAAACTAGTACCGCAGTTGGAGAAAACTTCTACAAAAACAAATCCGCTCATAACTAAAACAGCGGTTCAAGATACTGCGGTTGGCAAAGGATTACTGTATCTATTTTTAGACTCAAATTTTCCACTTTTATGACCCAAACTTTTCACGGTTCCTCGGAATTGCATCGTAATAGAGGGGTTTTACTGTAATTTGGGTCAAAATTAAATTCTATATTAAATGTGTGGATGCAATTTCGTAAAATACATTGTCATCAGCTAGGTATTGTATTCATATTCTGGTTAAGTTATGTTCATATTAGTGCTGGCATTAAAATTTTATAATAAAAAAAAAAGCAGTAGGCCTTTAAAATACTTGCCATTTTTTTGTGCATAGTTTTGTATTAAAATATGGCTTTCTGAAATATATGTGTGTGCATTTTAATTCTACTTGCAAATGTTGTTCATCATAATTTTTGGTAATTTAACAATTACAGCATATTGTCTTTTGTATGAAAGATTTAATCAAGGTGTCCACCCACAGGAAAAATGGGATGGCAGAGAATTTTAAATGAAGGGGGGGGGGGGGGGGAAGTTAGGGAATTTTCACCTGGGTCAGGAAAAATGTAAATAAATTCTACCCTGCAAAAGTTGTTAGTTGTGTGAATACAGGATAATGTAATTGTAAGCATATGCATTTGAAAATTTCTATTTATTTTTAAGCTGGGGAATTGACGATAATACATCTTTGCAAAGTGACACATGGCCTATACAAAATAAAGAATTTTTGTGTTTGTGATGGGCACTCATGTGAAGTCAATAACATGTATTATGAGAAATATTGATGGAGTGAATAAAATGTTGGCCCTGCTTGCTTGGTGTGTTGCAGTGTAATTTTATTCAACTTATGTGATGGCATATTTCTTCTGTCAGCGATGGAAAATATATGGTATTTGAGTGTTTCTGTCTTGAAAATAGGTCAAGGAAAATGGTAAGATTCTGCCTGGAAAACAGGAACATGTTCGAGAATTCCAAAATGGAATGTTAGTGAACAGCTTAAAACACCGTATTATCTAAAAGTACGCCTTTCTTACATGTACGTATGCTGGAGGAGCATTTCTGCTATTTTGTCTTTTCAAAGGTGAACATTCCAAGTGTCATGATGTTTTTATAACAGGAAAGAGAATAACATTTAACTCTTCTATTCTGTTGACAAACTAAAGTAAACATATGTTTTTACTACCTTGTATTGATCACAGTTAAAGGAATTACTTTGTATGTAAACAGAAAAATAATATTTAACATAAGTAAATATTCACAAAACAATATTTGCTGAAATTAACATGTATGTATGTATGTAGAATGCTTATTACAATATTTTTACTTTTCATTATTTGAGATTTCAGTAAATATATGAGCCACACCATGTGAAAGTCACATGATGGTGTTTATTTTGACAGTTACAAGAAAAGCTGCACAACTAACTGACTGAAAGTAGAAACTTAGCAGGGTTTTCAAAGGTGCCCACTTTATCATGAACAGCCTTTACTATTAATGTATACCTTTCTGGGGTACCATTTAATTTGCAAAATATTGTCTTTTTAAATAAAATTGTTACATTTTATACCAGAAACGAAGAAACATTACGTTAAATGTAGAAAACCATATTTTAACTGTAAGTTTTGGGTTAAGGGGGTCAAGTTCATTCCGGTAGATTTTAATGAATTTATTCCTATGAATATTAACACTATATAAAATTGGGGCTTTGCTGTAACTTATCTGTATTTTTTTTTATATAGATAATACTTGTGTGGTTTCGTATTCCAGGTACATATTCACCACAGAAACGCCAGATTAAATTCATTTTAATCTCTGCAACACTCAGTCACACACTTTCTATTAGGTTACATTGTGGTTCCCAAACAAGCAAATGTTTTCCTGTGCAGCATGGCATGGCGTGTTTACATTAACTTTAGTCCCAGCCTTGCAAAGGGGGTGGAAGGACACTCACCAGATAGCAGCAGACTACATTGCCACGTCCCTGCCGGCCAGTTTTTTTTTTTTTAACAAAAGACTTCTCCCATAGCATTTCTTACTGATTTTGCTCTTACGTGTGTTTAGACACATGCATGCATGTGCGTGTTCACACACACACACTCAATGCTGAAGATTTTCAAACATAAGAAATTACATCTAAAACAATTTCTTGAGCCCTTATGTTTTGCTAAATGAAAAACATATTTTCTGCTACAAATATACGTTTGTGTGTGCATGCACGCATGCATGTCTGTGTGTGTGAGTATTTCAAGGTCTGGGATAACGAGGTCCTAGATATTGAGGGTTCACTGTGATATGTGGTTGTAGTTTACAAACTTATTTTAAATATGACAGATAGTGGAGCTCATTTAAAGACAAAACCATAGTTAGATTCTGCAATAAAAATGATAGGTGTCCGTAGTCAAAAAATGTAATTGATCATCATTTGCAGTATTAGATATTGTGTTTTGAAGCACAAATTTTATTTAATTGATTTTAAGTACTTTATATCTTTTATCTCCATTATTGTTTTACTAAACTCTAAGCACAAAATACAATAATATTCCTAGGGAAAGATTTTACAATAGTAAAAATATAGGTGTACACAGTAAAACCTGTAATGATTGATAATTATGTTATATGTTAGTGTGTTTTCGAAGTAAAATTCTATTTCATAGCTTTTCATTATTTTATAACCATTGATCTACATTTCCAGAAACAGTTTACTTCATATGGTCGGTTATGAGTTCAGTTGCATATTCTTGATGAACTCTCTGGTCTTCTTAGGGTTGTCATTATTGTAGCAAATACCAAAGTATTAATACCAGCTACTTTGAGCATGCTATAAAGAACTACCATTGACCAACACAATGCATTTCTTGCACGGTTGTATGTGTTGCACATTTCATAGACATCTACATGTCCTATTGTCAAGTTGTAAAATGGTATTATTTCAGGCTTTTGGCGATCTTGTACGATGTATAAGTATTGCATTATTTGGTTTCTTCAGCACATATGAAATAAGAGTACATTTGTCCTTAAATTCAAATAGAGAAGAATTCAGTACGCTTCCTTTTGTGTTAACAAATTCTGGTGTAATTTGCAGTTTTTATCCCATGCTTGCTTGACTTACTCAGAATTTCCATAAATTTTAGAAAATTCTGAAATGGTTTACCCTTATATCTAATGCTTTGCAGCAAAAATATGAACCTAGATAGTGGTATTACAGTATGAAATATCTGTATCAACAGTTTCATCTTTAATAAGTACTTATGTCTTGTTCTGTCTATCACTTTCTCTTACTTCAAGATAATCTTAGTCGTCCACTCGGGAACCATTGGTTTCACTTTCTGCATAGTCTTCCAGCAATGGCTCTTGTAACATTTTTATTAACTTCTTCCTTTACTTTTTTGTTGTATAGATTTCAGATTGTAATGAAAGAAAAAAAATTGAAATAGACTTTACAAGAGTATGTAAAATATAAATAATTTGGCTACGAGACAGTTTTAAGGTAGGCTGCAGTGAGATTGTGCTGCGGTTTCTAGCCGGACATGCAAACAGCAGCTCCGTCTCTACTAACTCAGCTGGTTTATTCTTTGCCAACAAAATTGTGACGACAAACCCCCCCCCCCCCCTCCACTCTCTTTTCCCCTTTGTAGTGTGGCTAAAAAGAGGTGTTTTGATCTCATTTCAGGTTTGCACAGAAATCAAATAGAGAGATTCCCTGTTACATTTTTTTTTTCTTCTCAAAACTGGTACACATAATAGTAAGAAAAATAATAGATATTTTTTTTAAAACCCCAACAAGAATTACAAAATTTTCCCAAAGCTTGTTACAAAAATACTATCGTACCCTCAGGTACAAAATAACCCTTGTGGTAGAAAATTACAAGTACAACTGCCCCCCACTTCCCCCCTTCCCTTTTTCAGTTATGGAACAGTTTTTCAACTTATTTCAGTCCCTGGACCTGTCTCCTCTCAAGAGGAGAACACAAGCCTAATATTCAATTTGCGCTCCCTTCTAGTAGGATTTGTAATGTTCAAGTATCATAGAGAGTTCAAGTAACATAACATAACCCAATGACATGTCAAGCCAGCCCACGTCGTCCATTCTGGAAACTTGCATGGAAAGGGGTAAGGCACGAAGAGGTGTAGAGAAAACATACCAGCAGCCCCTGCACTAGTATATTGCCAGCTTACAAGCCGGCACCCAGGTAAGTCAAGTCCTCATAGGCACTTCCCATGTAACTCACATAGAAATCAGCAGCAAATGTGGAAAGGAATTTTAGGTGCTTGTAACCCTGTGGTAGATGACACATTCTCAAGTCATGCAGGTAAAAAATATTGTATGCCTAAAGAACCATAAATATCAACAGCTTAGTCCATTTTTGCATTCAAGAGTCATTTGGAGAGAATCCTGTTAGAAAACTGAAGTTTTCCTATTTAAAATAAACAGTACTTCACAAAAAAATACGTTTTTTTCTTTACAAATGTCAAAAAAAAATGAAAATTATACACCAACAACTGCTAGAATGTTGTTAGAAAATTTATTGAGATGCTTGAAGTTAGCTATTGTCATATATAGTTGGCAATGGATAGCAAATTATCTGGTTTCAGTGCAAGAATTTTGTTTATACTTTATTCTCTAAATGTAGGCATATATGTAATCATATATAAAATAAATTTATTACATTTTCATATTGTTCCCAAAGTTATATATTATGTTAAAAATTATAGCCCTGCAATATATACTGTAAGGAAAGTAAGAACATAAGCTTACCTTTAGGCTTTATTTTGTTGCACAAATTATCGCACCAAGTCTCACAGACTCGTTACTACACTTCAAATAAAAACATCATTAGACATCCACAAACCTGACAAAACAAATTAAATAAACGTACCATTGAATATTAGATAGTTAGATTAAAAGTTATTGGGCTGTACAAAGTTACAGCTGCTACCATCTAATGGTGGCAAAGCAAATCAGTTCATCAGGGTTTTGCAGACCCAATGCGAGCTCTGCCAGGTTAAGTCTGGGTAGTAAATATAATTAAAAAAAACAATTCAAAAGAATATTAGTAAGTATTGCTATTGCATTGCTACAAATCAAGTGCTGTATGCAGGGGACATACAACTTGTCCTTGAAACGGTAAGTCTTTGATGATTGTAGTAATAGACTGTTCACTGTAAAATGAGATTGAATGCCCTTCTAAGTTTCTACTTTCAGACTGTTTATTGCTTATCTTTCTGTGTAGCTATCAAAATAAACAATGCCATATGATTTTCACCTGGCTTGTACGTAGATTGAATACTCATTGAATAAACAATGAAACGTCATAAATATTGTTCTTGTCACTATAAACACATACACATTAATTTCAGTAAGTTATATTGTTTTGTGAATATTGACATTTATGATTAATTTTCTGTTATAGATATAAATGAATGCCTTTTAACTGTAGTCAGCTCTATCCGAGGTAATGAGGAAATATGTTTAGCTTAGGTTGTGAAGATAATAGCAGAAGAGTTGAACGTTATGCTTCTTCCTGTCATAAAAACAACATTTAAGACATTTTGAATATTAAACTTTAAAAGTGTATAAAACTGAAATGATCGCTTATTATACAAGCGTCATACTCTTAAGAAAGGTACTCTTTTAAATAACATGCTTTGTTTAGTCCTTCATACAGATGTCTTAAAAAATTGTTAAATGACTTAAGAATGATGTTCGTCATTTATTAGTAGAATTGCAATGTATAGATACTGTATATAATATTTTAATACAAAACTATACGCGCACAAATGGTGGGCATTGCTATTACTTTGAGTAAATAAAACTATAATGTCATGAAACTAAATGGCTGAATGGATTTGATCCAAATTTGTAGATACAGTAATATTTGTTACTCAATACAAGTTACATGAAAATTCGTCCTGCCACACAATTTTTAAAGCACATTGTGATGGTTTGTTGTATTCAATATTTACATACCATACATTAATATTTTAGATTGGAAGTTATTTGATCATAATGCACAAGATACAGTGTATAAAAAGGATTGTATTTATAGAGTTATAGGTCATTTAAATATTATAATACATTTACATATGCTATAATATGCAGAGGGATATTATGATAGATTAGTGCCACATATTTATTTTGTATTAATGTCCAGATCTGTTTGCTCACCTTTTGTTGAGTCATTGCCGCAGGCTGGTCATCATTAAGACAACAGCAGTTGTGCATGATGGCGTTACGTCCAGGGCGGCATCTTCACCAATTGGTGGCTGGCTGGAGAGAGAGCGAGAACTTTTCCGGATGCAATATGCGTTTATTAATGATTGTGTATTTATAAACTTGCCCTTGTTTACTTTCCCCTTAATGGTGAAACTGCTGAGAGCTTAATTTGCTCCAATAGGTCCATGTTTTTGTGTCCTTGCGGCTAGTGTCATATTGGCATTCTTTTGGAGAGGGTTTTTGCGAATTTTCCTGAATATAGCTGTCTCTACCTGTAGTGTGTTCAGAGAGTATGTTGGTTTAAAGGCAGATTCGTGCTAGTGGCCATCATTACAACATAATACAAATGCTTGCGAATGCCTACTGCTTTGCTTATGAAAAAAATTACTTTGATTATAAAATTATAAAGTATGCACACATATGGACATACATCATCACCAGAATTCAAAATCATAATACTTAGCAGATGACAATGTATTTCATGAAACTGCACCCACACATAATCCAGAATCTAATTTTTCCCCAAATTACTTATCTTGTAGGTGAGTCGTGTAAGCTAGCACTTAACTCTTTGATGTATCTGCTCATAGAAATTAAACTTTTTGGACACACCTAATACTGTTTAAAATCACTTGACGTACGTGCTGAGGTATTACAGGGTTGCCACTGGCCTGGAAAGTCAGGGAAATGGAAATTGGCCAGGGAAATTTTCAGTACAATCCAAGTCATAAGATTTTGTCCTACCTTCATTAAATGTGTTGTCAATTTTGGTGGCGATTTTATATATATATATATATATAAACAAAATGTGCTACTTAGAAACTGCCTGCAGAGTCAAAAATATCTTGCTGCTGCTATCTGTTGTCAGCCTTGATCAGTGTCTGAAACTGACAATTTTGTATTTTAGTATTTAGATGTTTAGTGTGGATGAATTTGAATGTATCTTTACAGTGCTGCATGCGATGTGTGAACAATTTACTTGCACGTTTTTGGCCGTTGTTTTGTTTTTTGGCTGAACAATGCTGGTATCAAATTTCCCTTTTCTGTTATTTAAATACCTTAAATTAACTTTTATGTAAGCCTAGAAACATTTTACTTCCGTATGTAACAACATATTAATTACCATGTGCATTTCACCGTTCCCATTACTTTATTTTTACCGAAACGTGGGATATAGCATGTTTGTAAACAGTAACAGACAACTTTATTTATTTTTATTTGGTAATTTAGTGTGCTCCTTCACCTCAGTAAATTTCAACCCCAAATCCCTAATTATTTAAGGCCTATAGTCTGTCTTGTATAAGATTTTTCAGATTTTGACAGATTGTAGGAAAGTAGTACCTTGTAAACAAACTGAATATACGTATCCTTCCACCATCATGTGCTTTCCATGTGACTGTCAATACATGTAACATCATGTGAATTTTTGCTTGACATTTCAAACATGTCAACTATAATTGAGGAAAATATGTGATTACACAGAGCTTTTTTTTTTTTATGATGGTAACATCTACATTGTATTATCAAAATACTATCAATAATATATATTCATATTCTTACAATTAATTAAACAGATAATATTAATTACTATCAAATCAATGATCACAAAAAAAAATAACATATTTTAAATCAAGAAATTTCATTGGACTTGCAAGTTTGCAACTCTCACAACAGAAAAATATTTGAGGCAAGATAGAAAGACATTGATGTTATTTACAATAGACATCATTAATTCACAACTGAGCTAAACTGAACTACGCGAAAACAAAAGTCTGCTGGAGTTGTGTGTAAAGGCAATGTCGCCAGTAGGCCTACCTTAAAATTACATTTAGGCAGTGAACAAACACAATAAAAGTTAGGCCTGTCAAATCATACACAGAAATAGTTAAGTAGAACTGTAAAAGTCTTCTACAATAAATAATTATGGAACCTATTTGTAGCAATTACAATAAAATAAGCTTGTACAAAAAACATTCCTCATAAATGGCGAAGACTGGTAGGCCTGCAATCATTAAGTAATGAAATCTAATGGCGATTACATCAAACACATGGCAGTATGTTCTATTACAATAACGTGGATATGTAATATACATGCCTATGGTCATCCAAAAAAAAATTCAGTTCAATTTGTTGTCCTATATGATTAGTATTTATTAACATAGCTAAAAAAAATTACCACAGAAAGAAAATGTAATTTACATAGTCTTTCTGGAAAAACTAAATGTTATATATCTCGGTTTTAATGTAATTAGGCCTAAATAATTAGTATTTTATTACAGCTGCATTCGTGCTTTTGGTCTGGCGAGCAATGTAACCTCAATGTTTTGGTGAAGTCATTGCTTTTTGTTGTTTATTGACCAAACAAAAATAAATTCAACTGTAACATTAACATACTTTATAAGAAATGAAATGAAAGCTGAATATTTAAATGATGTCTGCTAAAAAACCCACACAAACTTAATATATTTACCTTAATTATTAAAGAACTAAAAAACGTTTGCTTAAGATATTTGCATTTCCCCATCAAAATACATCACACTCCAAATATTCACGTACATAATTTCTCGCTATTTACTTTGCGACTGTTTTTTATGAAATTCAAAGCAATCCGCCGGTCGTTTCTAGCACAGAACAACTTGTGTTCTCCCATTAGTATAATTTCTTTGAATCCTTTGGCAAGACGTAAAATGTCTTGCTGTTATTGGCGATTGCATGAAGGATTTTTACGTCGCTGCATTTTAAATAACTATTCGCACAACATTCATTAATTTGATTTGGTACTTAATTAAACTGATATGCTAGCCACAAAAAATCACATCTCACTATAACATGGCGTCCAGTCATTGGTTGGTAAAGATACAGCCTGCCTTTTTCATTATTTCTGTTATGCACTTTAACAAATTTGAAACCGTAAACATGTTAATAACCTTATACGGAATATTATAACGTAATTATTTACGTTTATTCCGAAATGCTTACTTATTTTTTTATTTGTATTGTGCACTATTTTCTTTTTTGTAGATGTAAGAAAGAATACATGTTATTCAGGGATACCACTATTGCTTCACATGGTGGTCAGCTGACTTTCGTTATTTCAAATACGACGCTACTGTATTACACTTTAAATACGTTGGCAGCAGTAACTGTCAAATTCTGGAAACTTTAAATGAGACAGATTCTAAAATTGGTCACTTGATCAAGTTAATAGCTTAAATAGCTGGTTCGTGGCCATTTTAAACATGGCTCTAGCAAGGAATGAGCCAATCGCAGCCATCCCGGACAATTTTTATGTTTTTTATTTCCAACTTAATTTTAGATTTGTTTCAGTTCAATTTCATTCACATAAACTCAAAAATTAATACAAATATAAAAATAAACTGCATTATATAAATGTTGCTAATAAAGTTACATGAAAATATTTATTTTGTATTATCAGTTATCCTTAGTTGGCAACATTGATTTCTTCAGTGTTTTTTGCTATTCCAATATTTGTCCATTTCATATTAAATGTGGGTATGCTGCACATTGAATCATGACGTCCAAAAGACAGTGTTCAATAAATTGTGGCTTGATGCCACAGTTAATCCAGAGGTTGCTAGTTTGCTGTGCAAAGTGGAAGGAAATGCAAATCTGGCTTTTTGCAACATGTGTAAACGAACATTTCAGCTCAGTAACATGGGGCAGCAAGCAGTTGTCTCGCACTCTAAAGGTCCAAAACATTTGGAATTAATGTGAGCTAAAATTTCACAACCAAGTTTGTCTTCATTTTTTGCCACAAAGAGTGATTCAGAACAATCATCTCTGCCTGGATGTAGTGGACATTCTACCTTGAATGATACTGAGGAACAACGAATGCAAGTTCTGCAAGACGAGAAACTATGTAAACAAAATGTGGCCATGCCAGATCTAGACTCTTTTGTTTGCCAAAATGAATTTCTCGTGCAGAAATTATGTGGTGTTTGAATGTTGTTGCAAATCAATCGTCAATGAATTCGTGTAGTAATGTAGGCATTATATTTAAGGTTATGTTTCCTGATAGTACAATTGCTTCACAGTTTCAGTTGGGCAGAACCAAGTGTTCATATGTCATAAACCATGGTTTAGCAGTTCACTTTTCAGAAATTTTGTCTACTCGTCTTAGCAGTTGTGAAGATTGTCATTTGTTTTGATGAAGCTCTAAAGAACACATCTCAGAAAGGGTAAATTGACATCCAGGTTAGATAATTGCATGTTAATGGGACAAAGTGTCTACCTAGTACTGGAATAGTCGTTTCTTAGGGTCAGCGAAAGCTCAAGATCTTTTGGAACAGTTTAATGAAGATCTGAAACCTCTACCTAGGAAGAATTTACTGCAAGTGTCCATGGATGGGCCAAATGTAAATTTTAGCTTTCTAAAAAAACTAGATGGTAAAAAACTTTTAAACATTGGTTTTTGTGGATTGCATGTTGTCAATGGAGCAATCAAAACAGGATTAAACAGTGTAGCTTGGGATCTTAACACTTTGCTACGAGATATTTATTTCCTATTTAAGGATTCTCCAGCTTGTCGGGCCAGTTTCACTAACATTACTGGCAGTGAAGTGTTTCCCCTAAAACACTGCAGTCAGATGGGTTGAAAATGTCTGTTGTTTAGAACAAGCTTTATTTGTAGTTGATAATATAAATAAATTTGTTCATTCTTCTGTATTGGCTCATACCAAACCAGCTGGGAGCATCTTAAAGCACTTTGATGACAAATTTCTTAAGTGCAAACTTACTTCTTTTAAGACATTGGCAGCTGAGTGTGAACCATGCTTATGAAAATTTCAGTCTGCAATATCCCTGATTCCGTTCTTGTACAGTAATCTCCACGACTTAAGAATTCTAATGAGCCATGTTGTTAAATCAGAAACATTGGAAGCTGCTGACTGTGGTAGTAAACTTCTTGCACTTGATCTAAATTGCAGTGGAAATCTACTTCAGTTGAAACAAATAAACGTTAGGTTCAGTACAGAGAAGCACCTGAAGAAGGTTAAAGGCAAATGAGAAAGACATTCTCACTTTCAGATTGGAATGTCGGAAAGTTGTAAAAACAGCTATTAAAAAATTGCAAAAGAAAAGCCCACTTAAGTACAAATTGGTACAAGGATTAACTTCACTAAATCCACAAGTTATTGCCCATAAACCACAACTTGGTCAGATAAGATTTAATGTTGTCTTGCAATCACTATTTGAGGCTAATAGAATCTCAGTGTCTGTTGCTGAAGAAGCAAAGAATCAGTACCTTTTCCTTTGCCAAGATGCAAAGGGAAAACATTGGAAGTTGAATTTAGCAGATTTCTTGCTGGTGAGCCAGAAACCGAATTAGGCCTAGGTAATTTCTTTGTTGGTGTATTAGGCAAAAATCATAGATATGGTGAACTAACTGCTGCACATATTCAAACTGTTCATCATTTCACACGGGAATGCATCTGTTGAAAGTGGATTTTCAGTCAATATGTCTATCTTTGTAGAAAATTTAATTGAAGAGTCTCTTGTAGCACAAAGGCGTGTGTCAGATGCCAATAGTTACTTTGGAGTAGTAGAGCGCATTCCCATTGACCAAAAAATGATCCTATACATGAAATATTCTCACAAGAGATATGTACAAGATTTAGAAGATAAAAAAACAGTTTCTTGTTGCAAAAGAAAAAGCACAAAATGAGAAACAAAAAATTCCTGAAGCCATGCGAAAACTTGAAGATGAGAAGAAGAAAATCAGACTTGAAGCTAAAGTTGCTGAACAGATTGTGGAGAAAATTGAAAATCTGAAAAACCTGGCAAGTATTTGAATGGTTGAAGAAAAAAAAAAGAACTCGCATTAATGCTTTGAGCATGAAATGTCGGACCTATTTAATATTTTTATTGATTTTCAGATTTTTTGTAATGAAGAAAATGTACATATTTAGTGATTGGCATTGTCTCCTGTAATGGTGAGTTCACTTCCTTAATTTTTTGTGTGTTTACAGTTAATTTAATTTTTTGTACTATATTTTTCAGTCGTTATTTGTTATTGATTTAACAGTTTTGCAGTAATGCACATATTTATTAAAAAATTAATTATAAAACGTATACAGCATAAGAATATGTAGTAGTGCTATTTTCTACTCTCTGTACTACAATTATCTGATTTTAATTCGAAAAAAAGATGGCATTTATTTTCATTACTATGTAAACATTTCTTTTAAAACTTAATACCATATGTAATCTTTATATTACATTACCAGCAACTTGTGGAAAAGTCAGGGAAGTTTTATATTTTGGTCAGGGAAAGCCAGGGAATTAAAATCATGAATATCAGTGGCAATCCTGTATTAACTCTTATAAATAACACCCACACATTTATTTAAGATTTCAGCATTACAACACAGATTGCAAATATAGCTAACAAAACACTTCCAAATTATCTTCAAATTAATTCAAGGTTCAAAGTGTATGCTCACTTTACATGTAGTACATTAGTGAAATTTCAAGTATTTCTGGGACAAGAAACTACATGATAATATAGCAGAAAGTACAAGCAATTCCACATCATTCAGAACTTGTGTAGTTACAAACTGTCTGTCACTGTGGTTGTGAACTGCTATTTTGTTGACGCATGAGTGTGGACCAGAAAAAGACAATGAACTAGCTGGGTTGAATGTTTATTAGCAAGGTGTTGATGGGAAAGAGTTAGAAATATGTGTTACAATCTCGCCAAATTTTGTTACTCTCTCACCAAGTTTTATTATTTGCCTACATCAGAAACTAAATTGCAAGTGACTTTTACTTTATGGCTAGTAAGACATTAAAACATGGAATTACTTCTCGTATTTTGCTGTCAGCTTAATTGTGAGTGTTGCCGTCATTGCTTTAAATATATGCTGTTATTATCAGTGATTTTTTTTACATGTACACATTAGTAAATTGGAAAATTATTTATGGAGTTGTAACTATCAGAATTTAAGTTATATTTGCTGAGGTACAGTTTCATCACCTGTATAGATTCCATTTTTGTTTATATGATAGTGGTTACGCCTGGTAATTCTAATCTAAGCTTGTTAAAAATTCAATCTATTAGACCTAATAATTGATTAAATGTTACTTGCAATTTTGTTTTGTAAGTCTTATGAATTTCTGTTCAAGGGTTCATTTGCTGGCAGTATTTTGAATGTCCTTTTTTTTTTCCAGATATTTTACGACCTTGTTCGGCAAATAAACAAAAAATCTCCAGAAAAGAAGCCAAAGCCCAAAAAAAAGCCCTTGTGTGTTCTGGTATAAAAATAAACCTCGACTGTATGAGATAAGATGATATTCGGGTGACTGAACTGTAAATAGTTACAGAATGCGGAGTCTGGCCTGAAGAGTATGCTGATACTGCCACAGTAAGATTGGATGGTGTACAAGCCTTGTGGTGTTAAAATGTTCAAAGATCCATGAACATCAAGAGCATGGCATCCTGTTTTGTTTATGATTTGTGGCTGACACATAACTCTAATATTCTATTCTTAAAAAAAAATGTTAAATAATTTGGACTACTGTTCTCATGTGGTTAAAACATTCTCCTATAGTCAACTAAAGCTACATTACAGTATTGTAGTGAAACTACATCTTCAGTGTGTGGCCTTAATATTTTATGTACTAATACTGTGAAACTTCAAACTTTGTACAACCTTCTTTGAGTCCTATATGAAACCATGTTCTTTGGAATAGCCTTCAGCTTATTTGGGACACAACCTATGTTTGTGATGTTCAAATGATTGTTATATTATATAGGCTGTTTCACAAGTTAAAATGCTTGTTCAGCCTTAAAATATGTGCAACATATCTGGAATTATTAGTGTTTAATGTATTACAAGGTGGTGTTTAGAATGAAGCATGATTTTGGTAGAAAAAATCCTTATGCAGGCACAAGTACCAGTGTCAGCATATTATGCAATAAGAGCCTTTGTGAGGTATCTACCTGTATGCAAGTGCTAAAATTTGAAACACTTAAATTGTAATGTTAAATTTTATCTACTTCAGAATTGTTTACAGTATTCATGGGGAACTTACAGCCTTGGTTTGTAATGCAGATACTGTTTAAGTTATTTGCGTCAAATGTGTATCTAAATATTTTAAGAAAATGGCTTCCTTATATTTTGTAGCTTTGTTTTGAGCCATTTAACATGCTTTTTGACATTTTAAACCACCTTGTCATAGATTGCCAATAAACACTAGTTTTACCAGAATAGTGAATCTTGGATCAATTTTTTGTTTGATACGGTGTTAATAATGTACTGTATTTTTGTTATTGGAACTTTTATCTGTTGAATATTTTATTTGTATATTTTTGCAAATACTGTGCTACCAGCGTACTTTCAGTTACACAGATAAAATGTAAATCTTATTTTTGTTAGCATCATTGCTCCATCATTTAGATTTATAAGAAGCTGTTTCACATTTTCGCATGCTTAATCAACCTCAAAGTGTGCACAACATACCTGGAATTAATAGTGTTTAATGTATTACAAGGTAGTGTTTAGGCTAAAGGTGCATGACATTGGTAGAAAAAATATCACTTAGCAAAGCACAAATATGGAGTTCAGCAGCCATCAGTTTGCAGTGCCCCTAAATGCTGAATCCCAGGTATATGGTTCACATTTAAATGACAGGGAACCTAAAAACCATACCATTTGCAGCAAGTATGTTTTAGGCAATTTGTGTATAAATATACTATGCAAAAGTCTTTATGGGATGTTGAGGGATAATTGTTTCAGGCCATTTGGCATGCTACTTCTTGTTTTAAACTATCTTGTAATTCATAGCACATAAACACTCGTTTTATCAGTATTGGTGCATCTAAATGACGTAACAGCATACCTTTATTAAGTATTTTTAGATAAATACTGTGTTGATAATTTGTTATTTTATTCGTATTAGAAATTATTCGGATGTGCATTGTTACCAGCATGCATTCAGTTTAACAAATGAAATATTGATATATTATTTTGTTTGATATGATTAATTGGAGATGATTTATGTTTGCTATGAACTGTTTTCTCAAGTCTACATGCTTGGACAACCAGAAAATGTGCACAACATAGCTGGAACTATTAGTGTTTAATGTATTACAAGCTAGTAGTTAGAATAAAGGAGCATGGTTTTGGTAGAAAATATATATATATCCCTTCGTAAAGTATTAAAACCAAATTTAAAATACTACACAAAGAGCCTCAGTGAGGTGGCATTATTCCTAAATTTATAAATGTAAAAAAAATAATATTTAGTACATATTTTATTCTTTCAACCATTGTTTACGGTAAAATTATGAATAGAGAGAACATAAAGCATTGCTGTGTGGAGATTTAGGAATATTTAATTGATTTTGTCCACTTGCTGGTATTTTGGGGATTATTGTTTTGAGCAATTTGGCATGCCACTACTTGTTTTAAAACTATCTTGTAATATATAACATATAAACACTAGTTTTGCCAGAATATTTACATCTCAGTGATGTAAAATTTAGCATTCTCTTTTTTAGAGTAAATATGTTAATTTGTTATTTTATTTGTATTGTTAGAACAATCACAGTTTAATATTTTATTTGTATGTTCATTTTGGAAAGCTCTGTTCTACACAGCATCCTTTCAGTTGAACAAATACGGTATCAATATAATTATGTTACTTTTATCCTCACATAATTGAATATAATATAATTTTGCTGTGAACTTTGCTTGGTCATTTACTTAGCAATATTTTATTTTGAAACGAGGAAGCACCTTATTAATGTTTTTAGAAAGCACTTCATTGTTTCAAAATTTATAGATTTTGTCTGTTAATCACTGTTGCAAATGGTCAGTATACAGGTTTTAATTTCTATTTTTTATTTTAGGTGTCCCCAATATGAAAGCTGTAATTTTGTTTTCCCTTGGAATAGTTTGTGTACAAACTTTTCAAGTTACAGTAGACTTACAATAATTTGGGCTGGTGGAAAGCCAGTGATTCCTGACTGGCATTTATGAGGGCGAGTTTCACATGAAAGCATGGAAACAGTTTGAAGTTGTGAAACATTGTATGTACATTTAGTGTGCAGTGCCTTAGTAATGTGCTCAGTTGCAATAAGTGAACAGCAATTGTTGTATCACCATATTTGTCATTTTAATTGCTCTAGAACAGTCGTTTTGATTGTACCGAACTGTCTGGTGTTTAAAGACTTTAGGGGAAATGGTGGAGGAAACAATCTGAAATAGTATAGTAAAGTATGTCTGATAACTCAGGGAAGGGATCATTCCATTGAAAAAGATTTGAGCTTGGTGGGGGATTTCACTTAGAATTTTGGTTTTGTCGTTATGCTCATTTTTAGCTTGAGTGTGTTAATATTTCACCAAGTTAAATTCACTGTGAATGTTAGTGTGTCTCCTACCAACATTAAAAGTAAAGCTGAAATGTGTTCTATTTGCTGTTGACATGGAACTAAACTGATCGTCGCACAGTAGTGACAATGCTAAGGTGCTACAAGATTTTTAGTTCACAGGCTTTGTCAGGATTTCCAGTCAGGAAAAGTGGTATTTGAAAATTCTTAACTAAGTCAGTAATTTTGTGGATACTATAACTTAAGTTAGAATGTTCTATTGACAATATTTAGTCAAAAAAAACTAGTCCTGTACTGTAATACCATAGCTATCGCTTCATCCCTGGGATATAATAGTTGGCTTTTATGATTTTGAATCTAGTTTAGAGATGGGTTAAATAAATTTTTTTTCCCCTCAGATTGAGTGGCAAAGCCAGCTATTGGACAGCTGTGGGACAGTTGTTAAAACTGTCGTAATCCCTTCATATGGCAGTGCCTGTGTTGGTGGATTTTCAGTAGCTGAACACTCTTGGTGTTTAACCTACATGTAGTCACTCGTCAAATAACTGTATTCAATACAATTAAGCACTATGTTTACATACAGGGAGAAGTTGGGGAAATTTCAGGGAATTTTCACGTGGGTCAGGGAAAATTTAAATAATTTGCTACTCAGCAAAAGTTGTTAGTTATGTGAATACAAACTAATGTAATTATAAGCACATTGGAGTTAAAATTTCAACTTTTAAATTTGTGAATTGGCAATGACATTTTTCCCAACTCACATAGGGCCTTTATGTCAAAAACAAATAATTTTTGTGGGAAGTCAGTAGCATATATCGTGAGAATATAGATGGGCTGAATAAAATGTTGGTTCTTATTCCTTGGTGTGTTGCAGTTTAATTTAATTCTGCTTCATGGATATCGGCAAATCACTGCAAAATGAGCACTTTTGAAAGCCCTGCTTAAGATCTACTTGGATGCACGTTGTGTGTTCTTGCGCTTTATGTAAGATTAACATTGCGATGGTCCTTATTATTTTATTCGTGCGTCGGTTAAGTGACACTGTGAAATTATTAGAAAAGTAAATATTTAACAAATATGCTCATTTTTACACTTTGATGCATTTAAAAAACAGAAAGCGAAAGAAATTATTAAAATTATCAGAAATGGTTACCTAACACTTTTTATTCTACGTTGAGCTATGGAACTACTTCCCATCCATCGTTTCCAACTTTACTGGGCGCATGTTACTCAGGGCGCCCGTTAAACTATATGCAGGTAGGGACAGTGAGTTTTTTCTTAGGTTGATTTCAAAAGTGCTCACTTTATCGAACAGCCTTTAGCATTTTGTTCGGTCAGCAGTGGAAAAATATGATATAGGAAGGTTTTTCCCCTGAAGATAAGTCAGGGAAAATGGCGAGATTCTGCCTGAAAAACAGGGATTAAGTCAGGGAATTACAAGGGAGAATTTTGGTGGACTCCCTTTTAAGGTACCCTGTGGATGGGAAGATGTCGCTTTCTGAAATTATAGCAAGAAGTAAATGCAGAAACATTTCTGGAAAAGAAATACCAGCAAGAAAGTGATTAAAAGATGGCACAAACATAAAAAGGAAAAATGCAATGAGAGAGTAAAATTGGTGGAAGAGAAGAAGAATGATGTGTGAAAATGTTCAAGAGAGAGAAACCAATTTGTATATTGGAGAAAAATTTGACTAATCTAAAAGTCAGAAAGTAATAAACAAAGTAAATAGTTAATTAGCTGTTTTGCTTGAGATCTTTTTTATTAAGTTATCAGCTAACATTTTGCTATTATTGCACAAAATGATGTCACACTCTAAATTAACTATTATTTAAATGTTTGGCTCAACAACTGTGAGTATTGGTGTGATCACTGAAAGTTTTTATATAACTGTGTAGACGACAGTTTGTCTGAAATGGATGAAGCAAACATTCTTGGTGAGTTTCTTTATACGATTTACACAGTTTTTGTTACTGTTTCTAAAACTTTAAGTGCTATTCTGGCTGTTTCAGTATAGTTTGCAATTTTTTTCTTTTTGGTCAAGATACAAAATGATTTTTCATGCTCAGTTTGTGCTGCAAGTAAACAATTACGGCTCTACTGTTATTTAACAGAAGTTTAAAATTTGTTTGTTCTACATGTTAATGTATATTGCCAGATGTATAGTGTAGTTTCAAAATAAGGTCCTAAACTACTGAAATAAGCCAGAAACCAATACTTCAACTTGTAATGTGAGACCAAGCCTCAGTGAATTCACTTTGTACTTCTTCATGCTATACCAGAACAGAAAAATATTGGCACTGTTAATACCATAAAAAGTAGTCTCATCTGTGTGCGTGCTATATATTTGGTAACCTTTTTGTATAAATTTTGAAAGATTTTGGTTTTTACACACTGTGCTATGCCCTAATTGTGTTTTAACATTCACAGAGCCACATAAACATTGCCATTCGTGAAATATAGCACGTGGCATTTTTACTAGGGATGATAAACTCGATTCCACAATTCCTTGATAGCCGCGATTCTTGAATAATTGTATAATCGAGAATCGGAAGATGAAGGATCAAAGCATTAAAACCAGATTCATACAAATATATAACCTATTACTATAGGCATGATTTAGTAAATCACTATAAAACGAAATAATGCCGAAATACAAGTTAAAATGCGAAATAACACAAAATATAATAAATTTGCTATATCTCGTGAAATGAGCTTACTACAAAAGAAATTAACTCTTCTCCTATATTATATCACAAATTTATTTCGGCACTGTAAAAATTTACACACGTGTGTGTCTCGGGAATATTGAGAAATATTAGTGATGAAGAAAACCTCTATTTAGTCTCGAGACAATTTTTAAATCTCGGAAATGATAGTTCTAAATGCAAAAATACACGTAAGTACATTATTTTTTCTTGCGAAACTAAATGTAAACAAACATTGTAAAGATTACACAAGTAGTAAAACATGTACTTCGAGATAAGCTACAGAGAGTTTAACAAACCACCTCCAATTGTGCGAAGTGAACACTCATAACTCGAATGTGTGCAGTAATGTTTGGTTGCCACTCGTTTACTAACATTGGCGGATGTGCATGAAACGAATGTGTGATCTAAATTGACTCATTAAACAAACTGTTTCATAAAATATCTAGTCTCATAAATTATGGAAGCTGCTGGTGCCGATGTAAAAGACCGTAAAGTGTCAATGATTTTGACATTTTGTGTAAAGGTAAAAGTGCAAAGGCGAGTGTAAAGTGTGCAAGAAATTAATACAAATACAGACCTGAACTGGTCTGAGAAGACTTTTTTTTTTTTTTTAGAAATGAATGCAGATGATATTGATATTGCATGGATACTGCTTGTCTAGTTTGTGTGTGTCTCATAATTCCTTTGCAATAAAATTTATTAGTGTAAATAATAATAATTTTTTTAAACTTATTTGTTTTCCCAAAAAAAAATTGTTTGTGAATTTACCAAAATGATACTGTATTTTAAAATTTTGAGCCTTTTAAATAATTACTGCTTTAAAAAAATTTTAACTATGATTGCTTTTCAATAAGTTCTTGCAAACATTTTAATAATGTATTATGTGGGTGAACATTTATCATGGCAAGTGAGGTTTGGAAATATTTTCGAATAAACTATGTGGACGGAATATATAATGATATATATGTACATTTTCAATATTATCTCATATGCCTCTTTTGAAGTTTTGGGAATTTCATATGAATATGCTCCCACTGTTGAAGTGTTATAATTATTTATGTTGGTAATAGGCCTACTACTACTGTAGGCCTATTTCAAATAATTAAATTCGCACCTCCTATATATTAATTAGTTCTGTAAAGTAAGTGTCTGTAACTAAAGGAATCGTGAGTTTTGGAATCGAGAGTGGTATTTGCATTGATATCAAGAATCAAGGAAAAGTGGAATCGTTACATCCCTAATTTTTACAGCCTTGCATGGTGTGGATGCTAGTTCAGTTGTATAGCACTAGCACACGAGATCCTTAATTTTCTCTATGTAGACTGAGATTGGGGCTCTCATTGAACTACTCTTAGTGTAATTTATATATAATATATATATATATATATATATATATATATATATATATATATATGAGTTTGTTCACAAAGCAGTACAAATAACCATAGGAGCCCCATAGTTCTTTTATAGATATTCTCGACTTTCAGCAAATTTTTGTTTAGCTCTTTACTGGTATGGTTTTTATTAAAAATAGTTTTGTTATAACATTGTCTCAAAGTTACTTTTGATTTGTGCTTAATCACTCTCTCTACAGGATCTTTACTATGACACAGTCTATAATAATTAAAAGTTTTTATGTGGCACAACGGGTTAAGGATCGGGGTAGGTTTGGGTGATAGTGTGAAGGTGTGAAGTTCATGGGGAGGGACGTCTATGAGCTCGTGCTCTCACCCTAGCATGAAAACCCTTACCCCTAGTTGCTGTATTGGGACCACCGCCCTGGGAGTCTGATGCAACTGACTCCACTAACTCTTGCTGCTACACTTCTATTTCATGCTCACTTTCTATTGGCTCCACCTTTTATACTGTATCTTTTATGAAGGCCGTTTTTGGACGGCTCTGATAAAGTAGAGCCAGTGTTGTTTTGCTAGTGTTAATGGTCAGCCTCAGGTTTTCAGACATGCGGAAACCATTCTGTTTGTAATGTCAGCTATTTACATTATCAGTGACAGTTCAGTGTTCTAAGCCAGTGACTGCTGTTTTACATGTACAGCGAATATTGCTCAAGAAAGTATGGAATTCTCTTGGTGCAGCAGAATCTGCAAAACCCTAAGTGTGCATTTGCACAATCTATTTTCAAATTTTTATATTAAATTAAAATCTTTGAAAGTGAAATGTATTTAGTGCAGTATTTTACGCAGGTGCGAAATAATTTGTTAATATTTTAGTATAATTGGCCACATACGGATTGGTTACAGGATATAGAGTGCATATAGCTTTAATTATTTCTGCCATAGACCAATTTTCGTGAGGAGAATATATTACTCAAGTCTGTATTTCACTTGAGGTATTGTATGAGATTCTCACACACAGTGTGATTAATGTATATCGTATTTTTCTTGATGGTACACACAGATGTGGGAAGAGACTGAAAACTGGGTTGAAGGTGGGTTTATTCATAATCATCATTAACTATTTTTTTTTTCATCCATAGCTTGTCCTATTAACTGCTGATTTAACTTATACGATTGCCAGTTATATCTTTAAATTTCATCTTGTAGTTAATTTTTCATTATTTTTTTAGATTCTTATGTTACAATGTTATTCCAGTATGAATTGCCATCCTAATGAGTTCGTACCCTGACAGAAGCAAATATTTGCTACCTTAGGTGTGATGATCTCCGAGGTACGTGAAAATAAGTTAAATTCATAGCTGGTTTATTTTATATTTGATATAATCATGAGTGCATTAGTTTAGCCAAATTGAAATAACCCTAGACAGGTGTGTCAATAGGCCTTTGTACTAGAGAGAGAAATATAACACTTTACTGTGTACAAAACGATTTTTAAAAACAAAGTGATAATAGACGACTTATTTATGCTACAGGCCCAAGAGAATTCACATGAACTTAACAAATTTTAATTGTATACCATTTTCAAAAATGTGTTAATTTCATACATTTTAGTTAACTGTGCTATAGATATGACCAAAAGTTGCAAATCTGAGATACCCTAACACAAACTCTTACACACGTTTTAGGCTAAAAAAAAAAAACAAAATACTTTATAACTGTACCCACAATAATAAAATTTTAAAAATACCATACACAAATGTGCATTAAGGACAAAATTTACTAAGCCTACACAGTTACTTTGGCATCAATTAAACATAATATAATTTTTAAAAATTAAACTATGTATGAAGTAGGACACCTCACCTGAGACTGTTGAAACTCAATTTCCAAGAATTTATACTATTTTTAAATCAATGTTAGTTGAAAATGTGTTTAACATTTTATGTGCTTCAAATAACTGGCACTTCAGTAACAAGGAAAACATCTTCATATGTGAATATATATGTGTGTGTGCATTCTGTAGATGTATTCATACAGCAAAATTTTATCACATCACAGACACACTACTGCACTTGGGGGGGGGGGGGGGGAGAAATACACGTTGCCAGGAAGTTTCTCTACCATCTTACGAAAATGATAATGAAATAATAATATGGTGAAAACTGCACAGCACGAGTAGTAGTATAATAATTGGCTACACTAAGTCACTGTTTAAACAATTTATAAAGTAATAAAACTCTCTTAGATACATTCTCTTCCAACATTGTGACTCACAATAAATTTGCCGGAATCTCACAATGACTCGAGGCAAGTCGGGGTACTGTCCTTGTTAAAAAATTTTACTCCACAGTTTTAAAGCCAAAATATATTAAAAATCGATTCATTTAGGTAAATGCTACATTGCTTAGGACTTTTGATGGGAAACTTACATTTACTCATTTATTTTGTGCTCACTATTTTAAGCAAGTGTTGCCAACATGAACACACACATGTTACAAACCAGCTATTTCATTCACAGCAACTGGGGTCATTTATTGTGACATAGTTACAGAGTTGGTGGTTTTGTCTGTCAAAAAATGGCCTTTGTAAAAGAAACAAGAATATAGCCTGGACAGAGTTGCTGACATCAGATGTTTTTGAATTGCTGCAACCCCACTGTGTTAGTCAGACTCTGAGACTATCTCCCATACTTACCCTATTCCTTAACTCGTGTTATGTCATGACTTGTAATTATTTAGACTGTAGTAGTAAAGATCCCCTTAAGTTAGTTGCCATATTTACTCAATTATAAGCTGCACATTTTTTTTTATTTGAAAAACCAGGGTGCAGCTTACAATTGAGTACCTTAAATTTTTTGGCCAGAAAAAATTTAGTGCAACTTTGACATTTTTTTATTACAGTGGATTCTCGAAAATTCATTTTTCAGTGGACCGACAAAAATGGCATGCAGGAAAACAATGGATGTAGTCTTGCATTTCAGACCTGAGAAATATATATAACCAAAAAATGCATGTTTGTACCAATAGCCCATAGATGTCATTAAGACAACTAATTCATCAATTTATGAATAACTATTTGCTTTAAATTTTAACATCCAGTGTTTCTTCGTCTGCTGAGCCATGCACAATCCTGCAGCTAAAATTGCCATAGCTGACGTATTTGCGATATTTTTTGTTAGTCGTTACTTGTTGAGCCATTTTCAAATCCGTATTATGCTAATCAAATCAATAACCAGTGGTTTCCAATAATAATAATGCCCATCAAACAACACGTCTGTAGCCTTATTCCCAATTCCCATAGCAAATTCTGTTTCTGTTTACATAACAAGATCATAGATTGTTCGCTATAGTGTCTGATATTGTGTGATTTGTTCTTACTGTCGACAACTTACAAGTGCAGTAAAGACATAGGAAGAACAAAAGTAATAAAATATGAAATGCTGCATGATGTATAAAATGCTATCTTCTACGTTTTGCATTCACACAGCCTCAGAATAAATAAGGTTGTTTATTCTGTAGTGACTCATTGTATCTTTACCTTTATTGAATACTGCAGCTAACTGGATGTGGCAGGAAACCTAGTAACTTCGCATGGAGTAACTCCACAGGAAACTTAGCAACTCTACTTGAAGTAACAGCACATACATCTAACAGGAAACATAGCAACTGCATGTGGAGTAAGTGCAACCATCTAACAGCAAGCATAGCAACTCCACTTTGGAGTAATAGTGCAACTGTCTAGCAGATCATGATGGTGAAAAGCCACAACCAATGATCATGTTATCATAGAATATCACGAGATATAAGTCGTCTTGAAAATAGTCGACATTGTATTCAAGCAAAAGTAAAGGCATAGCTCAGAAACTTTTTAATTACATTTACAATATTGTTTTAAAAATGCAGTCAATGATACTGTAAAATACACAGCGATCATTTGCACTGCAATTCAGTTTTTGATACAAAAAATATGGCTGTGGTTAATGTTTCAAATGTTTGTGCAAACATCAGCTGTGACAGAGTTGTTGAATAATGGGATTTAAATGCCTTGCATTATTTGTTGCGACTAAAAACGTATGCATTTTGTTTCTTTAAAACAAATGAGATTATTTTTGTAATAAATATGGAAATACAGTGGCTGGGAAGCTATTTTAAATTGATGAACCAAACTTGAGCTGCTGGAAAGAAATATGTAGTGCAATTAATTGCTTCCAAAATCGAAATATCCTTTATTTTGGCAGTGAAATATATTTGTTTTGCAATGGGAAACCAGTCCTTATAAAGGCAAAATTAAACATTCTGTAGAAATTTTCTATGATAGTTAAGCTTGTGGCCTCATATGTATTTGAATCATTTTTTCCCAGGATGTTCCCCAAAAATTTATGTGCTGCTTTAGAATAGAAGGTGGCTTGGAATCTAGTAAATACAGTACTTTGTTTTCTCGATTGCCCTCTATATACTGGAGTATACTCCTCTTATGAGAGTATAACAATATGTACAGTAAATTTTTTTCAGCTTATAGCTGTTGCGGCTCCCACCTCTCTGGGGCTATTTTTCCACATTTGACATCAAGCGTGTGGAATCTATGAGGGTTACATTGTCACGCACATGAAGTACTGCGTGTAGCTATGGGATCATGGTGACCTATTATTTTATTTGTTGTAGGTCTGTAGGAAGGTTCAGTACAGGGCCCAATAATAGTTTTTGTATATATCTGATGCATATATTTTGAGATACAGCCTTTTCAAAAAAGCCCTTTTGGCGTACTCTGAATTGGTGTTTTTAATGTGTGCGACATTTGGAAGTACTCAACATCCCTCATCTGTAATGCGTGTTCCTGTTGTATATTAGTACATTGGGTGTACGTTTAACAGTTAGTGGGAAAAAGTTTCATTTCAAATGCTCTTCAATGCAGTTCGAGTGCCAGGTTGGTGGGGACCTTAAGGTAATTGTAATTACTTTGACAAAAATCTAGCAGTGTTCGGATATTTAGTTTTAAATATTAAAAATAATTTTCTATTTGTTTCAGAGCATTTTGCACCACTAATTCAGGGGTAATTCTAACAGATTTCTTCAAAGTTATTCTTCTGAGTTTTGGTATATGCACATTCACTCATTGTAAAAGTAATGCTGAGACCCGTGCCCAATTTAACCACTTCACAATTCACGCATATATCTAAATTTTCGACTGTAAGGAATACTTGCCCCCTCCATTTTCCTTAAAAGTCCATTTGCCTTTTTCAGGAATATGTCTGGACTAACCTAAAGTCCAGATTGTGTGTGGTCTACTGTAATATTAGAGTTGCCATGTTTATCTTTAATCCCAAGTGGTTTTCTACTCTCTAATTACTTAGTTCTTGTATCACCTTCTTTATATTGCTTTTGAGCATTTAACATGTTAATATTATATTCTTTATTTCAACACCGATATATTTATGACTATAACCTTCTTACTATTATTTAAAATAATTGTAATGTTTTGCACTTCTCATGAATTATATACAATATATTGTTACTGGAAAATTGTTCTGTTCCTTAAACATTTATATGATTTTTGGTTTCTTTCAGTTATCGCCACTAATTTATTAATATTATAACATTTCTTGTATAGAATTTGCTTTTCTAGTTAATTAGGTAATTATGTAAATGTCTGACTTGTTGCTCATAGATTGTTCTGACCATAAGTTCCCTATTCCCTCAGAGTCTTGCGATGTTAATGTTAATATGTCTTCTAGTTACACACCCATTTTTGAGCTTACGAGATGAATTGTTTCTATAGAGTGTAAAATCAAACCTTTGTAATGGATGCAGTCTGTTACCAATTTCACTGGTTCATTAAGAGAACTATATACTGTAAATATGTGTATGAAACACGCAACTTAATGACAGGTACTTTAAAACTTTTCAGTATATTATTTGTGTATTCTTACAACAAAATTTATTGTGGTAGTTAAGTGATAAAGAATCTGTATACAGCTGTAAAGAGCTGCTCCAGTGATTTGAAACTGAAACCAAAAGTTTTAATTTGGAAAGAGAAAGTGTAATTGTTGTTTTCTTTTGTAATAAAGATTTCTTCTCGTTATTTTTTAGTGTATTTTTATAGAGAATTTTGTTCTTTTTGTGGCAGGTTTCGGAAATAATATTTTTACCAGAATTTGCAAGGATTACCTCCATGCCAAGTACAGTACGATGAGTGGAAAGAACTATTCATAGCTGAAATTTATGTGCATCATTGATAAAATGCAGTGTACAATATTGGCAACATTTTTTATACATTTAAGAAAATCACTGACTATTCAGAGGTTTCATTCAGTTACAAAAGAGAGATTTGCATGTGTCGAGTTTTAGTTGTATGATACTGGGAGTTAATTGTGCCTTGGTCAAATGTGTTTAAATATGGTGCTCTAAGTAAAGAAAAAAATATAACCGGGCTCAAGTACAATTACTTGGGAAAAATTGTAACTACACTGGTGGAGAATTAAAACTGAACACCACTAAAGCGGTGACATAGGAACACCATATGCGCATGGGGCACTGATATATGGCAGTATACATACAAAGATTAACAGTGCTGTGCTGTGGAGAGAAGTTACAGTGTATTGGCGTAACACCACTGAGCCTGATACAACTTTTGGTTGACTCAGCAAAAGAGGAGTTTCTTGTTTCAAGCAACGGTGTGCGTATGTGTGTGCAGTAAGCATTGTAGACATGCCAAGACTGAATAGATGACCACACTTTGTGCAATTAACAGCCTTTGAACTAAATAGTTCTGTGTGCCTGTGGGAGGTTGGATGGTCTTTTCGAATAATTGCCCAATGTGTAGGATGTGAAGTGCATCATTGATGGTGCCGGTGGTTCAATGATGGTGCAATTGCTCATTAACCTCGTTTCAGATGGCTGTGATATACAGATTCCCACCTGGACCTACGCATCAGACAAGCAGCCATTGTGATCGCATGGCAACTGCTGCACAGATTAGGGCCACTGTTGCACACAGGGTGTCAGCTAGGCCCATCACCAAGAGTTTGCTGGATGGTGGGCTATGATCAAGGATGCCGCTCGCCTGGCTTCCTCTCCCACCTCGTCACTATGCTGCCTGCCTCGGATGGTGTTGAGAACGACAACTGGGTGGAGGAATGATCTGAAGTTGTTTGTTTAATGATGATAGCATATTCTGCCTTGGTGCCAGTGACAGTAGTTTGCAAGAGCAGCAACAGCTGGATTATATATGGCAGCGACATACATGACTTAACTCCTGGCATTATGGTCTGGGGAGCAATATTCTAGAATGACTTTATGCCTCTGATTTTTGTTGAGGGAACACTAAACAGTGAATGCTTCATCCAGAACATCATCCAGCTCAAATTGTTGACATTCCTACATTGCCAAGGAGATGCCCTCTTCTGGCAGGACAATGCCTGTGTACACGTCTCGTGTTACCCAACATGCTCTCAAAGGTTTTTCTAATCCCTTGGCCAACACAATCACCCGACCTTTCCCCCATTTAACATATGTGGGACATGATGGGAGTGGGCTTGGTGCGGTCTGAAATTCACAAGATACTGAAGATGTTCAAGAAACAGAACTACCAAGTATTGCAGATTTTCCATAATTATTACCGATTTTAACGCCAGTTACGGAATTACAGAGGCTTGCTTGTTTATTACGGAAATTGATAGCCTTTGCAATGCATCTGAAATTTTTTGTTGTTTGTACATATTTATGGTACAATTTATTGTCTGCTGTACAGTAAATATCGTACTTTTACCAGAAGCTTGTATTCGAGTCTCTGTTGCTAGGGGCTACAGGTGTTCTTTTAATTGGCCGGAGCTTGCCGGCTGGCAAACAAAAGCAGTGAGCCCGCAGAAAGTGTGGGAGCTGTTGGATATTAGCCGCTGTGTTCTGAGGAATCTGGGTCTACTTCCAGAGCTAGTACCGGAGATGTCGGTGTGCCCCTATCTGCATCCCTTCAAGATGCCAACGTAAATGTTTGAGCCAAAAGGCTTGTTCAATTATTTTCTAGAGTTCTGAAGGGGAACACACAATGCTGTGTTAAGATTTAAGAATTTAACCACTCTAAGTTGAAAGGAAGATAACAGCAGATCCAGAGTTTGGTGTACAAAATGATTAAGAACTGTAAATTAGAAATTGTTGTATATTGAGTATTATTAATTCAGGAAATTGAGAATAAGAGATTTGTCATAGGGGTCGAATTAAGGATTAATAAATCATGTCCATAAGGTGAGTCGACAACATGCTGAACTTGGGAACTTTGATGATGTGCTGCTTTCTTGGATGGTTCTGAAATGAAACAATATTTTTTGATAATTTATCAATCTTGCTGACCTAAAGTCGATTAAATTTCCATTGGTTGACCATTTGCAGGAATGATATTTGGTCCAAATTGGTTACATGGTATGATAGATATACCAAATAAACCTAAAATATTTGTATGGCCGCCTATTTGGAAATGAGCATCTAACCAAGTTCAATTATTTATGTTTATTTGGCCTATCGTAGTATTACTTACATGCCAAACTGGGTGAGAATTGGGTAAATAGTTTTCGAGATATGTGAAGAAAAAAATTTTGTGCACACACTTAACATACTTAACGAAGACAATGAAATACCAGCTACACACATTTGTAACATTATATAACATTTAATTAAAATATTATATTTCTTTATATACTAGGATGAATTTATACATTCAGTGTTGTGTTATTAACTTCACTGCTTTTTTTTTATAATCTTTCAATCAAATTACTAAACTCCTGTTTTACGAATTTTCCCCAGACTCTTGCGTAGCTTGTTCAAATGATGTAAGTTTTGAAACTATGATTTATAAAATAAGAAATAAAATGTTTAGTGGCCTGTAATGTGAAAATTAAGTGAATGAAACATGAATAAATCAATAAACAATGTCTTGAATCATATCTAGGTACTGCACTTCTTTTGGAAACCCCTACTCATTTTTCATCAACTTTTGTTTTCTCAGTATGTTCAGCTACCAGTTTGATAGTATGAATTTGTGTTTTGAAGAAAAAAATTAATCTACCAAATATTGAAGTTATAAGTGATGGAAGGGTTGAGTTGGAGTAAAGTATGTTTATATTGTAGGTTAATTATATATATATATATGAGACTGAGATGAGTCATTAGCGAAGCTTGAAGTGTTGGAATGGAATTATCTCTACATGTCAATGGTAAAGTAAGGTAAATGTCATGGTCAGCATCTAGCCAGTGCCCTCCCTCTTTATCTGCAGTATTTAGGGATCATTGCCAACAAATACTGCCAATATTGTAAGAGAAGAGTGCACATAGCAAATCACTTGTTCCAGATTCTAGGGCAGGTAGCTTGCCCTTGCACCAACTGCTTCCCTAAGATAGTGGTAAGAGGACATTGTGGTCGATGTAATATGACTTTTCATATTGGGCAGTTCGTCATTAGTACTACCCCTGCCCGCACTTTGAGGTTATAAGAGTAAATCTGGGTGGTTGAAAATACGGAATATTGTGCACGAGTAAACAACATATAAGGGCGACTACTGTCGAAATTCACCTAGCTATTTCAGGAGTGTGTCGCCCCATGGTAATGGAATTATGTAAAATGTGCTCCCAGTATTGAAAATGCGAGGAAATGTGAGTTTTAATTGGAGAGGGGCTTGTGTGCTTGGAGACACCGAATAATGATGTCATCGAGATACGCCAGTGTATACTCAACTATATTGCCATCATTGCCTGGAACGTTGCAGTTGCACATTTCAATCCGAATGGCATCACGCAAAACTAAAATCGCTGACCGTCTGGGCTGTGAATGCGATTTTCGGCCTATCCTCGAACTTCACCGGTACTTGCCAGTATCCACTCTTAAGGTCGAGGGATGTCCAAACTTAAGCCTGTCCCAATGCACTTATCTTGTCTTTTACACTGATGTTTGGTGGGAGCGCGCTGCACGTTACCTTGTGAAATTGCCTGAAATCAACACATAATCTCCAGGTTCCGTCTTGGACGCTAAGGTAATGGCCGAATTAAACTGGCTGTATGTGGGCTCTATAACCCCATCATCAAAGATCTCCTGAATCCGTTTTTTTTTATTCAGGTCTGGTGTGTACCGGCTTCTAATCTATGAGTGGAATCACATGCTCTGCGACAGTAATGCTTTTTAATGCATCGTTCCTGCGAAGTACGTCACTGTTCATCAATTAAGTGCTGCAAAGGGGTCTGGTGCTGTAGCGGGATCTGGCTGTCAAATTCCCCTAGCTTCACTTTGGGTAGGCTACCTGCTGGACAGTGGTCCAGGTTATTATACACAGTGTGCCTCTTGCGCCAAAATGAATTCGTCTCGCAGTCGGCTCTACAATTGTGTTTTGTTCCGTCATCCATGGTATCCCCAAAATAGCTTCCTCATGGATGTCCGGTGAAACAATGACTGTGGTACTAGTTTCTGTGTCGCTGACTTGAACTGTCACTACTGCCTGTCGTACTGCAATACTCGTTCATTGCCAGCCGAATTGCGTTGTCTGTAGGCATAACTTACTGCTTGCGTACAAAGTGTGGTACAAAATTAGCCAAGGCTGCAGTATTGAAGCATAGCACAACTGACCATTAATGGGAACTAAGATGTGGCTAAATGGTGCGTGGCTGCTGCTAATTTGTTGTATTTAGGTATGTTGTGGGGTTAATTTTCCATCTAATGTCCGAACTCTAGCAAGCTGTGTGTCGGAAGCATCTGGCCCCTTTCCCCTGCTGTTTACGTTCTGCCGTTTAATTGATCCAGTCCATATGCGGGTTGTTGGGGCATTTGTGCCAGTGATATTGTTGGTTTGGGCAGTAGCTGCACGGGTATTGTGGCATGTAATCCGGATTCCACCCCTGTTGCATATTGTTGGCATTACCTGCTGGTGTGGTAGTTTCTGACCACTTGACCCCATGGCTCCACTCCATTTCTGGTCCTGCTTATACAATTTTTCATGCATTCGTTCCAAAATTATTGCAGTTTGCATTAAGCCTTCTAGCATACCATTAAGCAGAGGCACTAAAGCTGCTCTAAATTCAGGTCTGACAGTTTCTGCAATTACTTAGAGCACTTGCACTGTGTAAAACGTGGATGTAAAAGCTTAATTAGATGGTTTTTAATGTGATAAAGGTCGTGACTCACCCAATTGTTGACCTTCCAGAGTCAACCTGCCCTGGGCCTGTAAAGAGGTAATGCCCCTTCATACCTGGTCAGGCGCGATACACTATATTCTAAGAATGCTGTAGTGTCCTTCGTCGGCATCCTGGTGGACGTGGGCAAAGTCTGAAACTTTGGCTGTAATCGGCCCTGGTGGATGTTGAGGTGTGTTGGACTCCGCGGTTCTGCTTTGTGTCGCACTTTCTGTTCTTGCAGTTCGTCGTATTCGGGTTTATGTGCGGGAAATTCTGTGGCAATGTTGGCAGTACTGATGGATAAAAGGGTGTTGAAAATACGTGCAGTAGTGGCTGGAAAAGTGGTGTGTGTTGGGAATGGGTACGATACTTGTGTTGAGGTAGGTTCGGGTGATATGGGTTTGTTGACATTCGCCATGTGCATGGCGGGAGCACGCTGCATCTCGGCTTCGTGCTGCATCCCTCCCCTACTCTGCTGCCGCTCCCCTCTTATGCCTTGCTTTACTTCACTCGACACGTTGTTGCTCTCCCGTGCCACTACCACTTGTGAAAGGTTACTGTTAATGTTTACTGCCACATCATATCTCACTGTGCTAAGAAATCCAACACCTGATCATGTTGGGTGTCTGAATATGAATTGCATTCGTTTTATGCCCTGCATAAACTGTGTAGATGAAATATGACATAATAAACAAGTGAATGCGAGTTCCACAGCTGATTTACGCTGTGTGTCACTAAGACATTCCTGGTGATAGTCTGTGTCGCATTGCATGCATTGTAGTACAATGGCACCCTGGGAATTACATAACAGATTGTCACAATACCTGGGAAACATAATTTGGAAATAGTTCGCCCTCAATTTTTACTTGCATTGTAGAATACTGATTGTTCTGTGGTATTTCACCGCTACTGTCTTTCACTGCTCTGCGGATGTCACCAATGTGGTTGTTCACAAGGCTGGTCTTGTGGCAGTATTGGCAAAATTCACTGTTCTCATTTACTGATAGGCAGTGACCAATCATAGGGCTCAAACAGTCTGGACATCGCAGCACCAGCACTCTGTCGGTCATTCTGCCAGTCATGCTCCATTTGCAAACAAATCCACGTGTGCAGTAGATACTGGTTTAGTGATGTGTATGTGCAGGGTTAGCAAAAGGATTGCCCTCCCCTGTCGCATCACAGCTGGCTTGCTTGTACCGCAACACATGGGTTAGTGACCTGATGCTCAACTGATGGACAATGCGCATGAGAGGTCGGCTGACTCGGCGGCATAGAGTGCTGGGGGATGGGGAGGGGTAGCCTCCACCCCATCACTTCTCGCTGCTTCCCCTTGCCCCTCACAAGTGGTGTGGCATCCTTTTCCAATAGTTTGCACACTTCCTGGTTACTGAATGGCATCCCACAAGCATCCGGACGCTGCTGCTACCCTTGCAGATGCCTTCCTGTCGTCCTTTCGCCATTGTGCACAGGAAAAATTCAATGACCAAGAAAAACTTGCAGAAAATTTTAGTGGGAAATTTGGCTACATGGAGGGGCGACATTTTGATGTGGTCAAATATGGCACAATGGAAAAAATTCCCCCTTTGGCCAGTCATTTTGACACAGTTAAAGGTCTCTGAAAGGTGTAGGGTATAATTTTTTAGGGCGGTGAAGGTGAGGTCTAGGAGTTGTTTACCCTGATAGGTGCCAGACACCATCGTGGTGGCATCAAGATGATTGTTGACTGCTGATTTCAGGGTTGGGGGGCCATCCACCCAGACTAAATCTCCTCGCCGATGATGCTGGTGACCTCTGCCCCGTTGATTATTATTCCAGATGGATGATTATTTTTGTAGGTGTTTGCTAAATGGTAGCCGCTTGGTCGACTACCTACAATAATGCTTCTCGTGGCGGTAAATTGACAAGCCATTAACATTCGCGTATGCGGAACGGAACAATAATTAAAACAGACACTTGCAAAAACTAATTACGTAAGACATGGTGTGAGTGGGTATTGTTAGGGCCCATCCCCTGACACACACAGCTATCGAAATTAACATTGTACTGTTCAGATCACAGATGTACTTATTAAATGAGATAAAATTTCCCCCCTGCGAGAGTACTTACATAATGAAGGGTGGCAAATCAGATGGGCCACTGCGGTTACACTGATAAGTTTTACGACACAAATAAGTTACGACAAAATTAAACTTCCCCAGGCAATGCTGCTCTCGCGGGAAGAGAGGGTGGTGTGCTGGGCGGCTACGTCCAAAAAGGTTCCGGAATGAATTAGTATATTGCAATGAAATGTCCATACCAATTGTTGACTGCCACCTGGAATGCATGGGAAAAATCTGGAGCTCACGAGACACGCACCACCCTCGTCCAATGTTACTCGCTGACTAGCATTCCCGCCTGATACATGGGCGGGTCTTGGCTGAGCGATGCACCAGTGTGACACTACTTTCTGTTACAACCTGCAATACTCTGCCTTGTATCATGCTATCAAATGAACCCGTATTAAAATTACATAAAGAACTCTTCAACATAAACACTGGCGAATGAAATGGACCTAACACTGTATGCGTGATGAGAGAAATGAAAATACATTAACAATGCACAAAAGAAGTAAAGAAACACAACAAGCAATAAAAGCTTTAATAAACATAACTGTTTCTGGTATAGATCTTGGGCTCCCAAGTTCAATTATAGCCAGGTCTATTTCCATATTCTTCTGCCTTGCGGAGTTTCTACATAACCATGGCAACCACCAGTTGCACTGCACCGGCGTGCCCTTGCACTGCTCTGCGCTGCATTGATCCCGATCGCTTACTGGCGACCTGGCGCATGCTCTGCCTGTCGATAGAGCACACAGCCCTGTTGCGGTGGCATTGCAGGTCACAGCCGGACAAATGGTCTTGGGGCTAAGGGTACGTGGAACACATCATCGGGATAAAATCGCTGGAATTAAGGAGTACCTGGCTCCTAAGACAGTAAAAGAAATCCGACATTTAAATGGTTTAGTGGGATATTACTGCAGATTCATACCTAATTTTACCAAAATTGTGCAACCTTAGACCAAGCTAACAAAGGAGGACGTCGCATTTGAATGGAAGGATGCAAGAGAATGGGTATTATTCGAGCTACGTGAGACCTTATGCAATAAACCCGTTCTCAAGTATCCAGATTTATCACTATAGTATTTTGTGACCTACAATAGGTCTGGCACGGCTATGAGACAGTATTGTCACGGAAGTTAAATGGAGCAGGACATCCAATATATTTCATTTCTTGGCTGTTGAACAAGGCTGTGAGGAATTAAGTATTCTACGATCGAAGAGAATATCTTAGTGTAGGCTTTGCTCTAAAGAAGTGGCGTTTTAATTTGCATGGAAAAAAATTTACCATAGCCACCAATCGCAGGCAGTTAAGATGGCTACTTCAAATGAAAGAACCAATATCACGTTTAGTTAGGTGGTAGTAGTGGGCACATGTACGTTCTGGACCACATGCCCGAAGGCTTAAATTGGGGCCCAAATAGTAAAATTGGTTGAAAGGGTTAAGAGAGTAAAAGGTTAATTAGAGGACAGGTTGTATAGGTAACTGTGTCATTAGTAAAAGGGTTAATTAGGTAATGGGTGTTGAAAGGGTTAAGTTATTAATTATTAAAAGTGTTAACCATTTCAACACCAATTAAATATTGTATCATAACGGTGATATTGTCAGTGCATAGGTAATGTGCACCCTAGGACAACTGGTAGTCGGGTGAGGTGAGGGAGGGTGTGTGGGCAGCATATATTAACCTTGGAGCCAGAGTGTCATATTGGGGCAAAAGTATGTCTATTTTTTTTAATTCGAAGACTGAGTTGGATGGCTGCACGAGGTGAAGGATGGTGTGAGGAGGGAGCATCTGAGTTTGAGGTTATGTTGGGAGGAGCAGGCGAGGTACATCTGCATTGTCGGAGGACTGAGGTGGTGGAGCACTTGCGACTAATGGTAGGCTGGGTGAGGGGAGGGTGCCTTGTTCATTGTCGTGTGTAATGGCAGGTTTTGGTTATGCGTATTTCTAAATCATGGTTTGTTAGGATAACAAAATATAATATTAGTTAAAAATTATATAAATGTGACATAAAATGTCAACCTTTAACATTCACAATTTCAAGAAAAATAGCAAGAAACGAAATAAATTTCACATTCCAAATACAGTTTAAACAACCTTAAAATGGAATTTCGCCCGAAATACCTTCAAACCATGAGATTTTAGGAAATGTAACATGAATAACCTGATACACTGATGGTTAGTTCATCGGAATATGTAACGTTAATAAATTAAAAGCACATACCTACTGCAACTACTGAGTAACACATTAAGCAATGAAAAAACAAAAACTACATCAATTTAAGCACAAATACTAATTACAAGTAAATCACAATGTATTAACACACAAACATGATCAATTACAATTGCCAATTGAATTAGACCCAATTAGCGATTATGTGCAATAAATTAACAACTGAACAATCATAAATTCCAACCTAATTACATCAGTATTACTTATCAAATGATATACAATTAAACAAATACCAACACAAATACAAACGTACGGAATGATAGCCCAATAAGTGTACATCCAAACCCCGACAATATCGATAGGTTTATAAAATTAAAACGCATCAATTATGTTTCAATGTTTTATTGCATAACATAATTTTTTACAGATGTTGTCTTACCATCTTACCATCCTTCACCCACGAATCGTGAACTTTTGAGAAGCCTTTTCACATGTGCTCGTCGCCTACCGTAGCCTGTTTGTCAGGCAGAATGCTCCTAAGCAAAGCAGCACGTACCTGCACTTTAGGTTTGATCGCCATGGTGTTGTGAAGTGTGTTACAACACGAGGAGTGAGAGTGTAGCAAGGGTAAGCTGAGACAGGCTGTGAGGTATTTCGAATGCTCTCACAGGCCGAATGTCGGCAGACTATTCCAGCGAAGAATACATGAAGAGTCCCATAGCTCAATGTGTTAATTATTATTGTATCGCAAAGGAATGTGGACACGTAAAGGTACATGTGGTTACATGTGCAGGAAAGACGGCGTGTCGAACCCACAGTTTCTAAAGAATAATTTATTTTAGAGTGTTTCATCCCAATGTATTTTTATTCATCCCCAGCAGTGTTACGTCCACGTCATTTCATGTGCATTTTTGCAAGGCAGGTGAGAGTAGTTGTGTTTTTATATGCAGTGTTATGACCATGTAGAGCCTACATAGTTTTAAGCAGAAGTGTTTGAGCAAGTGTGCAAGTAGAACCCTCTGTGGCGCGTGGGCCCTAGTGGGAAGTTAGTCAGCAAGGAACATTGAGAGGAGTTGGTCTATGTGGCCACATTCCGCGAGTTTTCCGTGCCTGGGCAGTATCGTCAGTTTTGCCAGTAACTGCTCTGCAATAGAATAATCATTCTGGAACCTCTTTCGTGTAATTAACCGACTGCAATACCACCCCTAGCCTCCCCAGAAATATCATTGCCTGGGGAGTATTTTTTATATCAGCATACCGTAATACCATTGAAGCCATGTCCTTTTTGTAGCAGTTTTACTTTAGCTGCAGGTTTGTAGCGAATGCAAGTGTAAAGTTATCTCCTGGAGAGATGTGAAAATTATCTGTCAAATAAAAAGGACACATGGAACTTACATGTACTTTTTTTTTGATGCCGCAAGGTATTTCAGGGCAAGAGCCCTGCAATCCTGCCTTCTTCAATGCAAGTATCATCGTCTCAGTTTTCAAGGGTAATGTCGATCAATGTGTGCTGCAACATGCAAAGTGTATTTATTTATGGGCGTGTGGTTGGCCCGAATAATCCACAGTGTCGAGAGTTCTGACCTATTCAGTACTAACTAATTTGAAATACTGTGTAGCGAATGGGCTGCTGCAGAGCCCCTCATTTATCAAACTACTTCCGAACGAGTCATACAACCAAGTGAACTGCAGAGCATTATGAGAGTATTGTCTGGTTGATCAGCCCGCAGCACCCCGAAAACATCAAGAGTCATCAGCTCTACTGCGTCAACAACATTGATGTTGCCAAGGGGACGTCTGGTGCCTCCCGGGTAATTTTCGATAGCATTTCCTCACCTGAAAAGTTCACTGCCCATTAAACCTTAACTAACCCGTTTTCACTCTATTCCACGTCATCACTTTCCAGCGAACTAAGGAGCTGTGTGTCCCCCTTGCAAAAAGATTTTCTCAACTAAACATTCATTTGGAGAAATAACTTTCTGTAATTAGTGCGCATAAAAACCGGCTTTAATAGACTACCCATCGTATATTTCAATATAATGTACTCTAAGAAACTAATGTCAAATTGAAATATTGCGTACAACCAATTAACAGTACTTTTTTTTCCTGCAAAAATACCTTTCAACTTAGAGATCCGTACATATTGATCAACTTTGACTTTACTTGTCGACTACTTTAGGAACATTATTTATGGTTTTCATCAATCTATTGGCAGTAACTTTTCGGGTGCCATATTAATAGTTCGATGGTATTTCGAATTATAATATTTAAGTATTTCAGGCAAAATGTCCACCCATCTGTAAGTTCTCTTCGACGTGAAATGTTTATGTATTAGAGGTTTCAAGCTCTTGTTGAACCACTCGGCTACACGTGCTTTAAGTTCTGAATACGTGACATAATGATTAATCCCATATTCAGCCATTCGTTTCTGTAAAGACCTATTAAAGAACTCGCTCCCTTTGTCGAATTGGGGAATACATGTCGTGCTTTCTTCCAAAACAGTTTACACTGCAGCAGTTACTTGTTTTCAAGTCTTGTTCTTCACAGGTATACCCCAAGCACATTTTGAATAAACGTCTATTGCGGTTAAAATCTACTTGTATCCATTATTGTATTTCGAAAGTAATGCCATTTCACACAAATTGGCCTGAAAAAAAGATCATTTAAACAATGTGTAATAACTCTTCTGCTGGGAAACCTTACTCTTGCAGGAGTGTGGAGTTCTTGACAAATCTTACTAAACTGCATTAGTAACATAACCTCCTTTAGTCAGCACTTCAATAATATAAACAAATTCTTTCGTTTGTGAATTATTCCCAGACTCTCTTGAAGTGATGCCAATTGTAAATTGGCAGTTTGAAGTATTAATTGTGTGTCGAAGTGTGCAGATATTTTTAAATTCCAGTCAGAAGTACGTGCAAATATTTTACAGTGTGCCATTTATTTTTGTTTGTAAACGGTCAATTATATCACATTTTTGCAATAGTTAAATGTAGGCATATGAATATTTCATGTGCACATGTTATTAAACATAGAGTTTAACATTTTGCAAGAATTAATGTAGAAGTATGCACTCGCATGCTATAAAACATGTACATAAAGGGATAAGCAGTTTGCAAGAGCCTACTGGAAATTAAAATAGTTGGTGTTAAGTAGCAAATTTCTACCTGCCTGTGTTTTGTACGGGCATGTGAGTTTGTGTCCTGAAAGACCTGTGGAGCAACTAAACGACGGTAAGTCAAAGGTAAACAAAGCCAGCGAGTCGCTCGAAATTTAACGTGAAAAACACATCGGATTAGATTACAGCATGCAGTTAATTTCAAGATCCAAGAACAGAAGCTTGGGGAACTGCAGAGTCTTCACAGAAACAAAATTTTAAAATTTATTTTTTGGATAATTTTAACTTAAATTTCGTATTTGTTTTGGTACGCGAGCGTCATTGCTAGAGTGGAGTGAAGAGGGGAAGCTGCCATTTTTGCGACTGTGTGCGGACAATGAACCACCCCTCAGCCACTTGTCGACCCGGGGCTAGCAGGTGATGTGCCACCAGCGGGATGCCTGGAAACAGATGCAAACGCCTCCCCCCCCCCTCCCCCTCCACAACCAAGAGCAACTGGAATTTTCCCGATGTGCGCGCATGGGAAAAGGCGGGATTCATACATTGAGTAACAACAGTCATGATGACAGCAATAATGACAGACATGTTTGGGCAAACGAGCAGGATACGCCAATTGTTTGGAGCATGAGCAATGGAGCTTCAAGTATACTTTGCTTAAAGTGCATACATCCCATAGCTTCTGCAGACGAGATGTATAAATTGATTTGCCCTTGTCGGGAACCTAAAACAACTAAACTATTATCGATAGCATTCAAAGAGACAATGTAGATCGAATCTCCAGGGTGTGGAGAACGACCTCTGCCGGCACCCACATTCCATTGTGCATGGAGTGTAGTAGGCCACGAGCGGCCAGGGAAATGCCATCCCGGAACGTAAGTACGTGTGTCAGTGTGCATATGGTAAACAGACAAAATGCAATTAGGAAAAATCTACCAAAACAAGGGGAGATGAAACAAACAAATATTATGTGTAGGCTTAGGCCCAGGCGAGATCGCATGAGCGGTGTGTAACAAAGATTACCATGTCGGATGCCTTTCTATGGAAGAACATGCAACAGCAGACGGGCAGGGAAGAATACTATGCCAAGTATGTATGCAGGCTATTTCATCGACACCTCGCAGTTGAATTGATTTTATAATTGGGAAAGAATTCAACCCATGCAGGTGCCACCAGAAGGTGTGCATTGGAGGGCAGACAGAAACAGCTATGTGCGAAAATGGCGGATTCATAACACATTGGCAGTGCAATACGGAAACAGAGATTGTAAATACTGTATCTGGTAGGTTCCGATGTGGGCAATATGTAATGACACTGCGAGACACAAACTACCGCCACTCACGAACAGCAATGCAGGTAGCGAGAAACGAAGCCCAACAGCTCACTCCACGGAAGTGGAAGTAGTAGGAGGGGACATAAAAAATGCAAACGAACGGAATTTCGGAACGAGTAGTGGGATACCGAGGGTACTGGACCATATGGATGAAAGCAAAGTGCAACCAGTATATACAATAAATATAACATCAAATAAATTTCAAACATTACCAACATTTTCAAGAGCGACTAATGAAGACCCACAGGCTTTCCTTCGGGATTGCACTAGGCGTCTAGGAAGGTACCAGGTGTGCCAGCAAGAGTGGGCACATTGCATAGGGGAGCGAACACAGAGGGAAGTACTAACATGGTGGCGATCAATAAAGCATTATGACATGGAATGGGAGAAATTCTTGAAGGCATTCGAATGTCGATTCGCAAACTCCTTCTCGTCATTGCAAGCGCAAAGTAGAGCAGTACTGTGCACACAGGGACCAAAAGAGAGTTTGATGGCCTTTGCAACACGAAAAATGAATCTGATTCGAAATTTTTACCAGCACATACTAGATACTAAGGTTCTAGAAGTAGTAACCTCCACAGTTAGGCCATAATCCAAACAGGCCATGACACCACTGATTCACAGAAGTGTTGAGGCTTTTATCTATTCCACAGCACTGCTAGATCAAGCAGAACGAGAACACCCAGTGTTGTGGCGAGTACCACAAGCGACAACCTTTCATCAAGGGCCAGAACCCTCTCAGACGTAACAACAGCAACTGGCGAATTGGAATTGTGACAGGAATGGTAACCGTTCCCAACTTCTCAGGGATGTATGGCGTGGCCGAGATTCTGGTACCACACATGCAGCCCCTGGTTACAGAGGGCACAAGCTGCCAGGACTGAGAAGAGGACCAGAACAAATTCCAGCCTGCAAGTTCTGCCCTGGAGGCCAACAAAAGCACTGGTACAGTGCATGCCCAACTGTGAAGGAGAGGATTGAGGCCAAGATAAAGGGCGGAAAAGAACCAACAGGAAACTAGGCAGTGGGGTGGATAAGCTGGACGTTTACAGCTCCACTACCAATAAGAGAAAGCAAGAGAGAATATCATCAACATCTAAAAGGAGAAGGCAAGGGACGAAGATGCAAAAGTAAATAATCCTGCAGCAATTCGAGGAGGGAACACACAGGATGATACGAATTCCTGTCCTAATTAATAAGCTTGGCACTGGTCGACACCGTATCACACAACTTTGTGAGAACCGAGTTCGTTGAGGAAAGAGGTTTGAAACCTAATGAGCAAGTCGTGCATCTGGCTACCCATCATCATACAGGGCACACCATAGGTGAGACAGCTGTCACCGTCTGCATCCGCGATGTTGAGACCACCATCGAGGCCCTAGTAGCAGATGACCTGCAGGAAGAAGCTATCCTTGGTATTCCTTGGCTGACAGAGCAGGATAAAGTCGTGGAACTAGCCGCCTGCAGGATCCATTTTGGACAGAAAGAATTCAGAATGGTTTACAAGCTAATACCTTGCAAGAACAGCAGTGCACCCATAGTGAGGCTAGACAAGTTTGATCATAAGGTACCAGAAGGGTACCGACACATAGTACAGAAGAGCCTGGATGAAAGGAGAGATGTTCTTATAGCCACAGTTCCACTCAGGAGAACGACAATAGCAGAGCACAGTATACTACTCGAGCATGACAGACCACTTTTCGCAGGTCCCCGCAGCTATCAACCACATCAACGAACAATTATAGAGGAGCAAGTGAAGAAAATGTTGGCAGATGAGGTAATCTAACCTACCTGCAGCAAGTACAGCAGCGCAATAACACTCGCGCCGAAGAAAGATGGCATGTGGCGCTTTTATGTTGACTTCAGACCACTGAACCAGATCATGCAGAGCGCACCCCCACCTTATGTTCGTGAATAAGATGCACTACGCACATTGGGGAAAGCAAAGGTCATGACAACCCTTGACCTACATAGTGGGTTTTGGCAAGTGCCCATAAGACCGGAAGATTTTTACAAGACAGCATTCACCACCCCTGACGGGAAGCGTTTCCAGTTCTGTGCTATGCCATTCGGGCTGAAATGTGCACCGACCACCTTTTATAAGATGATGGTCCAGGTCCTCGACAGGTATGTGGGTAAATTCACACTTGTATACCTAGACAATGTGATCATCTGGTCGGAGAACTGGGAACAGCAAATGAAAAAATCTTTTACTAGTCTTGGAGCACCTTGCTATAAATGAGCTTACCTGTGAGAATAGGAAGTGCCACATAGGTAAGCCATGTATACAATTTAATGGGCATTTTGTGGAAGAGAACAGCAGGAGATCTACACCGGAGCAACTCGCACTCATCGAGAAGTACGAACAACCACGCACCAGCAACCAACTCCGAAGATTCTTCGGGCTTGTGAACTGTCTCAGGGAATACGTACGTGACTTCGCAACAATCACTGCACCACTGACAGACATGCTGTCGATGAGCCACAAATTTGTATGGATAGCACAGCATGAGCAGAGTTTTGAAGAACTGAAGCACAGTTTCCTACAATGCACCAACTTGGCCCGGCATGACCCCACCAGATATCTCTATCTGCAGACGGATGCGAGCGAAAAATGGTTGGGAGTCATGATGTTCCAGCTAGGCGATGAACAAGAGAAACGGATCATCGAATATGAAAGTGCTAAATTCGGCCCTACCGAAGCACGCTACAATGACAATAAAATGGAGTGCATGGCAGTAGTGTGTGCAGTGAAATTTTACCGAGCCTAAATAGAGTATCAACATTTTTCTCTAAGGATGGACAACTGGTGCTTGCTCTGGTTCCACATGATCCGTGAGGCCAGAAGCAAACTCGCATGATGGGCCATGTTTCTCCAGGCATTCGATTTCGAGGTGCAACATGTCCCAGGTGCTGATAACCAACTGGCAGAACACCCGTCCAGAGCACCAGGCATGGAAATAGCAATTGATGATGCAGAGTGGGAAAACCTACTACCACTCACAAACAGACAAGCACATTCCAATGAAACTGCAACAGCAGGATGCAGCCTCGTGGAGGTACAACCACCCGTTAATGAAGTAAAGGAGATCGTGAGCGAAAGTCAGCAAAAATGCGAATTTTTGCAGACAAAGAGGGAAGAGTTAGCAAGAAGCAACAATGAATGGTGGCGTATACAGGAGGCCAGCATCGAGACAAGGCCGAAGCAACAAGTGTATAACAGCGAAATAGCAGGACGATAAGGAGTGGCACTAACCACCAGAATACTGAGGCAACATTTCTACTGGTCTGGTGCAACGAGAGACGTGAGGAGGCATGTATAGGAGTGCATGAATTGCAACAGATTCAAGAGAAGGAGATTAGATGGGGTAACCCAACAGCAACCCAGGGTGGCCAGGGAACCATTCGAAACGGTCTCCCTATACCTGACAGGACCACGCCTACAGGAAAGTGACATCCTTGTAGTGAGTGACTCTTTCTCATGCTGGATAGAGGTGTATAAAATCTCGAGTGTACGAGCCCACACAATAGCACGGACATTGGAGGCAGAATTTTACCTTTGCTGGGGCTACCCTAAGCACTTGCTGACTGATAATGGAAGTCAGTTTACAGGTTGTCTTTGGCGGGACCTATGCACCGGATGGGAAGAAGCGCCGCAAGCAACTACCATATACTATCCGAGAGTGAACTCCACCGAGAGGTGCAACCAGTACCTGAAAACCCAATTGTGTCTCTGTGTGGGGGAAGACCACGCTTCATGGGCAGCACGTGTACTGGCTGCCATTTTCGCGATCAGGCGATGTGTGAATGAAACCACAGGCTGAACATCAGCAGAAATTCTGCAAGGATGGAAGTTGCAAGCACCTGGAGCATTTCGGAGCAGGCAAACGGAATGGGCAGGGGAGCCGGAAAACACAGAGGCAAGACGAGCATGCAGAGGGTCTATGTTAGAGGATACCCACAATACTGAGTAGAGGTACATCAGCACATGGGTAACAGCAATAACTCGCGCACCCTGCAGGATAATGATGGGTCAGCAAGTGTATGTGAGAGAACACAGACTGTCGAGCCAAACGAAAAAGTATTGCATGGGAATCGAACCAAAATGGAGCAGTCCCTATGTGGTGTTGAAACCATTGGGATATACGACCTACCTGGCGAAGCTGAGCAAGCGGAGGAGGGTGGCATTTCATAGGAATGGCCTCCGCCTCATGCTATAGGGTGAAGGGTAATACCACCTGAAGTAGAACAACCAGTACCTGAGGGACAGCAACAGCAAGGGCCAGAAGCGAGAATTGCTGAGGAAAGCCAAGAAGTGAAGCAAAGCACGGATAGCGATGGGAGGGCACTTAGATGCCTGTTTCCGACCATGATGTCCAGAGTACAGACACCCAAGTGGGACATGGAGGAACCAGTGCCATCACAAATTGAGTGCGACCTGCCGGAGCAAGCAACAACGAGCAGAGCAGAAGAGCAAAGGGAATCTGACTGCTGCATTATGGAAGGTGTGATCAAAACACAAGGGCTGTATATTTCCACCGAAAACCAGTCATTGCTGCCACAGGTGGGGTTGATTCCCCCACCGATTGAGTTCCGGACCAACGAGGTTGAGACAACATCACAGCCACAGGAAGCAGCAGAAGAAGCAACGGGGTTGAGACAACATCACAGCCACAGGAAGCAGCAGAAGAAGCAACGGGGTATGACAGCACACGCGACAGGGGAGTGGAACCGGCTTGAACGAGGAATTGTCTGGGCCACCACCTCCTCCTCCCTCACCATCAGCCAGAGTTCACTGGCCGAGGAGCAGCAACAACAGAGGCAACAGGAGAGGCAGCAGTATGGGCCCCAGCAACAGGAGAGGCAGCAGGATTTGCCTCGGCAATAGCAGCTGCAGGAGCGACAGCAGCACCAGCAGCAGCAGTGGAGGTGACGAGTCATCGGTAGAGAGGGAGTCGACCCTGCCTCGCCATTTCGCTTGGCTACACCGCATGGTCACCACAGCATGTGTGGGATGTGGTGGGTGGCGACCATGCACATTAACACAGGTTGGGACTCGACACTGGCAACAGAAAAAGCAACAGGGCTAGCAGGAGTGTCCAGCACCAGCACAAGAGTGGCAAGACAACAAGCAATAGCATCGGCCATACCAACTATGGCCCGACCACTGCACAAAGTGTTAACAATCTGCTGCGCCTAACGGCGTGGTGGAGTATGTGGGAATGTGTGTGGTCAAGCAACCACTGGAGAGGGGGGCATTTGACGTGAACGCATCGTTCACTGGCGCTTCTCTGGCAGTTTGAACCATGTAACCAGTCTGGTGCATAGTGCACCCTGCAGGGCACGTTGAACAAGCCCCAGAGTGTGTTGGTATGGGTCGCCGAGGATAACATCTTTGCTTTTCTTCAGTGACTTTAGTCGCATATCTCACAATGGCCATTTTGTTGATATATAGCAAGAGGGGACTCTTGCTGTAAATGAACAAACAGATAGTCAGTGCATCCTTAATGAAACCAGGGCCGTTGCACACAACAGCAATTGGAGGTAGGGAGTGAGCTGCCCATGTAGCAGTAAATTCGCTACGTCAAGTGTGCATCGCTTCAACGAGCCCTGTGGCTGATACATCGAGTTGTGCAGTTTATGTCAAGCCTATTAGGTTGGGGATAAGCAGATCCTGTTTAGGTATTAGTTTCCATCCATACGGAAGTGAGGTTAGTGATGTCCTCCTTGTAGCCGTACAAACTGAAGTTGTACATAGCACCTTTTAGCATTCAGTGCATCTCATACTGCACCTCATGAGATGCAATGTGCGTGTTCTTTTATGCACCAGAACACCTGTGGATTCAAAGTGTAACACTCCTAAGAGCAGAACTGTTTGCACGAAGAAATAAAAACGTATTATGTAGAGATTTTTAATTCACCCACATGCTAGTTTAAGCACTGCAATAATGTTTATAGAGTTTGATGTGCAATTTAATTAAGATAAGTGTATATGTTAATATTAGTAATGCTCAGATCGAGCTCTCTAAGTACATCCTGGCCATCTTTAGTAAGTAAGAAACACGTTTGTAGCACGTTGTGTGCGAACCCTCAGGACAACTTTTAGGTGGTAATAATTTAGCTTATCAATAGACATAATGTACAGGAACCTTTTATTCAATTCTTAATGTGGAGGGGGCAACTGCACTTTTTCTTAAAATGTAATGCAAATTAAATTCATTGACATAGCCCCAAATTGCAGTTTTGGTTACTGATGGACGTGAGCGTCAGATCCATTTCAACTGAGGAATATGTGCAAAGTACATTCTTGTACATGAAAGGCAATAATAAAACGTGAGAATGCAGTTTCTGTTTGTTTCATTGTCTTAACTTTGGGTATGGCACCCTACAGCCGAGTATACAGAGAGAGTGTTGTCTTTATGGGACCTGCACCCTCTTGTAGAGTAGCTTCAATGTTTTATGAATAAAGTGTTGCAACTGCGGGACTGGCACCCATAAATGTCGAGTAAGATCTGTGTTTTCGTATTTAGTGCATGTCAGGGGCTGACATCTGGCAACTTACAATGGTAACATATGATACGATTATTAGCATCAGTGTTGGCAAATGCAACCAACCACCGACAACAGCACCCACAAGATGGAGACTCCAGAGACACCCCGTTGGCCGTCGGCCCACGACCCCAGCAAAGCAACAACTCGACTGAGCTTGGCACCCAGGCACATCAACTCGCCCTGTCTTGGGTAAGAGACAGGGTGAAGTCACCTTCAACACCTATCCTGAGAGTCCGCCCATGTCATTGTTTATGCTCAAACTAACAATTTGAAAGAAAGATATAGAAGATATCTTTCTAGCCGATAAAGCAGCACATATAAGGAAGAATCCATCCACATCACAGGTGAAAAGCTCAGCACTTGGGTCATAGAAAAAGTAATGCGAGCAAAAGTGAAAAGAGGCATGGGTGTAAAATGCAAGACAAAACGACAAACAAAGAAAGGGGGAATGTTACCATTCATATTTCCAGCATTATCAGCCCTTGGAACTTTGATGGAAGGGGTTTCAGCTCTTGCTAAATCAACTAAATCAAGTGGCAAAGGAATGTATCTTAAACAATATAAAGTCAGACAAGAACAAAAAACTCCAAAACATGGGAAAAAAAGCAGAAAGTCTCAAATAGTCTTCCAAAGCGTGCACTAACAAGCAAAGACATTCTTGTATTTGTAAACAAATAGGATATTCCTTATTTTCGATGTGTATATATAAGAGACAATTTACCAAATAAACCAAAACTTTGTGAATGTATTATTGTTAATATAGATTCAAAACAAAACAAAGGAACACATTGGGTTGCATTAACTAAAAATGTAAGTCAATCATTGTACTACGACAGTTTTCGTGATTTACGTCCCCAATTGACATATGTAACTATTAAAAAAACATGCAATTAAGATGCAATTACAAATTGGAACAATCTCCAAATACCATTAATTGTGGACATTTATGTTTACGTTTTCTGACTGTAAATAGGCTATATATGTAGGCGTAGAAGTAAAACCATTTAGTAATATGTCAATTACGTTGATATTAAATGGAAACTCATCGCAATTGCATTCGGTATATTTTCCAATTTTGGAATTAGAGGGCGATTGGCAAATAAGCCTAATCGAATTCGTCACTTACGACAGCATACCAAACATTGATATACACAATCAATCATTTTCATTTATCATTGGTGAAGAAAAATACAGGACTGTGATACCAGTGGTGTCTGAATAATTAGATGATTAGGAAACATTCATTAAAGCAGCATTACCTGAAAATGCATATTTTAGATTATGTGGAAATCCAAATATTTTAACTAGTGTGATGTACAGCAAGGGCGATATCGATTTCACAAAAAAAAAACCAATTTAATTGCAAATGTGTTAGGTTACAAATGGAGCGTGTATCCCACTAATCAATCACACGAATCATCGAAACAGGTGAATGTTTTGTCTGTTAATGTATGTTGTGTAAATGTTAATATTGTAGGTAGTTCATATTTGAATGAAAAATCAACAAATACAATATATGAATTCATATGTGCGGTTGCTCCAGGATACAAAATAATTGAAAAGCAGAATACTTTGATCCATCTTCCAGTAATAGTTAATGTTGATGAAATATTTGTTACAACTGTCGATCATGACGGTAAACATATTAATTTTAGAAATTTAAAAATTACCGTTCGATTACATTTAAAAAAAAGCTATATAAACACTTGCATTCTATGCATATTGCAGTGATAATGGGTATTGTGTTTAATAGTCCATATGGGTGTAAAGTGGGCGGTTTGTTTAAGAAATACACTTCGAAGAAAATACCTATAACAAGACATAAATACAGCCGTAAAACTATCACTTCAATTAAGAACCCCGTGAGGTTAGTACAGGAAAACGAATTGTTTTTAAAGGAATTGGGATATATAGTTAATAGAAATGGAAAACATACTTAATCTTGAAGAACCAATCAGTTACGACGACACAATCACCAATGCGGTAATACTTGTATATGAACCTTTCAGAACAGGTTTGTATACATTTCCATCGGAAATAAGGATTTCTATCCATACAAAATTATGACATTTATATGTTACCATCGAAATCCAGTTTAAGGTTTAGAGAAGCAATAAAAAAAGACAGCCGATGCAACTAATACAATAATTACAGCAATAGTGAGAGACGGAATACTTCATTTGAACGACAGAAAAGCCTATCTGCTGAATGGTGTTGAAATCGACCAAACAAGTGATGTAAGAATTACTTCCACAATAAAGCACTATCTCTCACAAACTATGAATGGTCTTTATACAGGGCTTGTGGGTGGGTGAAGCAATTCTAACAATTGTACACTACAAATAAACCCAGGGGAGAAAATACGAAGTTGTTATACCGTTATGTATGGTACTTTGATTTTCCGAAGACTATAAACATGTCAAATTAAATGCTAAACAAGAATTAGTTATTCTATTTGGTAATATGCATTTGAATGCTATGTACGACATAGCTAATTATGAGGAAGGTGTTGACAGCAAGGTAGTGGAGCAAAGTGGTGTTCATTAAAGGTTGGGAGCGGGACAGGTAAAAGTTCCATAGATTCTCACCAACGCTTCGGCTTGTAGATGATAGGCACCATGTATTCTGACACGAAATACTAACTAGCTCGGCAGAGCCGACTTTTCTTCTCCCAGGGTCGTGTGCTGACATCCTAATGGCAGTGGCCTCCCAGTGCTCCTACCATTGTGATTCATATGAAAACAATTGCAATACTGAAAACCTGTGCAGTGAGATCTTAGGGTGGCTCACACACCCATATATAGTTGTATGTAAATAAAACATTGAAAAAGAATATACACACTGCTACATAACCCTAAATGAATTGCAGGAAAAGGTGGGGCCTGCAACCCTATGGCCGGTAGGCAACCCGAATGAGAATGCACACAATTTATGTTAGATCATTGGGTTTTATAAAGGCTTCTCCAGGAAGCAATTAACACGCATTGCTGGGCTTAACCTGCCGGCAGGGCGACACTGTACAAAATGCCAGAAGGCGACAAAAACTTTATACGAAAACTTAAGCCTTCCCGAGCAATGCTATTCCACAGGAACGGAGGAGCAGTAATTCTTGGGCGGCAATGAGATATAGAAATGTTCCAGTTAATTACTGTCCATTGCAGTTAAATGATTGGAGAACAAAGATGAAGTGCCGCCCAAGCGCACAAAACACGACCTCGTCAGTCAACACGTCCCTCCTCGAGATGTCACAGTCTTAATTGCTGTTCCGCACGGTGTGCTGGCCGAGGTTTGGCGGGCAGGCTAACAGCGCGTACTATTTTCTTACACACAAAAAATCCCTTAAAACACATCCACATTACTTGAAATATTATAAATCTGACAAAAACAATTACTCTTAGCATGGTAACCCTTTGATAGACATGGTTCACTCTGTGAAATAAAATTAGGATGAAACACGTGAAAATTGCAAATAATGGAAAATAGAAAATACTGTAATTAAAGCCTAAGGGGTCATAAAAATGCTGTAGGGCTCCTTAACTTAGAGTTGCATGGATGGGCGTCCTTGAGTGTTCCTTACTTAAAGTTCTTTTTATTTACGCCTAATTTTGAAAAGTCTTCTTTTACGACACATGCGCACAGGCGCACATGGTTTGTTCGGCCCCTACACTTCCCTACTCCGCTCACGTTGCAAGCTCTCTTCAGTCCCTACGGCTACTCTCATAGCATAGGTCTTGGTGGCCCGACCACTGCGGTGCACTCACAACCGGTGCGCACAACCGCCCGGCACAGTGCTGGTAGCTGCTGCTGATGATAACTGTGGGCAAATGGGTTAGGGGGAAGCGGATGGCATCAGTGCAACATTTTCATTACGCAGTGATGAATGGCTGATGCCACATATTGAAATTAACACTCGTGAATGTGTAAAGTTCTTAAATATATATCGAAAAAGGAAGACCCTAGACATTGCATTCAGGCTTGGGCTTTAGAATAGTTTCCGACACTACCATCATCACAAAAAATTGTGTGGAATGGGAAATCAAGTTTTTCGTCCGAAAAACCTTGTTATATTGTTATATGTTTTCAAACAAACTATCAAAACAATTTAAAAGCAGGTAGATCATGATTCGATTGTCGTGATATTAAAAACATTAAATTATACCTAAACAGTCAAGCCTATTGCTATATGGATTTCAATAAAATCGGGAATTCCTTATTTGTTACAAAATGTACAGGATGTTTCAGGAAACATATTATGACAAAAACAGCTCATGTATCCTAGATCCAGAAGAATTTAAGAACAGAGTAGTGTTATTTGTATTTGATGTAAGCAAACAAAACAATTCCATTAGCAATAATCTTATTGATTTACAAATTGAATTAATTGCACACACACCCATTCCAGCAAATAGTCAAGCTTACACCTTGATCATATATGATAGATTGGCAAGCAATAATTTAAGAGATATTTGTGAAGATACTGGTGTGAGTCAGTATAAAACGAACAATGGTATTAACAAGGTATTCAGCAAAGTACAAAGAATTCAATCTCCAGATAGGTTTATAATTAATGATTTGGCTATTACTGACATGGAACGTAATACAATTGTTTTTAACTTCAAACCACAGTTCCACTGGAGATACCTAAGTCCAAAGAACAAGAAAACTAATATATGGGTTACCAAACATCATCATGATGATAGAGTGGACATATTGACTTTGAGAATATAGAAGATATTTGCATGAACTACTTAAAAAATGATGAGAAATATGTTTGTAGGATCGAGCAAAAACACATTTTACAAAGTGTTTGGGATGGAAAAGTAACTGATATTCAAAAAGTAACTGATATTTAAAGAGACTATAACTTCCCTTCATTCAAACAACTAGGTAAAACATATTGATATAAATCAATGTTCTTCTCTGTAGAGGAAAACTCAAATTAATGCTAACTTGGTAATTGATGACAGATTGAGGTCAAGTGGATGAAGACGATTGTCCTCCTGAGTCTCAAGTGGATTTTATGTGAGTAATATGGCACTAACTGGGATGAGAGAAGATTGCGGAGTAACAAGTGTGGTTTAGTATAAAAGTCATATGTTTGCGAACACCAATACAGTTTTAAATATTAAACAAGATGAGAATGAATTCACATGCTTGTGCACACAGAAATCAAAGTGTAAAAATAATATTAGCAAGTTATTTGCAAGTTGAAGTAAACATTTAGGAGATGTCTGTAAAAGAATTAGTTTTTGTATCTTTATGGCATTCCTACTTTAAATATGTCTTTTTTCCACCCAACCGGTATTGAAGTCTGTCACCCATGGAAACTCAAGTGTGAATTACTCTTGTTTGTGTAATGGAATATGATGTCAGTTTGGGAGAGACTTGGAATGGATTGTTTCAACCAAAAATATCCAGTATTCATTAGAGGGTGAAAAGTTTAATGGTTTAATATAATGTCCAGACCTGAAAAAAAAATGTCTGAATACAAGTCTACCAGGGACCATCGAAGAAGTGTATACGCACTTTTATGGAATTTTTCCTGATTTACCAGAATGTGTAATATGACATGCACAGAATACACAAAAAAATGTTAACAACCAAACAGACGAGAAGAATACAAGTATTTGTATTGATAAGGAGAGAATGGAAAATATATGATGTAAAACATGTTATTGCAAACACTCAGTGATGACAAAATGGAATACAATTAAAATTGTAATAAAATTAAGGGTTTAAAATTACTTTTGTGGTTTGCTGACTTTACAAATGCATGAATTGTAATATTCACGTATAAATTATTCTGACAATGAAATGTTATGTAAACTTTGGATAGGTGCATTTAACAACCAAATCTAAATGTGTTTGCACATGAATTTTAAAATTTGGGCGAGGGATATTGATGAAATAAAATGACGTCTCTCGATATTTCGGCTGGACCACCAAGGAGGAAAATAGGTTATGTGGAAGGGATTCAAAGAGATACTACCATGTTGTCTGGGGTGTGCCAGCATCTCAGCATAGAGCACGAATTCAGTTCGGATGTATGGTCGACGTTCTGAATGGAGTTCACCTTAATATCCGATGTCTCAATCTTGTAGTTGTAGAAATTTTACAAGTTATCCTAGTATCCATATCCAATTCCTCGTCTAGTGGAATTGTTATGGCTATTCCCATTCGCCCATGCTCACTCCCGGGCTGTTATAGGCCTCCTTACGCCATGTGAAAAAATATATTACGTACGAGTTACGCAATCAGGAAGTGACCAAAGAAATAAACACAGTCCAGGACTTCACGTGACATGTACATTTATTCCCTTAAACCTTCAAACAGAAGCACTTACAATATTGCCCCACTAAGGTGGGGTAAACACTGATACTGAAAAAGGCGGCAAAATGCCTTCATGAAATTTACGATAATCATGTCCCAGCCATAAACAAGTGAACCGGGTTGTGGAATGGTGTACTCCCCAGGCTAAGCAAAACAAAGGTTCCAGTTACTTATATGTAAACTATTGAAATCTATATGATTGGTATCGAAGCAGGGAGGTACCTGGGGAGGGCTATGACATGGCCGTCCCACGTGGTAAACAAGAGGCAACTGACTAAGGCGGGCTGCCGCCTTCCCGGCACAAACTCCTACCAACGTGACACATGATCAAAAATTAATGAAAACACATAAGCAAGTGAGATGGAGTGGGTGAACATGGCCCTAAATGAATATGAAGCAATTAAAACATTGCATGATAAGTCACACTTGAATAATAAAAGGAAACAAGAATATATGTAAACATAAACTTTACGATACTGTGCAAGTCACCCTAACCTCAATTTGGTGGCTTATGTTTTCCTTGTGTATAGACCTGCACCTGCCAGGATTTCTCTTCATTCATTTTTCATCTTAATATTTTAATACACAAAACATATTAACACAACACTTCAAAGGGAATTTAAATTAAAATGGAATTTTATTTTATTTGGCCATATTTTGGCATGTGGGTGTTACGTTACGTTGCCATGTTCATGACTTACAGCCGACTTAACACAAAACACTAACTATATCCAGTATTTGTACTTGTTCATACTGTTACATTTTATAAATATATCAAAACAAGAAAATAATACCAGCACAAGCATTAAAATGACACTGAAAAATACATTCAAGATATTCCACGTGTGTAGAGTTTTACCATGTGGCTGCATAGTTAGTTTACATTCGGGTGCATTGTGCACATCCACATGCTTCACTCAAATAAAACACAAGATACAATAAAACACTACAAAAACTTTTTTAATAAATATTAACACATAAGCACTGTATCGCACGGCCGATATACACAATACGAAAATATGCGACATGTGGTCCCACATATATCGCACTAGTGCACGTGGTGCTGCATGTTTTGGACTACGTGGTCACAGACAGCAAAAATATTTAATATGAAAATGGCCTGAAAAATAACATTTACATATATAGAACACTCATTAGCACTGAAAAGAACAAAACAATTTAAAACAACGACTGTAGGGCCATGGAAACAATTGTAAACAAAACCTAAGTACACATTTATACAGCATACCTATCCGAATCATACTGAGCCACACACACATCACACTGGTTGTACACGGTGCGACTGGTGGCGGTCAGCTGGCTGGGCGGGTTTCTTCTCCAGACATTGTGAACAGTCTAGGGGTCGGAACGTGGCACATGTCAAAAACTTTAGAAATTTGAAATCGATACATTACATAAAACCTTGTGAACTTATATCCTTAGGATCCAGATGTATTGTGTTTAAAAACAAATAATGTAACCAAATTTACTATTCCTACCATTTGTCTATTGCTCACGTTTACAATTCCTAGAATTACATGTCGTTAACTATAAAAGTTGTGCAACTTGCGGTTTCATCCTAGACTTGGAACAGTATGGAAGCAATGATGCCTTTGCTTTGTCGCTTCTGTGGTAAAGCATTTATAGCTCTGCGCAGCGTGCGTCATTATGAAATAATTACCTGCAAGAGGAACAGTTCGACTGTGACTTTTGAATGTAAATTCTGCCAGAGACTGTTTTATCGGAACGATATTTTGAGGGGACTCTATACAATTTGTAGCCTTGGTTCTCCACGTCCACATCCAAAACCAGCACTACAATCAGAACCACAATTAGCATTGGAATCAGCACCACAATTAGCACTGCAGTTAGCACCACGATTAGCAATGCAATCAGCCTGCAATCAGCATCACAATCAGCACCACAATCAGCACTACAATTATTTCCGCAGTTAACTCCAGAAGCAACACCACACTTATCAATTCCTGCTCCACCTACTACATTTCCTCCATCTGCTCCAAAATGTCGATACATTTTTTCAGGGCTGGAAAGTAATTCACTTTTCATCTCTTCCACAGCATTGAATAATTTATTGCCTGAACTGTGGTATGAGCTATTGGCCACTATGTTCGCTGGTAGATTAAGTGATGCACGAATATTAATCTATCAAAGTCGTACTGATGCTGACTTTGAACAATTTTTCTCGAGATGCAGTGTCCCTCTTTTAAATTTAACATTGACTTCACCCCGTCCAATAATGCTTAGTATCAACTTAGCATGCAATTTTCTGAAAATCTTTTCAGCAGAGGAAGGCACTATAGAGACTTTCTATTTTTAGAGCAAAGCTCTTCCCATCCTGCATTGGTCCGATGCTGGAGAAAATTATGAATCAATTAAGCCCTACCTAACTTCTAGACGTCAAGAGTTTAGTGCACAAAGTAGTGCTTGGGCCTTACAGTTAATATTACATATGAACATCAATATTTCCTGTTATAGGCAATTCGCTGTCAGTGCCACACGCACTAAGTTGTCCAATAGGAAAGTTGACATTGATCAACTATGTTAGATAGATTGTTAAAAATAATTTATGTGTAACTTTTTAGACATCATACTGTTTGGAAAAAATAATTGTTGTGTAACTTTTAAACATTTTATATATAGTTAGAAAAAAAAATGTGTTGTTTCTTGTGAAATAAATAAATTTGGAAAAAGAATTTGTTTGTGTCTAATGGTTAATTTCCCATTAAAATTACATTACAGTGTGATAAATCACATGCATTGGTTAATAAAATAAGTAAAATAGAGAGATTATTAAATTACGTTACAATGTCACCACTTGTGTAATGAATTTAAAAAAAAAGTTAATTTTTGTTATCAAGAAAAATTTCATTTTTACTTGAACTCTTAAAGAAACAAAATATTTTCGAGTAAGTAATAACTAGCTGTCTCACAGCAAACAAAGTTTGTCTTATCTGTAAAAGGTTTGAAAATATGGGGAAAGCTCTGAGAAAACCCTAGTCAAGGAATGAACATTCTCTTCAACTCTAATAGCATTTAACGTCGAAGTGAATTTCAATCAATGATGTTACTGATCGAAATACTTTAAACAAATGGTAGTAATCATATTGTCCATATAATTGTTTTCAAATAAGTTAAGTGACTTTATTAACTGCTTTAAAAATATAGTTTCTTAAGTGAAAGTTTATTAATTTAATTCATTCCGACAACATGAAAATCAATTAAGGGGTTACATTTTATGTTATATTAAGACTTTTTAGACATAATAATTATGTTACAACATACTGCTATCTTCGTTTTTCGTGGTTGAATTTTTTATAGGAACTGCTTTTAGTTTCGAAGCAGCTTGCCAGCATCTCTGTGCTGGGAAGGTCGCAGTCAAGCATGTTTATCTAGCCCTCATTTCCTGTTTGAAGAGCACCATCACCCGAAGGAACACGGCCAACTTCTCATGACCACACCCTGAAACAGCTGTCTCTCATAGAAAATGAGAGCAATATGTTTCCAACCGGCATGGAGGCCTGACGTGTTTGCGCTACACTGTCGTACTCCGATCGGGTGTGTCGGCTATACAATGGATATAATATCGCTAAATTATATAGTTGAACTAATGTGATATATATTCAAACATAGTGAGGGCTCACTTTCAATTCCATATGCCTACAGATTTCTAGTGTATTAACATTGACGAGCTGCAACAGTAGTTAACATCGTCATAATAGCCTGACAACAAAGGCAGAAATTGTTCACAACAACTGCTGCAAGGACACGTCATTCTACAAGATCCCACTACAACTTATTCAGCAAAGACTTGTTGTCCCTCTGCAGCTTTCGACCAGAATCGAAAGTCACCAACTTTGAACCCACGACATGTCTCCGCTGGAGACTACATTCATATCTGCTGGACTGCTCAACATGCTCAGTGCCTGTCTATCTACACAATTCGCCGCCCATCGCTGCCTGGCTGTGTATCTATCTGCAAGGGGTAACAGTGGCTCCATACACAACTGTAAATAAATCGATAGCTGTGTTTATCAATTACTGTGCGATTTCAGCAATCTACTTGTCTACCATAACTGTTTCTGAAACAACAACACTCTGGTATGAGAACGTATTGTCACTCTATGAGACTCTCTACTAGTCGGCTTTTCCCCCCCTCATTTGTACTGAGGTCTCTGCTAGTCTGCAACTTCAACATCACAAAAGTGTTTCATCATCACATATAGTGAAACATTTATCAAAATGTAAATACAGTGAAACATCGATTGCAACGAGTGGACATTTTCCCAGTTATGTTCGAAAAAAGTGAAAATTAAACCAAATATCTGTGTTAGGATAGAAAACGTCGATAGATATTACAAGACGAGTGATGAGTACGTTCATTAAAAAGGTCAATAGAGTGTAATATTGGTGTTTTTGTTGGATAAATAAAAAACCAGTGAAGTGTGCCCATGTTAACCCCTTCTCCTCAGCCTGTTTGCCTGCCGCACCAGGTTCTGCAACCACGTGTGTGTGTGTGTGTGCATGCTCTGCTTGCAGAGGTTCAGTGCAGTGTGGCAAGGAACTACCCAAGTGCAGAGTAGAGTGAGCTGCGACCACGTGCACGGTGGCACACAAATATCAAAGTAGACACTGTAAAGTTTCTGTTTATTAATTTTAGCATTTAAAGGACATGGTAGGTTTGCACAAGGGGATGCAACCATTAAAGATGCCTGCCTTAGCAGCCCTAAAGCCCCCCTTTTTTTAAAGGGTCTTTATGTAATTTTCTGTTATATTCATTCTGTGTTTTTCATCTCCACCTCATCCACACAGTTGTAATGTTATGTCTTAACGAATATTATTTACAGGGTTATTTTTGTAAGCAATGTGTAACAACCTGCATGCAGGGTATGTATGCGATATGCAAATGTTGTGTTCAAGAAAGTAGTGCAGCGCTGGGTGCCAGCCCGCCAAGCCGGCCGGTACACCACATAGAAAAGTTCAGTAGTCATTCGTCTTTGCGAGGGGTGTGCCGCATCACATCGGGACTCGTGTTTCACGTGCTCAGGCAGCCATCATCATGATGGACTAATCACTTCACTGCAATAGTTTATTAATATACTGGACCCTTTTCGTTTTCAGCTGCCCGAGACTTTGCCGCCCCTCGCACATATCCAATGTTTGCATTGCCTGGGTAGGCTTAAAATACACTTATTTATTTTCTGTGACCTCATGTCGTTTTAGCAGTATCACCCAGGTTGAAGGGTTAGCAAGCAGCACAAATGTAAGTTTTCTCCTATGGAGATGTAGCAACATCATTGAATAAATCTCCACAGTGACGAGTTTCCATGTGTGATTTTTTTCTAGTTCGCTGCAAGGCATGTAAGGTACGGGCCTTCTCTCGCCAATTTGTTTAACATGGGATTTATTGTGCAAGTATGTTTACATTAGTCACGAGTCGGTATAATAAGTAACACTGCTTCATATGGGCGTGTGGGGAGCCCAGATATTCCACAATGCAACAAGTAAGGGAATTATTCCATCAGTATTAATTTTATTTTTAGAGGAGACAACAACTGCACTTGAAGGATTTGCCATAGTCGTCGGCCGAACGACCCTGAGGAACAAGTCAGCTCTCCGATTTCACGATATTGTCAGCCCAGCAATATCTGGCACCCTGGGTAATTATTTTCACTGAGATTCCAAATTACGTTCACCACTCCTCAATTAACCAATATTATTTTCGACCAACGCCTTGACACACATCACTAGTAAGTAATAAATTTAGGAGTGAATTAATTAGTTTTTGTGTTCTCATTTTTTTCCTCCTAATATCCCTCAGTTTAAAAGTGCTTTTGTTAATTAAAGGACAAACTTAGATAGGCATGCAAAATTTAGTTTAATTACAATGGAATATTATAAATATTAAACTATTACAACTAAATTCTTTAGCAAAGTGACACTTCCTTGCCTTTATTCGAGAAAAACGAGACAAATAATTTCGCTGACATTTAACACATTTTAAAACTTTCTGTAAAGCTAAAATGTGTAACATAAATATGTTCCCTCAGTATGAAATAAATGTTTTCTTCTCTGGAAGGTTATGTGATTAAATAAAAAGTTTCTGTGTTGGAAGGTTAGGTAATAAAAATGGAAGGACATATAAAGAATAATAGTATAACTGAAATAACTCAGTGAATGTTACATATCTATTTACACATTATTACCTTCCATGACTCTATACTATAGTTGGGCGAAAAACCAAGATGAAATGGAATACAATTCTTTGTTAACCTGAGAAGTGTTACGTAAAATATATTAAACTCTGCCACCTTTCATTCACTTGCCTTTGTCAAATATATTAATTCCCAGAAACATAAGTTGTTAAATATCTGTAACATGAAAGAGAAAAATACAGTTCAACCTAGCCCACTATTGATTTTTTAAGCACTGCTTATCAACAGAGTCTTGGGTTTATAAAATGAGTAATTCTAGTAATATTTTCTTTTTGTTACGTTGTCGACCATGTACAGAGACATAAACAGTTTTGTATATGCTGTTGAGTCGTCTGCTAGTTGGTTACATGTGAGCGGCCATATTGGAAACACACAACTAATTTGTTTACATTGAATAGCTCTGTGAGTGCTATATCAACTCACTAGTTGAATTTTATTTAAATTTGTGTCATTCTTGCATTTGTGAAGTGTGAATTTGGCATGTAAACACGCCTTAAAACTACTCTCTATGTTTGATTTATTCGGCGACGAACGAAAACTTATATTAATGGCTGAAAATAATACGAACCAGGCCATGCCAGTTTAGAGCTGCATATTCCTGAAAGTAACAGTGTTTAGTGTATTCATATATACTGTGGATGCATACGTGAAAAATATCACACAGTTATGATGTATATAGTGATATGTTATCTGCATAAGTTTGTAAATGAACAATTGCAGTGTGTTTAATTTTCACAAGTGCGGTTTCGATTACTAACCTGCCGTGAATTTAAGGTCTAGCCTGTTAGTTGTGAACTCGTCAGAAGTACAGGCACTTTTATAAAACTTCAGATACGTATTTTTCTAAATTCCGATTTGCTATTTGTGTCAGAGTTTATGGAATTCATTTATTAGTAGCCAAGGCTGTGAAAGTTTGTAGTTTGAAAGTAAACAAAAATATGAACAACAGTTCCAAGCATGTTCCAAGCATAACCTTTAGCTTTCCTTGTGATAAAATAGCTGTTTGCCGGACATTAATCTCAAATCACGTCGAAAATAAATACAACACTACACCTTATAAAAATGTCCCTCTTACAATTTTTTCTCCCCAAGTCAGGAGAGTTGCAGTGACAAACAAGAAAAAATCTGTTTATCAACACAATAATATACAACCACATCAGTTCTTATATTTTAATAGCTATTTAATGTAGCATTCCTGATTTGCAATTACCATGGTTTCTCGAACTCACACCATGCAATTTCTGGGGTGATTAATTTTAAAGGAAATTACATATTCCTTCCTTGTATTCCCTTCATTGTGTTCTTGGTGTAGGCCATACATTCTCTAATGAACCTGTTGTCGGCAAGATATTAAGTTAAATAAATAAAGTTTACTTGTGTGTTTAGATGGTGATGTATTTAACAGTAGGCTGTAATCATTACGGTAAGTGACAAAACCTTATATTTTATAATTTTCCAAAGGTAGATAAAATAAAGAAAACTTAGAAAAAGACAATCTTTTCCTGTAACTACACCTTCTGCAAAATTGAAAAAACATCACATGATTTTTTAACCGTTATTTTACCCTGCTTAAGGATTTTTAAATTCAAATTTTGAGGGCAACTGATTGGACATAAGCTTTTTTAATATTGATGATGACTCATCGGTATTTAGAAAGAAGTGTGCTTCATGAAACAGAGAGTACTCTAGTCGCTACACCACCATGGTCTCCATCATCTTAAGAAGGGAGGAGTTAAGAGAGGTTTAGGTGGTTTGTAACAACCAAGGTGTTGAGAGCTAATGAGGGTGAAATATGGCAGATATGGAGCAGCACTGAAATGCAAGGGTGGAAAAAACAGGAAAACCTCGAGAAAACAAGCCTGCCAGCAGCATCAATCAGTGCTATTCCTATATGTGAAAATCTTTGAGTAACCTCATGGGGAAACCAACATGAATTACTTTGGTGGAAGGCAAGCGTCCTACTACTACGCCTACCCAGCCCCCTCCCCCTTTAGTAAGGGTGCAGAGGAACCCCAGTTATTCAATTATATTTGGGTAAAGTCAATTACACAGTTGAATTTAAAAAAAAAATGATTGTAGCAATTAATACAATTCTCTACCAGCTTAACATTGATCTGGTTTCTGAATGGTGGGAACAGTATTTTGTACATCTGCATTTTATTTTTTATAATTATACTTAGGCCTACTTGTTTCTTTCTTTGATACCAATACTTAACTGGAAGTTGTCGAATAAAATTAATTGGTTTCAATGTAACTATATACATGTATTCATACAACATTACAAGATGGGATTTACAGAAAAGAAAATACATAGAGTAGTCGTGTATTCCTGGAAGTTGAATTTGAAAACTTTCGCAGTCGACCTAAGTACTCAATTTTAAAATATTGGTACGTATTTTCACAAACTGATGATAATGTTTATGGTAATGATATCACCCACAGTTTCGACTATTCGCCCGGTCTGCAGTAGTGACATATGAAACTTTAAAAAATGTTTTTTTTATACACTTTTTAAGCAGAGTTTATGTTGCAGAAAACTAGATTTACACATACAAACACACAAAACCAAACAGGAATAGTTGTCAAAAGATACACGAGTACAGAATTCTACAGAAGGAATCGTTTAGTTGCAAGAAGGCCACTGTGTTTGTTTTTGTGTGTGTCCCACATTAGTTTTTTGTTTAATTAATTTGCTGATTATTAACTGAATTCCTTCTACAGCGTTCTCCTGTGTTCTTCACATAGGCCTACCTATCAGCAACTATTTTTGGTTGGTTGTCTGTGTGCATGTTAAATTCTAGTTTCATGCGACATGAGCTCTGCTGCAAAGGAAAGTGTCCAAAACAATTTTTCATTTGATATATAATGTTCATATAGGTTTAAATTTATTATAAAGCATAATATATTTTAGCTAAATTGAAATCTGTTTACAAGAATCAGTGTTTAGTTAAATATTCATAAATCATTGTAACAGTTAATGGTAAGAAAAATGTCAAGACTATCATATCTCGCATGTGTAATAACCCCAAGTTTAATAGCTCTTACAAGAAGGCAGTGATAGCCCTTGTTTACATCTTGGAAATAACAGTTACAAACACTGGATACTTCAGCTGATTCTATAGCCATCCAATTTAAAAGAAACCAATTTCTTTATTTGCATCACAGCTTGCACTAAGAAATTAACTTCTACAACTACTTCATGAAGAGGTCCTGCAGTAGTCCGGGAAAATATATTTTACATGTCAGCTGCGAATTTTATTGGTGATGCACATTCACGAAATTGAAAGAAAAAACAAACATGGCTTAAATTACTTGCGAAGGCAAAAAATTAATACTATCTAGTACTGCTTAAATATATTTTTTTTGTCACACGACAGATTTGTTTCTGGTAAATGATTTATACAAATAAAATAAACGACTGCACAAAGCCGTCGGATAAGGTAAATACAGCAGACTTACTATTGTGTGTTTCCAACATCTTGGTTACTAAGTAACGCAACCAGAAATTACATCGACTTCAACAGAGTATACCTTGAAGTGGTTTCATATTGGTGTTTGCATAAAAAAAAAGAATAAGCATCAAGGAACAGTACAACATGAAAAACATTTTTTATATGACTTTGTCGACTTAATAGTCATGGGAATACAAGAGGGTTAAAAAGTACTTTTCAATAGTTCGTTCACATAAACATTTTCCATTAAAAACAAATACAGAAATAATATACATAAAACCAAATAATGAACATGTAAAATAAACTTATGAAGAATCAAAACACTCAACTAATAAAAAGTGGGATCTACGTATCACATTAAAAAAGTAAATAAAACATGTACACAAATAGTTAATACATTTCTAAAGGTGAGATGGAGTGAGTCTACATGCTGCTTTTGGTTTTTTTTTTTTTTGGCAGAACTACATGTTACACAGCAAACGCAATCTGTGCTATGAATACAATAAACATTTTACACATAAATGTAACACTTTCGAATAATGATTCTTACATTGGTTTCGGCGAATATAATGGAATGAGCCAGCAAAATGGTGATATTTCCTTACAATACTTTAAAACAGAATGTGATTTTTTTTTTACTATAACACAAATCATTAGAATATGTTTTAAAATTTAACTAACACTTAATTCTTGAGAAATAAGATTACATGATTTTAATTAAAATATTGGTTTTTTAGCAAAAAAGTACGTGGATCACAAAACTTTGGTAATAATGTCTTGTGGTTTTAAACATGATCAGATTACTGATGTGCATTACTATATATTATTTATGACCACTAAAAAACTTAAATATTGATTCTATCACACATCTTCGTAAATTAAGGTGATTTTAAGTATCATTTAATTTTTGACTAACATAATCTGTGTCACCTAATATAGTGATTTTTCATAATATATATATAAGTTTGCTTAATACGAGGAAAATTATGTTAGTTAGTATATCCATATATTTTTTTAATGGGAAATGTCATTGTGTGTGTAGCCACCACCTTAAATAGGATGTTGTGTTATGCATATTAAGTGTTTTATTATCATTAGAAAGAGACTTTTGTGTTGCCTTTGTGAGTTTTAAAGAGACTCAGTTTTACTGACACGTATATACAAACCTGGAATATGGTATACACAAGTATTTGATTTACCTAACCATTGACATCATCCTAGGAGACAGAGAGAATATACGATTCGCTCATAGGGAACTTTACATGCAACTACTGTCATAATTTGTTTGAGTAAACATAACTACAGATCATTACCTGAACGTATGTAAACAAATATGCTTCTGGTCACACTTTTAAACATACTTGTTTAACACTCTTATATATTACAGTTTGTCAGTGTTGTGAATATATGTTTATGTAACTAAGTAATATTAAATTAGTTTAAATATTTGATGATTGCCCTGACTTTTCAGACTGTTGATACTGAAATACTCTATTCATTTTTTTAACTTGATATAGTTAAAAATTTTAATACAAAACATTTAGGTTATGCTTCCTAAGTGTCATTCGGCATAAATTGTTTTTTGAAAATTGTGTGATTTGTAAATTATTGTAATAATGCCACCTGCTTCCCCCTAGCCTGTTTGCCCGAGATTGCTGGCAGTAGCTGTAGCTACCAGCACTCTACCGGGCGCTCGTGCTCACCAGTTGGAGAGTGCACTGCAGTGGTAGAACCGCGAAGACCTCAGTTACGAGTTCGGCTGCAGGGGCCAAAGAGAGCGCTCGTGATGTGAGCAAGTAGGAAAATGCAAATGCTGAGCAAGCCACGTGCACCTGAACGCACGTGTCTTAAAAGAAGACCCTGCAAAATTATGCATAAGTGAAATAAGGTTTAAGTAAGAAACGCTCAAGGACGCCCGTCCTTGCAACTCTATGTTACTGAGCACTATAATATTCTGATGGCCCCCACGGGTTTTAATTACAATGTTTTCTGTTTTCCATAATTTGCCATTTTCATGTATTTCACCCTCATTTCGTTTCACAGAGTGTAATATGACTATTAAAGGGTTTCCATGCTAAGAGTAATTGTTTTTCTAAGAATTGTAATGTTTCAAGGAACGTGAATATGTTTTCAGAGATTTTGTGTACGTAAGAAAATAGTCCGGGCAGCTGACCTGCCCGCCAAACCTTGGTCGGCATGCTGCGCGGGACAGTAAGTAAGACAGTGGTATCTGGAGGAGTGGGATGTGCTGACTGATGAGGTCACGTTTCGCACGCTTGGGTGGCGCTTCATTGTTGTTCGCCAATCACTTCACAGCAATAGCTATTAGTTAACCAGAACCTTTGTATATTTCGTAGCCACCCAAGATTTACCACCCCTCCTTCCCCTGGAATAGTATCGTCCAGGAAGTCTTAATTTTCATGTAAAGTCTTTGTTGCCTTCGGTCAGTTGTACAGTGTCACCCTGCCGGCAGGTTAAGCCCAGCAATGTGTATAAGTTGCTTCCTAGAGGAGCCTTAGTAAAACCCAATGATCTAATGTAAAATGGTGTGCGTTCTCATTCAGGTTGTATATGGGCCATATGGGCGCGGACCCCACCTTTCTGTAAACCTTAAGGGTTATGTATCAGTGTTGTGTACTATTTTCAGTTTTACTTATCTACGTACAACTAAATATGGGTGTGTGTGAGAGATGCCCTAAGATCTCACTGTGCAGGTTTTCAGTATTGAAAATGTTTTCATATCAATCACTGCGGTTGGAGCACCAGGATGACACTGCCCATAGGTCGTCAGAACACGACCTGGAGAAAAGAGGAGTCTGCTCTGCAGAAGCTAGTTGGTATTTCGCTTAAAATACCTGGTGCCTACCATCTACAAGCAGAAGAGTTAGTGAGAATCTATGTAACTTTTACCTGTCCTGCTCCCAACCTAAATGAACACCACTTTGCTTCACTATCTTGCTGTCAAATGTCTTTCCCAACTTAGGGACATTTCCTACCACCAAAATTCCCTTTTCAAAACCCCACTGAAATTTTCTCAAAGTTTTCTGCAATTTTCTACAAACAAAAATGTTCTTTCCTGCTTTCTTGGACCTATACCAACACCAAGGATGCATGAGCATCATCCACTGTGCACATCTGGAGCCATGGGATGCTGTTGCGACGCCCCAGGATGCCAGAAAGTCGACGCATGTGGCATAAGGGAAAAGCAGGAGTAATCTGCAAGGACACCGCTATTACAACCACCACAAGGGAGAAAGCAGAAGGACAAGGAATAACAGTCATCTTGGTGAGCAATGACATTAGCCAGCTCGCACCACCCAGGTGCCTAGTAGACAAAGGCGCTGCAATTCCTCCCCCTCCGCCCGCATCGCACGCACTCGAGGAGGACGAAGGAGGAAAAGATACGAGAAGGCCGAAAAGAAAAATTGCCTCCATCTCACGCTACCCGCTCCCGCATCGAACAGTTGTGTGTGCCTGCCGTGTGTTTACCCTTGCCTCATGCCGCACCAAGCATCACCCACTCCCGACCACGCTCTCATTTGTCGCGCATCTACGACAACTCTCTCGCGACCATGTGGAATAGTATACAAACACAATGGCTGGTAGGACCAGTAGTGACTCCATCAAGTTTCTCTGTCCGCAGTGCTTATGACCACAACCGCAGGACTTTATTGCCAAATACAGGTCTGACACTACCTACTGTAAGTGTGCCCGGCAATCCAGCACAAGCATCCGCGTCGGGAACAACCGCGAAAGAGAATATCATGTGAACAGCGATCCAAAAACTTAGGAAACTTAATTCAACAGTGACATTTCGGACAAACTAACAACAAATTGGTGCCATGACCTACTCTGCCCAGGTCGGTACACATTCTTATTAAAATGCCAACTGTGTAGTAACCAATATCATATGGAGTGTTTGAACAGAAACGAGTAGCAAACAATTAAAGGGTTAATATTTTCTTCTAAGCAGTGAAATACACAACCCTTAACCCACAAGCAGATCACATATAATTGGGACATGGCCTTTGGCGTGTTGCAAAGGATCAAACCGTATGACCGTGACGGATGTATGGGGAACTCTGATGGAAGAATAAGAAGCTGTGACAAATGCAACAATAGGGTCCACCTACAGTTTCAAACGGAGACAGAATGGCAAACAAACAGTGAGGAAATGTTCAAGTGTGGAGACTGCGTGGTAAAAGAGGAAGCCACAACTGCTGAAGTACCCAACATTCAGAACATGTCCGTGGTACCGTCCAGGGCGAATGTACACGAATCACAACCACTACCTGTAACTACCCTCCAGTACCAATCTTTGTCGCTAATACCTAGTACACCCTATGTTCCGCACATGCAACCATGTTATTATCTGCCTATGTACACTCCACATTTTCTCACAGTATTGCCAACGAAACAGAACCAGTTTTTACCTCCATACCTTTTCCAAACTTACCAACTGATGTAAACAGAGCCACGATGACTATGCCCAGGTTGCCAATCGCACTGACGTACCATATAGACCAACGCTTATAAAGTTCCAGACACTCCCAACCTTTACTGGCCAACTGAATGAGGTACCATCTGCCTTTATACAAGATTGCACGATGCGCCTGCAGAGGTATGGAGTGTCGGAAGAGGAATGGCCCATATGTGTCGGGAAACAGTTAGAAGGACACGCGCAGCAATGGTGGCGATCGATGAACCATTACAGACTCAGTTGGGGAGAGTTTATCCACACATTTCAGTGCCACTTTGGAGGTACGTTCACCTCAATCAAAGCTCAAAGCAAACTTATACTCCAAGAACAACAGGAGGGAGATACATTATCGGCATTCGTCAACAGGAAAACACACCTGGTATGAAGATTCCCCCCTGGATTGAGTAAACTAGAAGTCGTCGAAGTGATAGCCGAGACAATGTTACTAGAGTACAGACCAGCATTAATACCACTACTAAATAGCAGACTCGTATAGTTAATGCATGCCGCCTTCATCCTCGATCGAAACACGAGTGTTCTGAGATGCGATTTGGGAGGCACCAAGGACCTCAGGAGTTCGGGAACTACAGCGGCCATGACAACCGGGCACACAGACATAATTTTCAATCACGACGACCGGAACAGCCGCGAGTGAACCAAGTGAACAGTTTTCAACCCCATGCACGAGGTGGCATGAACAGGCCAAATGTGACTGAGTTCCGTGATGCGAACTGGTCCATTCGGTGGGACCGTACGAGACCACCTTCGATACTGTGCCGGTATTGCCCAGATGGCAGAACCATTGGCATGCCGATTGCCTGGGAAACCCGCATTGGAGACCGCTGAACAACAGCAACGGAAACGCCCATCAACAACCGGACGACAATGAAGACCAGCAGGGAAATGGGCCGTAGGGGTAGAGCCAGCAACCACTGTCTTTACCCATCCCTGCAACACCAGCACAGTGGTAACACCCCAGCAAGCCCTAATTACCAAGGTCAGTAGCCAGGTGCAAAATTTATTCGCGCAATTGTCTATGTAAATGGTATTTTGTTTCATTCCCTTGTCGACACAGCTGCATAACACATTTGTCACCCTCGTTTTGTCAACAAACATGACATAAACTCAACCAGACAGGTGATCCGGCATGCTAACAGAGAATACACTAATACAGTATTCGGCTTAGCGACTATTACTATCAGAATAAGAGATTTGGAAACCATAACTACAGCAGTCATTACTAGTGAAATTAATGAAGATGTTATTTTCGGAGTACCGTGTCTCTCAGAGCAAAGCACAATAGTGGAATCTGCCGAACATCGCATCCATTTTGGAGTGAAGGAAAGACGAACAGTTTATAACGTAGACATCCCTAGCAATGAAAATGGGCCTAAAGTAAATTTTATAAAATTTGAACATAACATACCCACAGTGTACCAAGCTGCTCTTCATCACTTGCTAGATGGATGTAAACTTGTTTTCGCGAACTATGGTGCATTATGCAGGACAATGGTGGCAGAACACACTATTTGGTTGACTCAGGAAGAACCAATCTTCAGTAACCCCCTCAGCTACTTGCCTCACCAGGCTAAAATAATAAAAAAACAGCAGATATCCGAGATGATTGCAGACGGGGTAATCGAACCAACTAGGGGCTAGTATAACTCGGCCATAACTCTCGCGCCGAAAAAGTAGGGGACCTGGAGATCCTGCGTGGACTTCAGGCCAATCAATCAGGGGATGTGCAATACTGTACCACCCTATATTAGTGTCAAAGACACCCTTAGTTCACTCGGAAGGACCAGAATCAGGTCATCACTCGATTTGCGAAGTGGCTACTGGCAAATAGCAGTACGCCAGGAGGACCAGCAAAAGACTGCCTATACTGCCCCGGACGACCGACGATATCAGTTCTGCGCAAGGCCTTTTGGGTTAAAGTGCGCTCCCACCACATTCCAAAGCATAATGGTACGGGTCCTCGACGGTATGATAGAAGAATTTACACTCGCCTACCTCGACGAAGTAGTCATATGGTCGGAGACGTGGAAAGAACATCTGAAACACCTGTCACTAGTACTCGAGAGATTAGAGATTATTCGGCTAACATGTGCCGTTAAGAAATGCCGACTTGGCAAGAGCGATATAGAGTTTCTAGGCTACATGGTGAACGAACATGGTAACTGACTGAACCCCGAACAGCTGGGGCTGATTGAGAATCAGGCAACACAACATACACATAAAAAACTATGTAAATTCTTCTGTCTAATAAACTGGTTACGTGAACATGGGTAGGATTTTGCAGTAATCACTGCTCCCCTCATGGACCTGCTATCTCCACAAAAGGGGTACTTGTGGGGCAGCAAGCAGGACACAGCATTTCTGCATATTAAGGAGAAATTCCGAGAATGTCCTGCTCTATTGCGGTATGATCCTGCAAGACACCTTTATCTGCAGACCATCGCCAGCCAGGAGGGACTGGGAACCATACCAGTACTGCGACACAGGTGAGAGAATGGTAATCGACTTCGCGAGTCCGAAATTGGGAAGTACCCATAACAGATATAATGTCAATGAAAGAGAATACCTTGCCGTGATATGGGCGATACGAAAGTATAGGTCATACATATTATATTGTAGGTTCACGGTGCGAACCGATAATCACTGCCTAGTATGGCTCAACAACATGAGCGAAGCCAGAAGCAATCTTACGTTATGGACACTTTTGCTGCAAGCTTACGGTTTTGCTTTCGAACACATGCTGGGACAGGAGAATGATCTGGGGGACACATTGTCATGAACACCAGAAGCAAAAGTAACGGTCACATGTGATGTTGAATGGGAGGAGGTATAACCCCCCGTTACTACAGAACCGGTTATGGAGGCAAACATCAACAGGATATGGTAAGAGAGAATGACCAACTGATAGCAGATTTGTACCACGATGTAGTGATAGCGCATCAAACTTTTGAGTTTGCGAGGGAGAAGAGAGAGTGATGCAGAAAGGAACATGTGGACAGATGGAGATGCGTAGGAGGGTGTATCGAGACGTGCTCACTGCGAGAGGATACGAAATGGAGACTGCATGTACCACCTAGTCACAGGGAGAAAGTGTTTGAGCACATTCATGGGAGCATAACAGCAGGACACCCGGGACCCAAGCAGATGATTAAGAACATTTTAGAACAGTTTTTCTGGCCTGGTGTTACTCAACTCATTATGTTAGGAATTGAGTATACAGATGACACAAATGTAAATTGTTCAAATCCCGGCGGTCTGACGGAAACAAACAACAGCCAAGGCAGCTTAAACGACCATTTGAAATAGTCTGTTTAGTTATCATGGGGCCTTATGCGAAGTCAGCTGGCAGAATGCGAGTCATACTAGTAGTAACATAGAGCTTCGAAAGATGGATCGAAGCTTACCCGGTAAACAGTGCTACGACCAGAAAATTGTGAAATGCATGGAAACCGAATTTTTCACATGCTGGGGATATCCGAGAGAATTACTTACGGACAACTGGATCCCAATTTACGGGGAAAATATGGAGTGAACACTGTACGATCTGGGGGGTGTGGCATATAAAAACTGCTATTTACCCCCCCCCCCCCACACACCACCCTGCCACGAACCCCACAGAGAGGTGCAACCAGGAGTTCAAGGCGCAATTCCGGTTCTGTGTCCGTGAGCATCACAACAGCTGGGCCGAACATCTGCCCGCCGCACTCTTCACGCTCAGGCGAAGAATAAATGCCGCGACCAGACAAACCCGGCACAATTCCTGCTAGGAAGGAATATCACACTGCCGAGCGAGAGAAATTGTTGGCGAGAGAGAGAAAGTAGCAATACAGAAACAAGTGGCATGCGAGACGAGAGGCGCAGGCACCGTTATCGCGAACAATGGGATCAGCAGGTGAGATACGCAAATAGCTAGTTGCAGAAACGAAGCGACCACGAACAGCACTAACGTTAGGCCAATACTTATAGATCCGAGCTCATCTGCAGTCCGCAGTCCACAAGAACTTTTGCACGGGACTGGCACAATGCTGGATGGGGCCTCATAGAGTGGTAAAGACCTTAGGCCCGACCACATACCTGGTCAGGATGGGCCCCAAGATGTTAAGAATCCACAGTGACGATATTCGGACATATTTACCACTCCTCCCTTCCCGTTGTATAGAGTTAAGGCTTAAGGTTCATGTAAAGTCCTTGTCGCCCAGCAACGTGTATAAGTTGCTTCCTAGAGGAGCCTTAATAAAACCCAAAGAATTATCTAACATTAAATGGTGTGCATTCTCATTGGGGTTGCCTACGGGCCCCCACGTTTACCGCAAATCATTAAGGGCTATGTATCAGTGTTTATTATTTTTCAGTGTTTTTATCTATAACCAAATACGGGGGTGTGAGCGGCCCTAAGATCTCACTGCACAGATTTTCAGTATTGCAATTGTTTTCATATCAATCACGACTGTAGGAGAACTGGGAGGACACCGTCCGTAGGTCGTCGTCACACGACCCGGAGAGAAAAAGAGTTTGCTCTGCACGAGCTAGTTGGTATTTCGCTTATAATACCTGGTGCCTATCATCTACAAGCTGAAGAGTTGGTGAGAATCTATGGAACATTTACCTGTCCTGCTCCCAACCTTAATGAACACCACTTGGCTCCACTACCTTGCCGTCATAATATAAATCCTGCTTTTTGTTGCCAGTTGGGCCATGAGGATTGAATTTTTTTTCAAATTTTTGTCGCCGACCATGGCTTCCCCCTAGACCATTTGCCTGCCACAGAAAGGAACATGGACCAACAGGATGTGCACTCTACCCGGGGGCACACAATTGTGCAGTGTCCATCGAGTGTTCTCAATGAAGTGCACGGGTGTGAAAGTGTAGAGTAGGTAAGCAAAGTATAGTGTTGGGGTGCTAATGTGTGGTCAACCAGCCAGCTACTCCATATGGCAGAGTAATAGTGCCATGTGTAATTGAAAGGTGAAATGTGTAATTAATGGCTCACACAATACTCAGACATATTTGCGAGACTGAGAGAGATGTACATATCAGAGCCTTTCCAGTGTTATGTGTTTATTATGTATTTTTCAGTGTTCTTTAATTTATTGTGTGCCTCCTAAACCATTGCTTGACCCCAAGTAAGTTTAATGGTACTTATGTCTTAAAAAATTAGTGCTATGTGATGTGCAGGCCCCACCACCACTAGTCCTTGCATCCACGTGCCATACTAATCAACGTTCGGCAGCTGGAGAGGTGACTCGTGTCGTGGTGTCTCGTGTCGTGCATGCCCGGGTGGCAAACAACTTCTTTTACCAATCATATATAACTTTCAATAGACGCTAATTTACCAGAACCTCTTTACATTCTGCCACCAGGACAACACCCCTCCAATTTCGGTTGGTTTGCATCGCCACCGGGAGCTTAATTGTTCAATTATCCATTTTTTTGCCCATATGGCATTTTGGCATTTTAACCATCACCAACAGGTCGGAGTTAGGTATCAATGTAACGTTGTTCCCGAGAGGAGCGGGTAAATTTACAGAAGAATAAATACTGTCACTCAGGAAAGTGATTGTTTAATTCTGTCTATGCCTCAGGGTGCATAAGGGCATGGGACCCTCATTTCCCACCATTTCTTAAATGTGTTTTCTACATGTTTTATTCATGAGTGTTTTCCACTGCATTATTTCCACTATTTAATTAATATGACGTATAGTCCGCCCTGAGAGTCCACGAAGTTCTACATTCAGGGTTTATTAATCATTCTTCAAGGAGTCAGGAAAGGAAGGCATTGGTCGTCGGCGACAAGACCCGGAGCATCAGCTAGAGTCAGCTCTACAAATTTGGAACCGCCTTTGGCGATGCCTGGTGCTGGGCAACTCATAACCTGTAATCCAATTTTCCATTTAAAGGTTTTTCGTTTCATTTCTCCATGCCATGGAGACATCCAGCAAGGTGTGACTGTGTCATTATTAAAATTAATTTGTGATTATGCATTGATTCATGTTTTTTAGTATGTTACAGTAATGTTTAGTTCGTCGGAATACATTTCTGGTTTTTTTTGTGATAAATTATATTGATTTGCTTGGAATGGTTTATTTCATTTGTAATTTTTCTTGAGTTATTAGCTGTAATTGATCACATTTCTGTGGGACTTCGTGTTCGTGTTGAATTTTTCCTTGCTTGTGTGGGGAGGTTGTTAAAACAAGGTTTTATATTCACCTGTATTTCTGGACTGTGTTGCTTGTGCGCTTAGTACTTGATTAATTATTATTTGGCGTGCATGTGTTGCTATTTTCCTTGCTTGTATGGGGAGGTTGTTAAAAAAAATTACGTAGACACTTGTAGTTCTGGGTTATGATATTTAGTATTTGATTAATTAATATATCGTGTGAGTGTGTGTTGCCTTTTCCCTTGATTGTGTGGGGAGGTTGATAAAAAAATGTGTTTAAGACACCTGTAGTTCTGGGCTGCGATATTTGCATGTTTAAATTTTATGTGCGTAGTTGGTTTGTGTGATTGTGTTATGGGATTGGTGCACATGCATTAAGGTAAATTGTTTTAATTGATTTTTAATGTCTCGCTTGTGTCGTTTAAAAATTGAAGTTACGTTGTGTTTTCATCATAGGAGTTTCTGTTGTTTGTCATATATTATATTGATATGGTGGGATAGAGTTGTGTCATAATTCAGGGTAGGACTTTCGAGTTAGTGATACTGTATTCAATCTGCTTTTTGGACATGTTTAATATTTACGTTTCAATAATTAGTTAAGTCTGGGTCGAAATTGTTACCGTGTGGTTCCTCGGTATTTGTGGTAGGTTCATGCTTTAATTCATTAATGTTACACTGATGGTTTGTTCGTCAGAATATATTTCTGGTTATTCATGTTACATTTCTTAGAATCGTGCAGTTTGGCGGTTTTTGGGACATCATTCCGTTTTAAGGACGTTTAAACTGTATTTGCGATGTGTCATTTCTTTTGTTCGTTGCTATTTTTCTTGGAATTGTTTATGTTAAAGGTAATTCACACATTTTATAATGTCACATTTATATAATTTTTAACTAATATTATATTTTGTTATTTTAGCAAACTATGATTACGAAATACGTATTTCCGAACCCCACCATTACACACAACGAACAAGGCGCCCTCCCCTCATCCAGACTAACATTAGTCGCAAGTGCTCCACCACCTCAGTCCCCCAACAACAATCCGACCATGTAGATGTACCTCGCCTGCTCCTCCCAACATAACCTCAAACTCCGATGCTCCCTCCTCACACCCTCCTTCCTCTCGTACAGCCAACTAACTCATTATTCGAATAAAAAATAAACTTATTACACTTTTGCCCCAATATGACACTCTGGCTCCAAGGTATGCTGCCCACACACCCTCCCTCACCTCAGTCGACTACCTGATGTCCTAGGGTGCCCATTATTTATGCACTGCCAATATCACTGTTATGACACTTAATTCTTTAATTGGTGTTGAAATGGTTAACACTTTTACTAATTAATCAATTAACCTTTTCAACATCAATTACCTAATTAACCCTTTCCATAACCAACCCTTCACACAATTAACCTTTTCAATCAAATTAACGCTTTGGGCACCATTTCAACCCTTTGGGCACGTGGTCCAGTACGTACATGCGCCCACTACTAGTGGTCTCTACTTTTGTGAGAGTATGATTTTGATATCATTCACAAGGTGGGAAAAGCGAATGCTAACGTGGATGTGTTATCTTTGATCCTGGTACAGTTGGTATCTCCGTCGTATAAGCTTTTTTGGGACAGGAATTTGATAAGTCTGAACAGGAAAGGAACCCGAACTTATCTGCTGAGAAATGCAGGAATGAAACGGGAGATGAAACTTGCTTTTTCATTTACCTGGATGTGTTATTATATAAATTTAGTCAGGATAACAGAAATTATATGTTTGTAGTTCCAGGAACAATGCAGAATAAGTTTTGGTCACATATCATAATTTACCCTTTGCAGGGCACCAAGGCGTAAAACGCACATATGAATTAATCAAATCAATGTTTTTTCATGGATGGGATGTACAGGGACGTGACAGATTTCTGTGCGTATTGCGAGTCCTGCGCGATTTACAAACATGCTACAAATAAAAAGCCTGCCTCCCTGAAAAAATTTCCAGAAGTTACAGCTTTGTTTCAAAGAATCAGTATGGCTATTCTAGGACCTCTTCCTTCAAATAATGAGGGAAGTAAATACATTCTGAGTTTTCAGGATGTGTTTTCAAATAACCAGAAACTATTTGTTTTCCAGATCAAAGGGTCGAAACAGTTGCTAAAGCTAAAGTAGTTTCCAGGCTCAGCACCCCTGAACAATTACTGTCTGACAGAGGGACATATTTTACTTCACAGCTCATGAAGGAAGTTTGTAATATTTTGCAAGGGAGAAAGTTATTAAGCACCCAGTATCACCCAGCTTCTATTGGTCAAGTTGAACGTAGTGATCAAACCTTTGTAATTATTTTGTCACATATTGTGAATCGCGATCAACGCGACTGGGATGGCTGGCTCCCGTATGCCCTTCTTACAGACAGGTACTACACATAACATCACAGGGGAATCTCCCTTCTTTATCGTTCATGGCCGGGACCCTCTATTGCCTTTTGACGACGTGGTGAGACCACGAGCAATAAATTATTCAGTTGACCCTAACTACAAGGATAAGCATCTCCTTAGATTGCAAAGTGCATTTGAAGTTGTACAGAACGCCCTTCAGGCAAACCGAGAAAAAGTAGAGTTTCAGTTCCACAAACATGCTAAAAGTGTAGAACTTTCTTTGGCAGACAGAGTTTATCTAAGAAATGAACTGATACCCAGGGTATAAAATAAGAAGTTTTACAGGAAATGGCAGGTCCCATATAGATTTACCGAGATAACATCCGAAGTTAATTTTAGGATTAAATAAATATATGGTAGGAGAATCCAGATGGTTCACTGTTATCGTTTAAAGTAATTTAAGGGCCGTGATGACGTTTTCACTTGGACCCAGCGAAGTAAGGCTGGAAAAAAGTTAGTTACAGGTGACCTCATGGTAGAAAGTGATGATTACGTTCCTGTACAGTATGATAATTTGGGCGTTGTTCCTGACGAAGCGAAATTGAATGAAGAAGTTGTGGAGCCCCCTAATACCACAGATGTTAGGCCTGCACAACCCGAGCCGATGTTGGAGTGTGAACCATACCGTTTATGTAGCGGTGGCCCAGTAGAAAATTTGCAGTGGGTCATGCTTAGTTATATTGTAGGTGGAAACATGCATAGTTTTCAGGAATGTAATGGAATGGTAGAAATGTTTAGTTTCTAATTGTGTTGCATGCCGTACAGATTGAGCTGTATTACAACTGTTACATTCTGCAGAGTCTCTTATACTATCTCCCATTAAGCATGTTACTGTTCATTGAAGTTGTGGTAATGGACGGTTTGTTTGTATCTATATTAATTTTAATGTTAAGAATTATGTTACGAGAATGAAAGAATTAAACTTATTTTGACGTGATTAGTGAAGAGTGGCATTCTTTTGTAAAGTCAGGTGGCAGGGTGCATAGTCAAAATATGACTTGTTTTGTTGGTAATAAATGTTTTTCCCGTGTGTAATGAAGTTCATTAAACTAAGTGATGCATAGTTGTGTCAGAATTATTGTATCTATAGGCACAGAGCGATTAAAGGCTCAGTTATACTAGTTGTGGATAACTAGGATATGTTATATAAATTCTGTGCAGTTTGATTAATAGTGGCTTTAAAAAAAATTTGTTTTGGCATAGCTTATTTAGGCCACTGAGAATGTGAGGCCGTAATTATCTTACGCTTATTATTGTGGAACTGCTAATGTGAGCTGAAGTATGGATCATTAATCTTCTTAGAGTTTCATTTGTGAGTCTGTGCTATAGTATGTGGGATGCACCCTGTGTTATTTTTGTCACGTTTAACAGGTGTTTAGAGGTATTACCAGTATGTGGTCATTGTGACGGGAACACATTAAAATAGAAATTTGTGATTTATAGGTAAATTGGTACAACTGAATTATGCATGGTTGGCGAATGTTTTGTTAAGGACATGTTATTACTATAACTATACATAATTTAGTATATTAATAATTATAGTGTTTTGACACTTTAACCAATGCTGTGTTACCCATTGTGCTTACATTTTATTTCCAAGTTTAATGAATTTGAGCTCTCTCTGTAAGAGAGCGACCTTTTTATGGCGTTTCAGCATTCAGAAATAAATTATTGAAAAATAACATCAATACTATTTATTATTGTATTAATTGTAGGCCTATGATTAGAAAAAGGATAGTATTCCATTGATGAGGTATGAACCCATTAGCTTATTTTAGCTTATTTTTCTTATCCATCATTATTGGGGTTGTTGGGGATTTAAACCAAACATCCCTTCGTAAATTAATAGCATAATAACAAGATGGTCTAAAGGTTAACTTAGATCTGCCACAGTTTTGCCACAACATGTAGACACGATGCTGGATAAGGGTATGGTGTTTTTGAGGAAGGGTGATGTCATCCTTAGTGGGGGCCGGTGGGTATTAGTTTTGAATGTTGACACATAATTTTATTGAAGCAAGTGTGACGTTTCATATTTTCGATAGGATAGATCAGCCTTTACTATATAAAAGGCGTAGTAGCAGAAAACAAAAAGCACACGAAACTGTTCAGAACTATATTAGAAAATGAGACCAAGATTTAAAAAATGCAAGCCGTTAAATTAAGATTGGAATTGGAAAACATCCTCAACACGTTATAACCAGGCACGTGAGTAAAACGAGGATTAATTAATCTAGGTGATGATATTTTAAAAGTGTTTTTTGGAAATTCACCGACCGGAGAACTTAATGCTATTAATCAGAATGTTAGAAAAATAGCCTTAATGATTCGAGAAATTGTACATGGTTTAGAAGAGCAAGGATCACTGATTAATTATACCTGTGTTTCTGTAGAAAAACTCGGGTTACTTATCGGGTAGTTAGCTCTTGCCACAGATAATATTGGGCAAGATTTTAATCCCTTTCATAATTCCTTTGAAAAAGAATTGGTTAATATGGAAAAAAAATGCTTTGGCGCAGTTTACTGCCTTAGTGCGTCGATGAGAACTTTAGAGGCCATTCTCGGAGGAATAAGACAGGACATAGTTATGCTCAACCAGGCTCTGGGTGTCGCTACTACGGGGAAATTGTCATCATTTTTCTTTCTCCTTTCGAACTGGCCCATTATATGAATACTATTGAGCTGAAGCCTGGGCTTAATTTCTTGACCGCAATGAGGTCCGGTGACGTTTACAAATATTTTCACTTAGCCAAGGTGCATGCTTGTACGATAGGCTCAACTCTGAAGCTATATGTAGAGCTGCCTTTACAATCAGCAGATCATGATTTCGACCTATATAATGTGGTAGCATTGCCCACAATAAGAATGGACAATCCCACGTTTTTCTCTATCAGGCCTGCACGTCCTTATCTTACTGTCTTTCGTGATAGGTTTCATGGAGCTGAATTGTTCGCTTGACACCTGGATAGGTGTCTCCATGGTGTGGAGAAATGAAAAAGGAGCATTTAAGTGGAAAATTGGATAACAGGTTATGATTTGCCCAGTGCCAGGCATCGCCAGAGGCGGTGCCAAATTTGTAGAGCTGACTCTTGCTGATGATTGGGGTCATGCCATCGATGTCAAGGCATTCCTTTCCTGGCTTCTTGAAAAATAATTAATAAAATCTGAATGTAGAACGTTGTGGACTCTCAGGGCAGACCATATGCCACATTATTTAAATACATGGAAATAATGCGGTACAAAGAACTCGTGAATAAAATACGTAGAATACACTTTTGAGAAATTGCAGGAAATGAGGGTGCCATGTCATTATGCGCCCTGAGGCATAGACAGAATTAAAAAATCACTTTCCTGAGTGAAAACAATAGTTTCATGTTGCCAAATAAAGAATTTTTTTTGTGTAATCCACTGAAGAGTTTTGAGCATTGAATGGAGTTTTGTCTGAGTGATTGAAAATACTTAAATGTTCAAAATTATGGTGCTCATGTGGCAATCACATACTGAATCATCATAACTAAAATGTAAATGCTTTGAATAAGCCCTATTAGAGGTTAATAATAAGTGTTCAAGCATAGTATGAAGTTTAAATTCTGCTGATGACAAGATCCCTGCTGCTTGCTTGACCCAAGGGGGCAGCAATAATGAATCCCAAAAGACCCAAAATATTGAGGTCTGAGCAAAATGTAAAGAACGGGTAAAAGCCAACCAGAAATGGTTTTTCCAAGTAGGTGCAGAAAGTTATTTTTTATTCAGTTCCTCTTCTTTTCTTTGGTATGCAAAACATCAATTGATAGGTATAAAATATAGTTTACACTCATGCTGAGAAAAGAAGATTACACTATCAAATTTTTTTATGATATTTCATATCCTTTGAAAAACTACAGTTTTTCTAAAATATTCCGTATTAATAATTCAGATTCTTTGAGAATACTATGAGTTCCGAGTAATAATCTCGTTTATAATACATGTTCTTCAAAAATACTATCCAATTAATGGAACTCAGGTACATTTATGAAAACTTTTTATATAAGATCTCAAGCCCATTTTAAATTATTAAAAACATCTTAAAAAGTGCACTTTAATACATTAATGCCTTTAGGTAATTATCAACAATATTTCCGACAAGGAATATATACATATTCTTAATTTTATGACAAACAATTCTCCGGCTATATAGGGCCAACTAAAGGCCAATAAAAATGTTTAACCTGATTTCTTGATTCGCTCACCTAACCTTCATGTTAATGGCTTGATCGAAACTATCTTTAAACCTTCCATTAAATTTCCACAAGAAATTCTTACCTGTGTTTTGCCATCTTGCCATTCATCGTAATTTAATGAAACATGGCAATACAAAAACATCTTACTTATTCATAGTCAGTGCTTCTTCCAAGGATGATCCGGAGATGATATTCCTCGGAGTTGTTCTGAGGTTACTCCAGACTAAGGGAGGACTAAATATATTGTATTCAATAACCCCGATTAGAGTGAGACAAAGGCAGTTTCTGAATTCTCAAAAATTGCAAACTTGTGCGTACTTGTCGCCGGATGTGACATCATCATCTGTATACTAGCGTTGTTGAAATACCCAGTATAGTACACACAGGAAGTATACTTGGTAAGTATTTGAAGTTGTATACTTGTGTGGCATACTACATACTTATGACAGTTGCCATATTGTATTTCAGGTGTGAAAATTAACGTGTAAGTTTTGTGGTTATAAAGCTCGCAAGTTTTAAAAGTTAATAAGTAGTATTTACAAAATGTAGTTCTCATGTAAGTGTAAATAATTGTCAGTGTAATAAATGTGCTTTCAATTATGAATAAAATTCTAAGTGTTGTTTAGATGTCTGCAGCAATTTTCCCAGGTGTATGCTTATAAAAATTACAACTTCAGTTCGCATTTCCAAGATATTACAAACCCCATTGAGTTGTATTTATCTTTCTTTTGTTATCAATGTGTGTTTTTCCGTGAATGGGTTGTGTAAATAATTGTCAGGTTAATAAATGTGCATAGACATGTGGATAACATTCTGAGCATTTTATAGATTTCTGTAGCATATTTCTGACGTGTTTGCATACAAATAATATTAAAATTGCATTCTGAATTTCCAATTTAGTAGGTACTAACCTCATTGAATTGTATGTATTTTTCTTTTGGTATCAAACACATGATAGGTTAGGTATTGGGGGTAGAGGAAATGATGCCAGTGTCTGTAATGCCCCTTTACGTACGACAAAAAATGTAAAAAAATTCTATAACAACTGCTATAATTTGTTTATAATCTTGTAATGATGTGATAAAGTAATATCGCAAGGCTCTTGGTGCGGTATGAATATTTGTGAAATCAACAGAAACTGAACAGATAAACATGTCCTCTGGATACCGAGGTGCGAGAAATTTTATATTCCAGCTATGGTGTAAATTTATAATAAATAGCATATGTAACATGTGTGACTAACATAAGCCTAATGCTTCCAGTTTATTGTTTATTTTCACTCTTAGGTGATCCTTTGCAGACTCTCTTGGCACTGTGTGGTTGCATATTTCATACAACAGATGGTACATTTGCCCTAAAAGTTAGAATAAAATAGTGGCAACCACATGTAGAGTAAAAACAAAGTAATTCGTAATTATCAGCATTTGTGAGTGTAGTTTTCAAATCAACTGTGTAGGCCTATGTTGTGAAAAATAATGGCACCTGGGGGGAGGGTGTCAGTTAAGACATTGTAGAGAAAAAGCATTTCGTGTTAAATTGAGTTCAATAGAGTATTGATATGTGTTATGATTGTAAAAATACAGGATGTTCACCCTCACAGAGAACAGGTAAAAGTCAGAGAATTACATGTGATGGGGAAAAGTCAGGGATATATCGGGGAATTGTCACTTGTGTCAGAGAAAATGTAAATGTGTTAGATGATTGAATACACAATAATATATTTATGAGCATACACATTGTAAGATTACAATTTTCCAGCACATGCTCAGTTAGTAATGCATAGACCTTATTTGCAATGTGTTTTCCCTTCGCCAAACCTTCGGGCACATCAGGGAATCAGACCCTCCAAAGCCCGCTGAAACCACCTTAACTGTGAACAGTGTGTTAAGAGTGTAATTCTTTCAATCATGCAGTAAGTCAGCAGTTCAGTATCAGGTGTGTGGGTCAGCCTTTAATAGGCCCACAGTTTAGTAAACACTGCAGATAATAAATGTGAGGGAAGATCGGCCCGCTGTTACTGAAAATGTCAAGAGTCTGCAGCTCTCGAACAACCTCGATACTGCCACATATGGTGTCATGAGCCTAGTCGGTTAACAAATACCTCTATAATACTTCCCAACCTTAACATCATTGCCCTTCAAAATATCTTGCATCCCCAACAGAGCCATCGCATGGCATCAGCCTATATATATATATATAAGTAACGTATTAGTGTGATTGTAACAGGCACTCATGTGAAGTCACTAGCGTGTACTGCAAGAAATATCGATGGGCTGAATCAAATGTCAGTCCTGCTTGCTTGGTGTGTTGCAGTGTAATTTAATACAACTTCACTGATGGCATTGTGTTCTGTCAACGATGATAAAATACAATACATATCGTGTTTCAGTATTCCTGAAAATATATTTCAGGGAAAATGGTAAGATACTGCCTGGTAAACGAGTAAAAGTAAGGGAATTCCAAAATGGAAATGCAGTGGACACCGTGCAATACTTTCACGTACATACAAATGCACAGTGAAGTAGGTGTAACTCTTTGCTTCATATTTTCTCATCATGATAATCCACAAAACATGGCACTGCTGTTGATGAGTCTTCGCAGGATGCTTCCATTGTCTTTGCTCTACAATTCCATCATAGTTCCAGGCCTCTCATCTCAACACACAAATTCTTAGCTCTGGCTGACAATGACAAGATGGGCCTTTCTGTAGGCAGCGTGCTCCACTTGGCACTATCCCCCTGCTTGAGCTGAGAATGTAATTGGATTATTATTGTAATTCACAATTACATTTTGCAACAGATTAACTATATTATGTAAAGTGATCTACTGTTTTGTATGTGAACTGTGGAACATTGTTAAACTAGAGAAATGTTAAGTGTACAGTAAAATATTCATGGTTTTAAAACCATTTTACTGCATGGCATCATGATGACACATTGTAGTAAAATGCTTGAGACGTGGCATTGTATGTTAAAGCAAAAGTCTGAAAAATACGTGTTTATATTCTCTCTTTTCTCATTGTAGCAGTGAACATTCTGAATATGAACAATTAGAGAGTTTGGTGCACATGCAACAATACCCAAGATTTTATTTCAAATTAGCCTAGAACAAGCACTGTAAAATATATATATAAATGGGCGTCCAGAAAACCGCCGAAGAGTTTTGTGTGACGTTTTGAGAGTTAAAAGTATTAGTTTATGAAGGACGAGATCCTGGTGCCGCTTTGACAACTCAGCAACACATTTTCACTAGAGCTAATTCGTGTGATATCAAACTGGCAACTTGACAGTCATATGAGTAATGCAGTCATGCTAGCAGAATAGAAGTACAATGTGATTATATAACAATAGAGAACACAAAACAAGACTTTTTCAGGGTCAAGCGACTCTACTGGACTTCTGTCTGGATAGCGCAGTACAAACTGCGCCCCAGAGATATGCCACAATGCCAAAAATGCTGTCAGTGGGGCCACACACAAAAAAGATGCAACATGCAGACAGTGCGTGTTAACTGTGCAGGACAGCACTATCATAAGGACTGCACCATAGACAAAGAGGCCCATCCCCTGCGGTGTGCAATCTACAAGGAGGAGGGCAATAATGCTGCGGACAAATCTGGTAAAATATACAAGACAATAGTACACAATCAACAAGTAAACATGAACAGAAACACAAGTCCGTAGTACATGCAACAACAGACGCCACATTTCACAAACACAGCACAGTTCCCAGAACTGCGAACACACCCGCGCACACAAACATGGCCTGAGACAACAGTTCATGTTCAGCTGGTGCCACTTGTGGCCAGGGAGGGCGTAGCTTGGAGTAGCCAGGCTGGAAACAGCAGGGATGTGCCTGCGATGCCTTCTCGGGGTGCTCCAGGTGCTGGATTGGCTGGGACTGGCCCTTGGGCAGGGAGGGTGGAAGCCAACAGGCTAGCACAGCCGCCAGACAGACGACCACCTATCTTGCCAACTCCAGACCAGCCACCCACACTGGATGGAGGCCTAGCTGCCACTGTAAACAACATTCGGGAACTTACAAACATACTGCGCGACACGCACTTCATGGAATTAATGACACACTTACGACCATATTTCGACCCCATCAGGGCATCGAAAACCCTTGCGGACAAGCAATTACTGTTGCTAACGGGACTGGCATATCTCTCGCAGTAATGGCTAACTCTAGAGTAGAGCACACATTAAATTTATTAAACTGGAATGCCTGCGTGATCAGATCGCAAATATATGAATTATAACAACAAATAATATATGCAATTAGTATTGCATTTATAACATAAACTAGACTGGAAAACCAAGTTAAACTAAAATTTGCAGGATATAATATATATAGATCAGACAGGAACCTGAAAGGAGGCGAAGCAGCTATACTAATTAAAAATAATATCCATTACCACCCAGCAAACATTACAGACCTACAGCAGATTGAAGCCGCAGCTATAAAAATTAAAAGCAACCATACTCACATCCAAATGGCCGCTGTATATTGTCCCGCGAAATAAAAAATAAATGATGAAGACCTATGTAAAATTATGGACGAAACACAACACTTTTTAATCGCAGGAGACCTAAAATATAAACATAAAGAATGGGATTGTTTAAATAATAATACGAACGGCAGAAAATTAAGCAGACATGCAAATAATAATAACTATGTAAACTTTCCACCACCTAAACCAACATATCTACGAATAACGGCCAGACACCGGATAAATTATACATAGTACTAACTAACATTCCCAACTCAAACATAGAATCGGAAGTTCTAGACGAATTAGACTCAGATCAGGTCCCAGTCTTTGTAAAATTAACCTTAAACACAATCAGATCTAATAATAAATATACTATAAAACGTCCAGTAACAGACAGGAAATGATTTCAGAAAGACTTGATGGATAAAATTGAAACCCCACAAGAAATTAATGATGAATTGGAACTAAATGTGCAAGTAGAACTGTTTACCGATACGATAAAAGAAAGACTAAATCAAAATACTAAATATTTGAAAAAAAAAAAAAAACGTCAGTACACAAGAGTAAGTTATCCAGAATATGACTCATTAATAGCCCTAAAAAGACTAGCGCGAAATAAATGGCAAAGAACTAGGAATCCCGCAAGTAAAACCAGTTATAATAGGCTTAAAACACGAGTTAAAAGTAAGCTAGAAGAATTAAAAATTAAAGACTTGAGCGAGGTCATCAAAAACATGGCTAAATATCCAAGAGAAATGTGGTGACTAAGTAAGATACTAACAGGGAAAGGTAAAAAATTAAACACACCAGCTTTAGAAACGTCCGAAGGATTTGTGTACAATGAAAGAGATAATGCTAACATAATTTCAGAAAGCCTAGAGAAACCATTTTCCCCTAATAAAGATAAACACGATAAGCAATTCACACAACCAGTAAAACTAAAAGAAACCTCCGAATACGAGCCTATCACACTGAAGGCACTATTAAAAATAATAAAAACGCGCCTTAATAATAAATCCGGAGGACCAGACGGAATAAAATACGAGGCATTAAAGAAATTACCTGTAAAGACCTCGAATTCCTATTAAAAATATACAATTCAATGTTTAAATTATGTAGATTCCCACAGGTCTGGAAGAAAGCTAAAGTAATTACACTATTAAAACCCGGAAAGGATCCCAGTAAACCAGTAAACAGACTGCCGATAAGATTACTAAACAGCATGAGCAAAATTCCTGAAAAAGCCCTTTGATACAGATTACAGTTTCGTGCAGATGTAAACAAAATAATTCCATATAATTTGTATGGATTTAGAGCTTACCATGGCACCATCAACCCACTAATTAAAATAGTAGAAGATGTGACAGATGGATTTAATTATAAAGAACAAAGATACACGATAATAACGCTACTAAATGCAGAAAAAGCTTTTGATAAAGTCTGGCTACCAGGATTAATACATAAATTGATAAATTATAATTTCCCAGCCACATGCGTACATTTACTAGCACACTAAACATACACTTTTATGTAACACTAGATGGAGCAGGCTCTAATACAAAATTTGCAACAGCAGGAGTTCCACAGTTATCAGCACTCTACCCTTTCCTATACGGTATTTACATGGCTAACATCCCTATAACACTAATATTCAAATGTACACAGATGACACTGCAATAAAAATACATTATAATGTAAAATATGCCTTAGCAGCCCTACAGAGACAATTAACAACTCTAGAAAAATTGTATACCAAATGGAGAACTAAAATAAACCCTGGAAAACCTGAAACAATAATAATTACTAAAATGTTACCATATAAAATTACCTAAAGAACTAATACTGTTTAATCAAAATATCCCATTTTTTAAAACAGCAAAATATTTAGGCATAGCATTAGACCATAGGTTAATTTGGCAGCCACACATAAATAATGCAAGAAATGTAGCACTAGGCAAACTTAAACTGCTATACCCCATTTTAAATGCAGATAAATTCCCTCTAAACCAAAAACATTTTAATATATAAACAAGTTATACTCCCAGATATGCTGTTTGGATGTGATGTATGGGAAATACCGCAGAATTCAGATTTAAAAGATTTGCAAACTGTACAGAATAAACATTTGAGAGAAATAGCTGACTAAGACAGACTCACGACTAATCAAACTACCCATGAGCTGCTCTTCACAAAATACATTTAAGAAATAATTATAGATATAAATAAAAATCTTTATAATAATTTAGTACATGACAATAAAAATATAAAAAAACCTTGGGTAATTATGATCCCTCGGTCATAAGAAAATTCATAAAACATAAATTGATTTGAACACTGCGAATGTAGAAATGAGCCCATCTGCTGGTTGGCCGGCAGAGCCCAGCCAATCACAGTGAATGGTCCCGCGAGGCTATAAATATGACCGTGCTACCAAAAAAATCCTAACGAGCTAAGCTGTCGTGGGATGAACATCGAGCTCGTGACTGCTTGCTCGCTGGGAACTACCCGCGACTTGAGGTCCAGCGAACGCGAGGTGCATCTACAAGTGCGATGGGACCATGGCAGCTTGGGTGCGGTGACTATCCGCAACTCGTCGCATCCCCAGGTGGTGGATAGGGGAGCCCAGGTTCTGGGGTGGCTGGAAATATTAAAATACCAACCTGCGAACCAACTGGCTGGTGCGAGAGCGCCGTCGTCGTGGACGTCGGGAACCTGGGCAGCTCAGTACGAGATGGCGAAGCGCATCTGCGGGAGGTGGTCCAACGATCAAGGCTATCTCGAGGTGCTGAAAAATGCGAAGTGTAGCGTTCCTTACTGCTGGATTCTGCAGGCTGCCGACTGCGGGTGCGTGATGAATGGATTAGAATGCATCGGACCTTGGAAGCACCCCGATGTCGGACTTCACTCCTGGGCCAGAGGATTCGCCACCACCACTGGTAGCCCCCGGATTTCTCGCATTACCCAGACCGACGGGTTATTTTGGAGGAAGGGGAGGAGGTGGTTCCCCGAAAGAACTCTCCCCACCTTCATCCATGGGTTGGAGATCTTGGCAAAGAAACTGCTCGCAATTAGAAAGCCTTAACTTTCGAGGAGAAAAATGAAAATATATTTTCTTAGATCATCTCAAAAATACTACTTTCAAGCAAAATTAATCTTATAAGTTTATGCCCATGTTAGGACGTCTAGCCTAACGTCAAAGTGACGTCATGACCTACTGCTTGTAGAGCCTACCAGGTAATATAAAGTATCATAACAGATTACATAACTTCTGATGTGATTATGCTTCCTCGAGGCCGAGATCGTCTGACAACACATGAGCAGAAAGAGAAAACATATACTGTTACATTTCAATTAATTCCTAGAGGGGCGAATAAATTCCAAACCCCAATAAGAAATCATTATTTCACTCTGAAAATACAGGAGCCAATAGAAATACGTATTACAATTAGGAACTACAATTAAAGAACTTGGTATTGCAGGGCCGTAGCCAGAAACTTTTTGAAGTGGTAGGGGGTCGGCGAAGGGGCTGGGGGGCAATTTCCTCCCTGTTTATTCGGAAAACGACGTTTTGATGTATAAGATGTAATTATATGTGTAGTTAATAACAAATTAATTAATATAATGATTGCCATTTCAATATAGGGTGTAACAAATGTGTGTCATGTGGGTAATAAATATATAAATATAATTATCAACATTTTGATATTAGGGTTTAAAAAAAGTGTAATTTTGGGGGGCTGCAGCTCCTCAGCCCTCCCACCTGGATACGACCCTGTGGTAGTGGGGGATATCTAAATTTAACACGGCCTAGTGGGGTGTCAGTAATGATCAGCGAATTAAAGTTCTTATTTCTCAACATGTCCAAATAAGGACGACACTGGGTCACACAAACAGCCATTTGAATGGCGCGCCGACCTTCTGCGCAGATGATGAACGCACCCCTACCACAAGGGGAGGGATGTCCCAGTGTTCGGCTCCATCGACAGCTGGAATGGAAACTATGGCCGCATTGGTGACACTTGTTGATCCAGATGCCATATGCACGATGTTCTTCTTAAGTAAGTGCCATGAAAAATTTAATTTTTACTACCGTGCCGGGCAACAACACCACCTTCGAGCAGCACAAAGATAGACGAAATGGTAGATTACAAGTAAAATGTTCATTTTTGTCCAATTTGTTTCACTTTCAGCAACATTTTCATGTATGTATAACGGACTGCATACATTATCTTGCTGAATGGTTGAATAGGGGGCAGACCAGAGACAACAAAATTCCATAGATTTTCTTGCAGTTATCTCATCCCTCCCTTGAAGATCACTACCAGTTAGAGGAAACATCAGGAACCCAAGACGAGGTGGCCAGTCCCGAAGAAGTCTCTAACAGCTCCTCTTCAAACGCCACATCCATGAAGAGAAAGATCCCCAGAAGGATGATAATCTCAGACTCCACCAGAACAAACAATAATACTTGCGCAAGCATTTGGTCCATGTTTAAGTGACAATATTAAGAGCATCTCCTCAGCTCTGATGGTAATTGAGAGTCCCCATTGGGATCATCCCAAGTCAAACGAATGATCCAAAGGGAGTGGGATCCCTAATTTATATTAATAATTTGCAAATACTACAATAATGAGGCACTCCATATATCAAAATTATGCATATGTCAGTGCCAGCCCCGAAAGAGCATCAAAGAACTGACCTTAATTTAAAATGCAATTAACTCTAAAACAAGAAAATTATTACATAACAACAATTTCACACTTAGAACACAATATCAATAAGTAGCCTTCAGTGTTCGGCAACTAGCTAAATCCTCCACACTAGTGAGAAGTACACAACTTCAATTGTGTCATGTGACACTTGATTATTACCCCTGCCTGAGTTATATCCTTAAGAACCACAGTAATTGGAGTAAGAAAATGCAAAATTCGAAATGGTCCCTGGTATTTTAGGGCAATCTTAGCACTAAAATGAGCTGTCTTACTACTAAGATAATGGGTCTCTACCATTACTTTATCCCCAACCTGAAAAGCTACAGTGCCATCAGCATACAATTTCCTAGCAGCCAGTTTATTGTGATATTGTCGCAAGCTTTGTGTGGCCACAGCCCACACTTCTTCTTACTATATTTATTTGTTGCTTCCCATCAGAAACTATGTAGGAGGCAGGCATGAATAAGAGGATGAAACAAACTCCTTGCAAAAAAACCTCAGCTGGAACCTTATGCCTAGCATTACTAATAACATTATTAAAGGCTAACAATAATTGATATAGTACAAGATCCCATTCCTTATGTAAGCTGGTTTGAAAAGCTCTTAAAGCTGTATTGAGGTTTCTATTATATCATTCGGCTAGATTAGTATTAGGGTAGTAAGGGGTGGTCTGCAGCAACTTCACTCCCCAGGTAAAAGCAAGATTTTTAATTTCAACAAACACAAAGTACGTAGCATTATCCGTAACCATGCTCAGGTGTGATCCAAATATAGGAAACATCCGTTGGCTAAGGATTTTACAAATTTCTGCTCATTTCATAAATCTTAAAAGGAAAAAAAAACACACAAAGTTAAAGCTGTATACAGCTACAAGAATTAAGGTGAACCCCTCAGTGGTACGTGGAAAAGGACCAAACACGTCCAGATATATACGTTCCCAAGGAAAATTGAACAACCCTGGCACTATAATGACTAAATATTTCCACATTACGAGGTTTTGCTCTTTGACAGTCAAGACACTCTCTAGAAAGATTTTTAATTTCCTTACTTATCCCAGGCCAAAAGAACATCTCTTTTATTCGGGCTAGAATCTTGCCCTGTCCCAACATGACTCCCAAAATAGGTGTTATGATAAAAATTGAAAATTTTGTCCCATAAAGCCATGGGAACAAGTAACCTAAATCGTAAGGTTATAGGATCAACATGTCCTATAAGTCCTTTTCTAACCTCATATTGTCACACTTCTCCCCCATCAATCTCCACTTTAATTTGCATGCACTCAGTATCACTCTTTTGGTGATGTAAACTAAGATAAGCTTGAGAGAACTCCTGGAGAACCTTCAAGTGTTCCTGTTTTGAAATCCCTTCCCTACTCTTAGCTGTCAAAACCATAGGTTCAGCAAGTTTTTCTGCTAAACCTGTCTGCACAGACACATCACAACTCACTTTGGATTCACATATACAATTAGATGGAACAGTATGATTACAAATTCCAGTTTAGATTAAATGCATGGGAAAACTCCCGCAATTAGTAGCAGCTTCTTTCCCTTCACTCAAAAGCTGAACCATCTTGCACCATTGCTGTCTCCAGGACGGGAACAGAGCATCCAGCCAAGATCGACTCAGCAAAGGAACGAAACTGCTTCCTAGGTTAGGACTGCCGACCAACAACTCCAAACAGTACATCTTGCCATTTTTATCTTGAACCCTCGCATTTATTTGTCCCGCTTCACATTTATGGCATGGCGAAATTAAAGGATTATCTTGAGAGTAAGGAATTCACATTGCATACTGATAATCAAGCCTTAAGCTGGTTTTTGTCCACCAGTAAACCTGTTGGGTGGTTGGCCCGCTGGTTGTACAGCTCATTTGTTTCAAATTGACGGTCCAGCATGTGAAAGGATTCAACAACGGTGTAGCAGATGCTCTATCCCCTCTGATTGACCCAGAGGAATTTTATGTTGAAGCCTCCGATCCTATAAGTGTAAAGCAGGCTGAAGTTCCTTTTTCTGTGATTTCTAGTGTTACTATTGATGATTCCTGTGTTAAGGAGTGAACTATACATAAACTTAGTAAACATATAGATGTTTGAGAAAAAGGAGAAATAATGAACGACTTCATTCACACTTAGCTGCAGTAATGTACTGTAGTTCGTCTCGCTACTGCTAGATCTCTCTGCAACCCTGTTACAAATAGGAGACATGATTGTTAATTTTCCCTCTGCTAGATCTCTCTGCAATACTGTTAGTGTTGGAAGCAGAGATGTTTTTACCCTTACCCTAATCCTTTTTCATTCTCCATTTTAATAGTTTTGAACGCTGTTTATCGTAAACCTAGAACAATAGTGAACTTGAGTGTTTTGTGTACCAGAGTATAAATGGTATTTCAATATTATATGATGGGATGGGGTGGCGTAATCTCTAACAAGAGTGGAGGGGGAGGGCATGCCCTAAAAGGTTGAGAACCCTGGTATAAATAATTCACTTAAACCTTAGTTTGAGAAAGTTGTGTTTCCGAAACTGAGGTTTTGGCTGATGGTGTAAACATACTGACTGTACTCTATATGTAAGTTCTGTTCCATACTGTTCAAACTTTCAAAATAAACTGTCTATTCATTATGCACGTTTATACCATCAGCTGAAACCTCAGTTTCGGAAACCCAAGTTTCCAATCTAAGGTTTTAGTAAAGTGTTTAAACCATAATACGAAACTCCGTTTTGGAGACCTGTGTTTCGTGTGTTGTTTAATGCTGGATAACACTAGTATCAAAATAATGGAAAACAAATTACTCGTTTTTGTTATAGTGATATGAAAAGGAAATACATTTTACAGAAAACCATGAACAAAAGGTGAAGGATGGCATCCTGCCCTCCAGATCATTTCATTTGCCACGCCATGCATCTGTGGTATATTGTGTTTTAGTTGAGATATTTGGTTTTAGGAAGTTGGCACTAGAGACGTGTGACTCGTATGTTTTATGTTTTAAAGGCTGACATAATGCATTGTCGTTGCATGTGAGGTAGATCTGATGTTCTTAAAATAAACGTCTTTTACGCTAATCTTTATCTGTTGTGAATTACTTAAACCATAATGTAAAACTGGCGACGAGGATAGGATTACACAATATTATCAGCGGTAATGTAAACATTTTGCGAATGGCAGTTGAATAAGTGAAAAAATAATAATGGCTATTGCCATGCCACTAATTGGAGCCATAGGCGAATTTGAGTCGGAAAGGGAAGAAATTTAGTCTTATTTAGAATGTTTCGAACAATTTTTGAAACTAAATGGAATAAGTGAAAATAAGAAAGTTATATTGAGTTTGACTGTTGTGAGAGCAGAGATTTATAGTATTTCAAAATGTCTGTTAGTCCCCGATTTACCATCAGACAAATAGTACGCAGAGCTCGTATCTGCTCTGCAGACACACTTTAGCCCTAAGTTAATAGTTGTTTCAGAGAACGGCAAGTTTAATTCCCTTTGTCAAAAGTCAGGTGAGACTGTGAGTGATTATATTGTGGCATTAAAAAAACTTTGCTAAGTCATGTGAATTCAAGGAATTTCTTAATGATGCTCTGCAGGACAGTTTTTGTGTGGGTTGAAGAATAAGCATATTAAAAAAAAAACTATTGGTGGAATCAGACTTAACGTTTCAATGTGCCTGCCATATATCTCAGAGCATGGGATTGCCAGTGTCAGAAGTAGGCTTACTTAAACCAATCGATTCGTCAGAGGATGTAAAATATATGCGAATAAAATCTAAGGGGGAAAATATCAGAATCTGCAGCAGTCATCATTGTATAGCACCAGGGAACATAAACAGCTAGTTCTCTATAAAAAGTCAACTTTCAGAACTTTGTGCTACTGTTGTGGCCATTATCATGATGTAGTTACTTGCCCACCTAATAGACTGGGAGTGTTTTAACTGTCATAAAAGGGGACACACACAGCTCATGTTTACAAGTCCAAGAATACTACATCAAAGAAGGTAGGAAGAGAAAGTTCCGACAGTGAGGGCGAAATTGTGAGTATAATTAATAATATCGAGGCTGTGACGAAACAAGATGTGGTTGACACCTCGGGTGCCAAGTCACACATTCCAGTGTCGACAAAGATATGCGAAGATAACAAATTCAATGGTCGGAGGATGATCTTTCCTTAGTCCGAACTAAAAACTTCTATGAATTTAGGGCCGGTTGCACTGTCGTGGTTCGAAACTCGATCTGAGATCGTTTCTAAGATCGACATTGAAAACTGTTGCACCATTCGAGTTCAGAGCTGGACTAGAGACCGAGATCAAGTACATTTTGAACTACCGAAATTGGCAGTTTGGAATCTCGACCCGAGATCAGCAGCCATCGTCGACAATTGTAGTTTGAAAATACGCCAACAGATAGAACTACATTCGATTGTTTTCTTGGGAAATTAGCACAACATTATAGGTACTTGAATATTATTCAGTAAAATTCGAAAACAACAATAATTCACTTAAAACAGATAAAAGATCGCTCATCTAGATCTATATATTATGAAAAATATGCCTACTTCCATGACGTCATATATTACGAATCAAATGGAAAATTTGTCTCATACTTAATATTGATCTCTCCAAGATCGACGAATCGGTGATCCAGAATCATGAAATTTCGTTGTTGTAACACTTTTACATTGGAACAAAGATCAAACTGGATTCTAGTTCGGAACTAGAATCATTCAATCTCGGATTGGGGGTGATGGTGCAACCGACCCTTAGTCATCCTCTGACCAAAATTTTGCGTATTCAGAGAGCATTTTTATTGCAAGTCCGAGGATCATCTTGCTTTAGTACGGCCTAACTTTTAGTCCGGACTGAAGTTAGGATTAACGACAAAAAGACAGTTTCGTTAATATTACATACCAGTGAAAGCTAGACAAAGTTCACGAAACATAACAATTACGTTTAAGACCTATTCTGTCAATCTGTATGCAAAAATAGGCTGGCATAATGGGTGAAATGATCCGTGAATAATAATTCAAAGGAAATATATATAACAAGCTTAATAATACATCAGTTTTTAGCTACAGCAATGCCTTTCTATATCTGTGTCAATCAAATGCCTTCTCTGAAAACATATTCATAGGAGACGTGATATTAATACACTCAAAGAGAATTTAAATACAAATCATACTTTGCGAATATATATATATATATATATATATATATATATATATATATATATATATATATATATATATATATATATATATATATATACAAAATTCATACATATGAAAGTATACATTCCTAACGAAAATGTGTTGGTAGCTCAATGGTAACATCATGAGCTGATTTACAGCAGAATGCATGTTCGAATCTCTTCTAAGAAATAGAATTTTAACCTATTTATAATGTATGATTTGTAATGTATTTAACCTTACACTACACGTTTAACATCACTATTAAGGCAGTATTGGCCTAATAAAATGAAACCAGTGCATAGGGGAGTGCTATGAAAATTTGAAAAATCATTATGGAATAATAAGATATTAGTATATTAATCTTATAGTCCAATATGACCATATATGATAGAGAGTAATTAACCAAGGTTAAAACAACAGTGACGTTAATGTAATGACTAATGTGATTTGTTTACACAAGTAGGCAGAAAATAACACAGCACATTATCGAGAACATCATTTTTTAATTGAAATATTCAAAACCTAAATTAATTATTTTTATCTGACGAGCCCCCAAATCCCACTATGCCAGCGTGAGCCCCTTCATAGTTATGTGTGCCCTCCGGCATGCATGTTAGTTGCTAAAACGGTTGAAGAATGGGATGCGTCTCAGGGCAAGCCCTTTACACCTTAGGTCGGGTTTAATTAACAAAATGGGTGCATCTATCGCGGCTGAGCAGGGTTATCTGGTGCCATGGCTGCAATTGTAGCCATGGACACACCCCGAAAGAAGAAGGGCCTAGTAAGGGGCATAGAAAACCAGGCAAAGCAGAGAGGGCCTGGAGAAAACTATGTGAGAATCGCGGAGGATAAAAATAATTCCTTTCATTGGATTAGGGCTGGAGAAAGTAGTGCTATTGTTAGTTCGCTAAGGTAGGCTTTGCGAGGTTAATGAGGGTGATATGAAATGTGTCGATCCGCTGCTGGAATGTATCCAGGGTCGTACCGCAGTAGCATGGCCCTGGAGGTAGGGGACAGAACTGCGCCACCCACCCGAAGATGCCAGTCATCTCTCTGGAAGCAGAAAAATGTGTTAGTTTCCAGACATAAAAATAGGAGTAATTAGGAAGAGAAAGGGGGTGGTGGGGCGGTGCAATGAAATGACATTACCTACAGTATTATTCCGCTGCAGCATTTTATGTAGAAATAAGGGCCAAAATACCTTATACAACCTTATGATTTTAAAGCTACTGTGTAAAATGTATTTATATTTACAAAACTTATACTTTTATTTTCAATTTAACACACACTATAAAAGACTATATTCTTTTTCTTGTTATAATAATTAACTCTTATTGTAAATTACTATTAAATTTGAAAAGGAAACACATTTTTTTATAGTTAGATTGTCTTTAACGCCGTCTAGAGATGAAAATTTTGCAATGCATATGTGCAGTAAACCTGGAAATAATCTACTTCTATGATCCCTCGAAAAAAAATTAGTTTCACTCTAAGCGGAGTTTATGAATACGATATAGTTAGTCCACTCTTAGTCCGGACTAACCTCAGACCAACTCCGAGGAAGATAATCTCTGGATCATCCTTGGACGAAGCTCTGACTATGAATAAGGCCCTTAAGATGGAGGTGGACACATGTGCTAGTGTGTCAATCATACCTTATGAAAAGTGGAGAAGTTATTTTCAGCACAAAATACTTAGTAATTGCCATGTGGAGTTGAAAACTGTTTCAGTGGCCGCTTTGTGTGAAGCGGGACAAATAGATGTGAGGGTTCAAGATAAAAATGGCAAGATGTGCTGTTTGGAGTTGTTGGTCGGCAATCCTAACCTAGGAAGCAGTTTCGTTCTTTTGCTGGGTCGATCTTGGCTGGATGCTCTGTTCCCATCCTGGAGACAGCAATGGTGCAAGATGGTTCAGCTTTTGAGTGAAGGGAAAGAAGCTGCTACTAATTGCGGGAGTTTTCCCATGCATTTAATTAAAATTATTAACCTCTTCAATGCCATAACATAACACAGATTACTGACACTGAATATTGAGCAACACAGGCTCCCATCAAAAGTACACATCAATTGAGGTTATGTCTTACTTCACAGAGTTACATGTAAAGAGCTAACATTTAATATATTTTTGGTGATCATGTAATTCGTAGTAAAGTTGATAGTGTTCTTGTGTGTCATCCTACAATCAGGACAACATATGTTCATTTAGCTCCATTAATCATTATGTTTTAGTATTTAAGATTTTTTTCATGTGTCATGTGGGAATGCTGAGCACAGCAGCCAGCTCTACGCCAACCGTTCAGTAGTAGCATCATTGTACTCACGTGGAACATACATTTGTGCATGGCCTCATTGGGCCATTGTAATTTGTGTTCAACAATGTTAGCTTCATTGGCCAGATTTTAGTACTGGAACATGTAATTGCTTTCTTTTAGACAGGGGAGAATGTGCTCCACAGCCCAGACCGTTTGTTCTTGTCTGGACTGTATATTTCACATTTTAATTATCATGTAGATTTTGCACCATATTTCAGCATAGCTCTCCAATCCTACTGGAATACATTTTTGTAAGTGCCTCTTCGGAGGGTAACATGGAATAAACTGTGATGTGATTAACATGATAACTTATTTTTTCGCCAGCTGCCTAACAGCTGTTTACCTGTTTTCACAACTTTTTCATGAATTCGTATAAGTTGTAGAGATGGTCGAAACTATCTCTTATGGGACTGTGCAAAGCATTGACAGGGGCTATACACATTTCACTAGATGAGGTATAGGATTACAGGTCAACATCATTGTCAGCTGACATCGGACATCAGAAGGGGTCACATTTAGGGCCAGCGACAACATGCTCTGCATCACTTGTGCTCTCTGCGCCGGCGCCCAAGGCAAAGTATCAAAAATCTATTCCAACCCTAAACTCCTCCATTCCCTCTGACGACCAAACAACCCAGTCGTCAAATGGCACCATTCCGTGTGGCCTCTCCATTCCGGTAACTTTTGAATCACTTCCCTGCCCCTTATGGCATTCTTCAAAACCCAACATACTTGTGTTATTACCATGGTTTTTGTAATTCCTTGAAGTGTAATTCCACGTCTTTGCATTTTAAACAGTGTTCCAAGTTTTTGTGACCATGTGTGTTTACGTGTTCACTTGTGTAGAATCCGTCGAACTTGTTGGTTCACTGTACTTTGCTACTGGCAAAGTTTTCCTACTTCATTTCTGCCATCCTGTGATTTTTCCTTGCAATGTTGGGGCCAGAAAACATCAGCACGACCATGTTGAAATTTTGGCTCCAGAAATCGCATTTTTTCCTAATAATGAGGATAATATGCAGTTTTGAGCCTGCACATGCTGCATCATCGATCGCTGCAGCACCCATGATGTCAGCCACCCCCTTCATCACCCCTCTTTCGCATGGCCATGTGGCCCAGTGAAAACCATAACAACTGACTCTGTGATTGCTTCTCCATGTATTAACCATGCCGCACAAACGACCATGGCTGTTTGGACTGGCAAAGAGTGAATGGTAACCCCACATCATTGTTCATGAAATGCATGTGCCCCACGTCGACAACAGATCCATTTTCACTGGACTTTTTGAGAAATAAACCTGCTTCTGTCATGATGCCACCACAGCTCGCCAGCTGCGAGCCCACATGGAAAGTGTCAACACCGAACTTTGCGAAGAAGAGTGGGGACATACTATCGTCAGCACACTAGAGAATGTGTGTGCCTGGTGCATGATACCTCGACAGGTCCGGGCCTTTGTCAACCCTTTTCGTGTGCCTGCTCTCTGCACATGCACCAGTTTTCAAATAAGTCATGGGCATTCACTAATGCATTTTAAGCAAACTTTCCGGAAATGTGCTAATTATAGTTGGTGTGATGGAGTAGGAGCAGCAACTCTTGTATGTGCTTGATGCTGCGAAGTCCATCGCGTGAATTGTGTGTCATTGCAAGAACAACCAACACAGAGGGAAAAATTGTTCATTTACTGTGCTCGCTGTGGTAACAACACGCCGGCTACGGATTTCAAGCAACTCGTCAACGTCAGCACAAAACCACTCATTGGGAATTTCACAGTACAGCTGACTTGTCAAAAACAACATTGAATAGGAATAGAAAGACAAATTATCAACTGTGTTTCCTGTGTCAAGGGCGCACATCAGCAGTGTCTAACTCTGGAGCAATGGTGCGACCCACAATGGGAAATGTTTTAATGCGCACAGTGCAAACTACAACAGTCGTTGCCACATCCATCTTTAGAGATGTTCACAGGGACAGCAACATTATCCTCACCCCCTGCATATTCCACACCAATACTCCAGGAGGTCATGGCTCAGGTGGACAATGCTACAGTTGCGCACACCACATCATGTGCTCCAGCAGGGTTCATGATTACCAGCTCTGCCACAATGACACCTGCCAGAATTCAATCTCTGCCTACGTACTCCGGTAATTGAGTGTTTACAATCACTTAAATTTCGCGGTGTATTTTGTTTCGTTCGTGGCGAGTCTCAACATGTCTGCACTAGTGATTTTCTAGTGTCGCAGTATCGCCAAACTGACAATAATTTATAGCCCTATGGCTGTATCGGGGGTTGTTTAAATTTGTGTCGCGGTATTATTAAAGTGTTAAATGTGCGACTATTTTGTTAAATACTATAACTAATGTTCATTGTAGTTCGTACTTACACATATTTGTAGCTTTGCTACACTATATGCCAATTTTTAAAAAACTTTTATAAACTTTTGGCACGATATTTCTGTCTTAGTTTGGAAATCCATTTTGGTAGTGAGTTCCTTCTTGAATTTGGTTTCAGCTTGTGCTTATTTTGTTCTGGACGCTATTTAATTGTGTCGAGTCATTAATTTTAATGTTGACTGGTTTTATTCCATTTGTCACATACAAGGTATTTATTTTAATCTTTTTTTTATTCTTGATCAATCAATGCTTTTGGTGTTGCTTTAATTGAATTATTGGTTTCCTTTTATGGTTATACACATTTTGGTACACTAATTTTATATATATAATTAACTTAATCTAAATTTTCATTTGATTTACATTATTAATTATGGTTTTCTAAGCTAACAGACTTTCAAGTGCCATGCAATTTCTTTTATTTCTGAGGTGGCGAAGAGGTTCAAATGGTCCACTGAGGGTGTGCGTGTCGCTACATGACTTAAGGAATGTCCTCTGTGGGCGTGCCACCACATGACCTGACCATTCATGGTAGTGGATTAAATGGGACGGCCCCTCATTTTGTGAACTGAATGGCACACATCGGAATATCGCAGAGCTCCATGCCTATAGTCTAGTTTTTTTTAACAAAAGCCCTTTTTATTTTTAAAACATTAACATTTATTTTGGGTCAAGTAATTAAAAAATTTTCTTGAATTTAATGAGATTATTTATTCTTTCATAATTAGAGTGTTACCAGAGTGTGTTTCCTTTGCTTGTGATATCGGTAGGTCTTATTTGACTCATTTGTTTTTTTAGAGTCTTTTTTGTTTGAAGTCTACACTGTTAACTAACTGTTTTTTCCAGGTTTTTTTTCCATTTCTTTTGTACTGTTCGCTTTTGATTTTGTTTTAGTTTCCGTGCACCATGCCCTTCCGCTGGTGGAAGCTCTCTGCGGTGTGGAGTTCATCAAGGTAGCTGCCTTCCAGTGAGGTTTTGGAGGGTTGACTGCACTGTTTCCATCTGCAGCTGCTTTTGGTGGTCTCCATGCTGCAGGCCTTCTACTGCGTGAGCGGTTATGGCATGCCAAAGGTTTTCTTTTCTTAAAAACTGAGTTAGTCTTCAAATAATTTTATTATTTTTATTTCTCAGCCTGTTTCTTTGTAAAATCTTTTTTTGCAGTTGCTTTGTTTGGTTTTGCATTTTGGGGTGGTATAGGACACTTTATTCGCATAGGATTGGGTAACTGTAAGTAACGAAAATTTGTTCTTTCTATTTACTTTCAGTTTTCTTAGTTTATATTCACCTTCTTTTAGATTTTTTGTTTAGGTTTAGGGTTTGGTCTCGTTTTTGCACTAGTTGCTCGTACTTAGCATTTTCTACAAGTACGTTTGTCGCGTTACCTTGTCACTGAGCCTGGACAGTTTGCTAAAATTTGTTCTTTCTATGTACATTTAATTTTCTCTGTTTTTTTCTTATTTTTTGTTGTGGATAGCATAGCGGGGTGGTATGGGATGTTCTTGAAGCATTGTGCATCATCGAATATTTCTCTAGCTTGTAGGGTCTCTTTTGTGACAATGTTGTCCCTTCCCTTTCATTTATGGGGCAATGTTCGGAATTTTGTACATGGCTAGGATTTGGTTGCATTTTGGCACTTTTTTGCTCGTACTTCACTTTTGTGGCAATCACAATTTTTGCAATGATCATGTCCCTGAGTCTGGACAACTTCTAAATTTTGTTTAATTTCAGTGAGCATGGGTTGTAGCATTGGTGTGGGATGGTGCTATTTCATGGGGTCTTATCAGAGTTCTGGGAGGCAACCTAACCACACTTGTCATTTGTATTTTCCTTTCGGTCGGTTGGCTGCCAGTTTTAATTTTTGTGGCTTTGTGTCAGTCAGCATGGAACTTGCCTAGTGTTTTTTTTGCTTGGATGTTGGTGGACTGATCACTCATCGGCAGTTCAGGACACACATTGGTTCCTAGCCTAGCTAGTGGCAGTCAGGAATTTTGCTTGGTTTTGTTCCAGCACCAGTGTGGGTTTTTGATCCTTTTGGTTTGTGTATTTATGTGGAGCCGTGTTTGTGGTAGGATACCTAACATGTTTGTTTGCTCCTTTGGCGCTTTAAACTCACCCATTGTTTAGGGCCATGGGCATTTTCTTGACACCTCAGTTTATTATCTATTGTCGAGTCTTGTCCTAGATTTTTGTGCTGACTCAAGTCAGGTATTATTACTGGTGGTCCTGGGTACTTGTACCTCCATGATTGATCTGTTATTATTTGTGAATTCCGTAAGCCACTTTTATAATTGAGCTGTAATTTGTCAGTTGTCATTTCTCATTAATTATTGAATAAAGTTTGCCATTTGTTGTTTAGGTACATTTTTACAAGCCATATTTTGTTTAGATGACCATCAGGCCAATTTTGTTCAGTTAAAGTTCTGGTTTTGACGTGGTGTCTAGGGTATGACCCATGGGAGGTCTTTCAGGGCAGGAATGTGTGCCGTTTGATGGCACGACTCTGTAATTTTATACACAAATCCTCTATTATTAACTATGTCACTAGAGTTTTGATATATGCTACAATTAAATTTATTATGGTGTCACTGATATGAGATATTCTAAATCTATTTTGGAAAACTTAATTTGCTGCCACTGCGAATTATATAACTATTTATGTCACTACTAATTAAATCGATTTTTATCTGTTTTGAGAACTTTGTTCTACTTTTCAGTCATTAGCACAGTTGCAAGAATTGTAATTATTGTCTCATGAGTTTAATTATTTTAATTATTGCAGTAATTAATTACTTATTCTCATTTTAATTATTTGATATTCATATAGTTAAGCTTTGAAGTCGATCTGTCTAATAAATATTTCTTTTATTCCCAGTTTAAATTATGCAAGAGTCATGTAATTCATAATGGAAGTCTAGTGGTCTGATAATTAATTATTCATGTCAGATTTGTTTAGGTAAATATTTTATGTATTTTGATATATGGTATATCTGGCATGTAAGTGATTTTTATTGAGATATTTTGAGCTAATTAGGTATTGTTTACTAATTTACATCTTTTGAATCTTCTCTATGTAAGTTTTATTTAAATTTTGTTCTGAATTGTACTTCCTAAGCCACTTCTTAAATCTCATTAGCGCCTTCCAGGCTGCTATTTCGCCCTACCGTTTTTTTGCCTGACTGGATGTAAGCTTCACCATTCGTAAATTCTTTTGTCTCAACAGCCGATGCTTTCCCCTTCCCCATTTCAGTTCTGGCGTGGCTGTGTTAACAAAGTCCTCGAGTAATCACGCGCTTGGCATGCGACTTTACATAAAAAACGTGTTTTGATCACGTGTTATTTTTCCATTTTCACTGACACTTTACTTGGTCACATCACTTGTGGGTCGTCTGCTACACCTAGCGGCGACTTTAGTACTATCTGGTCAGCCATTTTCCCTTTTCATTGTGTCGTGGTTTGTGTATACGACGTAATTTTCTCCCCGTCGTCTCGTCGCTTCTGTTTTGTCTCCTTGGCTTGTCGGCAACATGTATCCGCGTGTGCCGGCCAGGATGGTGTTTGCAGGGTCTTGATGTCCCTTGGTTTTTTTTTAACTTCCACCATCACATATTGTAGTGAAGCCAGGATGTAGTGTGGTGTAGTGCATTTATTTATTTTTCTTCTTGTGCAACATGTGAAGGATATTTCATTTTCCCTCGTTTGGTAAGTACATTTTCAATTTGCTTTACGCCCATCGCCTCTCCCAGTAATTTTTGTTAGTTACTATTTTAGTTTTTTTTTAAATAGTGAGGGTCCCATTTCCTTGTCCTGGTACTGGCTCTTGACCTGCCTTCTTGATCTGCCATGTTGGCATAACTATTGAAAGTTTCTACCTTCGTGCTACGGCGAAGGCTGTAACTCATACCTACAGTATGAGTATCGTCTGTTGGCTGTGGAGCTTCCTGCGTTTTGTCTCGCCCCACATCTAAGTTCCGAAGGCATTTCGGTTTTATACACGTTGTTTTAAGAAAATAATTATGTGGTTCTGAATTGAACTCAGGTACAAGTTATTGTAATTTTTCCGCGTGGTTTATTATTAGTTATATTATTGATTGAATTATTGATTTTATTACTCCAAGTTTGAAACTGTAATGTTTTTTTCATTTTGTCATGCACATAAATAACATAACTTAATGGTTATTTATATCTAAGATAATGCATGTTTTTCAATTTATATTATCTAATGAACATGTTCGGGTACCATTTTAATAATATTTCTTAAAATGCCAGCAGTAAATCGTTTTCAATCTATTAATTGAGTTCTGGTACACGTTCATTTATAACTTTTGATTTGCTAAAAAAAAAAATCAATTTTTATTAATTTCATCAAGTAATTATGTTACTATTGGTTTATTGGCTAAATTTAATTGGTCATTTGTCTATGCATTTATAACTTTATGATACAGAAAATAACTATAATAAATGTTACTAAATATATTATTCAATGAAGTACTACAATTCTCTGTCGTGTTATTTAACATATATTTACACATTCCCTCTGAGCACTTTCTTTAATATATATATATAATATTGTTTTAATCATGCAGTATTTAACCTCCTTTCTTTATCGTGAACGTGTACGATAACCCAGCATTTGATTAATTTGTTGTTTTATTGCTTCTTTGCCACTTCGTTACTTTTTTTTAGTTCTTAAACAATCCTTAGGTTAATTTTACATTAATACTTTTATGTTATAACCCACCTTGGTTAGTATGTCTGTGGTTCCTTATGTATTACTGTGCCAAGGACTTGTTGTTTACCTACGTTGAAGTGTATATTTAACCATTTATCTGTTTCATGATCGTACAAGCGTCACATATCATTTCAACCTGTTTTGGCAATTCCTTTATGGAATGTATAAACAGGTTGCACTATTTTGACTTACGTTTTGGATGTTGAATATATTGTAAGTTGACTGTTTCAGAAAAAAAAAACACTTCCTGTGCAGCAATGACAGGAGGCTGCAAATTTGGCACAAAATTTACTCCATGTATAATAGCTGATCATAATAAATATATTTCAGTTTTGCTATCATGTGAAGTCAACATTTATTCGTTTCCATAGATGTCACTATAAATTGGTTTAGTTAATAGTTCACAGATCAACAGCACATGTCATTGAAATGTGTCGTTTCTCCAGATACTGTGGAATTATTATGCCTTATAAATAACATTTCCAAGCATCGGATATGTGTAATTTCTATGTGGAACGATGGAGTTTCTTGTTTGAAAGCGTTCATAGGCAAGAACATATTTAGTGAAAAAACGTGACATATGCTGTTTTTGAAATGACCGATTCATTTATACTTTCGGCCCACTGCATATTCCTCAATTACATATAGATATACAATTGTCATGTGACATGTACACTTCAGCTGATCAAAAACTTACGGTATCTGCTCAATAAAAAGCAACAACATGATAACAACTAAAAAAAGTAAATAACCGCAATCCAAATACATACACATTACATTCCAAATTAGAATAAGTGGCAAACTACTGATTCGCATTGAAATTCAACTACTCGAATAAGTGAAAATGGCTCCACGTAGAATCTGTGGAAAACCACTGATTGTTTAAGTGAAAAATGTCACTGTGACGTGAAGAAGTTTCACTGATGAATAAGTGACGGCAGACTGCAATGGCGAATTAAATATTGCTTTTATTGAATTTAGCCAAATAGTTAGTTGAAATAAACATATTTACGACAGTTTACTATTTATATTGCGTAATTTACCGTAATTTAAAATAGTGAAAAATATTCTCGCAGTTGGCCGGGGTTGAACAGCCATATTTACACGTTGTTTAAATGATACATCAGTTATTAAACCACTGAAAAACCGTGAATAAAAAAATGACTGATAAATCAGGGGAAAATGTTACTGAATCAATAAGTGAAGGAAATCTGACATTTTTCACTGATTTATCTGTTAAATTTACTGAAGTGACTTTTGAAACAGTCAGATACTGTAGACTGGTTGAAACAGCGAACTCCCCAAATTTATAGAGTGTAGTTATTTTGAATAATGATGTAAATTTGTGAACAACTGTTAGTTTACATAACACTACCGTTTCCGTGATAAACCTTACCACAGCCACAAAAAAATCTAATTTATTTTGTTCAGGATATTAACTGAGATAACATGAGGAATAAACATTGGTCCCACTTTTTCTAGTCTTGTCATGAAAACAAACACATCTTTATTTAGGGCAGTTGCCCTTGGTTCGCAAGACAATAGCCAGAACAGTAAAGGCACACGCATGTAGATCTATAAACGAAGAAGTTATCAACTTGTATAGCAGTTGTAAATCAAAGGCATACAGCAGATAATTGATTTTCATTAATAATTACTTACAATTACACAAAACAAAGATGTGCATTTTGTACTTTCAAATGAATTTTGTTTTTGTTCTTTCTGTACAGTATGTGGAATGTTACAAAATAATATTTACCGGCGTAACAATACTTGTAGACTTCGCAGAATTCCCACAGTAAAATGAGTAAGTGAATATATTTGGGCGGGTCTTAACAGCGAGGTCTTGAGAGCTAATGAGGGTGATTGAGGTGAGTATGGAGCGGCGCTGAAATGAAGAGGCGGGTGAAAGGGAGATTCCCGATAAGGCCCGCCGACCAGAGGCATCGTCCGGAACGATTCCCACATGCGAAAATACGGTGACCCAAACAGGTATTGAGCCTGGTTTGTCTTGGTGGGAGGCGAGCAGACTAATGGCTCAGCCAACGTGCCCCCTCCCCCACAACAAAATGTATACACTTTATTTTACAAGTGATTTGAAAATGAATATTGTAATACATATGCTACAACTACCTGACATATGGTGATTTTATGTTTGTCCTCGAATAGGGAATGAAGTAAATTTGCTCATAAACGTCAAGAAAATTGGCAATGCTTGTCCATTATAACACATTTTTTTAAGCTAGCCAATTTTTCGAAATAACAATTTGAACTGAAAATGTATTCGTAACTATATTTCTAGGATAACTATTTTACTGGAATGTTGCAGGAATTGAGACGTGTCGTGTGCATGCCTTTAATAAATAGTATACGAACAGTCTAATTAATATTATTTGTTATGCGTTAATCACCATTATAACTTTGAGATTTCTAGGTCTATATGATTTCTGGATATATTTCGCAATGTTAGGTGAACCTCTTTATTATTTTACAAAGAGAATTAGGGCTAAGATAAAAATTAACTACCGTCTATTTATGTAAAAGAAATATCTAAGAAGCTTCTATGATAGGCAAAATTTTACATACAAAATCACATAAGTAAGCTTTTAAATAATCCTAGGATACAACAAAAACCAAATGACTTATTTTGTAGCACAAAATACGACTGTTATTCCTAATAGATGGAATATTTATTCATTTATTAATTTGACTTTGTAAAATTAAAATGTATTCATTCTGCGACTCTACATATATTCTATAGCACGGAAAACAAAACGCACAGCGTTATAAAAGCCAATAAATAAAGAAAACAAGCATATTATAAATAATCATACCCATTACTGAACTGCTTCTGGAAGTCGTATTTTCCGAAAGGCCTGGCCACGTTACTCGCTGATGGCAATTCTTCACTTTTGTCTTCCTCCACAGTGGCATTGTTTTGCTCTTCCAAAATATTTTCTAGCTGCCATTCCAAAAATCTAAATATGTATTTTACATAACATGCATTAATATTGGTGAAACAAATGTATGCCAAATCCCGATCAAAATAACATCTACAAACACCAGTAGGTAAGTACAGAATGTTTGGTCGAACACGGGCAGTAAGCTGCTGAGATATGGGAACACTGAGTGGGCAACTAATCGACCTCAACCTTCCTTGAGAGGCAATTTCGATCGTGGCAACAGGAGAGCGATAGGTAGGGAGGGACAGGTTCCAGGAAGTAGGAAGACATTCCATACACTTTGGCACCGAGAGTATATACGGGGAGTTGCGTTAGATGTATGCATTTTGGATCTCTAGGCACATGGAAAACCCAACATATGAAAAATGCACCGAGATAATGTATTTTGGGCAACAATTTTAATATTGAACATACAACGGGAAATAATGCTTCAGTGCACACAGTGAAAGGATATTTTATATTAGCACAAAAATTTTTGATATTTATAATGTAACAAAAAATAATGTTTCTCAGCATACTAAAGCTTTTCTTTTGAAATATTTTAGAAATATGCTATTGTGTGTTACTCTATTACTTTTGCAAGAATTTCGTACTATGAACAATATGAACTTTCAAAGTCAATAAGCGAAGTATTTGGGTGGGTTTTCAAATACGAAAATTTCAATATTTAACATCCTGTAAGTAAAACAATATTTTCTATGCGTTTGTATTTTGGTGAAAAGAAAGCTGCTAAAAAACAATTAAAATAAACCATACAGCATCCTTGAATGATTTTCTGTCGGGCAGTATGAAGGCCGATTCCCTCTCCCCTTCCTTTCTGGCCAAGTATGATATGTTTCTAAAGACCTCGATATTGACGAAGAGTTGAGTCCAACCTACCTACCTATCCATCTACCCACCTACCTGGCCCAGCCTCCTGTAAGTACACCTATGCTAATATTTTATTTGTAAGTGTAGTCTATTAAACAACGCAACATATATTATATCAACTATTAAATATTACTGCCATTTTCCTCTGGCAGTAATGAAGTAATTTTTAAATTACAGTAACATTAATAGACACAGTCAATGTGCGGTGAAATATTGGGACGTGCTTAAAACTACTGAAGTGTTAAAAAATGTGTTTACACTAACAATTTCGTGGGGATATTAACACAGAAACATGAAGATGTGAATAAGAAAAACAATGGTTATAATATGTCATTGTTTGTGTTGTTTTACAATGCGATGTTTTAAAATTAAAAATGTTCGAACTGACATTTGATAAAATTACATATGTAAATCACCACAGTCCGTGTCACTGTAAATTAATGAAATTTTTTTATATAGTATGTTTTGATAGCTCCTTTGTGGTGGTAAATGTTTTGCAGTATTACTACCCTATATTTTCCGATATCATTATAGTAAGTAATCTTGACCCATTATGTTAAAATAATCATGTTGGAATTATTAATAGCTTCTACTACGTTAGGAAATTACTTGCACTGCAGTTAAATAACAGCTATATCGTGTAGAAGAACTGGAATATTTTGGAACATGCGAAATAAACTCTAAGGAATAATTTAATATTCAACTATGTGTTGCGACATCATAAGTGAGCAAATTGCTGTATGCCTAACATCACTCGAATTATCTGTCCACTCTCTCGAGCCACCATAAACCACCCACATCGAACATTTCAATTTGGTTTCAGCAATTATTTCGTGTAATATTGTACGTGAAGAGATTTGTGCGGCACTTAACATCGAGGTCTTGAGAGCCGATGAGGGCGAAGCTAGGTTAGTATGGAGCAGCGCTGGAATGAAAGGGCGGGGGAAACGGGAGATCCTTGGGGAAACCCGCCGACCAGCGGCTTCATCCGACACAAGTCCCACGAGCGAAAATCCGGAGTGACCCAGCCTGGGATCGAACCTGGTTCACCTTGGTGGGAGGCGAGCAGACTAACAGCTCAGCCACCGCAGCCCATTCGTCTAATTTAGAATCTTTTAGTATACACTGTGTTTTCATGATCTAATTGTATGTCAGTGCCTCATTGCAGTAATACTGTTAATCCCGCTCGTGCACACACAAAAGCAGCACATTTACATTTAAAAGTGGAACATTAATGACTGGAATGCTAAGAATTCGGATTGTGGTCAATTCATGTTTCGGCATTGTGCTCAATACATATTTCGGCATTAGTGCATTCGGCATTGTAGTATTTTGGCTTTGTGGCGCAACTCAACTTTTAGTGAAAGTAACTATTAACAGACTTGTAAGTCTGTTCATGTGGTACTCCTGCAGCAGGATTTTTTCGGTATCGTATTTTGGCGTTGTGGTCATTCGGCATTGATGTACCAGTATTAACCTCTCTTTCGGCATTGTGATCAATTCTTCTTTCGGTAATGGGGTATTCGGCATTGTTGTATGTTCGGCGTTGTGATTTCGGCGTTGTCTACTTGGCGACCATGTAATTAAGACAAAATGCAACACTGTCATCGGTCATCATCACAACCTGCTACTGAGCGGATCAAAGAAGCCAGCTGCCTTAAGAAACACACGATATAAATACCAGTGTTCCATTCAAGCCAGAAAATGCGCACACTATGCAAGTTATTTTTTAACCTATGGTAGAGTTATCTACAAACCAAAATTTGAATTAAAGCAAATGTAATTGTGCAATGGTGCGTTCCACATGAGAAATTACTATTATTTTTATTATTTATTAAAAGAAGAAACTCTTCCATGTTACAATTATGAAAGATGTATAAAATTTTAAAAGAAGAAACACATGGCGACTGGATTGACTATGCATTGTAACATGATGACTTTAAAAGATCTTCTTGTTGGAGCGAACACTGTCAGGGATTCCAACACTCTACTCTTGTAGATTCGTGCGAAAGTGTGTGGATTTCGGCTTGCTCACTGAAGATTTTTCATCATATGCATAAACATACGCTTGATATGCAATTATGGACCCACAACATCAGAATACTGACATCTCTGACATCGAATATGCTGTTGAAATTGAGTTGATTTGTAGAAGCAAATGTAAATGCTTCGAAACTTTTTGTGACCTTGTTTGTGGTTTTTGCTTATATTTGCCACGATATTTAAGTGAGCAGTATAACATAATTCTCGCAGTAGCACGATACAAAGCTATACTGCATTTAGTTCGCCGTTACTGCCGACTTGTCAAGATGTATACATTTCATCCTGCAAATCTCTACATCAGAGAAGAGCCTGGTTAAAGCAGAGTCGTGTACGCCAAGTGGTCTAGAGTCCTGCCGCGAAGCTATAAAGGAGAACGTGGCTGTCTATTTCTTATGACTTTTGCTCATGAACTAACATTTTGCGAACCGAGACACCACTGCACATGTTATGAACAGTGTAATGTTTACTACATAATAGCAGGAACAAAGATGCCATGTTCGTCGGAAGAAATGATTGCATTGGCCAAAAATCAAAATGAGAAGAAAATACTTTATGCACCAGACGCAGAGCTTCCTGTATTGCTGCTGCTTCGGCAAAACAGCTACCAGATGCAGTAGAGATTCTGTAGCCGCCATTCGTTATTGGTGCTGGACTACAAAAACCATCATCATGCAGCAAACGAAAGTACAAAAATGGGACTGAACCGGCAACCTTCAGCAAGAAGAACAGACACAAATGAGTCTGAGAAGTGGTGAAGTAAAATCTGCTGGTACTGTGAATAAGAATTTGAAAATGGCTAAAAGTAAATTAACGTTACTTACAGTAGAATAACCTTAAAGGAAATCGTGAAGATAAGTTTTTGTGACTATATGTGCATTAGCCATTTTAATGGAGAACAGGAAAAAATATTTTGGTAAAAAAATAATCAGGGTAATTAAAACCTATGTCACGGACGGTTGTGACCACATTCCGCAGTAGTGAATTTAAGTATGACATAATAGTTCAACAATGTATTAAAAGGCTTGTGATCGATCAGCCATGAAAATACAGTGTGGAAGCAGTTGTCATTATGCCGAAGGAAAAATTGCCGGTTTTCATCCTATGAACAACTACTCCAAGGTTCAACCTAAAAACCTTTCTCTTACACATACATTCTGGGACGAAAACGAACGGCAACTTACACAAAAACTCGTGACAATACATGGCATTATATCCTGGCTCACGAAACGCAAAAGTTTTAACATTTTCAGAAATAGTGCATTTTTCTATGTATGAAAACTGTGATGTTTTCTACACGAGAATACAAATACATTAACCATGTACTTCGGCCGGACTAGTGTATTTCGCTAAGAAGAACGAGATGCCGCTGAGGAGTAGCTGACCGAATCTACATTACCTGATGCAGGCACAGCACTCGGCGAGACTTCTACGTAGAAACGCAACAGCGAACCGGGGTTCGAACCAGAAACCTGCAACTGCCACAACATGAGTAGACGTTCCATGGAATCACCTGAAGTCGCTGGTGAAGAGTCAGGTTTGATGTGCCAAACATGATGAGAGGATCAGTTCCGCTTAGCATTGACAAGTTTCAAAAACTCGTGTGAATTATATTTAATAGCGAGTTTTAAACATTTATTTGTAATTTTTATTATAATTGTTTGAATAAATCAGTGTCAGATTATTATGTCTGTAATAATATTTATAACTGAAAAAAATTGAGTACTCTAGAATATAATTTGTTTTGAAAAGGCCAGAAATATTATAAAAACAGAGAGAGTATATTGAGAAGTCTGAGTAAAAAAGTTTAATAATATGTAAGGAACAAAATTTTTATACCTTAATCATTTTTGTAACTTGATGTCTATATATATATATATATATATATATATATATATATATATATATATATATATATATATATATATAAAGTGTTAACTTGTGTTTGCATAGGAAGGCAATTTCTTGTCAGTTTAAATGTTAAAATATTTTTCCTACGAAAAATGATTTTCTTAAACTGCAATGTGATTTTTGAACCCATAATGCCGTTAAAGTAATTTGCACTAAAACTATATTCTGAATTTAATGTGATCTTATAAAATGCATTGTTTTGAAAAAATGTTTTTACTAAAAATATTTGTTATGAACATGTAATACCACCTTTGAATATGTAATGCTGTTAAAGTAATTTACACAGAGAAAACTTTTTATCGAGTAGATATATTGGTGACGAATGGCACATTAGTAAAGCAAATCCATCCTTTCCAAACATCTTCATTTTCCATACACTGTCACTGTTCCTCAACCCTAGTGTGTCCCGACCACTCAACACTCTAAACCACATCAAAGTTATGTCTCAATTACTGATTTCCTAGGTAAGCTCTGGATACCACCAAGATAGACAAAGTCGCATAGTTCAGTAAAGCTACTGCTTAATTTGCTTATGCCATGCATTGAAGTATTTGGACTCGACAGGGTCGATTAAGACTGCCTCGCTTGGGAATGTCCCAATTCTGGGAATAATATTTTGAAAAGCTTTAAATTACTATACAAGTTCGCGACACCACGTAACATATATTGAGAATAGGCTTGTGTAAGAAAATATACTTATATATTGAGAATTATTTCTTTGATATTTATAGAAACTAAAATAATACATTCTTGCTGTTTTATTAAAGTAACTGGCTGCAAATATACTGTATTAACACAATAATTTAATACTGACTACCTTAATACCTACTATCAACTCAAATGTTATTGAGTAATGGTTAACGCAGTTGTCTGTTAGAGTAACGTGATGGAATACACTGAAACAAAACAACACTTTTATATTAAATGGTTGCAAATATTAATTACGGGCGCAAATGTGTCATATATATTTTTTAATTGTGAAAATATATATATCTCCGTAGCTGGCACTTGCAGCCAATGACTAATTTCGAGTCACTATGAATATGGTAGCCATGTGTCAGAGAACCTCATTATTAAGAAGCGTGAGGGCACAGCCTACCACACTGAGGGAAAATCGAACTAAGTATTTGTTTGTATAGGGCCAAATATATATTTAGTTGCCCTAACAAAATATATTGTTGATCAAACAAAATTTGAAAAGCAACAAATAATTTTTGTTCGTCTAACAAAATATATGATTTATTAAACAAAATCTCTGTGTTGAGCCAAAAAAAATTAGACTGTCAACTAAATATTTTGTTAAATCAACTGTATACATTTCTTTGGCCACTCATTTGACTGCCTCGTTCGAAAATTCAGCTCTAGAGTTTGTTTGTATATTTCGTGACAATTAGGATAGTAACCCTATTTGTTAGTGCATATATTGACGCTTAAAAATCGTATAAACACTTTAATAAAACAAAGCAAAAAGAAACTGAGAAGTAAATCTGTAAAACTTGAAATATTTGTTTGCACACTTTGCCCAATATTTGCCGTATATCTATTTAAAAGCTTGCCGGCATCATTATTTGTCACATTAGCTGAGGTTACTAAGACGTAGCGCTCGGACGCAGGTGATCTATGTTCGAAACTCGATTAGGCTTGTAAACTCTTTTTATATCGGCCAAAACTGTTTAATGTAGGTGTAACTAAACAAATCTTTAGTTACGCCAACCAAATATTACAGTTTATGGCAAACAAATCAGAACAACCAAATTATTTGGTTTCAGCAACAAAATATTTCACTACCCCTATACAAACAGATAATTAGGTTGCCCCAAACAAATCTTTTTTGATTCAACAAAAGCATTTTCTCTCAGTGCAGGTGTGGCGAGAATGACTCTCAGAATGTGGCCTACTTAGATATGTGCTGCAAAGACACGCCGCTGGAGAGATTCTGAGCTTGGAGTTCAGCGAGGCGACATTAGAGGAGATCCGCATCGTCCATGAGCCCAGTGTTATGGGCAAGGAAGCATTCTTATTTAAGGCTAGGATAGTTGCTGTGCTTAGTCCTACCCGTCGAGCATTTCAATTAGCTTTGAAAACTTAATCAACTGTCTGCCATTCAACATGTGTAAGTTTTAATACAATGTTGGTAGTATGATTTGACATGTAGATTGGCAGTGGGCGCTAGATTCCTGCAAAGGCAATGGCCTTTAATGTGAATAGAATCTCCTGAGTGTATCTTGTTGAGATGGATCCTCCTTCCAAGTTTACATATGATTGTGAGGTGTCCAACGTGTGGCGTCTTAATGACTTCGATTTCACAAGTAGAAGGGAACCACCGATTCGCAATTAGGTGGTACAATTGTGTTACATGTTTGCGCATCATTTTTCACAGGACCGTGGTCAAAAAGGGGACGAGGTTCTTGTCATACCAATTTTGTGGTTGACTTAGTGGAAGCCAGTACCTACTTCCGCACGTCATAATAAATAACTCATGAATACAGTTCGATTTCTAATTATATGTAATTGGGTACAGATTCTACTCAAAGCGAAATGCTTGATCAGGGTAAACATTCCGAAGATAAGTGGTCATTGTACCATTATGACTAAGTCAGCTTTAAATGAGACTGGAGTAATAATTTCGTGAAGAGCATAATTTGTGTTCACCCGCACGCTTAGAGGGTCGTAATCAATTGGTCTGATTGCCACATACAATCATAAGTGAAACTAAATTAAATCATCCCTTTTAGCCTAGTCACTCGTGACTGACACGTCCCGGGTTGCAAACTCTCGCGAACCCCTTTCCCCCCGAAGTTTTGCCTGGCAGGGCTTACCTCTGACAGAGCGCTTAACCATCTCTGCACCCTTCATCATGACAGATCGGGTTTTGGTAATATCCACCAAAACTACCGTGGAGGCAGGATACCTCTTTTTCCTTTATCATAATTTCATGAGAGGTCTTCTCAGCTGTCACCACTGGTTTGCTTGATAGTATTTTCACCCTCTTGACCATTTTGGTATCATTACGCAAACCAACACATTTATAGAATCCATGAGACACAATCGTGCTACGTAAATTCAGTTTCTGTTAGCACGATTTCAGTCGATATTTTCTTCTTAGGAAATCTTTTTCTCCAGGCTGTCATACGAGAACTACCAGCAAAGACCACTAACATATTTAAAGCTCCTAATAGTAAAGAGAAGAAATACATTTTTTTTTGAGTTTACAGATATAAAATGTCATTGTTTTCCACTTTATTGTCTGGTCAGCCTATTTATTTCATTTTTTATACTACGACACAAATTTTCGTGACTTCATTAATTTGTACTCGTATAGTTTTATTAAAATATCCTTTTTATTAAGAATTTCTCCTATTACAGGCTGAATGATAGACCTACCTATACTTATTAGGATAAAAACACATACTAGCAGGTGTATTTTAATCCTATTTGGTACCATTTATAAAGAGCATTAAATTAAGTGACAAATGCAACATGAATTTAGCATATTTTTAAAATTTTCTTGAGATAAAAATAATAATGGATACAATTTTGAGTTGTTTGTATATTTACATTCCGTTACCAATTTGTAGGTATATCTTCTTTGATGTGAGTTTTGGTAAGTGTAGTATACAAGCTACTCATTAATTGCAATCCTTCCATAAAAACGATTATATTCAGCTGTTACTCAGTTAAAACGTAACTCTTGTCTTACTGCACCTTGCAGTGTTGTAGCTGGAATCCATTTCATAATATCATCATTAAAATTGTCAGAAAAAAGTTATTTTATGTAATTACGTTAAGTTAATTTAAAAGCTGCTTGCTAAAGAAGCAATCGAACAAAACTGTAGAGATATAACGAAGCACAATGAAGGCTGTTACTGAATAGATGAGACCATATTACATTCAAAGTTCTTAAATGTGGAAACTCTATTATTCCTTTTACTGGAACGAATGCTTTCCCGTCACTGTAACTTAATTATTGTTCGGTATTAGCTCAACATAAAATTCGCATAGACTAATGTTTCGCATGCATCTGATGTCTTGCTAATCTAATGAGATTTGGAAATATAACACATGCACTGGTTTTTTGCGGAAGCACTATTGGTGTGGATCACAGGAGGATGAATCGAGTGGAGATGGCCATAAGGGACACACTTCTGTTGTACCTGAGGAATGATGTGGAGGGAAGTAAAATAGGCAGGAGGGAAGTTAAGGAGGCATGAATACAGCAGGAAATTGGAATACCCGCAAAAAGCGTCTCACCCTAAAACACACGATTGTCACCGCCTGGAAAATTCCAAGCTCTCCATAGCCTGGTATTAATTGATAGGAGTCTTAAGACTTGCAACTGAAAATCCCCACTAATACTGATTATAGTTGGCTAGCTGTAAAAAGAGAACTTTTGAAAGGCCTGCTTAAGATCTACTTATATACACGTTATGTATTCCTCCGCCTTATGTAAAATTAACATTACTTTTGGCCTCATCACTTTATTTATGCGTCAGTCAAATGAAACTTTGAAATTATTAAGTAAGTAAATACTTTGCAAATCTGCAAATTTTTACACTCCGATGCGTGAAAAAAAAAAACAGAAAGTGAAATAATTAATGTTAACTTGTTATAAATGGTTGCCTAACACTTTTTATTCGACGTTAAGATATGAAATTACTTTCCATCCAGCGTTACCAACTTTACTAGGCGAATGTCACTCAGTGCACCTATTAAAATATATGCATGCAGGGGCAGTGACTTTTAGTGAATTTTTTCTGAGGTTCATTTCTAAAGTGCTCACTTGATCGTGAACAGCCTTTAGACTGTTACACAGCAACGCCTTACATTAACTAGCATTTCTTAAACTGATAATAAATATTTTAATAAATATTAGATACCAAACACTAAATTAAAGTTTAATAAAACATATAATTCCATTTAAACACATGTTTACATACAAAAATACAAACATCTTGATAAATATTGACAACTATTTCACAGTAAACTACATTAAAAATATTTCTTAATACACGTCAATAACATTTCATTATCAACTAAAGCACGATGAATGAATTTTCTCTTAAAACAATTTTACAATCACACATTTAATTAAGTATACATTAATAAAGATACTATATTCACTAATTATAATGTATTTAACATTTTGCTTTTGTAAACACTGTAGCAGTGTATACTGAGTTTCATTTATGATGGCCGTTCTTTGACAGACAGAACCACCAACTTTGTAACTGTGTCACAACAAATTACTTCATTTGCAGTGCCTGCCATCAGCTGGTTCGTGACATGTTTGTGTATGTGTTCATGTTGGCAACACGTGCTGAAAATAGTGCGCACAAAAGAAATCAGTAAATTTAATATTCCCATAGAGTTTCCAGTAACATAGTCGGGTTTAAAATATTTTGGCGTTCTTACTTTGTACTTTAAACAGCTTTAACTCTCATAAATTTTTTATGAGACAACTCTCTGGCTGGCCTTGCTCGTTGTGAGCTGAGTAAGACTCCGGCAAATGTCTCACGTGACGGACGCCACATTGGTTACTCTGTTTTCACGAGAATATAACCGTTCGCGTTTTATTCCTTTAGACCTTATTTTTACAGCGACGTATTGCAAATTATTATTATTCTATTTCCCGCGCAGTGCTGTTTTCTTTGCGTTATTAATATTTTACTATAATTTTTTTTTTTCCACGACAGTGGAACTTCCCGGCAAAGTTGTGTTTCTTTCCCTCGTGTGCAGCTTTGTATATTTGTGATGTGATAAAGTTTCCTGTATGAATCGCCTACCAATTGAACACACACATAGCCACACACACATACACACACACAAACACACACACACATATATATATACACACACTTACTCATTAAGAGGTTCTCTATGTCACTGAAGTGCCAGTTATTTGAATCACGTAATATGTCGGGCATGTTTTAGACAAATATCATATTTTAAATAGTGCAAATCGTCGAAATTTGATTTTCGGCAGTCTCAGAAAAAATGTGCTAACTTCCTACATAGATCAATTATTTTTAATTCTATTCATTACGTGTAACTACACGGAGGCCGATGTAATTCTCTAGGCTTAGCCACTTTTGTGCCTAACGTCATGTGATATTTATTTATGCACACTTACGTCCAGAAATTTTAGATTTTTTTATTTTGCGTACAATTACAAAGTATTTTTGTAGCTTAAACTTATCAGTGTGTTTGTAGTAGGATATCTGACATTAGCAACTTTCGTTACGAGCTAATTATATATGTTAACTAAAGTGAGGGAAAAATCGACGTATTTCTAAAAATGATTTTCAGTTATAGTTAGTCAAACTCATGTGAATTATCACTTCTTGAGCCTGTAGCATAAATCAGCTAAGTTATCTATAATCACTTTGTATTAGTAGAGTTTTATTGTACTAACCTCTGTACAAAAGTATTTTTAAACTGCAAGAAGCGTTCAGAAGTTGAGTTATTATTTCATTTAGGACAAGTGTATATATTCGTAATGATTATGAAGTCATATTTAAAACGAACTAGCTATGGAATTCGGCACTATTACTATAACATGCAAAAATTTAAGCTTTGCCGCCTCTTTAAACATGTAGCAGCAACAGTCAACCTTTCACTTATTTTCATGTGTCACGGAGAATAAGGCAGGTAAGATACCAATTATATGCTTCCTTCACGATACACACACATTTTGATGGCGATTCATACAAGAATAAAACCGTAACATTAGAATTGAACAAAATAATTAAAACAGCAGTATTTAAAAGTTTAAACATAGGTTAAAGATAGAAGTGGCAATTGTGTATGTTAAATTTGCAGTTAATAGGACAACATTCTGTGGATGAATAAAATAATAAAGATACACACACACACACACATATATATATATATATATATATATATATATATATATATATATATATATATATATATATATACATATAATATATATAAACATTTTCTTTTTGAGTGAATCCTTAAAATATCTCATTAAATTTATTACGGACTTAAGTAACACACACACACTCCAGAAAAAAATTAAAGATAATTACTATATACTTTGTAACAATTATGTATGTGGCTAATTAAAGTCGCTCGAAAATATTGATTGAAATTATTTAGCCCGTGCGTGGAACCTGCGCTAGATACACTTTGAATTTAAACATTTTAATTTACTATGCAAATTTGAAAATAGTTTTCGCTAATACCCTTTTGGAATTTTTCAGTTTCCGTTACATAAAAAAAAAATCCATACTTTCTGAAGTAATTTTGGCCGTACATATAAACATCGCAGTCCTTCGTAATGTCAAAAACTGACATAACATATACCATGGCACCCACGTGTCAGAACAACTGAGGTGGAGGGATGCATAAGTGGAACAACACTGGCACTAATTTCTTAGAACTGTCGAAAAACGGCTTTTGTAAATGAAACAGAGTGTAACACATTTGAAAATTAAATTACGTTATCTTAATCATAGCGTGACTAATGCCATTCATGTGTTTGTTCTGAGGATCCAATTAAAAAAATATGGTTTTCGGGAATACTTTAACAATAAGTAAGGCACATGCTTCTCATTTGGCAGTACACATATTTTAATATTTATATATGTATCACAACACTTCCTTTATATGTAATTTATGGCAAGACGATCTAATGCAGCAGAACAATTTTTTAAAACTTTTGTTAGAAGAAATACGGTTTCCAGCTTTGAAACTTTATAATATTTATCCTTTAGGTAAGTTCCACATTTGAGGAAGTGTATGGAAAAATAAATTTTTCTTACAATATGAATATGGTTAAAATAACTTATTACATACTTTAATTTTAATAATATTGTTTTACTGATTAATTTATAAAGAATTCTGCTCGTATATTAGACTTATTTTCGAGTTTGTCAAACACTACAATTATTGTAATTTCCACACTGCATTTTACAGCTGTCTGTATTAAAAATACGAATATATTTTTTGAAAATATTTATTGGTGATTATGATATTTAAACTGATTCAAATACAAGGTAGTCATATCTAATTAGCGCCATTAATAAAAGTGAATGTGAAATTTCTGATGAAATTCTAGTAATTTTGTTTTCCTTCGAATATAATATTTTAAAATTGAAAACAACAAGTATTAAACATACACTCCAATTATATATTATACAATATTTTCTAACTTAAGATATACCAGTAGAATAACCATTGTCATTACTATCTAAATTAAAAAAGTTTACGTATGATTATTTTCATTTACGTAGGTATATTTTCAATTTTCAACTATTCTAAATCTAATTTAATTAATGTAAATACTGTAATAGTCTAGTCAACCATATAATATTTCTTATAAAATTTAAGAAATTAGGTTCGATATCATACAGGAAAAGTGTGTTCTCGCACAAGGATGAGGGTAAATGTTGTGGTGATGATACTGTAACGAATTCTGGTCACCAAGCTGGATTCATATGATCTTCACCTTTGCAGTTTGGTGGATGGCCTTCACTTTTCTGTAATCTTGAGATTTATTATCTATTTTAAAATGAAAGAAAACTACTAGGAATTACAAAATCTGATGGAAAGTATTCGAACACCCATTTGAAACTGCTCTATAAGCGTCCAATGGATATATTACACAGTAGCGGATATGCTACTTGGCCGATATTACATCGGTAACTCTGTATTGGGAATGTCAAATAGGTATATGAACGTCTCAGGAGGAACGGCTGAGCAATTTTTCTGCAGCGCTGCAGCAAATGTAGCAAGTGATGTTGGTAATTTGGGTCTGGCCATTCTAGTTCATCACAGAGGTGTTTGATGGGTTTGGGTTTGGGGTTCGGGGCTGGCCATTCCATTTCCGGAAACCTATTTTCCACAAGACACTCACGATCAGACAGTGATTTATAGCAAGAAGCACTGCCATGCTGAAACTTACTGTTATCATCTTTTAAGTGATCACCTGTCATAGATGACGCATAGCTGGCCAAACTATCTTTATAGCCTTCCGCCTTAAACATTCTTCATAACATTACGAGAAGACCAAGTCCATTCCATGAAAAACACTTCCACACTGTCAATCGATCTCCGCTGAATTTCACCGTGGCACTATACAGGCTGACCCCAACCCTCCAATCGAACTGCCACCGGGTAAAGTGTGATTCATCACTCCAAATCACGCGTCTCCATTCGTCTACATTTTAGCGGCGACGCTCAATACACCATCGAAAGCGGCGCTTCATGTTCATAGGCAAATGTGAAGTTAATGGGCAGATGCCTGAGCTTTGAACCCTACTATTTATATTTCCCGCCGCAGCCATTGTGCTAGCTGCACAATTAGTGGACTCGTGGAATTTACGAGTGATGGTATTACAAATGACATGCGATGATCCTGTACAACTTTCTTCAGTGCACAACGGTACCAGTCGTTTCAAACTCATTGCCTACCCAGCCATGGGTTTGTCATGGCTGCGCATTCCGTTCCTCTTCACAATCCCATCCCCAATGATCAACTTAGGTAAATTTAGAAGGGCGGAAATGGCTCTGATGGCTTGCTTCTTACGCAGCAACAAATAACTGCACTACATTCGAAGTCACTGAGGTCCCTTGCTCTACCCATTCTGCTGGTACCGGATAGTGCTCAGCAACATTGAGCACTCTGCCTTTTTGTAGCAGCAGTAGCGGTCGTAGTGCCATCTAGGCTTGAGTTTATATTTACAGAGAGGTGTCTGGATACTTTTAATCAGGCAGTGTATTCCTAGAAAATGCTTTACTGCAGAAATGAACTCTGTGAAAGAGTGTTGCAAAGAATACGAATGTGCATATATCTGGTTGTTGATGAAGCAGACAATGTTTGATTGCTATTTCATTTTTTAAAAACATATACAATTTTTCTTTCTTTGCATTGTTTAAAAACTGCTTTGAAATGTTTTTATTAATTTCAAGTGAATTACTTGTTTTATGTAGTAACGATTAAATCAAGTAAGTTGAGTGGATATTAATATGTGACAATTTTATCAAGTTGGCTTTAACTACTATTTCAATACTATTTCAGAGGCAGTTAAAAATCAGAAGCATTTATTTAGCATAGTTGATCCATGGCTGAAGTATTTCGTATGACGGCCCAAACTTTTAGCTTTTACTTGTACATGGTGATTGATATGCATTTCTTGTGGCATGAACATATGTGTGTTAATATTAAATCATTTAAATGCTTAGGGTCTAAACTAAAATTACAAAATCGAAATAGCATATCATAGTTGGAGTAGTTTAGCTGCTCATTTGGGCTGCAATACCGATAGTACTATATAAGAATGTCGGCGCCTCTAGTACTTTAAAAATCTCGATATCTCGTTGAGTGAGCGTATACAACACTCACCGGCAGAGAGAAAACAATGACCGAACATTGGAGACAGTAAAATGTACTTAAATAAATTCTCTATTATTATAATTATGTAATGTTAAATAATAGTTTTAAAATATATAATGTTTAAAAAAACTAAGTGATAACCATAAGGCTACGAACATTTCATTACATTGGTTTTTAAACTCGATCGGTATTATTTTGCTAGCAAACTAAACATACGTATTATTAATTATAGTCAATAATCATTAATAACTTTTAATTAAACTTTTCAGTCCTAAAAAATGTAAATATTGTTTTGTGATGTTTCTTGTCGGCTTCTAATCAGCGACATTTCGAAAATCAGTAATATAATGAGAAGCGTATGTCTTTTAAAATTTAACATATTTTAATGTCAACAACAATTCATTCAGCTTATAAGGACAACCCCAGACATGTCAGAGATGTTGTCTAGGATGTATATTACATTAATTCTTAATTGATGGTTTATATTAATACAAAATCTGTTCTACATGAACGTTAGCATGATTACACAAAACATGTAACATTCAAATCAGTTTCAATGTTTAATTGAAACATCAATTTAAGTTTATAAAACTAGTCATCTTAAAGAAGATTTTACTTTACTTTAACCGACATACACACAATACAACTGAAACACAGACAGATTTATGCACAGAGCGGACACACGGGTTTAATTGAAAATGGTGATTTAGAACCACTCTGTAGTCTAGTTATAAGCGGAAATTTCGGTTCTTTTTGAGACCGCGTAGATGGTGCCAAACACCTTTTTAAATCAAGTGCCATCTTAAAAAATCTACCTTTTGTGCAGTTTAAGTCTTTGTGTCATTAGAATGGACACACAATACCAATTTACTTAGCTATGTGGGAAACAACAAATGAACTTCTTAGTGTACTTATGCATATGCATCAAGCCTTAGCATTGGTTTTTATTCCCATAATTAATCGCACATAAGTATCTGAAACAAGTATAACAAAACGTAAGAGGAAAATATGCCATAATTTTAATTCTGTTATAATAGAACATTTAAAATCTATATTATAAAGTCTATAAGATTGTCAAATATACCAAAGAGCCGGAAAAAATTAGATAATTATTAAAATATTTAGAACTAAAAATTCTTAAACCATCGCTTGGCTTTCTCATGTTTGGCACCATCAGTTGTTTCCCAAATAACAGTTTTGCACAGATTTTAAAAGCACGCCAGTATACTGTGAAGCATACAACATGTGGTGCGTGTGGGAATTCACGTGATACATGAATTTGGAGACACATTTTCACAACATGCACAAAAATATATGCAACGTTTCCTTGTTGAAATACTTAAACAGTCGGTTAACAAAATATTTCAACATACATAAATTGCTTTACATTCATGACTGTGCCACATGTAGGTCTACAATATATGACAAGTTAAAATAATTGTAGTGCGTTCAAAGGGGAAGCTATGAACGTTGTCAGAATTAGAAGAGAATTCATAATTATATAGTCCATTTTCTGAGCCTCAAGTCATGACTGTAAACTAAAAAAATCACAATCCTGAATTTACAACCAATTCTTACTCTGAAATATTGATTTAATCTGAAAGAATTTACTTTATCAAGAGAAGGCATTTGGAATACTTGTTTAAAGTGAAACACCCTTAGGCTGAATACGTTGCTGGTCGGAATATAGCATTACTTTTAAAAATGCTCAAGTCTCTTAGGTATATTTGTTACAGCTCTCCCTGAATCACGGATTGGAAAGATTCTAAGAAAGTTTACAAGAATTTTTATTTATTATCTAATATACCCAACAATACTGATGACTTCTTGACTCCTGAAGCCCCTAAGGACAGGTTTCTTTTGGGTGAATTTTTGATGATTTTGTGGCTTACAGTCATTTGTGAGGCTTCGAAGGACTTACCGTTTTATTTGTGGAAATTCTGAGGGGAAAAAGGAAGTTTATGAGGGAAAACCACACATTTTTAGGAAAATAAAAACATTTTGATGGAAAAACAGGAAATTTTGAGCTTACATAATCTTCCAAACAAAATGACAGAGCAAGAGAAAGTATACATGGAGTTCAGTGACCCAAACAAGAGGGTCCTTGTGTATTCCGGTTGAAGCTAGTGCCCTTGATCGTCTTAACCATGCTGCTGTAATGTCATGGCTAAATGTCATATTGGGAATGTTTTCTTTATTACTAATTGCATATAAATTTCATTATTTTTTATTTTTACACAACAGTAAGTGTTGGTTTAATTTTGTTATTTTAAACGATTTCGTTTTTTTAACAATTCCACATGGCAATGTTAGAATTCACATTTAGCATTAGGACACACAACAGCCAGAGAGAAAAAAATTATGATTTTTTTTAAATGCTAAGTTATTTAAGCTATAATAATTACTAAATCGAAATCAATCTTCTCTAAGGCGCTCTGCTAAGGTACAGCATTTTGATCAAGGATAAATACTTAAAACTGAAGGTGAGAATCGTAGAAATTGAAGATAAGACAATAACTGTATAGCCTACTGTGAGAGACCTGAGAGAGGTATCTATTTTTAACAAATTAAAAAAAAAAACATCATCTTATATTATTAGTTATTAGATACGTTATATCAAAGTGACATATATATATACATATATGCAATTTTTAAATCGCAGAATGGCATCTTCACCAATTTTGCCTAAGAAATTATTCTTGTGAAAATGTCTGCATATAGGCATATATAGGCATATGGTATAATTACTGCATTACAGATTATCAGGGCAATGTATAACTCATAACTTAATAAATTCGGCAGTTTTGTAGGGATGTTTAAAGCCTTTAATAAACTATTTTAGAAATTTTAGAATGTAAAATTTTCTAGTGGGAAAATTTTGTGTTTTTGACAGTGCTAGTTTTTCATCTCAGGAAATCACTATAAATCGTTAAAAAAGGAACATGTCAAATGTATATTTGTTGGTGAATTTTTTTACTAAGGCTGTAGCAAGAGTAGATGGATTATGGGGCTCTAAGACCAGGGGATTGGGGGCTGCATTTGTATGGTGGTGACTATATCGGATGTCCTTAAACCTTGACCTTTGGATGCCATATAGTTAATTATGGTTATGTTAATTACCTGCACATGTTAATTGCTCACATATGTTAATTACCTGCAGATGTTAATGACCTACACATGTAAATAACCCACCGGAATCTTGTCACTGTCCCCCATTTAACTTTCATGTCAATGTCGTCCCCTAGAGTTTACCACAGATATACACCATTTTAATTTCCAATTTTAGCCACAAGAGTGCACGACATGCATCTGCCATTTTGCCTCTGTTTCCAATGCCATATACTAGAGTGCGCAAGCAGCATCTGCCGTCTTAGTTTGTCCCATCTTCTACTAGAGTGCACCAATGTCGTCTGCTAGGGATGCTGTCATGGTGTGCCATCTTCATTTCTCCCATTGTCTACTAGAGTGTACCACTGGTATCTGCCATCTTAGTTTCTGAAATCGGCCTGTAGGGGTGTTGATTTCACAGATGTCGGCACTTAAGGTCAAATTCCGACATATGCTAGATGGTACTCTCGCCCTTACAGACATTATTCAGCACAAGTAGTTAAGAATTACTGGCTTCGATCTCGCCACCCTTGTTTCGCCAGTCGAGTGTCTTGACCACTAGGCTAACGAAGCAAGTGGGAAAATGATAGCCTAAATGCAGTATATACATTTCAATATGCATTCTTGCACTCGAAGATATGAAGATATGTTAATAAATAATGTCACACTAGGGCAGGATGCTGGAGCACTGTGATAATGCGGTTGACAAGGGCCTGGGGACTACACTGTGGCAGTATATTAAATCATTTTTAAAAACACCATTGTGCACATAACTCAGAATACCATTCACAGTACACCTCCATCACTCATATGGGTAAAAACATACATAATTCACTTCTGTCCCAATAAGCAAATTTTAAATTAGTAAAAAATGCGAACATTCAAACAAGTCATGCAACATATCACTGTGAATTTGAAGAGGTCAGAAATATTATGTACTCATATTTCAGCGACCATGTCCGATATTACTGTGGAATATGCATACACACATCGTTAAACATCATTCGTAATCACTACCGATAATAAGAGTAAAAACATATGTAATGTACCTCAGAGTATCACACACATAAACATGTCTCAATGAGAGGTCAACAGTATATGATATTCCAAATAGTAATATGTTAGAAGCAGACACAACCGATTAACACAATATGGCCATCGTGACCAAAGAAAACCGCGTTGAATAATAAAAATTTATGAAGCACGACAATGCATGTACACATCTACACTAAATATATATATAAAACGAGGAGGAATGGCAGTAGCAGAATGCAATGATGGAATCGATGACATCCACTATGTGGGGCATGTAAAACTTAAGGCAGTCATAAGCAGATGCATCATGTGCAAGCACCGAGCGCTGAATGCCATGTTAGGCTGTGCCGTTGCCAACAGAATCATTCATTCCACTTGGGGGCATGAAGTCCTTGGCAATGACAGCTCTGTGCATGCACAGCAGCAGATGTTCGTAGAAATGAGCTCTGTGGCGTACATTGCATAGAGGAGCATGTGTTCTGTATAGATATGTTACACTATAATTATCAAAGAAAACAAATGATTGACAGACTTCGCTTCTGAAGGGTTGTTATTAAAGAGGCTTGTTTCCCACTACCCCCGACTCTCCACCAGTCCATTGAGAAAAAAGTGTGCAATAAGGACTCATTATATCCTGTAGCTACTGACATATTAATCTCGAACAAAAAAAAAATCAGCTCACCCAACAATGATTTGGCATGATGTAGAGACACAATGCCATGGCTTACAAGGGCCTAAGGAGGCAGTGAGAGGCACTAATTCACACCTGACTAGGGATTTTACGATCTATGTTCGAGAAGAGCAGTTCCCATACACTCTTTGTCACGACTGACATGTAAATAAGTATCTTTGGTACCTTAACTGTGTTATATCTTGGGGAACTATGGCTGCAAACTTGGGGAGTTTGGCACGGATAATCATACAGATATGATTTGGTGACCTAATTACAGTTTATTCTTATAATATTAATGGGGGAAATGTTAATGGGTAGTGTGGATTCGTGTGTATCATTCGTTTTGTAAATAATTTGTGCAAATCTGAGCATGGTGAAGAGGACATCGCTTTTCGTGAAATCGATTTTTTCACTAGAATAGAGCTCACTGTGCATACTATTAGCATTGGCACACAGCATAACACTAACCTTAGACTCGAGCATACATGTCAGTATTCGAATATATCTTCAATTATATATAATCCCATACAGACATTCACCTAGCAAGTATTGCCATTATCATTAACATATCATAACATATAATTGTGCTGATCGATGTTGGGTAGAGAAAAATAAGTTTGAAAATCCTTGACTGCTGCAGACCACGACACATAAAAATTCAGCAGGAAAAACTTCACAGAGCATAGTTGCGAGCTCTTGCATGTTAAGATCGGAGTTACGGACATGACTGCTGCTCAGACAAAAAATATTCCACATTAAAATTGTATGTGTATTTAAACTACTTCAAAGAATCATAGACACAAGAACATGCAGTTCCACTTGCTAGGCATCCACTCGATTATGTAGTTATAACTTTATTTCACACCTTTCAAGTAAAAGTAATTTCTATGTTATGGAGGTGTACACAGACTGCAGTAGCTGTCAAACCAATCTGCTGTGTTCCTGGACTTTTTGTAATCTGTCCAATGGCTTCTTGGGCATTGTCTATTACCCTAACTTACTATGGAACACTCTGAACACCTTGGTATGCAAGGCAGATTGTCGAGCTTGAACACTCCATGCAGATTCGGAATTTTTAATTTACATGCACAAATGTACACGAATACTGTCGCAAGGCGATGCACTCCACCTCTAGAGGCCCCAATGAGGATAGATTTATCTCCCCTAAATCAAACATAGTTTGTAAGAAGAAACAAACAATGAGCGTGGAAGGGAAGAAGATGCTCATTAAGAGCAGTTTTAAAATTCTGGCCGAAGAGGTCCCTGGGGAAGGAAAGAAAATCGCGCCTCTTGAATAGAAACTGCCCCAGCAACAACAAAAAAACACAGGCTTGTGCCTATAATTATTCCAAATAACAGGGAACTGAAAAAGGTGGCCAATTTGCTCTGCTAAAAGGAACTAGATTTCAGAATACACTCACTAGGAGGCAAGAACTGAGATTGACATTCTATACCCAGAAAAATTATAAGATGGCTTGGCTCCTTCTCAAGGACACTGTGCTTTATTTACACGCCCACCCTGATGAGAAACCTCAGATATATGGAATCAAATACCACCTCGAAGGGGCGGAGGGACGAGGACATCCACATTTACGGGTGTATAATCCACAATTTAAAGCACAAATCTCACCAGCATACCATTGAGGATTCCCACTATGCGCGGGCAGGTACATGGTCAGCCTATTCAGCACACTACGCCAGACTCTCTTTGGATTAAAAGACTATTGAACCATTGTCCACATAGAGCCTTACAAGCCACGACCTGAAGGTGTGGCTAACTGCTGCAACTGCAGTGAGTGGGGGCAAACATTAAAAAATTGTAACATGCGCCAATGTGTGTGAACTGTGCGGGCCCGAGCATACACACTGAGTGCAACATGGACAAGGTTAAACAGCCCCTGCAGTGTACTCACTGCAAAGAGGAGGGGCATCACACTTTTTTGTTCAGCAAACAGAAATAATACATTATAATGCTTATGGAAGGTAGCTATATTTTAGTCTTGATTTAATTTGCAATGGCGATACATAAATTTTTTTTTCTGTCAAATACATTGGTATGGTCACAATATATTTGCAACAATATGCGTTTGAAATTCAATATCACAAACACTTGAAATTTAATTTTAATCAAATGACTGAACTTGCATTTGCAAATATCACATTCGTTTCACTGAATGCATGTACAACTAGGGCCACGTGGCTAAGTGTGTACTTAAAAGTAATACATTAAAATGCAGAGCATTTTTTGTACATAACGATTTCGGTTTAACGTCTTAAGGAAGGCCTTTATTGTGGTTCTCATTTTAGAAGCAATTTTGACATTACAACATATATTGGAAACTTGAAAACTTGGAAATGTTAGGAATTCGGGGAAATTATCACATCGCATATTTTAATTTATAATGACCTAATATTTCACGAATTAAAGTGACATCTGCTCGTCAAAAGGCGAGTTCGGTTAGTTTGCATTTTGTACATGGAATTAAGCTTTTTATAAATTAAATTAGGTACCAAGTTCATCTGGATGACAAAGTATCACATTAAAATAATATTACAATTCCTCTCTCTCCCTCTCGAAATTTAGTGGGACAAACCAAGTTTTAATGTATGGAGGTCTTTATTAAATGAAACAGTTAATTATAATTTCCTAATTTTATTTACATTGACTACAAACAAAATAAATAAAATGTATAACAAATTGAAATGAATCAATGAAATAAAACAATTAAATGTCAGTCCCAACAGACAGTGTATCAACATATTCAATTATTTTATAAATTATTCGTCCATATTTGACAGTTCAAATATTTACAATAAAATCCGTAATTCATGCCCACTCAGTCCCACCTCAGTTTAGCCCATGTTCCGCCAGTCCACCCATCCGAGTGCCCTCGCACTCAGTAGGCTTCACTCGCCAGGTTTCACACCCTCTCGCCCATTCAAAATTTTGATACAGGACCTCTCGGCCACTGCACTTTTATTTTGTCGCAGCGCTCTTAGCCGTGGGCCATACCGCGTTTCGGCTTCCCACTAGGCAAGGAAGAGGAATCACGTCCTCTCATCGCAAAGCGACCAGGATTAATGCGACCATTGGCCAGACCCACGCCCAAACCTGGCATGTCCGCACATCCTTGCCCCTTCTACCACAGATGTTCTGAGATCCCCACACTCAGAAACCAAGCGTGTGGTCTGACCGGGCTTCTACCCATACCCCTAGTGCCTTTCCAGGGCACAACAGGAGCTGATTGCCCCTCACTGCCTGGCCTTTCCACAAGAGTGGTAATCTCTCCAGACCTCCTCCAGCATACGGAGTCAACCACTACCAGCACTAGTCCAACCATAATGATCGGTCACCAGAGAGAACCTCCAGTGGGGCCAATCGATCGTCCTGGGTTGCCACTTAATTTACATGGCACTAGTGGGTTAATCATGACCGACTTCTCCTCGATGGCATGGCAGAGGAAATCCCTTCCACACAAGGTGGTTGAGAACTCCTCACCAGACATAAGCCTTACACCGAATTAAGGGCCAGTCACACTCCATGCCCTGGGAGCCACCCCCTGTAAAGGTGGGGCCTTACAATAACCCACAATGGCTACTACCCTGGACACCAAGTCACCAGGGAGTAGTCAGTCCCCCTCCCCAGTGTCGTGGCTCAATGGAAATAGTAGCCCTTGCTCTGACATTTACACTAAGAACAGATCGCTCACAGTTGTACTGCTCCTCACTTCGCATCCGCACTCAGCCAGATGGCCTTTGCCAAAGACGGCTGGCCACTGGACTGAGTGCAGTATATATAGTGCCATAGACCATCACCCATAATTTACTCTATCTTGCACGCTGTGCCGAGAGTCCTAATTTCCCGAATATCCTTACACCTCCTACAGGTGTTGGCTCCGGAGGGCCTGTGTCGCCAGTCAGTCTCACCAGATAATTCTTGCATCGTCACTACATTTGTAGGCATCGTCAGCAGGGGAGAGGAGCGGCTGTGACATCAGTCAGGAGAGGAGCGGCGCGACAGCTTGACCACTGCTGTCAATCATCCATGGGCTTCCCAGAAGAAGGGAGGCTACAAGGCAGCAAGCATATCATCCCAGGGGTGGGGAGGATTGAGGTGGGTCACCCCGAGCCATGCATAACGGGAGCCAGCAGCCGGTGGTAGCTACAACCCATAACACTGCCCCCTCCTTAAGTCTGTTCATTCCGAATTGATTCTCCAACATCAGGACCTTTCGTACATCACCAGTCGGCCGATGTGGACAACTTCAGACTTTTCTTTCAAGGAGTCCCGGCAGCAGATCTGGAAGGAAGTGTCACTTAATTGCTTCAAAATTTGGCAAGGGGCTTCCCAACATCCTTGGCATTGAAATGTATTCCCCGAAGTCATTTTCTTTCATACAGCCACACTAGCCATCCTTTCTTGAATGAGCCATCTGCAACTCTCGGACAACATTGAGAATTCCTCTTGATGCCACCAGACACTGGAATATGTTCGTACCCTGCCCCCTGGCTGTCTTCCTTTCCCTGATGATACATATGTGCAACTCCGTCTGAAAACTGGACTTCTATTATTTCCTAGCCTGTGTTAACTGCTGGGTGATTTCTCACGCGATCCGACTACAGCATACATGTTCTTCTTACCACCATATGGTAACCTTTTTTCGTTCCTTCAGATAGGATGTTACCAGTGGTTTCGATGGGTCTGTGGTTTGGATAAGTATTACTGCTGCTGTCAGTTGCAATTGTTTGTGCAGCTGTCCATTGGCCGGTTCCTCGATGGCCAGTCTCAGATGACATCTGTAGAAAGCAGGCTCATAAGTGTCCAATTTCCACAGTTCCAACATTCTCGGTGCCTCCTTCGACGAGGGACAGGTGTCGCAGTCTCAACGGTGTTCAACAGTTCCACTAATGCCTTTTCCAATTTCCACAGTCCCAGCATTCTCGGTGCCTCCTTCGACGAGAGACAGGTGTCGCAGACTCAACGGTGTTCAAAAGTTTCACTACTGCCATATCCAGTCTTCTTAACAAGCTGTCAGTCGTACTCACGTCTTGCTACAGGTTCCTGCAGTTCCTTTGTGGGCACTGGATACTCAAGTGTCCTCTCTGGCCACACTCCCAACATTCCCGATGCTTAGGTGTACAAAAACTGGGTTTCCTAGCACAGACTTTGGCATTAATGTCTTTCACTGTATTCCCCAACTTTATCAAGATATCCAGAATTCTATCCCCATCATCGTCATTGCAAGGGGTAGCTGCCTGTACTGAATGTCAGAACGTCGGCTTCTGTTTCGCTGATTCTACCTCCAATTCTCGGGCCAAGACATCCTGCATGCTGTGTGGCGATGCCAGGCGTACAGCATGGCGCTCATACACACATCGGCAATAGCATCCACGAAAACGTCGACTGCAATAATGTCTCGTGCATCCTCGGAGCACCCCTCTAGAGACAGGTGTGTTAGCCTCACGATTTCCTGCCACAGCTCCTGCAGTGGTTCTCCTGGTCACTGAATACAGCTTCTCAGTTGGGCATGGTGACGTGTCGCAGGTACAGGTCGCCGAATCGTAGCTCCACAGCCGACACCAATGTGAAGTATTCAAGTCAATGTCTTTCTGGTAGCGACTGCAGTTTGCTCAATACAGGCCCCCTCAGTACAGCCACCAGGTAGTATTCCCGCTGCTCTTTCGTTCAGCCATTCAGGGTGGCAACAATCTCGAATTGGTGCCGGTATTTGAGCCAAGGTGTCTGTCCATCGTAGGGGGCAGACTTTATTGTGACGGTGCCTTTACCCACCCCGGGCTGAGGCATACTCAAACTGCAGAACTGCTGCGCCTCCTCTGCGGTAGTTGCACTAGCTGGGACCTCTACCTTCTTCTCCCTGTCCACATTCACTGGCTCGGCGGGGTTTGATCTCAGCTCCTCCTCAGGTGCTGCATGTCTTCTTCATTGCTGTTAAAGTAATTCCTGCAATTTCTTCTTGAGGGCGCTCACCTCCTGGTCCACTACACTCGACACTGTCCAACCTTTCGTTAACACTGTTCTTTCTCTCGCATTCATTGTCCATTTTATTTCACACAGTCTAATTTATTGTTCACCAACTCGCTTACACCTTCTATCTTTCTGTCCACATTCTCATTCACACTATCTATTTTCTTATCCAGTTTGTCGACTACCTCGCTAACACTGTCCATTTTTCTGTCCACATATTCATTCGCACTGTCTCTAACACTGTCTATTTTCTTATCTACAAGTTCACTAGCATTATCTATTTTACTATTTTCATTTTCATTTACACTACTAATTTGACTATTTATAGATTCCCTGACACTATTTATTTGGTTATTTAGTCCTTCCATTAAAAAGCGAAGTGCTTCCATGTCTGCCGACATTTTCTTAGTTAGCATTTACAAATAAATGTTTAATTAAATCCTGGACATATTAATATAACTGTTTTTATATTTGAAATTTGACATACTAGTTAATATCCTACTATAACATTAATTAACATTATTTTTAATCAAATACTTCCATCCCACTTCTAACACTAGTGATACCCCACTTCTAAGACCAGTGATACAATTTCTCTCCCTTGAAATTCAGTGCGCTAACGAAGTTTGTTAAGGGATGGAAGTCTTTATTAAATAAAAGAGTTAATTAGAATTTCCTAATTGTATTTACATTGACTACAAACAATATTTTCTTAATTCAACATCTCATAATGAATTTATATCACTTACTGTGTACAATTAATGACTTCGATTAATACAATTTATAAATAACTAAAATAAATCAATGAAATAAAAAGATTAAAAGTCAGGCCCAATATATAGTGTATCAATCTATTCAATTATTTAATAAACTATTCGTCCATATTTGACAGTTCCAATATTTACAATAAAATCTGTATTGCATGCCCACTCAGTCCCAGCTCAGTTTAGTCCATGCCCCGCCAGTCCACAATGTTCTAGACATCACCAAGCGCCCTCACGCACAGTAGGCTTCTCTCGCCGGGTTTCAAGTCCTCTCGTCCATTCACACTAAGTACACATCGTCCTCAGTCGTACCACAGTTAACTTCGCACCCGCACTTAGATAGATGGCCTTCGCCGAAGACTGCTGGCCACTGTACCGCGGCAGTATACATATTGTCGTAAGCCGTCAACCAGAATTTTCTTTAACTCGCGCGCTGTGCCAAGCGTCCTAATTCCCCGAACATTCTTGCTCCTCCTACAGGTGTCGGCTTCTTCAGTGGGGGAGAAGGAAGGGGGCATGTGACGCAAGCCAGTCCCACCAGAATATTATTGCATCGTTGCTACATTTGTCGGCATCTCCAGCAAGGGAGAGGAGGGACTGTGACGTCAGCCAGGAGCCGAACGGCGCGACAGCTTGACCGCCGCTGTCATTAATTCACGGGCTGGCCAGAAGAAGGTAGGCAACACGGCAGCGATCGTGTCAGCCTTGAAGGAGGGAGGAGGGGGGATGAGGTGTGTCGTACAGGGCCACGTATAACGGGAGCCGGCCTCCAGTGCCATCTGCAGCCCGTAACAATTATCATTATTATACATAAAAATGTTTCCATCGCAAAGCAATATGTGGTTTTAATAATATTAGTAATATTAGTTTTCACAATGTAGCTGATGTAGGAGCAGAGGCACGAAACAGATAAAGGCGAGCCGGTCTCAGAATACAGGCCGAATTGAAATTATTAGCAATACATCGTAAGAACTCTGGGCATTCGTGCATATGTGTTTACACATGAAAAATAGGTAATTTCATGGAGGCATGGCTTCCGAAGCACAATGGTCAGCAGATGGTAGTACGGTCGCCCATTCCGCTGCCTATCCCAAAAGTACTATCTATCACAAACTAATAAAGGGAAATTTTCCGTCTCGTACTTACTCAAAACGACTCGAGTTCAATATATGTTTCACAACATTGATGTAGAAATATTGGAAAAACACTCTGCAACTGCGACAGATATGCTGTCTCTTTATTTAATATGAACCATGCACGTAGCGACATAAGCACTATCTACAGCATGTGAAGAAAAGTGAAAGAAGCGAAACAATCACACACAGTTTAAGTTGCATTTCTTTTAAAACATCAGCACGTTATTTTAGAACTAAATGTAGTTTGTTACACTAATAACAGCAGTTTTATAACAACATAAAATAAAATACATTGAAATTTTTTTTCGAATATCTTCATGTCCGCATATTCCTTCCATGTTTGTTATGCAAAGGCAGGGATGTCAGAATAGCCAAAATGAAATTCTCTTTCAATCGTTCAAGCATCTGCTGGAACAGGATTTTCTATATGGGATGTTTTTAGTTTCATTTATGACATGTTGCCACATATTGGATGTCAAAAAGTGGAATTCATAGGTGCAATAGACTATATGTTGTGAAGTAATGCTAAGATAATGTCCCTAGATTATCGTTCATGACAGAACATACGCCCCCATCTTGTCAAACATACATGCATGTCACGTTGACAGGCAACACATGTTTCTGGTGCGCACATCATATTCTTTGAGCTTCAGAGTACATTCAGAAGTGTCACATGATGGTCGCTCACGTTGTGGTTATTTTCGCATCGTTCTTATATGTGTTTATGAATCAAGGACCTACTATTTTGAGGATCTCAATGGAAAAATATATAAAGGGATTTCTATACACTTAACTCATTAAAAATGTAACATGGAACGCGGGCAATAGTCTACTATTGACGTGGCTTGTCTTCAATGCAAGTCACAATAGGTGAACAGAAAAAACTGCCACTGCTGATAAATAATGATTACCAGCAATCATATGGTTCGGAGTCGTTCATCATTTTGCAAAAGGAAGATGGTCTTTAAAATTAGACTGTGATTTGTGTGAGACTGTGGGCTATGTCCTTATTTGTGTAACAACTGGTTTTATAATAAATATTTTAATTCTTATATTACTAATATTTTTTTATAGTTTTTATTACCTGTACATAATTTATCATGTAGGTATGTATAACTATTTTACTGTAATTGACTAAATTATTATATTAACACCTGTCTTGATATATGCATAATGTTGCGAGCCACCTGCTAAACTTGTGGTGACTGTCTCTCTTGGCCACACCGCCCAGGAGCGGATTAGTGAGGGACATGACTACCCCGCGACCCCTGTAGACTACGAATTAGGATAGGATGTCCGCGTTAAAGTGAGCACTTTTTAAGGCCTTTCTAAAATTTTCCTTTAATCCAATTTCGGTCTTCCTACTGCTTTTTAATAAAACTTTGCAATGCGACCAATAAACACAGTGTATACATTTCACCACCATCAAAATTCAATGCCTGAAGCTGCAATAATATATATTTAGAAGTGGTAAATGGCTGTTAAGAAGGCCTTAAAAAGTGCTCACTTTACCGTGAACAGGATATAAAACTCACAGGTTTCTTTAGACCCTTGGCAGCTTTGGCATCTCATGTCAAGTCGTACCTTTCGGAACAGCTTTTATCATTTTCGATATTGTGTCATTACCTACACGACAGAATGGGTCATTACTTCTGTGCATATTTTTCTAAATCGACTGGTGGAGGGTAGGCAATAGTGGGGAAACTATCCCCTCGTATAACTACCAACTGACAGTAATTTATTTTCGCGATGTCGCCCCACAATGTGTTCACTGACGAACTCATTCAGATTTCGGAGGTTGCAGAGGCCGGCGTCTCTCATCAGCTGGCGCCAGATGAGTGCTGAGCCGACAATGTCATGCTGTTCGCGCCCCCACCTGAGTGACATACAAATCATGACTGCAACTACGACAACACGGGCCAGCCAATGGATGGGCCGCGAGGTGGTATGCCATAGAGCCTCGTTCTACATCGCCGATCGCATTGTGGCCTCGTTCGTGGTCTCTTATCGTCTCTTGATGGGTGGTGGTGCGGCCCATCGCTATCGTGGCACTGATGCCTTGGCTCGTATCCTTGTATGCGCTGCTGTTGGGGGCCTCGATGGACTTCGAAGATGCTCCAACCTTTTTATCCTTCCGAGGACACATTCAAGCCTGTATCAGAATGCGCGGACTGTGATGTGACGGATGTGCGTCTCTTCGACAACATTGCCCATGTATTTGATTTCGACATTGTTGTTAAAGTTTACCATATTGATCATATTGGCATCTTTGCTGATGATGATGTTGGAGGCGTCGTCGGTTACGCCGGGTACCACCTGCTGCTCCGTACAGTCGACTGTTTGGGGAGGTTGACCGAGGCACAAACAGAGGAACTCTCACAGTCATGTATCGAGCAGGAGTGTTTACATGACGAACTCCACAACACACACCTAGCTGTGGAGTCGTTGCGAAATGCCTACCTCGTTCATGAACCCATCAATGCGAGGATCCTCGCGGTCTTGGAGGACGCTTGCTAAGGGCTCACAATATTTTTGTTAGCATGGGCCTGATATTCGACATATTCTGCTGCTTTGTAAAGGGCACCTTCTCCAGCGACAAAGACGATGACGAAGATTACATCGACGACAACGACGATGCTGGTAGGGGCGGTGAGAAGAACTGTGGTGATGGCTCTGACGGCGACAGTGATGAGTATGATGTCGCCTAAAGCTTCGTGCAATGCTCGGCGCTTGCAGGAGGGGTACATCGACTGGTAAGTATTTATAACCACTTCCTTTCACATTCTCCACAAAGCAGATGTTATCGTTTCCATCCTTTCGTTCTACCATTGCCCCTCCTCGCCTTTTCATTTATCTATTTACCAAATAAAACAACAAAGAAGAAATCAAGTTATGATGTAAATGAGATACAACCAGACTTAACCTGCACTCATCTGTTAGAAAAAGAAATCTATAGTACACATAAGCGATCCAAAAGTATTGCAGCCAAACTAACACATAATGATTTAATACATATTAAGCACATTTTTTTCTAAATGCACCGGTAAAATTGAACAAGACATGTTTTATTACAATGCATGACTGCAACTGAACCTGCTAGACGTACAACTGAAGGCATTGAGCAAAAAAACATAAGTATTTATATTTCCTATTGTGTTAAAAGTGAAAATAGAACTGATATTTATATTTGCGCAGTCACTTTCAGAAGTATTATAGGAGTTACACATGATAGACTCTTAAGACTAGCAAGAAACTTTAATTTTAAAGGCGAACTACATTTGAAAAAAAGGGGCGGGCAAAGATTAACAGAAAGGAATAAGAACCAAAGTGAAAATATAAGGAGGAATATATTAAAGTATAAATGCAGAGAAATTCATTACTTAAGAAGAAATACATATCATTCCTATTTCACTTCGGAATTAAATATAAAGAAAGTGTGGAAGCGCTTTTCATAGAATGTGGCAAATTGACAGTTAGGTTGTTTATTATCAAAATGTAAGTCTTTATTAAACAAATATTTCGATTTAGGTTTTGGGAACCCTGACACAAATATGTGTCCAACAATGGCTAACTTCTTAACGAAAATAAGGGTTACATCTGACCTCGGAGAAAAAATGAACTTCGTACTAAATAAAGACTTCAAAGTGTTGTAAATTACACTTGGCTTGAAACCCAACATGCGGGAAAACAAGATAGTGTCTGTATTGACGAATTATATAACAAAACTAGAATAGCTACTACATGAAGAAAAACATGTCATTTTTTTGCGTCTTTTTTTTTATCACTCTTGCTGTTCGCAAAATAAAAATTCTATAATAATAGATATTTAAATGTGTATTTATGAAGCCTCTATCGTGTTTAGGGAAATCTTGCATAGTTATGTGCCGTCTGATAGAGTATTCGGGAATACTGAGAAAGAGTTTAGGCGTTTGGAAACTATTACTGACTCATCACAATACTACAGTATGTTAAATAGATTTGGAACATGTTTGATTCTGGAAAAATATGCGACATTTTTTATATGAAACGTGGAGCTGGATGCAATTTCATAAAAAAACTGCCATTCAAAATGAAAGGTGTCGGAATTCTGCAATATAAGAAGAAACTATTTTGTGTAAAGGCTTAATTCTTTGGACCTACCATAGTAGTTGAACCAATGAAACGTGGTGTCCAGAATATGTGATTGATGAGGAAAACAATGAAAATGAATTAACGAAATCATTTCATCACAAAAACGTGTAGATATAAATAAACTCATGTCATTTTTGATACATCTTCCAAAGAAGCTTCCCTGTTTTACAAATAGATTTATACAGATTAAATAAAACAATATAACGGTAAAACAAAAATCGTTGTACATTATTAGAATGTTTTCTAATAATGTTTACATTTAAACATTATACACCGAAATCTAGTGTGTATGTTAACTTGTTTGCACCTAACTTAGTAATGTTTTGAAAATCTTGTCATTGTGGTTTGTCAACATTAAAATGTGCATATTTGCCTAAAGTCACAAACTCTGTTACTTATATGCTTGTCAACATGAAAATCAGAATATTTATTTAAAATCAAAAAATCTTTTACTTAAAATGTGATTTGTTTAATTTATACAATTATTAAATGTAATATTGTTCGATTAAAGTATTAATTTTGTGCACATTTATACCCGTTGGCATGTATAATATTACCGTAAGTGGGGTCACTTTTTGACATGTTGGGGCAATTATGGGACACAAAAAATCACATTTAAATGTCCTATTTCAGTGGGATGTCTAAGGTATTCAGTGGTATCAATTCCACAACTGAACATTATAAATAACCTCATTGCAATTGAAGGAAATATAAATAACAGTGAAAAATCCCACATTACAAAGTTATTACATAAACCCACCCATGATCAAAGTCGAACCCGCTTATGGTATAATTGTGTGGATTACAACAAGAAGAAAACGAGTTTTCATCAATTTAATTAGAAAACAACATTTGTTTGATTGACTCATATTAATTGAATAAACAATGATTTTGTAACTACATGTGTAGGTTTTCGTCACTTATTCGCGGTCTTGGCTTTAACTTTAAGTCACAGCTAGTTTAGGGACACAAATAAAATAAAGTTTTATTGCTTCTGAACATTTATATATTTATAGAAAGCAGTTTTGTGAAACTGCCCTTCAGTTATCTATATACTTTTTATTTCGAGTGATAGAGGTGCAAAGTGATGAGTATACTGCATTTTGTCCATAACGGTATTTTTTAAAATAAAAATAAGCATTTTTACCGTATATTATTGCACTACAGCCCTTAGCCCCCATTTAAACCAAACCACTGCAGCCCTCCAGCCCCTGGCACTAGGGTGACTTTTTATTTATCTATTTAAGCATTTTTGATTACATATTCATATATTTTTTCTATAGGAATTATGTACCGCCACGGCAGCAGAACTGCCGAACCATAGCCACTATCCTCCGTCACCTGCAACACAGCAGACTTCCAACCCCTTAGAATAGGGCGATCATTGATTTATACATTTCCATATCTTCGAATGGCAGAAGGCATGTTACAGTGTGCATACCAAATTTCGAGTACGATTTCCCTACGTGATTCAGTAGCCTAGTGGTCATTACGCCCGACTGGCGACACAAGGGTAGACAAATCGAAACTACCTGGCGCTCTCTAGCAGACGACATCGGGTATGGATGCAAGATGACGGCTGCCTGTAATAAACTACAGATGTAGACATCGGAAACAAAGTGGCCCATGTTTGTGGTACTCTATAGGGAACGACAAGTAGATGAAGGTAAGATGGCGGACAGTGACCAAATGTCAGTGCATTATTAACATGTGCTGGTAATAAGTGTGTGCGGGAAATGAACATGTCGGGAAAAAATAAGATGTTTGGATTAATTATGTGTGCATAGTTACCAATATGGCGGTCAAAGTTCAAGCTTGAGGACATCCTAAATGGCCACCATGAGGTCATCTAATATGGCCGCCACTGCACAACCGCAGCCACCAACCTTTGTGCCTCATATTCGATCTTCTTACAATACATTATATACGAGACTACTTATGCACTAAATGTCAGACTATCACTTTCAATTATATGTGTATCTTATAAAATTGGCATTACTAGTGTCATTATTTTCAGAGTTTAAATAACTAATTTTTCAATTATATTTATAAATTCTGGTTTAAAAGAATTTTCTTGTAGTTTATTTTCAACAATAAGCAGTAAAAAAAAAACAAAAAGGATTAACTGCATCAGAAAGAAGCTTAGTCATAATGTAAACTTGAATATCTACAAAAACGGTTTCAATGACTTGGATTTACAAACATTCTGTGATGAATTTATAAGAAAAACTGATAAGAGGTAGTATATTTACAGCAGTTTCAACAAAGACTCGTGGGAATTAATTGTTTAGGATTTCTTGATTACTAAGGGCTTTCTGTTTGGTGATGGATGAGAGTGCAACGCAGACTATCCTTGGTGCGAGATCTGAATTCTACAAAGCAGTCAAGGTACGTCAACTCAAACTGTCCGCTGAAATATGAAGGTTTTCTTTTCTTCGCAGCCTTTCGTGTCTTACTAGCGTGGTTCAGAGGATCGCAGTTTTGATAAGAAAAATGATTTTCATTTGCAATGACAACACAAGTAACACATGCAGGTGAATAAATTATAAATCCTGGAAGATCACACTGAAAATAGAGATGAAACATATCTGAAATTTTTGTCATTAGAAGTGAATAATTTTCTAAATGCTTACCAAACATATTTATATTTCATTTACGCCTAAAAGTTTCAAACACTGGGGAATCGGATACTCAGAAATTTCAGATCTGCATGGGAGTAGTAGCGATTATTTAAGAAGAAAAGTGTTTAAGAAAATGACGATTAATACACTTCTAGAGTTATAATCAATGAAATATAGAATCTATCGTTTTATTGTAATCTGTATGCGATATCGCCACCGATAAGGAATTATATTCTAAAAAGCGTCATTTTCCTAGTATGCTTATAATAATACTTCCTATTACATGTCCAAATACAGACATGGGGGATAACATTACATCATTGAAGGAGGAGGAGGTGACTATCGATGAATGGATTTTAGGCCACTAAACATTCATTGATACAGGATATGAAGTTAGTGGTAGGTTTTTATGATTCAGCACCGAGATCTGCAACAGTTTTACAATAGAAGTCAGTTGTGAAACCACTGACACCACATAAAGCTTCAGTTTTTATAAAAATAATTCTAAAAATTCTTACAAACCTTGAATTGTTTCAATTATTTTATTAATATTTCATTATTTAATGTAACTCAAGTGTTTTTTAAGTTTGCCATAGAAGAGAGTGCGTAAATTTTGGAATTCCAAGAAGGAAAATGGTGGCACTTGGTAATATAATTAATATAATATTTTTAGAATTTTCGATTATTAGCAACAAAAATATTGTAACAGTCCATGTTGAAATTAACCAGCAGGTGTAGACACTATTTTAAATAATATGAAAAATTTGTAATTATTTACGTTGATAATAAGACATTAGAATATGGCCACCGTCTTGGGCGTCATTTTGGCATATATCCTTTTCTCATAGTCAGAATAAACTTGGCGTCCAATGCCTTTTACCGCAGCTATAACTAACATAGTAAATTGTAACACCTTTTGCATATATATTTATAGATGTAATTTATAGTATATTTACCATATAACAAAAAGTTGGGATGAGCATGCTAATAGACAACAGAATATTCTAGGGGTTGCAAGTTAGTTTCCCTGGGTTACGCTCATACTATTACTATGGTATTCTCCATTAAATAAATAAATACAATATGAAAGACCAAAAATATGCCATTTCAGGAAATATTAAAATACTTATACATATTACAATACAGTCCCAAAATTTCTTCTATTTTTCAAATCCACTGCGCATCTTCGGTATATATAATTTTTTTATATAAAACATTTACTTTTGGCTTCAAATACCAATTAACATTTTTTTTGTCACCGTAGATCTTCACTCATTTTCGTTACCTACCAAGTCGACTACCTCATACGCAGTGTCGGTTGATCCTGGAAAACAAGCCAAAAATTTAGCCCATTAATACTTAGTAATGATTACATAAAAAGTGAATTTAATGGTAATACAAGTTGAACAGTGATTGAATTACTTTGTAGGTGAAGCTGTGGTGTGGCTAAACACTCAACTATCATTCGGGAGGGCCCGGGTTCGAGTCCCGGTCCGGCCATCCTGATTTCGGTCTTGCCAGGGGTTTCCTAAGTTACTCCAGGCGAATGATAGGTTGGTTCATTAATTGCAAGCCTTGACTGATTCCTATCCAATTATTAAATGTGTAGTGTTGCTCTGCTAAGTCCCCGTTATCGTTCTGGGTAACTCGAAACACCAAATAAAAATAAGACATAAAATTATCTCGCAAAAGCAGAACGTACCTGTAAAAAAAAAAAAACATTTATACACTATCCCCACATTTAAACAAGAAGAATCATATTATAACTGCATTAATTTAACAATAGCTATATAATATACAAACCAGAATTATTCAGCTAGATTACATTTTTAAGATACCATGGTAATATGACTTCAGATAAGTACAGGAAAGGTAAAAAACCACACCGAACGTTGAAGTATGGCAGGAAGTGCTGTAGTCTCTAAGGGGTCACAGTAAACCCATAACTGGAAATGCCACCTCACAATGCCAGAGTGTGGCTCAAATCTCTGGTAATTCATAGCCTCAAATATTATACAGCATAAAAATATTTCGTACAGGACAGAAGCAAAACATCAAAGTATCAGGCAATAAAATCCCACCAAGAATTCCCGCAAGTTCAAGCATAAACTTTGATTGCAGGCACCGACATCAAATTGACAACAACAGTAAATTTTATTTGGAGACGTCAGAGGCACTTGTCCAAATGAATAATTACGCCTCGCTACCAAATGCAGTTTATTTGAGCATTTTAAGAGCGCTTTTGAAATGTAGTAGCATTTTGAGGGCGTATTTTCAGGCAATGATATATATTTAACTCTGATCACAACAAAGGATAGATAAAGAAATCCTGCTGGCAGTCAGAGCTGGTAAACACTGGTAAAATATAACATCTACAATTTCTAAGTGAAACATTAAAACGTAAAATAAAATGCAATTCTAAAGAATGTCTCAAATAAAGGACATAGCAGTGATAATACAGAATGATTACGAAAAATGTTAACACTTATATGAGAGGTGGAAAAACGTGTAACAAGCATATCACAACTGAGACGTTTGCTTTTAAAGCTTCTCCACTTGTTCGTAGCCATTTCCAAAACGTCGAAAACCGTCTTGCAACAAATTGAAAGAATAATATTGGTTGCATTCACGTTTGTTGGAATAGACATTTCAGTGTTAACGTTTTTATGTATCATCCTGTATATACGTGTGGCACTAGTAGACGCAAACCGTTTGATGGTTAAGAGCACATACGTGTGGAAGAGTCAGGACTTGAGTATTGTCCATCGAGTATTAGGTGCATTTAAACAGTTGTGCATCTACTTGTAGTTTCCATAGATTAACTGTGCTGCAAAATTGTGTTGCTACTGTAAAAATTTATATAGGTGCTGACACCACTGGCCAGAAGAGGGTGCATAAGTCAACACTCCTGTTCCCGACATCGGCCACATGCAAGCGCACGCAAAACACAGAACAGATGATAGATATATCTGCAAATCAGGTGCTAGCTAGGATATTTGCTTGAAGATAGGCTATGGTCAAGTGTGCTGCGAGGCAGGCTTTCACGCAAGCCTCTTTACAATGCATCCTGCATCCAGTGACGTCGATAACAGAGCACCTAGAGAGGTGCAAATTCTACTCATTTACGAGAGCAGACTCTCTCTAGGTGCTAACGATGTCCGTTTGCACATGCACATGCAGAAAAACACAGGCCCAACATCTGGGACCAAAATATGTGTAGAAATAGCTTACGGTGTTGGCTCGCCTCTGGTGTTTTCTCGGAGAACATAGAACAAACATATTCTGCTGCCATTCGTAAAACTGGGAGAAATACTACTCCCACAGAACAGCGCATTCTCATATATTGGTAATACAGCACACTGCAATTTACAGTAAACTCCTCTGATCAGCTTGTCTAAGGAACCTGTCCTCCTCTGAGAATTGTGAGACTGGATTAAACATCTTCTGTACTGGTCTTCATCTATGGCGAGAACTGTTGTCCTAACTGCATTGCTAGGTGAAATATTCATAGAACTGCATTCCTCAGGATAGTACCTGTAATCTCTAAGATTGTTTATATGAGAGATATGCAGACTCCATTGCTGCTCTAGGAGGGTAAAGAGAAGACTCTAACTTCTTAGTTCATTCATTGCAGCTTCTATTCACGTTAGTGCTAACACATGAAGAAGATTGGGTACAGTATACTGTATTAAATATGTGTGAAAAAGATATTGCTCTTGGGACAAGAGATTAGCTGTGTTATTTTCCATTTTCTAGTAGCGTACATTGTACAACGAATGTAGTGCTCGAGGATGGATTTTATGTTAACACTGGTGTAGTATAGCCCGGCCGCATAGGAGACAGTTGATTTTAAATGTGAGCAGTGTTTATGTGGTTAGGGGTTTCGGCTATACTCATGAGTGCTGGACGTTCTCGAAGGGATGTGAGTAGCTACGAAATATTACGCTACAGGTATGTATGCCTGTTTCAGAGAGCCGATGGCCACATTTATTTTGTAGTGATAGGTTATGCTAAATCAACAATCTATTGATCGATCGAGTTCATAAGTTATATTTTCATCGAGCAAAGTAATTATGTGTAAAACATACGCAATGTAGATCATTCGATAACTTTGTTTATTAAATAGGTATTTTAATTTTGGAAAAATAAATTAACAATTAATTACTGATAACTAATGAGCCTACTTTCCTCTACATGGGCGCAAATAATTCTCAGTGAGATTCTTAAAAGCTTATATGGTAAGTCGGTGTTGATATCTTATTGACAGCACTAACACTAGAGATGAAACCAGAAACATGCGAAACAGTACCAAGACAATTAGAATACACGAGTGACTTACCTGGGGTTCAAGTTCAGAAAAAAACTTGTAAAATTAATTTAGCGTGCAATCAATTGCATCATGGAGGTAGGATTCGGAGCACCTACATCATATGTAATCGTTCCAATGTTTTGAAAGGTAGGGTTTACTAACGTAAAATAGTTATATCACCATAATTTTGAAAACAAGTTCCTGAGCCACTAAAACACACAAGTTTTCGTGACTTACCATAATGCTACTTGTGTGAAAAATTTGGTGGAAATCGGTTGATTGGTCTCCGAGATATGGCAAAAACTTTATTTTCTTAAACGGGGCCATCTTACAAAATTGCCTAAAAAAAGGGCTTCTGTATAGGAAGTTTCTAATAGATACTGCAAGCATAAAAAGTTCCATTGAATTTGATAAAATGTTAAATAGATATACCAACCATATCAAAATATTTATGTGGTCGCCATTTTGAAAATTATTGTCTGACCCCAATAAATAATGTAATTTTACATGATGTTCTGTACATGTGTAAAATTTGGTGGAAATTTGTTGAATTATTCTGGAAAAATGGCAAAATGTAAAATTTACGCACATGACAAAATTTTGCAGAAAATAAAGGAAAAAAGATTTATTTATGCATAAATGGTCACCTAATTAATACTGATAAGGTAAAAAAAATTCGATGAATCTTGTTGAAACATTTATAGATATAGCGAATTAATAGACATTATTTATATAAAACCCATTAAAACATAGCTGCCGCACATAACACATATTAATTTAAATACCCTACTGTTCCACAACTTGCGTGAAATTTAGTATGGATCGGTTAATAGGTCCTCGAGATATGGCTTAAAACCTCCATTGTCCATACGACGATATTCATAAATGGCGGACAGAAATGTTATTTATTTGCACTTTCGATGATTTCATAGATACTATAAATAAAGTTAAAATTAAATCTGTTACAGTCTGACCTCAGCGATAGATGCGACCAGGTGCTCTGGAGTTCGCTTCGCGCGTGCCCCTTTGCCTCCCACATGGGGAGAGATGGTCGGTACCATGGTACCGCGGCCCGGGGGGTCTGGAGGGCACACGCCCGCCTGGCTGGTTTGCGTTTGTATTAATGGTATAAATGCAAGTTTTAAAACTTTTTCCCAACTCGGATAGTTTAAATTATTTGAACCTAATTTCGTGCAAAATTGATTGACTGTTAATTGTTATAAATAAAATTATAGTACTATAGAAAATACGTAGAACATCTACAACTTTTTAACAGTCAAAATAAATTAGCGCAAAGTGATTGTGAATATACATGGTAGTCGCGCATCACTGCCAGCTCATAACACTCCGATACTTCTCCGGGGCCATGCGCCTGTGCAAGATTGGGGGGGGGGGGGAGGGGGATAGGAGAGGGGAGCGCAAGTGTATATTTAGCTTACATTGTTTACGCATGCGTGAAATCTGGCGAGCAACACATTTCTTGCGCTCAAGCTCAACCTCTAGTCCTAGTCCTACTGGCAGCTGACTGTCGTGTAGTTTATTGGTGTCGGACGCGAATGAAATCATGGTGATGGTGTATAAGTATTTTTCTCTTTTACCTTACAGTATTTGCTAACATGTTTATTATATTGCGTTCAGTGAAGTGTTAATTATGTCTTCTTTTAAACATAAATCAGGGCACAAAAACGAAAACAACAAGCTAAAAAAAAAAAACGATATATGCGATTGGTTGGCAAAACATTACAAAATTTAAAAAAATCTGAGAACGCTAGTGAGCAAACTATTGAACAAGTGGATGGTGATACGCTCAAAACATCATTCATACATGACGCGATGCTTGTGGAACCCTCCACGAGTGGCAGTACGGGCACGGGGTCGGAAGAAGTGTTACTGCAGGAAGACAATGACGCTAGTGAGCAAACTATTGAACAAGTGGATGGTGATACGCTCAAAACATCATTCATACATGACGTGATGCTTGTGGAACCCTCCACGAGTGGCAGTACGGGCACGGGGTCGGAAGAAGTGTTACTGCAGGAAGACAATGACATTAGTGAGACTTTATTTGAAAACAGTGGTAAAACGAGTACGATACACCAAGATAATGTTCTATTAGATACACTGTACTTAAAAGATCCTGGCAAATGTGTTGATGTTATTAATGATACTGTTTGGCAACAAATTGTTTCGTGTGCTTATAAATATGAAGAATTTGTTGAACATTCAAAAAAATTTCCAAAAGCTGTTACTCTAAAACCATTTTCTGATTACTTACTAAGCTCAAAATCTATTAACAGAAAATCATATCACCATGAATGGCTGGTTTGGAGTACTTCAAGAGAAACACTTCATTGTCTTCCATGTATTTTGTTTGAAGAAAACATTTCTGCACCTTATGTTAATCGTAGTAATTTAGCAAAAAGGGAAGGGGGTTTTTTTTCAGGTAAGACACCGTGGAAAAAGTTGTAAAATCGTTTGCCTGCCTATGAAAACAGCGCTTAGCACAGAAATTGTAATTGTAAGTAGAAAACATTGCAACAAACCTTACTTCGTAAAGGGATAAATAGTGAGCTTCAAAAACAGATTGCATTCGCAGCTTATAAGTGGAAAGCTATTTTACGAAGGCTACTAGATGTTACGCTATTCTTAATCTCAAGAGGTTTGCCTTTCCAAGGGGATAGCACAGAGATTGGAGAAGTTCACAACATACATTTTTTGGGAACTTTAGAATTGTTGGGAAAATATGATGAGATTACTCGTGAACATTTGGCTAAAGTGAAGCACCTTTAATTACAAAGGAAAAGCAATGGAAGCTCATGCACATTATTTATCCTGGATGAGTCAGAATGAATTAATTTTTCTCTGTGGTGAGAAAGTTTTGAACGCCATCCTAGAAGAAAGACAAGATGCCATTTACTATGGATTAATAGTTGATGCAACTCTTGGTGTTTCTCACCAAGAACAAAATGTTTTTATATTAAGATATGTTTCCAGGAATAAAGAAACAAGCCAATTAGATATTTGAGAACGATTTGTTGAATTCTTAGTCTTCAATGCAAAAACTGGTAAAGATATTACTATCGAAGTACTTTCTGTACTTGAGATAAATCAAATCCCACTTGAAGACTGTCGGGCGCAAGGCTACGATAATGGTTCTAACATGTGCGGTAAAGTGAAAGGAGTTAAAAGGAGAATTTTGGAGAAAAATAACCAAGCTCTTTTTTCTCCATGTGGTGCGCATTCATTAAACCGCATTAGTGTGAATACTGCTAAAATATTCCCAGAAGTTGTGATATTTTTCTGTAACGTGGAAAGTATGTACGTTTTTTCTCGCATAGTCCTGCAAGATGGTCCATTTTAAAAGAACATGTGCCATTATATTAAAAAAACAAACTATCTGAAACTAGATGGAGTGAATGTGTTGAAGCTGTTCTCCCCATAGCGAAGCACTACCCACGGATACTCAAAGCACTGGACTACATACTGCAAGAAATGTCAACAACTTTACAACCAAAAATATACAGCACTGTTGTGGGCTTGAAGAAATATTTTTCTTCTTTTCAGGGACTTGTTATGGCAGTATTTTGGCATAAACTTCTGTCTTGTATTGATGAACTAAATATTATTATTCAAGCTAAAGGAATATCTCTTGAGGCTGAAGCCAATCTCATAAAAAACCTACAGCAAGAAATTCAAAATTTGAGAGATTCGTGGGCAGATATTCTACAAGAGTCACGTTTAGTTGCACAAGAAATGAAACTGCTACCAGTACTTCCCGAAAAAAGTACCCGTCTACACAGCATAGCAACACCAGATGCAAGTGAACAGTCGACTGCAGAAGATAAATTCGAAACTTGTGTTGTTTACAGGGTGCTAGATTTCTTTTTACAGGACTTAGAAGACTGATTTAAACCAGCAAATTCATTCTGTGAGCTATTCAGTCCAGTTCTGATGTATAATTCTTTAAATGAAAAAGAATTGAAGGTGAAGGTTGAAGATCTAATACGACAGTTTAAAAGTAGCTTAGGAGTCAATTTATGTGATGAAATTGTGCATTTAAAGCATATTTATTCTGTCGTGTTTGAATCTAAGATTGAAGTTGGCCCTTTGAAATTACTAAACTTAATATGTGAGAAAAATTTGGAACCAGTATTCATGATCGTCTGCATTGCACTCCGTCTCTTTTGTACACTTCCCCTTACTGTTGCATCAGCAGAAAGAGCATTCAGTTAACTTGGAAATGTTTTGAAGACCTGGCAAAGAGCATCTATGAGCCAGCAATGCTTAAATTCACTATCTTTACTGGCTATAGAACATATCGTGGCTTCTACGTTGGACTTCAGAGACGTCATAGATGAATTCGCAAACAAGAACGCTAGAAAAATCTAACTTGTTAGTGAGATACAAATATACAACATCATGAACATTAAGTGCATCTTATTTTAATGCTTGCCCATAGATCATGTATATAATTTGTGAAATACATTAACTGGTTTGTGTGGTTCTATTTTCTGTTTTGTTTATTGGATATTTTACAACTTACAGAACACTGATTTTCTTTCACATACATCTTTCTTTCTTTAGGTAGAAAATAAAATCATTTTTAATGCACTATATTTTATGCCAAAGGTAGAGAGTTACGAGTATATAACATTATGAACATCAAGTGCATCTTGTTTTTATGTTTAACCATGCTTATTTATATAATTTGTGAAAAGCATTCAAATGTTTGTGTGGTGTTATTTTCTGTTTCGTTTATTGAACATTTTACAATTTAAAGAACATTAATTTCCTCTCATATACATTTCTCTTGCTTTAGGTACAAAATAAAAATATTTTAAATGCACTATTTTTTTATGTACAGTTATTCGACCCAAAGTACAAGTTAGTTTAGTATGAGTATTGGTAGTTATATTTATCGAAACTGAGCGAGACTGCAAATGAGGCAGGACACCTCACTTGCTAATTGCGGGGAAAGGGGGGGGGGGGGAGACCTAACCTGGTACTGGGGCCCAGAGTGCCTATGTAGAGGGCTTGCCTCGGCACATTCACCACTTGGCTGGAATCACTAGAGTACCAACAGCATTTCATTAACTGAACCTATTGTAATACAGTGTCGAGGGGTTGACCAACAGTTCTCCTTGGTTACCGAACCAGAATTTTCACGCACAATGCGCAAAAGCTGAGTTCAATGGCGTATGACCTTTGTTTGCTGCAATGGTCACAATCAAACCTTAGTGTCGGGTCCGCAATCTTTTGTCCATGTTGCATCTCTGTGTCGTAACATCATACATACCAATAAAATGTTTGAAATTGTAACACTGGCTTTTATTTGTTCTTCTGCCTACCAAGGTATTTTGGGTACTGCGGCCTAAAGGCAGAAGCAAATTCAGTATACTGCATTTTTCATACTTGGGGATTCTACGGATCCTGCACCCAAATGCAGAGCAACCTCACTGTAAGTAAAATGGCGTGCAAAGCAGCCCGTCAGCCTTGCCAAAGAGTAACAGTACAAATTGTTACACAACTTCAGTGCCAGTAAGTGTAATCCCACCACAGTACAAGCAACTTGACGTAGAGCTCCAGGGTCCCTTAAGGCCATCGGCCACACGACCCCAACCATCACTAACTTTACCGAGTTATGGCGCCGGGCAACACCACCAGTTTTCACCTCAGCCTGTTGTATCATACGGGATGCGAACCAGAGTCACCAGCCCTGGACCTGCAGCTCGTCAAATGTTTGTTTTAATTATGTAGGTTTACAAATAATTATTACTAGGTTAGAGTTTGGCGTCTGTCATGAATTTTTAAGTCTTACCTTTGTGATGACCTAACATCTAAAGTTCGGGACACACTACTGTGTTAATTTTTTGTTTCTAATTAAAATCGCCGTTACACCTTTTTAATCGGTTTACAAATTAAAACCTTAATTTATAGGTTAAGTCTGCTTTACTTGGGTCGCAAGAGTCTTTCCACTGCTAACTTGTAATCAGGTCTCAAGTTAATAATTTTATTCATGTATTTAATTACTTCTGTTCAACTTTAATAAAGTTAATAAAGTTAAGGTTAACTAGTCATTTAGCACTAATACTTTTTCTTCTTACTGTTCTGAGTGGAGTGGCAAGTTTGTTAGAGGCAACGATTTTTAATTTAACTATCCGAGAGAGTAGGTAAAAGTGAAAAACTCTAACTTTTGGGTGCATTTTCTATTATTGGTTTTATAGTTCTTTTACTCCCTATAAATTCCATTTTAAACTCTTGTCATAAACTGACTACCCTGGATTATTTCCTTTTAGAACTGTAAAACAATTGACTGGACTACCACAATCACTTAACCGCCGCCCCCTTCTCTATATCGTGTGAGCTTTCTTTGCGGGGGCCAGGGTGGCTGAGCGGTTATCCCACTCGCCTCCCACCAAGGTGATCCGGGCTCAATCCCCACCCGGGTCACTCCGGACTTTCACATGTGGGAATCGTGCTGGACGATGCCGTTGGTCGGCAGGTTTTCTCGGGGATCTCCCGTTTTCCCTGCCCTTTCATTCCGGTTCTGCTCATACTCATCTCAATCACCCTCATCGTCTCTCAAGACCCCGATGTTAGAAACCGTCCAAATCTCTTCACTATTTTTTTGTGGTTGGCACGATGTAACTGTTTCCAGGGTGGTTTTATGTGGTTGTCAGCTGGGATTATTTTTTGGCACTTATTACATAATTAATGATTGTGTTATTGTGCAATTTTTTATACTAGGTGTATGTTTGTAGCAATTGTGTTAGTTAGTAGATATTAATTGAGGTTATGTTCCCCGAGTGCAAGCTACTCTCTAGAGCCCACCAAGAAAAGAGCTCTGACTTGCTGGTTAGGTTAGAATCGGGCGAAAGAGTAAAAGGTGATTCAGATAGCAGTGACCCATAAAGCATTCGCCCTACCTCCCCTTTACAGGAAACCCCTGAAACTCAAACACGTGATAATTTTGTCTCGCACTATACCATAGTTCATAAAAGGGACAGCAATAGTGACGTAGAATCCCTGCATATTCCAGGTGATAAACTCATTTAGAATGTTTAACTTTGGTGTGTGCATTAGACTAATTCAGGCCCTATATTTATCTCAAACCCTACACAGTGGTAACTGATCACCACAGTTTGTGCTACATGGATTAATTTAAAATGAACGCCCACACTACATGTAGACATGTGTTGGACTTTGAAAATAATGGAATACAAATTCGATATTAAGTATTCCAGTGGGAAGAACCATGCTCATGTAGACAGCTTGAGCCGTGGAGAAGCACACAAGCAATGATGATGAAAATTAATTTGAGTTGAACGAATTTTCCCTGCCAGGGCTTGATCTTGCAAAAATGCAACGCAACGACCTTAAATTGGCTCCCTTAACCCGGAAATTAGATAATACTTCTAAAGTACCTTTAAAATTAAGGCCCGAAGGGAAAAATAATTTTCTTTAGTATAACATTTTGTATCGATACAACTCTAGACCTGAAGAGCGTACAATATTTTGGTTGTGATTTTCTATTTGTGAGAGTAGATAATCAGTGAGTGCAATGACAATCCATTTGTTGGAGGATACCTGGGATTGACACGAACCATAGTCAAAATTAGATGGTGTTATAACTGGAAGGGAATGAATAAACACCCACAAACCTACGCCAGAACATGCATAACATGCCAGACTAGGAAAGGGACATGTCAGAAACCAGCAGGTTTGTTGCAACCCATCCCTGTATGGGAACCTTTCGATCGAGTGGGGACTGACTTGCTCGATTCTTTCCCTAAGACTACACAGACAGGGGAACAGGTATGTGATTACCTGTATAGACTTTAGTATGCACTGGGCTCAAACTAAGGCCCTACCTATGGGACTGCACATGAGGTAGCCCAGTTTTTTCTGGAAGATGTGGCCTGTAGACCCCTTGTAATATCCTCACCGACAGGGGTAATGTTTTTAGCTCTGCTGTGGTACAATGCAATGGTGCTGTCGAAAGATTACATGCTACCCTAATATCAATTATGTCCTATTATGTGAATTCCTCTAAAAAAAAAAACTAAAACGAGTTCCCCCTTGACACCTTTGCATACAATATGTCAAAACAAGAAAATACTGAGTTTTCACCGTACTGTTGTTGTAAGGGAGAGAACCTGATTTGCCCTCTGAAGTATGTTTAAACCATAAGGTGGAGGAGGAGGACAGCAAGCGACTGAGGGTTAGGTGGAAGCAAATCCAGAAGCAGGCAGTAGGGAACCTGCGGAGACAGCTACAGCAGAGTAAGTTGAGATATGACCAGCATCGGAGAGAGGTTGAGTATCGGCCTAGGCAGGAGGTCCTAATCGTCACTCCCACCCTGAAGAAGGGTTTGCCCCGAAATTATTTCACCATTGGAAGGGCCCAGTGGTTGGCGTAAGATAGCTAAACAATGATTTGTATAAAATTGAAAAAGATGTTAAAAAGAAACACTCGATAGAATATTGTAAACATAGAGAGGCTCTAGATTTACCATGCAGCATAACATATCCTTCACCCCCTCCCTTTGTTGGTGTTTCTAGTGGTGTCCTTATATGTAACCTGATACTTTGTAATATATTTTCTTGTTGAATTGAGTTTTATGCATTTCTAATGATTGTTTGAAGATTCAGCTGAAACGTTTTGGGGAGCTGGAGTCAGAAAACAAGGCTGTATGCGGAGATGATGAGGAATATGCTGCTGTGGTTGGCATGTTTCTAGGCGATGGCGTGGGCTTATGTGCTTGAGGTGGCCATGGGTTCGTCGCTGGAGCCCATGTTCAACCTTTTGACCAGGTGACTGTATACACATAATCTATTCCACTACAAATCCAGGTTGCATGGCCCTTAAATTTGAATGATGGCGAAAATTTAAACCTGCAATTAGTATATCCTACTACGTACTCCCGTGAGCAGTGTATTTTATTAAAGAAACCAAAAGTTAGATGATGTTAGCAGATGCAGTTTTAGGAAATTTTAATCCGTCTGCTGGAGAGGATTTAATTAATGTACATATATCTGAGGTTAAGAACCAAGAGAGTAATTACACTCATTGGGGACTTTTTTAAACTGGTGTTGTGACGTTGATACATCGCATTAGGTAAAGGTATTATTAAAAAACGAACACAAATGTAACCTAAATTTTGAGAAAATCAGTGAACATATGCAGGCTAATCATTTAGCTCTTGCTATTTTTACCAATCAGGTTAGAGAAATAGATACATCTGTACAAAGTGTTTTAAGTAAGATTCAAGCTAAATTAAGACACTTCTCAGATTTCTTGATTAAATTTAGAGATGCTGTGAATGGTCGTTATTCTGGAGTTAATCAGGAAATTTCCAAAGTACAGGAAATATATCTCTCTTTGGCAGCCCTCATAACCAAATAGTCTCATATCCTTTATCAAATCGAAATTCTCGGTCAATGTAGATTTCAAACACTTCCTGCAGTTTTGGTCTTCCCCTCAAAATTAAAGGCTAAATTGGAACAGTTGGAACAAATTATTTCTATAATGGGTTTCCATCGGCAATTCCAGCACAATATGTGCCAATTTACTCTTACCTACTTATTAGCATATGTACCATTTTTAAGGATCAGCTGTATGCAAAAATTTAGATACCTATTTTGCACAAATAGACTTATTGAAAACTTTACGATTTTGTGGCTATGCGGTATAAATGGAAAAACAGTACTTCTGTCCTACAACATGAAACAATGCCCCTGGCTGTAATTGGTAACCAGATCACTACAGTAAGAAACAGGGATTTGTAAGACTGTAGGCATTTTCAAGACAACTTGTGTTTCGTTCCCAGACATTCAGGAGATGCCATGACAGGAGCTATGTGTCTTAAGGCAGTCTTTAATGTAGCAGCGCAGAATACTTAGGCAATGTATGTGCCTGGAGTTGCCAGACTGGCTATCAACTAATAACTATACAGGTTGGACACGAGGAATATTTTCTTACAACTGCCATTGGAAAATTAGGACTTGTTTGTACATTGAGCAAAACTGAAACTCGACAATTAGGTAATGGAAGCCATCCTGGTGCTATTGATTTAAGAGTGCCTTGTGATTGTAAGCTGTATTTAAATGACAAGGTACGAATGAATGAAATGTATCCTTGTGACTTAAATTCAAAATAAAAATTTGAAGCCATCCATGTGATATGGACTGCATGATAGAAGGTTAAAAAAGCTACATTTTTCACCTCATCTCTCTTCATCACAAACTGCATATCCATTATTGATATGTGTTTGAATGAAGACTGGCCTTCGGCTATTCTGCTTCTAAAAGTTTCATTGGATACAAACTTAGAAACTACTTCCAGAGTCCAGTTTGTAGACCCCCTTTGCTTTCAAAGTTTCTGGATACGAAATTTGCAGAGCATTGCTATATGTGTGGTTATAGTGGTGCTGACAGTCATGATTTTAAAAATCAGTATCTGCTAAGGTTAGGAACTTTACCGAGTACTTAATTGGATAGGAGATTGGCATCGTTACAATTGTGATAAAATTGACTGGTGTTTTGTTGGTGTGTATGTTTATGATGTTTTACAGGTGGCATAAGACAACACCAGATTCGCAAGAAGCAACCGATTCTTCTTTTGAGGGAACCTGTGGTCCAGTGGTGGGACCTTTAGTTGAATATATTCGCATCTCTGGCAGGGTATCAGCAATTGTGTGGGAAGCAGAAGGCAATACAGTAAGGCTGTGGTTGTCCCTTCATAATTCTAATGCTTAGCATTGAGAACATTTTATAGACCTATGAAAAAGCTATGTTTTATTTTATCTTGACAAGTGATACTCTGTTGACCAGTCTAGGACTATAAAATATATCAGTATTCATTGTAAAGTTATGACTGTTCTAAGGTTTGATGAAAAGAAATGTGGTAAATAATATAAGTACTCTCACATATGTCATAATGAAAGTTTTTGATCTATGAGACTCAAGGTACAAATAAGTTTATGCAGATAATTCATTACTTTAGTGATGTCTTACCACAAGTTATAAGAAGTTATCATACCTGATTTGACCTACTCGATAGGGTAAAAATTATTTTCAATGCACAATGAAGATAATTTACTTTACTTGAAATATGTAGTTATAGTCCGTAATAACTATATTTGGGTTGGTACTTCACATGTGCTAAGAAAAATAAAAATGTCAGCCAGCCGAGAAAAAATGCTGAACAAATTGTTCATGTTGAAATATGTTAAAGGACGCAGATGTAGAAGAGCAGATTCACGCTGGAAGGATAATATATGCTGTCGCGACAGTTTATTTGTTTGTTTCTTTTGGATTAAGTTAACCTAGTAACATTTAAGTGGTTGCAAGTTGAAATATCTGATAATTAAAAAATCTTATAAAAGGTAATTGTGAGTTATTATGATTATGCTGCAAGTTTGTTAGTGGTAGGATTCATTCGATTTACTTAAATTCTCTTTTGTGTCGGTTATCAATGAATGGGTGGGATAGATTTGTCCTCCCTTATCCCGCCTCCCGGCCTGCGTACTTCTCTGGTAACCATAATAGACGCGTTCGTGGCGAGAAAACAAGAAACTAGTGTTGCAAGTTTGGATGTGGAAAGAATTTGTGAACATGGGACAGTGTCAGTGCAGTTGGTCTTGGACGATGCGTCAGCAAATGGACATTTACTCCTGATGGCCCTGCCTTACCTTTGGCAATGAACTAGTAACTGATGCTCGAATGTATTAAGTATTGTGGAGTCTAGCTTGTTGCCGAATGAATCCGCGAAATTTCCGGGTCTGTAATTATAAGCTGTACACAGCATGTACGCAGAATTTGAACGAGAAAAACCTTCTTGTAATATATCAAGGAAATATTATGGCAAAAAGTTCCCAAGATTTTGATGGTTTAAGTAAATGAGTTTTCTTTAACGCATATAAATGCGCGTTGTAAACTTGCACCTCTACACAAAGGCGAACCGGGTTCAATCCCTGGCCGGGTCACTCCCGGATTATCACATGTGGGAATCGTGCCGAATGATGCCACTGGTCGACGGGTTTTCTCGGGGATCTCCCGTTCCCCCCGCCCTTTCATTCCGGTGTTGCTCCATGCTCACCTCAAACACCCTTATCGGCTCTCAAGACCTCGTTGTTAAGAGCTGCCCAAATATCTCCGCTCTTTAACTTACGGTTCTGAATTCGAGATCGGATATAAGTACGAGATGTCCCCCGTGGTCAAGACGCTGAGGCACATTGCGATGACGAGGTTCCGGGTGCGAATATTGGATAAACCGTGGATGTGTGTCCTGTTTTTATAAAAATAAAATTGGCGCAGTATGTAAGCCAATCCCCGATTAGTCTCCTCGCGTAGAGCGCGGAAGTTTGTATGAAGATTGTTCAGTCATTGCCTTCAGAAAGCACTGGGAAAATGATCGACCTATCAATCGGCAAAGGAATGTCATATACTACTATAGTTTTTCTGTGCAAGATCCATTTCCGGTGATCTCCATAAAGGGTCACGTTTAGTAGCAGTTTTGTGAGTAAAAATTTGTGTTTACCGAAAATTCAGTGTGTGACTGTTTCCTCTGAAACTAACTGCTGTCGCATAGCGACAGCTGTTACAACGGTTTTTTGTCGAGAAAGGCATAGCTACAGCCACATAACCTACATAGTCCACATCTGGCTCCATGTAATTTTTTTTAGCCTAATTTCCGAAAGAAAGAAAGGCTTATGAGATCACTTTCCTTTATGTGTGTCTGAGGGTGTGTGAATGTGTGCGTATGTGTGTTTGTGGGTGGGTGTGTTTGTTCCCCCTTTCAATTTTTTAATGTGTGGACAGAATTTCACCACCAGTCTTTCGCGAAAGATTAACGCGAAGGCTAGACTCCAATGTCCTATGGTATACGTGCAGTTTCGCTAAGGTTATTGGCCACGTGTCCTTGTCGTGAGACAGTTCCTTACTTAAGGCCAATCGGAATTAGACACTGAGTGTGCGTGATTGGCGGGCAGACATCTGTAACGCATGGCAGTTAAAATCGTCCAATCACGAAAGTGGATCAGAGCTCTAGCGTTTTGGAGTACAAGTAGTCCTGAAACATTTTCGCGAAAAACATAATATGCACTAACACATGACCACGTTTGTCGGCCATTTTGGAAGATACAGCCATACGAATAAATGAAGTTATTATGTAATATCTCGGTATGAAATTGACAGATTCCTACCAAATTTGAAAAACAAATAGTACTGCAGCAGGTGGTGTAAATTGGTATGTGTTAAGTAGGCCATGCACTTATTTTCAAAATTGTGACTATATCAATATTTAAGCTCAGTATATTTTATCAGCGAAAAAATATATAACTTAAGATTGTATGTTGGCAGTGCCTATCAAAACCATAAAATATGCCTATGCAGAGCCTCATTTCGCTGCCATTTTGTATGATAATCCCACCTATAAAAATAAAGTTTTTGTCTAATGTCTCAGGAAACTACCGTTCCATTATTTTCAAAATTTGGCGAAGATGTTGTACTGTGGTAAGCCATATAAATATATGTATTTTTTTTGTATGACACACATATTCAGAATGGCGGCTATAAAATCATTTTAGTTTTGTGTGTTATATCTACGAAGTTATGTAATATATTTCATCTTAAATGTGTACGTTGGCAGTATACAATCGTCGAATGTGCTATAGCATTTTTATCCTCCATTTATGAAGACTGCCACATGACATTTATGGCAATTTTATGCCATGTCTCGAAGACCAATCAACCGATTCCTACCAAATGTTACACTGAAATATTTCATATAAATTTATACCAAATTGTGCACACCATAAATGCTACAGAAGTCCGTTTAAAATTGCATGATTTAAATGAGTCAGACAACGATGTTCAAAATGGCGGTGTCATAAATAATTTAGGTAAGTTTGCCACATATATTAAATAATATAACCAAATTCAGCCCAATTTTGTATGTAGACATTATACATACAAAGTATCGCATGTAGAGCCACATTTTTTTGGAAATATTGTATGATAACATCAAATAAGAAAATAACGCTATTTTTTTTGGCATATCTCAGGGACCAAATAACAGATATACATCAAAATCTTCACTCTAGTAGCACTACGGTAGGCATTGTTAACTTACATGTTTTAAGTGACTCAGTTACTTATTTTCAAAATGACGGCACTCTAAATATTTTAGGTTATTAAACCCTATAACTAGAAACGTTAGACTGATAAAATACGGAGTTGATGCTCCAAATCCGACCTCCATAATGCTGTGCATTGCACGCTTTCTTATTGTACGAGGTTTCCTGGGTGCAAGACCCTGATAAGGCACGTGCTATATGCATTTGTATCATTTATGTTGCTTACGCGTATGGTTTCATTTATAATGTTATTGCTTTCAAAGGTAAGTTAAGTTATATCTCAAACTCAGCTTTTAAGAAATTATTTAAAAAGTTAATTGCATCCACATTGAGGAACGTAAGCCTATTAGTTATATCAGTAATTTCTTGTTTTATTCTGAAGAAACTAATTGCTAGTTTGTCCCATGGCGTTTGTGTAAATTACCATCGGTAATTAAGAATTCACCAGCTAATGTCTGGGCCGGCAGAACGTATTACCACGTGGTGTTGTTTGGACAGGAATCGGGGTTCTGTGTTGACGAGGGCACAGCTGTCCTGAAACACGTGTTGCTTCTGCTGACGAGTGACGAAGTATTGTCTTTTTCAGCTGGGTGGCGTGACGCAATATTTTTCGTAGTTTCACCACGTCAGTTTCGAGGAAGGAGTAGGCTAGAGAACGAGCGAGAAAGATAGCGTCCAGTTAGTTTACGCCATAACTGCGTGAGCCAAGTATTACTGCGCACGTGTTCGACACTCGTGTTGAGACAGGGTTGTAGAGCGGAGGATTATAACTGGAAAGTTCGGAGAACACCTCTCTCAAGCAATAAACACGCGAGTTCACAATGTTTATTTAACTAGAAGTTGGCGGACCTGGGAAGGGGGATGTTGGACGAGACATGGCGGCAACCAGAGGGCGTTTTAAGGCCCTTACAAAATTAAAAACTTTAACATTTGACTTTAACATTTGACTTTACGTTTGCTTTCCGAACATGTTGATTCTTATGGAGCTTGGCACAATGGAACTGTCAAAGGTAAAGTCAAGAACTCTTGACTTCACGATTTCGAAAAGTTGAAAATTAAAGTCAAAGTCAAGCAGCCATTTTGTTGAGAATCTAACACAGGTTACGTGGAAAGTGCGATATTTTACTGTAGCGCGATTTTTTTCTCGGTATATTATACGAAGATCTTGTTAAATTAAAAAAATGGCAAATGAATATAATGTGAAGAGGAAATATATGAATTTACATATTTTCATGAAGAAAACAAATGAGTTTTTTCTTTTCAAATAAACTTCTAATATAAATGTTAAGCCTATTTTTTTTAAAAAAAGGTACGTAAAATGCATTCCTGGATATTATCATAATTATTTTCATAACAAGATACACATTTTTACTAAGCTCCCAGAAACGATGTTCAATTGTCTGAACTCTGACTTGACAATTCTATTGCGTATTGGTGCTTTCGGCAGAGGAGAGGAAATGTAAATTCAAATTCTATAGTTTCCTATTGTGTAAGAAGCTTTAGTTTTCTGAGGAGATATCTCAGCTTGGAGGAAGCTGGCTCAACACATCACGATGTAGTCACTTCAGTGTCATGATTCCTTAAGTCTTATGTTTGCGATAATCTAACCTCTAAAGTTCGGGGCACACTACTGTGTATTATGTTTCGAATTAAAATCGTCATTACACCTTTTTAATCGGTTTACAAATTAAAACATTATTTTATATGGTTACGTTTTCCCTACGCTCTAAATTAGAATCAGTGGGAAACCACTGATTCACAGTGAAATTCCACTACTCTAATCAGTGAAAATGGCTCCACTTAGAATAAGTGGAAAACCGCTGATTGTTTCAGTGGAAAAATTTCACTGATTGAATTTCTGACGAGAAACAATTTCACCGATTGAATAAGTGACGACCGACTGCAGTGGTGAATTAAATATTGCTTTTATTAATTGAAGGAAAATAATTACAAAAATAAACATATTTATGATAGTTTACTATTTATATTGTGCAATATACCGTAATTTAAAAAAGTTAAAAAATGTTCGCAGGTAACCGAGATTGAACTCCCGCACACTTCAACTCCAGGCCGTTGCATTGCCATCTGAGATACCACGCCACGTTTAAGTTGAGAGAGAAAAATATATTTCTTATGTCATATAGTTTCGCTGTGAACTCTCTTCGTGTTTGGTTTGATTAGTACCGTTATATGTAAGTCCTATATATTTCATTTTTTTAATTTTATATATCGCCAAAATTGAATGTTAGGTAATGCTTACTACATCAACAAGCTAATATAGGCCATTAGGCCTTAAGTCATCTTATAATCATATATTACGGCTGCTTTAGGCCATTATGTCTTCGGAAATTTTATAAGTATATATGACCACCATTTCGGAATAGACAGACTAAGAGACATCAAAATCGAGCCTTAAGTAATGCATACGACCTACTACAAACTGAAATAGGCCAGTATGTCTAAGGCATATTTATAAGCATACCTGATCTCCATTTCCGAACCGATAAACCTAAAATTGAGTTGTAGTTAATGCTTCCGAGACCCAACAAGCCGATATAGACCACTATGCCATAGCAAATTTTATGACCATACCTGGTTACCATTTCGGAACCGATAGACTTAGAGACACCAAAATTGAATTGTAGGCAATGCTTACGAACCCCAACAAGCCGATGCAGACAATTATGTCATAGCTAAATTTATAAGCATACTTGGCCACCATTTCCGAACCGATATACTTAGACACATCCAAATTGAATTGTAGATAATGCTTACGAACCCCATCAAGCCGACACAGATCATTATGCCATAGTTAAATTTATATGCATACTTCGCCATCATTTCCAAGCCAAAAGACTTAGAGACATCAAAATTGAATTGTAGGCAATGCTTACGAACCCTAACAAGCCTATACAGACCATTATGCCATAGTTAAATTTATAAGCATACTTAGCTACCATTTGCGAGGCGAGAGACTTTCAGACATTAAAATTGAATATTAGAAAATGCTTATGACCACCAATGAGATTATATATGCCATTATGCCTTAAGTTATTTTATAGTCATATCTTCCAGCCAATTTTGAACCGAGTTTTATTTATTTCTTGAGTCCTAAAACAGATCGGTATAAGCCATCATGCTCTAGGGTCTTTTATAGACATATGTAGCCACCATTTTCGAACAGATGAATTCAGAGTCACCAAATTCGAATCGTAGGTTTTACTTGCGAGCGACTACGAATATTGTACTTTGTCTTAGACCATAGTACAGACATACATAGCCTCTATAACTAAACTTATTGAAATATGTTAATCAAAATCGTATCGCAGGATTCGCGCCCGACTTCGAAAAAGATGAAATGCCCTGTTACACCCTAATTCATTTAATAAGCATAGTTGACAACAATTTCCTATTCACAGAAGAGATCTGCGATAGTCAGTTGGTAGGCAGCTTCCTCCCTCTTTATTTTCGATAAATAGAGTGTACAGAGTACAGGAAGACTGAAAAGCATAAATATTTGTGATCCGGTAACAAAAAAGAAAACAAGAATACATGTGCATGTGACTTATACATATATGTTTTATTTATTTAATTTTTTATTTATGCTGTCAGAGATTGAGCCCTATAGGCACTCTTTTACATCTAACCAGCTGTAAACGTTCACTTACACTTAATGTAGTCATTATTTTATTACTAAGAAGTACTCTTCCAATGTATGATTTCACTAGTTTTTTGGAAAACTGAATATTAAATATCTGGTAATGAATTATTATATTTCCTTCTGGCGACTTCTCATTAAGCAGTTCACCTACTGCATTCCTAATATAAAAAACGAAGGTGCCTGGACAGTGATTTCCGTTATTGATTGTCAAACTGAACGTTTACATTAACTGGGTGTCACTGTGATCGAATGAATTTGCTCTCTTTGTAATTCTAAGGAGTTTTTTAATGTCGCGTAGTTGTCCTGTCTGTAAGTGAAGTGTTCACTGACAGGATATAGGAGTGAAACTTACAGTTATAATTTTTTTTTCAGAATATCTGTTGATCTAAATTCTTATTAATTTTATGTTAGACTTTTTATGATACTTTAAAAATATTCTCATTAAGTGTAACTAAACTGCTAAGTACGCCTTGAAATTTTATTTTTAGGCATGAGTGACAATTTTGGCCTAATCTGCATTATTTTGAACACAATAAAAAAAATTGTGCTATTGTAGGAACTGTAATACTGTTTTGTCCTAATGACTTCTGCAATAGCGATGAATAGTTAAACTAAATTTTATTATTGCGGACATACGCCTTTGCAGAGCTAAATTGTTGCAAAACGCAGAACCTGAAAATAAAACATAAAACAAGCCCATAATAGCTATTGTTAATAACCAAAGAACGAAAAGCACAGGCCTATAGAGTTCAGTAGTAATGGTATTTGTTTTTAAAGAGATTTCTGCAATGATATAAAAGTCGCACATTCTTGCGAATTTTTAAAATTATACTACGGGAACTTTAACATTGTTTTAATATCGCCATTGCACATTTACAAAATTATTAACACAGTTTTATACGAGCGCCACCATGATTTAATTGCATATCGGTTTAACTACAGCTGACAAAAGTGCATTCCTTTTAATATCTGTCTTAGGATTCGACGAATTTCTGACAAACAGACAATGAAGAACAACGACGAATTTTGATTAAATACGGTGTTTAATATATCGCCAAATAAATTAATGTTATTGTTGTTTTGAAATATACTAAGGTCATTCTCATATTCAAAAAGGGACTTCAGCTAACCTGTGATCAATAAATGGCGGTCAATTTACTAAACACTATCTGTAAAGGTATTTCAGTAATACTATTAATTCTTGAAGGATAAGAAACATTTATCAAATCTTTAAAGAGAAGAGTTAATGTTCGTTCGAGAAAGAATAGCGCATAGTGATGACACACTGAAACAAATTATTACAAAAGTATGTATAATGCAGTAACGGAACACACGCTTTTTCGAAAGCCCTGATACAGTGAGAGGAAAGCTTTTCTATAGGCCCTATAATAAAATATTAAGATTTAAATTAACTTTTTACTGAAGTCATCAAAACCGCAGTGTATAGTAAACAAGCGTTTGCAATAAGGATTCAGAACTAACAATAAACATTATAATTCGCAACGATGCAGATGGAGGCGTATAACATAGGCTATGTTTACCTTTCAGTATCTACAGAAACTAATTTTCCCAAGAACAGACAGTGGGTATATACAGACTAGTATGAAATAGATCGAAAAATCTGCCAGAGCATTGTCAAAAAATACGTAGAAAATAATTGTATACACGACATTTGGCCTCGCTCTAGTACTGAGGACGTTTCAGTCTCGTGAACATGCAACAAAGAAATGTGTATATTCCAGGAAACAAAGCACTATTGTAGGTGGGGCGATATGCGTCAGTAGTGGTATGAAACAGTGTCTCACTGACAACAGATCCTGTGTTAGTAACAGCTGGGGATGTAAACTTAATTATGTAGAAATTATTCATAATGCGTTATGGATCTCGTTTTCGACAGAAAAGTGTTCTGCATGCCAAAGTTAAACAAATAGTCGCTGTGTCGTAGTTATACACTCAGTGGAGCCGTTTTGCAGACCCAGCAGCACACATAGCGAAAGAGTGGCACCTCATAATTTTATTGTGACGCAGGTTCTCCGTATCATAGTTGAGTGCCTACGCAACCCTATAAAATAATAAAATAACCAAGAATACTGTCCCAAAAGTACTTTTTTTATAACATGTTTCTCTATCGCTTTCAAGGAGACTAGCTATTCAAAAGGAATAGTTAGACCACATTTCCCCATAATTTGTCGCAATGGTTCACGGAGAAAACTTTTAGATATAATTGAGAAACTTACTGTTTATTGGCAATATGTTTGTTCTATATTTAAATTGTTTATACTGGCTTTTATTTCCAGACAATTCTTGCCAGTAGTGAGGATATATTTTAGTGCTAACTACAAAATCATGGCATACAGCTAAATTCACGTGATAAAATAATTGATTTTTGCAAAAATATTGGCTTAGTGGTATTAAAAACAATACAAGTGACAAAAACTGATAGTTAGAAACTTCGATGATTTAAATATTGAAATAAAATACCTAAATATATAACATAAAATAAAAGCGCACGCCGTAATGAATAGTAAATTATAACGAGTCGTACAAAAACCTATCAGTTCAAAGCTCAATTACTACCTGCAACGTAGGGATGTGAAACGGGGATGTCAACAAAGAAAGACACAATAATACATGTTGCGGAAAAGTAGTTTTTTATACGCGTTTCATAGGTTCTTTTTTTTCGAGTTTCTTAATCAAACCATGCACGCTAATTCGTAACATTATTATTTTGTACTGAAGTTTACATTAATTAACATTAAATTTTAAACTTATAAGTTTAAAAAAATTCTGTTAAAACTGACATGCCATTAAACCTTCATAGGTTGAAATCCCCATAGAAAATTCCCCAATGATAATGAACAATTCTTCTATTAATCTATTATATTTATTACTGTACCTTAAATATTACAGTTGTGTGATAATTAATTAAAATGTATGCATATGCACACCAGTTGACCTATTGCAGATTCAGTGTGTTTTGAAAATGTCAGTAACGATTGAGATGGACGCAGTAATAGTAAACTAATCGCCTGATACATTACACACACACTGTCGATGTAAAGAGAGGAGGCTATGTCAACTGCAGAAACAAGCAGCAAGTTATATAATCATCCAGGAGACCTATTTCACAGCAGTGTTTTCTGAGAGGAAACGCGAGCAGTGGCAGGCCAGTATTCTACCCGCTACCTCAGCCAGCGGGATTACAGAAGGTCTGAAGGCGGGCAAGTGTGTTGACAAGTGGTGGGATTAGCAGATAGCAGGAGGTAATGGTCATTGTGGTTTCCTTCAGGCAGGTACGACATCTTTCTGAGAAGTAAAGTACACCCACCTAGCTTCCACGGTTGTCCACAGCGCATTTGCAGCCAACACACTCTTTCAATACTCAGGTCAAAATATTTACTCATGCTAGAAAGATTACGCTACGAAATATATACACTATATTTTCTTCAATGCATATGTTTTTTTTTTGGGCTACAAACCAATAAATCTAAATTTCATACAAGCTAAATTATAAAACATTCATCTAAAAAAAAAAAGCAATATTTCTTTCTACGTTATTATTTTAGGAGGGCGGGAAAACGAAAGTGTCACACTATCGTCCAGCTATTTAACTTATTTTGTATAACATGAGAAAGTTGAGTTGAACTTGAGTAGAAACCGTACCAATACACTTTTTAGTTATATTTTGCCCCTAATATTTATCGCGAAATTTATTGACACAGTGAACCCTATAACAGACATGTATATTCAAGTAAACTATCCTTTCGCCTATAACGCTGTAACGTTTTGGTTGTTAATGGAAACAATTAATCTTATTAATGTATGCTTCGCGGAGCAGAGACTACGAAACAAAATAAAGTAAACATATTTTAAATTTAAAAGGTGCATTAATACCAGTTTAGTTAAAGACTAAATAAAATTGTATTAATCGAGTATACCTTCAAAAGATGAACAAATTTTATGTAATGATTACGAAATATTGTATTCCTTTCGTTCTTTGTTTTAAATGTTGTAAGTAAATAAACGTTTTGACAAATTAAGTCAGGTCCACAATTTTTGCTCACAAAAAGTTATCTTCAAAATATTATTTTTAATTTATTAATTATAATGAACTAAATATTTATAATACCTGATATAAAATTAATGAAAAAATAGTATTAAAATGAGCAATAATTTTAGAACTGACGAAATCTGTCAAAATGCATGCTTTCCATTGCATATTCAATTGTTCCTGAACAAATCAAGGAAGCCTTTGTTTGACTCATTTGTTTTCTTGACATTTACCAGGTTACATTAGTGCGGTGATACCATTAGTCATGCAAACTTACACTCATTCTGTAAATAATTTTGTCCATGCATTGAGACATTAATTTATTATTTTAATTGCTAATGCAATGAATATACATTATATTTACTAAAATAACAATAAAATTTATATTATCTATAGTATTAAAATGGTATTGAACGATCTAATATATCAAGAAAACGTTCTGTACTAATTATTTATTGCATAACGTCTATATATTATAGAACCACAAGTATAAGAACTCCACACATTCAAATTGTGGGATTTTTTAATAATTTAAAAATTACTAATCATTAAATTTTCGGTTAACTTCGTTTTGCATCAACGTTCTCTTAAAAATATGGGATGGCAGCAATTTCAACTGTAAAAGAACCCCTGAAGTGATCAGCCACTTAGTATAATACATTTACTTTGTTCTGTACTTCTCCAGACGTAGCACTAAATGCTACTAAATCTTCCCGCATGTGAAAATTCGCGTGAGCTGGGAATCAAGTTAACTGAACTGTAAACAGCAATGGTTCCTGCTTAGTAGCGAGATAACGATTCAATGAAAGTAAAATAAGCGTTTTATGAAGCAAGAACAAGGCGTGTTTAGTTTCATAAACAAAACACTCCTTGTCATTGCTCCTTTAAACTCAGAGAGTATTTCCAGACTCCAATAGGCATATGTGGTCTGGCTAATTTCTTACCAGAATGATCACCATCCAGTAAATACTTGCTGTAAAATCTAAAATCTAAAATAATCAGTTAATGAAGCAACATAGAACAACATTTCTACTCGCATTCTTTCACTCTACTGTTGTTTCATAAACGTGGAGCAGGAAACCTCAGTGGATGAAAACATGAGGCTAGTAATCAAACAAATGTGCTAGGGGTTTTGCAAGTTGGGTGTTATGTTCGTAGCAATATAGTTGGAAGTGGTGCCATATTATGATGGTGACTCTTTTTGTAAGTTTTGTTCATTTGAGTTGTATGATATGTTAATATAGATTTCAAGTATTTAGTTTTGATTGTAAAGTTTGATGGTATGGGGTTTTGCAATTGCTTGATATGGTATGTGCAAATGAGTTGAGTGAGTGTGTGTGTTATGGAACTGATGCATGTAACTTTGGTATATGGGAAACTATGAGTTAGTGTGGTTATAAAAGTACTTTAGGTGCATTTGAACTTTTAGTCTTGTTTGTTGTTGGGGTTGATGTGTGTGTTATGAATTTTATGACTGTGGCTTAGGTGCATGGGAAATTATGAGTCAGTATGCTTACAAAAGGTATTAAGGCTTAATTGACCTTGTCAGAATGGGCATAAGGCCTAAATTACTTTACTATTTTGTTGGATTTCGGATACGAAGCCTAAGTTATGAATTCGATGTTTGTAGTTTTGATATATGGGAAATTATGAGTTAGTATGCTTATAAAAGGGCTTTATGTGTGTTTGACCTTGTAGTCTTGTTTGTTGATGGGGTTGATGTGTGTGTATGTTTTGCTGTTACATGAAGAAATTTTATATCAGAGTAATTCATTGAAATATTCTGTCTGTGGTTATTGGTATATGTTGAAACCTCATACACAATTGTTTCTTCCTGTCAGGGTTCGTTGACCTGATAGAAATAAAGCAGGACCTTTTTTCGCTTTAAAATTTGTCATAAACATATGATTACGGTGAGCTGTAGTTCCTCGAAAGTGGACATTTTTATATCTACATATAATGTGCATACTTGATATGTCTGTATAGTGAATGCTAGCATAGTGTAAATGTAATACCTTCCACAATTAATAATAATAAATATTTCTAATATCAAATTTTGAAACAAATGAAAAGTTATATGACAGTTGAAGTTTGGCTGTTTTGCTGAGAGGATATAATATTTTGGTGAATGAGTAGTTGTGTATTATTCATGTGTGTACGTGCATACCTAACAAAAATTCATTGCATGTTTATGCAGGTATGGATTTTCACGATTATGTTTTTTCCCACGATTACATCATATAACTGCATTCTCCACCATTGTCGACCTTCGATAGTTAACACGTGAGTTAAGCAGTGTACACTAATCAGGTAATACGAAAGACAGCGATCGTAAGTGATTACGCAAAAACGCATTTCCCAAATTAATTTTTTTAAACTATGAAGTGTGTCCCCTGGCAATCGATCTCAGTCGTCCAAAAATAACATTACATTAATTAATAGAAGCAGGAATATACAATAAAACTAAATCTTTTTATTCAGATATAAAATAATATTAGGTGTTATGACCGAGACTCGAAATCGATAATTCTCAATTACCATGGCATTAAGAAAGCCTAGCAACTACCCAAATCACTAATAAAATTGGATTAAAATCATAAATTAAATAATATTACATTGCCTGACCAAAAAATCGCACTCAAAAACCCGAAATTAATATTACATTAATTACCCTTACCACCTACCCAAATCATTAATAAAATTTGGTTAAAATCGGAAATAAAATAATATTATGTGCCCTGCCCAAGGATCGAACTCCAAAATCCAAAATTAACATTAAAATTAATTATCTTTAGCACATACAAAAGTCACAAATAATATTTTGTTAAAATGGGTAATAAAATAATATTACATGCCCTGACCGATGATCAAACTCAAAAATCCGTAATTAACATTACATTATCTATCCCTTCCACCTAACCAACTCGCAAAATATTTTTTTTAAATCCGAAACGAAATAATATTATATGTCCTCACCAAGGATCGAACACCAAAATCCGAAAATAACATTACATTAATTATCCCTAGCACCTACACAAATACCAAATAAAATTCTTTAAAATCGGAAATGAAATAATTTTATGTGTCCTGACCAAGGTCGAACTCCAAAATCCGAAATTAAAATTACGTTAATTATCCCTAGCACATACCCAACTCACAAATAAAATTTGGTAAAAATAGGAAATGAAATAATTATATGTGCCCTGACCGAGGATCGAACACCAAAATCTGAAATTAACATTAAATTAAATACCCCTAGCATCTACCCAAGTCACAATTAGAATTAGGTTAAAATCGGAAATGAAATACAATTATATTGGTAAATATGTCCTTGATGAGCATGTACTTGGTGAGTTTATGACTAACTATGTTTTTAAAAGGGCTTAAATATAAAATTGACCTTGTCAGAAAAGGTTTAGGTCCTAAATGCCCTTAACATTATACTGAATATCGGCTATGATGTCTATGTTATGAGTTTCTTGAGCATCGTTTCGATGTTTTGAAATTACAAAAATGCTTAACTCAAATTAAACGTTTGCCTGAAAGGGTTTAGGGCCTAAATAATCTTAACATTATGTATGTCGGGTACGGTGTCATTGTTATGAATTTGATTAGCATATTATCAATGGCTCAGGAAATATGAGTACATTTATTTAAAGAGTTTAACTCAAAATTGACCTTGTCAGAAAGGCTATAGGGATTAAATGCTCTAACCACCATGACGGATATAGGATACGGTGTATATGTAATGAAATTGATCCTTATAGTATCAACGGTTCGGAAATTATGAGTATAATTACAAAAGGGCATCAATTCATAATTGACGTAGTCAGAAATGGCATAACTCCAAAAAATTCCCTGTTTTAAGACAGGCGATGCGTTGTGTTTGGTGGACAGAGTGGTTATATAATTATTTTAAAAATAAAATAAAGATTGCTTCTATGTTTACTCAAATTCAAGATGACCATGGTTACGTTTGTTTTGTAAAAAATTAATAAATATATTCTTACACATTATGATAATCTTAATCCAAAAATGACCGATACTAACTATTAGGTGATAGTCGATAAGGGCGAACAAGCGTAATTATTTATAACAACCTCGCCTCCGACACTCTCTTCCCAGGTTAAACCTTATGGCACTATGCATGCCGATGTCGATAAGGGTGAAAGAGGTGTATCAGACTAAAAAGAACGTCCGAAAGTTGGCTAGTGGAATTAATGCCAGAGGCTTAATCAAATATGGCGTCGCTGGAATTTTTTTGGTTGTAAATATACAAGATGACCGTGAATGCGTATAATCTAACGAACAGGAGAGGCAAGAGAGTGAAAGGAAAGAGAGCGAGAGAGAAATAGAATGAATTAGTGAGACAAGAGAGAGCAAGAGAGCCAACATGAATTTATATAGCATAAAAAATACAGAATGATAGAGCATGAAAAAATAAAATGGAATGATAAAGCATGAAAAATCAGGATGGAATAATAGAGCAGGAAAAATCTATATGGAATGATAAAGCATGAATAAACAGGTTGGAATTATAGAGCAGGAAAAACAAGATGGAAAGATCGAGCATAAAAAATTCGACACAGAAAGGTGGTCTGACATCTTTATCGTATGTGCCGTGAAAATATGAGTACGGTGATATATAACACTTAATACTTACGTCTTTAAACTTTTTAATTATAAAAATATATTTAATTTTATACAATAACTATTAAATTAATTTTATTTTGTCAACTCCTGACTGCATCTGAGTTTCGCGGTATCTCAGCCGCATTCAGGAGTTACATCAGCAACAACGACGACAGAGTAATTTTTCACAAAGTTTTGGAAAATCGAAAATTTTGAGGTAAAAATGGGAAATTTTTAAGGAAAAGGGGAAATTTTTAAGGAAAAACCGGAAATTTTGAGGGGAAAATGGGAAAAAAAAAGAAAAATTGTGAGGGGAAATAGTGAATTCCAAGATGGCGCCCTGGATCCCACGACCACCCTCCCCTCTCCCTTCAGCTTGACTCATAATATGTGTGTCAGAACCCCCATTATATATCTACTATTGTGTTCATTGTAATTAAGAATGAAATTGAACCCAGGGAAGAGGAGTTGTAATGGGACCATCTGAAGAAAAGGAAACCATGATTTAACTGCACCTTAAAACCAGAAAAAAATAATACGCAAATAAACAAAATTAATTGAATTTTGAATGATTTGCAGGTGCCAAATATACTACAACACTAAATGGCATGCATTCGAAATAGAGCCACAATACTTCCATCTAAGGACGACATATCCATACCCAGCTGCAGATAATCAGAAATTCTCAAGTAATATTTTCTTTACAAAAGGATTTGAACTTAGTTTACGTCCTGTTTAAATAGTAATTTCAGTTATTTCTTATTACTACTTTACTCGCAATTTTACCTTCTCTTTCAGGATTGATCTTTGCGATACCTCTAGTCATCATTGTACGGTTAACAGTTCAGTGTTCCACCAATGCTGTGATATCCATTTGTGTGTTAGTAGTCTTTACCGTTTGGTCAGGCCTTACCAGCCGTGACAGTAGCAGGTAGCCTCGACTCATATTCTGGTGTTAACCCCAGTGGGAATTCCAGTATAAACAGGACAGTGGATTACACCAGTCTCGACAGCACACACTCCAAACGGCGGCGACAATGGTAAACTGCATAGCAAGCTGTCCAGTGCGCCCTAAAGCCAACACTCTACATTTATTTTGCTCACATTATTTCTGCGTATAGGCTATTCACGGTAAAGCGAGCACTCTTGAAAGCCCTCTCATTTGGAATAATGGTCAATCAATATATTTTATTTTAGCCTTATATGTTAACTTCCGAGTGTGGTGGAACATTCACACCGTGTCTATTACTTTCGTGGCAATATTTATTTAAAAGGGCGTTTAAGGATAAAAATGACTGAAAGAAAAAGTAACTAGTGTTCAAAAGTGCTCACTTTACAATGAACAGCTTATAACATGTTTTGGCTCAATTTTATTAATTTTCCAATTGGACTGTAACATTTTAAGGAATTCATAGTATTGCCATGGCAAAAAACTATTCAATTGCCATAAACGTCTGTCTAATCACGTTTTTAATTTTAACCTCCCGAAAAGTTACAAAATGAACATAGGCATATGGTAATTAAATTGGTATACTCACGATGATCGTTCCCATTAATACATATAACCCTCGTACGTCTAAATTATCGCTCATATACATGCTACGGCAAAGTAAATCAACAAACAGCAATTCACAAAATTACATATTTGCCTCAATCACTTCACTCGTCTGGCAAGACACACATTGAAACGTATTCATACCTGCGGTAAAAACACTCATCATCTACGACCTTGTAACTTGACTAGGTAATTTAAAAACCGGACATAAACTAACATTTTATTAGGTAAATTTTCGATATTTATCACAGAAGAAAACAAAACCTTCGCGTCAAACATTGGCAACGTATCAACAAGGGAACACTCAATTGCATATTTTCACTCAGTTTTGCCAACCTCCACGTTGTAACAGATTCGCCATCACATCTGAATATACAATTTAGTAAATATTTCAATACCGAAATCACGTTTATGTTATAAACTGCGAATTCAAGCAACATAATATGTACTAATAACCATTGAATTTCATAAAATAAAAATAAAAACTTGACTTTCCTGTCACTATAGTGATGGCCGCTGGGAAAACGTAACATTACAAAACTGAACGAAGTCCACACAAACCAAATAAATGACACACGCTGTCCTGGATGAAAAAAATGAAGAGACCAGTAAACGACGTAATATAACTACTTGTGCGCTACACGGGATGTAAAAATAAATATTTCCTTGGATTAAAAGATATCTTTTTCTACCATTCTCACACAAAAAAGGAACTGTTTTACAGTTCATTAACTATTCGCATGATTTTATAAAATTTAATTTAATAATATTTTAAAGTGTTACTAGTTCTTTCTGGCCATTCCCAATGTACCACGTTTCTCCCTGATTCGAACTCATTTAGACTACAAAGTAAATAATATTAATAATTTGCAAACTAAATATATATCAAAGTTTAAAACAACATTATAATGCAGTGCTGAAGCTTAAATGGCAGCACAAAACCATTATAGTGATAACCGATTTCATTGTGAATGCTCTAAGCATGCTTTACCTGTGAAATTTTTCAAAGTATTGATTCAAAAAGAGTGAAATCGACGTGAATGACCTATAATACAGGTAGGTCTCACGCTAGTAAATATATCGCTGCGATAGGAAGAATGGAAAATAAATGGTGGGGGATGGGGGTTGTAACTAATTTTGTTAGCAATAAACGGTGTTTCAAGCACATCATAATCGATAACTTATTAAAATATAATGTAAAAGATCTCTTCGTTGAAGTAAAATACCAAAATTATGTGAATGTTCCGGGCGCCGCTTAACAATGCCGAGAACTATCATGCTTTGAAATGGCTATTGAAAGCTTAATTTGCAAATATGATTATATAATAGTGCTAGGTTATTTCAAAACTAACATACTGAAAAATTATAATTCTGATGTGAAATACTTAGCTAATATTTTACAAATACCTGAACTTACGGGCAAATCCGTATACGAAAACGCTTAATAGATCTCACCATTGTTAAAAATTTTAGCAAATTGCATGCCACAGGCCGATACGGACTTTTGGGCCTTACAGAACATAATCTAGTTCACTTAACTTACTAACTTTCCGTCCCAAAACCCCGTAATGTACATAAATTAATTCGCGACTATCATCAGATAGTTTCAGTTATTTATACGAGATCTGATAAACCTCACATTGCCTATAGTGTTAGACACTAATACAATCTGTAAAAAAAAATTGATCGCAGAACTACTTGATAGACACACACTTAACAAATTTGGAAGGTACAAAATCCGTAACGCTCCTTGGATGATACAAACTGAGATAAGAAAGAAAATGAAAGAACGAAATTAGGCAACGAAAAAAATATAAAACTCAATACAAGATAATAAAGTCCGTTTTAGAGTTTTACATAATAGTGTTAAGTATTATGTTAAGACTTACTAGAATGATTTCACATAAATTCCTGGCTACACCTTGTTATGAACCAGGATAGCTAACCTGATTGCCGCACCGAACACGGAAACCAGGATAAGGACCGTGGGCGTTTTGAATAAGAGGGATGTTGTTTAATCAACACGGGCCTTATTTTAAAGTGTGCAGAGCAGCGGAAAGAGTCGTACCTCATTGAGTCGCCGCCGAATTAAGATGAGAGAATAGATGTTGCGACTTCCGTAGGCGAGAATGATACCAGCCATCAGCAACACTATCAAGGTGAAGACGTTCCTGACAGACTTAAAATAGAGGCGTGGCTACAACTCTCTAAAGTTTATAACTTTAAAACTTAAAAGCGTGCTAATAATTAATAAAAGTAAATTAACTTTCAGCTCCACCGAGTTGGTAATAAAGTTAAATTTAGCGAGAGTTATGTTAATTATTTTATATAAAGAATATTTAATATGTGGATCTTTGAATTAAGATAATGAAGTACAGCCTCTGAGCTATATCTTCTCCAAGCCAAATAAAAGTAGTTTGCTCCTTTTAAAAAGGGCATAACAACCTGCTATCATGTTCCTGAGAACCAGTCGGGTTTTGATCTGGAACCAAGTCAGTCAACGAATGCACATGGCTTAAATATATAAATTATAAAATTATGCACTCCATTTTGAGCTCCCATGTTAACACATATTCATCTACTTCTTGCGATATTCAGCCTTTCTTGGACAATGAAACGGTTCTGAAACTATCCCTGATGTAATAACAAAATTCCAACTTGAAAGAATATAACGATCTGCGACCGATTAGTATTCTTCCTGCATCGTCAAGATTAACTGCAAACTTTGGTTAAGAACAGTTGGTCTCGTACACAGAAAGAGAAAATCTTGTGTATGAGAAGCAATCGGACTTCTGAGCTGCGTATAGTATAAATATCATGCGATAGTTGACGTGACCTCCAGTATTTACAAAGATGTAGACTAATTAACGATCAAGGGTTATAATGTGTGAATTCAGTGTCAGCAGAACTTCACAGGCTCACAGGGACAGAGAAGAGAATAACCTCTGCATATCACCCACTGGCAAATGGCCTTGTCGAATGCCAAAATCGAATGTTAAAAAATGGACTGCTGAAAATTTCGCCGGAAAATAATACCTCGATTGGCCTAGTGCAATCCAAGGAATGTTGTTGCACACAGATGCAGTAAGCATAGTTCAACTGGCTACACACCATTTTTCCTGTTATATCAAAAGGAGCCTATCTTTTCAGTTGACACATTAAATGGAGACAATATGACAAAGAAATTTGTATACCAGAGAGTTTAAATTGATTAATTGACACTGCAGAACTCAAAAAGTATGGCCTCTGTTCTGGCCACGAGGAAAAAAGTTTATTCCTGTGTCCCCGAAGTCCAAAGGAAAACAGAGTGATATGTATTACAAAAGAGAAGAAATACAGAACAGTAGAATAGGAGTCGGTGACAAAGTTTTGGCGAAAAATGTGCGGCGAGATGATAAGAAATGAGTGTGGTGCGATAGACCCTGGACTGGCCAGTACACTGTGGTGGCTATAACTCGCCGTAGATTATGCGAGCTACAAAATGTTAATACTGGCATTTTTGTTAAGCGAAAGCACAAAATTTCATATTTGAAGACGTTTTTGAAAAGAACGTAGCACTCTGACCAGTCTGAGGATGAGCCACTGAATATATTTAACTAACTCAAAAACACAGATGGTTCTCAAATTATAGATGTGATCAATCAGGAAAACCAGAGTCCCGTTTTTTTCTTGTTGACAGCAAATGGGAAGTAGTACAAATTATTTGGCATTTTTTTCCAACAGTAGATGAAAATGTTTCATCAAGCGAAAGCTTTGGGTGTTCCCAAAGAAATGAATGAAACCATGGCTGATGGTAATTGTTGGTTTCGGTGTATATCGTTTGTCATATTTGGAACTGAGAAGTATTACATGATTCTAAGGTCACGTATTGTTAAAATTCATGTCTCTAAACGAAGAGAGAATAAGTGTCTTACAGGAAGGGATGACAGATTATATTTGTAGAATAGAAATGTTCAATGACAAGTTTGGGCAACTGAGTTAGAGCTGTTTTCCACTGCCATAATGCTTCAAACTAACATCTATGTGTTCTGTAGAAATAGAGATTCAATGCCAATTCCATAAAATTCAATGCTAATGGTTAGCTTGATTGTAAAACTTCAGAACCCATACGATCAATTTATGTACATTACAGACACCACTCTCACTATGATGCAGTATTGTGTGTAACAGGCTGCAAAGCATAAAACTATTTAATGCTTGTTGTTCAGTAGTTTTTATAATGCCCTGAAGTACAATTTGCTATGTATAAATATATTCAGCCTACTTTCTGAAGGAAGAAAGGTTTATCAGATAAACTTTTCTGCTTGTGATTTATGTGTGTGTGCACATTGTGTGCAGCTGCCTGTGTTTCCCCAAACCAATTTTTGAAAGCGTGGACATATTTTTACCAAACTCGGTACACTTATAGCGCTTTGTAATGACACCTCACTTTCGTACTCTTGAACCATTTAATGCGGTTATTCTCAGTATGACAGCCATTTTTAATTTTTGGTTACTATGTCGTGTATCAGGAACAATACTACCATTTCGAACAAAATGTTTTGCGTAAACTGAACGCATTGTCGCAAATAAATATCCAAAAATTTGTCAACTTTGAGTCGCCATTTTAAAAGAAAGCGGCATAGAGAAAATAAAGCTGATGCCTGATGTCTCAGTAACCGCTCAACCAATACCTACCAAATTTGGTTTTCAACTAGTACAATGATAATCAACTTAAGATTAAAGTAGAGCAATTGCCTATGGAGCACTGCACCCGACTATACAAGGTGAAGAACTCATAAAAAAACTAGCACAGATGCTATGACAATTGTCAGAAAAATGTGATTTATGCTGTATATGAAAGACGCATGCATATCTTTTGCAACATTATAACATACTTTACCAAAATATAATTTTTAAATGTAAAAAATTAATCGATTAAAAGAGTTCGAATTTAACGAAATTTAAACACATTTCCATTTTGGATACTTCAGAAAGCCGAATTTACAAGAAAATCTGCTTCAAGGTTGATTGTAGTAATATTGTTACAATTTCTCTCCAAAAATTAAGTGGGCTAAACCAAGTTCGTTAAGAGTGAAGGTCTTAATTGAATAAATGTGTTAATTATAATTTCTTAATTATATTTACAATAACAAACAAAATTATCTCAACTCAACATCGCACAATACATTTATATCACTTAATGAATACAATTAATTCAATTTTGAATTGCCACAAAGAAATCTATGAAATTAAATCATTAAAAATCAGTCCCAATAGACAGTGTATCAACCTATTCCATTATTTTATAAATTATGCGTCCATATTTGAGAGTGCCAATATTTACGATAAAATCCGTATTACACATCCAATCAGTCCCACCTCAGTTCAGTCCATGTCCCACCAGTCCGCAGTCGTCCGAGTCCTCCGAGCATCCTCACGCACAGTAGGCTTCACTTGTCGGTTTCACACCCTCTTGTCCATTCACACCACGAGCATCTCGTCTGCATCGCACCACACGTTTCTTCGCGCCCGCACTCGGATGAATTGCCTTCGCCAAAGACTGATGGCCGCTGGGCCGTGGCAGTATATATAGTGTCCTAGGCCATCGCCCAGAATTTTCTCTAACTCGCGCGCTGCGCCGAGCATCCTAATTCCCAGAATATTGGTGCGCCTCCTACAGGAGTTGGCCTCTTCGGCGGGGGAGGAGGAGAGCCTGTGATGCCAGCCAGTCTCACCGGAATATTCTTGCGTCTCCTGTCGGCTTCTTTGTCGGGGGAAGGGGGACTGTGTCGTAAGCAAGTCTCGCAAACTCTCATTTTATTCATGAGTTTCCCAGAATTGGGGCAACCACGCAGCGAACGCATATTTCCGTGAAAAGGGGAGGATTGAGTTTGGTTACCCCGGGCCACGTTTAACGGGAGCCAGTGCCAGGTGCTAGCTACAGCCCGTAACACTCACCCCCTCTTAACTCTGTTCATCCTGAACAGATTCTCCAACATCAGGACCTCTGTACAGCGCCAGTTGGTCGATGTGGACAACCTTAGGCTTCGCCTAAGAGCCCTGTCGACAAATCCGGTAGACCAGATCATTTATTTGCTTCAGGATCCTGTACGGGCCTTCCCAAGATTTCTGTAGTTTCGGGCAATATTCCTTCTTCCTTTGAGTGTTGTACAACCACACCAGTTGTCCTTCTTAAAAAGTATCCTCAGGCACTCTTTGGTCATATCGTGTTTCCATTCTGTCACTATTAAATTTAAGGTGCTTCCGGGCAAACTCATAAATGTCGGTTAACTTCTGACGTAGTTTAATGGCATATTGTAGGTTACTGCTTCTCTTCCACCGGACATCCGAACAGCAGTTCACCAGCTATCTTCCAAACAGCATCCTTGAAGGTATTACCCCTGTGGACTCGTGAACCTATGAGCGATATGCCAGGAGAAATAAGGGTACCTTGGAGTCCCAATCTTTCTGATTGTCTTCTATGAAGATCGCCAGATACTGTTCCAGGGTACGATTTAGCCTTTCGACCATCCCATTCTATGTAGAAAGCCACAGTTGGCATATTGTGGTTCTATTGCTGGCACTGCTGGATGACTGCTGGCTCTGAATACTTATGGGTTTACACAACTGGCCCTTTATTGTTTAACTGCTGGCACCAAGAAACTTGGCATGCCATTTATGACCCACTGATGGAATGTTGATGGAAATGAAACTGATGGTTGAGAGTCGGTGCCCTATGAACGGCCCATAAACGGCTTACCAACTGTATTCCAGCAATGGCCGCACATAACCTACACTTAGCGCTGGTAAAAATATGGGTAACCATCTATAGCCCCTTTGATGGCTGTGAAGTGGTACATAGATGGACCATTGCTGGTGAAATTTGGCTTATTATGGGAATTGTTATGGCTCCCTCTTTCGCAGATAGACTCTTCAAACTACACACACATATGTACATATGTGTGCATGACTCATATAATTACAGATTATTTGTAAATATATAGTGGTGGAAATATCTATGGCAAAGTGCTGTAAATACAGTGACTGGTATTGAATAATTTGACAAATGTAATGTTTTCCATGTATGACTGCCTATAATTAAAATGAGAAGTTTAAAAGAACCATATTTAACCACCTTTATAAAATTAACATTGAAGGGCTTTTGTTGTTTCGCATCTCTAAAATATTCATAACTGGCATCTACATTTCAATACAGATGAATATCATCCAGGTGACATACATACTGCGAAAGATTACATTAAATTCAAGTTTTTGGGGTAATATCTCTATTCACGTAGGAAAATTTATCTCAATATCTATATTTTTTTTATCCACAACTTTCTAAAAACTTATTTGTTCAGATGTAAATTTTAAGTCTATTAAATAACTGGTGTAATTTATATTATATTAGTGTTTGTTAATAATTAAAGTTCGAATATATTCTAAATTAGTTCATCTAATCATAAGAATATCCAATGAAGTTATACTTAGTGTGCTGGGCTGTCAATGCAAGCAGTGTGGGTTCGTGCACCCTCCTATAATGGTAAGCATAAGATTTTCATGTCGTATAATATGTTTAATAGTAAAGTAAAGGAAATTGAAAACAAAGAAAAGTTTATATTGTTGGTCGAAATAATTATTTTTAACAGATACAGTTAGATATATGGTGAAAGAATGTCTAGCAATCAGTAGGCCCTCTGATGGCAGTGAAATGGTGCATATGTGGGCCATTGGTGTTGTAAGCATATAGGCCATGCTTGGGCCATTTATGTTCACCACACCTGGGCTAGTTATGGGCAGAGTATGGCTAGTTAGTGGTGCCACTTCAGGACCAGCAATGGTGCCGTGTGCATGCCGACTATACACCTTCAATGGGCCATATGTGGTTTGCTACATGGGATCTGACTGAGGGTGTAATGCTGTGGTACTGGTTTTATTCATTCCTAAAATCCTCGTTATCTCTTGGAAAAGAGTTCCTTAAAACTTTCGTCCTTGAGCATAATGGCTTAAATCGATCTGTTGGGGGTCGCAAATACTATCTATGAATCTATTTGGGGCTATGATATCACCAGTTCGAAAATGGTCGTTAGGTATGATTATAAAATAACTTAAGGCTTAATGGTGTCTCTAAGTCTACCGGTTTGAAATGGCGGCCAAGTATGCTTATAAATTTAGCTATAGCATAATGGTCTGTACCGGTTTGTTGTGAGTCGTGAGCATTATCTACAGTTCAATTTTGGGGTCTCTAAGTCTACTGGTTCGAAAAGGATGGCCAGGTATGCGTATAAGTATAGCTATTGCATAATGGTCTGCATCAACTTGTTGGAGGTCGTAAACATGACCTACAATTCAATTTTGGTGTCTCTTAGTCTATCGGTTCGGAAAGGATGGCAAGGCATGCTTATCAATTAAGCTAAATAACTGGTAATTTTCCTTGGTTTTCTTTGAACATCCCTGTGACAAGGAGTAAAAATTCACTTGCGAATTTCCAGGGGGATAAACATTCGTGGATAGCATCTAATTGCTTGATCTTGATAATTGTGCAATTTTGTTTGCATACATTATGGAGCACTTTTATGAAATGTTTAATGTATAATTGAATTAATTTTTGTTTAAAAAGTATGCACCGCTCTTTCATGTCTTGTGTAAGCTACAGATCGGTAACCTTTTGAATGCATGTGTTTCATATCGATCCATATATATATGTGCTTTTAAAAACAAAGGTAAATCATAATTCGAATTCATAATGGACCTCTGACAGTTAGCATAGTAGTTCCAGTGGTTCTGTGTTAGTTTTTTTTGTAACTTGATGTACTGTTATAAAAATGACAAATTGTAATAGATATTATAGCTTTTATTATTACAGCCATTGAGCCAATGCGGCCCCTTGTTTTGGTTATATAGTCACTGAGCCACTGCGACTCCACTTGGGGGGTGCTCTACCCTCTTAACTACTGCGGCCCTACTTTTAGGTATTCTATCCACTGAGCGACTGCAGCCCCACTTTCGAGTGTTCTAACTACTGAGCCACTGCGACCACACTATTGGGTGTTCTAGGGACTGAGCCACAGCGGTCCAACTTCTGGGTGCTTTAGCCAATTAGCCACTGTGGCGCCACTTTTCTGTGCTCTACCCTCTGAGCCACTGCGGCCCCACTTTTTGTTGCTCAAGCCACTGAACCAATGCGGCCCCACTTTTGGGTGCTCTAATCACTGAGCAACTGCGGTTCTACTTTTGGGTGCTCTAGCCACAAAGCCACCGCGGGCCCAATTTTTTGGTGCTCGACCCACTGTGCCCCTGCGGCCCCACTAGAATGGTGCTCTGTCCAGTGAGCCACCTCGGCCCCACTTGAGAGGTGCTCTACCCACTGTGCCACTGCGGCTCCACTGTAGGGTGCTCTAGCCATTTAGCCACCGTGCCCTCACTTTTGGGTTCTCTAGCCACTACGCCACCGGAGCCCTGCTTGAACCTTGCTCTACTCACTGAGAAACTGCGGCCTTAATTGTGGGTTCTCTAGCCACTGAGCCGCTGCGGCCCCAATTTTGGGTGTTATAGCCACTCTGACACCGCGGCCTCACTTTTGGGTGCTCTAGCCACTACGCCACTACGGCCCTGCTTTACGTTGCTCTACCCACTGAGCAACTGCGGTCCGAATTTTGGGTTCTCTAGCCACTAACCCACGGCGGCCCCAATTTTGGCGCTCTAGCCACCAACCCACAGCGGCCCCACTTTTGGTTGCTCTATCCAATGAGCTACTGCGGTTACACTTTTGGGTGCTCTAGCCACTACACCACCGCGGTCTCACTTTTTGGTGTTCAAGCCACTATGCCACTTGAACGTTGCTCTATCCACTGAGCAACTGCAGCGCCAATTTTGGGTGCTCTAGTCACTATGTCACCGCAGCTTCACATTTTGGTGTTCTAGCTACTATACCACCGCGGCCCCAGTGTTGTTTGCTCTAGCCACTACGCCACCGCGGCCCTCTTGAACGTTGCTCTACCCACTGAGCAACTGCGGCCCCAATTTTGAGTGCTCTAACCACTAACCCACCGCGGCCCCACTTTTGGTTGCTCTATATGCTGAGCCACTGCGGCCCCACATTTGTGTGCTGTAACCACTGAGCCACTGCGGCCCTACTTGCGGAGGAGTCAAAATTCACTAGTCTTTTGTCTTAATTTCCTTTGGCCACTCCTGTGCTTGGTAGCAAAAATTCACTAGTGAATTTTCCAGTGGGGGTAAACGTTCACGGGTAGTAAAAATCCACTGTTACACCGGCCTACCACATTCACTCGACATGCCATCCCCCTGTTGTGTGTGCCAATATATACAGCTAGCATAAAAATATTGGTTGGCATTAATTACATAGTTTCGACGATATGACGTATAAAACTTAAATAGTTTTATGACCACCATTTTGAAAATATTTGTTTGTTCTACTAAAACATATTAGTTAACATCACCTGCTGTAGTACTACTTGATGCTATTTTTTGTAGGAGTCAATCAAATGTTTTTCGAGCTATAACATAAAATTTTTTTATTCTTGTGGTGCTATCTTACAGTATGAAAGACAACAGAGGCTCTGTGTAGACACATTTGACTTTTGTTGTATATATACTCTCAGCATGCAAAGATAAATTGGAACTGTTAGACGGTTTCGAAGATATTGCATACTACGCTTAAATGGCTAGATGACCATCATTTTAAAAATATGTGACACACATACCTAAAATATATATACACATCAACTGCTGCAGTGCTACTTGTTAATCTGTCAATTGTTTCCCGAGATATTATACAAAAACTATTAATTAATTTAGAGCCCTCTGGCAAAATGGCAGACAAAAGTAATTGTTTGTGGCATACATGATGCCATGCATAATTGCGTGAAATTTTGGAATGAGTCGGTAATTTGATCCTCGATGTATAGGGAATAAAACTTCCATTGTTCATGTGACGATTTTCATAAATGGAGGACAATGGCTATGTATTAGAACATTTGATGATTCTTACAGATACCACATACAAAGTTAAATAAATAAATAAATATATATATATATAACATAGTTTCGTAAATATAGCATACAAAAATTAAATGTTTTATAGATATCATTCGGAAAATAAGAAACTTACACATTTAAAACCAATAAATTAACATAGCCTACTACATAACAACGTAAGTCGCTAAATTTGAAAGAAATGGGTTGATTGTTTCCCGAGATACGACAGAACTGTATTATTTAATGAGGGGCTATTTTTCAAAATGACGGAGAAATGAAGCTTTGAATACACTAATATGATTTATAAATTAGATACTGTCATTATGCAAAGTTAAGTTGAAATTTGTTTTGTAGTTTCGTAGATAAAACATTCTGAGCTAAATTATTTATATGGCCATCATTTTGAAAATATGTCTGCCTTAAATTCTAAAATTTTATCAGTTTACATGGCCTCCCTCAGTGCAACTTGCCAAATTGGGTAGGAATCGTTGTTTTTGGAGATTTCGCATAACTTTAATTTGTAATGTGATACTATTTTATAAAATGGCGTACAAAGGAGATTTTATGTCGACACATTCGTTGCTTTTAATATATACAACCGACATACAAAGTTTAATTCGAATTAGGTACATGGTTTAGACGATAAAGTACAAAAATGATATCGCTATATGGCTGCCATATTGAAAATATGTTTCTGACATACCTAAAACATATAATTTAACATCATATACTGCGGCACTTCCTGTATGCCATATTTGGTAGTAATCGGTCTTTTTTTCCCAAGATATGACTCAAAAACTTTATTTATTCATGTGGCATTATTTCACAAAATGGAGGACGAAAGGGGCTCCATGTAGACAAACTTAATGTTTGTTATATATACTCCCTCAATACAAAGTTAAGTTGGATTTGATTATATCTGTACCTGTTGTGAATAAGTAAGTCAATATTGTTACATGAGCGATACCTGAGGGGAGTATCTGAGTTCGTAAGGGACGGAGGTCTTTAAAAAAAAAAAGAAACTAAAATACTTTTCGAACTTATTCGCTCCGCTATTAATTACAGCATTAAATCATCTGTCTCTACTTTTACTCTTTTCAGTTAACTGTGAGCACAATATTTATAGTTTATTTACAATATAATTAATGTAATTAATTGTCTCTGTTGGTTTAAGTCAATTAACTCATACTCATTATTACCACGTGTCCAGTCTATCTGTTTCCAGTATTTATAATGTCTTTCAAACATCTAGTCTAATAGTTCAGCCTGCCAGCTGTGTCCTACACAGATTGATACTCGCAGTCGCAGACTTCCCTTCCGCTGGTCACTCGTGCTTCTATCGCTCGGAACTCAGCTATTCATTCATTCAATTCCAACTCCACTCAACTCATCTCCCTACCCGGAGGCATGCCACAATATTTATAGTGTTCCCCTGAAAATCTCGAAGGTTCAACACACCCCGAGTCATGCTAAGAGAATTAAGTCAGTAATTCAGAGCATTCTTCAGATAAACTCAGTAAACAAAACAGCCAGGGTGAGCAGCGCACGTCTGTAATTCGAAATCCATCATTGCCTTGCCTCCACCATCGCTAAAATATAACTACTCTATATCCTCCTTTTCGTTCGCCCATGCGGGGGGGGAGGGGGGCAAAGAAGCGAGCACATAACACTGCCACCTCCTCAAGTGTGTTCGTTCCGAACAGACACTACAACATCTGGATCATCGTAGAGTGCCAGATGGTCGATGTCGACAATCTTAGACTTTGCCCGAGAGCCTTGGTGACAAATACGAATGACCACATCAAAGAATTGATCTTCTTCAGAATCCTGTGGAGATCTTCCCAACATTTCTGTAGCTTCGGGCAGTACCCTATTCTCACCTGTGTGTTGTACAGCCACACCAGTTGTCCTGCTTGCAATACCTCTCCCGACATTGTCGTATCATACTGCGTATTCATCCTGTCCCTATTTATTCTGAGGTGCTGTCGGGCAAAATTATGAATGCCAGCAAGTCTGCTACGTAATTCGCTGGCATAATCATTTCGTTATTAGACCGAGATTAGCGCCCTCTACGTAGTTTCGTCGTTTCTCGCACGTGGACAGTACCCGAGCCGACCTCTTTGTAATGCTCTCGTTCGCCTTCCCTTCTCCTTGCTTCTTCCTCTACCGCTCCCCTCCCTGCTCGAGTCACATGGTCAAACTTAGATTTTTGTAAGCGAATATTCGGTGGGCACTTCTTGTCTGTCTCTTCCCCGTGCAAGTAGCAAACAGCTGTTACTCCGATAGGCCGATATGGTGCGCAATTATACGAGTGATAGAGCTTCCGCGACACACCTCCATCAGTACAACTAATACTAAAGTAATCTCTGATTAATATTCAATATTCAGTGTAGGTAAAATTCTCGCAATTCCGGGTGAGAGGCGTAAATATTTGTAGTGAGTTGAGGGCGTAGTGCTTAGAGTGGCCCTTAGTGATTTTGCACTATAGTCATTTTTAGTAGACTGTTAGTTCGTAATACATATTTTGGGTAGGTTACTCCTTTTGGAGCTTTGTAGATACGTTTTAATAAATCTTAAGTGTGTTTAGAACGTGCGTTTGTTATCTTACGAGAAATGAAATGGCTCGTTTAACATTTAGCCCCATTTGCCACGTGCCTAGTTCCTAATTGCTCTGCATCGTCAGCTCACCGTTCGACTGCACAGAAGACTTTTAATATTTTGTTTGGTGCACCTATGTTACTTTGTAGGGCTTTGTTCGACCTGCTCGTATATTTTCATATTAGTCAGGCGCCTCTAGCGAGGTTGTATCAGCTACGGATTTTTTAAGTTAAACGGATGAGGCGCTTTAGTAGGGCAGCACGCAGCCGTCTGTTCCGCTTATTGTAATGATCGCGTTGTTTTTTTAGTATTTCAATTTGTTGAGTATTAGTTGGAATATTAATGCACATGAATTTTACTGTCACTTGTAGAAGTGTGCTGTGTTTGATGTTTAAGCACTTAATGTTTGCTGTAATTTTTCACCATCCTTTTAGACGATTTTTTATGTTGCATTTTGGCAATTTTAGTGAGCTTAGGCAATGTCAATTCTAGTCCCATAATTGGTGCTTGTGCTCCTGAGTTGAGTAATTGTCTCTCGGCCGTTTGAAGCGGCGTGCCCCGTCCGTTCGTGCGACTCACTAATTAAAAGTGCACCACAGGGTTCATACTAAAACCTCAAACTTTGAGTGGAATTTATATTTTAATTACTTTCTCAGGGCTCTATGTAGATGCCTGTTTAATACTTGTCTGTTCAAAAGCATTTACAGCGCTTGAAATTATGGTTTTAGGCTAGCATTGCACTTTTTAAAGATGCCTATCGGAGAGGCGTGAACGCACCTTAGCACTTTCCTGAGTATTGTGGTCAAGTATAGATCTAGGTTTACTTGCTTTAGGCACAGTTTTGGGTGCTATTGAATTGTAATATAGTCAAGGATTACCTGTTCCGTGTAGTATCAAAGCAATTGTAATTTTAATTGATTCGCTGGTGAGAATCAGTCCTTTCTGTACCTGAAATATTTTAAGACCACCCGTCGTAATTTTTTTATTTTCATTTTGGAGAACAGATATTATTAAAGACTGTGCTGTGTTTTTTCTCGAGCAATTATTGTCAGCATTACGATTTGAAGAATATTTTATAAAATGAAATGTGCTTCACTGAAATTTTGGGTGCGCTGTTTTTTAATTGCTAGCTTTGAGATCCTGCCAATATTGTTTAGTATAGTGTGTGTTTCCTAATTGCACCTGATTTGGTGCAGTCTAAAGGCAAAACTTTTTCCATCGAGTGTTCGAAGGTGGCAGGGGCATTACAAAGTTCGAAAGGCATTACTTTGAACTACCAGGTTCATTCCCTTGGACACAAAATGCAGTCTACTCTTGGTCCTCTGGGGCCACCTCGTACTGCCAGTACCCACTCTTCATGTCGACAGTAGAAAACCATTGTGAACCTGCTAGTCTGTTTAATGTGCCACCTCTCCTTGAAAGCAGATAAGAGCCTTTATTCGTCATATTATTAAGCTGGTAATAATCAACACAAAACCTCAGAGACCTATCTTTCTTCTTAACAAGTACGATGGGTGACGACCATGGGCTAAATGGTGGTTCTATAGCATCTAACTAATTCATTTTCTTCAGGACACCCTCAACAACCGGTCATGCGAAGCTAGTGGCAGTCATATTAGTGGCTGCTTTATGGGCCTGGCAACTGCTGTATCAATGTGGTGGCAGGTCACATTAGCCTTCCAAGTTCATTTGGTCCACACGAGAAGGCATCCCTATTTCTCTGAAATTGTTCAGAGACAGTCTCCTCCTGTCGTGAATTAAGATTTTCTTTTGTTCATGATTGCTATGTATCTAATACTTATGGCAGAGGACAATCTATTTGCTGTACTCTAGAATCTTCTGGAACATTTGGAAGTACCGCTTGTGACCTGCTTGCAAACACCTGTCATGGCCTCCTCCTGAAGAAGAATGGCACTATCGAACAAATTTATCATTCTAATTAAAAAAACTGTCAGAATTAGAAAAGACCAAACTTCTTGCTACAACAACTTTACCTGACAGTACACCAATCTTTTCTGCTGGCTGAATTAGGCCTAAAAATCTGACAAACGTTTCTTGACAGCTGCCTGAAATGACAATTTCAGCACAATTTCAGCGGGCAGCACAGTGGGTTGACCACATACTACTGGGCAGCTAACTCGGGAGTACAAATCATACCGTATTGACACCACCAACTCTGCACTGCCTACCAATAACACACCAAGTCGAGTATAGATACAGCACCCAAGTCTATGTAGTAAATTAAGCCTCAAGAGACACTCATCCTCTTTTTCTGTTATGTAAACATCGTGCTATATGCTAATGTCACCAAGCTTCAAGTTCGCTTTCCTCTCGCCTTGCCACACGCATACCTTGCAGAAAATAAAGTACATTTGTACCCTAGATGGACACTTGATGCTATGTACGGGGCTTGGCCTGCCGGTTAGGCTATGCTGAAACACGGCGCGAAGCTGATGAACACTTGCTTGCACCGTTACGCTTCTCCAGGTGATGCAAGCACCGGGGAAGTGTGACCGGTGTCTCCGGGTGGCTAAACGAACAAGGTTCCGACATTATTAAACACTATTGATACTCAAAAGGTTGGTGATGCGAAGTTTGAAGGCCGCCCGGAGCACGACACACGGACACGTACCGACCCCTGCGAGTTCACGTTAGCAACTGATTCTCCACATGTCGCGCGCCGCCGGCTCGGCAGGACACGACACGCAGATAACTATTTTCTGGGCACACTTGCCTATTAACTTGCGAAAACATTAAACCCTTGCAAAAATACAATGCTTTAAAATACTCTGTCAAAATCAATTAACATAAAAACACAACACTGGCAATGAAATGAGGATGAACATGTGTCATGGCACCCTTACACTTTTCGATAGAATTAAAATAAAAAACACTCGTAATGCTATGTAGGGACGTCTTTCAGAGTTCCCATGTTTATGCGTCCATGGCATGAGCTGTTAAGCTCTTTTGGGCACCCTACCTTGCACTTGTTCCGCTTTGCTGTGCTGCACTGCACTTTCTACACTCGCCGCACTATTCCAGTTGTTACACTAAGAGCCAAAATGCCGTAGCGTGCTGGTGCCTGCTGTAGTGTTGCAGAGGTGCGCGGCGGGCAAACGGTCTGGAGGGCACATACACTGGCATGCATCAATACCCAGCTTTAACGAATAAATTGTGGAAGAACATGCCAACGGAAAAATCACCTACGGACTTACTCGCCCAGACTGTGAGATCAACATCCGATGGAAGGACGTTTGTGACGGAGATATTCACACATTTACTTTCCAGAAAGGGAACCTCCCATTTCCGTCTGTTTGTAATAGCTGACCGTGTGAAGTTGCCAACTCTCATCCCACCTGTGAGGACAATATTAATTTTTTCTTATTGTCCTGGTTTCATGATACGAATTAGTAAGCCTGGGATTGTAGTGTAATTAATTGTGACACTACTAATCATTTTGTTAAATTCGTAAATGACAACGAAAACACGGAATATGAAACATAAAGGTGAATACAACTTATAGTAATGAAAGTCTAGAACATAATATTTACAGATACCAACCATTACAATACTTTTAATATTGTAGTGGGGATGTTTTTGAAAAAGTGAATGAAAATGGATATTTATTTGTTAGTGGTTGATATGATATTTTGTGCATAGTTTCTAGGTATCACCCCACAAACTTTTCTTATCCGCAATTTAGGATGGTAGAATAAAGTGATGTATTCAATTCTCCGTGTATATTTATTGAAAAATTTAAATGTAGAATTTATATTAGAAAGTTCTTTGGATGCTTGTTACACTGTAAACTGATTAGTTGTTAGAGAAAAAATTAACACTTGTGTATCAGTCGTAAGTTGACACACTTAGCGTAGGGATGGTAAATTTTCATCCCAGCAATCTGTACGTTAGTATTACTCCTGGCAAATCAACTGTGGAGTACGCTTATTGGAGTAGTGAATTGCTTAGGCAGTTTATTGAAAGTTGCGAATCCATATTTCATTTTCGAATTATGCATATCCCATAAACAAATAAAAAGTCGCGTGAGTTAATCCAATGTTCAGACATAAATAAATGTTCTGTACATCACATGATGCCAAATACCTCATTATCTGCAAGTGTAAATGAATCGCCCTTAGCGCTGCCACGCTCCCAGGCCTCAAACACAAAATCCTTCCAGCCAGGAGGAACCTTAAATCTGCTAATCCCGCAGCGCATACAGCTTGGGATGGAGTGGTCAGTGAAAACTGCCATGTGTTTCTTTTGTAAATTTCCAGATGGAGGGCTATGGATACAAATAAGAAGAAAAGGGCGAAGGAGGTGAAGAAGGGAAGAGTGTGTAATTATGTTTTCATGGAAACAGTTTTAAGATAAGCGAGTGAAAAGAAGTTAGGATGGGAAAATTCAGCTCAACATTTTAGACCAGAAAACGAAGCTATAGCTATGGATAGAGCTGGCATTTAATAAATGTGTCTCTAAATGTAGGCCTACGTATACATCTTATATTTTTAGGATTATAACATTTCACATGAGTGAGCCAGAAATATCTTATCTGAACATGATTAACTACAGGCCACTGGATATGATTAGAAGTTAAATTCCTAATAAAAAAAACGAAGTTACAATCATGATGGAGTATAATGTGTATGCGACAAACTGTATTCCACCACATTATTTCACATGGTTATATAATACAATCTTAAGATAATGGGTAAAAAGCCTCTGTGAAAATGAATACTAATGACTTAATATTTGTGTCTTCTTCGTGTATGCATGTACGTTATCTGTAATCAACAGTTCACTTGAGGTAAAAATGTAAGATCTATTATAGCATCTCACATGGAATTTATGGCCTACTACTGTATTTGATAAAGGCCGTTCAAGTTAAAGTGAGCACTCTAGAAATCAACCTTTGAAAAAAAAACCACCGCCTGCAACTGCGAATGTATAACCATATGTGTCACCACACAAGCTGGGGATGAACACACCCAGTTATGCTGGCAGTGAAATGTGAAAAGTAGTTTTACGAAATAACGCGGTATTGCAAGTGTAATGTTTAAATTTATGGCTACTTAAACTGTTTGAAATTTATTTTATACACTTTAAAGTATTTATTGGCGTAAAGATAATATATTTACTCTAACTCATAATTATATTGTGTCACGTGATCGGCGCAACGGTCAAAAACAACGGGCCGTTGTTTTTGACCGTTGATGTGGTTCCTTCATGCTTGTTGCTTGGCTTTGCTTGCGTGGAGTGGTTGCGAGGCATACTATAAATTTGGAAGCTGGAAGTTGTTGTGTTTTAATATTTCTCATTTATTTTTCAGCTTATCTGCAATCAGCATTGTTTTATTATAGGTAGTATAATGTTTAATTGTGTTGTAGTGATTTTGTGTAAAGTTATGAGTTCCAGCAAACTACGTACAAATATTCAGCGTCAGGAGGACATTATAAATCTCGCCGAAAGTATTTATTCTTTAATTCGTCGAGGAGAGATGAAGCCGTGCAAGGTGATCGAACGAGTTGCAGAAATGATGAGAATTTCAACTGCAACTGTCCGGAGGTAAATGTAAATGTGTTTTTACAACGTGTTTTAGCTGCTTATCCCCAGTAAAAATAGTGAAAAAGAACAAGTATAAATCGACAGTTAGTTACGTGATATTATAAACAGAAAGTTAAATAACAACTATAAAGTAAATGAACGACAGCAGAAACGCAACATTAATATATTCATGTGAGTTTGCCCTACGCCCATCTGTTTAACATTTCTTTCAAGTCTGTCATTATAACAGGTGCAAATTTGGCAGTCAATAATTATATGTTAATTTTACACGTTTTTATATCACTGTGTAGTTTTGTAATGTAGGCCTAACCTCAAATACATCTGTACGTATCTATTTACGCCCAGCCATGTAACCTTTCTTAAATCTGCCTTGATAACAAGTGCAAAAGTGCCTGTCAATAATTATACATTAATTTGACACATTTCTAAATCACTGTGTTATTTTGTAATGTAGGCCTAACCTCAAACTTGTGTTCGTGTAGTTATTCATTCCAAGTTACAGTGTTAAGTTTTACTATTGTTAACATAACATAAACGTCGCAGTTTGATGCTACAAAACAGGCGTTCCAACATATAAACTATACAATCTTGAATGTGCACCCATGAACCATTTTTGTAAGTATAGTAATTTGCTTTAAATACTTTTCTCATTTAAATTTTTAGTTTTGCTGCAGTCATTGCAATGAAGGAATCACAACAATAATGAGAGTCCATGCACTTTACCTGTAAAATTGGTTTCTTGAGGTCTGTGTGGGTTTGACAAAAAGGAAATGTCGCACCCATTTGGGCCACAAGAGACACCCGAAATGTGGCCATCGCCGGATCGGCATTTCACTTAGCTATAAATAATATACGTTATTTTTAGAATTATTTTGTACAAATCAAGGTGGTGCCAGTTACAAGCCTGGTATACCCTTCTTTTAACACTTCAATTCACAGTATAAATGATCAGTTCTTTTTTGGAGGGTCTCAGAAGGGTACGAACACAGAGTAACGGAGTCAAAAAAAATGTACGTATACACAAATACATTTGTTGATATGTTTATATATTTAGTATAAATTCTTTTAATTATATATATATATATATATATATATATATATATATATATATATATATATATATATACGCTATAGGCCTATGTTGAAACATATTTATCTCCATTTATAAAGGTGCATATAAAACTATCCTTTAAATGTACATATACATGCACATTCTTCATATATTTTTCTTTTTTTATATATTACATATTTTATATACTGCCACGTTTGCGCCGTCACGTTAAGTTTATTAGCACCATCTACTTATGTGCAGTGGTGTACTCTTTACTTGACTCAGATCCCCTCGTCTTTCCTTGCCACCCTGCCTTCCCATTTCCCCTTCGTGCGTCATTATTTTTGATTTGTCATTCTTTTGTAACGTTCTTGCACGGCCTCGCTCTGTCTACCTTATACGCTTCAGACATCTGCTACGTTACGCCGCTACCTTATGCCTGCAGGATGTATGTTTTTTCCTGGTGGCTTAGTTGCACCTAACTTCAGTCAGCTGAGGCCAAACACAGCTACCATGTTTTAGAGCTGACGTTTTACTTGTCACCCTACAGAGCGATGGGGCACTTAGAAAACAGTGAGTCATGGGAAACTAAGTTTGCGATACAGTTTTTAAATGTTTGGTAATTTGTGTGACAAGTGGTGTTGTACCTTGGGTGAGTAGTAGTGCTAGTCTATTTCGGAATCTGGATTGGGCTGCCCTTCCAAATTATTTTTCGGCTTAACTAATGTGTGTCCTTTTTTAACCTGTCGTGTTGGTTCTTGTTCACCACTAAAGTTTAATGTTTGCTTTTTCACAGTTTCTATGACTTCATCGTTAGTGTGCTAATTTTAAATTGTTTGTTGTGTAAAGTTTTTGTCTATCGGAGCTGTGAGATGACCCAAACAATTATATATGTTACGTATTTTATATGTTGTATATTTTACATTATATATACATATATATCTATACATTATATATAATGTGTTATATACATCATATATGTTTAATTGTTATTTATAATATACGTGTTACATTTAGCAGTCCTAAAATGTAAACATTGCGTTTATTAACATGTGGCAATCACATGGCAGTCACATTGCAATGTTTGTTTATATGTGGTGGAAGGATACATAATGGGCAAGAAAGTACAATTTTAGCAGGGCTTTCAAAAGTGCTCACTTTATCGTGAAATGCCTATAACATGAATATCAGGAGATAACAATTTCACATATGATCATTATTACAACGGAAAATACTATTTTCAATTCTAAAGACTGATATATAGTGAAATAAAATCGTATGATGTTTATTTATGTATATTTTTTATTTCATAGTTGTGAATTTTTCGCGGAAGAAAACTATTTCAAATGTTTAACTATCTTAAATAAAGTTTTTTCCTGAGATCAAATGATTATTATATTGTAATACATAAACACGAAGTAAACTGGTTCATATAATTTTATTAATTTTTAACATGTGGCATACAGCAAATCCCCTGTTTGCTAGTTTCTCAGTTGATTTTCACTTTACGTACTTTTTTGATAACGGCACTGTGATTATACGGTAAATCACATTCCTGCAGTTGGTGGGATGTTAATTTAAAACAACTTAAAATATAGCTGTAAACAGATTTAATTTCTGTTAGAAAAGGTTTTTTTTAACATAAAAAATAGAAATTTGAAATTAATTCTTATCAAACAATTGGACAAATCATTGTCAATTATGTATTCATGTTGAACTACTCACCATCTGTACTGACTTCTGAAGTATTGTATTCTCCATCGATGACCATCTAAAACAAGCAGTCATTTGATTAATTAATTAGACCGCAATATCATGGATGCAATAAAACAGTAAATGCATGCATGAGCACTAGGCGATTAATGAATTATGATGTTTCTGTGTTGTCTTTCCCACCTACGTGTTCACTTTCTATCTAAACACCAAAAGAATAGAAATAATATCAGTAAACTTTATAGATTTATGGCGTTCAAGGGCGTAAAATTATTTTCTACAGTTGTAGCATATTACATACTTTTTCGTTGTGGTATAAAACAATAGCCTCAAAATGTATGGCAATGGTATGAACTGACTTTACAAAATAATGACATGAGTTATAGGATTTTTGAATCCACATATTTTTGTGAAAATATCTCAAAATTGAAAAAAAAATTATTTCTTTGATTACAGATCAATATATATTATTATTATTATTATTATTATTATTATTATAAGAATGACAATATTTCTTGGACTGAGTGAGTGATGAGATTTGGGTGGCTGTTAACATTGACGTCTTAGGAGCAGATAATACTTATTGGAAAATTGTTATGATGTTCGCCTGTATATAAATGTTTACTTCTGAGCTAAAATGTAATGCCAAAATTGTAAATGTAACACCCTCAGGACAGGTAAACCAATTGCTGGACTTCAAGCAGACTGCAATACATACCACTTCTCTGTCTTCAATAAACACTTAAACTAAAACCCAACTTTGGTTTATATAACTTTTTAAAATTTGTAGGAATCTATATTTGCAGTTAAAATTATCATATTTACGTTAAAACAATATGATTTGTTTTTCAAGTTATTTGGAATTTCTACTATATCATTGATATCATGTCACGATGTCATGAAATGTTTTCAATATATAGAAAAACGTTGGCTCTTCAAAAGCCTTAACACGATCCCCCAAGATATGCTGACTCGACATACCAATCATCAATTGTTTTCCATAAAAAACTAGAAATTATAGTTAGTGAAATATAATTGTTAATAAACTCTTTGTTCCAGGCCAACTATTTACATTATAGGTCATCACAAAACTACCCATTTTAAGCATTCAAGAGATAAGAAACAGTTAAAACCGTTTTTATCTTCCGTTTCACTTGTCAAGAGTAATATTCCTACGATTTTTTTCGATGTTTATTGATTCAGATCTATGACTTTGTATAACTGTCATCGTCGTAAAAAGCTTATCTTAGATAAATTGTTTATATACAATGCCCTCCTCCTGCCATATTACATATACATTCACAATACATAATTAAATAATGTAACATATTAATTCATAGTGACGTGATAATTATTATATTTACAGAATAATATTCCCGAAAATTTACAAAATATCACAATCGCACTAACGTGTGTGAAAAATGCAACACCAAGAAGGATACATGTAATTGAAATGAACTCTATACCATAGATTAGGAACATGGCAATACCATATTGATTAGGATTACATAACTGTATATGATATTTGTCCTTGAGAAATCAGTATGGTGTGAAGCCCCCACGTGTAGCAATCAGAGCCCCTATACGTCGTGGCATGGAATCAAAGAGGACCTGGAAATGTTCATGGGGAATCTCCCTCCACGCGGTTTATATGCGAGAGTACTAATTATCAACAGTTGTTGCTGGTGGTCCGTGACGAATAAGTCGCAGGCAAACCATATCCCAGACCTGTTCGATGGGCGACATGTTAGGCGAACGTGCAGGCCAGGGAAGCAGTGGTACCCGTCGTTCTTTGAAGAAGGCTTGCACATTTCTTGCCACATTAGGCCGGGCATTGTCCTGCTGAAATATGGCATGTGGAGTCGCCTAAAGGAGGGGCACTTCCTCAGGCTATAAAACCTCCCTGATATAGTGTTTGCTGATCAGATTTCCCTCAATACGTAAGATTCGAGATCGCATGTTGTACCCAATGGCGCCCCAAACCATTAAAATTGGCGTTTGTCCGATATGCAGCTCCACAATGCAGGCTACCAGATTGCAGTCAATACGGTAGCGCCTAGCACGTATGCGGCCATCCATGTAGAACAGGTTGAAACGGAAATCGTCCGAAAACACTACATTTCGCCACTTAGCAGGCAAGCGACGGCGCTCACGTGCCTATTGCAGTCTGTGGCGTTTGTGGTTTCTGGACAATGGAAGCCGACGCAATGGCATGTGTGCCACCTGCTGCAGACGATGTCGAATCGTCGATACAGTAGCATCCACACACGTTGCAGTGCTCCAGTGTCGAGCGAACACTGTGGACGAGGCTGTACGGTCCGTTATGGTCATGCGGAAAAGATGGAGGACATACTGTGCTGTGATCGCATTGCGTGGTCCAGTACCCGCTCGTCGCTGCGCACGACCCTTTTCTATCCACCGGTGCCGCTCACGCATCACTGTCGTAGCAGCACGCCCTGCACGAGTCGGAATGTCACGGTAGGAAAAACCCGTTTCCTGGAGATCGATCATTCTGCCCCGTTCAAACTCACTCACATGCTGATATGGCGCCCTTTGACGTTGACGAGTCATACCGGCACTTGTTTTCACTTCGTTTGACGGCTTTTCACTGACTGAGCTTGGCATAACACGGACCTTTCCTGTCACATAAGAGAGGACACTGCTGGGCCTACGTGTACGACACCTCTCTGCAATCGTAAACACTTATTGCTGGTACACTGTAATACGCATTCTCTGACTTTGGATACGTTCGTGTCATTCTTTCTGTAGGTTGCAATTTTCACAAGCAATAGTGTATATGTCTATCATCGTACACTTTAAATTTGCACAAAATTGCGATGCGTTAAGTAGTGTGATTTGGGGGCTATAGGAACATGGGATCATGGGATGTGGGTTCATAGGATGGAGGTTTAGAGAACTTAAATGAATACAGAATTCTGCCATGTTGGATGTAGGCTTATGTAACCTTGAATCTTGCCAGGGATAACCTTGCGAAGATATTGAGATACCTTTGAACACGAAAAATAGATAAAATTTGTAAAAATTCGAGAAAATCGAAAAAATTGCAATAAAATAAAAAATTTTACAATTTAAAATTGTAAAATTCATTTTAAGTTAAAAAAAAGTTAAAAATAACAAATGTGAACTACTTCTGTAAAATAAAATATTTTATTTTTAATAAAGAATAAAAATATTTAAATGTATATTAAATTTAAATTTCGATAGTTAAAAAATGAAAAAAAAAAAAAGAAAAATATAATGTTTAATAGGCCTGGGGTTTAATACTTTTAATGGTAGTGGAGCACACCCACACCCATACATACTGCTTAAACAATTTAAACCAAATTTTGTATGGTGACAGTATATATTACAAGCATCACATACCAAAAAATGACTTCTTTTGTCTGCCAATTTGGCAAGATGTCGCTACATTAATTAATAAAGCTTTCGTATAATATCTCACGAAACATTTGACAGATTGCTACCAAATTTGGCGAACAAGTAGTACTGCGGTATTGATATGTACAAACATGTTTTAAGTATTTTAGAATTTTTTTTCTTCAAAATGGTGGCTATAATCTATTTTTTTTAAGTATGCTATATCTTAGAAACCACGTAATCAATTCCAACTTAACTTTGTATGCTGGGAGTATGTATAACAAATATCACATGTGTCTACGCAAAGCCTCTTTTGTCCTCCATTTTGTAAGATAGTGCCACACGAGTAAATAAAAATGTTATGCTATATCTCGGTAAACAGTTGACCTATCCCTACCAAATATTGCAAACAAATAGTAGTGCGGCAGGTGGTGTTAACTAATATGTTTTAAGAAGGCCAGAAACCTATATTTTAAATTGCGCCCATACAGCTATTTTAGTTTAGTATGTTATATTCTCAAGACAATATAATTAATTACATCACAACTTTGTATGCTGACTATATATATTACAACCATCAAATGTGAACAAACGAAATTTTTTTGTCCACCATTGTGTAATATAGTACCATGTGACAATTTAAAATTACTCTAATGATCATATTTTACAAAAAAAATTTGGAAAAAAAGTATTTCTGTATGCATTAATGATGCTTCTAATAAATAGTGTTAGTGTACAAAATTTGTTTGAATTTTGTTAAAACGTCTTTTAGGCACAGTATATTAATCTTAATTATTTACAAAACCCATTAAAAAATTCCTGCAGCAGACAAAACATGTTAATTTACATACCCTACTCCAAAAAACATTTCTACCAAATCTAGCAAACAAATAGCACTATAGCAGGTCATATTTACTGATAAACTTTGAGAATGTCTGACACTTATATTTTCAAAATGGCGGTCATACAAATTTTTTAGCTCAGAATGTTTTATCTGTGAAACTACAAAACGAATTCCAATTTAATTTCGTATGCTGGCAGTATAAATTATATCCATCACATTTGTCTATGCCAAGCTTCATTTCCCCGCTATCTTGTAAGCTGTCTCCACATAAAATAATACAGTTTTTATGTCGTATCTCGGGAAAAAAACAAGCCGACTTCTCTAAAATTTTTCACACATGTAGCGTTATGGTACGGAATATAAACTTTTTCGTTTTTAGTGGCTGAGACACTTATTTCAAAAAAATTATGGTGGTGTAAATATTTCAGGACAGTAAACTTTATCATTCAATATATTAAAACTATTACATACTATGTTTTACTCCGAATCCTACTTCCATGATGCAGTTGGTTGCACGCTACCTTAATTTTAATAGTTTTTTAAATTTGAATCCCGGGTAAGTCACTCGTGTATTATAATTGTCTTGGCACTGTTTCGCATGTTTCTGGTTTCATCTCTAGTGTTAGTGCTGTCAATAAGACATCAATGCCGACTTACCATCTAAGCTTTAAAGAACCTCACTGAGAATTATTTGCACCCATGTAGAGGAAAGTAGGCTCATTAGTTATCAGTAACTTCTTGTTTATATCGTGCTGACGAAAAGCATTGGCTACCCATCTTGTGTTAAACCAATAAAAATTTAAGTTTACTGGAAGTTTGACAAAGTACACATAATGTACCGATGTATGTAACCTGAGTACAACTAAGATGCTATATATTTACCACAGTGTATGAGAAAGCTAATGTAATGAACTAATTATTTCGTAACATTAATTACACCTTACATTATTATTTTTACTATTCCCTGGTGTTTCTTCACAGATGTTTCCAAGATCATGAAACTAACATTCACGTTGTGTGTGATCATGCTCCACAGATACACACATGAATACCTGTATTTATATATAACAGATAATACAGTAGCTGCAGTCCTATTTAAGATTAAAACGCACAACTCGAGCAATGTAAACAAACAAGTTTGAATATTTTGTTTCCGTCATGTCCATGTACTGCTACATGAAGTTCAGATTCTCAGATTTGCTTTTAAAAAATTTGCCGGTGTCTTACAGAAGCGCTCCTGCATTTGATCTGCTACCAGTTCTGAGACTCGTTCAGGTTGTTCATCGGCGATTAGTGTGGCAAGCTTCACGAGATATTTGTTATCAGATTCAGCGACTTATGAGTGAATGTTTGGAGCAAGAATCCTCCATAGAGACCTGTAATGTAAGTTTATGAGCTCTTGTACTCCACCACGGCTTGAAGTTAACTTCTCCTGGAATTCTGGGACGTACCACTTTTCCTACATTAGTCTGAAGTGTAATTATTGTCCACTGTAATGACTGTATGCTCCTACCATATAAATGAAGATATTGCCACGCATCCCTTAACAACTTTATTTAAATTCTCTAATTCATGAGCTGGAGCTAGGATTATCGGTCGGTATCCCCCTACCGTCAGCTCTGGATTGATTGAATATTTCCCAGGAAGGGTTTGTCTTGGAATCATGACTACTCAGAAATGAAGCAAGGGCTGTAGACATTATACTCGTCACTGAACCAGGTTATATCAAAGGTGCATTGAACAATGACCCACATGTGTTTGGAGAAATACTGCCAGTATGTAGCACCCCAAGGACATTGGGGAGAATGAGGAAATGTCTGTTAGACTACTGAAGTATTTGCAGAGCAACATTTCTTCTCTGGTCCTATTGCCAAGCAACCATATAGGTTGGATGAATATAAATTTTTCAATAAAGCATCTCATATTTAAAGGCTTATAAAATTACAGGAGACAAATCTAAGCACCAGGAACTTCTTTCTACCACACGGTCGACGAACTGACAATCTATTATCATGCTATCTGCTTATATATCACTAAACACGAGGTGCTCCCGAAAATCATTTGTGTACATCAGCACTTTCTCACCCACTGCTCTGATGATGACCTCATTTTGATGCAGCGCAGTGACCTATGTCTTCAATGACGAAAACAGTGGCCATTAAGATCACCATAACCATATTGTTTGAGAACTGCAGCGGTGAAGTTTTTCTTACTTGGTGTCGGTTAAAGTTGACCGCCGCTGTAGACTTGCCTTCGTGGAGCAGCTGGTGGGCTGGAGCTCCGCACACACCGACCTCGCACGAGCAAATGATTCCTGAGCAATGTGAAGCGCCTGACCCTGCCCTTCTGGCGGCCAACGTTCGTACTACCGGCTTCTGGCAATTTCTTTGATGACCACATTTCCGGTTTTCTCCCCTTCCTTATCTATTTTTGCTAACGAATTTCGGCGGTATAAATATGCATCCGAGTGAGGCAGCAGCGTACAGTTCCAGACGTTCAGCAGTGCTGGCGACGTGGCGAGGGTGACGACGTCATCATGAGAGAGCGCATTTCAAATCTACGCATCCGACTTAGGTATGTTCAAGCTTAATTTCCTTGAGACTTATAGTTACCACCATATGCAGAGATACCAATTTTGGCTTAGTTGCCGAAGAAAGGGATATGTTGAATTATAGTTTGCTGCATATTTTTCTAAGAGTTTTGCAGCTTATGCTGTTTTTAGCAAATTTTTAATTTAAGCTGAATAATTCACGGGTGTTCCAAGGGCTAGTTAGCTCCGTCGATAGGCTTTGAATTTTGCAGCAGTCTTTCTTCGCCGTTCCCGTTTTTTCACGTATTAGGAAATATAGTTTTTTTTTTAATGTATTGTATGAGGGGATCATTTGTATGCAGAGAGATGCTTTATGATGTTGAGCTGCATAATATCTTCGACAGTATTCAGTGTTGGGAGCAGTCAGGGATTGGATGTTAGTGTTTTGTATCTTATTGTGGCTATTAGTACTGATCTTTTGGCAGTGTGACGTGATGATTAGTATTTATTTATTGCATCTCGTTTATGAAAATTGCTGTTAATATTTCTGGAGTGCCATATTAAGTTTACTGTTAGTGTCTGTAGTTATCAATTATTTTAGTGCTGATTTTCCTGAAGTACTTTATTAAAATTAGTGTAAGTTTTTAAAAATATGATTGCACAATTAATTGTTTTCTTCTGATGTTTTCTTATTGGGAAGGAAGTTAGCAGGCTCAACGGATGTTTATTAATGATGCTAAGATTTTTCTTATTGCTAATTATCATAAAAATGAATGAGAGTTTAGTTTTTTTTTTGCACTAGAGGTAATATCTGTCTCTCTCATTGTTACAGTACCAGTTCGTGTATCTTCCTCAGGATGTCCTGTCAGAGCATCTATATCTGAAAACCATATATGATGATTTATAATTTATTTGTAGCTTGAATTCTGTCAATATATGCTGAGTTTTTATTTTATTAGGTTTGTTGTCTCTGGTTTAGACTCTCTCTGTCCAACGATAGCCCAGCGTCCTACTATCCTGTCTCATTTTTTTACCTGCTATGTGTAAAATCATGTAACAAAATCCTGCGCGACTCTGCTGAAGGCAGATGTGGATGCTTTCCTGTCGTTTCTCGCAGGGTTCCTAGTGTGTTTTTGACATTGTATTAATTCTCTCTTTAAAATGTTTAAGGAAACCGCTTTGATTCAGAAGCTCAACAAAGACACATTACGACAGTTACTCCAGTAGATGAGTACTGTAGAGCTGCCAGAGGAATCTACCTTAGATGAGTTGCGGGGCATTGCCAGGACCCTTGCTCGTGAGCCGAGTAGTGGCGAACAGCAGAACCAGGCCAGTGGTGAGTCTTTTTCGACTTCAAGAACTATTGGGAAACATTTGTAAAAGTAGTTGGTGATATACCAATGCTGCGTAGTTGCGAAGCCATAGAGGTGGTTACAATTTTACAACGGGTTAGTCTGGTGATTAAAACACAAGCATTCCCTCTTAAAAATTATTATGCTGTTTTAATAGTGCAGTTTCCTAGGGAATTACAAACTGTTCATACAGATTAGGGATTCTGGATCTCCATGGCCTTTTGTAGTAAAGGAAATTTTTGCGCTCTATGGTAGTCATCGTATAACAGATCATCTTCAACATTTGTTTTAAGAGAAAGCCTAGCAGCCAGGATAAACCCTGGTAGCTTACCTTGGAAATCTCGAATATCTGGTAGAGATTTTAGGCTTCCCGTATAGAGAGTGGGAGTTTGTAGAGAATTTATTGAGTATGTCCTCCCACAATATGCCTCCAATGTGGTCTCGCCCGAGGGGCCTAAAACCACGAGTGTGTTAAGGGAATTGTTTTATCAGGTAGATATCTGCATGCAAGTGAAAGAGTGTCAGCAGTTTAACACTGAGCAAAATGTGGAGGTTAGCGGTAATATTTGATTTGAAAACCCGGTTATACCCCATAGGAGGATAGTGTGTTATACTTGTGGTAAGGCCAATCACAAAAGTTTTGAGTGTTGAGCACGTGGTAAACAATGTCCTCCCTTGAAAAAAATGGTTCTGAGAGTAGGAAAAACCAGTTGTTAAATGTTTTGGTTGTGGTGAGCCTGGGAATATAAGGTCTAATTGTCTAACCCAGCCTAGCAAAAACAATTGCACATGTACAAAGAGTTAATAGCCGGAAACTGGGTTTTGTTTATGGGAAATGAGGACATATAAATAAAATTGTCCTCGGCGACGTAACATCAGGAAAAAGTTTTCACTTCCTTTCGTAGAAGTTAGGTTTGGGTCAGTTAAGGAACTGACTTTAATATATAGTGGGTGTTCAATTTGAGTCATTAACCAGAATTTCTGCAATAAGCTCTTTAGAGAACAGCCCTTAGGCGACCTGGCTGTGAAGGGTAATGAAAAGGCCGTTTTTAACATTGCTAATGGGGGTTTGATGAGGTCGAGTGTGCTGTTAACTGCTAGTATCCACTTGGATCATCTTACTTGGAAAAAATATTTCTTTGTGTTACCCGACTTGAATCATAATGTTATCTTGGGTGTCGACTTTTTGTGTGCCACTAGGGCCTATCTTAACTTACATGATTCTGTGTTAAGTGTCCTCTATTGGAAAGAAGGTGTGAAAATTGTGGTAAATGAAATCAAGAAACAGGTCAATATGGCTGAGAACGATTTCTCGTTAGAAATATGTAATCAATTTCCCAGCATCATAACTGAGAAGTTGGGATTGTGCAAAGAATATATGCACGAGCTTGTCTTGGTTGACAAAACACCTGTAAGATGCCACATATATAGTGTAGGTCAAGCGAAATGAGAGATTTTCAAGAAAGTTCTTGATCACTTGTCAGCTGAACATGTGATTGTGTGGTCTAATAGTGCGTATGCTATCCCCACCTTTTTAGTTCCAAAGAAGGAACCAGGAATGTTTAGATTGGTCATAGATTACCGGAGAGTGAATGAAAGATCAAATTGGATCCCTGTCTTGTTACTAGGGTTTATTATGTTTTTCAGTTCCTGGGTAAGGCCTGCTATTTCACTGTGCTGAACTTGAACCAGGAATTCCACCAAATCCTATTGCATCCCAATGCCAGAATAATTCTCAATTTTGTTACGCCCTGGGGAGTGTTCGAGAAGACAAGGGTACCTTTTGGTGTGTCTTTTGGCGTACAAGCCTTGTCTCATGTACTCAAGAAGATCTTACTCCCTTATAAGGCTGATTTTGTTTTTAATTATTTAAATGACATTGTCATTTATAGCAAGAGTAAGGAGAAACACTTGGAGCATGTAAAATCGGTACTGAGAAAACTATTGGAAGCTGGGTTAACAGTCAACCCAGATAAAATTACCTGGTGTAGCAGGCATGTGAAACTGTTCGGATTCATAGTTAGTGAAGACAAGTTGCTTCTTGACACAGATAAGGTAAATTGTTTGTTATCTTTTCCTCAGCCACATTTCTCTGTATAGTCTGCTTTATGCTAGATTTATTCCCTCTTTGGCGGAACTGGCTGAATATTTAAATCTCCTGAAACGTAAAAAGAAGGGGTTTACTTGGGGTAACAAACAGAAAGAAGCCTTTGGTAAAATTAAAACAATTTTAACTTCTCCCCATCCTTAGGTTACCTGATTTTGAGCATTAATTTTTGTAGTATGTGGATGCGAGTATCCTCACTTTAGGAGCAGTTCTTTCGCAACAGTATGAAGATGGTGAATATACTGTGGCCTATGCTAGCTGCTTGTGGACACACCCGGAAAGGAAGTACTCGGATTACAAGAAAGAGGTGCTGGCTTTTTTATTTGGGGTGGAAAGGTATAGATTCAATATAATGTTTAATTATTTGCTCTGCTGATAGTATCATTATTATTCTGTGCAGTGAACCGCGACACCAGGGAGGAGTCCCGACTGCTCTCTTGTGCCCGGCTGCCAGGATGGTGGCCACTCTGGGTCATAGTAATTCCCCACCATTAAGAATGTGGCTCTCAGGGAGTGGAGTGTGACTGGCCCTTCATTGGGTGTCAGGCTATGCCCAGTGAGGTCATCTGAACCCCTTGTGGAAGGGAATTCCTCTTACCACTCCATTCGGGGGATAATGTCGGCCCAGAATAACCCACAATTGCCATGGAAATTAAGTGGTAGCACGGGATGATTGGTTGGCCCCACCATGAGGTTCTCTCTGGTGTCCGATCATAGGGTTGGACTTGTGCTGGTAGTGGTTGACTCCGTATGCTGGAGGAGGTCTGGAGAGATTCCCACTCTCGATGACAGGCCAGGTGGTGAGCGGCAACCTGCTATGGTTGTGCTCTGGAAAGGCACTAGGGGTATGGATAGAACCCCGGCCAGACCACACGCTTGGTTTCTGAGGACGAGGATCTCAGAACCTCTATGGTAGAGGGGGCTAGGATGTGTGTATGTGCCAGGTTTGGGCTTTGGATCTGGCCACTGGTCGCATTAATCTTGGCCTTCTAGCATTGAGAGGATGTGATTCCTCTTCCCCGTCTATTGGGAGTCCGAAGCGCGGTAAGGCCGCAAGGCTAAGAGCGCTGCATAAAAATACAAAATACATGACCGAGAGGTCCACTGTAACTAACTGTCACATTACATATGCTATTTCATTGTCTTATTTTCAGCCTTATTTTTCAGAACTATGTTTAATTGCATGTCTGTTAGATTTCTTCTAATCAGTTAATTTTTCTATATTTTTTGTATCCTCAATAACTAGTTGTTAGATTTGATTTTCAGTATCAAAGTTCTCAACAATTATATAGCTACAGTTTATTATGTCTACAATGTATTACTAAAATTAATCTGTAATCGTGTATGAATTAACGTAATTTTGCAGGTTCATCACAGGTAGAGATGACCAAGGTCTACTTCTACGTGCAATTTTGGCAGCCCTTGAGGAAGAATACGAAGAGGAAATTCCAGAAAGTATATCTTTCTCCCCACCTAATAAGGTGCCTGGTGCAGGCAGCGATGAAGATTATGATAAATCTGTTCAGGAATCACAAGGTAATTAGGACAGACTACCTTGCTGAGTCTTGAGGAGTCAGATATTATTGCGAAGCCAAACATTGCAAATGAAAATGTAATTGAATATGACACTGATAATCCTTCTCCAGGTTCGTCAACTGAGACAATGGTGGTTTCACCAGCAATACCACCACCAAAGAGCAAGCGTTTCCCTAAAACAGTGCAGTGTCTCCCTAATGATACATTATTTTCACGTGTACTACCAGAGCAAGATTATAAATTTTCTCCAAATGCTGAAGATTTTCTTCACAATAAAATAAAGTGCCCTGTTGATAGATTAATATATTTTTTATCTCACAATCTTGTTTCTCACCTAGTAAAATAAACTAATCGTTATGCAGATCAGCATCTCATTCATAACTGAAATGTTTTCTCAAATTAAATCCTCACAGTTGTAGGCATAATGCTATCTGGCTACTATTCCCCTTCCCTACAAACATATGTTTTGTACCTGCCAGTTTCTATTGTTTCTAAAGTTGCAGAAACTATGCGGTGCAATCGCTTCGATGAAATTCTTCGGTATCTGCACGTTGCAGATAATACAGCAATGAGTGATACTGACCATATGTAGAAGGTGCACTCACTGTTTGATCATTTGAATTCTGCCTTAAAATAAATTTCTGTTGGTAATATATACAATTAGCATAGATGATAGTACGATACCATATTTTGGACGACACAGTGCCAAACAGTTTATTAGAGGAAAACCCATTAGGTTTAGTTACAAGTTGTGGGTGGTGGCTGATCCAGCTGGCTATATTTTCCATTTAAATCCTTATTGTGTTACATGTACATGATTTTCGAAAATACGACATGAGCAAGGAAATATTGTGGTTATGGGCTTTTTAGATAATAAGGCTTTATTTTGACAACTTCTTCATGTCTGCCCCACTCTGAAAAATTACATATCTAATGTTATAGGGGCTACAGGGATGCTCAGAGAGAACAGATGTGCAGCTGCAATGAAGCTACTAGACAAGAAGGCCTTCAGAAAAAAAACAGCAAGGTGATGATATCCTAGCAGTAAGGTGGAGCGACAATGATGTAGTTACTAATCTCACAAACTGTGGTGAAGTCGAACCTAAAAAAGTTTTCTTGTTACACACACTCTGAGAAAAATAATGGCTATGTTGAATTTCGGGCCCCATTGCCAAGTATAATGCCATCATTGGTTGTGTAGACCTCCTTGATCAGTTTGTTTCCACATGTCACTGTGGTATGAGGTTGAGAATGCAGTGAGTAAAGAGATTTGGGTGGCTCTTAACAGCGAGGTCTTGAAAGCCGATGAGGGTGATTGAGGTGAGTATGGAGCAGCACCGGAATGAAAGGGCAGGGAAAACGGGAGATCACCCAAGAAAACCTGCTGACCAGTAGTATAGTCCAGCATGATTCCCATATGCGAAAATCCAGGAGTGGCCCGGCCGAGTATTGAACCCGGCTCGTCTGTGGGATGCGAGCAGTCTAACTGCACAGCCATCGCAGCAACTCGAAAAGGTGCTGGTGGCCCAATATTTGTATGGGCTATTAATGTCTGCTGTATTCAGGGCTCATTGCTATAAAGTAGAGAAGGCCACGACATACTGTTAGCACCACAAGTCTGTGGTGGAGCGGGGTACGGCCAACGACAGGAGAGTTAGCTGCAGCATGCCTCAACCTAAATGTCGTGCTAAAAACATTTGTCTATGTATCATCAGTTGTGCATTAGTCGATGCACACCACATGTTTTTGCAACATTTTGTGCACAGCCGGGCCCAAGCACAGGCATCTAGGGATACAAGCTGCCAGGACTTCTGGCACTTACAATACCATTGTAAAAATTCCATCGTCAGTTTTCAATCAATGTTTTGAAAACATTTGGAAAACCTGCGGTATCTCCAGGTTTCGTCCATCTTTGGCATTCTTGCCTGTTGTTGAAGAAATCAGCAACGATCGTATCGATGATGTAACCATAAAATGTGACTCAAAATATTGGCGCTGCAAAGTTTGTATGTACAGAACGACCTACGTGTGCAAGAAATGTGGTGCTCCACTTCACCCAAATGAGTGCTTCACAGCATATATCGCAGTGCAACTATCAATACAGTGAGTGACGATGCTCGAGTGTGTTTTTACTGTAAGGAAACATGCCACCTTTTTGCTAAGTGCCCTAAGCTGTTAGAAAAAAAAAGCTCTGTTGGGACAAAAGTGACCTTTCATTCTCCCCTGACTGGCAACCTTGCCAATTCTCAACTTAAAGCTCACATAATACAGTCTATTAACCTTCGTCACAGTTCCCAATGTCTTTTTGGTCCTTATGACATGTGTAAGAACAAAAATCAGCATAACACTTCTTAAGTTAATGTGGTAGATTCTGGATCTGCCCGCACTATTATTTCTGGTGCAATTTTTACTAATTGAAGGACTTTAAACTAGTGAAAGCGGTTGAGCTTTGCGAAATTCTGTGCTACATCGCTTCTAGTCAAGTATTATCTAGTTTGTGTTCTGCAACATTTAAGTTGAAAATTGGGCATTTACTTGAATGCACAAGTGATTAGTCTCAAAGGAACTAGGTTTGTCTTTTATTTTAGGAGCATATTTCGTGGCATCCACAAGTCTTATTTTAGATATTCAGGCATAACACATTTTCTGTAAGTTTTCCCCTGCAGAAACAATTGCGTTTGCTAATTTTAATGAAAGCCAACCCCTATTGTCTGAGATTAGAACAGAGTCTAAATCAAATGTGGAACCTTTTGCACATTTAGAACCTCAACAGTGTGTAGCTTTTCAAAAGGTGTGTGATGAGTTTTCTGAAGTCCTTACTTCACACTTAAGCCCTACCTAACTACTTGAATACAAAATAAAACTTGTGGACAAGGAGTATGTCACTAGCCACCCCTATAGGTTAGCCCTTCCCAAAATGTAAATATTGAGAAAGCTGGTTCAGGAATTATTAGATAAGGGAGTAATTGAACACTCCATTTCTCATTATGCTAGCCCAGCCTTTTTGGTTCCAAATCCTGACGACAAGTATAGAATGCTTATTCATTACCATAAAATTAATAAAGAAATTGAAATAGAGTTTGTCCTACTTCCTGACCTTCATACACCATTCAATAGGTATGGTAAAGCAAAATTTTTCACTATCATTGATATTAATGTGTCTTACTACCAAATTCCGTTAGTTAAACAATCAAAACCAATAACCAGTTTTTGCTTACCTTGGAATTTCTATCAGTTCACCCACATACCTTTCGGATTGGCCACTGGGGCCCAAGTGCTTATGCATCTTTTGAAAAAAAAATTTCCATGATATGAAATTAAAGTACGTGTACAACTATTTGAATGATCTGGTGATATTCTTCCAGTCATTTGAGAAACCCATAAACCATATGTAGAAAGTTTTATCACATTTGCAAAAAGGCAGGTTTAACAGTTAACTCCAATAAAGGTAAGTTTGCTGTGCAGGAGATTTTTTTTGGGTCATAAAATTTCTCCTCAAGGTGTCTCGATTGATCATGAGCGGACAAGATGTCAGGAATTTTCCGCCACCTCGGGATGTTAAGGGCATTGCCTGTTTTATTGGCATGGTGCAGTTTTGTTTGGAAAGTTTATCCATATTTTGGCTGTGAAGACTGCGCCATTTAATCGGCTATGTAAGAAATCAATTCCATTTGTACGAAGAGAGGAGCAACCACAGGCTTTTGATGCCTTAAAAAATCATATTATCACCCCTCCTGTTCTTCGGAAGCCAGGCTTTTTCGAAGGGATTCATTTTGCAGATGGTTGCTTTCAGTTTGTATGTGGGAGCTGTCCTACGTCAGGAATTTGATGGCGTTCGGCAACCCAATTCGTTCGGTTCCCATTCACATACACACCATGAGAGAAAGTCATGCATTTATGAGCTAAAATGTTTAGCTGTTGTTTTTGGTATTTCTAAATTCAGACAGTATTTAGAACACACAGACTTCCTCCTGGAAACTGAAAATCGGGCTTGTTGTGGCTTTTGGCTCACCCATGGCAACAAGATGAAATTGGCAGTTACATTGTCAGAATCTCATCTTTAAAATTCAGTGTACAGCATACTAAAGTGTCTCAAAATGTAACAGCCGATGCCCTCTCTCGTATGTTTGACAATGCAAAAATTAGTAATGAAACCCTTATTCTTCCAAATAGCAATGTTTGAGTAAATTTCCCGTTACCCTTCACCGATATCGAAGAACATTACGAAAAGTATCATGATCTAAAAGAAATTATCACAAAATGGAAATCAGGTATAAAAAAAAATATATATATATTTTGTCTAAAGGTATCTTGTGATGTAAATCCGGTGGCAATATAAAACATGTTTTGTTGTCTGATCAACTCAGACCCATGATTTCTGTTTCTTTTTATTCATCGCCACCCCTTGTTGCCCATTTAGAGACACATAAAACAATTCAGATTATCAGGCATAATTTGATCTAGAAGGGCATGTATGCTGAAATTGCTGAATGTGTTAAATGTTGTAAAGTGTGTGCTTTCAGTAAGCTTGTTCAAAACACCCTCCTAAGTCTCATTTCCTCAAATGTGGCTGAGAAGCCTATGCAAACATTTTTCATTGATTCTGTTGGCCCTTTTCCCAGGCGTAAGTTGGGCAACAATAAGCTGTTAGTTTGTGTTAATGCCTTTTATAAATTTGTATGGCCGATTCCCACGAGAAAAGCTGATGCTGCATCATTTGTTTGTGTTTTACAGGCCCGTGTGTTTCAAAATTTTGGTGTGACCACATCACTTGTATCAGAAAATGGCTCAGAGTTCACTTCCATGTTTTTCCGTTATACCTGTTACCCTTATGGCATTCGCCATATTATCTTGTCTCCGTACAATCCTCCTCCTTCGCATGCAGAGCCTTTCAACCGAAATCTCCGTTCTGCCCTTATAGACTTTCATGCGACGGAACATTCGAATTGGGACAAGAATCTCCCTTGGTTGCAAATGGCCTTTGATTTTGTTAAGTATAGTATGGGTTACATAATACTAGTCTGCCTAATAACATCTTCACTTATTTGCCCAATAACCGTTTGTCTAATTTGTGGCACTTAGATTATTTGTTACCGGACGATCCTAAGAACATACGCCAGGTCTGGGCTGCAGCCCTTAAAAATCTCAAACGAGTTCATTTCAAGAGCCATGTCAAGTACAACAGAAATCGGATTGACAATCCATTTCATGTTGGTGACTTAGTTTCATGTAAATCTCACCATGTCAGCAGGGCAGTTGACAGTCTAACGCCAGTCACTGATAGTATTGCTGACCCTTGTTCTGGTAAATATGTGACAAGAGCACATGTTTCACATTTAAAGAAGTTTCGTTCTTCTACTTATAAACATGTTTAGTTTGTTTTCTACATGTTTAAGAGCAGCCGATCCTAGCTGTATGTTATATTTTGTAACATGTTTTCTTTGCCTGGCTGGCCAGCCAAAAATAATTCTGGGAAGGGGCTACCCCACCCCAACCATACTTCTGCTGTGGGAGGCGTCACCTTCCCAGCACCTTTCTTCTTGGCATTGACTTGGTTTTGACTGTGGCCTGATCACCCACTGGTTCGAGTATTTTTGAGGCAATTTCTGTTTGCGTGCTATATAAATGTCAAAAAATCCTAGGTACTAAGCTAAGTTGGTTTTGAATACTAGTTTAGGTTGGTGTTAGGTAAAGTTTCTTTTTTATGTGTATATCAAAGCAACCCAAGTTGGATTGCTTTTGTAAAACAATTTTCCGACATTGAATTGGATTGGATTTTGAACATTTATGGGTGATTATACTAGTTTTCCTTTGGTTTTCCTTTATTTTAGGTGGACATCTTTTCAATTTTTGTCTGGGGATACTTTTGGGTTGCGTATTTAGCCTAGATACTATCCATTGATGATTTTCCTTGGGAATCACATCTGAAAACATTATTAAGGGCGACATTTAAATTTTAGGCTACAATCCCTATGAGTATACCATGTTGTCTGTTTTAGTGTTGTTTTCCCACTGAGGCATCATGTTCCTTCCCTGCATCGCAATTCTGGCTGTGGCCAGTGCCATATCTGTGTCAGTCACCATCACACCCTTGAAGTCAGGTGTCATTTTTGAACTTGAGGACAATGTTCTTTTCTAACAATACTTACTCAATCGTGCTAAATTGTGGTATAATCTCCTTGGAGAATGAATGTAATGACCTTCAAGAAATGATTAATACCGTTGTGTCAGTCTGTCAACAAGAGAAGAATCCCAGCGACAATTCCTCCTTCGAATTGAATATGGATTTAACAGTAATCCAATTAGAGAATAATTGCAGTGCCTTCAAGTCTGGCATGCAAACATTAAAGGTCGTTGCTGCCATCCAGGGCAAAACGAGCTTTACATGGTTTAGGGGGTAAAATTAAAAAAGCTGTTTTTGGCACTTTGGACAGTGATGACCTTACCCTTCTTGAAACAAATAAAGTTGATCAAGAATTTAGAGGGTAGGGTAATTAATCTGTGTATAACAAAAAATTGAGTCAACTATACCTGGACCACTATATTTTGTAATCTTTATTTTGTTCTTCATGACACTCTCGATGGTATTATCCTTCTAAGCTACCATATTGATCTGAATGGAATGTTACTTAGGGTAAGTGAGGCCCTTACAAACTTCAGACTAGAAATTTTGGGTCTACGGCATGCCATTGAAACTAGTGTACATGGTAAACTTATTACTATCTTGCTAAGTGCTGACTCATTTTTAAGTATTTTAAAGTATCTACAGCAGTTCCTTACTCTGCCACTGTATGTGCTAGCCCCATGTTCACGTGTATTTGTACATGTTTTATAGATTAAGCATCATTCAAGCTATTGTCTATAACTAGTCCCTTAATGTTGTTATCAATGTCCCACTAGCCGACAATGATAGTCTATTTGAGAAATACCATATTTTCCCAGTCCCCTTTCTGTTTTCAAAATTGAACAAATGCTTACTATTCAATGTATAAAAACATTTAGTCATCAGTTTGATCCGAAAATATTTCGCATCTATCAGCCACGATTCCCTTAGTAACTGTAAAACTCATGGCATTACCCTCCGGCCTGCAGCTATACCATTTTTTGATACACATGTAGATAATTGGGAATTTAAACTCTTCACTGGAAGAGCATATTTTGAAATTTGTGATAATTCTGTATCTTCTGGAGCATCAAAGCTCCGCTTTTTACGTAAGGCCACCTCTCATTGGGTACTTACTCCAAACAACACCATTGACATTACATTTTTATGTAGATCCACCACTAAAACTTTATTGCCTTTCACTTTAGCCTTATCGGTTTTTGACCTGCTTACTAATGCCTCCCATTGTGACATTATGAGTCCCTTTTTCAGGACCTTTGGTTTGGTCGATTCTGCTGTTCACTACAACTTATCTTTACCAATTGTACATGTTACCAAATTGGTAGCTAAACTTTGCTGTGTTAATCTTCCGACTTTCTCTAGCCTCTCCATGAACGACTCCATTGTCAAAGGATTGGATACAGTTTTTGCTTCACATCCTCATGGTATAGATTTCCATGATGTTTTGCATCTCCTGCTTAATCGTCCATCACAAACTTCTGTCCACCTAAATTTTATTGCCATTATAGTATCTTGTGTTACAGTGTTTTGTTGTTTGGTTTTTACTGTTTTTTGTTTGAAATCCGAATTTCGCATCAAAAATTGTCCGTCACCTTCTGCACAACCTGCTGTCTTGCCAGAAGGCTACATCATGATACCCTTACCTACCACTTCTGCCTTCACCAAAAGTTAGTTCGTTTCCTTAACTTGTACTAATGAGTAGTTTTTGGGATTTTGTGTGTGTGCGCTTGGGTTTTGGTCGGGCCCCTAAATACCATGAGCTCATTAAAGGGAGGAAGTGTGTGCTGCTTTGGTGGTGCCTGCATTTCTAATTTTGTATTTCATGAGTTTAGTAATTTGTATTTCTTTTCTAGGAATATTTCGGTTATTCATTCGGCAAAATCCCGGTGTTCAGTTCCAGCATTTAACTTTTGCTTTCTTGTGAAGTAATGGCGAAATAAATTGTAAGTGTTGATGCCAGTCAGAATGTCAATAGCTATGTAGTATTGCTAAAAAGGTGTAATGTTTAGTTACAACATGTTATAATAAGTTTTGTTGTATTAATACATTTATTAACTAACCTTATTGATCTTATAATATCATTATAGACAAAATGTAATTTTGGTTATTTAATTTTAAGTAATGGCGAGATGTTGCACATAGATATTATCGCTGGTTTTCTGAATCTATCCCTGCCTATGACGACTTCCAGGAGTGATAAATTCCTTTTTTCTTCATTTCATACATGGTGTGGCATCTTGTATATTTTTGGCTTTGGCCTGTTCTTCACTATTATATGATGATTTCTTAATTTTAGCCACAACTGGTAAGTGTATTTGTGGCATATTTTGTTCATCGCCGATTATTCGTGTTTCCTTGGTGGCTCGTGCTTATTTGTCCTTTTAAACATTTGTTCAGCGGTCCACCCGCCTGCTACAAGGTTGTAGTCTTGATTTTCTTAGTCATACAACTTCGTGTTGGGGTGTGGCATCCCGTTTTGGGAATTCCGGCTTGGAGTTCGTAACGGAATAAATTTCAGCCACTTCGGGAACATCCCAACTGCGGACGAGTTCCAGATCCATGTATCATGAGGCCAATTGAACACATTTTTGCATGTTCATAGACATTTACTAACACCCTTAAAATGACTTCGTAAATTTTAAGCTGTTTCCCATGTTTCAGTTATTTGAAATTTTGAATCGTGTTTGATTCAGAGAACCAGGTATCAAAAAAATGTATAAATTAACTTATGAAAAAAAAATTATGTTCTTAGATTGTTAAAGTATGTCGGCAAGATGGCCTTTACAAGTAACATAATAAATCCACAAGAAATAAAATATTATTTCACGGGATCCCAGTAACTAGAATAAAGAAAACAAAATAACAATTATGAAAAGATAATATTAATAAAAAATTAATATACCAAAAAGGAACAAAGCAAATAGTGTAAACGTATGTGATGCAATTAACATATGATATTACCATCTCAGTATTTATATGTTACTCATTGTTATTTTACTGTTAATGTGTTAATGGTTTTAAAAAATGAAAAAAGTCCAAATAAAGCATAATATGTCATTTGGAATAACTATACTTGCATTTAAAAATTAATTTACTTAGCTCTGCAGTCCCAATGGTAGTGTGAAAATTATATTTTGAATTGATGTGTCTATCCAAGAAATTTATGGCAAATATTGCAACAAATATGTTCACAGTTGGTGTTAAGCAAGTTGTATTGAATTGCTGAACTGAACTAGGGCTAGGCCTTTCTCTGCTTCTGTTAATCTTAGTGATGCACAATTGAACTAACCAAGATCCATGGGGCTTTTGGTTTGTGGTGTTGTTGGGGCAGTGTTCACTGCAGATTGTGTACCCTTTTGAGTGATTTGCTCCAAGAACTGCTGCAAAGTTGTGGTGGAGATGCCAAGTATTGAACCCAGGGCATAGAAAGTAAAACTTTCTTTTAATAATAATTATATGCTAAAATCATTTTAATTGTGTTTCAGCCAAGTGGCAAATTAAGTTTCAAAGCCATAAAACAGTTAAGAAAGGGAAAAATATTTATACATGGCGATGGCACCTACTACCCCCACAACTTCCCTCCCAACATCCACCTACCTACAACTATCAAGAAAGAGGAAGAGGAAGGAAAATAATACTACAAAACTCCAAAACCGTTCAAGCAGAATAATTATTGATAGTTACTTTAGTTCTTGGCAAAACAGGTGGGTGTGTAACACAATTTCAAACACAGCTTGTGTTTTATAGCGATTTAATTCGGTCCAGTATCTTTTCTTTTAAACCCTTTCTTTCAATGTACAAAACTATACAAACTCGTTGGGTTTTACATATGCAACATTTTGTATTGCAAACAATTCGCTCACATAGGTCTAATACATTTCAGATTTCCATAAAACCTCTTTAAAAACATCCAATAATTTCTCAGAAAACAACTTACTATCAACACATATGGTATTAAAACAACAACAATCTTTTGAATCAATCGCCAAGGCCTTTGGTCTCAGGAGAGAAATTATCTCCAACGCGATCCCGTTTGGTTCCTTTTCCAAACACATTCACCATCACACCAGTCCACACATATCTGAGCCTGAGGATATTGCCCCCACCGGTACACCCAGGATGTAGTTATTGCTCATGCATATCCCCAGCCAACACACAGTCATGCAAGACCATACCATTTATACTCTTGAATAATTCGCAACACCCCTGATAAACAACAGTGCCCACAGGTTCTAAGTCCCAATCTTTCTTCACAGTACCCGAACTTCCCATTCATCACATTCCACGACGGTCATCTCAATTCTCAGTTCACTGTTCCCGCTAATCGAAAGACATTTCCCCACTTGCATCTGCAAGAAACTAAGTAATTCTATTCTGCAAATATATATCCTAATGACCCGACTCACCATGGCCGGAGACTAAGTCCTCACACACCATTCCGCAGAATAATCTATGTCTTGCCTCACCAGTGAGAAATTAATTGAGTCCCAACTTATAGTTAGTGTCTGCATTGTAGAGCGAATGTCCCTACAGCATCTCCCTGTCTAATGGTCCAAGGCCGGTATATAGCGAAAGGCTCCTCCTACCAACAGGGTCTCCAGGGTCCCGGCACTCCATCCAGCCGATGCTCCCAGGCACTCGGCGATGATTCTCCCTGGTTCCTAGGCTACACCTCTATTTATACTCCCTAACGGCGCCCTACACGCATGCCCCCTTCTCCAGAGACCCAAGGTCCCGACTTCAGCACGCTCTTTATTAACAACCTTTTTAATTAGCAAAAATACAATAGCTAAGCACACGAAATTTCAGGCAGGTGGCCCCTTGACACTATGCGCTGCAACCCCACCAAACAGGCATGTGCTGCGGTGCAGATGCGACGCCAGGGGTCAAGCGCCGGAAATATCCACCATTGCTCAGCTGAAAAAGCAAATGGTCTTACCATCACACAGTAAAATACATTCAACATTCGTGATGGAGCACACTCCGTTACAAATAAATTCTTTATGGTTTTCCCGTTTTCAGATGAAATTATTGTGAGATTTTCGTATAAACTGCAAATTCTTAAGCATGGGCTTTAATTTGAATATAACTTTTAATAAAATATAAAAACAAATAGATATATTAACCCCTTAGGCATAATCTTGTTCTATCTGTTTTCACAATATTTATCCAAAACAATCCAAAAGCAATGTGATGTTAGAGTTACTAAGTAATATAGTATACACAGAGGAAACAATAAATGTTAATGAAATGCATCATTCAAAACTTACTTCACCCTCCTCTCCTCCGGACTCAGTTGTTTCATCACTGTCACAAGACTCATCCAATGTACAGTCCCTGTTTGGCTCGTTGTTTCCTTCACACTCAGAATTATCGTCTTTATCTGTGTCCTGTAACAAAATAGGCAAAGTAAGCGCATGCAAGTTAGCAGATTTTCTTAGCACTCTTAAGAAACTATATCATATACGCAGGTGTATCAATAAATAAGTCTTCCCCAGTAACACATCGTTGTATGCTAGGGGGAATTAACATTTTTTTGTTTGGGTGCACTGCTCATAAAGAAGCACGCTCGGGCAGTATGGCTAAGGAGAAATATAAAAAAGTATGTTTAAGGGGGTGCATTCTAAATGGGACAATACAGGGCATACAGGACCAACAACTTCAGGATGTTCGGCAGTCGTCGACATTTCGGCAAACGACTGGTTTTATTCATTTAGAGAGGGATAGGAAGTGATTAAATTTAACCAGTGGAAGTTATTATTACTTTCGTTTAAGGCAAGTGTCGTTTATTATTTCGGATGTAAAGGTTTTACCAAATCTGTCACACACACACACACACACACGCATATATATATATATATATATATATATATATATATATATATATATATATATATATATATATATATATATATATATCCTTATGAAAAATAAAGTCGAAAATGTACAGTACACTATATACCAAAACCGAATATTAATGGAGACATGGGCTTGTGAAAGCTGGTTTTGAAAATGTATTTTCGCTCAATGCCTTGTATTTTCTGCCAGCGGTAGGGATGGCAGCGATTTACCCACAGTACGTTCCACATGGTTGAATGGGATAAACCCATTTGGCGTTCTATGAAGTGTGTACTTGTGGAGGGCAGGTCGTTGATGTATTGACGTATCACTCCCTCAAGCCGGACAGTGCGCACAGACCGAGGACGGCTAGCATCACACATGTGTCTTTGCAACACGGAAGCATAAGTCAACTTTTATGCTGCGGAATTTGCAGGCGTTGTATGACTTTCAGCAAATATACGTTTTCAAAAACCAATATTCATATTCTCACATCTCCTTTAATGTTCTGTTTAGGTATAGGTGTCCTGTATATTTTCGAGTTTGTTTTAAATAAGGAATCACCTCCGCAGATTGGGCGTTTAATTTCAGAATACTATGTATGATACACAGATGTGTCCCATTTATCTTGGACACGTACAATAACGCCATACCGGGGGCTAAAATATATAAGTGTTTCATACAAAAATTTTATAACTGGAAGGGGAAATAATAATGCTGGGTCGGCAAGACCTAGTTAAACATATAGCACCGTGTACACTTTCATAACATGAACACTAAATACGACACAGAAAGTGGGATTTCTACTGTCCCTTTGCAGTACTAGCCATATTGGTACAGTGATGGGTAGAACATTCACATTAGATTTGCAAAGTGGTGACCATTGGCAGCGATACACAAGTTCAGTCGCTGGATGAATGACAACACTGAAGAACAGCTGAAGAACATTACAAGCACCCACAATACGTTCCTGCATGTTTTCTGGAGTTGTTGGAATATTTTGATAGACATCGCCTTTGAGTTAACCACAAAGAAAAAAGTCCAGTGGAGTAGCAGGGGTATGGTGAATGCGCCGCAAGGGGATAGAGGAGAGGCGCGAGGAGCCATCCGCTATCTTGGATTCCAACATCATGTTCTGTCATTCTGGTCACCCAACTGCCATATTGGTTCCACGTTACCTTGACCTTTAACCTTGACCCTTTGACCTTCCACCTTAAAAGTCCAAAAAATTAAAAAATCTCCAAAAATGTATAAATAATATATTTAAAAAATTATCAAAACAATGATTTTGACCTTCAACCTTCACCTTGGATGACATTGAATTTAAAAATCCAAAAAAATTACCAAAAAATTCGAAAAACCCCAAAAAAATTATAAAAAATGTATCAGAAATTTATTTAAAAATTTTAAATTTCCAGGAGGTCCCCTCTCCCCTTCCAGCACTCATCAATACTCGTTCTATCGCATGGAGCCATATTGTTTTTTATGTGTCAATTGTTTACCTTTCGTCACCTAGCTGGTGCTATTGTATTAATTCACCCACTAGGCAGCAGCCATATTAGATTATGTTTTTAAGGTATAGGTTATGCCGTCAGTGCCCTCCATGTTGGATTCAATTTTCAACATGCTGGTGGCATTAATATCTCGATTATGCCGCCTGCTATCGGCCTGTACCGAATGGTGACTTTGACCATTCAGATAATTATGTAAACTGTCATATTTATTTTTTTGTTTTATTCTTAGGTATACGTATTTTTATGAAAAATATTTTTATATAAAGCGAAGGGGCTTTAAAAATAAATAATACACAATATTTCTAAAAAATAAGAAGATCGCAGTGTCCTACGACAACGATTTCTACACTACTACAGACGATGTCTTACTGCTGACGGCATTTGTAACAGTATCATTTGCACACACGCTGATACGCATAGTATCAAATACAAGCAGTCCCAGTTGATTCTTTTTAATAGTTTCTTTGTTATTGTTGTAAAATAATGTAATTATTAATTTGGGAAAGCCAGCATAATTCTATGTAGCCTCCCTCCATAAGTTCTTCGATGATTGAAACTATTTTGTTAGTGTGGGAGTAATTTCCAACCTTTTGCGAAGAGAGCAGTATATGCAGCCTATCGACCAGTTAGTTTGGATCGTCCCAGAATATGTAGTCGGTGTTCTTGCCGTCGTCTATCTTCTTCAGACCTTCGCCTCTATTAAGTGCTATCTGCGAGAATGTCGATTTTTTCGTGATCTTCGTCCTCATAAACACCTGTCTTGGGATCTTTGTCTTGGTAAAACACATGCGTGAGTTCGAACAAAGTCTTTTTTTTTCCAACAGGTCGGATTCTGTAAACACCCTGGGATCCTTGCGAAATATAAGTTATTATATTCCAGGGGTTCCACATGTCTTGTAACCACCAACTCGGATGATCCCACCTGGTAGAAACTCTAATTCAACAGCACCTAGGAATAATTTATCATGACGTCTGTATACACCGTACATCGTATCATTATTGTGAAATGTGTACTATCAAAGAACCGGTGAACCAGAGCAATGGGTTTGAAGACTCTATTTCGTACTTTTTTCTTGTGTGGCAAATGTGCATCCGATATAACAGTCCCGATCTGTGTGTACATCATCATGCTTTTGCTTCTTCAAAGGCTGAGAAGTATTGTGGATTTCGATCTTCATTGCTACCGGTGCTTCATCGCTCTCCCCGAGTACAACGAGATGATGAACAATGGGCTTAAAAATGTCTCCAAATATAAGGTCGTAATGAAATTTTGGCTCTCTTGGCGAGGAAACACTTCGAGCGAACAGACTGAATCGTCCGATTTAATTCACTGGCAATTTCCGACATCACACTGAATACAATTTTTACTGTTGCTCTCTTTTATTGGTTAAGTCTTGGGTCCCCGCCAAAATACTTTCTATCTTGCCCAGGCGTTCACAGCAAATATCCAATATGTCCCTGCTATAATTTTGAATATAAGTTTTCTTGGCGAGGTGGAAAATCGAGGTAGTGAATGTACGTTTCATATATCATTACAGTCTCTTCATTATGCGCAGATGCCACATTCAATTGGTCGATGATTTGCCTTTGAACACTCTTCACGTAATCGTACATGGCCAATGTATCGCGGACGATCTGCATCTTCAAACGCTCCATCTTCGCTCAGAGTTCGCCCAGATAGATCCGAAAGAATGTGTTTTGTTCGACCAACATACTGAGCAGTTCCGAAAATATGCCATTACCAGTTTCGAGGACGAAATGTTTAGCAGCAGCATCCTCGGATCGTTCGAGTTCGCCGACATTTCGAAATATTCTTCTACCAGCATCACAAATTCCTTCATTTCTTGGTACAAGACAACCACCATCATCCTCTTTGGGAATACGCAGTTTGAGGCTACTTTAACAGAATTTCGATATACTGTAACTCTTTCTCGAAGGTCAGCGATGAACTGATCGAACCCACACCTTTACCTCCAATTATATATGGGCCAGTCCTTAAAGATCTTCAAAAATCCGTATTTCTCTTTCCCACATAAGGCACACAGACTCATGAGAATTGATATCATCATGTCTGTATTGACGTGATCATCGTAAACATGCCGCAAATTCATATCGTCCATGTGAAACAGCACTAACACGTGTGTGTTTTCGTGGAGCATCTATTTGTGTATTCACGAATAAGTCTGGCCAGGGTACATGCAGTCAACATACGCATGCCTTCTCATGATAAAGTATTCGTGAATGCAAAATTGTTTCTCACAGGCAATGTCATCGAAGACAAATATTGAGTTTAACAGTGCTTCGCTCAGTGGTACAATGGATTTCTTATCACTGCAAGGGAAATAACCCATGCCTTTCACGGCCTTCAGTACTCGTGGCAACCGCTGGTATCTCCGTTGTGGAGCGATTTTGAATATAGGCACACATTCTCGAACCGAAAACTGTTCTCTTCTTCTAGCAGGCTCAGTAGGGTGTCAGTGGATGCGGAAATTAATGTGTATAGCTAGAGTAACATCTTGCTTGATAATAAGTATATTACCACTACAATCTTGTGGAGAAAGTGGAGCATGTAGAGCAGGTGGAGAATGTGGAGTATGTGGAGCATATGGGGCAGGTTTAGCATGTGGAGCAAATGGAGCATTTGTAGCAGGTGGAGCATGTGGAGCAGCTCGAGCATGTGGAGAATGTGAAGCAGGTGAAGCAGGTGGAGCACGTGGAACAGATTTAGCATGTGTAGCAGGTGGAGAATGCACAGAATCAAAGCTGCAAATTTTAGAATGTCTCTTTAAAGCATCACTCCGAAAAAACTGCTTCTGGCAGAATTTGCATTCAAAAGTCACACTCGAACTTTTCATTCTGCAGGTCATTATTGAATGCCGTCGTAAATTCTACAAAGTTGTAAATGCTTTACCACAGAAGCAATAAAGCAGATGCATCATTGACATTTAACGTCAATAATGTTCCAAGTCAATGATACTGAAACGAAAATGTATGAAAGAGCACATTTCTACTTTTCTCGGTCAGTTCACCACGATGTCTCGAAGAGGTAAGACTGTAGTTGGAAGCGGGATCGTCGATACACTGATAAACAATCTACTATTCAAGCTGCACATTCCAGGATAAAGGTTCTGCTGGCCCGGAACCAAGTTAGCTAAAAGATTGTCATGCAACGAATCAGGTATAAATGCCCTGGAAAATAGAAATGAAGATGGATATCTGCACAACAGCGAGACTGTGAAGGCAGCGGCATGCAGCATTGGCAACTAACACATTTTCCAATCGTCTACGAACCAACTCAGATTCAAGTAGACTGTCTTAGAGCATCGGCCTGCATCGTGTTCCACATGATGCCGCAGACCTAGCTGCGCTGCATCATGGACCAAATCATTACACTGGTCCAGACTCATACTACCATCCACGAGCCAGACTGTGCCGTGGTCTGCTCCCAGCATCTTGAGCCAAGAAAGTCGCGTCCACCCAAACAACCAGACACCGCAGAGTACAGCGTAGACGCCAGGCACTTGTGTCAGTACATTCCATGAATGGTTCTGCCACCAGTTTGGGAAACCAACCTTCACTCACTCGTCGTCGCCGCCCAGCAGCGTGTATTCATGCAGTTGGATGCTGGATCCACCACCACCAGTCCTGCTGTTGACCGTAGCCCCACCATTGTAAAAGCAGAAGTTGTGGAGCTCGTTAAAGTAGGGCAAGATCTGCAGTGTGGCTCTGATCAGGTGGATTGCCAATCAGGCAGTGATAGACATCACTATGGTCCAGAGTCTTGTGCGATGTTTCGCAATAAGATCATACTTACCATAATTTAAGAACTGTTTAACCTTGCATGTGACAGTCTTCTAAGATAGTGCTACAAGAGCAAATTTTTTCTTCACCAGAGATAATAAAATCTATATAAACTATTAAAAAATTTTCAATATTTAAATGTGTTGTGTATTAATTATGTAGTTAAAATTTTTTTTATTATAAATATTTATTTGTGTTTTTTATTTTGCCACAGTCATTTTTTTTTTCAATGCGAGTAATTATTTTCTCTTATAGTTCATAAAATAATTCTTAATAAGGAAAAAACTATCTAACAAAATCATTTTCCAATCAACATAATAATACATACTTAATAATTAATCCCTTATATTTAATAAGATACGTTATGTTGATAAATGCTGTAATTGTTTTAACAAAAATTAAATGTGTCACAAAGCTACTGCTAAAGACCGCTGTAATATTTATTTATGTAAATAAGTTATTTATCTTAGAATTAAAACATTTAATCAAAGGTTCTTAAAAATTTTATTCAACATAATATATCTTTCCTTATCACGCATTATAATTTTTGCTATTAAAGTTATTCAGTGTAGTTATCTGTCTTTTCTGTCTGCAGCGAGTTGACCACAATCTCCAAGGAGCCGATGCCACGTCCCTCTCGTTTTGGTGATGGGGAGGGGGCGTAATCGATCTCTTTCGTTCTGGCATTTCCCTCCTCCTTTACCATCCTAATGGATGCTGAATCAACCATGTGTGTAGTATCCTGGACATTGAGACCAGGGACTATGCATTACGTTTGCTGGCACTTATATATAATTAGGAGAATTTAAATTAATATATTTAAATAATTGTATTATGCAACTTTTTTTTTTTCAATTTTCTCCAGTGAGCGTGCCCATACTGTGTAGGTGTAGTTCCGATGCTGGAACGGAAAGAAATCTACCTAAAAAAATTAAAATCAAGCAAAAAACGAACAAAAAGAAAACAGCATAGAAAAAAATAGAGAAGGGAGACAGTGAAAGAGAGAAGGAATAGTAAGAGTATTGTCAACTACATAATTTTTATGTGTGTATGATATTGCCATCATTTTACAATCACAATTTTAGCAAAGATAAGTGATGAACTCCCTGTGAATTGTTCGTAACCCATAGGTCGGAGGCCCAGCCTATTCACACGAAATTGTGGAAGTAAAATGACGATCGTATCACATTAACAAACGAAAAAAGGGGTCTACATTTTAATGTATCTCGCTCTATCATATTGCCTATTTGGAAACCTAATAATTTGTGTGTGTGTGTGTGTGTGTGAGGTGGGTGGAGAGGGGAATGAAATCACTTAAAATTTTACACCCCCATGGCAATGCACTACCTCCTGTTATGAATTCCGACCACATTTACCCACACCCAGGGAAAGGCATGTTATTTATAACATTACCAGCCCCCTTTCCAGCGTTGTTCCCTTCAGTTGAGAATAATATGTTATCTTTTCATGTATAGCAGGTGTGATACGTAGAAAAAATCTCGAATACAAGACACTTGTCAAATTATTATATCGAATGTTATAACACACACACACACACACACACACACACACACACACACACACACACACACACACACACACATATATAATAATAATTACACAGTGTGTTTTATAAACATACACTGGAGAAAGAATCAAATAAAGGCCGACGAACATTGCAGACAACATCGAAAAATCATGAAGTCAATGCAGCCCACAAAAAAGTGTATCAGTGGAGAAAAAAATCAATAGCAAGGCAGACGAACTTTGCGTAGAATGCCGAAAAATATTGAAGCTAACATATCTGACAATGAATATACAGTGGAGAAAATATCAAAGCACGGCAGATGAAAATTGCAGATAGTGCCGAAAAATCTTGAAGCCTATGCAGCCTACAAAAAAGTATAACAAAGGAGAAAAATCAAAGCAAGGCAGATAAACCTTGCTTACAATGCCGAAAAATCTTGAAGTTAATGCATCCCAAAAAATTAAGAAATTGAAAACTAATCTAAACAATGCAGACGAACCCTGCGTGAAATAAAAAATATCTTGAATACAATGCAACCCGCAAAGAATATAAAATGGATACATAATTGAAGCAAAAAAGACAAACCTTGCAAACAAAGCCAAAAATCTTTAAGTCCATGCAGCCTACAAAGACTATAAAACTGAGAAAAAATCATAGTAATTCAGACTAACCTTGCAGACGATGGCGAAAAATCTAGAAGACAATGCCGTTGCTCACATAAGAACCCGAACTGAGAAAAAATAAATCAAGGCAAACAAACCTTTCGTGCAGTGCCAAGATATCTTGAAGTCTACGCAGTATACTTGCTGCCCAGAATAGAACACCAACTGAGAAAAAAATTAATTGTGTGTAGAGTGTTTTAAATATTAGGAATACAAAAACAGAGACGATAAGCTGATGACATATCTGACAAATATGCATCCTCTTGCATGGGCTACAGCTACCATCATGTTTCGTTAATGGCACGCCTGACAAGATATGCATACTCTTGCTTGAGCTACATTGTATCGCAGCAGATGATGGTTATATATATACACTAATCCAAAGTGTTGTGTGTGTATGCCATCCCAATTATCTGCCTTTTGTCATCTGGCCATGTTAAGGCCGATTTATTTATGTATTCAGAATATAATTCATGCTGGTGCGACTTTAGCGTACTAACATTTACCCTCATCAAATAGTGCTGCTCCAAAACGGAAATGAAGTCTTCGAATTTAATTTAATTTAATTTTCTACTACATATTTTGTATGACTTTTAAACTTCTCGCGACAATTCCACTACATTTGTACGAATTAAGTGTTGCCAGTAGTCCTTCGAATTCTGTCATTTGTCTTTGAACTTGCCGACAACTTTGTTTTTTCCGAGTAGCAGGGGTGCATAGCGGGGTAGGCACTGGAGTCACATTTATTTTTAAAATCTTGATCGTTAGCAAAATCATTGTAAAAGTTGGGAGTGTGTAGCCTATCTCATACAGGGACGAGTCGGTATCCATATATAAACTCCAGGTTTTCTCCATACTGAGCCATCATAACATCATAATGAAATGTGTGCGTTTAAATTTTTGATAGGTAGAGAACATAGAACCCTACATAAATAGGTTTGTCAAATATCATTTCATTATATTTAAATTGCAGGAGGGCCAGATTCTCATTGTAACTTGTGTGGCCGAGGAACATGAGCTTGACTAACAGTTTCATGATCCTGTTCTCATTGCTCACCAGTTCGAGTTTTAGTACTTTTCTCTTATTTTCCATAAGTTATCCAAAAGTACTGTTATTTGCTAATTTAAAGAATTCTTTTTCAAATTCGTTTTGAGTGGTTTGACAATTTGTTGTGTTGCACTCAATGTAATGTTTCAGCCACGGACTTTTTCGAAATCTAGTACGCAATTAATTTTATTGATCTTTAATCCATGAGATACAGCTTGTTTCATGTTGCAGTAGTGGATTATATAGTTATATTTGTCTTCGAGAATATTCATCAGTTTCGGATGCCTGGAGACAGGGAGATGCTGTTTGACGGGTAGGAAAGGCAGGTCTTTGTGCTTTTCATGCAGTTCTGTGGGATATTCTATGTCGACTTCGAGAATATCGCCAGCTTCAACATCGTCTGGCACGAACAAATCATCGATGTTTGTGTTCTCGCCTCACTTAAAATTGTATAATGGGAGCGACTAAATGATGGCTCATCCATACAAGATGTTAGTATCCAAATACTACTTAAATCGTTGACTTCTTTGGAGTGCATGTTTCAGGCTCGTAGATATTATTAGCTTTGCATTGACGTTCTGTGCAGTGTGCTGCACCACCACAGATACATTCCTCGGCGAACATGTACATATCACAGTAGGTCATTAATTGGTGTAGTATCCCTTTTAGCCGAAGCATGACATAAAAGCAAACCCTGAGGTGTTGACATAGTGTGCACAGTCGAGCTTGTATTTGGAAATGCACAAGTCCCTAAAGTTCTCGAAAATATAGGCCAGGAGAAGGACATCTGTCTTGAGGTATAGATCGTCGTATTCCCCCAATGAAGTGCATGCGAATGCTTGCCAGACTATCTGGGCATGAGCATACTCATCCTCGGTGGTTCCAAAGTCTGTCAGCTTCTTGTGAAAGGCATCTTGTGGGGGCAGCTGTGGCTCGTCCAACTTCTCCCATCTGTCTACATAATTGAAAGGAAACACACCATTTCATGTGACAAGTTTCAGTTGGCTGGGGTTGAAGAACTTCTGTGTATTTGCGAATTTCGAAGGCGGTAAATGCTAGATTATGGATGCCAAACTGTGAGCAATATAACTAAAACTATAAGCAAACTGCACTGAAAATCTCTCACACAAACGATTGGAAAATTATATATTTTTTTCTTTTGTTTATAGAGTATCTCATACTCCAAACTCTTGATAGTAACATTTTCGTCATAGCTCAGGTTATGGAGAAATACAACCTTTTTCTTTGGGCATTAGCAAAGCAAATTACAGCTGTTGCACGCAGCCGCGATGTGCTTGCCGGTAAAATGGTCATGATCCGCCACTTTGTAATTTTCAACAATAAATAATGAGAAGCAATAACAACATACCATGGCCTGACTATGATTTGCATGTTTGGATCGTGTGAGATGCTCCATCTTCTTTGTAATGGCATATATTTTTTCCCATTTCGACGATGGTGTCATACATTTCTTTTCTGCACCGTATCCCCTGTACACTATCGGCTCAGTAGGCAATGTGGAGGTTATGGCTGCTGGAATTGCATCATTCTTTACCTTTACATATACACAGAAACTGCAGACCTCGTGATTTTTGTATGCATGTGTGTGCGAGCGGCTGGGGTCCAGCTGGCAGGTGTGCACTGGTTTGAGCAACGCCTCGAAGGCATCATACACTACATTGGGAAATTTATCTCCAAAATGATCATTTTTAGATTTCAAAACAGGCAGCCTGCCATTTTGCCCTGGATTAGGAATCTCGATGGGCACTATTGCATGGTTTTTGCAATGGCGCTTGTGCTGTTGTATACATGGTTGGCCTGTCAACCCAGTAATTCTTGGTAGGTCATGGTAATATGCGAAACGCCTCTTGCAAATGTGAATTTTACCTCGGTGGGTCATCAACTGCGATCGCTCTAATCTTGAAAAATCCTTGCTGTAGCTATGGTAAAAATTTTATTCGGTATTCAACAGTAGCAGATCAAAATGATTTTCTTTTTCTTCTTTTACCACTCGTTCAGGTACGACCTTCTGCTCGTTGGTGGGAGAGTACATGTTGACTGATGTGGTAAGATTGTTATTTTCGAATATTTTAATTTGATTCATAGGAGTCGGGAACTCATGAACTGTAAAATAAAATTTGGGTTCTAGGGCTCTGTAGTGGCGGTCGACTAGTTCGGGGTTCCAGACCATGCCAAAATCGCCCATTTGGAACACATATGTTCCATGTTATTAGGTGAGTTTATTACTGCATGCTTGTTTTTTTTTTATTGTGGTAGGCAAATCGATGCATGAAGAGATTATGGGGAGGGGAGGATTCCATTTATTAATATGTAGCTGTAGATGATTGACACTCGGCAAAGTCCAGCCCGAACCCCTTTCCTTGTGAACCAGTTTCTCATTAAATATTTTCTCAACACCATCTTTCACAGCTTCTCCAATATCGCTAACCTCATAAACAGGAATATTCTTTGTCTTGAAGGCTCTCTTCTCCGACCCCTCATCAAATGGTATTTGTTTAGTGTAATGACATTCCTGCCACAAATCAAATTTTAGTGCCTTGCTTTCTTTTACTTCGCAGAATAGCTGACTAATTAAATTTTGTTTCATCTTGGATCAGTACGTACAGATATAATTTGTTGTGTCAGTGTGGTTTTCGCCTACATGCATTTTAAAATTCGACCGAAATCCAGTTGTATTAATGGCCCCTGAATCAGCAATGATTCCCAGCTTTGTTGCAGGAACTATGACAGTGAGATTTTCAAGTCGTGGGCACTTGATAGGGGGAAGACCAATACCTTTCAATACATTATTTGTAAGTGTGTGTGCACTCGTGATTGCACTTGTGATTGCACCACAATCATTTCAAGTGAAAGTTTTCTTTTCTGGCTTAAACCAGCAGTTTGCCTCGTGCCTTCGGGCTGTACCTAACTATGAATGCCGTTTTAAAAAATTTACATTGTGTTAATGCCACCCGTTCTACACTGCCCATATATTATCTGTAATGTTTCGTGTAGTTATCATTGCCATTTATAGTTGCCCCACACCTATCACACGCCAGTTTATCATCCTTCATTAGGTTACGCGGGCACTTACGCTCATGGCGGAGACTAAAAGAGAGCTCGCAAAAACCACACGGAAAAACTGAAGGTGGCATAGTCTTTACCATAGAATATGACAAAGCAGCAAAAATCGAGGCGGTAATGGACGGAATCCTGCTGTCCATTGTAGGGGATCACCAAATTGAAACACACTTGTGCATTAAACATCAACGTTTTATTCCAGTAACTAAAAATCACATAGTTGCATACGGTTGTGTTTAAATAGGCACATGACATATTAGCTAGGAAAACAATGTTACAATGAACCTATTTTGGATTTTTTATTAGCTAGAAACATATTTTTGCTTTTGATTTTAAATATACCGTGTAATTTACATCTGTCTGCAAGTACAAATATCCTTAGCTACATCACCATTCGTAATTCGTACTTTTCTTCAATTGTACAGTTAGAACAACTTTGTTACTGTGCACATGTTTTGATTACAACCAGCTCGTAAGATATATTTTTACCATTCCGACACAACCTGCTTTTTTTTAAATTTGTCAAAAACAGGGTCGTCCATTATAATACAATAAGTAATGGGGAGCATTAGACAGGTAAGTATAGTGTCGTGACTTGTTTTATAACAGGATAATTATTTTATAGGATATAGTTTTTCACGACACTTTAATGAGAACAAAGGGATTTTTAAATCTATATTAAGCTTAAAAGCGAACGATGAACCAGTTTACAAGAAACATGTTTTTCTCTGGTAATGCAGAATAAAACACTTACCTAAGTAATATTCAAAGAGTCGCATCAAACAAGGGCCCCCCAAAAATATATCTTTTGCCCTACACCCCCAAAATCATCTGGGTGGGTCTGAAGTGATTTTCCAGAATATTTTTAATTGCATAATATAGCATTGATAAATAATTTCCTACATACTTATCAGAAACAAGAGAAGGACTAAGCTATTATGTGCTGAAGAAAGATGAACGTCTCGACTGGGCCATACAATGGAATGTGTGACTGCTGCTCGATGTTGGAAATATCCTTCATTCCAATTTATAACTACAAGAAATATTTTATCCGTATTGAAAATGTGAGTGATATACTTAACTGATTAACAACTCAAACTATTGCAAATTTACCATTCCAGGGAGAATGTGAAAATGACGAACATATACAAAAACTCAAAACAGTATCCTGTAACCACAGAAAGCAGAAACGAAACATCATAAACTAGCTAGACGATATGGCATTGCAGCCAATGGGGAGATTTATTTAAAATTACACACCTCCAACAGGTGATAAACTTCTAAATTTAGTTCCAAAAAATTACCAAAACAAAATAATTACAGCCCACCATGATTCTTTATTGGGAGGTAGTCACTTTGGTAGGCCTACACATTAAACACTAGCAAAAATTAAACAAGGTTGCTATTGAGACACAATGCAATCCGATGTGGCACAATATGTTAAGAAATGTGAAATTTACTGAAAGATGAAAAGTAGCAATAAGATACCAGTATGACAATTGTAATCCATAGAACTTCCCCTGCTATTAAAAGCATTGACATTGGATGTCAAAAGTTCATATTCAAAATATAAACAAGCTAACTGCTATATAATAGTTATGATAGAATTTGCTAGCCGATATATTAGAGTATAAATATGTAATATAATGTGGGCCCATTCATTGAAACTGAAAAAGAGATTGTAGAATAACTTGTATAGATACATAAACAATTGTATAAATGACGTATATTTAACACATAGTGCAATTTAGCACCACATTTTGCTTACAGAAAGGCAATAACTTCGTTATAAAGCTATTCATAACTCGTGATTAAAAACAAAAAGACAGTATTATTAATTTAGTATACCACTGTAGCACATCAACCATGACATCCAGAGTCATATTCCTGTAGGGAAGGCCCAAACGTCGAAGGAAGTACCAGCAGCTTCTCTGGTACAGAGGCTGTTTTCTCGCTGCCACCCACCCCTCATTTTCTGCCACATACGTCACGATCGAGAACGATCGATTATTATAACCAGGAGGGCATTGTTATGGTAAACGAGGTATTGCCTGATGCCAACTTTGACATAAGCGGCAGGTTGCCACTCAATCAATGACAGGAGGGGAATTGGGAGGCACAGCCAGGCTATATAAACAGGGTCGACAAAGTGTCGGCCATCTTTATCCTACTCCGTGTCACCGACGGCGTAGGGTGCAGCCGCCGCTGACTACCTTCGAGCTCTGGTGCCGAGAGACGACAAAGCCAAAGGAGACGATCCACCAGGGGATCCTGAGAGGCCTTCTCTGCATTGCAGGCTTGACCAACCCGTTCTGTGTATTAATTCAGAGGGAAGTCCAATTTGGATATCTTTGGATAACGAAGGTTTCCCCAGATTAATCCAGTAGCAGCTTTATTAAGGAGTGTTTGCCATTGTGATATAAAATCGATTTATTGATATTAACCTGCATTTATTGTCTTATCTTAGAGTCCACATAAAATAATATTTTTATATAATTAATTCAGTTAATAATTGACCATAATCGTGATTATCTGAGTTATTAAGGAGAGTTATAAAGTCAGGACTATAACTCCAACTGATGAACTAATGAGTAAATTGTTGCCACGTCCCCACTCTATTCCCTTAGAGACCTTTGAATTGAAGGGGTCAGCTTAAAAGGGTAAATAGAACAACAGGAAACTCTATATTCAACATGCGAAATTGTAATGACCACACATTATTCAACTGGTCCATTTGGACATGATATGTATAAGGCGAGAACCTGCAACGAGTCAACTGGCAATATGAAGCATTGGAATATGAATTTAATTCTTCCGACATTATATTTCCGGGTCTGCTGCATAAAAAAAAAGTTTCCAAGAATAATATCCCTACAGTCTCAGTGAACATTTATTCCTCTGTTAAAAACGAGGTCGTCCACCCCATGCATGTGCTGAAATACTGAAAGCTCAAATACTGACATATTGCTTTTGACAACGGAAAGTACATAGTAATGCTAAATAAAGAATTTTTGAAGACTGATGTTAATAGGAATATTCATGAATGCAAACAATATTTTACATATTTTGACGAGCATCCAAAGAGATCAGGATTGGCCAATAAGCAAGAATTGTATGAGCACAAAAATTATCGCAAGATTCACACCCCATTGTGTGTAGAGATATAACGCACGGCCGATGCCGGTAAAGGTTGGAACGGGATTTTTCTGGAGTGGTGATGGTGAAAGAAAAGGAATAAGTAGACCCAGGCGCCAGACGACGTCAAAGATGCTGCTGCTCTTCTTAACCTCAGGGTTGAGGCCGTCGACCGGGGACCAAACTCCTCGCTGTAGTTGTTGAATTGTTACCTTCCGCCTGTAGAATATTGCTCCAGATGCAGGTTGTTACCTAAACGATAGCCCATCGGTCAGCTATGCACTATTGTTGCTGTGGCGGGAAAACCTCCTAACCATAACACTCATGTAGGTGAGCTGTCAGGGCCTCCCACACGCCCATATAGATGGGAACAAAACTGATTACACTGAAAATGAGACTTTCGTGCTGATTGAGCGGAATTATTAGGACCAGTCCCCTTAAACACTTACGTGGTCGTCAATAAACAAGTTACTTGCAACAAGTTATTTATTATGTTAAATCTACACCCCTTCTCTGACAAGTAAAGAATTACGTTCACATTAAGCTCTCCGGGGCGATGCTAATCGACCGGGGAGTGGAGGAAGTGGCTTACCGGGCGACGAGATAAATAATTTTTCATAAATACTTAGTCTATTGCAGTTATCTGTCCGGTTGCAAAAAGGTTGATGGTCGCCCGGCGTGCGTGGGAACCTCCAGAGCCTAACACACGCACTCTACCTCCGTGACTTGCTGCTAGCTGACTCTGAGGCTGACTGACTTTCCGCTCGGCGACGTGGGCTTACCTCAGCTTACCCTCGCGCCGAAACGGGACTACTTTCTGAGATGACTTGCACATTTGATCCTTGTATTAATAAAATACAATACTTTTAAACATGTGAAAACAATAAAAATATTCGTACGACATAAACACTGGTGAAATGGGATGGACAAAACACTCTGTGGAAGATGAGAATAAATAAATGACACGTTACCTTGCAACACGACAAAATATAGCAACACCTGCAAAAACCAACATAAACATTTTAATCAACAACAATAAAAGTCTTTTAATTAGGACTGATATGTTCCAGTTACATACGCTGGCCTAATTATCCTTCAGAGGCATCTCGCGTCATCATGGCAACCACTGGCTGCACTTGCACCAGCGTGCCATGCTCTTGCGTTGCACATGTCGCTCCAGTAACTGGACTCACACTCCACACCAGTAGAGTGGGCAACCCTGCTGCGGGCAGCTCAGGCTATGGGTACGGCCGGCCAAACGGTCTTAGGCTGGGGGACGCACACCTGTCAAATACCACAGCTGAGGATGGATGGTCCTTAGAATTAAATTTCATTATGGTTTTTTACATTGTTGTGTTTGGTGAATTCGAAGTCCTACTGTTGCCTGTGCACACCTGTCAAATGAACCCAGCTGCTCCTTTACATACAACTGCCAGAAGCATGACACATGCAACTTCTGCATTTATATTCTTGTAAAAACCGTGTTACACTTGCAACCTTAATTTTCACAATGACGAAATAGTCTATAATATAAATAATGCAAGGAGCCGAAAAGAATAAATGAAAACCTTCATATATATCGGCAATACTGACAGATATATTTTTTCCATGTCAATAAAAATACTACCTTTCAAGCCAGCTGAGAGAAGAGCTACTCACGAGAATCACATCGCTAATAATTTGTATTGGCCTTCACAGTGGAAAACTATAAATCGAAATATTACGAACACTTCACTAGATGGAGCATGAAGCCTGAGTGCTCCAGCTACAATTTACTGCATAGAATAATAAAGAAACCTATGTTTGTCCACGACCGTTGGCACTACCAGGATTTATTTTTCAGGCAGCGGAGGTACGATACACACACAATAATCATCATTCCACACACAAGCCAAATTATAATTACCTTCTCCAAATATCTGGGAGAAAGTTTCATTATCTAGGTCATAGAAACTTCCAGGATTATGGCTTGCAGGCTGGTAAGCATCCCTGGCTGACTACTTGCCACCTTCAAAACTTACAAACAACACCAGATTCTTCAGATTCAGCAAACTGCCCCTCATCACGAGAAATGGTGTATTTTTATACGATTACGACGACACTCGTTAAATTGGATGAGCCACAGCTGCCCCCATGTGCTATTTTATTTATTTTTCTCGTGGCACTTCCTGTTTAAACTTGAATTCGCTTTTCAGCGATAATTATGAAAAGCCCTGTCGTTTGTAGTTTTTCTGTATTGGTTCCATTCCTTTGTTAATTGTCAATAATTTTACTGAATTGTTAATTATTGCTTCTGAAATCATATAATATTTTATTGCTTATAATTATGATATATTCTGTTAATGTTTATCTCCATCCTTTTTGGTGACACTGTACTATAACTTATCCAAGTATTCTGCGCCACGATAGATGGCACTTTAGCATTTCTTGTAAAATTTTTTTAGTCATGAAATGTTACTTATGGTGAAAATCTGTTCTACATGCCATCAATGCAGTTTATATAATGTAACGTTGCTAATATTAATCACGAATATAATTCGGGACCACTCTCTTCCCATTAGATTATATCGAATCTGCAATGCGGGCGGAATTGTCCAGTGACGCGAACTACATACTTTTGATCTGACTGGACCATCACATAATTTTTAAGTAATCTGTTTTAGGCAAATGACGTAGAGTTTTGCCTCACCGCCTGTGTGCGGTCCACGTTACTACATGGCTTTAATATATAGTCCGCCATCTTGCTGCTCGAAATGCCTTCCTGATATCCAGCCCACCCTCATGACAATGGTGTTACACAATGGCTGTTGATTCCCTTAACAGATCCATGGCAGTGCAGTTTTGCTGTTTTACTATGGCTGTTGTGCTTCTAGCTGCTCTTCATTTCGAGAAAACCATGCCTACTTATTTATTTGGTTGAATGAGGATTTTTCAAACCTACGTTTCTGACTTCATATAAACAAAGGCACTAAAAAAAACTTGACTTTTCGGCATCCTTTTAATAATTTATGTGTAAGTTAAGAAGTTACCAAAAGAAATGGGAAATGTTTTATGTATTAGTATAAGTATTTACACTAATATAGTTATATAAAATACGTTGTGGTGCACATCTCTTCCCATAATATTTGTTTTGGTTCAATTGATGGATATCCTATTTGTTAACATAAATGATTTAGTTCAACTTCATTTCAATATCAATATTGATTTGTATTATGTGTAACCCATATAAATAATTCTATTTGGTCCATTAAATAAGTGGTACCTACTGGCAAAAATACATCTGCTCCACATATAGTGATACTCATAAGTAAATATTTAATATATTTATTACCCCGAATTAAATGTTCTAATTTTTGTATAACTTGTTCAAACCTTCCATCTCAAATGTTCGTTAGTCAGTGGTCATAATCGTATATGAAATCAGAGCGATTATAAGTGTTGTGCTATTATTTAAATTTTGTGAAGGGAAAAACGACTTCGGGGCTCGACCCTTTTATTTTACTCTTTTAAAGAGGGCTATACTGGTAGCGGAATTTGAATCGCATATTTCCTTTTGGGCATCTTCTGGGAATGGAGTTGAGAACACTTGAATTGTTTGTCCTTTTATGGGGCCTATGCATCGCGTTCCAGCCCTGTGACAGGAGGCTGGCTCAATATTTTGGTAGCATTTGGCATCGTTTTCTGCTCACGTGGTCCTTTATTTTTTCTCCCCCTCTCATAATAGCCTTCCTGGATGGTGGCCATAATTTAAGGGTGAATTTTCTGAGGAAACGTTTGTGTTGTGTCCTACGTTAAGTTTTTTTGTTGCTATTTAGTCACAGGTTGGTTATCTTTTAATTATTCCGGCTATAATTGTGCCAATATTCTTGCTGAAGAAAGAACTATCTTATGAGTTGTTATGCGGAATACAGCCCGCTGATGGTACTGTGGCTGCACAAATCACTGCTCACTGCCCTTCAGGCAAATAAGATTCAGACTGTGGAACATATAACTTATGTCGACGTTAAGGTGGAATATGAGAATTGTGCGTCAAAGTTGTTTAGTTTGATTGAACTTGTGGATAACCTGGAACATGGATCTAGTAATGTCGCTCTTCCTCGTGTAAGATGTAGACTGGCACCATTGAAATATGTGACATAAAACTATTGAGTGTCTTTCGTAATAAACCAAAAAGTTTGGTCTGACACTGTAAGTAAAGCTGAAAGAAATTTGCAGGTGGTCACTACCACTGTGTGTGAAACTGTCTCTTCGTGTCTAGCAAAACAATTATCTGACCTTATCATTGCAGGACCATCCAAAGTATGTCACAAAACCCTGTTCCTAACATTTCTAACCTTCTCAGTAACCCTAAACCCAGTGTACTAAATACTTTCACTACTACCATTGCTGGTCTTGGAGGAGCAGATTTTTCCCACTTCTCAGATGTTTGTACTTAGCCAAATTCTCAATTTGTGTCCCAGGTAAATATGTCAACTGCTCTGCACCCCAGTGCATACCATGTGCCTTCCCCTGTCTTTGAGAAAATACCACACCCCCAGGCATGCATGCTAAGAAAATTCCCTATTACTGATGGTTGAATTTTTGAAAATTGTTTTCAGACTGCACAAGAGTAATACTATTTCTGAACCCCTCTTTTTATAGGTTATTTGCCCCTTTACTCAGGGGCCATCAAGCGAGAGAAATCAACTTTCCATAGTCCGGTACATTACTTTTGATCAGTATCATGAAGATGTCTTGCATTTTTTTGTTCCCACTCGCCTTTTAACTGAATTGTGTTTAAAACGGTATAATAGATTCCAAAATCCTGATTAACCCTGGTAGCTTTACAGCAATAGCATAAAGGGAGCTGCCCCTATTTTAAGACTGAATCTTCTAGAAAAAGAAGAAGAGAATATCTTAGAGGGAGTTGCCCCCATAAGCGTACTCGTTTAGTGTTCTTGGCTGGTTTGAATAAAATGTGTGTACACATTTTTAAAACATTTGTTATGTTGACCATAGGCGTGAAATGCCTCCTACAATTTTTGGTCCACCCGAATAACATAAACATCAACCTGAAAAATCTAACACATATTCTGTGCATGGTGAATCAGACCATAAGTGCCAATCTGACAATAACTATGATACAAAAGACACTAGTTCCAAATAAGTACTGCCTAATGACAGCCAGCCACACAAGAAGCCCATGAGTAATTTTTGTAAGGTAGGTCATATTGCCCCCAACTGTTGGCAATTAAAAAATGTGGACCACGTTAAGAACAACTGAGGGGTAATCCTCATTTTGCACCATATTCCCAGGATACACTGTACAATGCTCACATACGACTATTTGAGGGGCTTGGTCATTTATTTCAACAATTATTTTGTCCAGTTGGGTATCCTAGAGATTCAGATCATTTCGCAGTTGTGCAGTTAACTTTGCCAATGTTGTGTCACTTCAAATCGTAACCCTCCATATGTTGAAGTGGTTTTTGGTCCTCTTTCAATTAATGCACTTTTTGGTTCAGGCTCTTCAAGTAGTGTAATATCAGGTAAATTATTTAAACAACTTAAGAGCTTGAAATTGATAAAATTAGTATAGGGGAATTGTTTATAATATTACAATGCTTCTGATGACCTGATAAATATATATTCTTGCTCCACAGTAAAATATTGCCCAGTTTACTTAGATGAATGCAGCCTACCACCAAATACCATTAACTAATGAATCCAATCTCATTATTAGTTTTAGCATTCCTTGGAACCTCTACCAATTCACCTGTGCACTGTTTGGTTTGGTCACAGGAGCACAAGTTCTCGCAACATTACTATAGAAGACACTTCATGATTTAAAATTCCAATTTGTTTACATTTATTTAGATGACCTGGTTGTTTATTCCGACAGATTTGACCTGTACCTTAAGCATTTAAAAGAAGTACTGTTCAGACTGGAATAGACAGGTTTGGCTGTGAACCCTGCAGAAGTTATATTTGCTGTCCCAGAAATTCCTATCCTTGGCCATAAGATCTCCTCTCAAGGCATAGCTATTGACACTGAAAAGTCTAGAGTAATTCGAGATTTTTCCCAGCCTAGGCATGTCAAGGGCATATTCCAGTTCATTTGTATGGTTCAATTTTTGAGAAAATTTATACATAAACTCGCTGAAAAGACTACACCTCTAAATCAGTTAATAAAGAAGTCAACCAAGTTTGAATGGGGTCCTGAACAGCAAAGCACTTTCGAAACCTTTGAAACATGTCTTCATACATCCTCCTGTGCTTCATGTGGCAGTTCCACAAAAAAAATTGCAAATGATGCATTGAGCCAGCTATAGGAGCAGTTCTAGCGCAGAAAGTCAATGGTGTGCGACAGTCTATTACTTTTGCATCATGTATGCTAACTACCCAGGAGGTAAAGTTGTGAACCATCTATGACCTACAATGTCCGGCCATGGCATTTGGGATTTAAAATTTCCACCAGTATCTGAAGCATGCCGAATTCCTTCTATAGATGGATAATAATGCGTTTTTGTGGCTTTTAGCTCACCCTCGGCAGTTGGGTAAGGTAGGCTGTTGGGTAATGCGAATCTCATCCCTGAAGTTTAAAGTTCAATACATCAGAGGGACACAGAATGTTATTACCGACATACTCTCACACATGTATGAATGAACCAATTGTTTTGATGACAATGGAAATTTTCCAAATCGTAACCTTTTAATTGAAGTCCCACTAGCCTTTCAAAACATCAAATGTTATCAAGAACAAGACCCAGAGCTGAAACTGGTCATACAAAATATAAGTGAAGGTACTGAACAAAAACCACATTCCTTGTCCGAGCGTGTCCTGTATTGTAAAACCCGGGCAAACCAGAAACATGTTGTCTTGGTTATTATTTTGAAACTTATGGCATTTATTTGTTTTCATTCTTCTCCAGTAGGTGGACACCTTTGCACCTATAAAACTATCAAGGCCATTAGAATACATTTAATTTGGAAGAGCCTAAGTGCCGATAGTACTGATAAGGTCAAAACTTGTCAGCTGTGTGCTATGAGCAAAACTACTAATAACACACAGTTGGGAATTTTGACTTCTGAAGTGGTTGAAAGCCAATGTAATTATTGTTTCTTATTTTGTAGGACCCATGCCAAGGAGTAAGTCTAGTAAAAACATGATGATAACAATATGTATTGAAGCTTTTTCAAAATTTGTTATGTTAATACCCCTAGCGAAAAGCGGACTCCCTCTTCATAATACAAGCCCTTCAGGCTCACGTTTCTCATAATTTTGGTGTGCCCTCTTCCATAGTCTCTAACAATGGTTCACAATTCACTTACAAATCTTTTAGGCATATGTGTTTTTTTTTGGGATGAAACATTTTGCTCTGTCATCATATTGCCCTCCACCTTCGCATGCAAAGTGTTTCAACAGAAACCTCCATTCAGCTTTGATTGCTTTCAATGCGAAGAACTGGTCGAACTGGGCCAAAAACTACCTTGGATCCAAGTGGCATTCAACTATGCTCATCATGAATCCCATAAGTTAACTACTTTTGGAATAATGTTCACTTATTTGCCTAACCACCCTCTCGATAATCTGTGGCAATTAAGTGACTTGCATCCTGATGATGTACGAAACAACAGAGAAGTTTGGGATTTTACCCTAAGGAATTTAAAGGATGCCCATTAACAGACAAGAAGAAGATATAAAATGCAAACTGTAAACAAAATCGTTTCAAGACTAGAGGTTTAGTCTTTTTATAAACTCACCACACTAGCAATGTGGTGGAGAAAAGGATGGCAAAATTGTAGTTTCGTTTGGGCCAGTCCATACCGGATCCAGATGTTTTTAACCCCTGTGGCAGCTTTTACAGCTGATCCTGAAATAGGAACTTGTGTAATGCATGCACACATGTCCTATTTGAAGAAATATTATCCAAAACCTTCGGCATAGCCATGTCTCACAGTGTTAGAGTACCTGCATGTCCTAACTGTGATGTTTACCTATTTACCTTAACATTTTCATTATACTTTGTTTGCCCTGACTCAATTTTTGCTGTAAATTGATTATCACCTTGTCGGAATCTGCATAGAGTCATCTTGTTTCATGGTATTAAATAGGTCGAAATTCCAAAGAAAATCCATGGTGGCAATTTCAAATGATTGATATTATTTTGTAAATTCTGAATGATGTGCCTTATGTATAAAATTACTGTAATGGTGTGTGGATATGCATTGTCTCTTGGGAAATTTATTATGTTTTGGTTTTGAAATAATTAGTTTTGATGGAAGAGTTATTTAGTTTATTTTTGGGATGTTTGGTATTGTTCACCTGGTAGCTCCTTTTGATGTCTTGCTTGGTATGTTTTGGAGGCACCCTTGTTTATTCCCATCACTCTTGGAAGTGTTCTGAGCGTATATTTTCAATCCTTCACATTCCTAAACTTTCTGGTATCATTTAATCGATCCATTTTTCTAAATTCCCTAATATTACACTGAATTGTTCTTTGGCTAAAAATTTGATCTTTTAATATCTCAGCCACGTGGCTTTTATTTTCATGATGTTATTCGATTCTTACAATCACAAAACGAAAACCATGCTGATACTGGTTTTTAACTTTGTTCCTCTCATTATTTCCTGTACCCTTAGTGGTCTTTGCCTTGGTGTGTGAATTTTGCATTTGCTAAAAGTTTATTACAGTCCAACCCTTTCTCCTCCTCTCACCCTTACCTCGCCCTTCCGTTATTGAGCGAACTGTAGTTGTGACCTTACCTCCTCATACTGCAGAATCTAACAGTTAATATTTATTTTTTGATGTCGGTTTACTCTGTGTAGATGTATGGGTATTTTGTTTGAAGCCATTGTGTGGTTTTCTGTAGAAACCATCATCGGGCGTGGTTTGGTTTGAAAGAGGGTGGGTTGTGCAGTTTTATTTATTCTGATTGCACTTACATGCTTAAATTTTAATTCGCTTTATAGCGATATTTACAGCAAAGCCCTGTCGTTTGTCTTGGTTCTTTATTTGTTTGATTCCCTAGTTAATGTTCAATAATTTTACAGAATTGTTAACCATAGCTATCTGAGATCTTAAAATGTTGTATTTATTATAGGTTTAGTGTTAATGATATATGACCATCCTTTTTGGCGACTCTCCACTATAACTTATCCAAGTGTTTTGCACCATGATAGATAACACTGTAGCATGTGTGTGTGTTAAATTTTTTTTGTAATGAAATGTTACTTATGGTGAAAATCTGCTCTACATGATGTTAATGCAATTTATATAATGTAGGGAAAAGAAAATTTAATTATATTGCTAATATTAATCACGAATATAATTCTGGACCACTCTCATCCCATTCGATTGTATTGAATATAGGATGCAGGAGGAATTGTCCAGTGGCGCGTACTACATAGTTTGGAGCTGACTTGACCATCGTGTAATTTTAAGTAATCTGTTTTTCGGTAAATTATGTCGTAGAGCTTTTCCTCACCGCCTGTGTGCGGTCCGCCTTACCACATGGCTTTAATATCTAGTCCGGTATATTGCTGCTCGAAAAGCATTGCTGATGTCCACTCCAGCCTCATGGCAATGGTGTTTCACCATGACTGTTGATTCCCTTACCAGCTTCTCGGCAGTGATGTTTCGCTGTGGTTGTAGATCTTCTAGATGCTCTTCACATTTAGGATAGCAATGCCTACTTATTTGTTTTGTTGCATGCGGTTTTTTTCTAACCTACTTTCCGGCCTTGATACAAAAGAAGGCCCTAAAAATAAACAATCAAAACTAGATTTTTTGGTCTCCTTTAAGTAAATTATGAATAATTTAATAGTTAACAAAAAATTGATAAAATTCAAATGCATTAATATACATACTAATATATTTTTGTAAAATATTTAGTGGTCCACAACCTTTTCCATAATATTTCATTTTTTTCAATTGATGGATATCCTTTTTGTTAACATGAATGACTTACATGAATTTAATTTTTATATTAATATTGATTTACATTAAGTGTGACTCATACAAATAATTTTATTCTGTTCTTTAAATTGGTGGTACTTGCAAAAGAAACTTGCTTGCATATAATGATACTCAATAATTATATTACAATTTAATTATTTAAATAAATATTTTATGTATAATATATATTCTAGTTTATATACATATTTTAAACCATCCATCTTAAAGTAGTAGGGAAATGTAGGTTTACGTGCAAGGGCATCGGGCATCGGAGCCGGAGCCACCATCATGTTATGTTACCCAACCTCCATCTTGGACGTCATTGACCTTTTACCCCGGACCCATGTGACCTTTGACTTTGCCCTTGAACTTAACCCCGAGGACCTATAACACCAAAAATAACTAAAAAAAAACTTAAAAAATGTCGAAAAATTCTAAAAAATTCTGAAAAAAATCAGAATAAATTTATTATAAAAATTATAAAAAAATATTACAGGGATCCTCAGAAATGACCCATTTTCTCCTCAACAATTGTAAACGTCCCCCATGTGTAGAAAAAAGCCCCATAAATCCAATTTTCATCCATTTAATTAATTCGAGGGGCTTCCTTTAGACCTACAGAGCAGTTACTGCCATATTGGTTTTATAAACATAACCTATGGGAAATCGATACAAGGTATAGAGGATAGCCCTCAGACCTAACAATCAGCCATCTTGCATCCATATTGTATGCAGATGATTTTGGTCTTGACCTTTGACCTTGATAATTAACAAATCCAAAAAACTTTTAAAAAATAAAAAAAAACACAAAAAGTACCAAAAAATTTATCATTAAAATAATTAAAATCTATAAAAAATATTATTTAAATTATTAAAAAATATAATAAAAATTATTAAAATTTTTTTTTTTAACTCACATTTCCGAAAGTCCTCCCACCACAACCATTACTCACTTTAGTTCGACTCCCAGCAGACGACTGACTCTCTCATCTCCACTCGGCTCACATATAGTCATTCCGCCATCTTGATTTTTCGTTCGTCATTTGTTTACATGCTACTGTTGGCAGCCATCTTTCTTTGTTTATATGTTACTGGAAGCCACAATATTTGTTTTTTGGTTCGTCATTTGTTTATATATTGCTGGAGGCCAGCATCTTAGTAGGCAACCACATATTGGTAGGCAGCTCCCATACACCATATTGGAAGCCAAAGACCATGACCTTGACACTATGACATTGAATGACCTTGAAAATAAAAAACTTTATGGGAAAATACATAAAACGCCACAAGCCCAATATATTACAGACTACTACCCCCATATTAGATGCAGACTAACTCAACCTTAACCCCATGACCTTGAATGACCTTAAAAACAAAAAAACTCGAGAATAAATATATAAAAGTCAGCAAGCATAATACATTACAGACTTCTGCCACCATATTATATGCAGACTACCTTGACCTTGACCCCATGACCTTGAAAACAAAACTCGAGAAAAAATATATACAAAGATACTGAAGCTACTCGAGACAATGTATCTTTACAACAACTGTTGTCACACTAAGCCTCGCATCCTACCTCCCTACTCCTTATAATATACACATATGCAAACAATTTGATGTTATATTGACTTTAAACCAATCAAATTCCATCATTAATATTTTGTGCGGACACCGAGCTATCAATCACCAAGTTATCACATGATTGCAGCTGACCAATCACATACAGGCATTGAGACATCGCACACACATACATAGGTATGCTGGCTTTAGATGATGGTTCCTTGATCCCATTAACATGCAGTTATATCTTCGTCAGTTTCTTCCAGACTTCTTCGCTCACCTATAAATCATGGTCACACTTAAAGTAGACAACTGACTCCTTTTGTCGGACCGCCCCTTACAAGACTGACACATTGATCCAATTACCTCATTGACCCCAGACACATGACCCATTGACCCATTAAACCCCTTGATCCATAATGACCCCTGATTGCAGTGCTTATTGCAGTGTTCATTTAGGTGCTGTAGTGCTAATAGAGGTGCTGTAGTGCTAATTGCGGTGCTCGGGTGCTAATTGCGGTGCTTATTGGGCTGTTCATTGTGTTTTCGGTGCTGATTTCGATGTTAGTTGTGGTACTTAGTGTGACTGCAGTACTCATTGTTGTGGTAATCGTGGTGCTAATTGTTATTGCGGTGCTGATTGTGATTTCAGTGCTGATTGTGATTGCGGTGCTAATTGTGAATGCGGTGCTGATTGTGATGGTAAGTGCGGTGTGTGTGTGTGGGTCACAAGTAAAAAAAAAATCCCCATACTTTAAAGTAAAATTAAATAACCCTACCTCCATAAGCTGAAATGCGAACATTTTATTTAATAATTTCACTTTAACAAATTATACATCCAGGTCCCTCGGTATATTTGATCGCTTCCTGTGTAAACTGTTTTTACACTTTGCAATAAAAGTGCCCAGAACTACAGCAGGCTCCCACCATGCTTTGTCATTGTTCGATGTGCAACATAGACTTTGTACTGAACAATGCTGCACCACGACAGGCCACCACCATGCTTCACAATTGGTCGTGTAGTCACGAGAAAGGATTCTTCGTACGGACCGCCCTCTCATAACGACTTGCATTTTTTTAAACATAGGTATAAACCGGATCTCAGAGTCATCACTGGTGACAACCAGTTAGCGATGATGCAGGTGCAGCCCTTCATATTGCGCAATTCATCTTTGCGGTGTGGCAGCACTTTGAGGAAACCTACATATTCGTTCGCCCCGGATGAAATCATGCAGGTTCTATCATATATATAGTAGGACTATACATAATTATGTATGTATATCAGATAGGGATATAAAGAATTCTGTATGAGTATGAGGATACAAGATTATATTTCAATGTAGCATTTAGAAACTACACTCTAAATTCGAATCAGTGGAAAACCACTGATTCGCAGTGAAAAATGCTCCTCTTAGAATCAGTGGAAAAAAAAAACAGTGATTGTTTTAGTGGAAAAATTATTCTGATCGAATTAGTGATGTGAAAAGTTTCACTGATTCTAAGTTGAGCCATTGTCACTGCGAATCAGTGGTTTTCAACTGATATGAATTTAGAGTGTATATGATTTACGTAGGCCTACACTAATTATTCTAGAATATCAGTTGTAAACATAACTCTTGTAAATATGTATAAATGAGAACATTTGTATGCTATGAAAAATTGTTTCATGTAGGCCTAACTTGATTTTATAAAACATTTTGAATTGTAAAATAATCAAATACACATTACATATTAGTAACATAATATTCTAGTGATCTGTTATACATTGATTAACTTTTTCCATCTGGGAAAACCTTTATCCCAACTTCGGTTACCCGTTACCTAATATGGGAATTTGTAATATCCATAAAATATGCCGAACAGACTTGTTAAAAATATTTTATCTTATATATTGTTTTTAAGCTTTAAAGATCACACATTATTTATTGTAATGACGTTGAAAATAACCAATATTACTACATACATAAAATTATACGACTTTTCAAAGTAAAGCGGGCCATCTTGGGTAACCTTCCCCTACGAATCTTAATTTTCCAGTAGTCGTCATCGTGAAAGGTAGGTCGTCTCTGCTCGTAACAGGAATTGAAGTAAATTATGAAGGCAAAATTCGAAGATCATTAGCTGAATCACTCCTGCCAAAGGAACCTTATCGCTGCAGATATTGTGGCAAAGTCTTCTGACACAAATTTATCACATGGCAGCAGTAAATTCATTGTTATAGACGGGTCCCAACGTCATAACATAACTTTACTTAAATTGTGGGCTGACGTTGTACTGCAGCAATAACATCTGCAAAAATATAAGGTCATGCAAAATCAAACTACCTTCCTCGCCGATGTTACAATGCCAGTTTTGTAAAAGATAATTCCTGAACCACCCATCGACGGTATGGCCAATAGTTGTAACATAAATTTATTTCCATTAATCTCACTTCAGCCATAGCCTCCGTCCGGTGAAAATGTCGAGCCTTGTCAACTCATCCTGGGCTCAATGGAGACTACACAATAAAATGTTTTCTGTTAAACTTCCTAAACTGTAGTGGAAGTTTTTAACCTATACACTGTATGTAAATAATACCACGCATCAAGAAGCAAATGTAGAAATGTTCAGCGTCGCTACTATAAAAAGTTGGGAACTTCCTTACGCATTTGACTCTTTCGGAAGTAAATGTACGAACTTTACAATTAATGCATAAGGGGAAAAAATTACTATTCCCACTTTATCACTAAGCGTATACATTGGTATGGTAGATTTCAGAATAATTTCCGAGAATGTATGTCATCGCCTTCCACGAGCGCAAGAGTGTCCGCAATTCTTGCTCCTTCGGATGAGCGTCGACCGAACGGTTTTTGTCAATGTGTGTGTACCCTCTCCAGCGCGGCCAACATCATATCGGTGCTGTTTTTGCTGTATGGACTTTGCATTCGAGCTCACCTGGCAATTGCACGAAGTTTATTACTTTGAGAGGGAATGGCTTCGTGTTATCAAAACACTGTAGGTACATGGTCATATTTACTGTGTAATAAATTAGTACATTTCCTTGGGTTTGTGTAGCGCTAATTAAAAATATTATTACTTAGAATATTTTCTGTTTATTTCATTCTTTTAGGCCTCTGTGTCAAATATATTGCTTTCTTCATATAAAATTAATTTCGTTAAAAATGGTTAGTTGCAAATATATTTCGAATGGAAAACATATAAATTGTTAAAAAAAACTATTAAAATAAAATTATGGGAAGAAAGTGATTCAAATAACTTGAGCAAATAAAAGATAAATTAATATTCTGAATAAATGAAATAATTTAGCTAGCATACTTTGTATGTTGAAAACATTGAGTGGTTTGTGCCTCATGGTTATTTGACACACATTGGTATCCCTGCACTCTAACCAACAGATTTATAAATGGGGCGACATATGTGTGTTAAGTGGTGGATGTTGAAACGAGTTATCATTGGACTGTATCGGGCAACTGCTGAAAGAATGGGTTCAATTTGAGGGTTGAGTTATGGTAAGTAATTGGTGCTTCGGTGTTGAGTGGAGTTAAGTGTGATGTAAAGCCAGTAACCATCGGGAAGGGTGTGGGGCGTTACAGGGAGTCGAGCTATGTCGAGAAATTATCCGACTAAAAAGCCAATGCATAACATTGAGGGGGTGGAATTGAGTAAATAACAATAGGGGTGAGGGAGGATCGGTTCGAACTAAAGTGAATAATTAGTGTCGTGGGTGGAGTTGAGCCAATAAAAATTGATGTGGTGGTTCAGCGAAGGCAATTAATTGGTAGAGCTATGGCGAGTAATTGAAGGAGTTAGCCAACTAAACAGTAAATAAAATTTGTAGATATTATGGAGTGAGTCACTCGTCAGCTGTTCGCCGCTGTTCGCCGTGACGTAAGATTTGTGTTTTACCAATTTTTTTAAAGTTATATACCCTGAAAACCTACATGTAAGTATTAAAATTTTTTATTTTATATTTCCGAAAATTTCCAACAGTTTTCAAATTTTCATTTGTTCAGTTACTTTTGTTTTAAAATACTTTTCGAATTTTTTAAATTATTTTTTTCCTTATTTGTGCTTTCCTTCAAATTTTCCACCTTAACATAATCCCAAGGTCTAGGCCATGGTCATCCATATGCCAAAGTCACCCACATACAACAGGATCTACACGAGATGCCGCACGCTGTGATGTCACAATTCTTGAACACCCACCGTGTCAGAGCGAAAAATAAAATCTATCTACTTACAACTGTTTGGAATTGTCACTGTATGCTATGCTTTTAGGACGACATAGTAATTGCCACATATGCCGATTACATACAGTCAAGTTAATTTTCTCACATATAGCACTAAGAAATTTTGTAATATTCACTTTTCAGTAAATCAAGGTTGGAAACTTACAGTTGGACTGCCAGGAGTAGGCGGCAGTGTCTCTTCTCCGAAAAACAATGCGTTGTCCTCACTGAAAGGAAGTGTTCTTCTGGCAAACATATCGCTACCTCTTGTATTCTTCTTGCTTCTTGTTGATAATTTCTGTAACATAAAAGGTATACATGCACTTTATGTGCCTAAATATATGTAGCTAATAGTATTAGCGCTAATATTAATGAGAATGTTTGCTATGTTAGTTGGTAAGTATAAAATATATGTAAATAGTTCAGGTATATTTTATTTCTCGAACGTTTATATTTTCATATCTCTGCGATACTAATAATTATAGCAGTTATATCTGATATGGCTAGTTAACGTGTTCTTAAACAGCAAAATACTAAAAGTATAGTTACAATATGAAATTCCGAATTTGAACTATAACTGCGGTCAGCAAACTAAAAAGTTGATGTTTCTAACGCACATTATCCATACGTCAGAATAATAGTTTTAATATTTTCAGTGATATTCGAGTTTAACGTATGCTGTAAAAGTTTCAAACATTTTTTCAACTGAATTTATGGGATTTTACATATATTTACAATACTATAAATTCTTCAAAACCGAATGACTTACATAAAAATCTATTAAATTTACTCACAGAAATATTAATACAAATTTTAAAAGATAACAAGAAATCAAGAAATTTATTTCAACAATGGGTGTTCGAGTTTGGCACTTTCTAACGAACGAAAAATATAATATGTCTAATATTTATGTATATACAGTAATGAAAATGGAAACATGTGTAAAAATAGGCAAACTTAATTTGCCCACCCACTTTAGCAGAAAGGGAATGAGCGAAATTACAGATTTGACTTTCTTTTTAGAAAATTTCAATTCGGTCGGGTTTTAAAAATAATATCATAAAAGTGTTCCCCTATAATTTACAGGCGTACATAATGTTTTTACAAAACCCAGAATGCAAAAACCTTCTAAAGTTGTTAAAGATGTTTTATATTTGGCATAAAATTACGTATTAGAAATAACTGTTGAACTTATTAATTTACACATAATAATAACACACATATTTCTCCAGTATACAAATATGTTATTGGACTTTAATATTAACACACATATTTATACAGTATACAAATATGTTATTGGACTTTAATATTAACACACATATTCATACAGTATACAAATATGTTATTGGACTTTAATAATAACCGTGTACAGGCTGCTCACGGTAAGGTGACAACTTTTTAAGGCCCTTCCACTAATAATTGTATCTTATTGCAGCCTCAGGCATTAAATTTTGACGGTGGTGAAATGTATACACTGTGTTTATTGGTCACACTGCAACGTTTATATTAAAAAGCAGCAGGAAGATGGAAATTGGATGAAAGGAAAAATTTAGAATGACCTTAAAAAGTGCTTACTCTACCGTGAACGGCCTATAAACAGCTATATAACCATACGATAAAAAAATTCAACAAATAAAATATTATGAATTTTTTATACTAAATTGATGTTTATAACATCTTTGTGGCATTTTTAATAAAACTTATTTTTCTTTCATTAACTGTAATTAAAACAGACATTAAAAATAATTTTGAATTTACCGGTAACACAATCAGAAATTTTCCTTCTAAAACTAGTATTTAAAATTCCATATTTTCCGGCAGTAATCATAATGTTATAAGATATTATATTTTTTATATATTTCCGAAGCTTGTTCCGTTTTTCAGACTCAATTAAATAATTTGTTTAGCGAGAAGCTTATCCATTTTTTTAGCCTGCTTTCCGAAGGAAAGACAGGCGTATGAGTAATTGAAGAGATTTGGACGGCTCTTAATATAGAAGTCTTGAGAGCCGATGGGGGTGATTGAGGTGATTACGGAGCAGCGCCGGAATGAAAGGGCGGGGGAAACGGGAAATCTCCGAGAAGACCCGCTGACCAACGGCATCATCCACCACGATTCCCACATGTGAAAATCCGGAGTGACCCGGCTGGGGATTGAACCCGGATCGCCTTAATGGGAGGCGAGCAGGCTAACTGCACAGCCACCGTGGCCCCGACAGTCGTATTCAATCACCCAAAATTTGTCTCGAACAACTAATAACTTAAATCCGAAAATAGAATTTCTCCAAACTAAGTCCACAAATAGCATTTAGTAGGGACATCAGAATTTTATACTTTCCGATTATGCTGGGAACTCATTTTCGAAATGACAGCAGTTTAAAAAATTTACACAATGTTAAAATATGGGAACCGTTTATCCGATTTAAACCAAGTTTATTACATTGACAGTGGATGGTGTACGCATTGAATTTAGAAACCGACAAAGATATTGGCCTTACATTTTGGGAGATAGTGAAAATGAAATAATAAACTTTTACATTATATCTCGGGAATAATTTAACATGTTAAAACCAAATTTGGTATGTTCACAGTGTATGATAAAAGCATTGAATGTAGAAAGTAAAACAGTAATTGATGAACCCTGTTGGAAGGTAGTGAAACATTAAAAAATGATTTTCATTATATCTTGAAATTACGCAACCGATTCCTGCCTAATTCGGCATATAAGCAGTACTATTGAAATCAATGTGAAGCCCCTGCTGGACGGAAAGCGCATTGTAGATAGCTATGGCGGGCCTTCGCCTGCTATCGCTGGCTTGTGTTACACAACATGGGAACAAAGTACAACTTACGCATGGCAGCCATCTCGTGAAAAGTGCACGAGGTACGTACTTTAATCCCAGCCATCGCCACTGCTGCTGCTAAAACGGCGTATCTTACGTACCTGAGACCTAGTTTCCCAAAAAAATATTTTTCCCCCGCCAGTGGCGGCTACATATTATGATTTTCGTAAATGTCCCGCGACCTGATGTAATGGAATAACTGAACTTACCAGTGCGCTCTGGTGGGCCATACTAAAAATAAATGGACAGTAAATATGGTATGGCGAGGAAGGGAGCTGGAAGGGATGGAGCGAAACAGAGTAATTGACAGACTACAAACAATCAATAAAAATTTACGAATGTCGGAAGTTGCAGGAGCTTAGCCGCTCCTCGAACCGCAGACCCCCTGCATGTACATTTTAAAATAATTTTTCAAAGTTTTTCATAATTTTCAATTTTCTTAAATTTGTTGGGCTCAAAGTCATTTACGGTTTTGGGCATGGGTCAAGGTCACAGGTCAAGGTCATCCAGATGCAACATGGCCACCGGACGACCGATATGTCAGACCATGAACGGCGCCTGGTGCCTGTGCCCCATGTCTTTGCCTTCGAGATCTCTATTTTATTCTACTCAAGCATGATAAAAGTATTGGGATACTTACAATCTTCTTGGCAGGTGTCGGTGATAATTCGTTTTCTCCAACATCGACTGTATCATCGTCATTGTATCGTATATTGGCCTCTATTGTGTTCCTTTTGCTTGTTACTGAAACATTCTGCAACATTAAGGGGAAATATAATGTAAATTAACCGAGTCGGTTTGTATGCTTATAAACAATACATCTGCCACAATATTGCTATGTTATAGTATTCTTAATACATAGTATTAGCAAAAATTGTACTTCAAAATACTCGTGGAAGCGTGAGCAAGCGGACGTAAATACTAAAAGTGTTTGTACTATCAGGAAACAATGTATCTCCCACAAAAAATTGTTTACAATTTCAGATTACTGTTATACCATGCAGAGATATGAAATATCTAATTAAGTGATGTACTGTAACAGAGTTATTTGGAAAGGCGTTGTCTACTTGGTTGATACACAACGCCACGTTTCTCCTCATCAGGTGGACATAGCCGTGGTTACTCCCCCCCCCCCCACCCACGACATCGTCGGTACTTTGTAAAGGGAAGTGCTCCGCCCTTTCTCCATTCAACCACATGAAATAGCAACCAAGTAACAAAAAGAAAAGATCAGCAATATGAGGCCGAGCTGAAACGCCTATTTCCGAATCTATTTACAAATTTAATAATTTTATAAATTCCAAAGGTTTCTCCTCTGCAACAAAATGTAAGGATATACATAGTTTCTTAACATTTGGTTTTTGCAAGATAATTTCTGAGTGTAGGCATCTTAAATAACAAGATATTTACTTGGTTCACCACCTTCCAAAACTGAAGGGCTTACTTTAGTATTTTAAAGATGCGCTCTATGTCAGGCAATATCAGTTTATCAATTGAGTATTACAGGAGCCATTCCGTTACAAAACGAAACACACAATATAAAAAAGTATGCAAAATAATGTGACGTAAAATTTTTTTACAATAGTTATTATTAGGCCTGCTTAAGTAAACAGTTAATTGTTATTTTGGGGTACCCCTGGAAAAAAACAAAAACATTTGAAACTAATTATATATATATCCTATATGAAAATGGTGAGTACGTTTTAGTCCAAATCATTTTCTGAATATTAGGTGTATGTGGCAGTTTTCAGTTTTTATCACAAAAAATTAATAAAGTGCTTAATCCCAATCATGCAAAGTAGAAAATTAGAAAAATAATAAATTCTTGACCGGCATTCTGCCGAAGCGATTATTGGTGATTCCAGAAGGGAAACAAGACGAATGCCAAAATCCTGTCCATCAATAATGGAGGTTAGTATATCACCATCGCAAGAATCACACCATCACTGGAGTTGAACCACTAAACGACAGAATTTCGACAAGTTAGCGTACAAATATTACTGCTTTAATATGCCCTTATACTTAAAATACACAATTCTTTTACCCCGAGTGGTAATACAATATGATTAACTCATATTAAGTGGATTTAAGAACACAGGAAGAAATTCCGTTTCATCAAGCCATGATTGCCATGACTGAGTCTTTCAGAAGAAGGAAAACGGTTGCTTTCCGACACGAGTGCAATGGACCTCTCGATAAAGCAGAAGTAATTCAACTTGCATCCTTCGTGGATAGAAGTGCTGGAGACACTCGGCGGACACCAGTCAAGACTCTTAGGCCCACGCTTTCAATGGCCACATTCACGGCCGGCACGCGGGAAACCGCCTCACACACTAGGCGGTGCAAGTCAATTATATGCCCACAACAAAAGTGGATTACTTGAGAGCTATCAAAAAAGCGAGATGTCGTCTACATGATTTGTAGTGAAGAAAGGAAAAAGACGGGCTGATCACCAAAGAGTACAGTGGAAAACTCTCCAATGAGACAACATAGATGTAACAAACTCTTGACTAAATAACACACACACACTGCGATTTGTGTTGTTATATTATAAAACTAAAATATTTTTTCAATCCTTTCTTTACAAACTTTTACAATAACATTTTAAAATTTAAGACAGTTATTACATCACACAAAATACAGATATTTCTTTGCTTGTGCATGCCTATAGTTACTATGTCTGATAAACAAATTATAGATATTTCTAGTGGCAAACATTGGAACCATGACTTAAAGAATTTAATAGTGTCACAAAAAAATTCGTTTCACTTGGTAATCTTCATATGACCGAAACGTCAGTTAAAGAAAAGGTAAACAATCTAAATTATGAATTGCTTATTTCTTTGCTTTCAGTATCGCAAACCAATAGTTAAATAATTTCTCATGATTGTGGGGGGTGAACTAATAAGCGGCATTTTGTCACAAAAATACCTTTCTCAAACTTCACAGTAAGGTACGAGGAATATTAGGGCTAATGGAAACGTGCCGGACAAATGGCACAAAATGCTTGTGTTATTCGACCATGTAAGACAGACATGTTGGATTGAAGGTTGTCTGTATTTATTTTCCTCCGGATAATTTCTCTACGTTATAAACTTGCTTCGAAGTAGCGCAATACAGGTAGTATCTTAGCGTTGACGTGGTTTACGTCAGGACATTACATACTTTTCCGTCTATCATGGCAAAGATTACATTTTGACCAATTTCTGCATGCCTTTGTTGGATCAGCACATTACTTATCTCGTTGTTTCATATTTAATCATCAAGTCTTGTCTTCTGCGCAAACTATACTTCCTTAGATTCCTTAACAATTTCAATGTTCAGAGGCGTATTGTATCTTGTGAATGCAGGATGTGGGTTTTGCCGTATGATTTTTTCACGACAAACCAGGCGAAGTGGTACACAAAGCTCTTAAACTCATTTTAACTTCGAATATCAGAACAGCTGTTCGTGTAGACTCCCTCAAGACATTGATTTTCTGTCGCTTTTTCGGCTCACAACTCGCTTCAATTGAATTTTACGGTCGACCACGTTTATACCCTGTTCACAGACAAAATAAAACGGAAGACTCAAGACATTCCTTAAAAAGTTTCTAAAATGTTTCTTTTATTCTGCACGCTTTCATACAACAGGACTTATATTGAGAAATTAAGTGAAACAATTTTTACTTCAAGTCATTGAGGTTATTTGACATACACGTGGTTCTTTTCGTGAATTCTTCAGTTAAGTAGTTCAATTATGTTATTATGTTGCCGCCCGCAGAATGTCTCGTTATAATATCTAAGAGTTCTCTCATATTGATAGAAACAGTTTTCGAAACATACCTGCAACAAACACATGTCTAGATGCAATAAAGTACTATCTAGTTTTTTTTTCATATCGTTTCCAAAACAGTCACACCAGCAAAGGACGTGACACAGAGTAGCAGGAAGAAACAAGTGCTCTGTATTATGGAAGGTTTACGTGACACAGCAAAACAAGAATCGATGCTTTATCTCGCCTTAAACATAACAAAATGTTACATTTTTAAATAGATCGCAAGTAAATGTTACATTTGCGAGTGCTTTCTTTGAAGGCTTGTAAAATTTCTCTCGAGCATATAAAATGATTTCTCTTATTGCCACAATAGTATTACATACCTGACGTAGACGGGCCCACCGCTAAATCTTTGCTTCTCTTGACGTTCACCAGCTAGAAAACACAACAGACAGACTATTCATTTCAACTGCTATTGCGCGCGTTACACACCAGCAATTTGCGCAACCGTACACGAACTGAGGCTCTGCTCTGCCAAGAAGCCGGGAAGCCAGAAAAGCGCGACTTGCTACGAGAGGTTGGTTCAGATTCACCTCCACTCAGAATCGTCAATTATTCCGACCCTGGCTCATTTCCGTTTTTTTTTTTTGTCGTTCTGTCAGGTTTTGTTGTCGTTTGCCCCAGTGTGTGATGGAGGGAATCAAATTATTTATCCATTTAGATATATGTTCGGTTTTCTCTGAGATAATAATAAACTCAATCGGAAAGGTCGTAATGCGGGTACTTTTATATTCAGTTCTTCTGAGAACAATTGTTTATATGTATACCATGTTATAATAGTTAAATGCGTATGGGGAGAGGCAACACCCTCCGAGTGACGGCTTTCCAGCTGGGACCAGTAGGTTCACGTCGTCCCTGAACATGGCATGAAGTGAGGCCCTAGGATGGAGCGGCACTGTAGTGCAAGGGCGGGGGAAGCGGGAGTACTCCGAGAAAACCCGCCGGTAAGCGGCATCGTCCAGCACGAATCCCACATGCGAAAATCCGGGAGCGAATCCACCGGGGATCGTACCCGGATCACCTAGGTGGTAGGCGAGTGCGCTAGCCACTGCGCCACCGCTGCTCCTTATATCACGTTAAAAGAGCCTGATGAATCTGTTGAGTGGGATTATGCAGATAAACGTTAAATTATTATTCACAGTTTAGAAACTATGTGGTATATTGTATAATACGACGCCAATATAGCTGATGCGATGAAAGAAACGTTGTAACAACTTCCAAATTTACCAATCAGTTTTAAATATTGGCAGTTTATAGATAAATAAATATGTAAGGAGTCAAACATATTTTAATTTTCATATAAAAAACAAATGCAATAATTTACATTTTGATATGCCCGACTATGTAATATTTGGTTTTCAAACTACTGGTAAAGACAATGTATATTAATATATTCCTTCCTCTATGCTCGTTCACTATGGTGTAAGAAATATTTGTGTTAAGAATGAAAGGAATGAAATTTTTCCTAAAGAGAATTGGAAATCGGACTTTGACGAAGAAATTTATCATAAAATATGCGTATCATATAATGATTTCTGAAACTCTAAATCAAAAACTGATAAAATTTACCGAAATACTGAACTTTATTGTAAACCGATAAAGAGTTCTAATGAATATTATACTTTCTTCTTTAGGAGACTGCTTTACATTTTTGATTGGCCATATAAAAAACTATGATTTTTAAAGATAAGAAAAAAATATCAAAATTAGTGTAGATTAAAATAAAACTGTTCCGGAACATACTATATGTAATTTAGTATTGATTAGTAAAAAATATAATTTACAATTGAATCGGTGATTGGAAAAAAGGGGAAAAACTCCAAACACTATGATTTGAGAAAACAGAAAAAAACCTGTTATCTTTAAATATGAAGATATACATATTTTGCATGAACAGTAAGGTTGTGCCCCTACTTCAGGCGAATATATTGAAGGTGAAACATTCATTGTTCACCACACTATAAGACTACAGTGCACATTTTTTCATGAAAGACATTGTTCCTTTTTCCAATAAATGTAATAAAATGAACGACCTCACGTAAGAAAATCAAAGATGTGCATTTGAAAATATAATGGTTTTACAAAATTATCGTGTATGCATTAGAAGATGATAATGTTAACACTGTAAAATAATAAACTCTTACAATGAAACTATTTAAATGGCATAGAATCTATCTCATCAAATTTGAAAGGGCAAACATTATCATGTTTTATTCACTCTCGTCTTCTGAATGCACCATTGTTGCTTGCGACCATTCAGTAATACCCTGATAAAAACCTTGATGTCCTACTGGAACATATTTTACTACTTTATGTACATCTTGAATCTTATGAGTGTTCATTGTAATTTGGGTTTTGTAACCCTTCTGATGTGGAATTTCGGGTTTTTCTACATTTTTTATAAGCTTGAAAGTATTTGAAACAAGGCCATCAATAAAAGCAGAAGCTATGACATATCCAGGTGTCTGAGATGTATAGGTCAAATGGATATCTGTATGTAGCCATTGAGAACTGTTCCTTTGTTTGGGTACCTAGTGCTGTGCTATTTTTCTTGAAGTACTCTGGCTACCAGTTCTTGAAATTAGTAATGTCTTGGTATTCAACTAACTTCACTTGGTAAGTATTATTTTTCTTCCTGGCATTTAATATCATTTGTATGTAGCCCATTACAGAATAGACACGGTCATGACGCCGTACCTCTCTTTTGATTATAGCAAAATCACGGTCGCAAGGTAAGAAGGAATGACCCCGCACTGAAAAATACTGATGAATAACACTGAATCTTTTGGTGATAGTTAGTACATTAAAAATCGCACAACAATATGATTGCGATTTTGACCACCACACGAGTCACTTAATAAATGTACTTCCTTAACAGTCTGTGGAAGGTCATTTAAATAATCCAACAGGAATGTACACACTTCGTCTGGGCCACGTTTACCTTGTCCTTCATGATAACAATAAAACTTTGCAGTATTTTCCTTTAAGTTATGTATCCCAAACACATAGCCCCATAGTTTTCTCAGGTAAAACATTTCTTGAACAGGTAGACACGGCAGAGGCAAGTTCTGCATGTAGTCAAACACAATGCCTACTACATCACCCCTTTCCTGACAAAGTGTGGTGATGTCTTGTAGCTTTCTGTAAAACTTGGATGCACGTCTGTTGTGGACGAGTAGCTCAGCAGCTACCCTTTTCACTGCGTCGTTGAGAAATTTAACTTTAGCTTGGCCCCAAGGTCTTCACATTTAGAGCACACATCTACTTGTGGACGACCAAACCGGCAATTAAAGTTATCCCTGAAGTATTTGAGGTAGAACTCATATGTAACCTTAAAAATTTGGATACTTCAGACAGAAAAGTTCATGCATTTTTTTTACAGTTAACACTGCATCCAAGTAAAGAAGTGGTTTGCTACTGTAATGTGTAGTGTGCATAGAAAAAGACTTGATATGGTCATTAATAGCAGCAATCACAACACCTCCAACAACATTTCCTCGATTAAGATGCTTTCCTCTGTTAACTTTAGGGGACTTCGCATTTGCCAAGAGTGATGTAAGGTGATGAACAGCCTTGTTATCCATTGAGTGTAAGCTAATAAATGCCTGACGACAAACATGTATTCTTGCTGAACCATTCTTAACGAGATATCTGAAAGTAGTAGTTTTGATAAAAGCTGGGCCCTTTTCCTATTTTTCCTTCTTGCGTTTGGAAGTCGTGCTATAAGTCCAGAAAGGTACACGTATTGCCCGTTTTTTGTTTTTCCTTCGTACAACTCTGAAATGATTTGTATCAGTTCATCTTCTGTGAACTTGTCGAATCACTTCCTTGGGCAACTGAAAAAAAAAAAAAAAAAAACATAAGTATTGATGTATGACCTTCGTCTCCTATTTCTATACAAATTTTAAAAAATGCTGCCTACCTTAATACAATTTTTATTTTATAGCAGATTAGCTGTTTTCGTCACTGTTATTTGAACTGGCCACATTTTAATTGACGCAGACCTCTTAAAATAATGTTTGAAACTGTGTAAGGTTTACACCATTTAATCATAATAAGATTATGAATGCTTCAAACATTTCAATACACAGCTAATATTTTACTAACACAGATGCCTCGGAACCTCTTATTCCTGGCTGCACATTTTTTAATTCCCTGATATGCCTTGTTCCCTAGTGTCCAGTGACTGAATGTTCAACACAATATTGTATTTTCGAATATTCTGTAACAAACTATTTATATTAAAGGGCGTGCTAAGATACTTTGGCATACTAGGAAATAACATGTAGTTGTCCAAAGATTTCTATATTGTTACATTGTTAATACGATCATTAATGTTTTTAAAGCTATAAAATCCACAGTGTAAGAAGTAATGTTTCACTTCTGCTCTGGCTTTAAAAATAACACTTGCATTGAAAAGTAACAAAAGCAACTAAACTCTACCCCTTCCAAAGCAAAAAAATTAACACATCATTTAAAATACAAGCTTTGAGGGAAATTGGAAAATCAAATATGGCATCATATGATTCCACCTCAAATAATTTGAAACAATAGACAACTTATGCACTCACCTACAGTTCGTACGTCATTTTGAAATGAACAACAATCCCTTTTGATGTTGTGTATTGCCATCCTCTAACTTTAGCTAATTTTCTCTTTTTCTTTGCATATCGATGTGTTTTTTCTCACACCTTTCTTCCTTCTTTTACGAAACTCTTCATATTCTGATCCACTTGCACTCAATTCAAAACACACTACAAAAAAGTCACTTTTAGCAGGTTTTGTTTACACACAAGTCACAGCAGAACTAAAAGAAAGAGCATAGATCACAGATTAATATAACAATATGCTGACAACGTTATATGTATAAGAGTTACTCGTCACTTGAAACGTGGTACTGCCATGTGATAAAGAATACGAATAATTCAATGTTCATTGTTGTTAAGTGGAATAAGGAAATATGTCCTGGACATTTTTACTTTTTCCACTCACCAAGAATTTCATGTAGCCACAGCTGCTCAATATTGAATGGACATTTTCTCTTTTTACACCCTACTATAGGCAGAATGCAAAAGAGTATTTTGTATATCTCTTACATATCTATATATATATATGTATTAAAACGTATATATACGTATATGTATATATACATATATATGCATATATTAAAACGTATATACACATAACTTATATATTATTTGGATATATTTGTGTTACAATATGTTAACTATTTTAATACAATAATGTGTATTTAGGGTTTTCAAAGTCAAATAAAGGAAAGTATGTATCGATGATGTTTTGATAAATTAGGATAACATTACAGTAGACCTATGTAATAAAAAGATACATCCGATTTCACAAGGCTATTACATTTACCTGTATGCTTACAAAACTTTCGGGTGAATTTTAAAATACGTATAAGGACACCAATATTTCATTAACGTGCCAATGGTGAAATGTGTGATCAGTAAGCCACTTATGGCAGAGTCTTCATTCAAGAAGCACATTGTTGAGAAATTCTCTGACATGTAGGTGCCAGTGTGGTAGTGCTCTGTCCTGTTGACAGATGCTATTACATGAATGTTAGTAGTAGGGGCGTACCGGTCCTAGGCCACCTTGGATTGATTGGGATTAATTGATGGATTATCGATTTGATCGAAAGGGTTAATCCTTATCATATTATAATCCTATCAAAATTGAAAGGAATAAATTTAATTGACAGGGTTAAATTTATTGAAAAGGTTAATTTAAAAGGGTTAATTTTTAATTGGATAATTTTTTCTTAATTTTTTATTTCTTTTTGGGTGGTGGTAGCAGGAGCTCTGTACGATGTTGACGGTGTGGTGACCTGGAGGCCACTGACCAGGATGGTTGCCTGCAATGTCATATATGGGTGTAGAGTTTGGTGCAAGAGTGTGACAAGTGTAATTTTTTTATGTTTTTTGGAGTTTTGAGTGGGACATTGCTCGTAGATGGTAGACAGGCAATTTTTTACGAATATATTCAACACATGAGATAAATTCAGAGTGTTATATATATAAATAAATTACATGCATCGAATCAGAAATATCAAACGATTACATGAATAATAATGTTATTATTTCTTCCTAATTATTTACAATATTTACACTAATGACACATTCAGCAGATGTGTTCGTAGACACATAGAGTGGAGCGTTCTTTTGTAGGCGTGGCATCCGGTATTTCCCACTCACACATGCCAAAGACAGAGTGTAACACAAACTCACATGCATGGAGTTTACACTGTGATTTTAATTTTCTTCTTTGACAAGGGGTAAATATAACCAAGATAGTAGTGGTAGTAATCTTATTAGGCAAACAGGGAGCAGCAGCATTGAATGGTAATGCAATTTATAGTGAGTGTAGTCAACTGCGATGATGTTTGTAGTCAGCTGCAATGATGATTGCAGACACCTGTAGGCAGTTGCAAAGATCGTTGTCGTTGGCTGCGATGAGTGTGGAACAGGAGGTGAATGTAGTGTTGGCAGATGGACGTGCTTGGTGTTGTGTGGTGCTGGGAGGTCTATAAATTTATTGTGGTGTTAAAACTATTATATGGCAGAAAACAGAAAAAAAACTCAGGTATTCGATATTGCCCCCAAGGTAAGTATGATATTCCATCTGCCTCAATGTACGACTTGTCATCCATACCTGACAACACTACCTTTGTTACACATTCGGTGTAAACTTGATGAGCATGCGAATGGAACTGATATTGGGTTCTCATTACCCTTGTGCAATTTTTGAGGCAATCTCGATAATCCTTGTACCTGAGTGATTGCAACACATTGGGTTTTCCACCCTTCGCCTTACGAATACATTGCTCATTCACAACAACATATGTGTAAAGCTTAGGAGATAAAACACAAAGTGTGTGATTATGTGCCCAGCACATTCATCTTTCATCACCCCGGTACATCCTTTGTTCCTGTGAGGGAATCCTTGCGGATTATCGAGCACATAGTTGGATGTATCAAACAGCACATTTAAATCTGGGGTAATTACTTTATAGATATCGTCACAAGCAACAGAATAGACTAGGGAATCTGTGTCACAATAGAGGAGGAGCAAAGCTGGCGGAAGAAATTTTGTACACATGAACCGATAGTGAAATTCATAGAGTGTTAATTTTGAAAGGTTGAGAAAGGCAACACCAATGTACAAAGGATTGTTGAACGCAACATAACTCTTTGTGATCTCGATAAGGAAGAAGTTATCATCGATAATCTGCCATGCCTGGAATGTTGGATGTCCTATCAGCTCTGCAGCCCCATATATCATGTCATACCTCGAAACGACTCTGATGTCCTTCCCGGGGGACATTCTGCAAGGTTTTTCCATAAACTGAATTATTCATCAACTTGAAAAATGATAATTCGAATGTGTTTGCAGCCTGGGCACGTTTCTCAATCTTAAACTCGATGCACAGAGCCATCCATGCCTTCTGCTCAAAGTGCAAAATGAGATTAACAGATTCAAGTTTGGCCCCATAAATCAAGTACTACCTCAGTGTTTCCAGGTGTATAACATAATTCTTGGGTGGCACAAGTGTTAAAAGAAATTTCTCATGTGAGCCATTGTGGGCGGAGGGGGGTATGCCATTTTCTGGGGCCAAAGGCAGATCAGATAGTTTATCACAACACTCCTCCGGAAAAGACAGATCAAATTCCGTAAAAAAGCGCCAATGTCATTCACGGTTTTTTTTGCAAAATCCCACGAAGAGAACACATAATCATCAACCCACTCGAAATAACCAACCAGAAGCTTGGACCACATCCTATGATTTTACAGCATATTGACTTCAAAATAGCATATATATTTCGATGCCACACTGGGATCGTAGACCTCACCCATGTAAACATTTTTGGCTTCCACACATATTTTTGAAACCTGGGTAATGCTGCCCCTAACTCCTCGTTCTACAACAAGATACATTTCAGAATCAGTCAACAGCTCTAGCCACATGCATGTCATTGACAATAAAGTGTATCATGAAAGAGACGGAGCTGTGATGTACATGGGTCTGTCAAGACTGTAATGAGTCAAACCTACAGTTCTGAAATTCTCAAAAACATCAGCCAGCAGACAAGTGTCTACACATAAGTAATGAATGGCATTCTGCAGCAAGGTTATGCAGTTGAACTTATCCCATGTGGCTTGGGCATGAGTGCAATACTCATAGCTAATTCCTTCACCTCTCATCACATTATGAAATGCATCCTTTGGTGGGTGTGACTTGCACATCAGACTGTCTGTCGACTTAACAAAGTCATAAGGAAAAACTCCATTCTGTTTTGCCAATTCGAACTGGGTGTTGTCCAGAAACATCGAGCGGGTGATACTTAATTGCACAGGTAGCAAATTGCTGGTCAACGTTTCCAGAGAGGTGCTCATGAATTGGAATGAATCAATAAATCTCAACTTGAAATATTGCAGCTTTCCATTGCAATCAATCTTATTGGTAAACTGTTTTGTGATACAATTGTATTTCTCTAGGGCCATTCCAATCACTTGAATTTTTCCAGGATTTTCAATTACCACGGTTCTGTAGTGTATTGTTACATGACGTTCAGCCAAGGGCTTTATTAGAAAGTGAGCATCTTAATTCTGCATGTTATGGAAAATAGCGACTAGTTGTCTTTTGGGCAGTCTGAAATTCAAGTTGTACTTATTATGTGTGTGGCCTCTGATTTCGTCCATTAAATGGTCATGATCGATCACAGTATCATCTGTGCTGAGCAGTTCGTTAAAAATGTAACAACTTTTTTGAGCCGCCAACCTAGCTTCATCAGCAGGGGTTATTGGCTTCATCTGAACAATGATGCTGTGAATTCCTACAAGCTATTTTGTAAGTTCGGCTAATTTATAATCTAACTTGTAGATACATTCAGCACCCAGAAACTCGAAATACTGAGGTAAACTGGGATTGTATGAACAAACCAACAAAGTGGTACAAGCATATGGAATAAGTTGGTTGATGGTAGTTGTATTACTTGTTTTATAATTAGGCAAGCAAGTGGACATGGGTTTCAGGCAAATTTCTACATCGCAATAGGCGACGAAACCCAATCTCTGCTGTTTGCTGTAATCTTTAAATTCCAAGTACTTATCGTTCCCAGTGGGGAAAGTACTGCCAACAGCCTTTTGTTGCTGGCAAAGAATACCGTGACTTGTGAGTTTCTTCTCACTAACAAAGTATTTGAGACAATGCTCGTGAACAAATTTATTATGAGCTACATGTTTACTCAGTTGACTACCAAATAGCTTTGACAAATTTCTAATGCATACAAAATGCAAATGAGTGGCATTTACACCTGCATGAATCGCCAGAATTTTCATATGTTTGTCATAGCATACAGGATAAATATGCATGGGTACTACAATCCCAATCTTTTCGCAAGTTTCGTGTATTATATTGCTATATTTGTGCTCCTCAAACTTGCGAATATCCTGTATGACTACAGGTGTCGATGTACTTTCGATATTCAAAACCTGATGAGGTTTTGTATATGAAGTAGTTCTGTAAACATGTTGTGTGGCATGAAACGAAGATGCTATGATGGTGTAGTGAAAACACATTCCTTCCGGGCAGTCTACAGTCTACAGCGACACAAGCTTTCCTATTAGAAATAAACTTGGGCAGTTTAGTGTGTCCAGCACCGATGGTGAACGTCCAATATTGACTCGCATGTACATCCATGTTAGTCAAATTTGCAGACTTTAGCCAGAATCACACACACTAAACTCCTCATGTCTGTTTGTGAGAATAGTAACGATATCCTCATCATAGATTAAACCCACACATGATAAATAGAGGACCTGGAGAACTTTGCTTGGAAAATAAAAGTCTCTGTAGCACCTTCTTCTGCTGTGAGAGATTTCAAATACTTACCTACTACAGAAACAGATAATCTAACTGGCTGGGGTGATGCCATTATTAAGCTTAATAAAGGGACTTTACACCTCTCAAAGAAGCGAGAAAAATCCATGTCAGACTCTAATTGGTTGTTAAGTATCTACACATTATTTACTCCTCCTGTGAATGCCATAGTCAATAGCTGGTACATCAGGTCTGGTAAAGCTTCAACTGAGGCTTCGGAATCGGAAAAGGAATTATTTTCCGGCTCCCTTGGCAAAATATCTCTAATCGACTCGAAAGTCAGTTGTAAAATGGTTGGAGCACTCTCCGAATCACAAGAATATTCTGAGTCTGATAGAAATAAGTCGTCATTCAAAAGATCAACCTTCTCATGATTGGGGGAAGCAGATAAGTTTTGACTTTTTGGTTTTGACAATCTCGCCATTAGCAAATCCATGCTCGAATCACTTAAGTAGAGATAGTCCTACAAAAGATTAACTCACATCCACCACTTAGGCAAAGGGATGCTGACTCGAAAGCTTGTCTGTCTTTCTGTCTGCGATACCGAATCAGAATCACTTACGTAAAGATTTTCAAACAAGATGTCAGTACAGGATCGCTTACGCTCACCCATTTTCACCTAACTAAAAACTTTCTTTATTTTCTCTGATATAAAAAATTGTAACACCACAATAATTACACTGAAGTGCCCCCTTAATCCCGAAAAAAAGAAAACCATCTTAATAACACACACACATACACAAACATACAAAATATGAGTGAAAACATAATTTTATTATTAACATCCTAGCCATTTTTTTTTAAATTTTAAATGTTATGATTGTTGGGGAAAGACAAAAACGAGAGCGGTTACTAAAAAGGCAGTGAATTCAAAATACTTTTACAGAGGCAGGTAGCTAGCAGGTGGGGAGAAAACAATAGGAAATAGATGGGCCAAATGCACGGTGAGGGTGAACAATGAATGATGCGAGCGTGGAACTAGACAGGCCGGTCCATGCGCGAAGCTGCCAATGAGAGAATGGGAGCTCTGGTACACTAAACTGCCGCTAGTGCTTGGGTGCACCACCATCTGGCAGCCCTATCCCTCCCGTGCCGCCTGACTACCCCTACCTGCTCCCTTTCTCCTCCAATGACATATCACATAGACCCTGCAGTGTCTCTATGCTGTGGCAAGGGATTGGAAAAGGAAAAACTGCTCGACATCTTACCTCCACCCCTGCTCGACATCTTACCTCTACTCTCGTGCAAAGCCTGTGGCCACGTATGCGCACCAGCAGGAGGGAGACTGAACACTTCCCCTCCAGCCACGCCTCTGTGAAGAATTATCTGTGGCATGAATTACCGGTCTGCAGCCCGTCTCCAGTAATGAATTGACCGTGCTTTGCGACCTGTCTCGCCCTCATCTCGTCTTCTTTCAAAAGATTTACTTTTTGCTCCAGGTGCACTGAATGCATTTACAACATTGCATCGAATTGTAAGCCTACTATTAAAACTTTACATTTTAAAATATGCTTTGAATCTTACACCATCAAAAACATTTATAAAATCATTTACGCAGTAAAAAATTCAAATTTCTACACATCTAAAAAATTCAAATTTCTACACAGTCAAAAACTTTTAAGTAGAGATACACTGTGAAAACTACATTCAAAGTTGCAACATCAGAACTATTTATAAAATCTTTACACAGTAAAAAATCCCAATTTCTGCACTGTTAAAAACATTTAACCAGTGATACACCACAAAAAAATTTATCAATTTAACACTATCAAAATTAAATCAGTTTTACAATTTTATAAATTTTTCGAATATAAGTTTAGTAACAAAAAATTTAGCAAGGGGAATTATGCTGTAACATTCAAAAAATTAAAAAAACTTGTCTAAAATCCCAACATTTTATGCTATAAATTTAACATAAAAAACTCTTAAAATTCAAACATTTTATGCTACAAACTGTACATTAAAAACATTTTTTTAAACTCAAATATTTAACGCTATAAATACTTATAAATACTTTTAAAATCTCTCTCTCTCTCTCGTGTTACTCTCTGCCATACTCTCTCTCTCTCTCTCTCTCTCTCTCTCTCTCTCTCTCTCTCTGATACACATAGAACTAGTCCCTTGCATTCACACACACTCACACATACCTGACCGAAATTCCTCAGAGTACTTAGCAATACATTCTAGATGGTTTTTTTTACATTCCTTTGTGAATATTTAAGCAGTGAAGAGAGGCTGTAGGTATGTGTTATTGAAGCAGCCTTATTCCATATAGTATAAGATGGTACTACAGGCAGTTTCCCTCTCTTCTCAACTTTGCTTAATAAACTCAAAACTACATAAAAAATTACATCTGTTATTACATTTACATAACTTTTCCCATGCACTCTCTCACTCACACCTACCTAACCTAAATTTCTCGGAGTATTTGGCAATGCATTGTAGATGTTTTTCACATAGTTTTGTGAATATTGAAACACTGAAGAGAGGCTGTAGGTATGCACTATTGATGCAGCCTTATTAAAATAGTGCAATATGCTACTACTAGTGGTTCATATCTCCTCTCAACTCTGCTAAATAAACTCAAAACTACATTTAAAATTTACATCTGGTATTACATTTACATGACTTTTCCCCTATACTCATACTCTCACTCACACCAACCTAACCAAAATTTCTCAGAATACTTGGTGATAAATTCTAAATGTTTTTTCACATACTTTTGTGAATATTAAAACAGTTAAGAGAGGATGTAAGTATGTGTTATTGATTCCTCCTTATTCCATTTAGTGCAAGATGCCACTATTGGCTGTTCACTCCTCTTCTCAACTCTGCTAACTAAACTCAAAACTACATAAAAAAAATTACACCTCGAATTACATTTACACATCTTTACTCCTACACTAATACTCTCACTCACACCTACCTAATGAAAATTTCTCAGAGTACTTCGAAATGCATTATAGATTTTTTTTCACATAGTTTTGTGAATATTTAAGCAGTGAAGAGAGACTGTAGGTATGCACTATTGATGCAGCCTTATTCCATATAGTGTAAGATATTACTACTGGTGGTTCACTTCTACTCTCAACTCTGCTAAATAAACTCAAAAGTACATAAAAAGATTCATCTGGAATTAAATTTTATCACATTTCCCTTGCATCCACACACTCTCAGTCATACCCAATTGTATCCAAAACCCACCCTTAAACATCATTAAACATCCATAAAATACTTAACAAATATACTTATGTGTGAAAGAATTTTATTTGATTTTAAAGAAAAGGAATTTAGTTCTAACAATAAAAAAATCATTCTGTTCTTTTTATTTTTAAAGAAAAAACATTCGACTCTAACAATTTTTAAACAAATTTTATTGGATTATAACAATTTTTAAAGAAAAATCATCCAGTCCTAATGATTTTTTTAAGAAAAATCATTCATTCTAATGAGTTTTAAAGAAAAGTAATTTATTTCTAACGATTTTTAAACAAATTTGATTAGGGTGTAATGATTTTTAAAGAAAAATTATTCATTTTTATAGATTTTTAAAGTAAAATCATTCATTTCTAACAATTTTTAAAGACATTTCATTCAGTTCTAACAATTTTTTAAGGAATTTCATTTCATTTCTAATGATTTTTAAAGAAATTTCATTCAGTTCTAAGAATTTTGTTGAAAGTTAAACGAAATTCATACAATTTACTAAAAGTTAAAAGAAAATTCGAAAAACTTTAATCAAATTACCAAAAACACAAACTCTTTATATTTAAAATTATTCACTTATTTAAACTCTTGTAGCGAAGATGTTGGTTGATGAAGGAGACCCGAACCCAAGTCAGTCGAGCTGAGCAATGCCCCACTCTGCCAGAAAAGCATTGGGGCAGGCGGGCGACCGGGCGCTTGCAATCCCCTCGAGAGCTCCATGGGAGCCTAGTTCAGCAGCCTAGCAAGCAGTCGAGCGAGCTCCGCGGGTAACTTCTCCGGCAGGCGAGGAGGGTTGGTTTCACCATTGTGGCAAAAACAATAGGTGGGCGAGCGGGTCGCTTGTTCGCAAAGCCCCGTCGCATCAGTTCTTGGTAGCGGCTGGTGGACGGGCAACCGGTGCCCTTGACCTAGGCACTGCGGACCGGTTCACTGGCTGTCTGACCTCATGAAGTCACGCGCGCAAATGAGCTCCAGTGGTTGGGAGGTGCTATTTATACCCTCACCAGCCTACCTTGTCGCATAAATTGAAATAATGCTATATGCCTGAAATGGATATCAAATAGACGATTAATACATTTTAACATGTTTTAAGCAGTTTTAATTTATTAAAATTAATTGTATGTGATATTTTTCAATTTAGCATGGATATGCTGTATTGTAGCCTTTAACATGTAATTGTCCCTTTTTAAGCCATTAGGTTTGAACTGCATTCTTATGTAATGATTTCTTACACAAATACTTGTCATTACATTGCAAACTTTTGGCAAATGAGGTGTAATCGCTTTAATGGTACAATTCAACAATCTTTTTACATATGCAAAGAAATTTCTATTTTCAATATAATTTATTTGTAATTTTATTGATAAATCCTTTTAGTTAGTGATTACTGACTTACAAATGAGCTATTATCATACAAGACCTAGCCTGGAATCGAACCCAGAATCTATATATCCACCCAACAGTGAGATAGAGAAACTTGAATATATTCATACATGAACTAAGCAGGAATCGAACCCAGTTTATATCAACCATACCTTAGCCGGGAATCGAACCCACAATATATATATGTATATATATATATATATATATATATATATATTACAATTTACCATGCCTTAGCCGGGAATCGAACATGCAAAGTATATATTACAATTTACGATGTCTTATCTGGGATTCGAACCCAGAGCCTCCTTGCCTAATCTAATTACTCTACAGAGGCTGGCAACATTTAACAAGTACTTTTATGTATTTGTAATTTTTTTCCAGCAAGACATCTTTAGTTGAATAGTATTTTTGGCGTACTAATAAGTATGTTTGTTATCTGATTTTTTCTTTACAAGACTCTTTCTTGTAAATGCAACAGAATTTTAATAGAACATTTTAAGAATATCTCTCTCTGTTGGAGGCCAATTACATTTCCCTCTCTCTCTCTCTCTGGGGAGAAAATATTTTTTCTTAGCAAAGTAAGTTCACTTTTATTAAGGAATAGGGTAAATAAATTTAAAGAAACAAATTCATTTTACATCATATTTATTAACAAAAATATATACAAATACTAGTTGTTCCAAAAAACCGTTTTAACACAAGCCGGTACAGATGCTCCAAAACATACACAAAATACACACTTGTTTCAATTATTTCAACACTATCAAGTATAGGATGACAAGAAACATTTTAACACTACCAAGTAGAATTTGCTCCAAACATTCCCACGTTAAACAAACACAAGTAAATTCCCAATATACTTAAAACAATTTTAACACTAACAAATATAGTATGTTACACAAATTATTTAAAAAATACAAGCAGCTGAAAAACTTTATGTACAACAATTACACCTTGTTCCGAAACAACTTCAGGGTAACACAAAATATTGATTCAAAATATATACAACATTATTCTTTAAAAAAAATAATTTTATTAATTTTTAGGAACTTCCGTGAACAAATTTTTCGTGTATTTTCTTAAAATTGGATCCAGATCCCCTTCTTGACCTCTGCTTTCAAGGAGTGAGCATTACTCACACCCTGGTTTTAATCTGTCTGTTTTCACACAAACATCTTTACAAGTAGGGGCATGTAAAATAATGCTTTCAACCAAATCAGGTAATTATTCAATATAATGAGAGTATACATCTTCAATACTAGATGGAAGAAGTGTGTTGGCTGTCATATGAAACACTGCACATTTCTAATTGTCACAGCACTGTTTGAGTTTGTGACTCTTTTCTTCTCCTAGAGGAAAGTAAATAACTTTAAAATGGAAATATTGTCACAGGTTTCCGTAAATACTCGCAAAATTCCATTGCACCATAGGGCGTAAGTTATGTTATATTGGACTTTCCTTGTTTGACACTGACATAATTATTTGCAGGATGAAAATACGTCATATTGCTACAATGACATCCAACACTCAACTGAGAAGATTTAGCAAGGAATAATGTATGTATATTGATAAATTCTTTCTCTAAATTTGCAAGTTGAAATATGTTTTAAGGCTCAATTTAATTTTTGTTAATTTTATTGCTTGATGCACATAACATTTTGATGAATCACACCCAGTATGAAGCGTGTAACCAAACTTGTTTTTACTATAATGATATAAATAATGAAGATTATTATCACATTCTTCGAAATACTGATAAGGATAAACAGTGCCAGTATTATAAACAGGATGTTTCAAACATTTTTCTTCCTCACAATATGAAGTTACATGTATTCACCCTTAAGTCTATGCTTACGATGTACTAAATGAGGTATATACTGGTTTACAAGACATTCAGAATTGTTACAGTTAGTTAATGTAGCATCATAAGTATTTGATTAACTATATGCTGTAAAAGATTGAGAGAAATACATACGTTTAAAATGAATGTCTGACACACATTTCCTTTACAACAAAATGTGAATATAATAAGCTGTAAGTTAAAGAATGCAAACCTTTAGTAAAAAAAATGCATACTTGTATTTCATTGGACACAATGGGAACATTGGGATAATTATTCTGAATTAACCACATCAAATTCATGTAAATTACACATCGACGGAAAAACTAATCCTTCTTGTTCGAAAATTAAGTTCTAGAATTCCCCATCGCAGGTCTACTTCCAACGAACCGTGATTCCTTGGTTAGGTCTGGTGTGTTGTTAGTAGATTACTTCGCATCCCCATTCCTCTTCAATCTCCTCGCTAAGACTGGCAATCATCAAATCTTCTAATCGTTGCATGGTATTCCTTCATCAAAGCGAATTCCGAGACTGTTGTAGAAAGTATACCACCAATGTTCTATATTTTTGCAGACATGAACATGTAGAAGACCAACATATGGTTTAAAGAACACTCTTCTGTATCCAATTTGTAGGACCTCGTATACATCTGTAGGGTTTGTAGATCCCAGCCATGAATGATGATTTTATACTAGACACACTCCTTTATAGAGTCTGCCAGATGTTCTTGCTTTGAAAAACATTACATTGCCACATGCCACAGGGAGAAATTAATTCTTGGTCACCGCTGTACGTATAATGTTGCTTGTTGTTGCATTCTTCTGTCCAAACTGTAGTAAGAGAACAGCAACTACACTCCTACATAATGTAGTTGATTTTCTTATAGGATTTGCAGTTGGTGATGTATCCACTGTGAGCTTCAAATTCCAGTTTACATTTGTTACAAGGTAACTTGCTGTCAGGATGTAAATTACATAAAGGATATACGTCGAACATTTTTAATGTTTCTGTTGGACTGATTAATGAGAAACGCCAATGTTCATCTCCGTTGCACATTTGTATCTGTAGTAGACCATCTTCATTTTCAATTCGAAAACACACTAGCCTGAATCCTGGAATAACAGTAACATACTGAAGTGATGAGTCGAACCTCTGCATCGTAACATAAGATTTGTTGTACGATTCTCTCTTTATATAGACTTATGTTCTTCCAGTTAAAATTAGATCTTCAACGACAACTTTGTTAGATAAAATTTGCACACACAAACAATACTGTTCCATACCTCACAGTCTCACATTCCGCATGGTGCTCTGAGAAGGGTGCTACTGCCTTGTATTTGGATGTGTTCATTATTATTACATGTTTCAGTCCATAAGGTTGTGGTGGTGTCGTAAGATTCTTCAATCAATTTATATTTGATTTGATTGTAACCTGGTTCTTTAGTTACCTCTGTACTGCAATTTTAAAACATAGTTCCCACGAAGAACAGGGCAGTTCGTGGTCAGGCCGCATATTAAAAATAGGACAGTTTTTTTTAAATCACACAGCACTCATTCTGTATACAGGCTTTCTCCGAAACTTTTAGCGATATGCCAATGTTCATTTCCGTTATACATCTGTGTTTGAAAGCATATGTTGACTAGAAAATGGAACCATAATTTCTTGTGTCATCGAAAAATAGTGGAGTACGTCTTATCTGGGTCGAATTTATCCATTTCTTCGAAATCTTACGCTACCTGGAAAAAACCATTTTTGAAAAAATTGATATCTTTATGCATAGGTAGGATGTTGGAGCAAATATTCTCATAAACTTTGCTTATGTATTGTGAACAGAACATTTTTTCCTCAGTGATTTGTATTATAGTGTTTGACTAATGAATTAATGCTCAAACAGTAGTGGTATCTTCTGATATTTATTACTTCTGCATTTGTTACAGTTTTTAAAATTTCCTTCTGCATTATTCCAAGTATGTATATGGGATAGTTTTCGAGTATCCCATCATTTATACATTGAACATGTTTTTCGTAAGCTATGTCACCAGAGACCAATTTCAGATTATGCATCTTGTAAGTCCGTTCCCTAAACATCATTTCAACTTCAGGTTTTAAACTATACCAACGTCTGGGAGATTTAAAGCATAGTACTTTACAGTCATTAACATCGGTTGTATAAGAAATAGCAAAGCTCCATAGTTACAAAGGATTTGTCTTGGTATTTATCGATACCCTGAGAATAGCACGCCATTTTTACGTTATTTATTTTTCATACACTATTCACAATAAAGTCTCTCCCTCTCATATAAATGTTTTATAAGATGACAGTGCTCGCCTCGGAATCTATTTCATCGACTCCGGAATCGTCCATTACTATATCTAGAATAATTCTAGTTTCAAGTAGCTGTTCCAGCCTGCACTACATACAATCCTTTCACATATGTTGTAAGTTCTCACCATTAGCAAAGGCAGGCTTGCCGTAAGGACAGTCTTCACAATGTAAATATGATACGATATCCTCATGGGCTTTTAAATGTTCAGTCAGGAACAGATACACTAAATTTATTTCGTGACCTGCAAAACCAATTATAAATTCTTTCGGCAACACTTCCAGTTGGGAACACTCTAAACTTAATAAGGGTTTCGCCTTCCCATAAGCTAAAATGTCATTGAATGTTCCAATGCTTTCAGAGTTGCAATTGTCACAGCAGTGACCTTGATGCATTGTACCTGATGCAGATGTGAAGTGCCTTGTATATTATGCATTGATGATGTTCTAGATGTAGCGAAGTTGTAGTAGACACCTGGTGTTGTTCTCTGTGTGGACATCTGGAGCTGAAGAAGATGTGATGTAATGGAGCTGTAGTAATCATGATGGACATCTGGCGTTACAGTTAATGGTGTAGTGAGCGTATATTATTGTAGTGGATGCCTGGCATCGTTCACATTATCAACACTTGTCATGTTAATGATTCCCAGATACTTGTAGTAGATGCCTGACATCATTAAAAAAATTTAATTATCCCTCCTTATATACTGTAAGGATTCAAAATGGTCGGCATTTTCCCAACTATTTACAAGAATTATTACCTTTAAGTGAAAAAATAAGAATAATGTTGAAATCGCTATAGTCCAATTCCAAAAAACTGATTTTCACCTTTATTCATGCTGTTTTGTTAAACTTACATCAGAAACTATTAAAATATTAAATAAATTCATATATATATATATAAATTGTTATGTTACATGGAATACATTTTACTGTTCGAAAGTTTTTGGTTAGACGTAAAGAAAGGGAACCTTTTGGTCAATCAGTTAGCATGTTGGCTTCCTCGGGTGGGTCACACCCTAAAAACTAATTTTTTCACAATGTGTGGATGTCGTATTAAATGTTGCCATTGATACAAAGGTTTTATCGGAGATCTCTCTTGTTTCCCCTAGTCTTACATGCACAATCGGGTGTTTTTTGATTCGTTTCCCCTCATCGGCTCTCAAGACCTTGTTATAAGAGATGGCAATTCTCTCCTAATATTTTTTTCTCTCCTATACTTGGATTTGATACTAAAAATATTTCTGAAACAGTGAATAAAATATGTCTTGATTGAATACTTGTAAAAATACTTCTGTTTTAACGAGTGAATAAAATAAGTCTTGTATTTCTGTGTGATTTTTCAAATCATAGTTTGCTCGATTCAAATATACACTTGTTGGAATGTTAAATATGTGACTTATCTCGGGGCTTATATAAGGAACTTGATTTCAGGGATTTGTAAAATTTTCTTTCATTTTGTTTCATATAGTCAACCTGTTGCATAAGGTTGATACATCAGCGAGTTAGGCGAAATCTCTTGAGATATGTATTCAGAGGGTTATGGTCCCTGGCAAGTCGAAGCAGGGGAGCCAACACTAGAAAATCGTATTCTGAATACTGTAGCGGGGGAGGGGAGCATAGCCATGAAACATATACTACAGGAGTGCCAACTCGCGAAAAAAACACGAAAAAGCTTGCTCAGGGCTGATGCTCGGGTATGTAAAACATGTTTATGCGAACACCACACTGGATCGATAATGGATTTCTTCAGAAAAGTCACCTTTTGGACTAGGGGAGGGATGGGTGTTTTGACAGGGGGCAAGTTCCTCTGGACTCGGGCTGGTTCTGAGGGGTGGAGGGTAAGGGATGTCTACAGCCGAGCGGGACCCGATCTGAGTGCAAGTAGGCAGTTGTTGCCATCTTGAATCAGTTGCAATAAAAGACAATCGCAGGGAGACAGGTGAACGACCCCCAGGACCTCGCAGATACGGCTTGGCGGGATGGAAGGTGTAGGGGGTGGTTGACATCCTGGACTCGGGTCGGCTATGAGGGGTAGGGGGTAGGGGTGGGAGGAGTGGATGCTCTACCGATCTGATACTGATCTGAGCGCAAGTCAGCAGTTGTTGCCATCTGGCCTTAATGTCAAATAATGGACAATGGAGGGCAGGCGGGTGAATGACCCCAGGACACATCGCTCTGGTGAGGGGTGCAGGGTAGTGGTGAGTGGTTGGTTGGGAGGGGTGGTAGGCAGGTCCTCCCATTCGGAACGCAACTAGGCAGTTGGCTCCATACTGCCTTAGTGCCGAAAAATTTACAATCACAGGCAGCCCGGGGTCGCACTCTGAAGAGTGGTGGGAGGTGTTTGTAGGGAGCTGTGAAGCTATGTGACCTCAGCTACCAATTCGCTGCCATCTTCAGTTGCTCATGAATGCTTGAAGGAGATAGAAGTGTACAGCTCTCTCTCTCATCTTCACCACACCTCTAGAAATTGGCGGCCGACAAGCTTAAGATCAGGGGTTACCTCAAGTATGGATTGGCGACCATCTTTAGTAATAGCCAGGATTTATGTTTTAATATAAAAGTATTTTATTGGGAAAATATAAATTTTTTCATGTCAAGTAAATATTGCGATAAGATTTTCAACCTCTGTGTTTGGTAGACGAAAATTCCTAAAATAGAGTTTGTGTTAATAAGTGTACTCTATTTATGGAAATTTGTAGTACGTCTGTTATTTAAAAAAATAATTTTCTCTTCGATGATATTTGTGCATTTTTCCATTATATATATATATATAAGTTATTTTGAAACAAATTATTTGGGGTAAGATTTTCTATCGTTAATTACTTTCTAGTTGATCGTTAATTCCACACTCACGTAATTGTCATCATTTAGCACTTGTCGACATGAGATGCTGTTCACATATTTAAAATTCTCTCTTGTGTAAATTATATTTCTTTGCTCGAGACTTACATTATAGCACTTTTATTCACATAGTTTGAAATCTCCAGTTCGATGTGTGTAATTTATTTATACATATAACACTGAATATCTCTCATGTGTTAAATATATTTGTAAAATATCGCCTATGTATCATCTATGAGCAATATCCCACTCAAAACCTCAAAAATATAAAAATGTGTACTGGCTACACTCTTGCACTAAACTCAACACTTTTATAAGACATGACACCCCACCAATCTGGTCAATCGCCTGTAGACACCACACCGTCAACATCGTACAGAGCTCCTGCTATTCCCACCCAAAAAGAAAGAAAAATAATCCAGTTAAAAATTAACCCTTTTTTTAAATTAAACCTTTCAATAAATTTAAAGCATTCAATTAGATTTTATCCTTTCAATTAAATTTAACCATTTCAATGAAATTTCACCCTTTAAATTAAATTTAACCCATTCAATTTTGTTTCGGATTAAAATCAGTTTAAGGATTAACCCTTTCAATCAAATCGATAATCCATCAATTAATACCAATTAATCCAAGGTGGCCTAGGACCAGCAGTACCTACTACTAATGCTTTCTTCATTGTGGAAACAGTCAGATCTTCAGCATATCCAAATGCATCATTTCCGTAATGCTGTTTACAGCAAAAAAGAACGGATCATTCCTCTGATCTCCTGAAACAGCTCAAAATACATTCAGCTATGTAGAGCCTGTCTTATGCTCGACTATGGTATCTGTCCACTGTGTTGCCTATATGTGTACATAGTGTTGTTTCCTCCCTTGTCCATTTAATTGGAATGTGGCCTCATCGCTAAACACCAAACCTGAACAAATGTTTTCATTGTTTAACTCTATCCCAAAAAGGAATTCACAAAGCTCAAGACGTCGTTGTTTATCACCATCAAGAAGGTATTGTAGTACTTCAATCCTGTATGGTTAGAAAAACGATCTTGACTACAAAACATGCCAGACAGTCATATTGGGGATGGCCATCTCTTTGCTGCCACGACAAGTGGACTTCTGTGAACTCCATACAAAATACCTCAGGATGCGCTCTACATCTTGTTCAGTCACATGGGGGCGTACTGTGGACTCCCCCTTACATAAACAGCCAGTCTCTTGAAACTGCTCGTGCCACCGTCGTATGCTTTGCGCAGTAGGATGTGCAGCACCGTACTGTCGGCGGAATTCACACTGCACAATTATAACTGACTCACACTTGTTGGAACAGAGAATGCAAAATGCTTTTTGTTGCTGTGTTATCACTATCCCGACGCACACTGAACAAGCGTGCTAGCAGCACCAGCTGCAGCACCACCAGGTGGACACCTATCGGTAACCAAGTGAATCGGCGACGAACAACATGTTTCATGTGAAACTTTACATTTCGACGTGTATTTTACAAATTACCGCGAGGCCCTATCCTTAATCATGTAAAAGTTATGGCCTTGTGAAATAGGATGATTATTTTACTTACATGATGTTCTATAAACAGTTATTCCAATATATAGAATATATTGGAAAATGTTCTATATTATCTATCCAGCACCATACCAGTATACAATAATGTATACTTAACCACATTACACATTTACATAATGGTTAATACATATATATTACTGTATTATACTTGTATTTAAGACAAAAATAATCTATTTGATATTATTTTATTCTTTCTTTTATATGGTACGTGTTTCTGAACCCATGTTTTTATGGTGTTGGTTGTTTGGAAGATTCTAAAAATATATCATAATGTTCAGATAAATAAGAATAACAGGGACTTAGTTTAACACATTAAAGTAATTAGTTATAAGACAAAATCCTGATTTTTTTCTGGTAGGGATACATCAGGTTATCTTTGAGGATCCTCCACACAGTGACATAGTGTACACATTCTGCCATTGCAATGCCTCTCGGGGTGGTCCTCAATGTTATGTTGTACTTGTTCCTCCATATAAACGGTTCTGGCACTTCAAGGTCTGCAAATGTTTCCTGTGCGCCGGTACAAACACCCTATTAACTGTACACACCTATGCATATTTTCAAACGTCTTTTCGTCCAGACATCGTCTCTTTGGGAACATGTCCGCGTGTATATGTCTCGCCGTTGCACGATTACAGATAACGAACCCGTACATTAGGATCACGTCAGTCCTTTCTGAACAGGTATATACCATTTCACTACAAACACATGTGTCTGGCCATACAATACATCCATCACTCTGTGCAAACACAGTTGGACTGGCCCGCACACTGCTGTGATGTTGGCCTACGTCCGCATAACCTGCATCAAGTATGTATACTCTGTCCACCATAGCAAGTACCATTATATTCGGAAGGCGATTAGGCGAAAGAGGAGCTAAATCAGCCATATGTTTATCAGAATTCTTTTCTTCGCTTATTACATACTATCAATTTTTTCAGCCGTGCATGAGAGACACATAACCCCATTTTAGGTGTGTCCTGCCCAATGGAGAGCCAGAGGCCATTTTGGCCTATAAATTGTTTTAAGTTACTAAAGGGTATTCCAGTAGAGGGAGCATGTATGTTTTGGATACAGAGACAAAAGTGGCCGAAGTCGCATTTGGTGCAAGAGTGGGCTAAGTGCCTAATTAGCATAATTATATACAAATGAGATTAAATATTTGTTCAAATATTTAATTTCATTGATTAATTAGATTAATGATTAAATTTAATTGGTTAATCGGTTAATCTATTCATAAAATAGTTGTTTGAAAATATTTTTATTTTTTATTGGTGTTGAAAGGGTTAAGTGTCATAAGGGTGATATTGACAGAGCAGGATCGATGTGTCCACTGTCACCCTCTGAAACCGACTGACCAGATGAGTGGGTTGTAATTGCTTATATAGGCGTTAATGTTGGTGTAAGGGTGGTATAAGGGACATATTATATTTTTGTTTGTGAGTATAATGAACACAGGTGGCAGGCTCCTGGCCCACTAGGCGAGGGAGGTGTGGATGGAGCTAGAGCATGCATGTCACTCCTGGCATAATACAATTTATGTTCGAATAGGTTACGAAACAAATTACTTTAAACCCGATTTACTCTAATCGTGCGATGACCACAAATACATTAAACCGATTTTAATCACGCAGTTTATATTAATATCCACAAATGCTTATTGAAGTCATTAAAAAAACAACATGCCCAGTTAATATAAAATTACAACTCAGCATTACTCCAGACCCCTCTGACAAAGATCCCCTACCAACACAATTATAAATACGTACTCCATCCCTCATCGACTCTCAACACAAATATAATAAACATGCAGTGAAATACAGGTTAAACCATATGAACTGACTGATTACACTAAGAAATTATTTAAACCACATGTATGCAAATTACATTTAAGTTTAATGCAACTACATAGCATGTTTTCATAAACGTTAGGAAAATAAAATTAAATTACACACCCCTATAAACATTAATGTGCATAGTTGTGCATAGTGTTCCCTAATCATTGTATAAAATGCCCTGTGTATTCAGTTATGAACGAGAGTTTAGCAGACCAGACAACCTAAACCGTGTAGACACGAGATGTACCCGCTCGTTCGGGGAAGGCCGTAGCCTGCTGGCGAAGACTGGCCGTCCGGGAGGCGGACTTATGAAAAATGGCTCCCCAAGGAGAGATTGGTCATGGGGGGCTGGAGCAGAGCTCTGTCCTCGCGAGGCCAGGCAGTGTTCTAAATACTTCGAACTTCTCCCGAAGGCGAGCGCTCAAGTTGACATACTCCTTCCCCTACCCGCCCATCCAACACGACTGGTGTCGCCCATCGCCTGCTCAATAAAGCCTGTGCAGACCACTGCTTCCCACCCTCACACCTCCGCCGCAGGCTCCCGGCACTGACAAAAAGTCAAGCGCAATTCCTCACGTTGAGATGGGTAGGGGAGCTGTGCCGACGGACAGCAGTTGCCTGGCCATTAAAAAACAACACTCCCGGCTGGCAAAATTACCACAAACCTGCTGGGGCAGGCCTACCTCGGTGAGGAAAATCTTCCCTTCATGTCTGCAGTAAACTACATAAAAATATTTTAAGTCCAGGAAACTCACAAAAACAAAACAATTTAAGATAATTCCAAGTAATGGGGAAAATATTATGCTGTTCAATATTCACACTCAAAACTAAATATTTGAAAAACAGTTTTCACATTCTTTAAACATTTTTTATCCAAAAATTTTGCTACCAAATATTTTCTGTTACCAACAAGTTGTTAGCAAAACATTTCTGCTGGCTAACATTTTAAATGCATGTGCATATACATTCTCTAAAACACTTATTCTTTACAAAACTATTAGTTTTTAAACCAATCTCCATATACTGTATCCAACATGTTTATTTTACAAATGCACCCAACTAAGATTAGGAGAAATGTATGTATATATATATATATATATATATATATATATATATATATTTATGAACTACGACATTTCAAAATTAAAATTAACACATTAGGATACGTAAAATTAACAAAATTTCAATAAAAACTGTGTTTTAGTTATTTCGAATGCCGATAGGATTATTAGAGCTAACAATTGTATATAATTTTCTACAAAACACAAATTCTGTTTCTAATAAGTTTATTTTACAATTGCTGCCATCGAAATATATTAGAAATGTGTATACTTGGACGAATGTGTATATATTTATATAAAAATATCACGATTCCAGCCTGAAATGATTTTAAAATAGCAAAATCAATGTCATTACTGCAAAATTCCGAACAGATCCGATTTTAAGCAAAATGAAATTAAAATGCAGCCATTTTGTATCCATATATACGATGAAATAAATAAATAATTCTCTCAGTCTTAATTCAGCAGTTGCCGAAGTCAGATCGTGTCGGGCGTGTATCACCGAGAGGTTACACCAATCAAAAGGTTTCACTGAGGCATATTACAGCCATTTTTGAGAGGTTGCATCAATCAAAAGATTTCACAGAGGTACTACAGACATCTCCTAGAGGTTTACATCAATCAACGGACTTCTCCGAAGTGTTCATCAGTCTACAAACTTCAACAGCAGGTAATATGCACAACAGTCACTGCTGTGAAAACTGTGATGAAGAATGTGTTGGAGTGTTTAATACAATTTTAGTGCATGGACAAAGTAAAATGCTTTTAAGTTTAGATATTGAGAACCTCTCACTGCTATCTAAAGCCTTTATACTAACTTTTGCAGGACACTAAATTCAACATGTGTATCCATTCCTCTCAGAGGAATTATGAGGTGATGAGGACATAGTCTCGTATTTGCCTTGTGATGAAGATTGCCTGTATGGTGTACCGGCTTTTTTTAATCAACATAACACAATCCATCTGAGAAGGGATTGTGTAATGCAAAGGTGGCAAAACGTTATTGAACTAGTTAATCATCCCGTTTTACCAAGAAACAATCCGGTATTGATGAAGTTGATGAGGAAGCCACAACTGAACTTTTGTAAAGAAAATTAGACTTGTTAAATTCTAATGTAAACGTGATTTAAACTTGTAATTATAGAATTTACAATCGTGATGTTCTATGCTGAAGGTTTCGAAAATTATCAAGACAAGTCTTTCATTGTAATCTTTTATGCAGCTGATGCTAATGACACAAAAGTATTAACTTTCAATGCTCTCGAAACTAGGTATACTTTAAAACCTAAAGTTTAAATTGATGTTTCGGCAACAAACTTACGAAGTACATGACCTAAAATGGGACTCTGGTGACATAGATTACAAAGACTGTTTCCAGTATGTGAACGATGCGCTTCTCGAAGACTATCCGGTATATGTGCTGGGAATAACGCAGATCGAAATTTTAAAAAGTCTGACTAATGCAGAAATCGTGAACATCAGAAGATATCACGTCTGCTCAAGCATTAATTCGCTAGTAAAACGATATAACACTAATCAAAGTTATTTAAAAAATGTTTTATTCGCAATGCAAAAGCAAAACTCTAGAAAATATTTATATCAGCATCCTATCTACATGTAAAGATAATAATTTATAACTGGTTTGTTACCAGTTCATAGTAGCATAAAAACTTTGAAATGGAGACATTCAATCCAGAGAAAATGTACGAGAGTGTTACTCCAGGTTACAAGAGAGTGTGGTTCAAGTCTCTAAAGAACATATACTCCCAATTCCAGATGTGCAATGTAGATGAACATTGGAACTTTGCACAAAGTTTCGCAGGAAATAAATACACAGAACGAGTATTGTGTTATGAACAATATGATTGTTCGGTTTTTAACATGCAACTCAACAGCGAACTGCCCTGTTTGTCTTGGGATCTGTGTTTTAAAAACAGAAGTGAGGAAATAATCAAGGAACCAGGATTTAGACAAATTAAATGTAAACTGAGTAGAGAGTTCTACAACCCCAACTTGTGGACTAAAACATGTAATAACAAGCAACACATCATGCAAATGAAAGGAAGTAGCAGCATTAAAAAATGGCCTTGTGGTATGTGGGAATGTGAGGTTTGGCAGAGTATTAGATGTGTTTGTAAATTCGATCTAACCAAGTTGATATTAGGGAAATTTCAAGATGATGTCTAAATCTACTCGGCGGTACACTTCTGGCAAAATATGAAAAAAAAATTTCTTTAAAAAATATATAAAGGGACAAACATACAGCAGGAGCATGTCAGATATGATGGAGAGGTTCGACTCATCACTTCAATATGAATGTGATACTCCGGGTTACAGCAGAATGTGGTTTCAACTCGAAGAAGATGGTCCACTACAAATTCAAATGTGTAAAGGAGAAGAACATTAGCATTTCTTGTTAATTAGTCCGACATATACTTAAAAGTGTTCGATGTTTGTTATGGGCGAAGTCTTTGTCATTTGTATAATTTGCCCACATCACAAAGTGTACATCCTACCAGAAAATCAAATACATAACGCTGAAGGAATGTTGTTGTTGTTCCCTTATTACAGTTTGGACAGAACAATGTGACAACAAGCAACATTTTACATACATTAGTGACCAGGAATTAAAGTGTCCCTGTGGTATGTGGAAATGCAACATTTTTCAAAGCAATAACATCTAATCTGGCAGACTATATAAAGGAGACCATTCAGTATTAAATTGGCAGTCATGGCTAGCATCTTCTCTAGCTGGCTCTGCTCAGGCCCTCAGCTGCCTGCTCGAGCCCTCACCTGCCTGAACTGGGGGTTCATGCCTCCTTTATCGGATAGCAGCTTCACTACTAGACTTTATGTAAGTAAATAGTATTAACATTTAGGGCTTTTTAATACTTTTCGATATCGCATTACTAACTCTTATGCTTGTTTAACGAATTGTATTTAATAATCAAGTAATTATTAAAACAAAAATTGTAGTTATTGGAAGTTTTTACAGAGAGCATTTTAAAAGTTAGTTTTGCTGCATACATTAAAATAATTTTTTCGAAATTTCTTCGACTTTTACAATTTCTATCGTGATTTTAATAAATTAGATTAACTTTTTTTCATAAACCCATTCTGCTTTTTCCTTAATTGATAAAAATTTGTAGAATTTTGTAAAATTTGTTTGCTAAAATTTTCATTGTGATTTGTTAAATTTGATTGAAATTTGCTTAAAACTTTTACGATTGAATTAAAACCAATTAACTGTTATATTCTATTTGTGAATTCCAAAAATTTTCGTCGGGTTTGATAAATTTTTTCGGAATTTGAATTAAATTTGCTCAAAATTTTTAGATTTAGATTGAAATCGATTAGATTTTATATATTTCTTCGCGAATTCCTTTAATTTTCTTTGGGTATATGTAAATATTTATAATTTTGTTAGTTTTACATATTTTTAAGAAATTTTTCGTAATTTTTTTAGCAGTTTTATGTATTTTTGAGATGTTCAAGCATGGACTGTTGTGTGCTTCGGTGTGAATGATGGAGTAGAGAAAAACAAAGAAGGAACTATGCCAAACTATGCACAGCATGTTTGGAGGGCTATTATCCCTGCCTGACTCTCTGCTCAGAATGAGTTGAATGGTGATGAATGATTGAGTGATGGATGATTGGACGATGAGTATGTCTAACAAATGAAATTTTTGATATGCGAAGTGGTGGCTTGGGTATATAATTTTAGTTTTAAGTAGTTTTAAAAGATTTAAGGGTCGGTTTTGGCTATGGATGGGCGTGTTTGATGGAGTAGTGAAAAACAAAGCAGGAACTATACCAAACTATGCACAGTGAGTTGGAGGCATACTAGCCCTGCTTGACCCACTTCTCAGAATCAGTTTGATGGTGATAAACAATTGAGTAATGGGTGATTGGACCATGATATCTAATGAATGATGAAATGTTTTGATGTGTGAAGGGGTGGCTTGGGTATATAATTTTAGTTTAAGTAGTTTTAAGAGATCTAAGGGCGGTCTGTGTTGTGTGCCTGAGTGTGAATTATGGAACAGATGAAAAGGGGAGAACTAAGATACTTGTGTGCTGCACACTTGTAAGGTGCATAGCCATAGCTTCCAAGCTTGTTCTGAGTGAGTTGATTGGTGAAGGATGTTTTTGTGATGGATGAATGTACCTTGAGTAACTCTAACAAATGAAATGTTTTGATGTGTGATGGGGTGGTTTGGGAATTTAATTTAATAGAAGTAGTTTTAAGATTTTTCAAGGGTGGCTTTTGGTCGTGATTGTGAGTATGAATTATGAAACAGATAAAAAAGGGAGAACTAAGTCACTTGTGCACTTCACACTTGGAAGGTGCATAGCCTTGCTCCCAAGCTTGTTCTGAGTGAGTTGATTGGTGAAGGATATCTGTGTGATGGATAAATGGATCTTGAGTACTTCTAATAAATAAAATATTTTGATGTGTGATGAGGTGGTTTGGGCATATAATTATATGTTGTTTTAAGACTTTTCATTTCATTTTCAAAGTAGGTGTATGACTGTGAGTATGAGTGAGGGGAAAGGTGTAAGTGATTCTAGGTGGGTTATTGATGTATACTTGAGAGTTTTTAATGGAGTAGGTAGAGAGGTGTTCTGTAACTGCCATTATCTTTATAATGGACATAAGGCATGATAATATCACAGACTGAGGCTCTTTATACACTGTCAAATACTTGAAAAGTATGTTAAAACCATCTACAATATAATACTAAGTAATCTGAGAAATAATATATTATGTGCATGACTGTTTTTTATGGTGAAGGGGAAAGGTATTGCAATTTAGTTAGTTTTAAGTAATTTTAAGACAGTCTGGGTAGAAGTGTGTTTGGGTGTGAAATATGGAACATAGAAAAATAATTGGGAACTAAGCCTGATGCACCTAGCATATTCGGTGGGTGCATAGCCCTGTCCATGTCTATGTTCTGAATGAGTTATTTGGTGTAGGATGAATGTTTGATGAATGACTGGACCTGAGGATTTCTAACAATTGTGGAATGTATGAAAATAGGTCGGGTATTTGTAATTATATTTTAGGTATGTTTTGTTGTAAAAGTATAGAATGTTATAAATTGCTAAAATATTTAAATAATTTTTAAGTAAGTGTTTTAAATGTGTAGTTTTAGAGTGTAACAGATCAATTCACTTTGCTGAAAACTTAAATTTTGCCCATTGATAAAATGTTTTTACATTGTCAAATAAATTAACAATATCATATAATTCAGTTTCTACAGTGCTGCATTCTTTAATTGTTTTACATTAATATTTAATGTGTTGTCTTAAACACATCATTTTTGCTAGTCAAAATAACTTGCTTAAATTCAAGACAAGGGTTATAGTATTACATGCATTGTAAACACAGCTCATTTGTTTTCAAACATATAATATTTTTTAGAAAAAAACATTTAAAACAGTCATTAAAAAAATTTATATTACAATTTACTACATCGTCTTTCCCTCTGTTTATAATATAATATTTTTATGGTTGTATCCTTAACTAAATAATTTATTTTAGGTACAACACAACTTTATTTCGAAACCATATAATAATGTTTTTTGCTTATTTTTAGAAATATGCAGCACTTTATATTTTTTGTGGTGCTGAAATTATTGTATTAGAAAACAAAAATTCTATTTTGTCACAATGAGTGAGGGAAAACATCAAAGTTTTGCTAGTTTGTTGGACGATCTTTTTGTTAGCGACACAGAGTCTGAATCTGACTTACAAACAGAAATAACACCTAATGCAAGCTGTCAGGACATTGTCTTTTTCCCAAACAATGTCGTTTCGATCTCTTGTTGGACGATATATTCTTGAGTGATTCGAGCACTGATTCACACACGGAAAGACAGTCAGCTGCAACAGCTTGGAACATGAACGTTTCCCCCAAACATAGAAAAGTATAACCCCTGTTAGACAATGTGTTTCTTTCTGACATGGAAAATACGAGTGATTAGGACTGTGCTTCATCCTCCTCACAGCCGACTTTCGAGCTAATTAGAGAGACTTTGTCTATGGAAAGGAAAATAATTCATTTTCCGAATCCTCTAACTCAGTGGAAGCTTCAATGTCCGAATTGTGATCTTAGCTATTGGCCACAGCATTCCATGTAGGCTAACTGATGCTCGGATATGTAATGATCAAGTACAGTCTGACGTGGATTTTGAAAGATTTTTTACAAGGTGCAAATTCCCTTTGTTAGAGTTAACAATGGCATCACCCCGGCCAATAACTCTTACTGTTAGCATAGCAGTTAAATATTTGAAATCCTTTTTGGTTGAGGAAGGCGCTATCCAGATGTTTTACTTTCAAAGTAAATCACTACCTGTCCTGCATTTAATCAATGTGGGCGAAATCGGCAACGAAACAATGAAGCCTTATCTCACAAACAGACTTGAGGAATTCAGTGCTCATGGTAGCAGATGGAGTCTGCTTATAATTCTGGATATGGATGTTCAAATATCGCAGTTTTGAGAATTCACCATCGGTGCTGCACACATTATGCTCCCCAAGTTCATTGCCAATAAGAAAGCTTGCATTAATGTGCTGTGTCCTGAGGGACTGTTTTTCCATTATGCCATTATATCAGCTTTGTTTCCTGCTGCACAAAATGTCAGTCATTCCTCTTCATGTCCAAATCCTCTCGAGGTTTTGGTTACTGAAGGTGTGTCACCTCTTGTAGTGTTATAGGATATTCGAAAGTTTGAGGAGAACAAATGTATTTCTATCAATGTCAAGTGTGCAGTGGACAAAGATAGTAATATTATTGACGAAACTTTCGATAAGCAAGGGGTTATTGTACCAATGCATATTTGTTCTGTATGACATGCACATCATATAAATGTATTGACTGTTCGCACTTGTGGTAATAATAACATTTGCATTTTTTTCTATTAAGGATTTGTAAAGACTGCTTCACAGTCAGTTGACTAAGAACTGTAGAAAATTTTTCTCTGCGATTGTTGTCTCCAATACTTTAGTAGTGAGGAGAAAATCGCAAACCATAATGTTCACTGTCAGCAACATAAGGCTGCTCACAGTACTTTCCCTTCTGAGGACAACAAGTACTTGCAATTTCAGGGTTACAGCAAACAGCAAAGTTTGGGTTTTGTCGCCTATTGCGATACACAGACATATTTAAAACCCTTGTCCACTTGCCTCCCCAATGATAATGCGAGTAATACAAATACCATTAACCAACATGTTCCATAAGCTTGTAGTATTTTGTTTGTTTGTTCGTACAATCCAGCATTATCTAACTACTTTAAGTTTGTGGGTGATATTGTATGAACCAGTTAGAAGATAAATTGGTTGAATTGACAAAGTGAGTTGCAGGAATATACAGCATGACTATTCCAATGAAGCCAAAAACACCAACTGATGAAGCTATGTTTGCAGCTCAGTGAAGTTGTCATATTTGTGAGAAGGAACTCGGTAGATATATTGTGGTTGACCATGACTATCTGACCGGGGAAATAAGAGGCCACACACATAATAAATGCAATTTGGATTTCATACTGTCCAAGAAACAACTTGTCGCTACCAGCCAAAATATGATGCTCACTTTCTCATGAACCCATTGGCAGAACGTAATGTAAAAAAACCGATGGAACTATGGTGATCGAAAACCTGAGTAAAATCGAGGTGATTGGAATGACCCTTCAAAAGTACAAGTCCATCACCAAACATATTCTCTATTGTATTGACTCAAAAGGAAAGGCGCAACATTTCAAGTTACATTTCATTGATTCTTTTCAGTTCATGAGTACGTCACTGGAAACTTTTGCAGGTAATTTGAAAACTGCACGAGCACCTGCTCGATGTTTCCAGACAACGTCCAATTTGAATTGGCAAAAAAGAAGGGAGTGTTGCCTTATGTCTTTGTTAAGTCCGAAGACAGTCTGATGTGCATGTCACTCCGACTGAAGGACATATTTCGTAATGTCATGAAAGGCGAAGGAATTAGCGATGAGGATTATGCTCATGCCCAATCTGCAGGGGCTGTGTTCCACAGCATAAACCAGCTGCAGTACACCATTCAGTATTTATGCGTGGACACTTGTTTGCTGGCAGATGTGTTTGAAAATTTCAGGACCATATTTTTGGCTCAATACGGACTTGACCCCACCATGTACATCACAGCTCCGTCTCTTGCAAGGGAAGCTTAATCGTCGATGACAGATGTGCGGCTAGAGCTGTTGACCGACCCTGATATGTAACTTTTAGTTGCACACAGGGTATAGGGGCGGCATTACACAGGTTTCCAGAAGGCGCGTGGAAGCCAATAACATTTACATGGGTGAAGAGTACGATCCCAGTGTGACATCGAAATGTATCTGCTATTTCGACGTAAATGGCCTGCACAGCCACACCATTAAGAGAAAGCTTCCTATTGGCAATTTCGATTGGGTCAAGGCTGAAGTGTTTTCATCATGGGATTTTTCGAACATGGTGAATGATGAGGACACTTGCTTTTTCGCAGAAGTGGATTTGTTGTTTCCAGACAAATGCCATTATAGGTTATCCAATATGCCTTTGGCTCCAGTAAATGGCATCCCTCCTAACTGCTCGCATAAGCTCTCATTTTGACACTTGTGCTGCAAGAGAATTGTGTTATTTAGGATGAAACACTGAGGCAGTACTTGATGCATGGAGTTACATTTGACTCTGTTCATAGCATTTTGCGCTTTGAGCGTAAGGCCTGGATGGCTCCGTACATCGAATTCAGTATTGAGAAACGTGCCCAGGCATCGAACAATTTTGAGAAATCGTTTTTTAAACTAATGAATAATGTTGTGCATTGGAAAACATTACAGAATGTCTGCCCGGAAAGGGACATAATAGTCGTTACCAGGTATGACACTATATATGGAGTGGCATAACTGTAGGGCGTCCTACATTCCAGACACGACAGAACATCGATGAGAATCTTGTCCTTATCGAAATGTCAATGAGCTCTGTTACATTTAACAAGCCTTTGTACACTGGTGCTGCCATTCTTGATCTTTCCAAATTAACAATTTACGAATTTCATTACCAGTACATGAGTCAAAAATTTCCTCCGCCAAACTTGCACCTTGTATACTGCGATATCGACCGCCTGATTTACGAAATTGCTTGTAGAGATGTTTATGAAGTAATTACCCCAGATTTAAAGACATGGTTTGAAACATACAACTATGCACTCTATAACCTGCAAGGATTCTCACACGAGAACAAAGGCCATACCGGAGTGATGAAGGATGAATGTCCTGGCCGCATCATCACACACTTTGTAGGTTTACGTCTCAAGCTTTACGCATACATTGTTTCTAACGAGCAGTGTATACATAAGGCGAAGGGTGTAAAACCTAACATGCTGCAATCCTTCCATTATGAGGATTATCGAGATTGCTTCGATAATTGCACCAGGGTTCTGGGGACCCAATACCAGTTCCGTTCGCATGGTAACGAGGTTTACACCGAACATGTGACCAAAGTAGTGTTATCAGGTTTAGACGATAAGCACTTCATTGAGCCAGATGGAGTATCGAATTTACCCTGGGGGCACTATAAGATCATGAAATAAATTTTTCTTCCCAACCACTTAAGTTTCAGTACCACATAAAATACAGGTCTGCCACCAACACTGTCATCACCACACACAACTCCACACCCTGCTTCACACCGCAATATGCATCGCAGCTGTCTTCAAACCTACTGCATAAGCATCGCTCGAGATATCGTTCCCACATATTTCTTCAAAGCTACTGCTTTGCCCTAGCTGCAGGGATGTTACTCTACAACATCGCCCCCTAACCCTTGCTGTTCTTTATGTCACACAGGAATTACTCTTCGCAGCGTGGGATTACATCATGTTCTATAAGAATTTCAGTCTACAAAGTACTATGTTTGTGTGTGGGGCCATCGTAGGTGTTGGTGTGTGGCTGCTTACCAAATTTAGCCGGATGTGACATAGAGGATGCCAAACCACAGTGCCTCAATGGACGCCTCCCTGAAGCACCATTTTAAGTATATAATGTATAGGTTTTAGTTTTACTGTTTGTAAATAATAGCTTTAATGTGTGTGAATGATTGTATATATATATATATTTATTTATTTAAAAGTGTTTTAGTATTAAGATGTAAGTATTATTTTAAGGGAAGTTTTTGGTAAAATTTTTGTATATGTTTTAAGAAAGTTTGTTGTGAAGTTGTAAATATTTGTTGTAAACCTTGAATGATTTGTAATAGTTTTTGTAAATGTTTGTGAAAAGATGATTAATTATTTTTAAACATGTTTGGGAATGTAGTTTTGAGGATGTTTATTTGAACAAATTAAATTTCAATGGTGAAGGAAATGATGTAACTTGTTATTTAATAATTTTATTTCCTTTTGTCACAGTTTTATATAATTGAACTTTGAGTATTTGTGGGTGAGATGTAATAATTACTGTTTTACACGATGTGAACACCAACACGTATGAAAATGGAATTGGTCGAGACATGGATGAACTCTGAAAGTAAAGGAGTAGGGAGATGGGAGTGTTTGAGAAAATCTTGTTAATGAACTCTGAAAGTAATGGAATGAGGGAGTTTGTAAGCCTAGCTGAACTTGAAACACACAATGGTGAGACAAGCTATACTATTGCTAATGAGTTGGGAGAAAACCAGGTAAATGGACAATTGCCCCGCAGAGCAAGGCTAGGAATGTTTAGTGCCAAGCTCCACGTCACTAGCTGGCAACGACTTTGTCTTACTGCAGGTTTCAGCAGGTATCAACAGGTTTATACAGGTTTATACAGGTTATAACATTCACTCGAAAAATTTCGAGAATCTCTTTAAAAATTACTGCGGCTGTGAAACAACACATTGATGTATGCTTTGAAGAGAGATTATTCTTCAAATATCTGCTGAAATGGATTTTTTTAAACACTTTAAAGAAACATTATAAAGTTTGTAACACATTCGTTTGTAACACATTTTGTTTGCTTAATGACTTCAGTTAGCATTTGTGGGTATTAATATAAATCGCATGATTAAAATCGGTTTAATGAATTTGTGGTCATTCGCACGATTAAAGTAAATGGGTTTAAAGTAATTCGTTTGGTAACCTCTTGGAACATAAATCGTATTGGGCCATAAATGACATGCATGCTCTCGCTCCATCCTCACCTCCTTCGCCTTGTGGGCCAGAAGCCCACAGCGTGCATTCGTTCCACTCACAAACAAAAAATTTAAATTTCCCTTATACCAACCTTAGACCAACATTAACACCTATATAAGCAATTGATACCCACTCCTCAGGTCATCGGCTCCAAGATGTCACAGAGGACACATCGATCCTGCTCTGCCAATATCACCCATATGACACTTAACCCTTTCAATACCAATTTGGCTCATAAGACACCGTCTATATCTGTTCCGAAATATAACAAATTACTAAGATAACGAGATCAGCTTTGTTTTTTTTTAATGGGTGTATACTCATTTCTCCCAATAGCATAACATTTTGTTAAGCGGAGAGTTAGGTGACATGATTATTTTGGAAATCGACGAGCGCTTTTTTAGGTATATAAAGGGTGCGCGTATGTGTATGTATTTGACTGTAGCTGTGGTGGAGTAGGTTGCATCTTCCGATGGGAGATGTGGGATTGGTGTAGGCAGCGAAACTGACATGACTGGTTTGGTGAATTAATTGTATCAAGTTATTAACATCAACTTAAATACACATTTTATTCGTCTGTAACATCATAAACATTTCACATGCGTTAAACACCTGTGTTACTGTATCACTAGCAGATGTGTCATCTGTGTAGGAACACTCCGCTGGACATCTCCCAGTGGATGGTGCAACCTTCCATGCCACAACTACAGTAAAATGCATACACCTATGAACACCTATTTACGTATGAGAAAGTGCTCGTCGGGTTTTCAAAATTATTACGGCAGTTAACCTGCTGCTTAATGTAACGTTATGCTATTGGGAGAAATGGGTATATAACCATTTAAAAAACCAAAGATATCGATATCTTAGTACTTCATTACATCTCAGAACATACTGTAGGCAGTGTCTTATTAGCCTCGTATTGCCATTTACAAATCGTAAATCAAAACGTCGATACATTAAGCAGTTCGAAGATATTTGGAATAAACATTTTAGCTGAATAATCCTTTATAATGGAGTACTATTTTAGTACATGCAAGCAACACCGAATTTAATAATTCGAAACAATTGTATTTCTATAAGGAATCTCAGCACACTTTTTGTGGGTTGAACTTTGCCCACAATATTATTTGTCTATTTAAATAACTCTGTACACAAATATAGCCTCAGCAATCACAATCCAATTACAAAATGGAACAAAACCAGTATACTTACACTCGGATTTTCTGTTATTTCTTTATGCATGTCTTCATTCGTTTGCGTAATTTTGCTTTCAGTGGAACGATTTTCTCTGCTACCTCCATTACTATTCACTGTGTTTTCATTTTTCTGTAACACAAGAGTAAATATCCATGCTCATTTACCATTCATCACTGCTCTATTGCAAATTTTTTTTATATTTATTACTAAAATCAACAAACCAAAATTTTTTAAATATTTCTGGTGTGTAAATATCGGAGAACAAAACAAAACAACTTACAAAAGTATGCCTTGAAGTGAACAAGGAAAGTGTATTTTAATAGAATAGGGAGGATATGGGACTGGCTTACTTTGGCTAGACTAGAAGTGCTCGGTAGTCTTTCGCGGACAAGAGAGTCATATACATCAGATCGATTTGGGATTGATGGACATACCCGAACGTGCATAGCAGTTACGATCGGTTTATCTTTCAAGCAAATACATACGATATTTTCCGCGAGCCGACGGTAGTATTTATCCTAAAGCCAACAGGGTATCCCAAATATACATTTTTTAAATTTCCGTCCTATCTAGAATTTTTTTAAATTTAGAAATGAAAATAGGTGTAAAATACAGGATCATAGAAAAATAATGGTACAGTTTCATAACTTTATAGCGACAATACTATTTAACTGAATTAGCTGATTCTTGCACCAAACAGTAGTGGAAGAACGAAAGTTTTTTTTACGGGTGTTATCGACAGTTGCACACCGACCTTGAGATTCTTGCAGGCGCGAGAGCGCCATCTGGCATCTGCGCTGACCCCTCCAGTGAGATGTCGACTGTACAGCAGAAATCACAGTGTGTTCTTTTGTTCGCGGAGTTCAAGTCTGTAGTGACCGTACAACATAATTTTAGACGCCAGAATCCTAGTCAACGTGTACCAAACCAGAGAGCATTTGTCATTGGGTTAAAAGTTACAGCCAAACCGGTACCGTACAGAAAAAAATCAATCCTCAGGATGACCAAGAATGTTCAAAGAATAGGTGGAACAGCTCAGGCTATCTCGTGTGTGCCACCCTAAAAAATTATTGCCCCCCGCAGTTTGGAGCTTGGTATTCCGAAGACTACCATGTCAAATGTTCTTCATAATCGTTTGACATTGCATGCCTACAAGATTCAATTGAGGCATGAAATTAAGCCGGAAAATCGGACCGAACGTTTTGCATTCTATACTTTCATGTTAAAAGAAAAGGACACGGAAATGCCCAGATCATACTCCTCTAAACTTTTTCTTTTAAGGATATGTCTAGAACATTGTCTACGCTGGGAAGATCCGAAATTCGGAGCATTTGTGTTAGAGAATCACTGCTACCTTTGAGACAATTACGCCGACAGTGCTTCGGAATACGTGGATGGAAATCGAATGTCGCCTGGACGTATGCAGAGCTAAAAATGGAGTGCACATAGAAACATTTTAAGCTAAGCAAAATTTGATTCTTCCTGTTCAATTTGCTACCAACTCGGTCAAATAGTTTCGAAGCTGTGATTTTTGAAATTGTACCATACTTTTTCGATGAACCTGTATAAGTGATGTAAACTTTTTGCTAATTATTGTTACCATATTTAATAAATTAAAGTATTCAATATAAATAATTCAGCTGCATAAGAAATTAATATGTTTTGAATTAAAAGCAAAATTAGATGTATGATATTGAGAAACATTCTAAAACTGCCTTTTACTTTATTTCTTGGTCCATAAAAATTATGACAAAGTATATATTTTATCATTTAATAAATAAAACGCAACAGACGTATATATTTTTTTATTCGAACGGAAATTTTAGTAATTATTGCACAAGCCAGAGCATTTTAAACACATTTACATTTTTTTTTGGGCGCAGCAATGTGTATCAATTTAGTAATATTAAAGCCGATACAGTTTATTTTAAAACTTTAAATAGCTGAGTTATGTAACTGTTTTGTTTCTAAATACACTGTGATTTCTTTTGTAGAGTACATTTGTGATATGCAGTCATGTTTAAAGTTATATTTGCAAGAATAACCAACACATTAAAGAAGACCCTGCCACAAATCATGTTACAACCAGAGTATTGTTTACGAGCGCCAAAGACAGTCAGTCGGTCATCTTTCAGGAAGTGTTTGGATGTTAACCATTTTACAAATATATTTAATTAACCTGTTGAACCTATACAAACACTTTCAGAGCAAAGCAAACCGTTTTAATTTTTTTCCCTCTAAAACCACAAATTATAGTAATAATTTATTTAAACAATCGAAAATAATTTTCGTAAGAATATACCATTAAAGTGAAATATTTAAATGCCACTAACCGTTAAATCAAAAATTTTTGATATTTTAATCTTGTCCCCTTAGAAACCAACTAAACATACCTCTTAAATTATCGTCTGTGCTTGACTACATATGTTAATATAATATGCTACTTTAATAAGTCTGTAAGCATATGTATACATACATATATTTTAGTTAATTTTAATTTATTCTATATATATGTATATTCTTATCCGATATTTATAAGTTTATACCTTTATAAACATATATGGGATATGATATCTGAGTGTTTTCTCCTGGGACGAACGAGTATGTGGGTTCTCTCAGAGTACTCCCATATTTTTTAACATTTAAATATATGGCAAAAGGCTTCTGTGGGTTCAAAAGAGACTCTTTACTATAAAAAGAATAGCTTTAATATAGAAAAATTGTAGTTGGCTTTCACAGTGAGGCAAATATCGATAATTGTGAATACGAATGTCTGCCTTTAAATTCAACGGACATGGAACCGCGACCTGCATCATCGCTACCTTATTGTTTTTGTTGTCAATTCTGCGATCGAGTTTTCACCTTCTGTCAAAATGCTCGGGAACATGAGAGAACCATCTGTAGGAAGAGTCCTTTTCGGGCAATGAAGCATTACGACATGGGTCCCGGGAAATTTATGCAAGGCGATATATCGAAGGAATGTACTAAGATCTACAAGGAATCGTCTACTGGGAGCCAGCAAGTGTTGCGACCAGTAGCTCCTACCGCCTCGTTGGGTTCTGATCCCACGGGTGATTTTGATGTGACAGTTAATGCTAAAGACGGAATAAGTGCAGTAGAGATGGTTCGCGCGAAATTTACATTTGCAAGACCTTCGCGTGTAATCAATTAACTTCTATATAAACATTCATTAGCTATGAGTACTGATGACAATACAACTACTGCTACAAAAGAAGTAAATTTAAAATAGAATATAAACAGCAGGTGAAGCTGAACATGAAAACTGTGTTGATGAAAATGAACATGAAGGCAGTGATGGTTCTAAAGATGACTGTGATTTTTTAGATGCTCTGATACACCCCTTTAAAACATTTGCTGACACAAGCGTCATGAATAAGGCACAGGGAGCTGAGAACACTATCTACATATTTTCCGAAGACCCAAATGAACTTTTGATAGAATCATACATTTGATCTCTTTGTAAAAAGGTGGAGATTTCTCGCACATTAAATAGGTATCTTTAATCATTAGGGAACTGAAGGTTATAAATGATATTGCATGATCTGGTGTACTGCTTTCTTATGATATTGTAACATGTAGAAATAAGTATACATATTTAAATAAAATAAATATGTTTCAATATTTTGTAGTGTATCCTTTTATCCATCATAACTTTAAATTGATTCTATTAGTACTCAACTGTTAAGACTAAGATCCACGTACCAATTATTAATTAAGTCTTTAAGTATAAGAAATATATGGATAGTGGGCTGCATACAAAACATTAATTCAGTCAATATGTGCCAATGTGGAGACAGTTGGTAAGTGAATGTATTTTCTATACATATGGTTGGGGGCAGACTACAAACCGAAGGATTGATCGAAAGATCGAACAAGGATTGGGCTTGATCGAATGATTGGTGAGGAATTTGGAGGATCATGGAGGAGGATTGCAGAAGATTGGTGATGAATTATAAGTATTATTGAGTATTGCTGAGGTGAGAGATTTGGGCAGCTTTTAACATGGAGGTCTTGAGAGCTAAAGGGATTGCTGAGCATTGTGCATGTGGTGAAATCGTCGGTGTGTGCGGTGCTGATTGTGGAGCTGGTGAAGCTATTGTGGAGCATTTGTGGAGCATGCAGTGCTGACTGTGGAGAAGGCTTAGCAATTGTGGAGCAATTGCAGAGCATGCGGTGCTGATTGCAGAGCAGGTGGGGCAATTTATGAGCGATTGTGGAGCACGCAGTGTTGAGTTCGGAGCAGGCAGAACAATTTCGAAGCGATTGCGGCATGATTGGGGATTGTGCAGTGCTGAATTTGGAGCAGGTGGAGCAATTGCGGGGAGCAAGTACACAGTATGCATTGCTGATTGCATATTGTGCAGTGATGATTGCAGAGCAGGTGGAGTAATTTCAAAGTAATTCTGGAGCATTTGGTGCTGATTGCGGAGCAGGTGGAGCAATTGCAGAGTGATTGCGGAGCATGTGGTGCTGATTGCGGAGCAGGTGAAGGAATTGCGGAGCGATTATGGAGTATTCGGTGCTGATTGTAGAGTGTATGGTACTGATTACAGGGCAGGTGGAGCGATTATGGAGCACCCTATGCTGATTGTATAGACAGTGGAGAAATTACAGTTGCAATAATCTATTTAAAACATTGAAATATTATTCAAAATATAAAAATTATTTTTTAATCACATTAAAAATTTATCAATAATTTTTATAACAAATCCCTTCAAATATTATACAGACAAATCACAAAACATTCAAACCGATAATAATGTTCAAATATATTAAAACTGTATATTACACGATGCGAGTACTCATCAAACTGTATTTAACAACAATAATTATCTTGCTATTCACATAAATTAGGCTGTGGCTACCAACATCTTCTCCTAACAAGGCACGGCGTTGGTGTTTATCTAGGCGGAAACAGAACAGAAACACTCTATTGTATATATATGAATACATGAGGCAAAATAAAACAAAACCCCTCCACGATTGAAAAAAATTTAATTAATAATTATGATATAATTTTACAATGGGAAGTTTTATGTAATTTAATTGTGTTTTTTGTGATATTAATACATATTTTAAAATAATGCAATTGATTTGTCATATTGAGCAATTTGCAGCATATAACTCACACAATAGAAGAAAAAATCTAAACACAGTCCTATGTCTGACCATTGTGATATAAGAAATATTTTTTAATAAGCAGAAATAAAATATTTCTAAAATAAAATAAGACGATATTTTAAGTGCATAGACATATTATAAAATATTTGTAATTATGTTATTAACATACAAATACACTTTTAATTATTTATGTAAAAATAGTGAAGATAATGTAATATAATTCTTGTTAAATATAAAACAGGTACAAAATATAAGTAATTACTTTCACAAATTATTCATGTAATATTTTTCATTATTGAGAAATACTTTGATACTCGAATTAATCATTTTCTTATATACATTATTACATACCTTAAATAGTTAATTAATTAAAACATAATTTTAATTATCAATATGCAGTTCAAAATATAAAATACATATTTTATGAAACTTGTCCATTTATATTTTTAAAAATAACTAATATTATTTAGTATCTAAAACAATAAATATTAAATGTTCTTGAAAAGTGCATATTGAAATCAACATTTAGCAAATAATCTGGAACAAATATATAAAAATTATTAAATTAAATTTTTTGTTACTTTTAAAAAATAACATATTTAAATCCAACAGGTAAAAGTAATAATAATATATTTATTAGACCGACCTAATTATATGATTGAGACGAAATAAGGACATCTTTTAAACAATTATAATTTCATTGTTTTCACTAGCCAAAAATGTATGCAAAAGGATCTAAATATTTTAAAACTAATAATTAAAATTTTATATTCTTGAACAATGTTTACATAAATTCAATTCATTATTCTGCAGTTACAAGTTATAATTTTAAAATATAGTAAAAATTCGGTGAATAAAACTATATGTTTCTTACCTGATGCACTTCCACTTGAACTGCAACATCCTGCAAAAATGAAATTCTGGAATTACATGACATTTACTTGAACACTAAACTACTTACATTATACCAGCACATATTGTTCCATTCAGTGACACATGATCACAAAAACGAGTGTTTTTGACAATAAATGAACTGCTTGTAGAATGTCTGGATGAAATCTCTTCAACATTTGGGTTATTCGAAATGCATGCATCGTCAGGCAGTTGTAACGAGTCATACCATAATTCACCTTAAATTATTTTGGCAAACAGCAGAAAACAGAAATCTAAATGGCCAGGATTGCAATCAAAACCAGATTATTCTAATACCCAGTACAATTATTAAGGAATTGCTTCTGGACGGATTGTGGTCTGCACTTTCCAACTATACTTTGTTGTTTCTGAAACACACAAATATAATGGAAATTAAGTATTTCACATTTAGAATTTTGTCGCCAGTTATATGTGTGTGTATATATATATATATATATATATATATATATATACACACACACATATATATATATATATATATATATATATATATATATATATATATATATATATATATATATATATATATATACACACACACATATATATATATATATATATATATATATATATATATATATATATATTCCCTCAGGAGCAGTTGAATTACAGTGTTGGCGAATTTCCGCTGTGGTTGCTCTATAGAAAGTAATAGGGCACACGACAGATATGTCATCTGATATAGAACTGACTCTCTGAGTAACAGTGGAGCACAGAATGGGGAAGGAACATGATCCCAACGAATTTGATAGTAGCTAAATCGTTGGGGCCAGATGTATGGAGAATTTCATCTTCGATGTCATGAAGGCACTGGAATTTCCAACGGCCACCGTGTCAAGCGTTTACTGTGAGTTCGTGGATTCTGGTAAAACCACCACTACAATGACAACTGTTGTGGTGTACTAAATAACGATGACAATGTTCGTTGTTGGCTAGCTCGGTTGGTAAGAGTGGATATACAGGACAAAATACAGCAGATCACGCGCCAATTCAATGCTTGACCACAATGGCCCATAAGCAGTCATACCAAACTCAATAATCTCTTCGCTATGTGGTACAGATGCCACTGCCACACACCAAAAGGCTCAACGATTTACATTAGTGTGTTGTAAAACTTTTATTGGACTCTCGAAGCATGGAAAAAGTTCTCCTGGATGGATAAGTCGAGGTAATCGGTGTACGCTTAAGGAATGGTACGAATGCATCGCCAAGCACATGAAGTGAAATATAACTCATGTCAGCAGGGTACATCTCAGACAGGTTGTGGTGTACTCATATGGGGCATGTATTCGTAGGGCAAAATGCATCCGCACGTACTTGTGCGATCTTATCTCACCAGCGAAAGATAAAGGGACCTGTTGGCAGATCACCTGCACCGATTTCTGTGCTTACAGCACCCTGCAGGATATCTGTACCTACAGAAATAAAATGCACCAGGTCACTGCTCCCGAATTGTGACCGAGCGAATGGATCACCCACTTGATGGATTTAAGGTTGCTTGGCTTGCCCCGAAGTCACCCGAACTCAATCCTATCTAACACATCTGGGATGCTGTCGAGATGGATTTACTACGGGCTGTGGAATCTGCTCGAACCGGTGTACATGCATTATAGGAGGCAATGCAGTTTTCCTTTATCAGTATGGTTCCTGATTGATCCATTTTATAATACATTAACTTATTTTTGCTAAGTGTTATTTTATTATTTTTAGTTCATAGCATTGAAATACTCATTTCATATGCGAATAATACGAAAGTAAAAAAACTTTATATCTAAGTTAAGCATAATGTCAACAAATTCTAAGACATGTTTAGCGTAATATAAGATATTTAATTCTCTACTGCAGCAACCATAATACGCCATTTTATTGCAGATTCATATTAAGCCGTTATGAACAGAGGCGAATCTGTTGAATCAATCAGAGTGTAAACGATCAATGCATATTATTGTTATGCTTACATTAACCCAACCTTTGTTCTTAGGTTGGACCAACCTTAGAAAAATTATATTGCTTAAATATCAAAACGACACTCGAAGCTATATTGGCCCAACATAATGATATTATTCGATGCCAATAAATATCCATGTATTTACCAAACAAATGTTTTCTGATGCTTAACGATATTGGTTGTATTGGTTGCATTATTACATACATAATGCCCTGCAATAAACTTCGTTCTGGCATTATTTCTTTAGTTTCTTTGTTAGTGCATACCACATTCAATTCAATTCTGCATTCTGGAAATCTATTCGGAGAGAGTTCGCTAGATTGTGCCCCATTAATTACTTGCCCGATTTCCTATACACTACACCACACCAATCTACATCATGAATAATATAATAATACATAGTATTCACTTAGTTAACTATACTGTTTATATTCCTTAATGTATTAATGCATCATATTGTAATACTTTGATGTGTAATTAGTTATAATGATATGCGAAATATCTGGTGTAGTTAAGGTTATTACTTACATGATTTCCAGAAAAGTTCCTAATTTTTTATCCCTTTTGTTGGTTCAAAGCACACAATATATATAATTACAAACAATGTTGCATAATAATATCCTCTTAAATGTGCATGAAACTATACCGAAAATTGATGGGTAATATCATATAAAAGATTTTATTCCAAAATAACATTTACAACCCAACAAGTGTTTCATAGCAACTAGCCAAACAAACTTTAAACTGTTAAAAACTAATAGTTAATTCCACTATTAAATCCTTCTAAGTTTGCACCTTATTTTGATGTTAGTTATCTCAATTTTTACAAAAAATAATCGGACGCTTATTTTGAAAACAAGTAAATCATTTTTCTTCTTATATTTTCATGATTGGTAAATAACCTCTTTTTTTGGTGGCAAGGTCTCCGACTGGAACAGTCAATCCCCCTAGGGCGACATGGAAATTTAATGCAATTTTTGCAGTTAGGACCGGACAGTCGCTTTGCGCTGGAATGCGCAGTTTTTCAAAGATGCATTCCAAGTTGGGTCATTGATCAGAGGCAGTGGGCCTGCTGCCGACGGCTAAACACTAACCTCTGGCTGGTCGGCTGGGTGGATCATGCGGTGGCCATGTGCGACACGATCTGCGGTATCACAGAATGCTAACACGGAAGTGGGCAGCACGGGAGGAAGATGCCAAGAAGTTCAGATGGTTAAAAGATAGTTATGTTTATTGTATGAAGAATGTAGGTAATTATGAGTGAAAGGGGCTATTCCTTGTTTGTTGTAGAAATGCGGCTATCAGGGAATGTAAGGCTTTACCGATATGTAGGTTATCTCCTGGGTTAAGGGTTGTTTTCTGGCGCGGGTTGTGCGTCATGTGCTGTTGTTTTTAAGCAGCATTGTGAATGGTAACATGGTGGTATACTGACGAGAGCAAAAGTATTCAGCTATATTATATAATAAACACCAATACTTCTTCACGTTGCATGCAAAATGTTGCAGGATGTCGGACACAGTAGAGTTGTTAAATTTAATTATTTTTTATTTCCACTCCCTTAATGTATTTTATTCAGGACTACCTTTGTCGTATTTTTATTTAATTTATATTTATAGAAAAATTATAGTGTTTAAATATTATTAAAAATAAATACACCACTACTAGAACAATTTTGAAAACTTATATTTTCTCTCTCCTTTCATAATGTGCGTAATATACGAACTCGAGGCTACCATGTGTGTTCGGACTAAGGGTAGTTCTTTGGTAAAAGTCAATAGTTTATTCCTGTAACAAGCTTTCCAGTAAGACCTTTATTCAACTTAAATATTCTCTTCATACTTACTTTCTGTGTGTACTTAGGGAACTTTGAATTATAATTTCATTGTTTAGTTAATTAAATTCTTTTTTTTTTATTGTTGCTCTGCCTTTATTTGTTGGAGAGTGGTGGCAAGATGGGTAACCACATTGTTGACCTGCAACTACCTTGCGCTTCTGCCCCTGCCTTGTTAAGACATGGCGGTCGTCATAATTGTAGAAACCTGACCACCTATTTTGTGGAGGAGCCGGGTAGCATTTCGCACAAACTTTAAACCGAATTTAGAAGGTGTTGGTGGTTTTTGGGATTTCTAAAACCTTTGAACGGTTTAGTTATAAATTAATGTAATCACCTGGCAATAAATTGTTCGTTAATTTATATATGTGACTGGGAAGCTGTACAGTATTTACATGTATTCATTACATTTCAGACAGAATTATCGCAATTGTTTTTTTTATGTTTAATTGCAACCACTCATGGAATTTTCGTTGGTGGAGTAATTAGTATTGAAAGTGGAAGGTAATTTAGCCAGCCGAGCATGCGAGCTTGTTTAGAAAAAAAATTAATCCAATAATTAATTAAAGGATCTTTTTAGCATAGATGTAATATTGTATTTAGTTATTTTTGAGGTTTTAGTAAAATCAGGCATGCATATGATTGCTAAGGAAATGATTATTTAATTAAGGTGATTCGAGGATAGTTTTCCAATCCGTGCAGGACAGTAGCTTTTCTTGTATAGTTTTTTTAAATTAGTAACTAGCAAAAAAATTATTTGGTATGAGAAAAAGTGATAGGCAATACGAGAAAGCTGTAGGAAAATAGTGTCAACTACGGGTTTAGAGCAGACACCTAATAGTGATTTTGATATCAGTGACTTATCTGGTGTACAGATTTTTTGCGAATTTGTACAGCATCTGAAGTCTGTGAAAGTCTCTGAAGTACTGTGTAGGTTAGATATCAGTGATCTTTCTCCAGATAGTATATCTGAAAGTACAAATGTAGAGTTGCCAGCTGAAGAAAAAGCAGCATGTGAAGATATTGAGCACTCTCGCAGCTTTGTTTAGCTAGGGACATTTTTTGGAAAATTCAATGAAAATGTATATGAATATTTGAGAACCTTCAAAATTCGTGCAAAAAATATGATTGGAATGGCACAAAGTGTGTTAATTATTTCCCCACTTTTTGAGAGGTGTTATCTTAAGATGGCGCGAGAGTCAGGAGAGTAGGTTAGTGGTCACAAAAACCCTTTAAAGGCTGTCTACTGCCATATGGGAAGTATTTGGGTAGGTGGGACACTCGGATGCTATCGATTTTAGGCTAAGTCTTGGGATTTAAGAGAATCAGGATAGTGTCGAAAAAATACCTTTGCAGAGTTTTAAAAATATGCAATAGGCTGCACCCATGTATGCGCGATAGTCAGAAAATTTAATTCATTTCGAGAGGGTTGAAACACGATATAGTAGAGCAGATGTTCAGTAACAATTCAGTGCAGGAGTTGAGGTCAAATTTAGGAAAGGTAGAGGCAGAGCCATTGGATGACAAACAAATGTTTTTGATGTATAGTGGGAGTAAGATTGGCACATGAGACAACTGCATGTACAACTCGTCCAGCTAATAGTACTATACTGGACAGCGAACAGAAGATCTTAGATGTTCTAGGTAAAAAATGTTTATCTCTTAGTGACGATCTGAGGCAGACAAGGAAATTTAGACCTCGTGGACTGCCTAGTTATTAAACTCGGGGTGGATTCAGGATTCGGCTAGACTACTGTGTAGAAAGATTTGGTGTAAGGTGGTTAATTTGAGAGGCGGGGATTGTGGAAGAAACTCCACATCAAAACAGTAAGGTAAATAAAGATATCAAGATCACAGTACATATCCCATCAGCAATGCCACAGTTTTATTGGCCTTTTCATGCAAATGATGGTAGACATGAGTGTCACTTTCGTAAGAAGTCTGGGCACACTCGAAAGTGTAAATTAAGTACTAAAATATGATTCGGAAAATTATGTTTGTGTGAGCCAGGAAGAGAAGCATGGTTAAACAACACAATAAATTTCTGTTGTTAAACTAGAAGGGAAGAGTGATTTCCTTCACACAAAAATGTTCTAATGAAAAAATTTCCATATTCTTAGACAGTTGCATTGCACGATAATGCTGGGTAAACTGGGTACAGTTTCGCACAGCTGTGGATGATAACTAAGGTGAGTCGAGACTGAACATGTATTCTAATCATTTACCCTAAAAATGAGATCGAATATTTAGTTTGTTATTCAGGCATGTTGCCTGTATTAGCTGGAGGACTAACCGTATATGGAGGGCCAACGAATGCATGATGTTGGAAATATGAAATAGACTCCTTATTGGCTCCCTATAATATCGAGTGTCACTAGGGGAGGAAAAAGTTTTTATAGTGAAGTGGAAGTGCACACTCTAAATTGGACTGCGTGTCTGTGCCAAGCAAGTTGGTTATCTCCTTTTGTGTTAGTCAGAAAAAAATTATGATTAGATTCATTTCGGATTTAGAGTATCATACGGTTACCAGGATTCTGAAGGACAACAGGTACCCACTCTCATGTATTGATGATTTGCTTAACCATCTGAGATGAGAAGATTACTTTACCTACCTGTATGTAAATGAGGGTTATCACCAGCTATGTATCGCAAAAGAAAAACACGAAAACTTTATTTGGTGCCCCTTTTTGCTCTTTTGATTTCAAATGCTACCTTTCTAGAAAAAGACAGCTCCTTCCCTATACCATATGTACACGAACAAGACATTGGAAGGTTTAAATGGGAGAAACTGTGTGATTTGTAAGTTTATATGTTGATAACAGGAAATTATTTCAAAGAGCATTTCGAATGCATGGAGCACATGCTAGAGAATTTTCAAAAGACAAACATGACCCATAAAAGTTATGAGATAAATATGATGGGTCATCAGGTGTGCCTTTTAAGGATAAGACAAAAATCACAAGGAAACAGAGGCAGTAACATGTTTTATAAACCCAAGTAACTGGAAAGTATTTAGAAGCTTTATGAGGTTAACCCCTTTTTATCGGAAGTTGATACAAAATTTCTCCTAAATTTCCTAGCCACAGACGAAGTTACGAAAGAAAAATGCACCATTTGTGTGGGGAGAATACAAGGAACCAGCTATTCGTGCCCTACAGAGTAAGTTGAACTTTGAGTCAACACTCATTTACTTTCAGGAAAATCAGCCAATCGAAATTCCTACTAATGAAATTACATTAAGAGCATATGCGATTATAATGGAGAGGATAAAGCAAAAATTTTATTTTGTGGCATATGATAGTCGCACACTAACACCAGCAGAGATAAATGACCAAAATACACATTTGGTATGATTTCCTTTAGATTTTGCAATTGGACCAGTTCAGATCTTACAGATATTTGAGGCCACCATAGTCTGTGCTGCATTGAACAGTTAAAAATAACTCTCATCACCCTGGCCATTTAAGAAAGTGGGCCCTGAAAATTATGGTTTATGAATTGAGGGTATGTTACACTGGTGGAAAGACCCATAAACGTGTAGGCTGTCTGTGCAGAAATACTCTGACCTTAGGTACAATAAACACATAGAGAACTCTTCAGCTACCTGTGTTTATTTTTAAAAATGTATATTTAGCTATGCAATGATATTAATTAGATACCAATCATTGAGGAGGTAGAAAAACTTTCAGGAACCAATTCGAAATTGACTAGGATAACTAAGAATTTAATTATATTCAGCGGCAGTTTATACAAAAAAATTCTAGCTTCAATGAACTTTCCCAGCTGCTAGTTGTCTCAAAAAAACTTAAGACTGAAGTTCTCAATGAATGCCATGACAATGTGCTAGTTGAAAGCCATCTTGTAATAGCCAGGACCACTGGCAAGATACGCTGCATGTGAAATTTGGAGAAGATGCTGAAAGGGATATATATATATATATATATATATATATATATATATATATATTATATATATATATATATATATGTTAGACGTTTTCACGATTACTAGAAAAAAAAAGAATTGAACCCAGAAAAAAATAAATTCCTTTTGGGGAGCCATTTGAGAGACTTGGTGTGCATCTTATGAGCCTTTTTTCCAAAAACTCATCGTGGAAACAAGTTGGTGTGACTGCTGTTCACTATCCGACTAGGTGGAGAAAAGACAGAGCTGTCTTGACTGGAAGTGCGGTACAGGTCACCACTTTCCTGATCGATCAGGTGAACTGTAAGTGCTCTGTGCTCCAGTATATTTTTAATCTTAGAGGAAATTTTGGTAAGACCAGCATCGAAGAGTAGTCATGTATCAGGTGGGATACGAGATAATGGTGTAAACTTCTATCAGAAATAAAGGTTTGTCAGATAATCTGCTTCACCATTAATATGATTTGTTCTATGTTGTTTTGTAGGTTTCGCTCAAATTGAGCAGGATAAGGAAAACCTTTAGAGACCAGGAAGACCTCGACACTGTTAATTCCGAACAATTTATTCCATTCTTTGCAGGGAAGAACTGTGACCACAGTTTGGTTAGGTTTGTTTCTGATATTTTATGTTAAGAATGTTTTCAATGTACATTCGGTTTGAAGCTATCTTAGTAGTACATACTAATGCGCATTATTTTTCCCAATGAAGGAGTGTTTTTTTGCAAGGCAGGTTTCTTGTACACATTATTGGTTGTATCTTTACTAAGATCCTTGTTTGGAGTGTTACAGTACCATCATCACTATGTTGAGAGCTGGGAGTTCGTCAGAAATACATAGAATGAGCGGTGTTGGCCACTCATTTTTCTTATGATGTTGGAACATACCTCATTGGTGCTTTCAATCCCAGAATCCCGATTAACTCGAGTAGGAGAGGTGGCTGGTGGTCGCTTAGAAACACTGATAATGGTAGTTACATATACAGAATCAGTTCCTCCAAGCTTTAAAATGACTTGGACTCGTAAAATTTATCGTTTAGACCCATCATAAATATTTAATATTTTATAATGTCCAAACTTTAGTAATGCCGAATTTTGTGGAATATGGGATAAGTAAGTAGGTTTTGCCCATACAGTTGATTTCTTTTTAGATCAATTGAACTATGCTACTGACAAAGAAATTATGGATACTCCCGTACCAAACAGGAAGAATCGAATATTGATCTTTCTCCGAGAGTTCCCTAATTGGTGCTGCAATTATAAAATCACCAGTAGAAAAGGAGATATGTTTATGTATGAGAACTAATTGAACAAGAATTTAGATGCAGTATAAGAAGTAAATGTACATTCAGATTTGGCCAGTTAATGAAATAATTACCACTGTGTTAAAAATAAAGAAAAAATCCTGAAATGTTTCAATTTTCTTTCAGACAATCCAGAAATCTGTAGTTTCTTAGTTATCAGTTCAGGATGTTTGGGATTTTGCATATTTGCAAACCACAGATGTTATTAGCTGCATCTTATACAAAAACCCTTACAGATGATCAGATGGAAATTTTAGACCCATTTAGGTCACATAAGTAAATTATGGTTATAATAACCCCAGTGATTTTAAAGACGGTGTTTAAAAATTTATCCGAGGTATTCGAAACAGATTGTTATTTATTAGCGATCCTCCTCGAAAATGAACATGTGTACTGTCAGCTAAAAAATGGCAGCTGTCAGGTGTTTAAGAAACATTTGTTTGTGAAAGTGAAAGTGCCAATTGTTATTGCTAAGACAACATGTGTATTTTGAAACATTCCAAAATTTTTGTAGCTGTAGATAAGAATCACATTTTACTATGTAAGGTCGAGCTTTGCACAACTGTAGGCCATTTGAAGATAGTTTTTGCTATATTCCCAGATATTCGGGTGATTCTGTTTTGGCACCTCATGTTCAAAAGTAGTTTAAAGGGCCGATATTTCAATTATGTTATCTTGTTGTCAATTAGGAGTACACTTTAAGGTAACACAGGTAGGATCTGTAAGGTATGTATCGCTTATTCTGTAGGAACATTGTTTTAAAAATGTGTGCACTGTCCAAATGAGCCAGTAGCAGTAGAAAAAAATAATTATCGTGGTATCACAGCAATAGCAGTACCAAATACCTGTAAATTAATTTTTCAAGAAGAGAGAATTATTGATGAAATATATCCATGTAGGCCTAAATTCCGTGCTAAGATTAATATGATAGAGTCTGCGTGGTCCAAGATAAAGTAATTATGGTTCTTACCTCATCGCACCTCACCACAGAATGTTCCCCCCCCCCCCCATTTGACTATTGTTTAGAATCAGAGTGGCCAGGTATGATCCCTCATATTAAAGTGTTGTTGATGCGAGCCACGTATAGTGCTGCTCATTTTGGTATTAAAGAATAGCCTATCATCCCACAGTTTTGGTTTAGAAACTTTATATACGTTCTGTTAGCCCTTGTATATGTTATGTTTTATTTGTTATTGTGCGCAACCCAATCAGCTTTGGTAAAAATATATTGCCCCAAGTTGCTGTTGTGAATGGTGAAACCATTTATGCCTTGGAGATGGTGTTTATATACTATTGTATTTTATACTGGTTTTTGCTCTATTACTAGTGTAGAAGTGTATAAAGCAAATGAACCGCAAATACATTTTGCGTCAAAGATGGATTTAGAAAAATCTTGTCAAGCAAAGGAGAGTAATTATTGAATTTGTTGGAGACTTTAGTACGTGGCTACTTTTTTTCTGGCTGTTATGCCAAGGTTGGGAACCAAGAGTGTATGGGAAAACTTGTAATAACCAAACTTTGATTCTTGAGGGAAACCTTCACTTGGGTATTAATGAATACCTGTGTGATATAAAGTTAAAGGAATGAAGGGGGAGTTAGGAATTTTTTTGGAACTCCGATAGATATAAGTGTCTATGCCATTTGTAGATGACTTGTAGAAATGACATAGTTGTCAGGAGTGATGCCATCGAAGGACCAAAATTGTTACAGTGTAATGCTATTCTTTGCTTACACTACCTTGTGAAGACTCAAATCATGATTCTTGAAGTTAGACGGCAAATTGTGGAGCATAAGTGATTTCATGGAGGTAGAGTTTAAATGTCCAAATAAGTTTGTATGGTTTTTTTTGCTTTAATATCAAATTTGCTGTTAGGTTATTTACGGACGGGGAAGAAATTCCCAAGAGCTTTCTCTTCTCTCCCATCAAATTTTCCCCATTTACACATAAATTGTATTTTGCACATGTCCAAGAGGACATGAGTGATTGAAGAGAGCTTGAAGAGATTTGGGCGGCTCTTAACACCGAGGTCTTGAGGGCCGATGAGGATGAAGCGAGGTGAGTATGGAGCCGCACTGGAATGAAATGACAGGGACATGGGAGATCCCTGAGTAAACCTGCCGTTCAGCGGCATCGTCCTGCAAAATTACTACTTGGGAATATCAGGGAAGCGAACCTGCTGGGAATCAAACCTGGTTCACCTAGGTGGGAGGCGAATAGTCTAAACACTAAACCACAGTGACCCCAAGAGGACATTAGGGTGTCGAATGGTTAAGAAGCAGTTTGAACACCTTTGTTGCAATGCTTCTGTTAATACACTTTCGGCAGTATAAAAACTACGATAATTTGCACCCTGATTATAAAATTAGTGAATTAGTGAAGTAAATGTATAAATACTGCAGAAGAATGGTATTTTTGATCCTCCTGAGTCGACGGAACCTGTCTGCAGGATTATCAGGACTTACAAGAAGTGGGTACAGGACTGTCATCTCGTTTTGGAGGAGTCCTTTCAATCTGATGGAGACCAACAAGTTCTCTAGATATCTACTGGCCACAGACAGGTTCAGGTGGTTGTAGATGGACGGACACCATGATCTCGAGAGGAATGGTGGCAGGGGTGCCTCCTCACTTGCTGTTGTTCAAGTGTTTGTGGATCCTGTTCTCAATGTGGACTGTGGCATAAAGTTAAGCCAACAGAGAATGGCCTGATAAATGGAAGGTTGTCTACCACACTGAACTCCCTAGAAGGACTTTCGTTTCAACGAATTGTAGCTTCTTCAGTGATTATTTGGACCCTACTTTCCGAGTTTGATCTTTCTCAATTAAGTTTTCTTTTATATCCACTTATTGCCTTCAATTTTTCCCTATCATCAGTGTGGACCCAATTATTATTATTTTTTTAATTTTCTTCTCTTTCGTCCCTAGAAATGGGATAAAGAATTTGGAAATGATTAATTTCCATTGAATTTGTCTGTATGATATTGTTGCATTATGTTTATCATATGTTTGTTATAGTTTTTCTTAGGCGATTATTTAAAGTAGTGATAGTTGTAGTGGATTGCTTTGGTACCCTTGAAACATTGGAATAAGTCAGTGTTTTCCACGACTATTTAGACCCTTATCAGATCGAATGTTTTACCTTATAGTTGGGTTTATGTGTCCACTATTCTAAAATTGTAAGTAGCAAAGAGAGCTTTTTAATTGAAAACCGAATGGTGATAGTTTTTAAAAGTAGTAATATTTTAATTTATAGAGATGTTGTACCTTGAACATTTTCCATGTTAATTTATGCTGTCGAATTATGTTAAAGTTGGAAGGTGTGGAAAATCAATGTGCCGGGTTTTTGGCGAGGAAAGGCAGCTGACGTGCCTGGTGATATGTGAAGACCCAAATGAAACTATTTTGTTGCTATTTGGCCAGAATTACCCTCTGCTCTTCCTAGTTACCTCACTTCTGTTGCAGCCTGAAAACCTCGCCTAAACTCGGCCAACCAAAAACACATACATTTTTGAAAAACTCTGAAAACCAGGTAACAATTGATTCGAAGTCAATATATAAAACTATGGATTGGAAATATTTATCTTTTTTTGTAAATTCACTTATATCGGCCAGAAAATTAGCCTAACTGCCAAAAAAATTACATACTCTCTCATTGTCATATTATACAAGTTGCAATTTGGGAAGTCGACTTTCACCTCAAAACAAGAGTTTTGATGTTGATTCTTTTGGCGAGTCTCGTAAATCTCTCTGTCATGGTAAATGGATTAGTAACTGGGAGACAGTAGGAATAATGCGAACAATTAAAGTAACTGATTGTAAAGCTATTCTGTCTTTGCGGCTACCATAAATGTTCAATGTAAAAGGAAAATAATTGTTTTGTTGGATCTTGTTGACTTTATGGGGTAAAAAATATTTAAAAAGGGGGAATAACAGAACTGAGAATTTTCCTTTACTGGTATTTGGTTCCGACATCTTCAACAGGATTGGTCAATCCCCTTTGGGTTGAGGTGAATGTTTATAGCGGCATGGGCTGGCATGATCAGTTGGTAACGCCGTGCTGGAATCTGTTGTCCAACAAAGAAACAGCCCCAGACGTATCATCTACTGGGTGCTGTGCGCCTGCTGCCGGTGGCTTTGTACTGGAAGCTGGATGGCCAACAAGGTGGAACATGCGGTGGTCACATGTCCCACGAGCAGTGGTAGTACACTGTATTATGCAAGGGAATCAGGTACAGTAGGAGAAACTATGTCGAACTGTTCAGACGGGCAAAACGGTCGATGGCTAGTTATGTGAAAACTGTAGGTACTTTTAAGTGTAAGGGGCTATTAATTAATTGTTGTAGAAATTTACCTATCAGGAACTAGATGGTGTTGCCGCTACGTAGGTCAGTTCCTCGTTTAAGGGATTTTTTGTACTCGGGCGACAAGTGTGTGATGTCGTCGCCCAGCGTTCTGCACAGAAATATGAAGGTGTAGTGACGATAGCAGAAGTGTTCAACTATATCACGTAAATAAACATAAATTTTGTTTTACGTTGTATGCTAAAATTGCGGAGGAGATGGACACTGTATGGTAGATAGTTAAATGTTATATCGTGTCCTCTCCCTCAGTTGATTTGTAGACTACATTTAATTATCTTAAAATGACTAAACTTGAAAGGTGCAGGGTTTCATTTTTGTATGGGACAACCGCTGTCATTGGATTTTTTTTTGAGAAACACACCTAGCAGAACAAATATTTGCATTTTATTACTTGTCTATACTCTTTGTAAAGCAATATCCTAACTCGAGGATACCATTTGGTTCTTGGATAACATCAATAGTTAACCCCAATAATATGTTTTAAAGTAACATATTCATTTAACAACAACACTCTCTTTTAAATTATTTAGTATTTAGTAATTGTGAAATAGCCAAGGTAATTGATTTATGCCAAGCATCGTATTGTCTTTTTCACTGATTTTCCATTCTCTTAGTTCAAATTACCATTTCGTCATTTAGTTAAAACATTGATTTCTCTATTATTGAGCTTTCTCTAGTTGTTTGAGTGAGATTATAAGAGGGGTAACCACCTCGTCAAGCAGCAGCTACACTACGCTACTGCCCCAGCCTTGTTAATACAAGCCGGTCGTCACAATTGTAGAATCGCGAAAATACATTTAAATTTGCTTGAGGAATTTTTTTAAAATACATAATGGTAACTTCTTTGAACAAAACCATTCTCTGTTTACTGGACATATCAAATTAATGTTTATATTTTGTGTACATAATTTACAGAGAAATTATTAAAAACCCTCTAATGGAACTATGTATATTTGACACTGTAAGGACAATGAGGTTGTGTGCGAGCATGTGTAGCCATTCACCCTTTGTCAGTTCCCTTTGCAGCCTAGAACGGCAGTACTACAATTGTAGGAAAAATTGCAGAGGAAACAAGGTTTTCTTTCGAGCAGTGTAAGTGTCTTAAAAAATGTTATTGGATATGTGAGAACATGATTGAGGTTGAGGTTTTGAGGCAATTGAGGACAAAATCCATTACTATTCCACCATCACATGTAACAATGACAGAATGGTGTGTAATGTGAAGAAATTATGGTGCTGCAGGACAAAAATGGTAATGGGCGAAGAATTTTAAAGTCCGTGGGGCAAGCTGCATATAAGCCAGGTGTCAGTAAATCAAGTTTCCCTCACATTTTACAGCAAGTACTGTGGATGCCCTACATTCACTCGTTAGTAAACACTACGAATGAAGAGAACCCAGACAGGGATGTCGAAGTTTATAAGTGGGTTGTGAGCATGTGCAATGACAATGCACATTTTACTGAAGTGATTGTTTGGGCTGATGAGGCAGAGTTTGAATTTAATGGAAACCTCAACCATTAAAACTGCGTGAATTGGGCAGATGAAATATCAACATTGTGATTCAGCAAGCAGTAAATCATCCAGTGTTAACAGTTTCGTGCAGTATGTCTACCATAGGACTTGTGGGGCCATTACTTTTTGATGGAATGACTGGTGAAAGTTAGTATACAAATATTATCTTACCTGTTCACCAAATGTAACCAGATGACGATTACATTTCTGGAAGGGTGGAGTATCGCCACCTTACCATCTAAACATGTGGTCACTCCCGCGTGAAACATTTGTTGGGAGGTAAATATGTCGACGAAGAAGTGTTGAGTATCCACACAGAACTCCAGATGAAATGTCAATAGATTTTAATCTTTGTGGAACTTCGATGAACACTGTGTATGTCTTATAGCCACAGACACTGGGTGCCATCAGATGCACGATAGTAATCGTCGGTTAATCCACTCCCATGGAAACCCTAGTTACTTTTGTCATTATTTTTTACAGCATCGTAAACGGTGTCTTGCTGCTGATGGTGGATAGTTTAACATTTATAACTGTTATTAAGATTCGCATGTAACAAACATGTTCCTTATAGTGTAAAACAGAAGTAGTCCAATCAGATTGTACTAATAGTTTTTTTTGTTATTCGTGTTCAAAGAGTGTAAACATTAACTAGGAACATCTGGTATTATGTTGAATTTTGTGTGGGAGTAATTATGGGTTGGCAAAATGTTAGTATTTTAAAACAATATATTTTCCAAACTTATTAGACAAAAGCCAACATTTAGATGCATTGGTAAAACTCGTGCATTCATATTAGTAACGAATATATTTTATCCAATTAGTAACCAACACACATCCACTATATATTGTTTACTCTTTAATGGTCATTGTTTTAAAAACCTGTAGTATAAAAAAAATTAAATAAATAATTTATTTATTCATTTATAACATTTTAAGAACACAATATATGCTGGCATAATATAGTAACACAATATTGACACAGCATAACAGAAAATACCCATCACCAACTGTTTTGTTCATAATATTGTCTCAAAGCATATCCGACAAAACAGAATTTAAAGGAAAATAACTTAAATAACTTTTGGGAAATTTTCTTATACCAGAAAAATTAAGAGTTTTAAATTCAAAAATGTTGGCCCATCGATAATATACAATAGTAGAACGATATAGGGAATTTGGGACAATGTATTTTAAATGAGATCTTGGATTCATTGTGTCCAGCTATGTGGCTGGGTGCCTTCGGAAGAATTAGGGATCTCCAAAATTCGGCTTGACTGAGAGGGTGCACGGAATCTGTCGACTGGGGTTTGTCGAAAGTACCCGAAGGCGCTCAGCAGTTATGTCAACTAGTCCTTCAAGCATATTTTTGTTTCTGGTAGCCATATTCGTTTTATAAGTGTATGGTATGTCAAAAAAAGCTGTAATTATTATCAGACTTTTTTATAATTACAAATTATATTCACCGATATTATGCATGGAGTATTGTGGAATAATGAAAATATCTCTCAACTACCATTTCCGGTCTCCTCTCTTGAAATCTAACTACAACTCGATGCCGAAATCTGCAGATAATTTACTGCTTTGACTGTTTTGTAGGCTGCCCAGATTATTTTTAAAGGAGACCAAATAAAGCCCATCATACTAATAGCGATCACATACACGAGTATATTATAACCATGGTATGGATCAACATTTACCATCACTTAGACATACTCGGCGTTAATTTAAACACCTATACTGTCAGGCCCTTGAGACTTTGAATGTACAGGGCCAACTCGGGTAATAAACAGTCTTATCTCCATTGCTCTTCTTGAACAACAATCAATCAGACTTTCACAATCTTTCCAACAATCTTAAAACTTAATTTTCCAATCTTTCATACAATATTTCCATCAGTCCGCACCATAATCCACACCAAAATGAGCTCCGCAACCCGCTCCGCAATCAGTACCGCAATCAGCACCGCAAACAACAATCCACACACCAATCCACATGAATGAACACACCAATACCTACACCAATCCACACTAATCCATGCACCAATCCACAGAATTCACGTCAATACATACAACTATCCCAATCCTTCGCAGTATTCCTCCTCAATCCACATCAATCCATACCAATCCTTCGATCAATCCCAATCCTTCGTATTCCTCCTATGCAAACCACATCAATCAACAAAAATTATTTGATCAATCCCAATCCTTAGCAATCTCAATCCTTCGATCGATCCTTCGATCAATCCTTCGATTTGTCCCTCACCCAAATTTTATATAAATTACATTCGGTCGCCAACTGTCTTCAATTATACATGTCAACAAAATTAATGTATTTTATGCAGTCTGCTATCATTGAATTTTTTTTACTAATGTCTTGATTAATATTCTGTAAGCCGATTTTCCCGTTAATAGTCGAATGGCCATTGCAATAATTTAAAGTTACGAGGGGTGAAAGGAATACACCACAAAGAAAAAAGTTAAATTTAATTATTATTAACAAAAATTAAATTTTCCAATTAAAACTTCAGAAGAAAGCAATTCATCACATCATCCTATATAATTCCTGAAGTTCAGTTCACCAATGTTCGAAGATATCTCATCAAAGAGAGAGAAATCTCCACTTTGTTGGAAAGTTATCAAACGGCTGAGTCAACCAACAAGTTCATTCGGGTCTTCGGTAAATAAGTAGTCAATATTCTCAGCGTCTTCTGCCTTCTTCATGTCGCTTGTTTCAGCAAATGTGCTGGAGCGGCGTGTCAGCGCATCGAGAAAATAGCCATCGTCTTTAGCATTATCACTTTCTTCATGTTCTCTTTCATCAATGATGTCTTAATGGTCATCTTCGACTCTTGTTTTCTATTCTATATTAAATTTGCTTTTATTTGTAACAGGACATATAGTCTCATCAGTATTTAGAGCTGATGGCCATTCATTTTGAAGTTCATCGATTACACGTGAACGTCTTGCAAGTGTAAATTCCACACAAACCGACTCTATTGCACTCATACCGTATTTACCATTAACTGTCACATCGTTATCGCCTGACGAATAAGTATCCGTTGATACAACAGGGGGCATTGATTCCGTCACTTGCTGGCTCCCAGTAGGTGAATCCTTGCAGTTCTTGATATGGTTCTTTAATGTATCGCCTTTGCATTAACTTCACAAGACCAACATCTAAATTCATCCTTATGCGATTCTTTCATGTGGACGAGCATTCTGACCTATGGTAAAAATTCGATCGCAGAATTGACACAGTTGGCAATCAGGCAGCGATGATGCAGGTCGCATCTTCATGTACGTTGAGGTCAAAGGCAGGCCTCCATATTCACAGTTCATAATCACTGTATAGCGAGAGAATGTTTTCAAATCGATGTTAACTTCTGAAAGTTTGAACATCAACTATGGTATCAGCATTCATCAGCACTCTATATATACCTTCTCCCATCACTAGGAAACATCTGACAATTTTTTCTAAGTCCATGGGATTTTCTTTTTTTTTTTACGATTTAATGCTTCGAACTCAGGTCCCTATCAATTGCCGAACAGTTTCAGATTGCTTAAAACTTTGTATCATTTGTGCATGAATATAAATCAGTAAAAAATTATTTTACGACCATCGGTAATATGCTTCACAAAACTTGGGTCATTAATCAAATTGCGAACATCTTATCTTACCCTGATAACTATATCCTATAGCTGAAATCATCGTTTCGCATTTATTTGGAAATACCTGAAACGGTCTGAAATGTTTTTAAGTAGGAAAGTGAATTAATAATATTTTTTATATTTTCGGGTCTCGAGATCATGTCCCTAAACTGTACCCCCATTTTTGGAGATCTCTTAAAGCCTTATATCAGGTGCGCATGCATACCAAACAGTAAGAAATTTATGTACCAACCTCACTGAAAAGGCTTTAAAAACTCGGGACATCATTGATTTCCAATCCTATTATCTCACTCCGATTCCTGTATCCGATGGCTAAAATATTGTGTTTCGCCTTTAATATGAATTGTCTATAATATTAACCGAACACTGGGAAAAAATTCATTTTTTTCTAAATCCGAAAGAAAATTATTATTATTTTCTTATGATTTTGTGATTTGAACTCAGGTCCCTACACCATACCTCAACTTTTGATATTGCATAAATCTTTATATCGCATGTTTATAATCATGTAAACAAATGGAAAAGTATGTACAAAGTTAGTTAAAAATGATACAAAATTCGGGTCGGTGTTCAAACTGTGGACACCATTTCTCACTAAAAACCTTTAACATTTATTCTTCACCCAAAATTTGTCTAACAGCCTACATTATTAGTTACATATGCCACGTATTTATATGGGATTTACTGCAGCATTTTTAACTAAAATGTTTATATTTCATTTAAAAAAATTATGCATACAAATATTTTTTATTTTATAAAACATTTTTAATGATAAAATCTATCCAAAATTTTATAAAATTTATTATTTATAAAACATTTGTTGAATAACCATTCAAAATTTTTGAAATTAATATTTTAAAAATGTATTTAAAAAATTTCATTCCCTGTGGTTACTCCAGCACCACGTTCAGAAGACGACTGAAACCCTCCAATCAGTCACATTGTCTTAACATTCCTCCCCTCATAACCCTATCATCCATGGCCCCTCTCGCCCCTCAACACCTCCCTCCGTCCCCTTCCTCCCTTTATCGTTCATACCATCATCAGATTATCAGATTTAAGTCAAACCCCCACCAACCCGCTACCCAAGTCAGCCAACAAAAGCCAGCAGAATTAATTTATTATTAGTTACTTTAATTACTTATAAAAAACCCGATTTTTGCATGTCTTCAATTCAGAACACAAACCTACCTCAAACATGGGTCGCAACCTACGTCCTTAGCCAACCCCACATTATTTATACTAAAACTTTACATGTATGAAATACGTAAGTGACACTTCAGTAAAGAATACTTGAATAAATCCCATATAAATAAATGGCGTGTGGAACTTATACTGTGTGCTGTAAGATAAATTTTGTATGTAGAATGAAGGTGCTACAGTGAAATATAGGGTCCACAGATCGAATACCAACTTGAGTTTTGGATGGATTTTAACGAACGTTGCACGTGCTTATACACATATGATATAAATATTTATGTAAACTCAACAGTTGAGGTATGGTGTGGTGGCCTGGGTTTAAGACACAAAATCATCACAAAAATTATATTCTATCGGTCTTAGAAAAAAAAGTTGTAATTCTTCCCAGTGTTCGGTGAATAATATAGGAATTTATATTAAAGGCGAAAAACTTCTAGCAATTGGATATAGGAATTAGAGTGAGATAATATGTAGCATTGCAAATCGATTGATTACCCGGGTTTTTGAAGCCTTTTTAGTGAAGTTCTTACATAAATATTTCACAGTTTAGTATTCATGCGCACCTCTTATAAGGATTTAGTCAATCTCAAAAGACTGTAGGGACAAAACAGTGTAGGGACGTGAGTTCGAAACCCAATTCTATACAAAAATATTATTATTAATTCACTTTCGGACTTAGAAAAAACTTCAGAGAAGATTAAGGAATTCATAATATAGGTGCAAATATGGTTTTAACTATCGGCTATAGGGCTCAGGTTAAGATAACAGGTTCACAATTCTATTAACGACCCAAATCTGGAAGCATATTAGTGATGTTCGTACAGTAATTTTTCACTGTTTATTATTCATGCACAACTGATACGAAGTTTTAAGGAATCTTAAACTCTTAGACAATGCATATGGACCCGTGTTCGCGGCATTAAATCGTAAAAAAGATATTTTTTATCTTGAAATTAGAAACAAACTGACGATTTTTCCGAGTGATGGGAGAGAATATAAATAGAGCGCTGACGCATGCTGATACCTTAGTTGATGTTCAGATATTGAGAAGTCAACATCGATTTGGAAGCATTCTCTCGCTTTACAGCGAAGATGAAACGTGAACACGAAGGCCCGCCTTTGGCCTCAACGAACAATGAGCCACAACCTGCATCATCGCTGCCTGATTGCCGACTATACCGATTCTGCGACCGAGCGTTTACCTTCGGTCAGAATGCTCGTCGACATGAAAACATCACCTGTACGAAGAGTCCTTTTCGCATGTGGAAGAATTACGATGTTGGTCTTGTGAAGTTTATGCAAAAGCGATAAATTGAAGAACCATACCAAGAACTACAAGTATTCGCCTCCTGAGAGCCAGCAACTGATGTCGTCAATACATCCTGCTGCAACGACGGGTACTCATTAGTCAGGCGATAATGACGAGACACTTAATGGTAAAGACGGAATGATTATAGTAGAGTCGGTTTGTGTGGAATGCACGCTTGCAAGACGTTCACGTGAAATAGATGAAATTTAAAATTAACGGCCATCAACTTTAAATACTGATTACCACAAATTTTTGCTACAAAGAAAGCAAATTTAATATGGATCACAAAACACAAGGTAAAGATAACCCTGAAAAGAGCATTGGTGAAAATGAACATGTAGACAGCGATAGTGCTAAAGACAATGGCAATTTTCTCGATGAACTGACACACTCATCCACCACATTTGCTGCAGCAGACCACATAAAGAAGGCAGGTGATGCTGAGAATAGTGGCTACCTATTTACCGTACACCCGAATGAACTTGTTGATATACTCAGACATTTGATCACTTTCCAACAAATTTGAGATTTCTCTCACGCTAACGAGATATATTCATTTATTACTGAATCGAACTTCAGGGATTATATCGAATGATGTGATGAACTGCTTTCTTCTGAAAAAGTAATTGGAAAATAATATTTTTGAAAATAATAATTAAATTTTAATCATTTTTGTGATGTATCCTTTTATCCCTCGTAACTAAAAATTGTTTCTATTAGCACTCGACTATTACCGGAAAGATCCACATACAGAATATAAGTAAAAACTTTAGTACAAAAATGCTTGGATAGCAGACTGCATAAAAAAACATTAATTCTGTCAACATGTACAAATTTGAAGAGAGTTGGCGAACTAATGTAATTTCTATGCATATAGGTGGGGGACAAACCGAACGATTGATCGAAGGATAGAAGGAATAATCGGCATTGCTAAGGATTGGGACTGAACAAAGGATTGGGCTTGATCGAAGGATCGACTTTGATTGCTGTAGATTGTCGCCAATTATTACGATGGACTAAGATTGATCGAAGGATTGGTGTGAATTTATGTGGATTGCGGAGGTGAATTTCGAAGGATAAGTATTGATAGAAGGATTGAGAAGGATTGCTGTTAATTGGCGTGTGGATTGTTGTGGGGATTGGTGTGGAATGTTGTGTGGATTGGTGGGTTGATTGATGTGGATTGTTGTGTTGATTGGTGTGGATTGTTGTGTGGATTGCTGATTGCGGTGCTGATAGCAGTGCTGATTGCGGAGCTGATTGTGGAGCGTATTGCGGCGTGGACTGATGGAAATATTGTAGGAATGATTGTAAGATTGTTGGAAAGATTTTGAAAGTTTGATTGAAAGATTGTGAAAAACTGAGGGATTGTATTTCAAGAAATTAATGGTAGATATGACTGTTTATTACCCGAGTTGGCCTCGTACAGTCTAAGTCTAAAGGACCTGGAATTATTGGTATTTAAGTGAATGCCAAGTATGCCTAAGTGATGGTAGATGTCGATCCATACTATGATTATACTCATGCATGTGGTCGTTGGTCGTTAATAGTTTATTAGTATGGTCTGCTTGGTTTGGTGATCACACATCAACACACATATATATGATAAGAGTAATTTTTACAGTTTTTGTTGAGTGGTTTTAAGCGTGAAAGTCTTACGTGTTTATGAGCAGTAAATAACATTCGGGATGTGGGACCATTTACTTACATAGCCACAACTCATGGCAGATGTCTGACGGACAACACAAAATAACAAAAGAAATTTTAAAGGCCCTTACAATTATTCTCCTCGTTGTACACTGCAACTTTTACATGTACCATAAACACAATTGCAAATATCAAGGAAATAACTATATTCCTTCTCCTACAGGTAAGTAAGCCAAAATAATGTTTTTCATACTTTTATGGTTTTCCCTGTATGACAGAAATATGTAAAACCATAAGTAGAACTTGATATTATGTATTTACACTACGCTAAAAAGACGCGTTAATTGCTGAAATGACTATGAAGTTTAATGAAATGGAAATGTAGTAGATTGATGAAAAAATAAGGACGTACAACATTACCCTAATAATTATTAAAGTAAACAAGCTAAATTGCATTACCTTATGGGTTGTTACAACACCTTAAAAGTGCAACAGACTTAAAAATTGACTCGAATTCAAATTCAGATCTATTGAATGAAATGGGCTTAAACCAAACAAAATTATTTTAGCCAGTCAAGTCAATAAAGCTATCTGGCTTTCGATTTTTACTAATGATTTTCTTCTTTAGTTTCAATTCTTTACACATATTGTCTGGCTATCTGAGAGTACTAAACTCTTATCTGGTTTTCTAATGATTAAGAAACTATATCTGCAAAAGTTCCAATGGAGAAAGGAAATTATATTTCTTAGTGGCCCAGTTCATTTAAAGTTCAGCATGAGAGAATATTACCGTCCTTGCGGATGCTTGGGGTTAAAGTACAGTAGTCTCTTCTGGCGTTACCCAAGTTCATCTTGACTTTTAGGAAAACGCTCATAAAAGCTACACTGAGAGAGAATCGAACAAAACATTTGTTTATATAGGGCTACATATATATATATTAAGTTTCCCTAACAATATATATTGTTGAGCAAACAAAATTTGAAAAGCAACAAAATTACTTTTGTTCGTCTAACAAAACATATGTTTGAAAAAACTAAATATCTGTGTTGGGCCAAAGAAAAGTTGACTGTCAACTAAATATTTTGTTGAATCAACGGTATATAATTGTTTGGCCACTCATTTGAATGCCTTTGTTCGAAAATAGAGCTCGAGAGTTTGTTCGTATTTTTTGTGACAATTAGGATAGTAACCGTGTTTGTTCGTGCATCTATTGATGCTTAACTATCGCATAAACACATTAATAAAACAATGCAACAATAAATTAAAAAATGAAGCTGTAAAACTTTAAATGTTTGTTTGCACACGTTGCTAAATATTTGCAGTATATCTATTTAAAAGGTGTCGTCAGTTATCACATTAGCTGAGATTACTAAGGCACAGCGCTCGGTTGCAGGTGATCTAGGTTCGAAACTCGATCGAATTTGTGAAAGTTTCTTATATCTTTCCAAACTGTTTAATGTCCGTGCAGCCAAACAAATTTTAAGTTGCACCAACCAAATCCTACAGTTTGGGGGAACCAAATGAGAACAACGAAATAATTCGGTTTCAGCAACAAAATATTTCATTGTCACTATACAAACAAATCTTTTGGTTGCACCAAATAACTATTGTTTGATTCAACAAAACCTTTTTTTCAGTGTAAAAACGAGCTTTTCGTCCTCTTCAGAAATGCCGACTCGCATTTATTGACTAAAGACTCCTCTCCTGCGTCTTCCTTGCATTATGCTGGAAGTCTGGGTGTGCAGAAAGTTGTCAAATCAACACCAAGCTTTACTCAGCTGGCCCACCATTTAGCTGAAAAAATGGAGAGTCCCTGTCTACACATTTGTAAACCCTCGTTCTACAATATAAATCACAGAAAATAGTATCAAAACTGGTTGCATTATGTTAGATGAAATAAAAACATTTTCTCTAAGTCTGGTTAACAATGGGTAAAGAGTAATCAAACTTCCTAGGTTAATTTATATTTGCAGGTATGATAGAACTCTACTGATTATTTACATTAAAAATATTACATACTGTTCTGAGGTAAGCTTAAATATCTTGAAATTATGATTCAAAAATTAAAAAGAAAAATCATGAACTGAAAAATGAAATAAAATAATTTTGCCTACAGTGCCGTCTAACACATGTAAACCAAAATCTAAAATAAAAATATTTATATCACGAGTTAGTCTGAAAGGTAAACAAAAACGTGTTTTATTTCTACCTTTACAGAGTAGCATTTTTATGCCTACAAAATAATCTAGACAGTCAATAATTTACCGATTCTGGCATCGAGTTGTAATGAGACTTATGAGAGGAGACCGGAAATGTAGTTGAGAGGCTTTTGTATGTTACCACAATACCTTATGTATAATTTTAGTATATATAAATTTGAATTAAAAAATATATAAATGGGATAACAATAACAAAATTGTTTTGATTTGATATACCATTTACCTATAAAACCAATATGGCTACCAGAAACAAAAATATGCTTGAAGGGCTAGTGGGCGTGACTGCTGAGCGCCTTTGGGTACGTTCGACAAACCCGAATAGACGGCTTCCGAGCACCCCTAAATCAAGCCGAAGTATGGGCCCCTAATTCCTCCGAAGCCCTCTAGCCGCACAGCTGCACACAACGAATCGATACTCCGATTTAAATTACATTGTCCTTAACATCCTTTTTACATTTTACTGGCAATGTTTCCAATAAATAACCATTATATGACCAACAATGTAAATTTTAAATAAGAGAGACTCTGTGTGATTAAACCATAGTTTTTAAAAATACGGAATTGTTTATTTATTACGTCACAAATGTAATACGAACGAAACATATTTCAAAGAGAAATAATCTCATATACAAGGAAGGGGCATTGTTGACATTCAAAGCGTTTATTCCATAATTTTACATACAATGACGGATGCACAGTGTCAGCCGAACCGCAAAATACATGCTACTTACCAACAGTATGTTTACCAACTTGTATTGACCTCCCGTGGCGCAGTCGGTTGGTGCGCCACCGATCTGGAGTGTAGGAGGCTCTGGGTTCAGACCCCGAGCAAGACATCGGCGTTAATTTAAGTTAGTCTGTAAGCCGTCTCCTGCTAAGCCTTCAAGTATAAAACCGGGCGAAGTTAAAAAGACCTATACAATACAATTTACCAAGTAACAACCAAAAATTTTAATGCTTAGAAAAATGAAGTTACGATATGTTCTGGCATTGTTAAATTTAGTGTCGTTATTGCCTGGGGGAAGTTCAATAATTGCACAACGTTTTCGCAATAGCAAATTCCCTTTGGCATACTACGCTGGACTAACATTGTATTAAAGCGTGAATTTCAGCCCAATATATAGTCACTCTTTCCATTTAAATGTCAGCCATTGGGCCAAAATTGGTTTCTACTGGGAAGCTAAAACAGACACAAACAGTTGACGATCCCCCGTGTAGAAATTGCCTGGCTGCAAATGTGTGGGGAAGAAATGGCATAACACTTAACGGATGTCATTCGTAATATGTTACCGCACTATGATACATCTGTGAGAAATGTGTGTTCCCCCCTCCCAGATGCACATGCGCATTTTTTACTTCTTTACAGAAGCAGACTCCACTCCTGTCATTTAGAGGTGGTCAATGGTAAAGGAAGTCGCATTCTCGGAAGAAATGAATACCAATTCGGAGGCATACATTCGTAACGATTCCATTAAAAATAAAGGCATCAGCACACACGAGTTTTAAAACATACAGAATGTAATTTATCTTACATCTGAGTCCGAACTGTATAAATTGTACTGGAAACCTGCGCATGGTTATAAGATGGCCAAGGCGACTATTTTCAGCATCTTCAATAATCTGTTTTTAGTATATTTCTTGGCACGTTTATAGCACATGGACATGTGCTACTTTTACACGTGACGCCCGGTAATTCTGGATGCACATGCCAACTGTGCAGTACTAATGAGGAAGGCTAAAATATTAAGTCTCGTACAAAGTCCATTAGAATATTTCTTTACAGGTTTTGGACTTAACAAAATAAATAAAGTTTCGCCACTTCTCCATGCAATATAACAATTATAACATCAAATGGATGGTTATGTTTAGTGCAATGAACTTTATGTACATATTTTTGCTTTATAGTAAACGATCGTTCTACTTTACGAAAAAAAAACTAAGAACCTGCACTAGGACTAAATAATTGTATAGTTTTCAGAAGGAGGGAATTGGTTTGCACTTTTATATGTAGCATGTTAAACACAACGATACTGTCTGACAGATGTGTTGAAAAATCGTTCGGCATGCTTTTTCCACATGTTATTGCCCGAACATGTTGCTTTACAATAGAAAGTGCTTTCTATATCGTACTGGCATTGGAATTATGAAATATTAACGGAATGAATACACAGTTTTTGGTCAGAGATGGTGAAGCTGGAATTATAATAAAAATGGCAACACATATATTTGTTTTACTGTGGAAAATGATTCTTTGTTAAAAATAAATGCCATCTCTCTTACACTAGTTAGGTTGACTGTACTTCGGCTTTGCGACATCAACACAGTGGCAATAAAGTTTATTTAAGGCGTAGCTCGCCATACATAAGCACCTACTCTTTTCAGGCCACAGTTTTAAATGTTTCCTTATATACATAAAACTCTCTTATTTTATTCATTATTAAAAGGAAGAAATGTTTTAAAATCTTGTTGACAATTACGTTCTCTGCCTCAAGTTTTTAAGTGTGTCTATTTCGCTTAGTATTTAAGCCGTATCGCAAGCAGTACTTGTATGTATTTTATTATTTTCCATCAGTAAACTCCACACTAAGTTTGTTGGTTAAAATTATCTTACTTGTGTAGGTATCAGTATGACTCATGCCATTCATGTAACTCCTAAATACATGAAAATTCGTTAGAGAACTTACATTTACTTGTGGTGGTGCAGGGTTCCCCAGTGCATTTCTAGCAAACGCACTTAGCATCATTACACTTTGATAGTCGCATGGAATGACAAGCTGCAACAACAACAAAAAATAATAATAAACGTAACTATCAAGATATTCGTGAAAGAGAACGTTTTAAAGTCACATTGTAATATAAGATATATGAAATGATGGGCGTTATAAATTAACCAAAAAATTTAAAATAGATTTACCCAGTATAACACGAAAATCACATCTAGCATAACTATTTGTACTAATAGTAATCATACATAGCCCCAAAAACATTGCATAAGAAACTACGTGTTCTTTGGCGCAACAGACTGCAGTTTATTTGGATAAATAGTGGCAGCTGAAGAAAATTTCCCTTGTGCTGAAGAAAAAAACTTTTGACAGCTACAGGACTACAGAACATTTTCACCACTATTCAAAATTAATTATGTTAGTAATCTAAAAATAGTGCATATATTTAAATGGCAGAATATTAAGAAATAGAATTGATGATGTCGAATCATTTACACGTCGAATCATTTACACGTCGAATCATTTACTACCACATTTTGGAATGTAAATATTATCGCAATAAGTAACAAGATATTAATTAATTAATTTTGAGGTTACTTTCCCCTACATGGGTGTAAATATTTTTAATGAAGCTGTTAAAATATTCGGTGGTACGTAGTCCTTCACGTATTTTTGATAGCAGTATCGTTAGAGTTAAAACCAGAAAGATATGCAACAATAGCAATATAATTACAAGTACACATGCGTCGTACCCAGGACTCAAACCAAAAACCTCGCACAATAATCTAGCATACGATCAACTATATTACGGAAGTACGATTCGGAGCATCAACATCGAATGTAATAATTATAACGTTTTGAAGGATAGGTTATTCCTACTTGAAATATTTACAAGGTCGTCAATTATTTATAAGTGTTTGAGTCACATAAAACACTTAAGTTTACATGGACTACCCTAGTGCTACTTGCATGAGGAACTTATGGCATAAAAGCATTATTTTATTCTTTAGTTGCTATCGAACAAAGTTGCCTAAAAATGTCCTGCATACGACGCTTTGAATATATACTATTAACATACAAAGTTTGGTTGAATATGGTGTCATTATTTAATAGACATGACAACACTATCAAAATATTTATCTGTCCCCCATTTCGAAAATCGATCTCCCAACCACTTAAATTATATAAGTTTTACATCGTCTTTTGTAGCACTTCTGGTGTAAACAATTTTGTTGAAACTGTTTGCATTGTTCTGTTAATTTGTCATAGCGGTCAATTTTATCACCCGGCTCCATTTAAAAATTGACAAAATATTATCTCTGTATGCATAATTGATGCTACTAATAATTATTGTTAGTGTAATAATTTTTGGTCGATATTTGTTGAATTTGTTAACATTCTTACCAAAATTGTTTATATTACCGTCATCGAAAAGGGCCTGCCGTATCTAAAACCTGTTAGTTTACAAACACTTCTGTTGCAATACTTGTGTGAAAAATTTCGTGGAATCTGTTGATATGTCACCGAGATATGCATAAATCATCCATTATTTTCATGTGATTATCTGCATAAATAGAGGACATATATATATTAGGACATTAAAATATTGTCATAGGTACTGCCAGAATCTATACAAAGTTAAGATAAAATCGGTTGCACATTTTCGTAGATAAAGCACCCAGTAAGGTTAAATTTAAATGTTTTCATATTCACAATTCTAGAACTAAGTATCTGGCACACTTAAAACGCATAAATTTATATGGTCTTCGACAATATAAATACTTCGCCATATTTGGCAGTAATAAGGTTATTGTATCCCGAGATATGATGTAGACACTATATTTTTAAGTGCTGCTATCTAACAAAATGGCGCAGATATAAAACTCTTCAAAGGAAAATTTGATGGTGCCTAATATATATGGCCAGCATACAAAGTTAGAACCTAATTATAAATTAGTTTAGTAATTTCGTAGATTTTACAAACTGAGTTAAAATATTTATGTGGTCACCATTTTGAAATTAAGTCTCTCACCTACTAAAAAAAATAGATGTTTTTTTTCCAGAAGAAAGACATGAAAATTTCAATGTTTTGTATGACAATATCTTGCAAGATGGCGGAGAAAGACACTTCGTATGTACTATATACTCTATTTGATTGTTGTAATACATATTACCAGCAAACAAAGTTAAGATGGAAATAATTTCAGGCATTCGATGATATAGCATACTAAGCTAAAATTACTATATTGCAGAAATTTTTAAAACAAGTTGCAGATCTGCTTAAAACCAACCAGTTTATATCAAATGCCTCAGTACTACATGTTTGTCAAATTTGGTAGGCATCGGTCACTTGTTTACCCGAGATAGACTATAACATTAAAGATGAATTTATTAATGTGGTGCTATCTTACAAAATGCAGATAAAAGAGAAACTGTGTAGACACGTTTGATAGTTTATAGATATACGGCCAGTATAAAAAAATTAAGTTAGAATTGATAGCCTAGTTTTGACGATAAAGAAAACTAAAAAAGTCGATATATAACCATCATTTTGAAAAGAAGTATCTAATGTACTTTAAAAAATACCAATTTTCATCTCATGCCGCAGTATTACTTGGTTGCCGAATTTAGTAGGAACATTTCACGTGTTTTCGAGATATGACATAAAGATATATTTTATAATGTTTTGCCATCTTATACAATGGCAGACAAAGGAGGCTCTAGGTGCATCGATTAGATAGTTGTATTACATACAGCCAGCATATAAGGTTCAGTTCCAATTGATTACATATTTGCAACGATATAGCATGCTATGCTAAAATGGCTACATTGCCACTATTTTGAAAATAAAAGTCTGGCATACTTAAAAAAACATATTATTTTACATAACCTGCTGCAGCAGTATTTGTTTGATAAATTTTGTAGGATCGGTTTCTTGCTTCCTCAGATATGACATTAAAATCTCATTAATTCATAAGTGGTGCTAGCTTACAAAATGGCGATCAATGTAGCTATGTGTAGGTATATATTATGTTCGTAATACACACTTTTGGCATTAAAAATTTGATCGATTTTATTAAGCGATGTGGTATATACACCAAATAAACCTTAAATATTTTTATCACCGTTATTTTTAAAACCAGTCCCTGATCAATTAAATCGTAAACATTTATATGTCCTAACATAATATTAGTTCCCTGTGAAATTTGGCTAGGCTTGTTTGAGTTGTTTTCGTGTTAAAACATAAAAGATTTATTTACATGTGGTGCCATATTCCAAAATAGCAGACTAACAACAATATCCATCTCTTAATTCGATGCTTACATTGTGCAATGTCAACATACAAAATTTTGTTTAAATTGGTTAAATAGATGCCGAGGTATGACACAACACCTGATATGTTAAAATGCCCGCCATTTCGATAGTCAGCGCCCGGCGTGGCCGAAAACTATAATAGTCAGATGTCCCTACTAAGTATTGTATGTGTCACAAGTTTGGTGAAATTAGGTCCACACATTCAAAAATTGAAAGCGGGGACACACACACAACACACACGCGTACACATACTCACAGATCGACAGACAGGAAAGTGATCTCATAACCTTTTATTTCCTTCGGATAATAGGTAAAACTTAGTTAACTGCGATCAAACTACACATTTATAATATTGAGTGATGTGGCAGCATTTTGCTTGCAGGATCAGAAGTTTGGAATATATATATATATATATATATATATATATATATATATATATATATATATATATATATATATATGAGTGTGTGTGTGTGTGTGTGTATTTGTTAGTCTACTTTCCTACGGAAACAAAGGTTAATGACATCCCTATCCTGTTCGTGTGGCTGTTTTGTGTGTTTGTGTGTGTCTGCGAGTGTGTCTCACCCCTTTCAATTTTTGGACGTCTCATCCGAATTTCATCAAACTCGTTACACATATAGTGCTTAGTAAGGACACCTGACGTTTATAGTCTTAGAGCACGCCAGGCGCTTACTTTCAAAACGGCGGCCATTTTAATATTTTGGGTAGTATATCATATCTGGAACCATTCAACCAACTTAAAAAAAATTTTCTATGCTGGCAGAGAATTGTGTAAGAATAAAATTTTGAGATGGATATCGTTATTAGTGTGCCATTTTGGAAGACAGTAGGAAATGAAAAAGTAGAGATTTTAAAATATATCTCGAGAAATATTAAACCAACTATCACCCAATTTGGCACAAAAGTAATACTATGATTGGTCAGGTAAACGTAATCTAATGAATATGTTAAGGTACTTATTTAAAAAAAAAAAGCGGCGATATAAATAAATAAAGTTTATTTATTATATACACCATACAATTTAACTAATTACGACCAAATTCCGTAAGCTGAAAGTAGAAGTATATTACAGGCATCAAGTATGGAAATGCATAGTCACTTATGTCAGCCATTTTGTAAGATGGTTCCACACGAGTTAATAAAGATTTAATGTTTTCTATCAGATTGGTTCTCAAGACATGGTGTTAAGAGCCTCCCAGATCTCTTCAAACACTTCACTTACTCTTCTCTAGCATATGTTTGATTTATGCCAGGCACTCTCTTTCAAAATGGCAGCCATATAGCCACCTTAGCTTACAATGTTATATCATCGATATGATGTAGAAAATTCCGGCTTAACTTTTAATGCTAGAAGTAGATATTAAAACTAACAACTGTATCTATACAAAGCATTTTTTGTCCGCAATTTTGTAAGATAGGATCACAAATTAATAAATAAGGATTTTATGTCATATCTCAAGAAACGGTCAGCTGATTACTATCACCATTGCAAAAGAAGTAGTACTGCGGCAGATAATGTAAAATTGTATGATTAAGTACATCATATACATATTTTCAAAATGGAGGCCTTATAGACATTTCAGCTTAAAGACTGTTCACAATAAAGTGAGCACTTTAAAATCAACCTTAAAAAAAGTTACTACCCCTACCTGCATATATTTTAATGCACTCAATGAGTGACATGTTCCCAGTAAAGTTGGTAATGATGGAGGGGAAGGTAGTTCCACATATTAACGTTGAATAAACTGTGTTAGGTAACCATTTGTAACTTAAATTATTTATCTCGCTTTCTGTTTTTTTTCTTTTTATCCTTCGATGTGTAAAAACGAGCAGATTTGTACAATATTTACGTTTCTAATAATATAACAGTTTCACTTGACCGAGGTATGAATAAAGTGATGAGGCCCATCGCAATGTTAATTTGACATAATGCGGAAGAATACACAACGTTTATACAAGTAGAACTTAAACAGGGCTTTCAAAAGTGCTAATTTTACCGTGAACAGCCTATATAATGCTTTATCATCGAAACCATGTAACAAATTCCAACATAATTTTGTATGCCGTTAGTGTATATTACAAATATCAAATATGTTAATACAGATTATATTTTGTCTGTCATTTTGTAAGACATGCCATACGGTAAAATAAGGTTTTTATGTAATATATTGGGATGACAGATTTCTACCAAATTTGGCAGAAAAATAGTACTGTAGCAGCTGCTGGAGTTAAAAAAGGTCAAATACTTTTTCTCAAAATGGCGGCATCAGAACCATTTATTTTAGTATGATTTATCATCGGAATCCTGTAAACCATTCCAATTTAATTTTGTATGCTAGCAGTTTATATTACAACTATCAAATGTGTCTAAATGGAGCATATTTTGCCTTCATTTTGTGAGACATGTCACATGGAAAAATGTTTTCATGCAATATCTTAGGAAAAAACTGACAGATGTCTACCAAATTTGGCAGAAACGTTCTACTGCAGCATTTGGTGCAATCTAGTGTGTTTAAAGTACGATAGAAATTATTTTCAAAATGGTGCCTATATAAATATTTTTGCACAGTGTATTTTATTAAGGAAACTCATTCCAAATTAACTTTGTATGCTGGAAATATTTATTACAACCATCATATTTGTATATACAGAGCCTCATTTCTCTGCAATTTTGTAATAAACTTCCGTAATAAAAAAAATTTATGTCATATTTCGGGAAACAATCAACCCATTCTTACCAAGTTGTCGAAGAAGTTGTACTGTATTAAGACATATAAATGTATTAAGAAATATATTGATATTTTTTAAAGTGGGACAGCCTTTTTTTACAATGGCGGGTATAAAATAATTTTTCTTAACGTAACTTTGTATACTAGTAGTATAAAATCATCGAATGAGCTAACGCAAACTCGTTGTCCTTTTTAAATATCGTCACATTTGATGTTTTATGCCATATACTAAAAACCAATAAACCGATTCCCACCAACATACCAAATGTAATACGCAAGTAGTGCTAAATTATTTTATGGAAAATGACATGTTTCAGGTGCGGCTGTTTTTTTGGTGTTAATATAAATTATTTAGTTTAAACTAAATAACAGATTTTTTTGGGGAACTTACGCAGTCATCCCGTACAAGTAAACATGACTTACCTTGACAAATGACGTATGATAAAACGGGCGTGCAACACATGGACCGAACATGGCCACCACAGTTATGTCGTCATCATCCTCTTCCTCCATCATGGGGCCCTGTAAACAAGCAGTGTTTCAACATTAGTAACAGGCAGAAAAACTTCCCACTGACGTGGTAGTTCCAAGTATTGTTTGGAAGATACCGGAAAAATTGTGCACAGAATTCGCTATTAGGGTGAAGTTAAAACATTTTTAGATATTCGTTGGTTTAACGAATGAACCACATTTTTCATGCTCCCCGCTCTGCACTCACGGCCAATTACTGTCCGCGCGCCACCTCTGAAACGCTGGTGGCAGGAATGCGACCTTGGAACGATAAGTCGGTGTAAAAGTGGAATTTTACTACCCGTGATTGTTAATCTCCGCCCCCTGAAAAATTCGCTAGTGAATTTTTACTCCCTAGCACAGGGGTGACCAAAGAAAATGAAGCCAAATAACCAGTGAATTTTTACTCCCTCACATATCTGAATGGGAAAGCACTCCAATACGTAACGAATAGGCACAGTGGGGAAGTAAAAATTCCGTAGTGATTTTTTTATCCCCAAAAGAAATATGTTACGCAAATAAGAAAAAAAATATTAAAGGCACTCCAATACGCCACTTATATGTAAATATTTAATTGTCTTTTACATTTTATTAATCTCCAAAATTTAATCTTTGGTAATGCTTACTACACCAACAAGCTGATGTAGGTCATTAGGCCTTAAGTCATCTTATAAACATATGTTGCGGCTGCTTTAGGCCATTATGTATTCGGCAGTTTTATAAGTATATATGATAACCTTTTCGGAACAGATAGACTAAGATACATCACAATCAAACCTCATGTAATACACACGACCTAGTACTAGTTGAAATAGGCCACTATGCCTAAGGCATATTTATAAGCATACCTGGCCACCATTTCCGACCCAATAGACTTAGAGACACCAAAATTGAATTTTAGGTAAGACCCACGACCCCCAACAAGCCGAAACAAACAATTATGACATAGCTAAATTTATAAGCATACTTGGCCACCCTTTAAACCGAAAGATTTAGACACACTAAAATTGAATTATATTTAATGCTTACGACACCCAACTAGCCGGTATAGACCATTATGCCATATATAATTTTATAAGCATAGCTGGTCACCATTTCGGAATCGATAGACTTAGAGACATTAAAATTGAGTTATAGTAAATGCTTACGACACCCAACAAGCCGATATAGACCATTAAGGCATAGCTAAATTTATAAGAATACCTGGTTACCATTTCCGAACCGATAGACTTAGACATATCAAAATTGAATTGTACATAATGCTTATGTACCCAATCAAGCCGACACAGACAAGTATGCCATAGTTAAATTCATAAGAATATTTGCCACCATTTCCGAACCAAAAGACTAAGAGACATTAAAATTGTATTCCAGGTAATGCTTACGACCCCCAACAAGCCGATACAGACCATTATAAGATAGTTAAATTTACAAGCATACCTGACTACCATTTGCGAGGCATTAGACTTTCAGACAATAAAATTGAACTGTAGAAAATGATTATAACCACCAACAAGCCGACATATGCCGTAAGGCCTTAAGTTATTTTATAGTCGTGCCTTCCATTCAATTTTGAACCGAGTTGTGTATAATTATTGTGTCCTCCAACATATCGATATAAGCCATTATGCTCTAGGGCCTTTTATAGACATATGTAGCCACCATTTTCGAACTGATAAAATAAGAGTCACCAAATTCGAATCGTAGGTTTTACTTGCGAATGACTCCGAATATTCCATTATGTCTTAGACCATATTAAAGACATATGTAGCCTCTATAACAGAACTTATGGAAATAGATTAATAAAAAAACGCATGGGAGGAATCCGCCCGACTCCGAAGATGAAATGCCCTGTTACGCCCTAATTCATTTAATAAGCATAGTTGACAACAATTTCCGATTCACAGAAGAGATCTGCGATAGTCAGTTGGTAGGCAGCTTCACCCCTCTTTCTTTTCGATAAACAGTGTGTACAGAGTACAGGAAGACTGTAAAGCATATATTTATATATATTTGTAATCCGGTAACAAAAAAGAAAACAAGAACACATGTGCATGTGACTTTTACGAATTTGTTTTATTTATTTAATTTTTTATTTATGCTGGCTAAGATAGTCTCTTATAGGCACTCTTTTACATCTAACCAACTGTAAACGTCCACTTTCACTTAATGCAGTCATTATTTTATTACTAAGAAATACTCTTCCAGTGTATGTTTCCGCTAGTTGTTTGGAAATCTGAATATAAAATATTTGGCAATGAATAATTTTTTTCCCTGCAGGTGACTTCTCATTAAACTGTGCACATACTGTATTCTTAATATAAAAACGAATGTGTCTGGACAGTGAGTTCGGTTATTGATTGTCAAACTGAATGTCTGCATTAACTGGATGTCACTATAATCGAATGAGTTTGTGCTCTTTGAAATTCTGAGTTTTTTAATGTCGCGTAGTTGTCCTGTTTGTAAGAGAAGTGTTCACTGATGGGACACAGGATTAAAACTTTTTTCCGTATTTCTGTTGATCCAAATTCTTATTAATTTTATGTTACACTTTTTATGATAGTTTGAAAATATTCTCATTAAGTGTAAAGTAACTGGCCAGTACGCCTTGAAATTTTATTTTTAGGCATGAGTGACAATTTTGGCCTAATATGCATTATTGTGAACACACAATAAAAAAAATGTTCTTTTTTAGGTACTACAATATTGTTTTACCCTACTGACTTCTGCAATGGCGATGAACAGTTGAATTAAAATTTATTATTGCTGACATATGCCTTTGCAGAGCTAAGTTGTTGCAAAACGCAGAACCTGAAAATAAAACATAAAACAAGCCCATAATAGCTATTGTTAATAACTAAAGAACGAAAAGCACAGGCCTATAGAGTTCAGTAGTACTGGTATTTGTTTTTAGATATTTTTCCAATGATACTAAGTCGCAAATTATTTTGTATTTTTTTTTATTATACTACTATAACTCTGACACTGTTTTAACATCGCCATTGCACCTTTTACAAAATTATTAACACATTTTTTTTTATACGAGCGCCACAAACAATTAAGGCGCTGGTTTCACTGGCGACCGGCAGGTATATTTGCCAACAGTGTCTCACCTGTTGACGGACATCACAGAGGAAGCTTGAACATTTTTCTGTTATTTCAGCCTTTCGACGAGAGATGGCGGCAGCGGCAACAAGTTTTGGTAACAAAACACAATCGCCATTCATTGGAAGGCACTTGTCTCGCTTCTAAGAAACACGGACCAGCCCGTTGTCGTAGGAAATCCTTGTTGACGATGACCTTCAATTTTCTTCCAACTGTCCCCCTACCAGTTTTCAGCAACTGTAGCTACAGGAAACAACGGGTATTGCCCATGAATTCTTTGGTCATGTATTTGCTTCCTTCCTGAACTATGTCATAAGAAATAATTTTTAATACGAAAGAAAGGCTAAAGAAACTACGGTATACCTCACAAACGCAATATTAATTTGTGGTACACTTAAAACTTTAAGTAGGCGTATATGTTATATTCAATTTGAGTCGTTATTTTATGGCAGGTAGAAGGCGTAAAAAGTGAAAAAGAAAAATGATATCTGACATTGATATTTACGTTTGATCATTATTCAGCATAAACGTTTGCTCCATGGATCTCTCGCATTAAAATATTACGCTATAGAAAATCAACAAGTTTTTAATTTTTTTTTCGCATACTCTACACTTGCTAAAATGTGTAATTTTGTTTGTTTGATCAGAATGGGGAATTAATTATGATTAACATACCATTCTGCATATACAGCAAAGGTATGAGGGACTGTAATACAAATTGAACTATTGGTCGGCCTGGATTGTTTGTGTTTAATTATGTTATATTATATCTGATTATCATCTAAGATTATATACAAAAATATTAAATTATAAATACAAACCATTTACCACTTTTAAATAATATGGATTGTAATATGTATTCGGGTAACAAGTAATTTTAATTTACTACAGTTTCATAATTCGTTAGTTAACTCGTTAATTTTTCGTTTGCGGGACACATAATGTTGTAGTCAGATCGCTTGCCTTCCACCAAGGCGATCCAAGTGCCTGCTGATTTCCGCATGTGGAACCCATTTCCTCCAGCAAAGTATTATCTACGTTTATAATATGTTGTAAGACTACGGCCATAAGCAACTCGTGCAATTTTATTGTAACCTAAAATATGTGACAATAAAATAAATTTGGGAAGTGGTAACCAAATTTAAATCTAAATTTGTTACATTATTGCACTTATTGGTTATATCAGTGAGTGAGGCCAAGTTCCAATTGATTTGGAAGTATATCGCATTTAGTAAAGGTTTTAATTGGAGTATATCGGCATTCATTTGTTAAGAATGCAATAGTGCTATTTTGCTCTACTCCATTTCTTAACATCTATACTAATATTATAAAGAGATAATGTGAGTTTGTGTATTTGTTTATATGTCTCGGGTAATCTCGGAAACTACACGGCCGATTCTTATAACTCTTTCACTATTAGTAAGCTGAATTATTCTAGATGGACATAGGAATATATCAAACGGGGCCACAGGGGCCTAGTGAGTAGAGTAATGCCAAGTGGGGCCGCAGTGGCTCAGTGGCTAGAGCGATCCCAATTTGGGACCTCAGTTGTTCAGTGGATAGAGAGAACTCAAGTAGGGCCGCAGTGGCTCAGTGACTAGAGCAATCACAAGTGGCGCCGCAGAGGCCCAGTGGTTAGAGCGATCCCAAGTGGGGCCGCAATGACTCAGTGGATAGAAATCTATCAAGTGGGGCCGCAGTGGTGCAGTGACTAGAGCGATCCCAAGTGGGGACGCAGTGGCTCAGTGGGTAGAAATATATCAAGTGGGGACGCAATGGCCCAGTGGCTGGATCGATTCCAAGTGGGGCCACTGTGGCTCAGTGGATCTTAATATTATCTAAATATTACAAATTCGCAAGTAGTCTCAATTTGCTGCAGGGAGTCGCAAGTAGTCGCAAGTAGTCGCGGGAAGTCATGGGTAGTTATGGGTGCTCGTAAAGACATAGGTATGTATTTTAATAACTCCATAAAACCTGAGCAAAGCTATGCCGGGCTGCTAGTTTTCTATATAATGGCAAAATATGAAGTGTTAAATTTTAAATCCAAGAAATTTAGAAAATAATTTACGTTTCGATACAAAACTTTTTAAGATACTTTTCTTGAAATTAGCAAATAAAAATAAACGAGACGTTTGATATACAAAGTGTTTTCGAACAACACCGAATAACTTCGGAAGGTTATTCTTGATGAAAAAATGAGACGAAAATGTCAATACCACTTTTTCCCTAAAAACCATGGCTGTGAAATAATCGAGTAAAAAAAATCAGGAATAACTCGCGATTAAGCAACAAATCGGTCAATTCTGGAACGGAGATCTTACACGTATGAAAATGGGGTTGGTGATATTATCCCCCGTCATTATGAAAATAAGGGTTGCCACGCATTTTTTGCACAAAATATATGAACAGTAAGCTGAAAGCGATTTGTTGGCATGACTTAATAATCAGCACATCGTAACGAACCAGAATAGGTCGTCTTGTCGGAATACTCTCAGGTGAACCGCTTTCGCGAAATCCATTCGTGAAGTATTGCTTACCTCGCTGGCCACTCGCCTTCACGGCGCTCAAGAGTGGTTAGGCAGTCAGGTGCCAGCCTTCGAATTACCAAATTCATTACCAAACCATTCCAATTATATAATGATTTAGTGTTATTATTTTGTGCGAATAGTGAGGCGGACAGACTCTGTTTTGTTAAAATAGTGATATTTAAATTAGTGGCAAATCAGATCACATTGTTTCTTGGGTGTGTTTGTGTGTATGCGTTCGCGTGATTGGTGTATCTGTATGCATATAACAGATTAGAAGAAATAATTTGCATACCAGAAACAAATTTATGTTTTTAAATATGTTTTCATGCGTCTATTCATTTATGCTTGTTAATGCCTTCTAGGTAGGCCTATTAGGTACATGGCATTGTTAATTTCTACGTTTGGTGTGGAATGTTGCACAGTGGGGCTTGAAAGTAAACAGAGCAGAGCTACCAAAACGTTTAGCCAATTGTGTACCATTTGTAAAATGTTGTGCACAAAGTTAATTATTTTCTCTTTCCGGTCACACACCACTTCTCATCACTACTACAATGAAAAATTTTCATCCCACTTTGTTGTTGTTAAAAGATATAAACTTGCCTGATATTTGTAATCCCACAAGATATAAGATACTTTATTTTAATAACATCCAAAGCCATAATTTATTGCTTCATACAAAATACATGTATATCTTATATCAGGTACCACAATTTAAAAAACATACATATCAAACAATGTATTTATATCGTTCCTTAACTAATTTTAATGCAAAATACATATTTCTATATTTGACATTACATATAAAACACTAATTATGGAGAATATAGTTTTAACGAATGACTAAGATGGTTTTTATTTACAGAAATACCAATTTATTTCAGGGCATGGTTTTCATTGCATTTCTAATCTAGGCGACCTAATAAAAATGTTTTACAAAGTAACATTTTTATTTCCTAATTGTTTCTTTTCTTTGGCTCCTTCTTGTGCCTCCAGTATGTACGGCGGCTCCTGTTTACGCATTCCTCTGCTTATTCGACTGTCTGCCAATTCCGGTAACAAGCATTCTGTATCAAATATACGCAGCTTGGGGAACATATTTTCTCTCCAGAATTCGTCGTCTCTTACTTATCTGATTATTTGGACCCCACTAACACAATTTATTACTATATCACACAAGTTCCTGTCTGTAATGTGAAACTGCACGTGTATTTGGTATCAATACTAGTGCAATTTTTTAAATTGTAGTTTGTTATTTTTTCCGTCAACAATGAGTTTCTTAGACTTGCTGCTTCGCGAATAGGCACACAACCAATTAGTAAAATATGCATTAGTAGTGCGACAGACCATGTCACGTTAACTACGTCCGCCTTTACATGATAAAAGTTAATTTAAGCGATAGAGAAATTGTACAGGCCCTCGAATTTCCTGATGTCTTTATCATTAAATGAATGTGTATGTAGACACAGGTGCGATACATTGTTTTTTTTTTCCTATGTAGTAGAAATTATCGTATTCGTTGAATTTTGTTATACTAATATTGCGACAATGTTCATAAACTAAGGCATTATTATATACCACATTTCACAAACGTGCTTTGATTCAAAAAGCAAAAGAAATTGTCTGCTTAAATGTGCGCAGTAGGATAGAAATGTCGATTCGAGCGCAACAGCAAAAAAGTGGCTCAAAAAGTTTCGTTTGGAAGCAGTTCTGTAAATAATTTTGTCCATACTTTAAGACATTTATTTTTTGCTTTAATTACTAAATGCAATGTATGCACATTATATTTATAACAATAAAATTAAAATTTATATTGTCTATCGTATAAAAATAAAAATGAACGATCTGATATATTGAGAAAACGTTTTTCACTAATTATTTATTGCATAACGTCTTCATATTATAGAATGACAACTATAATAACCCCACACGCTCAAATTTTGAGATTTTTTAATCATATAAAAATTACAAATCATTAAATTTTCGGTTAACTTCTTTTGCATTGTAGTTCTCTTAAAAGTATCGGATGGTAGAAATTTAAACTGTAAAAGAACCCCTGAAGTGGTCAGCCATTTAATATAATGCATTTCCTTTGTTCAGTACGTCTTCAGACTTAGCACTAAATGCTACCAAATCTTCCTTAAGGGCTGGCATGGCGCAAAAAGGGGCGGAATGAAAGGGAGTGGGAGACTAAAATTTCCCAAAAAAACTACCAGCTTTCCCGCTTGTGAAAATTCGTGTGAGCTGGGAATTAAGTTAACTGAACTGTAAACTGCAGTGGACCCTGCTTAGTAGCGAGATAACGATTCAATGAAAGTGAAATATGCGTTTTATGAAGCAAGAGCAAGGCATGCTTAGTTTCAGAAACAAAACACGCCTTGTCATTGCTCCTTAAAACGCAGAGTATTTCCAGACCGCAGTAGGTATATCTGTTCTGCTAATTTCTTACCAGAATGATCACCATCCAGTAAATACTTGCTGTAAAATCGAAAATAAACTGTTAATGAAGCAACATAGAACTACATTTCCACTCGCATTCTTTCACTAGGATTACGGCTGCATCATGAACGTGGAGCAGTTTGAAATTGGAACACATTTGCACTAAAAAAGTTTACACATATAATGAATAAATACTTCCTAGGAAACCTCAGTGGATGAAAACATGAGGCTAGTAATCAAACAAATGTACTCGTGTGTGTGTGTGTGCACGCGCGCGACGTTAGTATCGTCGTGTCCGCGTATGTGCAGTGTACTTGCGTGTATAGATACGCATACAAGTAGTATGCACTTTTCTTCCTCCAACTGTTTCATTATTTTTAACTTAATGCATTATTTGGTGTCGGTAAATTATTTTGTGATTTTCTGTATTTTGTATTTGTCTGTTGTACTTTGTAAATTTTTGCTATATAGTGAGTAGATATAAAAAAACGGTGTTTCTTGCACAGCTGTACGTGTCGTGGAGGAAGGGGATAGGGAGATCAAGGGCGCCATTTTAAATTTCCCTTTTCCCCTAAAAATTTCCTGTCATTTTGGGGTTAGGGTTATAATCATGTTTAAGAAAAGTTAAGTGTTTAAATTAAAAATATATTCCTTAAATTTTTACAATACAAAAATAACCATGGCCATCTTGAATTTTTGTAAACGTAGAAACATTCTTTATTTTGTTTTTAAAATAATAATGTAACGACTCTGGCCATCAAAGACAACGCATCGCCTACCTTACAACAGGGCATTTTTTAGACTTATGCCTCTCTGACTAGGACAATTATGAATTTACGCCCTTTTGTAAATATACTCATAATTTCCAAACCACTGATACTATAAGGATCAATTTTATAACATATACACTGTATCTGATATCCGTCACAGTGGTAGGAGCTTTTATGCTCTATGCCTTTCTGACAAGATCAATTTTGAGTTAAGCTCTTTTTATAACCGTACTCATAACTCCTGAGCCATTGATGCTGTGCTCATCAAATTCATAACATAGACACCGTACAGACATACAGCATATTTTAAGGTCATTTAGGCCCTAAACCCTTTCGAGCAAAAGTTTAAATTGAGTTATGCCTTTTTGTAAATATAGTCATTATTTCCAAAACATCGAAGTTATATTAATCAAATTCATAACATAACCATCATACCCGACATATAGCATAATGGTAAGGGCAATTAGGCCCTAAACTCTTTCTGGCAATGAAAATTATGGGTTTAAGACACAAAAATAGTCAGTCATAAAATCGCCAAGTACATATTTATCACGCACATATTTACAAACTTAATATTATTTCATTTCCGATTTTAACCAAATTTTATTTGTGAGTTGGGTGGGTGCTAGGGATAATTAATAATATGTTAATTTAGGATTTTGGAATTCGATTCTTTAGTCAGGGCATGTAATATTACTTAATTTCAGATTTTAACAAAATGTTATTTGTGTCTTGGGTAGGTGCTAGGCTTACTTAATATTTCTGTAGTTTCGGATTATCGAGTTCGAGTCTCGGTCAGAACATATAATATTATTTTATATCTAATTTTAACCAATATTTAGTTTTGTTTTATATTCCTGCTTATAGTAATTATTGTAATGTTATTTTTGGATTACCGAGATAGATTCCCAGGGGAAAAACTTCATAGCTTTAAAAAAAATTCTGGAAAATGCATTTTTATGCATTCAGATACGATCACTACCTATCATATTACCTGATCAGTGTATACTGCTAAACTCATATGTTATATGTTCGAAGTCAACTGTCAAAGGTCGAGAATGGTGGAGAATGCAGTTATATGATGTAATCGTGTAACCAATATAATCGTGAAATCTATACTTGCATAAACATGAAATGAATATTTATTTGGCATGCACGTACACACATGAAAAATTAACAACGAAATATTTACCAAAGTAATGTATCCTCTCAGCAAAAGAGCCAAACTTAATTTTTCATATACCTTTCATTTTTTTTTTCAGAATTTGCCATTAGTATTATTTTTATTTTTATAAGTTGTGGAAGTTATTACCCTTACACTATGATAGCATTCACTATACACACATATCAAGTATGCACATTATACGGGGAGAAACATATGTTCTTTCCCGAGGAACTACAGCTCACCTGAATCATATATTTCATAGGATATTTTCAAGCGATAACAGTTCCATCTTTATTACTATCAGGTCGACGAACCCTAACAGGAAAAATATTTGTGTATGCAGATTCAAAATATTTTTCCTGTTAGGGGTGGTATGACATGATCGTATGTGCTATGAAAAGGCGAGTCCGGCGATCTGTAACACTTAATACTTACGTCTTCAAACATTTTAATTATAACAATATATTTACACGATGAGTTACATCAGCCACAACGATGAGAAAGTACTTCTTCACAAAGTTTTGGAAAATCTGAAATTTTTATGTATAAATAGGAAAATTTTAGGGGAAAAGGGGAAATTTTTTAAAGGGAAAACAGGAAATTTTGATGATAAAAGGAAAAAAAAAAATGGAAATTTTGAGGGGGAAAAATTTAATTCCAAGATGGTGCACCCAATACCCCGATCCTCCCCCTCCAAATCATCTTTTATCGTGCCACGCGTGCCAGAACCCCCATTATATATTTACTATTGTGTACATTTAAATTAAGTATGAAATTGAATCAGGGAAGAGCAGTTGTAATGGGTTCAATTGAAGAAAAGGACACCATGATTTAACTGCTCCTTAAAGCCAGAGAAAAATACACAAATAAAAAAAAATTGAAGGAATTTTGCATGATTTGAGGGTGCCAAATATACTACAATAAAAAATGGCATGCATTCGAAATAGAGCCACAAAATATCCATCTACGGAAGACATATCTAAGCTCAGCTCTAGATAATCAGAAATTCTCAAGATATATTTTCTATACAAAATTACTTGAACTTAATTTACGTTCTGTTTTACTTGTAATTTCAGTGATTTCTTATCACTTTTTTACTCGCAATTTTTTATTCTATTTTAGGATAGATCCTTGTGATACCTCTAGTCATCATTGTACGGTTAACAGTTCAGTGTTCCACCAATGCTGTGATATCCATTTGTGTGTTAGTAGTCTTTACCGTTTGGTCAGGCCTTACCAGCCGTGACAGTAGCAGGTAGCCTCGACTCATATTCTGGTGTTAACCCCAGTGGGAATTCCAGTATAAACAGGACAGTGGAGTACACCAGTCTCGACAGCACACACTCCAAACGGCGGCGACAATGATAGACTGCATAGCAAGCTGTCCAGTGCGCCCTAAAGCCAACACTCTACATTTATTTTGCTCACATTATTTCTGCGTATAGGCTATTCACGGTAAAGCGAGCACTCTTGAAAGCCCTCTCATTTGGAATAATGGTCAATAAATATATTTTATTTTGGCCTTATATGTTAACTCCCAAGTGTGGTGGAACATTCACACTGTGTTTATTACTTTCATGGCAATATTAATTTAAAATGGTGGTTAAAGGATAAATTGATGAAAAGAAAAAGTAATTAGGGGTAAAAAATGCTCGCTTTACCATGAACAGCTTATAACAAGTTTTCGCTCAGTTGTATTAATTTTCCAGTTGGACTGTAACTTTCTAAGGAATTCATAATATTGCCATGGCAATAAATATTCAATTGCCATAAACGTCTATCTAAGCATGTTTTTAATTTCAACCCCCAGAAAAGTGACTCAGTTCTAAAATGAACATAGGCATTAAAAACACAACATAATTAAATTATTATATTCACAATGATTGTTCCTGTTAATACATATAACCCTCGTACATCTTAATTATCGCCCATACACATGCTATGGCAAGGCAATTCAACCAACAGCAATTCACAGCACTACATATTTGCCTCAATCACTTCACTCGTCTGGCATGACATACTTAGAAACATGTTTAAACCTGCGGTAAAAACACTCATCATCTACGAACTTGTAACTTAACCAGGTAGCTTAAAAACAAGACGTAGACTAACATTTTATTAGGTAAATTTTCGTTATATATCACAGAAGAAAACAAAACCTTCGCATCAAACATTGACAACACATCAACAAGGGAACATGCCATTGCATATTGTCACTCAGTTTTGCCAACCTCCACATTGTAACCATTTGGCCAACACATCTGAATATACAATTTAATAAATATTTCAATACTGAAATTACGTTTCTTCTATAAACTATGAATTCAAGCAACGTAATTTGTACTAATAACTATTGCATTTCATAAAATCAAAAACAACTTGACTTTCCTGTCGCTATAGCGCTGGCCGCTCGGAAAGCGTGGCATTGCAAAACTGAACAAAGTCCACGGAAACCAAATAAATGACACAAGCTGTCCTGGATGAAAAAAAAAAGAGAAGACATCAGGAAACGACGTAATATACCTACTTGTGCACTACACAGGATGTAAAAAAATAAATATTTTCAAAAGTGGCGTCTCATTAGGGCAAGCAAGGCAAGCAGTGCTTGCCTAGACATTTCCCTGAAAATGTTATATTTAAAATAAATGTTAAATTCGAGCTAACATTTACTTTAAGATAACTTTTCAGTCATGAGGTACACGTTCTACTCGTGAAACAATACTGTACATTATAAGAAAACAACTCGTTTGTTGGGTAGCAAAACCAAGATGTTTGGAAGCGCTGTATATAATGCTTTCAGCAGGTGGGCGGTCGCAATGGTTTCCCGGCCGACGTATGGGTTGCAGGGTAGGAAGACCGCCCAGTGAGGGGCGGGGGTCTTATGACTACGTCAACCTGTGTTAGAAGCTACGATGGTAGTGCTTTCTTCACCGAACTGAAACGGACATAGCAGAAGCTGGTCTAGCTGCAGGCAGTTGGCGTCATGTAGTTTACAGAAACTAGATCGATGCGTAGGCAAGTTCGTGGGCTCAACACGAATGGTACAGTTTTTATTTTATTCAGTTTTGGTGGAGAGAATGTCATACATATTCGTGCGCGATGTATACCCAATAAAAAATAATAACATTACTGTGTGATAAGGAGAATGTATCAGGAGAATCAGTGCAACAGAACTATGTCGATATCAGTGTGTGGCGTGTTTGGATTACGAGTAAAGCATTTTTCCAGCAGTGCTTTCACTTTTCAGGAAAGATGTGACATCATAAAAGAGGGTAGGCGGACACCTGAACTTACGATCACGACAATACGCAAGAAAGGTAATTTTGTACATAATTTCCAAAAAAAAATGTTTATCAGAAACACTCGTGGTTAGCTGGATGTAACAGCCTAAACAAAATTGTTTTACTGGCTTTATTTTTAGTTTTCAAAGGATATTAATACGTGGACTGCAACTGGATATTGTGACATTAGCAATCTGTGCAATGCTGTTCAAAAACACGAGCGTTCTGAAGTTCACATAAATTCGTTTTTGTCTCATAAAGAATTAAGTAAGAATAGAGCTGACTGCATTCCATCTTTACACAAACGAGTTATCATTTTTCCTGTATACACATCTGTACAAACAAAATTGCTCCGTATGTATGTACCTCACTGTCGATGGGTATTAAAATAATATTGATTTTGAGTGGACAAGTTTCCATGTTTGATGAAGGTATCTTTGTAATATTTTTCACTCGGGCAAATATTATGTTAAAAAATATTAATATTTTTACAAGCGGTGTATTTTATAATTAGTTACGAAAAAATGTTTAAATGGCACCATTTTGCATCTTGAAATCCAAATTTGCCTGAGGGACGGCCCCCTGACATACCGTCCTCCTTTATTGGGGAGATCAACGCCACTACTGCCCCCTTCACACAGTAGCTTGCCCATTATATTATAGCACGCATATCCACTGATTTTCAACGAATTATAAAGATATGTTTTTCTATCATTGTCACACAAAAAAGGGACTGTTTCAGTTCATTAACTATTCGCATGATTTTATAAAACTTCATTTAATAGTATTTTAAAGAGTTATTGGTCCTTTCTTGACATTCCCAACGTACCACATTTCTCCCCGATTCAAACTCAAATAGACTACAAAGTAAATAACATTATTAATTTTCAAACTAAATACATATCAAAGTTTAAAGTAACCCTATAATGCAATCCTGAAGCATAAATAGCAGCACAAAACCATTATAGTAATAACCGATTTCTTTGTGAACGATCTAAACATGTTGACCTGGAGTAATTTTTCAAAGTATTGATTCAAAAAGTGTGAAGTCGCCGTAAATGATCTATAATAGAGTCAGGTCGCAGGCTAGCAAATATATCGCTGCGATAGGATGAATGGAAGTTGAATGGTGGGGGATGGAGGTTGTAACTAATTTTGTTAGCAATAAAATGTGTTTCAAGCACATCATAATCGATAACTTATCAAAATATAATGTAAAAGATATTTTCGTTGAAGTAAAATACCAAAATTATGTGAATGTTCCGGGCCCTTTACAGGCCGATTAACCATACCGAGAACTATCCTGCTTTGAACTGGCTATTAAACGCTTAATTTGCAAATATGATTATATAATATTGGTAGGATATTTCAACACTAACGCACTGAAAAATTATAATTCCGATGTGAAATACATAGCTAATCCATCTACGGAAACGCTTAATAGATCTCACCATTGTTAAAAATTTTAGCAAACTGCACGAAACAGGTCGATACGGACTTTTGGGCCTTACAGAACATAATCTAGTTCACTTAACTTACTCACTTTCTGTCCGAAAACCCCACAATGTACATAAATTAATTCGCGACTGTCATCAGATAGTCTGTTATTTATACGAGATCTGATAAATCTCACATGGCCTATAGTGTTATACACTAATACAATCTGTAAAAATTTGGTGAACAACATTACTATCACGGAACTATTTGATAGACACACGCTTAACAAATTTGTTACTTACGAAACCCCCATTGCTCCTTGGATGATACTAACTGCGATAAGAAAGAAAATGAAAGAACAAAATTAGGCAAAGAAAAAATACATAAAACCAAATACAAGATACAGTTTCACATAAAAGTGTTAGGTAGTGCATATACGTTCAGCCTTACTAGAATGATTTCACATAAATTCCTGGATACACCTCGTTACGGATCGGTATAGCTAACCTGATTGCCGCACCGAACGCGGAAACCAGGATAAGGACCGCGGGCGTTTTAAATAACAGGAAAGTTGTTTTATCAACACGAGCCTGATACTAACGGCGGATAGAGCAGCGGAAAGGGTCTTCTCGCTGAGTTGCCGCCGAATGAAGATGAAGAGAGAATGGATTATGCGTCTTCCGTAGGCGAGAACGATACCAGCTATCGGCAACACTGTCAAGGTGAAGATGTTCCTAACATACTTAAAATAGAGCTGTGGTTATAACTCTTTAAAGTTTATAACTTTAAAACTTAAAAGCTTGCTAATAACTTAGCAATAATTAATTCATTTTCAGCTCCCCCGAGTTGGCAATAAAGTTAAATTTAGTGAGAGTTATGTTAATTATTTAATATAAAGAATATTTAAAATGTGGAGTTTTGAATTAAGATAATTAAGTGCCACCTCTGAACTATGTCTTCCCCAAGCCATATATAAGTAGTTTGCCTCTTCTTAAAAGGGCACAATAACCTGCTATCATGTTCCTGAGAACCTGTCGGGTTTTGATCTGGAACCAAGTCAGTCAACGAATGCACATGGCTTAAATATATAAATTATAAAATTATGCACTCCATTTTGAGCTCCCATGTTAACACATATTCATCTACTTCTTGTGATATTCAGCCTTTCTTGGACAATGAAACGGTTCTAAAACTATACCTGACGAAATAACAAAATTCCAACCTGAAAGAATATAACGATCTGCGACCGATTAGTATTCCTCCTGCATCGTCAAGATTAACTAAAAACCTTTGGTTAAGAACAATTAGTCTCGTACACAGAAAGAGAAAATCTTACGTATGAGAAACAATAGGCCTTCTGAGCTGTGTATAGTATAAATATCATGCGATAGTTGACGTGACCTCTAGTATTTACAAAGCAGTAGACAAATTAACGATCAAGGGTGAGAATGTGAGAATTCAGTGTCAGCAGAACTTCACAGGCTCACAGGCACAGAGAAGAGAATAACATCTGCATATCACCCACAGGTAAATTGCCTTGTCGAACGCCAAAATCGAATGATAAAAAATGGACTGCTGAAAATTTCGCTGGACAATAATACCACGATTGGCCTAGTGCCATCCAAGGAGTGTTGCTGCACACAGATGCAGTAAGCATAGTTCAACTGGCTTCTCCCCACTTTCCCTGTTATATCATAGGGAGCCTATCTTTCCAGTTGACACATCAAATGAAGACTAGAGACAAAATGACAAAGAAATTTGTGTACCAGAATGATTAAATTCATTAATTGACACTGAAGAACTCAAAAAATATGTCCTCTATACTGGCCATGAGGAAAAAAGTTGATTTGTGTGTCACCGAAGATATAAAACAGTCGCAAAAAAACAGTGTGATATGTATGACAAAAGACATGAAATACGGAACAGTAGAATACGAGTCGGTGACAATGTTTTGGTGAAAAATGTGTGGCGAGATGATAGGAAGGGAGGGTGGTGCGATAGATCCTGGACTGGCAAATACATTGTAGTGGATATAACTCGCAGTGTATTATACGAGCTACAAAATGTGAATAATGGCAGTGTTGTTAAGCGAAAGCACAACATTTCACATTTGGAGACATTCTTGAAAAGAACGTAGTACACTGATCAGTCTGAGGAATAGCCATTGAATATATTTGACCAGCTCAAAAACACAGCTGACTTTCAAATTACAGATGTTATCAATCAAGAAAACCAGAGTCGCGTTTTCTTTCTTGCTGACGGCAAATGGGAAGAAGTACAACTTATTTGGCTTTTTTTCCAAAAGCAGATGAAAGTATTTCATCAACCCAAAGCTTTGGGTGTGTCCAAAGAAATGAATGAAGCCATGGCTGATGGCAATTGTTGGTTTCGGTGTATATCGTTTGTTATATCTGGAACTAAGAATTATCACATGATACTAAGGTCACGTATTGTTATATTTATGTTGCTAAACGAAGACAGAGCGAGTGTCTTACAGAAAGGGGTGACAGATTATATTCGTAGAACCGAATTGTTCAATGACAAAGTTTGGGCAACTGGGGTAGAGATGTTTTCCACCGCCATAATGATTCAAATGAACATTTATGTGTTGTAGAAATAGATAATGGTTAAAATTCAATGCTAATGGTCACCTTGATTGTAAAACTTCAAAACCCATGCGATAAATTTATGTACTGTACATTACAAACACCAATCTCACTATGATGCAGTATTGAGTGTAACAGGCTGCAAAACGTAAAACTATTTAATGTTTGTTGTTCAGTAGTTTTTATAATGCCCAGAAGTACAATTTGCTATGTATAAATATATTCAGCCTACTTTCTGAAGGAAGGAAGGTTTATCAGATAACCTTTCCTGCTTGTGATTTATGAATGTGTGTGTGCAGTGTGTGCAGCTGCCTGTGTTTCCCCAAACCAATTAATGAAAGCGTCGACCTATTTTTACCAAACTCGGTACACTTATAGCACTTTGTAATGATACCTCACTTTCATGCGTTTGAACCATTTAGTATACTTATTCTCAAAATGACGGCCATTTTTAATTTTTGGTTACTATGTCGTATATCAGGAACAATCCTACTAATTCAAATAAAAAGTGGTTCGTAAACAGAACGCATTGTCGCAAATAAATTTTCAAAAAATTGTCAACATTGAATCGCCATTTTCAAAGATAGTGGGATAGAGAAAATAAAAGCTGATGCCTCGTGTCTAAGCAACTGCTCAACCAATACCTACCAAATTTGGTTTTCAAGTAGTACAATAACTATTAACTTAAATTTGAAGTAGAGCAATTGCCTATGGAGCACTGCACCCGACTATACGAGGTGAAGAACTCATAAAAAAGTAGTACAGATGCCATAACAATTGTAAGAAAATTGTGATTTATTCTGTATATGAAAGAAGAATTTATATATTTTGCAACGTTAGAACATTTTTTTACCAAAATATAATATTTAAATGTAAAAAGCTTATCGATTAAAAGAGTTCGCATTTTAACCAGTTTTAAACACATTTCCAATTTGTATGCTTCAGAAAGCTGAATTTAGAAGAAAATATTCTTCAAGATTGATTGTCATAATATTATTACAATTTCTCTCTAAAAATTAAATGGCTAAACCAAGTTCGTTAAGGTTGGAGGTCTTAATTAAATAAAAGTGTTAATTATAATTTCCTAATTATATTTACAATAACTACAAACAAAATTCTCTCAACTCAAATCGTACAATAAATTTATATCACTTAATGACTCCAATTAATACAATTTTGAACCACAAAGAAATCAAAGAAATTAAATAATTAAAAATCAGTCCCAATAGACAGTGTATCACTCTATTAAATTATTTTGTAAATTTTGCGTCCATATTTGAGAATTCCAATATTTACAATAAAATCCGTATTACACGTCCAATCAGTCCCACCTCAGTTCAGTCCATGTCCTGCCAGTCCGCAATGTTCTAGAGTCCTCCGAGCGCCCTCATGCACAGCAGGCTTCACTTGTCGGTTTCATACCCTCTCGTCCATTCACACCACGAACAGCTCGTCCGCGTCGCACAGCACTTATCTTCACGCCCGCACATGGCTAGATTGCCTTCGCCAAAGACTGCTGGCCGCTGGACCGCGGCAATATATATAGTGTCGTAGGACGTCACCCACGATTATCTCTAACTCGCGCCCTGCACCGAGCATCCTAATTCCCAGAATATTCGTGCGCCTCCTACAGGTGTTAGTCTCTTCAGCAGGGGAGGAGAGCCTGTGATGCCAGCCAGTCTCTCCGGAATATTATGGCATCTCTTGTCGGCTTCTTCAGCGGGGAAGGGGGGACTGTGACATAAGCAAGTATCGCAGCTGTCAGTTATTCAGGGGCTTGCCCATAAATGGGTCAAACAGGCAGCGAGCACGTCTTTCCGGTAGGAGGGGAGGGGTGAGGTGGATCACCCCGGGCCACGTATAACAAGAGCCGATGGCTGGTGCTAGCTACAGCCCGTAACACTGACCCCTCCTTAAATCTGTTCTTCCCGAACAGACCCTCCGCCATCAAGACTTCCGTTTAGCGCCAGTTGGTCGATGTGGACTACCTTAGGCTTCGCCCAAGAGCCCTGTCTACAATTCCGGTAGACTACATCATTTATTTGCTTTGGGATCCTGTACGGGCCTTCTCAAGATTTATGTAGCTACGGCCAATATCCCTTCTTCCTTTGAGGGTTGTACAACCACACCAGCTGTCCTTCTCAAAAAGTATTCTCAGACATTCTTTGGTCATATCGTGTTTCCATTCTGTCACTATTAAATTTAATGTGCTTCCTGGAAAACTCATGAATGCTGGTTAACTTCTGACGTAGTTTAATGGCATATTGTATGTTGTCTGCTTCTTCTTCCACTGGATGTCCGAACAGCAGTTCACCAGGTAGGCGGAGCTCTCTTCCAAAATTCATCCTTGAAGGTGTTACACCTGTGTACTACTGAACCTACGAGCGATATGCCAGGAGAAATAAGGGTACTTTGGATTCCCAATCTTTCTGATTGTCTTCTATGAAGATCGCCAGATACTGTTCCAGGGTACGATTTAGCTTCTTGACCATCCCATTCTATGTAGCAAGCCACAGTCGGCAGACTGTGGTTTAACTGCTGGCACAGCTGGATGACTGCTTGCTCTGAATACTTATGTGTTTACACTAATGGCCCTGTTATGGCTGACTGCTGACTACAGTACAATTGGCATGCCATTTATGGCCCACTGATGGAATGCTGATGGAAATGAAACTAATCGTTGAGAGTAGGTGACCTATTAATGATCCATAAATGGCTTTCCAACTGTATTCAGCACTGGCAGAACTAAACATACCCATTTTCGGGCCATTGTGGGCTCTTCCCTATAGTTTTCCACGCACTTAAGAGACAGTCGACTCACTGTAGTTTTACTGATGGCATTGCTGGATTACTGATGGCCCAGAAAACGAATGGATGTACACAACTGGCCATGTAATGGTTAACTGCTGGCACCAAGAAACTTGGCATGCCATTTATGACCCACTAATGGAATGTTTATGGAAATGAAACTGATGGTTGAGAGTCGGTGCCCTATTAATTGCCCATAAATGGCTTACCCTCTGTATTCCACCAATAGCCGCACATAACCTATACTTAGTGCTGGTAAAAGTATGTGGAGCCCTCTATTGACCATTTGATGGCTGTGAAGTGGTATATCGATGGACCATTGCTGGTAAAATTTGGGTTATTATGGGAATTTTTATGGCTCTCACTTTTCGCAGATAGCCCCTTCAAACTACACATACCCGTATGCAAATATGTGTGTCTTGTATAATTAAAGATTATCTGTAAATATATAGTGGTGGAAATATCTATGGCAAAATGTAGTAAATACAGTGACTGATATTGAAAAATTTTACAAACATAATGTTTTCATATATGACTACATAAAATTAAAATGGGAAGTTAAAAATAACAATATTTAACCACCTTTAGAAAAATAATATTGAATGGCTTTTTGTTGTTTCGTATCACTAAAATATTCATAACTGACATATGCATTTCAAAACAGATTAATAGCACCCAGGTGACATACATACTGCGAAATATTAAATTAAGGGTAAGTTTTTGTGTTAATATCGCTATTCATGTAGGGAAATTTCTCTCAATGTCTGTATATTTTTTTCCGCATCATTCTAAAAACTTATTTTTTCATATGGTAAATCTTAAGACTGTTAAATAACTGATGTAATTTATATTATATTAGTGTGTGTTAATAAAGTTCGAATAAATTATAAATTAGTTCATCTGAACATGAGAATATCCAGTGAAGTAATAGTTAGCATGCTGGGCTGTCAATGTAAGCAGTATGGGTTCGTGCCCCCTCCTGTAATGGTAAGCATAAGATTTTGGTGTGGTATAATGTGTAAAGGGAATTAAAAACAAAGAAAAGTTTATATTGATGGTAGAAATTATTATTTTTAGGAGATACACTTAGATATAAGGTGAAAGAATGGCTATCAATCAGTAGGCCATCTGATGGCTGTGAAGTGGTGCATAGATCAGCCATTACTGTTGTAAGCATATAGGCCATGCTTGAACTATTTGTGTTCACCACACTTGGGCTAGTTATGGGCAGATTATGGATAGTTAGTGGTGCCAATTCAGGACCAGCAATAGTGCTGGGTGCATGCCGACTGTACACCATCAATGGGCCATATGTGGTTTGTTACATGGGATCCGACTGATAGTGTAATTCTATGGTACGGGTTTTCTTTATTCCTAAAACCCTCGTTGCCTCTTGGAAAAGAGTTCCTTCAAAATTTCGTCCTTGAGCATAATGGCTTAAATCGATATGTCGGGGGTCGCAAATAGTAAATGTGAATCAATTTGGGGGCTATGATATCACCAGTTCGAAAATGGCCGTTAGGTATGATTATAAAATAACTTAAGGCATAATGGTGTGTGTCGGCTTGTAAGAAGTCGTAAGGATTATCTACAATTCAATTTTGGTGTCTCGAAGTCTATCGGTATGGTAATGATGGTCAAGTATGTTTATAAATTTAGCTATGGTGTATAATGTTCTGTATCTGCTTGTCGAGGGTTGTGAGCATTAATTGCAAAACAAATTTGGTGTCTCTAACTCTACCGGTTTGAAATGGTTGCCAAGTATGCTTATAAATTTAGCTATGGCATAATGGTCTGTATCGGCATGTTGTGGGTCGTAAGCATTACTTACGATTCATTTTTGGTGTCTCCAAGTCGGGAATGGTGGCCAGGTATGTTTATAAATCAAGCTATGGCATAATGGTCTTGGTCCCGCAGCGTGCACTACAAATAATCGGTCACCCGAATTCACATTAGCTTGTATGCCAAACACTTCTTCATGTTGCCAATATTTACCCAACGTTAAATTACTTCCATGTCTCATCTATGTAGATAATTTGTTCCCCACCTTGTCTGTGCTGTTTCATTAGAACTAGATAGTCGTGGCGCCAAGACACGATATGAGGTCTCTCAATTAGTATATCCCTGTGACTTGAGATTTTTTCCACCGAGAACCAAGTTGTTTTACAACTTTACGCAATGAAGTATGCGACCACAGAATGTCTATTTTCTCCTTTACCACAGGCAGTAATTTTGCAATGGTAGAGACATGTTTATCCAGAATATAAGAATCCTGAATCATCCGCCGAATTACACATATATCAAAGTTGTTAATATTCACGACAGTATGTTCCGGTCTAGTTTTCCGTCGTTTACCCGGCGTGTGCAAGTTTCCGCCCTCCCCACTGTTATCTAGTTCTTTCTGTTCCTTCCGTATCTCTTTAACGTCTGCGACACTCCAGGGTAGTCTGCAGCTCTTGCTGTCGCCTGGTTTACTCTGAAAGCATAACGTTTTTGTTTCGCCTCTTCATCACACTTTACAATTATATTAGTTACGATTCTCCGGCCCTCAGAATGCACGGCGGTGTTTTTCTTCCGGACAGACATAACAGTCGCAGCGGCGATGTTCACGACACTGCGGAGATAAATGTGTTACTGCGGATAGTGCATGAATGGCCACGCTTCCCATTCACCGCAGTGACTCACTGTCTTTCCTTCCCCTTTCCTCATACCACGCGATTTCAGTGGAGGCGCGCGGACAGTATGTACCCGCAATAAAGCAAAACTGAATCATGTCGAGCCCATATTACCCTGGGCTTCTCCTAAGGTAACACACAGTTAGAAATTTACAGGCGTTCTAGGTTGGCACATGACTGTGAGTGAAACCTATCATCTATAATCATAAATCAACATTTAAAATAAAATTAATATTAGCGATCATCTCCTTAATATATGAAGGGCCGGTTGTAGCAAAATATTAATGATTCATAAAATAAAACTTTTGAAGCGGCACCTGAGAAACCAGATAGGTAACATTTAAGATGGAGAAGTGTTTCGTTCGTAGAAAAATTACATTTTATATAAGGGAAATAAAGTGCTATATTTTATTTTTAAAAATATGATCATTAGAATCCATTTACATGGACTACTGAAAAAAAAAAAAAAACAGAGTTACCAAATATATTCACGAATGACAATTAATATTGGTAGCAAATGTTTTCTTATTTTTAACATTCATACGTCATCAATCTAGGAGTTTGTCCAAACAATCGCAAGAAAAAATTCTGACGAAGTTGCATCAATGCTTTATGATTTTATTTTCCAAATCCTTGATTTAGAAGTGAGATAACTCTCTGTTTTGACTAGTAGTGTGGTCAAAACAAAACCTATGATATATTCCGTTTTTTCATCGTGTCGTTCACTCTAAGAAATTATTCGGAAATTTACCATAACAGTGTATACGCTTAGTGAGAAAGTAGCAAGGGTAATGTTTTCCCCTATACATTCACTGTAACGTTCCTACATTTGCTCAGTAAACAGTCAAATGCATAGCGAAACTCCCAATTTTGTATAGTAGCGACGCTAAACATTCCTATATCTGCAGCTTGATGTGTGGTATTATTACCATACAGTGTATAGGTTAAAAACTTCTATTTGAGTTTAGGAAGTTTACCAGAAAAGGTTTTACAGTGAACATAGTGATAGTGTTAAGGTTTTTCTCGTTCGTTGTCAGTACTACATGGCCTGTGAAAGGAACATGGGGTTATTTAATCAGAAGACAAGCATAGAAAAAAAATGATTGGACAGAGGTCATTAGGAATGCCAGGGTGAAACCATCATCTTTCAGATCTACTGAATATGTACAATCTTTGCTTGGATGTTAGACAAATTTTTCAAAACTTATATTCAAAGGAAAATTTCCGTTCGCCATTAGATCAGATAATGAACTGGAAGTTATTTAAAGAGGACCTTATTTAATATTTTACTGTAGACATTTTAACGGCGACTGGATTGAACTTATCGTTACAAATAGCAAGGTAAATCAGAATTAAAGATGTCCAGGCCTTAGGAATTCACCTCTAAGGACGAACAAATGAGTTACTTTAATTAATCGTCAATGCAAAAATTCTGTCATCATAATATTCTTGATACCTTTCGTAACTCAATGACTGAAAATCTATATATAATCAATTACAACACACTATCCATATGTAACAGGTATGCTATTTATATGGCTACACTAAGTAATATCATATGGACTTTTATTTTTTAGTTGGCACTAGTTTTTTTCCAAGTAGATATTGTAATCAGTGTAGTTTTAATGTTTCATAGTTTGCATTAAATACTGCATAAAAGGTACTTTGTGTATTTATAACTTACTGGTATTATCATGACCTACCACATGGTGTAGGCACTTCGATTCAAGTTTGCATATTTATAACTACAAGGGGTTTCGAACTTTCCGTTCGGTTTTTCTCGGGAAAATGACTTATGGATCTATATAATTTTTACCCACAGCTCTTCATACCTTAAGGATGATATGGCATTTTGTCTTTCAGTTCATAATAATTTCATTGATTATCCTGTAAGGGGGAATAAAAATTTTGTTACTGGGTGAGACTTAATTAACGACTATGTGTGTATTGAGTTCCCAGCTGGATGGAAGCATAAAAGCTGAACTAATTTCCAAATAGGTCTATGTTTCGTATATTTCATAGAGTTTGTAAAATATGATCTTAGTTCTAAAAAAAATGAAATTTATGGACTATGAAACTAATTAAATTCGGGAAATTATTTAGAAAAAAAATATTCTAATTAAACACACGTGTCTTGTTTACACCCTGATAAAAAATCGTATTCGAAGTTGCCACAGTTAAATTTTGAACAAAAGCCAGTGGAATATTATACCAAAATAACTACCAGTATAAAAGTTTAGAAAGCATAAAAACATGTGCAATCAAAGTATTGGATTAAAAAACATGTATTTATTTTATTGCTACATTTGATCCATTTTAAAGCTTTGCAAATGATAATGCAATGTGACACTAGTCGCAATATGTTCTAATGTTCGCAGTTTGCTGTTGAGTAAATACTTTTGAAAATCCGATCATTTTTTATCGTTTTGACCATTATATGGCCTCCAACTGCATGCAAAATCAACATGCCCATTCACCTTAATTCCTGGTATCAGTGAGTCAGTAAAGTGGAATATCAAAATTGTTTCACCTATAAATATGTTGATATTGTGTCCAGTCTTCCTCTTATGTTGAAAGAACACAAAGATATCGACTTTAAATATCGCATATGCAAATATTACACTTTTAATACGCAGTCAAGGCGTGTGACTAATTTTCATATCTCGCTGCCTCCATTATCGTAGAAATAACCATATGCGGGTTCATGCGTTAAAATTAATTCACGTGAGAGTGAAAAACTTTAAATCCATATCTAAATTTCAAAATTTTACTAAATTTTTTATGTTTCTGTATATATTTTACTGTTGGTTTATTGGTGGGTTGGTGTCCTCAAATAAGTCATTTGTTTACTTTTGTTCCAACACAATTACACTTGTAGTGATGTGATGTCATTGAAATAAAAAGAGTTTCTGAGAAAAACTTGAAGCTCAGTTCATTGCATCATAAGCCTAAGGTCACGTGTGTTAGCATAATAGCATTAAAATAATTGTAAAGTTATTTAATATAAAAATGTTATCACTTAAAAACTAGAGTTCAATGTCTCAGAATATGGAGTACGGAAATATATATATCAGAATTTTCAGTGGGAATTGGTCAAATCACTTAATGTTATAGGTATCTCGAAAAATATAGGTATGAAAAAGTTGAAATACACACATTAAATATACAAATGAATAAGTATGGGACGTATGCACAATGAATATTATTTGTTGGTTAGATGTTACCATAGGGTATACGTTAGTAAGCCTAAAGTCAGTAGCCCTAAAGTCACTAGCCTTATTATTTCTTTAGGACTAGTGACTTTAGAGCTAGTGACTTTAAAGCTATTGACTTTAGTGCCAATGTTTTTAGGGTATCTGACTTTAGGGCTAATGACTATAGGGGATAGGGGTAGTGACCTCAGGGCTTGTGCCGTTTCAACCTGTCACATATTTATTCGCTGATCGAAATTTGGTGTTGTTCGGTGAGCCCATGAGGTTTTTTGAGAGAAGTTCATTTGGACGATACTAGATAGCGCTGGCTGTAGGCTCAGAGCTATTTTTGTGCGCACTGTGTGAGCTGAAATCATCGTCCTGGTCTGTTTTGAACAATAAGCGAGATTTTTTAATTTTTTAATGCTGTAATATTAATGTTAGGTAAGGAATATTCCGACATACCTCATGCATCGCATCATTTTCTCAGTGATTTGTACTCGTAATAATGGTAATATATTAAAATTATATTTTCATTTAGAACGTCGACTGGCTCAGTAATTAGGAACAAATTTTCCAGTCTAGACCTATCTACTTAACCTCAGTTTCAATCAGACACTTCATATATTTGACCGGCTGGCCGCGGACTTAGTTGGTTTCTTCAGATCCAAGTATCTTGAAGATAACGTATTATTTTCGTAATGGGAAATTGTTTGCCCTGCTGTAACCAGTAGATATATGAAGGGTGTTCTGGTTCGCTCCTTATTTTCATCGAAATTTCGAGATTCTTGCTCTAAAATCAAGGTTTTTGAGGCTAAATGCTCTAAAAATTTTAAAACAGGAGCTCTCCAAAACTAGTAATTTTCCTCGAAACTCATGTAAATTTAATTCAAAATCAAGTAAAATGTTCAATTTTGCCAAAAATACAATGTAAATTTGCGCCACTTAAAAACCATCAACATTTAAGCAAAATACATGCAAATTTCTCGCTTTCAAGCAGTTTTTCACTTTTTTTTTAGAAATGTCAATTTTGCAAGAGAGCAATCTAAATGAAGGAAATTTAGCTAAAAATCAAATAAAAGATACAAATAAATAGAATTTATAAATTTATTCAACAAAAGTAAAAAGCCAATAAGACTTTTTAAAGTTAAAAATAAAGAGAAATCTGAATCATAACTATTACTGATTCCAAAATCCCAACCATCGCAACATTCCAAATCATAAATATCTTCTTTAAAATTGGAAAATTTATGTCATCTTAAATCATTTTTATTGATTATTAAAACAATTTTGTAATGAACTATGCCCAATTGTTTATCAATGAAAGTTGCTGTTTTTGTGATTTCATATTCAATATCCCAACATTCTAATAGATTTATAATTCGATCCATATATAATATTAAAAATTTATATTTGTTTTTACAAAAGTGATACTATGAGAATGTTTTAATTAGAATTACAAATTTTTTTCTAGATCAAATAATTAATCTATATTTATAAAAATTCGTAAAAAATTTTAAAAGCTAACACTCAACTATAAGTCTAATATATTGTTTTAAACTATCGGAACAATGTGTTGATTCCTCCATTTAATAATATTAAACATTTATATATCTTCAGTAATTCTATATTTCAAAAAAACATTAGTATAATCTCTTTTACTAATTAAAACAACATAACAAACGGTTCCTGCTTCAACATCTTTATTAAAATCAACACAAATTTTATGTTTGTTTTTACTAACTACAGTAATTTTTCTATGCATACTACCTAACACATATAACGGTCTTCTCCCCCAAAATGAATAGTAATTAATATCACCATAAAAGTTTGCAGTTGGTTTGTAATAAAGTTCGTTATTTCTACAGCCGGTATCTAGTTTAGTTTTTTAATTTCTGAAATCATTATAAGAAAAATATTGTTTAAGACAAACACCATTTGCAATGTCTAGATTTCAGTTTTCTTTAGGAACAATTTCATTTCTACTGTTTTTTAACATAAATGTTTCTGACATTACAATGATTAAACATAGTAGCATGTTTATGCTGTTCAGCACTATTTTTTTCTATTAAATTGAAAACCTACACTTATAAAATCAGGCATATAAGATTTTAAATTAAAACTGATCGTTTAAATCAAAGTTAAAAGTTTTACCAGTAGGAACTTCTTTTTCTAAAAATTGCCAATAACCAAAACTAATAGGTATTTTAGGTAATTTGTATATTTTGTCTTTAATAGCAATGGATGTGTTCGATTCTTATTCAACAACACGCCACATTATTTCTAATTTTTCAATAACAATTTTACCAGGATCAGGACGATGTTTCGTAACTTTACTATCTTTATCAAAAGTAAAAAAAAAAAAAAAGTTGTTGTCAGATGAATTACGAAAAAAAAGTAATTCTATAGCCACCTTTCCAGTAAATTTCATTTTTATCTCGAATAAAACCAAACAAATATCTCATCGGATACAATATTTCATTTTTTCAACACTAGACACAGTTTTAACCTCTTTATTGTGCTAATAGAAACAGATTTATCTCGATATAGATTATCAACACCATTAAATTCTAAATAATTTTATTCACTTGGTGATCTTAACAAAGCAATCATTATTGTTGTTGTTATACCTGGATTATCAACAACTACAATAATATTTCCATGTATTGAAATTTCTACTCTATAAAATTGAAAAGGAAAAAAATTAGAACAAACATCTTTATTGTCTTCTTCACCATATTTTGCTTAATCTCCGACTTTTTCTATCTGTAGTACACTAGATTGCTCATAAAAATATGCATCATTTGGAAAAGAAAACCCGTCACCTATAGGAATATCAAATTAATTTACTATATTATTAAATATTTAAATTCCCCCTAGTTTTGTCAGTTGGGGGAAAAGTTTACTTCTCGAAATTCTCAATACTTTTATTACTCATTTATACATATATATATATATATATATATATATATATATATATATATATATATATATATATATATATATATATATATATATATATACACATATATATGGCACAATCAAAGGGAGTTTCTTGATTTAAATTATTCATTGAGAGATATAAAAATATCAAAAATGCCATGAAAAAATAAAATATAAGAAGGAAGAACCACCATTAATTGATGAATTAAGAAATATTTCTACAAAAAGTAGAAATAGTAATCGAAGAAAATAAAAAATCAATAAAAACAATAGTTCCTCTTATAGAAAAAAAATTAGATTATCCACCAACTCCAAGAAACATCATTCGAAAGAGAATTATTTTCAGAACAAAAAAAATCCGAATTTAGAAGAGCAATTTAAGATTATGCCATTACGAAGTTCTACTATAAATCTCTGAAAACACATTGCAAAAATAATTAATGTTTTTAATGCAATGCATGGTTTACGAGGAGATGGAGATAATATTTACATTGGAGATACAAAAATAGAGCCAGAAAATAAAAAAATTACTGTTAAAAATAAAAATTATAAATCAACAAAAGGGCTTTCTAATTTGATAACAAAAGAAAAAGAAGAAGGTCTTAAAGGTAAATTCACCAATAATGACTATGGAAGTTACACAGATATTGTTTTAGCAACCAATGTTGCATTTTAAATGTTATCCTAATAAGCAAATAAACTCGAATAAAAGTTGGAAATACACAAATATAATTAAATTAATTGATATAAAACCTCGATCAACATCAATGCCAAACACACCAGAAAGACCGATTTATAAAAGAACTCCTAGATCTAGAGAAGGCATAAAAATACAACAGTTTACCAAAAGAACACATTTGAATGAATGATGTTAGAATCTTGATTGATAGATTATTAATCATTCATGGTGAAGAAAACACTGGTAATAACAATTTTTATAAAGAAAACATAAGCATAATGAATATGTTAAACAATAAGTTTTCTGATTTTGTTATTAATAATGCAAAAGGAATTCCTTATCTTATAAGAGTTTTAAATATAATCCCACACTCATTTTGGAATTCTGAACATCATCATAAAGGCATTATAAACTGGGCATTAAACAATTTAAATTTAGCCAAAATGCATTTCCTGGGTTATAATTATTGTGGATAATTTACAAAATTAAATGAAAGATTGGAAAGAGGCGATACAGGAATAAATAAATTAGACAAAGCATGCAAATATCACGATATTGCTTACAGAGATCATAAAGATTTAGAATCTAGACATGATGCTGAAAATTTTTTACAAAAAGAAGCAAAAGAAATATCAGATAAAAATACTCCGGTTGGAGAAAAAATTGCTTCTGCGGCTGTTGCCTCAACAACAATGTTTACAAAAAGAAAATTACGTTGGGGAATTAATATGTTTTATTGAATATATATATATATATATATATATATATATATATATATATATATATATATATATATATATATATATATATATACCTATAAATGAATAAAAAATATATAACTTTCGATTATATATTTGCAGAATTAAAATATTTAGGTATAGATCAATTTTTAATTAATGATTAAATTGAAAGAAAAAATAAAAAACTGAAATATGGCAAAAGGTTAAAATTAACTTTATCAATGCCAACAGTTAAAAATATGGCCAAAAAAATTGTCAGTGGTTTACATAATGGGGAATTATACTAATTGTATTGGCTGCTTTCGGTGGACTTGGTGGTTTAGCTGGAGAAGCTACTTCAATTTATAATTCTGTTGTACAAATCTAAACAATAAAAAAAATTATAAGCATACTAGATACACAATTTAGCAATGGAAAACAATTCTGGAAGCGGATTAAAAAGAGGATGGCCAAAAAAATAAATATATGTATACCAAATATCTAATATTGATATTGAAAAATACGAAAGAATATTAAATATTAAAAATTTCAGTAATGTTTATATGATTGATGAACTACCAAAAGTATGCACAAAAATGAATGTGCTATGGTAAATTTCGTCATTTCATTAAATCCAGGTACTCATTGGGTTTGCTATTTTAAAGGAAATGGCGGGGTTTACTATTTCGATTCATTTGGAGGTAATATTCCTTGTAATTTAATTAATTATTTCAAAAATAGCAATGTTAATACAATGATGATCGAATTCAGAATTTTTATTCAGTTATCTGTGGAAATATATGTTTAATGAGTTTATACTTTTTTTCGAGAGGATGTAATTTTTAATGATATAATTTCTATGTTATTAAATTACGAATATATTTGGGAAACCATTAATCAAATGTTTAAATAAATTTTTTGACACTAATGCTTATGCTTTAAAAACATATGTAGATTCACAATTCAATTTAGGTTTATTTTGAGTTAAAAAGTAAACTAAGCACTTGCTTTTATTACACAAAACATTATGTTTTTTAAGGGCATAGAATTTTTAATATAGATTATCTTAGAGATGATAAAGATGCAGCCAATAAAAGATTTTTTAATAAACAAATAGTTGATAAATTACATAATCAACTAAGTTAACATTTGTATAAAAAACTGTTATATTTCTTTTCAACATCGTAGAATTACTAGTCAAGCTGATCCTATAGATGAAGATGATGCCCTCAATAAAATATGTATTGTTAAAGTAATAGCTGATTATGCTATTATGGTATAAACATATGTAGAATCAAAATACAATACTAGTGTTTCTGATTTTTAAAAAAACATATGTATAATCAAAATACTATATCATTATTTCTGCTTTACCAGATGAACTTAGTGAAGTACTTGTTTATAAAACAGACTATGTTTATTTTTAAAATCGTAGAATTAATAAAAAGGCTGATCCTGTAGATGGAAAAGATGCGACCAATAAAATATATTTCGATAAAGAAATAGCTGATAAATTGCCAAATTTAAACTAATCGATTTTGAATTATTATGATACACCTGTTAACTTGAAAGTTGAAGAAAAATCTCACATATTTTATTTACCTGCTAAGTGGAATAAAAACTGATAATTTTCATTTCGATAATATATTTTTCTTTTCTTTTTTGATGGATTGTACTGTTTAGAAAAAATTACTGATAATTTACCTGATGGTGCTCTAACTGTTATTAAGGATCCCAAAAAATTAATTATAGTAAACCATTTGATGTTAAAAGAAGTGATAAATTGGTTTTTAAAATAAAAAAAATACAATATCTGAATATGCTGATAGGATTATGGCTATAATAGCTGTATTCGTGAAATAAAAAGATTAACTATTTATACATTTTTACTATTAAATGGAGAACACTTGGTGCTTGAAGTGTAAAAAAAGTCACCAAAAATAATAATTTAAAAACTGAAAATGCTAAAAAGGACGATTAGTTCAGAAAAGTAAATGTTCATTATGTAATTCTAATAAATCAACATTAAAAAAGGCCCAATGTAAGAGAAGCATAATAGATTAATTATATAAACCAGCAATAAGAAATTTCCCCTGAATATCATATGGAATCTATGATTTATGGCAAATTGATCTTATTGAAATGCATACAGGCAATTTGAAAGGCATATCACTTATACATAATTGATATAAATATATTATGACAATTATCAATGTATTTTGGAAGTCTGCATTTGCTGTAGCTATTAAAGATAAAACAGCTAAAAATGTAGTTCATGTTTTAGAATCTATATTGAAGCAAAGACAGCCACATAATTTACAAAGCAATAATGGTTCAGAATTTTATAATAAAACATTTAAAGAGTTTATGCAAAAATATAACATCAATCATTATTCTACATTCAGTGAACTAAAAGCCAGTGTTGTAGAAAGATTTAATCGAACAATGAAGAATAAAATGTGGAAGAAAATTGCTTTAAATATCAATTGTAAATGGTTTAATATATTAGACAATTTAGCCAAAGAATACAACACAAAGCATATAACTATTGGTATGAAACCAATTAAAGTTAGTAAGACCAATGAAAACAATTAAATGCAAACAAATTTTGTAGACACAATTACTAAACCGAAATACAAAGTTGGCGGTGTTGTCTGTGTCAGCAAACTGATACTAATGTTTGAAAAAGGATACACTGCTAATTGGACAACATAATTATTCACTATTGTTAAAATGTTAAATTATGCTATACCAACTTACAAGCTGAAAGACACTAATAGAGAAGAAATATGGGTAGTTTTTTATGAATATGAAATTCTGAAATCTGACTACCCTAATGAATATTTGATTGAAAAAGTCTTATAATCTAAAGGTGATAAAATTTATGTCAAATGGTTAGGTTTTGATTGTTCCTATAACTCGTGGATTAATAAAACCACTGTTTTGTAAATTTAAATATAATAATGAACTCCTTACTCAATTCGACTAAGATTATTATTATCATTAATCAATGGTTGTTGAGTACAATTATTTCTGGCAATATTAAAATAGTTGTGAAAACACTCAATGTGACCATTCGATGTTTCTTTCATTCTTTAATATAAATTGACAGCATTTGGTATATAATCAAATTTCAATAATTCTTTGCAATTTGGATACCTATCTTCAATTCTATACAGTTGTCTTTGAACATATATTCTTTGAGTTATAATGACATAATAGTCATATTCACAATTGTCATCAAATAATCTTAAAAGAACGAAAGTTGGATTTAAATTTGGATTTCATGTTTGTGGTGCAACTGTGGGGTCATTTATCTTATTTAGTCGTTTCTAAGAGCTAATAAATCTATTGTTATATTAAGTGTACATCTTAATTTTTCTATATGTTTATCTTTAATTGTTTCAGTATTTTTAAAATGATTAACTTTTATTTCGTTTATTTTTATATGTTCTATTTGACCTATGAATAAATGCATTATATCTTTTTGACCTTGATTTTCGAGCGAAAAAACTTCGAAATTTTGATGAAGAAAAGGAGTAAGCTAGAACGTTCCTTATACATCTACTGTAACCACGAAAGAACGCTCACCAAGTGGTTGAAACCGAGTGACTTCACCACTTTTAATGTGACTTGTGTAGAGAAAATGTTTAATTAACACTCACTGTGGTACTAAACAAAACTACAAAGAAAGAAAATTACTGTCAAGCTATACAAATAAGAGTTCCTAAATGATGTATTATTATCTGTTGCAGAGATGGAAATGCCTTGCTTTCGAAATATAAGAAGAAACCATTTTCTACCAAGCAGGTTAATGTATTCATACGCTATAAGTAGAGACATAGAAAATTCGTGTTGTTATTCGGCGTCAGGCTAAACTTCACAGAGCTGCCTTTACTGGAGCTGGTGTCGTTCATCTATTGGCTGCTATATATAGCAAAGCCACGCCTTCTCTGACTGAACTGCACATTTTTGGGGCACACAATTGCGACATGTTCATTTTTTGGCACAGAGGTGCCAAAGGTCCAATGCCAGACATATTGCAAAGGTGCACATGTTTAAAGTTTAACGTGTCCCCAAATAATAAAGCGAATTTTGCAGGTCTCTGCATATAAGAAAATCTAAATGAGAAAACACTTGTCAAATTGCTTAGCTAATATTAAAATATAAAAATTTATCTGTCAAGAAGCAACATATTTTATAAGAAATACCCATTTTTGCCAATAACAAGCAATTATAAATTTTAATTGTTGGTGTAATCAACTTATCCAGACTGAAGATCAAAAGGCCGCTTGTTTCCTCGGCTCAAGGTTGCCTCACTATACTCAACAATTGTTCGAAATTTTTTCAAGTGTGTCTTTAAATAAAAGGGCATTAGGAAAATTAATTCTGTTTGGGTATTACTTAAACACCGTATTTTTATATTTTTAACACGAACGTAAAATACTTTGTAGTAAGAAAAGACAGCAAAGAGCAGTGTTCATACATAACTACAACTGATCGATGTTCTTATGAGTTCGATTATTTATAATGAAGGTTTGAATTTAAATGTGTAAACTGATTTTCTCGTGATAAAATACTCTCCTTCCCTTAACTCAGTTCAGATAATGCCGATTACAACAGAAAACTATAAAAATAATTAAGCACTGTTAAAGCAGATATAATTTTATATATTTAGCGAGTAAACTATTGTATACTGATTGGGACACCCGAATTTCGCGAATTGATTGCACGACCAGTTGTATTTCATAACACTTTAGCTCAGATCCACTTTCATGATTGGATGAGCTAGGTGTTACACGTCTTAGGTGTGTGCCCGCGAATCACAGACGTACAGTTTTAGAGTAACCTTATTCTGGTTGGCCAGTCGAGTAAGAAAATGTTTTGTCACAAAGACATGCCGCCAATAAGCAAACGAAAACTGCTTGTATGCCCATAGGGTATTCAAATCCACCATTTGCGGAAATCTTTTCGCGAAATTCTGGTGTCCCTATACATTGATTTGGTTTTGTGTTACATAGAGTATTAATCTAGACATATCTACAGAAGAAATATTACTTCAGTTGACAACGTATACAATTCCCGCAGTTATTGGTTTCTGGTGTCGGAACGAGAAGGAAGGTACCAAACAAGTACGTACCAGTCTGCCAGTGTGCAAATGTTTGGATTGGTACTATCCTGCTTAAATGCTTCAACAGAAGTTATATAGTAGTATAGGAAACACATTTACTTAGAGAGCATACTTATAATGATTACTATAATAAAGTCAGAATAAAAATCCAATTAGACAATAAAATATAAATACATTTCAGCTTAATTAAGGAGAGAGAATTTCGTGAATATTTCTTACCCCTTAACTATAAAATACTGAACATAAACATGTGTAAAACTTTTTTCAACCAATTTGTTACATATTTATCTAAGTAGATTATTTCATTATCCATATTAGGTCATTGTAGTGTTCACTTACGCTTCTCGTATTTGCCATCATTCAATTATTACTTTCTTCAATCCTAGTGTGGTTTATATTTTTCACCATCCTATAATGTGGTGCCCAGCAAGCTGTAGGAATAGAGTATCTCACCCACTTCAGATAGTAATGTACTCAATAAGCTAATAATTGTTTTATTGGACGCCATAAAAGGTGAAATTTTGTGCTCTTTCTTCTACTCCAGACCACTTTAGTATGACCACCATATATCTTAAAGTTACAGTCACACGCATAGATATTATGGAGTTTCTCTAACTTTCCTACATTAACCTACTTTTGGCAAATGAGCTGTTTTAGCCAGGTCATTCAGAACCACTTGTCTTACGAGTGTTGGGCTGAGGATCGATGTCTGGTCAGGAACACACGTGTTGCTTAAGGCATAACGCGATGCACACGGTCAGTGGTCTTTGTAAGCTCGCCTTTGTAAACGCCGCAGGTACGCAGCAGAAGCCTACAGTCTTTAGCTCTAAAATTTCATCCCATCGCACCAGGCAGTAGCTCTAAAGTCACTAGCCCTAAAATTTCATCCCCTCACGCCAGGCAGTAGCCCTAAAGTCACTAACCATAACATTTTATTCCCTTACACCAAGCAGTAGCCCTAAAGTTACTAGCCCTAAAATTTCATCCCTCGAGCCAGGTTGTAGCCCAAAAGTTACTAGCCCTATAATTTCATCCCTTCACGCAGGAGGTAACCCTAAAGTCACTAGCACTAAAATTTCATCCCCTCATGCCAGGCAGTAGTTCTAAAGTTACTAGCCCTAAAATTTCATCCCATCACACCAGGCAGTAGTTCCAAAGTTACTAGCCCTAAAATTTCATCCCCTCGAGCCAGGTTGTAGCCCAAAAGTTACTAGCCCTAAAATTTCATCCCTTCACGCAGGAGGTAACCCTAAAGTCACTAGCACTAAAATTTCATCCCCTCATGCCAGGCAGTAGCCCTAACGTCACTAGCCCTAAAATTTTATCCCCTCATGCCAGGCAGTAGCCCTAAAGTCACTAGTCATTAGGTCACTAGACCTAAAGTCCTTAGCCCTAACTTCGTAACATGATATGTTTTATGAATCAGTACTTTGTCTGCCACGTTAGAAGAGATATTTGATGTATTCTGTGTTGAGATTCGAAACATAATTCGAGATGATTACCAACTATGCTTACAAAATAACTCACTGCCTACCATTATAATGGGGTCAGGAGTGTTACCCACGATCGGAATTTAATAGTTTTACTTCCTGTGGCTTGTATATGATGGACACCTATACTTATAAAAGAGCTTCTTTTCTAAAAGGACTCATAATCATGTTTGAGGTCATTATTATTACCAACGATCCGAAAAGTGAGAAAATGGCAGTCAACTATGGTTGTCAAAAGGCTGTTGGTCTAACTTCGCTTATTATTTTCTACGAGGTTGGAAGTATTACCTGGTGTTCGAGTGCAGGGTCTCTATTTCCAGCAGTTACGGAATTATTACCAACCATGTCTATAAGAGATTTCATGCATAGTTCATTATGTCAAAATGTCGCGATAATTGCCTTTATTATGAGTTTTATGGTACTATTTCCAGTGGTTTAGGAACTGAGGGATACTATTGTTACGAAAAGTCTTAGGTGAAACGTGTTCTGTGTGAAGTTTTGGTGAGTAAAGGTGATGTAAGGAGATGTGATGTGTAGATACAGTGTGCCAGAGTATCACAACACTACTACAAAACTCAAACGCTATAGACAGGAATAGCATTCAGATAATATATACTTTCTACTGTAAGCATAACACTGCAGAGAAGTTTCATAGAAAATATGTGTAGAATTTAATTAATGATATTGTTACCAATACGTGCAAATAAGAATTCACAATCATTTCTTACATGATATGTGGACTCGGTTTTCAAACTAAATTAAAGTAGTGGCCTAGGAAATACTAGCCCATTTTTCGAATGATAACTTCAATTATTTGTAGGCCTGCTATTTAAAATTGAACGTACATAAAATAATTTTTGAATTGTGTATTTTCTCCAGACTATATCAGGGTATCCGCAGATAAACAATACCAGGTTTTACGTGGTTAAAACTATTAGGGGTCAGTTCAGGTTGAGTTTCGTCTCCGCTTCATTAAAATTAAACGACGACTTAGCTGAATAAAAATTAGTACGATGAAATCTGGAAGGTCTTGAAGGTCTAGTTGATCTGGTCGTAGGCAGTAACATTGTCTTGAATGCCGCAGGATATAGTATTGTAGTTTTACCTTAACTATACTCTCGGGCTTATAGTACAATTACAGTTCCAGTCCTTATATTCACACGGCGGTAGTTCGACTTATTAAACCTATACAAATAATGCGGGCAGCGACCGATACAGGCCTGATTCTCACTGTTTTTGCTAACACGTTTTCGTCTACATCGAGACGGACTGTTTACAGGTACGGACTCGGGATATGTATTTAAAATTAAATGAGAATTCCTTCATTTTTAAACCACGCGGTTCATTTCCTGCCGTCCGGAACCAAGTTAGCTATAATCTCGTCCATAAAGCTTAATGAAACACGCCTGCCTAAACCAACGAATAACGAGATTTGCACGAGGCAAGAATTCTCATCACGCCACTTAGCTGCTATGGCAACGGATTAACAACTGCCCAATAACTGGGGCCTTCTAATAACATTCGGAAATTGTTTGCAAATTCATTTCAAGATCACTAGAGCGGCATTTTTAGCTAAGGAAGCAAACAAATTTTCACGAGAATAGTCTTAAAAAAATGTTGCACACATTTGTTCTAACGTATTCATTAAAATACTCTTATAGAATATGTATGTTGTTTACTGACTTCAAGACTAAGTAACCCGCAGTAGAATTTTCGATGTGCAGCATTTTATGATCTCATAGTTCATTCTTCTTATAAAAAGAAGTAGCACAATATTAAAAGGAAATTGGCGTAGAAATTGATTATGCAGTGTTATGGCGCGGGAAAATGTGGCAATCTTTGACTATATTGCTTGCATGAACGTATCATTCTACGAACGCCACCCAGGGAAGACGTTCCAGAGCGCCAGAAGGATGACGACGTGCCGCCCGCCGTAGTCCGTCTACAAACCAGCCTCGGCATCATGCAAGGTGGGGAATTTCGAATCAAAACCTTACCTCAATTGTGGCTTCATTAGGCTTTATTAGAATAACCTAACTGTATAAAGTATCAGCTCCTCCGATATGTTTCCAGTTCATGTAATATGTGTAAAACTCACGAGGTAAATAATGTGTCAAACTAACGAAGGTGTGAGATTTGAGTCAATTATAGAGTAGCTCTAATACATTGAGTACCGCCCTCATAACTGTATATTTTAAATCAAATAATAAATAGAGATTATACCCTTAAAAGCTTAAAATATAACACTGGTGCAGGCGCAGGTCTGTTCCACCTTCTCGTAGCCAAGATAAATAATAACGTCCGTGGCCTGCTGGTCAACTCATCGTCAGCGCCTACCCCGCTGTCCCCTGGTCACTTTCTCTCCTGCGGGGCGTCGCCCTCGACCACGGGCAGCGTCAACCTCGCGGACAGCTCTCCTCTCACTTGTGCCCACAACAATTTGTTCTAACTAACGTTTTTAATAATCATGACAATTCAGTTTAAAGTCAAGTACCAGATAAATCTTTACATTTAAAGTTATTAGAATTTCAAATAATAACGTAATGGTTAGTAGAAGCCACAAGGGAATTTAATGAACTATTTGGACAGTACAAAAGACATGGAATAAACAGGTTGACGGTACGCGATCTGCCCGTGGGGCGTCTGCATTGAGTATGTGGAAGACAGTTTGCACGTCACAGCACTTTACAAGTTCAAGACCTTACTAGCTGACACTTAACAGTCAGCGAAACGCCAGCGTAGTACACACACTGTGAATACGCAGGACAGATATATCGGCAGTCCCTAACACAGTCTTCCTTCTTTATTTAAATTCATGCACACAATTATCGAACCATAGCGTAAAGGTTATTCCCCCAATCCATTTTCCCACTGCTAGAAGACGGCAAAATTCAAAAATTTTAACCCGGAGCTACAGACGAGCTGGGGACAGCTGTTATTTGAAGGGGGAGGATGGTGTTATGGCGTGGACAACTGTGGCAAGCCATGACTTTATTGCTCGCATGAAAGCGTCGGTCTACAAATAAACAGTTCAAGACCATCGGGCAGCGGAAATATGAAAAAATGTACGTGCAAATTGCCAAATCACGGCCGGACGAATAATGAGGCCTCATCGGCATGATATAGGCGAGCGAGACGACAGGAAGGAGGTCTGTTCTCATTTCGACGCCAACCAGGGAAGAGGTTCCAGACAGCCAGAAGGATGATGACGTGCCGGCCGCCGTAGTCCGTCTACAAATCAGTCTCGGCATCATGCAACGTGGGAAACATCGAACCACTCATTAGGTTTTATTAGAATAACTTAAATGAATTAAATATCAGCTCCACCAATATGTTTCCATTTAATGAAATATGTGTAAAACCCATCAGGTAAATAATAATGTGTCAAACCAAGGAAGGAGTAATCTTTGAGTCAATTATAGAGTATCACTAAACCATTGGGCACGACTCTCATAACTTTATATTTTAGGCCAACTAATATATTGAGATTATACACTAAAAAGTTTAAAATAAAACAGCAGGTATGACGAGTTAAGTTGAAAGATTTGAAAGGTACGTCACACATAGGTAATAAAAGCCTATGGAAGTGAACTGAGAATGAGAAGGACCATCGTAAGAATGTGAGGGAAAAGAAGTACCCAGAGAAAACTAACCAGCCAACGGCAACGATCACCACGCTTTGCCACCGTTGCTTTGCCGGTAATCAAATATAATACGCTTTGGGGGAAGGCTGCTGTAATAGTCGTGTGACCAGCGCTACCTGTGAAAGCAATATGATCACGTCGGAAAATTAAAAAAAATGTTGACGATCCTGGACCACTATTTGACACATTTCGGTTGATTTTTTCGTAGGGCCTGCAGTAAGTAACCTATTTAGTACTAATAATCACCAGATTTGTATCGCGTAAATTAATGCGCCACGTAGAACATTGAAATGGGATAAGTTGTGAATATAGTGTTTATTTGGATGTAACACAGCACAGTGGAGGCACCGAAACTTATATGGTGACATAAAATGCATAAATGCGAAAAATCTGTAGGCTCAATTGAGTAGCCTATTATGTTTGTAACACAATTTAGTCTATCTGTAATAAGTGGGCATAACATAGTTTAATATGTTATTTAAATGCTACTAATGAAAAGTAATATTAAAAGACTTGATTGTGTAGGATACTACGTAATGCAGTAAAAAATTCGTGGACGCTGTCTAGCGTACTGCCTACCCTCGGGGGGCCAGTCAGCACACGATGCTATTGATTGTGGTAGTGTAAAATGCTCAGTGTTAGTGACTCGCCCCGAATTTCCAAATAATTTCGTTCCGTTGTTAAGAGGAGGGTGTACTGAAATATTACTGTGAAATAGTTGTTTGTGCGAATACGCGTATCTCGGTAAATAAATGATCTGCAATTAAAACTTTATGCCAGATAAGATTTTATATATATATATATTTATATATATATATATATATATATATATATATATATATATATATATATATTAATGCTCCTATTATTTTTACTTTTGTCATATTACGTGTATTCTTTGAGAAATCAAATATTCATGAAAATGGTCAAATATAGCTTTTATAAAGTTTGCCTATGCAGTTTCCTTAAGCGGCAAGAGAAAAGTACAAACATACGGGCATAGATTAATCTGTGGGCTATCATGGCGTGTAATAGAGTCTCACTTTTAAAAACTATCTTGACTAACATCAAACAACAAATTGATACCACTTAATGTTTACAATTAATGCCTTCACTTAGTAAAATTTATAATTACCACAAGAAATCAATGGAATTAAAGAATTAAAAATCAGTCCCAATAGACAGTGTATCAAAATCCATTCAATTATTTTATAAATTATGTGTCCATATTTTACAGTTCCAATATTTACAATAAAATACGTATTGCATGTCCACTCAGTACCACCTCAGTTTAGTCCATGTCCCGCCAGTCCGCAATGTTCTAGAGTTCTCCAAGCACCCTCGCGCACAATAGGCTTCACTCGTCGGGTTTCACACCCTCTCGTCCATTCACACCACGCACGAACACCTCATCCACAGTCAATAATACCGTACTTGACTTCGAGCCCGCTCTCAGCTAGACGGCCTTCGCCAAAGAATGCTCAGGTTCTTACACCCTACCTCACCTTTGCAGATGTAAATTCTTATATCAGTTCAGCGTGAATATTAAACAAGTAACATTATTAATAGGACTTAAAAAATTGGGTCATCAATCGTTTGCAAACTTATTATCTCACTTTGATTGCTATATACAATAGCTAAAACTTTCGTTTCGCCTTTATATAATTTTCAATAATATTAACTGAACACTGGGAAAACAATCTGGTCGCTTTGCCAAGATCTTCATAAAAGCGTCCATAACCTTGCACAGACCTGCATATTGTTCAAGAAATCTCACTAGCCAATTTCCCCCTCCTTCAAATCTTAGTAATTTTGTCAGAATTATGTGTTTTATAAGGTAGTGATTTTTTGGCCAGGCAGCTTCCCGTCCCATCCTACTCATAAACTATGTAGGAAAAATGGCATGCGAATTTGAGACAACCGAAACCGGATAATGTTGTGTTGACTGTGTACTTAAATAAGTAGTATTTAAAATTAAATAGTATAAATAAGGAGAGAATATTATGACAGTTCTACAATGTGGACTGAAACTTCTGACAATAAGGACCACATCACTCAAGTTCATCGGGGCGATCGGCGTCTTCTCTCTCCCTGTAGAATGTGGAAATATATAGTATGGCTAAGCAACAGGCGTGCAAGTAGTTTCGACTTAACCAAGATGGTAGTGAGTAATTAGTAATCCAGCTGTACCTACTTGTGACTAATCCAAGATTGCGGTCAGCCTATGTAAAGACACATGGAAGATGACAAAGCTTCAGTTGTGATGAAGAGATTCAACCTAACAGTAAAGTAGGCCTATGCGAGTGTAGTTGCGGGATACAGGGAAGTGTGGTTCCGAGTAGAGGACAATACTCCATTACAAATTCAAATGTATAATGCGTAAGAACATTAGAACTTCTACTTGATTAGTCTGACTTATACATGAAAAGTACTGGATGTTTTTATGGTTACCACTGTGCTTTGTATAATTTGCATCTTGCCACAGATTTGCCTTGCAGTGAGAATTAACTAGCATGTAAGGCTGCAGGTGAACACATCACGAAACATTATTTCATATAAGGAATTAAATACATATGGCAAAGGGACTTTTGCTCTATTCCTGTAGTTTGGAGTGAAAAATGTGACAAAAAGGAACCTGTCACTCACACATAAAATGAAAATCAGCATTTAGTATCGCCATGTGGAATGTGGGAACGTAATGTCTGCCAAAGAAAGAGCTTATTTGTAGTTAGATAAAGTTCTCTCCGATACATTGGCGTCTGCCGTAGGACACAGGACACACGGCCGCCATAATTTATTTTGTGTAAAATACAGTGTTTTTCGCACAGAAAACGGTAAAAAAACAACCTAAATGACTACAACTTTCCATTTTTCCCCTCGAAATTTTCCGTTTTCCCCTCGCGAAAGTGCCTTTTCTTAATGACCCCTCAATGTGGTTTTTGACTCAGTGGAGCCACGGAGACATCCTAACAGAACTTCATGCTCTGTCAATCTGTTACGCCATCTTGGAAGAGGCACTGTCTAGCAAAATAGTGTCTAGCAAATAAAGGTGACCAATGCAGAACTTACAGCTCTGTCCAACATATTGGCACTGACCGGCAGGTGGGAGGCGGTAAGAATGGCCTGGAAGGTTCAGGGAGCTGACTGTCCCTGCACTGGCTAGAAATATGGCGGTTCATATGACTGCTCCATAAAGTTTGTCCCTATGTCGGCGCCACCCAGCATGTCCCTATGTCAGTTTGTCCCTATGGTGATGCTGGCTGGTAATATGCAGTTGTGTCCCTATGATGGCACCACCCCAGCATGTACCTTTTTCGGCGCCACCCTATGGTGATACTGGCTACCAATATGGCGGTTGTGCCCTTCCACGCATGACCACACATTGTGATATTTGACCTAATAGGGATGTCACCACTGGCGACCATGTTTGCCAGTAGTGGCCATTTTGACGAACGTGAAGTCACACTGTCTCGTATGATGGCGGCCAGTACACTGCCTAGCAAAATAGTGGCGTCCATCTAGAAGTTGTGCAGCGGCCATTGCCTGCTCTGTTGGCTATATTGCCACTGACTGACAATATTGCAGCAGCGGGCACAGGACACATGGCACAGGTCATCTTAGCATTGCCTGGCTGCAGCAGCCTGCTCTTTCAATCCAGTCGGTCATCATGCACTGATTGGCAAGATGGTGGGTGACCATACCATTTGCAGCAGCCTGCTGTGTCAATGCCATCTTAGTGCTGACTGGCAAGATGGGCGGCCAGTACACCAACAACTCCCACCATCTCGGATTAGAACGTCCTGCTCTGTCAATCCTGGCATTGACAAGCAAGATGGTGGGCATGCAGTCAGTATGCCAACAATAGGGAAACATCTTGAACCAGAACTTCATGCTCTATCAATCAGCTCGGCCATTACTGACTAGCAATATGGCGGCTGGCAGCAGGAAGGCCATGTTTTCGGCCAGTATGCCGACATCGGATCGGTCATCCATCATAGCACTGACTGACAAGATGGTGGCCAGTACAGTAATGATGGGGAAATATCTTGGACAAGAACTTCCTGCTTCGTCCGCCATCTTGGAAGTCGTACTGAATGGCAATATGGCTGCCAGCAGCCATACTGGCCATGTTGTCGGCCAGTCGTAGCAGCCATTCTGCTCTGGAAATATGGTCGGCCATCTTGGAAGTCGCACTGACTGGCAAGACGGCTGCCGGTGGCAGTGGGTGTTGGCCAGTTGCAGCGGCCAAAGAACTTCCTGCTCTAGTTGGCCATCTTGAAAGTCGCGCTATATGGCTGTCAGAATGGCGGCAGGCAAACATGTTGCTGGCTAGTACGATGGGGAAATGTCTGGAAGCTTCCCACTCTAGCATTCAGTTCTGTCATGGCAAAATGGGGGTGGTCTCCCTATGACGAAGCCCCCAATGCCACTGACTGACGACTGTCTCCCTAAGTTGGAGCCCAAAGCCACTGACTGGTGACTGTCTCCCTAAGACGAAGCCCCACTCGACGACATGTTTCCGTATGACGAAGCTCCAATTGACTGGCGGCTGTCTCCCTAAGACAGAGCTGCACTCGATGGTGTGTTTCCCTATGACGAAGCCCCACCAGTGACAATGATGTCGACCAGTATGTCGGACAAACATCCCGCTGTGTCCCCTCCATAAGTCTGTTCTGCCGAGCACATCGGACAAAGCTGCTGACTGGAGGCTGTCTCCCTAAGATACAAGCCATAAGATCGGAACCTCTGACTGTCCAGTCCATCAGAGGATGCTAGCGATGTAGCTCGACAGAACCCAGTATGACTAGTAGACCCGCACCACTATGGTTGGGGCAGATCAACCTGCAAAGAGGCGCAGTTCCTACAATGGAGCTGCACAAGATAGTGCAGGATCAACAACTGGACATGGCACTGATTAAGGAGCCATACCTGCTCAGGGTAAGAATACCAAGGCTCCAAGGTCGCTTCGCTCTGTCAGGGGAAAATCCAATGGTGGGAATATAGGTATGTAACCCAGAGATTAACTATATTCCGATGGAAGCTCTCTCCAACACGCATCATGCATGTGTCAAGTTGAAGATGGGGAGAAGTGTGGTAATTGTATCACCATACTTCCAACCCCAGGATACAATAGAAAGGCATAGCAGTCACTGGGAGAACATACTGACAAGAGCAGAAGAGAGAAACATCATCATTGGCGGGGATATTAACACCAAGTCGGAATTATGGAATTCCCCATGGACAGACGACCGAAGAGAGGGGGTGATAAAGTACCTGATGGAGAAAAACTTGCAGGTTGTAAACAGACCAGTACACATGGCAAACTGTGTGTCACCTACCCACGATACAGAATCGTATCTGGAAGTAACCATAGAAATGGTGCGGGCTGCTGGAAGTGTTGGGTACTAGAGAGTTTCAGACGAGGTAGAATCTGACCATAGAATGATCCTGTTCACTATACAAATGAATGGAGAAATAACTAACATACCAGAATGTCCCCGATACATGACTGCCAAAGTTAATTGTTTAACAGGGTACTGCTCCGAGGTTTTTAAGGGAATATTAAGAAACGAAACCACAGTTGTTGTCGCTGGACCCGAGGGGTCAGAGGATGGGGGAAATGGTAATGTCTGCTTGCGAAAAGACAATCCCTGGAACCCAGAGAAAGGTACCTCATAATCCCTGGTGGGATGATGAGCTAGAAGCCCACAGGAAGGGGATTAAAAACCTCAGGAAATGGTTTAAAAGAACTTACCATCCAGCTGAAAGACAACAAGCCTTGGGCGATACAATGTCGCCAGGACCAAGTATCGGATAATACTCCGAAAGAAAAGGCAGACAACTTGGAGAGGGCTAGTCACGGATATGGGAAATAAAGACCATTGGGGATTGGTCTATCAGATGGTAACAGGTAAAGTGAGAAGCTTAGAGGAGCTGTCAGTTCTTGAGGCTGATGGACATCTTCTGCAGTCATCCGAAGCGATCACGATGCATATGTTATAAATATTATCACCTGATGGTACTGCGGTGGGGGAGACCGAGTATCACGAGAGAATTAGGGCAGAACAGCAAAGGACCATCGAATCAGAAGAAACTGTACCTTTTTCCTCAGAGGAATTGCATAAAATAGTCAAGAGAACAAAGCTCAAGAAAGCCCCAGGACTGGATGTGGTTACAGGGGAAATGCTCTTTCGGGTATATCCTAGGATACGACAGGACTTACTTGACCTGTTCAATGACTTCTTAAAGTAAGGTACTTTCCCTTCAGGGTGGAAGAAAGGTATCCTTATTGTTATCTATAAGAGGGAGGGAATAACCCCAGAAAGGTGAAGCCATACAAGCAGGTCACCTTACTACCGGTATTGGGGAAGATGCTGGAACGCCTATAAAAAGGCTGATGGAGTACCTGGATGTGGTCCAGGGAATCTATCCTAAGCAATATGGCTTCACGAAGGGCTAAAGTAAAGAACTAGCAGTTATGGACATGGTTGATCAGGTGCGAACCTATGATCAGACGTATGTCTTGGCAATATCCCTGGATATCAAAGGAGCTTTTGACAATGCATGGAGGCCGCAGATTCTGTGGCAACTGCGATTGTTGGAGTGCCCCAAGAACTTGTACGAAACAATCAAGAGGTTCTTGACAGATAGAATGTGCATAATGGACATGGGAACGCACAGAGAGGAGAAGGTGCTGACCAATGGCTGTTCACAAGGATCTGTCCTTGGACCGATCTTATGGAACATCATCTTTGAGGGACTGCTGCGACTCGACCTCCTGCAAGGCTGTGTTGTGTATGGATACGCAAATGATGGGTTACGCCGTGTCCTGGCCTGGTCCAGGAAGGAACTGGAAGAGAAGACGGACCTCGCCATGAGAAAGGTAGATGGCCTGGCTGAGAAGTTCAAAATGGACTTCTTAGTCAAGAAGATCAACACCACAATGCTTAAGGGGAACCTTATGTGGAATCCTGTGATCAGGTTCTAGGGCAGAGTCATTAAGATTGTGACAGAAATGAGGTACGTGGGAGTAATACTAGAAAGTCGACTTGCATTCCATGCACCCATGCTCTATGAGGCGAATAAGGCCGTCACGATGATCCACGGACTCAGAGCAGTGGCTCCTGCTAATTGGGGACTTGGCTACAAGACATTGAAGCTCATGTACAGGTCAGTATTCCTGTCCATCCTCACGTACGTGTGGAGTGTGGTTCCTGGATGCGGAGAGGGTTCATAGGACGAGAAAATAAACAGTGCACAAAGAGCAGAATTGTTGGGGATCACAAAGTCCTACAGAACAGCTTCTAATGAGGCTCTCCGGGTAGTAGCTGAAGAAATCTCTCTGGATCTGCTAGTGGTACAAAAAGGAGAATTTGCTAGAAGGAGAAGGTGGGAAGTAATTGCCCCCGAGGAAATGAAGGCAAGGAAAGAGGCCACATTAACAGCCTGGCAGGCCAGATGGGATGGAAGCGAAAACATAAGACTAACACACAAAATCTTTCCAAGTGTCCGGGAGCGGTTGCAGCTGGAGAAGTGGCTCGGGGTTGGCCATTATTCGGCGCAATTTCTGTCTGGATACAGAAATTTCAGGGCGAAGTGGTTTTCCCTGGGACTGGAGGAAGACCCTCCTTTGCATGGTGTGTGGGGTGGAAGACCCCCCCCCCGCCCATGCTCTGGAGTGCCCCAACATTGAGAATGTGAAACTATAAATCGAGTGGAAACATGGACCACTACACCTCGGAGACATGCTTCGGGATAGGTGCATGGCAAAAGAAGTACTAAGGCACCTCACAAAGGTGGGGAAGAGAACAGAGGAGTTCGATGTCTGGTGGGAAAGTCGAAGGCTGAGCGGGGATCTAGACAATTCAGAGGAGGAGTTTGGGAACGATGATGCGAACCATGATGGGTGAGCACAGCTTCCCGACCATAATAATGGACGAATGTGGGGGTGGTCCCCAAAACCCCCAATCACAAGGAGACCTAGTAATGATACATGGGAACAAAGAAGGACTGTCCTTTGGACCCCCGTCCAGGAAAAAAGCAAAAAGGCAAAAGGGACAAAGTTGCCCAAGTCTAGGTCGATAACGAGAGTTGTTGACCTCAAACCATACCGAACACATGGCCAGGGCAGGGAGGAAGAAGTAGTAGATGGAAGACCATGTACATGGAACCCTGTGATGTTTGCCAGAGAGGTATGGACAATGGGAATACCTATGGAGGAGGTTGAGACCAATCGGCCACGGGAGCCGAAGTTGAGAGGGAAGTCTTCTTCCATAAACAGCGCATAAGCAAAGTCGAAGCTACTCCAGTTGGGATGAGAACTGTAGAGATAGACTGATGGGCGAAAAGAACATGGTTGACACTTTCGTGCAGACCTGGGCTGCACAGGCAGACCTGTAAGACCCACAGTGGCTGTACAATGAAACCATATGGGGAGCGATGTTAACGAGGTTGGAGGAACTGGTCACGTTGATGGAAGGGAAGAACCAGCAATGGAAGAAAGCGGGGAATTACCCTCCCATCGCACCTTCAACCACCCAACCAGTAACACCAGATAAGAAAAATTAATCGGATGAGACTCTAACCCTGGATGTGAGAACACAGTATTGACTGACAAGAGCAATGCTCTCTACACAGAAAGGACAAAGTGTGAAGCACATGTATAAGCTTTTATGTTTCAAGACCAAGGCATGGAGGACCTTTGGACTAGTGAATGGTAATGAATGAGCATGTGTGTGCATGAGTGACGAAACTGAGTGAGCAGTAGGTTCGTCAAAAGCCCTTTGTGCCCAGGGGCGAGGTGGCGGGGGTGTTTCTGGCTACCGGGCATCCCCCAAAACTAAGTCCAACACTGCCCGAACGCACTGGGCCAAGAAGGTAGATAAGGGATATACCATCATGCTTAAATTTCAACAGGAAGGACATGCACAGTTACGAGTAATTAGTGTAGTGTCTTTTCACTTTCGGACAACATGACAGTGTCAAAATTGCAAAGTTCCCAGTGGACCCTGAAGATCAAAAGAGCCGATTTAGTTTCTTGCTTGTGTGGGCTAAAGTAACGTGGTTAGACAGTAGTGCTCCAGGTATAACCTTGTAATATATATCGGTGACCTGGAGGGGAGGTTTGGAGAGGCCAGCGCAGGTTGCACCGGTAACTTTGTCTCCCTAAGAAAAAGCCCCACCCTTCCAGCAGCCATGTTGTCGGCCAGTATACCGAGGAAATGTCTGAAAGCGAAGGTATCTATGACGAAGCCCCTACTGCGGCGGGGGAAACATCCTGCTCTGCCCCCAGTTAATGCTGCTGACTGGCAAAATGGCTGCTGTGACCCTATTATGGAGTCATACATGTGTCCCTATGACTAAGTCCCACCACTGGCCAGTATGCCAATGAAGTCTGGAAGAATCCCTCTCTATCCTGTACAATGCCACTGACTGGTAAAATGGTGTCGGTGTCCCTAAGATGGAGCCCCACCCGATTGTCGGTGTGTGTCCCTATCACGAAGCCCCAATGGGACTGACTGGTGGCTGTCTTCCTTAGATGGAGCTGCTGACTAGCAAAATGGCGTCGGTGTCCCTAAGAAGGAGCACCACACAACCAGCAGTGTGTGCCACGATGTTCCACCTTGACAGTGGTGGCGGCGGGTGGACATGTAGGCGGCCAGTACGAGGTATGTAAGCTTCCCATACCACTGTCCCTTCCATAAGTACAAGCATGTTCAATTCAATCCAATGGCCGCCATCTTGTCCTTTGCATAATAGCTCGATGTTCTCTGGGTGCTCCTAACCAATATTAGTATTCCTTCCTACAGAAAGTGTGCACTTCCCACTCACAGATTCAATGTGGAGATCCCATTCCAAGACACCTTATCAACCTCAGGTCAAGTATGCCCTATGCTAACATATACGTATAGTTGGCTGTAGTTTCTGAACCATGTGAGATACAACTGTAAAAATCATAACATATGCATAACCCCCGATGATGCAGGGTCAAGTTTGACCTATTTCTACTTATAAGCATAGTTGGCTGTAATTCCCGAAACATGTAAGAAATAGTTGCCAAATCCATAACATAGTCATCACCCCAGATTATGAGAAATCTCGCAAGGTCAAATTTGACCTATGTGTACATAAGCATAATTGGCTGAAATTTCTGAATTGGTTAAGATAGAGTTACCCAATTCATAACATAGACATTACCCCAGACAGTGGAAAGGCTTGCAAGGCCAAGTATGACCTATACGCATAGTTGGTTGTAATTTCAGAACTGTGTGAGATATAGTTACCACATTCATTACATAGACATCACCCCAGATGATGAGAAGGCTCCCAAGGTGCAGTATGGCCTATAAGCATATTGTGTTGTAATTTACGAACCATTGAAAATACAGTTGTCGAATTCATAACATATCCATCACACCAGTGGGTGAGAATGGTCATGGGGCCAAGTATGTCCTATGTCAATTTGCTCTATTATTCCGCCACTGTCCCATTCCAACAGGGTTTACTCCTTTCTGAGAACCATTCAAAAATGTCCTGGCATCTCGATGGGGTCGAGTCTCCACCTGTGCGATACGGTGCAAAGCATGCCAACAGACACTAGGCTATAGCGGCACCATTCACTTGTTAAGAATACCCTAAGCAGACTGTCATAATTCCCCAACTGGTCGACCGATAGAGCAGGTCACACTAAATAATGACTCAGAACACTAGCAGAGAGAATGTATCAGGGATCCAGGGTGGTAGACCAGCCGAGTCAAACATATATGAAAGGAATTCAAGTATTACTTGCAAACCAGCACAAGCATTGAGTGCTACAGTGATGCTAGACACGACCAGGCTGTCCTTACGAACGAAACCATCACACACCAAGAGAGAGACGGCACCACTATGCACCGAGTTGCATTTACCAACAAATGCATAGTGCGAGCGCTGTACTACATTAGGACAAAAAATTACAATTTGTGATAACACTAAGGGGCAACATATCGTTGCAAAGGAAAACAGTTATATGTATTTACCAACCAGCATATTCATACAAGCACAGAGAACATGTGAAATGATGCTAGACAAGACCAGGGCAGAATGCCAGAATAAGTTCCTTACGAAACGAAAACATCACATGCAGCCGTCACACACAATCCTAGCAGCAGCCGACCCGACTTACATTGTGCGACATACAGTCTCCGACCTGCACTCGTTTACCCAGTCTTCAATGCTCCGGACAGTCATGCCCTGTCTCCAGCCTGTGCTCATGTACTCTACTTACAATGTGTTACAGACAGACGTCTGTCTTCAACCTACACTCATGAACCGAACCTTCAATTACAGCCAGTCATGTCCCCCAACACTAGGATCCAGAGCACAAGTCCTTAGTAGTAGCACGTCCGGACATGACTGGCCTCTCCACAAACACTCATGGTTCGTCATGTACAGAGACTTCAATATGTGCAATGAAGGACATACATTCGCGCTGTTGCAGCCATCGCCGATTGCAAACATGAATAAACCATCCTGGGCAGAGCACATTCCACAGGGTTTAATCTTTCCAAGATCCATTCACCTGGTGTCTTGGCAGGGACGAGTCTCAAGCGTCCACCATGGGCTAGCATACACATGAATTTCCTGGCAGGGAATCGAAAATAAAATAATACATACACTTATTTTGAGTAAGGAGGAGGGATCGCAACACACACACATATGTGCTTCAACAATGTATATACTTTTCTTTTAGAAGACGTAGAGCACCGGTTCACCATAACAGGTCTAGCACTGAAGACCTGTAGGCCACGCATCTTGTCGCCGTGAACTCGCTGGAAGCAATATTACCGACCAAGACACCTGCAAGTACTTTAAGAACATTCCGATGCTAGACATGACCAGACTATCCTGGGCAGATCACATTACCTATGAACCAAGTGAAACTAAACCAGCCAACACTAGCAGCAGAACACGTCCGACCTACCACATGAGCAACATGAGAACCTATGAGGCTAACTCAAGCAACCGATCGATAGCACGAGCATCGTGCAGGCAATTGGGAGGATGGTAAATAGCACTAGTCATGCGAGATACACCAGGGTGGCAGACCAGTCGAGTCACACGTGCATTTCCCCTTTTATGAAAGGAATTCAGTTAAACAGTACCTAGTGACAGAACCATACATACATATGAAACTACATGTAAAACCATTAGTCATGCAAGAGAGACGACACTGCTACATTCTGGGGCAAGAATAGCAAATAGTACATATTTTACTAGAACTGTGAGCTCATTGCGAATCTAATTAATTACCCATGAATCACTCGACACAAATGTACGAACATTCTAAAGACGAGTAAGGAGCTAGCACAACACACACAAATTTCAACTATGTATGTACTTAGCTTTTAGAAGATTCTAAAATTTAAATAGCAGAGTGTTACCTTAACTGGTGTAGGAGTGAAGACCTGCAGTTCACGAGCACATCTCATAGTGGTCGTCGTGAACTCGTTGGAAGCAGAACATACAATGACTAAAATGACCTTTCTGCCTTTCTGCACATGGAATTCATTACCGATCAAGAAAACAACTCGACACCTGCAAGTACACCACCACCACCCCTGACAAACATACATACTTGTTATATATGCCATTGAAAGTTACTAACCATGCACCCTGATGGTAGAGGAGACATTGCATCATCCTTGAAAATAAGGTATAGTAGGTTTAATTCCCATAAAGAGTCCAATAATTTCTGAGGTAAAAAAATTAAATTGGTGGTAATGCACACCGACATGAAAGTAGTTATTGCATCTTTGCCTGCAGTGAATAGACAATGTATGCCATTCACCAGGAAGTGAGTGGAAGTATTGTAGCAAGACATTCGCTAACAACCCCCCTTACCAAACATCATGAAGGTAGTAATTGCTCATTTACCACCAACTAACAAAACCTACCTGTGAAGTGTGGGTATATGAGAAATAAGCAGGTGCCTTGTATGCACACAGTAGGAAGTGTTCGAATGAAGACTAAGTTGATTGTGTAAGATGAACGAGTGTAACGAAGTTTGAAGGTCAACTATATAGGCTAGAGACGGAGAACAACCAGATAATTTAACCAGTCCAGAAACCATGCAACCAGTATAAAGTAGTCATTGCATTTTCAGCCCAGCATACCATCACAAATACTTGCAGCATGCCAGTCATAGGTAAGAAGCAGGTCACTCTGTGACAACCCAAGACACGAACCATTGTTATGTAATGATAATCGTATAAAAGCACTTGGTAATCGAGCGTGGCAGTGAAGCAGATAGCTACATCTATATTCACCTACAGATGGAATCATCGTTTGAAGACTTACCATCCGTAAAACACCACCAGTATCGTCAACAGCAAAGAACCTGACAAGCATTGTGGTATGAATGTTACCTTTAGTAAACACTGTAATACACAATGTCATGTTTGCCCATAGCATTCCTGAAGAAAACCTTCTCGTATATGCACAACACAAAATAAAATCCATCTACAAACACCTGTTGGCGACAGGACGAAGCGAGATTCTTGGCTCTCAAGGTAGTGCTATTGTTACAGACACACACCAGAAGCTGGTGTAAGACACAATGGGAGCGAGCTGCAAACCAACGTGGAAATATGAGAAGTTGAGAGGACAATGTTTCACAGTGCGCGACTGGATAAGGTAACCAACCTGCTGATGTATGCACCACACACAGCAAACTACTGAGACAATGTAAATTAGCATGTAGTGTGAACAGTATCTAAGTGAACTTCATGTAAACATGGATGACATTTCATCAGTGAGTAAAAAGCAGATCGTTACGACTACATGCATCAAATTTGGTCATATACTCTGCTACAATGGTTGAAGACGTACCATCTGTGTCACTGCCATAATCAACAGCATTGCTATATCAATGCTACTATTGAGGAAATACTTTTAGTACAAGTCATAGTACATGTCAGCATAAAAGTTAAAATTGCATGTTCAACCCAGCATACACTAGTTCCCCGTGATAACAAGACATGCAAAGACTAGGTTTTCATCCATCTTAGGCAAGTGCAGCAAGACATTCGCTAACTGCACCAGTGCCAAACATCATGAAATTGAAGCGTCGCTGCAAGCATTAAGTTATCAATGTGTGGAAATAGCTCATATGTATAGGGGTAATACCCAATTACATTAAAGTTACCATTGATGTTCAGCCCAACATACAAGGCATTCCACAGTGATAACTACGATATAGTGTTTACCCGTAGTGATAACCTGTATAGACATAACAAGAAGTGCAAATGGAAATGTTCGTCGTTCATCGGGAAGAGACTGCAAGTATTTCGACAAGATATTCGCTAACTGCACCAATGCCAAATGTAATGAAGCTAGTAACTGCTCATTTGCAATCAACTACAAGGCCTACAAATGTGTTAATAACAATGCTGTATATGGGAATGTGTATGCATCTTCATTGCTCACAGTAGGAATAACTCGAATGAAGACTAAGTTGAACATGTAAGATGAATGGACATAAAGTCGTTGAGGGGTCGAATTGCCAACTTCGCAGCCAAGACAGCGAATGATCGGATAAGGTAATATATTTCAGTTCAGTAACCATGCCGACGTATGCATCACGCAGCCAGCAGTCATCTACTGACATAACCCGAGACGAGCAACACAAAATAGCATACAAATATGAACAGTATATAAGCATACATAATGTAAAACAGAATCAGTTCGTCGGCGAGTGTGGTTGAAAGCAGATCATTACAACTACTTTCATCTACTACGATTGTGTACTCTGCTACAATATGAAGATGGAATCAATGGTTGAAGACTTGTTACCTGTAACACAGCCAACGTCATCAACAGCAAGTGACCCTGATGAGTCGCTAGAAGCATTACGGTATCCATGTTACCACTTTGATCGCATACTCTGCAACCATATGAACATGGAAACAATGGTTGAAGACTTACCATCTATAACATCACCAGTATCGACATCAGCAATGGGTCCTGAATAGTCGCTACAAGCAAAACATTATGAATTTTACTACTGTGGAAATACTTTGAGCAAAAGTTATAATGCACGTCGACATGAAAGTATTCATTGCTTGTTGAGCCCAGCTTACAAGACATTCCACTGTTATAACTGGGATGTAGTGTTTACCCGCAGCAATAACCAGTATAGACATAACAAGCAGTGTAAAGGAAATGGTCGTCGTTCATCGGGAAGTGAGTGCAAGTATTGTGGCAAGACATTCGCTAAGTGCACCAGTACTGGATGGCATGAAGAGAGTCACTGTCCATTTGCCACCATCTACAAGAACTATCCATGTGTTAACTGCTGTGCAGTAAATTCGAATAACAGTACCTGGAATGCGCACAGCAGGAATTGCTCGAATAAATATTTCATGTAAGATGATCGAATGTAAATATAGTTGAGAGGTCAACTTCGTAGGCCATGCAATGTGAATAGTATACAAGCAAGCATCATGTAAAACAGATGTAATTTCGCCAGGCGGTGGTGTAAAACAGATCGTTACTACTACATGCTTCTAGTACTCTGCTACATCATGAAGACGGAATCAATGGTTGAAGACTTGTCACCTGTAACACATCCAACAGCAAGAGACCCTGAAGATTCGCTAAAAGCATTACAGTATCCACTGCGATCGTGTAATCTGCTTCCATATGAACATGGAATCAATGGTTGAAGACTTGCTATCTGTAACACCGTCAGAGGTCCTGAAGAGTCGATACCTTATCAATGTTACTACTGTGGAAATACTTTTAGCAAACGTTGTAATGGACATCAACATGGAAGTAGACATTGCTTATTCAGCCCAGCATACAAAACGTTCCACTGTGATATGTAGTGCTCACCCGCTTACATGTTCAGCCCAGCATACAAGGTGTTCCACTGCGATGCTGTGTTAAGCCGCAGTTATAGACATAGCAAGAAAGGAAATTTGCCGTTTGTCGGGAAGCGAGAGTAAGTAAGACATTCGCTAAGCACACCAGTGCCAGATGTCATGCTTCACTGTCCATTTGCCACTGTCTACAAGACAGTGTTAACTGCTATGTGGTATATATGACTAAGAGTGGCGGGAATACTCACAGTAGGAAGTGTTCTACCGCCATTAATGTTTTTTGCTGGAATGAAGAATAAGCTGAGCAAGTATTGTGGATTAGTCTGCAGTCTCATGTCATGTTTGTAAATAAAGGTAAATGATATAAATTATGCCTATTTTATTCATCTAACAAAATGCCTCTGCTAATATTCGGTCCACATCCAACTAGGAAAAACTTACCACATTTTTGTCTAAGTCTGAAAGAGAATTAATATAGTGTCAAGTCTCAAGATCAACTCCCTACCAACGACTATTTGAGCAATACGCATATTCTCTCGGCATTTTTGTTTCCCCAGTTAATCGCTAGAGTGGAGATTGCTTAATTGTGAGTGGGGGTTCAGTACATGGAGGCAGGCAGGTCTCTTGCAGGGCTCAGAGAGGGCTGTTGGCGGCTTAGAGGGGGCTCTTGAGGGCTCAGAGAAAGATTGTGTGGCAGAGGCTCATCAGATTGTGGGAGGAGGGCATTGCAGGTGACCATGTATAAATACTCATCTCACTATAAGTGCAGACTATTGTATCAGGCACATTCATCATGGACATGTTTCTGACGAAATTGAATGGGAAAGCAGTCTACTGGGCGCTCACCGAACTTACAATCGGTAACCACTATCTAGCAATGGAGCTCTAATGAGTCGAGACTACTTATGGAAAATACATAACATGTTTACTGGACAGCATATTCAGAGTGAGGTTACCATCTCGCTACGTTCAACTAATTTCAGATGTGGATATGGTGGTGATGGACGAGACTGACATTCATATCAAGTATGGTGTTATTAAGCCAATAGCTAATGGCAAGACTATGCACGCTATCGAGTTTTATTAAAATGTAAATGTCGGCTCTCTCTCTCTCTATCTCGATTGATGTAATCAGTGTCATGCTTATCATATACACTGCATTTAATCCTCTGGACGTAAGCAAGTATGAAGGCGTCTCAATCGGCTACCACCGAGTTCGATTCCAACCACCTGGAACAAGTGGAAACCTGTACCGGGCACTGGGTGAGTCGAACTGAAGGGGAATGTCTAGTCCAACATCCTGCATTATTTTCACCTGTCCAGTCTACTATTTGCACCCAGACTCCGAACTGCCTTGCAGCACGGCCTCTTGCATGCAAACGAAGAGACTATTCGTCAGGTATGACTACAGCGAACAATTGCACTGAACTGCCCTGCCAGAATTTCCCCCCTGGACCGAGTCTTGTACAGGCGAACACCATACGACTATAACGCAACGTTGCACAGTGACATGGAAGACAATGTGTTCTCCACTCATCTGTGAAGTGTTTCTCGCTGTCAATTATGTATAAGAAACAGGTTCAATGCTTCGACCTGCAGTCATTGTCAACTCAGCTTCCAGCAGCAGGTGAGTGTCGATGCCGTTCCAGCCAACCACACTGCCGCCGCCAGGTCGATTTGACTACATCGACGCTAGATGCATCGACTCAGACATCTCCCTGGCATCATCGCCGGTGTGTAGAAAAGACACTGCCTGCCATCCCCAGTGTGGCAGCCGACCTCTGCAGGTTAATGCCAGTGATATCGAATAAGGATATATTGAAGCAGCTTTTGAATCAGTGTAAGTGTTGCATCATTCCCGACCCCATGACAGTAGAGTGATTAACTCCATGTTTGCTGTGTATATCTATTACCCGACCTCGTGGCGGCAGAGACATTAAAGCAGCTAAAATATTTTAACTTCATATTTATTGTGTGTATAACATTGCGTTGAGAGAGACTTCAGCAGTTTATGATATCAGAGACACTAAAAATTATAGACAACTTCATGAGTATACTATAACTTGTAATAAAATGTTTTATAGATGAATATATTTTTCTTCACTACTAACTGTGTGTCCCATAGTGATAAAAACATATAACCACATTCTTAGTAACTGATATCTGTCTGCTGCAGAGACACATACAAAAATTGAATTGAATTGCAGAGTCACCACTGAGAGACAGTTAGGACAAAAAAAAGTTGCATGTCGTGTCTGGCGAGTAAGAATTCACTGTCTGAGGTGTGCTGATGTACGCTATTTCGTCTCCTCGCAAGACGAATGCAATGGTTGTCGTGTGGTTAAGTCATCTGACTGGTAATCCAAGGGTAGCCGGAACGTTCCTTAGTACAACTCCTACATATTTTTTTTTCCCCCATCAGCTTGCCGTACATTGCATTATTCATAAACTTGAAGTCCCGCTCAAAGGGTGTGGCAGCCTGGCATTTAGCGGTGTTCAGCTCGATGTATGGCTTCAGCCATGCCTTCGAGCAGGACTTTTTCTAGCTGATGCATAATGCTACATATGACAGGCTCATGAAGAATAAACGTGTAGGAGATGGTGCTAGGGATCATTCTGGCTTCCCTTGGGTTAACAATCCGATGCCTTGACCACATGGCCACCATTGCATTTATCCACTCACTCTTTATATTTGCTCAGAGTTAACTGCCACTGGCCGCTATTGTCACCGTCAATGTACTGGCTGCCCGCCCACCACCTACCTCCATTTTGCTACGCAGTGCAAAGACTGGAATGACAGAGCAGGTGGTGGCTGCAGCCTTTAGCTGCCTACACCATCGTTCGACTACACCTAGCCACCTTTCGAGTTGATAAAGGCTGTTAAGGACAAAATCAGTACTTTATCATGGACATTGTGTATTATTCCAACGTATGTAAATGAACACTATCATGCATTGGGCAAGTGAAATTATTAGAAAAGTCAATATTTTACTAATCTGCTCGTTTTTTACAAATCGATGCATAAAAAATAAATAATATATCACAGATGGTTACCTGCGATTATTTATATTTGACATTAAGATATGAAACTACTTTATATGCATCGTTATCAAATTAATGTGAGGTGCTCAATGCTTGTACATTTTTCGTTGTTTTGTAGTGTGTGCCTCTGTACTGTCTTGGTCGGAGGGGAAAATCGTTTGCTATTCAGCCCAGCAGTTCCACTGTGATAATTTTGATGCAAGCATCGGTCAAATGAAAATGTGGAATTTTACACTTCGCAGCGAAGGCAGGTGCTTGACTATCCTGGGCCAGCTATGTCGTAAACACTAACACTGTCATCATCGACATCTTAAGAGACGCTGTAAGCATTACAGTGTGGAAATACTATTTTTACTACAAGGCGGTCTACTACGTTTACCAGTGTTGATAACCTTTATACATAACAAGTGTCGTTCATCAGAGAAGCGAATGCAGCAAGACACCAGCTAACACACATATAAGTGGGTACATTTCTTAGATCTTAGGAATTAAAACAAAACATATTTATTTTTGATGTTTATATTTATTTTTGTATGTAACCAAATCACACACACATATAATTCAATAAAGCCTCCAGCTCTGAGTTCATAAATAATTGTCTCTCCGATGATAGATATCCACTGTTCTGCAATGAAACCAACCACCATAGTCTATCAACTAGGTCATTGGGGTCTTCAGAGTAGTCAGACTTCACACGATACATGTTAGCATATATGTTCTCCTTCTTCCATGTTGGGTAGGTTGCTAGATACATCTGTATTGGTGCACTAGGTTTGAATTCATGTTTCTTCTGTCCCACCTTCAGCAACATGCTTTTGCAGCATGTCTTATGCATCATCACCAGCATACTTGGAGGTCACATGGGAAGACTTGGAGGTCACATTGATGTTCTCAGCAGACATGTCGTTCTCAGAACCCTGACTAGTATTGTCGTGTTTCACTTTACTTGTTTTCTTTGCGGTAGTGGTGTTCACAACCTCTGACGATCTCGATAGTTCGTGCTCTCTCGTAGTTCCTTCTTCGCACACTTGTTTGGAACAACATGCAGGCCCGTGTAATGATATGTGTGCTTGGACTATCGTTAGTTTACATGAAGTATCAGCAGGAATGCTAGTGTTGTCATGCTAGCTCGTGTCCATCAAAGGTGTGTTAAACATACCTGTGTCTCTTTAGATTATCGCTTCTACCACCACACATATTACATCTAGAGGTCGGTCCTTTTACACATTTGCTTTTCAACAAGTTGCTATATTTCTAAGAAGGCGCTCGGAATAATTTTTTGATTGACCATGACCATTTAACAGGCGAAATCACAAGCCGTGCACACAGTAAATTTATTTTATTGTTCAGACTACCAAAAAATCAACTTGTGGCTGTATTCCAAAACCTGCAAAATTATGATGGCTTTTTTTTATCAAAAAGACCTTAGCTAAGAGACATTTCACACAACCCGACGGAACTGTGGTAATCGAAAATACGGGTTATATTTAAATTCTTGGATTGATTTTGGAGAAGTATAAATCCATACTAAGCACATTCCCAATGTGAGAGACTTGCAGGGAAGTGCGCAAGGTGTGCAATTGCACTTCATTGACTCTTTTAATTTATGAGCACATATCTGGAGACTTTGGCAGGTAATTTGTCGCCTGCACAGTTGAGAAACTCCCACTCAGTGTTTCCAGATGACAGACATATAGAATTTACTCAAAGAAAGGGAGTATATCATTATGACTTTGTAAAGTTGTTAGAGAGTCTGATGTGTAGGTCACTCCCACACAAGGACGAATTTCATAATGTAATGAAAGGCGAGGACATTAGCGATGAAGACTACACTCATGTCCAATATGCATGGAATGTGTTCAGGTGTCAAAATTTACTGCAGTACACAACCAATTATTTACATGTGGACACATGTTTGTTATCAGACTTTTTTTAGAGTTTCAGGACCATATGTTTGGCAAGTTATAGTCTTGACCTGGCTATGTGTGTCACAGTTCCGTCCCTCTCATGGGACACTTCATTTGTAAAGAAAGGTGCGCAGCTAGAGCTGTTGACTCATCAAGACATGTACCTTTTTGTAGAATGTGGGGTTAGGGGCGGTATTACCCAGATATCCAGAAGGCAAAAAGAAGCCAATTATATTAACATGAGCGATAAGTACGACTCTAGTGTTGCAGACAAGTACATTTGCTACTTCCACACGAATGGCTTGTACAGCCATACGATGAAGTGCAAGCTTCCCATTGGCAATTTTGAGAAGATTGAGCCAGACATTTTTTCGTCATGTAATGTAGATAACATGGAGAATGATGGGCACACTTGCATTTACAAAGAAGTTGAATTGTAGTTTCCAAATGAAATTCACGACACTCTTAACTGACCTGCCTCTTTTCCCAGTGTCTGGTATACCTCCGAATGGAACACATGAGAGATTACTACTGACACTCGCACCACAAAAAAATTTATGTTATAAAAAGGGAAACACAGAGAAACTACCTGAAGTATGAAATCAAATTCAATGCTGTTCATCACATTCTGCGCTTTGAGCAGAATGCATGGATGGCTCCGTACATCAAACTAAATATTTATAAATGTGGCTAGGCTTCAAACGACTTCGAAAAATCGTTTTTCAAACTCATGAATATTTCCATGTCCACCAGGAAAGGGGCATCAGAGTTATATCGCGGGATGGCACGATTTAAAGGGCGGCAGTACTAATAGGGCAACCGGCTTTCAAGCTAGGCAAATCGCCGATGAGAAATTAGTCCTTATCGAGATGCCAAAGAGCTGAGTTATTTTAAACAAACCTTTGTACACCAGTGTTGACATTTTGGATTTATCAAAACTGCTCCTCTATGACTTCCATTATAAATACTTGCAGAAAAAATTTCCTCAAAATACTTTCCACCTCTTGTACAGCGATACCGATTCCCGTATCTATCAATAGCTTGCCATTATGTATATGAAGTAACTGCCCCAAGTTTAGGTACACAGTTTGACACTTCCAACAATATGCAAGATAATCTGCAATGATTGTAATTAGTGAACAAAGCTGTAATGGGAGTAATGAAAGGTGAGTGCTCTGACCACATCATCACACATATTGTAAGCCTGCGCCCCAAACTTTATGCATACATTGTTTCGAATTAGCAGTGGTCACGCAAAGCAAAGGGTATAAAACATAACGTGTTGCAGTAGTTCCGTTACCGGAATTATTTGGAATGCCTCGAGTGAAATTCAGGTGTACTGGGGACTCTGTTTCAATTCTGTTTGCGTGCCCACGACATCTACACCAAACATATGACAAAAGTGGCATTGTAAAGCTCGGACGACAAGCATTCCATTGAGCTGGATGGCGTGTCGACCTTGCCTTGGGGACATTAACAAATAGTAATCTAATTTTTTTCCCCATCCTCACCGATCAACTGTCTGCCACACCAACACCAGCATACCTGTCATCACTAACTGCCTTCTCCCATCGGTCATCGCCCTCATCAACTGCTGTGAGGCCACAAAAGCACTCTACCAGAAATGTCAGCTCATCATCTATCACAACAGCTAACCATAACTGTTTCGAGAGCGCAACACTCTACCATAATCGCCAGATCATCATCTGTCACAACTACTAACCATAACTGCTGCGAGGAAGCAGCATTCTACCAGAATCGTTAGCTCATCAGCTTTGAACCGACGACCTGTTAACGCTCTCCTCTTTATCAATGAGAGGATGGTCCATCTGCCCAACTTTAAGCCTCGTGTTTCCACTGCACAAATGTTTCAATACATTTCCTACTCCACGATGAAGTCAATGATGTTAATTAAACAACAGTGAGGGAAGTTAAACTGTTCCAGCCTTCTTCATTATCTGTCAATGCCTCGTCTTTCAATCAAAGAATTGTTGTGAAGGTAGCCCCTCCAGCATGGAATAAAGATAATCTGATTGTGACAACAGACACGCAAAGAGCACGAATGTAAATTTTTGTATAAAAAGTGAAGATATGTCAAATATTTGTGTGTATAGAGAAGAAGAAATGAAGTGAAATTATTTATTAATAGTGTAAATAATGCTTTTTTGAAAAAAAAAAAAAAAAAAAAAAAAAAAAACTTCAAAAGAAGAATATTTACTGTGTAAATATTTCTGTTAACAGTGTAAATAAAATTTCTATGAAAAAAAAGACCTTCAAAAGAAGAATATTTACTATGTAAATATTTTTTATTAATAGTGTGACGAATGCTTTTTTTTTAAAAGGACCTTTGAAAGAAGAATATCTACTGTGTAAATAGTGTTTCGTTTATTAAAGAAAAAAACTAAGTTATTTAATAAAATAGTCACAGTGAAAGTTTTTTATTTTTATTTATTTAAACCAATCAGTGTGTACAACACACTTTTCATTATCACAAGCTTGTGGTATTGCATAATGTATGGGCTGTACAAAATATTTGGTTGTGACACAACAGGGCTTACATGTAAATTTCAATCTCTCGCACACTCAGTGTTTTTACAAACGAACGCAGAGAAATTTTTTTTTTTGTTATCGCAAAAGTTTCTGAGAGTTCTCGGAGCATAATATTAGAATTAAGTAATTTTGAAAACAATTTGTTTGGTGAACATGAGAAGAAAGTTTATTATACATGAAAGAACCGTATTTATATATAATAAGACTAACAATCACAGTCTACAAATAGAATGTCTTAGATGAAGAAGTGACAATTCGTATCTGCACTTTAGTACATTTTACAGGAAACAGAAAAAGTTTATGAAAAAATCTAATAAAATAATTTCAATATTATTGATTGTTTATAAGTGTTTATAAAACTCATATTTTATATGTTTTACTATTTAGTTTAGTGCATTCAATTATTTATTTGTTTAAGTGCAGCTACATGTTTTCACTAAACTATATTTTAATATTTAAAATAGATACAAGGTTACACAACAATATAAAATGTACTGAATTAAGTAAGCAGTTTTAAACACTATAATGAACATTACATAACAATACATTCGACCATTAATTGATATAGGCTTTGGCCAGGTGAGGGGAGGATAGGCTACGCCATACAATAAATTAAATCACATAATATTTATTGAATCAAAAACTATTCTAAAACTTTGTAGGTCTTCTGTCATACAAGAAAAAACACTACAATACACTACTTTTCATTACAAACTTTATTGCAGTCAAATTTTTAAAGTTTGCATGACTTTCATCATGACATGAAAATAAACCACTAATCTTTAATACATATATATTATCTGCTTATAAAACAATTATACACTGTTTCTATTATTGTCTCAGTTATAATGCCAGTCATATTATGAAAACATATTTAATCACTCACAGTTTAAACAAGTTTTGATAATTTGTTTACTTTAACATTGGAAATGAATAATAAGAATTTAAGATAACTTTTTTATTTGCACGTCATTATGAATGACTTTGTTTCTTTGAAATAAGTGCACTGAAAACACTTAACTTACTAGGAATATTATTTGCTTTGGCCACTGAAAGTAAAATTAATTTGATTATTTTAATCATACAAAAATAAAATGAAAACATGAAATAATTTTCTGATATTGATTGTTCAAAGTAGTCAGTAATGTTAACCTGGAAAAAAAATTGAACTGATAATTCAATGTAATACAATCACAAATGGTGATAGTAGTTTAGTTTCAGCTGCATTATGCCTCACTTATTGCCTTTGCTGGCTTTACTTCATGTGGTTGACTGTCGTAGAATGGGCCACAATACATAGTTATGACTTTTTTCAACTCCTGTAAGTGTTGCCACTTTCGGTATTTTATTTTAATTGGTTCGTTTCTCAACTGAGGAAAATCACAAAGATTCCCAGCTTCATTTCTCGATGTTCTGTGCGGCAGATCCATGTATTCACTATCGAAGTTCAGCTTACTTGGATGGTGCCATCTGGGTAGTATTTTATTACTTTGATGTCATTTACTGTTGGATCATGTGTCTTTCGTCCTGGACGAATGGAGTAGTTATGTTTTACCATTGATTTAAGGGTATAATTTCATACAAAACTGTACGAAAGTTCATTTACCTCATATGGTGGGTCTTTTCTGGCTTCTCTAGTAAGCCTTGCATAGTCGCTGGGAAGATGGATAGCCTTGTTCTTAACTTTTCTTTCTATGTGTGAGTGAACAGAGTCGGCCTCCACTGAGAATAGCCAACCTCAAGGTACGTTTGGTAAACTGTCGCTTTTTTTCTCGCACTTAAAAATCTCAGCAATGCATTTGAATGAGTTGAGTTTTTATTTTGATACATACACCCATCGCTCCATAAGTTAATTGGCTTTCCTAGATCACATTTGTCTGTCAAGTAATCAATAATGCAAGATGCAAAAATGTTGGCAGTTAGCACTCCATCGGTTTCAGAAAACCAGTAACATCTTGTGTGATGGCTATTGACGTCAAAGATTGTGAAATTGTGTACACAAAGCTTCATTTTGTAATACAATGCCAAAGCATTTAAACTTGGGCACAGCTTGAAGATCCTGTGTTAAAACAATAAATTTTCCTTTTTCACCAAGTTCTTTGTCTGCGCTTTTACCTTATCTCACAGATTCCTTGTTCTTAATGTGGTTTCGGTATGTTATTTCATCGATGTGTTTGGTCTCGTAGGCAATACAAGTATCACACCTATCTTTATTTGGAATTTGTAAACCTATATTCTTATCATGAACTACATTTTCAAATGTGAATCTTCAGAGTGGTTTCACAGGTAGTGTTTTTCTTTGCATTGTTTTGAATATTCTCTGTAAAGCCCACTAACATTGTCACCATAAATAGGTTCAATATATGGTTTAGTCGTTGATCTTCTACAATAATGCGATGGTAGCTTTGGGGCATAGTCAATGAAAGTGCAAAGAATATCTTTGCCAGTCACTGGCCTCGCCGATGTGGTAGCATTTAATGGTATGTTTATTGTTTTGTAATTTATTACAGTTCTTGATTGGCAAATGCCATTGTTTTCACTATTGAGCACCCAATTCCATACTGTCCATTCTTTACGTCCAAAAGTTGATAGAAAAGTTTATTTTTACACTCAGTAAGAATGTGCCCATCTGCAGTTTTTATTGTGTAGGTGAGAATTGCAGCCCTGAGGGATTGTTCGGAGGATGTTTTTGTACATCGTTTTGTTGTTGTTTTATTGATCAACGATACAATGTACACTTTTATCTGATCCCAATTCATTTCTTCCCAGAATAACTGAAAAAGCTTTTGTCTATCTTCATGTAGAAGTTTTGTACACTCTCTCACTTTAGATATTTTGCACATCGCAGAGTTACAAGGTGGTCCCATTTTCCTTTCCCCTCTACTGGCACTTTTTTTTCGCTTTTTCCCTTCTCTACTCCACCCTACGTAGCTTATTCCCGGCTCATGAAGTTTTTGTTCTTCTTAGCAAACCATTAATCTTACTCCGCAGTCAACTTTCTGACAACCATGTTCATCATCTTTGTCAAGAATGTCTTTTTCCTCATTTTGGTCTTGGTTGCCTAATAAATCAAAAATTTCACAAATTGGTAAGGAAATGTCTATGAGAGTGGGGCCATGTATTTCAGTATCATCAATTACTAATGCTTTTTTATCTTTTGTATTATGTCCGTGCATTTCTTCTTGGCTATAGTACATTTCTTTTAAAAAATAAATTCCTTCGACTTCAAAGCCTGGAAATAGAATTTAGAAGCGTGTCGACATCCAGATCACGAAAATCTTCTTGAGGCTGTGAAGCTCGTTTGCCTAGGTTCATTACTTCTATGCCAACATCCTTTATATAACATTCATCTGTGTTGCCTCTGCTGAAAATGTTATTAAGCTAAGATATGATTGGACTTTTATCCTGACTACAAATAAGATCTCAAGCAATCCTAGGATTACTTAATGGTTCAAGGAGATCAGCTGACTACCAGCCTTTTCAACTATTCTGACAGTATCTATGGCCTAGGTATTGTTCAAAGGCACAAATACTGTTAACTTTGTCACATGTGTTACTCCTATGTCACTTTTCACTAACCACTCACATTCTTCTAAATGTTTGTCCGATAACACTGTACTAGAGCGGCCAAAATTTTCATTTTCAATTTGTTTGCCTACATTGCACATTGCACAGATTTTTTCAGTGCGAGACGATTACATATTCGCAAAAAAATATATTTATATACAATAGAAGATTTTTACTTTGTGTCTATTCACTTTAACCTGTGCACTGCAAGCCAATGACTTTCACTTGATTTCACCATTGTACTCAATGGGTTTACAATGAAACCTGTGAACAAAATAAGTATTGTAAAGTAACTTGCAATTAAATTACTCATTAGGCTGAAAAAATAATCAAGAACTCCCCCCAATACATACACACAATTTTTTAATTCGTCCTTGTCTATGACTGTAAGATGAATGAGAAATTTTCAGTTACAGTGCCAGAAAAAGCAAAACAACAAAAACATTATGGCCTTCTTCATGATATAACCTCTCGTACAAACGAGATAACTTATTGAATGACAATAATACCCTCCTTCAAGTAAAGCCAGTTCTACAATGTATCGTAAAATGCTTTGTTGTATAAATAGTGTATCAATAAAAAAAGTATGGTGTTATGTCCTATGGAGATGGTTCAAATCCATATCTATACTACAAAACGACACATTATAGATCTGCCTTAAATTTAACTTGTGGATAGAATATGAGTAGGTATTCGTTAAAGTTTAATTAAAGTGAGTATTCACCATTGAAAACAGTTTGGTATAATACTTTTGAGCCCGCAATAATCTGTATCGACACAAACTATTCTCTGTATATTGCACGCGAAACCACGTATCTGATGATCTTAGATAAAAGGTTGCATGTTAAACCACATATCTGAATATCTTGGATAAAAGGTTAGGTTTCAACACACAATACATAAATGATTACTCTTGATATTGTCATAACTATATAGTTAAACTACATAATATATACGTAACCAATCACTTACACTGTGTAAACAGAAATGGTGGTTATAATTCAACAATTTTTACAGTGATCAATAACACATCATCTCTCAGTACACTTGCATGTCAACTAAAGCAGATACGTGTTTTCACAAGCACACACACAGACCAAGTTGCATAGCGTTTACTGCGCAACAGGAGATACGAATATACACAAGAATCTAATGTTTAATTTTGATACATGCGTGCACTACTCAGCCATTACTAGTTGCCACAGTAAATTCTGATTACAGATCAGATAAGAGATGTTACATTAACCTATTCTATTAAAAGAATAATTTTTTCGGATACGAGGTTTAACTAGACTGATAGAGCACATTTTTCTGCAAATTTTCATGTAACTCATTTTAGCCCAAATATGCAGATACGAGGTATCACTGCTTCAATGACGATGTTCTAATTCGAAACACTTTGTTTTGTTTTTAGAAGTTAGAAAACCAACATTCTAAAATGTTTACACAACAAAGACATTTTCTTTTTGGGATTCAAAAAAGCTTACACCTAACTTTCAATCGCTCACCCACCGAGTGTTTTTACAAACAAATACAGGGAACATAATATTTTTCCTTATTGCAAATATTTCTGAGAGTTCTCAAAATATGATAGTAAAATGTGAGGTATTAGCAGTGATGAGTGTTTATGCAAATTAATTACAAAACAAGAATTAATTCAATGACTAACCAACAGAGTCTTTACATACATACAAACGTATTTTTTAAATGGAAACAAAACATTACACCAAGGCTGAAAACTGCGCGAAGAGTTAAAAAAATGGAAAATAATATGTGTGTGTCAACTAAGACATTTTTTGGGATACGGCAGGTTTTACATGTAATTTTCAATAGTTTGTGCACTGAGCTTTGTCCTTAAAAAAAAAAACACACAATGTATTTTTAATATGGAAACTAAATAATGAACACATAAAATTACAATGAAAGTACCTAAAAAATATTGAACTAAAACAAATAGGAATATATTTCAAAAGTAATTCTTAATTTTCTTAGTAAATCTACGTTTCTTAATAATTTCAAACTTGGAAAAAAAAAAATTTAAATCAAAGGACATAGGTTGCAAATGTTTGACTGAGAACAGGGTTTGTTGATGGTAGAATAAATTAAAGTAAAAAGTATACATGATTATTTGAAAGGTTTACACAACTGTGATAGAGCAGGGTGGCTGAGTCACCGAAACTCATGGAGCGGGCGATCTAGCAGCTCATGTGTGGCCCAGTAGGCCGGAGCTTCCACCTGCTGGCACAGACGAGCAATGTACAGCAGAGGTACATTCTCTGCGCAACATAGCAAGCTATCTACTGTAAGCATATGTTTGGTTTTGCTCTCCTTGTGCCTTAACTTTTCTATGCCATGGCTAGTATAATATAATTTTACACATAATATTAACAAGTGAAAATAGACTTTGCTTGCACAAGATATATGATTGAACAGTGTTTATTCAAATGTGAAATAATTAGTGTACCAAAATTATGGGAAAACATGAAGGAACAAACAGTCTTTGTTCAAATAATCACATGTTACTTTACTAAGTTTGATATAATATGTGAAGAAATAGTCATAATTTAAATAATAAAATGTAAAATGTAAAATTTTATGAATCAGAGTTCCCAAACACAAGGTGGGAAATATTATAAGAGATGATGTACTCTTTACTGACATATTGGGAACAGACTTTTTATATAATAAAAAACCTTATACTTTACTGAAAATTTATGCACTTAATTTCAAATAACAAGTGTTGATGGTTGGCCTTGAGCAGAGGGTGTGCTGGGAGGTACATGCTCTTGATACACATGATTTGAGTTCAGTCTGCAGTCGGGAGTGCTAGGGTGGGGATGTGTAATTAGGGTCTTTGTACACATACTTACTGTATAATTACTATTGGTGATTGTTCAGTTGGTAATTATTCTCTTGGTACTTAATGATTGTGCATTTGTTTATTTGATGTACCAGTACATATTGATTGCACTTGTTCAATGTGCATTTTCTCTGTACTCATTACAAGTACTTAGTAAATACCCATTGCTCATTTTGTAACAGTCAAAATTTAATTCATTATTATTATAATTATTCAAATGCTATATTTGTAACCTTCATTTCTCTAACTGCTCAATTCCAACCTCAGTCGCTCGTCGACTTCCGAACTGACAACTCCTATGCTGCTCCAAACCCCCTCCGAGCTCAGTTGTCCATGTAGACTCCGAAGAAGCAACATCTATGCCACTTCTGATACCCTCCCCTCCCCCAAAATCAAAGCTCTGACTCTCGTCAAAATCCGACTAGACAAGACCTCTGCTGATCCCGAAACACTTCCCATCCCCATATCAACTTCACAGATCAATCCCTCATCAGACTCCGAAGAAGCAACATCTACTCTCCCCACATGTCCCTTTTGCCTTTATTGCTCCAAGAACCAACCGAACATTCACAGCACGCCTCTAGAGGAAGGAGGGGTAGCTCCGCCCACAATCACCAGCAGGAGGGGTAACACCAACAGCCAATCACAACAGACCTTGTTGAGTGCAAGGGGAGGGGGAAGGGGCGTAACCCATTTTGGCCAATCATGACACACCTTAGGGGGAGGGGAGAGGGGGGAGGTACACACATGCAGGGAAGAGAGGGACGGAGTACATACATTTTGTGGAATACCACCTGCGCCATTCTTGCACATTTATGCTCGGAACCCCACGCTCACACTACTACTCGAACTAAAGCGCATTTCTGTCTGCCTGGCTGTGGTTCATAGACACTCAAGTGCAGTTTAAAGGTACTATTTATATTTGGTTCTAATTTAGTTCTATTGCAAATATGGGTTCATCCTACTTCTAATTTATGCGATGTACTGTACCGTGCAACATTAATTTTTGAACAAAGAGTCAGAGAAATCATGTCAAGAATTTGATGTATTTTTGTCCAGTACATATGTAAATCGGTTTTACAGTAGTATTTGCACCACATTTGAGAATTTGTTTTTATATGTGTAACCAAACGAACTACATTGCTACCTATTTAATAGTTATCCATATGGATTCCTTGTCCTGAGCATACTAAATGTTCCCAAAATGGAACGGGATGGATACATTATTTAACCTTTTAGCATATAATGTATGTATATAGCGATTGTTGTTTGTATTATATTTTGCCAACTAAACTTATGCAAAGTAACTTAATACAAAGACAAACTTTTGGTATTCATTATTAAGGGTCTCTCTTTTACAATATTTACTTCCTATTGGTTTAGAAATGCAATTTTGAAAATAATATTAATGCAAAATATATAATTATATTTTAGTTTATATATAATTTGTAATATCTGTTCATCTTGCACATATATTTTACATTTTCATATATGATTTAAACAATTGTATCATGTTTCTTCCTTGTGGTTGTAAATCTGTCTTGATTACTCTTGAGGTTTCTATAGCTAAGATCCGTGTGTATGCATAATTAATATTCCTCCAGAAATTTTTTCTTATTTATGTTATGATGTTGAAAGTAGGAACCAACCACCCATCAAAAATGTTCATATGATATGATCAAAATTTTAAGAATGTGAGCTACGAACGTTTTTGTAGTTGTAAATGTTTGTATATGACAAAGTATATTCCGTGCTTAAATGAACAGTTTTATTTTGGTAAAGTACTGAACGCTCTCTTAAGTATATACAGATTTGATAATTATTATACATGTTAATTCTGTGATTACATTAGCCAGGTATTTTGATAAATGCTTTTGCATTAATAAGATGTTTGTATTTTTTTTCTTTAAATTCACGTATTATAAGTAAAATATTGGCAGTTATTTTTGTTAGCCACATATGTACTTAAATGTTTCCACCTTACTCTCCTAAAATTTCATACCAATGAAAGCATTTATTTTTGGTCGTACTTGTAAATTTTTCAGTGTGTAATGTTTATTATTCGGTTAATGTGGCTTGCATTATACATATTGCTTTACTCTTGCAGTGTACAAACTAGAGAAGTAACATTATAACACAGGTTTTTTCGCTGCCTAAATTTATTAAATTAACATTTTTTGGCTTCTGGATTCTTAAATATTCGCTATAGTTTCGAGGGAGAAACTTACCAATAATTTCAGGCTGTTAATAATTGAAAGAAATGTTGTGATGTATTTTTTAAATTGTTAAAAAAATCTTGAAATATTTGTATTTGGCCAGTACAATTAACATTTTATGATGCCACTGATGAAAAATTATATTAATGTTATTATAAATTTCATTTAAGAAAATTACACTGCATTATTGGTAAGAACAAAGTTCTTGGAATAATAATGGTACCATGTATATCTCGGACAGTTGCACAGTGATATCTGAATTACACAAAGGAACTTCCAATTTAACAATTTTTACTTTAAGTGCTTTGTACTGAACAGGTATGATAATCAAAACACGTGGTTATGATTTGAAAGACATGATGGGAAGTAATTGACTTTTCATTTCAAGTATACGTTTCAAATCCTCACAATTGATGTATTAATGCGAGTTCACTGTCTAGTGCTTTTTAGTGTTTTGTGTGGAATCTATACACATGTTTGTTTTGAAAATATAATATATATGGATTCACAAGTTCCTGAGATGGGTATGGTATTATAGCAATACATGTGTGTGTCTATAATAGACTATTCATGGCGAAGTAAGCCCTTTTTGGAGCCCTCTCAATTAGAATAATTGTCAATATATCTTATTGTATCATTGTATGCTAACTTAAAAGAGAATGGTGAAATTAACACTGTTTATTACTTACATGCCAATATTTTTTTCAAAAAAGTGGTGGAAGAATAAAAATTTGCCGATAGGAAAAAGTAACTAGGCCTCAAACGTGCTCACTTTACCATGAACAGCCTGTATATGTGTATATGTATATTCTATATGCATGTATGTGTATTGTATATGTATATTATATATACACACCATATATGTGTAGGTTATACCATGCGTTTGGAATAAACTAGCCATGCAGAAATCTTCCCATATATTTGCTATGAAAATTTACTATACACATAGTATAAAGTTTCTAGACACGTATGGTAATTCTCCCAAACATTTGTTATGAAAATTTGCCATACACGTATAGAAGTGTGTCTAAGATAGTATAGCATAATTACCATATGTTTGTTGTGGAAATTTACTATACATGTATAGAAAAGTTTCTTAAATTGTGTAGTATCATTCTCATACATGTGTGTGTGGAAACATTACCATACGATAGAATAATGTTACTAGACATATAATCCTCCTATACATTTGTTGGGTAAATTTACCATACTTGTATAGAAGAGTTTTTAGATGGTATAATTATCATTCCCATAAATGGGTTTGGCAACATTACCATATATGTAGAATGATGTTTCTAGCAAATGTATGGTAATCCTCCTACATATTTGTTGTGAAAATTTACCATGTATTTATAGGATAGTTTCTAAGATGGTATATTATCATTCCCATACATCTGTCTGGCAATGTTACTATACATATATAGCCCAATTGCCAGACATGTACGGTAAACATTCCATACACCTGTATTGTAACTTTTCCATTTTTGCATGGGAAATTTTTCACATGCACATAACAGTGTTATCATACTTTTGTACAGTATGGGTGCAAAACTTCCATTTCACGATTAGGAAATAACCCAAAAATATTTTTACGGTTTACATACATTCAACTCTGGCTTATTTAAGGAAAATAAATGTTCCAACCCCATTCTTGTTCTTAAATTACCAGCCCTACAACATTTTACACCACGTTGACGTGAGTTCGATTCTTTGCAGGGACATCACTTTTATAAATCTCTCAACGACTGGACTGATCTTGTGAGTAATCAAACTGTTATGTAAGTTTGTAAGTATACAATCTGAGAGCAGCTGCAGCGTTTTGAGTAATCAAATGTAATATAATTACTTTTTTTATCTCCTGTTGACTAATTTCTAAGTAATAACTGTAACAAAATTTATATTTCATTTTGTAATGCTAAGGTAACATATACAAATATAAACACGGAATTTACAATAATACTTTGTTTACCCAGAATATAAAGTAACTGAAAAATGAATTATTTCATAGCTAAATAAAATGAAATGACAATTCACAGTTACAACAAAAAAAAAATCTTTATATATTTTGTTGGAAAAAAATTACCTCATATTTATGCGGAGAGGAATTATTAAGTTATTGGTAATTGTATACGTAATTTTCATAAAATAATTTGTAACTGTGGTATGTTAAATCGATAATGCAGTGACAATATTAATTGAATTGTAATCGAAAGTGAAAAAAAAAGCAATGCAGTAAAATTACTTCGAGGTCTGTAAAGGGAATGAATCCAAAATAATTATTGTGAAGCAAAATTAGTGGTTTAGGGATGCCGAGTAAATATAAGAGTGAATCTTATAAACTAAAACATACCAAAATGTGGATTACAATTTTTTGTTAGTTTTTCAAGATAAATGCTTTGTGCTCGGTACAGAAATTCTCTTTACTTCTGTTCCAACATAAATTTACGACGTACCTTTAAGCAGCGAAGTAGTTAATAACGTAATTTTACTTTACTGTGGAATATACAATTTGCAGGATTTTTGTTCCAGTAACTACTGTAGACGTAAAGTTGTTGTACGCGCTGCACGAAACTAGCATGCTTGCGGGGACGGAAACGCAATTTTCTGTTGGCTAATGCGCTCTCCTCTTCTCCTCTTCCAACCTTGTCCTCCCCTGAACAGACAGGCCTCACCACTACTGGCCTCTCCAGATGATTACTATCTACAACTCGTTGGTTTGAATGCGAACAGCAACAAAGTGACATCACGAATCCGAAGCACTTTCGAAGGAAACAAAAATAAGCTCATAGGTGAGTTCAAACACAGTGCTATTGTTCGGTTCTTCATTGCTGCTGATTTTTAAACTTTATATACGGAGGTTGATGTTTTCAATCACAACACCATTTATTACGGAAGGATCCACGAAAACAAATAACACATGCGCAATGCAAGTATTTTTCTTAATATTTATAAAACTATAAATGATTGCGAGACGCTGTTACACATTGCCACTGACCAACAAATTAGCCAATGGCCGTCGGAATCCCGCTCCTAGCCCGCCCTTGCACATTGTATTACTCCCTCAAGCGCTGAGGAAAGCTAAGCTATTTATTCCTTGCCTTCATTCCCTCCCGCCCACTTCCGCCATCACTGATCTGCTTTTCAACGTCAAGAGACAGAGACGTGATGTCCGTGGCCATTTTCAGATACATTTACCAATTTTAACTAGCTAGAAGAAAACAAAATATTTTCTTGTGAATGTTGAAGTGACATCTCAAAAGTTCACCTAACGAGCAGTCAATGATTTATAAACGCAAATATATTTCGCGTTCACTACATACTGTACCGAAGGTCTTATTTTCGCTTCAATTGCACGTAGAACTCACCGTTTGCTTAACTTGTTACTCAATCGCCCAAACACATATTTATTTTCTACGATAATTCTTGGAAAATCGGCTATGGTACCTAACTGCAAATGCATCGCTGAATACATGAATTTTCAAATTTTAGAACGTAATCTTTGAACTAATGACGTAATTCTTATATACCTATATTGTTATGTGCTATATATGCCAAAATAATCTGTACATCTTAATATGGACATAAAGTTATCTTCAACAGCATAGGGTCCAGGATGCAGGATCGCACAATTCTGAAAGCAAGTCCTGCAAAACTGATTTCCCTGATTTCGTGCATGCATTTTTTTTATTCGTTCGAGAATTAAAAATTATTTTAAAAAATTTAATTACGTTGTTCCTACAAACACTCAACTTCTGATTATGAACTGGCCGCTAGTTACTTTTGTTCTCTCGTAACTTTCTTTGTCTTTATCATCTTATTTCGTTCATACACAAGATATTTCGCTTTCCTCATATTAGATAATACTTATCACCGCATTCTATCAACTTCATTTTTGGAAGCTCACAAAACTTCTTAGATCCTCTTTGGAGGACGGGAGGGCAGAACCCACCCACCAAACCCTTTTTTATCATCTGGTCATAATTCAGACTGTTGATACCTTCGGCGGCACCTGCGAATGCTTTTACCTAGAAGAGCCCCCTCCCAGCCCCCTCACCACCTTCTCCCGGGGGGGGGGGTGCAGTGACCAGGTTCCCAAAATGTTTCCCCACTCCACCAGGGCGAGGGAGGTGAGGGAGGAGGAACGGCGTTAAGGTGGGTTTACGATTGACTTACCAGAATAAGTGTGCCGTGTGCTTAAGTTGCGAATCAGTGTGTTCAAGGGTATTAGTTTATGACTGTCGTGTGCGGGTCTTGACGGGTCGTGTGCGTTCTTGGCTTGACTTAAGATATCGTTTTATTTTATATCTTAAGTAAAAGTCAAGACGAAGTAGCCAATCAGATAACAGTGACATTTGCTGTTGGAAAGAAACTGCATATTTACATCTTGGATTTAGGTTATGTCGTATTGTGTATTCGTAAGCAAATAATTATTTTAATCGCGAGACAGTATCATCTCAATTTAAAGAACAGTTAATGGTCATGTTTTATTTTTTCGAAGAGGTTATTGAATTCTCTTTAATTAACCTTTTCAGATGTATTGATGTAAATGCTCAATGTTCGCATCGACTTTCCTCTGTATAAGATATACGAGTTTTTCAAAACGTTTACACAAGCAGCAACTACAAATAATTAAATATACATAAATAATCTTCACTTGTGTCCATATTTCCAGGCTATGTCGGCTGCTTTCGTCTTCTACGATTCTGATTGGTTAGACTTAACAGTTGCTAATTCAATCATAAGATGCAAATCTTGTTATTGTTAATTTTTCCGTTCGCGTATCGAGTCATTGCGTACAATTCTTAATTCTTCAGTCTTTAATCTTAACTCCACCCTTAGTAACTATAGCGAGCGCATTCTCTTACCGCCATAGCTCGTACACGTAATTCGTACACCCTCCGCTAGCAGCGCCACGTACTACAGTAGACACGCTCCAGTAGCCTCAAGTCGTCCTGTCGCGCCGTGGCTAACCAGCAGGCTTTTCAAATGACATGTTATTCCAAGAAATGCGTATAATTTGAAAGCAGCCGTGTAATTTAGCGTATATTCACACATTTGCGTGGATTTGAGTGTAATTGTAATAATAATTTTTTTCTAAAATCCTTTACAGCAATGGGAAAATATACCTTTCTAAGGGAAAGTTTGGGAGGTTATTGTCGATCCTCGGATTGTAGATTCGGGGATTTACCGAATTATGTATTCTTTCATGACCAAGCTACCACAGAACAGTTTTATACCATGTTACAGCTAACGTTCTTGGGTGCGGTCTTAACTTAAGTTGTATGTTGGAACGAGACATTTACCAGTAGTATTAAGTTTGTCGGGAACGTGGTGTGTTTTATGCAGTGGGAATGAGTGAGTTGCGTGTAACCATTATTAGGTAATAGCCTTCATGATGGATAAATGGATTATAAAAAAACGAAAAGTAGGTGATGAACAGGTAGGTGATACAGACAGCGGTGAAGCATCTGTGGTTGATGGTGCAGGCCCTAGTAAAATTACGGAACAAACTGATTTTTCGCAGGAGTCTAGAAAAACATATGAAATACCTAATGATACGGGAAAACAGAAAAAGGCAAATAACAAGAAAAAAACTTTGGGAGTTCAAGAGTGCATGGGTTTCATATACACATTTTAAAGACTGTTTAGTATAGAAAATCCCTAAAGATGCAAATAATGACGAATCGCATGATATTACATATTGTAAAATTGCAGAAAAAATGTCCTTATATCGAACTACACTCTAGATCAGAATCAGTGAGAATTTCACTGTTTCAATCAGTCAGCAGTACCTGACTGATTAAACAGCCACTTCAGTCAATTTAACTGATGAATCAGTGAAAAAAATGCCAGATTTCTTTTTCTTATTGATTGAGTGACATTTCCCACTGGTTCTTCAGTAATTTTTTTTTTCACTGTTTTTTCAGTGGTTATCTGATTCTAGCAGCAATTTTTCTAGGCAGCAAAAATTCATAGAATTTCAGGAGTTTTTTTTCTTTCACGTGGAAATTCAAAACATTCTGTCGCCTGCAACTACTCGTTGGTTATCACTTAAAGTCTGTGTTGACCGAGTTCTTGAGTAATATTCAGCTTTAAAATTCTGCTTAAGGGAAAAAAGTTTTCAATGATCCATCAAAAAACACCGGGAGATATGCTTTAAGCTGAACTATATCTTGAGTTTATACCTTATGCGTTAGGTATTATTACTGATTTCAATACTACGTTTCAGTCTGAAGCGCCCTTACTTTATACAATAAGCCAGTGTTAAAAAGGTTGATGAGAAACATTTATAGTAACTATCTCCATGTTGGTTATGTGAAAATGCTAAGGTTAAAAATGTCAAATATGACGACAAAAGACATTTTGTGGACCCTGAAATTATTTACTTAGGCATTCGATCGCAGGAGAGTGTAGAAAGGCTAAAAATAGATTCCAACATATCAAAGAAAGACTTGCAGTAATTATCTCAAACTTGCCTACATTTTTACACACAGTTAGCAAAGGAGCTACACAAGCGATTCAGATTTATATTTATTGGTCTCCTTTTCAACATGATCTGTATTGTTATGCCAGCAGTATCTTAGTCATTTCGAGAACAATCATTCGCCCTAATTTTCCAATGATTTCATATTCTTAATCAATTTGTGGATGCGCAAGAAGCAGGTAAAGAGTAGCGCGAATATTCCTTGCTAGACGATTATTAATGTGACTTAGATCCCTGCAAGCCGCTAGAAGAATACTAGAGAAATGTTTTCAATTTAAAAAATGCACCAGGTATGCAAATTTCCCCACAACAGCATAACCAATTAAAATCTTTTTGATTCTTCCATTTTAAAATGCTAGTGTAGAATGGTTATTTAATTCTCTACGAAATTGTAAAACACACAAAAGAAATAAACTTGCCACGGAAACCATTGCCGCACTTCTTCACACTAAACACGGCATTAATGAGCAAGTGGGGTGTGTAGATTTCGACCCGGATGAAGAATTGATTTCTAGAAGGAAATGGGATAAAAACAGAATTAAAATTAATTTTCATATAGTTTTGTGTGCATTAAATAGATACAGTGATAGTGAAGTGTAAACAAAATATCAAGTGAATACTGCAATAGACTACAACCTTCATATGTCAACATGCTCTATCTGCAATCCAGAATCCAAATATTGGTGAGTTAGTAGGCCTACTTGATTAGGGTCTTTTCCTGAAATGCTTCTGAGATTGCCCTTAACAACTTTTAAGTACTATATTGTGTTTAAGCACCATAAATGGCTATGTACGATGTAAATACAAATTTTTATATTGAAACTGTATCATAAATTTAAGTCTTATCCTAGGTTGTTTAAATTGTCCACTATATATTTTGTAATTTACATTTTATAGTACTTCAATTATGAAGCCATCGAGAGTTTTTTTATTTATTTTACAGTCATTAGTGAAATTTTAATATGTTAGCGACAGGAAATTAGGCAATTTATTATTTTAGTTCCCCAATAAGTTATTGGCACTTTTATATACTTCCATTTCGTAATTTTTTGTTTGTAGGCTTCCATTTGGAACACTTTAATCGTCACTTATTTGCACATAGTTCGGCTGTTCGGTTCAACACGGAAACTGGGCTCTTAAAATTATAGAACAAAAATTCAAGTGGTTCCCAAAATATATAATTTTAACATATAATAATGCCACACTCAATTCTTTAGTTACTATATTAAAATTAATATGGCACAAAGACGAAATACATGTTTATAATATTTAACTTCTGTTTACTTTATTAAATATTTATTTCGACGTTGGTTACGTAATTTGTGTATTATAAAAACCTGATTTATTCACGCATTTACAATTTATACCATTAAAATAAATATGGAAGTGGTTAGGTAAGTTAAATGTAGTAATGTGCACAATGTAATCAAATACACAAATGTGTGTTGTTTATTTTGTCAATTAAATTAGATTATAAAATAATTTGTTAAGAAAAAGTGAAAATGGGAAAAGACTCTAATTGTATCATCTAAACGTAATACAATGCCAATTTAATAATAGTAGATTGTGACGGGTATGACGAATTCAAAGGAAATGCTTCTATCGTCTTTGACAAAACGTGTTCGCCGTACAAGTGTAGATGATGTGTACATGCGTGTGTTTTGGACGTCAAGGTCGTGTAATCTTGCCACGAGACACTGGCAAACCTGGCGTAATATTTAGTTGCATGCTTACGTTGCAACTCTTTTCACGAGAACCGCATATCATACAGAAATATATAACGCATCAATGGAAAAAGAACATATTTACCTTGAGACCACCATATTTACATCCGTTACTTTTACATTTTGTCTGTACAAAATTTATTTTTAAAAATACTGCATTTTTGCACAGCTATCTTGAAATAATTATTTACGTCCAAACCCCATGTCGTATGGTGATGAACTTCTCACATCATATTCAAATCGCAGTGTGAATGTGGCTTTAATTTATTTGGTATGGGCAATTAAAACATCTTGAAGATATATTTTGCATAACATTTATATAATTATTAAACAATAACTTTTAAATAAATTCAGTTTCGGACTATTTTTCGTTAAATTTGTATTTGGTTTATGATGTCCTTAAAGTAAATAGAAACCTTTCTTAAATTACACATTACTGTCAGACCACTTGGACAGCCTTAAAGTACAGCGAGTGCTATTCACTTTTTACTCGCGTATTGTTCAGTCACAAGTCATATATATTGCATAGGTATTTAAGCATGTAGGCTATAATACTCTTAATTTATAACACCATTAAGTATTTCTCTCATTCATTATTTAACTAACGTTGTTTAGTGAATGAAATAAATATAAATATGTATTTCCATTTTAATCAGTATATTAAAACAAGAGCGTAAAAACCTTCTAGCATTCGGTATTGGTGCCTATGAACCAGAGATATTACAGAGAATGACACTAAGAGCGATACGTTTTCTGAAACATATACGTAAGAATTGCTTTATCCCCCGCCCCCCTTTTACACAGACTTTAAACTTTCCAACGCACCTGGTTTTCCAAAACTTCCTGCAAAACTCTGTGTCGGTAATAAATGTAAAATAAACTCGAGAATTAATTAAAAATTAGATAACAGTAAAATATGAACACGCGATAAACATCGGCTGGAGATTATCGAGAATGGCGCTATCGAAGATCGCCGTTGAAGAATGAAGAATCTCGGAAAATTAGATCTCAAATTACAACAATTGTAGAGTTCAAATGGGGGAAAAAAACTGATGTGCACAGTAATTGTGTACGGTACTTACTTGATCTACTGTTAGTCCCGGGAAGATCAAACTCGGCATCTCTCAGCAGCAGCGGGTCGCAACGCCACGTGAAAGCTTCTGCTCTGGAGGACGCTCCTGACCAGGGCTAACAGCAGAGGGCTCCAGGTGATCGTGCTCCAGGCTGCCCTCTGCGCAGGCCCAAGCATCGATCGTGGAGCCAGCTTTGCCCGGCCCCGGGCGGCTGAGAAGCTATCTCTTCTCTGCGAGGGACGCACTCTCGCACAACATGTGTTGGGAAGGGGGGGGGGGGGGCTTCCCAACACATCTCTAAATAGAAGGTGGAAAAAATTAATTTTTGTTGACTGAGATTTTTAACATTTACGCACTCTCGCACAACAGTCGTCATCCCCCCCCCCCCGGGTCAAACACTTCATCAAATCGCAGTTACAAACGTTACGGAAATGGAAAATAATCAGACTGTTCTTCTTCTTGACGCAGAACCTCCGTGGTAGAGGGGGTAGGGATATGCGGACGTGCCAGGTTTGGGCTTAGGATCTGGCCAACGGTCGCATTAATCCTGTTCGTCTTTTGTGAGAGGATGTGATTTATCTTGCCAGCCTATTGGGAGGCCGAAGCGCGGGAAGGCCTTGTGGCTAAGAGCGCTGTGACAAAATAGAAAGTGCAATGACCGAGAGGTCTTACTTCATGTATGTTCTTCTTCTTGATACGGGTCTGTCGAAACGTGACACCACTTTCGAACAAAAAAAATATTATTTTCCAAAAAAACATCTAGTGTTGTGAATATGGAATAAAATTTTAATTCCAAAACAAAATAACACAGGCTTTTTATGGCATATTAAACTTATGGTCGTTAAACCTGCCTGCAATCGATAGTAGAGAAAAGATGTGCCTATATAAATAACGACCTTAATTCCCTCTACAAGAATGCAAATTACACTGAAGTAGTTATTGAAAGCTTAGATGGTATATAACCATTGACGTCATGTTGACAGGTGTATCATTAGAGATGGAGTTAGAAACATATGCAACAATCGTGAGACGATTACCAATACACACGTGGCTTACAAAGCGGAAAATATTTACAGGGCTGTTATGTTGAAAACATGTGTGCAAGTTACATAAACATTATATGTTTATATGGTCTTCTGCGTCACTGTTGTGTGGAGAATTAGGTTAAATTTAGATACTGGTTCCTCAAATATGGCCTAAAAGATTTATTTTCTCAACTTACATATTCATACAAAAAATGAATAAATAGTGGCATGCAGAGTACGTATATATGTTGCTTAAAATACATAGTAAGTATCAAAATAACAATAAACAGAGGTCACAAACTTATCCTAATTATTTAAATGGCCGCTATTTTAAAATTAAATGTCTTTCCCGCCTAGTTTGTGATCTAGTGTAATACAACTAATGGAAAAACTTTGCTGGGAAACGGCTGATTGGGATTTTAGATATGGCATAAATGCCTAATTTTCTCATGTTGTGCTATCTTCATAAATAACAAACAATAAATTTATGTATTGACGAATTCACTTTTGTCATAGATACTGCCAGTATTTTGGTTCACCTTAATTGGACGTATTGCATTCTAACATAAAATATAACTACATACCTTATAGGTTGAAAATATGTAACAAACGCATTAAGTTATAACAGTATTGGTGGACATTACAAGTATAACATGTCAGCTGAATTTGGAGGGATTTAGTTGTTTGTTTCGCGAAATATGCCCAAAAGCTTTATAGTTTCCTGTAAATAGGTTTTACAAAATGTCGCAGAAAAAGAGGCTTTTTATAGATAGACTTGGTGGTTGTAATTTAAATTTCCTTCATACCAAGTAAAGGTGAAAATAATTATGTGGTATTGTATAAACAGAATATTAAAAGCATAATATTTATATGATCGCCATTTTGGGGATAATTGCCTCACCTACTTAAAATATACCACTTTACATGGTCTGATGTAGTACCAATGTTTTTGCTAAATTTAAAAAAAATTGATTGAATGTAACCTAAGGTATGAAATAAAAAATGTATTTTTCAATATGGCACTGACATAAAAAATGGGGATTAAAGAGTTAATGCGATAGCATATTTGATGACTGTAATAGATACTTTCCTCAAACCAAGTTTAAGGTGGTCGCCTGGGTAAGCCGCCAAACGGTGTGCAGAGCTCTAGCAGAAAGTGTTTTATTAAAAACCCATCCAAAGAATATGAGTGAGGTCTGCTTACGAATAGCAATTTCTCCCTGAGGCTTGTTTTGTGATAATGAAAATGGCTCAAACCGGTGTATTTACGGTCATTTTTGGGTATGAACATTACGTTACAAAACATTATAAAAGAAACGAGCATCAAACATTTATTTTTATTATTACGTCATAAAATGGTAGGGTCTCCCCTGAAAGTCTCGTAGAGGCGCGTTATCGACGGCAAGATTGCACGCCAGTTCAGTGCTTTGCACGCAGAGGCGATGAGAGAGTTGATGCACATGTCTCGATCGCCCCTAGCGCTCCCTCGCTTTTAGGACTCAGACGTGCAAAATTCCTTCTACCAGGTGGCCACCTAAACAGAAGTTTTCTATAGATGTGTAGATATAGCAAATTAACCTAAAATATGTATGACCACAATATAAACAAGAAGTTATCGATTTTAAAATGAGCCTACTTTACTCCACATGCGTGGAAATAATTTTGATATATTTTTTAAAAAGTTAGAGAGTAAGTGGGCTTTGACGTCTCATTGATAGCGATATCATTAGAGAATAGAGATAAAACCAGGAAAAAATGCAATACTAGTGAGACAATTAAAATACTCACAAGCCTTACCTAGGGCACGAACACAGAACGCTTCAAACCGCAAGTTGGCGTACAGCAGTAGTGGGAGCATGTATGTCCTGGACCAGGAAGTGGTTTATCACACCTGTGTAATCGCACCTGGATTAAATTACCTGGACTAATTACAGGTAAAGGGCTAATCCAAGGTAATCCAAGATAAAGGGTTAAGTATATAACAATTTTATTATTTAAGTGATTTTTAAACCGAAAGTGTTAATTGTTTAATTGATACCCAAAGGGTTTGATGTGTTGAAATTGTTAGATGTTCACCCTTGGACGGCTGCAAGGCGACTGACCTCTGAGGGGTGGCGGCAGTAGTATATGTTTATGTGTTGGCCTTGGGGCAAGAGTGGCATAAAGGATATTTGGGGCAAGAGTGTCATAAGGGTGATTCGAGGCTAGCAGCACGAGCATAGGCCTTCACACTTGGACATCTGGAAGGCAGCTGAGTTGTGAGTGGTGTGAGCAGCAGCATAAATGTTTTGACCTTGGGGCATAAGGGTCAATTTAGGTCTGTCGTCCACAGAGTTAGAGTGTGCACTGATATAGAATGCTGGGAGAATGAAAGGGAGGGTGTGACAGGAGCATTCGAGATACATCATTGTCGGAGGCAGGGTTTTAAATAAAGTATGTGTCTGAATGAAGGGTGAAAGCAGCAGAGGAGGTCCTTCCCATTTTCCAGTTGTGGCCCAACTGAGCTGGGATGCTGAATAAGGGGAGGGAGGGGAAGTGATCACCTTAGCGGCTGTGATGTCTGCTAAAATAAAGAAATACATAAATACATCATTTGAACGAATTACTAGCACAAATAAATGAAATAATTATGATCTATGCGATATTAAATCATTGCGAAACATGCAATCCCAAAAAAATACCAGACAAAATAAGTAGTTAATCAATCAATGACACATTTAGTAATTACATGCAATGAGATGACTTATCTTTCAATAACACAAAACAAATACGAACCAAAAGAAATTAATGAAACATAAAAACGACTTACTTTTAAAAACAATTACATGAAACACCTGCGCTGCACAGACAACATAATGTAACTAATCAAAACAACCACAAGCAACAAAGTAAAAATTAAACATATTTAGACACAATCAGATAATTTACCTTTTAATTTCATGTCACAACTACGAACCACAAGCAACGAATTACGAATGAAACACAAATACGCACATCGAATGAAATATATTACTATAAATTTATTAACCACGACGAAAGTCAGTTTACTGCCCTGCTCTGTATAGATTTTACAAAACAAAATAAACATTTTTGTAAAACAACTCATTGATTGATCACTCGTGACTGCCTTAAGTGCAAAGAAATATATTAAGTATAAACAAGTATGGTACTAGTCATGCAATTCAACTTACATTTAAAAATAGTGCATCGCATTGAAGACCCAGCCCGCAGCTATCCACCCTGGTGCGGCTTCACTTCACCCTCATTGGCTCTCACTCCAGTGCTAGCATGTCACATGCCGACCCTGCCTTCAGCGAATCAGTCGGACCTGCCTTGCTTCAACCTCATCGGCTCTCACTTCAGTACTATATAACAATTCATATGTATCCCGCAATTCAAAATTCTAACACACAATTCATTATAAAAATAAATTTACAGACTGTGTGTACACGCACAAGTATAAATATGACTGGTGTCACTGTGTTGTGTATGTTATGAGCAGGAGCTCAGTGGACCAGATATCCAACTCTGCCTTTTGACCTCTGCACCAGCCAGACCATGTACGCATTCATACACCTGAGCAGTTCCCCTCACTCCCTCACTCCCATTCTCTCTCTCTCTCTCTCGTCTTTTCTCTCACACCACGCCCATTTAGGGTGTTGACAAAACTGCTGTTGAAAAACAAAATATCATGTCTTAACTGCTATAAAAACAGAATTATATCCCAACTTACTTTAACCAGCACAATTCCAGGAAAAATTACAAAATATATCATAACAAGTAAATTAATATATTGTATTAAGAAGACAACATATATAGCAACAAACTAAACAAATATCATTATTTGTGCACTTGTAACTGAAGCATACTCCACGATGTGGCTCCTTTGGTAAACTAAAGTTAGTGTTACTAAATTCAATATTGTACATTCTTTTGGATTGTGCTATTCGATGCTCATCCTCATCGGCTCTCAACAGACCCCTGCCAAGCTATCACCTACACATTGTGTTTTAAAATATAAAAATGAAAATGCTGTTGTTATAGCATAATTGTGTGTTAAAATTTAAAATCATATGTGAAATAATACTGTAACCATTGAAATTATTTTAAAGTAACATAGGCTGAATGATTTTCAAAAACAGTTTTCCAACTGCCAGATCATTTGTGGCTACTTATCGCCCTTCTACATCCGCTTTAGGGTTTCACACAAAATGTTCCAATATAAGTATATAGCACTATATAGCAAATTAATGTTAGTGCTAATATGTATTGAGTTAAAAAATTAACAATACATATTACTGCTTTCATTTATGAAGATTTGACGAACATTTAATATATAAGATACCCAACTTAAATTATAACTGAAATTACTCAAAATGCAATACTTTAAAATATCACATCAGTTTGCAAGTATAAGATCAGTATGCTACACAAATTGTTAGTACATGACTAGAAATCCCATATAATGTAGTATTACTCTTAGTTTTTACCATAGTATGTCATCACCTAACTCGTAAATATTAATGTGAAAAAGCAAATGTTTCCACACAAGTCAAAAATGTGTTTGGAGATTCTGAACAGTCAGTCATATACACCTTAGTGTAGTGTTCACCTAATGTAATATACCATAAATATGTATACACAGACTAGTATAGGCTCCACTGCCTTCCTGCTCAATCCAATAGGAATCCCCTACATTGCAGCCAAGTATGATTAATAAAAGACTGCCACTCATTCCTTTTTGTGTTTCCAGTCTGAAATTTACTCTTCTGGGTATGCAATATATCTATTACAAGGACATTTCAACCAAAGATCTGGCTAGTCAGTAATTTAGGAAACATTCAAGGATGGTGGTAGCCATATTGGATCAGGTTATTACATAAGGATCATTTAAATTTTCCTCAGTGTAAATTCCACAGCCATCAAGGTTAAACATTAAGGTATCGATCGCTATTACAAAGTGTGTCGGAGTATTGTGAGTGCTTGCTTGCATTACAGAGGGCAACAACAGTATCATAGTATTGTGAGTGTTCGCATGCATTACCAAGAGTAACGCTTCAACAGTGTATTCATTCCATTTACAATATGATCATCTACAGCAGGGCTTAAAACATCAACTATAGCAGCAGCAGCAACTGCAGGGGAGAAACAATCAACATAAGTGAAACCAACCATAGGTCAGCACCGAAACAGCAGCTACGCTTGAAATATATAATGCATAATGGTCACTGAGGCGACCAGTGTGATGAAGAATGTGTGAAAGTTTATATGATTTTAGCATTTTGACACTGTAAAACTTTGCTAAGTTAAGATAGCGAAGACCACATCTCGCTATTACCAAAAGAGTTTATAATTTTATTCTCTGCCCATGAAATACAATATGTTTATCAATTCCTCTCGGATTAGTTAAGAGCTGACAAAAAAAAGTGTGTCTTAACTTCCATGCCAAGATTGCCCCTACTGCACACCTCCATTTTTAAACAATGTAAGTCATCAACTTTTGAGGAGAGAATGCATTATGCGCAGGATACAAAAAGTGTGCCACTTATTAATAAAAATGCTCTTCCAGACATCATAAGCAACTCCAGAATCGATGAGGTTGATTCAGATGTGACAAAAGAAATGTTGTAAACACGTAGAAACATGATGAGGAATCGATGTTAATAAAAAGAGTGTTCATAATTGTTATCTTTTTAATACATATAATGTAAATAATAAGAGTGTTCATAATTGTTATGTTGTAAATACATATATTCCATCAAGTTTTAATATTCTTTTGTGTGATTATGTAATATACATCATAAACTTGTTAACTTTGCATGAATTAATAGTGTCCTGCTTTGAAACATGTTGCACAAACTGGAAACATAACATTCATTCTTTTAATTTACTCTGATAGTGTAGCAGAGTAAACTTGTTAAAAAAGGATAAGGCATGATGTGTTATGTGCAAGGATTTGAAAACCATTACAATTACACCTCCACCCCTTCCTCTCATGGCCCCACATCAACATGTCAGTCATTGTGGTGCAATGGGCAGGGAAACTTCATCCCCTTCTTCACTCCTATTCATCTTCAACTCAGGGCCATGGGTTCGAGCTCCACGTCAATCACGCGGAACACAGCAACACCAGTGCGGGATCGTCGTGCTCCACCTAGACAAGAGTGCATTCATAACAACACTTCACAAAATTAGTAAGAGAAGAGTCAAGCAGCGTAAATATGGAAGCAGGAAACCATCTTTTACAGTGAAAGAACTTGCTATATCATATTCCAATGATGATAATGACAGTAAAATTTAAGCTCTAAATCTCTTAAGCTGTGGTCTGCTTTTAAGTCCTGAAATTCAAAGTATATACAGTCAACAAACATACTAAGTGCATTATTTGAAATGTGAATCCTGTGTTATAGCACGTGAATACAGATTCGAACACATAAATGATGCAATCCTCGAAGACTATCCGGTGTATATTCTGGCAAAAATGGAAAAGAAAATTATCAAGACTTTAACTACTGCAGAGGTTGTAAGCATTAGAAGATACTATGAATGTTAAATATTGATTCACTAGTAAAATGCTATAGCAATCATCAATGTTCGAATTAAATGTTTTGCTCACTGTGTAAAAGCAAAGCATTTAGAGAGTATATGTACCAACACCCATGGTATGTTTGACAGTATTAAACTCACAACAGAAATATTGGAGTGTAACAACCATTAGTGAGAAAGGCTGGTTGGTTTAAATACAGGCACACTTTGAGCTCCTATGTCAGTTTACTTGCGCCATTGAAATGGGGAGGTTCAGTCCATCAAAGTCATACAAGAGTGTAATATGTGGATTCAGGAAAGTGATGTTCAAGTCTAACAACAATAGACCCTGGTAAATCCAGCTATGAAATGGGATGAACACTGGAATTTCTCACAAACTAGTGCAGAATATACATATAAAGAATGAAACCTATGCAATGAAGATGACTGTACGATGTTTAATATGCGACCTGATTGCAAGCTGCAATGTTCTCCAAACGAATCAAGGTTTCGTGTTCGAGGTGAAGAAATAACGAAGTATTTAGGATATAAACAAATAAAGTATAAATTAAGGAGGGAATTCTACGACAGTCCCACAATGTGGACGGAAACCTGCAATAACAAGGGATATATTACTCAAATCCTAGGGACTAACCAACACCTAGGGTACCCGTGTGGAATGTGGAAGTTCAAGGTATGGCTAAGCAACATATGTGCCTGCAAATTCGACTTAACCATGATGGCAGTAAGAAATTAGTAATACAAGATGGTTGAGCGAATGTGCAAATGAATAATGTTTATATAAAGGAAGGGGCAGAATATGGAGAAATTCAATCTGTCAGTCAAGTATGCAGGTATTACTCCAGGATACAGGAGAGTATGGTTACGAGAAGATGATAATACTCCACTACAGATTCAAATGTGTAACAGTAAAAAGCATTGGAGGTTCTCCTTAATTAGTCCGACATATACTTTAACAGTATTGGATGTTTGTTATAGACATAATTCTGCTTTGTATAATCTACAACCTGACAGTGAGCTGCCCTGCAATGTGAACGAACCAGAATGTGTAGCTCAAGCTAAACTCTTCACAAAATGTACTTCATGTAAGCAAATTAAATACATAATACAAAAAAGGACTGTTTCTCTATTATTATAGTGTAGAGTGAAAAATTTGACAACAAGGAAGACATTACTCACATAGATAATCAACATTAAATGTCTCCCTGTGGTATGTGGAAATGTAAAGTTTTTCACTGCAAGAACGTCTAATTCAGTTGTTGCACCACTCGTAAGTAATTGGTGGAGTGCTCACCACTAATTAGCCAATGAGAAACATTGACGTAGTAATGACAGACTATATAAAGGAAGGTATAAGGTAATAATCTGTCAGTCATGGTTAGTGTGTTTAAGCCTAGGGTGCCTACAAGATCCTGCAAATGGAACACAGAAGAGATTTTTTAACCGTTCAATGGTGTTTTACAAGTTCAAATGTCCAATGATATTGATCATTGGTGCTACACCTTCGATGCTAGTCTCGGTACCACATTCGGTGAAGGTCTGGCATGCAATGGTTGTGCTGTGAGGTATATGTGTCCTGATAGTAAATTGCCATGTACAGTCGAAGACCTGATGATATCAAGTCTTAGTGAAGATATAGAAGTAGGAGGGGGATTAAAATAATCGCCTATCAACTCATCAGACCTCATTCTGAAACCACCATACATTGGAAAGAAACCTGCGATGCGGACATTCACAACTATAGTTTTGAACAATGGAGTTTAGCATTTCCGTATATGTGTAAAATGTATGTGTGTGAAGTGGCTAATTCAGAATGACATTCCAGCCGAATGACAAGAACTCGTTTATTGAACACTGTTGGTATTCTGAAAGGTATGAAGTGCCATATTAACATCTCACGTATAAGGAAATGTGTGACTGCGATATTCATTTTAAATGTTCATATTGTCATGGCTATATGTTAAAAAAGTAATAAACCATGTATTTTTGAATCTAGTTTAAGTGTATGTAAAAGTTTAAAATGTCCTGTAAATCAGTGTAGACCATACAAAATAGAGAAAAAAATTTCTTTAAAACTGAGGGTAAAACCCAACTTATTGTGGGGAAAGGGAGAGTTTGAAACATAGACAGTTAGTCCGCAAGGACATAGCAAAGCTCCTGGTGTCCATTGCTCTCTCGTCTACCCACAGCGGCGCTCAACTCTCTCCTGCCAATCCGCCCATCAGTGCCTTGGGCATGGCTGGAGAAGACATTTCCCTAGGACTGCACGTCAGCAGGACTGGAAGAGTGTTGGTTCTGTTATAGGATCTTGAGAGTCAAATAAATATAAAAGGAAGTGAAATACCCAGTAGGAATAGGCGTAAAGAGAGATGAGCTTTACAGAGAGAACTGAAAATACCGATTACTATTCCACTAGTAGACTCGACTTGCGAGGATGCAGTCACCCCACATTCCATTTCGCCTATCATTACATATGACCATCAATCGGAACTTGATGCCTGCCAGAGAATCTGTTGGCCATGGCCTGATTTAGAATATGTGAGTTACTAACAGCAAGCTAAACCCTCACCTCCTGTAACCATGGTGATCCCCAGCCAAGGCAAGGATACGAGCCTTCTCAATAAGTGCACAATCCGTACTGCAACAGGAAAAGTGGCAAAGGTCAACCTACCCCTTAAAACCACTATCAAATTCCACATAGATCCCACCCCTTTAAATTTCATCCTGTCGTAGACAGATGAGACCAAGTTCTTGGGGTTTACCCGGTAATGAGAGTAGGACTGAGTTTGTACCTCCGACCGGATCTCAAAACCCATTTTCATTGTAACCTTGTTGCCATCCGTGGTTCCTACCGTGGCTAAGCGACCTGGGACAGCTGGCTTCCCGCCTGTTGAAAGCCCTCTTTGTAAGTAAAATTGTCCTCCCTGGACGGAAGATATTTACAATTCAAATCATCTTGGGGTTTGATTTTCCTCCACTCATAAATAACCCTTCCACTAGGTGGCACCCACGTGAACAAACCACGACCCACCGGACCAAGACAAATATTTCAAATAAACAACATGCCGCAGGAGGGCTATAGACAGGGCTCAGGAGGGTAATCAGTGCTCTAACCACAAGTCCATAGGACTAAAGGTAGCAGTATTATCTGCAAACCACAACAATATTTAGCATGTGCCATTTTAGTATTTTGAAGAACATAACAAAGGTATACAGATGCTTGTATGCGATAATAGTGAATTTGGTTACTTATTAGTTACTGGGTGACTGAAATGTTATGTATATCGATCGGTGAAATTCGCTAAATATAACTTTAACCCACAGTCACTGTTCAGCCTAAAATTGTAAAGTGGGATGTCAAAAGTAAAACAAATAGTATACACTGTTGTTTAGGGAATGCTCTCATTCGAGTGCTAGAATACTTAATATAAACATGTCGTTCTTCCATCCTGGAAATAATTATGTCAGCATTAAAGTAGGGAGGTCTAATGTATCCTACTTGTTTTGGTCTAATGGCCTATTGAGGGAGTATACTGAGAGTTGCGATGGGGTGTTTCATTTTAGCATCATGGATTTCCCGATGGGGTAAGAGAAAAGCCATGAGATGATTCAATTTGTTGACATGTCAATGTGTCCTGTGTTCTATGTGACAGCAACCATCCCTCTGTCCGCTAGCATAGAAGCCATTCTATCTCACTATTTAGAGACCTAGTTGAAAGAGTCGTTCTACATTCGCCCGAATATAAAGATGTTTGTATTCAAGATGATCCTGAGCGAAATAAGACAGGAAGTAAAAAAAAATATTCCCTCCTTGAAACTTCTCTTGAAGGGCAGGATATAGATCTAATACTAAGAAAATGTTTGAAACTGTATTTAGCGAGTTGGCAAACAATCTATAATATATATAGTGAACTGGTTAATGCACTATAATCTCAATTTGGTATATATGTTTGTTCAAGTGTTACATCTTATAGTTTGTTATAATATCTGCTTGTCTCTTATGTAAATTTCGAGACATGTGTATATGTTTAGTGATTTACATTGCATCATGTGTATGTCAAAGCATTATATTATTTCCTCAACGAGTGATTCGCCCTAATGTTGTGTGTACTGTATTATCTAACATTATGTTACTTGTAAAATAAATATGTCTGAAAAACGAACTGCATTTTGACTTTTTGTTTTTTACCAAATCCTTTCCTTCATTAAAAAGTGTAAAACAGTGTGCATGTTTTAAGTCATGACTGGTGTGATGAGAGAAATGGATAATTTTTAAACTAATAGTTTCTATAAAAATATGGATTTAATTTTAAAAAGTGTGATAAAATTGGAATTTCTAAAGAAATTACTCGCAAGTATTTACACATTATTACATAAGATCTTTTACTCATAGCAGACCTGTTCCAAACTAACTATTACAGTTTGTCTGTAAATTTGTTTCAGTAATAGGAAAATGATAGGAAACATTCCATGAGATGTGATTGCAATACTAATGTAAGAGTATTTAATAAATACTTGATAAGTATGGAGCAGTACTGGAATTAACAGCAAGGGGAGGTATCTGAGAACAACCAGGGAGCGACCTCGACAGGGAAATAATGGGAAGGAAGCAACCTATCACCTCGCCCAATTACTTTTGGTCAAAGTAATGGATTCACAATAATTTATTATATATTTCGACACTTTATTCCGAAACATGATATGCGACAATTTACATTTAAAAAATGTAATATTGCTACATAAAATATTAGATATTGTTTCACATTTAAACAAACACTGTGTTTGCATACAAATTAGTATTATGAAATATCTGTTTTTAGTAACATTGTACAAATCATGTAACCTCCCAATACAAGTTTAATTTATTTCCAATGTAACATTACATTTTAATACTAGTATTTTCATAAATGTGTTCCCAATATGGCAAGAAGCTCATAGGCAGTGCGAGGCTCGTAGCCATCCTGCAAGCTTGCTAGTGTCGAGTGTATTCCCCAGAGAAACGGGCCACATCCCAGTTCTGTTGGCGACCTTATCTACAAACACAGGCAGCAGCCGCTAGCTGGCATGCTTGTCGGTGTAAAATATTTTTCTTCGCTGATGCTGATGCAGCGACATGAAATATCTTTTGTCGATGCTGGTCCTCCAGTGTGTAATTGACGACCACATTACCCTGCTCCCCTACAGCATCTTTCTCGCCATGCCCAGCCAACACCATGCACAGCCATTATCTGTGCTTTCCATATCTCTCACTTATGGACTCGTTAAACAAAACATATTTAAATTAATTATCCCTAATCATCATTTATGGTTGTTAATTAAATATACATATTTCAATTCATATTACAATACAGTTTCCATTATATAATTCAGAACAGAAAACGTGTTCGTTTGTCAATTAAACCTTTTAATAATTTTTTCTATTTTATTAAATTGTAGAAAATACATTTCAGAGATGTTATTTCACTGCACACATTACATTTAAATGATATTTAAGCTGATTTTCCAGCTATACAATTAGTAAAGGGTGTGGGGGAGGGGAGTTAGTAGTCATATATAGCCCCACTTCAGCCGCTCCATGTCATTCGTCATCAGCAGCCATGGGAGGCACAGGTATGTTGCGCTCCGCTGTTAGTACACCACACTTCACTGTTCTCTCTGCACTATAGTGACTTCACAGCATAACCTTCTGCCAGCAAGTCACTCGACAGACTGCCAGTAGCTTGTACAATTGGATTATCAATACTACTGCAGTTAGGCATAATGTAAGTAAATTTGTTGTCATTTCTTAATCAAATAATCATATTGTGTTGTTAACTTAACAGAATTTTAATATATATATATATATACATATATATATATATATATATATATATATATATATATATATATATATATATATATATATATATATATATATATACGGAATAGCACATAATGTGAGCTGAGATTATAACGTGTTTTGAGATTTTTAAGTTTGATATCGCATTTTTTGTGACATATTTTTAGCATGAATGTAGTATGTAACTACCATTTTAATAATAATATTAGCTACAATTATAAATTTTCTTTTATAGCGATTATTCTAATTTTTGATGGTGTGGGAGTGTGGTTGAGAAAGTGTTTGGGCTAAAAGGAGAAAAAATACCACCACAGCTTGTGGCGTGAGGGAAGGTTAATAACCTTTGCTTCTGTTTTAGAAAGTGCCGTGAAAGAAGGTGTACGTTTAGCAAGAATGGATTTGTGTGGAGTTTTGATGCTTGATTGTGTATGTGTGAGGGGGTGGGATTTTAGTTGGATAATTATTTGAATGTAGTATGTATGCACATTTTTTATAGTAATAATATATTCTAGATTTAATTCATGTTGTTTTTAGCGATGATTATGTTTTGTGATGGTAGGGGTGTGTCTGGGAGTGTGTATGGTCTAAAAAGAGAAGAACTACCGCCATTCTTTGAATGTAGTGAGGGAAGATAAATAGCCTTTGTTTCTCCCTTAGCCATTGTTGTGATTGAAGGTGTATGTTTAGCATGAATAGATTTATATGGATTTTTATTGCTTGATTGTGTGTATGTGTGAGAGGGTGGGATTTTAGTTTGATAATCTCGACATTTTATTATAATATAATTAGCTCAAATTATTAATTTTCTTTTTTTTTTAGCAATTATTATATTTTGTTATGAAGTAGGTTGTAAGTTGGCTAAGTATTTTCATCGTTAGTTAAAACACTGCTTCGTACTGAGGTATGAATTTCGTCAGTGATTTCCCTAAATAACAAATATAAAATAATATTTAGTTTGTAATTGAGGTGGTAGCTGGAATAAGGGCCTATAGTGCTAAAGGCCCTTTTTTGGGAGAACTCGAAAAAGAATCCACCATAGTTTAAACTGTCTGCTGACTATCTTTGATCAGGATACTTAATTTGGTGAGGATGATAGAGCTGCTTGAGCGACCTGGTGTTATGAACCCTTTTATCATAGACCATTGTTAATTCAGCTGTGCTGGGTGTGTTATCTATATGTTCGTGAGTTGTGACTTATTTACGTGCTTGATTTAAATTGATTATGAGCGAAACAATAAGAAATAATGATAGGGAAGGTGTCCTTAACACTCGTGTCAAGAAAGGTGCAAAACGTAAAAGTATTGACATACATAAATGGAAGGACAATGTGAGAAAAAGGAACAAACAAAGTGGTCCTGGTTAGGTATCAAAGAAAAGTAAGTTATAAGTAGAAGGAAAGGTTTTACCATAGTAAACAACTGTTGTAAAAAAGAGTGCTTTAAAAACTTTGAAAAGTCTGAGCAAAAAGACATCTTTAATAATTTTTACAGTGGTCAAAGCAAGGAGGCCCAAGATACATATCTTGCTGGATACATGAATTGTAAACTATCTGAGTATAGTAAGGTGACTGTTGACCTTAAAGTAATAAGAGAGAATACACGGAACCTCCAAATGAAGAAGAATGGTACATATGTAACAGTTTGTAGGGTGTTTGTTATTGATGTTCACAAGGTAAGTGTAAAAAGGGTGAGAGTAGTGCAAACAAAAATATTACAAAACATTTTGATTGAAGAAAAACGGGGTGAACATGTAAAGCAAAAGAAACCCGAAAATTGTGTATGGCAGATGGCAATGGAACATTTGAAAGGTATTCCACACTGTGGGAGTCATTACACATCCGACACAAATCGGCTATATTTTGACAATCCAGATTTGACGGTAAGGGACTTTATAGTATGTTTCAATATTACAATGAAGAACACACTAGCAAACTTCTTACAATGGCCTACAAATCCTACTTTAAGTTTTAACATGAAACTAATTACTTTGTCAGAAGGCCGAAAACAGATGTGAGTGACTTTTGCATGGAATGCGAGAAAAATCTGGAAAATGATCCCAATCATCCATGTCTGAAAGGTACTTGTCAATAAAAAAGATTACATTGACAAATGCAAAGAGAAATATCACATCCTAACTCTTGAATTTGACTATGCACAGAATATACCTCTTCCAAAGATCAACATAACAAAACAGTTCTACAAGAGGTTGTTGTGGCTTTTTGTTTTAATGTCCACTGTCACAATGATAACTCATCTAGCTTCTACACATTTCTTGAATATATTTCAAGAAAAAGTCCTAACACAGATGCATCATTTCTTTTCAATTTCATTTCTGAAAAAGTGGAAAAGAATGCAAACATCAGAAAGATTGTTCTACTTTCAGATGCAGCAGGTGTTCAAAACAAAAATGCTAAAATACTGAGATTTTGTTCATGGCTATTTAAAACTTTGGGAGTCCCTATAACACATCTTTATCCCATAAGAGGCCATTCATTTGGCCAGTGTGACCACAACTTTGGGATAATGAAATCAAATGTAAAAAAGTAAGAATCTATTGAGACCCGTGAGCCATATTTGGAAAATATATCAATTTGTTGGGACAAACCAAAACCATTTGCACTTGCACATGATGAATCTCTGCTTCTGGATTGGGATCAGGCTTTGACACCATACTTTGAGAAAACCCCTTAACAAAAAGGAAATACATTTAGAATCCAGCAGTACTGCATAATCAAATATAAGACTTGTGGTATTATTTTTGTATCCAAGAACTACAGTTCTCTGATATTTGAGCCTTATAAGTTTATGCTCTCCTGAAGTACAAGTCTATCACTTCAACCTGTTCCTCCCAAGAAGTTTAATGAAGCTAAAATAAAAGACATCAATGATCTATTATCATACCTATCAGAAGAAAACAGAGGTTTTTATCATGATATATTTGATACTCAGCTGTCCACAGTTTCTCGTCGGCCTACTGAAGCTGAAAATAGTGATGCAGACTTCGATTTGGACGAAGATGAAGCGATGGAAGAAGACTGAAGTGTAATATACCTACATTAGGACAGTGTTATACAACAATATCATCAATACAGCAAATGTGTGAAATAATATACTTCTTGTAATGCAGTATAGCAAAAGTTATAAGGCTAGTATTACATTTAGGTTGATTGTTTATGTAATACATACAACTACTTAATGTGATGGATGAATACTGAGGTCTACTAATATACTGACATCCAGACAGTTATAAAACATTTTCAGGCTACTGCTAATGTGTCATTTAGGTTAACATAGTGGTACAGATACGTTCACTGTTTATTTTTATACTTACATACAACTATTGAATGTGATGGAAGAGAAGTGAGGTCAAAATAGTATGTGTACTAACATGTGACAAACATATTTTGGTTGAAATAGTAAAAAGGTTAAAATCATATAGCAGATGTGTTCAATTTCGCCTTATGTAAATGCATGAGTAATCGCACTAATTTTTCTAACTAACTCTCTCATATTCTCATGAAGGTAAAATACTATACATAGGCATATGTTATGATAACTATACACTTACTTCTTGAAGGCCCTTTTTTAACAGAATTCTAATTGTCATTTAGAACTATTCTATTTAAAAAGGGCTTATAACATGACATGCATAAAATAACAACTCGATTGGTTTTTTTTAACCAATTCTGTAAAATGAGAGGACATATATGCCATCTGTATGAGACAACAATTAACAACAGCATGTGCACAATATTGTAATAGTCGTATATTAATTTGTACATATATGTGAAAACTTTACACCTCTATATCTCAGAATGCTGTTTTGAGCCATAGGCCCTTATTCTTGCTATCACCTCAATTACCACTTACTATTTTATAAATAGTTTTGTGTGTGACTAATCTCTGTTAACTTTCAGGTAACATTTTATTGTTATAGGTGTTTTAATGTTTGTTCACTCTGTGTTGTTTCAGAGCATGGTTTTTTAAAGATTGTTATGTATGCGAGTTAAGAAGCGGGATATTTTACATGATATGAGTAATCGAAAACATCAGAAGCTTGATAATTTGCTGGAAGATTTTTTCGTGAGTGGTACAGCTTCTGCATCGGATAGGTAGAGTTGTCCTGCAAACTGTCAATGTGAGGTAGTTTCCTCTAAGTGTCAGCATTTTATTTTAATGGAAAATCTTTAGATGAACAATTCAGATTCCGGGTCACACATGGAAAGGTGTTCTGGCATAAAATGACTGAACATGATAGCTTCCCCCACACACAGTCGACAATATATTCTGTTAGATGAACTTTTTTTATGTGGCACAGAAAGTTCTTCAAACTAGTTCTGATTCAGATGAATCTGCTTCAGAAAATAGTTCTGTGTCGGGTAGAGAGATCTCGCCTAGGGAGTCGGAAACTATTAATTTTCCCACTTTTTTCTCATTAGTGGAGAGTTTGTTGCCCGATCTGCGATATGTCTTTTTGGACATGGCATTTGGTACCAGATTAACTGAAGTGTGAATTTCAAATGACAGGGCAAATTCAGATGCAGATCATTCTATTTTTTTAATGCTTAGTAGGGTTCCTCTTTTGACTTTTTTTATGCCAACACACCATCCTATTAAGCTTAGCATCAACATAGCATGTAAATATTTGAATTACTTTGCGGTGGAAGAAGATGCTATGGAAACTTTTCATTTTTAGAGTTAAGCTCTTCCCATCTTGCATTCGACCAATGTTGGCGAAATTTGTGATAAAACAATAATGTCTTACCTAACTAATATACTTGAGGAGTTTAGTGTGCAAGGTAGAGGCTGGGATTTGCAACTAATATTGCATATGGATGTCCATATTTAGCTTAATATGGCATTTGCCATTGGTGCCATGCATAATAAGTTGCCAAGTTTATTGCCAATAGGAAAGCCTGCATTAATATACAATGCCCTGAGGGATTATGTTTCCATTATCTGTTGTATCGGTTTTATTTCCTGCCATAGAACATGTTGACAGAACTTCTTTTTATCCAAAAGCTCATGAGGTTTTTAATATTAAAGGTATGTCGGCCCCTGTAGTAGTATAGGACATTTGTAAGTTCGAAGAGACCAATTATACTGCATGTCTATCAAAGTCTACTATGTTGTAGATAAAGATAGCAATATAATTGGCGAAACTTTCGATAAGGAAGGGGTTATTATACAGATGCCTATTTCTCCTGTATGACATGCCCACCATAAACATGTATTCGCCATTCGTGCTAGTGGTCATATCGCACATTTGCAGTATGTTGATATCAAAAACCTAACAAATCTGCTTTACAGTCAGTTGACTAAGAACTGTAAGAAAGTTTGTTTTGTGATCATTGTCTACAATAATTTGTCAGTGAGTAGAAACTCACAAATCACACAATTCGCTGCCAGCTGCATAATGCTGTTCCCTGTACTTTACTTACTGGGAATGATAAGTACATGGAATTTAAAAATCATAGCAAACGCCAAAGATTGGGTTTCATTACCTATTGCGATGTAGAAAGTTTTTGAAACCCTTGTACACTTGCCTGCCCAATAATGAGACAAGTAAAACTACCACAAACCAACATATTCCATATGCTTGTAGCGTTTTGTTGGTATGTCCATTCAATCCAGTTTTATCTAACTACTTTGAGTTTGTAGGTTGGGTGACATTAGATTATGCACATAAAAAAGCAGCTTTAATTTCAGACTACCCAAAAAACCACTTGTAGCTATTTTCAATAACCTACAGAATTATGATTTTCAATGTCTTATAAAGCCTTTGGATAAATACCACGTAACACAACCTGACAAAACTGTGATAATCGAAAACATGGGTGATATTTCAGTTCTTGGAATTACCCTAGAAAATTATAAATCCACTACCAAACACATTCCCATTAGGACTGACTTGAAAGAACACACACAAGTCGAAATTGCATTCAATTAACTCATTTCAGTTCATTAGTGCATCTCTGGAGACTTTGGCAGGTAATTTGATACCTGTGCAGTTGAGAATCACCTGCTCAATATTTATAGACAGTGCCCAGTTTGAATTAGCAAACAGGAAAGGCGTAATTCCTAATGACTTTGTTAAGTCGATAGATAGACTTATGTGTACATCACTCCCACCAAAGATTGCATTTCATAATGTTATGAAAGGCGAAAGCATTAGTGATGAAGATTATTCTCATGCCCAAGCCACCTGAGATGCGTTTAACTGCATAAACTTGCTGCAGTATGCCATTCAGTATTAATGTGTGGACACATGTTTACTGACAGATATTTATGAGAATTTGAGGACCATATGTTTGGCTAATTATGGTCTTGATCCCACCATGTACTACATAGCTCCATCCCTTTCATAGGACACTTTGTTTGCAAAGACAGGTGCACGACTAGAGTTGTTGACTGATTCCGACATGTATATTTTGTATAACACAAGGTTATTGGTGGTATTACCCAGGTTTCCAAAAGGCATGCATAAGCCAATAATATTTACATGGGTGAAGATTACGACCCCAATGTGGCAACAAACTACATCTGCTATTTCGATGAAAATGGCTTGTACAGTCACACAATGAAATGCAAGTTTCCGATTGGCCTTTTTGAGTGGGTTGATTCTGACATGTTTTCATCATGGTCTTTTGTTAACACGGTCAATGATGGGGACACATGTTTTTTTTTGGAAGTCGATTTGTATTTTCCAGATAAATGCCACAATGCACTAACAGATCTGCCTCTTGCCCCAGAAACTGGCATACCTCCGAATGGCTCGCATGAAAAAAATACCTTTGACATTCGCATCACAGAAAAAATTGTCGTACACAGTGAAAAACAAAGGCATTATTTGATGTTTGCAGTCAAATTTGATGATGTTCATTGCATTCTGCACTTTAAACAGGGTGTGTAGATGGCTCCATACATCGAATTTAATATTAAGAAATGTGCCCAAGCTGCAAACAACTTTGAGAAATCATTTTGTAAATAAATGAATAATTCTTTATATGAAGAAACTTTTAGATCGTCCACCAGGAAGAGGACATAAGAGTCGTCTCGTGGTATGACACAATTTACAGGATGGCATAATTGATCTGAAGTCCTACATCCAAAGCACGACAAATCCTCATCGAGTATCTTGTCCTGATCAAGATGTCAAAGAGCTGTGTTACGTTAAACAAGCATTTGTACACTGGTGTTGCCATTCTAGACCTGTCCAAATTAACCCTTTATGAGTTTCACTACTAATATACATGTAAAGAATTTCCTCCACCAACCTTGCGCCTGCTCTATTTAGAGACGGATTCGTTCTTGTATGACATTGCTTGTAATAGCCAATAGCTCCATATTTGAAAGTGTGGTTTGATACATCTAACTATGCGCTCGATAATCAACGAAAATTCTCTTGTGAGAACAAATGCATAACTGGAGTGATGAAGGACGAATGCACCAGCTGTATAATCACATACTTTGTAGGTTTATGTCCCAAACTTTATGCATATACTTTTGCGATAGAACAGTGTACATATAAGTCTAAAGGCAAAAAACCTAACATGTTGCAATCACTCTGTTACATGGATGATCGGGAATATCTTGCCTGTAGTTCAAGGGTACTGGGAATTTAATTTCAGTTTAGTTCGCATGGTTACGATATCTACATCGAATGCATGACCAATGTGGTCTTGTCAGGTTTAGACAACAAAGATTTCATTGACCCGGATGCCTTAGCGACTTTACCTTGGGGCACTACAGAATCGTGAAATAAATAATTTCCCCAGCCCTTAACTCACTGCAACAACAACCTGCCACAACTGCCAACCTGCCACACCAACACCAACTGACCGCCACACAACCAGTAAGACACACCAATATCAACTGGCAGCCATACAATGAGTGAGCAACACCACCTTGAGACATGGCATCTCAAGATCTGCAAATTTTCGCCCACATGATGTTCTAATTTTACTGTCAGCCAGCTCTATGAGCCTGCCTACCTCTGATATGTTCACAGTTATTTGTAGTCATTTTAGCTTGAAGAAAATAATAAAACATTGTAAATTTTCTTATTTTAGGGAATTTTTCAAATGTATAATCTTTTAATTCATGTACACAAGGAAATTCCATAGCCACGTTGTAGATATGGTAGATTTCCGTAGCAGTATTATTTTGCTTGTAGAAATATGTAATGCGGGTATTGAGAATTTGCATATGGTTGGTTTTCATAACTCATGTATGTTTGTCTGTGTAGTTAGTACTGTTTACCTTTTTAAAGCCATCTACCCTTTGGGATTTTGAATCTGTGTAGTTACGACTTAGGTCGTTCGTTTGTCTTAGGGAGAAAGGTCCTTGCTTTGTTCTAAGTTGAAGGGCTAAGCGAGGGCGTCAAATCATTCCAAGAACAGACTGTATCACAGCTGTCTGCAACATGAGTACCTGTCATCAATGCATCATTCTACAAGATTCTGCAAAGGTGTATCGTCACTCTGCAGCATCTGTTTCATAAGTGTCCCTCGCCAGTATCGAACCAACAACCTCTCTCTGTTCGTGTTTGCTTCAATACCTAGTGGATCGCTCGGTGCACCCTGTGCCTTTCTACCGGGGACCACCTGCCTGCAGTCTGCTACTACCTGCTTGTCTGGCTGGAAGGTGTACAAACAACTGCAAAAATATTGCTACCTGTCTTCATCAATTGCTGTCAGGTTTCAGCAATATACGACTGTTTCTATGAAGGCATATCGCCAATCTACAACATCTGATGCACAAGCAATAGCATCGAATCAACAATACATCTCCATTTGTGTCCCCTTCAATACCTTCTGTGGTCCTCTGCGTGCCTGTCTACCTATACAGCTCGCCGCCCACCACTGCCTGGCTGTGTATCTATCTGCAGGGGGTATAGGAAACTTCTTACACAACATGGACTGCAATCTAAAAAGTCACTGCAATTTGTTTATTGCACAGCGAGGGACGTTCCAGACTACTTCATGCCTTGGAAGTTTCAGCCCAAGAATACATCACGACTCCGCCTCGGAAATTCTAACTATTTCTTCAAATAATGGTCACTCACCTCCTCCATCCCCCTTTGTAATTGTGTTCATCAAAATAGTGTGTGCTTAACAACGACAAAAATATCCATATTAAAACTAAATAAATGTATCCTGAATGTGAAAATAGGGAAAGTTTATATGGCCTACAATAACACTACTTTTGTGCAGAATTTGATTGGTTGAGATTGGCAAAAAAGGTTTCAATTCTCATCTTATGCTATCGTAGAAAAAAGGCCTAAAATCAAGACATGTTTAGAATATCTGATACGTCTAACAGATATTGTCATTACAAAAGACTTATTTGAAATTTGTCAGATTATTTAACAGATATTATAAAATTATCAAAATAATTTTTATTGCACCTTTTTGAAAAAAAAATCTGACCCATTCAAATTTTGTAATTTTTAAAAGCCTACTGTTATACTACCTAGGTGGAAAATTTGGTGGGAATTCGAAAACTGGTTTATGAACTATGGCATAAATGATGCATATTATCTCCTGGCACTATCTTACAAAAAATGGCAAAAGATTATTTCTATAAGCATATTTGGTACTTCTAATGGCTGTTCTAATCACACTTAGTTTAATTGAAAGCAGTTAAATTGTTCAATTGTTATGAAAACTTATCTAAATTGTTCGCATGTTTGCCATTCTGTAAATAAAGCCAAACAATCTTAAAACATGGCTTGCTGTATCACTACTTATGTGCAAAGTTCTGTTAGACTCGATCAGTTGGTCCCGGACATATGAGATAAAAACTCCAGTTGTTCATGTGGTGTTGTCTTCATTACTATATTGGCACATTCTATGTTTGTCATAGATACTGCTACATGTTAAAGTCGGTTGAAATTGTTAGGACATATTGTTTACTTAACTTAAATATTTACATGGCTGTTATTTTGAAAATATACGACTACTTTTCCTTAAGTTATAAAAATTTAGATGGACTATAAGACAATAACTTGTAGTCGGAATATGGTGGGTATCACAAAAGCTTAAACTTGCATGTAGTTCTATCTTCCAAAAAGGCTGAAAAATAATTTTATAGTCTAGCTTATTCGATAATTGCATATATACTGCTGGTATACAAATTTAAGTTCAATCTGGTTATACGGTATCATAGATATGGAATAACAGTCTATAATTTATATGAGGCCATCATTTTGAAAATAAGAGCCTGACTTACTTAAACATGTATGTTTTCTTGATGCATTTCAGTATTACTTGAGTGACACATTTAGTAGGAGTCGGTTTATTGTTTCCCTAGATATGACATTAAAACCTTTAATTTTTCGTGTAACACTATCACACGAAATGGCGGACAAAAGAACTTATTTTTTGACACATTTAATGGTTCAAATTTCTTTTAGAATAAGGATTATGGGCGAAGCTGGTGAAGCGGTTTTGTAGATAATGCAAATAAATCTAAAATATGACAATTAACTACAAATCTAATACTTATATGCCAAATGTGGCAGGAATCGGTTGTGTAGTTACCAAAAATAACCCAAAAGCTTTGTTTTCGTGTTGCACGATCTTCCAAAATGGCAGATTAATATCATTATCACATTCTACATCCAATGCTTACATTATGCACTATCAAATTATAACAGTTTCTTTAAATCGGTTATAATGTAATGTCAATAAACCAAATTTGTTTGAAATTTTTTTTAATAGATCCCAAAATATAAAATAGTCCGCTAAATTTAAAAAATGGCCGCCATTTTGAAAATAAGTACTACTAAATATAATATGTAGATGTAGTTTGGTAAAATTCTGTTCTGGGGTTGTAAAGTCATTAGTGGGGCATATATTCCAGGCAGACATTCGGGTGATTGTATAATACTATCTTTCCTTCTGAAAATAGGCTTTAAAAGGGGGTGTATAAAAGGTTTATAAACCAGTTAGCAATTATGTATATCGTGGCTCCATATCGTCGAGGCCAAACGCAGGCCTTTGTACTTGCAATTCATCTTCACGATATGGGCACTCTGAGAAAATGTAATTACTCGATAGCCCCAGAAGACACATTGTAAAGAGTTCCCTTACAGTTGTTCCTCACTTATCATCTCACTCATTATTAATTTATCTTACTTGTTTCATCATAACTTAACGTATCATTAAAATGTCCATCCATGTATGTTTTCTATTCAAAACATGATTTTATTAAGGCTATGTCACGAATGGAACTTCGTTGTAAGATGTTTATGTGAAACTGCAGAGTTTATCCACACTCTACCGTGTGTTTTTAACTAAATGTTAGATTTGTTTTCAACGCACCTATAAGCTGATTAATACCTATTAAATTTCTCATACACTACGCATCGACATGAAGAACAATTTAATGACCATATAAAATGCCGATCTCACGAATGGTTGCTAAGTGGAGATTTCTCATTGAGATGGTCTGGAACATTTTGAGTAGAACGTTTTGGCTGGAGAAGTAAAAACGTTATTATGTTCTGGAGATGATGGCTGCACGACTGGACGAGGTAGTTTCCACGACAGAGAAGGAGAGCCACAAACTGATTGAAATGATGATGTCTCATCGGCATGGAGTTCCGTTCAACTGCTGAAAACTGCTTCTTCTTAGATGGCGACGAGATGGACCGGGGAGTCCGCCTGAATCCTATTCAGAACAGCTCTGGTTCCCTGCTCTTCGAAGGCATCGAGAACCTCTTGTCTACTAGTCATCGCAAATTAATGTAATATTGCAATATCCTATTTTGCATGCTGTATCAGCTTAAAGATAAGAATACGTTACAAAGTAGAGTAGCAAGCTAATCAGATAACCGGAGGCTTGAGACTTGGGACAAGATATCGTGAATATAAATAGGACTGAGCTATAACTGGTCAGACACTTACATATTTAATTTATTAGCAATTTCCAAGAAACAGTGCAAGATTATTAAAATGACGATTGCATATGAGTTCACAATCATGTATACCCAGTAGTGGCCGGTATTAAAGAGCACATGTGCATGTGCACACCCAGTTTTCTGCCAAATACTTTTTTCGTGAAATTTTATATAATTTTTGGATATTTTGTGACCCTGGCATAGTTATCAGAGTTCGTTGCATCAATCACGAAAGTCTGGTATTTTTATTTAGTTATCTGCGGTGTTGCAACGCTGTGAAGTGCACAGCGGATTTGTGCTCCGATCTTACACTATCTGCGCATGAGCACATCGAAGTGACATTACCCCTTATAGGAGTTTTAACATTGGGTAAGTGCACAACGCTGGCTGTGCTCTTTCCTTCATATCTGTAACATACGGAGGTGGTTCCAACGTTTGCCGCTTGGTAGCAGCACTGACTGAAGAAACAAGATTTCACCACCAGAACTCACCACTAGATGCCAGCAGAGTTGAAAGTGCGATATAAACATCAAACGAAATTATCGTAGAAAAAGTAAACAAGACCTTGTTTATTGTACTGAGCTGACGAGGAGTTTTTAATATTAATTTGTGTAATTTATCAAGTGGAAGTGCAACAATTTTCAATAAATTAGTATGCGCGCGTGTGCGTTTTTCTGTTTCGCTGGACACTACTCTGAGCAAGACATGCTTTTACTGAGGTGCCGTACGTTGTAAGTTTATTTTCAAACAAACGCTAACGTATTTGTGTCATGGTACTACTTGCAGTCGGCACGACTGAGTGGCGTTAGTTGTTTTTTCAAGCTTCGAAATGAATTCCGTTCAATCAACTTGGTTTTACAATAAACAGTATTCTTTTACATGTCGTATGCTGTCCACACATATATTTTTACATATTTGACGAGCTAAAACAATTATGGAGTGAATTACTAGCATTTGTTTGTAGTCACTCATTACCTCAGCAGAAATTACACCTATATTTTTCTTGTAATTAATATGCACTTTATTTGTATGTAAAAATAAACGAAAATTGCATGACTTCAGAATAATAATATTAATATTTTTATGCGAGCGGTTTAATCGTACTCAGATGGGCAGAGATTCTGAAACGAGTTTATTTAAAAATTGCATCAACATATGCCTGGAATTAGGACAGAAAATTATCAGAAAAAATATATATTTTCGATGCAATCGGTCAAGATCGAACCTACGACCACGTGAAAGAGACGCTTGGTAACAATAAACGATTTTTCACTTGTGAAAATCTGGAGTGATCCCACCGAAAATTGAATCTGGTTCGTCGTAGTGAGAGGCGAGCGCTCTAGCCGCTACACAATCATGTGAAGGGGAAGGTGAGTAGGTGTATGTGAATGTGTGTGTGAACACCTATTATTTGACATCACCGGCCGTTACTGTAGTATACCGATGAAAATGTTTGGGGAAAATAGGACTTGTTTTTCAAACCATTAAAACTAAACTCATTTAATTTATTTTACACAACTGGCAGCAGTTATAATCATCGCTTTGCTCGTTTAATCATAGAATATTATTTTAATGTGGAACCTGTCATTTTTCCATAGAAATAGTTTGTTTCGTCTTAATAAAAATAGTAGAATATTTGAATTGTCTGATATCCTTTGTATGTAGAGTGTTTAGTTGAGATATACTAATTCTTCAGAATAATACGATTGATTGATCTCTAGTTTTAAAGATGTTGTTTTACACGAGTCCTTATGATTACTTATTTTTGCTTGAAAATGTTACTGATTTTAATATTCTCCATCTATTCATCTGTAAAGGCTCCCATAACATAATTTAATTTGCTATAATTTAATTTAGTTGTACATTCATCTTTGAGTTATGTTTTCACACTATCATAATTTTACATCACAATAATTTTTTATTTCATCACCCCTTATTCTCCACTACAACATGTAGGTATAACATGTATTCTATACATAATTATGTATTTTCCTATCTTTTATATGCCTATAATATGTACATAATTATGTATAATTCTATCATATATACATAATAATTCTATACATAATTATGTATATTAATTTATTATGTATATTCTTATGATATATGTATATTCCTATCATTTCTATATATGATAGTAGCTGCAGGTGTCTTCTGGGGCTAACGAGTAGTTGACATTTCTCTGAGTGCTCCCATACCCTGAAGATGAATTGCATATACGAAGGCCTGCGTTTGGCCTCGACGATCATGGAGCCACGATATACATCTTCGCTAACTGGTTGTCGCCAGTACCAATTCTGCGTTTGCGATTTCGCCAAAATATAAATATGCTCCTTTAATACATTTTCGTTTCAGTATCATTCTAGACTTGGAACAGTACGGACGTAAAATGTCAATGAAGCTTCTGCTCTGTCGCATCTGCAGTAAATCATTTACAGCTCTGTATAACGTATAACGTGCATCGACATGAAATAATGGCCTGCAGGGTGAAAATGTCAAGAATGTCACTTCAGTGCGATTTCTGCCAGACAGTTTACATGCAATTATATTTTGAAGAGACTTTCTAAAATTTGTAGCATTGGTTCTTTGCAACTACAGTCAACAAAACAAACAGCACCACCATCAGCACCGCAATCAGCAGCACTATCAGAACAGCAATCAGCCCCGCAATCAGCACCACACTCACCGCAATCACCGCAAGATAGTAGTGGTAACATATGTATTATCATGCAAGATGTTACTTTACCCGTATGCATTCATGCTGAGGAAGAAGCTGACTCCGACGAATCGTGACATGGAAGCCTATTTCCGAATACAGCGAGGTACATCATCGCGGCACCATCGAGTTGCCGCAAGACATGCGTCCTACTGAGCCTGCTGGAAGAAACATACGGCCGTCAGTTCGAGAATGTGTGCCTATATTTAAAATCGCTTCAGCAACTGAAATGCCAGCGATTCACGAGATTCGTGTTTGAATATCTCTCTAAAAACTAAAAATACCCTTCAAATAAACGGCCACTCTCCACTCGGCCACACTTTTTTACTAAACAGCGAGTTTATAAAAAATATTACATATTTAATTATGCGATATATATAATCAATTAAGTAATTGGACACAGGAACCCAAATAGCTCCTACTATCGACATTGTCTTGAATGATTTTTATAAATTTTTCATTTGAAGGAACCAGTCGATTCAAACTCAGTAAGTAAAAAATACGATAAATTGAGCGACGAATACATTTAACTGTTGGATATTCGAGAGTATAATCTTTCAAACGTCAATATCATTTTCACGTACGATGTAAAAACGTTTATAAAATTGTCAAAATCAAATTGTTTCTACTCGATAGTATAATCAACTACGAAACTCTGTTGGAACTCAACCCGAAACTCAAAATCGATTCCATTTTATTCATAGTTCAAGATCTAAACAATTCTACGAAAAGTTGTTTTTACGATACGTCTAAAATTCTTCCAAAATGGATGGGCGAACATTCGGGGATAATAAACCAACAAAACCAAATTATTGCGAATTACCTGACGAACTAATCACCGAAAATTATCGAAGACATTACTCGAGATGTATTCAGGCTCGTGGAAGAACCCAAACAAGTAAACATGGTTTCCCTGGTCAAATTAATTTTCTGATTCTACATGACTGCATTTGATCAGGTACGCTCGCTTTTGTATATATTGTTTGTACCAGTGATGGGTTTCTACCTAGCGTTCGCGCTTGCCGAACATACACACGTAGAGGTGCAGAAGTAAAACGATTCTCCCGCGAGTCCCGAAGCACAAAATACGCCGGGATCGGACGATGTTTTGTGCAATTTGTTGATATTTGTGAAAAACGTCTTCAAACCTGACGCCATCTTTGAGCATTACAGTTCACCTCTACTCAGACACGACGACGGTGAAGCGTCCACACTAAACGTAAACAAATTATTTTACCGACGCTGCAATGGCGTTTACCGGAAACTATTCGGACCTCGGGCCAAAATGTCAATTACAACAGACCAAGTACACGGCTTGTGCACAAATCTATTTGATAGAAACAGAAATTATTTACCGCTCCTAATCGAACCCGTCAACGAAAAACTCCAATTTGACGACTTCAATCAACGAATTTTCCCGTTCATTTTCTGTGGGAAAAACGACCGGTCCCGGAAGCTGGCAATCGTTTATGGTCATTTCCTCGCCTTTGGTTTTCGAACGATAAGCGCAAAAAAAGATCGGTGTTTGAACATATTCCAAAAGTTAATATACCTAGTTTTCGTTTATGCAAGACTCTTTTACGATAATTCGCGAGCACGGCTGTATAGTGGAGGTAATCATAGAACAATTAAAGGAAAACGAACAGTTTATGGAAACATTTTCTAAAGAATTTAAAGTTTAACATTAAGTTGCTCGATATAATAACAGGCCAACTTATAACAAAACATATAAAATAAAAAGTTTTGATTTTTTTGTAACGAGTGACAAACTTTTGGATATTTTTGCAGCAATTTGGGTTCGAATCTCGATACCAATATTCACCAGCTGAAAAAAAATGGGAATAAAATGGTGTACTCTGATTGGTTGTTGAATAAATTGGAGGAGAGGGGGATGTCATGTCGATCGTGGAGCACTCTGGTAAATAGTCTCCAAAACTAAACAAACTGAATGAGAATTGGATAAATGAGAAAAACACACATAACAAAGTGGCAATTTCTTTTGGTAAAAAAATACACATTTTTAAAATTTAAATTGGTGATATTTTATAGTTTTCATCAACTCGTGTTTATTACTCGATAAATTACATTGTTGTTTGTGTTGACAGTTTGCATGTTCACTCCACAAACATTTGGAGGGACGTACTGGATCCTTACATACCTTAATGTGCCTAAGTTGATCACAATATGTAACGCGCTCTTCTCTTTCGTGTCGTTACATGGTTTCAATTACTACAGCGCAATTTTGCGAATCCCGATGAGTGTCGCAATTCATATACGTATAACCACATGGCAATTCTTTCTTTCGGTCAATTTTAATGTACATGGTTTCGATAACTTTGCCAATCAAGTTTATAATAATGTATTTCTTCCCATTTGACAGTTTTCGAATACGTTTCGCATTTGGCATTGCAGGGAATGCTAAAATGCATCGCTGGATGTTTACAATACATAAATTGTTCAGCTCCGTTGCAGTGTTGTACATGATTTTCCGACTCGTGAGTATAGTACGAGTTTATGCAACACCGATAATAATTCGGAACCCCACAAGGTAGTTCCGAAGCCAATTCTCGATGTTCCTCATTCGTACCATACATTACAATGTTTCGATCGAAAGGTTTGGTTAAAATACTGATCAAGTTGTGAGCTTCGTCGTAATATCGTATTATAAACGCAATGGTTACCGTATTACTGATGTTTCGCATAATGTTTGCAATTCAATATATAGGAATCGTTGCAAAAATATTTTTTGAAACCAGGGGGAGGGGGGGTCAACATTTTATTTTTTAAGGGGAGGAGGGGAATAAATCACCTTCCAAATAAATTGAATTTTTTTGAGGCAACCGGAACTACCTCCCTTGGACTGAATCACCTTAAAAAAAATTATATTTGGAAGGTGGTTTAATCCCCCCTTTTTGTTATAAACTATGTAATACATGTATTTTTTTGTTTTTGTTTCTTATGATCAATATTCATATAGTGGTCTGTAAACACGAGTTTAGTTGGACTGTTTTAACCATTCAGTGCAATGCTGTTGATGATTCGCATAACGTCTGCCAGAGTATAAGTAAGTATATAGGGAATTTTCGTAGACATGCAGGTAACCATCGCAAAAATCTTATAGAGTACGACTTCTGACGCAATACCCACCTGTATATTGTTTACGTGAATAATGTTTAGTAATTTCAAGTAAAACTCTTCGGGATTAATGCTTGCATCTATTTGAGCCAATTCGTACAATTTCTGAAGAAATACCAGTTGAAATGATTTGTTTTCCACTTTGGTTTTTAGTTTGACGAGTTTGTGCAACGATTGTTTGTTTCGCTGGACTTGATTTAGAAAGGTATCAATTTCCAATTTTGTAAACTCGTCTTAATTAAATATTTTTTCGTAAATTCGTGAGAGTACAAGATGTTTAAGGCGAAATCTATAGACTCGTTCATACAATCCAGTATTTTCATCACCTGTTTGTAATATTCAATTTCCAAAAAAAAAATTGATGAAATATCAGTATTTTGACCGTGGCCTACCATTTTTGCGATTTTTTCAACACTGTCCATTTTTATTTTATCTATATATTTGTTTTCTACTTTAGTTACAAATTAAAGATTACTTCTCAGAGGGTTTTGTTTCTTAGAAATAATTACATTGTTTGTTTTTTGTCTTGTAGGGCCAATCTCGGTATCATTATCGAATAAAATAAGGGTACCATCCTCCACATAGCCACTCTCATCACTTTCGCCGTAAGGGGAGCCGAAGGTTTTATGATTACCATTTCCAGCAAGACTCGGCCACCGCCGCAAAACTTAAATAACACGCCGTTCTCGTCGACGGAATCTTTTAAAGTGGCCAAAAGTCGAGTGTAGGCACACGAAGCTATCGTATTTCTTTTAATCGAAATGTGTAAACACGTTATTCAATCGTAAAATTTCCATCAAAGGATCCATATATTTATGTTTTTCCATTGCGAAAAACACCGCGCTCTTGAAGAGAGGAATCTCCGTGTCTCGAGCCACATCCATTGCGAGTTGTTGGGCAATATTTTGAAATATCGTAAAGGCAGAATTCAAAGTCCATTTCGACTCGTTGACGATGTTTATTAGGGCGAAATATATAACGTAGTCATTTTTGTATAAATTGAATATCTTTACCGAAATATCATCAAATGCTAAAGACAGCATGTCGTGTTTCGTACTGGTAAAATTAAAATTTACGTACAAGTTTCGCGAAAGCTCTTTCCATTTAAATTTGTCAACAGACTTCACATTACAATGAAAACAAAAATTGACGGAGTGATGGATTACAAAGTTATTTTTGAAACCAAAATAAAAATATATTTAATGGTTGGAATTATATTCGGTTGTCGGCGACGACTGAAGAGACGGAGATGGCAAGGGTGGTGAGACTGATTAAATATTTCTAGACGTTTTACAAAATGTTCATGTTTGGGTGCATTTAAAACGTTTCTGTTATTAAAACCAATATCAATAACATTAGCTGTAAAAGAATTAAAAACATCTTATTATGGAATACAGAGATGAAACACGACTGAAAAAAATTATTATTTATTTTTATTAGTAATTGTTACTGTATTGACAGTCCTATTACTGAAATAAGCAGCCTTAAAACAGAATGAAATACCTGGAGGGACAAAGGTACCTGTAATGGTATCTGCATAAACCCTCCAGGCAGCATCATAGTTGGTGCGGGAGGTGCCGTTCCCATTACATGCGCACCAGCAGAGGGTGGTGGTGGCAAAGATGCTGAAGGTGCTGAAGGTAAATTCCTTCTTTTAAATGGCCTCATCCTCCTTCTCTGATAAGTAGATGATATCCTTGATGTTGAAGGAGATGGCATCCTTAGCATCGAAGGAGACGGAATCCTTGACGTCGAAGGTGATGAGATCTTCGGCGTGAAAGATGACCTCTTCGATTTCAAAGAGCATGACATCATCGGCGTTGAAGGGGATGGCCTCTTCATTATCAAGGGGGATGACTTCTTCGGCATCGAAGGAGATGGCCTCTTAGGCGTCGAAGAGCATGACATCCTCGGCATTGAAGAAGATGGCGCCTTCGGCATAAAGGGCGACGAGATCTTCGAAGTTGAAGATGCCAAATTCTTCAAAGTCGAAGGCGTTTGCCTCTTCAACCTCGAAGGTGTTCGCCCCCTCGATGGCGCCTTCGTCACTGATGTTGATAGCCTCCTCGACATAGACGACTGCATCATTAGCATCAAAGATTGGCATCTCGGCCACTGGCAATCACTGCACACAATGCACTGTTGGTTTATCGGCTGATGGTTGATGTTGTTTGTCGCAAAGGTCACTGCTTATATACTCTGACTTCGGCTGGAACACTTGGAGAAAAAATACTCTGGCTCTTACTAGGTCATACTCTGTCTCCTACCCAGGACACTAGAAGAAAAAATAAATGTTAGAAGGTAGAATTGGGGGAGGGGGAAACGTGAGGAGAAACCTCCTTTTTGCATTGTAAAAAAATTATTTCTGTAGCGAGATAATTCCCGCATAATAATGAGGCCAAGTTGAGTAATGTATGCCAGTCGCCTCACCGGCCCATATACAAACACTAGTCATGACTTTGAGTGAGCGAGTGCGTATCGGATACGCCAATGCGAAAAAAAAATTAATATAATAATGTGTAAAGTAATAAAAACTCGCTTACAGAGTAATCCTCCTTCCCCACTACCCTGAAATACGAAATAAAAAATTTACTCGGTGTGTATATAAACACCACGCACTTTGGTCTAGAGTCAGTGTTCCAACCTCAGTAGGAGTTCCAAGAGTTCCACCTCCAGCAAGAGTTACAACCCCAGAAGGAGTTCCAGATGCAGTAACTCTAACCACCACAGCCCCAGCAGCCTGAAGTCCCAAAATCCATTATATGCAATGTAAGGACGATCGCATGGGTAGACAAATATTTTGCATGTATCCAGACTTCTCTAATTTCCATTCAACAGTGGCAGATCCCATCGCACTCCCCACACCACCAGTTCCTACCATAACCCCAACCACCTCTCTTAACCAAATTTGAGCCACATAGAGGTTGTGGTGGGGATAAAGTGGTGTGGGAAAATAAGTGTTTACATTGTATTTACTCACAAAGTGTAGATTATTTTTCAAAGCAAGCCCATATGCAAGAATTATATATTGCGGGGTGGATGGCCAGGGTCCTGATGAGTGGGAATCTGAAAAGTATGGAGTTCATTAATTTGATGTATATTAAATGTCTTTTTATATAATTATTATATTTTATATTTTTTATCTTTTTATATTTAAATTATTTAAAAATAAATGTTATTTATTTTTTAAAAATTATTTTTTATTTTTTACATTATCTTCAGTAATCATCTGACTCTTTGAAGTTGAATAAAGTGTTTAAACTCATTTAACCAAACTGAATTTAAAAAAATGTTTGGCGAGCAAAATAAAGTGTGCATTTTGTTGGAACGACCAAACACATTGTAAATAGCTCATGTCAAATGAGGTTCGAAATAACAAGAATGTTCTTATATTTTGGCCAGATCCTTTTCTCCAATATTTTCTATCTGAGCTTGTAAAACGCGATTGCAAATCGCATTCATGATTCGTGAATTTGGGAAGTGATTATTTGAGTGATTATTTGTCCGATTGTATCTGAATTTATGGTAACGCGACACATTGAAAGTCACTTGCATTTTGTAAAGTGTGTGCACGGTTACTCTTCATTGAACATGCCAAGATTATGAGTTGGTCATTTGACAAAATGTTTTATGCCACACGACGTAGCAGTTTTTGTTTTTACAGAAGTTGTAAATTCAGTTTTCATATTTCCCGCATAAATATCGAGCAATTGAAAGAATACACTTCTCCAACTAGCGGCATGTTCTTCTATAGCGAGAGTGAAAAAAAAAAACGGTCTGAAAAACAGAGTATCAAAGTTTTCCAATTTAGGTACAAAGTATACATCAGATAAATTTTTTTCACTTATGTACTCTTTAAACTGGTTGTATTTGTAGTCTCCCGATTGGAGTAGGCTATCAACTAAATGTACAAATCTCAATACTGATGTCAAGTGTTCGTTTAAAGATAGGGCATTAGGTGGTATTGAGACTTTAACCGATCCTCGAATAGAGTTGCGATTACATTCGTATACAAACACATTGTGTAATTTCGATTTCGTGAATAGAGGAGTGCCGTCCTTGTTCCTTGTCATTCCCGTCGTATGATATGGTTGTTCAATCGTAGTTTGATTGGAATCATAAATCAGGGAGCAGCTTTGTGATGAACCATGAATAGCATTTTTGTACTTGCACGTGAGTGAAAGCCGATGTTGGTTGTCAATTTCGTTTTTTTTTTCTGCAAAGGAAACACGATTCATTATTTCTTTTGTTTTAGTTTACCACAAGGTATATAAAGAGTCGCTGTTCCCTCGATGGTGTATTGTGAAAGTAACAGTTTTTGTAGCAAGACTAGATGATCTTTCGAGTTAATTTCAGAAGTGCGAGAGGACGACAGTTGTTTGACGTATAGATAGTCTTCGAGTGTGGTGTTTGGGAACTTGGCTCGAAAATATTTAAACTTTAATGGAATGTAAGTATTATTATTAAGATTAGTATCAAATTACTCTTCGAAATCTTTGTCAGAGTTTTTGTCATTGTTATTTTCACAAGTGTAAATGCATTCCAAGTGACCGTTGCCAAAATACGTGTAAAACCGTTTAAATCCATCCAAAGTTTGCAGTTTAGGGTCGTTGTAGATATTTTTGAATATTTTCAATACTCTGGTCATTGTAAAACTTAGTTCGTTAACCATGACTAAAGGTTCTTATATAACAAAAAAATTTATCGCTCCAAGTTCTTTAAATCTACAAAATAAAATATTTATATCGAGGTCTTTCATCTACAACAATCAGCTAAATGTGGTGGGTATCGATGTCAAAACGATGAAGAGGCGTCAAGAAATTTTGACTTACCCCCTCCCAATATACTATCTAGTTGCTGAAAACATGAAATACGAAATGTGCCAACTGCTGATTGAGTTATATGAACAACATATCGATTCAATCGCCAACACGACAATCTCTCTGGAAACTAATTCAAACTCGTTGCTGGAAATTTTGACGCAAAATTACAGTCTACAAATTTCTCGTGGAAAGTAATTGTGAAAAAAAATATTACTTTACCATTCAGTTGACTCATGTGCATTTCATGTTGCAAATGGAGTTGTACATCGACACTGTAATTTCAGAGGGGATACTGCAAAATTCATCCATCAAATTGAATCAACTTGCAAAACTAAGATTTCGTAGACCGAAACATGGAGTCGGTAATCTCATGGTGGAAAATATATTTCGTGCAAATGGCGTGTACTCAGTCACCGAGTCTAAGCATCTGATCCTGGAAACGTCTTACGATTACACTCATTTGTACAAGTACATTTCTGTCGTGAGCTTCGACATCGAGACGGGTGTGGATAATTTGGAAGACTTGCCCCTGGGTGTCTCGCTCCAGAAAAACTGCTCATGTTTGTGCTCTATTGTGAGTATCTGGATGTTGACGTTAGTATAATTTTGTACCTAAAATGTCGCGGCAAACCCAATGATTTCGATGTGGAAATGCGGAAGAAATACGAAGGACAGCCCTCGAAATGCATTTGGGTCCAAGGTTTCTCTCATGAAGAGGATCTCATTACTAGTTTTCTCTTTTGGTATAGTCAGGGATACTTGCTGAAAATACTAACGGGATACCAAAATTACCCACATTATTTCGTCGGCCATAACATTATCAAATACGATTTGAAATTCATATTGACTCTCTTGCAGGTTCTCAATATGCAACGCGAAACAAAAGCATTTATAACCCTCGGAAAATTAGCCACAGCTCCACTCATTCGTTTTCACCACGACTGTGTCATATTCGATATGTTGACAATCTTGAAAAAAAAAATGCATTGGCTAGTGGGAATTTTTCGTTTGGGCACCTGTCTAAAAACTATCTAAGCCAAAAGTTTAAGAAAATCGATTTGAACTTTGTGCTTATGCGAATTTATTATATTCTAGATGACACCATCACAAACGATGACTTTCGTCACGAGCGTATGAGAAATATCTTTCACATCGAGTCCTACAAAAAAGAAAAGTTTGATGCAGTGAACGCTCAATACACAAACATGCAAGTGCCCCACATCGAGTACATTGGTGGTAGCATTTGGTGTAAACTTACGGGTGAAACAAATGCAGACTCTATCATTTTATACCGCATGGAGCAGGCTTTCATTTACAACGAGAGGGATTGTGTGGCCGTGGTCGGACTTTACAACTAGTTTAATTTGGCAATTTTCAATTTTGTGAGTAATTTCTCCATCACCACACGCGACGAAATACGCAGTAACATATTCAAATCCAAACCGGTACTCGGTCGATCTGATGGATGACTTTACCAAACCTTCCTCGCAATAACCACCATCGTCGTCTCCCATTAGCAACCGACGGTCATTTGCCACTATCAATTCCTCGTCATTTCGCATTTGCCTGATTGCCTGATCGATGAACGTGTATCGTCTGATGAACTTGTTTATCCGATAGAGTTTTTAAAGAAAAAACTTCTCGCGATGAACTGCAAGTTATGGAAACTACGATGGCTTCCCCCTCCTTGAAGGGATCGTAAAAGGGAACAAAAGACACGAGTTCATCCTTTAGAGTCCATATATTGATGGGACTTAGTTTTTTGAAATGATCATACGTGTTCAGCCATTCGGGAACGTGATCTCGAACGGTGGGCAAGGAACACTGTGCTGGATTGTCCAACACAAACTTGAATACCAATCCCTCGTTCGATTGCGAGTAGATGTGAGAAAGATGGCAAAAAAATACATGTGCACTAACAAAATCCATCAATACGGGTAGAATTAGGTGACAGTTTGCTTTTTCCGGCCGATGTGTCACGAGACAATCCCCCTTGACGTAAAATGGGAATGTGGCTGCAGTAACGCTCTCGTCAAATTCAGCCACAATCGTACTTTGCTCCACATTGTTTTTTTTGCCTACTAATGAGTAAACATACACTTTAACAAAAGATTGTAACCAAAGGGTAAAATTTCCTACGGGGTGACTTTCCCAGGTTCACTGGATCCGACAATGGAGATGATTTTTTCGATCGTATTTGTTGTGATACCGGCCGACGAGTTTGCATTATTATGCTATCCAGATTCGCATCGACAGTTATTCAGCCAATTTCCTCAATGCGTTTGATAATTTTACCAATATGTTCCCGCTCCTCGTCCATTTTACTCGAGTCAATAATCCTTCTCGCGAAATAAAACGTATATCAGAATACTTAAAAATAAGAACAAGACAAAAATGTTGATTGAAGCGGTATACAGGAAAGAATTTCGGCCGTATTCTCTCTCCAGAAATACAGAATACAAACAGTCGAGATTATTCAGCAAGTGTTCGTTGGTCTCGTCCGACAACATCGACTTGTTGATTCGTGATTACAATTTTCATCATATATGCATATTACATTGCCACATTTTAAGCAGCCCTTTTCGCATTATCCTTCCAAAAATAAAATAACCCTAGTTTTTGTTCGTACATTAATCCTTGTAATCGTAACAACCGTTTCTGATTGAAATTTGTAAATAATTTTTTAACATATTCAATGTTCCAGACACAGATGTGTAGTTCTCCGTGATAATCGGGATCTCACACTCCAGTGTAAAGTTGAAGCCCTTGTTTTCCAGTCGATGTACGAGGAATCATGTACCCAAAATGACCAGCGGGATACAGTAATCGAAGACCTAGAGGTAGTGCACATCGTTCTTCCAGAGATAGCATGATATCTGCACAAGCTGTTGATCCCAGTGTTGAATAGTTTGGAGCTCTTGCTTCTGGACGAATCTTCTGGTAACAGAAAAGAGAACCATTGTAAGGTAATGCTTGGATCGGTAGTTTATCCATACTGAATAACATTAGTTACTCGACTTATTATTATATATACAAATATCTAGTCTTGCTTTTTTTGTTTTTATTCATTACCACTTTTTTTATTAGTTTCTATTCATTGACTTTTTTTATTTGTTTTAGTCGACCGACATTTACTCGTTTTTGTAAGCAAAAGTATAAGCCGGATTCGCGGAAATGTCGTGAATACAAGCATCGATGAAATTGATCAACTCTGTTTCTGTGATACCAACTCCATCTTCTCGATCGAGCAACAACATACATGTGTTACCCCTAACATCAAATTCGCAGCATCGATTGTTGAAATGATTATACTTCGATCTTAGTTTATTCTTAATGTTGTGGGTGATGTTGATGCTGCTGCCCAAGTCGTCGTACACTTTCAATTTCCGCAAAATACAGGCCATCTTTTTTTTAACGTTTTCTCTGGTTTGGTTACTGTCGATTTGAAACCGTATGAAATACCAACCAGTAACGACTCGATTTATCAAACTGTCGACATGCCTTTTTTTTGTTTTCATTTTTGAACCAGTCATTCGTAATGTCTATTTGAACACGTATTTTGCCTCCTATTTGCTATCGAAACGGTACACACCGATACGATTCAGCTTACATGGAGCTTTGGGACGTGGTAAATTCAATGGAGCCACAGTTTCGACCAAAATTCTGTTGTTGGTGTGTAAAATGTTGGCAATCTTGCATTCTCGTTCATAAGCACATTGATGTTCCTGTTCTGCTTTCTTTTTTCAAGTTCAAGTGCGATTAATTGTTCCTGTTCTACTTTCCGACGTTCCTGTTTGGCCTATCTTCCTTATTAGAAAGGCATGTGTTGAATTTTTTTTTTTTTTAATTCTTTAAAAAAAAATTTAATTTTAAATTTGTAAAAATATATTTTTTATTGTCATCTTAGTGTTGTGTGACATCATAACCCAAGTCGATGGATATAAAATTAATCCTATGAACGAATATGATGTCATAACATAAGTCGACGAATGAGTGTGATGTAACGACACTTTGAGGCATCGAAAAGGTGTGATGTCCTAACCTAAGTCGACAGATATAGGATTATTGCTATGAACGAGTGTGACATCATAACCCAAGTCGACAAACAAATGTAACATCATAACCCAAGTCGATGAAACACTGCAAGAATATTAATTAAGCAATATTTGCAGATTTTATTTGTTACTAATATAAGGGGCAAATTAAAAAAAATACATAGAGTAGATGACTCAATCACACTTTGTTACCGAAATTTAAAAAAGTGACAATCTATCGGAATGGCAAACCGACGCATTCACACCCTGCCATCGACGCATTCACACCCAGCAGTCGATGCATTCACACCCAGCCATCGTCACATTCACACCCAGCCATCGATGCATCAACATAAATCAGATTGCACTGTTTCAGATTACCTTCTTTCCCACAACTTTCAGTTTGCCTATATAGGAGCAAAATATGGAAAAAAAAAAAAAAAAAAAAAAAAACATAACCAGTCACCCGTGGGCAAGTTTACTTTTCTTGGAACCAAACAGATTTTTCCATAATTAAAATGGGATATATAATTATGTAATTTGAATGGTTGTCGAATAAAGTGGTAGGAGAGAATCAACAACCAATCAGAGTGCACTATTTCATTTCCCCTCCCTGCCCCTCTTCAGTGTTTGCCTATATGGCAAATAAATCTGAGAAAAATACTTAAGTCGATGGCGAGACCTGGACATAGAAACATAAAATTTCCTCCACTCCAGAGCAAAAGGAATAAGGCAAGTATAATAATAATACTAAATATACTATATATATATACTGTTTACTATATATATGGTATATAGTAATTATAATATATATTCTATATACATACTATATACTCTATATATACAATATACTATATACTATATATAATAAGGTATATTTATTAATTTACTTACCTTTTTGTTCTTACATTATTTCTTTTCTCTTCTGGGAGGAGGAAGGTTGATATTACTCTGTCCAGCTCTTGCCATCTACTGAAGTCTTTTTCCCATATTTCTCCGCCGTATAGGCAAACCTAAGGAGGGGAAGTGAGGGGAAATTAAATGCTGCAATAACATTGGTTATTGAAATAAGAATGGGGAAACTCAACTTCATTTTTCTTGCTAGGAGTGGAGGGCTGTTTAGAATTTTTTTAGTCTGTTTTGTTTGGGAAAAACTTGCAAGTGTGTCTGATCCTTATACAAGTAATTAGTATTCAAAATTCGTCTTGTAAATGTGAAGTGAATAATAGTGTAATTTGGATGTGTTGTGTTACCCTTGTTTAGTTCTGCGACACTTTACCAGAGTGTGTTGAAATTATCTGGGGATTTGGGGGGGGGGGGTGGTTGTCGATGAGGAAACACTCTGATAAAATTTCGTGGAACTTAACAATAAAAGATGCCTTTTTTTCAATATATTTTTATTTAATGTACATGTTCATTTGTTTATTTTTAATGCAAAATAATTTTGTAACAAATTTCAAATTCCATTCGTCGTTGTCATCTCCATCAAGGCCATCGTTGTCATTATTGTTAGTACCAACATTCCCATCATAACCATAGCTGATTTTGCCGCCACCATAATCGTTGTTAGTATCATCGCCATAACAACCAAGTCACTATGTGAGGAATGACGATTGTAGAGCACTCGAGTGTTTTCTCTACTTAAACCAAGGCATTATCAAAAAGAGATTTTTTTTGTTACTGCAAACCTAAAAAAACTAAACTATAAATACCCAAAATCAGTTTCTTATTATACCCAGTTCGAGAAGCCTGTTGATGATTTGCACTGCCAAATACTGCATGGGTGTTATATCATCAAACATGTAATCAATTTCGCATCTGTGGGTATTTAGTATTTTTAATTGACTCGAGGGTTTAAGGTTTATAGTTTTTCTCATATCTTTGTCCCTCACAATTATTGTAAATTTCCACTACTCGACTCATTTTGGTTTTATTGGATTTTTCTTTCGGGAGTAGAATTGCTAGTTTCCCATTTTAATTCACCACCATTGTATTGTAGGGTATAATCAGCAAATATCGAACATCTTCCATCTTGGTCCATTTGTCACAACATCGTTGTTGTATTAATTCCATCAAGTCTCGAAACATAAATTTTTTTTATTACTCTCAACATGTATTCAATCAGTATCATTGAAAAAGATCTCCGTGGTTTTTGCGTTTCCCGATGGATGTTTTAGTGTCGCAGACGTTGAAAAAATCGATAAACACCATTGGGTAGTTACCGACTTTACCTGCGGCAACACAATAAACATCAAATACATTTTACGCGATTATTGCACATTTAAAAACAAATTTCGTGGGAAAATTACCTACTTGGTCGACTTTTCGGAACCATTTCTTAAACTGAAGATGTGCCGTTATGGAAACAACATCAACTGATAAACATCCAGATGATTTTCAATGCAGATTCATCAAGGTCTCTTATAAAAGGACTGGCTATCGCCTCGGATGTTACATTCATGGTCGATGCCCTAGGATATGAAGAGAGTAACGATGACGATACCGGATGTTTTTCTTCAACACCATCAATTCGCATCACGGGTCAGTTCACAAGACTATGTGAGTGAATGAGTCTAATCAGAGGAAATGAGAAGGGAAAGATGAGGCAACCTCAACTTTGCCTCATGTGGTTAGTGAGGCAATCTTGAGAATGCCTCAACTTTGCCTCAATATTATGCCATAATAAAATGAAAAATTATGAGATAATCTTGAGGCAAAGTTGAGGCAATTTTCTAGTTTGCCTCAAGATTATGCCAACACTTATGCTTCACTACCCTCAACTTTGCCTCCCGTAATTTTTTTACTTGCTGCTATTTTTTGTTTGAAACATTTTTTCGAATCTCGAGAGAGTCTCACTTGATGGTTGAAATAATAGGAAAAAAATATATAAAAGCCAACAAAATAAAGTATATGAGCATTTTTTATCGGGCGAAATACACATGCAATAAAAAATTAGAATAAAAATTTAAAACAATTAATTCAGTAAATAAGTCTGTTTCTCAGGTGAAACCGACACACACAATAAAATGAAGTACAATGTGTCAGACATTACCCTGGAATGAGCAAAAAACACATCTGGCCAATCGTTAGCACAAAAAACAGATTAGGTGTATCCTCAACAGCTGGTGGGTTAGGAAAAATTAAAAAAATTGTGCTTTAGTCGAGGTGCAAAAAAATATTGGTATTTACATCGTACAAACAAAATTTCCATACATTTGCCATCGGTCAAATCGCAGGGCCATGGAACAACTAAAACACAATTCCGATGATATATGCTGTACTGTTATTCCCAACTTGAAAATGCACTCGAAGGAATAAATCTCCAAATTTAAAAACATTCTGGAAACTGACAAAATGCCCGAATTGGTAATCCTGTTCAAGATGATTGGGAATCACCAGTACATTTCGAAAAAAAATTACATTCCATTCTGGATTCGTTTGATTCCCTTATTGCATTGTTTTCAGTATCCCCTGGAAATAGATAGGATAAAGACATGGGAGTACAGATAGAATTTATGACAACTGGAAGGAAATATATACATTTTTACTCTTGTTAGAATCGTGCAAGGTCGGTGAGCGATGCACGGTTGACGAACAAGCTATTTACGCCTTGGACGAGCACATTTTTTGCTGCATCAAGCAAACATTTGTCGAGATTCAAAGTTTTTCGACATTCCATTTTGTAATGGGTCGATAAAGACAATGTTGTACGGTAGCAGGAGTCAGATGCGCCGGAATTTACTGTCACCGCGAATAAAATGTTTGTGCAGTCAAATCGTTTTACGAGCCGATCTGTGACCAAACGAGATCATTGTTTCTCACATGTGGATGACATCGCTAGGCATCGACCTGAACGTCTCTCGAATGGTCCTCTTTGACCGGACCAACATTGTGAATGAACAAAAGGAGAAATTCATCAATTTGAGGTGGGATACCATTATTTTACTCAAACGAAATCCAGTGATACATCCCGCATCGATCGTCGTCATCTATTGAGTGGCTTTTGCGACGACATAGTTATTATTTGTCTCGCCATTGATCCTAAAGAATCAGTATGCCGACATCGACTGAGATACGGAATTATTGTAAGTGGTTTTGGATGTGGTCGCCGTAAAGGAAGCGATAATCAACATGTCTCCCATTTACAGTATTTGCATTCCTTTTAATAAACTGAGGTTGAAATTTACCGAAACTCATATTCTATACATGTATAAACGAAGCTTATCAAAAGCACACACGTTTCACCAATTATACGTATTGTTTAGCAACAGTTACACACTAAAATGGTTCGATTACAAAATGAATCGCGAAGCATTGGACAAACTGATTGTCATTGTGCCCCACGTTTACGACTTGGTCGAATCAACAGCGGATATTTTGGAAAATTTTTGTCTCTTTGTTTATTTCAAGTACGGCTATCGAATGGAATGGTTTAACTTTGAGAGATGATGGATTGTATTTAAATGAAAAAAGAATTTTAAATAAATCAAAGACTTTGTTATTTCCAAGGCAACAATTCACCGAGTCATTCATGCAATACTTTGTGCATACTTAGTGAATTGTTTTCATATATGTAAGGATACTCACAGAAAAAAGTGGGCGGAATAGAGAGAGGAGGAAAAAAATTATGGTTAATTAAGAGTATGCATTTCACGAACTTGGGCAATGGCCCTCCAATGCTGTGCAATCTGTGTTTGTGGGATTGTGAACGGCGTGTTTCGAAGAGACAGGTATCGTGGAATATATAGGTTCGAGGTATCCCGAATATAATTTGTTTGAATACAAGCGTTTGGTAACAAGCGTCTCTTTGTCCACAATTTTTGAAAAGGATACTAATTTAATGGAAATTTCGAAATTCCATTTTTACTGGCAAAGGAAAGGTCCGTACATTACCCGACAAGTTAATTTGAGATTGAATTTTATGACTTGATGAATCATCGTCTCCCTAAAGTGTTAATGTCCAAGGGATTGGGCCCCATTTTGACGGAACAATTTGTCACACTGTTGAAGACTATGTACGAAAATCAATGCGATGGCGAAAACTTGAAAGAGAAAATACGGGAGAATTTACAGGCGAAACAGGTCAACGAGGGGTACGACCGATAGTGCGAAGCTACGATAGAAGGATGTGTTCGATTCTTGACGCATCCACCACAAACCCCGCGAGATTTGAACAAAATCGCCGACAAGTTTGCCAACATGGTTGAAAGCTGGGTTCGGATTACCAACCAGTTTTACTTAATCTCCGATATTGACCCGAGTTCGTCTCTAAACATCATCTTGCCAATTACTTGGTGCCGAGGCGACAGGGAGCGCTCAACCTTAAACATTCAAACATTATAATTTCTGAAAATACTAACGGATTTGAACTGTTTGACTGGACGACTGACGATTTGGTTTTCACATGCAATGCAATGTACGTAAATGCAACTGTTTCGTACACGTGTTTCAAATACTGAGTGTGTATATGCAACGACGTATTTGACTAATTTCTCCATCAACAATATATAATGGCCTACGAATTGGACTCGAAACGTTCTTCCAGTTCGGTGTCGGCGGTGAATTATGTACACCGCGACTGCAATTATGCATTACTTGAAAAGATGTCCGAGACGCGAAAAAAAAGATAAGGCCAACGAGATATCCGTCGATGAATAGGAAAATACGACGACTGTAAAGAGGTCGAGGTCGCCCCACGTAACGTATAATTATAAACACGACAGTGTTAAGGATGTGTATTATGTCGTTTGGGAAAATGCATTATTGGACATTTTTCGAAATATTCAACTTCAGTTCTCTGTTGTTGCAACCATTATCTTCAGTGGCAAATATTTTTTCTAGGTTCATTTTTACTTACGGAATTTTCTCGAATCGATATTGTACAAGTTCCTACACAAATGGTTGGAAATCCCATCCATGTGGTCCGATCCGAAATCGGTCTGGGCCAAACGACCACAGGTTCAGTTGATATACACAAGCAACACAAAACTCTTGTATTCGCACAAAGATTTGTACTTGTACAATCACCTAGCTTTACTCTTTGTGCAAAATTACGAGACTATTCGCCTTGCAAAATATTTGCACGAAAAGACGTTTCGCATCATCACCTTTATCAGATTATTGAAAACATACATGTCTTGCGAAATTACCGAAAAAAACTGATTTATTTCGCATATCTTCAAAAATTTCGGGGCCTCTGGTGAATGACTTCAGCGAAAGTGGAATTAAATTCATGGCAGATGCGAGTATAACAAATCGAGAGTTTCAGACAGAAAATACATCGGGTTTGGCCACGAATTTAAACATGCCCATTTCTAACGGAATCCAAGCCGAACATTGCACCATGGAAATTAATAAATTAATATGTATATTTAAGAATGTTTAAAAAAATGATTGTAAAAAAACTAAGTTGTATTTTATTTCTATGCACGGTAACCAACAGTGCCTTGTCATCACCCCTACTATCCACATCCAATAATACAGAACTTTACGATTTTTCTAGTTTAAATCAGGAAAATTCGACAACTTTTATGGGACGAGAATGGGATACAAACTCGTATGTCAGTGATACAATTGAAGGTGTTGTTAATGAAGAAACATCAGTATTGGGAAAACAACCGCACCGGCAGATACCTTTTACGTCGTCACTTTTATCAGATTGTTGAAAACATACATATCTTATGAAATTACACAGGAAATTGAGTAATGAATATATATATTATATATATATGAACATTGGGAAAAAAGATGATAAAAAATCATTTTGTATTTTATTTCTATGCACGATAACCAACCGCGCCTTTCATTACCTTTATTACCCAAATCCAATAATACAGAAAAATTCAACACTTTTTAATATACTGATAGAAGGAAATCAGGAAAGTGACTATAATGATGATGTATTGGGGCGAAACGCAAATACAAACTCGTACAATTCTATTGAACATGAAAATGTTTCAAATTCTAGCGTGAAACCAAGTGTCGGTGATACAAATGAAGATGTAACTGAAGGAGCTGCCAGTATTGTTACTCGAAACGAGATTAGGGGTAATGGAATTATCGGTAAAATTGAAGAGGTTATTAGGAAAACAACTACACCGGCAATAAAAGAAACAGATTCAGATGCAAATTATGTTTCCCAGTGGTTTATCGACAGTTTTGGTCCTGATATGATGTCGAAAATGGAAGAACATAAGACGATAAAAAAAAATGTAGAAAAATTTCAAGAGGCAAATAAAGAAGCTACAAATAAAACATCTCTCTCTTGTGATCGCATAAAAATAGAAGTTATTTTTCAAAGTGTGTGTTTGATTATTTGGTGTACAATTCTAGGTTTGTGTATGGCACTCTTAAAATGCGCATTTAAAAGTTGTGCTCGAAGGAGAAAAATGTCTTAATTTGGTTAGCAATCACCTTTGTAGATAGTGCATTCAGAAAATAAACACAGACAGATATATATTATTTAAAAAAAATATTTATGTATAAATAACAAAAAAATATACATAAATAAATAAATTAAAACAAAATAATTTTTTGTCACAATGCAGCGAGCTCAAATTTTAAATACTGCATATTACTCTTCTATAGATAACAAAAATGGCAAATACTATTGGGATTCCATCCTGGCACTTACATAGCGTTTCTAAACCGGCAGGATCCATGATTTTATGATTTAAAAATTTGCCATTTTAATCTGGAGTAGCAGGAAGGGAGATCTTTGTTTTATTTCAGTCATCTGGTCGACACATTCCATATTTTCTTCTTCCATGGTCGAAAGAGTGCATTGGATCACCTTGTCTGTGATCAAGTACCACGAATTGAAACTTCCCCACAGTGATTTTTGTGAACAATCTTTTTCAGTAAATTGTGATCTATCGTGAAAAAGACATATTTTCTCAGCGGTTTGTTTCCAACAAACGGAATTTGCGAGCTTATCTTGATCTCATCGACATCGTTAAAATTGACGAGGTTAATGTTGGAACCGAGTAGGTTGAACAACTGAAGGTATTTAGTCAATAGTTGGATAAAGTTGGTAATTTCATCATCTTCGGAACGATAATTGCTCGCATTCAGCTTTATTTGATCATTGCAATAAAACTTGAAGTTGTTGCCATCAATTTCACCCAACATTGAAACAAACTTGACTTCGGAATTATCCTTGACAATGCACGGTAGGCATGTTTTGTTCTCGACCCGTTGATATTTCACAACTGGTTTCCCTTCTAGTTGTTGGTGAATTAGTGCTTGAATAAATGATTCAATGTCTTGAGCTTCTTCGTCATCGTCACAACATTCGTCATTTTTTCACTTAACTGATTTGCGATCTTCTGCCATGAGATTAGTAAAAGTATTAGCGCTATTGTCGAGTTGACACTGCTGTGGTTCGGGCTGCTGCTGTTGCTGTTCAGTAGTTTTACTAGAGGTATCCATCGTGCCGAGTTTCTTCTGAGCGACTGATAAAGTAACAACAATAAACCTCCTCTTTTATAGCTGCTTTCTCGAGCAAAGTTTAAAAAAAAAAAAATTATATTTATTAATCTAAATATTTTCTTTTTTCTTTTTATGATTTTTTATGTATTCATTTCAATATTTTTGTTTATTTTTTTTTTAATTTTTGTTTCAACATTATTTTATAGCTAATGGACTGTAGGCATTAGTCGCTAGTAAAATTGCACGTATGCGTGAATTTTTTGCAGGGTCCTTAATTGTGTCGAAAGAGCAAGGTATTTTTAATTGCTTGTACAATGAATTACTGGTATTTAGATTAATGCACAAGTGTGCTATACTAAACGCATATTGGGCTCCTTGTATGGTCGGGTAACTTCCCAGCCAATTTCGAAACGCATTTCGCACATGGAAGTTTGGTGTCGGAATTTAAGCTTAAAATGTGCGGGCCTCAGTCACAATTACCGGTGGAGTAATCGGGCATCATGTTTTCAGGTACATTGTATATCATCGAAGCACATTTATTTGACATGTACTCGAACTGCGATCCATTATTCAGCAGCATCAATCGATTTCGTAAAGGGTCTGATTGCTCAGCGCACATGATCTGGTTATCACCATTATCTAATTTTTCGTCCACATCCTCTATCCTAAACGTGCTGGGTACCATATCGGTGTACGTTATATCCGTCGCTCTATCCGCTATCGATCCATTACAACCGACAATCAGGTTGGAACCGATCCCTCCAAACAAGTGCGGATGGCGCGGAAGGCAAATGTATTAGTCATCAACGTAAATTATTTTACCCAGATGGGGATTACAAGTGGCTGCTTCCGAAGGCATATAGTAGGCACCTCGATATGACATGTGATTGATGATTATTTCAATCGAAAAAAAAACTTGTATTCGAATTCGCCATTGTTGTCGTTACAAATCGAAGTGCAAGATACCAGATCGTCATAATTGCCTAGGTAATGGCCGAATCGGCATTTATTTTGTAGAAACAACTCGTCGCCATTTTCACCGTCATCTGCACTCACATTCTCCTTCAACACGAAGGTCGGTAGTTTTTCGAAACCAGTCAACCCATAAATGTAATTCATACCATATTCTAGGCATTTTTTGCGTGAAATATGATCGCCTATACACCAACGATATGCGAATGGAAATTTGAACAATGAATAGTGCGAAAGCAAATAAAAAAATTATAAATACCGATTTATTTTTTCTTTGCATAATTTTGCAAAGAGCTAATGATTATACTATCTTTTTTGTTTTCTCCAATTGCAGACATTTTTCTTTTTCAAACTGAAATTCTTTTGTCAATCGTCTGATTTCACCCTCCAATCGTTCGCGATCGTTTTTGCGATTCCTCTGCCGACATGTTGCTAGTTTTGTCAATGGTTGGTAGAAACTGGCACACTACTTAATACTTAAAATCATTTCCAGTCGACAATCGCGATTTCATAATCAAATTATATAGGCCTATTTCCGTGATGAAAATGGTTCTCGAATGTCCATGATAACTCGATGATGGTAAACTATTTGATTATACGAGTTGTCTGTACTGTGTCCGTTCATCTATGGGAATGTGTCTCTGAACGGCATCGCAAGTATCCTTGTATTCCAAAATTTTTGCCGCATACTTTCCTCTAAACCACTGTTTATTATCCTTGTCTAAAAGAAATAAAAAATTGTATCATTATATATTAAATATTCCATATTTTCTTATATTTTGGAAGGGTCAATTCCTTATATATAAAGACAGAATGGGTTGAATAAAAAACAAAGTAACTATAGTTTGTTTTTAATCTTTATTTTATTTTATTTTATAAAATACATTCACATTTTTATTCATTTTGATTTTGATTTCCAACCAAATACTCTTGCATTTTTGGGCCGCGGACAAGTGATGGCCGTTCGGGAAAGGAAAATGGCACCCAGGTGGGTTCTTCTAAATGTCCGCGATTTCATTTTGTGATGTTTTTGTGGTGTAGTAGTGGTACGAATTGTATGGTGTGAATGCAGAAATCCTAATCTCAGTGACGCTCCTCGTGTAATTCTAAATTCCATATCGTTTTTATCTTTCGGTAAGCAGTCTATACTATCATATGTGGCATATAAGTATTGAGCTTTACGAGTTTCTTTCTGCTTTGAATGCCGAATTTCCTCGACTTTCCACTGCCAAATGATATCTCCTCTGTAGACTGAATCTATAACTTCCATTATAGGCGTAATTCGTTGTTTGAATGCCAGCCTCTAACGCACTGTAACAAAACCGAAATAGCCTTTGGGTATTTTACTGAGCCGACATCTGACATTGGCCACTTGGCCGGTTGAATTTCGATGTTATAGTCGCCTTCAAGTCGTACCATACCGCTTCTTCATATCCGTGACCAACTGATTTTGACCTGCAGGAATCATGAGCGCCATGGTGTGAGACAAATCGTTTCGCAACCGACATTTACATGCACTTCAAAGCAACTTTTTTTGCCAAGCATGAAGGGGTGTTGAATATCCCTTTTCATATTTATAAAATCCTCTCATTTTACTCTCGATCAAGGCAACATTGGATAGATTTTATCTCTTGTTGGACGATCGAGTTGTTGAAAATTTTCGTAAATTTAGTTTTGGCCTCATTACGCGTGACGAAATATTTCAAACCATATTCTTCATAAACCTCGTACAGGGTACGTCGTCGATATTACCCCTAGACTGATATATGAAAATTAGTTTGCATAAATTTAGCAAGTGATTGTCCATGTTGGGCGATTTCTCTCTTTTTTAAAATAGCTTATTTATATACTCTATTCGAGTTGAGACTCGCCAGCATCATCATTACCATTCATATTCATTTTTATATTTTCCAATTGATGCAAGCATACCTTTAACATCATTGCAAAAGGTGTCTTGAGTGCTTCCTGAACATCAGGATCGCTGAAAATCTCAAGGAATTTCATTAAAGGGTCGTGCGGAAAATCAGGCATTTGTGAAATAAATTCATTACGCGATTCATGTAGGGAAGCAAATTTGGGTTTATTGTTAAATCTATCGATAAATTCTTATATTCTGCCGTCTTCGATATCGGAAAGCATAATTTTCATCAACTAAAAAATTTCGGGTTCGCAGAGCTTTTAGTAAAGCTCCTCTTGCACACGATTTCAGATGGAAACATAATTCTTGTACAAGTATGAAAATATAAAATGAAATGCTCGAGATACGAAATTTATTACCCTGGGCATCTTTGGTATTTGTATACCTTCTTATATAAATATATAAATAAATATATATATCAGTCAAGATATTTACAAACACAACTAACCCTTTGTTATGAGTAATAAAGGTTACTAAAATATATGAGGTAAAACAATAAATAAAAAATCTTTTGTTTTGTGGATACTTTTTAAATTCAGTATTTATAGATTTTTTCTTTTTACATTTCCTTCTTTTTTTCTTGACAATGTTAATTTGATTTTCATCTACAAAGTAATTTTCGTGCAAGTTTACAAAAATTTTTGTCAAATTACAACAACCTGTTTTCAAAAATTTTGTACATAATCAAAAACATCAAAGTAATTGTTATTTTCTTTGTATCCGTGCAATTGAAAATCAATCCATTTGACGTACTCTTTCACAGATAACCTCAACACTCTGTTACACTCGAAATAATTTCGTAAAAACAGTTGTGGGGTGGTGTAGATGCTTAACTCGTTGGCTCGACAAATTGGTAATTGCAAGTTGGTTTTATTTTCACCATTGTTAATTACATCCGTAAGATTGCCACCATCTTTATTTCCTTTCTCGTCGCCATTGTTTTGAGGATTTTTATTGTCATTTTTAAAATGGATATTTAGTAAGGGAATTTGGAACAGATTTTTCCACCCCACCACAGACATTTGCCGTCAAACAAAAATCTTTCTTCACGGGTCTCACCATGTCTGAAAACATGACGAAAATGTGATATTTCGAACAAGTACCGTTATAGTAACAGTACAGATCGAATCCGTTCAAGTCGACCGAGCATTCGCCACACGGAACACTGTGTGTTTCCTCGACAAATTCATGACAGGCGGCAAAAAACAAACTTTCTGTTTTTTCCAACACATCCTCGTGAATCTGAAGGAATTCAATCAGACTAGATTCGCTATTTTTGTATGGATATTTACAAGAAATTAAATGTGTGTGTTTTAGTGATTCGATGACGAATAGGCCGCTTTGTTCGAGTGTCTTCACTTTTGATAATTTCATGGCTTGGTTTTTATTTTTGGTTATTGCATAATTTTCATACGAGTGTGTTCGTTTCAATCTCGTCTTCCCTCTCAGTTTGAGTGGCTACATTTACGTACTGATCATTACACTTGACATGTAAATCTACAGGAATTTTCGAAGCCAGCAACTGTTTGACCAATTTCGAATCGATGGCTTTTCTTTTACTCGAGCGCTCCGATGCGTTCAACAGGATCGTTCCATTTGCGAGAAAAGTCAAATGATCATCCTGATTTTCTAGCTTCCCTGTTCACTCGATTGTTTTGGACAGAACCACATATTTCAAAGTTTTTTCCTTTTTTGTTTGTAGGAACCATTTTCCTCACCGCTATGATGGACCTAGATGGAATCTTCCGGTGATGATGGTTGGGTTGTTGATGGCGACGACCCATCATCTTTTTTTATGGGACGTTTTCATTTGTAATTAGTTTTTAATTTTTTTACGGGTTCGCCAACGATGGCGGTTGGCACTTGAACCTCTTTAGACGTTTTCTCAGCAGTAGCCTTCGTAGTCGATGTTGGCTCGATCGTCTCTGATGCGGTTGCCGTCGTCTCTCTCGATATGGCAATTTTTACAATTTCCAGAAACAGGTTTCGTAGTTTACTCAAACATCGGTCCACTTAAACGACTTTCTGTTCTAAGTTATCGAGATACATTTCCGACAGATAACTAATCTTTGGAGTTTGTCATTGCATGTTTTCTAAAATACAAGTATGTATTAAAAATAATATATATATACATTTTTCGGTTTTTTTTTTCACTTTTTTTTGCCCTCCTAGTAGAAAAGAAGGAATTTGATCATTGCGTTTTAGGTACAACTTGTCGTAGTTGCTGGTGGTGGGAATACCATCGTGATCTGTCGTCAACTGAGCTAATTCTCGATGAGGCATGGAATCGGTAGGCATCCTTTCGACAAGATGGATATTTGGGTAAAGAAATGGGGGTTTTGTCGTAAAGATGAGTGAATAAATAGCATTTTTCCTTTGTTGATTTTCAAATAGGGTGTTGACCAAGTCCTCTTCGTGACAGAGTAGATTTAGGTAGTGCTCAAATTCCCTGTTTGAGCACCAGTATGAAATCTGGGGCAGAACAGAGTAATCATTCCTCAACTCGAAATTGACCATTATATTGATGCGTTGGTAAAAACCTTTCAACATTTTGAGTATAATTTGTTCCGCATCGTGCACGTCGTCGTCAAAGGGAACAAACGTGATTATGTATTTTCATATCTTGGAAATTAACTATCTAATCGAAATGGCAGTGGGTGACGTACGGTGTGAATTACTTGTAAAGAGAAAACAGAATTGTAAAACCGAACTCTTGTTTAGTATCAGGTTTCGAGATGTGTGCGGAGAGAGTAGAATTTCCAAGTGTGATTTGTCAATGTAATTAAACAAGTAATAACATGCTTTGGGCAAATGCGGCTCGAGTTCCACATTATTGCAATTCACAAACACAACGTCCGAGTAATCGTCGAAAATGTTATTGAGGTGAAGGATATCTATGTATTTTTTTTTAAATTGCAATTTCACTGCAAAAAAAGAGGGATTCTCTTTCTACAATTTCCGACAAGTGACCCAACAACAGTGTGCTTTCGACTTCGTCATTTTATATATGCATAAATTTGTATGTATACAAAACATTATATTATTTCAAGTAATATATAAGATATTACAAAAAAAACTTATGAAAAAAGTATTAGTGATACGGGAATGTTTAGCTAAATGACTTATTGTATGATTACATCACCATCAAACTTGTATAGAATAAATTTCACTATTTGGTTGTTTGTTTCGGACCTCGGTAATACATCGGGGTGGATGATTTCGAAGTGTTTAAAATTTTTGGGTGCAAAACTCATTTTAAATGACTGGTATTATGATAATCAAGTGACAGAGTCCCAGATAGAATCGGAGTACTCCAATAAACAGTTAAAAGGATTCGATGTTCTCTACAAAACCAAAGGCATAAAAGTCGGCTACAAAACTAAATTCATTAATTAATTTGAACTACACAGTTCGTTTTGCCCATGGAAACAATTAGCCTGCCACTACAAAACTTGCACTTGCAGCTGCAATTAAGCTTTTATTATCACTATTAGTTTTCAAAAAATCTTTTACCAAGAGATGTTTCCGAGCCGATCGTGCAAAAAATCAAAACCTATGTCACAAGCAGTTGGGATCAGGGACGAAAAGAGAAATTCGCAGAAAATGTTAACAATCCGTTCCCCATGTGTCGTCGAATATTGCCGCGACGGTTGTTGAAAGTGAACAAATTACTCTCCTTTTGAGTGTGATTGGAGGAATCGTTTACTCGACGATCATGCCAATCAGTAACTTAGGTAATGATTTATAAAAAAATAATTTTTATAAAAATGGATTAGTTTAGAGATAATCCACTTGTGTGTGTTGTAATCGACACAACCCCTCTCCCCCCACTCCTACTTTCAACAACCAATCACATTGCAATATTTCACCTCCCCTCTCTTCCCCTCCTTTCAGTTTGGCCTATATGGCCTCAAAATCTGAAGGAAAAAAGTCAGTAGAAGGCAAGAGCTGAACATGGAAACATCAATCCTCCTCAAAGAGCAGAAGAGGAATAATGAGTAAGTATAGTGATATAATATACCCTATAATAATATATTTTTATAATGTATATATAAGATTTCACCATTACATTTGCCAGACTGAAAGGAGGGGAAGTGAAATACTGCAATGTGATTGGTTGTTGAAAGTCGGAGTGGGGAGGGAAAAGGAATGTCGATTGTGGAGTCTTCTGGCAAAATCTCATGGGAAATTGAATTTTAAAGGGATATTTTAAAGGAATATAAAAAATGGAATTTTGGCATTATGTCAATTTTGGGGACCCAAAATTGAATTTTGAAAAAGGAACAATCTAGCCACTCCCTTCAAAATTAAACCACATTTTCATTCATTTACATTTTACATGGTCTAAAATTACTTTATGTGAGTTTTATATCCAATAAATTATGCTATAACTTTTCCCTTGAACCAAATTGTTCGAATCCATTATGGTTAACCAGTATGAAAATCCAACAGTTGAAACTGTGGAAGTTTGACAATGGAAAAAGCTGTTCGACCAACAACATTATGACTGATAAGCAAAAAAATTATGTAATTTTTTTTTTTGTAATTATTATTTTTACTGTATTTTTTTATTTTGCACAAATTACATTTTATTCAAGACTTTCGATGATGTGATTATGTTACGTACAAACGATACAACATGCTCCGAGTCCATTGCATCCAAAATGTGGACCATGTTATTACGGGCAGAATACTGTATTTTTGATTCCTTCAGCCAATCTTTCACGCAATTAAAAATGTTCACGTCGCTCGGGATGTACCTGTTCCTGTACAATTCCCTGGCATTTAGATATTTGTTGTTGAGCTGTTGCAGAGATTGGGCGAGGACGATGTTAACATTGGGTGAATGATATTTCTTGGTTGTTTCATCCAGCACATGCATGGACAATGTGTATAACAATTTATCGGATTTGAGTTTGACGATCACATCTTTGGCAATGCTGGCGATGCTATGAAAAAAGTACCACAGCATCTTGTCTAGGTTATTCAGAATCTTGTCTGGCAAGTATAATTTCTTCATTGGTTAATATAAATGATTTCATCAACTCGGGTAAGCTGTGGTTTACCTCTTTTAACTCTTCATCTTTTTTAATCATATCGATTTTGTATTGACCATTCTTTCTCAAGGAAGGTAGCACATCTTCCTAGACACACTAAGTGAATCTTTCAGCTTCTGGTAGTTTTCAATGTGTTACCAGAGCATATAGGCCTGGCTCAGAGATGAAGATTCTATGTGATTGCCAGTTGGATGGGACGTCAATGGTATATTGAGATGTACCCTTTAATTTTGCCCATGTTTTATTCCATTTTGGTTTGATAAATTTTAAAATTGCTTTATGTGGGTTATTGTACTTAAGAAACAATGCAATATCTTTCCCCGTGAACTAAAATTGTTCGATTCTGTTATGGTCGATCATCACGAAAATCCAACAGTTGATATTCTCGAAATTTAATTTCGGAAAAGACCACTCGACCAATGACATTGTGAGTGAAATGATGTCAGTTGCTTACATTTAGACAAAAATAATATCTGATATTTTTTGTGATTCTATTTGTTCTATAATAGTCCCCAGGTGTGAACTGGCATATGAGGGAGGCAGACAGCCCTCACTAGTCAAACCATACATTGATATAGTTATGTAAGTTTCATCTACACATAACCTGCAAGACGCTGATCAATGGGGTAAGCCACATGGCCGGCAGCCGAACAACACCAAGGTTTCATCAACATCGTGCTCTACCATTTTTGAGCGCTGGCACCTCCCAGAGAACTTCAGTTTTTAAGTTAACATATCCTCATAACCTCTATCCTTCCATGGCCCAGCTCCAGCAAGCATCGTTATTATTTTGTATACCAATATATTATTTCAGACCTAGCAATTAATTTTATTTATTAGTAGTTTCTTATCATCATTATAATTCCAATTAAAAAAATTATTGTAATACCTATAATAATAACAGTGGATGTACTATATTCAACACCCTGACAATTTATGGCTACATAGTTTATTATTATATAATAGTATAAGTATTATGCAATAATGAACAATAATTATTCAAAATAATGTAACACTAGTTTTACCCACACAAATGTATATAATTTAATATACATTCGTTATTTTAAGTCACACAATTATTGCTTCAGGCAGGCTGTGTTATAAACAAAGCCTAAGGTTACATAATATAGAATAATTTATGCTATAATAACAACCACAAATCTTGAAATTACTGTTTAAGAACATAATGTAATTTTCATTTGAACTTGTAAATATTTTTCTTCGAAATCCAATATAGCAAGAAAAAATTAAGTCGGCATGTATGGCCCTTGTAAAATTAACTTAAATAAATTAGAAATTGCTATTGTTAAATTCTGCTTGTGGTAGTTTCATGTAATGAAAGAGAAACTGCTAAAAAAAAAAACTGAAATGTTTTTCAATTTGGTTAATTGTTTATGGGTAGCGCATGCTGGCATACCAAGTGATCATTCGATTATTTGAATCATTGATTACTTATTATTCGATTGTATCATGTGATACGATCTCAAGACAAGATCTGAGAAACAACTATTAATATGGCCCTCAGCTGAGTAAACTGGAGAAATTAATATTAATTCGCATGCATCTCAAGTGACGCCTGTGGGATGGTTGAATTGATTGATATAGCTTTTCAGGGGCGGTGAAAGTGAGGTCTGGATGGTGGTTACCCGGTGGCACCAGACATCGGCGAGGAGATGTCAAAGTGATGGTCCAATTCCTCCATCTCAGGGTTGCAGGCCATCAACCCGGACCAAATCCCCTGTCAATGGTGATGACAGAAGACTGTTGACCTCTGCCCCATTAAGAATTACTCCAGATGAGTGATGCTTGTTAAGCGATAGCCGGTAGGCCGGCTATACACCATTGTTGCCGGAGAAATGCCTAACTCTTAACACTCGCGTACGTGGGCTGTCACGGACTCCCAGAAGTCCATACAGTGCGATACAAACTCAGAACACTTGTGGATAAAAGAACTTACATGGATTGATTGAGCTGGTATTGTAAGGGCCCATCCCCTTACACGCATACTTCGACATATGTAAATAACGATGTGAAAGTTCACACACAGGTATTTATTACAGTAACCAGATCCCTTCAATGAGGACACTTGACATGATTTACACCATTGACTATTAGGACCGATCGTGCATTGAATTAGAAAAGCTTCATTTGACATTCAAAACATTATGTGAGACTTTAAGATCCCAGGGGCAATGCTAATCCACCAGGAAGTAGAGGTGGCTTACTGGGCGACGAGATGAGAAAAGTATTCCAGATGATTAAGTCTATTGTAGTTACATGTACAGTTGCAAAATGATGATGGTCGCCGGGCGTGCGTGGGAAGATGCCGGAGCCTAACACATGCCTGCCACCTCCGATTGATGCTTTGCACTGACTGACTCTCTTGTTCGACCCAGGGACTTCCTGCAGATTGCCCTCACTATGAAACAGGACTACTTTATAGCATGACTTGCAAAAACTAAACTGGTGACTTGTTAACAATAAATAGACCTCTTAAAAGTACCATAAACACACTTGAAACCTAAAACCCTGGTGAAATGATGTAGACAAAGCACTTGGTGGGAAAATGAAATAAATAAATACACATTACCATACAATGAAATAACAGAACAATAGACACAAAACAATCATAAATACTTTAATTGGAAGAACACAATGATGTCTTTAATTAGGCCTTAAACGTCCCAGTTCAATATAACTGGTCTCATTGTCATCCACAGCATTGTGCGTTTGCTATGGCAACCACCCACTGCACTGAGCTGGCGTGCCCTTGTCTCTTCTCTGCGCCTGGTCGCTCCAGTGACTGGGCACACACTCCACATGCCAGTAGAGTGCACAACCCTGGTGTGGGTGTCTTAGGCTATGGCCGAACAAACTGTCTTAGGGCTGGTGTATGTGGCACATGTCAAAAGCCCCCTCCCCAATCCCCTTTCAAGATTGTTTGTTGGCCGTCTGATGTCACTGGCAGAAGCTGCCAATGGGAGCAGGCCTGCTTGACCGTAGGAGGTACCGCCGCTTCAGTGGCCCTGCCGTATGATGCAATGCTGGTGGTTGCCCCTTCCTGTTAGGCAACTACGGATACCTGTATTGTTGACATTGTGGTGGCTGGTGTTTCTCCCAGCATGATCGCCGAAGGCACAGCAAGCTGCCAGACTGACTGCCCTCACTATCACCTCCCTCGCTCCTGCTGTCTTCTTGATCAACCTGCTGCCTCCAGGCATGACCCGGCTGAATAGCCCCTGCAACAACACTTGCACTTGCAAGAATGTCTGTCTCTTGCTTATCATGCGTGTGCACAAGATCATCCTGCTGAATCACCTGCGAACATTTATCTTGCTCCTCTTGCTAAAGTACTTGCGCATGTTCACCTTGCTCTGCTTGCTGAATTACTTGTGCACCTTGAACTTGCTCTTCTTGCTGAATTACTTGCCCATGTTCTTGAGTCATTACAGGCTCCCTGCTGGGTGTTTCAACACCAGGTGCTTTCCGTGTACCTTCCTGCCCTCCTCATGCCTGCTATTGAAGTGCTGATGCACTTTCCTGCTCATATTGCTCTACACTGAGCTAGTAAGTGGTGTTTCTGTTCAACCGCACCTTTAGTGGTGCACTCTTGCCGGCACGCATAGGCGGGTACCCTGCGTGCTCTCCCCCCTGAAGTGCTGCAACACCTCAAATCTCACCTCGCTCTTCCCCAAGCTCATCACGGCCTGCACCGTCATGGGGTCGAGGCAAACTGGGACCGACCTGGTCGTCAACGGCACCCGGGGTTAGCCGGATGTCGTCCCGATCCACCCTCGCCATTCATCTGCCCATGCGGATCGTACATTTAATCGGCCCGTGCACTTGCATCACATGATGCAGCCTCCTTCACCTTGCTGCCAATACTGTGCAGAAATCTTTTCTTGACATAGATTGTGGATGTGTCCGCACATACTCCACTTGCCCTAAGTGCAATTGTGATGGTTGTGGGTTCGTGGCCGGCAGCCACCTTGCAGCATACTGATCTTGTATTTGCCTTATTTATTGCAAATGCCTTTGCTGTTTTCTTCTCTGCATATCAGTACTGGGTAACCTTCTTCTTTCTCCTTGCGGTGGGCATTTTGCCTCTCTTGGAAGGCGTAAATTGCTACCCAAAATTCCTCTATGAGTGACCGTCCTGTCAATGTGTCGAATCTCTTTCGCATTGTGTATAAAATGGTGGGAATGTGATCCCTCCATGTGGTATGGTTGTCGCCTACACATAGCCGTAACTGCACTTTGATATCCTGATTTCGCCATTCCGTCGGGTTGGCCCCTGGGTGATAGATAGTTGTTTTGACGTGGTTAATGTTCCATCTTGTACACAATTTTCTCCACTTCTTGCCAGTAAATTGCACCCCTTTGTCAATTACTAGATAATGCAGAAATCCCCAGTGTGGGAAAAATCTCTCCTCCAACACTCTCGCTTCTGTCCAGAGTGAGAAATTATCCATTTCCACAACGAGAAACATCTTGCCTCCCTTTGTTCTGGGGTATGGACCCATCAGGTCCATACATACCATCTCAAATGGTTTCTGGGGCATGCGAGGGCGCTGTTGCTGCTTCCCCTCTATTCGGACTGTTTTATATAAGTTGCACTCCTTGTACTGTTGTATGTAATGTCTCGCATCTTTGCTGATACCTGGCCAAAATAAATGGTCCCTGACATTTCTGACTGTCTGCTCAACACCAGGGTACCCAGCCACAAAGTCACAGTGCAAATAGGGAAAAACATTATCTCTTGCACACATGGGGACATAAACACTCCATTTCCCTGGCTACTGAACCGAACATGTCTCCAATCTACTGTTTACTACACACCATCCTTCAACCTCCTGCTGTGCTCATTGTTGCATTTCCCTCTGTGCGAACCTGATATTTTGTTGCATCCCGACGATTCCCTTGTACACATTGCTGATTAAGCCCTCATTGTTGGTGGCTGTGATTTGTTGTATATACACCTCCGCTACTGGATCATTTGCATCTGGTGGTAGATGTTTTCCCATCAGGTCTCATCTCTGACAATCCCCCCATTATTAGATTTCCATGACAACATATCTGCCAATTGGTTCCCCTTCCCAGGCACGTGGTCAACAATGAAATCATATGCCTGCAACTGTAATACCCATCATGTCAACTTACTTCTGGCCGCTCACATGCTATGGAGGCAAACAAGGCACCGGTTATCGGTCCTTAGTGTAAATAGCTGGTATTCGAGGTAAGCGCGGTACTTCTTTACTGCCCATATTACTGGTAATCATTCTCTTTCGTTCACGCCATAGCGTCTTTCAGCCTACCCTAGTTTTGTGCTTGTGAAGACGATTATGCACTTCTCCCCACTGTCGCCGACCTGGTACAATACTGCACTGATTCCTGCCTGGCTGGTGTCAGTCTGAAGGTACAAATTCTGGCTAGCATCATAACATGCTAGTGTCGGACACAATCTGAATGCCTGCATAATTTCCGTTAATGTTTTTTTCCATCTAGCTTGTCCATTGAAACCTCTTATGCGATGACAAAAGTTTCGCCAATACTGCAGTGATTGTTGCGAACCTTGGAATATGTTCACGTAGCCAGTTTATCATTCCGAAAAAGTTTCGAAATTGCTTGCGGATTCGTGGCTGTGGTTAGTTTTTATTTCCCCCTCAATTGTTCCGGATTAGGCCGGTTTCCTTTCTGATCAACTAGGTGGCCTAGAAAATCGATACTGGTTTTTCCCACGTGGCAATTCCCAATTGAACACATGAGACCATTGATTGCAAGCTTCTCGAGGACTACTGCTAAATTATGTATGTTCTCCTCCCAGCTCTTTGACCAAATAATCATGACATCGAGATACGCCAGGGTATGCTCTCCAATAATGACATCCAGCACACGTACCATCATTGCCTGGAATGTTACGGGTGCACACTTCAGTCCGAATGACATTGTGCAAACTTGAAAGTGAAGGCCATCTGGGGCCGTGAAAGCTGTTTTCCACCTATCCTCCTGTTTTACCGGCACTTGCCAATGTCTGCTTTTCAGATCCAAGGATATCCAAATCTTTGCCTGCTCTAAGGCACTTAGTGCATCCTTCACAGTTATATACGGCGGCAGTGCACTGAATGTCATTTGATTTTGTGGTCGGAAATTTACTCAGAACCTCCATGTTCTGTCCTTCGGAGCTAACATAATTGCAGAATTGAATGGACTGTCCGTCGGCTCAATCACGCATTCCTCTAGCATATCCTGTATTTGCTTTTTGATAATCTACATTAGGTCCAGTAAGTAGACTCTCAGACTAGTGTGAATTGGCTTTTCGTCTACAAGTGGTATCGTGTGTTCGGATACGGTTGCACGTTTCAGTGTGTCATTCACTTCGAATACATGATGGTGTTCGCCAAGTACATGCGGAAATGCGGCCTGGTACTCGCATGGTACCAAGTTGTTGAAATCTCCTAACTTGACCTCAAGACTACACGTTGGGAAGCGATCCAAATTGTACTCCGTGCATCTTTCATTTGCGCCAAAATGTACACTTCTTGTGGCTGATTCCATTATTGTGTGATGTTCAGTTAACCAAGGTATCTCCAAAATAGCTTCCTCATGTGTCTATGGCGTGACAATGACAGTTGTTATATTCTCAATGTCGCATACTTGAACATTCACTACAGTCTGTCCTACGGCCGTACTACAATACTCATTCGTGGCCAACCGAATCACATGGTCTTTAGGCATCACATCCTGTTTGCGTACAAAGTGTGGTTGTATTAAGTTGTACAAGGCTGCTGTGTCAATTAACGCACGGCACAGCTCACCATTACTGGAAATAAGGATACATATAAATAGTGCATAACTGCTGCTAATATTCTGTAGGAGTGCTTGCTGTTAATTTAATTTTGTGTTTGGTTTTGTCCGAGAAGCTTTCGGCCCTTTCATCCTTGCAATCTGTTTCCCTGTTGTTTATGTGCTGCCGTCACCCTGATTTATTTCATGTGCAGGTTGTTTGGGCATTTGTTATGCCAATGATACTGCAGCGTTGGACAATACCTACCTGGACGACAGGGTGGACAGTCTAGATTCCATTTCTGCTGATACACATTACTATGACCTGCTCCACTTTGATATGGTGGTCTCTGATACTTAGCCCTGATGCTCCGCTCCTCTTCTGCTCCTGCTTGCATATGCTTCCATGCCCCACATTGGGCACCTTAAATGATGCCTGTGGGATGGTGACAATGATTGAAATATTTTTTTAGGGACAGTGAAAGTGAGGTCTGGATGGTGGTTACCCGGTGGCGCCAGACTTCGGCGAGGCGACGACAAAGTGATGGTCAACATCCTCGATCTCGAAGTTGTGGGCCACCCGGACCAAATCTCCTAATGATGGTGATGACAGATTACTGTTGACCTCTGCCTCGTTGAGAATTACTCCAGATGAGTGGTGCTTGTTAAGCGATAACAGGTAGGCTGATTATACACCATTGTTATGGAGAAATGCTTAAATCTTCACACTTGTATACATGGGCTGTCAGGGACTCCCACATGCCCACACAATGTGTAACCAACTCAGAACACTTGCGGATAAAGGAACTTACGTACATGGAATGAGCAGGTATTGTATTTGCCTGTACCCTGACATGCATTTTGGGATGTAAGTAAATAATATAGGGAAAGTTTACATACACGCATATTTACTATGGTAACTACATCCTTTCGATAAGGACACTTGATATGACTTATGAAATTGGCTATTAGGACCAGCTGTGCGGAGAAACAGAAAAGCATCTTTCGACAATCAAATCATTACGTGAGGCTTTAAGATCTCGAGGCAATGATAATCCACCAGGGAGTGGAGGTGGCTTACTGGCCAACAAGATGAGAAAAATGTTCCAGATGATTTAAGTATATTGTAGTAACATGTCCAGTTGCAAAATGATGATGGTTGCCTGGTGTGCACGGAAAACCCTGGAGCCTACCAGATGTCTGCCACCTGCGATGGATGTTTTGTTCCGACTGACTCTCCTGCCCGTCCCGGGGGCTTGCAGCGGCTTGCCCTCTCACCAAAATGGGACCACTTGATGGCATGACTTGCAAAAACTAAACTGGTGACTTGTTAACAATAAATATACCTCTTAAAAGTTCCATAAACCCACTTGAAACATAAAACCCTGGTGAAATGATTTGGACAAAGCACTTATTGGAAAAATTAAATAAATAAATACACATTACCTTGCAAAGAAATGATGGAAAAATAAACATAAAACAATCATAAATACTTTAATTGGAAAAACACAATAATGTCTTTAATTAGGCATTAAAGTCCCAGTTCAATATAACTGGCCTCATTGTCATCCGCAGCATCGTGTGTTTGCTATGGCAACCACTCACTGCACTGCGCTGGCGTACCCTTGTGTCTTCTCTGTGGCTGGTCGCTCCAGTGAATGGGTGCACACTCAACATGCCAGTAGAGTGCACAACCCTGGTGTGGGTGTCTTAGGCTATGGCCGGACAAACGGTTTTAGGGCTGGGTACGTGGTACATGTCACAAGAATAGAAACATATCTCAATACTGTATCACGCTACACTTCTGAGAAACGGGCTATGTTCCGTTACCTTCACAATGCGAAATATGTGCAGCAAAGTAATTACGATCTCTTCTCACAGACACATAGATGCACCTTATACGTCAGTCTATTCCCGCTAATCTCACACATAACCTGCATGAGAAAAAAAGCACAAATAATTAATGTGCTGACGTCAGAGAGGTGGGAAAATTCCAGACATGGGTATTATGAATGTTAGCATCGGCGGCGACCAAGGACAAGTTAGTTGATTTTAGGAAATGTGCACACTGTTGATTTTACTGAATGATTCTGCAACTAAATTATATAATTCTAATGACGAACGAACGTGTTTTCGTGAAGTAAACTTGTAATTATTTGATTAGAAAAACATGTTTTCAAGAGGTTGCGAATTTAACTAACAGTATGTTTGAGTGTTTTGAAAATAATGTATTTGTAAATTGTTTCATAACTATTGAAATACTCGCGGCCTAAAAAAGTCGCACTTTTAACACTTTTGTAGTGTATAAATAATATTTGTATCCTTGCCTATATTGTGAATTCAAAGAGTTTAAGGTTAACTCCGGGCAAAGAGTGTGTGTGGTATGTGTACTGCTGCAACTGTATGAATACGAGCAACAAAATATGTATGGGGGTTTTGTTTTCATTGAAATTCAAATTTTCGAAGTTACAATAATTTGAACGTTATTTCCTAAAGAATAAAATTTGCCACTGCTCCATCATAACATCAAAACAATGCAGTCTCACAAAATAAGTTAATCTAAAGCCCCCCCCCCCCCGCCCCGATTGTAAATAATACTGTTTATTTCCATAGAAAAAAGGTAAACAGAACCCAAGCAAACGTTACTATAGTCCATTGAGCAATGGAAGGAACTGTCTTGGAGCCCTGCTAAATTACTTCTTGCAGGCCTGTTTCGTATCCTTCCGCCAAATGTAAACAAAGGTTGTCATGTTATTCCCATATAGCATCTGTCAAAATCAATGCTTACATGTCATTGCGCGTGTACATGTGTTCGTATACTCTCGCTACACCTAAACATAAATATTGAAATAAGACTTCTACTTTTATACCTGTCAAATGAGTTGTTTACTGTTTACAGCATTTCATAGAATTCTGTCCTAGGTCTATTTCAAAAATCATTTCATACGGATATTCACAGTTTAGTCCTATTACAATATTTAGGTCAGCTTTATGACGTTTTTAAAATGCCTGAACTGACTATAGTTCTTATGGTTATGTTACATTAACATACTAGTTTTCCACAAAATACCACATTACAGGCAATGCACGTTAATATTTTCTGCGACTGTGTTTAACACTGTTAAAACTGCAGGATAATCAACTATAGTATTTTACGTTTTGTTATTGATATGTGTAGGTTTTTTTTTTATTTAAAAGGACGACCTCACTTCGAATAACGAGGGAATAACCATGAAAACAAAAAAAGACATTAAAATCAAGCATGCAACTCGTGTCGCTTCATTTTTTTTTAAATAGAAACTTAAAATATAGCAGTGAACATGCACACAAATAAGCCTACCGTAACTTTTATTCCGATCATATTTATATGTATTCCTATTTACTGTGTATTAGGTTTATTGAATTTTATTGGGACTGGTATTGGTTATTTTGTTGGTATTGGTTGCAAATCGCATTACACAACTGTGTTTCAAACACCCAGGGCAAAGGTACGACATTGTGATAAATAAACACACATGGATGTAAATAAATATCATTGTCATAAAAACAGTTCACATTTAAAATATATAAAAAGTTTACATCAAATATTTTTAATCATGCACACACACAGATCCAGCATAATGATCACCACGCAGTCATGCCATGCTATTTCACATGCAGTGGTTAACAAAATGCAACATAACAATATATTTATTCTCGCTGTGGAAACACAGATTAATCACAACATCGTAACTTGTTTAGGTAAGTTTAAAAAACACAATGTCTACACATTTGATGTGGTAATTTGAAGTATTTTTTCGGAGTAAATATAATTTACACTTCGATTGGTAAAAAAGCAACACGCCATGTCATAGCTCGCCATGTCTGCCAACTTCACTTTGTTTCTGCTCCATCATCATTACGAAATTAAATATATTAAAATAAGTATTCAAACATTAAAATCTCTTTTCAGTTATAAATTACAAATTCAATAATCATTATTTTGCTGTAATAAGTATGAAATATGCTACAACTGAAAAGATGTATAATTTCCTGCTTACTAGCGAAGTGAAACTTCCAGAGTGTGAAAGAGACAAGAGAGAGAGAGAGAGAGAGAGAGAGAGAGAGAGAGAGAGAGAGAGAGAGAGAGAGAGAGAGAGAGAGAGAGAGAGCGACAAGCCTCGCTCAGCAGACAGTTGCTACTTACTTTCTCGCTGGATAAAACACAACATACCATTACGGCCTACTCGCGATATTTTCCGCTGGTATTTTAAACTTAAAAAATTAGATATGTTGCCATCAGGACTACCTAAATATTTCAATATTTCAATAGGCAGCATTTCTTTTAACAAGTAGTATACTAAAAAACAGTGTTAAGATAATATTTTTACTGTGAACTATTTCTTACTGGCCGGGGCCAACACGTTGCTGCTTTCTCTGTTGTTAATTCATATTTAAAAATAATTAAATATTACAAATAATAGAAACTATTACGGTAAAGTTTAATTTATTCAATAATACAGTACTTTAAATTTAAACACAGTGTTATATATTTGTGGAATATATGTTATTTAAAAAAAAAACACAGGTTCACATGTTATGCTTAGAGTGTTTTTTGAAAGGTTGATTTTAATAAGATTCTTCCAATCTGAAATGGACTATATGTGAAATTAAAACAGGTTAGAACTCCAACCTTTGATATTTTAATCTGCTATGTGTACGACTTTGAGGTTAATATGTTAGTACTCATATTAGCTGTAAAATATTTAAAATTTGATAAATTTTTTTATGCTTCGTTCACATGCATTGGATTTGTAAACAAGTTATCGTATCAAATCGTACCACAGGATCAGGGGTTTACAATCGCCGTATATGTAAATGTTTTGGCAGTCATAAATAAAACACTCAAATTATGAGCCGAAAATAGAACATGGAATTTTTTTCCGTTCCTCTGCCACTACATAAAAGGCATGGAGTGCGCAACAACCTGCCGCTATTCAGCTGGTCGCATCAGTGCAGCGTACGGAACAGGGCTTTTGTTTGATAAATCTCAGGGGTATAGCTGCGCATTCTACACGATTTCACTTGTACTATTATAAAGTATTTTTTTTATTTCACTACATACTCTATGGTATTCTGTAATGTCAATTCGAAATGTTTAAATAACAACAATGTAATTACAGATTTGAGAATGATATTAATAAGTTCGATTTTAGTAATTACTTCTGTGGTAGTTAATTTTGATGATTTGGAATGGAATCGCGAGTAAATTTTCGTTTGTTTAATGATGCGGTATTTGCCGATGCACTTAAATTATAATGTAATTGTACTACCGTAATTTCTAACAGATTATTAATGTGTAACTTTCTAAGTTGGTTCTATATGTAATTTTCATCACTTGGTAACGACAGGTATTTGAACATGCTTTTCCGAAAATGTACCTTAAACTATGGTTACTGTGAACATGCGGGGGTGACTTCGAACGACTCAAAATGGTACATTTGACAAAGGAACAGTGAATGGGAGGAGTGTTTTTTATATTTGAATTTTATCTAGTCACGTGTTTGCTATTAGGTGCTTCACCAAATTATGCAATAGCTAATATTTTTAGTGTTCAAAGTCACCCCATAATGTTCGAATGTGTAAATGTTAAGAATAGGGGCTTTTCCCGAAAAAAAATCAGGGTAAGTGGTATAATTCCACTCTACTAATTACACAGAACACAGATTTACTAAAGGCATCAAGTTATTATCAATACAAACCACAAAAAATAGTGGGGAGGACTGTGAAGATCAGGGAAATTGCATGGTAAAATGTGTGTAAAGTATGTATGTAATTGTAATTTTTATTACGAAAATACTTAAAGTTTCAAAAATAGCTAACCGAACAATACCCATATTGACAATACAACCAATACAAGCTTCAGATACGATAATGGGGAGTGCTATGAGTATCTGGGAAATTGCCAGGTAAAACATGCGGAAAATATGTACATAATCTTAATATTTTATCATGAAAACATGTGAAATTTGCAGAACGACCTAACTGAACAATACCTAAATTGACAGTATCACCAATACACATACACATCCAAACTTTACTTTCTTAGCGTAAACTCCAAGCTTCGTGGATGTGTGACTCGTGGTTGCTGCCCAAAAAAATAGGCGTACCTTGAATCACGGATTTGTGAATTTATTCCCCTGCTGGCACTGAGGACTCTGGCTCGGTGCAGGCCCGTCAAGAGGGTACTGGCAAGGGGGTGCAATGCTCAGGGGCCAGCCCGACACACAAATGTTTGGTTATAAAACAAAGTATTAAGCAAAAATCAAATTTCGACACTCAAAAATTAACATTTTTTTTTGCATGGATGATGACTATTTATGTTCTTGTAAATGGTCAATTTTTGGCTGGGAGCGTTTATGGAGGCCCATAGCATGCATTGCACAAGGGCCTGGAATTCCACTTGGTGGGCCTGGATCGGTGTGTAACGTTTGGCTGTGAGAAGTATTCTTCCCTGCGAGTGGACTACGCTTGAAAATCATTTGGGGGGAAACTCCAAACTTTGTGGATGCGTGACCATTTTGCGGTTGCTACCTAAAAATAATAGCTGGCGTGCCTTGAACTATTTTGGGGATTTGCTCACCTGCTGGCGCTGAGTATTCTGGCTTGGTGCATAATGTTTGGCTACGCTTGAACAGTGTTTTTCACTGTGAGGGGGCAATGCTTGATCATCATACAGCATACTACGAAAGGCAAAATAATTTTTATATACATATACTGCACACAATAAAATGTAATTAATGTATGTGCATTTACTCACCTAGGCAGTTGGTGGGTTTCAATGTTCACTGTCCTCGGCCAGTTCAGCTGTCACGCATGTGTTGCACCTTATCTCACTCCACAGCACACCATGATCTACTAAAAATTCAAACATTAGTGGCCAAAACATCATTATGAAGCCTTCGTACTTGCACACTCCATTCATAAATCACAAGTCTTCATACGGTCGGATTTGGACGTCACAACTCGCACTCCTCTCACCGAAGTGCACAGTCCAACATATAACAGACAACTAAACTATGGTAAACGTTTACACATCCACAGCAGACAAGTGACTGTCTATGTGCATTTGTTTATGTTTCTAGAGCATTACAGGACTATACAACATGGCGCTCGACATTAACATAGCAACAGAACTCCACATATTTCTTTGTATTTCTTGACCTCCAGTTGGTTTTCAGGACCGGCAGAACTGTCAGGTTAACTGTTAGTCTATACAGCAAGTGCTCCAAGAAATGTTGTGTAGGTATTATTCAATTCTTAAACCACTTTATCATGCTGTGACCGCTTTGGATAGTTTAGGAAGAATCTTCAAATATTCACGAAGATGATTGTCTTGATAATTCGTAAGGCCACGTTAAAATTGATTTAGCACAGAAAACAGCACACACACAGAAAGAAGAAAGAATGTGCTGTTATTATACTTGCCTGAATCACGCTCAGCATATGCACAGAAAAATAGCACAGGAGAGATGCACAGAAAGTTGAGAAAAATTATCTGTGCATGTGGGCTGTGCACCGTGCATAGTCCGTTAGAACACTGCTGAGTTCATGTGTAAATAGATGAAAGTTATGGGAAGAAACAAACTTGACTACTGTGTGGAAAATTTGCGTCAAGCCAGTGGTTGTTTTGTTTGTACTGTTGAATGTAAAATGGCACAATAAATTTGTTAGATTCTGATATTTATGTAGTTTAAATAGAAAACAAACTTAGTTCATATGACAAAAGCCAGATGGACTTCAGAGTTGGAGGTGCATGTAAAAATTTTGTTTTGTTTCATGTTCCTAGAAAACAAACATAGGTTAGGTGTGAAACAACATTATCAAAACATCAACAGTATTTTTTTTTTGCAATAGGGAATACGTACAAACCAACACGATTTACTGGAAAACACTGCCTTTAATTTTTTTTAATGAACTTCTGTCTTTTCGTGTGTGTGCTTTTTAATCATGACTACTTATATAGTTCCGGGACTGTGCGTCTGCTCATTTAATTGTAGCTTGTGGGTTTTTGCTATGAGTGTGTTTTGTGCCTGTGCTGTTTTATTGTGGTAAATCAATTGTAGCGTGGCCTTAAGTACAAAGTATTGTATGAATGAGAGCTCCAAAGTTATGTAGAATGTGACACACTTGGCATATTAATGAACATGGGTATGTACTGGAATACTCACAGCTTTGTATATTTCATTCACTCCCATACTTTAAGAATTTAAGGCCATGTCCAAATTGTCAATTTATACTTGGTAAGTGCATGTACTTATTTGCCCATAGATGTACTTTTCCAGACCATTCAGATGAGTCATTGCCTTTTCATCCTACACTTGCTATATACATACATACATATATACATACACTCACAATTAGGGTGGCGAGCTCTCTCACCTCTCCTTCACCCAACCAATTCCTATTGTTCATAACCCTCACCACATACTGTTACACTTGCACACATTCTGGCAGCAGCAGCATCAAGAAGAAGAAATAAAAAATTATTTCTTATATGCACAGCCATGTTTCGATTCTTGGATAAAATTTCTATAGGCCTAGTTATGTTTAAAACAAATAAAATTTAAAGTAGATTTTTAATTCTTATATGTTTTTCTGTCACTGATATAGACACTTTAAAATACCTCCAATATTATCAAATAACTGGAAGCACTGTTGCTAACCTTAATTATGTATGTAAGCTATTCATGTCAAAGGAAAATTGATGACCTAAAATTGTTTACCTACATACAATTGGAAAAAAAAATTTTGTGTGACTGTGTATATTCATTAGATGTTCAGTTTGTTGTTCTGTATAACTTCTAAACAGTCACAAAGAAAAACAGAACCAACACAAACAACCAATATGGCAACTGCTGTGATATGAAATAATGCCCAGCAAGTAGACTATCAACTTTGTGTACTTGCAAAGTATAGATCATCTGTGTACTGTATGAAGAGTTTTGACAGTACTAGTACATACATGGTAACTTAGCAGACAAGGTAGGAGAGAATTCAGACGTAGCCATAGACAAGTATACTTGCATGTTCCAATTAAAAAAATTCATTAGAACTAATATGATCATTTAAAATAAATTTTTATAAATAAGGTAACTGCAAAGTTGTGGGTTTCCTAAAAAAAATTGGGAAAGTGGTACATATTGCCACTACTAATTGAGCTGAAAGATATTCACATAGACACATTGTTATATTCACAGTACATACTAAAAAAGTGAATGCAAACGTGCCCAAAGTACAAGCAAAGATAATGTGGAATGCTGCATCAATTTACCTGCTTCATTTACCAGGTATGTATGAAGCAGGTCAATCAGTGTTGTCATCCGCACTTGCTTTGCTCACACTCTGGGAAGCCGAGTGGTGCAAATTTTGTGCGAATTTAGTTCAGCTGGTGCTAAGTGGTTGTTGGTATCAATTCACAAAAATTGCATATCTCAAATGATTTGTTTTAATTGTTGTCTTTTATTGCATCCATATGATCTATTTCCTATACAAACCATTTTCAAGGTTTTTTTCTTTTTTCTGTTTTTGGAAAAGCAGTGATTCTTAATAATTACCTAATAGAGTACAACAGTTGCTAAACTTGCCAAAAAAAAACATTGAAGTTCTCATCTCACAATAGAAAGGAGTGTGACCATTATGCACAGAAGTATGGCAAATCTGACCCAAATACTCATTGTATGGTTGCAGTGAAACAACCATATGTTGATTTACAAATAAAGGTGACAAGACAAAAAACTTCTTTCAAAACATGTGCGTTTTCAAAAGATTTCTATACATTCAATTACACATTATATTTCTGACTACATGGCTTAATGCAAATTACAGTTGCCATGGAAATTTTGATGTCCACAGCCTATTCAATTACTGTAACACTGTGATCTACTAAATACTTAAAAAGGAAAGGTTAAGAATTTGTTGTAACGTGCCATTCGTTCATTTCCAATGAACACGCACAAATTATGCTAAACCCCCGAAACAGTCTAGACTCCTACGAGATTTTGATGAAGAAAAATGCTGATAGCAGGCAAGTCGGTAGTGAATTGGGTAGGAGACTTTCTCAGGAGACGGGAGTCAGAGGGTGAAAGTGGCGGAGGTGTTATCCAATGAAGCGATTACATCAGGCATGTCGCAGGGAAGTGTGCTGTGTCCCTTGCTGTTTACAGTTAACGGCTAATGACATGGGTTTAGGGATAGGAGATAGAATTAGCAGCCCCAGTCACATGTTTCTCAGAATACAACCGTATAGTTGTGATCTGAATGTTCTCCGCGATTGAGTTAGCATGGGCGAAAATAAAGATATTAGGTAGAGAAAGAAGCGTGACTGCTGACTTAACTAGCACTTAAAATTGTTTAACATGTGTGATTTAATTTTGATTACAGTGTTAATTATAACCAACATCAATTTGTTTCTATCTTGTCTCAAAAATTTTCATGTTGTGGGAATTGCAAACTTGCAAGTCCAATGAAAGTTATTGATTTAAAATATTTTTTTTTGTGTTTGTGATATTGATTTGATAGTAATTAATAATATATGTTTTATTAATTGTAAGAATATGAATATATTTTATTGATAGTATTTTGATAACACAATGTAGATGTTACCATCAGAAATTAAAAAAAAGATCTGTGTAATCACATATTTTCCTCAATCAGGCCTATAGTTGGCATGTTTGAAATGTCAAGCAAAAATTCACATGATGTTAACATGTTTTGACAAGTCACATGGAAAGCACATGGTGGCGGAAGGATACGTATTCAGTTTGTTTACAAGGTACTACTTTCATACAATCTGTCAAAATCTGGAAACCTTTCATGAGACAGATATAGAATATTTCAAGATTGTCTGTGAATTGGTTACGTAGGAAAGGTGCGAAATTCGGAAATTGTTTCTGATTGTTGAACGTTAGGTTAAGGCTTTCCGAGGTAATTCTAGGTAGATCTTTCATTTTATTCTGTTGGAAAAATAATGATTTGTTGAAAGGCTTCAGCAGTTAGGATGTTGTTAGGAAGAATTGTAAGTGAAAATGAAGATGATAGTTGAAAGGTTAGAACAGTCTAAAGTTGAATGGACAGACAGTAGTATAGAAGATATGTGAGGAAGGGTGCGAAGGGACAGCGGAAGGTGGAAAGGCAGCAATGTGGACAAGGGTAGGCCAATGTTGATGATGGAAATGTGGCCATAGGAGCAGAGAAGGATGACAGAGAAAGTGAAGAGTGAGGAAGGCAGAAGAAGGGGATAGAGGAGAGATGGAAAGAGGAGAGGGCAGGTATGGAGGTAAAGGAAGTATAGGAGTGATGGAAAGGAGGGTAAGGGTAGGACTGGGAGTAGGGTAGTAAGATAGGTGAGAGGATAGGAGAGGTGGAGGTGGAGAGGAAAAAAGAGGTAGAGGAGTTCGCCACCGGGGGGTAGGCAAATTACGAGTGTATGTATGTATATGTAATGCGATGATGTTAAAGAGGGGTGGGTGATTTTGAGCGGTTGGCTGTTTTTTTATTTTTGATGAGGGGGTTGGGAGGTTAACGTGGTACACGTCAAAGCATGGGAGGTGTGGACAAATTTAACTTCTTTATATGACTGATGCCATAAATTATGTTTTTCAAGATCATAAGTAAATGCCTACCCTGAATGCATCAATAATGATCGTGGCTGGTATCCAGACCTAAAGTAAAAGTGGTGGTTTAATAAAGTTTCATAGGAAATCCTTTTACAAAACCTTTTAAAAGTGGCTAACTGCAGAAGCAACATTTTTAAAAATAACATTTAGGCACAATTAAAAGTTTTTTATGTGTGACATGAAAGTATCGTCAGATGACATCACTCAGGATTTTGCCCAGTGTGTGTGTGCCCTGTAAAAAAAGTCTCATGTAACAAACTTTACCACCGACTAGTTTGTAGCAAAAACTTGTATAATGAGATTTCTTAATTGTTTATTAGTGACAGTGTACATACTGATGGCAGGCTCATTGTAAATGCAAGGAAGTGTTTAATTTTGTTGATATTTAAAAGGAGATTTAATTTCAATTAAACAACCAGTTAGAATATTAGTGTTTTTTTTTCTGTTAACCTACCTGTAACACTGGATTGTAGTAAGTTTTACATGATCCTACAGTTTAGTAAGTCTGGTTAGTCGATGGAATTCAGTTCATGTAAAAGGGCAATATATCTTCCTTCTCAACTCACAGAACTTAAGGTCTAATTTATTTGTATCATACAAGTCAATCAAATATTTGATTTGAGAATCATCAATTAAATATCCTGACACACTGTTCTTGAAATATTGTCTGGAGTACAAGGAATGGGGAGTATGTTGCTGCCAAAATATGTATGTTTCCAGCCAAATAAAGTAGGCCTACATATCTCTGTTACTTGGCATTATTGCTAAGAGTTTAATTTTTCCACTGCTATGTTGTAGTGGTGTCTCCATTGTGTGTACATTAAGGTGTGATTTTGAGTTTCCCATCACATAAGCATTGAAGGTTTGTATGTGAACATACTTGTTAAAAAGGTGCCGAATGACAATCAAACCATATATGCTATTAAGTTGTGTACTTTCCTACAGAAGGTACTGTTCTCATACACTGCGGTATACTCAATCAGTTACCGGGACACAACAGTATTGAAGAGATCAGAGAGGAGATTGATTTTCATACACGTACCATATCATTGCCCTGCACAAGTCACTGATACACACATAAGTATTAACGTATTGATTTTACATCCTAACGTTGTGGTTACCTACAACAAACTCAAACACAGTAGCCACACGATAGAGCATTATTAATTTTAAACTATTGATGTGGAATTACTATGGAGTGAAATCATACAAACTATACAGGCACAAAATAACAGACTAGATGTAAATAGCAAAACAGAACACTGTAGAGTCCACAATTAGTGTTACCCTATTTTGACCAATTATCTCCTAGGCCTACTACACACTGAACTCTTAATAACAATATAATTAGACAAGCTATAAAGAATAAATAGAAATTAAACTCCATAGATACTGTTAGCCTATTTGTGGAAATTCTAACTTTATATTTTCAAACAAATATGGTCCACGTTGATTAATAGCTAGAAAGAGCAACACTTTCATAATTTTTGTGGAGTCAATTATGTAAGTCTCATCGGTTTCTTTAAATACAAACCTATCCCCACAAGGTCTCTTCAGAAATGTTACTATGAATTTGTAATTTTGCTGAACTGACAAAACAAACGTGAAATACTGGTGTGACATATTTTTGCTTATGCACTGTGACCATTACATAATCATCACTTTGGCTTTAGTAGGTGGTACTTTGCCCAAGTTGTAATCTTTTTCAGACTTTGAAGAACCAGTTGAATCCGTGTAGACATCATTTAGGCATAGTTTACTTGGCATAGAGCCTGAGAAACATTATTTAAGGAAGGCTTTTTTTTCCTTCAAATAATAGTAAAAGTAAGGGAATATCTATCAACGTTGACACATAAAACAAAGCAACGTATCAAACACTAAAGGTGAGAATAAGACTAAAATTCGATTAAATTATCTGGTATTGTAGGGCAGCAATAAAGGATGTGGGTAATCTGAATGGTGCCCAGCCCATAATGAGGGAAAGACTTTGTTCGTGTACACTGTAGACAAGTTGGACGATGCATTTGTAAGTTGGAAGAGCCATTATTTCAAATCACATTGTACACGCATTGTTCCCTTAAAAGGTGGAATACATTTTGTTAGATGCTCATTTCCAATGCCTTTTTAGTTTGTGCTTTCTCATGGTCATAATCCTAATATCAGAAATCTCCTTCCTTAGCACTTCACACAATATCACAAAATTAGAAATGTCTGTACTTGTGGCTACTAGCCTATCTGCTCTTATTTTGACACATGCTCCAATGCCATCCTGTGCACCTTTACCATAGCCCGTTTCAGAATAATGCCAGTGAATGGCTTTTTTCACATTTAGTAATAGTATATCAATGACTGACAGCAAGTGCGCACATATTGCTGGTGGATCATGGCAAGAAATGTCCCTATCAGCTGAAACATCAAATGATTCCTGCACTCTGTAGTTGGTCCATCACTGAAAAAAGGAACTACTTTAGGATTAGTAATAAGTTTTCTCAGCTGATAAATGACTGGCAGCAAGTGTTCACATATTGCCGGTGGATCATGGTGTAGATTAGCTGATTTTGTCCAAATTGGCGGGTACTTGCCAAAGGTGGTGTAAGAAAGTTTGTTAGGATGCGATTTGTTAAACTGTTTGTATAGATGCTTCATTGTGTCATTCAGAAGCATTTTTGGTTTCTTGATTTTAATTTTTGTAATTGTGTCCCGTTTCTCTGGTGTTAACTTGCTATTTATGTCCTCTCCTAAAAAAACATTTGAGACATTTTTCTTCTTTTTAATGTGCTTTTCATGTGATGCTGTATGTCTTTAGCTCATAGCCTTTCCAAATGTCAACATTTTTATTATTTGAATAAATCTGTACTTCTTTACTATTTTCCCATTTATTTTCATCACAAAAGCACGTCTCTTCTTTCTGTTCTGTTCATTTTTGAAGCGATCATTTATCCAATTTTGCATGACTTCTCTGAAAAATAATTTTCTTTGAATAACAGGTATCAATCACCTTTATTCTACCTAGGAGTCTCTGAATGGTTATTCTCAGCATTTCTTCTGTGGTTTTATCAGATTTTTTTGGCATGTGTGCTTCTGCTGTCTGTAATTAGCTAGTTCCTTTCATTATCTTTTAATTTAGTCTTCAAAACTAATTTTTTCCTTAATTTTTTTGTAGATATCTCCTCCTCTTTCCATTCTCCTTTCTCTTGTCAACTTTATTAACTGTACTCCTACTATTATCAGGGCTTTGTTGTGAAGTACTAGGTGAAAGCAGGACTAACAGATCCTGAATTTAAATTTTCAAGATTCTTATTTTTTTTTTACAAATGCTTAATATTTTCTGTTTTTTTTTTTTCCTTGCCATGTTCTCAAGTTCCTTCTGTTACGTTCATTCATTTTGGTTAGCAGTTTTAATTTTCCCTTCTTCCACACGTTTCTTGTATCTTTCACGTTCTTCTTCGTTTAATTTCTTGCACAGATCTGGATCATTCTTAATTTTCTCTCTTAATTTTCGCTCTCAATGTTCACATAGTTTCTTTAGATGTCATCTTGTTAATTTTACCCATTTTCAACTGAAATTAACCAAATCAACAAATCAAAAAATTATTTATGGATCCTAAAGTGCTTTTGAAAAACAATGTGTATATATAACAGAAGAACGTGTTTACAGTATTTTTAAACAAGTTTATAGTAAAAATTTCTTTCTTAACCAAAGGTTGAGAAAATGACATGCCAGACTAGATTAAGTGTGATTTGAAATATACCTAAGATTCAAAATTAATCCTACATTATAAAAATGGTATCCTCCATTTCACAACATGCTCAACTGAGGTTGTGTGTTTTTGTTATTAGCCATATTTAAAATATTGATCTACCACTTATATCTATGATCTTAATTACATACTAATAATTACCATTACCTTTTTTATCTGATAAACAGAGGACATATCAAGTATATAACCATTTATTGATATCTTTGTTCACACTACAGAAACTGATAAATAGTTACACATCTCCTCACTGAGATCTTTGGAGCATCAAAGATGGCCTTACAGCTGTTCCAAAGGGGAAGGTAGTTAGTACTGCTTCAATATGTACTTCTGTGGAACTTGTAATGGAATGTAATGGAAGATACAGTAAACATTGTGACAAAGTTTAAACTAACCTCACAAATTTGATTTAAAGCCAATTGAAAAACTACATAAATAAAGAACTCAGTGTAATTGTTTTGGTTGGATGGTTGATTTATTTGTAATTATTTATTATTACTTAGGTAATAAGGAAAGAAAAAGTCAAAATGCAACTGTGACAAGTAACGGATGTATACATGTATCCCTCCATTCACAAGAAAAAAACATTGTTTACATTTATTTTATGTTTTAATAATTTATTACATTGAAGTATTTTATTTCCTTTATTTGAGAGGCAACTAAAAAATTCTCTTTGTACTGTTCATTTATAGTACTGATTTTGTGACACAAATATTCTGTTTTTCCAAGAACGACTCTTCAAGGAATAGGAAATAAAACAAATACTTCTTGTTATTTTATCACTTTCTAAGAAATATACCACAAATGGATTAATGTGGCTTTTTGTTTACCCAATGGTGACTTCGTATTTTTTCTTATACAACAAACATGTGTAGTTTTCTGAAAAATCTCCTATAAACACACATTCAATACAACTAAGTTCATCTTTCCATTTTTTTAAATACTGAACTTGATGCTTTGCAATGAAATGTTTTTCTTTAGATTTTGTAATATGTCCACTAAGCTTTCAACAAACTCTTCATGGGGTTGTACTATTGAAAGCAAATTACATCTATTGTCAGTTGTCACCCACAGTTGGTGACAACTGACCACAGGTACTGTACTTCGAAATCATTGTTGCTGAAGTTCTGCAGTAACTTCTGTAAGACACATCCACCAGGACACTTGTCACACTTGCTAAACATACATTATTCACTGTGCTCATATCACATACCATACTGTCAAGCAGTTCTTTACGAGTGACACTAAGTTTGGCACCATGGAATATTAACTTAACATTCTCAAAAATGGCACAGACACAAACTGCAAGTGTACCATGTGAACCAGCAACAAGTACACGCCACTTTGGACTTAGTCTTGGAAATGTGGAAAATCATATTTTCTATGCTGGATTCACTTTCACAAACTCAATATACAGCTCTTTCATATTGCATAACATCAGCCACTTCGGCTTGTGAACTTTGCCCTCAACTTCCAGATGAATTATAACAAAATCATTTTTACAAGGGAAAATTGTGCTATATTCATAGTTTTCATAAACCAGTTTAGCTGCTTCAACGATGACATCGTTTCATTTCTTGAACTTCTTTCTTTCTATTTCTTGTAATATACTGTTATACGCTTACTGCTTCGCATCTTGCATGAGCGAGTGGAAGTAAAGGACAGCAGTTATACGATAGCGGCAGCAGCAACTCAAAGGATTGTTTTGAATGAACAGGTGAGCAATAGGCTGGTGGCCGCGTATCTGTTACAGAAAGGGAGCAGATATGGTAGTCCTTTTTACGGCACATGCTGCTGACCGTGATTGTATTGATTTCTGCATTTATCTAAAGAATGCTCTGGATTACTGACATAATTCTCTCAGTGTTACTCAGGGTGTGTTGAGCCTTCCAGATGGTCAGAGGGAACAATATAAAAGTGTGACAAGCCTCCGAGCCGAGGTGTTGATTAGTAGAGTGAGTTTATCAGTGAATGAGTGGCTGAGTTCTGAGCGATAGAAGATGAGCCGCGAGAGAAGTGACCAGCGGAAGTGAAATCTGCAGCTGTGAGTATTAAGCATTGAAGAGTGTGGCTGGCAGGCTGGACTATTGGACTAGACGCGTGAGTGAAAGACATATTGACTAACAATTGTGATACTGCCTAATTTGATAAAAAGAGACAGTGATACAAATACCATATGGAAGTTATTATTCTAACATCCTTATTCTGTAAAAGCAGGAAATGTACAACATTGGGTGTATGACCCTAAAGTATGAAGCCATATTTTATGTGACTATGAAATAAAGCATGATACACCATAGCTAAGTAGGAATCTGCCACCGTTCTGTTAAGTTATTTTAGAAGATAAAGTACCCTAGATAATTTGGCACACATTTTAATATGATTATCCCAAGACAACTTAGAATCCACATTTCTAAAATATTCATAAACTTTATTTGCTGTATCATTGACATTCCTAGTTTCTTTATTGACACAAGACTAGGGAGACAACTCGTATCTTGGCGGAAGGTTCACAACAACATTATTGTGTGTTAGTTTTGCAAGACATGACTTAATGCAAAATGGGAAAGAAGTTAAAGAGTTTAGAAAAGTCGAGATTTCAGCAAGTGATTGAACTTATTGTTACACGTGGAAGTTATCTCTGTGTTACCTGGCTATGTGTGGTCCAGATTTGTAAGGGGTGAATCACCTTGACTCTACCATCTCACTAGTCAGAACCGTTGATTGCCCTGTCACCTAGCAGCCAGGGGGATGATTGGCAGCTGACCTGGCTGGTATCCCAACACCTCCCTCCCCTTGCTGGAGAAGTTGATAATGTGACAGAATGAACAAGAATTTTTTGGTAATATTTCCATTGGCGTTGGGTGGCATTTTGAGAAATCTCTGGGCTATGGCCGACAATACTATAAATACCACTGCAGCTGGAGGGTAGCCTATGGCTGAAGTGCAGCAATCGGGCAAAGTCTAGTGCAGCGCAGGACATCAATAGAGAGGGCGGACAACTGCAAAGGTTGCGAGATGGCGGCCGCTAAGTGTTTGTGCTGTGTTCATGGCTGAGAAAGCGTGCTACCTGACGAGTAGAGGGCTACTGTAAATGGGGTTGCTCAGAGCACTCCAGGACATTATCGACTGGTGGAATGTTGACTGAATTAAGGTGGGACTGTGTTAATATGTGATATAGACTTTATTGTAAATATTAGAGCCTGTGAAATGTGGCTATATTAATCTGGAGACTAATTCAAAAGGTTTTGATGCACTGTTTATTACGACTCATTTTAGCTATCTAATATCATTCATTTCTTTGAGGTGATTAAAAATTGTATCAATTAAATTAATTGTAAATAGTAAATGATAGCCATTTATTATGAGTTATTAATTCAAGAGTATTGTCTTTGTAGTGTGTGTAGGTAAATTAGGAATATTTATCAACTCTTTTATTTAATTGAGACATCCATCCTTTAAGGAACCTGGCTATGTCCATTGAATTTGAGGAAAATTGTAACACTGGTGTCAGAAATAGGATGAAGGCATTTTATTACAATAAATAAATAAAATAATTGTAGTTATGTTGACAGTAGGATATTTACTGACAGTATCATAAATTTTGTAAATATAATAATAGCTTTAGTAATAGGTCCAGGAATTAAGAAATTTTTGAAATGGCAGCAGATATGGAAGCACTGCATGCTTTGAGTGATTGTGTGGGTAAATAAATAAAAAAATAGATAATGTAAATTGTCAAAAAAGTAATGTTAGGAATTTAGTAAATAGCCAAATAAATAATTTTGTGGATAGTGTTGAAAATGTAAATATTCAAATTAGTAGCGTCAGTGAACTGGTCGATAATAAAATAGACAATGTTATTGAAGTAGTGAACAGGAAAATTTACAGTGTGAATGAACATGCAAATAGGAAAATGTAAGAAATTAGTGTTGTGGTTGAAAATTTTGACAAGAAGACTGACAATGTTAACAAAGTTGTAGACACGAAACTAGAAAGTGTTTGTGAAAGAATGGACAGTGTAAACGAGAGAGTGGACAGTGGTAAGCAGAAAATAAAATGGGAAGTAAGCACCCTCAAGAAGGAATGGCAGGAATTCCTGCAGAAACTGGGAAGAAGACATTCAGTGGCTGAGGTGGAGCTGAGATTGACCCCACTAAGCTGACAAATGTAGGCAGCAAAGAGAAGGTAATGGTTCTGTCAGTACAGCTATCCTAGGAGAAACCCAGCAATCCTGTAGTGTATGTGTGTGTCTCAGTCAGGTGTGGGCAACGGCATCACAATAAAGCCTGCCCTTTATGATGAACAGACACCTTGTTGTGAATACTAGCACCAGTTCAAGACCATAGCAATCCTGAATGGCTGGGTCGACAAGCAGCAGTCGTACTAATTAGCAGCTGTATTGATGTGATCTGCATTAAGCATATTGCAGTTCCTGCCAGAAAAAAATTGATTCGAGTACTCCACAATGATGTTGGTCTTGGAGCTGCGATTCGGCAACCGACACATGTGATATAACCACCATGCCCAACTAGGAAGTTGCGACCAGGAGAACCACTGCAGGAGCTGTGGCAGGACATTAAGCAAATCTCCCAAATGTCTCTGGACGGGCACTTCAAGGAGGCATGCAACGTATTCGCAGTTGACTTTTTTTTGTGGATCCTATTGCAGATGTGCACTGAGCTGTATGCTTGGGCGTCAGCACACAGTATGCCTTGGATCAAACATTGGAGGTGTAATCGGCGAAGCAGGAGTTGGCGACCTGACATACAATACAGGCAGCTACCCATATCATCCTGGGCTTCTTGACAAAGTTGGAGTCCACAGTGACAGACATTGCTGCCAAAGTCTGTGTTAGGGAGTCGCGCTTTTGTTCATCCAAGTGTCAGGAATGTTGGGAGTGTAACAGAACAGGACATTTGAGAGTCCAATGCCCGTAAAGAAACTGCAGGGTTCGACAGCCAGACGCAAGTATGACCGAGAGCTGGTTAAGGAGACTGGAAATGGTATGTGAACTTCTGAACTCAGTAGAGGCAGCAACACCTGTCCCGAATCAATGGAGGCTGTGAGAATGTTGGAACTCTGGAAAGGAGGGACACTTCTGAGCCTGGTGTCCATTGGTGCCACCCAAGGCTAGTCATTGAGGAATGGGCCAAAGGTCATGATCATCACCAACTAGATCTGGCAGTCACAGAAATGTTTATCTGACACAGTCCCTTCAAAACTGCTGGCAACACCATATATGAAGAAATGAAGAAAAATATTTATATAGTGGTATGAACAGTTATACTAGAGTTGGATCCCCTAAGAAGTTGCCCCGCAGTTAACGCAGGCGAGGCAATGAGACATGTCCGGGGTCATTCCATGTGAAATCATCAAGGGACTGAAGCTGCACCATTTTTGATTTTGATAAAAATTTGTTCCTATGTTATCCCATCAAGGTGAAAGAAAAAAAAAACATTAGTTCAGATTTTTACATACAAGTGGATAATGGCAGCCATTAGTGCCATTTAAAAACTTACAAAATATACTATATGTACATGTAATTTGTAAAGTTATTAAAAAGGTATTTTTTCACTGTTTATTACGACTGATTTTAGCTATATGGTTGCATTAATTTCTTTGAGGCAATTGTAAGTTGTATCAGTTAAATTGGTTTACTGTATATATCAAGTGATAACCATTTGTTGTGAGCTATTATGTCAAGAATATTTTCTTTGTAGTGTTTGTAAATAAATTAGAAAATTTTTATTAACTCTTTTATTTAATTAAGACCTCCGCACTCTAAAGAACTTGGCTAAGCCTACTGACTTTTAGTAATTTTTAAAAATATAATTAATAAGTGTGTGTGTGTGGAGAGAGGTGGTGCTTTGGGCACAGTAACACCACCTCAGTGACTGGCCTTTGAGATATCATCTACTGGTGCTTGTCATCCCAGACACGTCCATGCAATGAGACCTTACAATGAAGTGGCAGTGGAATGCAAGTGTAGGAGAAATGGAAGTATCCTTAGAAAATACACTGGCTAAAGTCAATACACCTGCTTTTTTCATTCACAAAACTTTGGGCGAGTTGTTTGGAAGATTCTTGCGATGGGGGTGAATGATGTGAAATATTTTAAACATGCTCCATTGCTACACTGTCTCATCACAGAAAACCAAGTCTGAGACATGAGACAAAAGATGAAAAATGAGACGAGTGGCTGAGTCAGAATATATAAATAAAATGTATAATAAATCCCACAAGGAATTTTGTCAGATGTATAGCAAAATAGAAATACATAAAATACAATAACAGGACAAATGATCAAATAAAAACTGATAAAACCAAAGACAACACAACAATGATGTACAGATGAACAGTTGATTTCAATCAAACAGGAAAAGTGTAAAAACCAAGGACAATACAACTGATACAGCGCAGACAAACACTGAGACAAAGACAACATTTTGTACAAACACAATGATGATGACACAGAAGAACACATTAGGTTTTCTTAGACATTACGTTTCTGGAGCTGACATCTGCTCCTGTCTTCAGGCGGACTAATGGTGAAAACTGGAATCATAAGGTTGCCTTGTTCGTCTGTGTTGTCATTGTTGTCTTTAGTTCTTCATTTTTGTTACTTTTATAATTCATCTTGTAATTTTATATTTTGTTATAAATATGACAAAATTCACTGTGGGATTTATTATGTTTTATTTATATATTTTGATTGCAGCCACTCTTTGCTCATTTTTCGTCTTTATCTCATGTCTCAAACTTGTCTTCTATGACATCATAGTGTAGCAATGGAGTATGTTCATATTTTACGTAACCAAAACTCCGTATGTGACCCCACTGTGACCTGAACCCAGATCACACAAGTATGAAACTGGAGCAATAGTGTGTTGGGTTTATGACTATGTTACACTTTTTAAAACAATTTACTCGTTATTTCATTAAACATATGAAAATGTGAAAGGATTTGTGAAATATCTGCAGGTAAAATAACATTGTCTACTTTGGGATCAGCACTAGAAAGAAAGTGCATTAAAAAATACTATCAACTTTGGAAGGACCATCTGTCTGCATTTTCTTTTCTTCAGTAATGGAGTTGAGAGGTTTTGTCTGCACGTGTCATCTAGATCTTAAGTGCCAGCGGGGGAAATGGGGGTGTTCCGAGAAAACCTGCCGGCCAACTGCAATGTCCACCACTATTCCCACATGCAGAATACCTGGGGGTTTAACCCCTGTTTGCCTTAGTGGGAGGCAAGTAGTTTGAGTACTACATCACCACAGATTCCATTTCTTCAGTAGTGATGCTTGTGTTGAAATTTTTTTGCCGTAATAGAATGTTAGTCATTTAATAATGTTCCACGTGGTCTTTCCTGAATGATGCTATCATAATACATTCACTTAGGCAATTCCTTTTATTCATAAGGATTGTGTTTAACTTTTAAAGTACGTTGAAAATTATTTTTATCATCATCTGTGTGAGTGACAGTTAACATTTTTTGGAGGGGTGGGGGTGGCAAATGTATTTATAAAAGTAGGGTTTACATTAGGATCTACTACAGAAAGGCAACGTGTGTGTCCTTGAAAGTACGCTACAAAATTAAGTGAGATTCTTTGTAAAAAAAAAAAATGCAATACAGTAAAACTCATAACCTAACGTGATAACGAAGGGGGATGATGTTACAAATTAAACTTTCTGAAGTTTTAAATCTTTTATTAACTAAACATCACCCACTAGTTTGTTGTTAATTCTCATGTATTTTCCAATTTATTTGAATTAATTCAAATGAAGCGTCTTGTTTTAGGGGTGCATAGCCCATCTCCCTCCTCCATAGTAATAACTTTAGCCACCTTGAGGGGTTGAATTACTTGGGTTTTCATTGCTAGACTTTTTTGTTCATTGCCCTCGCCTCCCTCGTGACACTTAGATTATGTGGAACCTTCTAGATTGGGCCAGCTGTTCTATATAAGCCACAACAATGACCAGCAAGATTGAAGTCTGTGGACTGTGAGCATTGGTACATTAGAGCAAAAGACTGATGGACAGTACTATTGAACTGGATGCATGAGTTACAGACATTTGGAATGATGGCAGTGGACAGTTTAAGTTTAGTTGAATATGCGTAATTGATAAGTGAGAAGTAAGTGACTGTAACCAATATAAATACAGAGTTAAGGATTTTAATTAGTGTTGAGATTAACATTAAATGTTATTTTCACTGAGAATATCAGATGTTAATAGAAGATATAGGTAGTGTAATGTTCTTTATAATAACAGTGTATTGTTATGGCATTATAAATAAATTAAAAATTAAATTGATGTACTTTATTTTTATTAAGGCTTCCATACCTCATGATGTGTGATACATCCTCTCTGTGGCTTGTAACAGTATTTGAATTAAATTCAATGCTGAACATGCTGAATTCTAGAAATATATATTTATGTGTTTTCAAGAATAGAAATTTTTCATGTTACAATAGGTTATTTAAAACTAAGTTGTTTCCAAATTTTCCAAGAATAGTTTTAATGTTGCATTACTGAATTTTGATAGTGAAAGTTTTTCCCAAAATAACTTTTGTGGAGACATATTAACATTAGCTCATATGTTTTATTGGGTTTGATTTCAGCTATGTATAATGCTTTTTTCCAATTGTGCTAACAAAGTTAAGTAACTGCAAAGTGCTAACAAATAGCATTCATTCTGTGTTAGTGGTCCCTCCATATGTCTAAACACAGGATCCAGATCATGTGCTTATCTGTGCTTTACATGAGCTTGTGCCCTTGGGAAAATCTTTAACATCTTTACTAAATTTATTGTGATGCATCAGGCGTTTCTCTCAAATCAGACATATCCCCCCCCTCACTAGCAGCCAAACCATGTTATAGTGTAGATTATAATTTGTCTCAAACCATTATCCACAGATGGCAGTTATTTCACAACTCATTTCTGAACTGAAATCGATAAGATTTTTTGGTGAGATTGCAAATGTATAGCAATTTACTGGCATGTCCCCTATTTACTGGCATGCCCATAGTTATTAATTTTAAAATAGTTTATAAAGCTGATGCTTTATCTTGCAAAAAGTTTTTATACCACAATTTATCCTGTTCTTGTCTGTATTCTGTGGTTTACTTGCAGAGACATTATAGAAGCAGGATTTAAAAATCTGCAGAAAATGTGTGTTTTTTAGTCATAAAAATGTTGTTCTTAAATTTTATTTTAAAATGTTTTCTCTTATTTTTACATTTAGGTGGCAGCTGTATGCATAAGTAAGTTCTACAATGGAGAAATCGCCCAAATATTTGGTGAGTTTAAATTTCTGAAAATGGTTATTATTTTTCTGTTAATGTTTTCCTTTAGTCATGCATTAAGAGAATATATTAGGGAATTTTACATATTTTTAAATATTTTGTGTTTTCAGAAACAGTACACCCTACCTCTGCCGTTATAAAATAAAAATGTTATTTTTTTACCAATAACTCTAAAAATACTTAAAATTCTTAACTTTAATAATTAGCCTAATTTGCTAGCATTAAAATAACCTAAACAATGAGATGAGCATCAAGTATCTAACATTAATAAAATAAATTTTATTTTGCCCAGCACTGTTTTTCCTCTACGTGGTTTGTAATGTCTGCTTATGTTAACTGTTCAAAACCTGTATTTTATATTGTAAACAAACTTACGTAAAACTTCATCAAACAGATAGGTCACTAAACAATTTTTTTCTTGCCATTTTCAGTTATTGTGTTTGTGATGACACATGTAATGAATTGCTAAGTATCGGTAGGGCTTACTTCTAGAAAGACAGTTAATTTTGAGTACCTGATTGTAGCAACACTTGAGTCCATTGTATTATGGTTACCCGCGTTGAGTCTGGTAAAGAAATAATATACACAGTAATAAATGTGCTACATGCATAACGTTTGTGGGAATATACTATATCGTATTTTTTTATTTGGTCACATTGTAATGATGCAAGTACATACCTTGGTTATGCTAAAGAAAGTTCATATTTAATAATTAATTTTTATCTTTTTATTTATAAGGGATTCATTAGTTAATTGTTTGTATCATAATTTGTAGTTTTTTATTTTATATTTTTTCATTTTCTGATCTTAAAATTTACGGTTTAAATAAATATTTTAACCATTCTTGCAGTGTCCATACATAACTGGTTTTTCAAGCAGTTTTTAGTAATGAACACCCAGGTAAAATTTATGTGTAGTTAGTGTAAAGGAAGAGGGTATATGTGGCTGGGGGTCTACACTGCTCTTTGAAGGATTCAAAAAGTGCAAAAATATGTTGACTTGTGTTTGGCCGTAGCCACATCACGTAATGTCGCAATTGGGATGTGGCATGATACGACTAGCATATGAAATAAAAAATGGTGTATTACAATATTTGCTTCAGTTGGAAGTGATTGCCACCATTCAAAAGTATGAACTGAACGGTCTATGAGTTAAGAAGTTTGCTATGCATCGTCGCATATGCCAGCAGTGCCAGCTACCATTTTCTCTACTTGCACCTGCACTGTATTATACGAAATTCATTTCCACATGTGTAGGAGGCCATTAGGGTTCCCATATGGAATAGCCTTGCTGCCATCATAATTTTCACAGCAATGTGCTTGTTCTTATTATATCAGTATAGAACTAATTGTGGATTATATGACATTGTCCAGGTTCTGCCTTGTGTGTGTACTGTGCACCGAGGATGGGATATGAATTGTCATAATTAAATCTATATTGAACTGTTTCTCTGGCTCTTTAATTTATGTCATATTTTACATAGGCCTAATTTTGAGTGGTGCTTTGCCCCGATCAAGCTAAGAAAGCAAATGCTCCTGTTGATGTAATTTGCCAGCGACAAAATGTTGCATTGTATGCATTCAGTTTCTGTATTCATGTAGTTAGTTTACAGGATGTAAGGCATAACTTTGACTTGGCTGCCATTTTCACATTGCAGTAAACGTTTTTATATAAAGATGACAAAAAGTTGCAGAATATTATGTTAGGTAAAGTACTTTTCATCCTAACTCCTTTGAATTATGGTAGAACTTTTACGTGCCAACAGTGTGAAATAATAATGTTAAAAGATGCCAGAGAAGCGTATCAGAGTTTGTGAGGGATGGAGGTCTTATTAAAAATAAAAGAACTCTATTTGAGTTTAATTTATTCACACAGCTATTATTTACAACAATATATTATCTATCACCACTAATACGGTTTTTACTTCTCAATGATTGCAATATTTAATGTCTATCTCAACTTTATTTTAAGTGCTTTGCAATATCTCTGTTTGGTTATAGTCAATTAACTCACATTCACCATTTATACACGTTCAGTCTGTCTGTTGCCATCATATCAAATGTCTTTTACACTTACGCATCAAGTCCAATAGTCTCGCCTGCAGTTGCGCTCTTCACTTCACTGATGCTCGCAGTCACAGATTTTACTCCCGCTGGTCACTTCCGTCGCCACTCATTGCTCTTTTGGCTCATTTTCTGTCGCTTAAGGTTGCACAATTGTCCAAACTCCTGACTTTCAAAAACTGTCGGCTTGTAGACCTGTCGTGGCTTAAATAATTCTGGCTCTGATCTGGAAGGTTTGCTGCACTAGGTCATTAAATTAGAAATTCCATCTGCTTAAGGTTGGGAGAATGCGAGCCGCAAAAGACTTACTGTGGTATCTGGCCCATGTAAATGTATCCGTTGTATCGTATGACTTTCTCCTCCATACACACTCCATTCACGCAATGCAAGATAGTGACATGTGACAATATTAATAATTTTTGCATATATTTTTTTACAAGTTGGAATTGAGTAAACCTGAAATAAAAATGTGAAATGCATTTTTTGCAAGAAGTATCACGCAAAACTAATAACTAGTATGGTAACTTCCAAATATAAACACCACTGTTCACTTTAATTGTTCAGTTATCAAAAGAAAGTGTCCATTTAATGTGAGAATTGCAGTGACCAAAATAACATAATAATTGACGTCTGTACAGAAATTTGTAGTGTAAAAAATATAAAGGCCTAGGAATCGCCTTATAAATACATGAATGAAAATATTGTTAACTCAACATGTAAAGAAATTTCAGAAATACAGTCAAGAATTTTAAGTGACTAGCAGCAGCTTGGTCATCCAAGCCATTCAGCTTTCAGAAATGTGGTAAGAGACTCTCTATGTTGTGCGATGGTGTGTGGCATGGAACATAGTATGGTGTCTCATGATATTATAATTCATAATGCTTGTAAATGTTGATGTCAAATTGTTTTCCTAGCTAAGGCGCTCCTTGGGTAACGAAGCAGTCCAAGTGGTCGTGAGATGTCGTCCCATGAACGAGAAGGAGATTGCAAATGCGTACAAACGGCAAGTATTATTTTGCTTGACAATAATTGGTACTGTCCATTTTAAAGGAAGTAGGAAGGCTCCTGCTGTTGGCCAGTGGGGTTTCTCAGAGTATTTCCATTTCCTCTGTCATTGCATTTTATTATTGCTCTGTTCTCACATTGCTTCACCATCTTCAGCAACGAATACCTCAGCTGTTAAGCTCTGCCCAAATAGCTCTCTTTAATACACCCAACATTACTTTGAAGAAACATGTGCGAGCCTTCTTAAATTGTATCTTCACATTAATATTTCATGAAAATGTGTGTTATAGTTACGCTCCCACATACATGGTAAATAAATTGAACTGATTTCATCATTAAAATTAAAATATTTGGTCACATAATATTTTCATTTCACGAAATAAAACTTTTGCCAAAAAATGCAAATTATGATGTTAGAACATGGATCTGTGATTTTGTAACAATTTCAATAAAACGTAAATGGAATGGGTATTCAGTAATTATAATAAGTATGTAATTCAGAGAAAACAGAAAAGAATATTTTACAATAAGGATGAAAGTCAACCTGAAGGGAGCAAACATACTTGTTCATGTAACACATATTATCACTCGCGGTCAGTCACTTTTCGATGATCAGTCTTGTACTTTCTCAAGATGATTAAAAAGCCCAAGAACATGCATAGCACTTAAAGTTTCCAATATTTTTTACTCCTCTCGCATACAGCTTCTATTCATTTGTGAGTAACAACATTTGAATGAGAACTAATACTGACACTGTCCCTTGTAATATGTCATTTTGTCACACTGAATGACATTGTCTTGACCTCCAACAAGTCCTTCAATACTTAGTTTCAGCCAAGCCCAAGTGAGCCCATTGAAATATTTTTGAACCCCAGAGTTGACCTTGAGCTTAAACTCTCATATAAGTTTTACACTAAAGATAATATTTATATATTGACAGTAATCTGTTCATGTCTGCAGTTCTGAGCAATAACTTTAACAGAAACATGTGTACCGTTCATGCTATAGTTTCATTGTTGAATAATGTCTTGCCTTTCAAGCAAACTGTAAATGAATAGTCTCATTGGGTGTCGCATCTTACGCAGATTCGCGGCTTGGTTGGTTTTCGCGCTAATTTTTACAGTAATCTGTTCTAATATGTGCAGATCTGAGGAATAGTTTTGGCAGGAACATTCCTACTTTTTAAAATATTTTTTCATTAATGACTAACATCTTGTTTTCTTGCAAATTGTAAAGAAACAATCTAGTTAGGTGCCTTAGGCCTATTCACAGCCTTGTTTTATGCAAATTTTGCTGCTAATGTGCATTCATGTCTCCGTTTCTGGGGAATTATTTTACTAGAACACTCTTATCTGTTAGCTGTATTGATGCAAGCCTCAGGCTGAGCCACCCTTCACAATAATTATAAAACATAAATTATGTTTGAGACCTTTGCCAATACAGCTTCTATGATGAAAATTTGTTTACAGATTTGCTAACAAGAATATAAAAAAATTATGTGCTTTCAAAATTACAACATTTATTACAGCAAGATTATACCATCATTATTTCCTATTTTTAACTTGTGCTAGAGTTTCACTTGCAGTTAGGCCTAAGAGACTGCTAGAACAAAATTAAACTATATGGATTACAATATATCTCAGAATAGTGAGATTACATTTTACTATCCCGAATCTGGTTCACTGAAAATTGTGAATGTTAACACATATACTTATGGAATCACTATGTATTACTGGAAAACAGTAAAGCAAAACATTCACAAAAAGAAAGGTGAGATTAATCATATTTCCTGGTGATATAGGCATACCAGATTTTGGGGGGCTCTCCCCTTTTATTATAGACATATGTGAATACACAAGGCTCAGAGTAAAGTAGGTTGTAACTACACCTCATTTTTGGAAAATTTTGCTATACCAAAAATCACAGACAAACTCTGAGAGGTGATTCCTCACAACAAAAAATGAGGACTATATATATATATATATATATATATATATATATATATATATATATATATGTATTTATAATGAGGCAGATGGGAAATACCATCTGCTGCATGAGATCTGTCAATGTGCATCGCCTCTCGTCAAAATGCTGCGATGTCTGGTGATGTCTGCCTCATCACTGGCAATGAACCATGGACAACCTCAGAGACTAATTTGAAGGATTTTAAACAGCTCGTACATGTACAATAGTACCCGTTTACATGAGTGTATACAGTTTTACAATATTATATCAATTAAATGGTGATTTCAACCATCCGTGATTGTCTTTGTTCCTTGCCAAATATTCCTGCATCCATACCCCATGTTGTGTTACCTTTAAAAAGGAAATTTCATACGCGTTTGACTGTACATAGTACATTTCCTGTGTTGGGTCATTTTTGGGAGATAAACAATAGTAACCATGACTTCTGAATCAGCCCTTGTATATATACAACCTATAGCCTAAGCCTTTCTTTGAGGGTGTACACACCTTCAAAAGTGGAGGTAAAACCCATGTTTATTGCAAATAAATAATCCAGAATCTGGGTTTGTGTATAATATGTTATCAAAGATGTGCAATCAATGATGAATTCGTTTGCCGGTATCAACCCCATCCATGAGAAAATAAATGTTGGCAACCCATTTGTGCATAAAAAGAATGTGACCTTGCAAAATGCTTAATTTAACAAAGAAATTATGCAAATTTTGTTTGTGCTAAATTAACCACACTGCTTATGTCAGCAGAATCTTCTCATACTGGTGGGTTACATCTTTTCATTCACAAATGAGGTGTCAACCCTTATTTTCTCATGGACAGTGTTGATCTCAGCAAACCAATTTATCATGGATTGCATATCTTTGTTTGATAAAACATTATACAGAAACTCTGAGATTATGCTCAGATAATGCATGTTTTATTTGCAATAAACATGTCAACATCAGACTCACCAGTCAGACTTATATCCTGAACAGCTACAACTGTGAAACAGAAAATCTTATCTTTCCAGCTATATTGCATTCACTACAATGCAGGGTATATTGGCCTTACCACTAACACTCTCAGGCAGAGAACAAATGACCATAGAGTGACCATCGAACAAGCCATAGCTGGCGCAAATGTAAATTTACAAAGGAAGCCAGTTGCAGCACATGCAGCATCTCACAGCCATAACTTTGACTCCTGTTACATAACCAGAGTGGTAGGTACCCTACCTTTTAATAATAGTGCAGAACTGTGGTGCTGAGAACTGGCCCACCAATACATCACCAAATCCAGACTAACATCTGGCGTAAACATAAGATAACCCCTCTGCCACATTTCAAATTTCCCACCCCACCCTAGTTTGCCACTTGATTCACTGTTTGCCAACCATCGCTCACCACTGCAGTGTGCCATTACTTGCCACCTGATGAAGCTGGCCTGACCAGCGAAACATTGTGAATCCGTGTGAAAAATGGGTTTGTCCGACGTTTGTTTGTATGTGAGTTTATCCACGAGTACCACCTTGTGAATACTTGTGCATTCTATCAAAATTTTATTATGTAATCAGTAGCCCAACTGCCTATTTGTGCTATATACAGTATTGTATTTATTTAAGTGCATTAAACAAGGGCGCATTAAAACTATAAATTTAAAACTGTACATTTTTTTGCAGTCTGGGGTTTATAACCGTACCTAACGTGGCACTCACCACTGATATCAAAGTAATGTTGTAAGTCCTGGGCACCAGCTAGCCACAAGGGCTAACAGGAGAGAGCATATTACCAGGGTAGGGCTCCAACTTGTGGCAGTGTCTAGAAGTGCTAGAACTTGTTGGCCATTCACTTTTACCTCAATGTGGTGGGCAACAGGGGGAATATCTTCCTCACTTAATCTTTGGATACAGGGCCCTGCTTTGCCGGTTGTGTGGGCCCGCTTCGCACCCCGACCTTGGCATTTCCTGCCAGAGGATCTCTCTGGGGCGGGTTAGTCTGTGTGGGTTGGTAGGTTACCTGATCCGGGTACCTTTCTCCCAAATTTGCTGTAGCTGCATTCCTTCTGGGACAGTCTTTATTTAGGGGACGTCCTGGACAAAACCAACACTTGGGTGTACAAGATTGTCTGGATTGGGGGGGGGGGGGGGGGGGTGTGCCTTCTCCTTTGATTCCATTGGGGCCGGTCAGTTTTCTCTTGGTGGCCTTGGGTTCATTTAGGACGGCTTGCACCTTAAAGTTTTGCCCTGTTTTTGTAACACGATCTACCAATCTGTGTAGGGTGATTGGCTTTGGCATGAGCAAGATGTTTTGGAGATTGGGCATTAGCATCCTCCCAATGTTATACACTGAACTGGCTTCATCTCCTTTAAGGAAAATGCAGTGGTACATTTGCTCTTTCCGTAGGATGAAGATTTCCACTTCTTTGTGCGTCTCCTGGATTTTACTATAGAACTCCGTTGTAAGTTTGGCCAAAATCTCTTCTTTGGTGAAGTTATCGGCTACACGCTTGCAGAACTGGTGCCAGTTGGTTACAAACTCCCTATACCTATTCCACCATTCCAAAGCTTTCCCGGTGAGTTACGCTTGAGCTCAGTTAACCCATTGCTTTGCAGGTACATTATGCTCTTTGAGTTCCTTTTTGCATTCGCTCGTGAAGACTACTGGGTCCTTGTCAGGTCGGCGGGCATAATTCTGTATTTGTAGTCCTTTGAGCTGCCGGTCGCTGGATGCCCTGGAGCTGAACCACATGGTTGTGCTACGCTAGCTGGTGGCCGGGGTTAGGCGGGTGGTATTCCGCGGCACGTTTACATATTTCACAATGATAAACCATACCGGGTCGAGCGATACGTTCCTCCGGCCACCCGATACACATGGTGGAAGTGCTCATTGCACAGGATGCAATGTACTATGTTCATTCCACGGCCTGGGCAGGTAATCAAGCTACAGAGCTTTTCTTGTCGAACTCGACACTGCTCGCAACGGAATTCTAATCATACGGTATTCCTCACCTTCTCTTCCCATCCAAGGCAGAGATAGTGAAACTCTTGGTTACACTGAATACACATGATACGGTTTGTTTGTATGATGTGGTTACATCTTTTGGGGGCAAGTCGGTCATGCTGTTGGCCTGTGGCTCTGGCTAGTCATTTAAATCTGACATTGCGTCAGTAATGAGCACCACGAGGGGTTTCGAGACTCCTCAAAGTCTGGCTATTTGGTCCCAGCTATTATCTCTCTCTCTCTCTGGCCGTTCTGACTTGGTCCCGCATTCACTGGTTAACAGTTATTATGCTGATGCCCCCACGTTGGGCACTTGTAAAGCACTTGACGCGTGTCGCTTGAACTGTCTGTCGTGCAAGTAGCTTTTGGGACTGTGCTAGGTCAGCCACGCATATACTATGAAACTTAATTTAGTCTCTTACTGGTTACCAGCGTTGTCTGATTGGGCTGTCGACTGGGCACAAAGTCCGGTATTGTTGGTCGGGCGATATGTCGGACAGGAACACTACCCCTCTGGGGCAACGTCGACTTACTAGAGTTCGACGGGCTTGGCTTCAGTATCTCAGTATTCAATACGTCACCATATTATATTCCTATTGCTGAATTAGTACAACTTATGATTTAATCTTGGGTTAAAGAAAAAAACTACTTTTAGAGACTGTCGTACGACTTAAGAAAATTAATAAATTATAACAATAGTGACAAAAAATTTTATTGAAAATAATCATATGTCATTGTGTCATGTCCGAGAAAATCCGGACATCAACATGAGCCTTGCTAGTAGCTGAGCTGCCTGTAGTAACAGTGCACCGCCGTTCCCAAACTTCAGAGGATGGGAAGGCAAAATTTGGTAAATTCATATCAAAAGAAGAATGGGATGTTTGGTCTTGGAAAGACAGGTACTAATACAGGAACTAGAAGAAAAAACCCTGTGAGAACAGATAATTCAAGCCAACCGTAATTAGCTATGCAACCTAACACTAAAATAAGTTTTAAAAAAAATCAGTTGTAGGAAAACTTACCCTTAATGGAGGGTTCAAAAGACTCTACTTGAGGTTGCGCATTTCTACACATTGCCGGTTACTCAAAATTAAATAAAAAAAACTTTTTTGACTATGTTGCACTAAACTACATTGTCACATAAATATGCTGGCTACGTGATAGCACAGCACTCACTCTGCGACTACATTCTTTCTTGATGTCCTCATAAGCTGCTGCTGCCAAGAGATACGTGTAGTTGCCTGATAGTCCGGTGTATAAGTGTTCCCGGCGAAGCGCGTCCTGTGTGGAGTGGTATACGAACTAAAGCATCGTTGGTGGAATAATACACTAGAAATTTAGCTATAGAGCTGTCTATAGATGGCATGGGAATGAACAAATGCTCTTCCAGACATTACAAAGGGCACTTTTTTTTTTTGGAGTGGCGTACAGACTGTGGACACAGCAAATATATACTGCACTGGGAAGCAGTGCTTTAGGAGTTCATGCACAGCTGGAATAAAAAATGGAGCAGTGACTAAAGAGTCACGCCAGCATCCAATACATCTGATATGCAAGTTGCAAGCATGAGTGTTCCCACAGATACTGGCTGTGTGCTGTCCTCCTTGCCTGCCTGCTTTCCTGCTTGTGAGCTAATAGAGACATAAAACTAACTTGAAAAGCCCCAAGAAAATTAACAGTCACCACAAATCCATTAAGGTATAATTTCTAAATACTAATTAAAGTTAAAGAACTTCTTTCAAAATAACTGCAACTCAAAAAAAATGAAATCCCATAAAAATTCATTTTTAACTATGTGCTTTAAAAAAAACTGCACAGCACACTTGCCAGAGCTGCAATGTGTGAAAGAATATTGAGTGCTCTGATGACTGGAAAAGCCTTTTCTTAACATGAAAATAATCCATATTTAATTGCCATAAACAATAAACTGGTGGACCGGAGCATATGAGTTACAATGAAAACTTAGAAGATAAATAGAGAGAGGAAGAAGAAAAGCCAAAGGTGTTAAGTAAAAAAATTAATAAAAAAAACTGTGGGAAAGAAGTTAAATTTGATTCCTGATTTTTTTGGGGAAAAGTGGCGATCAGATATTTTACAAGTCTTAAATTGTTTGTTATAATAATTTTGAATTTTTTTTGTAATGGAACTGATATATACAGTAAAAGCCCAATATAACGTGGTTGTTGGGAGACATAACTTAGATATGCATTATAGCTTTCCGCGCTGTTCTGGTAATGACCGAGTACAGTAACAAAAAAAGGCAGTGTTCTACTGTGGCAAGGCACCTATCTGTCAAACACAGGGCAAGTGTTGTTATTTACTGCCGTAACTCGTCAAATGTTTAGCCCCCTGCTATAGGAACTTTATTTTTTTTAATCTGCATCACTGGACTTGACAGCACCCAAGGGAGACAAACAGAAGAGAAATGCGCTGTGATGATGGGTCACATGCATTCAAGCAAGAATAACTAAAAAAAAAATACCGCATTTTCCAGGCAAAGGATGTACTTATTCCGCCAAGGGCGGTGTTCGCTGTGAGTTGTTTGTCACGTGGGTTGAAGTAGGGGGATCATCCCCCCCCCCCCCCATCTTCGGCCTGCTGGGCCGGGTTGGTAGGAAGTGAGAATGAGAAAAGAATGCTCAAGTCCAAAGGTCGAATGCATGCTTGCACTGCAGATGGGATCTATCAATGCCTCAAGTGCTGTGAAACATGTTGCTTGCTTGTCTGATTTGCATTTTACAAAGGAAAACTAAAACAATAAAAAAGTTGATTATTTGTGCATGCAAAGAAAGACTGCTTTTCTGCATTAAGTCATGTCCACAATAGCTTCTCTGCTCTGAATTTTTTTTTTTTAATCGGAAGACATACCTTATAGCCAGTATATAAACGTTATAATCAAAGTGTCTACATCATAATTATAATGATTACGTAGAGCTATACATTGTAGGAGATTAATTATAGGCATGTAAATGACCTCAAAAGCATGAATTTTGAGGCCCGCCTCAAATTTAGAATTTTTTTTTTTTCGAAAATAGGAACACACACTGCATAGTCGGTATATATACATTATAATCAAAGTGTCTACTCCATAATTATAATGATTACGTAAAGCTATACCCTGTAGGAGATTGACGTGGTGGCTTGCTGTTGTTGCTCGTGCCTAAATTGTTGGGGCTGAGCAGCTATCCTTTGGTCGCTACAAGATTGTTCTGGCGGGCGGCAGCGAGACTGCCGTCGTTACAAGAATGGTTCAATTCGTAACAGCGGCTCGGTATTGGGAAAACATGCTGATCGATGCGATTCTCGTCTATGTGTTGAATTTATATGAAATTTAGGCGGCATGTTGGCCCTGCAATGTTTACGGGAATATAAAATTTTAGTGCAGTCTACTTGAAATATTAATTATCCCAAATTTTTCATCAAAAACTTCTGATGTGGCATATACACGCACACAGCCTTACTCGCCAATATGGTAATATAAGAACACATTTTATTTTCATATATGGAAAAACATACAATATTGGCTGCAAAGAATCATTAAAATTGATCTTGGTGCTGGAAGGAGGGAGAACGTGCGACCGCTCCCTCCGCCTCATCAATCAATGTCCCCCGACTCACGACCACCCACCGACAGACCACAGGCTTACCTGACCACACACTTTCCACTTATTTATTTATATATATATATATTTATTTATTCATTCAGGCCGGGGGACATAAATTGCCCACGGTATAACTGAATCTGCAGTATACCGAGCCGCGATATTCCGGACTTCTACTGTTTAGATATCAAGTGCAGTTAACATTTTTAGAATGGTATTTTTTGTCTTGCTGACAGTATTTGACAAGATGTTAGGATAACACAAATATTTTGTAGTTAAAATATTTGTATTTGTGATAAGTACGATGATTTATATTAACAACAAAAGAAAGGGATAGCTTGGGGTGGATATTTTTTTTCATCCTTTTAATTTCCCCTTCTATTTTTGATATCACTTCTCATAAAAAATTCATAAATGTAACTTTTTTACATTGAAACCCACTTTTTCTAAGCCTTTAACCTGTTAAGAGCCATGATGCTATAGTAAACCCCCCTATATAACAAAACTAAAGGAATTGAAATATTGTGTGTTTGTTGTAAGAAGGTATGTTGTATGGTGGTTTTCTAAAATGATGCTCCGTTAATTCATTGTATTTTTAATTTCGTCAAAAATCATGCCTAATAGATTATGCAACTAAATGAAGAAAAAAGTTAACCTCTATTAAGTATATATTATTAAAAATAAAAATAATTAAATAATCCATTTTTAAATATTAAATTACTAACTCCATTAATACCCAGGCAAAGCACTTAAAACTGCTACATATGTTTTGAGTTAAATACCACAGTGCAGTTATTTAAAACACATTTCAAACTATTACAACAGCGTACTTCATGCTGTTAGGAAAAAAAAATGTATATATATATATATATATACACACACACATGCACACTAGTTAAAAAATCTGACAAATAAAATGAAACGCTGGTGGACAGTGTTTCAACATGCAGCTGCATTTGATTTGGCTGCGGAGAGGGGGGAGAGGGACACATTTGCTGATAGCTATCGTCATTCACCGAACACTATTTTAAGGTTTTATTTTCTTTAACATGTGCAATAGCCAAACAGCCATTTGTATGGAAGACGAAGAATATGGCACTTCACCTCGTGTTCCTGGATTTGCGCTTTCTTCACTCTCAAGCTACCACACTATTCTATAGACGTTGCAACATTCTTTTCTCTCCACCATAGTTCCAGCCCAACAGAAAGAAAAAGTTTCACTTTCAAGCCTTGGCACGAAAGTGCTAGGGAACAAAGTCATTATAGGTGGTTCACGGTTAAGTGAGCACTTTTGATTGACTTCCTTAAGTTCTACTTTGATGTATATTATGTATTATTCTGCAATGTGTAAACAAGCATTGATATGCAAGTGCCATATGATTGCCATGTCAAAATCAATTTTAACATTCCAATATTACCAAAATGTTTTGGAACCTCAGTGATGAGCAATTAATACTACCTACATAAAAAATTATGGTACACACACATTAACTTGGGTTTATCTAAATATATATTGTATTGTTACAAGACACCTGAGGGGCATATCTGAGTTCGTGAATGATGGAGATCTTAATAAAAATAAAATAATTTATTCACACAGCTATTATTTACAGCATTAAATTATCTTTCTCCACTATTACTCTTTTTAGTTCTCTGTGATCACAATATTTAATGTTTATTTCAACTCTAATTAACATCCTCCTTAATGCTTCTGTTTGTTTATAATCAATTAACTCATACTCACCATTAACACATGTTCAGTCTGTCTGTTGCCATCATTTGCAATGTCTTTCACTCATGCATCCAGTCCAATAGCCCAAGCTGGCCAGTCGCATTCTTCACTGTTCTTCTAGCTCGTCTATTTCTTAACATCACATAATTGCCCAGACTCCCGGCTATCATAAACTCTCCAACTCAACAACTCCCAGCTCAGAAGCCTGACACACTTTTATAGTCACTGGCCTTGACCTGGAAGTTTCGCAGCACCCCAAGTCACACTAACTGAGACCTCTCGGTCTTCCTCTTTGTATTGTATCGCAGCGCTCTTAGCCGTTAGGCCCTACCTCTCTTTGGCCTCCCAATAGGCAGGGGAGAGGGATCAAGCCCTCTCATCGTAACCCAAACTCATGCCTGCCTTGACCAGATCCAAAGCCCCAACCTAATATTCAAGCATGTAGGCAGTCACCCTACCCCAAGGTTCTGAGACCCTCGCCCTCAGATACCAAGCGTGAGATCAAGCCAAGGTTCTATCCATATACCTAGTGCCTCTCCAGGGCACAACTGGAGCAGGTTGCCACTCACCGCCTGGTCCTTCTTTAAGAAGGGGAATCTCTCCATACCTCCCCCAGCATATGGGGTCATACAGAGAGAAATGAGGTCAGTATTCTAGAAAATTCTAGATAAACATAGAAATTCATTCCTCCGAAGGTCAGGAGCACGTGAGACGCCAGGTTTTACGGCCTGAAGGCCGGCATTCCCTCCATCCTCCTGCACTGTAACTGTACTCTGATGAGTAAGACAGTGTTCAGCATGGAGTGAGCCACCAGCGTTATTGCGGCGGAATGTCTTCATAACTCAACATTCTTGTAGGATTATCGCTCACGTGTTAATCAAACATTCCTTTATGATTTGTAGCCCGATACATCACTGTCTGTCCGCCACATACTCGTATCTCGCTCGGTCGATGCAAAGCACCGACATGTAAATATATTACATTGCATACATAACATTTTATGTAATATTTTTTTATATAATACCCAGTATATAACATATGTATTGCATAATATATATCATACACACTCCTCCACCATATATATTATATATTGTGTAATATTTTATATAATATACAGTATATAACATATGTATTGCATAATATATATCATACACACTCCTCCACCATATATATTATATATTGTGTAATATTTTTATATAATATACAGTATATAACATATGCATTGCATAATATATGTCATATACACTCCTCCACCATTTATCTGGCCTTCAGTTATCCGGAACTTCAGTTATCTCGCACCCTGTTACACAACACATGCACCACTTGATGTGTATACGATGCAACTATCCTCTGCCCTCACCAAAAAAGAACCAAGTCCCAGTTTAGTTTGCATGTGATGAAACAATCTGTCAGATGTTCAGCAATAGAGCAGATCACTCGCAAGTAGTAAATGTTGTTAGTTGCTTTCAGACAATTTTGAACGTTTAGTTAGTAGTTGTGTTATACGATGTTGGCAAAAAGGAGAAATGATTGTTCTGGTTCCAGCATATACCATAAGAAATTGGTGTTGTCTATTAAAGACAAAGTTGAAATTTAAAAAAAATGGAATGCTCATGCATCACGTTACTGAGTTTGTGTTATGTCATTGGGTGGAAAAAATAGTTGAAGAAATAGTGGGTAAATAGTGAGATTTTGAATCTAGCTACAATGATGGCAAATGAAGGGGGAGGGGGGTATTTTTATCATCTCATTTCAAAAGCTCTTGCTTAAAAAAGTTCTATTTTGCGGCATTGTCAACAACTGCAACAGCTAGGAAATGGGGTTTTTGAGTAAAAAGACTAATTGCATTTAACATCGTTGTGTGGCTCTCGCACTGTCGTCGACTAACATTTTAAATTAAAAATAAGAAAAATTTCTCAACCTGATAAGCTAAACACAACTTGGCTCATCATAGCGTCAACAAGAAAGTAAAACAATCAACCTATGTTTGGAAAACCTAAGGGGTGTAGCTCCACCTCCGGGCAATTAGCAAGGTCCACCCAGATGCCCAAAAACTAAGCAAATACTCCCTCTTACTGTTGAGTGAAACTCCTAGATATCATAAAGCACTTACTTAGCGAACAAGAGGTTAAAGTTTGGGGTCTTGTAGCAGGCAGTTCTGACGTGTAAATAAAATAGAATAAATAATTAAAGAAATTAAAATTAAATTAATCTAAAATGAATTATTTATTAATAAATAGAGGTTTTCCACTAACAACTAGTAATTAAAAGAAATAAGAGAGCTTTTTATGAATTTACTATATAAAAAATTAATCTTTTCCAAAAGAAAGTAACATTAATGACAATAATTTTAAAAAAATCTTACAATTTCGAGCATTAAAGCTTGGTTTCACAATAAATAAATATTTTGAAAACTGATTTAACTTTGGTGTAAAATAATAATGTACAAAACTAATTTTTCTGATAGTACAGGGAAATTTCGTAATACCGCAGCCCGTTATACTATGGGAAAATTTATGTCCCCCGGCCTGAATAAATAAATAAGTGGAAAAGTGTGATGTCAGGTAGGTGGGTGGTCGTAATGCGGGGACATTGATAGATGAGGCGGAGGGAGCAGGCACCCGTTCTCCCTCCTTTCAGCTCCAAGATATATTTTACTGATTCATTACAGCCAATATTGTATGATTTTCCACATTCAGTTTCGTTGGTGTGGTGCGAATATTTTATGGAAGAATTCCTAGTGTTCTGCCATTTGGTTGTAAACAGGCCAAAAAAATAATACTGTGGCAACCTTTCCATCTTATGTGGGTGTTGGGTCAGTGTGGGGGGATGACACGGCCATATTCCAAACTGTATATCATACTCGCAAGTGCCCTGCTGGCACACATTTACTGGCACTCATAAGGTAACATGAAATGTGTGTGTGTGTGGTATGGCGTAACACATATAAGCAATCACAATTATTCTCTGCCAAAATGTTTAACTAAAGTAATTTAAAATACACTGGAATACTGTTGTAAAAGGGATGCCGACGTATTGGGCGCATTCTGTATAAAACTGGCTTGCAATGCGAGGGGCTCTGGGATCATATTCTGGATAAGGTAGGGACTAAGTCATTTACAGGCGTATAATTAATTGTGTTATAACCCTACATAATAATTATAATAATGCTGTAGACACTTGAATTATGTGTATATATAGCTGCTATAATAGTAGGTCTTCCCATTTTCAGAAAAAAAATTCCCAAATTTGATGCGGGCCTCAAAATTCGTGGTTCTAAGTCATTTATACGCCTATAATTATTCTCCTATGGGGCATAGCTCTACGTTATCATTATAATTATGATGTAGACACTTTTATTATACCGTATTTACTCATGTATAGCACCCACTTGTGTATAGCACACACCGTGATTTTTGCAACAAGTTCCAGGGAAAACATTTTAAAAATAAAATTGCACCAAAATTTGTGGCACCCTATTAGTAAGTATGGAACAAATTATTCTTTTTTACATTAATGTGTGGTGATTGTGATACATTTGGAAAATACTTTAATTAAATAACTTGGGTGCAAAAAGCCAAAATAAAAATTATTCCGGATCCATCTTGCTCCTACTACTCAACGTTTCCAGCTTAGTTTTTCTTTTTTCTCCTTTCTCCTATTAGCAGTGCCCGGCTCTCTTTTTTTTTTGCAATGCTAGAATGTCACACTACTATTATTACAGAAAAAAAGGGCCTCGTCCCTTCCCCAATCCACAAACATGGCTCGCTAGTCTCTGCCATGGAAACAAAAAGGGATGGCAGAATTACTGACCGGCAACCATCTGGGTGTTATTACAAGGGGGCGGGGGCCGTAAACACGTGGCAGCTCTGGTTTTGTGGCGTGACAGGATGCCATTAGTTTGGGGGGGTGGTGGAAGCTGTGTTTCAACATTCACATAACTGAGGGGTCACTGAGAGAGAAAGAAGGGTGGTGAGTGATGTAAGAGGGAGAGATGAGACAACATACAGTCCTGCCACTTTCCTCAACACCCCCAAACAATTTTATGGCTACCACTCCACCTTCCTCTTTTTTTTCCCGTGTATAGTGCACACCCCAGAGGGGGGGAGAGAGGGAGGGGAGGCTGGTCTGCACCTGACCCACCCCATCTAATTAACACTAAATAAACCCCTTCTTCAAATCAAAAGCAACAAAACACATGGTTTAAAATTAAATCTTTTGGCTAAAGGTCTCTGCACAGGTTTTCATCAATCTCCATTAAATCTAGCATTTACTCCAAAAAGTCTGTAAGGGTGGTTTCTTCACCATCATTAACGTCTGTAAATTAAGCTTTTATAACTAGCGGCATCACATTTTATCTTCTAAAGCAAACATTGCATACATTTCCGCTTCTTCTTACACAACCCTTAAATTTGGCATTTAGGTTTGTTCGTCTGTCAGCTGAAACCCTTAAATTTGCGATTAGGGTTACTCTGAGGTTCTTTCTTGGGCATCTAGGAAACCTGTACATCTTCAAATAAATTGCTTGTCTGAAACAATGGCCCTTAACCTACTCTTATATTCTATCTTAGAATTAACTTACAACTAACAATTTATTCAGTGAAGATCCACCCTGAGATAAATTTAAACTAAAAAGCAAACAGCAATTTAAACTGCATCTTGTTTTTTTTTTTTTTTTTCCACGTCTTGCCAGATAATCAGTTACAAGGATAGTTGCGGCTTCTTGATTACTATTGGGCCTTGACTATGAATTCTCTGGATCTCTGCAGGATCCTCACTTAAAAAAAACTCAACAGCTTCTCAATGTCTAATGCTGTTCCAAACAGTTTGACAAAAAAACTATAAAACATTAGCATTAAAAACTCACCATCCTCTCCTTGAGACTGATAAACAATAATTTTGTTAACGGCTTTGTACTTTTCCTTAGGGTTACGCATTCAACAAATTAAAATTTTTAAGTTCCATAAATCACAAGTTTCATCAACCAGACAAAAATAATTTACTTGTTAACTTTTTGTTAGTACTATGTAACTGGTCCATAACTACTACCCACAACCAGGGATCTTCTTCATAGAAGAAATTGTGGACTTCCAACAAAAACACAAATAACTGCAACAGTAGAGAAGAGTAACCTTTTCAAAACATACCAAGTGTGATTAAGTAATTTCTATAGGTATACTGCATTAGGCAAATTACAAAGTATAACCATTCGTAAGAAACAGCAAATACAAGTTTCTTTCTACTATCAACAACCCTAATGATCTATGATGAACAAAAGGAAACTAGCAAAAGGGGTGGTCGCTTCTTCTCCAGCACACCCTGTTGGTCCATTACATGCTAGGTGGACATCCATTACACTCTAGGCAGGCCGCCCTCACTGTCTGTTCTCGCTCTCAGAACGGATCCCTTCCTTCCATGGCAGAATGTGGGGTTCCACAACCCACAGTCCCCTTCTGGCCAACCACCTATCGTGGTTGAGCCAATCCCTTGACTCACTCCGTGCCTTCGCCGGCAATAGGATAGTATAGGAATTTCCATGTAAAAGAAAGCAGGCGTGTCTTGGTGACTTTTTGTCCTAGAAATTTCAAACAAACACTTTTATAAAGATTTTGCAGAGAACAATTGTGCTGCAGAGCGAAATCAAGGTATTAGTAATTATAAATATTTTAAATTCTGAAGCGAAACATTTGAATAGTCATAGATTTCAGACTGTTTTTTGTATCACTTAAATAATGCAGCTGCACAATTGTTACAAATTGTATGATTAATAAAATAAAGTCACTGGCACCGATTTATAGCTCTTAAAACAAATGTGCTACGCTGAAATTTGTTTATGAATGTGCACCAGGGCGATTCGCGGCACAACATGTAGCATGGGCTCACGCAGGCTGGCCCTGGCTGTAGGGGGAAGCCTGCGGCTCCCTCCCCCCAGTTCCCTACCCATTCCGCCAGTTCAGGTACCTGCGCTTCCCGGCCGATACTGCACTGGTGAAGTATGCCACAGTAACATGAGATATATACAGTCGTCATACATGGTAAAACAAACATAATTTACTAGTCGCTTAACGTAAATTCCAAAGAAAAATGTATATAATCTTGATAATTTTGTAGCCTATCTATAAGTTACACATCGTTATTCCCAATACATAAATTTATCTCCTCAAAAATGATTATCTACATAAAATATATATATATACAACCCAATATGAAACACATAAAAATACTACAGAGAAATGTGAATGGCCAGACAAAAATGAAATTAAATATGTTATACATGATAAATTACAATATTCAAATAATCAGATCAAAGTAAATAAATCACGTCGCTATCACATATGTTACAGACAGTTCATGTCAGGCGTGGCAGCGTTACTATGGTAATTAACAAAAAAGGAGCAAACATTGCGGCTTTATACTGGTGCTATGCTCAAATTACTATAATATTACCTGAACATTATATTGCTCAAGGAATATAAATAGAATGTATCTAACAACAGATATTGAGTTCTGTTGTTTATTTTGGTAAATTTTCTATATTTGGAGAGGGGGTGATTAAATACCCACCCTCACTCCACTATTTTGAATAGGGCCTACGGCCATGCAGGGGTTCCATAACATTTACTAACACAGGAGGAAAGTAGGTAGGCGAAACCGTACCTTCCGCGGCGTAGCTGACTATGGTACCAGCTTCTGGTACAAGGGTCATGTATTCAAATTAAAAATACATTCAGCATTGCTAATGCGCTTTATAACTTTATTATAATGGTTCACAAACGTGAGGTGGTTGCAATTGACGAGTATCATGGTCACCAAGGTATACGCTTCTCAAACTGTGAGCAGCAGTAAGTCTTGTTCACACCTTCAAGATTCAGTGATGGCTCGTGGTCACTTTTAGTCCATAAAAGTACAGTAATAATAATTTAAATTGTATCACGTAATTCAAATAAAGCAATTATTCAAACACCATGTTTATACATCATAATCATAATATAAGTAGTTACATTGATAACATTAAATAAACAGTTGTGCGAGACAAGTCACATTATTCTTTAAACGTTAGTTTTAGATAAAATTATCATTCTTGAGAAGTTTTGGACACAATCGTCTAAACTAAGAAGCTGTATGTTACATGTAGTTGGAAGTCGCAATGAAAATCAACATATCTCTCTCAGTACAAGTAATCCGTGCATGATATTTCAGATGTAGGATTTCTTTGTAAACCATTTTTAAATTGAAGAATTAAAGAAGCCCAAAATAAAACACAGCCAGAGCTGTCTACAACACAGTTACACTTTACATCATAAAGTTATAAAAAATTTAAAACAAAATTATGTCTAAATTATATACAAAAATACACCAATTAGTTTGCATATGTATAGCACTAAATATTCTGAACACATTAATGAAACCTCAAGAAGTAATACATCAGAACTGTGAAATTATTTCAATTGTACTTATTATATAAGGTACGTAAATTGTAATCCAAATAAGAATTTCTTTTTTCTTCTTCAATTCTTTGTGTGCTTCCAGAATATATAGTGGTTCCAGGTTTCCTTGTCAAAAAAACAGGCGCTACTATTTCAGGTAACAAACAATTGATGTAGAAACGTTCAAGTTTAGGGAACATTTCCTTTTCCCACAGTTCCTCGTCTCTGTGCACCTTTTCAATGTGGAGAGGTTTGTTTCGGTCAGACATAGCAATTAAATAACAAACATTTCGCTCTGTGATGTTAAGGATGCCCTGAATTTGATAATAGTATTGGTGCATTTTTTTTTCAGTTTCAACCCATCAGATGTAAGTTCCAGGGAAACCTCTTTTTTCTGTTTTGCTGGTTCCTTGAGGCCAACTGTTCTTGCTGATGGAACACACTCTATTAGTGCATCTTCTTGAGTAATCAAACCATCGGGACTAGCACCCAAGACACCATGGTGTAAACCAATGAACAAACCACACCTTGTAACTGTTAACCTGGTTTGACTTTTAAACTGTTTCACAGCAATATATTCTCACCGGCGACCATATTCCATTGCTGCTGTAGAAAAGTTAGGGATGTATAGCAACTCTTTGACAAGATTCGCACAGGACGTCATGCTTTTCCATCAACACACTGCACCGAAATTGCTTGCAGTCAAGCGAGAACGTCACATGTCGTGCCATAACTCTCTGTCTGCTTGCCCAGAAGTTTCTTCAGCGATTTTGTCTCGTTCATCTACAGAAACTTGTAGTGTAGTGACAAATTCTTTACGCTTCCTTGTCAACTCCAACTGATCTGGTTGTTCAGCTTCTGGACCATAGTCAGTGTCTGGTGGGACAGATACTTTATGACCCTTTGTTGGTCTGTCGGCATCATCGTAACTTAATCTGCTTCTCTTTCGTGCATTTTGACATTCAGTTTTCTTGTTCAATATATTTTTTTTGTGTTTGTCCTGGACTTTGACCAGTTAACTTTTTAAATGTGCCGAGTTCCCATGAATGCAGTTTCTGAAATTGTAGTCCTGCAACGTAGCATCCGCTGGAAAGAGCCTTTCTGGTTGAAGTTTATTATTTTACCAGCATTGTATTTGGCTACAAGACTCGTATAAAATTCAGCTGCGTTGTTGGTTTTGTGTTGTATGATCTTGGAGCTTTGGCAACTAGACGCTGAACAAGACTTGAAACTTCTTCCAGTAGTCCTGAGTTCTTGATTCTTTCTAAGTACCCTTTTCTTCTTCTTCCTTGTTGCAGAATTAGCTTCTACATCGTTTGTGTTATCCAAGCACATGATACAGACCATTTTCTAAGTCACGAACCACGGCCGACACTTGTTCGCCTGCACAGCCACAGTGCCGAATAGCACCCCTAGCCACGGCAGTCAGACAAGGGATAGATGACTTCAGAAGTTTTCTTCCATCTACACCAAAAGTCTTGTCAGCAGCTAAAGTATGAAGATGACTAGTGTAGTTTTTATGCAGTGGTTTGCGCATTCAATTTTATGTATGGAACGACCATAGGGCACATTTTGTAAGAGCCTTGCATATACACTGGAATCGCCGTCCTCAACAAAATGTTTGTAGCACATTCCATACATATGTTCACTGCTTCTAAAACCTTCTACAATAATGTCTTGCTCCATAGCAATTTATGACCTATTATTGGAGACCTGAAAGAATTTGCGAGTTCAATGACCTGCAGGCTAGATCCTACAGTCTTATGAACAAATATGCCGATATTAATTGCACATTGGTTGTCAGCTGTCACAGTGGAAAGCGATGATTGGGCCAGCGTTTCCCAGTAGGTGTCAAACACAGTTTGGACCAATGACTAAAGTTATATAAACACATGTGTTTGAAATTCTAGCTTGTCTCGAAATGAATCTGCGAATTCTTCAGATCTCTACCTATTATTGTCCCAGTTTTTGTAGCACATGTGTGTCTTTGCCGGCACATTTTGTCTCGCTGCCCATTCACATAAAGAACAATACTTGTTCCTTACTCCCAGAAATAGGAACTTGCCTGTTAGTTCACTGATGACAGCATAAAATGATATAAATTAACATTATAATCATGTACATTTTCTCTCATTTTTACATAGGTAAATATACACCTTATGCTAGATTCAAGCCTATTCAATTTACAACCGATTATACATCCTTTGAATTAAACAATGAAAACATAACACCTTGAGAACAAAAACTAAGAAATGAAAAAAGATTTAAAAAAACAGGCACGTCTGGTAAGTCAAAAACAGGCTCGACGTATTATGCAAAATGTTTGCTGCGGAGTTTACTTTTTACCCTCATAATGTGTCGTTTGTGCAACACAGTTAAAAAAAATACTGCATATAATTTTGGAGTCGGTTCTCGGACAGAAACAATTGTGCATATATGCAACAAAATGTTTACACCATATTGTTAGGCAGGAATGCTCATTTAATACAAAATCAGTTGACATTATTCCATTGTTTTTACTTTTCTGTGTGCTTATCGAAATATAAAATAATTTTTTTGCATCAACAAAACCTAAGAGCAAGAATAAAATATTAAATTTTAAAATATGTTTTTCTTTTCATAAGTTTCTTATATACTATAACTGTAGCGACATATACAAGATGTATGGGAAAATGTCCTCCCTAGTTATGAATTCAACCTAATTTAGAAGGCCTCTGCAGTCGGGGTGACAAGACCGCTACCTCCCACCAAGGCGATCCGGGTTCGATTCTCGGTGGGATCACCTCAGTTTTTGTATGTGGGAATCGTGACGGAATGATGCCGTATGAAGGTCTGTTTTCTTGGGGATCTCCAATGTCCTCTGTCTTTACATTCCTGGTGCTTCTCCATACCCACCTCATTCACCCTGGTTGTGAAGAAAGCAGTCACGACACCCGAAAGAAATGAACCAATACTATTCGTCAATGTTTGCATTTTCATACAACTTGAAATAAAAAAAAGGGTTTTACGTTTAGTAAGCTAAAAATTTTTATTAACCTTTTAAACAGAATGAATGAAATGTTAAGTCATGTATTCACAAGCAGGAGTTAATCATTTGTACCTCTTCGTAAGACTGATCGGGCTAACTTACTTTGCAGAATGCTAGAGCGGAAATCCCAGAGTCTGAAGTAAGTTGTGCAGAGCCCCAATTAAAAGTGAGCTGCTCACTCTCATTATGCACCCCGCATTTAGCATATTCTGTACCACTATAAGCGGACTGAGTCGTCCACTCTTCCTGAACTTTTTGCACACACTTTCTCTAGCGAGAAAAGGTGTAAAAAAGTTCTGCTGACTTTTTTAAATCATAGATGTAATTATAAATTGACAATCACAGTTATTAAAACATTTGATATGAAATATAGTGATGATTTCCATGGAAGATAATGTACATTTGCCAGTTTGGTAGCTCAGTGATATACATACATGCATGAGTTTACAGAACCAATTATTTTATATTATTTAATTTTTTAACTAATCGTAATTGGCAAAAAAACTTAAATATTACATATTTATATTAAAAGTCTATATGGTTTATTATGACATAATTCATTTTAAATGTGGGACATGTTTAAATAGTGCTGGATACCAACGTAACTTAAATAATGAAGTTGAGATAATTTTTTCCAAATGTCAATATATGTGTTGCAGGATAAGCAAGAGAGTGTATACGTACATCATCGTGCACTCTTCCCTTCACACATTCTCTCTTGAGTTGGCTATCAGAGAGAATATCTATGAGTTGGCGAGAGCTCTCTTTAGGCAAATTGGGACACACCCTTCCTTAGTGTGGGTTAATATCGTCCCCTCCCCCCCACATTTTTCTTTTTAGCATTTAATGACTAACCAAATTAGTAATTTGAAAAGGCCACGATTATATTGAATCAATTTTCTTGTAATTTAAATTAAAGAATGTGTAAAAATAATTACTTCTGATAGTTTTATACTATGGAATAGTTTGACAATTATGTGGTAAACAACATATGTAAAACACAATTATGCTGCTGTCGATTACCAATAATTTTTGTCAAGTTCTCAATGTGAACTACAATTAAGCATATCAGTAAAGCAGTTTTAAATAACTGATTGGTATGTACTTTGCGCCTAAGAGAAGTTTTCGTGTTTGGAAAATCAGTACAGTATTTGATACGTGATATTACAAACTGCCTCTACTTATGATAGTCAACTAAAACAACCATCACCTGAAGAATATTTCTTGATGTTCAAATGTGTGATTTTTATAAATAGTGAATGAAATATCAGACACAAAGAAAATAAATTGAATAAACATGTGGATGATTTTTTGCCGAACTTTTAGTATTTGCCATTGCAGCTGAGGAATATTTCATAATCCTACTATTTTAGTATTGTTCATTAAATTACACCATTATTACTGGAAATAATAACAAGATAAAATTCAAGACTTTCATATAACTTTTGCTAGCAATGCGGGGTCCGAGCGAAAGGGAGGGATGGCGATGGCATGCCTGGAATTACTCAATGCTTTTCACTCCTTTGACAGCGCGTTCCAGGTAAACGAAGCTCTACGAATGGTGTGGCTAGAGAACATATTATGATCTCTGCAGATTGCTTCAAATAAAAAGAATCATCAATATACATCACTAGTCAATTCTCCAAAATATTAGTAAGGGCATCCATTCGAAAGAGCTATAATTACCACCTATGTATAAGTTTTTCCCTGTGGTTAGACCACTAGCCTACTACGAGAGCAATCCGGGTTTGATTTCCGGTGTGGTTACCGCAGATTTTGGCGTGTAGCAAATGTGGCAAATGTGCTTCACCATTGGGTTTTCTTGAATTACTCTCGTTTCCCTTACCATTGTATTCCGTTGTTGCTACATTTTCACCTTGTTTACACATTATCGGCGCTCAAGAGCTCTGCTGTTAGGTGCAGTCTACTTCTCTTAATTATTTTCATTTTCATAGAAATACCTGCATCCTTTATAGAATATTTAATATTTTGAAATGCTACCAACTAGCTTTCGAGACGAACAAATGTCCGGAAATGATTAAATACTAATTCATGGCTAGGCACTTGTAGAGCCAGCAGGAACCAACCATTCGGAGCCAACTGTATTAATTAGAGTGTTGTACATTTCTGTACATAACCTTGTGATTAAATCTAAAGACCAAATTAATATCTACTGGTAAAGCGCACGCACGTACTTATCCCCCTTCCAAAAATGTGCATAATGAATATTAAATGTGGCAGTGGGAATTTTTGTAAACGTGACAACAAAAAATTCCTCTGAGGCTTCAACCCAATTCAAATAAATAACAGACAAAAAACAGGTTATTTCTGTGTTTTTTTTTAAACTGTTTCTTTCTTTTACATTACATTACTTTCTCAGAAAATATAAATTTCACCTCCGCGTGTGGACATTAGCTTGTCTATTTAACGGCAAAACAATTTAGAACTCCTGAAAAAAAAAACATTAAACACTCCAAGAAAAATTACATTCACTTTTAACGTCTCTTTATTCCATCAACCGTTCATCTCCTTTAAACGTCTGCATCACAGCTGCTCAACGTCTCTGGGCTGGGTTGCTGTCAGCTTCCAGCTGATCGGTTCATCCTACCACCTATTCTTGCCATGTATCGACTGGATATTGCATACTGAAACAACTTTGGCCACACTATTAAAATTCTTATTACCCAAAAAAAAAAAATGGTTTTCCTAATCGCTTTTATAAAAAAAAAAAAAAACAATGACTTCTGGCCAAATGAAAATGTCCAAAAACTCTTTGATTTTATAAACACACCTAGTGCCACCTTGTGGTGCACAACTGAACTACAGTTGCAAGGTTACAGCACCTGTCGCTATGAGCGCTTGTAACCTACCAGCTCTGATGCTGGACTAATTTACAGTGAACTAAAAACTACAAACGACTTCATGACCTAGTCTTTCTGTATCAACTTATTAAACCAAACTTTCTCCCTCAGAACGACTTTTAAAACAATCTCTTGGCCTACAAATATGTCCCTAATGGCTACAATTTTCAAACATCTAAAATCCTATAACGACTCCAATTTCCAATTCAGCAAAAATGAAATGAAGATCTCATTATTATCCATTTCAACATCAAACTCAATTACTTTTTAACTGCTCATCTTTCTAACGTCACTATTCGGCCTCAGTAAAATTCACTAACACATTATCTTGCCTGAAAACTATAGTCTGCAAACACTACAGTTCCTAGTGCCGGGTACTAAAACTCTTGTCCAGATCTTATGGTACGACACTGCCCAAAACTACGTTCACTGCTTGGCGCTAGTTGCCGAAAAACTAATCAAATTGCCTCTACATAAAGAAAAAAGTGTCTTACTAATAAATTACTGCAAAAAAATTAACAGCTACTTAATTTCTACGACTACAATTCTACTTGGTTCCAACACAAAACTAATCTAATAGGCTTCCCAGTAGGGCATCTGTGGCTGGGTAAAATTCAAAACTGATACAAAAGAAGAGAACATAAAAAAAACTCTACTGATTATGAGGTAAACAAAACTAAGTAACCAAAAGATTACGTCATTTACATCAGTGAAATCTACCTACCGCTAGCTTGTGAAGGATATAAATTTTTTTTTTAAGTCCAAAACACACCAAAAAATAAATTATGAAAAGAATTCTAGACTAAAATTATTATTAGCTGGCCCCTAACAACAAATGTAGCGGAGGTGGAAAAAGGGCTGTAGAAATGTTGGGGAAATAGTGACATTTTGAATCTAGCTACATAATGATAGCAAATAAAAAAAAAGGGGGGGGGGGGGAGGAATTCTTAACATTTCATTTCAAAAACTCTTTTAAACAGAATTTCTACTATTTCTCGCTGTCATCAATAAATGTAACAACTAGGAAATGGGGTTTGAAATAAAATGGAAAATTACATCTAACGACATTGTGTGGCTCTCGCACTGTTGTCGACTAACCTTGATAAATTAAAAATAAGGAAAACAAACTTCTCAACCTGATCAGCTAAACATACCTTGGCTCATAGGGTCAAACAAGATAATAATAAAACAATCAACCTATGTCTGAAAAACCTAAGGGGCAGTTAGTAAGGGCTGTCCAGATGCCCAAAAATGAAACAAATATTCCATCTTACTGTAGAGCAAAACTCAGACCATCATAAAGTACTTATTAGCGAACAAGAGGTAAAAATGTGGGGTCTTGTAGCAGGCAGTTCTGATGTGTAAATGCAATAGAATAAATAATTAAGGTAATGTTAATTCAATTAATCTAAAAAAAATATTCATTAATAAAAATTGGTTTTTCATTAACGACTACTAAATAAAAGAAATAAGAGGTCTTTTTATGAATTAACTATATCAAAAATAAATATTTTCCAAAAATAAAGTAACATTAATAACAATCATTTTAAAAAATCTTACAATTTTGAACATAAAAGCTTGGTTTTTACAATAAATAAATAAAGATTTTGTAAACTGACTTAACTTTTGTATGAAAATAATAATGGACATAACTTAGATTTCTGATAGTAATTACAAAAACAGTACAAATAAAACTCCTTTTTTTTTTTTTTATTCATTACAAATTTCACTGCTAATTTTACGTTTTACTTTTCATATCCAAATTTCATCATTTAGCAACTGATTACAACTATTTTCTGTACCATGAAGTTATTATCTTTTATACAGCTTCCCATTTACAGCTCAGGATTATCGGCTGACAAATCTATGGATGGGAGGAAGACGTCTGTTCATCAAAATAAAATGTGTCTACATATTCACTCACATTAACTGCAATAAAGGCCCTGACCTACCAACCTAACAGGACTAATCTTATGACAGCATTAACTATAAGCATCACATTCCAAAAAAAAAAAAAAAAAAACAACACAAAAGTTCCTCCTCACACCGGTTACAATAAATTTCAAAGAGACTTCTAAACTTTTAACTCCTAAAACAAACATGAAAACTTTATGTCGTCTGCTGAAGCCCTTAACTATAATTTACATCAAACTACAACTACGGAACAAAATTGTACTTATCTTAAAGTTCTACATATAGAACGTTCAGCCCAGACTCCTCCAGCCTGCCTTCACTTGAACCTTGCAGGCAACTATGCTTTTCCGACTATGTTGCTTCCATGCATCCGTTCAGTAATGACTCCAGATGAAGACTTTCCCTAACAACAACGCAGTGTCTCACATTATTGGGTCTCATTCCTCTCGCCACCTGGGCTTCAGCCAATTGGAACAGTCCATGCACACGTGCGACAGCTCATAAACACGTGTTCAGCACCAATTCACTTCCCTTTCCCCCTGAGCGCCCTACGCTTTGTCTGCTGCCTGCAGCACGAAATCTTCTCACTTCCACTGACAACCCCTACAAACTCACAGCTTTCGACTTCCAAACTTCACTGTTAGTAAAGTTTTCAGAACACAGAGCGACACAAAAATAATTAAGGAAAAAAAGATGATGACAGACTCTAGCGATGAAGCGGCAAATGTAAACATGGACAGCTACAGCCGGCACAGAAAAAGTGCTGTGGCTGAGTTCAGCTCGAGAAGTTTGAAAAACTGTTTCAGCACCAGCTCTCTAGAAGCTTCCACTGCCAAACAGCAAACCTAAGGATTGATTCCCGGGGAGACAAAGTGAACATCCTTATAAAATAATTTAAAGCCATCCAAATACAATGAATAATAAGACCTTAACGCAACATAAAAAAAAAGAGGGCTTCTGAATAATAAAAATACTAATCAAAAGGCACTACAAGTTAAAATCCAGACAAAACCACGACTACTAAGTAAAAGGTCAAATAGAACCTAATTAACCTATCACTAAAACAAAAGCAGAATGACTTTCAATTTATGATTAAAACTCATAAAAAATAAAATTATCAAATCATTACCTAAAACACTAAAAACAAAGACCCATGTCCTAACAAAAAAAGAGCAACAAACCAAACTCAAAATGACAACCACCAACAGACCCTTATATCCTCACTTAAAAAAAAATTAAACCCATCCCAAAGAAAGAATTAATGAAGTAACCTAACATATCATAATAAAAAATAAACTTGGGTAAATCACGTTGCAACAATATAAAAAAATACCTCTTAGTTTTACGCAGATAGGTAGCAAGTTGAATAAAGCTATGAAAATTGTAAAACAATTCAGTTTAGTGTGACACCGTCGGGTGAGACACAAGACGAACAAGGACACAAATACTTACTGGTAATTTGGGCGCCAGTGGTGCTTCCCAATCACCGCACTATTGAGATTCAGGGTTCTCAGGGATGCTGTGGGTTCTGTGTGTCCATCTCACCTGTGTGTACTTACAAACACGTTGGCAATACTAAACTTTTTACTAAACATCACTTGAAATAAACACTTGACAAAATATATGTGGCTAGGACACTGTCACTACTGAATAAAAGAGTTAAGTTCACTGTAGACTTGTTTTTATTGATATTAGATATTATTCATACACATCAACGTGCCAATGAAATTATCTCGGGCATGACTAGCCAATTCCGCCTAGCCCGTAATTAATCTAGCGCACGCCTAGCTGGATGATCTCACCGAGGTCAATGAAAGCACAGCCTTCACAAGGAAGAGGGCCGACAGCCACTAGGGTGGACTGATGGTTTTTCCCTGAAGACAGGACATGGTGAATTACAAATGAAAACACTTGATGAAACATACTAACACATGTGATTACTCGGCATCAGTAACGCAAATTCGTCGGGACTCGCCCTCCAGCACGTGGGTAGTGTGGTGACGACCTATACACAGAGCCAGTTAGGATGGGAATAATTGCACTGTACACTAATTACAAAATTACATAGACCCTTGAATGATACATGAAATAAGATGGGACACGAGATGAATATTCACAATTTACAATAATCACACACATATGTGAAAACAAGCTTAGATGGCGAGGATGCCGCTGGATGAAGTTCGTAGCGGACCACGTGATGCAGGTGAAATTGCAATATTTCTGCATGGAAACAGCAAACTAAATTCAGATAAAATATTATTCTTGTTGAGAAAATGATTCTCTTTATAATTAAAGTGGTTACAGGAATGTAATATGCCTGGTGGCAGTAAAATCAAATATTAACATGACCGCGTAGTCAAGTACAAAAACCATCAATTTACATGAAAAATTCATTGAACCTTGAAATATAATTCACTTAGAACCTTGAAATAAATGATTACACATAATATGTTACATAAATAAGCTCTTAAAATGCAATGATGATGTATACAACAAAGACTTGGCTTCGGTCGGCCGCGTGGTTATATGTGATGTTGCCGTAAAATATTCAAACACAAAAATTTCCCTTAAATACATATATAAAAACAAAGCTCTTAAAATTGCGTCTAGCAATAATGCAGAAGTTACAATGAAATGCCATAAACATAGGCGGATGGTGCCTGATTCAAGTTCCGCGGTTGCGTAACCTCTCTGACATTTTTTGTCCTGCTTCTCCTTGATTAAGTTAAAAATGCTGCAAGGGCACAATAAATTAATAAAGTGGAAGCATAATGCAGGGGAAAATGTCTGGCAAAAACGTATGCAAGCAAAGGTTAACCGGTAAACTAAATAACTATGGAAACCTAAATCAGTGAACAAAAGTAGTTTTGCGCACGTGACAGTGTCTTACCTCGCCAGCTCTCCTCGACAGACTGTCCAGATACAACCGTCGCACGGACCTACCATGGCTGCCTAAGGGGTTCACATAAGCGGAAGTGCTATGCGCGCAGAGTAAAATATTTTATATTGAAAATAAAATGCTGCAAATATAATAAAATATTGTTTTACGTTTCTATAATTTTCTTTTGAATTTCAGTGTGATTTTAGTGTTTAGTGTATATTTATGATGGCGTTCATGCCGGAATATTAAGTTTTCTTAATCTCAGTGCCGCTGGCACTTTGAATTTTATAACCAAACAATTAAAAATTAGTAAAAAAATTTTAAAACATTTAATCACATATTAAACACTGCAAATACAAGAGAACACATTTTACACTGGAAAATAACATTTATATGAAAGTTCAAATTTATCGGCCTCTTTGCGGACGTGCGGGACACGTGACATGTGAGCGCAGTCATGGGCTCTAGCGCCGCTGGCTGTTAGCCGGCGTCGAGTTAAAGTGCAGTACTTGACGTCGCCTTAATTGAATACTTTTGACAATGCTGCGGCGAAGGTGTCTGTGTTTCCGATGCAACAAGCTAAATTGTTTCACAATGAACTTCAGCTGTCATTTACGTGTGTGACTATTCGCATGGGTGGCTGTACAGATTCGAACATCATGGTATTTCAGCCTACAAGCAGAAAGAAAAGCTTTCTGCAGATGCCGAAGCAATGGAAAAGTTTGATGGTGACTTTGTAAAATTAGTTTCTAATGAAAATCTTGACTCCAGATCAAGTGTACAATGTGGACAGAACTTATTTGCACTAGCGTTGTACGCCACAGTCTAGTCTGTAAATATTGTTTCATTATGCTGGAGTGTTCCAATGCAGCAGGAACACACAAGGTGATACTGTTAGTTATTGGCAAAAGTCTTTGTCCAAGGGCACTTCAGGATGTTGGTCATGTCTGTGGAGTATAAGGTAAGTAAAAACGTCTGACAGATATTTTTATAAAAATATCTGCAAGTACAAGCATTACTGAAGGAAGTGATGTAGCACCCAGCATAAGCGGCGATACACTTGACGACAAACACAAGCCATTTGCTTACCTTAACAACACAGCTGTACAAATCCTTTTACATAACTTTTATTGCTGTGTAAATAATTTTGATTTATAAATTGTTACAAGAGGGGAACAAGTAATGCTGCAAACTACACATCACAAAGACATACAGTTTATAATATGTATGCACCTGCAAATAATTTACTTAAAGTGCAATGTTTTTGCTTGTCACTGGACTCAGAATACGTAAGCAAGGATGCTACAGGCATGATGCACAGCACAACTGGTTACAGCTGGTTTTTGTTTGTGACCTACTTTTCATGGGCAGTTGTGGCGTGTCATGTGAGGAGAAACAACGGAGCAAGGGCACGACATGGGGTTGGCACAACAGAGGGAGGGTACAGTGGAGGGTTGGCATGATGGAGGGAGGGCATGTTGTGTAGGTAGGAAGAGTGGCCGGCACCGTACCACAGAACTGCCTTAGCCAAGTTATTATTCAAGATTACATTTATTTAATGTGTACAATCTTTATTTTTGCATTGTTTTAGTAGGGACAAACAATTTAAAATCAAATGCAGTGCACACAATATATGTGTACCATATTTGCTATTAATATACCAACTAAAATTCTTTCCTTCAGTTGTTTGGACTATTCAGACATCCGGAAAGCATCATCCTCCAATAATTCCTGATAGTACATGGTAGAGGAGTTTATATTACATATTATATATAATATAATGTATCATAGGCAATTATACATACATGTATGTGTAGATTTTACATAGAATTTAATATGTAAATTTTTTAAAGTATTCACATTTGAAGTATGTGCATTTAAATACATACATTTTAAATAGAGTTTTATATGTACCTATATAAATTTACATAAATATACATCTATATATATATAAACAAGAATGGGGACTAAGAATATAATGACATGAATGCGTGAATACATATATATTTTTATAATACCATTATTTTATGTTAATACACTACTGAGACCCACCAAAATATTTTGTTGCTTATTCTGTGAATTGAAGTGGTCACAGAAGGGCACACCAGGCATGCAACTGGCATCATATACGTTCACAATGGTAAAATAGTTCAAATAAAAAACGTATAAAGTGAAGTAAAATACTAGTCAGGTGGTAATCACTTTCCCAATGTCTTTTGTTGCTTAAGTGGGTGCAACATTAATTTTTTGCTAAACCCCTACAGACACAAAAAACCAGTTTTATAACTGAAGCTCATGAACTCTCACAATTGTTTTAATTCCTTCATTGCAATGCATGTAGGAAAACAAAACTTAAATGAAAAAAGTATAAAAAAATTAATAAAGTGTACCTACACTTAATTGTACATGCATGCAAACACACACAAAGCTGTAAGGGATTTCTTATTATTAATGTAAAATCAATATATGCTTAGAAATTACTGGAGATTACTAATATAAAGGACTTTTTTTTGTAGCAAAAGATATTGAAAATGACTGTTTTCTATTATGGATGAAAAATATCATGAAATGTTTTTTTTTAAATACAAGACACTACCAGCTACTCAAAAATCATACAGAAAACAAAAATGAATTATTAACTGGCATCTTGTTACGTCTCCCCTTCGTACCTCCTATCCTGACCACTGAACCTATAATATTTCAGGCACTCTGCTATCAAGACTAGGTCGGGATAGACGTACGTGGTCGGGGCCATAACTCTACTAGTTCACTAACAACTCAGTATTTATAACACAACTACTTTAGTGAACATAAAATATATAAGTATATCAATGGAATAGATACAATACGTCACAATGAATGGCTAATGGAACAAGTATTCAGACTACAGTTACTCACAGGCGGCTCGGTGCCGTTAAGTTACAATACAATAATATTTAATTTCCTAGTCTTGCAAGTTAATATTAATAGTACTTAAGGAGCCAACGGGGTTTCGGAAGGGAAACGTTGCGCCCTAACTGCTAGTTCGATTTATGCTCACCAGTTAACACTGACGGACCTCAGAGCTCCTCAAGGCCTCAATGTCTTGATGCTCAGGTTGCCAGCTCCGGCAACCAACGTTGTGGTACCTCAGGAGTCAAGTCACTGGAGGGCGGGGGTGGCATCTACGGCTGTTTTATACACTTCGCCCCCAGTAGGTCAGTGTGGCATGCTTACAACACTTTCTCAATCCATAACTCGCTGTACCTTAGCTGGTAATGGTAATTTCCTTGTGGCCATCGAAGCTTTAGGTAGTAACCTTTGTGGGTGGGCCTTTCTAGCCACTATAATCTGCATAATAAATGGATACCATACATAGTAGCAAATACCGTTGCCTGTTGGTGAAAAACTTACCCCCACTGATCTGCCAGCACTTACTGTGTAGAGCAGCTTGGTACCTATTCAGTGGCACTGCCAGTATTTCGTTGCCACTGTAATGATAGTCTTCATTGGTGGTATCTAACTTGACACAGCTGTAGTAAAAAAAATTTTGTTACTGATGCTCTGAGCTAAATGCAGTTACAAATTTATGAAGTTACGTTAATCATCAATCATTTATGTGAAGATGAGGTTTGAAAATTTGTTCATGTTTGTTCTTTTGGTTTTCAGTGTTGTGGAAGTCTGGTCAGCACGGGGTGTTGTCGAAATAACAAATCCAAAAGATGATACAAAAGAAAGTGCAAAAGTGTTTACTTTTGATGCAGTCTACGATTGGAAGTGAGTAATATTTTCTGTAAAATTTGATTTACTTTCACACTTTTCTGATATCTCTCAAATGTATTTTAGTGAGAAATGTACAGAAATACAATCATAAATGTACATAACTCAAAGTTGGTGCACATTTCCTTAAGGCATTTGGTTCTGCAACTCCCTTGGAATTTTGAAACAGCATATGGTCAGAACATTTATATAACTCATGTTACCATATACCATATTTAGAATATTAACTGAAGCAATAATTTGGACATATACTGCATTTGACTCATCATAAACAGCAGGATTGCCTATAACCTGGGACAATTATAAATATAACTGATGGTTTATCAGTACGCCCTTCAAAAATAATGCTGATTGAATCTGCATACTGTTTCATATTTTAGTTGGAATTTTCATAATTATGTGGTTTATTTAAGATTTTCTTAACATAAACCATAGTATTAAAATATTTTTTAAAATAATATACACATTAAATCATTTTCATGTGTTATAGTTGAATATCTCCTGATACTATCATGAAAAATTAATTTTTCAACTCCAAGGTTTGTCAGATATTTTTTACTTCACGCACACACAGGCACAGACACTGACACACATGCACGCATGTGCACATGCACACACGTGCACCACTTTCTCAAGGAGTATAAAGTACTGGGACACATGACACACATCTCAGTTGCTCCGCACTCTGTTGGCTAGCCGAGTAACAGTGGTTTGGGTGCATCAGAAATCTCAGAGTTAGTATATGTTATTCCTCACCATGTTATAATTAAAGAGGCTAGTTCAACCACTAAGGTGCACGTCGTTTTTGATGGCTTATCAACAACATCAAATGGTGTCTCTTTAAATGACGTGCTCCACACTGGGCAGAAATTGCAGAAGGACATCTGTGAGATTATTGTGAACTTCCGAACACTTTGTGTTGTCTTTACTGCTGACATCAGTAAGATATATATATATATATACAAATACAGATACATTACGATGACTAAAGAATATGTGCAGCTATATAAACTTACACTGTTACATATAGACTGGCATCATCTCCTTATCAAGCACTGAGAACATTAAGGCAGTTAGCTACTGATGAAGCTCAAAACTTTCCGCAGGTAGCTCAGGTACTCTTGCGAGATGTGTTTGCTGATGACTTGGTTATGGGAACTGACTCGGAGGAAGCAATGAAACTGAAATCTGAACTTGGTATCTGCTTCGAGGAGTATTTCAGCTTTAAAATGGTCCTCAAGCAGCACCACTCTACTTGAAGATGTGCCTACATCACAGCGAGAAGTCTTGAAGAGCCTTGATCAAGAGACCAGTCTAGCTATTAAAGTGCTTGGTGTTCACTGGTATCCAGAGACTGATGATTTATTGTACCACATCAATGTACTCCAATTGCCAATAACCAGACTGGGTATCTTGTCAACTATTGCCCGCCTTTACGACCCATGTGGGTGGGTAGCCCCAGTTGTTGTGTGGGGAAAAATCTTATTGCAGACATTGTGGATGCTGGGGTTAGAGTAAGATCAATCTGTTCCTATAGATATTATTAAGTAGTGGTTACATTTCAAGAAGACACTGGACGCTCTGGCCAAGGTGAGAATCCCACGACACATTGAGTGGACTTAGTGCCTGCAGTATTAAGATTCATGGGTTCTGCGATGCTTCTGAGGCGTATGCTGCTGTGATTTATGCTTGCATTCAACAACATTGGAGTCATTTCAACTTGCCTGATCACAGCAAATTAAAAAGTTTTTCCATGAAGACACTAGCAATTCCGAGGCTTGAGTTGTCGGGTGCTCTGCTCTCACAAGATTGTGGTAATGTATGAGCAAAATGTTCAGCAAACGGGCTCATCTCTTCAACGTGTAAATGTGGTCAGATTCGTCCACTGTCCTGTCATGGTTCCGGTCATCACCACACAGGTTCAAGACCTTTGTCGCTATTCGAGTCACCGAGATTCAATTAATTGTGCCCCCTAGGTCATGTCCTATCAAACTGTAACCCAGCAGACCTCGCATTGTGCGGTGTGTTTCGTGGCGAGCTGGTTAAGGTTGACGGACTCTGAAAACACTTGGCCTGTGAATGTCAAGATTCCTGATCTGAAGAATATGCCTGAATGTAAATCTCAGAGAGTACAGGTTCTAGCAGTCCGAGAAGTTGATGGTACCTTGTGGACATTGTTAGAAGGCTTCTTCTCACTCTCAAGACTCAAGAGAGTAACAGCATGGATTCTTAGAGCTTTAATGGCATTTATGAAACCACCTAACTTTGACACAACGTGGTTGAATTCTGAGGATTTAAAGGCAACATTGATGTTTTGCGTTCAAGTGGTGCAACACGACCTTCTTTCAGAGGACTTAAGGTTATTTCGTAATAAATAAGAGGTGCTACATTAAACTAAGGAATTTTGATCCTTTCCTTGATCATCTGGGTGTCATCAGGGTGTGCGGTCGCGTGTAGCACTCAGTGTTTTCGGAAGAGACTAAACACCAAATACTTTTTTCAGGAAAATGTCATCTATCCGTGTTAATTGTAAGACATTACCATGAGGAGCACCTCCATGCTGGACTCCAGGCAGTACATTCCCTCATCCAGAGAGAGGCAATTTTGGAAATTGAATGCTCGCCAGATCATTCGGCGTTGTGTGCACTGGTGTGCTAAGTATTTCAGATGGTGAGCAAAAAGCTTCACTCCTCTTGTGGGAGATCTCCCTGCTATGAGATTCTCACATGTGCGTCCCTTTTTGAAAGTTGGCGTGGATTTTGCAGAGCTATTCACAACAAAGCAGACAAAGGCACGAAAGGCTCCTATGGACAAAAGTTACCTCTCTAGTTTTGTGTGCATGTCGATGAAGGCTATCTGGAAGCTGTATCATCAATGTGTATGGAAGTGTTTTTGGCTGCCCTTAAGCAATTTGTGTCTGTGAGAGGAACCCTGTCAGACATACTGTCAGACCAAGGCACAAACTTGTAGCACATGGGAGCATCAGGGTCAAACACCTTAGGGTAAAACCCCTAAGACCATACATAAACCCAAATTACCCCCACATGCACACAGCCAAATGACAACACACTGGATCGTTTGTGGCAAGTTGGTGATTACCAAAGTTAGTATCATACAAAATGGCGGAACTCTGGGTCAGCTCGGCATATTTAAATAATGCTTTTACAACACTAGCAGTGATATTCTGTTCTTTAGCAAAACATAGCTAATTTAACATAGGTGAAATAAAGGAAGTTGTCATTAAAGATTAAAAATCTTGGAGGGTAATTAAAGGGGATTGTTATTTCACAAATTAAAAAAAAGTGTGTCGAAGTGACACAACTTATTTATTTTCTGGTTCCAAAAAAATCATAAGCACATAAAAAACCACTGTAGACATACTTTGTAAGTATATACTCTTTCTGAAAGTAATATCGTCATAACTTTACCTTTTATTAATGATCAAGTATTTATCTAAATTATCGGGATCCTGAGATCAATGAAGGTATGCAAGAAACCATCTACCTTTTATTAATGATGAAGTATTTATCTAAATTATCGGGATCCTGAGATCAATGAAGGTATGCAAGAAACCATCTTAGCTATTCTGCCATGCTAAGCACAGTGGTATCTGCAACTGAGCTAAAAATGAGATATGAGGATTTAAAGTTAAACAACTTTGTTCAGTTGATCCTTATGTTATTGAAGTTTTGCAACTCATTGCTATTGTTTTATAATTACTTGTTTTATCTGATGAGAGTGCATTATTTGTGAAATTCTTTATTTATAATTAATAATTGAAGTTACTGCAAATTTAATTTTAAATAACATGCTTAAATACTAGGTTGTTTTGGAAGTAAGTGCCTATTACTAGTTATATGTAGGGGTATCTGCTCTGATAGATACGGCAAAATTAGCTTAGTAAAATGCACCTATAACTAAAAACCCTTAGTAATGAGGTATTGAAGTTAAGCGTAACATTTATTATCTCCTAAGCTTACTTAACCTATTTTAGTATATTATGGTTTAGTATCAAACTGAATTCTTTGTCTTTGGTGGCCTACTTTTAACTTGGCAATAAATATCCTAACTACGATATATTGGCCTTCATAATTAGTAAATAATATATGTTAAAATGCAATTTATTAACATTTATGTAATAAGTTTGTATTTCTTACAATTGTACAATCTTTCAAACAACTCTTTGCAAGCCCACATAGAAAGTAATATTACAGAAATAAGAACAAACATGAAAGCAACCCATAATTATTCATTTTGATAATTTACTGGCAATTAATTCCAAAATGTAAATCGGTTTTGGGGTAAAATTCCTTTATCTGAATCCAGAAGATTTGTTAAAATGTTATTTTTTCTTGATATGTTGATCCCCACTGGATGTTCATATTTTTGTGGCAGTTTCATATCAGTTTACTGTTTAGAAAGTTAAGTTCTTCCCATGTAGAATTGTTGTAATCTGTTTTGTAAAACAGAATGTCCTTCCCTCTTTTAGCCTGCAACTGGACAATGTCACGTAAATAGGACAAATTGTTTCCATCAGTTTTCTACTTGTTAGTAGCTGAAGCTGGACCGTGATAACTCTTTGTTGAGCTTGCAGAGGATATGTGCAATTTTGTGGTCCTTCTTACTCTCTTTTTTTGGCATAAACTTTCCACTAGAAAAAGTCACTTGGATGCACGTCCTGTACATTCACTTTTGCTGATGTAGACTTCATTGCATTTTTGAAGCTGTCAAAATCATAGATCTTATTTTTTTTTTGAAGGGCTTTCTCGACCTGGTGATGAAAAGTGTCACAGGACATAAATGTGTGCCCTGGCCCAAAGTATTTTATCTCAATGGTGTCTGCATCAATGTAGACTGAATTTATGCAGAAAACAAGGAAGCGTAGAAATGCCCAATTCTAATTTTAGGATGAGCAATTGTCCATCCATAATACAATGTTCCTGACATCACGACAAGTTGTTATGAAAAATTTATACACTGTACTGATTATTTCTTCTATGTTTTGTCCCCGTATGGCATCATGCCATACACATGCAACAATACGATTTATTGATTTCTTACCAACAGGAACGAAACTTTCATTGTAAACGGTTAGTCATTGCATGAAAATGACAGATTTAAACATTTCACATCTTTGTAGCATTATCACCTTTTCTATGTCGACAGTAGTTCATAGTTTGGTGTATTGAACCCTATTCTGCATCCTTCTTATATTCTGCTCTTGCCAAACTGACCTTCTTAATATGATTGTCCCACACTTGACAAAGGCTGCAATTCATTTTGTAACATCTCCGTTTCCTTCTGGATACTAAATAGTTCTAAACTCTATATCCGTCCTTACTTTGGCTCTAAATAGTAATTTCACCTAAGTGGTGGTAAGGGGTGTCTGAGGGTTTGTCTCACTGGTAGCTGAATGATGATGGAATTATAAAAGTATATATTTAATAAAACAACAATTACTTAAACACAAGTTACAATAGTTACTGATACACAAAGGGACAACAGTTACTTAAGACTCACAATACGTTTACTTAGTCTTGAACAGCAAGCTATGTAACACTACTCAAACAATATGGTAAGTTCTGATATTCAACAGCGCAGCTAATCCCGGTCCTTGCCAATGATAATTAATACAATAGGGGATTGGGGACGATGTCGCGATACAAGCATTGGTACCTACCGCTACGCGATTTATGCTCACCCTTATCTTCCTCTCAGTTGGCCTCGGAACCCCTCTGCCCATCGGTAGGTAGATGCTCCTGTCTTCAGTCTCAATCACATACTTCTCTTGTCGAAGTCTTACAGTCAGCTTTGGCGGGGGGGAGCACCGGCCTCCAGGCCTTTTATATAGCCGGGCGAACTGAGGCATGTTTGTAAAACAATTCCGCCTGACCATAAACTATAGTGCGCTCTACGCCGCCCTCGGCTGCTTATTCGACCAGAAGGGAAGAACGAGCCTCCAGAGTGGCCATGGTACAGGAGTGTGTGAGAGACACAGGTTCCAAAACATCAGTGGGTTGGTAGGCCTGGGGCATATGGCGACTTAACGGTATGGTAGGGTGGCAACCTGGGAGACTTATTGCGGTATCGAGGGATCAATGACAAGTAGGAAACACCGTCCAAAATTAGGAAAAAAAATTTTTGAGGTTACAATCATTGGAATTCAAGTTTTGAAATTAAAGTTAACATTTATTAAGGGTCAAAGGCAAAGCGGGATAAAGATAAAAAAATATATATACAAGGTTTATATCTAAAGAAAAGACTAGCCAACATTTTGGGCCGCTGAACACATAAGCGTCACTGAGGGAGGGTGGGGCGGGGTGAATCCACGGCCACATTTAATATTTAAGTACATAATATGTTGAACCCACCAAGACTAGGCCATGGGCACAGGGAAGGGTAAGGGGGGTTTGTTGTGGCCACAAATAGTGAGCGCTTGACAACCTGCTAGTGGGATTACCTGAAAAATTTAACAGGGTAAAAGGCACCGCCATCCGGCTGAAAGTAATAATAAATAAAATTTTGTTTAAGTTAAAGTACTGTGTGGCAGTGTTAAGATGTTAGAGAATAATTGAATGACTTGAATTGGGAAATACAATGTGAAAGAAAATATTTTCCCTAGGGTTGGCAATGTGCATGCCGCCTCATTGCAGTCCTCACGAGTGGGCCGGCAATGACGGGGAACACGTACAGTGTAGCAGCCTGCAGCGCAGCTAATGAAGTACACTGTAACACACTTTCAAAGGAGTATAAGACATAAAACACATAATAGAATTACATCAACACACATATCACTTTAACGAGAGTATGCAAGCTTAGTATGTCTGACTGAGACAGAATCATATTTAGGAACCCCGGATTTGTTAAGTTGAATTTGAATAGTAGATTCCCGAAGGATATCGGACACACGATAAAGTCAGTGGTGGTGGTGGGTGAGGGCCTTGTGTCGGCCGCGATTGTGTACCCATACATAATCATTTATCTTTAATTTGTTTTTCCTGTGGTTTTTGTCGAAGGAGGATTTTTGAAGGCTCTGAGCTTGGAGTAAATTTGGTTTAGCCGCTTCCCGTACTGCAAGAAGTATCTCAGACCAATTGTGAGCGCATTCAGAAAACTTGGTAGCCACAACTTGAGTGGGGAGGGCAGCTTCCACGCCATGAAGGAGATAAAATGGCGTGAATTTTGTTTAATGCTGGTGTTTATGTTGAATTTGATGAACGGGACGTAAAGGTCCCAATGTAGGGGGTCAGCACTGGCGCACGCCGTAATTTGCTCACGATGATGCAATTATTTTGTTCGACCGACCCATTACCGCGGGGGTAGTAAGCAATGGTGGTAAGCTTTTGGTTACCTAGGGATTTAAGGAGATTTCTTATAAGCTCATTTTGAAAACTGGTTCCTGTGTCCATGAGTATTTGTTGGGGGCAGCCAAATTGTAAAATCACATCTTTAATCAATTTGGCACATGTGGCTGCATCTATAGCCTGAACAGGTTTGGCAATGACGTAATGTGTGGCATACTCAGTCATAACTAAAATATATTTGTTATGACGTGCTGTAGGGGGTAAAGGACCTTTAGCATTCACAGACCAGGTGTGGAGGAGAAGTTGAGGTGGGAAAGGAGTGAGTTGACCCATGAATTGAGATGTAATCACCTTAACTTTTTGACATACAGGGCATGATTGTACTTCCTTTTTGACACCGTCAGCCATAGATTCCCAAAAATAAGACTGTTTGATCTAACGGAGTGTCTTAAGGACCCCAAAATGCCCACCCCCAAAGATGGGGTCATAGTGTGCCTGAATGACTTCCGGAACATAAAACTTGGAACAAGTGTCAACTTAGCCGGACCCTGGTGTGTATTCACTTTCAGAAATATCTTGCAATTGCTTGCCATACCATAACGCTGACTTAATTGCCGATAATGGGTGTCGGCCTGTTCTGGGTATAACAATGCTTGTTTAAGTTTGGAAACATGGGGGTTATTATCATATTCGCCAATGAATGGGGAGTGAGAAACTGTAACAGGACATAAATAGAATTCGGAGTCGTCATGAATGTGAACGTATTCCTGCTCGTGTGTGTCTACAGGGAGCAAATGAATAATATTGGCGAAGCAGGCTACAAGAATGGTACAATTGAGGATGGGATCAATACAAGTTGATGTGATAGTGTTAGTGAATTCTTCGCGAATGACATGAATGTTGACATGGTACAGAGCAGACACGATTTTCATGATTAAGGGTAATGGGTAAATGTCTTCATCTCAAATGGCCTTAAAAAGTTTATCTTTGTCCACTGGCGACAAATACGAGATGAAATAATGTTTAAATTCATCTAAATTTATCTTAAAATATTTGGCAACATTAGTAGCTATTTCCGCCACCTTGCGTGTTTTAAAAAAAATAGCCACCACTAAGGCTGGGAAAAGATACTGACATGACATTAGAGGAAGATTTACATCATAAGATGTTCCATTAACATTTGTCGACTCGGTAGGGACCTGAGGTGCAGGGGGTAGCCTACTTAATGCGTCAGGTAATGTATTGAGTATTCCCCTGACGACGTGTGTTTTGGAAATCAAATTCATTTAAGGCTATAGCCACTTTCTGAATACGAGTATTATGGTCTGCCATCGTGCGCAAATACTTTTAACTAGCATGTTTCATTTCAATAACAAACTTACGCCCATAGAGGTATTGATGAAAGTGGGAACACAGGTATTTAATGGCGGATAGCTCTCTCTGTCGTGGACCATCATTCCTCTTGAGCATAAAATTTCTTAGACGCGAAGGCCGGGATGTTATGTTGTTTAGTTTTGGGATCAACCTGAATGAGCGCTCCTCCAACAGCCGAGTTACTGGCGTCACAAGCAAGAATGATGTCGTGGCCTTCATGAAATTTTTGTAAAATTGGCACCTGAAGAATGGCTTGTTGTAATGGCAAAAAGGAATTCTGTTGAGCTGGACCCCTTTTGAAAGAAGTGATGTGTTTAACGAGGTTGATCAATGGCTGGGCGATAGAAGGATAATTTAGGATATACCTACGTAGGTACGAAGTCATTCCAAGAAAAGAGCGAAGTAGTTTTATAGTAGTAGGAGGGGCCATTTGTTCGATAGCCGCAACCTTATCGGGGTCATGGACATGCCGTGGGGGGTAATTATATGGCCTAATACCTTAAACTGTCTGCTGGGCAAATAAACATTTATTGGTATCGACCGTTACATTGAAAAGACGTAGTCTCTGAAAAACTTTGCGAATATTGGTGATGTGTTCTTCAAATGTAGAGCCTAAAATAAAATAATAATCTATATATGCAATAGTGGCAGTCCACCTGAGGGGACCTGAGAGTTTATTTATGAACATTTGGAAGTATGGTGGACTGGTGCGTAGGCCCATTGGCATTCGACAATATTCAAATAAACCAACGCCATCAATTGTAAAACCCAATTTATGGCGATCCTGGGGGCGTACAGGTATAATATAAAACCCAGAGAACAAATTTATGCTAGTAATGAAGGTGGAATGTTGTAGGGCGTTTAAAATGTCCTCAGTACAAGAAAGGGAATATTGGACTCTAGTAAAATGTTGGCTAAGTTTACGAAAATCAGTTAAGAAACGAAGACCACCACTCTTCTTTGAAATTCTAAACTAGGGACAGAATAGTGAGAGTCAGCCTCGCGAATAATTCCAACGTTTACCATGTCTTTGATTTGGACCAAAAGTTCATCTCTTTTTTTGGGGTGAATGCAGTAGGGGCGTGTGGCAACAGGCTTATCCGTATCTAATTCTAATTTAATTTCAAAATTTCTGGCCTCCGTGAGATCAAGAATGGACATGGCAAAACTGTCGCTATATTTGGCAATGACATCTTGGATGGCTTGCTTCTGAGGGGGTGTAAGGGTTTCATTGAGGTTAGGGGCAAGAGGGGTTTGCTGTTCAAAAGCTTCAAGAGTGTTACATAAGTGCTCTAGTGATAGAAAGTCTGTAACTTCTGAGTAATTAGATACAAGTGGGATTTCAGTTTTATTCTCATTGTGCGCATGCATAAAGAGAAGGTTATATTTGAGTACTGGGATGTCATATTTCCAAATAAAATCGACACCTAATATTAGGTCTTGTTGAAGGTTGTCGATGACTAAGAATGTCTGGGGGTAAGTGTGACCCTGAATGTGCAAATCGATAGTGGTTTCGAATTGCGGTGGCGATAGCACAGATGTAGCGGCAACTAATGTGATGGGCTCTTTAAAGGGAGAAAGGGGTTGAGTAGATAAAATGGTACTGGCAACACAGCTACATGAGCATCCCATATCTAATAGAGTGTGGTAGCGTCTGCCCTGAATAGTTACGACAATACGTGACATGGCTGAGCAGACATGGGCTCGGTGAGGACAGGAAGAAGGCGCAATGCACATCTGTTTGTCTGTGCCAATGTGTGCCACGTTTCCGCTCAGTTTGCTGGTCTCGTCATTGTGGGCCTTGCTGGTATTGTTGAGAAAACATTTGGCACGCGCTGCCTCAGGAGTGGTAGTGAAGCGGGTGACAAAAATGGTCTGCAGACTCAATCGGAATTTGTTTTTAAAACACCTGAATCTATCAGCTACGTCTGTAGAGAATTGAAAATCTGGTTTAGGAGATAGGGGACACTGTATACTTTTATGCCCAACATAAAGGCATAACCTGCAAGTCTTGCTAGCCAAGCTGCGCTGGCCTTGAACTATATGCTGTGCATTTGGCATACGCTGCAAAGTGGCAACACTGCAGTTTTGCGCACAGGGCATGGGAGGTGTGGCAACCATGGGCGGGAGGAGTGCTGCACTTGCGCGGGCTGCGGAACGAGGTTGCGTACGCAGTGTCACAATTGTTGATACTAGTTGTGACCGCAATAATTGCAAAGACGTGGACGTATGTTTATGCGTTGGTTGGGAAACTGGGGCGTGTATCGAGCCAGCAGAAAAGTGTGCTTGATTGGGTTTCGCAAAATGTATGTGTGAGCGGTGTCGATTCTCGACATCACTGCTAACAAAATAGCGCGATTGTGTGGAAACTGGCGGACTGGAATATGCTGAAAATTTTTCCCCTTTAGAGTTAAATTTGGTTATCTCTGCATAAGATCTGTGGGGTGTCACTTTGTTAAACAAGGCATTGCACGTGGCTCATACCTGGGCACTTTTGTTGTCAGGGGTGACGTGTCTTACCCTCTCGTGGGGAAGTTTTTTGATGGATATCTGGGCGGTTGAGTGGCGTTGTACGGGCATGGCTGTGGCGGAAATGAATTGCCCCGGTAGTAGTGTGGGGCATTATTCCTTGGGGGTGAAAGCGGGTTGTGTTTTTCCTGCCTGAGAAATAGTTCTGTGAATAATGTGGCTGTTGGTGAAAATCTCTATACTCAAATAGTGATAAGTGTTGGGCTAGGAATTGGAGAGGTTGAGGTGGGCAGGTTATTAAGGTTGTCTGGGATAGTATGACGGATACTGAGCCCGCTGTTGGGGTTGATGGGGACGCCTATTCTGTTCTGTGTTGGCACAAGGTTCATTCTGATGAAGGGAGAGGTGCGCAATTTCCTGGTTTATTTTAGTGATTTCCGCTACTAGCCTAGCAGAAACTGGGTGGGGGCTCTACTCTCTGTTGATAATGGAAAATGCCAGTTTTCGAAATGGTGCATAGTATCTTCGTCAATGGCCTGCTTTTTGTTGTACACTAAATGTTTAAATCGTTCAACGTCCGCGGGGCTTGTGAATACTTTAGTCAGCCCAGTTTTGATCTGTTGCCAAGTGATAGGTTGTTCTCGGTGACATGTCAAGTTTTCTATTATGTGCCTGGCGGTATCATCAGTGAGGGAGAAATTTAATGTTGTTACATTTATCAATATCAGTCCACCCATTAAGCTCTGCGAATTAATCAAAGGCTTGTAAAAATTCGTCAATGTTTTCCCAGTGTTTCCCTGAAAATGACAGGGATTTCTCTGGTTGCGTAAACGCCATATTAACAGGGGGAGGGTTGTTAGCCAAGTTATGTGGTGAGTGGTGTTGAACATTGTCTGTGTGTGTACCAGGTGGGGGTTGGAGTGCATGTGAAGGGAGGGGTGATTTGCCGATTTCCTTGTACAGAGGAAATCCAAAGAAGTCAGTAAGGGGTGTAGGAGATTGTGTGGTGTGGCAGGAAGGGATTGTGTGGGGGAGTGGTGTATCAAGGGGGTACTCCTGTTCTGTGCTAGGGAGTGATGTATCTAATGAGGTGTTTTGGGTGTGGCTAGGGGTAGGTGTATCTGTATTGGGGTGTTGTATGTGTTGTCTGTCACATTCATGTAACGAATGTTCAAAGTCTTTTGTGTTGATCAAAACAGTTTTAATAAACTGAGAGAGTTTAGATTGTTTGGCCTGGCTACACGTTTCCATGTACCAGTTGACCTGTGTGAAGTGGTGTGCAATGTATTTGGTGTCGTGCACTTAGTGTACACTTAAAGTAAAGGAAACTACAGAAAATGAAGAGAACACACTCCAATAGCACACACAAAATAGGAGTGGTGAAACAGGTAACAAACAGTAAGTTCACCATGCATAACTACAATAACGAAACATTCTAAACGGGATGTGGGTGGGCTGCAGAGAACAGTAAGGCGGCAAGGTTGCTGTAAAAGTGCTGCATCGGACTTGTGGTACTGACCTAGACAAGGCTTGCTTAATGTGTGTAATGAAACAGCTGCCAGCGTTGGTGAGTGGGAGGTGTCTGGAAAAGATGGGGGATGGAGGTTTCCTCGTACAAGTTCTCACATTTGCTTCTACAATAATATCATACAAAATATTCAATTAGAATTACTCGCTTGGCATGCAGAGAAGGGAAAGACCGGCACTTCCGCCAGAGTAACAACTCCCTTTCCTCCTGGCTACTAAATAGTTCTAAACTCTATATCCTTCCTTACTCTGACTCTCAATACTCATTTCACCTTAAGTAGAGGTAAAGGGTGTCTGGGGGTTTGTCTCACTGGTAGCTGAATGATTGATGGCATTATAAAAATATATATTTAATAAAACAACAATTACTTAAACACAATTTACAACTGTTACTGATACACAAAGGGACAACAATTACTTAAGACTCATAATCTATTTACTTAGTCTTGAACAGCAAGCTACGTTACAATACTCAAACAATATGGTAAGTTCTGATATTCAACAGCGCAGCTAATCCCTGTCCTTGCCAATTATAATTACTACAAAAGGGTATTGGGGACGATGTTGCGATACAGGCATTGGTCGCTGCCGCTACGCAATTTATGCTCACCCTTATCTTCTCCTCAGTTGGCCTCGGAACCCCTTTGCCCAGGGGTAGGTAGATGCTCTCGTCTTCAGTCTCAATCACACACTACTCTTTTCGAAGTCTTGCAGTCAGCTTTGGAGGGGGGGGGGGGGGAGCACCGGCCTCCAGGCCTTTTATATAGCCGGGTGAACTGGGGCATTTTTGTAAAACAATCCCGCCCGACCATAAACTATAGTGCGCTCTACCTAAGGTGGTGTAGCTCTGTCTTATGACGCTACAATTTGGAGATTCTGTTCTTTATGTCCATGTAAATGAAAGTGCTCACATTGTTCACATTATTCGTTACCCAATTTTACAAATTATATGTTCATATTTGATACTTCATTTTTGTATAGATCGTATGAACATGTAGAGTCACAGTGCTTTTTTGTAGTCATTGTGCATTTGTTTAATTGAAATGTCACTAGGCAAGTAGCGCCTGTTCGGTGCATTCTCTCATCTTTAATGAGCAATTTTTGGTTCAAACGATTCAGTGTGCTCTATAAATAATTTCATGATTGAACTTATTTCTTGGAATCCTTCCTTTTCTCTTGTCAGGTTTAGGGGATATCTTGTCTTCATGGCCAGAAATAGTTTGCAATATTTTGTCCTTATGTCATTCATACCCTAAGGTAGAGAGGAAAAAGACTTTGCAAACCCTTACAGAGGTTTCATCATTGGTTTTCAAATAAAACTCATTTGTATTGGAACACCTCGAATCAGGTCCACACATTGTCCATTTAACAGGCATTTGACTTATTGTGTTAAGGACAAAACACTTTCTGTCCTGCACAGAGCGCAAAGCCCAAAATTGCTCATTCATTTCTCTTTGTCTATCCTCTGAGATTTTTGATGTACATTTATGTTTGCAACATTCTGCGCATGGGGTCCTTACAGAGTGGGATTCAATAACTTTCTTTGTCTTTATTCTGGCTCTTTCTTGAATGGAATGGTCATTTTATTTTTATTTTTTTTTTTTCCTTCTTTTGTGAACAAGCTTTAACATTGAAGTTATTCTCGTTGATTGTAATCGTTAGGGGTTGTCAATGGTTTATGCTCTGTAGGTACATCTTGGCCAAGTTCAACGTGCACGGTATCAGTGGCATTATTGTGGCACTTTTGTTCTTTACACAGGGTAGATGAAGAGACTGTTGACTGATTATTGACTTTATTGTTGTCAATATCACCTTCAGGACCTGCATATAATAAGGCAATAGACTCTTCACTATATAAAACCTGTACTGTTCCATCAGGGCTAAATATCAACTCATCTGTAGGTAGTCTTAAATAATCTTGATCAGAAGAAATGGGTAACGATGAACCATCTTCATTTACTGTATAGACATTTATGTTAGAAAGTATTTCATCTTGGGAAACAATATAATGAAAATTGCCATTAGGACAAGACCTATCCCTTGTCATATTTTTATCGTCGTTAAAATCTATGTTAGGACTAGAAGACCCACCTGTATTTGTGGTCATTATACTCTGAATAATATTGGACTATCCTTCAGTATTAGGACTAAAAGGCGTACCAGTTGTGATAAATTGGGTGTAAGAATTATCTTCATTCTATTTTTCACCAGGCCTACTTGAAGTTGTCCTTTTTCGACACAAATCCAACATAATCCTCCCTCTGGAAAATGCCAATTCTAGGCCTTTAATATACCTTGGCCATAAACGCAGGTTTTATTTAATAACTATTGTTCAGTAATTTATGTTCTAACACTGTCACTTATACTACATAAAATAAATATATTTAAGGCAACTGTTGCCTAATTACTTTTGATCACCAACGAACACAGTTAAAATTATTCATAGTAAACATCACAAACCACTAAGCAACAAGTTTGACTTTGAGGTTAACAACATACCAATGTTGCCAAAATACTAGAGCGAAAAAGTAGTAACTGTTGTGTTGCTATGGTATTAATGTGTATCTGAATTATGCTAAGGCAAACGGTGGTAATTGCAGTAAATACCACTTTCAAAGCCTACTATTTGTCACTTATGACCTAATAACCTTAGTGAACTATATACAAATAGCAGATACCACTTTATTCAAAAGTTTTTTAAAATTATATATATATATTTTTTTTTCTCGTCCACATACAACCATTAAACCGTAGCATTTGGTAAAACAAATTACAGAGAACCACCTGGTAACAATAACTCATTTTGGCCAAAAAATGTAGGTACGACCTTTGTGCTTAGCACAGCAGTATTGGCAACATGCCACTTGAGAAGAACAGTCAAAATCCTACATATTTAGAGTTTTTTTTTTGTTTTAACCAATTTTTATAGCTATCTTCCTGATTCTAAAGTTGAAGGATGAAGAAAGTAACAAAGTGAAGTTTCGCAGGTTTGGGGATGAAGGCTGAGACAGTTTTTTTCTTTACACATAATTTCAGGTTAGTGAGAAGCCATGCTTAATAATTTAAATAATGCCCTGAATGAAGAAACAAGAATATGCCTGCAGCATTGGATACTCCTGGCAAAGTAGGCTGACTACATGTCCATGTCGGATAGACAATTGATATGAGGATTCTGCTCGCCACGCCTTAAACGGGCCTACAAACCAAACTTACTAAATCTGGCAAAACAAAAAAATTTAGCAAGTAATCATGAAGATTTTCTTGAGACCAGTGATGGTAAGTGATATCATGACATGTTTTTGGTGAACAAGAAGGAAGTCCACACACCTGGAAGTGGTCGTAGCTGATATATCAGTTTAGGGGTTTAGAGTAATAATCAATATACAGCTTGGTGTGATAATTCATATTAATAGTTTACAAAATAATTTCTGTTGAAAGAAACTCACATAGTATAGTAATCAAACAATAATATTGTAAATGTAAGCAAAATGTTTTATGGATGTAATTTCTAATTAAATTGTAGTTTTTTGACAGTTCAAGTTATTGACATAATAACCATTAATGACACACACATTCTTTTGCTAAAATAAAATGTTTTAACCAAATTTCTGACAAGAAAATGAACGAATTAATTAATTAATTACAGCAATGACAAATTTATGTTGACTGACATAAAATTTTAACACAAATTAATGAAACAGTAATTATAGCTGAATCACGAAAGAAGTACTTGATTAACACACTGGGTCACAGGAACAGTGACTGTCAAATGTTAACAGTGAATGAAAATAATTACATTTGGTCATTGAAAAAAATCCAAGCAAGATTAAATACCCAAACTGGACACAGGTTTTGCCGAAATTACTAAAATGTTCCTAAAAAAGGAATACAAATAGCAAAAGTTACAAGGAAAACAAAACAAAATAACGGGTGTCACGAAAGATAGCACACACTTCATTGGGGTAAGTTGACACTTGAAGGAAGTTCATTGAGCACTCTTCAATGAACCCTCATGGCAGAGTTTGCAGAACCACTTACATGATCTCAACATTGATTGGTATTTCAACCCGCCAGCTGCATCTCAATTTGGTGGTCTGTGTGAGGCAGCTGTGAAATCAGCCAAACTCCACATGAAGCGGGTCATTGGAGAGCAAGTACTTAAGTTTGAAGAGATTATGATCATTTTTGCTTAAATATCTGCTGAGCTGAACTCTTAGATCTTTGTGTCTCTTGTCTTCAGACCCATCAGAATTTGATGTCTTTACTCCAGGACATTTTCTAGTGGGTGCACCTCTCGTCGGTCTGCCTGAGCAAAACTCGAGTCATGTTGTAGACAACCGTCTGGGTCATTGGCAACTGGTCACCAAGCTGAAGCAAAGCCTTTGGAAATGTTGGCGTATGGAATATCTCTATACCTTGCATCAGAGAACAACGTGGATTAATGAATTAGCCACTGAACTGGCTTATATACTGTAGCAACTCATCATCTTGAGGCTTTTGGCAGTGACCTTGTCATTTTATGTAATGCAGAACATTTATATTGTAATTTAAATATCTTTTACTGGGATTTTTATACTGTAAAATGATAGTGAAACATGTTTTTAATCATTTTTGCTTGCAGAAAATGCACATTAGAAACAAAATGAGAAAACGAAAAGTGTAAAATTATTGTTTTCTCAACTGATTGTCTGCGTGTTGTATGGCAGGAATAGGCAGACAGCAATCATCGTGTTGGAAAAAGTACATACAGATTGCAGTAGTTTCAAGTGAAGTGAAGAGAAGAGATTTGGGCAGCTCTTAACATCGAGTTCCGATGAGGGTGAAACGAGGTTAGTATAAAGCAGCACCGGAATGTAAGGGCAGGAGATGTTGGAGATCCCCAAGAAAACCTGCTAATCAGGGGCATCATCCAATATGATTCTCATATGTGAAAATCCGAGGGTGACCCGCCGGAAATCGAACCTGGATCGGCTTGGTGGGAGGCGATTGGTCTAACCACTACACCACTGCAGTCAACTACAGTAGTTTCAAAAATCATAGGCCATTTTGGGGGGAGGGGGGAACTTAGTGTAGCGAATTTGGCATCAATGGTAACGTGCATATTGCTTCCTATCCATATATTTTACATGCAATGCTGACACAGGACTACTACGCTTGGCACTGGTGAAGAGTGTGAGTCTTATACTTACTGCACCAGAAGTAGTCCCCCCCCCCCCCCAACAGTTTTTGGCCAGGAGCTAGATCGAGGGCTCTTGTAAGGTCTCTGGGGTCTGTTCCTTCTGGGCTGCTGGAACCTTCCCGTTGTAAAGGACCACTGGCCTTGTGGTCTTCAACACAATTGGGCGCTTAGGAGCTACTACTATTTTCTGAATACCTGGCCGATCGATCACTGGGCGTGAGCGTACAACAATGGGTAGTACAGGTTGAGGCTTTGGTGTCCCACGCTGAGGTGCGGGTGCTGGACAAAGAACGTCGGGAATTCTTGTATGCGACGACGGGAGGTTGTGGAGTAGAGGATAGGCATATCAATTCAGCAATCCACTGTGGAATCTCCGAAGGGCCTGTGTGTACTGGGTCGCTGAAGAGGTGCGTAGGATTCTCCGGCATCACTGGGTCCCGCAGGTGCCTTATAGTCTGGGCCTTCTCTCTGGGCTGGAGTCTGGTGATAGAGGCCACCGAGCCTGGTAAATACTCTTACAGGCGTCCAGAGGCAAGTAATGTCAACCTCACTTTCTCCTTGAGACCCCGTCTCTTGGAGTAGGTCATTAGAATGCACAGTACACTCCCCATTAAGGAGTGGAATGCAGGCTCCTTGTTTTTCCCAATTACGTGTCAAGCTAGCAGACACCCTATTCCAGCACCTAGCAGGGACCGCAGAATGCGCTGGAAGTCGGGCCACATTGGCTAAGGTCAGACGCATGGGTGTTGCTTCGGGTAAGTCTCCCCAACCCAGTGAACGTCAGTCTCTTGGCGGAAGCCAACAGTGGAGAGGCTGATGGACATAAAGCTGACAAGTTGTACTGAAGTTATTGTACCTGTGAGGCACCCCTGTTCCACCTACGGAGTAGATGGAAAGTTGGGCCAAGCTAAGTGTGTGTGGGTGGAACAGAAGAGTCTGTTGATTCGCTTGAGCAACTTCCCGGGGATTACCTGCTTTCCCTTCCTTTTAAGGAGTCCACTGGGAGCTAGGGTCTAGGTCTACAGGAAAGGTGATTCTCAAGGTTTCAGTTCAGTTCATGTTTATTTCCAGCAATTGGAAACAACGTGGTGACGTACTTGCTACTGTACGTCTGCATGAGCAAACAGCCGTGAGCAAACAGCCGGGAAGCTCTCTGTACGTTGTGGTATCTGGTGTTGAGTTGGGGTGAGTGGTGTGCTAAGCGTGGTGTGGCCTGGCTAAGCGAATGGCTTCTCCTATTGTTGCCATAGTTCCCTAGGTGTACAACAGTATGCTGAACTGGCACAACGTAGGGAAACTAAGCAAGGAGAGGTATGATCAGTCCTGAGAAGGACTGTAGGATAGGAGTTTCCCTGTCTCGAAGATGTTCGAGGTGAGGAAGGGGTTAGGAGTTAGCAGGGATCTTTGTAGAGAGAGTCGCCTAACAAACGTTGCAAAGTGGTCAGACCACAATGCTAAAAGGGCCTAATGTATTACAAGCAACAAGTGCAGGAAGAGTAGCAAGAATACAGGGTGTGTCTGAGCCGCTAGTACTAGACTGGCGGGTGACTTGTTATGAGAAGCGAGAGCTAGGGTCAAAAACCAAATGCCTCGGGAGGTGCGAACGAGACCTTTTATACTTAAAATTGGGCGGTGCCTGCCACTGATTTGTCTGCATCATGAGGGCGAGGGGGTAGCCACAGAATGGGGGGTAGTGATGGCATGACTGGTAACTGTGACGTTAAAGAAGCCGAACGATAGTACAACTAGTGCTATCTAGCCGTGGAGATATGAACTTGTTATCCTGCACGCATAGTTATGGTGGGCCGATGAATAAAACAAGCTAGGTAGTAGACAGTACAATCTCCGCTCATATGGGGGAAAACAGTAAAATAAATTTCTATCTCAACAATGTGGAACATTAGGATAGAGCTCAGGTCGTCTGAATACCAATAATAGGGACGCATCATGCGTCAAAACTTATAAAAGTAAAAAAAAAAAAAAATCTCTTCCAACATTATTAAATATGCATAAGTATGAAAATTTACAGTTACACCGTGTCAAGTCTTTGATGCCCCTTAGTGAGATCGGCGAGAGGAGAATGCCCCCCCCCCCCCCCCCCATCCTCCTTTTCCAATACTTATAGTCTTTTGCAATGATTTTGCTTAGTTTAATTTTGTTTGTTGCCATTGTACCTGAATGTGGGTGGGTGTTGACGACTTGCTCTGCTTAATTACTTCCGCATGATTTTTAGTAATGAAATCTTCCTGCTGCCGTTCAACATTAGTTGAGCACTTTTGTGAACCCTGCTCATGTTCTTTCTGCTCACAGACTGCTCTTCCATAGTTACAGGTAACAATTAACATTGTTGAGACCCCCTCATCCATTAATCAAGTGGTGCTGTGAAATTTTAGAAACATTAAAGTATTTCTGTTATGCCAAATCTCACCCAAATGTTCATAAAATAAAAATTATCCATATTCATTGGTCACCAATATTCAACAACAGTCTTTTAATGAATCTTTGAAATGTAGAACTATAGTTGGTTTGCCATAATTTTAGCATTTGTAAAAATATCCTGGTCATAATGATATATATTTCAACAGATATGCAGATAAGCATGCTCTCAGTTAACAGTGATGTATACAATGTAGTTCCATGTTTTGATGTATTAAAAGCATGATGTTTGAAATAAATTTTCAGTTACTTAATATATGTCATGAAATTTCTGTTTATTTTCTGCATTTAACAAGAACTGGGATATTAGTAATGCATTAATGTACCAAATATTTTCACACACATGATTGATGCATAAATTGTCATTGAGTACATGGCAATGTTAATTTTACATAAACCTATGTTGGAAGGATAGCAAATGAATAGAACAGTATATCCTAATCAGGGATTTCAAAATGGCTTTCATTTGATACACTGCTATTCTTCAATTTCATCACATGGCTGTACTACCTTAATCTAGACCTCTCTATTCTGTCTTGGATGGGCTCCTCTCTTACCTCTCACTTTTATATTTCTCTACTTTTATGTTTTTGCAACTCCTAACCTACTATCGGTTCTCAAGACCTCGCTTTTAAGAGCCGCCAAAATCTCTTCTCTCACTCACTCCTAACCTACTTCTCAGAAACTTAATTTCTTATGCCTTTATTCTGCCATGTTTCTGCTCCATGAAGTAGCATAGCATTCAATACACCTTATAAATCACTTTGGACTTATTGTTACACCTCATTACTCCATACCAGTGATAGTACACTCTAAACAAATGTTTTTGTTTTGTGCCACAATGTCCATCTACATGACCATAAGAAATATAATTATTTATAAATATCGCAGCAAGTTCTTGGCACAAACCCATCACAGAGACTGCCACAGAAAAGCGCAAATAAAACTTTGGCCCAAAACAACAAATAAATTAAAGCCAAACGGACTCTACAAACAGACATATAACAATTGGAAGCGACTGTGAAGAAAATTCTGGGCAGTAAGAGGGACATGGGCACGAAAAAAAAAAAAATACATTAATGAAAGTTAAACAACATAAGCCACACTTGCTGCAAAACACGTTTAAGAGACCAGAGAGGTCATCTCAAAATAACAAAATGCTTGTGGATGTGTGGTACTACTTAATCTTTGAATTATTTTCTTTCTCCTTTTTTTAAAAAAAAAACCTTTTCCAAATTATAAACTATAATAGATCATATCTTTACACTTAAAAAAAATATTGTTTTGTGGGAAAAATAAAAAATAAATCACTTGAACGCCCAAAAGAGAAATTAAGATTTTATAGTTTCATTATTTTTAAGAATTCAATAAATGATTCCAAACAACATCGGAGATGCTTCTCTTTCACTTTTTGTAAGATTTACTTTACATGTCATCAGTGAATCATACTGAATATGATTATTTTTTTTTTACATCACAGTAGTTTAACATTATCCATAGAGTATTTTAGTTTCTTGTACAAGTGAAACACACATAATCTGTTCTCTGGCAGTGTTATCAAAAGGAGACAAACATTTCATAAGGACTGAACTGTCCAGAAGTTCACTTGTAGACATCAGGCTGTCGAAAAGGGTGAAAATCACCATCCATGACAGAGAAATTGAGTAGTCTCCCAAACAGAAAAAGTCAGCATGGATGCTGCTGTCGGAGACAAGAAGCTGGAAACATTTGGCATTAGTGCACTACTGGAATACACGTGCACATGCACCCTCACTAAAAAAAAATATCACTACAAAAGTTAGCAAACATCGCAAATGAGTGCACAACGAAAACTTAGGGAGAAATCAAAACTGTACTCATCACGAGAGAAGCAGGAGAAAAAAAACTGAAAGAACACTACATGGTGCCAAACCCATGCAGAAATGCACAGTATACCACACGCTACAAATAGATTTTAAAAAGGTACTACACTACGTTGCCACTTCTGACACAACAAACTAAATGTTCATCGTGAACTGCTAAGTTCTGAAGAACACAAATGTGGGAGCAGGATGACTGCACACCATGATTGCCCCCGAGCTGTAAAGCAAGTAACTCAAAAGCGTATGGGGAAATATATAGGGACTTGAGACAAAAGACAATCGGAAAGGTTATAAAGTAGCCGATAGATTTCGCAGGATGTCCAGAAGAGGCGAATTGCACTCAAGTGCACAGAGATGGGGACAAATATCATTTGAACATTGGTCCATTTTTTGGTAAAATCACGCATCAAGTGGCAGGCTTATGCCAGGGAAAATTTGCAAGAACTGCAGCTGCAGGGAAGTGAATAGAAGGGATAGCCTCATATGGCGACTGAAAGAATTCACAACACAGCAGTGCACATTCGGTTGGTAGTGAAACAATTTCTCATGAAACATGGGTCTGCAGGCGAGACAGGATAAAAAATGTAGCGTTCAAAGTACAGCTGAAAAACAAATTCAAATCACATTTACGAGAAAAGTACGTTAATGATAAAATATTGATAAACAATGATTAAATTTACTGAAATACATAAATAACACTTTTCAACTATTCTTTCAGTATCACCCCAGTTGTTCTATTGTTACGTTTAAATCAAATTTTGATATCATAATTTCACACTTTTTTTTACATTATACTGTACCTTATACCATACTGCCTCACCACGTCTTCCCATGCATTTAGCAGTTCCTGCATATTTTTCCCTTAGTTTTCCCACACCATTTGGTTGTCTGCAAACATTATTGTAGTTGTGCATGGCCTTTACGTGTTGCATCTGTTTGTAGTTTGCAGCTGCAGTTATTTTATAAGAATTATGTCGTAAGTGCCTAATTAACTACCAAGTAGCAATATATGTTTTATTATGCAAAATTAATTAAAAAAATGTTACTTCTGGAAAATTGATTTCTCAGGGTGCAAAATGTGGAAATGTGGAAACTCACTGAAGAACCCTTTTACTAGGCATCCAACAGTGACAGAAGTAGAAAATACTAAATGGAATGTAATTTTTTAAATGTGTTCTTTGTTACATTTTTTTTTAATACCAGTAATGTGTTTAATGCTTTTTGTGTAGTTCAAAACAAGAAGACTTATATGAAGAGTCTATCCGACCTTTAGTTTCATCAGTTCTTGATGGTTTCAATGGCACCATTTTTGCTTATGGACAAACTGGTACAGGGAAGACATACACGATGGAAGGTAAGCAGTTCAGAGTGTTTCCACACTTTACTTGGCATTATCCACATTACATTTTGAGGTTACCCTGGGGAGATACAGTAATAGAATGAGCTTTAAAAAACAAAAAAAAAAAGGAAATCCACCAATAGGGATGAAATACGTGGGGCTAATTACAGAGGATTCTCGTTGTACTGAAATTGCATATACCGATAAACTCTATCCATAGTTAATTTCCAGTGGTCACGGCAAAACTCCTATATAAATAATGATAAAGCTAACCGCTGGTACCATTTATCGGATGTTGCAACGATCAAAGTATATTTGGGTCCTGTCACGGAAGATTTCTTGCAACAATAGTTTTTAAGCCTGTTGTTTATGCAAATGTCTAGTAATTGGATGTGAAGTGTGTCATTAATGCCCCTGTTTATCACTGCTCTGCAGCACACAGTCTTTACAATATTTCTGCTGTGCAGTATAAGGAATCAGCAAATGGCACGAGTCTGGCGTGCTACCTCCCCTTACATTCCTGACAAGAGAGTAATTGGTTACGTAGCAACCAGTATGGTGATCTTGCATCCTCTTTCTCACTTTTCTTTCTGTCTCTATCAGCTGCACACCTTTCTTCCTCCCCTTACCTACCTTTGAGAGAGGAGGTAGTTTTCTAGCAAACAAATAAAGTGCTTCCTCTCTGTGTCTTTTGCTAGCACGTGCTTGCTGGCAATTATAGAAATTTTTATATATTCCATCCGTAGCTTAAAATAGTTTCACGTATCATCACTAGTATATTAAAGTACCGTAAATGGTTTTGCCTAAAAATGTTACACAATACATTTTAATGAGTATTTATTATTTGCAAAGATGTTTTCTTTTGTGGTTAAAAGTAGATTTGTCCCCGTAAAGTTAGGTTTTTAATTGTATCTGTTGTAAAATCAAGAGGATTTAAAAACAAAATATTAAATTAACTCGATGGACAGCATCGTCGGAAATAAAATGATATGCCTAGAAGCATATGCATGACCCCCACCTGTCACCAAAAATGGTATGGACATCAAGCAATTTGTATTACCAAGTGTAAAGTTCATTTTAAAACTCGTTGGGAAAGCTAAGGATTTCTATTAATTCATTTCAATAGAGACACATTTTTTGAATAAACTGAATTGCTGTAAGGGTATATTTGACACCTTTTGCTGTCTAAAAATGTGTAAGCACTGAGCCTGAGTGCTGCATAACTGGCAATGGGAAAAATCTGACGACGTGGTTTTGAATGATTGATTATTAAAAGACTTGAAGAATTACATTTTAATTGCCTTGACGCAAGACGCTTTTTGAAATATAATTTTTGATGACTTCAGCTTCATCCCTCAGGTCCCTTGAACGGAGTTTGACGGTTAAAATTAATATGCTAAAAAGTGAGATAGTACTGTCTCCCTTGCAGCTTTTATTATTCACCGGTCCACCTTAATCATGCTAGAAGGACAAGCGAGTTCATTTACTTCTTGCTAGACCGCACTAGTAGTAATATCACTTGTCTTTTATTTTGAATCCCGTTCCAGCCGGCCCGTGATGTCACAGAGGCAAGTCATGCATTCACACCCCCGCTCAGCGACCACCCCTCGTCCTAGTGGCATCAGCCAATTAGCATTGGGTACCAGCCTGCATTTAGTATAAAAACTGAGATGGCCTACATCTCTTGACCAGTCTTCAATCCCAGCGCACACGGTGCTCGGAGCTGACCAGATTGTAGTATCCAGCAGGCATTGCTCAGGCACTCTTCCCTTTATCTTAACGTTAAGTATTTGTATTGTAACCGTCATTCCAGCACGCACTGTTCAGAACAATTCCCTGTCTATGGTACACATCAGCAAAGCTTGCGGTAGGGTAGGCTATGCAGTTAGGAGATATCTGCTACATACTCTGCAGCCCTAAACCTCCCTGCAGTTACCATGTGATTGCAGTGGATCCTATCCCAGTCTTTGTAAAGATTACCATCCTGTCACTTTCATGCTTAGTTTCCCAAGCGAGTGTCAGCGATATAGTGATGTAGTTTTCTATAACACGCACACAACATTGAAAGAGATTAGCCAGTAATTCTCACACACATTCCCTTGTTGAGCCTGTCACCTCTTCCGGCCACCATAATGACAGCTTTTGAGGTTTGAAGCTTGCGTCGCAGGCCTGAAGCTACAGTGCTATCACCATGTTTTTATTTTCCCTGAAAATGAAATGTGAGCGACGTTTACTTTGAGTAACCTTCCTTGTAAACGTGGTACCTTGTAGTTACCCTTGTTACTTACTTGCAGGTATTCACGGGGAATTTGCTCAAACGAACGTACACTGTTTTTATTGTACAGATCATACACTAGTACCGGCCACCCATTCCACCAATCCTGGATTGTGGGAAATGGAGGAGCCTTCAAAAGGTACACTTTCTGTGAAGCTGCAAATTAAGTTTTGCGACTGCTTTTCCCCGGAGCAGCTCCACCGGGGAATTGCAACCCCCAAAGTGGTAGACAGTTACCAGGCCATGCACCCTAGGATGAGATACATAATTTTTATTCAGGCAAGTACCTATGGGTGCAATAGAGCTTGGTGGAGTAATTGCCAACATCCTAATGCCTTTTGCCCAGGAAGGATCTGAAAGAAAGGATTAAGACTACACTCGCTGCATCAGGTCGAGCACACAAATATCAACCCACCTTAGTGAAACAGGTAACTAGTCTTCCACCCAGAGAACAGATGCAAGCTCTCTGATGCTTACAAGAGCCAAGAGAAGTTCCTGTACCTCATCATCTGTTTCACTACCTGAACGTTCCGGACCTGCAGCCTATCCGGAGTGCATCATTGAGTATATGAAACAGCCAGAACTAGCCTCAATTCCAGTACTTGCTTACCTGACTCTGATTACTCCTTCCACCATTGGCATACAGACCTCAGGAAACGCAGACCATACCACCAACACCACCTACACCTGCACCACAGAATGCTCCCGCCATATTGAAACGTCGTCCAGGTAGCCTACCATCTACTACACCCGCCAAAAACCGAATTGCATTAATAAGTTAATATTTTGTGTCCTGCTGAGTAGCCGCACTACCATCTGTATATACAAAGCTCCAGCCGCACGCGAGAACTAAACACCCCTTGAGGAGAGTCTGATCCACCTCCTCACCAGAATTCCTCGCCGCTGCCTTCTGCCACCTGACTGTGTGAGTATAGGTTCTCTATACATCGCGCGTCAAATAAGAGGCACTGAAAACTTGAAATTTCTGGCCCGTCAACGTGGGTAATGACTGTCAAAGTTACCTGAGATGGCACATACGAATCAGTCATGCCCACTATGCAGTGAAACATGTTGTGCGCTATGAAAAGCCAGACTGAATATTCTGCCACACCTATGTGTTAGCCAGACACAATTAGCTACTCCATGCCAATGGGCACAGCAAGAATCAGACTTTGGGGAGTCGCAGAAAAAACCTGGTGGTGCCCAGTGTTAAGCACACAGTCAGAATGTCGAACGCAGCACCAAGCCATAGCGAGCATGAGTTTGAAGAGGCCAACTCTATCGCAACCGGACTTAACCGCTGTTCATAATCAGGCTGTCCCAGAACAGGAACTCACAACATTCAATGTGCCCATTGTTAACAATGGCATCTTTACACATGCCTTGGATGGGAAGATATGCCACAATATACTGAGGGGCTAGAATATTGATGTGAGGAATGTCGAACTAAGCAGACTGCCTACTATAATTGGGTTACGTGCCCAGGTAATGGAATCTGCACTGTCTGTTTCATTCTCTGTGGATAAACTTATCACTATAAATGCATTTGCTTGCCCAAAGATCTGGTAAACAGACCTGGCATTGTTTATCTATGCGAAGTCTGCAAAAGAGCAGCAGGATACCGACCCAATAATCGTAGACCCACCTCAGTGCATAGTCACACCACGTGCACGGGAGAACTGCAACTTCCGGAGTTTGCAGCACAACGGCACGAGGACCCCAACACCTTTATAAACGAGTACGAGTGCGAATTTTGACTACATGAGATTCCTATCAAGCATTGGGTGGCTATAGCCAAAAGGAAAGAAGTGGAATGGTGGATTGTGTATGGAGAGTTTATTATGGAATGGCCATAGCTCGGCACAAGACTACACCAGAGATTCGCCAGAGATGAAGTTGTTGCGCACCTGACTACTAAATTCTACAGCGCCGCCCAGAAACCACAGGATGAAGTTGAGATACATGTGTGCAGGAAGGAACAAATACACCACCAGATCTATCCTAGTGAGAACGAAGAGGACTCTATTCGCCAAATCACCAGGTTGCTACTACCCTGGATATGTAACATTTTGCTCCTACCTAAGCCTGCAACAATAGATGAGCTGATAGACAGAGCTCGCAAGGCTGAACGCGACTTCCAAGTGCAAGCCTTATTGGACCAATTTAAGTCAGTTCAATCCCAAGTGGAAGGGAAAGCAGGGAACGGAAGTCTAAACCATCCCCACCTCCTCCACAGCAGTCATGCAAACTGCTAAAATACTGGTTCTGCCCCAGAAATCATTTTAACCGGGACTGCCCTCGCAAACCAGCCAACCGACAGTAGACGCCTATAGAGTCACGTGACGTGGCCTGTAGCCCCACAGGGAGCCCAAAAAAAGGGTACCCAGCCTAATAAGTCATTGAAGGGAAACTACAATGCCGGCGGAAAGGAGCATTTCCGTCAGGCAAGAACAACCTACAGTAAAGCTCCTGGAGCAAATGGCAGAAACATCAACCGCCCCATATATTCAGGTGAGGGTCAACAATAAACCCGTCTTAGCACTAGCTGCATCTGGGAATTTCTTACGTTATGATATGCTCCTGCCACTTCAGCGTAAACAGCTGAAACCACAATGCAGGGAAGTATGGATGGCCAGGTCTGATTGTATTCTCTAAGTCAATGGGAGAATCACCTTGACGATCAACGTACACAACCTGAAGACGGAAGCTGACTTTGTCACCCCGGATATAGAAGACGATGTTATCTTAGGACTTCTTTGGTTAAGCAAACAATGCATCATGGATCAAGTCTACCTGGGCGACGAGCAACGAGTTGCGCTTCACTGAGAGTATCCGACAGAGCCACAGGAAACTCAACAGATTGACGTCACTGAGATCCAGCACAACCTGAACCCCACTCAGTTCAAACAACTGCAGGAAGTACACAATGAACATGCAGGAACTTTTGGACCAATGGCAACTTACAGAAAACACATACCATTCAGCACGAAATCCTTCTCAACGATGCTACACCTATCTATAATAGGCCTTATAAAGTCTCTGCAAGACACCAGAGCATTATTATGGAACAGATTAACGAGATGAAACGACAGGGAATCATTGAGCCATCAAAATCTCCCTACAACTCACACATCATGTTGGTGTCCAAAAAGGATGGACAGCTCTGCTTCTGCGTTAATTATAAGGCACTCAATGATGGCACACATCCCACTCCACCCTCTGCTCTCGATCTGGCCCATATGTTAAGGGATATCGGTGAAGCAAGCATCTTCAGTACTTTAAACATGCAACCAGGGTACTGGCAAATTTCTGTGCATCCGGATAGCCGCCCTTACACCGCTTTCACGTCACCGGAAGGAGAAACATTACAGATTCGGGTAATGTCATTTGGACTGAAGAACGCACCGGCCACCTTCCAGTGTTGATGTCGTCTGAAGTTCTTACTGGATACCTGGGTCAGTTTTGTTTTGCATACCTAGAGGACATTATCATCTACTCCAAAACCTGGGAAGATTATCTCAACCACATCCAGTATGTTTTAGAAAGATTAGAGCTCCATGGGTTAGCAGCAAAATTGTCCAAAAGCCACTTCGGCCAGACCTCCATTGAGTATTTGGGATACAGTATCTACGCAAGAGAACTACCCGCAAGAATGTTCACTTCGTGCTATCCAGGAAGCCGAAGTACCCCACACCAAGAAACAGCTTCACAGATTTCTAGGGCTCTGCAACTTGCTATGGGAGTTCGTCCTCAACATAGCCGAAGTAATGGCCACCTTATACCCACTCGTCGGGAAGGATATCCGCTGTAAGTGGACGCAGGAATGTCAAACCGCTTTCGACACCCTGAAAGAAAGTTTTCAAGACATCCGCCAACTGCATTGCCCACAAGGAGACAATCCTCTAATACTGCAGACCGACGCATGCCAGACTGGATTGGGAGCTGTATTATATCAGGAGGACGAGAAAGGGAAACCTTTGCTCATTGCCTATACCAATACAAGGTAAAACTCCGTCTAGCAGAAAGACCATATTAATGAGTAGGAGTGTCTCACAATAATATGGGCAATCTGAAAATTTTGGTACTGCCTAGAAGGGAACCGCTTTATTCTCTGCATGGATTGTAAAGCCCTGAAATGGCTTGGAGAAGCCAAGTACAACAAACCTAAATTAGGAAGTTGGGAACTGTTATTGTCAATGTATGACTTTGAAGTTCAACACTGCCCAGGCACACAGAACGACTTGCCTGATGCCCTGACCCGGCAACCAGACCCGAAGGAAGAAGCAAAATTGGATGAAGAGATGGGGCGGGTTTTTCCTTCGGAGCCCCTTAACCTGCCACCGGAAGAGGATTACAGGTAAAATGAACAGGATTACACAGACAAAATGGAATTGTTCACTGGTACTGGGCTACGAGTGCTATGTCACTGAAGCAAATTATTACCCAACCTGTTCACTGTCTTAGCTTGCACTGAAAAAACACATAGAGGTGGCTTCACACAGTTTAAAAAAAATCACAAAACAGAAGACAAAATCCCTAATTGTTAAGCCTGTGTTTGCCATGAAACAGCTTAAGTTATACCACTCTACAATATTGAATGACATCTGAAACTACGATTTAGTAAAGACACTACACGAGAGTGTGCCATGTAATAAACTCGAGCTATGCCACATTTACAAAATTACTTAAATAGATTTTAAAATTGACACAGCACATTATGACTCACCAGCTTCATGGTGTCCCAGGGAGAATGACCAACGAAAGGCTGGAAGTACGTGAAGTAAATGTTATGGTGGAAGGCGAAAACACACTACTTACACAGTATAACCGTAGCAGACAGTACTTAATATATGCTTGTGCAGAATTGAGGTAGAACCAAAGCGTTTAAGACAGGGAAGGAAACAGGAGAATGAAGGCGAGCATGCATGCAATAATGCAGACAACCAGCACCTTAAGCAGCACCACATCAGTGCACTGATGTGCCAGAAGTGAAACTCCCACCCCTAAAGCATGTGCCCTGGTTAATAGAAACTTGTTCTTCGTCACAGGAGGAAACATTGCCAAACGACCAAGTTCAACACAGAAGACACATGAAGAAAATACACAAAATACAGGCCCCCTATTTCAGAAAATCAAATTTGGAAATAAAAATTTTATACCTTATTTTAATTTTTGGCAAATTTATTTCATAAAATCCTTTAAAATAAAAGTTTTTACCAAACCGGTGAAAATTTATACAAATCAAATATTACACAGTTGGAAAGGATCACATAATACAATAACATTACACTATTTTTCGCCTTTATTTCATTTTATTTTTGTTTCTTTTCAATCATTTTGAATTTGATGAAATATTGCAATGATGCATATAAACTTCACAAAGAGTAACAGTATTCAACAGATGCTCTTGGTGCTTTAATTTAAAAATCAATTAAAAGTGATAACTGTTCAGACCTTTTTAATATTGCCACGTAAATTAAATGTGCCAACATGGCATGTAATGTTTAATCCTTAAGGATAAGCCACTTACTAGAGAAATTGCCCAAAAACACATTTATTACCTTCATTAAAACAAGCAGCTATAGGCTGTAAAAAGGAATTGACTGTTTTTAGCTGACGTACCAAACACATCAGACGTGTGGTTATTAAAATTATTCAAAATTAGTTTGAACATTTCTCATAAAATTACCTCCTAGCTCAGCTGGTTTAATCATTTGACTAGAATCACACTTACGTTTATTAATACAAACAGCTGTAAACCGTAAATGAATAAATTTCCAATTTCCTATTGATGTACAAAAATATTACATACAGTAGCTTGACGTGTGTCACTTAGACTAGTCAATGTAACTTTGGCATGCACTAGGTCAGGCGTGCTCTGATTATTGGCTCTGAGCAGACTTTCTGCTAGGGACTAACACTGGTCGGGTTTGATTACGACTCTGTACAAAATCAGCTGTTATTGGTACAGCAATATGTCTTACTACAACCTTAGTCCATTGAGGTAGGGCTGACTTACTAGGGTACTCACACGCCGGTTTCCTGGGCTCTGGTATAGAGGCAAGTTGACTAGGACCAACAGTCGCCTGGGTGGTGATGGCTGACAAGTTTCCGTGCAGAGAGGTATGTATTTCTTGCTCCACTCGGCAGCTGCACTGCTTCCAAAGTAGGCATTGGAAATGCCCAACCTGGTATCACTCCCAGTGATCAGGGCACGAACTGCAGGATGCCTCTCGATGCCATGCCTAGTGTGTGTAGGGAAGTAAACAGGAATGCTGCCTGAAGAGAAAGGCCTCTCCAGGTGACAAGCAGCTTGAGTTTGTTCCTGTGGGCTTTCTCCACCAAGCGCAGAGGGGTTTATTGGTGCACTCTCGCTTAGCAGTAAGGAACTTCTCCTTTCTCTCTTCCCTTTGAGCACTGTGCCTCTCCCCAAATGGCATAGAGGCAGTATCTACACTTAACTTTCTCTGTTAGGCACAAGCTGTTGATGATACTCTAAGCAAGTGTAGAGCCCAACAGCAGCTGATGGCGCAAAACCTGTGCTCCTACAGTTCTCCACCTTGGCGCACAAACCTAGTGCGGTGGGTCATGTGGACTGTCTTCCTTCTACTGTTGGGGTGTGGTCTAGCAACAGTCGGGCCTGTCTAGTAACAGTCGGGCCTCCATTCCCAGGTTAAATACTGCTGCCAGCACCGGCGGCGCTCCGGCAGCAATACAACCTGAGGTGGCTGTCCTGCTCTGGTTGGATGAGTACCTAGTGGCTGGGGCTCTACCTTGCTATACACCATGGTGCACAGAATGGGTGGCCTTCGAAAGTAATATGTGTGGCTGACCTACAGATTACTGAAGGGGATCTGCAGTCCTACACTATGGTTCGTACATTTATAAAAACCCAGTCTCCTGCTTGCTCCGTCTAAGGGTTGAGTACCTAGTAGTTGGAAAGGAGTTACCGCTATAACAGATTCTCTCTCGGGATAGGAATAAAATATATTTATTTTGAATAATAAATACTGGTGACACATACGCTTACTACTAAGCAAAGTGCGAATGGAAGTAAGCTACGGTTTACAGGTGGAGGTAACCTGCTCCTAGGGTATCCAAGATTAGAAGGACTTTGACGGCTATGAAAATATCTCTGACGCAGTTACTCTACCCTAGGGATGTCTAGACTAGACTTTACAAAAGGGGCCACTACCAAAAGGGCAGTGGGTGTAGTTACCACTTACCAGCAAGTAGTGGCGGCTGTTGAACCAGGAGGATCAACAGCGGAAGTGTGGAGTGAAGTCGTGCAGTCTTCTGGTGTTGAAGAGCTTCTGGAAGCTGTTGGTGGTAGAAGTCGCTGGAGCTTCTGGTTTTAGGTGGTAGAATGCTCTAGAGCTTCTGGTTGTAGGTGGTAGAATCCTCTGGAGCTTCTGGTTGTAGGTGGTAGAAGCCTCTGAAGCCTCTGGTCGTTTGTGGCAGCAGCTACTGGGGGCTGCTGAAGATCTCTGGAGTTCTTGGAGAAGACAGTGAGAGCCTAAGGTTCAGTAGAGAGCCTCAGCACAGAAGCGTTGAGGCGAGTTCTTGGAGAAGATAACTACCGTCTTCGGCCGCACACTGCCTTATATTGTGCGCTTGGCTGGCCCACGCCTGGGCTGAAGTGAGAGGTGTGACGTTGCTCTGTGACATCTGCGTGGGAACATCTGGAAATACCACGTGTCTATAACTATCCCTCCACGGGAAACAATCCTCTAGCCATCTTATGGTTGTGGTTCCTGGTTTAATATTTACACATTAGAAAGAGTTGCAGTCATTTGGTATAACTCATATAAGTGGCAGGGATCAATTGCCCTCCCCCCACAATGGTGCAATGGTGGCTCATCTGACATTGGTTGAGGGGGAGAAGGTGACAGCAGAACTAATTCCCCCTCTTTGGAAGGTCTGAGCATGTAGGAGCCTCGAAAAATAAAAATGTGATCAGGTTGGCTGACCCCTTAACTGTGGGTCAGTTGACATCTGTATTTGCGCTTGCTCTGTGTGCTGGAGCTCATCGAAGAAATGTCGTTATTATATGTGATGTTTACGAGCTCAGCATAAACACTGTCGTGACATTAATATAAACATTATATACAACATTACTTGTGGAATAATATTTACATAAAAGAACGACACTTTTAAAACAATTGGAAATAAAATATATATATACTATGCCTTATTCATGGAAGGCAGGGAGGAAAACGAACTATCACTTTGCTTGCGGTGGTGTATTAGTTTGGAGGAAACCCTACTGAAGCATGCCTGGGTTAATGGATAGTGGGCACGGTCATTGTGGCTTTGATTGCACTAAACCAATCACGCGGCGGTAGGGATTTACTTATCCAGTCTGCATTTACAGCCCGTTATCTTGATCAGGCACGTTGGTTGGCAGGTCGGTACAGACTGTTGCTCGGCAGCGAGGCGAGCTATCCTTTGCTCTTCTCTCCGCGTGAGCTGTGCCTCACCTTAAAAGGCATAGAGTGTGGTATGCCGCTGAACGGTATAGGTTGTGCATTACGGATGCAAAATAATTCCCTATATTAGTGTTTGGTCAGTAGCTACTGCCGGCACGAGTTCAGTGCTCCAGACGGCCCCCCACCACTGGCTGGCAGACCAGATGCGTTGTCAAAAGATGTATGTATTGGACTGGTGGACTCCAGAAGGGGATCCCCAGAGTGACTATTTAAAATACCCGATCTTGGTCGGCAGTGCACAATGTGTATCGTTCCTAGCAGACATAGTAAAGGTTACTCTATAAAGAATACTCATGGCTAAAAGAACAAAGCTGCATAACAAACACAGTGACACGTGCTATCTCCTACCAAGCAGACGGTATGCTGAAAGTAACCCACGCTGAACAGGTGTAGGTGACCTGGTTCTAGGCTAAGCGGGAAGTAGAACTAGGCAATTGCTAAATAGAAATACTTAACGTTCACTAATTATGGGAGGTCTACACGACACAAAGAAGTTAAGATCCACTGCTCTAGTAGTAGAGAGTGTTAGTGTTGAAGACTAGCAGAAGAATCTTCTGGTAGGTGGTAGCTATTGACATCACTGAAGCCTCTGGTGACAGCAATGGCAGCAGCTGCTGGTGGCTGCTGAAGACTGTTGTCACAATGGGAGCAGCCTCTGGTAAGCTGCTGAAGACTTGGAGGTCATCGAGAGGTCCCACCACAAGAAGTAGTGGAGTGAGCTAGAGGAACTGCAAGAAATATCTAACGAGCCTTGCTGCGCACTGACTTATATAGTCCAAAGGACAGGTGCGATGGCGGGCCGTGGGGGAGGGGGCATGTGACAGCCCTCTGGTGCGAGGCCGGCGTGGGGTTAGCAACCCTCTAGTCATCTCTCAGCTTCGTGAATGTTCGGTGGCACTTGGCCATGCCCTGAGACGGCTGATGGCTTGTTGGCTCTCAGCGTGGGGGAAGGGCGATGTGTTCGCTGGCTTGCGCACCCTTGGTAGCCACGTATTTGGGCGCCCTCCAGAATTGTGGTGGCCCGAAACGTCTGTATACAGGTTGGCGGGGTTCGACTCTCACCTGGGTTGAAGTAGATATACTTGGTGTGATGTGAGATAAGTCATAATTGTATTTAATAGTATGGTAGAGTGGCACACATCAATTCACTATCCCCCCCCCCCCCCTTCTCCGTTGTGATGGACTTATCGTGAAAGTTCAGTGGAGAAAGGCGTAGGCGCTCTAATCGGGAAGTTCTAGGTAGGAGAAGCGAAGGAAAAAAGTTTTAGAATCAGTTAGGCAGGACCCTTAATGATGGGCTGCTTGACCGTTGTAATTCCGCTCGCTCTGGCTCTGCTTGCAGGAGACTCGTGGCGCTTGGCATGCTGGGCCGTGTCTCTCCTATCTCTCTCTCTCTCTCCTCTCTCTCTCTCCTCTCTCTCTCTCTCTCTCTCTCTCTCTCTCTCTCTCTCTCTCTCTCTCTCTCTCTCTCTCTCTCTCTCTCTCTCTCTCTCTCTCTCTCTCTCTCTCTCTCTCTCTCTCTCCTCTCTCTCTCTCTCTCTCTCTCTCTCTCTCTCTCTCTTTCTCTCTCTTGCCCAGGCGAAGCGGAGCGCTGCACGCTTCTAATGGGTTTTCCCCCTGTGGTGAAGCTTAGTGTCAGGAGTGACGCGGTGTACCGGGTGTCCCACCGACCTACTTGATTTACGCATGTCGCTGACAATAATTCAGCATGGTGCTGTTGTTATTTACAAGAGAATGTACAAGAACGTGGAATAAAAACACACAAAAACATGACAAATATGAAGGGGAATAAAAAGTATGATCACGTCTTACTCGAGGAAGGTAGGGAAATGTTACTGTCACGGAACTTGCTGTGGTGATTTATGAAAGAAAAGTATCAGTCTTTCTGGGTTAGCCTGTGGGTCTCACAGCAAGCAAAACAGTTACATGTAACAGGTTATAGTTCAGCAACCTTAGCACTTTCATCACCTGGGTTGACCGGCTAAACGAACTATGCGAGTACACTGAAAGAAATGAAGTTAATATGCGGATAATCTGTGCACGGAGGTCACTGAAAATTAACATACCTAACACTAATTAATTGAATTTACTATATCTTGCACCTGATTTCATCGTAGCGAGTTCATAGGAGCTCTGTGGCTCAGAGTTCTGGTTTGACTCTTATTTGGTGCAAAGGATATTTATGACAAGTACACTAGAAAAACATGAGAAAAACATAGCATAAAAACACATTACCCTTCAAGACTGCATTCTTTTTGGAGGTGATCTTCACAAGACACTATCAAAACTCAAAGGCATATTTACAAGTGTACCTACTCATCAAGTCATGTATACAAAAATCTAAATTAGCTAATTCCCTTACGGGAGTTCATCTTATACCTAGAACTAACTCTAATATGTACAATCGGTGAAGTGTCTGCATTTATGTGTACACTGACACTGTGTTGAGCATCTATCAGTGATACGCCACTTGTGTAGTATATACCGGCACTGTGGTGAGCATCTATCAGTAATACTGTCTGGTTATTTGGACTGTCTCCCACCATCTCATGAAACTTTATTGTTGGTGAGGTATTATAACGTCTTCTGTTTTTACAGGATTAATTCCTTACAGCGCAATGACTGTTGTTATTACAAGTTCAAATGCTAGCACTTAGTCGAGCGTCTAAACACTGGTTAACACATTTACCTCATTGGTTCTTACTCTTCCTCTGCTTGATGATGGCTGGGTAGGCTTTACTGTTGTTGTTGCACATTATTAAACTAGCCTAATTGTGAATGTCTTTGACTGGGCGGCTAGTTTAATTGTTACTTTTTTTAGGTCTAAAATGAGTCCTGTTTCACTAGTATAAAGTAGCTGTTATGACTACTGGTTTTGTTTATACAGCGTCGGTATTGCACTTACTTGTGTTCGCGGGTTTGCTTTTTGCCGGTCTTCCTCTCGGCCTGAGTGCAGTGTGTCCCGGATACAGCCACGTATACCTTGACATGGGTCTGCACGGCGATTCCAGGTACCGGCCACGTAAACCTTGACGTGGGTCTGCACTGAGATTCCCGGTACCGGCCAGGTGTTGAATCTGTCTTGTAAGCATGCTGGGGCATCAGGCTTCGTGGTTCAGCACATGGTGCGGTGGCATCTGCTTGTGCAGCAACTGATGGGGAGGGCACTGCTGAGGCAGTGCGGGGGAGTGACACAGGAGGGTCCTGCACCCTGACTGAATGGGTTCCTACCCGTAGGGCAGGATGTTTCTGTGACATGGCAGTGCAAGGGAGTGGCAGTCGATCGCCCTCCACCTCGACTGCTGATGCAGCTCGCCCAAGGTCCGGGTAGTTGGATGCATCGACGGTCTTGATGCCTGAAGTGGCAGTGCAAGGGAGTTGTAGATGACTGCTCTCCAGCTTGGCTGCTGATGATGCATCTCGTCGAAGGTCCGGGTAGTTGGAGGCATTGATGGTCTCCATGTTCAGGTACTTCACGAAGGCAGTGCAAGGGAGAGACTCAACCTCGACTGTGGGTGTTGCACCAGATGAGGGGTAGTGGGAGGCATAGATGGTCTCTATGTCTCGTTCATCGGCAGCCAATTGAGTGGGAGTTAGAATGGACCTCTCATCCAAAATGGTGCTGACTGGTTAAGTTTCCTGAGTGGCAGGAGGTTGGGGCAGAGCGTTGCCGTTGACGATGCTCGACGCCCCCTGCAGTTTTGATACTTCGCCATTAGGAGCAGGGGTTGGCTTCATAGAAGCTGAAACGACCTTGATCCCCCTGTTCCAGGCGTTTCTTCCAGTACGGCAGCAGGTACTGGGTCCGTGGCGTGTTCGCCTTCTGGTGGTCCAGTGGTGGGTATGGTAGCTCCTCTGCATCAGAAACCGGCTTTGTAGAAGCTGGCACGCCCTTGATTTCTGGCTCTGGAGTTGTACCAGGTGGAAAGGAAGGTGCTCGGATTGCTTCCACCTCTTTAACCGTTAGCGGTTCGGTCTCTCGGCTAATCTGACATGATCTGGCTGTATTTCCTGTCTCCGGGACTTCGCCAAGACACTTTGATGCAGCTAAGGGTGGCTCGGTCAGGTCTGATGGTGACTCGGTGCCCATAGCTGGTCTGCATCTAGGGCAGAGATTGAACAGAGACTGCTCCTCGGCGCTGTGGTATCTCTATTCTCCCAGGTGTAAAATAGGATGGCTCCCTGTCGGGTTCCGGGGTTCGTGCCTCGGGCCTCTTCGTTGGCCTCGGCTCAACTTCGGGAGCTGCCATTGACAGCATAGGGCCTTGTTTGAGGGTCTGGGTCACAAAAGCTTTTGGACTGCAGCCTCTTCAGACTGACACAGACGCTCCTTATAAAATTACCTGCGGCGGCCGTGTCTAGCATCGCCACAGTAGTTTCATTGTTTATGCAGACTTCTACATGGGGCAATTCAGGGGAATCAAGCCCTCTTGTTAAATTCTGGAGCGTGACTGTGGTTTCTTCCTCCTGTTCCGGTTCTAGGTTCTCTCTTTCTCTCTCTCTGCGTCGGGCAGTCTGTATGGAGATATTGGCCCACACAGTACCGACACTTTGGCGGCATCTGGTAGTGGGGAGGGGAAATCTAGGTCAATGTTTCAGGAGGCGTAGGGGTGGGCACAGAGCCTGTCAGTGTTCTTGCCTCCTTCCCCTCATCTATCTGCATACGGTCTAGCACTGCCTGCTCTTCATAATTGCACTCTGTTTCACGTGCACGTTCTATACTGTGGCTTTGGGGCTTGTAAGAAATTACGCAGCTTCGGTATTAGCATTTGAGCTATGGAGCGTACACAATTTTCTTCACTTTTCACTGCTGGGAAAAGGTGTTGGTAAATGCGCACCTTTTGCTTATAAATAGTTCGGCCTCTTTATCCATGTCCTGGGCCTCGCTATAAAATTTGGCGGCTATACTGATCAGTATTTCTTTGCTGCCAAATTCAGTCAACCAACTCGAAAACTGATGCCAGTTGTTTACAAACTCGCTGTAGCAATTCCACCAATACAGTGCAAGGCCTTTCAAGGGGAGTTGGGCTCAGCTTACCCACTACTTTGCGTGGAGGTCGGTCTCTCTGAATTATTTTTCACATTCCTGGATGTGGCATACCTGCAAATTCGGTTATCTGAATGTCATCATCCCATCCAGTCACTGGGTGACCCAGTGCTGTTCCGGGCTATATGAATACACGGGATGGTTTTGACTGGCGCGAGTGGGAGGTGTGTTTTCTCGTAGTCATCTGCACGCGGCAGGTTTCGCATCTGTATTCTTGACCTTCTGTGTTCTGGGTGGTATCCGGCCAGCCTAAGCATATGTGGTGGAATGCATTGCCACAGTAGTTGCATTCTATAAGGAGTGATCCAGTACCAGAGCAGTCGGCATGGCTACTCATCTTTATTGTTATGTTATTCACTGAGTCTTGGTTTACCCTCTCGAGGGTGTTGAGCTCTGTTTCAGACATGATTATGGCTATGGGTGTGCGGGGTGTTTATCGGACAGCCACCCGAAGTCCGCTTTGCTTTCCCGGCTTGACCTTTAGGTCTCTGGGTTGGGTTGGTCTGTTTCGGCTTTTAGCTGTGAACAGTTAATCACTCTGATGCCCCACGTTGGCCACCAGAAAATTATTTGACACGTGCCTGGGTTAATGGATAGTCTGCACGGTCGTCGTAGCTTTGATTGTGGTAGACCAAGCTCAGAAATACTTACATAAATAATATTGTGTCACAATATGACTACAAGTACATAACAGTAATGATATACAAGTACTTAATGGAGACAAAGTACAAGTTCTTGACAGTATTATAAAAGTAAAAGACTAAATTCTGAAACTGAACACTTGGGTTTTGCCACACAGACAAACAAAATTTTATTCCTAGAAAAGGAATACAACTTATGAAAGTCACAAGATATATGAAAACAAAAGGCTGGTGCCACCAAAACGGCACAGGTGCCACACGTAAAACTGCACAAGAAGCCTGCAAACATGGTACAGTAGCAGTAGGGTAAGTCTATTTCCCAATTCCCTACTCCCAGAGGATGGATTTCAAAGAGAAGGTGCACCAGATCCTCTCAGCATCTGGTCGAACGCACGAGTATCAGCCCTCCCTGGTCAAACAGATAGCTAGCTTAGCTCCTCAAGTTCAGGTGCGTGCTTTGCCATCTTCAAAACCTGGTGGAAGTAGCGGTTCCAAGAGATCTCTTCAACCCTCCAGAGAAGACAGGTCCAACGAAGTACCCTTGGTGGGTCGCCGAGTATCTAAGTCTACTCAACTGGCCACCAACACCAGTTGTCGCATACTTAGTATTAGCTATACTGCGCCCTACTCCTCCGCCTAAGCCTCAGGTCTCATTCAATCACCACACTTCACCATCACCTGTAACATGTCGCATTAACACCGCTCCCATACAACATCGTCCAGGTATAACCAAAGCAGCAGTTGCACCTAAACGCAGTATTGTGTTGCCCACACCTGATTTCATGCCCTGCCGCATAGCTACACTGCCAGTTTTGTACAACGGGAAAGCACCCACACCCAGGCAGAACTGAATCCCTGCACACATAAAAGTGCCTGGTTCAACTTCTACCAAAAAAGACTGGGACGTTCTCAGCAAAGACAAGCTAGTGAGTATTTATTCCCGGTTCGTCACACATAAAATTTTATTTGATGTGTTCTACAGCTAATAGCGGGACAAAAGATTTTGTGATTATTCAGCATCAATTGAAGTTGCCATATTGCAACGTCATAACACTGGTGAGTGTCTCTACTCCCCATCTGACATTACGAAAAGTCATGGTCTGGTATCGTTGCTTCTCCATTGACAATTCCAACATCTGAAAATGCTAACTACTATTCGACGCTGATAACAATACCTTGGTTCAGTGTGTCACTGATGCATGCTAGGCTACTCACAGACATTCACTGCACATGTGCATTGTTTATGCTGCACATAGCTTTGTCCCACAATTGTCCATGTTGCCAGTGTTATAGTGGGTCAGCATCCTCTGATGGCTGTTTTACATGCCCATTTACAGCCAAACATAAATTATTTGCAATATTATCAACGATGGTACTGTACACTAACTTCATCTCTTGTGGATAATTCATTGTGCATGTTGCTATTTTTGTGGCAATGAGTGTATTTCCTTGCATTGACTTCTTGACAGTTGTATGCAAAGTGCAGACTTTGTTCAGTGTTGTTCAGAACCTCTCTGTTAGGCTGGGAGCACGCAACACTGGAAAATGCCCGGCGCACGGCCGGTCCTGTTTTAACCTTGCACCATGCCGTGCCTGGCCTGTGCCTGTGTGTGCTGCCCAATGCCTGTCCATATAACATCAAAATTGGATGGGCCGGACCCAGCCCGTGGAGCTTGCCGTGTGTTCCCGACCTTAGGAGTAGCCAGAAGTTGGAGTTACCCATAGAGTGGTGGAGATGTCTTTGCACCACAGGTTCTCTCCCCCTTCTGTTGTAAGCTCCAGAAAAAAATATCAGTTTCATATTTTAAAGTCCAAAGGTGAACTACAGATTAAATGCCAGGTAGCTCTTTTATTGCCACTCCTGACAAAGACTTTAAGCCATAGATACCATAACATGACACAAAAAATGTGCACCAAAGCTCCTAATTCACCTGGCCAATGTTGGCAAGGGATAGGAAAAGGGATATCTTAATTATATCTATGACCATGAGATTAGTGAAAGCTGCTGGTTAGTAGAGCTGGCTTTGAGGAACACACCAGTTTCCAGCCAGACTGGAGAGTACAAGGTGGGCCAAGTTGTGGGAAGAAAGTTTATGGAATGCTTTTGGGTACAGCAACAGAGAGAACAAGCTGGTTAAAGACTGTTCATGATAAAGTGAGTACTTTTTAAATCAACCTTAGAAAAAAATTGCTGCCTCTACCTGCATATATTTTAACGGGCACAATGAGTAACATGCATCCAGTAAAGTTGGTAATGATATAGGGGAAAGTAGTAAGTACCATATATTAACTTCGAACAAAAAGTGTTAGGTAAAAATGTGTGTTAACTTAAATTATTTCTCTTGCCTTATGTATTTTTTATTGCATCAAAATGTGAAAATAAGCAGATTTGTACAATATTTACTGTTCTAATAATTTCACATTTTCACGTGACCAATGCATTAATAAAGTGACGAGGCCCATGGCAATGTTAATTTTACATAAGGTGGAAGAACACAACATATGTATACAAGTAGATTTTAAGCAGGGCCTTCAAAAGTGCTCATTTTACCGTGAACAGCCTATACCAGTGAAGTCTGCTAAGTTTCCCCAAGTGTGAAAAATCCTTACACGGATATGCTGGTTTGATTGTAAAGCCATTGAATCTTCTTCTGGTGCATGACAATCCTAAGTGGGCACATACTTTTGACATACTAGTTCATAAATAGGAATTGCGCAAGCTAATCAGTCTCAAGTTGATCAAGACAGTTTAGTAAGAGATGTCAGTCTATAGTGCTGGAAAAGCAGGGTTTGGCAGAACTGTATGTTGTGATGTTTCTCTTTCCTGTAAGCTTTAACTATGGCAGTTTCAAATAATACAATGGGAATGTTGAGCATAATATTGTGGAAGATAGTCAGTTTCCCCCTTAGTTTTTGATTTTGATAGAAGATAGAGCAGGACATCAAGGTGGAGTTACAGTGAAGTTCAAGGACAAATTAGTGCATGTGCTTGTATAGTGGTTAAAATATAAATCTTATGTTTAACATTTTAACATTTAATACGTATAGTATTATTTGGCAACATGTTTTTAAACAAGGGCATTTTTTTGTATTGAAATTAGTATCTGCCATTCAGTTTACTCACACAAAATTTTTTTTTTCACAGGTTCCAAGACTGATCCCACCCAAAAAGGTATTATACCAAAGTCTTTTGAACAGATTTTCAACTATATATCCCGTTCTTCAAACATGCAATATTTAGTGCATGCATCGTACTTGGAAATATACCAGGAAGAAATACGGTGAGTTGTAGATATTTTTATTATTTAAAGATTATGTTCTTTCCTTTACAACCACCAGATAATTCACAGTAAAAGTTAATTGAAAGGCTATGTGAATGTTGTGTGTAGTAAATTCTTTGAAAATAGTGGAGTTATGAGTAGTAACATGAGGTAATCATTTTCACAAAATTATGCACGTTTATTAGTAAGCCATCATTAGGATTGTTGTAGTTCTGGAAAATGTGAGAAACCTGTAAAAGTTGAGGAACATGTGTCATTTAAACCTTGGAAAAATTGAGGAATGCAGTTAGTATATATAATTTTTCATTCTACTAAACATACTCATTACAGCAAAAGTAAAGTTTTTTTTAGTGCTTGGATGCCCAAAAAAAATTAAATAATTGGCATTACAAGTACTGCTCTGTGAAGCTTAAACATGATCAAATTTGTTATCATTTTTATTTTACATGATTATATTAATTTAATATTTACTGAAAAGATGAAATTTATCTTGTTTCACAAATTTTGAACTTTTATTACATTAGTTGTAAAATATATTTCAGTTCTTTAATTGCTCACAGAAATAATAATTATGAGATTTTATGAAGAGAAAACATGATAATTTGAGTGAAATGTGTATTGCAATATTCAGAAATCAACATGCGCATTAACTTTCATGCAACCAAGAATAGCCATGACAGTAAATAAATGTTGCTGTTTTGGAATGTAACCAGTAGAAAATACACCAAATAGTAAACATGCATTTGCACTGTTCTAAGCTGGTGCATACTGATCTTGCTACGTCAGAGTAATAATGAAACACAAAAAAATTTTACATGAATTGTATTGCAATGTATGCTGGCTTAGGAATTTAAAAGAGAGCCCTGATGTTATGAAGTGTCACAGTTCCTGGGAATGACTTTGTAAAATCAGGATGGACTGAATGAAACCCCCATAACCTAACTATGTGTTAAAAGTATTGATTTTTGTATGAAGTTTATATTTCATTGTGTCTGGTGCATGTGTTTTTCAAGCAAAATGTGTACTTTTTCAAAAGCAGACATTTTTAAAATTAAGTGATGCCCCACATAGGTATATACAATTTCCTTGCCACCGAAAAATATAAAAAAAATTTGAGTGATATGTAATTCTCATTTACCACGAAGTCCATTTTCAATTGTTTCTTACTGAAAAATCAGAGGTTTCATTTAAATTATGTAAATTTATTTCAGTATTCAGATGTCTTTAGAGTAAAATAATTCCCCAGATGTATATGAACAAACATTTGTGGTTGTCAAAAATAAACTATTGATAGATCACCGCATACCTTTCAGCCATCACGAAGTCGATTTTCAATTTATTCTTACAGAGAAATCAGAGGTTTTATTTAAAATAAAAAATATATAATTTAATATTTAGATGTTATTTGAATAAAATAATACCTTGAAAAGTTATGTATGAGCCTCGTAAAAAAAAATTCTTACAGAGGGCTGCATAACTTCTAGCGAAGGCAAAGTCAAATTCAGTGGCTTCTAGTGAGAAAATAAAGGAATATAATACTGTAATATTGCATTATTTTAGTAGTCGTGAAGTCTTTCCTAAAAAATTATACCCCCAGAAGGGTAAATGCTACTTCCCAGTGTAAAAAAAAAAAGTGTTACACACTGTGTGCACACTTTGCAAACATTTTTAGTCAGCATGAAGTCCACCTTTAGATCATCAATTTAAAATTGAAAACACGATAGATACTATTGAACAAGTAGACATGTTGCATTTTTCTATCTTAGTAGTGCTAAGAACTAAAATTATACCATATTCTTACAGGCTGGATTTATTTCCCGTTTCTTGGCATTCTGTGAAGTTGGCTTGGAATTTGACTTGATTCATCCCCTCTGTATTAAAGGAAGTTGAAGGAAGGGAGGGTACTCTACAAGCACTGTAGACTGTCCTTTCGGTTTAATAAATTATAAACACACAGCAGTGGAACTACACACATATTGTACATACAGTAATACTTGTAAAACATTGCAGTACTAAATTGGCAGATACTTGGGTTAAGCGGTAATGAAATGTGAACATCTGTAAATATTTGAGAAACACAGGGGGATGTCTGGCTTTGTACATAAAATTCAAATTGAATCATTCAAATTTAATTTTAGTGCATGTAAAGGCAAACCTAGTAGTAAGAAAATTGAAGTATATACCAAATTTTCTAGATCGCAATTTGATTTGCATGACAATGGGGGCAGTCCAGAAGAATGACGTTAACTACCTGCTACCGAGGAGTATGGAGGATTGACGCGGGTAATGGGGAAATAGGTGTAGGGACATTGAGATACCTGGAGTTGACGTCTTGACAACTTCATGCTAGATTCTTCCAAATCTAGTATTGGTTTTCTCCGCATGCTGCTGCAGTTTGAGTTCTCTTGGAACTTGGTTGCTTTGCAGCGGGTGAGCCTTCTTCAGGCAGGGAGAGGCTTGTGCAGACTTTGGAGAGTCTTCTCAGACTGGAGGGCCTTATGCAGGCTAGGAAGAATCTTTGCAGACTGGAGAGTGCCCCCGACCTTACTTAGGTTGGCGGACCGACTAGATCTGCGGAGAGTGGTTTAGCTTCTCCTTACATACAGAAAAATTCTGTTCAGTTGCTGCCTCAGGGTTGCTGGCCCTGTTTCGCAGGGGCTGGTTAGCTTAGAGTTGTGGACATGTCACAATTTACCACCTCTCCATGAGGCTTGGGCAGCAGTGATGACGTCGGCCGCAGAGTGCTTCTCTCTTGCAGCATCCCTGCCTACTAATTTCTTCCTCTCAGCCATGTCAGTGGCTCAGTGGGTAATACAATTTCTTCCATGAGGGTGACGATCACATGTCCGCTTTTTAGCAGGCAGTATAATTTCTATATTTTATATCTGCGTGTTTGTAGTTGTCCAGGATGCTTGGACCGATCCTGTAGGCACGAGATTATTGCCTGCCGGCGTGCGACTTGCACATATGCATATCAATGCGTGATGATGTGGCGAAGTTGAAAAGTAGAGCACGCGTGTGCAATACGCAGGATTGTGACGTGTCAATTGTCCACCCCCTGAAGTGACGTAGACCCATCTTCAATCAAGGAAAACTTAAACTCAGTCATTCTTCTGGTTTTATCCTCGGTTGCTGCTCTGGACTCATGCCTCTTTTTCTCTTGGGTGGTCAGTTTTGCAGTGGGACCGCTTATCGGGTCAAGTGTAACATCTGTTGAGTGTCTGTGAGTTAATGGCCTTCTCTCTCTCTCTCCCTCCCTCTTCCCCTCCGCTGCTTGCCTGGGGTGGCGGTGCATCATCTCGTGTCTGCCGGCTGGTTTGTTCTTCGCTTCCCAGCAAGGAGGAATGAACGAGGCAGGGAAATACTGAAACAGGTCATGTCTTTTTGTGAACGCTATCCTTCCTGGTACGAGGGCCAGCTGTCGTAAAAAAAAAAAAATTAAAGCTGTGTATTTTACATAACTTTTACTCGTTTAATGAAACATTTCAGGTTGATTTGAAATTTAAAATTTTACCTGTGGCCTTGAGATAAAATGTGTATCTGGTAATAGTCCAACTCGCAAGGACAATCAAAGAGGTGTTTTCCATGGCCCCTTTTGAGAATTATTTTAACTGACATTTCCCTATGCCAGCATTGTCGCACAGTAAAACTAATTTACGTGTTATTCTATGTAAAGTGTGTTCTTTAAACTTTTAACTAACTTAACTCTATATTTTTCGCTTTAGTCCCCTACATCTTTAGATTAATAGACTTAGACGACAGAGATATTCACTTGCACATACACATACACATTAAAATAGAACACATCATCTACAATAGGCCACTGCCTTGCAATACCATATAATATTACATAATTCACTGTTTACGCTTTCCATGTTACATTACTTTCAGTAGGCCACTGCCTGGAAAATAACCTTCTACACAGTGTAGTGGGCTCCAGGGGGCCCTTACTCGACGAGTTAAACTTTGATGGGTTATAGATTCTGAAGCGGGCTCCCTGTTTTAATAACACGCCTGGCGACCTACTGAGGCCGGGACTTTTTAAGAATCGAGCGAGAACTCCCCTCCCCCCAGGCTGTTGGCGGAAAATGAAGTGACCACGTCAGTGTCGGAGCGACATGGAAAAGCACTATGGTCTGGGGAGCTCCGGCCCAGCTACAAGATACGCTACATCTTCATTGGTGAGCATAAATCCAGCTAGGCTGTTGGGCGGCATTCCCGATATCGAAGCCCCGCCTTAAGTATTAATAATCACGTGGCAAGGCTTATAAGTAACTTTTCTTCCGTTTGTGTCAGAATCCCGTATGTTAGTATAATCGTCTCAATATTCCTTTTATAACTATATTCATTTATGTTCTTATAATTATCTATCTATCCAGAGTAAAGTAAAGTCAGTATTTTAAGGAGAGTATTATTGTTGTATAGTGTTAACGTATTGATTTATATCCACCTAAAGTTTTGTAATAAATGTGTGTAGTTGAATTCCTCTCTTTCATTGAAGTAGCTATTAGTAATTATTATCCCCAAGTACACCTCGACCGAACTGGAACTATCGTAACTAGGATAGAGTAAGAGAGTGGTCAGTATAAATATAGGAATAGTCACAGGGTTAGGTAGGCAGGTTGTTACAACAGGTACGGTTACACAATTGACTCTTAGTGCTTTTACATTACTTTCTTAACAAGTTTCTCCACTTGCTTGTAACTTATACTCTACATACAGTAGACCAGTATGTATTTGAGTGTATACGGGCCTGCTGATAGGCCTTGTTACCACACATCTCACTTCCTATCTGTGCTCACTGGTTTCCTGGGACTCTACGTTAAACTTGTCGGGTTCTCAAAATCTTAATCTCAACACTCTTATAGTTAACATTTTTACTTCGGAAGTGAGCACGTTTGGGGTCAGGGTCAAATCAATCATGAACTTTTCAGCTTGTTAAGGAATTGACTCTCCTTTATTTCCGCCTGTGTTTTTTCGCAACGTAAGGACAAATTACGCTTATTAAATAATATTCATTTTAATAACACTTTGCTGGCTTTCTCTAGCAAGGGGAATAATAAAGTGGCATAAGCGTACTCACTCAGGTGGGCCTTTTGTTGTGCTGTGACATTTGGTGCTGCGGCGCTTCGGTGGTCGTCCTCGCTTCCTGGGCAGGGTAGACGTAGTTGAAGGCCAGGGAAATGTTGTCAGATGTCACCAAGGTGCTTCCCGGTAGCGCCCTGGGATGTTGATTTTGCACCTGGCACGCAATGCTGAAGCTCGATGTAGCGAGAGAGCGTTATGGGGAACACCTGGGATGGTGGCCTGGATGACAATGCTGTCTGCAGAGGGGACATGTCTGACAGCGGTTTAGGTTGGCGTTGTTGGTCGGCTATGTTGTCGGTGTTGCTCTGCCTCAGTATGACACTCACGGTGTCCTTCAGCTCCACTCGTGGGAGGGGCTGCCTCCACAGCTCTGATGCTCTCAAACGTCCGGATAATATCACTGACTCTCTCCTCATAGCTTGTTTGACGGTTGGGAGTCTCTGTGACTGTTGACTTCTTAATTGATTTGGTTGCCTGGTTGACCGTTGAAACTGTGACTTCATCGGCGGTTGGTAGGCTCACTCTAGTTGCTGTTTCTATACTCCTGTTGCCAAGGATTAGGGGGGAGGACAGAAGAGCTAGCAGGTTGCGTATCCACGTGTCCGTATCCTCTGAAATTTCCAGTCCCTCAGGGAGGTGGAGTGGATGAAACGGAACCTGGGGGCAATGGGTACATAGCCTCATCAAGCTTGAGTTCCTGGTGGTGTAGCGCTTCTTTCTCTAAGAGAGAGAAGGCTGGGGAGATGTTTACATCCTCCAGCAGTGTTGCATTGTGGGGTTTCTGACTACTTCCAGCCAGGAGGCTGGCAAGGGGAAAAGCTGTCGGAGTAGGTGGCGTTCTAACCATAGCCGGTGGAGTCGTTAGAGATTCTCTTACCTCTGTTATTATGCTATTAGTTTCACTTTGTGTTTAAAGGTGCCTAACGCACTCGCCACCAAGTTGCGAGCTAAGGTCCCTTGTCTCTGCAATGAGCTGTGTCCCCTTGTCTCGCCCCTGTGGGGGGCACGCTATGGTAGACCTTGGGGTAGTGAGGAGGGTCCAAGCGAACACACAACCTCTACCTTTTTGTTGGTCTTAGGGGTCGCGGGGGCTGCTGATGGGATTTTTTTATCTGGAGGGCTTCCTATCATGACCTCATAGTCGACAGACTTTCCCCAACGCTTGGTCGACATCAGGAAGAGCTCCATGACAGGTGTCGAGGGCAGTATCTCTGGGTGGACATGCCTCTACGAAAATCATGCATGAGACTATCCTGGCCATGGGTCGGGGGTCGTTCCCTTGATACAATGCCCGATGGAGGTGGGCTGAGTGGCTCGAAACTCAGGGCAGGTTGTAGAAGGGGCGAGGGTTTCTCCTGTGCTGTTGGGTCTGAGTTTGGAATTTTTTTGAGGGTGTGCTGGGCAACTGGGGGAGGGGGGGTTGTCGACCTGGAGTCGTAATATGTAGACTGAGGCAGAGGGAGGGGTAACCTCGATTAGGTTACCATCCCAACTGACTACCATGTTCCTGTTCAGGTTGGTACGTCGTCACCCATAGTCGTCGATCAGGCATTGTTGCATCTGCAATCAGGGTCGCCCTAGAATCATGGGGTCTGCAAGGTTAGGAGCCACTACGAAGGGGACCTTGATTATATCACTGTGGATCCATAGGTTTATGGTTATCTCTCCAGACAAACGAAGGTGTAGTTTGCCTTGGGCCATTCTGACCATCTGGGTTATAGGGGCCAAATGGGCCTTTTGGCGCCGCGTGAGCAAGTCGCCCCTTATCAAATTGCAAGAAGCGGCTGTGTCGAGCACTGCCATAACAGTTTAATTATTGAGATGAACTTGCAAGCGGGGTTCATCCTGGAAGGATATTCGGTGTTCAACACCTGTAGCCTGGCCGCTGCTTCATTAGGCTGGGCCTATCTCTGAAGGGGGTGGAGCCGCAGAGATGTGTTTGGCGCCTGTGTGTCTACTTTCCCCCCTCCTATCCAGCCGGCCAGGTCAAGCTCCTTAGGAGTGCTATCCTTGACAGTCACCACAAGGAGGGGAAGTGGTGATAGGAGGAAGAGACAGTCTGCGACTTTCTGGTGCCTGGATGGGGGGGTGGGGGAGTCTCTTTTTGTAATGCCGGCCTGAGCAGTGCCAGCAGTGTGGCAAGGCGGTCGTGGGTAGAGGAGGGGTTGTGTTGCGCCCTTCAGACGGCCTGGGGAAGGGGCTGGGCCAGTGACCTTGGTAACACATGCCGGGATGTTTATTCTAGACAGTGAGCGGTCATTTTGCTTGATTTCCTTCAACCTCTCCACTTATTCGTCCACCGTCTGGGGCTGTGGGGTCAGTAGGAGGTTGCGGAAGGGAGGAGGGTGCGGGCAGTACCTCTTACCCTGTGTTGCTCATTCTGATCAGGGTATGTACACTTATGTATCCGCTCTTTCCTGCGGATAAACTGTTCTACTTCTTCCTCGGAGAACTGGGTTCGGTAGTGAAAGTCGGTTATAAGCCCCGATATCACTTCGTCGCCAGTAAAGTGGGCGGAAAGTCGGGACCTGAGCTGAGGCCATTGTTGAATGAACTCCCCGTACTTCTCCCACCATTGTCTTGCCTTACCGTACAGTTGGTGGCATGTTCTACCTACCCACTGTTTGGTTGGTACGTGATGCTCTCGCTCACATTTGTTCAGGAGGAGGACCAGGTTGTCCGTTGAATTCTGGGAGCTGCATTTCTGTGTAGGGTCTGGATGTTGAGGCTAAGCCTTGGTCCAGGGTTTGGGGGTCGGTGAGTGAGATTGTATCTACCATCTACACACTTTGCATTGGTATACTTGACAGGGACGAGTAATTCGTTTGTCTGGCGAACCTATGAACCTATTGTGGTATTCATTTGCACAGATGATACACCGTATGGTGTATTGTCCCTGTCCATTGCACTCTCGCCAATGGCATGTGATCACCTGGCCTTGTTGGCATGAGTGGCATCTAAATTCCAACCGATCTGTGTATCTAGGGGTGTCCTCCCATCATAGACGTAAGTAGTGGAATTGCCTTTGGCAATATTCGTAGAGGATCAAATTAATTTCATTTTCATCACAACTTTTGATAGGACATCACATGTGTGTATCGGCAACGCATCCAGCCTGTGCTGATACTGCTGGGGGTTCATGCACGCTGTTGTCTGAGCCTGACATAATTTGTTCTGTAGGTTGAGCGCTATGGGGTGTTTAATACCTGACTCCCCGAAGTCAGTATGAAACATTTTATCCACAAGGAGAGGGGGTGGTTGGCTGGCTAGGTCTAATCTCCCGAGCTGTTTGGAGCTTACGCCCCATGTTGGTCACCATTTGATGCACCCTCCACTACTGCGGTTTCAGATTCTACCTGCGGGTTCGATCCCGAAGCAGAGCGCTGATTCCCTCTTCTATACTGTACTTCCTTCGACAGTGTCGTGGTGTTCTGAAAGGGTTTTGCCTGACTGGGTCGCATATCTGCCCACGTTGGGAGATCTGGAGGGACACTTACTTGATGGAGGTTTGTTGGAAAGTGGAAGGGAATCTTACCCTAGGGTGAGCTTAACCATGTATATTTTCTTTCCCGGAAGTTTGGTCCTACCCACCGTAAAGGTTGCCAATATTCGTGACACCAGCTGTCACTTAACAAAATAAAAAGGGGAACTAATGAATTTGGTGCATTATTGAAATGAAGGTGAGCTATTTACTCTCAGCTGATCCTGTTCGTCCTCTCGGACACTTCTTTGGCATCTATTTGGTGCAGACATAGTCAGTCTCCTCACCGGGGCAAAGTCAGGGGCAAGTGCAACAACTTTGCGCAATTAAGCTTGTTAAGGGGGATGCGGATGGTAATTAATTTTCTGACCGCAGTGCGTATTTGTCACGTGTAAGTAGGTGGGTTGTGGTTGGGACACAGTCATAGAGGAGGGCTTTGTTCACCTTCAGCTACTCGTGGCTCTAAGTGATCTAAGTCAGTCTACGGCCAACAAATATCTAATAATGAGGCGAAGAAAGAGCTACAATCTTCCGCGATCAAGAGTAGTTCTTTGGGCGGATTATTCTGGAGGTTCTGCCGTTCGAGTATTCTGGGGGAGCCCACTGGATGCACTGGATGTTTGTGTAGTAGCTGTCTGACCTAATTCTTGTTGTAGGACACGGTGGGCCAAGCGATGGAGTTGGCTTCTATGTCATACACCCGTACATGGCATTTAGAAAAACTTGTTCTCCACCAGACAGAAGACTAATAATAATAATCCCCAATTACTTAAATCAGTCCTTGGCTCACACTCACTGCTCTTAAGTTAAGCTTGCGTGCTCCCGTCTTATCCAGCGTATCTCAAGCCCTCCTGGTTTCGGTCTTGCTTAGATGAACGGAGGTAATGAGCCGGTTTGGAGTATCTGGATAGCAGTGAGTGTATCTCTAGGTAGGTTCAGGCAGTACAGACGCTATCCAAGAGCTCCCACGTCTTGTACAGACTATAGTCTTATTCAGGCACCAGGAGTCCTATGAGGTTCGGTCCTCTCGTGTCTATCCCAGAGTGGTCGCTTTGCTTTAAACTGAGCCACAATTATTATTATAAAAATTTCAAATTATTAATTGACTGAGGTCAGTTGAAAGAAAAGCTTGGAGTTAAATTTTAGCAGAAGTGAATTTATTGCATTATTTGAGAAGTGCAGGGGGATGTCTGCCTCTTTACGTAAAAATCAAATTAAATTATTTATATTTAATTTTAATGCAGGTGAAGATGAACCTGTTAGTAAAAAAAATTGTAATATATACCAAATTTTCTAGATCGTAGTTTGACTTGCGTGACGAGGAGGGCAGTTCATAAGGGACAGCGTTTAATACCTGCTACCGTGTGGAATATGGAGGATTGACTCGGGTAATGGGGAAACATGTCTCCGCATGCTGCGGCAGTTTGAATTCTTTTGGAGCTTGGTTACTTTGCAATGCGTGAGCCTTCTTCAGGCAGGGAGAGCCTTTTGCAGAATTTGGATAGTCTTCTCAGACTGGAGGGCTGTATGTAGGCTAGGAAGAGTCTCTGTAGACTGGATAGTGCCCTCCGACCTTACTCATGTCGGCGGGCCGACATAACTGCGGAGAGCGGTTTCGATTCTCCTTATATACAGAAAAATTCAGTGTGGTTGCTGCCTTAGGGGTGCGGGCGTTGCTACCCTCGTTGGTTAGCTTAGGGTTGTGGGCTTGCCATCACCCTACTGGGAGGCTGATGACATATTTACCATCTCTCCATGAGGCTCGGGCAGTATTGACAACATCGGCCGCAGGGTGCTTCTTTCTTGCAGCATCCCTGCCAACTAGTTTCTTCCTCTTGGCCGTGTTGGTGGCTCAGTGCGTAATAAAATTTCTTCCATGTAGGGGTAACCACATGTCCCCTTTTTATATAGGTAGTACAATTTCAATATTATATCTGCATGTCTGTAGTTGTCCAGGATGCTTGGACCAACCTTGTAAGCATGAGATTATTGCCTACCGGCGTGCAACTTGTCCATAATTCATATCAACGCATGATGATGTGGCAAAGTTGAAAAGTAGAGCGTGCATGTGCAGGATTGTGACATGTATCACAACCAGCTTAAAAACAATTATTGCAGGAAATCTTAATTGATGGGACCGCATGATATTCCTATTGATGCAATATCTAATAAACTATAAAAGTGAGAAATTATATAATTATGTATATAGTAATTTTGCCTTGACCACTAAAAATTAATATTGGTTACGGTTTATCACAACATGTGTTTTTGTTACATTGAGAATCCATTGTACATGTTTGGTGTGGTGTAATATTTTGATGTTTTCTTTATACATACTACCATGTCCCTGGGATGGCACCTTCAGGGTGATCAATATTTATTTGCAAATGAGTGTATATTTTCAAAATTTTTTGACTTTCCAAGAATTGCTTCCTATAATTGCTGTATTTGTAATATATGAGTGTGTTCAATCAATGTTTTACTGTATTTATGAACAGCAGATCGTTAAGCAGCACTTACTGATACTATAATGAATTACGAAATTTGAATAGGTATTCTCATGTACGTCATTGGTACATTTAAACACTATTCACTGTGAAGGTGAAGTGTGGATTGCTAATCTGAAGAAGTTTTAATCGAAATAAACAACAAAACAATATAGAATAAAATACACAGTGGAAGAATGAGAATAATTTTTTTTTGTTATTTTTGACAAGTTTTCAGCTGTTTGCAATATTACTCTGGTGATGTTCAAGTATTTATTCGTTATGAATGATTCATAACATCAAGATACCTCATTTGCCATTTGGAATGTGTGTGTGTGTGCATACGTGTGTGTGCATGTGCATGTAGGTATACTCCATAGTTGTGTTTACATACTTCTGATGAGGCTTTGGGAATTCACGCAAGTCACAGAATGGGTAAGGGAAACTCAAATTTCATTCTGTTACATTCTTTCCGTTACATAAAATATGGGGAAATATGCTTAACATGCAGAGAAAGGCATTTTGTTATATTCATAACCTATTCAATGCAGCTAGGTTATGATTGCATGACATTATTTTGATCTATGTGAGATTAGTTATTGAGTATTACATTGCAATAATTCTGCAGGATGTGAATACTAGAAAAACTGGAGTGGCATACAAAATAGTTTACTGTCAGAATTGAAATCAAAATGAACCCAAGACCCATTATAAGCACAGTATACTCCCAAGTTTACGACTGTTCAGACTTCCCAAAAATGCTTTTGCAAAATTGCTACAGTCACAAAATCGAAAACTACTAATTTTAACCTATTAAAAAAATGTATAAATTATTTCTAAAGAGTTTTTTGCATTAAGTATGTGTTTAATCATCCCTGAAGTAAAACAGACATCTTTTTAAATTATGTAATATTGATTTAATTTATTAGACAGATATGTTCTGATTTAAATGATAACCCAGACATACATCCCTGACCTTCCATTGTCATTAAAAATGTTTCAGTATTATGCCGCATTAAATTTCACAGATCACAAATGTTCATTTGCAGTGACTTCTTGCAGGAAAATTAAATGACTTGGGCTTGAATATTATTTTTTTAATTTAAGGACACATCTTCTGAATAAGCGGATATACTGTAAGGGCAAATATGACACTCCATTTTCACCAAATAATGTATAAACTCCAAGCCTGTGCATTGCATAAATTACAAGTGTCAGTTGAAATCTTGCGGAAAAATTAGAGGATGTGGTTTCGAACTATTAATTACTGTAGGTCATAAAGAAATATATGTTAATATGTATATTTGACTATCTCAAAAATTTCAATATATATTTAAAATGAAATATTATCAATTCCTTCAAAATGTATATGTGTGCCAAATGAAACTGTCTCGTATGATGCACAATCTCATGTGTATATCATCCATGATGTGCAAGGCTGTAACCATCCTGCTTGGAGGGATAACGTTAGACTGATTTCATGTGATGACCTCATTTTCTTCCCTTACAAGGTTAGTGATAGTGAGGGGAAGATGGATGCCTAGCAACCAATGTTGTGTCCTCTTCCCCCCCTCCCCCGTTTCTCAATACCAACCTTGGGCTTGGGGAGGGAAAGTGTGGGCTGCTTCAGCTGTCACCTCCTCTCATATATCCACATATGTTTTTTTCTCCAATTTTTTGAACAATTTGACAGTTCCTAAGAATGACCTAGGGTGGTTAACACAGGGCTCAGAATAAGTCACTAAACGTTACTTAATGTTACTTTTTTAAGCTCAGACACTAAGGTACTTTTTTCTGAAGTTTTATCACTAAAAGTTACTAATTTTGACCCAAAACTGTTGAGGCACAGCTAACAGAAGTTAATTCACTGTACATATGTCTGTAACAAACTTTGGAATACTATCGGTCAACAAAAGATAGCATTGTAAACAATCTAGAATTCTCTTCATTTAAGTTTTGTCGCATATATGTATAACTGTATTATAATGACTTAATCTCACTCACATAGGTATTTATAGGCATCCTTCTCATTTTTTTTTTCAAATGCCCTGCAATCACAGAATTTACACATCATTTTCGCTACATTGATAACCTTTGTATTTATCTACAAGTCATGTTTAGTTGATTTTGGTTGACTAGTCTTGCACAGTTAAGGAAAAGCAATAGTTTCAAGATTGACAGTTACTTCACATACTTTAGATGATACTTATATCTAAATTTAGAATGCCTCGCAAAAACCATTTAAGGGGAGTGATGCACTTATGTATTGTATTTACCAACTTTTCACCACAACAAGTTTTTGGAGTGTACAGTAGAATCCCATTGTAGCAAGCACGGCAAATGCAAGGACACAGATATAATGAGGTCTTTTTGAGGAACCGTTAATAAATTACAAAAATATTTAATGAAAAATTGTAATTTTACGAGTTGAAACATATACGGCGAGATTGTGTGAAGCAGGCTTGCAGCCGGACTTGTGACCATATGAAGTGTGCTTTTATCTGTCTGCCGTAACTCCATTCTCTCGCCCCACCTCCGCATGCCACTCTCATGTGTCACATTCTTCCGCCCAGCCTCCTAACCACCCTCTTCAACAAAACTAAACGCTTTGTTCAATAAATAGAATCCCGCCCTTTCTACTTTGACCCTGTTTTCATGAACCAGTTCCGCTTTTCCGTACTTGTTCACGGTCATTGTGCTGTCAACTGTGTGTGGTTTCAAACAACTTGGCGTATGTGGGTTAAACGTTATTATTAAATGAAAACAAATTCCATTTAAACATAACAGTTTAAGCGATAACTGGAATAGAATACAGCTACATAGTAGCAGATTTTCGCCGGTTTTTTTCCCATACTGTAGCTACCAATTAAAGATAGGGACAGAACTACTACATTTTATCGTTGTGCTATAACGAATGTAATTTTAATCTGTTTTGATAACGTTTTCTTGAATTTTTGCTGGTTTTGAGTAAGTCTCACACCATGCAGGTTTTGTTAGTTGAAAACTTATAATTTTCCAGTGACTAACTTATTTACTGGCATGATTCTTGCACTGGCACAAATCATGCACCCAAATTTTATGGTGCCGAATTAAGGAATAAAATTTTCCTTTCATATTTCACGCAGCGTGTTTCTCTCAATGAGGCATGTAATGCTAACGACCCAGTGCCGCACACACTTTGTTTGACTGTGCCAGCTCGCTGACACTTCAAGGTCACTAGTCCTGTTATTGATTTCTGGCTGCCGCACCCACGCTGCAAACATGTAAATAAATCAGTCAAGGAGTTTATTTGTATGCGGGTGTTTTTTTTAATGTGAAAGGAATAGTTGACATTTATATTAATTTCCTATATTCACTTACCATTTCATTGCACTATAAAAAAAAATGAAACATTAGGCAAAGGAGGTAGAGTTGACTCTTTTCCTAATGTATATTGTATTTCAAAGTTGATGAATTAATTTTTTAACTATACAGTCTTAATGTATCATTGCTGCCTTGCAACTAAAGGCATAATTTATATATTTAATTCTTAGTGTGTTAAATTCTTTTGCAGAATGGCAGTTTGTAATTCATTAGCATTATAATTTTTTAATGTATAGAATAATCACTCTACAGCTTTTATCTGTGATTTCTTTTAGGGATCTTTTAAATCCAGACCATGCGCAACATCTGGAACTGAGAGAGAAGCCAGATGTTGGAGTTTATGTAAAAGATATCTCGTCATTTGTTTGCAAGAGTGTGCACGACATTGAACATGTGATGTTCCTAGGGAATATGAACAGAAGTATTGGGTAAGTTTTTGCAGCTTTGTGTTATTACAGGCATAGTTATTATTCTTTTGTGTTAGCTGTTAGGAAAATTTTGGAATTATACCTTGTTCAGTAGATGAAATATTTCAAAAAACAACATACAGTGGGAACAGTGACCTAAACAGAATATTTTGACTTTAAAAAGTGAAGCCATGTTGGCAATGTACCTAGATGCCTCTTTCTCTGCAGAGACCCATGTTTATTCAGGCATGTGTCTGGGAGCTTGGTGAAGTGTTGGCAGATGTCTTTACATGGTAGTAGCTGTGTACTAGTGCATTTTTAAAGAGGTTGCGCCACATTTTGTCACTTCAGAAATTTTTTTTGGTCATTTTGAGTGTTTCAGGTTACTGTGGTAAAAATGTATTATTAGACTATATTGTAAACAAAATAAATAAATAAATAATTCTGAATTGATGACAACAAATGATACTAAATTTAAAAACTGTTGTTATGATAGATGTAGAGTGACAATCCACACTCACTAAAACATAGTTAATAGGTATTTATTTATGTATGTATTTATTTATTTATTTTTTATTTATTTATTTTTATTTATTTATATATATTTTATTTATTTATTATTTTATTTTTTATTATTTTAACTTTGACAAGATCCCATTCGCATGTCTACAGACACACTGGATATAGATTTTGTCAAATTAATTACAAACATTAACAAACACATCATTTATAGAAATAATCATATAAGGCTAACATTTCAAATAAAATATATATTTACTGACAGCAAAAATTAACCCAAAACATGTGAACTAAAAAAAATTAGTATATTGTAATTAGGGATGGGTCAGTTTGGTTCTTTCAGTTCCAATTTATACCGGTTCTTGAGGTTTGACTCGGAACCAGTTTTACGTTAACGACTACTCAGTTCTCGTTTCTACACAGCAATGAATTAAGTAATATTTTGAGATGATGATATATTTAGCACAAAACATGAATTAATCTAGTTACGGCAAAACTCTGTCATTAAAAATAATAACTGTAATGTGAAACATATCAAAACAAACCAAATTTGCCATTACCACCAAAAAATATAGGTTAACTCGCCTGTAACAAGCACTTTTTCTTGTCTGCTATACTTCCTTACTGCTAATTACTATTGCTGTTGAAAGCAAATAAGTATTAATTTATTAGGTACCAATGTTCGCAAAAGTAAGTTTTAAGGACAGGCGTTTAATTAAATACAGTATTTGGTTTAATATATTCCATCAGTTAAACGAGACAAAATGTAAACATTCTCATGTTGCAATGTCATAGATAAATATATACAGATAAGATAACTACACTCAGTATCAAGTGAAACAAAATGACTGATGTTTATGTACAGATTTTTATCTTTGAATCATTTTAATTGTTCTGTGTGTACATCTTCTAAATACGTCATTCTAGGGTATTAGATGAGAGAGAATAAAAGTAAAGAAACAGGGAGTAGAGTATGTGCATGCATTTTTGTATTTTGTGAGTGCTTTTGAATGTGACATGAATAATGTTTGACGTGTGACAAACCTTTTTTTTTACACCTGAAAATATTAAAATGTCATCCGAATAGAACTAAATACTCGAACCTATATTTAAATTATTGAATTGGTACCGGAACTGGAACCAATGTTTTTAGTTATTCGACCCATCCCTAATTATAATACACAATGGATAATGCATCAGCAGTATATTAACCTACTTAACATTCTTCTGCAAAACCAACATTAAATTTGCATAAGAAATACAACACACATTATACACATTTATAGTACTCTTCTATATTGAATGTGTGTGTGTTTAGGAAGATTCTAATATTATGTTTAAATAAACTACTTCCAACAAGCAACATATTCTTTGAATCTGTTGGAAGTGCATTAAAAATATTATCATGGAGCAATGAGCACCTTTCTATATAAACATGAAGGAATTTGATGGCAAATAAAAATTATGTTTATTTCTCGTGTTACAGCTATGTACTTCATTATTCATTATATGTCATATAGGACAAGTTTTCACATTTATACTGAGTCAGTGTTTGAACTGGGAACAACTTGTTATGAGTGCCTACAAGATATACCCCTTGATGTGGTGGCACCCATGGACACGTCAATTTGTTTTGTTTGCCTGATGTCAGACGACATCATGCCAACCCCCCCCCCCCCCCCCCCCCGAAGTGTGAATGTGTCACCGGCCAAGCAGCCGCGACCACTCTCCAGAGCTGCATAGTTCCACAACAGACCGAGGGTTGGCGCTAGAATGCAGCTCCACCCAGGGGCGGAGCTCATTACCACCCGTATCCCTGCATCCCAGACGAGGGCGAGCAGGAAGGATATATGCCCGTGCACAGCCAAGAATTGCCAGTTGTTCTCCAGCAACTCACTCCACCACCTTGGGTCTCTCTGCTGACTATCAACATCTTCCAGACTTACCAGAAGCTCTACCAGACCTTCACCAGCAACCCCCGCAAGACTTCTTCGACCCCTAGTACTGGCAACACCCTTCTGGTAGTTTTAACACCCCACTGTATTTCTGGTAGTGACTTCAGATGTCCCTTCTGGACAACCGGTATTGAGATAGTTTGGGACAGTAGTTGTAATAGCTACCTAGCTTCATCTGCCTTATTCAGGTTAGACCCAGTTCCCTTTCATGTAGTTTCACATAGGTTACTTCCAGTCAGCTCTTAGTTAGTTAGGAGGTTGTACAGGCCACCCTGTTTACTCCTCTCGGAATAAATACATGTATCTTTCAAACCTCTGTAAACTCATTTCTAAGGGTGACTGTTTTATTTCTCAGTAGACACCAGCCTGCCAGAGTGAAGCTGGAGACCGCTTATTTTACCCAAACCATTTCCGAACCTAGTTTAGGACTATGGGCTCTCTTAACCGGGCATACGTACATCAGAAACACACATAGTCGACGGCCACCCATACTGTGCACCTGGTGTACAGTAATGTAGAGCCACAACCACTAGTAACACAATCCACAAGGCGGCTAGCAGTCAGCCCAGTGCACTCCGTCCACTGTGCTGAACTGTCGCCAGAGCGAGTGCTAGTCTGGTCCTGGAGGTCTGATCACCTTTGGACCCACATCCACTGTCGTCGGACGCCCTGAGTCAACACCACCGCATCGCTGTGTTGCCAGTTGGTCTACAAGGGTATACCTCTGTGTTAGCTCGGTTTCAGCTTTGGTTCTACACCTAGCTAAGGACCATTGTCATCTGCATCCCCCTGATAAGGTCGCTACTTGTATGTGCCTTATGCCTTACACCCAGAGGAGTGGTTCTAAGTGGCATAAAAGGAAGGCAGCTGTCATCTCTAAAGTCAACGGGAGCTTCACCCCAGCTCCAACTGCACACTGCAGAACAACCCCATGGGAACGAGCTCAAGCCACCCGCCAGCTGGAGAGGCCTCACCTCTCAGCTCTCTCCCACTTATTTGCAGCCCCAATCAATACCAAAGGACGATGCCTGCACCCGATCGTAACAGCATTCCGCTAGGGTTAACCAACCCTAGCAGAGTAGCAACCGCCCCGGGCTGACACCACCACCACCAGCCGTAGCGCCACCTTCGCACCAGGCTGGGGCTCAAGCTCCAGCAGCCACTGGGTCAGCAGCCATCCAAGGCCACCGCTAACCAAGGTAAACCCGTGGAAGTGTGCCATCCTACCCGCCTAACAATGACACCCTTGTTGGACTTTGTATAGTGGCCTGTTCCCAGTCAGCTAGATTTAACCTTATGTTCCCGACCTACACAACCAAAACTTAGCCCAACTGTGACGTCACTGTCAGCCACCCGACACGTCAATACAATATACTTGTGGAATGAACGGAGAAACAAGTACTTGCAGATTAATATTTGTAAAACCATACAAATACACATGTGTAGAGATAGATGACATACTTGGTGTGTTAGCAACACTTGCTATTTGAAGTTGGTCCATCAGTGAAACATTAATATTGCACATCAACACACAAAAATGCATCATACTACATATTTGTGTTTGCATGAATGCACATGTGCACAAGTTGTGCTCGTGTATGACAAAAAGACAATAAATAAATATTAATTATAATATAAATTAAATGCACGAGACCTTCACACACAGAAATCACACAAAAGCCAAAAATAACACAAAGGAACCAGTGGCTCAAAAAAATGAACAATGTAATAAAACCGAAAGACCCTGCAACCAACCACAACATAAAAATATAAATAGGATGTGCCAATAAATAATAATGCTGGGTGTCATACATGTGTACAAAAGAGAGAGGGAAAAGGTAAACACAAAACATTCTAGTGTAATAAAAATATGCCCAGAGGAAAATCAAGTAACATCATATAATAATGCCAGACATGTTGGTTTTTTTTTTTTTTTTATTAAGTTACAAAAAAATTATGTAACTGAGTGATAGTTCTCTAACAAATGATGGTCAAAAATAAAATCTATCAACAAATACACAGTTAAACTGGAATGCATCAATAACACAAGTACTTATAAAGTTATTCTTTTATAAACAAAAATTATAGTGAAACTTCTCAAAAATGTAACATCATTAACTGCAACTTCAAATGCAAATCAAATTAAATTATTTTAGAAAGATATTATTTTAGATGTCCACAAAATTAGCTATACAACAAATAAAGTGCAGAAACAATAATTTATGGTAACTTTATATTGTTATCAAGTAAAACAAAGCTTATGGCCCCTGGGATGCATCCCTAACATGTAAAGCTGCTAATTCACATTAAATTAAAAATAAATGATTAACAAATAATTTAATAGACACTACGAAAACCATAGAAGATTGTTCAGTCACGTGCGTAAAGATAGTTTATAAAAAAAAAATGTTTTATTGAGTTCAGCGAACACTTGCATGAAAACAGAACTGCCATCATAGACAAGGACTAGCTTTGAAGACAGACAAAAAGGCCAACAGCTATGACATTCAGTCGTGATTAGTAATTGTGAGGTTAAGGCAGGACTTTGCCACAAACCCAAAACTTGGGAGAACTTTCAGTAACCAGGATTACTTGAATTACTTGAACCCTCTGTACAACAGGGAGTGCAAAAATAATCAGTTAAATTAATAAACAAAAAAAGGGAGAAAATTGTGCCACAAACCCAAAACTTGGGAGAACTTTCAGTAACCAGGATTACTTGAATTACTTGAACCCTCTGAACAACAGGGCGTGCAAAAATAATCAGTTTAATTAATAAACAAAAAAAAGGGAGAAAATTGTTATTTGAAAACTACTCACCGAGGGAAACAGACAAACCGATAATGTCATGTATGTAGTCAGCATCACCAAAATCCTGAAATAAATCCAAATGCACAACCTAATTACAACATTATTAGCACTCGAGGACTATATTATGGCAAGACTGTTCACGTAGGAACTAAGTCCCAAAGAACACACAGACAGGAACACAGTGGCCACGTGCCATCTTGTTTTCCTGCCGAATCAGAAGTGCTGGAAATAAAGCATTGAAGCACATATTAACATCAAACAAAAGAGCAACGAAAAGATTAAAATGCAGCCGATAGATGTCTCAGGCTGTCCAGAAGAGACTAAATGTGCTGAAGTGCACAGAGGTGGAGTAACATAACACGTGAACAGAGGAGCATTTTTTATGCGAAATCACGCATCAATCAGCAGGGATACGCCAAGGAAATTTGCAAGAACTGCAGCTGCAGGGGAGTGAGTGGAAGGGATAGCATCAGATGGCGACTGAAAGACTTTGCAACGCAGCATTGCATATCCGGTTAATAGAGAAACAATCTCTTGTGAAACACTAGTCTACAGGCGAGACTGGATTAAAAACGTAACTTTGAAAGCACAGGCCAAAACAGAATGGTAATCAAAGTGACAAGGAAAATATGTAAATGGTAAAATATTGATTAACGATGGTTAAATAAACTGAAACTTGTAAATAACACTTTACATATGCTTTGATAAATAAATAAAAAATATGTTCCATAATGAGTTATATCATAACACCGGACAAATAGACATTATTAAAAGAAAATCGTAGATACTCAGTTGGTTAACAAAAGAATTAATAATCTCATTAATTAAATACGAAAGGTAATAAGACTATTAAATATTACTCATGACAATTTTTTACTGAATTAAGTACTGAAATGAGGTATCAAAAATATTTAAAAATAGTATACTAGCATTGAAGCAACAGTAAAATAGTCATGATGTATTTTAAAACGGCACGCAGTTCTGGTGTATGTTCTTCCACTTACCACTAACTTGTAAATTATTGTGGCATGTTATTTCACTTTTTAAGGGTATTATCTTTACAATAAAAGTGTAAATGGTCTCCACATGCATATAATTTAATATGTATTGGCTTATAAGCAATTAAGTGATGCAATTTTGTTCTCTTTGCAGGCACAGTTTTTCTTTTAAATATTTTTAAGAATGTGTTTGATTTCCATGTTTTGGTCATTCAATTATTAAGATCTTACTGTTTGATAAAAAATATAATTTATTACAGGAAGTTGTTTCCTCCATTTCAGGGCAACCAACATGAATGAACACAGCTCTCGTTCACATGCTATATTTATGGTGACTATTGAAATGGGAGCCACGGGAGCATCTCTAAAAAAAGTTATTCGTGTGGGAAAGCTAAATTTAGTTGATTTAGCTGGCAGTGAAAGGCAGAGTAAGACAGGAGCAACTGTAAGTAACACAAACTGGTTCATATTTGTCAATAGTAACTGGGTTCATGCTCTAGCTGTTACAACAACAACGTTTTTCATGTATGATGTACCAGATGAACAACCCTCAATTCATGTCTCATCCATTCCCATAATATTGAATTTCTTCACATTGAAATTGCCTTTTTGGGCCCAAAACAGTTTGACTGCAAGGTGTCTCCATGCTGGTACAATCAAGATTGCCCTTGATTCAAGTACAGCCTGGGAGGCAAATTCCATTTTGAAAACCAGGTATGGGGACTGCCTGTGAGTTTCCACTTTTGTTAATCTCCACTCTATTGAGGTTATCCAGCAGTGCTGCTAAGGAGGTAGTGGGTTACCTGGGGCTAGCCCTTTCCACAGTCGTGACTCCACTTATCTTGAATATGCTGACAATAGCCCCGGCACATCACAGAACTACAGAAGCTCTTCCATCCATAATGGGAAAAAACAACACATGGATAGCAGTAATGGGTGGAGCATGCTTCCCTGGTCATATCCTAGTTTACATTACAAAGCCTTCAGGCAGTCCCACCTATTTCTAGCTGGTTGCCTGACCTCATTACCTGGTGCAATCACTGGGGTAGCTTATTGCAGTCAGGGATTCAAATGGCAGGTTGCATGCTAGCCCAGAGCGACTAACATTTTTAGGCGGGCAACCAATTAATTTTGGAATATGTATAAAGAATATATTAGAAAAAAAGTTGTGGGCCCCAAAAGTTTTTCATGGGCCACTGATTATTTTTAAATTATTTGCATCCCTGCGATTGCAGTCTTGGTCAATAGCTCTGCACCTCCATGAAATAGGCCACCAATAGGTCAAGATAATTTATGACCACTCTCATCGGTTACATACAACAGCAAGAATGTGTAATTACAGTATGAGTACTTTGCTTTATCCTGTGATTGTAATCATTGCATTTTAGTTGCACCATTATTTTCAAATACAGAAAATATGGGAAAATTGTTATAAAATATTGACACACCATGAGTGCTGTCATTGTACATATTATAGCTTCCGCCTCTGGCACTCCCTCTAGACACACCGTGACTCAAAGCACCATCATACAATTGCCTCTGTGCCTGTAAAACATTATGTCTATGAGCCGCTGAGTTCCATTTCCCACCTGGTAGCAGGCAATTTGTCGGCCACACTGCTCGTGCCGAAGAGTGGGTGGACCAACCCCTTACTGTGGTCACTCTGGACAGGCAGGTACTGAAGGCGCACTGCAGCCATGCATAGGGGAGGTTTCCGATAACATCCAGTAATTGCCATTCGCCTCTTGCTCACCTAGTTCTCAGGGCCCTATTTATTTTACAGCATGCCATAATCATGGCAGTTATATGCAGATCTGACTTTAGCCTCAGCTTCTCGCTAGCCAGTGTTTCTTGCTCAAACAGCTTGCCTTCAGTAGCTTGTCGCACTTAAGTCATTTTCGCTCTTCAAGCAGTATTTAAACAATTTGTGTTTTTCAACGCATAACTTTGCTAACATCCTGCAGTATATTCAGTATGACAAACCTGTCCCTTTTCCTTCAGACGTTAACGGGCACAGGTAAGAGATATATTCCCTGTATCATCCTACAATGGAATAAAACATATGTATACCAGTTACCGCTTTTGGTAAAGTTAATTAATTTTCTAGATTCAGACTTCTTATACCCACTTAACATACTATATGTTACGCGTCTGAGTACTTACAGGATCACGCACAACCACCACAAACTATTGTCGAATTACATAACCATTGAAGGGTGCTCGTACCTCTTGCCAGAGTTTGGTGCTCTGGTTGCTGGCTGGTAATGCCACCATTCGCTTCTTGTCACCACCATGGCAAGGTGGGAGAGAACCTTTCCTGGGTTCTTAGGTTCGAGGAGATCAAACACTCAAGGTCACCATGGGATTCAGACTCCAAGGGGGTAGCACCGCTCATCTGAGTAGCATCAAGGCCTTAGTTGGGGAATGCTGTAAATTCAAGAGGAAGCTAAGCTCTATAAACAGTAATGTTACTCACTCAACTGTCCCTGAGGAGGTATAGGGGGTCCTCTCCTCAAGTCACTATATGCTAGAGCAGTATTAGTCAAGGGCCGTACATCCCAGCATATCATCTCACTAGAGACACCACTTGTCTGATAAGGACTCCAGTAGGGTTTTCCCTATGGCACTGGCACCAGTCAGCTTAATTTCCTCCTTGGGTAGACCATGCCAGTTAAATCTGCCCCTGCACTGCTTCAGTTGTAATTGTTTGCAGTGAAACCTCATTGTTGCGATCATGTTTATTCCTTTTTCCCGTATCAGTCTTTTTTTTTTTTATGGTCCCGACAACTATTCTATAAACAACGTTAAAAAAACCTGCATGCTACGATCCTCAAAACATAAATTTCCCACATCCGTCGATCAAATATTCTGCTCAAAAGCCAAAATATATTTGGAAAAATCAGTTAGCTATTAAATATAATGGATTTTCAATGATTTGTTCCAGTTATTTACATTTCACCTAATTTGTCATCACTACATTCGCCATCATTCGTTTTTGAAAGCTATGTGAACACAAAACAATATGGATAATCTACTTATTCACTGCATTCATAGGTTGGCAACAATGAGAATGAATCTTACAATCTCTGACACTGTATTCAACGATCTATGGCCTTTTATTGCAAACGGAATTTTGAATGAGGTTAGAGCCTTGGTGGTAATTTGACGGGCATGATTATTATCGGAAACTATTGGCTGTGTGTTTGGTTAGAATTGCAAAGGTTTGAAAAAGACTTGGGAAGTAACAATTGGCCAAAATTGCTGCAAATAAATCAGATATGGTAATTTTAACCAAGGGATTGAGCATGGCTCGGCCGATGAAGGAACACTGCACAAAAATATTTATATAAATAAAAATTACATTTAGCTCAATATTCGGAAATTGAAGTTTTTAATTTAAAGTGAATATTTTATCATAAATTGACATGAATAAGTTGTTTTAATAGCATCTTTAGGCTGTTGTTTTAAACAAACCATTTTGATTTCTCAGGTCTAAAATCTAAGTCAACATCCATAGTTTTTCCCCATACCTCTTTTTTTCTTATTGGTCCTCTGAAAAACAATTAATTGATTATATGATATGGCTGTGCCTGTACCTTTTGAACACACACTGCATCATTAAACTTAATTAAATTCTCTTTTTTTCCTTTGTCCTTTAACATAACATATCTGAAGTGCCTCAGTTGTGTACCCACAACTGTGCTAATGCCCAATCACCGGGTTGACCAGAAAAGAGCAAGTAAGATGCAAGTGCCCAAGCTACACACACTAATGAGTAAGGGCGTAATGCCCTCAAGGTATGTGTCGAGAGGACGCCCTATGCTGAGACATATGACGTGCATCCCCATGACATTGTGGAACAGCATCATGTCAACAGCTAACACCCGAGAGGCCTGGTACACCATACCACAGTGTCTTTCATCACTACCTCGTACACCACTGAAACACCGGCAAGTGGTGGCCTCCTGGCCCAGTAATATACCTCCTATCCAATGTCTGTATTTGGACATATCACGTCCATCACTTGACAGCTGGCCTGTCAGACGCTCCTGATTTTGTATCGGAGAGGACATCTACCAGATTGTCCTTATGACCGGCACCACTGCCAGCAGTCTAGATCATCATAGAAATTCCGGCACGCCGAACTCGACAGTGCAAATAGTGTGAGAACACCTCATTAAGGGAACACTGTTTCCGCTTTCCTAAGGGAAAACTAGATGCCGATACTTTTAACTAACCGGTTGTGGCATCAATATTAATCATGATTTTGTGTTTGGAGCATCACAGTATTTTTGACTCACAACACAGAGTATGCTGCCTAAGATTGTATGATATTGGCAAAGTCAGTACATTAGCTGTAGGTTTATGCAGCAATATTGCAAGCAATTGTGGGGGCAATAACATGTAAGTTGTGTGATTATGAAGGTCTTTGGTGTTTATATCATCCTGTATTGTTGTGGCCTGAAGGCGTGAATGCAGCAGTGCATGTAGAAATGTGGCCCATACCAGACAACTCACTTTGTACTAGAAGCAAAGAGAATGGTGTGCTTGAGCAACCTTCATTACAAAGTAAGGAGAGGACGATCTGAAGCATCTGAGGGTGTTCTGCACTGTAACGGAAGGTAGGTGAAGATTCGGAATTGACCACTCCACAGGTGCGAGGAAGTTGCACATTGATTGGGTGCAGAGGATCCAGTGCTAAGACTGTCTTACACCTCTCCTTTCCCACCCAGCTAGCTAATAAAGGGGAGAGGGGAGGGCATGAGGTCACTATACTGGTTGCTATGTACCACCTCCACATTCTCCAGGTATGTAAGAGGAGGAAGCAAGATCTCGTATAGTTGTACTGAGGAACAGTCGAGCATAAGCAAAGATAGTTGAAGTTGTTGGTCCTCTATAAGTCAAGGGAAAAGAGAACATGATGGATGTTGTATTACTGGTTGCTTGGCAACACACTCTCACCAGCATCAGAAATTTACACAAACTGTTTAAGTAAAATCTTTTGCCTATCTATGATGAGTAGAATTCAAAGTGCAACAAGGTTCATAACTAAGATTATGTTGAAAATTTGACATCTTTTTAGTGATTTATGAAGAACCTAATACAGTCATCTACCTATCTACCTTTTTCAGGGGACTGTCAAAATATTTCCATACATGCGAGATTTCAGTAGGTATGAGTTCTCACATGTACATCAATAAAATACAACTTTTGACCTTAATAGATTTAATTTTGAGTATAATGAGAACTGTACATTATATGTGAATAAAGTTTCGCTAATAAACACAACAAAAATGGGAATTTTAAAATAAAGTATCACTCTATTAGTATTGCTGTAAAGAATACATTGGAAAACATTTCACCTCAACTCATTTAAATGAAGAATATATCATCTCAAAATACTTTATATAATTGAATGTAATCGGACACCAAATGCAGGCCGACCTAAATATTTCAAACTCTCTGAAAATGAAAATAATATGACTCGAATGCAAGACAAATTTTGAATGTCTCACACGCACTTGATCAGCTGAGAGTGTGTGGAGTTATTATCGATCAGGCAGTGTGTTCACAGTGGCAGGCAGACTGAGAAGGGGAAGCAGTGGGAGGATCACCCCTCCATGCTGCTACATGTTGCCGACACCTTGTGCACATAGCAAAAGTCTGTCTTTTAAAGAAATTAGTTATATTTCACTGCAAAAATTTTTTTTATAATTTTGAGACAGAAGTGAATAAATAAGTTGATTATAATTTATTTCTTCACATTATTCAATAATTAATCATTCAAAACCATGCCCTCAGATTTTCCCTTTCGCAAGTTACACTGCACTATGGCTCGGTGCTTATCTAGTATTGAACAACCAAAGGTGTCAAATAGGCCCTTACATGTTATCAGTTTATTCAAAAGATGCATGTCTACTGAAATAAATTAATATAAATCCTTTGATTTCCCTACATGAAGTGGTTAAAAATGAACTTTACGCTTGGTAATACAAGTTGCTCAATGTTCAAACTTCATGAAATGAGGAGGTGAAGTATATGCTTCTAGGCATATCATTTTATTCATGAAGATCCTATCAATTTAGTAAAATTAATATTACATTTTATAATCATGTTGATTTTTGGCTATATACAATAAAGCACCAACTTTATGCGAAAAAATGGCAGTTAATTACAAAACAAAACATCTTTACAAATAATAATTCCTCGTTAAAATGTATTCCACTAACATTTTAAGGTGAAACTATTTGGTTTGAAATACAAGTGATGATAGGTGCAACTATTTTGGGTGATGGATAATCTTGATAAAATTTCTACTTTCACCAGTAGCACTTTGTTTACTCTGCGGCTGGCGTGTGAAGGCAAGCGCACATGGCTGAGAGAGGATGTGCTTTTTCTTTTGCTGGATATCTCCTCCTCTCGAAGTTATGTGAGGGGAGGAAGGAAGGTGGTCGGCTGAGACAGACCGAAAGAGGGGGGGAGAGAGAGAGAGAGATAGAGAGATAGATATATAGAAAGATAGAGAGAGGGAGATAGAGATATATATAGAGATAGAGAGATATGTAGATAGAGATAGAGAGAGCTATATAGATAGAGATATATATATATATATATATATATATATATATATATATATATATATATATATATATATATATATATATATATATATATATATATATACAGATAGATAGATGTATGTAGATAGAGATAGAGAGATGTATGTAGATAGAGATAGAGGGAGCTATATAGATAGAGATATGTATAGATAGAGATATATATAAATAGAAAGAGATAGAGAGATATAAATAGAAAGAGATATATATAGAGTAGATATATATAGATATAGATAGAGAGATATGTAGATAGAGAGAGATATAGGAAGATATAGAGAGATATAGATAGATATATATATATATATATAGAGAGAGAGAGAGTGTGTGTGAGTGTGTGTGAGTGAGTGAGTGAGTGTGAGTGTGTGAGTGAGTGTGTGAGAGTGTGTGTGTGAGTGAGTGTGAGTGTGTGTGTGAGTGTGTGAGTGAGTGTGTGTGAGTGAGAGAGAGAGAGTGTGTGTGTGAGAGAGAGAGAGAGAGTGTGTGTGTGAGAGAGAGAGAGTGTGTGAGCGAGCGAGCGCGAGCGCATTTTAAAAAGGTGAGGTAATTAGTTCCCGATGACTCAACCAAATTATAACAAGGTGAAAATTTGCGTCTGTGAGGTGGTGTCAAAATGTCAAGTATTGCTAATAAAATAACTTCTTAAAATAAATAAAATGTTGAACTATCGGAGGGTAACTCCACCACAGGTCTGTTTAAGGAGCCTCCTGAAGCTCCATACTCTAAAATTCGTAATCTGTAGAGCACAAAAACTAAACTGAAACACTGTATGAGACCTCTTACTTGACTTTAAAGTAACTGCAATTTAAGGATCTACAAACACTGACTAAAACTATGAAATTAAATTGTCTAATTAGCGTCTTAAAAAATATATTAAAAGAATATAAGAATCACTATGATTTAGGAAGGATCTCTACAGCTACTTAAATAAAAGATTTAAGCTTCTGAATATCAATTTTACTGAATCAAATTCTTAATTTCACAACAAAATAAGTTTTGAAACATCATTGCTTGGTCTTTACTAAAAATAAATATTGGATAACTTTACTTTGATGCATTACAAAAATTACTTCTTCTCAACAAACAAAGTGAGAGTTTTTTTTTTTGGTCTCGGAACCTCTTATAAAATATTTAGTACCAAAAACATTTTAAAAAATAATTAGTCTGCTGAGCTTTATGATACAAAAACAACTACTTATTGTCTGTGTGACTGACAACTGTTTGATAAACTTGAGGCTTACGTTTTAAGCCACCGGGTACAGACACACAATGTCTGCTGTACCGAAGGGTAATAGCTCTGCCTAGTCTGGCGTGGGAGCGAGGAATAAAACCTCTGTACCCCTTCAATAAGTAGATTGCTAAAACAGGAAGGTGAATAAAATGTGACCCTAGCCACGACAGGAGAGACAACAATTGGCTAGATCTGCGGAGAGGTGTGGGTGTTCCCCACGCTGGGAGGATATGCTTGTTTAACAGTCTTGTGAGTGATCTAATGGGTCATGAGCTTCACTTCCAATGATCTGCAGTACACGGATTTTCTGTTAGCAGAGGAGGTGGCCATCAAATAAATATGCAACATCTGAATCATTGGGATCATGCCCCAAAAAGGAGTTACTCTTGCTTGGATAATTTGCCATTGTATAGCTCGGGCCGGGTTGTTTTATGAGTGGGAAAGTAGTCTAGTGATACTGACATGGTGACCCTCCGCCTCTTTAACAGTTTTCCGCTCGGCACCTGCGCTCTCTCTGCTGCTGGTGACTGCTGGGATGCGCCCGGTGGCTGAACAGCGGCAGACGCTGGCTGCGATGGAGTGGTGCTGGTGCTTCTTCTAGGTGTTGGGATGGGCGTGGAGGAATGGCAGCGTATGACTCGGGTAGGAGTTCTGGATCAGCTCCTACGACCGCAACGTTGCAATGGAATATTGATAAGTATTCAAAGGAGATACATTGCCCTAAATGTGTGGGAGGTGTAAATAAAGGATTTTCTGTGTCTGATTCTGGGAAAGTAGTGACATTGATTTCAGTTTAAAGTTTCTTTTAAGTTGGTTTTACCTTTACTTTTGGCCACGTTTATGTGGGTGTGGCATAAGGCAGTGAATAAAGTCAACAGATTAAAATAACTTCTGAATTCCCGTGAGGGAAAGCCAGTAAAGTAATGAGTGGACTAGCATGTACTTCTAAGAGCACATCTCGTCACTTCACTTCCACTTTGTCCCACTCACTTAGCCGTCCGCCAGCCTAGCATGAGTTACAGAGTCTGGGAAGTTTCTGAGACTGACAATACTTCTAGGTGAGTTTCCAATGATGGTCGATTGAGGATGATAGGTCTCCCGCCATCAGGCGGAGTAGGAAATCACCAATTCAGCTTTATTACAAGGATCGAATAGTATTTCTAGTGCTTTCAGCTCTGCCAAAATTGATCCAATGATTAACTGTAGGGTTGTCTCTTAAGTTGTGTGTGCACTGCCTTTGTGATGGCACATGGCGGTCGGCTGTACCTCACGTGACACAATAATAAACTCTGATTGTGTTAGTGATTCTTAATATTAGTAACAAGGGTGATATGCAAAGCTAAAGAAGACATTAAATTACACTGGTATGATTGGTATTTATTAACACGTAATAAAGAGATATTATAATGAGACATTAATTCACACAATAAAAATCAATGACACGTAATTAAAAAGTATTGTAATGTAACAATGATAATACTTCTAGGTGAGTTTCCAACGTTGGTCGATTGAGGATGATAGGTCTCCCTCCATCAGGCGGAGCAGGAAACCACCAATTCAGCTTTATTACAAGGATCGAATAGTATTTCTAGTGCTTTGAGCTCTGCCAAAATTGTCCGCTACCGCTTTAATAATACTAATATCTGTGACAATTTAAATATAAAATAATTTAATATTCTAATTGCAGAAGCATGTCTCTACGGCCAGGTGAAGGCATCCTGGCAAAAAAATGAGAGTGATGTATGTTGACGTGATCTATACAAAATTACTCAACAAATTACTGGCCAGGGCTTCGTAACCAAAGTTAAGGGGGTTTTGTCTGGAAGGGACCTAGGTGTGTATTTTCAAAGGGTTCTTTACCAGAGATGTAAAGGTACGGCCGGGCCAAGGTCTTAAGGGGTTTTCAGAAGGGGCAACGTTGCAGTGGCCTTCAATACCTGGTTAAGGTTGTGGAAGGAAGTTAGTTTGAGGAATGTCTGTATGGCGATAATGCTGCCCTCTGGTGGTCATTGGTGACTGCCTGGAGTAACTGACGGAGGCTGCAGGGGTAAAAGCCTCTGGATGGCGGTGACTAGACGGCCGAAGAGGTAGAGGGCTTCTGGAGATAAGGCTCTCTGGAGCTTGTTGGCATCGGCGACCACTGGTGCACTGCGCGTTTACCGGCGTGGCTGAAGGACTCTGTCCTCGCTGAATACTCCAGTCTTCACAGCCTGGAGAAGGAATGGCAATTCTGTTTGTGTCCTCGACCTTCACAGCCAGAGGGATCAGGGCTCTTCCGCGCAAGATTCTAATTGAGCGAAGTTTTTCTAGCGGTAGCGGACAAGTGGAGCGGTCTTCCATCAGGGAGGGGCGATGATATGACGGCTTCTTGTAGAGTTCATGTGCACTAGGGAAGCTAGGAACACGTGGTAATTGGATGTGTCAAGTCTTTCTCAATGTAGGGTGTTCACGTGTCCTGCCTCATTTACAGTGTTTAGTTAGGATTGAATTGCCCAAATAATTAAAGTAACTTTTGGATGGGGCGAAGTCGCTTCTGTAATAAGTGCCTCTTCTAGGAGTGGGATACATCATGCGTCAAACTGAAACAACTGAAAATGCTTCACATTTAATTTACTATAACTACTGGTTCCCAAATTACCAGCAAGGGGAAAAACGTCTAATATTTTTAAAACCTCTTATCAAAAACATCTGAAATTAGGTCATGCAACATAACTTTCGGCCTTAAGATCACATCATTATTTTGTACCAAAACTTCTGCAACCTTCCGCGTCACTGCTCTAAAATACCCAAAATTTCTCCAAATGTTGCTGCTTCTATAATCTAATTACAACTAAACCATCATTGGCAGTGCCCAGGAAACAAATACTACAAACTACAGAAATTATATTTACTTATCTTTATGCTGTTACATGTTGTAGACGCCACTCTAGGCTCCTCCGGCCTAACACCTGGCTTCTTCCACAGTCGGTTTCGCGTATGTCCTTTTCATGTCGTAGTTCAAATACAACTCGCCACTCTCGAACTCTCACCCGCAACTTCTACCACTTCCAAGCGTCCTGTGCGTCCCCATGCTGTTGCTAGCCGGACATCAGCGGAAAACTCCACTAACATCTGCCTTCGCCTCACCCCGCGGTGCTTCATTCAACCTCTTCCTTGCCTCTTGGGCACCCTAGAGGCACTCACGGCCGTCCTTGCCATTGTGCGCCCTCAGCTATTTCACATATCACACCACCGCACTGTCATCTGCTTTTGCTGGGCTCATTTCTGGTCATTCATGGCCCACGTGCATATCTCCATCGGCCGGACTGCCCAAACGAAAGCCCAGGTAAGCACCAAATCCATGGCCACAATTCATGCTCGCAAGAGCCCTGAGCTGTCCTAATGTTAGTATCCCAGCCATTTGGGTATAAGATGGGTGAGCAACTTAAAAATATTTTGCATGAAGCTACATTTACTTCAAGCAACAAATCACAACTACTAACAGCCACAAAGGGCCCTAAATCAAACAACGCTAACCAAAACGGAATGACTCGAAAACCCAAAAGCAACCGATAATTTCTAAGAACTTCCAAAATCACAAATAACTGCCTGCATCCGAACAAAAACAGACTAACCAACTACTCATATTGTCAACAAACTAAAAATTGCGACTTGACATCAATCTTAATAAAAAATCAAATAAAAATCTTCGTAGGTGAAATTTTACTTTATAAGATTTTTCCACTCATCGGCAAGTTTTGACCACAGAAATTCCATTCCATCTTACCCATTAATAATTTTTTTTTTTTTATTTCTTACAAGAGGTTGAGAAATTTACTCACTTTAATTACATTCAACAATTTTTTATGCAAATTACCGAGTAGAAAAAAAGAATCTTCTCAGCAAAAATGACAAAATTTCACTCCCTCTTTATTAAATCATCATTCATCACAATTTTCTATTATTATTTCGACACACAGCGGCAAGTCCATTTCTAATTTCATGTTTGGAAAAAAAAATTTCACTTCGTGTTAGAAAAATCAGTAAAAAAACCTTTTTACATTGTCTATTGGGTCATAAACTTTGGATAATGTCTTATCTGCACTTTTTTTTGAGAGGATCTCTGGATGGGCTTGAAGCTTGTGCCTTGAGGTGCACTGAGGTTGAGGGGGTGGTCACCATAACTGGCGAGCTGTCTTCCAGCAAATATCTCCACGACCAGCCACCTGAACAGTTAACACCGCTCCAGCAGCAATCAGCTGTCGTCAGCCCAGGACCTTTCCTTCCTTAGGTTGAACTCTAGGACATACATACAAGAGCGGTAACACCAGCAGTTGACGACATATGTCTAACAACAGTCGTTATCTCTCTCTACATTTAAGTTTCTTTTACTTTGTTTATAAGGTAAAACAAATTTAATCCTTTTTTTAATCAACTAATAAAATCAAACCATCATTATAAAGTGTGAATGGTGGGACACTGTATGACGAGACATCCTTAAAATAAGCAAAAAGGTTAATGCTCACCAAAACAAAGACTGCCCATCAAAAAATTTTCATATTTAGCAGGCTTTATGACAAAGAAATAGGCTTCATTTGGGGTATAGTGTCAAAAGAAGGAACTAGGAAAGGGGGTGCTGATACTGTGTCCCTCCTTTCTGAAAGCAGTCGGTGGGGGACAGGAAGTTCAAACAGTGCTCAATCATCTGGCTCGACCACCAGGTGACAGACTCCACTGGCCAGCTGGACAACTCAGGTAAGGGGGGGACCCTGAGAAAGACCTCTTCCTGGAATGGCCAGGAATCCAGACCACTCTCTCAACATCACCTTTGGATCTAGCTCCTGGGTCGTCTACTTTGAAGTTGAGGGCTCAACTGGCTACGGATGTTGGATTAAGGGGGAGGAAAACTAGCCCCTGAAATAGTCAGGAGCCACCCCCATCATCGGAAATGGCTTCAGCGTCCAGTTCATTACACCAAACAGCAGTGTGTCCCAATTAACACAACTTACACTCTCAAAGGGAGTCCAAAATCTCTAGCCATCATAGCACTTTTCACATGAAGGACACCAACGACAACCCTCTCCAGTATCTAAGGGAGGGTAGGGAAAGGAGAGGAAGGCCGGCCCGCTCCTAACCCATCCATCTGACTAAACCTAAAATTTAACCCCAAGCAACAAAACAAATAATACTTAACCTATAGTGCTAATATAATCCTATATTAAGACTATGCAGCTCAGTACAGATGCTTCTCACCTTCATAAGTATCTAGTTATTTCAAAAACTCTAAGCTTTGGGTTGGGTCTTCACAAAACTCATCAAACATCTTACATCTAGAACACTTATAGTGACTTAACCTAAACAATTCATCTTATATCGAGAATACACATTCTTGGCATCAACATAGCCTCCAGGATCCTTTTATCAACAAACAACGTTGCAATTTTTTAAATTTAAATTGGTGTCTCAAAATAGCATTTTTATTTGTTACTGAAGATTTGCTGCTTTTTGGCGACTTCTTTGTCTTTTAGCGGCTGAAACGAACAAGGAGTACTTAACCTATTCTTAACAACTTATTTGCAAATACCCAAAACTTCAATTATTTTTTCATCTCTTTTTCATCACATCTTAGGTAAAGAGTATCCAAAGTAGGGGTTGCGAATATGGACCTTCACTTGGCCCTCACGCCTATAATTTAAACTTCTCACGTTCCAACAGCTTGCAACTAAATGACAAAAAAAAAAATCAAAATTAAAATTCGTCATCTCCTTGGAGCTGTTTAAATGACATTCTCTAATGCGCCACAATTTATATAAACTTCTTTATCAGCTCAACGACAAGAACAGTCTTTCTCTTTGCCTCACTTGATCTTCAACAACAAAATTTCTATCAACTAACTGCTAGATTTTATGTACTCAGGCCAAAACAAAAACTACAAAATTTACATTTAGTCCCACCTGTTCTATATAAAAAACATGAATTCACTTATGTATTGAGTAATACCCACAAAAAATGATCTTAAATAATTTTAATTTCCCAACAAGGTAATAACAAAAAACATTCTGAAACAGATCTATGAGAATTTGTGTTGGTAATGAACAGCATAAAAAATATTCAACTCATAATACAAATAAACAATTGAATACTAATAGATCAAAAAAAATCTTGACAGGTCACAACTGCATTAAAACAAAACAAAACACATTCTGGCGAACAATCCCTTTCAGCAGTAGACACGCCCATCTCCCCTCTACTGCAACTATACATCAAACTACAATGTACCAGTGGTACTGGCACAAGAGTGGCATCGCTTCACTGCCTTACATCCTGTTCTCCCTTGGCAGGCTCAGTGAATTCTACCTCTCCATGGACAGGCCACCGTCCATCTGCCCTCTCTCTCGGGACAGAACCTTCCTCCCACTGCAAGATATGGAATCCACGAACCTCGTATCCTTCTAGCCAACTCTCCTATATGGTTGGTCCAGTCCAATAACCAAATGAACATCACCTGCATAGCCACTGTACTTTGCCTATGCTAAATTTGTTTCAGAACAAAACAATAACAAAATGCACATGATTCCCCGAGAAAAATCATCTCAATTAAAGAACACCTCATACGATCTATGGAGTGGGATTTAAAAATTCTGATAGAAAGAAAGTGAGAAAGAAAGAAAAAAGTCAATTGTAAACACACACAAACAAAATGTTGTCAGCAAAACAGCATAAATCACTAAAGAAATAATTCTTTAAGGGTGCCACCACAAAAGAAACCTGCGAACTACAGTGAAGAGGGACTTAATTGTGTAACTTTCAGCATTAAAACATTTAGTCTTCAAAGCGACCGTATTAAAATTTATGGGGCAAGGCTAACCTTGACAAGTTGCCTAAGATACAACATTGAAGAAGGTAAACAATAGAACTTCAGGACAGATTCAAGTAACAAAACAGACAACAGGATATATGTTTGTGAGTGAGGCCCTTTGAACGACTAAGAGAAGGGTTGCTACGTGCCACCCACAACAGAATAAACATAAGATAGAACAAAAAAAGTATAAGAGAACGTAGGAAATTTCAGAGCACAGGTTGTACCAGCTTTCCTGAAACTACTGTTAGCAGACGTCACCCTTTATGCCTGTCCTCACAGAACACCCTAATTTAGAAATCTTGCCACAAAAAGAACGTAACCCTAAACCAGAACATACCGAATTTCGCTACCAATATTGTTAAAATCTTAATGTCAAAAATTCCAACATTTATACTAACACGTGACATATCGGGAATAAATACTCTCTAGTTTATCTTAGCAGAGGACGTCCCAATCTTTTTGGCTAGAAGTGGAGCCAGGCACTTCTATAGTGTGCAGGGTTTCAGTTCTGCATACGGACGAGTGCCTTCCCGTTATACAAAATTGGCAGAGTGGCTTTTTGGCAGGGCACAAAATCAGGTGTGGGCAACACAATTTGGCATTTAAGTGCCACTGATGCTTTGGTTATATATGGCGACAGGTTGCTAGAGCAGTGTTAGTGCAGGGGGCTGCTGGTGTAGGTACAGTGTTGCAAGTTGTAGAGAATTGAGGCTTTGGCGGTGGAGCAGGGCGCAGTATGACAGGAACCAAATGTGCGACGACTGGTGTTGGTGGCTGGTCGGGTTGCCTCAAGTGTTCAGCTTCCCACCAAGGGTACTCCAACGGCGGGTTTTCCAGCCGGTTTTCTCTGGCAGGCTGAATAGATCTCTTGGAATAGCGACTTCCATGAGGTCCTGAAGTTGTCTGAGTGCTTGCACCTGAGCTTGAGGTCCTAAGCTAGCTATCTGTGACACGAGGGAGAGCGGATATTCGTGTGATCAGCCAGAAGCCAAGAAAATTTTTCTTATCTTTTCCTTAGGACCCCTGCGCTTGGAATAGGGCATCGGGAGATAGATTTACCCTACCGCTACTGTACCAAAATGGCAGGCTCCTTGTGCAACTTACGTGTGGCACCTCATGCTGGCCGGGGGCTGGAGGACACCCTATAGGTGGCTGGAGGACACACTATCCCCAAGTCTGGCAGAAATTGCAGTCCACAAGGAAAGTCGGGCCTTACCTTGGCCAAGGTCACACATAAGTGTGTGACCCTGTCCAGTCTTCCCAACTCGGGGAATGTCAGACTGTCTTGGTGGAGACTGCAGTAAAGAGTCCAACGAACACCGAGCCGACAAGTTGTTTCCAGGACAGTGTTCCTGTGAGACTCCTCCTTTTTCTTCAATTCCAGGGGTTGAAAGAAGGGCGGTCAAATTTAGTGCATGTGGGTGAAAGTTAGTGTCTGGTTCGTTTGAGTTAAATTTCCCGGGATCACCTATGGAATTGTTACGTGAGGGTAACTACAGAAAGCTGTTATGTCTACAGGAAAGAACTCAAGTTATAAACTGATCCATGTTTTAGTCCAGTAAAGGAAGTAAACACATGGTGAATGCACCCTAGCTCTTGGTCAACAGTGTGAATATCAGCCGAAAATATAGAATACACTGTTAGGATGACCAGTAGAGGCGACCGGTGTGTAAACAGGGGAATGCTGGGCGTGATGCTGAACGTCTAAGCAGTCAACTCTTGCATTGTTCTATGTAGAAATTGTGTGCAATGACGTAACATAATAACACTGACACGTAGCTTGGTAAACTAAGCTAGGACGTGACAGGATGAGTCCTGTGAAGGACTGAACGGATAGGTCCACTACAGATACGTCCGTATCTGCAGGGTGAATGGGTTTATCAAGGTATGTAGCTGGGAGAAAGCCTGACTATCGTAGCCTAATCCTATTGCAAGTGTAGCTTAAGCGATGAAACAAGATGTAAAGGAAGTTTCAGAGCAACGCGTGCTGGAGACTTAAGCAGACAGGTCAAATTCCTGAGTGGCAAGTGCTGGGAAAGAAAACTGCTATAAGCAAAGCGTAAGGGGTGCAGGGGTCAGATCCGAGCAATGAGTGCTGGAGTTTTGAAGACTGGTAAAGAGATGCAGGCTCTCTCTCCTTTTATACTAATTCGGGTCACTGCCTGATGCTGATTGGTGGCTGTCGCTAAGGCGAGGGGTGGTCGCAGAGCCGGGGGTAGTGAATGCATGGCTTGCCTCTGTGACGTCACCGGCCGGCTGGAAGGGATATGAAACAAAGGACAAAGAATATTCGTACTAAAGGCTGTTCACGATAAAGTGAGCACTTTTGAAATCAACCGTAGAAAAATGCAACTGGGGCAGTTGCATTAATTTTAACGGGCACACTGAGTGACATATGCCCAGTATAGTTGGTAACGATGGATGGGAAATAGTTCCATATCTTAAGTCAAATAAAAATTGTTTGGTAACCTTTGTGATTACTTAAATTATTTATTTCGCTTCCTGTTTTTTATTTAATGCCTTTAGGTGTAAATGTGAGCGGATTTGTTAAAAGTTTACTTTTCTAATCATTTAACAGTTTCACTTGCCCAACACATAAATAAAGTGATAAGGCCCATGACAATGTTAATTTTACATAAGGTGGAAGAAAACACATCATGTGTACAAGTAGATCTTTATCAGGGCTTTCAAAAGTGCTAATTTTATCATGAATAGCCTATACTAGAGCTATCTAGCAGGGAGTAAAAGAACTCGTTGCATCTAAGAATGTTTATGGTAGATCAGCGAATATAACAATCTGCAAGAGAGACAGTACAATCTCACATATTACGACAAATGAAAATGCAAACTTCCGTCTCCTGGCTAAAATGAACTAAGTATGGAACGGAAGTAGTCTAATTTCCATTGTTGAAAAAGACGTCATGCTTCAATACCAACAAAACAAGTGTTATGATAATAAGTAATAAAAAATTACTGTGGGGCTTCAACTCAAACTCAAACAAAATGACTGAAGAAAACAGGATTATGTCATTCAGGCAACAAGGCACATTTAATTTTCATTTTTCATGTTGCCGCTTAAAATTTAAAATTCACTTGTGGACACAGTATCGTCTTTTATTGCCACTGTTAAAAACTACTAGAAAAAATAATTTACTCAAGAAAAATTACATTCACCTTAACATCTGCTTATTGCAACAGCCAAGTATCTTCTTCTTTTGACGTCTCTGTCATGGCTGCTTAACGTCTCTATTCTGCGGTGCTGCCCACATCCAATTGATTGGTTAGTCCGACCACCACACTGGCTCTCGCCTTGTATCAACTGGGTACTGAAACAACTTCAGGGAGAAAAAAAAAAAAAAAGGAAAACGTAAACTGCGCTACTTGAAAACAGTTGTACTAGTGACATCTTGTGGCTCCTTCTCGTACTAAATCTATATTTAAGATACTTGCCGCTATGAGTGCTTCCAGCCTAACAACTTCTGCACTGTAAAATAGAAAATTACTGTATTGACCAAGCATCACTTTTTATGACTATTCAAACAAAATTACTGTCTCAAAACAAATAATAAAAATTCCCTGGGCTGTAAATACATCACTAACGGCTAATCCTCATTTAAAAATATTCAAAGCCTATAATGACATGGAACTCCAAACAAAATTTTAAAACTAAATTTTTTTTTTTTTTTAACTACAACATTTTAATTTCTATTCATCTAAATGCTACTGCTTGGCCTCAAAACTGCTAACATTTTACGTTTATGTCATGTCCCTTTAAAACTAATGTCAACAGTCTATTTGCTGATGTGCAGTTTGGCTTAAGTAATAGTTATATGTCAGTTTTATTTTAACTGTTTTATAACCATTTAAGGAACATTGTGAAAATTTTGAAATTGCTAATTGGTACATATTTTTTATAAATTCACAAATGTATCTACATGTGTGATGCCCAGTTAAGGACTAGCCATCAAGGGCTGTCGTTCAAGAGTTACTTTAAGTTTGTTAGCATCAAACTGATTTTAGGAATGAATTGTGAACATACATTTGTGGTTTCGTTAATGACTTTTACAATATACTTGTGATTTGAATTGTAGAAACTGAGATTACATTTTGTGAATGTCAACACATTCTTGTTTATATCCTCTTTTTTTGTGTGTTTCATAATCATTGTGTGATTTACAAAGTAATGTATTTTAAAATTGTTATGCAAAATTGTTTTCAGTGACAGTAAAAAAATAATTTAGTTTAATTTTGTTGTAACAATAAAGCTGAAAAGGTTGTAATAAATATTTTGCAGTGAAGATTACAAAAGAAGTTTGGTGTTATTCTGGTGTAGTGATGAAACATAAATGTGTAACACATACAATGTATGGTTTTATAATATAATGCAGATAATCTTTACTGATTTTTGTTTTATATATTGCTGACATAAAAAAAATTGTGACAGGTATTAATTTTTCCTAAATAATTTTCATGTTTACCAAATTATACAAAAAGGATAAAGGAAAATTGAACAAATTTAGTCTGGAAAACCGGGAAAAGTAGGGGAATTTTGGAAACTTGGATCCGTGGCAACCATGTTATTTAAAATTCCAATTGTTAATTACAAGAGATTTTATTGCTCAGGCTCAGTAAAGCCATTTGTTTTATATAGGTGTGTCGTTCAATGACTTTTCCCAATATACCAATCCATGGATCCATCAGTACTATTATTCTGGATCTGCCAGTCCTCTGTTAATATAGCAAACCTTAAAAACAATCGTAATTATTCACAGTTAATATTATTTATTAAAATTTGTTAATATATTCTGTGGCAACAAAGTATTTATTGCTTGTAACAGGGTGTCTACCACCCCTGGAAAACCTGAAAAAATAAGAGAATTTTGAAATCGGGGAAAAATCAAGGAATTTTTGAAAAAAATCAGGAAATTTTAGTTAACAGAAGTGTGCGATAACCTGTCCTGTTTTCTCAATGAAAAGATGGGAGGTGTTTTCAAAGTTATTGTGTTACTATTCCGTCTTTTGTTAATATTCACAGTCATTCATGGAATTTAAATTTAAACATTGGTTTTGTAGTGCCATCAAACAACTCTGAAGCGTTCACCAATTATCTGGTAGCCCTATGGTGATTGAGTTAACCTCGTCATGTGAGCAAGTTAAAACTCTGTTAACTCTATCAGGTTAGTTTTCATGAATGCCTGTTATTTATGTTTGTTTCATTAGTATACAGAAATTCAATCCTAGAGAGACTAAATGGGAAATTATAATTTTTTTGAGACATTGTTACTATTTGTTTAAGAATGTACCTGCAAGGAGGGCCGATTACATTCAAATCACAGGGTCAGAGCTTTTTCCCAAGAAGTTTTGCGCAATCAGATGGCTAGAAAATGTGGAAGTTGCTGAACGTGCCATGAAAATCTTGCCTCACCTTAAAAAATTTGTTAAAGAAGTGTCTGTTTCTTCTGTGTCTTTTAACAATATGAAAAGTTCTCTTGTAGAAAATCTTCTGCAGGTAAAATTGACTTTCTTCTACTCTTTGGCATCAGAGCTGGAATTGTTTCGTACAATATTTCAAAGTGAAGCACCCATGGCACCTTTTCTATATGATTCACTGGAAGACATTTTATTAGCCCTGGTGGAAAAAATTTGTGAAATCAGAAGTACTGCAGAGCTTTAAGGAGAAATGGAATGCATCTCGATTAGATTTAGATCAGCAGGAAAACTTACTCACAGCAAATAACATTAGGTTAGGTTATGCAGTATGTCATGTCATTAAGAAAGAAAAACTACCAAAAAAGGCTGTCATGCATAAAAAAATTATGTTTGGAGATGTCTAAACATGATTGTAATAAAATTTCAAGACAAAGAGTTGCCTGAAGTAGAAACTCGCTAAGGGAATTTCCTGCTCGTGTCCATCTGTGGCTTTTAATACACAGCTTAGGAAACAGTGCTTGAAGTTGTTTTCAAAATCGGTGGTTGTCAGAACCAGAAGCTGATATAACTGAGCAAACATATGAGTTGGTATGTTCCTCAGAAAATTCTAAAGCCCTTCTCTCATTTTTTTCTCGAGAAGGATGCCTTGATCACTTGTGGCCTCATATTCTCAAGGCACATTCGTTTTCAGCTAAAAGTGGCCTCCTAAAGTTTGTGAAAGAGATGTTGTAATCTGCAGGAACAATCTTTGACTGCACAGAGATAAGTGTACTACTATGTTCATCATTGTGGAGGCGTAGAGCATGTTGATATCACTAAGTCAGTGTTGCAGTATGTAAGAAATGCCAGTTGTAGGCAGGGGTAAAGAAGCTTTGCAAACAAAAAAAAAAAAAAGAAAAGTTCAAGAGGAAATCAAAGAATCACAAAAGAAAAAGGCCTGACTGTTGGAATTGGTGCATGTTGGAGTTGGTGTGTAAGTGCTATAGATGCAGAAGTTGAGTCACTGTGGAATTGAATGTAGCTGCCTTTTACTATTTTTTTTAAACTGTAGGTACGTCATATTGTGACAAGTAACTTTTTGTATCTTTATTAATGATTTTTCTTTGGCAATAAAACACATGAGACTAAAAATAAGAAACATTACACAAAGTTCTGTTCAGCATATTTTTATTGTCGTTTTTAACTTCATATAATTGTCGATATTAGTATTATGTACTAGGTTAGGCGAAATTATTTTTGGCATATATTAGTTTTGTAGTGCATTTACTAGACTCTATTTTGAAATGTAGTGGAATTTTGGTTCATATTAAAATCAGCTCCATATAAACATTGCATAATTAACTTGACATGCTTACATTGTAAAGTAAGCTGTGATGCTGGCCACTGGCGAGCAGCACTCAACCCATGACGGTGCTAGCCACTGAGTGCACATGAAACACCAACCAATACATGGTTAATTACCGCCACGGACTACAGACCTCCCATATAAAATTTGCTACTTAATTTTGTTGGCATCAAGTGTAATTTGTGTAAAGTTTACCATGTTTGTTTGAAAGTGTTATATGTATTTGAAGGTCATTGTGTTCTTTGCAGCTGGACAGTTTGAAAAGCGTGCTGCGCTAAGAATTATAATCATATCTCGGGCAAAGAAGCCCTACAAAAACATTTTAAGATATTATCAGTTAACTGCAATTTTAATACTGTATTTAAATATGCCTTCATTTTATTATGTGCCTTTTTGAATTTGCTATTGGTATTTTTATGAAGCGTGCTCGCAACATCCGCTTGTGTAGACCCCGTAGGCCGCCATGGTAGGTCCGCAGCGCCCCTGCCTCTGGGCAGTCGTTCCCGAGAAGCTGACTAGGTAAGACAATGTCCGTACACACCTCAACTTTTTTACACTGACTTAGATTTCGATAGATTTTTTTTTGTATACCGGTTAACCTTTGCTTGCGTACGTTTCCAGACTTGTCCCCGGTGAAATGCCATCCGCTTAAATAATTCATTTGCAGCCCTTGTTGGCTTTTTAAAATTTAAACGACGAGAGATGTGTTGTAACGTAAAGCCACGAGGCCGCAGGAAACTGGTATCTGATTCCATCCGCCCACAAGGTGGGATTTAGAGTATTTTGGTTGTGTTATTTTAATGTATTTGATTGAGGGCAATGTTTCTATGTATGTATTATGCGGATTTTATTTAATTGTCACGTACTATGTCATATTTGCTTTTTACCATGTTGCCAATCACTGCGATTTCTGCATCAACGTCATCACCACGTTTTAAGGGTTTATTGTCTTGTATTCTTGTGCACTTTCATCTGTATCAGGGTTTCATACATGTTTATTAGGGTTCTGTGTAATTTCTGTAATTTTATTGTGTTTGCTCTCCGACCATGTGGTCACCCCAGAGATTTGAGTTACCCACCAACTATACGGTATTCAAATTTCAGATGTATTAATTGCAGCGGTGGAATTTTAGGATCACGGCGGCGCTATTATTTGTTGCCCAATAATTAGTTTACTAGAATATTTAACGTGTATTTCATGTCTAACTATGTGGCCACCGCCGTTCATATCCTGAGCCATCCGCGCCATCCTCAAGTTCTTTCTCACTGAATGTACTTTTATTTAATGTTTCATGTTGTGCCCTGTTACCTGTAAGTAGATATCTAAACCCAAACCTAGACCACTAAACCATTAATCACCAATTTCCTTTAAAAATACAAGAAAAATTAAATTACAACTATTTCACACCATTTGTAACAAAAGTACAAGGAATAATTAGAAAAGTTTAAAAATCAGAAATTCAATGAAACATCATTTAAAATCAAACAAATTAAAGCCAAAACCAAGTAATTTCATTGCCTTCAAGTGACTTTTTCAGCAAATTTAAGCTAAAAACTATTTCCAGCTATTTTAACGAAAGTATAAAAAAAAAATCTAAAAACTCATGATTAGAAATTCAATGAAAAAGATCAAATTTAAGCCAAAACCAAACAATTTTTCCATTGTTTTAATCACTTTTTTTTTTTTTAGAAGCCTCAATTTCCAACTCTCAAAACAAGAAAATTTACCCCCTAAATCAAGCAAATTTAACATAAAAACAAGAAAATTTTTACATTTTTTTCAAAAATTGCTTGTGCAGGAATTCTTACTTTAAAAACCACAAACTTAAGCTATAAATAAGCAAATTTCTCGTCTTTAAGCAACTTTTTCATGTTTTCTAGAAATGCTAACTTTGTAAGCGAGGAATCTAAATCATGTAAAATTATGATAAAATCAAAAGAAATAATAAAAAGATTCAAGTTAATAGAATTTATATGTTTTAAGAGAATTATAATTAATGCATAGTTTTTCCATTTGTTGTTTCTTTTAAACCATTATATGCTATAAAAACTTCTCTCTCATTTATTAATTTTAAAGCATTTTTAAACATCCCTACATATCAATCTGATAAAGAAATTATATATTCACCATCTAGAATACAATATATTTTATTTTATCAAACTTAGTTTCATAAATTTGAAAATCTGTAGCAGCATACCATTTATTAATTTCAAGATATTTTAGTTTGGTGAATTAATATAAATTGTCGAACTTGTTGAGAAGCGATTCCATTTTATAAGGTAAGTTTTTGCTTGTATTTATACTAGAAAAAAACTTTATAAACGTTTAAAAAAATTTCTGTCATAAATTATTAAAGAAAAAAATGGAAAACCAATAAAACCTATGTAAAAAGTGCAATGAGTTATTAAACATAGAAAGTTTTTCAATGCATTAATACATGTAAGATAATCATTTTAACATCTGTAAAAAATGTTATAGTGAATATGCTAGTAGTAGCTAAAAAAAAAGAGAGAGTAATGTGTGAATGTGGAAAATATTTTAATAATTCATCTCTCAAAAAGCATAAAAATAGTAAATCATACAATACAGTAGATATTCTAAATGAAATCGAACATGATAATTATCCAACAAAAACATGTAAAGTATATAATGAGAATAAATCTATAAAATTATTTTCCCCTAATAAAACTACTAAGGACAAACATTCAACTATGGGTAAAAAGTGTTTTAGTGACTATATTAAGAATTATCTTCATAACAAGAAGTTAAATACGGTTTCCCAATAATTTAAGTACTTTAACATTTGTTTTAACATAAAATGTTTTCAAAATTTTTAAAAATGTAATTAAATTTTCAATCTTCTTTGTATACCTCCCAGCCTTAATTTTTCTATTCAAATATAAAGTTATAAAATCTTAATCTTCGTCACAATATTTTGCACAAATTTCTTTAAATTTTTCGAAAGCCATCACCAACAAAATCATTATAAATGTGACTTAAATTAGTATCATCTTGTCTAAATATATACAGAAAATTTGTAGTATCCCTTACAAGTTGTTCAGGCACTCTCGAATATGTTTGTGCTAAATAAAATACATAAATATTTTTATGTCTTCCCTTAGTAAAATATTTGCGAATGATATCCTGATTGTCTAAAATGACATTGTCAAATATAATTAGAGAATCGTTTTCACACTGATCTAAGGGGGTCATTTCATTATTGCCATTTTAAAAATATGCCATTTTTTCATTAAACTTTTTGGATATCCCATCAAAATCTTTTTGAAACTGAGTATATTTGGATTGATTTAAACTTTTTGAACAAACATACAATTTATTGAAATTTAACCAAATTCTTATAAATAAAATCAAATTGGTTTTTTCGAATTTACTAGGACCGGTCAATAATGGCTCTTATGTTGTCAGGCAAAAGATCTCCATTCCTTGATTTTTAGCATTTTGATCGGTAATTAAAACAGACACCCCAATCGACTTTTTCATTTAATATAACTTTTATTAAATGGCTAATAAAGTATTCAAGTTAAATAATAATTCCATTCTAAAGAAGAAACTTCATTATGACATAATTCATAGTGATAAGTTGATCGCTTTAATTAGTTTTCATACAAATTTTCTAACACCTAATGTAAACAACAATACTATAATAACAATTGAAAAATTGAGTGCTGCTGTTGATAAAAATTAATTTATAACTATTCATAGAGGTCAATACGATATTGAATCGTTAAAAGAACCTATAAATCAATTGATCCCTTTTCAGCTAATAATATTGAACTAACGGCAGACATAATAGAATATCTATTAAATCTAAGTTTCGTATTTAATTTGATGATCGATCATCTGATATTCTTGGTTTTGAAAGAAATATGCTTATTGAAAAAGACAGAACTGCTATAGGCACTAAACTTCTTAATTTTAATCCATTTAAAACAATAAATGTTCATTGTAACTTAGTGAATGTTTATAAAATATGACATATCTAATCACTTAGAAACTAATATAATTGCTATACATTCAGTTTTAGAGACTATATTATTTATGAGCCTGCATATTCAATTTTTTATTAAATTAATAATGAGCGGTTTAATTATATTGTTTTGGAAATTTAAAATGAAAATTGCAAACTAATTGATTTTGATGTAGCTGATATCGATATTGTTTTGTAAATTAAAGATGTTTAAGATTCTATGTTTCCAAATCCATATGGTAGTGTATCTATTTTATCTTCTAATATAATACCCTTTTACTATCATAAGGACGTAATGGTAATTTATTAACTATTATTGTACATATTTTATGCTTTTCGCTTCTTATTAAATTCATTGTTCTATATTGTATTTTCTCATGAAACAAACAATTCTTATAATCATCAATAGTAATTTGTGTGTTAACAACACATTTCTTTACACCTTTTGATGTTTTATTTTCTTTATCGTCAACCTTATAAGCATAAATTTTTGCTCGTAAAACAACAAATTTTTTCATTATTTTATTATTTCATTAGTCTTTCGTAGCCATCTTCTCACGTTTGTGGTGGGGGCGCGTGTCTGTGGCTTCCGGCATGGGTGTGGGGTCGTCTTCATGTTCTTCTCGTTCTCCTCTGACCCCGGGGTGCTGGATTTGCATTGAGGTCATTCTCCAGGTAAGGGGTTTATCAGCCCTCGGGTTGCTTTCCTGATGCGTCCCCGTACGTCTTCGGCCAAGTAGACATTCTCCTGTCTGGCTACTTTTCTATATGGGCCTCCCCACTTCTCGGCCAGCCCAGCCCTGAACTGGCTGCCTTTGCTTAACGGATGATTTCAGAGGAGTACAGCCTCGGCCATATTAAATCTTCGTAACCTGGTACGGGGCGGTGGGTACATTTTCTCTATGTATTGAGTTTACGCTTCTCATGCTTGGTCCATCCAAGCTGTTGCCGCCGTACGTATCTACTCCAGCTGGAAAAGCTTACTGGGTTGCTGTTCCCATTGACATTCTCCTGGGTGTCAGAGCATCTGGCCCAGGATGAGCTGGCTGGGGCTGGTTTTGACGGCCTTGTTAGTCCTTATGCATAGGGCAAAAAGGATCATCGGAATGTGTTGATTCCAGTGGCAGTGATTATTACCCTTACTCAGTTGGACGCTCTTCTTGAGTTTCTGGTTCCATCGCTCAGTGGGGTTGTCTTTCGGTGGGGGGGGGGGGGTGTCCAGGTCTCAACTCCCCATGAGTTGCACATATTCTGCCAGCACTGGCTGGTGAACTGGGTGCCAGTGTTTGTCAAGATGCATTTCGTGTATCCCCAGTGGGGAAAAATCTCAATTACATATTACGTTCACAGCTTCTTAACTGGGGAGTGGAAAGGCCTCCACCCAAAGTGAGAAGAGGTCGGTCATCACCAGTAATTAGCTTTTACCCCGAGTGCTTCGGGAGTAAGGCCCCATCAAGTCGGCTGCTATATGCATCCAGGCGATATGTGGACAACGGGACTTCAAGGCTGGCAGAGGCATGGGGTAGGCCATGTCACAGCAGCACGTCTTGCAGCTGTTGATGTACTGCTGGATGTCGCGGCTCATCCCCTCCCACATATAGCGTGTTCCCAGGTCACGCAAGGTTTCATTAATCCCCGTGTGTCCAGATTGCCGGTCATCATGGTAATGGCAGCAGAGGTCCGCTCTTAGTCCTTTTAATATCCATATTTGCCAGTCTACCCCAGGTTGTTAGGTACGGGACCAAACTACGTCGTCTCATAGCTCAAAATGCTGAGGGTTATTCCAAAGAATCCTCTGGATATCCGGGTCTTGCTGTTGGTGATAGGTTATGCAATATTTACTCAGTTGGAGCTGAAGTAGCTGGATGTGTTCCTTGGGGCTGTGGTAAGGCCCACGGAGTGGGACCATCTTCTCCCTCTCCTGCTCCTCCTCCCCTTCCCCATTGACGTCCGGCATGTAGTTTGTTTTCCCCGGTCAGTGCTGAACTTCAAAGTCGAACTCGGTGAGAAACATCTCCCATCGTTTGAGCTTGGCCTTCAAATTTAGTGACTCCCGGAGCGACTGCACTGCTTTACTGTCAGTATGGAGAATGAGTTTCTTGCCCTTTATGTTATAGTGGTATTTTCTGATAGCCCAAATGACTATGAGGCATTCCGATTTATTTTGTTACAGGGCTAATTAAAAAAAAGAGGGGTGGTTGGTAAATACAATTTGGGAGAAAAAGAAAAAAAAAACTAATAATCACCTCCACCACCAGGCTGTTCTTTTTAAAAAGCCACTGTGAAAAAAAATGGGCCGTCTGGAAGCCCTTGCTGGAAAATGTCCTAGGTCATTGAAAAGTTATTAACACTAATAGAAACAAAATTATCTCACAGATCAAGAAAATAGCATTAATCCTTCCAAAATTGGTTGTAAAGTTTTAAAGGTTTTAGGTGGGGGGAGGGGAAGAATAACTCGCTCAACTGCTAAATGATTAGGGATCGCTTCATGATCCCTTTCATGCTGCATAAGAAACTTATAATTTTTATGTAACTCTGTAAAAGTAACTTTTTTTTCCTAAAAAAGGATCAAACTTATAGAAGTGTTTATTATAATTTGTCAGGCATCTGTTGATCAAGTCTTTTTTGTGACTTATAGTTGAGAAAGTCAGAGTAACGCTTTGACTGTATACTGGAATTTTTAAACCTATTTTATGGAGCATACTAACACTAGATACAAACGCTAAGAATACATTAATTAAAAATAGAGCATCATGTGTGTCACAGCGCTCATGTAATGTCATTGTTTTAAATCTAAGAAGTTCACTACTATAAATAAAATCTGTTTTTTGTTGAAATCTAAATGCTGTTAATTTAAATTTCTTTTTGTATATTTTCTAATCTCTTCATATCAGTACTAGTGATGTAATTCCAAACTACAGAGTAATATTATAATTTGGATCTAACTAATGAAAATTATAAACATAATGAATCGGGAGTAGTAGCAGAATATGTAATATATTTTATTAAGCCTAGAGTACAACAAACACTATTAATATGATAATCATATTAATAGTGTGTGTACATGATAGTATGATAATAGTAATGTGTACATGAAAATATAGTTTATAATCGAGGATGACTCCCAGATCTCGAACATGATCTGCTCTTTTAATTCTAACATTATTAACAAAATATTTATACATGGTAAGATTAGTCTTTCTACTAAATGAGATACTAATAGTTTTATTAATATTAAGTGCCATATTGTTCGAAAAACACCAATTGCTTTTGGCCGAAATATCTTCTTGAAGCTGCCTACAGTCCTTTGCATTCTTAATGCTTCTGTAAATTTTGATATTGTCGGCATAAAGAAGTGCCTGAGTGTGTCTTACTACACAGACAATACAATTCACAAAGACATTAAAAAGCAGAGGAGCTAAAGTACTTTCTTGTGGAACCCCTGAAGTAACCAAATTCGAAACAGATAGAATTATCAATTTTAACAATAAAAGACATTTCTGAAAAATAGTTGATAAACAATTTTATATAAAAATGATCCAAACCACTTGCTTGTAATTAACTTAGTATGATTGAATGTTGACACTTGTCAAAAGCCTTTTGAATATCAAAATAAATGACATCAACTTAGTTTCTTGTTGTTACCTCCGTATAAATATCATTAACTAAATTAAACAAATTTGTAGTTTTTTTTTTTTTTTTTTTTTTTTCCCAGAAAGAAAACCATGTTGACAATCAGAAAAAGAATTTTAAAATGAAAAAACTCCATAGTAATCAAATAGGTCTATAGTTGGTAATATCATTTTTATTTCCTTTTTTAAATAATTATACAACTCTAGGTTTTTTCCAAAAGTTGGGGAAAACGCCATTCAAAAGACTTTTGTTAAATATAAAAGTTAAAATTGGAGTCAAATTATTATTACAGCCTTTAATTAGGATGTTTGAAATTTAATCGTGGCCTGCAGCTTTACTACTCATTAACTTTTTTATGGCGCAAAGCACCATGCTTTGGGAAACTAATGGAAGACCAATGCTTATATTATCACTACGTGTAACATAAATATCATTCGTTTGAGCATAACTCTTAACAAAATGCAAAATTTTCTAGCTTGCTTGGATCCTGAACCAATTTGCCATCAGATAATAAAGATATTGATTCTCTGTAACCATTTTTCATGATTTTCACATAGTCGACTCTCAAATTATCTGTGGAAATCAAGGGGGCGATTGCCACGGATAACCCAAAATCGCGGATAATCTGCATACTAAGAGAAAAATACAGTTTTTCCAACACTAAGTTTCTTATGGTCATAACTGAATACTGGGTTTTTCAGTGTGAAACCTAGCCTATCCTTGACATAATACAGTGGAAGCCTGGAATATTGCAGCCCGGTATACCACGGATTCGGTTATACCGCGGGGCAACTTATGTATCCCGGCCTCAATAAATAAGTGGAAAGTGCGCGGTCAGGTAGGCGTGTGGTCTGTCTGCGGGTGGTCGTGAGTCGGGGATATTGATGGCCGAGGTGGACGGAGCGGCCGCGGGTTCTCCCTCCTTTCAGCGCAGAGATCTATTTTATTGATTAATTACAGCCAATATTGTATGTTTTTCCGTTTATGCAAATAAAATGTGTTCTTATATTACCATATTGGCGATTAAGGCCGTGTGCGTGTATAGGCTACGTCAGAAGTTTTTGATGAAAAATTCGGGATAATTAATATTTCAAGTAGACCGCACTAAATTTGTATATTCCCGTAAACATTGTGGTCCTCATCATGCCAGTGCAGAGGCCAATATGCCGCCTAAATTTCATAGAAATTCTACACATTGACGTGTATCGCATTAATCAGCATGTGTTCCCAATACTGGGCTGCTGTTACGAATTGAACTGGCCCTGTAATGATTGCAGTCTGGCCGCTGCCCGCCAGAAATAATCTTGTAGCGACCTACTGACAGCTGCCCAACCCCGACGATCTAGGCACAAGCGACAACAGCAAGCTGCCTCGTCAATCTCCTATGGGGTATAGCACTATGCAATCATTATAATTATGATGTAGACACTTTTATTATAGTGTATATATACCGGCTATGCGGTATGTCTTCCTATTTTTGAAAGAAAAAAAAATTCCAGGCGGGCGAACTATTGTGTACAAGGCTTATTGCAGAAAAGCCATCCCCAACAGAAACGGTATATCAAGGTTTTACTGTACTGTATTTGTATTTACCTGCATATTTTACAGCCTCTTATAATTTCTGTACCCTATTATTTATTAACAAACCAAGAAATTTAAAAAATGCGTATTTTATTCACCCCTGATTTCTAACTTACAAAACCAGAATATGAAGTGTGTAAAATATGCGGGTAACCACGGTAGTTCTCTCACGAACATTACAAGAAATGCGCAGCTACAGTTAATATAAACAATGCAGCGGAATGCGTGTGGTGTTTATCGCAGAGTGATACTGGAATCTGAAGTTGCGTAAGAGGGCAGGCAGGCTGACATCACTTGGTTGCTAGGTAACAGGCCACCCCCTCCCCCCTGGAGAGGGGGAACTAAGATGTGCAAAGCGAACTGCATGTCGCCCATGTCACACACACCACAGAACATACAAGGAGTATAGAAGGTACTCTTTGTGTTGCCAACTGATGACCTTGAAACAGCGATAGTAGCGCGCAGCATCTCTTTCCCGAACTAACAACGTTAAAGCGGGCTATTCAAATGCTTGTAGTGGTGGTATCTTGATACTGTACTTTCGTCCTCCAACCCCGCCCCCTTTATGAATATATGCATGGAACATTGTTTCTTTTAAAATTGGAATCGCACAAGGCCTAATAAATTTTAAATAAAATAATAAAAAAGCATCTACAAATTGAAAATAATTTGTGTAAATAGTGAAATATTAATTATTTATTAAATTTTGTTGTTTTCAAGTAGTTAATATTTTAAAATAAAAAAACATAGTTTATTTAATAAAACAATATTTATTTAACAGAAAACCTGAGAAACTAATTGTTTAAAATAACTAACACGTTAAAATAACACTGTTCATTTTGTGTTTGTAGATGGTTAAAAACACCATTTCAGGAAGGGCATGACTACTCTACACATTGAATTTGCCACGCAGCTTGCAGTATATTAACATTAATTACTTGTGTTCATAATACTCTTTCATTGATGGTACACACTCCTTCATTTTAACCTTCCCCAAATTTAGCATGTTGTATTTTGGTTGTTTGTCACAGTAAAAAACATAATCTTCTATTCCTAAGACATTTAAGCTTCAGAACTTGCTTACAAGGCCTGGGATTTTGCTTTCCTGTTTTGTAAATAACATTTTTATATACTACCTACAAAAAAGTTTTTAAATGGATTTTACTAACAGAAACTAAAATTAGCATGTTTCGATTAATAGAAGTGTAACCCATTAACCAGTTATGACAGCACTGTCAGCAATATTCCTTTTGTTACATGCTTAAAATTTATTACATTTGTAACTACGGATCACTTACTTAGAATAAACAACTACTAAGTGTAGCAATTGCTGAATGAGTACGACTCAAAATAAAACTGCTAGGGGCTGTATTATGATTCCAGTCAAAAAAAAATTTTCCTGCAACATTTCTAGCAATACAAATCCCAGTAATGTACGAAAACAAAAACAATCCTGTTTTTGTGAAAAGAGAGGCCTAAAAGTTACACTGCAAATTAAAAGACTTTGTTCACTTACCATAGTTAGCTCTCGCTTGGCCATTATTCTCTTGAACACAACACCGTTGCTTTACCAACAAAAATTGTATGTAATTGCCCACACTACAGTCTTCAGTAAACACAAAATTCGCTACAATGCGGAATGAAATAGCTCCCAGCATATGGCAGCAGTAAAAATGTCTGGTGTACTATGTGGTTTGTAAAAGCAGGCACACTTACTGTACATATAATCAAAAGTTTTAGGTGAAGCTTACCTTACAGAAGTATGCCCTATGCAAGATCAGATTTGTCCAAATTCAATCCACAAGCTGTCAAGAATGGTAAGATGTGTTTTTACTAAATCCTCAAGTTCTTTTTGCTTCATAACCAAGAATCTTGTGAAACATTACATAAAATAATTAAGGGGAATGGATGTACATGAAAGCAGGAAAGGGCGAAAATCCCCCCCCCAACTGGATATATTATTTCCTTATTTTGGGGCTAATTTTGATGCAAGTGGTGTTAGCTCATCTCACATCTCTATTAATTTTACAACCTGTACATACATTAGTACACTCGCACATTCCACATGACAGTAGAACAATTTGCAACTGAGATAATATCTAGGGTGCGTAAATCGATTCCCACAATTTATTACATTTCCTAAGCAACAACATATTCAATTGAAATTTGATGCAGGTAAAGTGCCATCAAAGAAGTCTGCAACACACAAAGTAGTTTTAAAATCAAAATAATACAAGAAATAAGAGAGGGGGAAGGAGTTAAATTTTTGACACACAAGGGAGACAAATTCAGACTTGTAGCAGTGAAAGTCATGTAAAAAGAAATCATATACATGCATGTTTACTTAACTATTATGTAACTTAAGCTTGAAACATCATGCTTGTGAAACTTGTTAACTAGCAGGAAAAAAAAACCATACAAAGTATATGCATCTGTTTATTTTCATGGCAAATGTGTATGAAATGTCACATTTGTGGTTGTCCAAACAATCATTATAATAGTCTATTACACTCTGACTGTAACAACTTTGGCAATGCAGTGGGGAACATGCATGCGTGGTGTATTTCATCAATAACATTATCTCTGTATACAATTATTGCTAAATAACAGATGTGTTTTATATGGAGGTCTAAAACAATGTCTGGAATTAAAGAAAGATAATTATAGCATTTAAACATTAGTTTTTCTCAAGGATGTATTGTCTTGATATTTGCATATGCCTTGCCTTTTTGTGTAGTAGACACAAATACATGTTATTGAATTTTGACACCAGATAACTTACTTTCATTCCCATTTTCATATAAATAACTTACAATACACAAATTATAGGCCATTCACAATACAGTTAGTACTTTGGAAATCAAACTTTGAACAAACAATAACTGTAATCACTTTTCCACTTGACTGATGCAGCAATAAACTTCATGGTAATATTAAACTTACATATGGTGGAAATATACAAAATGGGAACATGCATATGACAGTTACAGGATATGACTCAGGTAAAGAATTCCTGGTTCACAGAGAAAATTCTTGACTGATTCTAGGATTCCCTGGTGTGTGTGTGTGTGCGCGTGCGCACATTTTTTTTTCTTCAAAATCCCTGGCTAATTCCACAATTTTCAGGTTGAGTGGTCACCCTGATTCATTACAATTATGTAGATAATAATACAAAATTGACGTGTTCGGTCACTTACGAGGGGTGGGATATGCAAAATATGCATACAAAGCCCTGTGAGATGTGGATGGCTTTGGATGAAATTACAATGTCCGTTAGGGCACCAGTTCATCTACGCTCGGATAAGCACGAGGTTCTTGAGATCTCAGGGTTGTTGCAGGTCGAGAGCCAGTGGCTAAATCCTTTCGAAGCGTAACGCCTCAAAATGAAAGTCTTAGTCGAGCATTTGACACAGTTCATTAAAGTGGTTGCTGACCACATAGTTACACTTACTGGAGCGGGCTAAATCCCGGGGTGGAAGTAATGTTAATTAAATACGTAAAGAAGACAAGAGTCAGGGGAAACTAAACTTTATATTATCAAAAGGTACACCGATAATATTCCCGACTAAGGATGGTGGCGCAGAGATACCGTTAGCAACGGTCATCTTCCCGCCAGCATCGAGAGGGAATTAGTTGAAAAGCACATATACAGAAAATACACATACATAATCCATCTAACTCGACAAAACACAAAAATTATTAAAAAGAAAATATACTGAATAAAATCTGCTCTTCGGAATAGTCTATAGCGTCTGTTGCTTAGTGCTTCTCGTAAAGTTAAGTTTTAAGCGCATGCTTATTCAGTGGTGTATAAGACATAAAAACACAGGTAAAAATATTACACTTACAAGACATACCGCACAACCCTTTTAAAACACACAAATTAATTTAGTAAAAATTAATGAGCAAGATGTTTTAAATTTAGTATGGCTCAATTGGCAAAACGGCGACCGGAAACGCCATGATCATTTAGTGATTTTAATTAACAACAAGAAACACAAAATACCCTTCAAGAAACAAAAACATATATGACACTATACTTGGGAAAATATTTAAAGAATTTTGAGCATCTCGGTTAATGCAATAACACAGCACTTACGGGAATGCAAGGGGAGATAACATTTCCTTGCATGCAATTTAGGCTCTGCTTTTTGGGGCATGTATCACTTAGCACAGGTAAACACATAGCACTGAGTTTACTCTTGGCAGACGTGTCTTTAACGGTCGTGAACGGGTCACCAGACTCATTCGTGCATGAACAACGTTCCCGCATCAAGTGCGCCCATGCACCTGGTGCGGCTGACGTGCAGCGAGCCGTATCGGTCTGCTCACGAGCGAGCAGAGTGAAGGCGACGTCAAAATGCCTTGGCAGGTTACCACAATTAAATCTTACCACAAACATATCATTCATGCAATCAGTGCATAAATCACAAATTAATTGAGAAGCCTCTATAAGCCCAATCAAAATTTAATTATCTATGTTAAGTGTTATGCAAGTATTGCAATAACAAATCTATTTCTTCTTCCATACAGAACTTTTGTTATGTAATCTTTGAGCCTGCTACTTTATCAGATCTGAACAAATGGCTGGAACTGACATTTTTGCTTTCAACACTTGATTCACGTTCGTAACCTATGCATGAATCATCAACTTAATAACAACTTTAATGGTAGGTGATTTCACATCATGGGCACTGCAGCTCAAAGAGAGAAAATCAATTTCACCAACAATATCAAACTGGATTCTTGCAACACCTGGCTTATAAGAAACTTAAGGAAGCATGTTGAGAACAGTAGCACTAATTGTGTTTCACGTGGACACAAAGTTTGTATGCAGGAGGCACAAAGCTTTTAGAGAGTATTGCCTAGCAATGATGAATTCATGCTGTGGCATTTCCTCGCATGTCATGAGGTTTTCTTTGCAAAGCCACTTATGTAAGTAGATGTCGCAATACCAATTCTGGTTTATGGAACATCTATTACACATGGTGCCATCCCTTAGTGTGTCCAGAGCCCCTACTGTCTCATCTTCTTCACAGTTTGAACTGACTGACTGGGAAGACATAAAGTTTGATACAATCAATGACTTGAATGCAGAAATGAAACCCACTGATGATGGATTAACATTGAGCACACCATGGCTTCTTACATTTCCAAAAAAGTTCTCTAGAGGGTCTTGATTGAAGTTGCAAAATGAAACAAACCGAAAACCATAATCGAAAAGCATTTTTGACAAATTCCTCAAACCTTGGACTGTTGTGATCCAGTGTCTGATGTTTGGCGGCACTGACCTGCTCTTTGTTTTTGGACACTGCAAATTCATGGATCGTAACAGCTTCAAGGCTTTTGCCCAAAATCCTTGGTGTGGCGAAGTTCTAGTTGCCGCACATTGGTGATTCTTTCCTGCTACTGGTACTGGGTTACTCCCATTAACACTGTCAAATAAATTATCCATGAAGAGAAGGAACTCTGCAGTGTCTTCAGCTGCTAGGTCTAAAAAACTTTCTGGTATTGAATCTATAACAAAAAAACACTGCACCAAAACTATATATTCATACTTTCACGTACAGTGCATCTTAAGGTGAAGCATATACTCTGTCTCACGAACAAGTGCACTTTTTTGACTGTTCTAACAGCAGTCATGTGGATAGTTATTTCTATTCACAATATTTTCAGCTGTCATACTTACCAGGTTGACAGTCAACCAAGAGTATTTTTATAAACACTATATGCGACAGCGGGAGACAACGCTGTAATTATTGAAACAGCTGTCTACAGGACTACCTTCACAATTGTCAAAAAAGTACACTCGTTCATGAGACAGAGTGTAGCAGTATTTGCACAACACAAAGAATTTTCAGTAAAAGATTTTACTGTTAATGTAAGAAACTGCTATATAATATTGAGTGAAGATCACATTAGATATCACAAATCTCCAATTCTCTCAGTTAGATATAAGGCCTATTCACACCACATAAAGACAGATGTTACATATAATACTTCAATTATTATCTTTTAAGGTGGTGGCATTTGAACTACTATTTAAAAAAAAATGGTATTGTGCAGTTAATCGGGTTTAGCATAGTGGCTTGACAAAATTCATGTACACTTCCTGTACAAGTGAAAAAAAATGTAAGTACCACACTAGCATTATAGAATTTACATGTTGGTCTACAGCTACCAAAAAAAAATGCCATAAAGTAGAATATTTAAATGTCACAGTCAACAAAATGTAAAACTTAAAAAAGAAAACAAAAACATTTTATGTAATATATAGTGTGTCAACTTCAACAAATACAACAAAATGCTCAACAGTTTAAAAGTATGAGAAATACAATGTTCAACACATAAGAATTTTTATTTCCAAATTCAGAATACTTTAAAATTCTACAGCTATGCAACAAAAACCAAGTTATGTGATATAGAAAACACCTATATACTCGCAAAAATCACAAATATTTACAATAGAATAAATTTTAATTGAGGATTCTGTGTATAATTCATTCATCTATCAACAGTATCTAATCCAAATAAAAATCATGTAATCTGTTAGTATGGTACTGTACTTTGTTTAACTTCTTAATAACATCCATTATACATCCATGAGTAAGCTTGCGAATCCCACAACTTGATACTATTACACCGTTCATGTAAATACATCAAAGTTATTCATAGTCATTACAACTCATTATGGAGGTAAGGAAATGCAAGCTGCACAGATTTTACTATAAAAAACCAGAACAAGGAAGCATAATGGGAAGTAAATAACAGCAAATATTATAATGGCTGCAGCTGAACTAACAATGAACAAAAAACACCATTAACAGGCCAATGCATGCAAGTGTAGTAATTGCAATCCACATTAAAACCCCAAGACATATTTACAAAATTAAGTTTGTCAACTTGCTATGCTGTTGTGCATTGGCAATGGTATTGGGCATTTTTATTCATGGTTGTAACAAACCCCATTGTAAAGAAATGGTTATTTCATTTTAATAAAAGTGCAAAGGTGGGCTACATTTATATTCACACTTCAAAACAGACATGGTTAAAGTTACTCTTCAAATCACTATTTCACTTACCTGGTAAATTCAGAGTTGGAAGACAGATCTTTTTCAATTTTTTAGTACCGGCACGCTTGCAGTGGACACTAAAATGTTCATCACATACAAGAACAATTTTTATAAACGGCAATATCATCTAATCCATTGAATTTGGGATTAGCAATCCTTTGTAGCCATATGTTAAACTCCTCTTCCTCATACACAAGAAAAGTATTCCAGACAGTCCCAGGTATATATTTACAATGAGGTACACAACAATTGTCCCTTCTCGGCATCATGAATAAAAACAATTAGTATGAGACATGATATGATTAGTTTACCGCCATTTTTGACTCGCCAGAAAGTAAACAAATGGAAAAGAAACACACATGGCTTGTGACGTCAAATCGCGAAAATAGCGCTAAGTGTCTCTTTCTCCAACTAAAACGAGTGGTTCAGGTTAGGCCTATGATGGTTCCACCCCCAGACACACACACCTCCCACACTGTCCAGTGCGTGTGGCATACAGCCGGCTCTTTCAGCATGTGGAATATTTAGTGTAGGAAACAAGTTTCGCCTTCCATTCCCAGTTCTTCCAAAAAAATATTGGGCTTGTTTCACACACACTAAGCATGACACTGGTGTTCCCACAGCACATTTCTGGTTAAACCACTCCAACATAGCCTTATCTATTCCACGTACGACGATAGTTTCATCATTTTCCTATTCGCCTATCCACTTGTCGAGACAGCACTGCTCGCAAACTCAATAAATTTGGATTTATTGTTTTGTATATCCCGAATTGTTGTTTCTCCCATTCCATTCATAAATGAAAGCTGTTTTATTACACTTCCTCCTTCAAGTTTATTAATAATTTCCAGCTTCTGCTGTAAATTTCAAACCACACGTTTATGTTTTGCAGACATTTTTAGGCTGAAAATGAGCAAAAAAAAAAACAACGTAACTACTGACTGGCAAGATAAAATGGAGACTGATCGTGGGAATGCGATATGCCGAAGGAATGCGGTGGTCGCGCTGGGACCAGCTATACCTGGCAAGCGGCAGCTAGGCTGAGTTGTGCGGTGTTGTCAGTTCGCTGTCTTGCGATGTAACTAAGCTTATTGCACCATTGGGAACACATTTTGACGTGCATTTCCATTGATTTAAACAAACATATTTCATTCCACAGTTATTTTCAGAGAGTACCTGTTACGAATTTCATTAGTTAAAATGGGCATTTTATTAAATAACTTCGTTCTGGCAGTGTTTGAGTTAATTTCCAAAATTTATTTTTATCTTTCTGGATAATCTACTCGTGGATAATCGAGAGTCTATGGTAATTCCAAAATTTGTTAGGATTATTTTTCAAATTATCATTAATTCGAGATTGCCAGTTTTTTTTGTTAATTTTGATTTTCTCTTTCACTAATTTTCTTAATTCATAATATTGTAAATAATTATAGTCGTAGTTGCATGTATTTTTATTTTTATGTAATCTATGAAAATGCTCTTGCTTTTTTAATAGCCTAAGTAAATCCTGGGAAAACCAGACAGGATAATTACTTTTAGTGCATCTAATTTTAGGTATAAAATTGTCAATTAACCTTTGAAAATTACTAGTTACATACTCTACCATTATATTAACATCATCCATAAGATATATTGGTTTCCAATAAAATATTTTTTAGAGCTAAATATAACAATAAGTAATCCCCTTTTTGATAGTTTGATAGTCTTATTATTTCTATTCTTTACATACCCTATCTTGGTTGAACAATTTAACGCTCGGTGATATCTATCTTCTTCAACGATTGGGTCGGTCGATTTTATTTCATTAATGTCAAAATTTGCAAAAAGTAAATGTAAAAGTTGTTTGTAATAATTTTTGGCCTTTTAGTTTATTATAATAGTTTGGGGTATTCTGCGTATGCAAAGACTTCCAATTAATACCAGGAATATTAAAATCCTCAACAATGATAATACAATGTGAATAATTAGCTAATTCCATTTCTAGAAAAGTAAAATATCCTTTAACATCATCCACCGGTAATTGTGGGGGAAGATAAATGTTCCCAATTAAAATTTTGTTAACATTACTACTTACAATTTCTACCTAATTTGCCTCAATATTTTATTTAAATAATGCAAATTTTTCTTCAATGTGTGGGTAACACAACCGGTTAATCGCAATTGAAACTCCACCGCCTCTGCTTGCATTTGTTAATTTCTCATCAGGATCCTTACAAAAGATAGAGAAATTATCAGGGAAATAATGTGACTAGGTAATATTATTGTTGAACCACGTTTCTGTGAGACAGATAATGGAATAATCAGCGCCTATTACATATTGAGAAAAGGTAAGAGATTTTGTTCTTAACCCTATTACATTCTGATAATAAAGGTCAAAGTCCCTTAGAGGCATAAACTAATGATAATCGCACCTCCGTTTGCACTAACATAGATTAGGTTGAAGTAGGAACAGCTCCTCCAGCCGCCATGCTTTAATCGATGATATCATTGCTGACTGAGTTAAAAAGTTGATCATCTAAAACTCTACCTTAAAATGAGCTGATTAAACAGCCGGCTGGCCAAAAAACATTATTGAAAATTCTATCAAAGTCAGATTCGACCACTGAAACATAAAAAGAGGAACATGTATTGCATTTGGTTTTAAGTTTTGCCACCTTTAAATCATTCACTAAGTTCCTGAATAATATAATCAATGATGTCATTCTCTTGAACTTCCGGCGCAAAATGAGAAACAAAAAAAGCCTTTGTTCTTGGTTTCATGTTTTTTTGCACCGTTTTTATGGTCACATTGTTACTGATGCTCAACTGAACCGGTTTACAGGCTGTAGCTGTCTTGAGGGCAGGCAAGCCGTTAGTTCTTGATGACTTGGCGCCACGTCTAATGACTACCGTGAAACCATTGACCCCAGCTGGCTGTTTATGTACATCATGCTGATCTTCGTGGAACACGTTGAACGTGTTGCCAACTAATTTTTCCCTTGATGCAGCTTCAAGTTGGAATTATTTGTACAAGAAGTGTAAGCTATTTCCTTGTTATTGACTACAATTTCACTATACAATTTTTTTCCTGCACTTTTTTGTGTGAGGCGTAAATCGTTTCTTCCTTTACGTAATAAACAGATATTCTTATCATTATGAGCTGGCAAGCTCTCAAACATTGCTCTTTAGAGGGAATTATCCTCTTTCAAAACATTCACTTCCTTTGTTGAATCATAAATTTTTGAACAAAGAGTCTCAAACATTGATTTAACTGAGGAAGCCATGCTTTCAGCTAACTTTTCTGCTAATCCTATTTTATCTCATGTTTCTTTGTCCATTACCGACACCGTCAGTGTTAAGTCTTTAGTATTTGTGTTAGAGTTTTTAGATAAATACTCACTTTGCTATTCTGTTTTGGCGAAAAACAACATATTGTTCCCATCTCTGCACTTAACACATTTGTAGTCTTCTTCAGTTGTCTCGCCAATACACTGCAAATGGAAACAAGTTCGACACGGACCAGAACACTTTATAAACTTCTGCTTTCCTTAAACTGGATTACCGCATATTTCACATCTGTCTGAACTTGGCGGCATGTAAAACCACTAAAGTCGGCTTGAATTTAATTACCGGAAATCAATGATTTCACAGGAGCTAACCCGAGACATGTCTGCCTCCCGTAATAATAATCTCATTCAGTCTCAATTCAGAAGGTGGGGGAGGTGTTTCACCTACACAATGTTTATAAAAAACTGAAGAATGTAAAGAATAGCAATTGGAACAGACTATTTTAAAAGCAGAGGTATGAGTCTAAAATTTTACAATCTGCAAAATCATTAACAGGGAAAACTATCCCATTGGTCTTTGATTTCTCTTTAAACAATAATAAATGTTAGTGTTCAACTGTTAACTGAAGCGATATCTGCAGTATGACTCTTTACAAGCTCGGGTGTATAACTCTGCAAACACAAAAATAATAAATTAAAAAACAATTATTTATTTATATCTCTAATAAAAACTGCAAGAAAAAGGTAACTGTTCTTAAAGACTAATCCACATTTACTGAAACTTAGGGTAAAACTTATGAATGAACTTTAATGATTGGCTAAGTAGTTAATTATAAATTTATAATCAATTTGCACAACAGTCTAGAAGAGGTTATGAAGGGGACTCTATTACAACAACCTAGAACAAATAACTCCAGATATAGCGGACTACTAACAAAACACACACACGTCTGACACAAGTACCAACTTCCTCCAAAGTAAACAAAGCAACCCGAAAGAATTAAATTCAAATTGTTACCTCTGATTGTCTAAACCAAAACCTAACCTCAAAAATCAACACAAATCACTTAATACTAACCTTCTAATAAGTTTTACTTCTTACCGTACACTTATGGGCTATACACCTCACCCTAGGCTAATGAAAATCTCTCTCCTCTCATCACAGTGACTCTCTCACTAACTAACTTATACCCCAAGATAACTACTACTTATGTGATTGACCGGAGCCACCATTTCTCCTGAAATTTCATGAAGGAATGTCCCTATCAATCAAAACAAAAGATAAATAATTAACAAAAAATCTTCTCATCTTGAGAACTTGGAGGCTTCCTCCGAGCCGCAGCAGCTTCTCCAGCACATCCTTCTTGTTCGCCATCTTGCGGAGAATAACCTTCACCCTGCTTGATCTCGCTTTACCTCACTCTGCGTGCCATTGGCATCAACCTGTCAGAACATGCTGAAACCCCCTGGCAACAGCGAATAATTAGAAAATTCCTACCGCAATCTTCCCTTTCCCCTTGGTGGCCTGAGGTATCCCAGCTGGAATCAGCAGGTCATCTACCTCTCGCCCCTCTCATTACCACCAAACTCAACGGCTGTCGCCACATAAACAACACCCTGTTGGCACCAGCTCAGATCCTGACCATGAAAACGTTCCTTGCTAGAAGTCACGAATGTTCGTAACACTCCCAAAAAAATTGCCAAAGTGAACAGAAATTTGCAGCAATCTTCACGCATGGATCAATTTGCAATACGAAGTGAAATTCCAAGATTCAGCAAATTGAGACAGACTACAAAAAATAACAAGTGACCACACAGCAAACAACTTCTGGAGCCCTCTTCTACAAAACGTCAGTAAAAATTTGAAAAAAAAATAAAGAACTAAATATGAACTCGAAAAAAGTCCCGCCTAGATTAGAATTGACCTAAACTCCTCTAGAAAATAAATAAATGTAAAAAAATAACAGAAGAACTAAAATGAATCCTAACCAAACGTGTAAAAAGAAAAACTAATTCCTCCTAACAAAAAACGAGACTTTCCTAAAAATAAAAGTGAAAATTTTAACATCACATTTTTCGTCACCTAGTGATTTGTGGACCCTCACAAATAAATCTCAAACTTACCAACAAAAAAAATGAGAATAAAGCAAACTGAATAAAATTTTTTTGTAACATTTTTCACACAAAAAAAGTTTTTTTTTTTCCATTGATTTCTTAATACATTGAGAAGAATAACATAGAGGTTTATTGAACAAAAAAAATATATATTGTTTTGTATGTTGACGCCTGCAGGTGGGGGCCTCCAAATGTAGATACTCCTTCTTACGTTGACTTGCCAATCAGTCGTTTATTCTTTCGGTTGCAAAGATGCACAGATCTCTTCATTACAATTTAAAAAAATTTTAATTATTTCTTTTCTTTATTTCTTAACTCCTCCTTACAATTTCTCAAATAATGCATTCTCTAATTACAAGAGTTGATTTAATCTACTATCTTTAGTAGAAGACTGCTTCAAAAAATCTCAAGACAAGAGTAGGAAGACAAGTCTTCCTACTCTTACACCTGCCCAAAAGTATTTTTTTTATAGTTTAATAGGGTGTAACCATATTGGTTGCAGCTCTCGTGAAATACAGCTGACCGATACAGCAGCAGGGGAGCCCCTTCCAGCCATGACCATCAGTCAACACAAAACTGTAGCAGGGTAACAGGTCTTGGGAACTCCTTGACTGTGTCCACCATGGTCAGCTGCCCCACGACGAGCTGCTCATCTCGGTTTCTTTTCTTTTCATAACTGAAACAACATTTGCCCAGCATCAGGCATGACAAAAACACAATTGGTGTATCCAGTTTACTCTCTTTCTGGTCTGACAACAAAATAGTTTGAAACTAATTCAAACACATTCAAATGATATATTAGGAAAACTAGCTCTCAATTACTTTTCGTATAATCTTAAGGAGGGAACAAGGTGCCAGCTGTTCTTTCTACAAAAGTCAAATACACAACACGCACAAGGAGCAAAAACAATTAGGACGAATACCCACCCAACATTTCATTACTTATCTTAACTAAATAAAAAGGAAAAGGGGGCAATCCCTAACAACAGTTCAGGCAACACACATGCATGCACACAACTGTCTTCTGGACTAGTCGATCCACTAGCCGACATCGGATGATCACAGCTTATGGGAGACTTTTCACACTTATCACGCTGTTGAGGTTTAGTGAGTCCTTTCTTTTTGTGAAGGTAGCATCAATGGCTCACATCATCCAGGTTCAGTCAAGTCCCGCACAAAGGGGCTGGAGCTAGCCACGTCCACCAGGACTGAGATTACCACCACTGCTGGACGACTGCCCCACCCGAAGGCTAACTTCTGCAGCTCAGGAACCCAGGTCATTAGTAATTTTTATTAATCTTCTTTTAATAGATTCCAAATTACAATTTATTTTAATCTGCCGGTTTTCAATTATGATTTTAGAGTATCTCATAAAAGGCTGAGCAGTTCACCTATGGTGGTAAGCAGCAGTGCTCTACGAAGGGCTGCACAAATCACAGAGTCACTACAAAGACTTTCGACACAAGCAGTAGTACTTGTCTCCGATTCACCATCCATCACATTATCATTGCAGTGTAGACTCGTCCCTCTTTGATTGATGGCTCGATGACTGTAGTACCAACATCTAAATAGAAATTACATTTGTTCGACAACTGTTTCCAAATATGTACATGTCGACAGAATTAATGTTTTGTATACAGTTAACTATTCATCCATTTTTATACTATAGTCTTTATCATCATTCTATATGCAGATATTTCCATTAATAGTCAAGTGCTCGTAGCACCACTTTAAAGTTGTGAGGGATAGAAGGATACGACACACAAAAAATAATGAAAGACTGTTATTTTATAATAATAATTTATTACTATTTTGTGATTACAATTTCAGAAGAAAGCAGTTCATCCCATCATGTGACATATCCCCGTTCCTTTAGTTTACTAATTATTGAAGATATCTCAACAATGTGTGTGTCATACACACTTTTTGAAGGTCAATCAAATATCCGAGTCTCTCAACAAGTTCTTTCGGGACGTCGAGAAATAGGTAGCCAGTATTCTCAGCATTTTCTGGTTTCTTCATGACCCTCGTTGCAGCAAATGTGGTGGAGCAATGTGTCGGTGCATCTATAGAAAATCATCATTGTCTTCACTGTTGTCATATTCATCATCAAAGCTGTCTTCATGATCGTATTCACCTCCTGTTTCATCCTCAATATCAAGTTTATTTTGGTTTGTAGGAGTCATACGGTCATCATCAGTGTTTAGAGCCAACTACTATTTATTTTGAAGTTCGTCAACTTCACACGAACGCCTTGCAAGTGTACATTTCACATACAGACTCAGCCATACCTCGTAGGTATCTCATTCCATCATTAGCATTAACTGTCTTGTCATAATCGTCTGTGGAAACAGTACCCATTGATGTAGTAGGAGGAATTTGCATCATTACTTGCTGGCTCCCAGTAAATTAAACTTTTGCAGTTTTCAATGTGTTCCTTCATTGTATCACCTTGCATAAACTCCATGCAGTGGTGGTTGTAATGCTTCATCATGCGAGTTCCCTCGTCGTCTGCAAACATTTTATGTAGTTTATTAACAGGAGGTAGCAAAGTCATCATATGCTGTTTCTCAGTGGGTGAAAAAACCCTACATTTATCAACCTTTGTGTGTTTATTTAAGTTATCACATTGAGTGAACTGCAAAAGACAGTTTTTGCAGCTAAAAATCACATGAGGTGAATTCCTCAAACACTCACTATTCACATGCTGCATGCATTACAACTTTTACTGAAGGACTTGGCACAGTAACAGCATTGTTTTCCATGTAATTTGTGGGCAGTCGTTGAAGGTATTCATGTCATACACAATTTCACATTGTCAATGGCTTGCGTCATCTTCTAGCATACATGAATTCTACACTTTTCTCGTGCCGACTTACTCCTGCCAACACTGCACGCACTGCAATTGGCACCATACGCACTACAATCAGTACTGCATGCACCACAATTGGGGTCATTTATTGGTAATCTATTAATTATTATGGGTGTTTTTATGTGTCATTATGGGTGAGTCTTGTGAGGGGTGGGCCTGCCAGTAGTGTGTTTGTCATTATTTTTCGACTGCCACATTATGTGTCTGCTTCATGCTGAGCGAAAATAGTATAAGGACAATATATATTTTCGCATTAAAAAAAATCTGTTTCTGGGCAGGGCAGCGATGGTAATTTAGGAGCTTTTGAGTTGGTCAGAAGTTTTTTCAACTCATCTGGTAGGGTGCTTCCTGGGCTAACCATAATTTTCATTGTTTATGAATTAAAGCTAATTTTTTTTCCATGGCAATTTGAATGCTAGGTTTTCCTTTTCCTTTAGATTATTACATAATTGACTTTGGTGTAAGAGGTAAAATATATAAAAATGAGGTTCTTTTTAACAGTAAAGTTGAAAAAACTTCTGTCCGACTTGCTAACTGCTAACTTACTATCGCTGCCCTGTCCGGGAATAGATTTTTAAAATGTGAAAATATATTTTGTCATTGTGTTATATTCACTCAGCTTTAACTCGTGGATACACATAAAGCAGACAACTGACTACTAGCAGACTGAACCCTCACAATACTGACCCATAATGACCCATGAAAATCACCCATAATGATCCTTAAATTACCCATAAATGATCTCGATTGTGGTGTGTGCAGTGCGTGTGGTGCACGAGGTGCTAAGTGTAGTGCTGATAGTGGTGCATGCAGTGCTGATAGTGGTGTGCAGTGCTGATTGCGGTGCATGCAGTATTGGTAGTGGAGCATGCGGTGTTGATTGCAGGGCGTGCGGTGCTGATTGCAGAGAGTGCAGTGCTGGCAGGAGTCAGTCATTAGGAGTAAATTGTATAAATACATGTATGCTTGGCGATGATGTAAGCCACTGATGATGTGAAATTGTGTATGTCATGTATGACTACATGCATACCTTAAACAACTGCCCAAAAATTGCATTCAAAACAATGCTGTTGCTGTGCCAAGTCCTTCAGTAAAAGTTGCAATTCGTAGCGATATGAGAAGAGTGACTGTTTGAGGAACCTATCTCGTGTGATTTTTACCTGCAAAAACTTTCCTAGACAGTTTGCTTGATGTGATAACTTAAATACACACATCAAGGCTGATAAATGTAGTTTTTTTTCACCCACTGAGAAACAGCATGTGATGACTTTATCTCCTGTTAATAAACTGCATAAAATGTTTGCAGACGACGAGGTACTCACATGATGAAGCATTACGACAATGACCCCAAGCAGCTTAAGACCTTTCATTGACCATCAAAAATTTGGGTATGACTCGTGCATTGTTGAGATATCTTCAATCGTTACTAAACAGAAGGAACTTGGATATATTGCAGGTTGTAATGAACAGTTTTCTTCTAAAATTGTAATTACAAAATTTTTTTTTTTTGTGTATGTTGTATCCTTCTGTCCCTCACAACTTAAAAGCGGTGCTGTGAGCACTTGGCTATTAACGGAAATATCTGCATATAGAATGACGATAAAGACATAAAAATGGATGGATAGTTGAATGTATGCAAAACATTAATTCTGTCGACATGTACATATTTGGAAACAGTTGTCAAACAAATGTAATTTCTATACAGATGTTGGTACTATAGTCATTGAGCTATCAATCAAACAGGGGCAACTCTACACCACAATGATAATGTGATGGATGGTGAATCGGAGACACGTATTGTTGCTTGTGTTGAAGGTCTTTGTAGTGACTCCACAATTAGTGCAGCCCTTCATAGAGCGCTGCTGCTTACCACCATAGGTGAAGTGCTCAGCCTCTTACGAAATACCCTAAAATCATAACTGAAGACCTGCATATTAAAATAATACATAATTTGGACTCTGTTCGAAGAAGATTAATAGAAATTATTGATTTTTGCTGATTTTGTATATTTTATTATGTATGCAATAAATTTTAGGTATAAAAATATGTTGTTTTTTATTTATTTTAAAAACCCCTATGCTTTATATAAAAATTATTTAAATTAAAAATACTCTCATTTAAGAATAAATTTAAAAAATTAAATGTTACAGTTTTCATACTTTGCAGAAATGTTCAATGTCGCCATTCGGTACAGGCAGATAGCAGGTGGCATAATCAAGATTAACGTCACCTATGTGTTGAAAATAAACAGCACAACCTATACTTTGAAAAAATATTAACAAATATGGTTTCACCTGGTGGCGATATTGATTATTAATACACTAGCACCACCTAAGTGATGAAAACATATGAAATCCAAGATGATGTTCTCAATAACAAATGACAAAGGAAAAACTCAAAGATGGCAGCCTCCAGCAATGTATAAATAAATGACATGAAAAAATATAAGATCATGGCCTCCATCAATCCATAAATAAATGACAAACAAATAACCAAGATTGCAACCTCCAGCAATGTATAAACAAATGACAGACAAAAACCAAGATGGCGGAATGAGTGTTGGCAAAGGGTAGGGAGGGGGTGTAAGTTTTTTAAATACATTTCAAAATCATTTTTTTAGTTTGAAATTTCTTTTATGATTTTTTTAATTGTTTGGTTTTCAAGGTCAATGGTCACCAACGCCCAAGATGGCCACCAGTCGACCAGAATGACAGCATGAACTGCTCCTAACTCCACTGCCCTACTCCATTGTGCCCAGATATACTTTATACTATTACTATGGAGGATATATTTAACTAGTTTTCTAAAAAAAAAGAGTATTACATACATGCTTGAATATTTGGTCCCAACAAAACATATGTATGAGATAGCTGATATAATCTCATAAAAGCCTGTTCATTAAATCCATTACTTTATATATACATGCACATTATAAATTATTCAAGGAAAAAAGGAATTATTTTCCAAGTAATTTTTTTTTCTTGTGATTTATATTTCATCTGTTATTATGAATTACTTATTTCAGGAAGTAAAATAGTGCTGGTACTAAATATTTATACAAAGTTTAGCATTTTTGTATAGCTATAAGGCAATTTAATGTTACAAAACCTGTTTTACAACAAAACAAGCTACAACATGGAATTATTTGCACTAGTATCAGTTCAATAACATTGACAAATTACGAAAAGTTGCAAATATGGTGGATGATAAAATTTTTTCTAATACTTATTTGTATCTGCATGTAGCCTACTTTGTAGAAGGATAGGAAACAATGTGTCACATTACACTAGTTATGGGGTAAGTTAAAAGTCATTAAATTCCGTAATTTTAATTTCTTGGCAGCAATATTTCAACACATTTAAAAATGGATTTACTTTGTGTAATTCACCATAGCTGTGGGTAATGGGCATATTTACTTATAGTTTGTTTATATACACGTACACTATGTATTTAATGATTATAAATAAATGCACAGTTAGGATCATAAGAATGTTAAAGTGTACATATTTCTGTACATACTTCCCTGGCTTATTACATATCATTTCGTAAACACATATGTAATGAATGGAATGTCGTGGATTCGTTGTTTATGTTTACTTTCAACTTACAGCCAGCCATATTTATAAATACCTACACATTGATTTGATAAACTAAATTTGACATTTCTTTAATTGTCTATGAATATTTGTAAACAGAGTGATAAATCCAAATATATAATTCAAGCTACCAATTTTAATTTTGTAGTGTCTATTTCTCAGTACAAGGCTCGTTCGTCCATTAGTATATAGAATTGGTAGCATGTGACGGTTTCAGCCAACACATATAAATAGGTCTCAGTCTCAATATTTCCTCAATGAAGGTGTTAATTCTGAACTGGAAAGAGAGACCCCTCCCTCAGTGCATCATTAAGGGTTTGGGTTTGCACAGTAAAACAAGGCATATACAAAATTATGTTTTATGTAGATCCCAGAATTTATAACATTTCCCTTGAGTGGGATATATAAAAATATATAAAAGAATCATAAAATTTTCTTTACAATCCCATTTTCCCCACAAGATTTTATTAGCTACTACAAATATTAAATATCTTATATAGATTCCCCCCCCCCCCCCGGCCCTATTAACTGTTATCAAATTAATTAAAATCAAGAAACAGCTTCGCAAGGCAAAGTGAATTTAGGCATAGTTTTTATGTGCAGGCTCATTCCCACATCATGGAATGGTTCTGTAAGATCAGAAAAATTTGGAATAAATTTGCTGTACAAGGCAACCATTCCTAAAAATCTCTTCAATTTTTTGACTTTGAAACATGTACAATAGATTTAACTTTCTCTGTATCAGTGCGTAAATTACCCCTTGGGAATAACAAACCCTAAATATTGTATGTGCTGTTGTGCCCAACTTATTTTTTCTGTGGTCACCATCAGTTTAGCCTTTCTTAACACGTCTAACACAATTCGTAAGTGTTTAAGGAGTACCTATAATGTGATAGATTTTGAAGAACATAGAATGTCACGTTCCATGAAAGCTATTCAATTTTAATTTTTATCATGGCCACTACATTTGATTTTATTAATCCTCCGTCTGCTAAGGAAAATACAACTGATTCACCCATTTTTATTTGCATGGTAACAACCTGTGCTTCACGCATTATTTTATTACAAGTTTCTTGTTTTATGAGAGATGCACAACCTCCGAATCTACCAATGCGGACATTGTTAAATTGGCAATTACTCATGAAACATACAACAACCCATTCCTAATAAAGAAATTTGTGTTTGAAACAGCGCCTATTTCTGCAGGTTTTCCTCGCAACGGACATTTGAATTACACGTTACCAGGATTACTTCTATAACAAATTATTACTTTTACCGGCTTTTGACCATCAAACGTTTCTTTTACGTCTGACTGATCCCCGTTTTCTGGCTGTATTTTTTTCCCGTTGCACTCTACCTCTTTATAAAAGAATTTTTCCGTTGTGCGATTTACTCAAAGTAATTTGAAATTTTTGTTTCTGCTGTACCTGCACAAAATTTCCTTCTCCATTTTTGGTTTTGTAAATCATTTTGCTGTTGATGGTTTGACTGAAAACAAATTTGACACTACTTTTTTGGTGTTACTTCCTTTTCCACTTTTGCTTACAATCACCAACTGTCAATCATACTTGAATTACCAATGCTAACAATTCTTGTAACATTTCTCGCTTTGAGACAAATGTAGAAAACTTGTTTTCAGGTAATAATTTTAAAATAATTATTTCTAACTAATTTGCTTCCACACATGGCAAACCCAAAACTTCTACCAATCTAATTGTTTCATTCACAAATAGTTGCATATTTAAAAAATTTTCATATGCTGGTGAGCAATGGCTACTGGAGTACCTGTTTGCCGCAAGATAGCCTGACAAAATTTACTAAAGGACATACACTCATTTATTGCTTGCCCTACAACACTTTGCAAGAATTTGGGTACCTTGAATATTATGGCTGTATATAATAATGTTACTTCACATATGTTAAGTGAGACTACTCAGGCCATTTTAACAAGCATTTTACAACTGCACTCAGATTTAAACTATGCACTCCATCCGACCCATCTCTCAGGCTACTTGGAAAGTGTTTTAAGTTTTTATAAAGATGCTGATTGCAGCGGCCTGACCCTCTTGTTGACCAGCAACTCCGCCTTTCCTCACCAGTTCTCTCATCAGGTGGAAGTTGTTTGGTGGATTAGTTTAATGCACCACAATAAGGTTCACTCCCTTGGCTACCGTAGCAAACACAATTAGTTTTTTTACACAATTTGAAAATTCCTATACTGACGACCCTTTTTAACTGCACTGAAGCAAAGTGGCACATTTTTCTGTCTAAATGTGACCGTTTCAGCCAACACGTGTAAATATGTCTCCATTTCTGTTTCCTCAATTAAGGTGTTAATTTTGAACTGGAAGAGAGCCCTTCCTTCAGTGCGTCATTCAGGTTTTCTGTTTGCACAGTAAAAAAATGGCATATACAAAAATATGTTTTATATAGGTCCCAAAATTTACATCATTTCCCCTAAGTGATATATTTTTATTTTAATATTAGTATTAATTATATAGTGTAATTACAAAGTCGTGTGGGGAAACTGGCTTGTAAGCAAAGCTTTAAAATCCTTGTATCACATATCTTTTATAGATTTGGCAACAAGTCTCATCCCCTTTAATGCAAGTCATGGAACAGCTTTTGAAGGTGAAGTGAACATAGGCGTAGTTTTGATATGCAGGCTCTGTCACAAACTTTAAAATTGTATGATAGAAATACTTAATTGCTTTCAGTCAAGCGAGCCCTGAATTGTGTAAAACACTAAAAGATGATCATTTATATGTTTGTCATTATAGTTATAAGAATGTCACAAAATCTAACGGCATCGCAAATTAAATGCGTGTAGATAGGTATTTATGACGTATAATTGCGCTATTATGAATTATATAAAAATAAATTTAATACAATAAGCATTCAAATAAATATACATTTTTTTTGTAAAATTTACATTGTTAATTACTGCAGATATGTAGGCTGTATTTTAATTCAAGTATTATTTTTTAAACCAGAAGTTAGAAAACTAAAATACATAGTTATAATAGACACTAAATTGCAGGCTTACCTTGTATTGTTGCGATAAGACTGGATTATTACAAGCACACAAATGTATTTATACACTGTCTACCAAAAAGTAATTGGGCATATGTCCACAATGTTTGCTCGGTGGTTGTCACCCCGTTAGAATCTCGTAGGGCCACCTCTTGCGGCTATAACAGCAGCCATACTGTCTGGCATGCTCTCTACGAGTGTTTGCAGGACATCCACGGAGATTCGTCGCCATTCCTCTTGGAACCATTCCATGAGTTGAGCAATGGATTTTGGCTGCACCTGACGAGCCCTCACCCGGCGATCCAATTCATCCCAAAGATGTTCTATAGGGATGATGTCGGGGCTCTGGGCGGGCCAGTTCAATCGGCGAATGTTGTCGGCGTATTACTGCATAGTAACCCTTGAAACATGGCACCTGGCATTGTCATCCTGGACGTAACATGAGTTCATTCTGTAAAAACACCACAATGTTGGGAGTATTTCACTATCCAGAATGTTACAATAGGCCTCTGTGTTCATACTATCACGAACAAACTCCAGCGCTCCTACGCCGAAGGCCGTGAAACACAAGTCAACTGACGTACTGAAATTACCTATCTTTGCGGGTGCCCAATTACTTTTTGGTAGATAGTGTACGATAACAACAGTCTGGGGACTATTTCCGCCCTGGCATTGCATGAAATATAAAAATAAATATCATACTTATGATGTGTGACAATCAATGTCAATGAATCTCCTCCATCTTGACACATTAGTTCGCTGATCTTGTTTAATAAGTGGTCAACAGTTACTGGAGTTAAGTCAGATGCAGATATGTAATGGTTAAGGGTTACTGTGTAATGTAGCATTTTAGAAAATCTGTAACACATTTGTGTATGAATTCTCACAATTCCATTTGACGTCCTCATGGACAATATGTATTATTTCCGGTTTAGTATTTTGGTACCTGTAATATTGTTTAGAGCACCTAAGGTAAAGTATAGTTTTTAAGTATGAACATTTGCTGTAAATTTGCATGTTTGTTCAGGCTAAATACTTTACTGAAATATGTTTCTAATTACCAATACTGACATGTGATTAGAAGCATTCTCCACATGTTCATTCTCTGCTTCACATTTACTGTTGCTTGACAAATTTGAACTGACATTTGTATTCTGAAACACTTGTCTACAATGTTGTTTTCCTACCAGTAAATATATTTGAAGAGCTGCAAGATACATGTGAAATATTTGAATTATTTTATCTTAATTATGCATTGTTTAAGAAAATAAGTATTTGTGGTCCATGTCATACTTCTGCCCCCTCCAACTAAATTGCCTCTTTAAATATATCCTGTAAATCAACAGGGTGTTATTTTGATGCACACAACAGCAATACTTTTAACACCTTCTGGTAGTTATGCTGTAATTAAGTTACAAATGTTTAATTAAAATTATTAGTGCATGTACCTGCTGTCAATGCTGTCAATTCCATTCACTCATTTGTTCTTAAAGCCGACGTACCAACACCGCTGGTAACTAACACATGCCATGGTTGCCACTAGTAAAACATAAGTTGGGTATTCACAACTACAACGATAACTCGCATGAGACAGGCTCACTGTTAGCACAATGTGAACACACACGTGGGTGAGCCGATAAGCTGACAGCCAGGGTGACAACCTACTTTTGCCGGCTGCAGAAACTGGCAACACTGCACGGGTGGCGAGGTATGTTGTCTGCTGCATCACCTGTTACCTGCTACCACCTACTCAACACTAGCGCTCCTCTGAATCATTACAAGAACTTTCACAACAAACTGGTCAGACTTTTTCCTATCCTATGGTCACTCTAGTGTATATCTTTACTCAGTGGAACTGCTAGCCGATAGGCTAACACTGAGCGGCCAGGAAGTTCTGTTCTGGGTATAGTGCTTTATGGGGGGAGGGGTCTTGCATTTTAATTAATAAAGCAGTATTTTCCAAAGTAACTTGCCAATAAATTTATGTTTTTTTTTCTACATAAAGTTTTCTTTCCATGAAATTATTTTTAAAGTGTGTCAACCTGTGCGAGTAGTCTCTACAAAGATAGCTTGCGGGTGTGAGCAGTGTGGTGTAGCAGTAGTGCAGCCAACTGGCACATGCACATGGCTGTGTCATTGTTCATCTGCAGTGCCACTACAGATTCCAGACTCGTGAAATTGTTGTTGCATAATTACTCTTTGATGGCCTTCATTACAGAGGAATAGACAGTGGTGAATGCCAAATTTATAACATAATTTTATTTATGAAATATTTATCCTCGAAGGTCCTTAGTCGTGCAGTGTAGTATTGCCCCGCCCCCTTCCTTTTCACTGCTATGTGTTTGCCATGTTTAGTTCAGGTTAAAAAATTTGACACAAGTTATGATATTTAGAAATCCACCATTTTATGCAGGCAGTACCTTGAAAAGTTAAGTTCAAGTTTGAAGTTGAGGGTTTACACATGTGCATATATATGGAGGCACATATCTCTGCGACTTACAACTCATTTTCCAAGGAAAGTGATGTTAAAATTAATTGTATATTGCATGCATCATATGTTGTTTTCATACACTACAGACAAATGTTATTTCAGTGAAGTAATCATCCAAGGATTACTCTATATGACAACATGTGTTCAAGAGTTGCAACTAAGAATTACAAACAGTACATTAGCATGATTAATTAATAATGTGTTTTAAACATTTACTAGAATGTTTGCTTGAAATGCATGTGGCCTAAAAAAAGCTGCACTTTGCATATTGAACTATGTTTGTAGTGTAAAAGAAATGTGTTTATGAAGCCTACACTGTAAATTTGAGTGTTAGGTACTTTGGTAACAATTCTTTAGTGTTCATGTTTTTATTACTGCATCTACAAAGAGTGATGTATTTATCTCATTGATGTGTGGTGCTATAACTAAAAAAAAAATTTTCGCTGTGTATATAGTCCTACTACCGAAATCTCACTCTCATCCACCGTTACTAAACTCGAAACATCTCGGAACCAATGAATAGCAAACGCCTATGGAGTGGAAACAGAGGGTCAGAAAACAACAGGTATGTGGGAAATATGATTGCATTTCTCAATGTGATGTCTCAATACCAGGCATTGCGACAAATGACCAGACAACACTTCAGAGAAAAAAAAATCAAGGCACCAACCTGCTAGGACAAAGGAGTGGATTTTTCTATTTTAAAGAAGCAGCGAGAGCAGCCTTTGACATCAGAAGGGAAGCAACACAGGGAGATAAAGGCATGTGTGCCCTGGAACTCCACCAGTAACTCGTGGCACTCCTTGGACTAACTCATCCAGAGAAGTGCCCCAACCCTGGTCCTGTAGGCAAGAGACGTCATATGTAATTCAAAATATTACTGTCTTGTAAGAAGAGCCACAAAACAATGCAGTTTCAGTAGAGATGAAAAATTTTACCCCCCCCCCAACAAAATTCTCATTCAACCACCATCTTTTTACTCTCAAAATAAAATTAACAGAGGTCCAGCAGTCTTACTTGGCCTTTTCAAAACAAAATAGGTTTAAATGGCAACCTATCTACAGTATCTTACATTGATTACTCTAATTAAGTTCGCTAATGTCAGTCGTTCAGTGCCTGCCATTACAGGAAACAAGGGGAAAATGTGTGTGTTCATTGAACTTGTAACATTTGTTTACAAACATTTTCTTCAGTGACATAACAGCTGTAGTAGAAGGATTCTTTGTGGCCACACTTCTTTTCTAGAACTATAAGAATTTAACCTCACTGAACGAAATGGAAAATACCTGAAAGTTTGAGTGAGCAGTGTGTCGATAAAATTATTAATCTTGTAGAAAAACAGAAGCACAAGAATGTCTCTTTTCTTGAACTTCATGTTTGCTGTTTCAGTTTCTGTTTTTAAAAACATTGCAACTTGGTTTTGTGAATTCTAGTTTCTGAGTAAAACAGAACTTATAAAAATTAGTTTTAGTTATTGGTTTAGTTGTCTTTACCTTTAATTTTTTACTTATGACAGGTTCAAGAATATTTTATTTTCCACTCTGCAGAAATAAATAAATTTGACTGTGTACTGACCTATTACATAATCTCCACACTATATAATTACCACACGTGGGGGTTTTACATTTCAAATGAAAAGAAAAATTTTGACAGAAAATTTTATATCAATGTACCTAGTTAAAACTTTGTTATGTACCTGGTTCACAAAAAAATATATAAATGCTGTTGTATATTCATATGGTGATAATTTGTATTTCAGGGTGAAAGACTGAAAGAAGCATCCAAGATTAATCTTTCCTTGTCAGCTTTGGGAAATGTAATATCAGCCTTGGTTGATGGAAAAACTTCACACATTCCATATCGCGATTCAAAATTAACGAGGATACTACAAGGTATGAATAACTATTACATCACACATTTCAGTGTTTTGTACAATTATTTAATTTCAGACTCAATAGTGAAATCCTGAAAGAATTTATTTCAACACTTTCCATAATGCAGTCAAGTTTTTTAAGTTGGGGTCTCATACAATCAGTAAAAATATTAACAGAACCTGAAAATATACTTGACATTAAAATTTAATCACAGATAAGTGATTACCACTGTAGTATGATTTATAGTATCTCTAATGTGTAGCATTTAAAATTACTTGATTAATTTTTTAATATCATGTGATATTTAAAACCAGAATGAGTAATTTTAACACATTCACTGCTGGTGATGCTTACAAGAACTAGACAGCATACAGGCATTATCACCTGAACTCAATACAGCTGACTCTTATAAGCAATTTTGCATCAAGCACCCCCTAGTCTCCAGAAATTATATTATAATTCAGTATTACGTAATTATGGATCACTAAGTTAATGATTTTATTTACATTAAGTTTCAGCTCTGAACTCCAGCAGCAAATGTATTAAACATCTCATGTCAGGGATACTTTAAAATCATAATGTGGTGGTGTTCATTTACTTGTGATTAAATTGTGATGTTGAGGTCATTTTTATGTTCTTACTCGTTAAACCACGTGAAAGATATTTACAAAAGTGTTTTTGATTGGAAAGTAAATAGAATGGGAATATTACATGTTATGAAACTGTATTGGAAAATAAATTGGATTATTTGAAATTGTTGATAACCCACAGTAGGCTTAGTGATGAGACACTGACCTCTTGCCGCTGGAGTCCATGTTTCAATACCAGAATCCAGTAAGGGGAGTTTTTGGGCAGGGAAGGAAGGTTGCTGGTCTAAAATAAAATGTGAATGCAGTTTATAGTAAACTGAGCAATGCAGTTCACATTTTGGAAGCCATATAATTTTCATTTTTTAGATAACTCTGATGTTTATTTTCTTTTTTATGTGCATTTAGATGAGGAAAGAGGTTTTTATAAATTAATAATCAATATTGTTTATTCTACATTTTAATAGTTTTTAAGAAGTTATAGTGGTCATGTGTGCAAAGTGCTGCTGTGAGATGTCATGTTGTATTTTGTGGTCAACTTTTGGCCTCTGAGCATGTCATGGCATTCAGGAAACATAGGGTACCAGTGAAGGAAATGTGCAATAACACATCATGAAATAAAGCAGCAGTTTAATTTCATTATAATTAGGGATGGGCTGGTTTCAGTCATTGGTTCTTGGTTCCGCCAGTTCTTGGCATTGAGAACCTGAACCAAGATCTGGTGTCAAAATATTGTTAGAGGGAGGGATGGAAGAAAAAGTTAATTTAGAATAATTAATGCCGAAACCAATAAATATTTGAATACTTGAAGGTTTAAACAAGCAGTTTTCCCAGGGGAATGCCTCTACTGCTAATAACCTTGTAGTGTGTCATCTCGTCGGTTGATACTTGTAGTGTGTGCTGTACGAATACTCTTAGGAGTCTGCAGCAAACACTAGCTCAACTAGCTCATTTAATAAAGTTTGAGACTCATGAGTAATAAATAAATAAATAAAATAACACTAGAAGGTTAGTTGTTATCAGGAGTGCCAACATAAAATAAATTAAAGATGATTTTAAATGTTAACTGAAGTTTATTGCTGTCTCTTCACAAACAATTGACACTCATAATAAAAAAAAACAAAGCAAGAGAGAGAATGGCAGCATGGCCACACTCTGCCCTGCATGAACACTACATGGCTGAAAACTGAGACAATCTTGAAACTGTGCCAACTCTAAAACTGTGACAATACTTGTGACGATGATAAAGTAGTGCTAACCCTATTTATGCTGCCTGAATTATAGCATCAAGTAAACATGGTCCAATCGTGGCTTTGCAAAGTGCGCTAATGTTTAAAAATAACCTGTGAACACTGATGTGAGTCTTGAAATCAAAGTATTGCAATATGCGCTGTCGCGGGTCACGTCGGCCAACTGTGACATCAGTACACACTAGTTTCGTCAAATGGTGCAACCCACGGCTACGTGTCTCACTAGCTCCTTGAAAAAGTTGCACTCTCATCTTGTAATGATGTTATTACTGATGCAATGACTGAAATAAAATAATAAATTTGAAAAAATGAGTAGGTACAAAATACAAACAAATTATTATTGCCACAATCTCCTAAATATTGAATCAATTATTATCCTTAACACAAAAATATAGCAAATAAGAATAATCCCCTAATATATAAATTATAACATATTGCAATGCTACAGCCCTAATTTCTTATGAAAAATAATAAATAAACTTGAATTACTCAATAAAAGAGGTTGCCTCCACCACATGTTTAAAACAAAACAACACACATCTGGGCCAGTACAACAACGCCCTATTACAAACTGAAGTCGTACTCACTCTCTCACAATAATTTCAAATGGAGCTAGATAACATAAAAATTTTAATGAAACTTGGTAATTTTAATCATAGCCCAAAAGGTAGCGAAAAGGGGGTGGTGGGGGTATTACTTGCTTACAAAGTGATACACTGGGATCCTTTTGCAGCTCCAGCGCTCTTGAAGAGTTACATGGGGTGTTGCAGTCTAAATATCTAATGTCCACATATAACTAATTAGCTAGAACCCAATACTACAGCTACTTGCTCGAGAGAGAAATTCTGCGAAAATGGAAATCAGTTTTAGAAAAATGTAGAAGAAGGAATAAACTACAAATATAAAAATATAAAATTTTTTTATTAACTGAATACTCTTAACAACAAACAACAATAACAATAAATTTCTATTAAATTAAACAACAAGCTAAAAAGAATGAAGAACAATAATACAAATGTGCTAGTATTATTTATACATATAATAGATACAATTTGTTAAGACAGACGTAATTGGTAAACAAATATCTTATATGTTATCACTGTCATGTGTATTTCCTATGTGTGATTTCTAGGGATGTGCGATTCCATGATTTTCATATTGATTCAATTCTCAGAGTAAAAGTTGAAATTCAAATCTTATTCAGATTCCTTTTGTAGGTCTATATAGTGTTACAATATCGCACAAAAGTAAACTTGTTTGTGAGCAAATTTTATTATACTTTTTAAAATGCAAATACTAGGTTATTTACAATATTTATCAAGAACAAGACATTGTATTTATTGGAGATTAGTATATTTACTTGCTAGATCATTATAATTGCATGTCATTCATAACTATTGTAATTAAATATTAAACAACTTTATAGTTTTTTTAGCTATTTGACCCTCAAGGTATTAGGTTAGGCTTGTGATTGCGAATGACTGCATATTTGGGCCTACAAGTTTTCATATAAAAAAGTCAGTTGCTCCACAATCTCAGAAGAAAGGTTTTCTCTAGGAGCTGTGACAATATTTCTTGCAGAAGATAACAGCCTTTCACTGGGAACAGATGTATTAGGAATGGACAACAGACGTCTCGCAGCAACTGAAACATATTTGTGACGGTTGCTATTTTCTTTACACCACAGATAAGGATTTTTAGAACGTTTCTGAAGAGGATCATTTAAGTACTTTAAATGTCATCTTCCAATACATCAGCAACATACCTCACAACTAGTTAAAAACACAAAAAATCCGAAAACAGAAAAGTTCAGGATTACCCCGCACCTACTACTTCAACCTACTCGCTCGGCATTTAACATGCGAATGTCAACTCCATGGCAATGCCCTGTTACTCTAAACGTTGCCGCTACAGGCGGATGTGGGCCGTTATCTACAAATCACGTCCAGTTGTGCAACAGCCAATGACTAACAAGCCTCTGAATCTGATATCAAGAGTTTTTCCGATTCCAAAAACTATGTTCAATTCCGGGTTCAAATACTAATGGAACCAAATCCAAGCCGACATTTTCAGATACCCACACGTCTAGTGATTTCAGATACCTGGCCAAGGGATCAACTTTCACAGATCTTCACTATGCCTACAGACTGGGAATAATGACCATAGCTAAACTTGTGAAATACATTTGTTCTGCATGTAGGATGTTCTGAAGGGAGAACAGCTTCCTTTACCAACAGAGCAGCATTGGCGTGATAAAGTAAAGATTTCAGTACATCAGCACGTTTTCCAAACTGCATCGGGTTGTCTATGGGAAATATGTGCGAGTGTGCAAATTTCCTGGCAGCCGTTCCATGAACCTGAACTATAAGAAGTATTTTTCTATATTTTTTTAATGGCGTTGGTGGAAAGTAAATATTGCTTTACATATGTGGAGGTAGGAGCCCGTACAGTAAAGACTGTGATTCATCTGTATTCAAAACCACTGTTTTTTATACATTAATGATTCAAGGGTAGCTGCATGTACCCTTGCCAAGTCCCTTACATGAAAGCAGTCAGCAGAACTTTCCATATTTGTTAGTCGGAGATGAGGCATTTTCGTTAACTGATCGTCTCATGTGGCCGTATGGAGGACACTATCTCAGTCATAGGAAAAGAAATTTCAATTATTGATTGTGTAGAGCTCGGCAGTATGTGGAGTGTGGCTTCGGGATTCTGAGTAGCAAGTGGAGAATATTTCACAGGCCAATGAATGTGTCAAAGCAATTCGCTAAAGACATTTTAAAAGCATGCATAATTTTGCACAACTTAATAAGATAAAAAGATGGCTCACAGTCTGAGGAAGTTTTCACTGGATCAGGTTTATTGAATGTGGCTGCCGTTCCATGTGACAGACCCTTAACTAATGCTAATGCTATAAGAGATGCCATGGCAGGATAATAAATTATGATGAGACATTTGTGTTGTTACGCATAGTAATAGCAGTATTGCGTAGACAAGCCGAAATACAACGTTGCTTAATTGTGTTTATTTGAACAATACATGCAGTGATCAAGCATATGGATATCATCGCAAATGGTGTACATACTAAGGAATAGAGGGAGCGTGTTCTGTGGAACAGCATACAATAATGTGTGTTCAACATCTGTCACATGACTTAAGGGAAAATTGTGCGGGCTGTTTGAATTCAGCTTGAAGAACACGGGTAAACATATGTCATCTCAATTAATGCAAACCACGATTACGCTACATGAATATATTAACACTCGGAAAAGTGTAACATAACAGTGTCAAGAGATAAAAAGAAGGTAAATGATTACCAAAAGGAAAACCTGGTAACCTCTCTATCTGAATTGTTATATACTAACTAAATCGCAGTAACAAGAACAATTTATTAAATATGTCAGTAATTTGTTTGCAGGATCATATCGTAGTTACACAAATCTTACATGTTACTACTATACTCGAAAAATGCCATTTAAATAAACTGTATGGTACAGGGTACATATTGAACACACGTTTGTAATGTCATGCTCCCTATACTGCATATTCATTCTATGTGTAAATACTATTACATAACCTAAATTGAGATACATTGTGAGTGTTTACCGGTTTTCTTTTGTTCTTTATTTCTTTTTAGCTTGTTTCCAGGTAACAGAATATTTCCGCCCATGCCCTCTGCTTTTCCTAGCAGTCTTTAAAACATTCCGCATGTTAATCCCATAAACTGGGTTTACTCTCCACCAACTCAATGTTAAAGTATCATACTTGAATCCACTCATCGTTGACGGAACTTACTCGTTGAAGGCGCAAATGCGGAATGGCGGCCGGCACCGGTCACATCATGTGCAGGCGTAGGTAAGGACGTGTTGTTCCCGGCATGCTGTGTGCAGGCCTGACCTCCGGCTTATCGAGGGGAGCCCTGGTGTACTACGGCCTGCCGGCGGCTGGCCCCGGCACTTTTGCCACGCCGGCCTGCATGGGCAAGCACACCATCTACCAATACTGATTCATGAGACCTCTGGTACTAGTGATGGCAATTGCTCCGGTTTTTCCAGTGCGTGTGCAAATGCCCTTAGACGTTAACTTCCGAGTGCGGTGGAATCTACACACTCTGTTTATTGCTTCCATGGTAATATTTATTTAAAATGGCAGTTAAAGGATAAAAAATGACTGAAATAAAAAAGTAACTAGGGCCTCAAAAGTGCTCATTTTACAGTATATAGCCATATCGTTCTGCTGTTTAAATAAATTCAAATATGTTCTTATGACAAAGCAATGTAAAAATTTGAAATCATAAAAGATATCATGTGAAATGTATTTTTACTACTAGTTTCGAGAATGGACACAAAGTTTTATCTAAATTTTCAAATATGTAGTTTGAAGGGCAGAACTGGTAGATGTGATTACATAGCATAAGTGTGGTGACAAATGTTACAAGCTTCTGAGAAAGTTCTTTAAAGTAAGGTTTATGTATGTATTAAATAGCACTCACTAGACCAGGCTTTTATAGTGTTTGTTTATTAGGTCTTCCCAAATCTATACTAATATTATAAAGAGGTAGTGTTTTTAACTTTGTGTGTTTGGATGTAGGAGGTAATCTTCGAAACTACTCATCCGATTTTAAAAATTCTTTCACCAGTAGAATGCTACGTTATCACTGAGTGTCATAGGCTATATTTTATTTTAAAAATCAATAGGGATCCCTACTAAAACTCCAATAATGTAACCCAAAGTGTAAATAAATGACCTATAAAATTCCTTAAATTGCGTGCGCTGCGAAAACTATTGATGATAGAACAAAATAATGTACTACGGCTTTGCAGGACGGACATATTCGGAAAATAAAACGTGCTGTGTGCTGCGTACTGCGCCAACCTTAGAAGCTCTACTGCCATTATGGGGGGAGTTACTTTTGTGTTTGCTGGGGATTTTCGGCAGACACTCCCTGTAGTTACAAAAGGGACGCGTGCAGATATCATCAAAGCATGTCTTTAATCATCTCCCTTATGGAGTTCTATTCAACACCTAAATTTGCGAACGAATATGAGAGCCTATCTTGGTGGAGAGACACGCATAAAGATTTCCCACAACAATTGCTCAGACTTGGAGGAGGAGTTTTTCCTTCTCTAAATTTGGGCACTAATTCTGCTGAAATCATTTTAAATGAGACATTAGGTCAGATAGTCCACAGTCTGCAGCATCTTATAGAAGCAGTATAGCCGGGCTTCGAAAATTTACTAGAAAGAGACTTTCACTGGTTGTGTTCCAGGGCAATAGTATCGCCTAGGAACAACACTGTCAATGAAATCAACAATCTCATTATACAAAGAGTTCCCGGCCAAGTAAAAACCTATAAGTCGATTGACACAGTCACCAATGTTGATGATGTCGTCCACTTTCCTCAAGATTTTCTAAATTCGCTTAATCCTTCTGGCTTGCCACCTCACGAACTATCATTAAAAGTCGGTACTCCTATCATGCTTTTAAGGAATATAAGCCCTCCTAACATGTGTAATGGCACAAGATTGCTCATTAAAGACTAAAGAAAATTTGATTGTCGCAACCATCCTCACTGGTTCAGCAGCCGGCCAGCTGGCAAACATCCCGAGGATTCCCATGATTACCACGGATTTGCCAATATCTTTCAAATGGTTGCAATTTCCCGTAAAAACATTGTTCGCAATTACTATTAATAAGTCCCAGGGTCAAACTTTCTCTTTGGTTGGAATCGACCTACGAAAAGAGTGTTTTTCCCATGGCCAACTATATGTTGGTTTATCACGAGTTGGAAGTCCCGAGAAACAGTACATTTTGCTACCAAACAATAACAGTACGTCAAACATTGTCTACAGAGAATGTCTTAGCCAATAACATATTAAATACTTCTATCTCAGATAAATTGCAATCTAATATAATGTATATTAATATGAAAAATTATAAAAAAGTAAAAAAATATCAAATAAAAATAGCAAAAAAATTATAAATTATTTAATTAATTATTCAATTATAATGTTCTTTTTTTAATGCTTTAGGAGAGTTTACCCAACCTAATTAACTCTGGGTTAAGCAGTTTTTTTATCTTAATTGCACCCGTGCGAAGCCGGGGTGGGTCACTAGTACTTTATAATAATAATAAACATCTAAGAGTTTGATGTACTGACCACAAAGAAATAAAACATTCCTAATTAGTTTCAGGGGCCATGGTGGCTAAGCAGTTAGACTGCTTATCTCCCACCTAGGCAAATCGGGTTCAATCCTCGGCCGGGTCACTCACAGATTTTTGCGAGTGAGAATTGTGCCAGACAATGCCGCTGGTCGGTGGGTTTTCTTGGGACCTCCTGTTTCTCCTGCCCTTGCATTCTTGCACTACTCCATTCTCACCTCATTTCACCCTTATTACCTCTCAAGACCTCGTTGTTAAGCGCCACCCAAATCTCTCAACGCAACTCAGATGATTTGCATTTTATAATATTGTTAGTTTTCTGTAATATTTGAGACTGTCTCTCCTTGTTTCAACACCACTTTTGACCATCTGCCGAACAGTTGTTGCCCACCTACACAGGAGTGGAAAAAGTACTACGTAGCGCTCACCGGAAAAATCCCATTTTTTACACATAAGTGTAACACCCACCTGAATTTGCGTATCTGCTGGACAATCTGCGATGGGTGGCCTTGTTATGATAAGGTTACATCACATGTGATGATGCGACACCACTCCACAATTCGACATAGCGACCACCCGCTACAGGCCTCAGGCATGCAATGCCTTATGCTGCCTTCAGGCACGGTCTGCCCGGCCGCTGCTTGGTGCATCAGTGCTGTTGCGACATAACACTAGAAGTACGCTCATTTGGCATGAAGTCAGCGCCAGACAAGAATAATTTTGAAACAGCAAGAGTTTCAAAGAACTTTCTGTGGGCCATGACTGGCCAGGTTCAAATCATTTTTTTTTTGTTGGGTTAACGCCTAGATAACTATAGTATAATTGTGTATAATATCAAAGGCAAAGCCACAAAGTGAAAGGGTCCTTTCACTTCGTGGCTCTGTCTTCAACAAATTTTTTTAAGTTCTTGTTTTCTTGAATTACTGGGCTGTGTATAAGCCCCCATGCCATGCCCTTTGAGAAGGGTGTCGCATATTGGCAAGAGAATATTAACTGTATTTTTATTGGTAAAAGTGTGTACTGGTCCATCATTAATTAGTGTTTCTTGATGAGATTGATAAGTTATTAGTTATGTGAATGAATAGTAATCTTAGCGTATTGTAAGTGTGAAAGGGTGTGTTTTGAGAGAAGGTAAATATATTGTGTAGCATTTATTATTTGTTCTATGTAGTGCTACCATTTTAGCTATTTTTAGTTTAAAAATTATTTTAATAGAATGCTGTATAATATTCATATGTAATTTTTCATGAAATGCTGTTTTCAGATTCTTTAGGAGGAAATTCTAAGACTGTAATGGTTGCAAATATTGGACCAGCAAGTTACAATTATGATGAAAGTTTGACTACCTTGAGGTATGCAAATCGAGCAAAAAATATTAAAAACAAGCCTAGAGTGAATGAAGATCCTAAAGATGCATTACTTAGGGAGTACCAGCAGGAAATTTCACGGCTGAAGGTTAGTATGGCAGTAGCAGTTGCAATATGTATGTTGTTACCACAATATTGTTTTTTCTTCTTGTGATACTGATCTTCGAATGTAAAGGCCATATACATGATAAAAACTGAGTTATTAATAGCCCCCAAAAATTGAGGATTGTTATTTATTGACAATTTTTATAGTTTTGTGTTGTTTGCGCATAGTGTTTTATGTTAGTAGTGTTAGGTAACAGTTTTGAACTGTCATGGATTCATAGTTAATTGGGCACTTAATTAAGCCTGGCCTAGTTTATTCTTTCTGTCATTCCAGTATACACTCACAGCCATATGCTAACATTAGCATTGCCAAGTATCAAATAACAGTTGTGAGGCTGCATTTGTGTAGTGGTCATACCACACACGTCCTAGCACAGTGAACTGGGTTTGATGCCTGGTGGTGTATACCAAACTTTTGCTAGTAGGAATCATACTGACTTTTCCATGGCACTGTGTTTTTCCCAATTACATTCTGTCCCTTTCCTATCCTCATCTCACTTCACTCCAGTTGGTGCTGAAGACCTCAGTAGTTAAACAACACTAATTACTATCTTTTTTTCTCATATTCTCTTTTTTCATCATATCTCTATCTTTTGTTGTTTCATTCTCGCTTGCAATAATTGCATACTTGTTTCTAAAAATTTTGTAGTGTTAGCTGATATATCCACTGATACTGGTGGTGTGTATGTGTGTGTGTGCACACATGCATTCGTATGTGTGTGCATTTGTTTGTGTGTATGTGTGTACATGCGTAATGGGAAAAAGTAAAAATTCACCTTTCATTTTTGTAGTATTTTAAGATAAAGGCCGTTCACAATAAAGTGAGCACTTTTGAAATCAACCTTAGAAAAAAATCACTGCCCATCACCTCTATAAATTTAAACGGGCGCACTGAGTGACATGCACCCAGTAAAGTTGGTAGTGATGGATGGAAAATAATTCCATATCTTTACTTTGAATAAAAAGTGCTAGGTAACCAGTTGTGTAGAATAAAACTATTTATTTTGTTCTGTGTTCTTTTTTAATGGATCTAAGTGTAAAAAAGAGCAGATTTTTTAAATATTTACTTTTACGATAATTTCATAGTTTCACTTGATCGATGCATGAATAAAGTGATGAGGCCTATAGCAATGTTAATTTTTACATAAGGTGGAAGATACACAGCATGTATACAAGTAGATCTTAAGCAGGGCTTTTAAAAGTGCTCAGTTTATCATGAACAGCCTATATCATAGAAAACTTAAAAACTCACAAATAACATATTTCCTGGTGACTTAAAAACATTACAAGGTGCACAGTGATAATGTAGTGGACTCTGTTTCATAAAATTTAATGTTTGATTCCTAGTATGGTCATCATTAGTTGACTTGTCCATGGTTGTTTCACAGTCACTCTAGGCAAATGCTGTGACAGTGTTTTAATGATGGCCGAACATCAATCATAAAAAATTCTGGTAATGTTTTTTAAATATAAATGGCTTAAGCACAACTTGTATCGTGCAGGAGAATTTTTTTCCTCTCTATCCTTCTTGCAATACTTAACACAAAATGATTTTGTTACTGTGGTTCTCAATTCATTCCTTTTAAATATATTTCACACAAGATAATTTTTTTTCTTTAGTGAACAGGTAATGAATGGACATAATTTAAGTGACTGTAACAATATTGGAATGCAAAGTTGCAAAAGGTGTCTGTTATGAGTGTGTTGTGTTGGCAGAAACTTCTGGCTGAAAAGCAGATAAACAGAGTTATGGACATGCAGAGCGAGAAGGTGAAGAAAGGCACTAAGCAGGTGTATGATGACTCTGAACTGTCCAATGATGAATGTTCAGATGAACAGTTCAGCAAGAGAAAAAAGATTTTGAATATTTCAGCCCAAATTTCACCGGAGGTAAAGACTTACTCTCATTAAAGTAGTAGCTTACTTCAACCATGGAACCGTGGTTGTGATTCATGTGAAACTATAAGTATATTCTTAAGTGCGTCTAGTAAGGAAGTAAGACAAAGTATAGTAGACCTATGATTTTATGACTTTCCACGTTTCCTGAGAATACTGTCGTAAAATTACTACTGATGCAAAATTGCTACTGTCACAGATTCAAAACATGCTAATTTTGTCCCCTACAAAACTTTAAAAAAATACTTTTTACAGTGCATTTCTTTAATGATGTTCATGTTTAATCATCTCTAGTGTGAAATCAACAGGATTTTTAATGAAATATAGAATTAATTTAATACAGTAAATGTCTTGGAAATAAAATGATTCCAGAAGCAGATTGTATGTAACATTCTATTGTCACTAACAATTTTATAATCATCGAGTGATACCAAGTGTTTTAAGCCTCTTATAATATCTGGTTTAAAACCAACAAGATTTTCAAATGAAATATTTTAAGTCAATAATCAGACTTCCTCCACGTAAAATGATAACTCGGAGGTGTGTACTTGACTTCCTCTTTCTGTCAGTAATGTTTTAAAATATTGCACATCGCATAAGATGTACCAAGTGAGAAATTTGTTTTCGGTTGCTTTTTGTAGGAGAGTTAGAGGGTATGTCAGACCCCCCTTTATCACCAAATAACGTTTAAGCACCATGCATATGTGCCCATAACTTATGGCAAGCATGAAATAGAATCTCTAGGGAAAAATCAGAGGATGTGGTTTTGTATTATTGATTTTTGGAGGTTGTAGAGGAACAAATCTTAACTGTATTTGTACACAACTCTCTCAAAAATTACATGTCTTTTTTTTTTTTTTATGAAATATTAATCACTTGAGAAGTTAGACGGCTGCCAGATAAAACAATTTTGTATGATGTACAATCTCCAGTGAGCAAGGGGCCATGGTGGTGTAGTGGTTAGACTATTTGTCTCCCACCAAGTTGAACCAGGTTCAATTCCCTGCAAGGCCACTTCCGGAATTTCGAATGTGGGGATTTTGCCAGACAATGCCGTTGGTCAGCTGATTTTTTCTGGGATCTCCCGTTTTCCTTGCCCTTGCATTCTTAATTTCAGCTTCATGCAGTGGTGCCTGTGCATGATGAATGGCTGCCTCCTCTTTAGTGGTGTATAGGCTGAGCCGAGGAAGTGCATCCAGTTCATGATGGCATTGTCAGAGTTACTATAGTGTGTACTGCTCAAGGGCTGCTGACAAGACCTGCTACCAAGCTATGCATACTTCCCATTGAATAATGTAACATTTTAGGTGGACAGAATTGTGTGTTGCATCTTCTTTGTTTGAATTCCTACCTATTGCATTTGTGCCGTGGTGGTCACAAGCTGAACTAGACTTTCTTGTCACCTCATTTGTATTTTGTGTGTTTACCATGTTGTTATTGCTGTCAGTTATTTTCTCATGTGTTGTGTGCATGATTCCAGGCAGTTTTGCATCTTGAATCAAGCATCCAATTAAAAAACTATGTTTGAGTGACAGTTGAACTAGCCCTGTATGTTTCACAATGAAAAACACTCCAGTGTGCTGCATCCATCGTCTCCACGAAATATCCTTTATAACACATTCCAGCTGTGAGATGTCCAGCTAAATGAAGTAACAGTAACTAACTGTTTTCCTTCACAGAAGGCACCACAAGTAAAGATGGCTGCTGGCCATGGCACACTCAACAGTTGGGCTGAATGTGAATCCAAATAGATTCACTAAATGACACAAACAATACAAACCTAAACATACCGCCCTCCAAAAATAACATTTTTAAGCAAACTAGAAATTCAGTATAATGCCACAATCATATATGTGGTTCTCAATGAATGAGTAGGTGATAACTTGATAATGGAGCACTTCACTGTCATTGTTGCTGCTTAATGGTGGTCACCCTGCAAACTCCATCCTTGCCCACATGTAGAACTGCAACACGTCCAAGTTGTCACTGCAGGGGTGCAAGTGGCGTTCATTGACGATGACAAGGTCGCCAAGTGTGTGCAGGTACTCCTTCTGGCATCTCTGCCAGAAGTGCTGAGTAGCACACTGTAATAGCTGCCATCAGTCCGATCTGTTTTACTGGATATCTGTGAGGTCTGGAGCTGGAGGTGGTGTAAGGTGGGTGTCCACAAGGAAGTGTCCTGGTGTCAGGGTTTCTAAGTCATCTGGATCTGATGAAATGTCACACTAGTGGATGTGAGTTAAGGACTGCTTCAGTCTGGGCAAAGAGAGTAGACAGCTCCTCAAAGGTAAGAACCTGCTGGCCTACAACTCTTTTCAGATGGTAATTTGCAGATTTGATGGCTGCCTCCCACAACCCACCAAAATGTGGTGCAGATGGAGAATAGAGGTTCCACTGAATGCCACAAGTGTAAAGGGTATCTGCAACACACTGCAAGTTGGCACTCTCCCTTAACAACTTCTGAAGGTCATTGAAATGATGACGTGTGCCTGTAAAGTTTGTTCTACAGTCTGAGTGAGTGAGTAAAGAGATTTTGGCAGCTCTTAACAGCGAGGTCTTGAGGGCCGATGAGGGTGATTGAGGTGAGTATGGTGTAGCACTGGACTGAAAGGGTGGGGGAAACTGGAGATCCCAGAGAAAACCCTCCGACCAGTGGCATTGCCCAGCACGATTCCCACATGTGAAAATCCAGGAGTGACCCGGCCAGGGATTGAACCCAGTTCGCCTTGATGGGAGGCGAGCAGGCTAACCACTCAGCCACCATTGCCCCTCCGCAGTCAGAAAAAAAAACAGTATTACAAAGCCTGGGCTTAGCAGTAAATCTGAATAAGGATCACAAAAAGATGTGATGCTCACAGAAGAAACAACTTCTAAATGTGCTTCCTTTGTTGCTAAGCACATAAATTGGCACAAATAAGCCTTTGACACCCACAATTATTCTGAACATGCAACTGTTTGATTTGGAACACGCCCCTGTAGTCGACACCTGGCCTCGCATGTTGAACCCTACTTGGTAGAAAATTGCCCACCAATGGCTGTGTATTGGTGGCCCTGAACCTGTAGCGCTTTACACAACTGTGTATCCTGGCCATGACAGATCCCTTCCCTGCCAGATCCAGTACTCACAACGAATTGCTGCTTTGTGGCATTGAAACCAGTATGGAGGTGCATGAGATGATGATAACTGTTGGTACCAGTAACATTTTTTAAAGTTTTGCACATTGTATGCAACTCACACTAGCGCTGCAAGTGGTGGTAAAGGGCAATTACGGAAAGTAATGGCAGACAATTTGTGTCATTATTTGTGTGTTCTCAAACATTTTGATCCTCCTGGGTCGGATTTTAACAGAAAATGAATGTTATCGGTGCATAATAAGTTATAATGTATCCTTAAAATAATACTACATACAGTAAAATGCTGTCTGAGCTGTAAAAAAAATGTGACTTAGTGGCACCAAGTATATTGACTGCAAGAGTTGGGACATTAAACTAAGATCTCTAGTGGATCATAAATTGTATTGCTGTGTATGGTATCGGGTGATTATTTTTGTGATGCAAGAAGTGCACAAAATTTCATGTAAAGGAGCGGCAACAGTTCACTACTGGCAAGAGAAAATGGTAGCAGCACAAAAGCCTGAGCTGCAACACACAATTTTCTTCTTTCTTGTGAGCAAAGCAGACAAAGCATGTAAAATGTATGAAGAGTTGCTTCAAGTTGAGTCTGTTACAAGACTTGAATAATCTTCTATAAGATGATTGACAAATATAAATTGAGTTTTTGGCAAATTTGTGTGTGTTGTTTGCTAACCCACCAGCAGATGACAAAATTGCCATTAATGAGTTTATGGAACAGTTTGCGGCTTACAAGATTGTGTTTCGAGAACTATGGAAAGTGTACAATAAACTGCTTTAAAAAAAGTAAGGTTAGGTTTTCCGAGGTTACTACTCGTGAGGTGCAAGCAGCTTTTTTGCCATAGGTGTCAATGTTGCCAGCATTGCTATTGCCTGTTTTCAGTAATAACCATACAGAATGGAAGGGATTCACGGAATTATTCAATTCCATGATTGGTCATGTTTCCCACTTAACAAAGGTGCAAAAAACTTATTATTTTTTGGAGTGGTTAAGAGGTGATGCAAGGGGTATAGTGAGCAATGTACCGGTCACAGAAAAGAATTATGACATTATATGGGGTCTGCTGGAGAAAAGGTTTGTGAGTGTATGCATTACAGCAACTCTCCATGTGTAAAAAATTTTCCACTTATCCTCGTTGGACAGCCGTAGTGAGAGTGCTATCGGCAAATTTGTAGCATGCGTGGAAGAGAACCTGAATTCTCTGAAGTCACAAGAATTTCCAGTTGAAAAGTGGGATTTCTTACTGTTAACTATCTTGTTAGAGACATACATTTGAAGCAGGCATTTTTGATGACATTTGAAGCAGGCATTTTTGATGTCACATGAAGGGGACGTCCCCTCCTACCACCAACTAATGAAGTTTCTCAGCTGGAAGGCAAAAGCAAGTGCATTTGGCAACAGTTGAACCACAGAGACCTAGCTATTTCCACAAAATTACATGCAGAAAGCAGGTTTCCTGGTTTGACCAAGTGGCGCCCATTGAATGAGAATGGTTAGCCTGTAACAAACCTCACTAAGACTGTTCTTGTATCCACTCATGATAAGGCAGACAAGCTGAAGTGTTTGGTGTGTTAGGGGGTTCATGCACTACATAAATACCAGGTATTCCTTGCAAAGTCTGTTAAGGGACAGATGTGTGTGCAAATGCAGAGGCTGTGTTTTAATTGTCTAAGAGGATCTCATGTGGCAGCACAGTGTAATTCCAAGTATCACTTCCAGCTGTGTCAATGTAGCCACCACACACTCATCCACGTTGTAGATAGACACAAACCTAAGACTCCACCCGAAAGTTCAGACGAGGATGAATCCAAAGCCAGAGATGACAGTGCAGTTGTGATGCATGCAGCAGAAGGGAGTCAATTTGACACTCAAGTTTCCACTATTTTGTTACAGACTGCATTAATACTTGTGAATGATGGGACAGGACACTTCCAGGTGGTTCGTGCATTGCTAAATGGAGCCTCTCAGTCCTCCTTTATCACAGAGGCTTGCATACGACGACTGAGTCTAAGGCAATATCAAACTGAAATGAACATCATAGGTGACTGCAACATTGCGGTTCCAGAAACAAGAGGGGTAGTTTTGTGTGATAGTGGTTCTCTTCGGTGGCCAGAGCTTCACATTACCAGTAGAGTTCTTGTTCTTGAAAAGATTACCAAAGGCATGCTGTTTTGACTTACTTCACTGGCGGTGATGTTCACAGGTTGATACATACCTGATGCATGTAGATGTCTTCTCACAAACAGGTTAATTGGATTTCACAGCACCATTTCACGAAACAGCTGGCAATTATGTCAATGGTAGAACATTTACAACCTCCCGAACACTCCAGTTTCTCGACTTTGACGACTGGACGCAACCGTTCCCGACCGAAGTAAACAAGGTACTATAATGGCGGACACAATCACGCTGCACCAGACATCACCAACATGGCCGCCACCAAAATTGGATAAAACTGACGTGTCTAAACATTCCATCCACCAAATTTGGTACATGTTTTAGAATAGTCAATTGTTATTTACACTGTGTACAACACTGAGGGAGGAGTTACTGTGTGGGAAGGTTGCACAACCTCACAACTGCTCTCTTGATTACTCCCTGGTGAGTCTTAATACTTGTCACATGGCTAACCCCAGCTTTATCTGGATGAAGTGTGTCAGTGCAACCAAGCTGTCACTGAAGAGGAAGAAGGTGGTCTTCTCGTACCAATACCAGGCCTCCTACATTTAGTGTAGACCCCTGCTGAGACCATTTACTTCTTTGTTGGAGGGTGTGTAGATATTAATTTTGCCATTGTTGCCAGAAATGCTGTGTGGATTGTTGTAGCTACCAATGCACAGCCAATGAGAAAATGTCCTGGAGTCGGTGCACTTAGGTCATTAGGATCTGTGGAAAAAGAACATAATGGTCTTGAATTCAACACTGCCTCTGCTTGAGTAAACAGCGTGGTCAATTTCTCGAAGGTCAATACCTGCTGCCCTATTACACGTTTCATATTACCTTTTGCTGATTTGATACCAGCCTCCCAAAGCTCACCAAAATGAGGCACCGACGGTGGATTGAAGTGCCACTGGATACAGCTTTCTGCCAGACTACTTGCTGCTTGGATTACGTAGGATTTATCTCTCAAGTATGTTCCCAGTTCAGTAAAGTGCTTGTGAGCACCAACAAAGTTAGTGCTACAATCACTATAAACAATTTTACATAATCCTCTATGAGCAGTGAAACGATAAAAGGCATTCAGGAATGCAGTTATAGTACAGACACAACCTCCAAATATACAGACTTTGTAACAAAACATACAATCAAATACAGGTATGCCTTCAATACACGTACATTCCGAAGATGAGATTGTTTGATATGAAATGGACCTCCATAATTCACTTCCACAGTCGGGAATTCCCTTGTGCTCTGAACCCTGGTGGTTGGCAAACTGCCCATTATCGGCTGGACAGGCGACTTCTTAACGCGTATGCACCTCACTCATTTTGAAATTCTTGATCGTATCAGGCCTTTGCCTGCCAGAATCCAATACCGGTGTCTGATGATAGAATGCACAGTGCTGACACCTGCATGATGGGACCAGGTATGGTAGTAATCAATGACCAGATTAGTGAGGTCACACTTCGTGGGTAACAGGATTGGCTGTTTTTCATCGAATGACAACCTCGAGTTTTGGATTCATCCACCAACTCTAATTAGGCCTTAAGGGTTGATGTTTCTGACCTGTGGTGAGAATTCCCTTCCCTTCTGCAACTGGTCTATCTCCATCTTGAAAACATCTTGTTGCACTTGGTGTACACAACAAACTTGTGCTGATTTGAGTTCTGTTTATGTCAAGGGGCCATAACAGTGGCTTGATAGATGCCTGACATTTGAAATGAAGTGTAGCACAAATGCTAATACTAGTCACAGCCGTGATAAGGAACTAAATATCTCTATCCACTCATAGATGAAAATTGTGGTCTGTTCAGTGAGTACTTTTACGCTCGAAAGCTTCAATTCTTCTTGATACTCTGGGGAACTAGAGTCTGAGCAACCTCCTGGCCAGGCGTCTTCTGATTCAACAAGCCATTATGGACCACTCCACTTAAGGTCGTGACTCATCAGCTGACTTGGCATCAAGCCTCTCGAGGCACAGTCTGCGGGGTTGTCTTGTGATGGTACATGTCACCACTGATGCACTACTTTGCTTTCCTGAATCTGAGATACTCTATTTGCGATAAAGGTCTTGAGGCAATATGGTTCAGTATGGATCCATGCAATGACAGTTGTTGAATCACACCATGTTACCTCCTTTTCAACAATTATCCTTTTTGACAAAATGGATATGATTAAGTTAATGATTTTCACAATCAAATGAGCTCCCAGCAGTTTTAGGCGAGGGAGACTTAGTTTTCAATGGTGCGACATGGGACTTGGCCACCAGTAAACAAACTTAAAATTTGGACTGATTTGCATTCTACAGGTATATGACTGCTGCATAACCTTGGTGGGATGCATCACAAAATCCTTGAATTTGGTACACTGCACCATCAACTTGTGTCACTAGACAAGGAATAGCAACTTTATGTAAACTATAGAGTTGCCCAATGAATGTGAACCACTTATCTTTGATCTCAAATGATGGAGGTTCATCCCAATCAATTCCAAGAAGCCACAGATTCTGCAGAAACAGTTTAGCCTTGAAGACAAACAGGCCAATCCAACCTAATGGGTCATACATCTTAGCTGTATCAGACATCATCACATGTTTAGTAATATAATTAGAATTGGCACTGTGAATATGATTTGAGAACACATCTCCCTTGGACTGCCATTCTAGTCCCAGAATTTTTATGACTTCATCCCCATTATCTTTGAATGTCAGAGGGCACTCTCTGTTGTCTTCTGGAACATTATCTAGCACTCCAGGATCGTTGCTAGCCCATTTCCTTAGCTCAAAACCACCACTCTTGAGTAGTGCTATTAACTCTTCCTGGAATGAGAGAACAGCTATCACTGATGATGCACCTGTAATCACATCATCCACAAACACATCTTACATTAGCACCCTTGCTGCATTGGTATTGTTAGTTTACTCATAAATTTCTATTTGGGGCAGTGCCCTCATAGCTAAGAACAGGGCTGAAGATACACCATATGTAACAGTATCCAACTGATACTGTTGAATGGGTATGGAACAAGATTACGTGGTATGGCAGATCATCTTGATGTATGCAAATGTCTGTTGTCATCACAATGGGATGTATGCGGATCTGGGTGATGATTTCAGTTACATCCTTTTGCATTTTAGGTCCCTTGAAAAGAGCATCATTTAAAGACTGACCTGTTGATGTTACTGTAGATGCGTCAAATACCATACACATTTAGTTGTCGAGCTGGTTTCTTTGCAGACACAGTGGTGAATAATGTAGTACCAAGCCTGGTGCATTTCAGGCATTTCCAGAACATTGCTGTTGCATCTTTGTGGACTGCTGTGTTTTCATAGTAACTTCCAGAGTGGTCATAACCATGGTCAGGTTGTGCATTGACAGCTGGGAGTTTGTGATACCCCTAGGAGAGAGGGATAGACCTGCTGAAGGCAACAGTGAGAGTGTTGCAGCAAGGATAGTTGCCGGTCAGCTAGTGGTGGGGGGGGGGGGGGGGGGACCTGGAAGCTGATTGGCTGGCGTGGGTGGAATGCTGCATGATGTAAATAGGGTCAGAGAGACGAGGTCGCGAGTCTGTGAGATGGCGTCGTGGTGAGCAGTTGTGTGCAGCCAGGGGAAGGCTGCGGGAAACATCCAAGATGACATAAGTATTAGTTTTGTTTTGATTGATCAGGACATTCTTTCGTAATTTTAGGTTTAGTTAGAGTAAGAGAGTCAGTGTCTAAGGGTCTAAGAGTCCGGAGGTTGAATCGCTGTCTTTCAGACCGACAGTCACATAGTTGTGAGAGTAGACTGTGGTGAGTGAAGAGAGAGATTATTGCCATTTATTTGTTACAGATATTTTAAGTTTAGTTGTAAATAATTCAAGATGTGCCTAGAAGTGAGTGAGTGATTCGGTTTGTTGTTGTTTTAATAGTTCTTTTATTGGAAGTTCAGGTCGTAAAAGTTAGTACTAGATGGTGCTTGCTTTGATAGCCATTCCCTAGTGATTGTCGTAACCTTTAGCTCAAAATATTTTGCTACTGTTTGCTTATTTTAGTGTGTCTGATAATTTTGGCCAGTCAAAAATCAGTGAAGGATTATTCATTTGCATTTTTAAGGTAAAGTAAGTGTGTTATAGTGACATCCCTTCAAGATATTTTGAAAAACAAAAGTTTTTGAGATAGTTTTTCCCTTTTGTCGTTATTTCTATTTGCAAACCTCTCATACCTATGATCTTATAAAGAGATTGCAACTTTATAAATTATATAGAGTCACTACTGAAGTTTATTGGAATTAGTTTCCATTGCCGAAGATACTTTATTAGTCAAAATTTTATTGTCTAAATTTTTATTTGTATTTTATTACAAGGTTGGATATCATTGGCTGTTATATGGTTTTTATTAAATTTTATTGTTTTCATTTGAAAACCAGATATATTTGATGACTAATTCAAGGTTTTGATTTAAAATTTTATCTGTAGTTAACCTGACCTAATACGTAATTGATAGTTACATTTTATAAATTTTTGTTGTACAAAAGCCAGAAATTTCATTTGATAGCATTGTTTTCTATACTTGTTTGTGTTTATTCACAATGTTCCTTCTGCCTTGAAAGGTATTGGACTGTTAAATTTTACCAACTTAATTTTGTTATTTGATAAAGTTTATTAATATTTCTTATATCTCATTGGTTTTTCTTTCGTTCACTCACCCTTCAATCATAATTGACTCCCTCATATTCTGGTCTTTTACACTTTAAGGATAAGAATTTATCATCTAATTTTAAGACAAAAAGCTAGAAATTATAATTTTGAAAATGTTTGGAAGTGTTTGAGTAGAAGTTATAGGGATATTTGCCTTATCTTAAATTCCTTACAGCCCCAGAAACCATGAAAAGATCACCCCCCCCCCCCTCCTATCTTAACCACTTCCAAGTGAGAAAAACACGCTTTCCCTTTATAACCCCCTCCCCCCTTTTTTTCCCCAGTTTACCTTGTTTTCCCCCTCATTCAGAATTTTTTTTAAATTTTTATTTTGGTAAGTGGCTCATTGAGGTGGAGCCCAGACTTTTCATCCTTAGGCTATACTTGACACTTCGGCCCTTTTTTTGTCAGGGGGGGGTGATGTCTAGTTGGGGCTTCAACGCAGTGATAGATGGGGCTTCATTGCGGAGATTCAGGTGATGGGATTTACAGGCCACACTTTCGCTAAGAACGAATTGTGGGTGGGGAAAACCCCGGCATCAAAATTACAGTGTGTGATGTTCTGAAAATACTGCCAACTATGCTTATATGTACTCTTAGCTCATGCTTGACCTGAGGCAGTGCGCTTGACCCCTCAATCCTTTTCGTTGTCTGGGGCGATGCCTATGTTATGAATTTGCTAGTGTATCTTAAACTGTTTGTAAATTACAGCCAACTATGCTTTTAGGACGTACTTGGCCCTGCAACCCTTATTGTCGTCGTCTGGGGCAATGTATATGTGAATTTGCTATATATCTTGAACGGTTTGGAAATTACAGCCAACCAAGCTTATAAGTAGACATCGGACATACTTGACCCCTCATCTCTTCTTGTCAGGGGTGATGCCTATGTTATAAATTTGGTAGTTGTATCTCAAATGGTTTGGAAATTACAGCTTACTAATCTTATAAGTAGACATAGGTCATGGACACCAAAATGGTCGCCAGGAATGATTTCTCAATCTTGCATAATGTGGATGGAAATTTCTCGATTTCTGCATGATTCATCCACATTGTGCAAACTGCCCATCACATTTTGCAAGGGTCAAGAATTCAAGATTATGGCCATTGGGGTGGAATGCGAGAGTGTGATGCTCACACTTTCACTGGAAAGGAATGTGATATATTGGGGGGAGAATTTAGCGATTGTGGACGTTTTTGAGGGAAATTGGAAACTTTTTCAGGCTGAGTGACAGAGTAGGAGGGTCGCTTCCAAGATGGCCACCACAGGCGTGAGGGGAATCACAAACATTTTTGCAGGAGAAATCACACAAACTCAAATGTTTTCCCTCGTAATGTCATCCAAAATGGCGGCTGCATGTCCCCGATTCCCCAGCCAGGACCCACTTGTGCTAAAGTCAATATTTTTATACTACTGATTTCATTGGCTGTTATATAGTTTTTATTAAATTTTGTTTTCTTTTGAAAACCAGAAATATTTGATGAATATTTAACCTAATCTAATACACAATCAATAACTACATTTTAAAAATTTTTGTTGTACGAAAGCCAGAAATTTTATGTAATCGCATTGTACTTGTTGTTTGGGCTTATTCACGTTGTTCCTTCTGTCTTGATCTGTCTTGAAAGGTAATGGACAATTTAATTTTACGAACTAAATTTTGATAATTGATAAAGTAGTTGTGGGTTTTTTTTTTTTTTTTTTATCACTCACCCTTCAATCATAATTGACTCCCTCATATTGTTATTTGACATTTTAAGGTTAAGGTTAGGAATTTCTCATATAATTTTTAAGACAAAAGGGAATAAATAATAATTTAGAAAATGTTTGGTAATGTTTCAGTATGAGTTATAGGGATCTGTACCTTATGTTACCTTCCTTACAACCCCAGAAACCACGAAAAGATCCCATCCTCCCTACTACCTTAAGCACTGCCAAGTGAGAAAACCCCTTTTTTCTTTTCTATCTCCCCGCCCCCCCTTCCCATTTTTCTGTGTTTTCCCTCTCATTCAGTTTTTTATGGCTCATTGAGATGGAGCCCAGACTTTTCTTCAAGAGAGAGACAAGCATTTGAAGTGTTTTGTGGTATAGAAGTGTTAGTGTGAGGGTCACTGGACAGCATACTAATCAGTCCAGCGTTGGATGCAGTTGATTTCTTGCTAGTGTTTTTCGTTTGAATGAGAATGCTTGAGACGACAAGATAGTTATTTAAATTTATAAATTTTTTTCTCATTTCAATTTTCTTTAAATTACTTTTTCTCTTCTCCCCACCCCTCTCCCCCTTTGCCATGTTTTAAGTATCGGGCAACCAAAATTATTTTCTTCTTGTCCCTTAAACTTCCACCACTGCCGCAATATTAACCAACAAGGCCCAGTCCAACAAAATGTGTGTGTGTCAGTAACTTTTGGAGCAAGAGTCCTCTAGTAGCACAGTCTGCAGCATTGTCAGCTGAAGGCACATGTCTCCACTGGACCATAATCTGTTTCTCTTGAATGGGACTGACTCTGTTTGCGACAAAAGTTTTTAAACAATGAGGAAGAATGTTTGCCTAAAAGTTATCAAATGATGAGAAGGAATCCTGATACAGGTGACGACCACTGTGGAATCACACCATGCAGCACTACAGCTAATGTGGATACATTTTGAAAGGGTATGCACTACTGACTCAAATAACTTTATGAATAAATGTGCAGCTTGCAATTCAAGTCAAGAAAGTGTGGCTGTTCTTAGTGGGGTAGCACGTAATTTGGCCACAAGCAGGTGTTTCTTCACCTCACCTTGATAGGCAGTACATAGGTACTGTGTAATGTTAATTTGATGCATCACTAAAGCCATAAAGCAGATATTCTGACTGTGGTGCTGACACAAGACAAGGTATAGACAGTTTGCTGAGAACACCCATTTGGCAAAAGAAATCCTGCCAGTCCTCCAGCACATCTCGAGGTGGCGCTTCATCCCATGACACACCCAATAGCCTGAGTGTTTGGAGAAAAATCTTAGTTCGAATGACAACTGAAGTAAGCCACCCGAGTGAGTCATACAACCTAGCAATGTCTGAAAGAATAGCTCGTTTGTTGACTATTGTGCTGGCTGATTGAATATTATTTGAAAGCACATCCATCCCTTGAGTCCCACTGGAGACCAAGTACCTTGATCATTTCATTATTTTCTTGAAAACTCAGTAGACTCTCTCGGTGGTTTTCTGGTGCTGTCTCTTAGACAGATTGGCTATTACTGGACTATTTTCATAATTCAAAGCCCCCTCTGTTTAGGAGATGAATCAGTTCCTGCTGCAACTCGACGGCTTCTGAAATTGATGCTGCATCTGTCACGACATCGTTATCAAATACGTCTTCCATCATGACCTTAGCCACCTTGGGATACATGCCACCTTCCTCAACTGCAAGCTGTTGGAAGGATCTCATAGCCATGAAAGGAGCTGCTAATACCCTTTAAATGACAGTGTCCAGTTGGAATTCATGTATTGACTGATCAGGGGACTCATGTGACAGAATTATTTGATAAGGGTGGATCCTCTGGATGTACATGTACCTGTCGATGCATTTTACAAATATCTTTGGTTATTACAACAGGATGAAATCTGAAATGTGTAATAATGTCTTCAATGTTATTCTGAAGTTTAGGCCCTTCAGAAAAACTTCATTAAGAGACTTTCCAGAAGTGGTGGCTGCTAAAGCATCAAAAACCACTTTTAACTTGGTTTCTTCAACATGTAGTGTGATGTGGGATGTAATAATGAGTATGTCCAACAGCATTCTCATGCGGATTCATGTGTCTAAGTTCTTCATACTCATGCAAAAAATTGGAATACTCTCTTTGGTATCTGTCTGACAATGCAATCTGTGCTCTAGCTGATGCAACCGTTTGACAGCAAAACTGTGGGAATCCCCTAACTCGGGTTCCTTTTCCTTGAAATGTAGTCTCAGGACATATCTACCCTTTGGGTCTCGTGAATGGGTTTCAACAAAGTGACTTTTGCATTCAATGTCTTCTGGGCTACAATGTTGAACAGAAGGTATGTTCTTGCTCTCCCAAAACTTGAGAATGGTGTCGGTTAGGGAAGCCTCAGGTAGCACAAACAGTGAAACAACACCACTGGAGGCAGTAGCTGCAGTCTGACTGACTTTACCCATGAGAACCCAACCAAATATAGTGTGAAGAGCATGGAGAACCCAGGTGGTGGTTGGTACTGCCAATTTTCAAACATATTTGTGTATACATCAGCACCCAATAGCAAATCAATTGTCCCTGGAGTATCAAACTATGTGTCAGCTAATTCCAAGTGACAGTACACATCCCTCATGTGTTGAAGTGGAATGCTGAGTAATTTGGAAGCTATATCCTTAAAGCCTAGTGTATTGGTGATTGAGACCCTTCACTTGTTGCTGATTTCAGAATATAAGTAACAGAACCATTCTTAGCAAGAACAATAAACTAAGCCAGCCTCACAACAGGAAGGCGAGTCCTTTGGTGTTTTAACCCCAGCTTGCGGATGCACACTTCAGATATGAAAGAGCTGTGGGATCCTGAGTCAAGCAACACTCAAACCTTCTGTATCTTGCTAATTGCATCTTGTACTCGAACGATTGCTGTACATGAGACAATGGTTGCTGACACATCAGTGGAAGATGTGAGTGAGACTACAGCTGCTGTATCCTCATTGGGAATGGAAGTGACTGCTTTTTGTTGGGTAGACATATCTGGAGTTGGCTACACGTGATGTGGGGAGACAGCAGTGTGAAAAAGGGAATGGTGTCTCCTACTACAATACACTTAGATTCTCCTTGACTTGCAATCCTCTGCAAACAGTTGAAACACATCTTTCGTTGCACCAACTCTATCCTCTCATCAACTGACTGACCAATGAACATAGAACACTTGTGAATTTTGTGTGTAACCTCACAGGTCATACAAATATCTTCTTCCACAGTTGCCAAAAATGAAGCTTTGATGTTTGGGGCTGAAGCTACAAACTTCTTGGTTGTTGATCGTGCAGAAGTGGACCCTTATGACAAATAGTTAGCCATTATCAATGACTTACTGTTTGCGATTCCAGAAATTCTAGAAACCTATCAACTGTGGGCATCTGAATGGTCTTCTGAGCTATTTCAATCTGGGCTCTTGTATCTGGATCAAGCTTTGGTAACATGAGGTTCAACAACACAAAGTTCCATTTAGTCACTGGCAGTTCTAGAATTCTCAAGGCACCCAAGTTCTTAAGAATATCTACCATATTCTGCAATTTGTCAGGAGAGACAGCAGCTAAGTGAGGGGGTTTCATTATATTTTCCCAGTGCTTTGTTGCTATTGCTCTGACATTTTTGTACATTTCAGTTAACATATGCCATGGAAAATTATAATTTTCCTCAGACAGTGGGAGTGGTGTAATAAGGTTGTATAACTTAACCTGAAACTGACATAAGGAGATGCTGGTGCTTCTCCATCACAGCAAGGGCCCTAATGTTGTGACCTAACGAGGTGAACAAATCATAAAAGGTAGGGCAGTCTTTAAGCAACCCCTTAAATGTAGGCAACTGCAATTTTGTCAACCTTACGTTGGATGAGGCTCTGACTAGATGACATTGCTGTTCTTTTCCTACTTCGTGGATCACAGCAATTTTGTTGAAAACTTCCTGTATTCTACAGTAAGCCTCGTCAAACTCCTAGAGCTTTCTCTTGAAAAGTCCCACTCGACTTAGATTGTTGTCAACTTCCTTGGCTAATGTCAGAAGTCTTTATGCGACACTTCACGAGGCATAAATGTGTCTTCAATTGGTTTAGAGACATCTTAATAATTTCGTGCCACGGTTCGAAGAATGCCAGTTTGGTGAAAACATAAACAATTACCGTCATGGTTGGTACATCACCTGACTGACCTCAAAACTCTCTTATTCACTGCGAATCGCAAAAATTATATACAACACTTATTGCATAACAGAAGTCTTGTTATTAAATATTGTGGTATTTGTACAAACAACTGCAATGGCATGCTAGGTAGTATTAATGGTACCACACAAATATTGATTCCGCACATAAAGGAATACCAAAAACACGCCTGAAAATGTTACGTAAAACATTTTAATGAAGAATTGTTATTTGCAAAGATGTTTTCTTTTGTGATGAAAGGTTGGTTTATCCTCGGAAGGTTGTCGTTTCATTGTATCTGGTGTAAAATCAACATTATTTTGAAATGTAATATTTATTTAACTCAAGGGGCAGCATATTCGTAAATAAAATGATATGCCCAGAAGCATATACTTGACCTCCCCTTGTCACCAAAAATTGTTTGAACATCGAGCGACGTGTATTATAAGTGTAAAGTTCATTTTCAGTAACTTCTTGAGAGGAAATTGGATGATTTATTTTAATTTATTTCAATAGAGAGACGTCTTTTGAATAAACTGATCAAATTTAAGGGCCTATTCGGCACTTTTTGCCATAGAGTAATGGGTGGGGAAGCATCGAGCAGAGTGCAGTGTAACTCACGACAGGGGAAATCAGAGGACATGGTTTTGAATTATTAGTAATTAAAGGCAGTGAAGAAATTCATTATAATCATCTTATTTATTCATTTGTCTCAAAATTACATGTTTTCTTTGCAGTAAAATATAGGTAATTACTTTAAAAGACAGACATTTGGTGTGGGCAAGGTGTCGGCACTCTGCAACAAGTAGCGGCATGGAGGGGTAATCCTCCCGCCGCCACCCCTCCTCCACCAGCTGCTGTGAACTCACTGTCCGATTGATAACTTCTCAGTGTGCTCTTAGCTGAACGAGTGCGCGCTGACTTGCATTCTGTGTCATATTATTTTCATTTTCAGAGGGCTTGAAAGTTTTAGGTTAGCTTTCATTTGGTTTCGGATTACAATCAATTCTATACTGTATTTTGAGACGTTACTTTCTTTATTCAAACGAGTTTAGGGGAAATGTTATGTAATGTATTATTTACAATAATTTGTTTTCTAAAGTACCCATTTTTATTGTGTTTATTAGCTAAACTTTATTCACAGATAATGTATAGCTCTTACTATACTCAACATAAATTTTTATAAGGTTAGAAGTTGTATTTTATTGATGTTCATGTCAGAAACCTCATCTACTGAAATCCCGCATGTATGGACATATTTGTCAATCCCCTGGAATAACAATAGATATAGAGTCGACTGTAGTGATTGCGACACCAACTTTGTTGGAGCGAATCATAAGTTAATGGAACTAGAAGAATTTCTTGCTCAAGCCAACATCATCAATACCTTTGTAGAAACTTTGGCTTCAGAGAAGACAGCATGGCATTTCAATCTACTCGCTACACCTCATTTTGGAGGCTTGTGGGAGGCAGAAATTAAAAGTGTAAAATTTCTGCTGGTCAAAACAATTGGTCTACAGTTCCTCACCTATGAGGAATTGAGCACTGTACTGTCCCAAGTTGAAGTAACCTTGATTTCACGACCCTTGTGTCCCATGTCAACTGATCCCAATAACTTGTCTGCACTAACTCCCAATCATTTCCTCACCTTTGGCCCTCAGCAAGACCTTCTAGACCAGGATGTCGTCTCAGTCCACACCAACAGGCTGCATCGATGGTTATTAGTACAACAAATTCCCCAGTCATTCTGGAAGTGATAGCACCAAGAGTATTTACATCAACTCCAGCGAAGAGAATAGTGGATCAGTGGGTACAAGAACATGATTGAATGACAATTAGTCTTCATCAAGGATCCTAATGTGCTTCCTTTACGCTGGTGCTTGGCCAGAATTGTCAAGGTGTTTCTTGGCAAAGATGGAGTTGTACGAGTGGCTGAAGTGTGTACCTCTCATGGCACATTCATCTGGCCTGTAGTAAAATTGTGCCCTCTCCCCACTGAGTAACCAATAACAGGTGGCGATGTGGACATATACATATTGTAAATATTTTTCCATTTTTGATGAACAAGATATTAGTGTTATGTTGAACTGTGGACACTTCAAGTTGGGAGGGATGTCCGGGCCAGGTTGCTGGACTAGTGTTTCAAACTTCCCGCTCTCAACGCTGAAGCTACAGGGGTACCCAAGCTGGTGCCATTTTGGTTTTTTACCCTGACACATACCGGAGTAAGGAGTATTTGGCACAGTTGTCATGGCTTTGATTGCGCTAGACCAAGCACACGGCGGTAGGTATTTACTGATTGAGTTTGCATTTGCGGCCGGTTACTTTGACTGGACACGTTGGTTGGCGGGTCAGTACAAAGTTGTCTATAGTCTGGCTGCCTAGTGACTTGTGGATAATACCTTATTTCTCACTGTAGGTTTACGTATAGAGGTATTCAACTCATGGGAGGTGTCGGGGTTACCTGGCTTACTTAGCTTTGCTTCGGCCATCGGTAGAACTGCTGCTGGTTGCTGACTGGAACAGGCGGTGCAGTCCACTGGCTGCAGGTTGGTGATACCGCGTCGGCCAACACGGTATTGTCGATTCCAGGCTGCTGCTTCTGGGCTCCAGAACTTGGGGTCGAAAACCCTGAGTCTTACCTCGGTCCCGTATACCAGACCGTGCAGGATGGGATGGCAGTCTTGATGCTCACTGGTATGCGGAGGAAAGTCAATATACTCGTATACGGGAGAGGCCGGTCTCTGTAAAAGTCTGGCTAAAGCACTTCGTCTCGTTCCGCTTGTCTACTCACAGTAAGCGGAGCCAATACAGCGAGATGAGCTGTCCTTTGCTTTTCTCTCCTTGAGCCATGCCTTACCTTAAAATGCATAGTGTGTAGGACGCTGCTGAACGGTATTGATTGTGCACCGCGGACCAGAAGCGTTGAGCATTCTTACCACTATTGGGTGTAGGTTGCAACCAAGGCCAGGCCGTAACACTCTAGCAAATACCCCCGCCAGCACCTAGGGATACAACCCAAGCGTACTCTCTCTCCCTGGTTGGATGAGTTGCTAATGGTTGAGGCTCTGCTGTTCTATCCCCAGAAGTCTAGAACAGGTGGTCTTTTTCTGATTCGTATTCAAATACCCAGTCTCTGTCGGCAGTGCACAGTGAAGGACTGTCTATTAAAGAATACTCTCAGGTAAAATAACAAAGCTGTATTTATTAAGAACGTAATAAATACAGTGACACGTGCTATCTCCTAACCAAGCAGACGGTCTGATGGAAGTAACCTATGCTGAACAGGTGTATGTGACCTGGTTTTAGGCTAATCAAGAATGTGAAAGTACTTGACTGCTAAATAAGAATATACTTAACTTCGAGATGTCTAGACGAGACGATTAAATAAAAATATCAGCTGCTCTAATAGCAGGGAGTGTAGTTGCCCCTACCAGCAAGGAGATGCGGCTACTGTTCGAGAAGGAATCAGTAGCGAATGGTGCTGATAATAGCAAAAGAAGCTTTTGGTAGAAGAAGGCTATCGGCAATGAAGAGCCTCTGGTAAGTGGTAGTCGTTGACGTCAGTGAAGCCTCTGGTGACGGCAATGGGAGCTGGTAAGCTGCTGAAGACTTGGAAGTCGTCGAAGGCCCCAAAACAAGAAGTGGTGGAGCGAGCTCGAGGATCAGAAAGAAATCACTTGTGAGCCCTTATGCGCATGGACATAGTCTGCAGGAAGGTGAAGACAGGGGAAGGTGTGGCATCCCTCTAGCGCGAAGCCGGAGTGGGGGTAACAACCATGTGGTCATCTCTCGGCTTCGTGCGTATTCGGTGGCGCTCGGCTGTGCCCCTAGGCGGCTGACAGTTTGTAAGTTCTCAGTGGGGGGGAGGGGAGGGCGATGTGCCGCTGGCTTGTGCAACCTTAGTATCTACGTGTTTGGAAGCGCCCTCCAGAGTTGTGGCGCTTCCGTAACGTCCATGTACAAGTTGGTGGGGTTCGACTTTCACTTGAGTGTAGTAGGTATACTGGTGTCATAAGATATGAGTCGTAATCGTTTGTAATAATACAATAGAGCAGCATGCATCAACCCGTTGTTCACAAGGTATGACCACAGTAAGTTGTTACCTGGGTAATTGGTAAAATGTTTTAATATACAGTCCACTCTTTCATACCACAAGTGCAGACAAATACTGTTGCTACCTATGAAGCACTGAGCAGAGCTTCTCTTTACGACATTACAAGTTGGGCATATGGCCTAACTTCTCAGGTGTGGTTTGGGCAAAGGTTTTAATGTATTTTCCTTCAATTTTTTTTTTTTGTTTGACAGATTTTGGCCACCTAATTGGCAGTAGTGACAAAACTTATTTTTTAATGATTTTTTATTGCAATTTCTAGCATTTCTGCCTACAATATTTAATTTTCCTGAAACTTTTTGTAAAATTTTTATATGGTTCCTAATAATGTCATAATATTGCTTCTGGCACATAATCTGGAGTCGTAAATTTTGGGTTTTTTTCCTGTTGTTTTCTGTTAGGGTGTTTCTATATTTTGTAGGAAAAACAAAAGATAACTGAAGAGCTGAAGCAAAGGAAAGAGCAGATAGCCAAAGAAAAACTGGAAGCAGAAGATTTGCAGGCACAGATAGCATTCATGGAGAGCAGCTTGCTGTGTGGTGGGAAGAACATTGTGGACCACACCAATGAACAGCAGAGGGCACTGGAGCAGAGGAGACAGGAGATTGCTGAGCAGAAGGTATTTTCACTGTGCCCAAGTGGCTTCTAGTTTATCCAGTTGTGGTTATGCCTTTTACATAAAGTTGGATTATGTTCTCGGAAAACTAAATCTATAGGAAACAAATTTTTAGAACTAATTTTCGAAATTTAATGGCAAAGATGTAAATTAATTATATTCAGAAGTTAATTGGTCTCTGGACAGCATTACAGCACTGAGCGAAATAACTATATGAGGAGAAAACATTACCAACCAATTTTACCACGCAAAGATATGAAAACTTTGTCTTGATATGAGGTATGGTGCGTTATATTATTTAGGCAGACTAAGCACAAAACCTTTAAAAATAATCTGTTTTATACTTTAAACTTGTGTCATTTGCAGAACACCTTTTTCGCTTAAGTAACATGGGTAAAGGGGCAATTCTTAACAAGCAGGGGGGGGGGGGGGCAGATGCTATGAGTAATAGGGCCAAATCAAAGGGCATTTTTTAAGACCAGTGCTGCTGCTAAAATCCCGCAGCCTCAAGATTTGATAGAGCCATCGTCACAAGCAGAAAGTGAGACAAAGGTAAGTTCAGACATGCCAGTAACTAATACCCCCACTGAAAGTGATTGCCAGCCTTCATCGAAAAAGAAATGTATCCTTCAAGAGTTAATGTTAAAGGACAATTTGAAATCTGAAATTATGTGGTGCATTCTTACAATTATGCAACACCAGTCTATACGTGGAGGTGCATTGAGTGTACCACTATTTCAGTTAATGTTTCCAGATTCAGAAATAGCTTAAAAAATACAGCTTCAAAGGACAAAGTTGGCTTATACAGTGTTATGGAAATTTTTTTTCAACAAAGAAACTTGTGTAAAAAGACTTCAATTGTTTTCAGCTGTTACACTTAATTTTAGTATTTATCATTAATATGATTGTGAATAAACTATTACTAGCTGTATAATGCATTTCTTTGTGAAGTTGTTAACATTCAGTTTTGTATTTTCATATGGAGTTGAACATGTTAAATTTTTTTTGAACCAGTCATGTTGGAAAATAAGCTCTGCATGTATCCAGTAGATATTGACAATATTTTAACAATTTTTTCACATGTTCATTGTCAATTTTTCATTATTTAGTAGCAGTTATAATATAATTGTTGATGAATTTAGAATAAATTCTCATGCCCAAATCTGTATTTCAAAATGTTTTCACACTATATTTTTATGTTCCTGAAACCAAACTTTGGTGGAAAAAAGAATTTTTTTTGTGCAATTCATCTTACAAATTACAGTATTAGAAATGTAATATTTTATGCAGTGTTGTAAAGAAATGCAGTGATATGTTAGATATGTTACAAATAATAAATGTTTGAAGCTTAAAATTTATTTGGGATAAATCTGTATCACAAACTCTTTTACGCCATATCCACTGTTAAACCTAATATTATTTATATGAGTTTTTGGCTTGAGGGGTTTTGTTTACCAAACAGCACAATAGTATTATTTAGTGAAAATTAGGTTACTGGCTGATAAATTTGATTATTATTGTGACTGCTGCACCAAGGTAACACTTTTATTGTTGTCATCATATTATACAATAATTGTATATATTATTTATATGATAAATTTTGTTGTAAGCAAAGATAAAGCCAACGTGATCAGTAAGGACACAAACTTGGTCTGGAAAACCCGAAAAAGTCAGGGAAGTTGGAAAAATTAATTGTTTGGCCATGCTGCCTTGGCCTCTCTCATTAAATTATTTTCACCCTCAAGATTGTCACTGACAGGATATTTTCTTGTTTATTGCACCACACTCAAAACACCATTCATTGACACTGTGATACAAGAATAATTCAGGTGAACTTCTATTTGAAATACACTTTGCCAAGCACCTCTTGCACACACTACCGTTAGTCATGTGAAGCCCATTGCATGACTATGCTTCCACTGTTGTTTTAATGCCTAAAAGGGAAATGGCTCTTGTGTTTTTAAACCTCCAACTGTGGCCCAGTGTAGTGAAGTGTAGTGGAACACATCATTTTGTATGTACAGCAGGAATGGGCCTCATTAAAGTGGTACACTTTATGTTCATCAGAGTGCATTGTGTGTGGTGTTAGAGCTTGATGTGACATTCATTAAACGTTACAGATATACCATATATGTCTGAATTTGTGATTCAGAACTTAACAATCAGTAATTTGATTGAAACTGCAGTTTTCATAATAGCTTTTTGAATTTGTGTAATTTTCAGAAACGAGAAGTGGAAATGAGGCAGCAGTTAGAATTGCAAGAAGAGTCTGCTGTAGAAATTCGTGAAACATACACTAATTTACAGCAAGAAGTAGAAGTAAAAACAAGAAAGTTAAAGAAACTCTTTTCAAAACTGCAAGCCACGAAGCAAGAAATGTATGATATAACTGAAGAGTTCAATCGTGATCGCCGTGAATTAGAGCTTACGCAAAATGAATTGCTCAAGTAAGTAAACTTGTCAGCAGACATGCAAACACATGCTCACATACATAGACAGACAGAGAGACAGATAGTTTTTCACGATTGTGCGATTGCCACATTTCACTAAGTGTAGGATACTGCAATATGGTGGAAGGGCGCTGTTGATAGTACACCTAGCAGCTAGGTGGCGACTAGGGTGCGGTGGGAAAATTGAAATTTTTCCAGTATAGCTGGTGAGTGTGGTTTGGAGCTGTGATTATCTTATGTTGAGGCCTGGTGGCTGCCTTGATTTTGTTATAAATTGATCATCTAATTCCCAGCATCTTGACTTCTGAGCTATTGCTTGAAAGTGGTAGTGTAAGTCTCTCATCACTCTGGTACTGTAGCAGGAATCAAAATCTTTGTTGTGTGATGCTACATATGCTGCAACTGGTTTTTCTTGTAGGTTGAAGTGACCAGTTATGGCTTGTGTAGTGTCGACTCTGTGGCCATTCATTCTCTGCCTGAGTGTCTTAGTCGTGAAGTCAGTGTATTCTGCATTACAGTGATGACACTGTAGATGACAAATCAGATTTTCTGTTACATAGTTATAGTTGCCTTGGGTGAGGTATGTACGGCTAGCGAGTCTGCTATTGAAAGAAGCAATAGCTCAACATTCAGACGATAATAATTAGCTCATCAATTTATAACAAAATCCAGGCAGCCCCCAGGCCACAACATAAGATAATCACAGCTCCAAACCAATACTCATCAGTTGTACCAGCAAATTTTCAATTTTCCTGCTGCGCCTGGGTTTGCCACCTGGCCACTAGGTTTACTACCAACAGCGCCCTTCCACCATATTGCAGTGTCCTACAACTCACCACTTGATAAAGCTGGCCTAGCCACTGAAATCATGTCATCCTTCTTTGTGTGTGTGTGTGCCTGTTGATAAGCACTAGACTGTGAGTACTTGAATTCCTGTCCTTTTATATATATTTTTACAGCCTAGCGGCCTACTTGTAATATTAACTCAAACTTTTAAATTAAAGTCCGGTGTAATGAGTATGCTTTATAACAAAAAGTTAGCTATAACGATAACTTTTAGCTGCATCGTTAATTGCCCATATACTCGGTGGGAAAATAAGTCGGTAATAACGAATGCAGTGTGTGCTTATTTTTGTTATAATGATAGCTTAAATAGCAGCACTCAGTGGTTTCCTTCAAAAATAATGCAAGAAGAAGAAATTATTCAGTTAACAAAGAAAATGTAAGAAAAGGTTTTGGTTTCCATGTGTAAACTTTGTGAAACATGGTAACATCTCTGCCGCCAGCTGGCTACACACAGACTTAGCAGCGCCGCACAGCTTGCCTGCTATGGCGCCGTACTGTACAACCCGGCAGTCGACTGTGCTATGTCACGTGCTTGCTGTTGTGCGCCCGCCACTGTGTATTTGTGTAGACGTAAAACCAAAAGTTTCAGTATCGGCCGTAGCTAATAGTGAAATGCAACGTGAATATCTGTCCCTAAAATAAAATCAAATGTAAATTTACCTACAGATTTGTGTTTTTACTTGAACTTCTTTGAATCAATCTTTGGAATTTACCATATTTTTCCATGTGAAAATATGGGCTGTTGTCTGTACACAAGACTTTTTGGGGGAAAAATTTGGTAAAGTGTAAAAAGGTTTCTGGTCATGTTAAAATGACATCTAAGGTCGCCAGCATATTGCGCAATCGAGTCGCCGGCAAACGTCCTCCTTAAATTCTGTTACGAGAATGTTTTTGTTTGTTGCAATTTTTTCTGATCAAATGAAGCATTTCTGTGGTGACAAAAAAATCCCTTATTCCTAATGGTGTGCATGTGAAAAAACAGCTAGCAAAGCACATTTTTTGGGCAATTTTTACAGCAAATTTTTACCCCACACCAACGCCGTACATTTTTATCATTGATGCCAAATTGTCGACCAGCTGCCTTTTTTCCATGTTTACGTGCATATTGCACAACTATTAACTAAAATTTTGCATAACAATTATTATCACGAGGCATTGTTCCAATTGGCACCTTTTGTTAAACAAAATGGTCATGTGACCTGTTTGTCTACAATATCTACTAAGTATTTTTGTAATTTGCATTTGGTCAACTTCGAAGTTGGCAAATTACCAAATCGCCACCATATCAGTTTTTATTTGTGAAATTTTGTTAGCACCAAAATAATATAGCATTGCATGCTAGACAGTTAAACATTGTATTGTTTTGACTAAACCTTACAAAATGCTACACACACATTAATAAAAATGAAACTAGTAACGAATAGTAACACGGCCTCACAATTGTTTATCAGGGAAGCGGGAAGCATGCATGACACAAGAAAGGGGGAGAGAGAGCCTGAACTGAAGTGATTGATACCGACACAGCTGTAAACAGCCTAGCAAGGTCACACGCAGGGTCACCCAAATTAGTCACGTGCATCCACAATTGTGCTGTTGACAAAGGATGCCTTCAATCGCTTCACGGGAGCGTTTAGTTGACAAACGTCAGTTGTTACAGTACGTGAACAAACCTCAGGTTTTAAAAAGCTTCTGCAGGCTGTACATGCCAAAATAGGGTATACATTGTATGTGGTAATACACGTAGCAATCATTTGGGTGATATTATTTATGAAAGCTTCCATTTCATAGTAGGGAATATGAATTTGTGGATATTTTTGTTTTGTGATATTCTGGAAACATGTTATTGTTTTTTATACTAATATTAGAACATCACGTAAATTAAAATAGCAACCTGTCAGGCAATTTTAAACTTGCCAAATATTTTTATAATATCGTACAGTATAAAATGAGTACGTATAGAAATTTTAAGTCCTAAATTACGTAAATGTGTTGCACACCTGCAGTTACCGCGTATAAATTGGAAGAGTTGCTAGCTTTCCAAGAGGTCCAGTCATTTGTCGTGAGGGAAAGGTTTGTTAAAGCAAAACAAACAAAAATTGATTCTTATTATATCAAGAAAGAGTGATTGTGTGAGTTTTTTTTAGTGTATTTTGGTGTTAAACTATAATACATTTTGATAATTAATGTTTATCTTGTGAATCAATCTTCATTTTTTTAGTCACTCACATGACAGATTTTTTTTGCTAACTTTTAGTAGTGTAATAAAATTTCTTTACTTAATTTTAGGTAAAAAAAAAATGTGCCAAGTGACAGTTGTACATAATAACTCTGCATGTATATATCATATTTACTGGCATAATTCTCACCCTAGCATAATTCACGCACCCTTAATTTATGGTGCCGAATTCGGGAAAATACTTTTCCTTTTATGTTTTACGCAGCACGTTTCTCTCGAAGATGCAAAATAACGTGTTTTCTAACCCTATTTTTTACTAAGTATGCTTCCAATATAAACAATGGCACGTGCCAATGAACGATAACCAGCGGCACGTTCGCCTACATCACATTTTCCCCACAGGTTCTAAATCTTATTCCAAATGTTTTAATGCATACGTGCGTTACTGTGAAAAATGTGCGTCGAATAATTAATAGTAATAAAAGACACCAAACCTCCTTAAGACTACAGCATTTGTTAGCTTTGATTTTGCACCTGAAAAAATACATATTATTTGCGCTAGCGCCGGCAAGTAAAGTAAACAGCCAGGTGGGATCAGCTTGTGGCTTGCTGTTCATGTTTCACAAGATGGCTGTTATAATATTGGGGCACTGGCATTTAGCTAGAACAGCGACACGGGATTGATACGAGCGTGAGCAGATGATTGATTAATCATACTTGGAAGAGTCACCGGTATGCGGTTTTAGGTTTCACAAGATGGCCGTTATAATAAGGGCACTGGCATTTAGTTAGAACAGCAGCACTGGATCAATACAATCGTGAGCAGATGATTCGTTGAACATAAGTGGAACATTCTGTGGTGTGTGGTTTAGGTATCGTCAAAACTTCCTTGGACCCTGTGAGACATGTGGCTAAAGTTTCATTATCGCTAAAAGTTTAAAGTTTATAAATAGCTGGTTTTACTGAATTTTTACATGCGGAGTTAAATTTTATAATAATTTTTACATAAACAGACATATGTATTACCTTCTGGTCTTGCGGGATGCTTTGAAATCTACGTAGCCTAAATATTTTTGTTTTTCCTACTAAGCCGTCATGTTGAAAACAGTCGCATTGCCATTATTTCAATTGATGACATAGATGAAGCAGCCAGCAATCTGACACAACATATAAGTATAGTAGACCTCATCTTAATGTTTACATGCATGTGTCTTGGCGATTCCTTGCATAATTCACGCACACAACCTAATTTTTCGCACTAAAATCCTGCAAAAAAGTACAAGAATTATGCCAGTAAATACGATACATCACCCATCTGTCTGCGTGTCCCAGCCTACAGCTGCCCGCACCATGGTGACAGGAAGAGGCATGAGTTTGGGCGACCTTACACGTGGAAACAGCTGCGCGCATTATGCTTCGCGACTCTCTCCACTCTAAATCTTACATTCATCATGTCTGTTCTCTGCTTGTGATTGATTTTTAAAACATATAAATTTTATTTTAATGAGTTATACTATCAGTCTTTTTGCTTTTTTGGTTTGTTCCATTAAAGCTAATATACAGCACAAATAAAAAATTTGTAAATAAAGGATTTTTAAAAATATTTTTTTACGAAAGTCCATTATAGCGACAATTTTTTGTGCTAGTATAAACTATCATTACAACGGACTTTCACTGTAGTTATGATTTACATTGGTGACAATGGTTAAGCATAATTTCTAGATTTTTTAAAATTTGTGGTGAAAGTTGCATTAAAAGATTGGCTGCAAAATTTTTTTATGAGAACTGAAAACTTAAACAGTCATCTATACGAGTGTTTGATTAAGATGTACTTTTCATTTTACTTTTGTGATTGTTTAGATGTGTGTATTTTTCATTGTGGGCGTGTTTGTGTGTTTTAGACAAACTTTTAAACTTGTTCTTCCAACTCGTTCTTGTGGTTGCCATCTTGTTCACCATAATAGTCTAACAAACAAGAAGTAGTTAATTAGCATTATATGGCATCAGCACCCATTGTTTCATTGTGCATAATGGTTTTAACATTATTATATTGAATTATCCATAATACACAGTCCATTCTCATTATTTCGTGGCCAGACATTTTGGTCCTCTTGGCCAGAATATAAACATTTTGTGCTTTGTTTTTCAATTCATTTATCGTGGACACATGGTGTGTTGTCGCTTTCTGGCTTGGTGAATAGTGGTTATCTTGCATATTACAATTTGTACCATCTTGAACCTCACATTGTCTTGGGAAGGTTGTTAAAGGTCACTGTGAATTATGTGTAGTAGTGATGGCCCAGTATGTAAAAACCCAATTCCGATATTCTGAATTTTCCAATCTGATACCCAATAACCGATACCGAATATTTTCAGTGCAATGATCTTAATTTTTAAGAACTTATTTCACAGTTATACCATCAATTAAAAATGTTATATAACCATAAATTATTGGGTTTTTTTTTTTTTTTTTTTTTTTTTTTCTGATTACAAACATTGTCATTGTTTTCAGTGGAACAGACACCAATTTAAAAAGTTTAAATCACATTTATTTATGGAATTTATATTCATATTTAACTAAATTTGTAGCTCTTGAAACTTGAACATTATTCACCATGTATAAAACTATTAAATTCAATTAAATTGAAATATGTCTTTCGAATGAAAAGATACTCCAGAAGCCCTGACCTCCCCTTGTCACCAAAAATGTTGAAAAACAAAGATGGCACCAAGTTTTGCCAAATACAATGTCCATTTTCAGTAGTTTGTTGCAAAAAATAAGAGGATTTGTTATTGAAATACTAATTAGTTTTTAATAGATACCCATCTTCTGAATAAATCAATATCCTTGAAGGGCTTACATGACATACAATTGTTGATTACTAATCCTTAAACAAACATTGAGTAACACCAAGTTTTGCTGATTACAAAGTTCGTTTTCAGTGGCTTTTTGATGTGTTACCAGCAGGAAAAGGGCAGGCAAAATTTGCCATAGGCCTAAACGAGCAGAAACTGTTCATCGTAAGCCATGTAGTAAAGAAAATTTAACAGACACTTGCAGAAAAGGTTAGGCTGGCACATGCATCCTCACTAAAGCAAGATATAAACCAAATAGATAAAAAAAACACCACTTACAAATATAAATAACTAGGTCTATGACTACATGATGATGTACATGATCATGTAGTTGGCAGGACGGAGGGGTGAAAAGATGCGTGTTAACAACACTGTGCGAAGAATACAAAAGTACTAAACAAAAGACAAACAAAAAGGTTAGAATGTTGTAGATAGGTTTTGCAGGCTGTCCAGAAGAGGCAAATTGCACCCAGATGCATAGAAGTGGGGGGAATTAACACGTGAATAGAAGAGCATTTTTTTAGTAAAATCACACACTAACTGCCTGAGAGAACGGCAGATTTGCAGGTGGTAGGGAAGTGAGTGGAAGGAGTGCCTCAGACAGCAACTGAAAGAATTTGCAATGTTCATGTGGTCAGTAGAAAAACATTCTCTCGTGAAAAACTGGTCTGCAGGCAACACTGGATTATAAAAATGTAGCTTTCGAAGCACAGACAAAAACTGAATTGAAGTAAAAGTAACAAGAAAAATGTTTAAATTGTAAAATAGTGACAAACAATGATAAAATAAACTGAAATGCATAAATAACTTCCTATTTAGGCTCTCATAAATAATTAAATTAAATAGATAATAGTTACCATAACACAAATACCAGAAACATAGAGCTCAATTGATAATCAAATTAATCTTAAATTGCTCAAATGCAGCTTAAAAGCATTATTTACCGAAATAATTAAATACGAAAATGTAATAAAACAATTAAAATATTACACTGGGTATTTTTACTAAATTAAAATTCTGAAAATTAGGTTTAAAAAATATTTGAAAATTGGTACACAGCAGTGAAAAATAATGACGACATATTATGAAACGGCACAGTATTCACTAGTATATGGCAGCATAGACTGAGATTATGATCGTCGTAGACAAATTGTCTCATGATAGTGAAAATGCATCGAATTTTGTTGTCAGCCATGTGAATCCAAATCATCATATCACTGCATTGTGAATTTTGATGTAATTTGAACAGAAATGTTTAAGTTAAGCCACATGACTTCAATTGTATTTGATGGTTTAACTTTATTTTTATGTACGGAAATTTGGGGACAAATATAGGGAATCTATTGACATGTGGCGGCTTGTGGTTACTGAAGTCACGTCACAACGCCTTGTGATTTTGGTTGGAGCTAGGCCAGGCACATTTGGGGTGGATCTTGGATTATAGTCCTTACAAGGTACTTGAGCACATCCAGAATATAAAACGGGTCATGTGGCCTTTCTGCAGGGCACGAAGTCTTGTGTGGCCTGGTCGAATTTGCATTTTAGGATGATTCCTTTGGCTAGTATACCTGGGCGATGCTTGGCCATTTGAACTTACGAGATTTCTGACCATGCTGCGCTAGGGTGAGCTTCTGTGTCAGGTGTGTTGCTGTGCAAGTGTTCATTGATGCTTTTTGCCGCAGGTGTAGACTGAGGGTACGGTGTTCCCCAAAACCACAAATAATCAAGGCAGAGTGACCTTTCTTTCCACTCAAATAATCAAGGCAGAGTGACCTTTCTTTCCACTCAAGTAGGCAGCTAGTACTGGGTGTGTGTCACGAAAGTTGGGTGGATGGCTCGATGAAACATAGCTCGTAGTTGGGTGTGGTCGGTCTCTGGTGAAAGGTTGCCACTTGTTCCCGGTGACTGAGGTGCTAGAGTCCGGTGGGCATTGGGCTACGCTCCAACTGGTATTTAGATATCGTCTCAACCCGTTTTACCCTCTTATGGTTACCACTTCGGAAGGAGTATGGCATGAGGCCCGAGTTAGAGAAAGCTACTATCAGACCTCGCAAAAGTGGAGCAGGTGATGCTGTGGTCCTACTCGGGTGTAGAACCACATACCGCCTCCGTTCACCGAATGTAGGATCCCTATCTGTGTATCTCGCACCAGAAACTCGGTGGATATGGAGAGTTAGGTCACACTGGCTGACAACATGTCTAAGCCTCTGCTGAGGCCCAGTCTTCCCAACTCAGGGAATGCCCACTCCGTCACCAGAATCACGGTGGAGAGAGCAAGCACCAAGCCAACAAGCTGACCCTGAGAGAGAGAGAGAGAGAGAGAGAGAGAGAGAGAGAGAGAGAGAGAGAGAGAGAGAGAGAGAGAGATAGAGAGAGATAGAGATAGAGAGCGAGAGCGCGCGCGCGCCTAATGTTGGGGCTCTACCGTTCTGGCACTGTGGTGCGCAGAAAGGGTGGCTGTCCAAGGTGCATGTGTGTACTCTAATAACATGTGTAGCTGTCTTTGCAGATCTCCCGGTCACCTGCTGTCCCTCTGACAGTGCTAATGTTTACCTGGTAGGGTGTTATTGCTATTGGATAGATAATCTTAAGTGGATAAAACTGTGTTTATTCCAATGACAGATATAAACAATGGTGGTGTTATACTACCCCCTACTAGCTGAATCGTATGGAAGCTTAACCCTATGTCTGACAGGTGACTGTGACTTGTTCGTAGGCTAACAAGGGTAGGTAGATAGCATTATGAGATTAACTTTAACTGGACTACTCTACTATGTTGCAGTGTCTAGTGTTTGATAATGTATATGTTGACTGGAAAGGATGGTTGGAGCAGTTGGAGTCTTTAGCACCAAGAGTGTGGTGAATACATTGGTAGAGGAATAGTCTTCGGCACCAGGCAGCGTGGTGAAGGAACCTAATATACTGGCATTACAGGATATACTGCCCACTATTTATACTCTGGCTGGAGTTTGAGAAGGGATATACGTGGCATAGATCCTCTTGGCATGACGTCACCAGTCGGCGCTGGATCCAGGTCCTTGTCTCTGTAATCGTACTAGTATGGCTATCTGGCAGCATGCTCAAGTATGGAGATGATCTTGATGCATAGCTTCGGTGTCTAGGCCAGTGAACAGTAGAATCTTCAGGCTGGAACATCTGCTCTTTGCCATGGGTAGACAGTACAATTCCTGACATCTCGTGATGCGTGGCAACAATTAAACTCCGTGGAATCTGGTGGTGAAAGCATACACACTGATGAGGCGAAATTGTTTATTCGTTGTTAAAATAGACGACATGCATCAATTTGCCCATCCTATCTCTCCCCCCCCCCCCCCCCCCCTTCACACTCTTCAACATTGTGACGTAGACTCGTCTGGGCGAAGGAACGATAAGAGAGAGAAATTCTTTTGAGGGAATGTAAGACATCGACTTCTATAACGTCTTCTGGTCTGTGTGTTTCTACTCTGTGCTTGGCTTCGGAGCGGCATGGCTTGCTGCATGGATAGCAGGTGGCCGCAGGTGCAGCACTGATTCATTCATAAAGCGCTGGGTAATCTAGACAATGCTGAATGTGTGTCTCTCTCTCTCTCACCCCTCCCTCCTTCCTTCCCCTCCCTCCCTCTCTCCCTCCCTCCCCTCCCTCTCTTATTCCCTCTCCCCTTCCCACCCATCCCCCATCTCCCCCTCTCCCTCTCATACACACACTTGTGCATGCATGTGCACACCGAGACAGAGTTGTGCAGTGACAGACTGTAAGTAGAACTCTGTGTCTCCTTTTTATTGTGTACAATGAGTGACGCGAGGGGTATTCTGTGACGGTGTTCGCGGCCTTCATTTTTTTACAGTGTGCATCCCTACAATTTCAACTGATGGCTTGGGTGCATACAATGAGCAGTTTACATTGTTGAACCTGCAGAAAGAACGGCAAGCTGTGGGGACCCTTGAAGGGAGCAAAATTATGATTGCAATTAATATTGTTGCAAAGTGATTTTTGCGAGTTTATTTTCTTACGATGCCTTTAATTTCTAGCTCTCTATTTTTGTTATAATGCATTAGGTTAATTTATTATTTTTCATTGGGTTTTAGGGTTTTGAACTACGTTGTGTTTGTTAGGATTTATCCCTCTTTTTTTGTTCGGATGCAAGTCCTTTTTTGTGTTTGGTAATGATTTAATAATTTTGTTATTAATTCAGGTTTTGGTTATAATATTGGAAAGCCGTTTTGTTTCTGTTTTGGTGTTAGGGTCTTTTGCCCTTAACATAGTGGTTTGTTTGGATTTTAATTTGTAATACCTTCATAAATTCTTTCAATTAATTTTCTATACAGAGGCCTTTACTTTTGTATTGGAAGTCATATACAATTCTTTTTAATGTTTTTACTTTTTGTTAAGGGTTTAGGTCTTATAATTTTATTTCATTCAGGATGTGTTTAAATTGTTTTGATTTTTAAAAAAAGATTTGGGATATATAATTGTTAGGTCATTCATATTGTCTTAGTTCAGTCTCAGCATTCTTGGTACCACCCGCAGCTGTGCACGTTTGCCTACGCTGCTGCGCCAGTAAAGTCGCTGTCATAGTTATTCCAAATTGTTTTGTGTTGTCCTGTGTCGATTCTGGATGTTCCCAGAGCTAATACTGATGATAATGTGTCCCTTCAACAGCTGTGCTATCATGGGTGATGTAAGGGGAAGAGGGACTTTTCATGCTGTGGGTAGTGAACAGAGTGTAGGCAGGTCAGGGGACAAGGGAAGTGGTCTGGTGCTGATAATGTGTTTGCGAGCCACCGCATGTGTGCGCAGGCGGTTCCTAATGGCTGAAGGCAGGGTGCCGCAAGCGATGATGCCAGGCACGACTTTGTTGATGGAAGCCAGCCTTCGATGGGTGAAGTTTTAAAGAGTAGTCATAGAGATAGTGGAAGGGGAGTATGATGCGAGAAGTGTAAGAGTCAGTATAGCATGAGTAGTCTAAGAAGGTCAGCATCGGTGGACGAGGGATGTCGCAGGCAGGCTGGAGAAGCCTAGGGTGGCCGCACACCATGTAGGCCTTTGAAAAGAGAAGTGCTCTTTGTTTCGTAGTTGTAGTTTATTTTTCTAGGAGCTCCAGTAGGCAGCATAAAGTTAAGTTTTTAGGCGTGTTTGTTTTTAGAAGTTAAAAGTTTAGAAGTCTCTTGGAAGATCTGTAACTTCGGTCGGTGAGGAGGAAATTTTAGTAAGTTGTTTATTTGATTATGTGACGCTTTTAGTAGACGCAGATGAGTATTTATTTGGATTTATTAAATTCAAAGTTTTTCTTAACCTCTCCTCTTTTATTTCTAAATGATATATACCCCCTCCCCAACCCCTTTTATGAATCTGGTGGTTTTGGTAATCATAAGTACTTGATTATTAGTAATGAAAAAAATATTGAACAGTTACTTTTATTGGTGAAGCTATTTGTGTTTGAGAGTGATTTTTATTTATGAATTTATTTATTTTAATTATTTAATTTTTTTCCTAATCTTGTAGGTCACCTGCTTAAAGATCATGTACTACCCCTTGCATATATTGCTAAGTGTTACTGCTCTACCAGTATACTGTTTTAGTTTGAAAGTAAAGGGCTTCAAGGTTGCCCGAACAAATATCTTACGGGGAACGCCCACATATTTTTGTGAAGATAGGTCGGAGATGTAGGATTGTGACTTAATTTATACTGTGTTTTTATACGAGTTTATTTGCTGCTGAATATGAGCTGTTGTTTATTTGTGGTGATGCGGAGTTGAGAGAATGTATCTCAACATTGAAGATGTTTGCCCCTTGATAGTGTGTTTAGGGGTTTAGTCGCAGTGTGTTTCCCTACATCTCTCACCCCTACGAGTCCTCGCATTTTAGGTTGTTTGTTGTGTTGAATTAGGGCTATTTCTTTTATCCCTCCTTCTCTGCCACAGTATTAAATAAAAGAAATAAAACATTGCCAGAAATGTCACTTGTAAATGTGTGTGTTAGGTAGCTAACTCGCTGTGGCCGCCTGTTGCTGAGAATATAAAAATGACCTCTACCTGTGGTCTTTCTATTTGTTGCACAGCAGGAAACATTACTTGTCTCCGTGGTCTCAGTCATCTGGCTAAGCTTTGTGAACAAGTGTGTGGTACTGAAGTTAACTAATCAACAATGTGTACAAACACAACCGTACAAATAAAAAAACAAAGAGTACATGGAAGAAAACCCTTCAAACAAACAAGACACTGAATATTATGATGCATTCTGAAACAATTTTATCACAAACTTTTCTTTGGTTTAAATTTTCTCTGTTGTGTTTGTGATCTCTTGAGGGATTCGACACAGTGCAAAGTATGATAATTAGGTAAAAGAATGCTCGTGATTGTCTACAACATAATCAGAAATGCTTGACGTTTCTTGAAGTGATTATACACAAAACAAGAAATGAGTTATTAAGAAGGTTCACAATTATTTACAACATAAATTGAACTTCAGTTTGCTTTAGAGAATAGAAAATTCATTTTACACAATGCTAGGAAAATATTGACGTCATTCTATATAAAGCAAATTGAAATTCTTAGAGAGTTTAAAAATTGCTTTCAACAATACTTTGAAATTTCGGATGATTTCTGTCCATTTTCTTTTCAATAATAAACCTGGTGATTTCAAATGTTTTTACACGCCTGATTTCTTTTATTACGTGGCACTGGCACAGGGTGTTCAAAGTGGTCACGTAAAACTTCATGAATGGCTGGGTCGGCCATTGAATGGCATTGGCCAGTTGCATAATTTCGCTTGAGATTAGTGAGGAGAATTTACACAGCTGATACGGCTGAAAGAAGACTGGTGAAATTAGAACATTGCGCTAAGATAAGCGTCCATACTTGTTTATAATTACACAACTGCACTGATCACTGAATGACATACAACGGCGATACATGTTTACTGGTTTAGCATAAGAGGGATAGCATATTGACTGCTATCAAAGTTTAAGTCTGTTCTTGCATGATACTTTCACTCACTGTTTCGGCTTTCTCTTTCTCTTTGGTAATGGCCCCCGCATATTTAATGCAGCATGCTGTGGATACTGCCAGGTGAAGAGGACAGTGGGCCTCCAGGGAGCCTCTTGATACCGACCTGGCACCGAGCTGGCCTGGCAGGCACAGGGTGTCTGCACTCGTCGTGGAGTGTCGGCCATCGTGGAGGGACCATTCCCGCCATTGGTCGTGGGCTTACCTCCAGGTGCCGGGGGATGATGGGCGGCTGTGTCGTGTTGAACTGCCAATGGTGGTGATGGTTCAGGTGGTGCTACCACCTCCTTGGTTGCAGGTGCCAAAGCTGGGGACCCAAGTGAGGCCCCTAGTTCGACGGTAGGTACACTGTGAATCTTCTTCCCTCGTCCGGGAAGCAGCGTTGGCGGATTGACTCTTGGTGTCCCTCTGGGGCAGGATTTGTCGACTGGCCATCTTGTGTGGCCCCTCTGACTGGTGTCACCAGAGACAGGGGACAACACGGGACACCCGTCACATCGCTACTGGTGGGGTGTCTGCTTCCCTTCTCCGGGAAGCTGCGCAAGCGGATCGGGCTTGGCATCCAGCGACGCCAAGACCTGATTGTAGCAAGTTATCATCTTTTCTCATGGCGAAGGCTTCTCTGGCAACTCAGTCCAGGTGTCTGGCAACAATTGGACCTCTGTGACCATCTGGGCAGGCTTGGTGACTAGCTGTCTTCTGCTGCCCCTCCGCATGGTGGTACCGGAGACAGGGGATGGCACGGAACCTCCCTCGCATCGGTACTGGTGGGTTGCTCCTTCCCTCATCCAGAAAGCTGCGCTGGTGGATCAGCCTCTGCATCGGGTGACACCAAGACCATTTCAGTTTTGTTGGGCAGTGGATGGGCCTCTCCTCCTACTCCTCTGACTGGAGATGCCTGTTTCAGAGGCCCGGTAGAGACCTCTGTCTCAACAGCATAGTTTAGTGGCTCTTCTTTGCATCCATGGAGGGGGGGCCTGGGAATTGGCCTCTGCTCTGGGTGGCGTCATGGCCGGCTGGACGGCCGTATGTTCCAGGTAGATTGTGGCTGATGGTACCAGCTGAATTAGGACCTTGAGAAAAGCCTTATCTTGGCTGGTAGTTCGCATAGGTGCCTCGCTCGTGGAAGGTGGAGGCTGCGACATTGTTCGACGCTGCAGTCTCTGCACTGAGGTGGCCCATCAAGTCTGGTGGTGCTAGGGTTTCCGGTCGAGGTGGTGGCTTCTGTGGCTCTGTCGATCCAATGGGACTTGGTTCTTCTCTCTTCTCGGCGATGAGGCTTGGAGGCGGCCATGCGAGGTGTGGATCTCGGTCCAAGGGAGGACTTCGCCATAATTTTGTTGGTGCTGGGAGTCCATCTTCCGGGTGAGTTGGCGAACTTGTGTTTGAACTCTGCAGGAGTTGATGGCACGGAGTAAGTGGCTCCCTGACTAGTTTGCGTTTCAAATTCTTGCTCTCTGGGGGGCGATTGCCATACCTCTGGAGCAGTGATTGTTGCTGGCTCATCAATGTCGTCTGACATTTCGGAGGCAATTGAAGTACTGGCGTATACTTCTGAATCTAGGATATCCCTGGGGAAAGGCCTGATTTGTCCCCTTTTGGCTTTTCGGATACATCCATGGTGATCCTCTGCCCCATACACATTTTCCTGGCATCCTATCATTTTGTATGGGCCCTCCCACTTCTCGACTAGACCCGCGTTGAACTGATTGCTGGTTTTGCTCAGAGGTGGCTGTGCAGGAGGATGGTGTCGCCCATACCAAAGACTTGGATGCCAGTATATGGTTGTGGGTATTTCTTTTTAATGCAGGTCTCTTGGGCGTCGCTTGCATTATCTGTGCGTGCCAGGGTGGCAAGTCGGACATCTTCAAGACTAGGCATCTTGGTTGTTGCATTATCCTACTGCCAGTCCTCGGGATGTCAGAGCATGTAGCCTCATTCGTGCATTGTCGCAAGGCAAAAAGTTTCTTCAGCTCCTAGTTCCTCCGCTCAGTGGGGTTGACTTGTGGGTGATAGGGATGAGCTGTCCAGGTTTCAACTCCCCACTCTGTGCAGGCCGTCAGCCATTTCCTACTTGCAAACTTAGTCCCATTATCTGTTAGGATACATTGTGGGTAATGCCAGCATGAGAAAATTTCTGTGTTGATATTTCTGATGATGTGGTGGGCAGAACTTCTACTGGGCCCAAAATTTTTTTAGTAAATTTGACTCGCTGGTTTAAAAATTGAGTCAAACCAAAAAAATTGTGTGTCAGAAATAGCTTACTAAATTTTATTAGAAAATAATTTGATCCTTTTTATGCTGTTGTTCTAGTTGAATATTAGATAAAATACATTTTTATATCTATTATAAAAGTGTGAATACAGCATAATCATCAGTGGAAATGTGTGACATGTTTGTGGTAACTGTAAGACTATTTGTATACGTTTGAATTATAGTAATTTGAATGTTATTTCCGTGTGAGCAAAATTTTCCACTGTATCATCAAAACAATGAACAGTTCTAATTGCTACTTTCTCGTAAGAAGAGGCGCGAAAAACCACGAAAGATGATAAATGTGATAACCTAAAGTTTCCCGCCCCACCAATATAATAAACAGAATCTTAATTAGTATATTACTTTGTCAAAACAAAAATATAATGGCACCAGATACAAGTCACCCTCACATAACCTGGATAACTTTAAAAACATCTTTCATAAAAACGTAACCGAAAAATAAAAAATTTTGTAATACCATAGATATATGAATCTATAGTCCATTCCCGATTGGAAGTGACTTATGAAAATCAACCTTTGAAAACACACTCTAGGCAAAACATGTCAACCTGTTTTTTTCAATAAGCCGTATTCCATAAATATATAACACTGTGGTTAACTTTAGAGTACTGTGTTATTGAATAAATGAAACTTTACCTTATTATCTTCTATAAATTGTTATATTTATTTCTTTTTAAATATGAATTAACAACAGCGAGAGCAGCGACATGTTGGCAACGGGCGGTAAGAAACAGTTCAGAGTTAAAATATTATTTTAACCTGGTTTTTTAGTATACTATTTGTAAATTAAACAGTGCCTATTGAAATATTTAAATATTTAGATAGCCCCGATGGCAACATATCTCATTTTTACAGTTTAAAATAACAGCGGAAAATATTGTGAGTAGCCCGTAATGGTATGGTGTTGTTTTGTCGAGCAACAGCAACTTTGAAGCAACTGTCTGCTGAGCGAGGCTTGGCGCTCTCTCTGTCTTTGTCTCTTTCACACTCTGGAAGTTTCACTTCGCCAGTACATGGTAAAGTTGTAAAATTTTTCAACTGTAGCATATTTCATTCTTATTACAGCAAAATAATGATTTTTGAATTTGTAATTTACAACTGAAAAGAGATTTTAATGTTTGCCTGTACCCAGACTGCATGTCTAGGATACTGAAAATCTTAGCTTCCCCTATATCGCGCAATGTGTGCTCTAGATTGATGGATGGTGGAGCAATGGGAAGAGTGACGTCGTTTAGTGTCTTGTAGTTAATACAGAATCACAGGTCCATTCTTATCAGTAACCAATACCACATGCAAGTTGTATGAGGAATCAGAGAGCTCGACGATTCCTTGTTGTTTCATTTCTTTCTATTGCTCCATGATGAGATGGTGACATTTGGGAATTGTCGTTTGTCAAAGTCTCACGCCAAATCCTAAAGCTCTGGTGTATTTGTTGAGTACTTTCTTAAATTGTTGGAACTGTTCTTTGTTGATTTTGTGTTTGAGCTCTTCTTCTTTGAGAGATGGTGGAACTACAGCATCAGGGCAGAGTTCCCAGTTGACTGTCATGCTGTTTTTGTCACCTAGGTATACCTTACGTTGCCCATGATCCATAACACATTGTACTGGTGGAGTCAGGGGTGGCCCTGTGGATTTCCATTATGACGACAAATTTTGCAGGTCCGGAGTTCTTGTCAAGTTCAACAATGAGAGTGGTCCGTCTGTTGACTTTGAGCTGGCATTCGGGTTTGGCGATCTGTACGGTTTTCATCTGGGGGCTCAGTGATGGCCTTTGATCTTCCATTAAAATATCACTTTGTATGAAGTTTCCGGTTGTGGCAGAGTCGAGTAGCATTAGAACTCTTTTCCCATTAACGTTGACTTTGAAAGGGGGGGTACTTCTGGTGCTTTGGCTTCCTCGTCTAGGAACTGGCTGATGTGCCCTTCTGATCTGGTCCTGTCGGTCCTTTTCTCCCGCCGACCGTGGCATTTCTCACCTGCTTGGTTGTTTACTTGTAAGCTCTTTGCTGGGTGGTACCTGGTGCACGGGTTACATCCCCTTCCTTTCATTTGCTGCTTGCGGGAAATACTTCTTAAAGCAGTACTCTGGGCAGTACTAGCATTTTGGATGGTTTGGTATGGGGAGTGCAGGAGGAGGTATCCTTGTTCTTCGTTAAGACTGTTTGTTTGACTCAAATGGCTTGGTTATTCTTGGGCGGTTCAGGATTGCTTGCACCTTGAAATTGCGCTCAGTTTCCTGCGCTTGTTCCACTAGTTCATCCACCATGAGTGGCTTCGGAATTAATAAGAAGTTTCTCAGCTTTGGTAGCAACATGCGAGTTATATGCCGTACGCAGCTTTCTTCGTCTTCAGCCTGAAATATTTGCCGGTACATATCTACTTTTCGGCGGAAAATATTTCCACCTCTTTGTCTGGCACTTGGGTTTGGCTATAGAATTCCGTTGTGAGGTGTGCCAGTACCTCCTTGCCGGTGAATTGTGGAGCGAGATGGCTACTGAGTTTGCTCCACTCGGATATGAATTCGCTGCCTTTTTGCCACCATTCTAGGGCTTTACCCTTGAGTTTTGCTTGTGCCTGTGTGACTCATTGCTTTTCAGGAATTTCATTTGCACGAAACTCCTTCTCACATTCGTCTGTATACACCAGCGGGTCCTTGTGTGGTCGCCTCGCAAATTCAGTTAGTTGAGGCTCGCCTGTGTACTGTGTGGTGCTGATCTGGCAGGTTGGTACAGGTTATGTGGCCTATATTTAGCGGCTTGCCAACATATTTTGCATTGGTAAACCATCCCTAGTCGGATGATTCTTTCGTCTGGCCATTTTATTCATCCGTGGTGGTATGACTCCGCACACAGTATGCAGCATGGATACCATGTCCTGGGCAAGTGAGCCAATTAGAGAATGCTGATTGTCAAGTTTGACACTTTTCACATCTGTATTTGAGGCCATTGGTAAATCTGGCTTCATCAGCCCAGTTTAGGCAGACATAGTGAAACCATTATTGACAATGGGCATATTCTATGTGGTGTCGCTCATGATGGGGCAATTGGGATTTGAGCAGCGGTCTGATTTGGTTTCAGTATTTACATTGCCGGCTGGCTCGTGCTCAGTCATGTCTGTGTCTGATATTGTTGAGTGCCACGGGGTGATTACAGACTCCCTGATGTCTGTTGTCGTGTGTACACTGCCAATAAAATATTATTATATAAAAGTAACATTGCAAAAATCCTATACACATTAACTACATAAGCTAGCTAAGGTCGGAACTGAGTCACAAGCTTGTTATTCACAAGGGCTGTTGGTTAAAATGTTGGCTAGGCGTGGTGTTGGCTACGTCGGGACTGCGGTAGAGAAGGATTGTAGATGTCTGCTTGGGGAGTTGAATGCCTGACTGTAAGCTTCAATGCTAGTTGGTAACATATGGCAGGTTTGCAAGTGGTTTGTTTGGTAAAGGAAGATGTATACATTGACCAAAGTGATGTCAGCATCACTAAGGACATTCAAGTAATGTCAAACCAATTACCGGGGAGTGTCACATTGGGGTGGTTTCCCTGTCTGTGTATGTGGATGTTGCCGAGATACTACCCAGCCGTTATCTTGGAAACAACTAGCTGTTGCAACTTGAAGCAATGTTGCCAATAAAGGCAACACCAAACACTGTCTTCTAAGGCTGGAAATCAGTTCATTCAAATAGTCTGTGTTAAGTTCACAATAAAATACTACTTACAAATTTACACATCAACATCCTCCCCCACCAAAACGAAGTTTTTTCTTATTGGGAGGGAAGAGGACATAACTTCCGAGTTGGATGCTAGAGAATGCCTTGCCCTGTCCTGACAGAGGCCACTCGTGACACCACCATCTAGTCCTGGGTTTACTTGGGTCACTCGCCTCAACTTCCACTTCAATGGTGGGGTTTAATCTCCCTTGATCAGCACAAGAGTACCTACACTGAGGGTTCTATCCACTTCGATCTTTGCTGCAGCATGTGCAGGTTATCCTGACTTCAATGTTTCCAATGTGTCTGTTGGATTTGCTGGATTAGTTGCCACTGGTTCAATCGTGAAGTAGTCCGTCCAGCATATCAGTTCCTGGGATAGAGGTTAAAGGTTCCATTATCAAAAAATGTGATGGTGTTAATGCAGTAAGATCATTAGGATCCTTACTGATAGCACAAAGGAGGCGATAGTTCAATACTGCTTCTATCTAAACAAGCACTGTATTTAGCTCTTCATAAGTCAGAATTTGGCTTCTAACAGCAACTAGGTAATTCACCCATGGGAGGAGCACAGAACTGAGGTGAATTGCAGAAACACTGATTACACTGCCTCCGTCTGTGGCGAATGGTACGACGAGCACCCAGTGTCCAGTACTCTGAGTGCACATAGTCAATCAGCAATAATGTGAAATGATGCTTGGCTGGAAGTAACAGTGAATGTGTTAGATTGTAACTTTGGTTTGAATGTTGCAGGAGCCCTCTCACTCACAAATTTCCAACATCATCAAAAAATGGATTTAATCCACATAACTTATCAATAAGTGTTTTCCCTGTCTGCAGAATCTGAATTTCTCATGTAACGCTGGAGACCTGAACAATTTTAATCAGAGAGAGAAGGGGATGCTGCAATTCTACTGTGGTAAGTGATCCTGCACATCGAGGAATTGACCGACAATTGTGTACAAACCAAAAACAATATGCTATAATCCTCTGCAACTAAGAAAGTGAGGAATACTTGACAAAAGAAAAGTCATCCACTTGCTTTAGTGTCACAGAAAATACTTGCAGCTGTCTTTCAGACTCCACCGCTTCCAAGTTTAAGCCAGGGTCACCATCATAGCTGTTCCTCTCCAGTATTGAATGCTGCGTCAGCTAAGGTGGCACTTGCATTATAAGTGGTGATCAATAATTTCACATGGCATTAATCCTCAGGATGCACAGTCAGCAGGATTCTTGTCCGATCGCATATGACACCAGTAAGTTGTGGGCACCAAGGATTGGATCTCTGAGACTCGATTCCGTACAAAGGTTTTTCATTCCTTGCATTCTGAACGAATCCATGCCAAAAGCACAGCAGGATCAGATTAATCAAACAATTCCAGTTCCAGGAGAACAGGGGCATAAATCTAATTAGCCATTTTTATTAATTTAGAAAGTAACTGCGCTGCACACAGTTCTAGCCTTGGTAAGATGAATGCCTTCAGAGATGCTACCTTAGATTTTGCACCGACTAGAGACACTATTATCTGATCCTTAACATCTGCCCACAGATAAACAACCACTGCATACCCTCTTTCCGATGCATCTGCAAACCCACGTAGATCAAAATTCCTTGTTCCTGAGCGGGTTACACAATGTGGGACTGTCACCTTTGAAAGTACACCCAATTCTACTATAAAGATGTTCATTTTTTTCACCAAGGGTTCAGGAGGGGAGTTCATCCCAACCCAGCTGCAATGACCAGAGCTGCTGAATTAGCTGCTTAGCGAACAACACAGCTGGGGTGATCAAACCCAAAGGATCAAATATTCTACCTGAAATGGACAATACTGATATGTTTGTACAAGCCACACAAGGAGCAGGTTGGAAAAAATACGAAAAGCAATCTCTATTAAGAGTTCCACAACAGCCCTAATACCTTGATTGTGTCATTTTCTGGAATTTAAAATGAACTAGAACCACATGTCTTATCTGGTAAGATAATCTGACTTGTTACAACAGCGTTATTACAAGTTCATTTGTGAAGTGTAAAGCTCCCTGAATTCAAAATACCAAGTTCATGCTGCAGACAGGTGGCTTATTCAACAGAGTTTGTTCCTGTTAAGATGTCATCCATGTAGACATCCTGCATGATTTTTTGAGCTGCCTTTGGGAAGTTGTCTTTTTCATCCAGTGCTAACTGATGGAGTGACCCTAATGGCCTGGTATAGAGATGATGAAAGACCAAAGGTCACAGTGTGCAACTAATATTCAGACAGTGGCTGATCAGGGGAGAACCTCTAGACTATCTTCTTTTGATAGTGGTGATTGTGATGTTGCAAGAGTATTTGACGATACATTTGTCGCACATCTGGAGTGAGTGCTACCAAATGAAAATGAAAACGAAGCAGGACTGTCACTATATCCGGCAAGAGCTGTGGGCCAACGAGTTTGTGATCATGGAGATATTCACCATTGCTTGTCTGGGTTGAAGCATCAAATACTACCCTCAGTTTGTTGCTTTCACTATCAGGATGAATGACACAGTGGTGTGGAACAAAATAACCATTAGTACTTTTGGACGGAAACTCTCCAATTAATTCCATGTGACCTTGATCGAGATAATCTGGCAAGAATGCATGATACTGAATTTTCAAATGTGGATTTTGAGCCAACTTGCGTTCTAAAGACTGGAATCGACGAGAGGCACGCAACTGAGAATCTCCCAAATTTGGACTGTGTCCCATTAAAGGGCAAGGCCAGACAATACCTTCCATCCCTTTTACGTGAAACTGTTTCATTGGAGATTTTTTCATCCTGTGTATCTTCTTTGGTTTTAACTGTGAGATGACTTGGCACTTCTTCAACTTTCCAGAATTTTTAAATTAAATCATCCACAGCTTCAAGTGAAGAAACAAAAAGGTTTCATGTGAGGGTTCAGAGGCTTGCCTCTGGTTTACTTTACCCATCAACAACCAACCAAAGGTATTTGCAACTGTTTCTCCAGATGAACCTCAAATGCTCCCATTTTGAAGAATTTCAGAAAATACTTTGACACCAATAAGCATGTCGACCTGTTGAAGTTTGTCATAATTGGGATCTGCCAATACAAGGTTCGATAAGTGGGGCCACCCTTGCTCTCTGATAGGCATTTGTGGAACAAATGATACAATCTGCGACAACACAATTGCTTCCACAGTAATTATCTCATTTGGAAGCACCTGAAACACTACCTTACAACATGTTACTCCCTTGGCAGCTGGAAAAGGGATGTGACCCAGAGTGGTTAATGGTGAATTACGCTGAGAAAATGGTAATTGCAACTTTCGAAGTCATTCCAGTGTAGTGAACAATGCCTGCAAGCCGGGATCGATGAGGGCTCTAACTGAATTTGACTGACTTAAACTGTCCAAAACTTTCAACACTGCAGTGGATAATAATAGCATTATGGATGACTCTATTTGAGCATCTGTGCAATAAACAGACCTTTCGGCATTATCATTAACATCTGATGAACCATTTCCACTCTGCCCAGGTTTATTAGATGCAGATGAAGCAAGATGCAACAGTGTATGATGGCTTTTCTTACAATTGCGATATGTAAAGCTAGAAGAGCACTCCTTTGCAAAATGTCCTGTCCTCAAACAATCAATGCACAGTTTTAAAAATGAATCTGTTCACTGGGCAGCTGTAGAAAGGGTTCACATTTAGTGATTTACTGCTTCCCATTGCAATGCACACAGTCATGGACTACCGGTTTCAACATATGCAAAACAAATTTAGAATTGTTAGATACTCTATTTAACCTCATTTTGTCCGAACCAAAGGTGCCACCTGCAACTGGTTTTGCATTAACTTCACCTGATTCAGTTAGGCCTACTTGTGAATGCTTCCCCTACACAAACATAAACTTAGCATACATTGGCATCTCATCATGTGACAGAGTGAGTTCCCACTGTTTTCTTAGTTGACAGTCCAATCTATGTACCAAAAAAGTTTAACAATATTGTATCCCACTGATTTGTCGGAATGCCGCTAACCTTTAAAGGCTCCTGTGTTTTAGTAACTAAATTTAGTAGCCCCTTTATGGATTGGAGACAATCTGAACTGACTGAAGGATAGTTGAAAATTGACTACATGATGATAAGCAATTAATCGTGGCTGATTATATCGCTGAACAAGCAAATTTCTTGCCACTTCATAATTGGCATTTGTCACCGGCAACGTACTTACCAAAGTTCTGGCCTCACCCTGCAATGACGACTTCAAATACAGGAATTTTTCAACTTCATGCAAACTTCTATTGTTACCAAGAATCAGGAATAAATCATAAAAAACTTGCCACTGCGTAACGTCACCATTGAATTTTGGCAGTTGTATAGCGGGCGTCTTCAGTGCAGAGTGATTGTCGGCATCCTTGAAGTTTAGGATACCAACAGATGGAGTATCAATACTGATACTAAGCATGTTTTTGATAGCATCAATTTCAAAATATATTTTATTAAATTGATCCTATTGCGAAGAGTAGTCACGGGGTGAGTGTGTTTCTATTTCGCAGCTGCAAATCTCAAGGTTGGAGATATCCTCATCGAATTTGTTTTTAAATTTTGTGAGATCTTTGCATATTGAGGGAAAAAAGGCATCCTTTTCTTCTTTGTCTTGTTTAACCAAAGTCTTTTTCCCGCCTTCTAAAATGAGCTTTAAACTAGTGCTGAGCCGATACAGGTTTTTACCGATACCGATACAATGGACATATGAGTAATGGACTGAAAAACTTCTACTAGCACTAAAAATATTTTGGAAAGCTGATGAAAATCTGTGTTAAAGTCAGTGTCACACAATGTTCTATTAGATGTTTTAAGTAAACATACAAAACATTAAGAAAATTAATTTCTCATTAATTCTTCAAAATCAGAGATTTAAAGCAGCACTTAAAATATACTTTTGTAATTTATTTTTAAATTTAGGTCTTGGCAGTTTAAGCATGTTCTAAACAAATGAAGTTGAAAATATTAAATCTACAAGTTCGTGTATCACATTTCTCAGCATAATTCAACTTTGTCCATATTCAGAAAATTAAAAATTATTAATGTATATAGTTTTAAATTCAGCACGCCCTTATATGACTAAGAGTAAAATTGAAGCACTGCCAGTTCCTGAATGTCCAAATCATTGCTTTTAAAAGATTTTAAATACTGATATGACAAGGATAACCAAAGTTTGGTGTCTGCAAAGCTGGTAATTTGGCTGCAATACAAGCTATAGATGATTATCTCCTAAAGTGCCTGTCACAGTAGGCCACCACAGTGGGGTGAGAGCTGCATTTCTCTCTCTCTCTCTCCCCCAGTCTTTCTTCTTCCTGTAGATGATTATCTCACAGCAGGGAGGCATGTCCCTTCTGCCCTTTGCCATCCTGGAGTGACAATCTGTCAGTTTAATACTTGGAATAAGAATAGCAACTGCTGACTAAAAACGACAGCAGATGAACCCCTCTTACTCCAACATTGCCACCATATCATCCTCTGGTTTAACAGAAAATATTGAGTCTCAATATCAGCTAAAAATTAAATTGGTTCGGGCGGGCCGATGTTACTAATATCAGCCTATATTTGACATTGGGTATCGGTATCGGCTCAGCACTACTTTAAACGCAGCAGGTGCTACTGCACCTTTGTTACCAAGTCACGTTCACTTGACATTATGGAATTGAAAATAAACCCAGACAATGTTTTTTCTTGCTTTTGTTAGAGGGTGCTTACGTGTTTATTTATTAAGCGTAAAAAATTACGTAACATGTAGAATTCACAAGAAAATAACACTGCAGGAGCACACTTGATCAAGATCACATAACCTCACTTAATGAAATTCTTTCATAATTCTTTCGGCATCATGCTTCTTAGTAGTTCTTCGTGCAGTTTCCCAGGACACAAGTTACTTGCTGATATACCATTTGATGCAAATAACAATATCACTGCCTATTTTGCACGCGCATCATGCGAACCGTTAATTTTAAATAAGAAACAACCATTAGTAGACCAATAAATGTGCTGATGCAACACTGTGTAATCTGGCCCAGCATTGGTAATGTTTAATTACCACAACGAAAACTAGAGTTCCGGAGGAACCGAGAAAACAAAAGTTATTTTTTACGATACAATGCTAAGATACTACCTGGCCACCATCTTGGAAATAACTGGTTGTTGCAACTTGAAGCAATGTTGCCAATAAAGGCAACACCAAACACTGTCTTCTAAGGTGGGAAATCAGTTAATTCAAATATAAGTGTGTTTTAAGTTCACAATAAAATACTATTTTCAAATATACACGTTAGCAGTGGACATGTAGGTTTTCGTACAGGGACGAAATCAGGTGCTGTTAAATCTATTCTAAGGCGACACCTTACCTTGGATATTCCTGGATGTGGAGCGCTAGCTGGTGGAGACTGTCAACTGGCAGGTGGTGGCGGCTGAACAGTGACCGACGCTGGCTGCCAAACAGCGGCTGACGCTGGTTGCGGTGAAGTCATACCCAGGTAGTAGTCCAAGATGAAAGAGGGTACGAGGTGGGACGTTATGCTGTGAGAATTGGATTGTATCCTAACAAGAAATCTTGATACCGTGTGATTAACTAGGGTATTGCTTGAGGTTTACTAGATGCCTGAGTAGATGGTTCAAATAATGGCAGTGGAATGTCTACTTGCTTCTCAATTAAATCCAGAATTTCATTCTCTCAGTTTTACACATCAAATTTACGTCTATATTTAACACCACCTTTGTGGTTGTATGACATTGGAATGCCGGTAACAAATAGCAGGAGATATATAGCGTGTGTATCACGTTCCCCTGCAGTGTAGTGCTGTGCACTTTACGTCCCACAAGTTCGTACACACTGATGTTCTTGCCCGGCTTTTTATGGTAGTAAGTGGAAAGTATGGTATGTAAGTGAGACCTGCGGGATAGTAGTAACAGGTGAGGTTTCACTGAGGTTCAGTGGTCAGAGCACTCATTTCTCCTTTCCTCCGGTCTTTTACAGTGGTGAGGTGGAGTAGGGTATGAGCTTTTATTAAAAAATTTCTAAAACAATGGTGCTGAACTCTCCTAGAAATATATTTAAAATACGTAAAGAAAAGGGGATGAATCTAAGTCAGGAGAAAGCGTCCTGAATCAAATTAATTGTATTTGTATGTTGGAATATTATGTGATTGGTGGTAACCACAATAAAAATATTAAAATTATGTAATTTAATAAGGATGAGTTCTGAAGGTGCTGAAGAAGTGTAATGGCTGTTAGAAATACCAGAAGGAACGTCGTCAATAGTGGGAGTCCAAGGAAGGTAATCAATGATGGATAGGGGTTGACGGCGTTGGCAGACCCTCTGGTGGTGTCGGCGTCCGGGAGGCCTGTGAAGCTGGAGATCACTGGAGATTGCCGAAGAGGTAAAACACCCTCTGGACTGCTGGCGGGTTCTCTGGAGCTGCCGATGGTTGTTGAAGTTGAGGACCCTCTTGAGTCTTAACGTTTACCAACACGGCGCGAAGGGTTCTAGCAACTAGTGGTTCCCGTTAGATTGCCTCGTGGCCATTACAATGGGAGACAGGGACTAGAGCTTACCCTTGATGAGGTGATACCTTCCAGTGACCAAAACAGCAGTGGAGGTGCAGCAGACTGCCCTGAGGCCATGTTCTGGAAGTCAGTATTTAGTGATTCTCCCAGCTTGGTGGCGTTCAGAATGTTGAGGGGGGAAGCAAGCTCCGCCCTCTTGGGGGTTGGTCTTGTGACATCATGCATGGGTGACTGGATTCTTATTTCTTCAGCACTCGCCACAAGGCTGTGAGGTGATGATGTAATTTGGCCAGCCTGCGCATCTTGGAGGCAGAGAATGCTCTAGTGGGTGGCGCTTTGCTCTCCAGCAGCGGGATTGTGAAATACCCCTGCCATCCTGGAGTAGCGAGTGAGTCAAGCTGTAGCGGAGGGGTGATGCAGTTGACGGCTTTGTTGCATATAGCTTTGCTTGGTAGGATCACGTGTTCGAGTCTTAACGTGGGGGCTATTCCCAAGGCGCTCATGTAGACATGTGTCCCATCTCTGTTTCTTCCAAATCATTGGTTGTGGACTCGCCTATAAGGATTATTTCATTCCCAGATGGGACGATGTCACAAATATAGTGTGCTACATAAAAGTGCAGATAGCATCACGTGTCAGTCGCCCCTCCTCAGTTTCGCCAAAGGCACATCTTGGAGTATATTTGTGGAAAAATAAGATTTTTTTTTTTTTTCATATTGGTCTGGGCGACTTATCTCTCTAGCTGTTTCCTCTTCTGTGACTGTAGCTGCTCTGTGCGTAGCGTCTAGAGCGGGCAGTGTGTAAAGCTGTTATCTGGGATGGCCGGGCGCATCGACATCTGTCACATTAGCTGGCGCCTGGGCTGCCTCTTTCTCTTCTGTGCCCTGTTTGTTCCTGTTTGCTTCCCCCCCCCCCCCCTTCACTGTTTTTCTCCCTCATCCTGCAGTGGCGGGTCGGCATTTCAGCTGGGCTGCGGGTCTGTTGTTCTCTGCCAATAGGAATAGGAATGGTTGGGGCTGGGGAACGAAGAACCTCAAGGTCAAGGTTCTGGGAGTTTTCTTTCAGATTGTGTTGGTGTGCCTAGCATCGCTATGTGTAAAGGATACCAGGCCATCTTATATTTCAGTGCAACAGTTCACAAGCATACCGAAGATATGGTTGCTCCTGATAGTTTATTTTTGATAAACTTATTTGTAAAGAAAAGAGTAGCAAAACAAGCTGGTGCACCTCGGCACTTGGGGAGAAATTGTCCTGCCCAAAGAGTACGGGCAGGAATAAAATTTATTTACAGTGGACAAGAAAGACTATATCTGTGGTGGTATTAGGTAATACACGGTAAACAAGTGCGTATACCTAAATAGGTGTAATTAACCTATCATCCCTATGAAAACAATCAAATTTCAAGTTATTTTTAACGTAGTTTTATATATATATATTTTTTTTTTTCCCCCAACATTAGCAATGGTTTAAATGATTTGGTACTTTATAGATTGATTACACTTAATGTGAGGTACCATTAAATTTACAAGAACAACAATGGATTATATAGGAGGTACCTGATAAATTCTTAAAATATTTTTTTTAAGTGGTACTGTTAGCTAAATACAAGTATTTATGACACTTTCTCAACAAGCTAAAATTATGTTTTTGTTGGCTCTTCTTTATAACTCCCAGTGTTGCGTAAATCCTTAACTACTAACTTAGTTTACACATTGCTCATTATGAAACATAAACAAGTAATCATATAATCTAATGTCTTACTTTCTCACATACAAAAACACTCTTTTACTCACTAAGGCATGATAATTCTTAAAACTAACATATATCATAACTGTCTCATTACCCCACCTACGGGTACGGACCTCACGTCCCATTTACCCACAGTGGTGGTATTCAAAAGACAGTTAAACGGGCAAGGGCTGACTCTAAATATCCTCGGGGGCTTAAATTCCTTCCTGATGAGTTTGAGCTACTTAGTCCACGAGAGCAAGCTGCAGTACTCTGTCGGCTCACCGCTCCAGTTCCACCCGCTACCATACCAGCCATCTTCGAGATGCCTACCAAGTTAGCCGAAGGGCTCCATCCAGTAATTCAAGCCTTTCTCTATGGCACCGACAGTATCCACAGAAGGAATACCCCCATACTCAGTGGAGCACCCGACCTGCCCATCACCTCGCCTGCCCATGTACCAAATGCCACACTAGCCTATAACGACCTTACCACAGAAACGTTTCCTAGTACATCTCACAACGAATTAAAACCAATTCAGTCACAGTGATCACGTTGCCCAGGTATACCCACATGAGCAAACCCGTACGCCCGCCGATTGGTCCTCGCTGAACCTGACTTTGTTCCCAGTCGACAACCAATGAGGCCAGTTTCGTACACGGGCCGAGCACCCATCCCACGCAGAGAATAAGTCATACACCACAAGCCTATAGTCCGACCAAAATCACTTGGGACCGGTGACGTAACTAACCACTAGAGTCCATCATGCGTCACCATGATATTTAGAATCTATAGTAGGCTAATGTCTAGCTGCATTATTTATTTAGTGGGGTTCTGCATCAACACATGGAGTCTCACTGTCGCTCATTATTTCTGCCAGTTTCTTTTTGCATTTGCACGTGGAGTGTCACTATCACTCATGGTCCTGCTTGCTTCCATGATGAGTGACTGTGGTGATTCTCGTGTACACACGTAAACTAAGGGGTGGTAAACTTGTTTTACATTTCTTCCCCTTCTTATACTACACAGTTGCAACCATTTTTACTATGCGGCATTGATTCACCTCTGCAGAAAGTCAGTTTTTGTTATGAAGATTGTGTAGTTACACCCACACTTCCAATATTGCGTAAGTCACTTGCATGTCCATGAGCACGTACTTTTGCTGACACTTATTGGTGGCGGTGTTTCTTCTTAGGACCCTTGGCCTGTGGTCTACCCCTTTTTCTGGGAGGTTGGTGAATTAGCCATGGCCACCGAAACCTTTGTGGGCGCCGCCATTGGGTGTCACAATACTGACCCAAGTAGCGAGGGAGGTGGCTAGTGCGTGTCATCAGTTCCCTCCACTGGGCTCAAGTATCCAAAGTCATGTCCTGAGCAGCTTCTTGACTCCTTTCTTCAATCTCATTTGTATTGTTTGAGGCACTTACTTCATCTTTGCGCACTGTCCCTGACATGTGCTGGTTTTCTGTAGCCAGATCTACTTGTGTGACATCCATCACATTATTTCATAGTAGGAGCTGGATTTCTGAGGTTGAGGTAGTGGCAGGCAGCATGTTTTTAATTGATTCTACCTCGTGAAGTTTCTGAGAGGTTCCCAGATCTCTGAGCATCCATCTCGAATGGGTGCACTCCCAGATTCCTGCTGCTGATGTTGTTGCACTGGCCATCAACGGAAGGATGGAGGATGCAGGGCTCCGTTCCCAGTGGCACTGGTAGTTGCAGTCATGCCCAGGTCACTGGACATGATGGATGGGAGCTGAGGAAAAACTGGCATCCCAGCTCGTGCATCCATAGTTGACAGCATTGACTCCTGCTGCGTTGAGTGGAGCGGCTGTAGACCAGGTAGCTCTGAGGCGAATGTGGCATCACACTTTTGATCCCTGGTAGTCTCTACTTTACATGGAGGTGGTGTAGGGGGCAGCGAACCTAGCGGGATGGTGGAAACATCCAGTTTGTGTTCTGAGACAAGGATCTCCTGCACAAAAACAAAATTACGAGATGCTACTGTGTCTTGTGATATTGGTCTAGCTACAATACTGTCGGCGGCATCCTCAGGGATCGCGTCAACCGACAGCTGGATTAGCTAAGAGCTGAGGTCCTCATGAACCTCTCTTCAGCGGCCTTCTGAGGATTGCTAACCTCGGAAATTATGTAGCGGAAGTAGTTGACAGGTTCCGTGCAGACCTTTCTCCCCTTTGCCACTGTCAACACGATGTGTTATGGGAGCGTCTGGCAGGACCTCTTTATCTCGAGGGCGTCCCCATAATGACTGAAAAAGATTTTTTCCCAGGAGAACATCCTTTCGTCCCTGGCTGACGTCTATCTGCCGTCAGGGTTGGGCTCCTAGGGCAATGCCTGGACTGACATGCCGCTCGGTTTCTCCTGGATTGGGGATTCCCCAAAACACACCTCAAATATACAGAATGTTGAGGGCAATGTCCAGGTGGATATGCCACTCTGACACACTGTTGTGGTGGGGTGACCTTATTCGCATGAAGCAAGTAATTTCCCTGTATACTGTCCACCGGAGATTCGGGTTCCTTCGATCGAGGAGGCTGAAACTCTAGGGCAATGGTTGGAGGAGGTTGGTCTCTCCTCTGTTGTCGGGCCCTAAAGTGTCACGCTCATCAGGTCTGACTCCATGTTTTCGTGTAGCGTGGTAATTTAGGTGGGGGTTTGGAGTGAAGGTGGGTTCTCCGCCTGTGAGTTTGGGGCCGGACAGATGTCTCCATTCGGAGCTGGGTGAGGTTGATTGGGGTATTAGGGGAGGAGTAGCTGTAATCCAGTTACCCTTCCAATCAAGTATAGACCTCCAGTCTGACCACATGAAAATCCAGCATCGCCCATAATCTATTGTGCAGTGTTGTGTACCTAATCAAGGCTGCCCCATAATCATCTACTGTCGTAGAGTAGGTGCTACCAGAAAAGGGACTTGAACAGTGCGTAAGTAGATTTGCACAGCTAGGGTTGTTTCCCTGAGTGGTGTTAGATTGGGCCATTACTACTGCCCCTCTCGTGGGGGTTAGTTTAGCTTGCTGTCGCTGCGTAAGTCAGCTTTGGTAAAATTGCAGGTGGTGACTGTACCCAGCATAACCAGGGCAGTTTTACCATTCAGGCTGACTTGTAAATGTGGCTCATCCATGGTTTGGGGGGGGGGGGGGGGGGGGTTGTCAGAGGAACACGTAGAGTCTCTCCGGAGCCTTGTTTGCCTGGGCCGAATCCATCAGGTTGGCAGGGTGCGGCGGTGCATCAGAAGACTGCTTGTTCTCCCCTTCCCTTCCTTGGTCTTGTCGGGTGATAAAATTCATGTTGGGACACTTCCCCAGACAGTTCCGGCAAGAGTCAAAGGGGTCATCGAGAGGCGAAGGCGGGTTGCCGACTCTTTGCTGTTTAGGAGGAGGAAGCGAGGCCACGACCTTGTCGATTCGCACCAGCCTGTCTAGGATCACCTGTTCCCTGCTGTTTCTCTCCACTTCCCTTGCTCTGTCAACAAGTTCATTCACTATTCGCCGCCTCAGGGCGATAAGGAAATTGCATAGGTAGGAAGCAGTGTACGTGCAATAGTTCGTATGCAACTTTCCTCACTTTCATGCAGATATATCCGGCGATGCATTTGAGCTTATCGCTGAATATATATTTTGATCTCTTCTGTCGAACCATGGACTTTTACATGGAAATCCACGATGAGTTGGGCCATTACTTACTCACTGGTAAATTGCATTGTGAGGCTATCTCTAAGTTGGTCCCAGTCCATAACGAATTCGCCATACTTTACCCACCAGTCATGGGCTTTGCCCCACAGTTGCCACTGTGGCTTAGTGACCCAATGCTTCCTTGGTATTTTGTGTTCCACGAATTCCTCCTCATATTCCCTAAGGAAGGTGTTGGGCTCTTCGTGTGGGAGCTGGCTAAATTTGCACAGCTCAAAATCACTGCCCAGTACTGGCATCACTATATTGGGTCTCTTCATCTGGATTCCTAGGTCGGTAGGACAGACTGCATTTGTACATGTCACAGTGGTAGACCTGGCCAGATGAGTGACGACCCTCTCATTTGGCCAGCCTATACAGGTGTTGTGGAATTTGGATTTGTACGTAATACACCGGATGGTGTATAACCCCTGTCCATTGCACTTCAACCAGCTGCACCTTGCTAACGGACTGTCTCTTCAGTCGTGACAGTGGTATTCTAAACCATCTGTATATGTAGAAGTGTCTTCCCACCCATAGCAGGAGTAGTGAAAATGTCGCTGGCAGTGTGCACAGTAGATTGTGTGTACTCCTGTTCCGGGGCACATGGCTTCTGCACACTTCTCGATCAGGTTGAGAAGGAGATCCCTCTGCGTTGTAGCTTCGGGAGCATCATGTTGACTGCGCACCGAGCCACATGATGTGGCTGACGTAATGGGCCCCACAGGGCATTTTTATCCTCAGACTCCCTTAAGTGCTGGTGTGAGCAGTTACCCTAGGTTCTAAGAGATTTATCTCACCAGAGTATCGCAGGATACTAGGCGGGTGTAAAGCAATGGCACATGGCCATCTAGCCACGTTGCTTACATGGGGTTGTGTGTGTTTTAAGGCCACTCTAGCTCACAGGGCTATGTTAGTGACCTGTCTGGTCATGTTCTCCCTTCTCCCTCTAACTCGCTCCTCTAAAAGAAGCTGAGTGCGTATAATTAGTACTGGCCCTGTGTAGCCTTGTGAGGTTAACAGATCGGTGCGACATGACAAAGTTGGCTGAGTGTATCTCAAGGGAATGTGTCTGACACAGTTTAATTGCCAAGTCTGAACTACATGCAATTAGGGCTCACGTTGGGTGCCAATTACTGTTGTGTGTACAATATCTATAAAATAGGATGATATAAAAATAACACAGCACAAATTCTATACACATTAACACAAAAGTTAGCTAAGGCTGGAGCTGAGTCACAAGCTCGTTATTCATAAGAGGTGTTGGTTAAAGTGCCGGCTAGGCGTGGTGTCTCACATTGGGGCTGCATTAGAGAAGGCTTAAAGATGTCCAGTTGGGGAGTTGAACCTCTGACTCTAAGCATCAATGCTAGTTAGTAATGTATGGCAAATTTGCAAGTGGTTTGTTTGGTAAAGGAAGAAGTGTACTTTGACCAAAGTGATGTCAGCATCATGAAGGACATTAAAGTAATGTCAAACTGATTACAGGTCAGTGTCATGCTGTGGTGCTTTCCCTGTGTATATACATGGATGTGTAGGTTTTCATATGGGGATAAAATCACGTACGATTAAAATTGTTCTAGGGTGACACCTTACCTTGGATATTCCTGGGTGTGGAGCTCTAGCTGGTAGAGATTGGTGACTGGCAGGTGGTGGTGGTGGTAGAACAGGGGCAGACACTGGATGCAGTGAAGTCATGCCCAGATAATGGTCCTAGTTGGAGGAGGGTACGAGGTGGGGAGGATGTGCGGCAAGAGTTCCTAACAAGGAATCTTGATACTGTGTGATTAACCAGTGCATTATGTGAAGTCTACTAGATTCCTAAGTGGGTGGTTCAAATAATAGTAGCAGGGTGTCTACGTCCTAGTTGGAGGAGGGTACGAGGTGGGGAGGGTGTGCGGCAAGAGTTCCTAACAAGGAATCTTGATACTGTGTGATTAACCAGTGCATTATGTGAAGTCTACTAACTTAACGTCTATATTTAACACCACCTTTGCGGTTGTATGACATTGGAATGCCGGTAACAAATAACAGGAGATAGCTTGTGTATCACGTTCCCCTGCTGTGTAGTACTGTGTACTTTATGTCCCACAAGTTTACACACTCCAATGTTCCTGCCCAGCTTTTTACAGCGGTGAGTGGAAAGTACAGTATGTAAGTGAGACTTGCGGGGTAGTAGTGACAGGTGAGGTTTTAATGTGGTCCAGTGGTCAGAGCACTCCTCTCTCCTTTCCTTCTGCCTTTTACAGCAGTGAGGCGGAGTAGGGATGAACTCTTATCACTGAATTCCACACATGGAAAGTTTTTGTCGGTCTTGGTGGCTTTCTCATGGCAGTTGCCTGCTATCCCTTTTAAGTACAAATTTATACTAGCTGGATGGACTGAACAGAGTAAAGTAATATATTATAAAATGACAATACCTTATGGGCTTAGTGAAATTTAAGTAACCCTTATTCACAAGAAATAAAAGATTTACTTCAATGGTATGAGCTTTTATTAAAAAGCGTCTAAAACAATGGGGCCGCACTCTCCTAGTAATCTATTAAAAATACATGTAAAGAAAAAGGGGGGTGGGGGAGTCTAAATCAGGAGAAGGCAAACTGAATCATGTTAATAATATTTGTATGTTGGAATATTATGTGATTGGTGGGAGCCACAGTAAAAATATTAAAATAATTTAATTTAATAAGGATAAGTTCTGAAGGAACCTAAGTAAAGCAGCACCAGAAGGGCACTGAAGAAGTGTGGTGGCTTTTAGCAACACTGGAAGGAACACCATCAATAGCAGGAGTCCAAGGAAGGATAGGGGTTGACGGCGTTTGCAGACCCTCTGGTGGCGTTGGGTGTCTGGGAGGCCTCTGGAGCTGGAGATCGCCGAAGAGGTGGAAGACTCTTTAGACTGCTGGCAGGTTCTTCGGAGCTTTACGACTAACGGACGTTTAAGTTGAGGACCCTCTGGAGTCTTGAGGTTACTTACATGGCACAAAGGGTTCTAGCAACTAGTGGTTCCTGTTAGATAGCCTCGTGACCATTACAGCAGGAGACAGGGACAAGTGCTTACCCTTGATAAGCTGATGCCTTCCAGTGGGCATAACAGCGGTGGAGGTACAGCAGACTGCCCTGAGGCCATGTTCTGGAACTCAGTATATAGTGATTCTCCTAGCTTGGCGGTGCTCAGATATGTGAGGGGGAAGCAAGCTCCGCCCTCTTGGGGGTTAGTCTTATGACGTCACGCATGGGTGACTCAATTCTTATCTCTGCAGCACTCGCCATGAAGCTGCGAAGTGATGATGTAATCTGGCCAGTCCGCTCATCTAGGAGGCAGGGAATGCTTCAGCGGGTGATGCTTTGCTCTCCAGTGGTGGGATTGTCAAGTACCGCTGCTGTCCTGGAGTAGCAGGCAATTAAAACTGTAGCGGAGGGGTGACGCAGTTGACGGCTTTGTAGCGTCTAGACACGTGTCCCGTCTCCGTTTCTTCCTTCAGTATTGATTTTGGACTGGCCCATAAGGATTATTGCAATCCAAGATAGGAGTAGAGTGTGCTACATAAAAGTGCTGATAGCATCATACGTCACTGTTCGATATGTTATTTGTCTCCTGGCTAGGTCTGCTAGTTCAGAGTTGTGCTGCCCAGGTTCTACATAATTAATTGTCTTAATTAAGGCACAATGCCCCACGTTGTGTGCCAGAAAAACAAATGATTGACGCGTGATGGCTTGTGGTTACTGAAAGCACGTTTTAATGCCTAGTGTTTTTTGGTTGAAGCTAGGCCAGGCACATCCAGGGTGTATCTTGGACTCTAGTCCTTGTGAGGTACTGGAGCGCATCCAGAATATAAAACGGGCTGGGTACCTTACTGCAGGGCGCAAAATCTGGTGTGGCCAGGACAATTTTGCATTTTAGCAGGATTCCTTTGGCTAGTATACATGGGTGATGTTTGACTGTTTGAGCTTGCGAGGTTTCTGACCATGCTATGCTGGGGTGAGCTTCAGTGTCTGGTGTATTGCTGTGCAAGTGTTCATTGGTGCTTTTTGCAGCAAGTGTAGACTGGCGGTACAGCATTCCCCAAAACCACAAATTATCAAGGCAGAGTGACCTTCCTTGTCCGCTCAAGTAGGCAGCTAGTACTCGGTGTGTGTCACGGGCAAGCTGGGTGTGTGGTTCATCTCTGGAGAAGGGCTGCCATTTTTCCCGGACACTGAGTTGCTCAAGTCCGGTGGGATTGGGCTAGGCTCTGGCTGGTATTTAGAGATCATCTCAACCCATTTTACACTCTTATGGTTAACACTTCAGAAGAAGTATGGCATGAGGCAGATAGAGAAAGCTACTATCGGACCTTGTGGAAGTGGAGCAGGTGACGCTGTAGCCCTACTCAGGTGTTGAACCACGTACCGCTTCCGCTCACTGAATGCGGGACCCCTATCCCCGTATCAGGCACCAGAAGCGCCGTGGATACTGAAGAGTCAGGTCACACTGGCTGATGGTCTCGATATTTGGGTGAGCCTCTGCTGAGGACCAGTTTTCCCAACTCAGGGAATGCCCCCTTTGGCACCAGAAGCATGGTGGAGAGAGCAAGCGCCAAGTCAACAAGCTGACCCCAAGAGAGAGACAGTAGCTAATGTTAGGGCTATATCGTTCTGGCACTGTGGTGTGCAGAATGGATGGTTGTCCAACATGTGTGTGTGTACTTTACTAACATGTGTAGCAGTCTTTGGTAATCTACCAGTCGCCTGCTGTCCCTCTGATGGAATCAATGTTTACCAGCTAGGGTGCTATTGCTACTACCTCCTACCAGTTGGAGCTTACGGAAACTTATTGACGCAGGTGAAGGTGACCTGTTCCTATTCTAACAAGGGTAGGTAGACGAGTGTTATGAGACTATGTTGCCGTGATGGGTCCGGCAGTGTCTAGTGTTCAATGACATAGATGTTGACTAGAAAGGATGGTTGGAGCAGTCAGAGTCCTCTGCAGCAGGAGTGTGGTGAAGACTGTGTAGAGGAAACAGTCTTCGGCATCAGAGGCGCGGTAAAGACCAGTAGAGGAGTCGATGGTTCCTTCTGCACCAGGCAGCGTTGTTAAGGAACAGAACAAACTGTCATGACAGGGGATGCGGCCAATTGTTTATACTCTGTCCGGCCCACCCTGGCTGGAGTTAGAGAGTGGGTATATGTGGCATAGATCCTTTTGGCATGACGTCAACGGCCTGCATTGGATCCAGGTTCATGTCTCGGTGATCATACTAGTAGGGCTATCTGGTGGCACGCTAAAGTACTTTGATGATATCTATGCATAGCTTTGGTGGCTTGGCGAGTGAGTAGTACAATCTTCAGGTTGGAACATCCACTCTTTGCCGTGGTAGACAGTACAATTCCTTATGTCCTTTGACGCATGACGACAATCAAACTCCATAAAATTGAGTGGCGAAAGCATGCGCATTGATGAGACGAAGTCGTTTATTCAGTGTTGAAAAGGGCATAGTGCGTCACTATGGAAAATTTGGTTTATAGTTTCCCTGGATACCCTCTTACGTTAAGCTTGTTACAATGCATATTTTTATAATATGGTCCATTTTGAATTTAGAGAAAAATTATATATATTAAATAAGGTTTACTATGACTAAAATGTATATACATATTTGCTTTATTTTTTTTACATAGTTGTCATTAACTTCCATACTCTTTCAGTCGCGTGTCGCCAGTTTCCATATTGCACTTTCAAAGAAGTATGCTGCCTGTGTCCTGTATCATTAATTTACTCTGTACTTGAGTTCATCACATGTAAACCATTTCGATGCAAGTTGTTTCTTTAAATGCATAACGAGATGTCGGAAACTTGGTGCTAGTTCAGGACTATAGGGAGGATGGGCAAAAATTCCCGGCAAAATCTCCACAACATTTCAACAGTTTGATCTTCTGTATGTAATTGAGTATTATCATGCATTATATTTTGCCCATAAACTTGACAATTGGCAAGATAATTTATTGCCTCACTCATTTTAAATTTCTCACATAAGGCATCTGACTGCAACAAAATGGACAATATCTAGCTACTGAACCAAACATTGTAACAGCACATTTCAATATTTCGATACTCAGTAGCAATTTTTGAATGGACCTTACTTTAAAACTGTGCCTTGTATATTTTTCTATTCCTATTTACTGTTTAGTGATGACTGCTTTCGGGCACGAGCTATGGAGAAGCGCAGGAACATTGTGTTTGTTCTAGACAATATTCAGTGCAAAACTGAATCTCCAAAAACTTATGTTGCACTGGTAATTACAAGAGATAAAACATTTAACCTTAAAAAACAGTGTAAAAATTGTATACCTAAATGCACCACAGTACCAGCCACCATATGGCTCCAAAAAAGAAAATGTATTTAATTAGAAATTGTTTTCCATGCTAGATGTTGACTTTCTGACCATTGGCTTACCACACTCTTGTGTTATTGATCCTTTGCATTTGCTGATAATGAATGTGTGAACCATTTGTTAATTGAGGTAGAGTGGCACTAAGAGAAAAATGCAGGCATTGAGAGATGCTGCTAGGCATCTCTGTTCATCGACTTCCATTTGAGGTACCTCTTCCATCAGTTTTCACTCTTATGTTAATTTGGTTCTGCCCTTTAGATCTGGTTACTGTAGTGGGGTTGTTCTGCTGATGCAGTGCTTCATTTCTGCCTCAAGTAGTGAAATTTACTTATTGGGGCAGTTTATATGGTTGCTACCCACAAGTTTTTTTTGGAATTTCTCTATGCCATAAGTGGTTTCACAAGTATTTATATTTTGTTTCATTTGTGTGTTAGGGCAGTGATGTAATCCATATTGAGGAGTAATGCCTTTTTCATGCAAGATAATCTGTGGGTTTTGAGGTACGTTTTATGACAATATTTTCAGACTGAGTGAGTGAGGAGATTTGGGTGGCTCTTAACGACGAGGTCTCGAGATCCAATGTTCATACAAGAATTTCATTACATATATAGCAGCAGATCTAATGACATAAGTAATTAGAACTAGGCATATGTATGCAAGACAGCAGCATGTGTTTCTCTGCTAATAGCAGTCAATTGTTATGCCTGTAGTGCTCCAACTTGGTCCATTAGGCACACAATTCATTTCTGTGAAGTTCACCCCATTATGCACAATACAAAGTAGTTAGTGGCAGTTTGATGACTTGTGTATTTTTACATTTTGTAGATCTTAATTACAGCCAAAGTGTAATCTTTTTTTCAGAGAATTAAAGAAGAAGTGTGTGATAATAGAGAATTTCATTCCTTGTGATGAAAAAAATAAACTTATTGTTCGTATATATTATGATGAAGAGAGTGATGCATGGTGTTTGATGCCATTAAAAGCAGAAGACAGTTTGCTTTACAAACGCCCAATAAACAATGAGGGAGACAGGCGGCCTGTCTCAGATTATGGCCGTGTTGCAATCAAAGTCGGCCGCGATCATCGTTATCACGTAAGCTGTAATTAAATTTTCTTATTTGTAAATAAAGAGTAACATTTTTTTAGTTATAGTTAAGTGAATATTATTTCGGATTGAGACTTAGAAAATGGCATAAACAAGCTTTCTTTATAATTTTTGTATTAATAATGTGTATTTGTAACACTGTAATGTAATTTTAGGTAAATTAATTTAAGCATATTGTATATGGGAACAAAATTTTTTCCATTATATTATTGTAAATTGTTTGTTTGCCATGTAAAGTTTTATTGTGTTTAGTCTGGTGCTGTTTTTTTATTTGCATGGACAGAACTACATGACTCAATTAATTGTGGTATAGTGAAAGCGATTTTGAAGAGAATTTAGAGTGCTAGTGTGGTGATAGTTCCAACACATCTGTCCAGAATTACTTTTTTTAACTCTTGATTTAGTTCTCAAATAGTTTTTGGCCCTCTGTATTTATGGCTTTCCCATCATCATTAGCCACTGGGCCAGTCAGGTCGTCAGTAGACAGCAGTTTGAAACTTGCACATTTACCAGCTGATCATACTTCTGCAGTCACAAGCATGACATCAAGTGCCAAACCTTTGTTTTCATTACAGCCACCAGTACTTCTGTTCGCTCCTATATTTATTACAATATTATGACTAGTCTGTGTGCTGTACCCTTATTTATTTCATTTTATTTTGTTGAAAGATTTAATTTGCCTCTCTAAAACTGGAAACATTACATAGTTTTCAACATAGTACGTACAAAATTTGTGTGTATGTTTTGTCAGGTACAAATTGCTTTATTATTTTAACATTTTTAGTAGAACAATTAAAGAAAAGAAATTTGTATATTAAATTATAGTTGGTATGCCCTTGCCTTGTAATTCTTATTATGACTGTTGCCTTTATAAGCATAGCTAACCTGGTTTTTCTCCTTTGCCGCAATTCAGTAATGTATGGGATGGATAAATGATTATACCTGGGTTTTTTTGAACATCTCAATTCTTTGCATTGATTGATTTGATTGTAAGGGAGAAGGGGATCGTAGTGGATTTGCAATTGGAATTCTGTCCTCCCATTTCAGTGATCTGGGTAAAATTCCAACATACCAGATTTTGAATTGTTAATGAGTGGGAAACTTGTTGGATGTGGCCACTGATAAGTAGGTTTTCTCAAGATTCCAACTTCCCCCCACCATTGCATGCCATCACCTCTCTACCCATACCTCAGTCACTTTTCAGGCTGGCTTCGTGTGTGTCCACCACAGCTGTCTACAACCTTGTGACTGAAGGGAAGTTAACTTCAAATCCCAGTTTGAAAAAAAGGTGTCTCCTGTTTCTGATGATATCCAATCTGATGCAGGGATTTTCTCTCACACTGCAGGCGATGCCTGGTTTACGTACAAACAAGAACCACACAATGAGGTGAAATATGCAGCATATGGTACTTGGTTTATATGTGTGCAAAAATGGCACAATAAAGGCAAAGTGCGTAATGTGTAACGCCTTGGAGGACGAAATATGTACGTGACACAAAAAGATACATTATCTAATTAAAAGTATGTGGACTCTAATGTGAAAAGTCCTTGGATCTACTGTCCAGTAGCGGACATTAATGCAGAATGGGCCTCAATTACATACCTAACCGTGCAACTGAAATTGGTAATAAGTGTCTGAATGTCTTAGGGGAGAATTGCCAACCACTCTTCCTGTAGTAATTGATGTGGGTCGTTGGGGTCTGGCATGCAGTCACGATTCTAATTCATCCCATGTTTTTATAGGCATATTGATTTTATTAATGGTGTAATTAGAAACAAACTATTCTCAGTTATAAAATATCATTGTATGTGTTCATAACCATTTTATACCTTTCCAGTGCTTCCGTCTCTTCAGATTGTCTTCCCTTAATTGAGCATGTCCTGCTAACAGAAGTTGTTTTGCTGTGGGGCTAAAACATATATTTAAAAGAAAAAGCATTATTTTGGACATAACTTCATTGCAGTGTGTCTCAAAGAAAACCTGAATACTGTCCCTATCTACCATTTTTCAGGGGACTCAAAAAATTTTTATAAATGCAGGATTTCAGTAGATGATGTTTCGTACATGTACATCAATAAAATACAACTCCTGACCTTATTAGACTTCATTTTGAGTATAATGAGAGCTGTACATTATATGTTAACAAAGTTAAGCTGATAAAACACAATAAAAATGGGAATTTAAATAAAAAGTATTACTGTATTAGTATCACTGTAAATAATGAATACAACATCTCAAAATACCATATAAAATTGATTTTAATCTTGACACCAAATGCAAGCAGACCTAAATCTTTCAAATCTTCTGAAATTGAAAATAATATGACCCCAAATATAAGTCAAATTTGCACGTAAAGATATTATTGATTGGGCAGTGTGTTCATGCAAGGTTGACGGAGAATACGAAGTGTGTGTGGCAAATGTCTGTCGTTTAAAGTAATTAATTATAGGCCCTATTTCACTGAAAAAACTTGTTATTTTGAGGCAGAAATGAATCAATAACTGGATTATAATTTATTTCTTCACTGCCTTTAATAATTAATCATTCAAAACCATGCCCTCTGATTTTCCCTGTCATAAGTTACACTGCAATTGTGCTCGTGCATACCCATTATTAGATCAATGGTTCTAATAGGCCCTTACATTTTATCAGATTATGTGAAAGATGTGTCTATTGAAATAAATTAATATAAATCCTCTGATTCCCTTGCAGAAAGTTACTGAAAATGAACTTTATGCTTGCAAGTCGCTTGATGTTCAAACCATTTTTGGCAACAAGGAGGGGTCAAGTATATGGTACTGGGCAGAGAATTTTATTTGCAAAGAGGCTGTCCATTGAGTTAAATTAATATTATGTTTTAAAATCATATTTATTTTACGCCAGATACAATGAAACACCAACTTTATGGAAAAAAATTTCCTTTAAATAACAAAATAAAATATCTTTATGCAAATAATAAATCCTCTTTAAAATGCACTACTGCATAACATTTTCAGATGAAACCATTTGCTTTGAAATACAAGTGATGGAGAATCTTGATAAAATTGATATGTTCGCCAGTAGCACTGTATTTGCTTTGTGGCCGATGTGTGAAGGCAAGCGCACACAGCAGATAGAGAGAGAGAGAGAGAGAGAGAGGACATGCTCTTTAATTTGGTAGACAACAGCTTCCCCTTATGAAGGCATATAAGGGTAGGGAAAAAATGCATGACCGAGAGAGACAGGAAAGGGGGGGGAAAGAGAAGACTCAAGGTCGCCATGCTGGTTGCTAGATAACCACTTCCCCTCTTGTCAAGCATATAAGAGAAGTTAGCAAGCCAGTCTCGCACATTGCACCACGTCGCATACATGCTGGAGAGACTATGCTCCAGAGAGAAGTGATAAACGACAGTGTACATGATGTATCACACAGCTGATTGTTAGACATTTGCATAAACAACCAGTTTAAAAACTATTGTGGGAAATCTTAGGTGATGGGACCGAAATATATTTTGATAGATGCAACATCCGATAAAGAATACAAGCTGTTAGTTTTATCATTATTTATGTAGGAGTTTTGCCAGAACCACTAAATATTGACTGTGGATACGATTTATCGACACATGTGTTTTTGGTGCAATGAAAGTCGACTGTAACACTTAGAGAAAGAGGCTCAGAATAGAGGTCAATAGTTATAAGAAAACAACACAGAGAATTCTGAACAAGGAATTAGTCAGAAAGCAAAGGAAATAAATGTGACAATTGGATCGGATGGCACAAACATCAACCAACAAAAATAATAATGTAGACATTACAATGAAAACAGTAAATTGCAACAATGGTTGGGCAAAAAAAATCCAGCAGATATGCACAAAGATAGAATTAAACAGTGAAAAAAGTGCAGATTTGTTTTGTGAGTAAATGTTTTCATGTGTTAACTTATTGGCATAGCATTTCCCTATATTATTTAGTTATTGTTGTTCTAACCATGTTTAACCAGTCTGAATTTTTAAATTTTCTCTTTTTTAACATTGCTTTATACTGTTATATGCATGTAGAAAGTGTTCTGTGGTTACATGTACATTAGAGACACTGGCAGAACACTTTCCACATACATATAACAGCAAAAAAACATTGGTAAAAAAATTGAAACATCCGGACTGGGTTAAAATGCTTGGAACAATAATCATTAAATAATATGGGAAAATGCTATACCAATATGGGAAGATGAAGTGCCATTGCTAGCCCTTAGATGTAACCTAATTATATAATTTTTTCTGAGAATCCATGAACGTATGGAGTAACCAAGCTGACTATAGACATTTTTGTTTATATTTTGTTGTCTGAAAGCAAACTTTTTTTCATATGCTGGTTTGTGTCTGGAAGGGAACCATTAGACCAAAGATCTTTTTTTCAAGGGGTTTCATTCATGTGCTACTGATTTTTTGTCAGCAGATTTTTTGAATACGGCTAGCTAAAGTTCAAATTGTAAGTTTTTGTGCTTGTAGAATGGTTAGAATTTTGGTGGATGTGATTTATCAGTACTTGCGATAACGATACATTAAAAGTAACTGTACCACTGACTTAGGAAACAAATCAAACTAAAAGGAAAATCAAGGAATAAGCATTTATTGTCAACAAGAGGAGTATGTTTAGCCTGAGTAGTATCATGGCCTCCAGACGAACGAAAAGAGAATTAAGTTCTGAAAAAATTTATGACTACGGAGAAACTAAATGGCGGTCACAAAATGTTGAATGCCCGGAGGTACACGGTGCATGTTCACTCCCATTAAGCACTCTGAACCAACGGAATCAACATGGTTGAGTCCGCCGAAACCTCAACTTAAAAGCATGAAAAAATACAAGTACACTTTTTAAAAACAAAAAAATGCATACAAATAGAGTTTCCCTTCAATAAAATATCTCCCATGCAAATTAATTTGCATATGCAAATTATATACAGAAAGAAAATATGTTGCACAAAAATAATTAAGCAGTGTAGTTTTAATGAATGTCGGTGCTGTCTTTCTGAGTCAGTTGCATGTTTTAATGGGTTGCTAACATATTTCATCCTTAAAAAAAAATTTTAGGAAATGATTTGCATCCTTAGTTTCATGAATTACAGGTTAGTAGTGGATGGCTCATGGTGGACAAGTCCATGCTGGTTTTTCACTGTGAATTAGCATGAACACTGAGTGGGCTCACATTCTAGAAAGTTCGGCTCGACTTCTGACACACTCACACTACATGCACACACATACGCACGGGGACGCCAGCAGTTGTGAAAGGGGGAAACGAGGGTTATTGTAACTCATGAACTATTGTTGCCCCCTCGCTGCATTTATTTCTCTTACTGGAGAATTGATTGACTGGTGTTTGTTGGCCCAAATTATTATGCCCTCAAAAGTTTCGTCTTGGGGGGAGTGAAGGTGGCATGGCCACCTGACACCAGTGGTGCCTCGGATGTGGCGCAGATGGCGTGTACTCCCAGCACACCGCCACTGAGACAGGAGTCAAGGACCACCGCATATGGGATGACTGCCCAGTATAGGGCACGTCGTGGTTGCGCAGGTATAGCGGGACGAATGGCCTAAGGGTGGAGGGATGGAGCACGTATCATGCTGCAGCATGTATTTTGGTGCGAAGAGGTGTGACACGCTATTGAAGATAACCAGACAGCATACCACAGATCCATATGTAATCATTTTGCTGCTCTGTTTTTGTGATCATATGTATTACTCATCTGTGTCACTACCTTTATAAAGCTTCAGTACCATCGGATGCATTCTTGTGTGTGTTACTTTTATTGTCCAGCAGTGTAATATTTCATTCAACACTTTGCTGTAAATGGTTCATGATAAAGTGAGCACTCTTGAAGTCAACCAGTGAAAAAACTCACTGCCCATAACTGCATATATTTTAATGTAAGCAATGACCTTAATACTCACAGTTAAGTTTATAGGAAACCATGAGAAGTAGTTCCTTTTTTTAACATCTTACTAGTAGTAAAGTTAATGTTTCAGTCACCTGTAGTATTATTTCTTATTGCTTTGTGCTGATTTCCACATAGTGCTTTGTCCCAGAAATTCCGGAAATTTAACATAATATGCCGACCTGAAAAATGTAATGCTTCATTCAATTTAACTCTGTATAAATTTTAAACGTCGAATCAACATTGAAGATGTTCCATATGAGTGTGTTTGGTTACATTTGCAATATGTGTAACAATTTTGATAGTTTAAATTAATGAGTGTGTTATATTTCGTATTTATGCTAATCTCAATTTCCTTGGGAGTAGAATGATGTAGTTCCTGCATGGCCATCAGATTCCGGAGTAGGACAACAGGAGACGAGCGTCTGCCGTATTGGAAGCCAGTAACCGTTGGCCATTGACCCCAAAACCCCCAAAAAATATATCCAAAAAAAAAAGTCCAAAAATTTCCAAAAAAAATTGTAATAAATACCAAAAAAATTATTTTTAAATTATTTTTAAATTACCCCCAAAAATTTCCATTTTCTCCAGAGCAGTTGTCTGGGATTAGCAACTTAGGTGACCGGGATCAGCGACCCAGTGTCACAAGGGCTGGACTCAGGACGCATGACCTTTAACCTGAAAATCCAAAAAAAAATCAGGACAATTCCAAAAATTCCCCAAAAGAATATTATTAATAATTATCAAAAAATACTTTAAAAAGCCTTACATTTCTGGAGGTCACCCTTCGCCCATACCCAGTCAGCCATCGTAACAGACATATTAGATGCAAACTACTGTGACCTTGAAAACAAAAACTTTAGAAAAATCCATAAAAGTTAACATGCTGTGACTACTACCACCACCGTATTGGAAGTAGACGACCTTGACCCCATGACCTTAAATGGACTTGTAAACTCGAGAAAAATCCATAAAAGTGAGCAAGCATATTATGGTACTTACTACTGCGTTAATTTCTCGATTTCACTGCCAAGCGAGCTGTCAGCACTTATATTTATTGACATATTAAAAACCTGTAATTTTCAATCCATTTTTTTTTTTTTTTTTTTTTCAATCAACGGTATAGCTACATGCATGATGCAGGACTTTGGTTACATGCATAATTTTTTTATATATATATTTTTTTATTAAAAACTTAATGGCCAATAGAAGAATACGACACACAAAAATAAACAAAAAACAATTATTTTTAATAATTGTTTATTATTATTTTGTAATTACAATTTCAGAAGAAAGCAGTTCATCACATCATCTGACATAACCCTAATCCTTAAGTTCTCTTATGATTTAAACCACATCTTTCATGCCCGAGTAATCCCTGCATTTTTGAATCTCAAATATCTGAGTCTGTCTACAAGTTCATTTGGGTCTTCAGTAAACATGTAGCAGATGTTCTCTGTGTCTTCTGCCTTCTTCACATCACTTGTCAAAGGAAACTCGTTGGTGAAATGTGTGGGAACCGATGCCACCATCAACTTTGTTGACCTACAGCAGTGCTGCAGTCGATGACTTTGTCAAGGCTTTGTTGCTATTAATGTGACAGGTCCTTCAGTAAAAGTTGCAATGCTTGTCTGCATGAGAGAACGGCCTATATGAAGATAACTTTTTGTACGATGAAGCATGACAACAATGACCATATACAGTTTATGCAAGGTGATACAATGAAGGAACAAACTGAGATCTGCAAGGGTTCGTCTACTGGGAGTCAGCAAGTGTTGCTGCAATACCTCCTTTTACATCAGTGGGTACTTTTTCCACAGACAATTATGACGAGATAGTTAATACTAAAGATGGAATTATTAAATCGGTTCATGCGGAATGTACACTTGCAAGGCATGTATGTGACATTGACGAACTTCAAAATAAATGAATATCAGCTCTAACTACTGATAAACATACAACTCCTGCTAAAAAGAAAAATAAACTTGATATTGATGATGAAACACGAAGTGAAGATGATCATGAAGCCCACTTAGATAATGACTATGATGACAGTGTTTGCAGTGAAGATAATGATTCCCTCGATGTTCCCACATATTTCACCTACGAGTTTCCTTCGACAAGTGATGTGAGGAAGGCAGACAATGCAGAGAACAATGGCTACATGTTTATCGAAGACCTGAAAGAACTTGTAGACACACTCAGATATTTGTTTGAGCTTCAAAAACGCGGGGATTACTTGTGCATGAAAGATGTGGTTTCAATCATTAGAGAAGTATCAGGGTTATGTCAGATAATGTGATAAACTGCTTTTTTCTGAAATTTTTATTACAAAATAATAATTAATTATTAAAAATAATTAAATTTTTAATAAAAAATATATATGTAATAAATTATACAAGTAGTCAAAAGTCCTGCATCATGCATGTAGCTATACCGTTGATTGGAAAAAAAAATTTTTAGTAGGATGGAAAATTACAAGTTTGTATAATGTCAATAAATATAAGTGCTGACAGCTTGCTTGGCAGTGAAATCAAGATATTAACTTAGTAGTCAGTTACATAATATGCTTGCTGACTTTTATTGATTTTTCTCAAGTTTTTGTTGACAAGGTTATGGTCATGTGCATCTAATATGGTGGTAGTAGTCTGTAACGTCATATGCTTGCTGACTTTTATATTTTTTTCTTGAATTTTGGTTTTCAAGGTCATGGAGTCTAGGTCAAAGTTATCTACTTACAATATAGTGGGAGTAGTCTGTAGCATCATATGTTTGCTGAGTTATGTGGATTTTTTCTTGGTTTTGTGTTTTCAAGGTCATGCAGCCAAGGTCATGGTAGTTTGCATCTAATATGGCTGCTGCAGTGGACAAAAGGACGTCGGCATTTAGCAAAAGTGTTCCCTTCGATGAACGAGTATACAAAAGCTCGTAACATGCCAGATGGCGGAGAAATACAAGTACAGGAAATTACCACGTGGTCATGAACAAAAATCATCAAACACAAAAAATTCAAGAACCCTGATTGAAAATAATACATATAACCCTAAGATAAATTAAGGTGCACAAGATGGAACAAGAATTAGCTCTTTTAATGTGATGATGGCGTAGCTACGGACTTGGTGGTGGCTAACCATGTGGCCGTGAGCGATGTGGCCGTAAGACAATTAAGCATGACAAAAACCCTCAAACAATTACATAAACACATTACCCTTAATATTGTGTACCGCAATTAAACAGAAATTACATAGAAAAGCCCTGAACATGGGTGGATGGTATCTGATACACTAAGAGCACGGGTCGCATGGCCTCTCCAACATCTTCTCTTTTTGTCAAAAAGCCGCAAGGGCTGCAAATAATTAAGTTAAGCGGATAGCATTACGATGGGGATGTCTGACAAACGTACGCAAGGCAAAGGTTAATGAGTAAACTAAAATGAACCACAGAAACGTACATCAGTGCAAAAGTATGAAGTAAGTACATGACAGCATCTTACCTTGCGAGCTCTCCTAGGACGACTGCCCAGAGGCAGGGGTCGCATGGACCTATCATGGCTGCCTACGGGGTTGACACAAGCAGAAGTACTATGAACGTCGAGTAAAAATATTATCTTTAAATCGAAATGGCACCAAAAGAATTGTCAAACAATTTTACAGGCTAAATCCAAAGTTATGTTTTCTGGTAAATATTAAATTGTCTTTTGAAGGCATTTTCGCCTAAATAGCAATGTCTCTGTCTTTGGTTCCATGCACACTTTAAATTAAAAATATCAACATTACACAAACCCTGAAATAAAACATGTTACATTTTACAAACATTTTAACCCTGAAAAAGAAATACATAGTACACTGAAATCAATTATCCCGTTTTGGGAAAGTTCATGTAGTGACACTGTACACGTGTTAGGTTAGCAGCAAGTGCCATCAAGGGCTGACTGTGGCTGGCTCTTAGTCTAAAACGACATGTTTTAGAATTTTTGAACATTTTTTTTTTTTTTTTTTTTTTAACTTTTTTTTTTTTCGATTTCTGGTGTCAAAGGTCAACAGTTAGGTGTCAATTGCCAATTGTTGCTGCCTTCCAATATTGTGGATGCTGAAATAACAACATGGTGGCTGGTTGGCTCCTGCGCTCCCTACTCCGAAATCTGATGGCCGTGAAGGAACCAAATTATACTATTCTTGCGTGTTAGGAATATGTCAAAACAATATTATGTCTGTCCAAAAAACTTAATTTGTATGAACCAATATTTCAAACAGTAAATACAAGCTTCCACAAATAACCTTCAAGGTGACTAATTTGGGGGACAATTAGATTCTGTATTATATGTGTGGATGCAGTTTCATGAAATGCGTTATTTTTAGGTAGGTATTGTGTTTTTAGTAATCTGGTAAAATTATGTCCATATAATTGTAGGCATTTAAATTTTATAAGCAAAATGTGATTTTTTTCATAAGCAAAGCAGTAGGTCTTAGCAAACATTACTGTTATGTACTTTAAAAACTATGTGATTGGACGAATGTTCATGAAACTTGCATTGAGTGACAAATATTACTGTCGAAGTATGTTGAAAAAATATGTATAAATTTTCTTCGGCCATTTAGTTTCGTAAGATAATGACAATCATTTGGTTACTCATAATGTAATAGCAAAACCCTCCATTTGTTTCTGCATAATTTTTTTTTAAATATTGATTTGTGAGGTTTTTATGCATTGTAGTTCACTTTCTAATTTGTTCAACATAATTCTTAGGTCATTTACGATTGTTTAAGGCACATTGTCATATGTATGAAGGAGTAAATTCACCATATTATCTAAAAGTGTCCCTTTCTTATGAGTATGACACGTATAATAGTTGAGTGTCAGTTACTCACTTTTTTTAAATGAGAAAGTTCTAAATGTTTTGACATTTTTATAGCAGGAAAAATTATAAATGTTTAACTCTTCTGCTAGTGTTCAGTGACCCACTGTAAATTTGTTAAGTTAAGCTTTGAGCTCGTCCATGGTGAAGGTGAGTTATGAGAACTCAAGATGGCAGACTTGGCCATGTCGGGCATTTGGTTGTAATGGAAATTGTTTTGGTTGTGGTAATTAAAGTTCCACTACAGAACAGCTAGTCTGTTGACAACTTAAACCAAACATATTTTCTTATGTTGATCACGGTTAGGAATTAATTGATATAAAAAATAATAATTGTGAATGTCAGTCAATAGTCATGTAATGTGTATGTTTTCATAGTGTTGATTACAATATTTACTACTTTTCATTGTTAATTTAATGAGTATGCAGTGTATATATGAGTCAGCTAATATGTGAACACCAGCTGAAAGTCACATGGTAGTGTTTATTTTGATAGTTATCCAATATCTTTGTACAGCTATGTATTGAGAAAAGATCTTACGGACACAAAACAAATAAACAAAGATAAACGATCATCTGGCTAAAAGTAGAAACTTAGCAGGGCTTTCAAAAGTGCTCACTTTACTGTGAACAACCTTTATATTGTAATGACCTATAAGTATTTTCGTTATGTAGCCTTTAACTTTTTCAGCAGAATGCCAGTCCGAATGTCTATTAAAATATATTCAGTTAACAGGTAGAGAAAATTTACTGTAAGTCTGGTTTCAGAAGTTCTCTATACATATTTATGTTTTTTTTAATACCTACATAATTTTTGCAGTTAAATTAGTTTATTTTAAAAATGCTGTAAGCAAACATCCTGAATCACTATCATTCAGTTGTATTTGATATTTATAAACCTGTGGTTGTTGAGGCAATTTAGCTTTGCTTTAGAATGTTTAAGGTACTGTACCATAACAATATTACAATAAGACCTCAGTAATTTAGATTGTCAGGAAATGGCCAGTCACAGATTACCACATTTTGCAAGTTTACCATTCAAAGCCTGAAATAGTTCACATGATGTCCATGTGACTGCTGCTTTATAAAAAAAGTCTATGTTATAGGTTGTTTAATTTCCGAGGGTTGGAAAGGTTTTGGTTGATAGGCGTATTTCAATGCTGACTGTCATTTTTAAAACATTAAAACCACTTAGTTTGCTTAATTATTATGATAGAAAAAGTGAACAGTAGCTTGAAAATAACACAACACTAACATCTGTGTACAATAATAAAACTAATAGAACATTACTTGTACTAAATGTGGCTGTAATATTTTCACAGATGGTAGCCTCACATCTGAATATCGACTGTAAAATTCACTCAACTTTTTGTGTTGAACATATGTATATCCAATTTTTCATGGATTGATAAAGTTTTTTGTCATTGATTCGCATAAGTACCTCTGTCACTGCCACTGTATGGACATCTCTGACATAGTATTGTATCACACTACATTATAAATATATAATAATTACATTATAAAAATCAGGCAGATATACAAGTACTCACAGAGTGGTACTTATGAATACACACACAAACAAAAGTCAAACACATTTTCCACGCAGATGCACAATTGTGTAAAGTTTTGCTGGCTAGGTCAGCTTCATCAGATAGCGAACAGTGACACACTGCAGTCTGGAGGGTGTAGCACACTGCAGTCTGGAGGGCATAGGTGGTTGCACATGCAAGATGTACTGGCAGTGAGACCAGGCGTCGTATACAAAATGGATACAAGCAGACTGAATGGTTATTACACTGGTGAGGGGGAGATGATTGACATCCCATATTTGTCTGCACAACAATGCTTCATGTGCAAGTGAACTATCAAAAAACAAATTGATCACTTTTTGCCATGCATGCTCACAACTGAAAGCAGTGCGATAGCCATTATTAATATAAATTTGAATTTTTTTACATTTCAGAAATAATTCAATTTTGTGAATCACTATGTCGCTGAGTAACATGGTTAAACTGTACTTGTGAAAAAAGGTGATTTTTGACAGTTAATATTTGTGAGATGTTCAGGTTGTTAAAGTGTTTCATCAGAAACTTTTATGCCAAAGATTTGTGTTTTCCAACAATTAATGTTTGTGAGATGTTCAGGTTGTTAGTGTTTCATCAGAAACTTTTATGCCAAAGATTTGTGTTTTCAACATTTTAGGTGTGTAAAATGCAGTACGTATAGGATTAAGATTTTTAATGTGTTACATTTACCAAAATAAAATAAGATATCTACTCATAAAATTTAACTGTTATTAATTTTTAAAATGAAATGAACTCAATATTAATTTTACACTTCAAATTAAGATGGGTTCAAAATAAACTGGGTTTTTAAAATCTTGCCAATTGTTAAGCTGGTTTGAAAAATAAATTAATTGTAAAGTTCTGATGTATAATTTATTTGGTTTTATTTAATGATGTGTTATAAGACTAGTGATAAATGTGAAAGTTTAATGATGTGTAATGTCAGACAATTTGTTAGATGAAGGCACAAGTGTTAGTCAGGCTGTGTGCAGTGTGTGTGCAATGTGGAAACAAGATGCAAACACATTTTCTCAACAGGGGGAAAATGTAATAAATGTGGAAATGGATGGCCACACGCGGACAACAGGTGATTACCACGGACCAGCGGTAGCTCCTAAGATTCAAGCTGTTTTGGATGAAGCACTTAAAGATGAGGGAGATATAGACGTTGATGCTGCTTCATTGTGCAATAGTCATATAATCAAGTCGAAGCTTAATCGCAAGAATTACAGCAAAGACAAGTATTTAAAAATTAATAACATCAGGTGGGTTTTTAAAAGTATTTTCCATACTATTATTACAAAAGTTATTGTTAGACTATATATCATGGCCATATTGTCAATTTTTTTTATTATTGCCTAAGGTTACAAGAAATTTAAAAATAGACACACATGTCCGTATTTTCTTATGTTTAAATTATTGGAACCTAATTTAACAGGTTTTCTCATAATCAACTACATAGCATTTTCCAAATCAGCTTAAATCTTTATTTCATACAAGAAATATTTCCCCACCATTGTTTTGTTGCCGCAGTTAAGTGAAACTCAACAATTTTCAGAAAACAATTATGATCATCTCTCTGATTTCCTACCTTTATGTAGGATGTAACAGGAATTTTCTTACTATAATATGTCATTCTGTGGGCCCTGCCTAGTGAGTTCTGGGAACATGACAGTTTAGAACGTATAAGTAAGGATCACTACTAGGTATTTAAACCCCTGTAAGAAGTTTGCATGTGCGTTTCCATGGCTGATTGCAAGTAGGCATGTATTCTGAATGTAACCAATTTAAATATTTGTAAATTTATGGAAATTGGATATATGTAACTAAAATTTATATATATTTTTAAGGTAGTATGTTGTAATGGTAATTACTTTATCTGCCCTTTCAGATATTGATATTCCTAAAAATGCTTGTCTGAAATTATGGTAACCTTACTAACAGCACATTTGGACATTGAAAATACTGTAGTTACCATTTCACTTAGTTTTTGTTCCCAGCATCTCATATGAAAATCTGCATATGTTCAGTGAAGAATATCATTTGGTTTAACTCGTACAAACATTTTTAATTTTGTGCTATATTCTTCCATAACAATCCTCAGTTTTCAAATGTTACATACTTGCTCATTTTAATCATTTTTGTTTCATTTAATTTAATGCAGTTGCCTAAACTATTTTAATTTACATAATTATTGTTCCCATTCATAAACTCTAACCTATGAAATGTATTTACATCATTAAAGGACTCCAACAATAATTATGTAAATTAAAATAGTTTAGGCAACTGCATTAAATTAAATGAAACAAAAATGATTAAAATGAGCAAGTATGTAACATTTGAAAACACACACACACATATATATATATATATACACACACACGCACGCACGCGCACACACACACACACACACACACACACACACACACACACACACACACACACAATGTTGAAAAATCTTTTGCAATACGTCATGGCATAGATCTAGGCTGTAATTGAGTGGTGGGAATAATAATCAACTAAATGTGACTAGAGAAATGTTTCTTTCATGGTTTCTACAGCCTGTGCATTATAATTTGTTACCTTATATGCATACCTGTCTTTTCCACAAAATATGGGAATTCGCAGTGTACTTTTCCATAGTAATTTAACAATACATACAATTACAATATCCTAACATTGACATAAGTAATTTAAATTCTTTGCAATATGTAAGACCTAAACTATAGGGTGTCTGGTAATTCACGGCTATGGACTGTACCACACGAATCTGTGGTCAAAACTCAGCACAGTGTATATTATCAGCATACAAAACAATGAAAGGTTATAACCGGTGTTCGAAGTTTGCTCTGCCCATAGCAATGCACTTTTTCATGTTGGTTGCATGCAGCATGCATGGAGCTTGGCCGCCAGATGCACCTATGACCATTTCTATGTCCCAGTACTCACTGCACGTGAACTCTATGGCCTTCTTACTTTACTGAGTTTGGCTCTTTCCCTTGTCATACGTCTTATGACTACATCACCTCACCCTTATTCTTATTGGAATACCACATGTTTGCTACAATGATTTTTGGAACTTTTGTGACATTTTTCTCATCAATGAAGCATCTAATTTATTTTTATATAAGATTATTTTCCATTTAGTTTTGACCAAAAATTTGTGTCGTGCAGTCTGTATCCAAAAATTACCTGATACCCTGTTTAGGTTTTATATTGAATAAAATGTTGTGGCTTTGTGTACTAACCTCTAAAAAGTCTCCCATGTGCAAAAAAAATTGATCACTATGAACAAATTGTGCAAGTACAACAGTATCGTAATTGCCTGACACATGTCCCATTTGAGTTTAATGCAGTTTGCTTCCATGAATAAGTCACTAGTGGGCATAAATGTCCCACCATCATTCATAGATGCAAGACACCAAATAAGGCCTTAATAGCAGTGTGAGCCACAGAGTCAAGGTCAGTTAGCACCCAACATACCCCAACAGTGCATTTGACAAGCCTTTGCCCAGCTGGATGAGTGTGAGAGAGGCAGCATCATCTGCCTCCAAGAGGCAGTACCATATCCAGGCAGTTAGCATAGCAGAACCTGTCACCGCTGCATTCCTTACGATGTCAAGTATTATGATGTGAGCATTGCTGAGCACGTGTGACCTTCTGCTAGAAATGTGCAGCATGACAGCTTGCGGATTGGCAAGGAGTGGTGTTAGCGAAAAATCACAATTCTGTCCAGATACAGTTGACCACCAAATTAAAGTTCAGAGACGTCCTTGCCAGTGCCATGATTCACGCTTCATTGTAAAGCAGCACATGACCCCTATGAGAAGTGTGATGGTGTGGGGTGCCATTTCCTATGATTCCCGCACCTCACGTGTGGTGATTGAAAGAACTCTAATGTCGCGGTGATACATCCAAGAAATTCTATGGCCATGTTTGCTCCCCTTCCTGGTAGAGCTTGACAACCTTATTTTCCAACAGGATAATGCCAGTTCTCACATAGCATGGATGTATCTGACCTGCCTTTGTGATGTCAACATGCTGCCTTGGCCAGCAAGGTTCTCAAATCTCTCGCCCATCGTGAATGTGTTGCTTGCCAAAATAAAGAGTGGCGCCATTGTAAACTGTGGCAATTCCACGTTTGGAATTTCTGGGTCAATTTAATTAAAAAGGTAGAAATAATAATTTGCGAGAGAATATCAGTAGAATGGTTTGTTGCATGGTGTGACTCATTAGTTGTCCTTTCTTTGATTCTGATCCAACCTCACCGTGTGAAGAATGGTAGCTAATAGGGTATCACAGATACACGACAGAAAGGTGCCGATTCACTGCCAACATATTTACATACATGAAAATCCAGCAGACTGCTTCTAGATAGCTGAGGCCATTCAAGATAGTTGATCAACAGTTATGATGGCAAGGGTCTTCTTGGCTCACATCCGAGGAGGACACATGGCCTATTAGCAATGCTGTTACAAATTGACTGGACTGTGACAATGAAATGAAGTGTAGTGGTGTAATTGTTTTGGCAGCCAGGCAAGATACTCTTAGTGTTGATTTTCCCTTCAGATACTCTTCTTGATTCATTGCAGAGAGTGATGTCCTGTGTTTTATGATTCTTTTCTTATCTCAAAGTGATTAAGGCTGACTACATTGGAATTTGACACACCATGGAAATTATGCTTAAAGCAAGTCCAGCGATATTCATTCAACACTGACATAGATGAGTTGAGACAAGGTAGAGTCTTCTCAACACATATCAAGAACTTGAGCCTCTTTTTAATTGATAAGTCTCTCTTCAATGTTGATGGGTGGCTGCAAAATTCAAACTTCAGTTAACAGTGAGAAACATCCAATTCTTCTGTCGAAAGGCTGCCATGTCACCAATCTGACAGTGTATTTTTTATTGACATGTGTGCCTAGATACCACTCTGAATACAGACCATGTATTGGATAGTGTCAGCAAAAAGTTTAATCAAGGAAAGGATTTTCAAGAGCGTGAAATGCTTCCACTTCAAGGCCAAACATACAGGTCTGTCATGAGAAATGTTCCTGTGACAAGTTCAACTGGTAAGATCATTTTTGCATTTAGGTGTTGGTTATGTGGGTTCATTTCAGACAAAGGCATCCCATCTTTGTTATGCATGTGTTCTGAAGGCATGTTTGTGCCTATTCAATTGCTTTGCCACTAAAGCAATTTGCCTGAAAGTTGTGTCTGCACTCACAACTAACGCATTTTATCGGTTTGTAGCATGGATGGGCCTGTGCCAGGATGTATATACTGACTGTGGAACTAGCTTTGTTGGTGCACACAACTCACAGAGCTTGAGCTGCTTCTCAAAAGTCTCTCAAATGCAGCATAGGTGACAACACATCTATCTAGTAGGGGCATTCAGTGGCACTTTGATCCCCCATCAACCACACACTTTGGAGGACTAAAGGAGGCTGGATTAAATTCGACCAAGCATCATTTCAGGAGAGTTGTGGGTTAACAGGATCTGACTTTCGAGGAGCTTACAACTTTGTGCCCAGTTTGAAGCAATTCCAAACTCAAGACCCGTGTGCTCCCTATCATCTGACCCTAACGGACTTTGTGTTTTGACACCGGCACATTTCCTTATTCGTGAGTTTGATTGCTCCATCATCTCCAGGTTTGACACATAGTCCTATGAACATATTGGGTTATCAGCTATTGCAACAGGCCATACAACACTTCTGGCAGTGCTGGTGTAAAAAAGGTGAAACTGGATTATAACCACACTTTGCTACCAGAAATGTACCCATGGTGGTGCTGCATGTTTGTTAACAATATGATTGCTATCAGAAATATAGCCTACCACACTGGTAGTTATAAGAACTGTGACATATTGGTTTAAATATTACATTAGCTAAAGCTTGACAAATGTCCAATATATTATATTTAGTAATAAATTATCAACCATGCTCAATATAGTGAAAATTATCTACGTGTCTGGAAAATATACAATCAAATACAGTGCCCCATAAAATATACCATCAGGTTACATTAGTCTGCTACCATGATCCCAGGCACTATTAAAGCCACTTGGTGTTAATTAATTGCTTGGAAATGGTTCTGGAAATACACCATGTAAATTTCACCTAGAAGTTGATTCTAGTAATATTTTAATATGAATTTATTTAATGCCCAAAGGAAGAAATATATTAAATAAAAACACAAAATAGATTTGCTGTTTCTGAATGAATATTTTAATTAATTACTTCAATTTTGTAATTAAACCAATAATTAGCTCACAGATTAAGTATTTTAGCTATTAAAATTGATGCAATTAAAAGAATGAATTTGAATTGCTGCCGTGCACTTTGTACAATATATTTAGATTGATTTTAAATTGCAAACATCAGAATTTCTTTTTAATTTGGTTAACTTTAAAATGATCAAAGAATTCACATTTGGAAGCACAAGTAGAGCTTTCCATTTTTCTGTGAATTACATGTTTATAATATGATGTGGTTACTAATTTGTAATGTGGTCCAGACATTAAAACAAATAATAATAAACAAGTCAACGTAGCACCACTTAACTGAGATGTAGTAGCGAAAGTCATCTCTCGGCAAGGCCATGAAGCTGGAAATAAACACTTGTTCTGGACTGAAAATAAATCACTTAAAAACAGAAGAACATAGTACTCAAATATAAATTTGAGAAGTTGAATCGAAACTTGAATCATGATAATTGGAGTTGCAACTCCCCAATATTGGAAATACTCAAATATTGGACCCTCTGGAACTGTTCCAGAGTCAGTCAAACATGGCCACGAATATCTGGATAAAGTACTGATGTTGTGTACTCACCACTCTTGAAGGGAAGAGAAAAAACTGCTTAAAATCACCAATTTGAAAATTAAAAACTGCAGGAAAACTATCCTCCTGCAGAAACTTTCCCGGACATGGGAGCACATGCCGAATACAACATGGCCTGATCGTATCTGTGTAAAATGTCACACAAAACAGTTAGTGATGTAAGAAGGATATGAACTTGCATGCTGCATGTGTGCTCAAAGGTTACAACATTTAGTTTGCAAGTTATTCATAAAGAGCGCCGGGGGGTACTGAAAAGGTCCACAACTATACACAACTGTTTTGCGTTTAGAAGTAGTAAACTCCCGATTACCTGTGTTAATAAGCAAATTTGTATTTTAAAAACCCAGATAATCGAATTTACACATTTTTACTTTTAATGGAACAGTGATACTGACTCCGAAAATCATGATAAAACACAGTACCTATTATACGTTTCAAAGCAAACACAAATCACGCACTGTATGTGCAGGATTTAAAGTGCACGTTAATTTAACTGATATTTATGTTGCACCGAGTGTAGTTAATTCACTGTGCATTGAGTATACACAGCCTTTCGCTGGCGCCAGGTGAGCGCGTTTTCCAGGCGACCGGGCTGATAGGCTAGCAGTCCGTAGTTGGTGTGTGTCGCTTTCTCAACGTGTGTCACTCAGACCCGTCCTTTAGATGACAAAGTTAGTTGAAAGTTTAGAATGTGATGCAATAAAGACTAGACTATAACGGGACTTTAAATGAGGCAACCTGGCATTTAAACAAAAAAAATTAACCCTTACAATACAAAAGCTAATTAAAATTTTACCGACTTACAAACACGCACAATAATTTAAAATCTCATGAAATGTTAAGTTTTTTGTTAATATTTAAACACTTGATATTTAAAAAAAAGTAAGGAAAGGTAAACTGTGCCTTTCTTGAAAAATTTGCAGTTTTCTTTTGTTTGACACCAGAATTGATCTTTTGTTTATAACACACCATGCTCAAATGGTTTTACTATTTCTAACTTTTCCACAATAGTTTAAACTGTCATTTTACGCTCTATTGATGTTGCAAAAACGAGTGAACAATGACCCAGGTGTACGATCAATAAACTGGAAAGACGTGTTTCTTGGGGGGGGGGGGGTGTGATTAACTGAGGCCGTGTCCAAAACAGAAATGGTGAATTAATTTTAACAGTGAAAAATATTTCTACAATCATCACTGGAATGCTGTGCATATGTTAATAAATGAGTTATGCAATAACAACTTCAAATAAATTTGTTGCAAAATTAACAAATCACAGCAGTTACCTGCTTTAAACATGCCTAGAGTATTTTATGAACAATTATTTGTTTTATAAAACATTTGCGCATGTGTTTATTTTGTATTTTTACTAACATCTGCTGCTAGATATAAAATACGAAATACCGAATTACCAAAAAGTCACCATTTTTGTATACAAATTTGGGCCACGTAATCATTTTGTCAATAAATCTGCCATTTCGGACATGGCCTGAGATGAGAGTCCGGCACGCATCAATGGACGGAAATGGATCTCACGGGAGTCTCTGTGACAGGCTAACAGTTTAAAGAGATAAACTTCAGCTCACACGGCACATTGATAGATGTAACTTACCCATGCTTGTTAAACTGCACACTTTACAGCAACACTTGACCGCTGCACGGATAAGCCGAAAACCGGTTATGCTAAGCACTATTAAGCGGGAGTGTACTGTATATGAGTTGTACTAGTGGTAAGTAGTGCAGGCAAGAATCAACAAAAATTGGCTCGCTGTAAAGGAATGCGAGCCTTGCAATTGAGATTCGCTGCAAACTGAGCTGTCTGCAGCTAGCAACTTGCTTCCAGCCAGGCTTGGGAGTGAAGTACCTGAACTATCTTCTAGCACATAAATGCTTGACTGAAATAATACAACTGCCCAAAAATTGGAGTAACTTACTATTATCCTAACATTACCAAAATACAGATACAGTTAGCTAGGGAAAAAATAACAAAATATACTAAATTAGGCAAAACCTGGAAAACAACATGCTCAAAAATTTTAGAAAAATTCCACAACAGCACACTGGTCCCAGGAGTATCTCCACACATTATAGATACATGGAAAGTGTACATTGAAGAGAGGAGAACTGCATGTAGTAAATCTTGAATTTATAAATAAAGATTTCCACTCCCCCCATCAATCTAAGTGGCATATGGTCAGGATTGAGTCCCTTCATCCTGGCAGTGACAGATTTTCAAGAGTTGCAGTGAACAAAACATTCAGCGGGGCTGTCAAGAGAGCTGCTGTGAAGCTGTATTCTCTATCATCCCCATAGAACCTTCAACAAGGCCGTGTATTTGTAATGATTGTGACTTGTAAATTGTAAAAAATCTTGCTTACTTTAGTGGGCAGTAATTTTAGTGTGTTGTGTACATTGACATTTTGGCATGTGGAAGTGTGCATTTGTAGGGTTGGTAGGTTTTTTTTGGTTCAGCTCTGGTATATGGTTCCATGAGCGATCACATATTGCAGCGCTCTGTACACATAACAGAGTCACCAGAACAATGTTGCATGCTTAAAAAACACACCAACTCTAAAACCATGTCACTCTATGTAGTAGGAGTGCATAACCAGAAAAAAGAGAATATTTTCATAGCTTGATGATGAATAGGAAGATTGGCTGACTGAACAAATCCAGAAAAAAAAACCTTCACTTTATTGCTATATTTTCATGGGCATCCATTCTTTTTTTTAATCCTACTTGCAAAATATTTGACATTGGCAAAAATATATAAAGATATAAACTCTTTTCCCTCATTTACATTATTATATCAAATTTCATCATATTAAAATGTAATTAAACCCATATTAATTAATGCAATTAAACATTCGGGAAAAATTGTAAATATCAGACTGAACCATGAAGTTTCAGCAGTATAAAATGAAATCTAAACAGAGGTACCAAAATTTACCATACTTTAAATGTTACTATCATGCCAATATTTCTTTGGATATTAAAACAGAATTACAACATACTTAGAAGAATGAGAATGCTTTTACACAATATGTAAATTAATATGAAAAACCTACTTAACTTTCAGGTACTTTGACTTGCAACCCTACATTTAAAGTTACACTATTAATTTCCCGTTAGTAAAATTACAATGTTAAATGTTCCCCATTGTGTGACCTCCCTGTGTAAAAAAAAATGCAGGATAGCAGGGACATCACCATTGTTTCCAACTTCTGCAGCCTTCTGCTTACCAGCTCTGACAAAATACACACCTGAAACACTCCTGCAATCCTTACCTGCCACTGTGTGGTAAATATTTTATTTTAAAGACATGACAAATTTTGATTAAGTTAAAAAGACCAAGACCAGTTATTTAGTTATTTTTATGTTAATTAATTTTTCATTACTCGTATCACACACTTGGGACAGAAAACACTTCACACTGATCATGAGCCACTTGCCAAGTCACAAATATGACATCATCAAGTTACTACATTATTTTCAACTGACCCGATAAAACTTTTGTCCAGTGCCGCCTCATGCAGAATTTACAAGCTGAAATAAATTTTGGTGTTAGTTAACTGTCCAAAAAATTTTTTATTGCTGTTGCCTTCGATCTGCGCGAGTGAAAATGTTCTGCCCATTACTTTACTTCAAAAAAATATTTCACCAGGCCACCACTACCACCACCTTCCCGTGCTATGTCCTGATGATTACTGTGGCTTATGACATGGTGCTGAACACCCACATCGCTGAACAAGTTAACTCCTGATCAGCCTAGCACAGTCGCCTGATGCATCATCTCACCGATGACCTAATTAACTGTAGCTTCTGTGGTGCCAACCTTACATATTTTTCAAGCTGCACAGCAAAACAAACTACAGTAAACTCCTGATTTATCAGGAGTGGTTTAATCAGGTTGCGGCTTAACCATGGAGCCCTCAGTTCATAATTATCATGTATTGAACAGCTGCCGCCAGTCGCGCGCCATCACTATTAATAACCCATCACATGCTGTCGAGTGATGCAGTACTGATTAATTTTAATATTAAATGTGTTCGGGTACCATATTTACACACTTTTTAGCAGTGAATGTATGTGAAACTTGGAAGTATTACGAATTCTGGTAAGTTGTCAGACATCACATTTTCATTCATAATAATATAGTATTTTATTGTTAAAACTTGCATCTGCTCACCAAAAAGGCGAGATTGTGTAGTTCATGCAGGTAGAGGATATTTATAAATTAACTATTTATGTGGTTTTAACAAATAAATGATATTTATTTTTGCTTTGTTGCTGAAGTGGGAGAGAAGTCAGGACAAAAAAATTACAAAATGGTGAGCCGGCCTCAGAATGGCTTGGCGATTGCAGGCTGAATCCAAATTATTAGCATGCTGAATCACTTCACATGGAAATATGTTATTTATAGATCTCACAGAAAATTTAAAACACTGAGAATTTGTTCACATATTTCCATCTTAAAATGAAAAACTAGTATTTGGGGTGTGGTTTGCAAAACGAGAGGCACGTACTGGCCAAGAGATGGCAGCACTATCGCCTATTTTGTTTCTGTGTCGCAAAAGTATATCTATCAACGTCCTTTTAAATGAAAATTTTTCGTCTCATACGGGCTCAAAACAACTCTGGTTTGAAATATATTACTTCAAATTAATATAGAAAAATTAAAAAATACTCTACGGAAGATGTGCGGCCTCTTCAATTAATTTGAAGCATGCACGTGGCGACGTTATCAGCAAGCACTAGCATGGACTATGAAGCAGAGACAAACGAAGCTAAACTATCATATACGGTATTCCATTTTGTTTAAAAACCTACATGTTATTCTAGAATGGACCTTAATTAGCTACAGTAATAACTGTTTTTTAACAATATTAAATAAAATACATAGGCATTTTGTCTACGATCTCCTGCCTGCCTGCCTGCCTGCCTGCCTGCATGCATGCATATTTCTCTGATGTCTGTTGTGCAAATGTAGGCTATCAAAATAGCCAACGTGAAATTTTCTAGCAATAGTTCACGCATCAGCTGAAACAGGATTTTGTGTATGTGACAAAGTTAATATAATTTATGATGTTGCCACACACTAGCTGTCAAAAAATTGAATTCTTATATGACTCTATAATTTTTTTTACATAACCTATGTTTACAATATGTAGGTCTTAAGTAAACATTACACCCCCCCCCCCCTCCCCAAATTGCTTTTAACCGTGAATATCAGTTATCCGTTAACCTTTAGCCAGTCATCACATTGGAAAATCAGGAGTTTACTGTATATGCTGTAATTAAAAAATATATATATATATATATATATATATACACACACACACACACATGCATGCGCACACACACACGTGCATATATATATATATTCCCAAATAATATAAAAGTAGTGCCTCACAATATTAAATGGCCTAAGTTATTTCACAAGTACAAAAAATTCTCTAAATTGCCCTTTAAAAAATTATACCTGACCAGTACCTCTTATATCCTCGATAAGCCTATATGCATAAACATTTGTTACCAACATAATTTGCAAGAGCTGTAGAAAATATTTATTTAAATATAATTATCCTTATTTTTGGTAGATGCAAAATAACCTCCTTCGAAATGTCATTATTTTTTTTACCAAGATTGTCCAAAACTGTTCACTTTTTTTTTTGCCGACAACACATTTTGTTTTTACTTCTTTTCAATCCTTACATATTTGAAGTCAATAAAAAGAAAATATACCCACAAAATAAATATTTTACAAAACACAGAATTAGTCTTCATCACCTAATATAATCTAGAATAATTGCATGAAAATTAAGTTATGTGACAAATTAAATTAATACATCAAATTCTACTTGCATACAAGTCTGGTGAAAGTACTGCCATACTTCTAACTTCAAGGTAAACCCAACCACAGTCACACATAAAATTCAACTTGCAAAACTATACAAAAATACAAAATACTGCCCACAATCAAATTTTGAGATGGTTTACACTGGTCTTACAAATTACATGAAAACATTTGTATCTCAGTGTATTGTACTTAGTTTCAAGAAGACAATTGCAATTTTATTAAAACTTATGTTCAGGCTAGTTTTGCCACAGATAAGTTTGATTGTCCTAGATAACTCTTGCAGGCACATAAATTCACTCTGTTTCCAAAGCAGAACTCTAATTAATTTATTGCATACACCTTGGAGTGTTTACATTTGTACCTAAAGCATAACTGATACCGTACTTCTTATCCTAACACACACATCTTATGAACACATTGGTATAAAAGCTTTACCAACAAAGAAAAGGTGACAATATCGCACTAAAAGTAAAACTGATGCAGTAGCACAGAAGTAATAATATTACGAATAATGAAATATTAAACTGTAGCTTATGACCAGATGTACTGACGTGTATAAACTATTAGAGTAAAATATTGCCATACATGTAAAACCTGTGAAATTAAAAAAAATTCAAAATTAAACACTAGATGGCATTTAATAAACACATATAAATTAAAAATATGCTACATGCTGTAAACAATTGCACACTATCGAAGAATTCAAATAATATTTTTAACAGACCCAGTATGGTATCAATTTAAAATTTTTGTTAATTGTTGAATATCTCCTACGAAGTGTGATTATGTAAGAAACTCGAGGAATGTTCCAGTTCTTCAATTATTTCCCATTTTATGTAGTCTTGTAACTTCATTGAAGTTGACAACTACTCTAATTGCATTGATTAAATTAACTGAATAATTTGTTATCTAATTATCCCTATCTGTATTTTGGTTTCTAATAGTTTTAATAATGTGACTATCTCTAATTAAACTATATAATGCATTTTAAAACTATTTTGTTATTGTGCACTTAAATGTAAACCTCCTCATGATTTGAAATCATGTCAAAATAGAATGTAATATGTTCATTAACTGTTAACTCATAATGATATTCTGTTTATGTAATTTATTTGCTCCTGACATATGATTGATGCATTTCTTTTGTACAGATAGAAGTTCGTAATATTTCAACACATTCGTTTACTACAGTATTTTCTGCCTTGTGTTCATTTTGAAGTTACGGTACTACTTACTTACAAGTGTATGCCTTGATGATGCACAGTACATCAATGTGCCATCATCATTCATTAATGGGACTCACCCAGACTCTCACCTAGCAGACAGCTATTTGCATATGTAGAGTACAGCAAGCGCTATCATTTTTCACCAGCATTATTGTTCAGTCACAAGTCCTATGTCAGGCCTCTTGTTTTCTGTTTTATGTTAGTTGTTAAAAAATTAATTCAGAAATGAGTTTTAGTTTATGAGAGATTATAATATATCAAATTTCATAATGTTGCCAAAGGAAGTGATTTTTATTGTTGTGTTTCAGAAATGGGAAGTACACAACTGCAGCGAGAAACGGTCTGTACATGCAGTCACAGCTGCCAGTTTTCCCAAAAACTCGAGGGCTCGTCCCAAAGTAGCTCCTTGCACGTCCTCACCACAGTCATGGCTGCTGGAACAGGCATGCGCAAGTTCTGCATGTCCTGGACAAGCACCTTGGGTGTCTATGCACCCAGAAGGACATTTGTGCAGTATGTGTACAGTTGGGTGTGGTAATGGAGTGAGTGAAAAACATGTGTGTGATGATGAAGGGCCAGAGCCTTTGTTAGATGTGAGGGATAGAAGTTTACCCCATGATGAAAATCTGAATGTGCAAAAATCTAGTCATGTAATTAAAAGTGATATAGTTATTGATAGCTTCAACCACCTCAATATTATTTGTTACTTCATCTATTTGTTCAGGATAATGTATGTTGTTCAAGTTGTGATCACAGGTGTAATCTCACTGATGAATGGTTGATCAAAGTGTCTGTGTTTAGTGTGTATGCAAATGAAGTATTTACAAGAGTATAGCTGTGTTGCTTTGCCATTAGTCAGGAAAATGTGTCATATTCTGTTACGAAGTTTGTTTTAATTTGTGTTAAATTATATTTATACATACATTGTGTAGTCTAGTCTGAGTAAGAACATTATATAATAGATTTTATTATTTTGTGTTAAGCAGGAATTTTTCAGCTCTGTGACAGCACTGAATGCTCAGAATAAGTATGGCACTTCATTAAAAGAATGTTTAACTTTCTGGGTTGATTGCCATGCAGTAAAAAACTTTTTTCTTGACAGATTGATATTTCAGGGAGAACAGAACCAGGGTTACCAGATTGGACGGTTTATTTCCGTTCATTACTTCAATCTCCTTTTTGTGACTTCAAAATGGATTAATATCACTAAATTTGCAATCATTAAAGCATCTTAGGAACAGAAACAAATTTTTCAATCCTATCATTTAAGGGTTTTCAATGTATTTTTATTAAATTATTTGATTTACTTAAAAAATATATATATATTATAATTTAAAAGTGAGGCAATTGGTTAACACAACAAGTACACTTCCTCTCCTGTTGCAGTATCATTTATGGACCTCTCCTGCGGCTTTTTATAGTTCATTGGACTCGGGTCAAACATAATTTTTTTTAAATTTTATATTGTCATTTTGCAAACAAATTATAACTGTAACTATTACACCATAACAAATAATTTCTCATATGATTTTGAAAAAAAAAAAAAAAAACCCAATCATTATGCATTGTCTACATGATTTTTTAAATCCGAAATTCAGAGCTACTTGAAATGGAAAATTAGTCTCTCTGGTTGTGTCATCTGGTAACCCTGCATGTAACAGTATGACTCCATAGATAATGTACAATTTCTCTAATGTTGCATTGATATTATCAGTGTGTATTCAGTTGTAATAGAACTAGAAATGTTTATTTTGTTCTTGTTTTAAATACATGGCGATATGTGTAGTGAGTATTGAGCAAAGTGCAATATTATTTATGAATGTGTATTTTTGTTACATAATATTTTGGAAGAAGAGGAGCAAAACTTTATTTTTCCTTTCACAGTCACTATTAAGTAATGCACTGCTCAAAAAATTTTCTGTGTAGTGAGTTGGGTACTTCCCAGACTGACAATCTTACATACTAGTAGGGGTGTGCGAATATTCAAACATTTCAATAGTTATGAATAGTAATTTACAAATTATTCACATTCATACTTTGAATATACTCTATGAAAATTGTGAATAATTTACATTCCCGTTTCAAGTGTTTATTTGCTCAACATTACATGGCTACTCATTTGTAGTTGTTCATTAAAATTTTTGTTCCATAGCTATTAGAGATAGAATGTTGTTAATCATGATAAATGGTTGTTTTTATAAATTTTTGCCTTTCGATGCAGCAGCAAATCATCGATGATTACATCCGAACAAGGTTGTTTACATTTGTTTGACATTGAATATTTCATTTAGAAACGTGATAAAAACCAAAATACTAACAAAACCATCAGACATTTATTTCCACTTTAGCATTTATGAAATTCTGATGTATTTCTTCTATCTTATTGTTTGCATCCGAAGAAATAAACATGAAAAGGTTTGTTACAGTGGTTGTGCACTCACTACCTAAACAAAAAGCCTTTGCATCACTTTTATCCGCATACAACACGGCCCCATGTGACTAACACATTGATTATTTGGTGTTTCCGAGGAAATTATAGCGTTTATATTTGCACACACATTCAAATATGTACCATTTTGGTACAGTGTTGAGGGCTTGATATAACAACACAGTAGACACAAAAAGTACCGTGTAATAGCTGTGGCGGTCGGTTGAAACATTAAACTATCAGCGTTAGTAGTACACCTTGAAGATTGTATCAGTTATTGGTCGCAAGCTGATTGCAGGCATTAGAATGGAACATTTAAATTTACAAAGGGTTTCGTCTACTTAATGGTAAACAAATTCTGTTACCAACTCAAGGTCACTGTAGCGAGAAACTGCACACACCTAGAAACAGATGGAAGTAGGTTAGAAAATCGCACTGCAATAGCAAGTACCAAGCCACAGCATTTGCAGATTCTGCAACCAATTCAACCACAAAAATATGTCTATTAAACTACACAGCTTCACACATGTTGTAAATAATGATGATCACTGAAAATAAAACTGAAACACCAAGGAATAATATTTCCTTTCCCAATAAAGCATAATTTTGTTTGCATAGAAAAACTTTGAGCTATTTAGTGACAGCCAAAATGTTTCTCTATTTTTCCCTGCGGTTATAATGCATGCACATTATCGTAGTTTTGTTACAATGTGTGTCTCATATGGTGAAATATTTATTAAGGCTAGATTTTGGAGTATTCTTTTAAGTTCAATAAGCAGAAAATCATCTTGTAAAACTGATATAATGCATATGAAGATGCAAGTATCATTTGTGTGGGAACAGTTTGTTGTGTGATCAATGAAATAATAGTTATTTCTATTATACTGGATGGTCCACCTAACATGGACACCCCAAGAATTTTGCATTGGTTGCAAATCACGAAATGTTTTTTTGCTAAATGTAATTATGTAGGGAGCTAGTAATTTGCCGCAAAGTGATTTCATAACACATGTATGGACAGAAATAATTAAAACCACATATAATTTTTTCCCCTGGAAACATACATTTATTTCAATGGCATATGCAATCGAAAGTAACACAGAAACGCCTAAAAATAATATGCAAATATGATTAAGTTAATTGGGCCGGTAGCATGGGGCAGTAGACCTGTACACACAGCTGTAAGCGAGCAACACACCATGACCCATTCAGGTGGGACCACTTCTTTATAGCAGCATAGCGCTTACCTTAATGGGGTAAGGGGCACGGAATGCAATATTGGCTAAAGGAAAGCAGCGCAGGGAAGACAGGCAATGTGAGTGCTAGTCTCATATCAATACATTACCTTTTTATTCAGATATCAATGTTATTCAAGATGTTTCCTAGTCATTAACTGTACTGAATAACGAGTGCGTACAGATGCACAACAAAAATAGAACTAACCAACCTAAGGAGAAATTCAGTCGCATCCTCATGCATAGTACAAAAGGGCATTGATATGGCCGAAATGCTTCACATTAGTTCTTTTTACAGCATTTGCTCGATGTGTTTACCATCAATAGCGATACACATTGTAATCACACATGTAGCAAGTGACGAACGGCCTGACATGTTTTTGGCATAATGCCTCTGCAAGCTACCACAATGCGTCCCTGCATGACTTCTGGCGTTGTTGGAACCATGTTGTACACCCTATCTTTCAGTGTTTCCCAAAAGAAAAAAATAAGAGAGGTTTGAGGTTGGGGGAGCAAACTGGCCTTCTTACACCACCACCATCGCACGTAGCAGTCTTTAGTCGCACTCATGTTGTGGAGTTCCAATAACCTCGTGACAAGAGACGTGTGCAAATTCTTTGTATCGTTTGCCGTCAGATGGGCATCCAATTAGAATACCTTCCACCATACACTTATATGGCTTGCTTGGCATTTCTATCACACTCACCGGAAATAAGTAGTGTGTCCAGTTTTTCCTCATTCATCAACTTCATTGTGTACATACAGCCACACACTGCAGTACCATTTATCATAACATTACAGGGACTGGTGCTGCACTGTTATAAGAAGCAGTCCCACTAAGATGAGTCACAGGATGTGTTGCTTGCTTAAAGCTGTGAGTGCAAGTCCACTGCTCCATGCTACCAGCCCACTTAACGTCATCATATTTGCACATGTTTGTGTTACTTATTGTTAAATAAATGTATTTTTCCAGGGGAAAAATCATATATGGTTTAATTATTTTTGTCCATACACGTGTTACGAAGTCACTTAGCGGCAAATCGCTTGCCCCTATACGTAATTTCATTTAACGAAAACCACATTTTGTTATCTGCAACCGTTCTGGAAATTTTTGGGTGTCCACGTTAGACAGACCATCCTGTATATAACTGAAATGAAATGTTTACTGGTAGCTATTACTACTATTCAATTCAAAAGTAATCACATATCAAAATACACTATTCACACATCTCTACATAGTAGGTGCTACATTGTGACACTGTGTTACTATTTAAAATTCATGTGGTTTTGAGTACGAAGTATGTACATATGACCCAGTAAGCACAGTAAAGGAAACAGGTTGAGTAAAAGGCTCTGAAACCTCAATGGCTGTCCCGTTAGCATGCCAGCTTCAAATCACATTGATCCAGGTTCCATCCCAGACTCATCCCATTTCATGTTTTTCACATGTGAGAAATGTGGCTGATAATGCAGGTGGGTTTAACCACTACCTCCATCACTAAATTCCATTCCTTCTTCACCTTCACTCTTTTTCACCTAGCCGCTCGCGAGGTGGACAGTGTATTCCTCACAGTCTCTTCTCATCTTATACGTGTTGACTCTGCGTTCAAGGTGGGAACAAAGTGCAGATGTTACTTTTTACATACTTGTAATATATTCACACCCAGTCTCTTTGTCATTTACATTATTTGGTAAGTAATAGTCAGTATTTGCCATCATATGTGATCAATATCATCAGTTACTGATATTTTATTTTCTTCCACCTTAAAAGCAAATGTGACAGAAAAGGTTATGGATTATTTTGTAGTAAGAAGTGAATTTTCTATGTGATGACCATGCATGTGTTTCACAGTCTTCTCCACACCTCGGAGCGAAAGTCCCAAGGTCCAGTTGTCTGCCTTCTTCACATCACTTGTGGAAGGCAACACTTTGGCGAAATACGTGGGAACATTGAGGGAAACATTATCTTCGCTGCCAACACTGTCATCATAGTCATCATCTAGGTGGGCTTCATGATCATCTTCACTTCCTGTTTCATCATCAACATCAAGTTTACTTTTCTTTATAGCAGGATTTGTATGTTTATCAATGTTTGGTTGTATTTGTACAACCCAATGTCTATGCATTTTAAGTTTGCAATCATGCCCTGTAACGTGTCATTTGGAAGACCTATCACCTTGTCAGCAATTGAGGCTAAAAGTGATTTCCACAAGACATTGAGGAATTCTGGGTCAGACGTGTGTGTGTGTGTTATACCTGTTGTAGTAATACTTTAAGGTTTCGATGTGTCTGATAGTGTCTTCGCTTACAGTTTGCAGTTTGGTATATATGAGATGTTTAAACCACTCTGTGTCCACAGTTGAGGTAAATGTGTCCTTGAGTGTCTGTTGTAATTCCTGCCATGCGAGTGGCTGTTGGCAATTGCGTGAGAGGTTGTCAAGTGTGTGTTTAGCAGAGCCCTGGAGGTAAAACTTTACCCTTCTGCACTTTTCTGCTTCATCCCACCAGTTTATCTCTGCAACCTCCTCAAACGCCTCAGTGAATTCTGCTATGTTTTTTTCCCTGGTTTCCGGCAAAAGGTAGGCGGTTCTTCTGGCAGTGCAAGAACAATCTGTAGGGGTTGTGGTGGTTGTTCGTGCACCATGTTATATGTTGAGGGTGTTGTATTGTCTGTATTCCTATTAATGTAGTGGTGGGTGGTGGGTGCGGGTGGTGTGTATGTTGTTAGTATTTCTAATGCAACTTCATCGTAAAAAGGAAAACCTAAGAAGTCCAACTGTGGGTATATGTGCGGTATGGTGTGTGTTCTGTAGATTGTGTCATGGTGGTGTCTTGTGGTAACTCTTCTTGACTAGTGTGAAATGAGAATTCCAAGTTTTTGTTGTGTATGTTATTAGTGATAGTTTGTGTATTGTGTATTAATGCCCGTTGTCTGTCGCGTTCGTCTAACCGACTCTACTTCAGAGGTATCAAGGAACAAACTCTTTATGACTTTGCTTACTGAAGACTGTTTGCTTTTGCTCCTAGTTGCCATGTACTGTGAATTATGGTGAGTGTCAGTGTATGTTGGAAATAGCTTGCAGGGTGGTGTGGAATATTACTTATTAGAAGTAGAAAGATTGTAAGAAATTCTCCAAAGAACACTCATTACAAATAGAGAATTTCCTTCTTAAAGGGGAACAGGCACATGCATTACCAAGCACATGCATTACCAAGCACATGCATTACCAAGCTGTGTACATGCAATAAAGTAAGCAAGCTGTAAAGCATTTGTAAACTTGCGGGATGGGCGCCGTGACGTCAGTGCTGGGCTGGCAAGGTCGCATGCGTAATGCTGATGCTCGCACGTGGCGTACTGACCTGCCACACTATCGCTTGCTGCACGTGTTCTTGTCTGCAAGGCCTAACAGCTGTTATGTGCTCGTGCTGGTTTGCTTTGTTTTACACGTAACTGATGAACATGATGGACAATAAATTAACACTGTAATATGGACTTAATATTAAACTGAAAGCACAAGAAAATACTAGAGCAAGATGGGAACATGTTAGTCGGTAGTGAATTATTACGTCTACGCATACCATGGTTGGCTTGAAGCCCGGCCACATGTCTTTCCAGCTGCGAACAATTTTCTACACGAAGCGCAAGTGAAATTTCTAAATAAAATGAGCCTACTCACCTAAGTGCGAGTGGGATCGTGAGGCGCTCCACCATTGTAGCGTTCTCCCTTTCCCTAACTCCTAATATATTACTTCTACTGTATCTCCGCAGTTCAGTCCTTACGAGTCCAGTTATTCTCAATACTTGATTGTATACCACTTTAGGATTGGGAAACCTACGGGGGGGAGGGTAAGTAGCTGTCGATGGTTAGACCAATGATTTACATTTAACTTTATACTGAATAATAAACATCAATTACTTTACTTTGGTATACTCAGTCACTTAAAATGATTATCACAAAATGGAGTTAATCCCTAGTCTTGCCAGAATATTAATCAGTTATTAGATTGCTAACGGGGCCTCGAGATGTAGGATGTCACCTAACCACCTAGCCGAAGTTATACTTACCATAAACTGTAGAAAGGTAGGTTGCAGTGCTGCCAGAGCTCCTCCAGAACATGTTATCAAGTTGCCCTCGTCTTCGTGCCGCTCCGGCACTACACGTCGTCACTTCTCAATCATGCTCTCAAGTGTGGGGGGATGGGGGTATGGCATGCTAAGCTTTTATAGACAGGTGGCAGTGGGTCAATCAAAGTTTGTTGTACAAACAGGGGGTTTGCAAGGAATCTATAGTGCATGCTACTTTAGTATGTTGTGTGCGGCCCCCTGACGTCCACCACAGTGTCCTAGCCACAAGAGAAACAATTAACCAAACGTTGGAAGTAAACTTACCCACTTGGAAGGATAGTAAGATGCTAGGTGGCAAAAATGCTGTCACCTACGCCCGGTGATTTTATCACCACCACCACAAAAACTATAATTAAAAAAAACTCTCTCCCAACTACATTAACTAAACTACATAACGGTGAAGCTGGCTACAGGGTAGTCAGACAGTCATCATAATGGATCACATCCCATCTTGCAGAGGTAGAAAAGTGGAGCAACGAACTTGCATGGAGGTCTTGTCGGCAGTGGTCTCGAGAATGCCTGTATGGTCGGCGTCACTCGCGCTGATGCGCACGAGATTGATAGCTCGATGGTGATAAATCAAACTGAACTTAGTTTAAGTGTGCACCACTAGATTTCACTGGGGTCACAAAAAGGTGCTTTCGCAGGGTTGTTACGATGCTCTTCTACCGAGAGGAAAACTGGTCTGTGAGTACGACTTTACCGCGTAGGAGTGTGAATGCTGCCGAACTAACACGGTGTTGTAATAACACGCGTATTTGTAACTGAAAGCATGGAGCGCAGCAACTGTACTCTGGTAACGCTCGTGATGAACTGTGTCGACATGGCTTTTGTGACAGCCATTTTGCCATGGCCAGGTAAGCTACTCATGCTGGACTAGTGATGGCAAACTCAACTGGTGAAGTCTCAACGAAAACTCATTTCTCAGTCCCTGTCAACAAACTGAGTTAAAAACTCCGAAAATTAATACTCATTAACTAATTTGACATTCTAGTGAAAAAAACTCGAATGAAATTAATCACGCGTAATACCTTTCACTATATGTCTTAACTAATAAGGAAACAAATGTATTAGTGAGTTAAAATGAAATTAAGTTCCAACATATACTTATTAAATTGCACTTAAGAACTTATAAAATATTAGGACTGACTCAAAGAGGGATACTGCCCTAACTATAAACAAAATATTCTGCAGATCACTAATAAAGATTGCAAATAACTAGATTCATCTCAAAACCAAAATAAGGCAAACTAACAAATTGCAATTCTTAATAAAGTCTTTTATCAATAATTTTATTGTAATACACTGTCTAGCTTGGTACAGTAAATAACCCTGAAATAATGTGTAACTGGTTAGTGTCCTGTTTTCTCGTAGTCCTCAGTAAACACCAACAAACCAGCTCAGCGTGAGTTGGAGACTGACTACATAATAATGAGAGTTTGTTGATACTAGGGTTGCCAATAAACAAAAGAAGTTAAATGTTTAATGAAGATTTATTGTCCTCTCAGCAAACAAACAATACTGACACTCGCAGCTTACAAACAAAAAAAAAAACATGACAGAGTGGAACCCTTCTCTCCCGGCGCCCTATTAACTCCTCGCACAGATGGAAAATAAATTTAATAGTTATTTGGAATGTCCGAAATACAAAAGAAGGTTAAAGTCACGGGCGCTGGTTGATGCAACTCACATGATCACTCGTTGCAGGCTGTCCGACTGACAGCTGACAAACGATCGTGCTTCGACGAACTTTTGTGATGTGATAACCAAGAAAGGTCGTGCTTCCCTATATATTGATCGAAAATTTCCTCATTGAAAAATGGTCCAATCGTATTATCACTGGGTTTGGTATTTTCCTGAATTTGGACGTATTGTTTTCAAGCAGTCTGTCACATCAGCTAAAGGTGACCTCTGTTATTTTCCTTGTTTCACCATGTCGTGCAATGCTGCGGCGATATGTTTAGTTTACTAACCCAGTGAAAAGGAAAAGATGCACTATCTTCCTGTGACGTCTGTTATTGCTGATGACACGAGGAAAGAAAAATAAGAAATTTGGAAAAATTAAAATATATAGAATACAAGTTATCATTGCTACGACCTTTCAAGTATTAAATTAATTACTATCCTTGACTGAAATACAGACAATTTAAATACTTCCTGAACAATTTTATATATATATTTGCAATGCTACAACTAAAATCACCTCCATGCATACTTGAGGATTAAAACAAAAGAACCATCTGGACTACTTAAAAAAAAAAACTAAAATTAAAGGATACAGAATTTGACCATAAATGTACCTAATCTTATGTCCATATTAATATTATATATAACAAATAAAAATACTAAGGTGGGGAAATTAAAAACACTGATGTGCTCTGAAGTTTTCATTAAAATTTCAAAAGGGCACAGACTCCCCCCTAAAAACGGATGCTAGTGATTTCTGAAGAGGTACATCCAAAAAAACAAATCCCACTAAACCCAAACAAGACCAGTACAATCTGACGCCGGCTAACAACCAGCAGCGCTAGGGCCCATGATGGTGCTCACCACGCACGTTTCACGTGTCCCGCACATCCGCAAAGCGGCCAGTAATTTTGAACTTTCATATAAATGTTATTTTTCGGTTTAAAATATGTTATATTTGCCTTTGCAGAGTTTAATATGTCTTAAAATGTGTTCAAGTGCTTGTTGCTATTTTTAAGTGTTTGGTTATAAAATTCCAAGTGCCCGCAGCAACGAGATTAAGAACACTGATATTCCGGCATGAATGCTGTCATAAATAGAGCCTAATTCATAAGAAAATTATAAAAATGTAAAGCAATATTAAATTTAATTTGTGCCATTTTATTTTAAATAATAAAATATTTTACACTGTGTGCATAGCACTTCCGCTTATGTGTACCCCGTATGCGGCCATGGTAGGTCCATGCAACGCTTGTCTCTGGACAGTCTGTCGAGGAGATCTGACGAGGTAAGACACTGTCATATATGCACTACAACTTATGTTCACTGATTTAGGTTTCCATAGTCAATTTAGTTTACCAGTTAACCTTCGCTTATGTACATTTTTGCCAGACATTTCCCCCAGCATTATGCTTCCGCTTTATTAATTTATTGCGCCCTTGTGGCATTTTTAACTTAATCAAGGAGGAGTAGAAAGATTTCGGAGAGGTCACGCAACTCGTGCAACTTGAATCAGGTGCCGTCTGCCTAGGTTTATGGCATTTCATTGTATTTTTCCGTGTAAATTGATGCTTTTTGTACTTGACCATGCGGTCACGTTAATGTTTGATTTTACCGCCATCAGGCATGTTACACGCCTGTAACCATTGCAATCGTAAAGAAAATAATTTTCTCAGCAAGAATAATTTATTGTCCGACATTAATTTGCAATTTCCACGCAGAAATATTGCAATTTCACCTGCACCACATGGTCCGCTACGAACTTCATCCAGCGCCATCTGAGCTTGTTTTCACATATCTGTGTGTTTAATGTGAATATTCATCTCGTGTCACATCTTGTTTCATGTATCATTCAAGGGTTTATGTAATTTTGTAATTAGTGTATGGTGCAATTTTTCCCGTCCTAGCCGGCTCTATGTATAGGCTGTCAGCACACTAACCACATGCTGGAGGGCCAGCCCCGACGAGTTTGCATTAGTGAGGCTGAGTAATCACACGTGTTAATGTATCAGGGTTTCATTTGTAATTCATAGTATCCTGTCTTCAGGGAAAACCGTCAGTCCACCCTAACGGCTGTCTGCCCTCTTCCCCTGTGAATATTGTTCTTTCATGCACCTCAGTGAGATCGTCCTTTTAGGCCTACGCTAGATTAATTATGGGCAGGGGAGCACCCAAGCGGAATTGACTAGTCATGACCGAGATAATCATTTTATTGGCATGTTGATGTGTATGCATAATAACAATATAAACAAGTCTACAGTGAACTTAACTCTTTGATTGAGTAGTGACAGTGTTCTAGCCACAAATATTTTATTAAGTGTTTATATCCAGTGATGTTTAGTAAAAATTTAGTATTGCTTACGTGTTTGTAAGCACGCATGGGTGAGACGGACACACAGAACCCACAGCTTCCCTGAGAACCCCGAGTCTAAATAGTACGGTAATTGGGAAGCACCGCTGGTGCCCAAATTACCAGTAAGTATTTGTGTCATTGTTCGTCTCGTGTCTCACCCGATGGCATCAAAACAAAAACAATTCAAACTTTTAAGTTGAGTTAAACACAAGGTGCAAACTTAGATCCGAAAGAATTCCTTGAATATTACTCAAAATTTGCAATGTGTTTTAGTACAATGCTTATACAGCAATTAACAGAATAATTCCTTGGACACGCCAAATTAAGTACTCATATAGCATCAGGAAGAGTAGAGACAGAATGAGGTGATAGTGATCAAGGAGCTTTGTTATGGTGCTGATTTGTTAACGAGCACTGTGAGGCAATGGGAATGAAACTCCTGTACAAACAGGTGAAACTGCGGCTGCTGCCCAGTCCAGTGGCCAGGGATCCTAGTCACTCCTGCCATTGAGTCAATCCAGCAATGTAAGTCAGGGGCATCCCTAGGTTTAGATGTCCTAGGATGCTTGACTCAGGATGACATCTTAAACCTAATTTAAATCTAGCCTTAAAACTGAAGGACTTAAAACAAACAACTGCTTGAATACAGTCGACATCTCAGGCTCCAAATCAGTATTACCAGTGCGTAGAACAACAGTATCCAGTTATCGAGAAGGTGATCAGCCTCCTCTATTGGAACTCCCACAGCTATGAGTCTCAGCTCCGAGCTACCGCAAAAAAACTAAACCAAGTTACATCAACAACGGAAAGTGTATGGTAACGCTTAAATTTAGATACAGTATCACAATAAAAATTGCAGAAGCCAAAAGTCACCAAACTTACTTCACTACTCTTTGAATGAGTTTGCAACAGTTAATTTCATGGAGTGTCCAAAGTTGAGTGCCAAAACACCTGATTCTCCCCAGGGCTGATCATGTGGTTGCTTACCCATAGAGGACCAGGGTGTTAAACATTTCTCAACCCAATTTAGCGCTCCTATGTTTACCTGAACCAACAGAGTGAACGATCTTGACCAAGACTCCAAGATCTCGACTTAAACTAAGACTTAAAAACTAGGTCTTACAAAAAAAAAACTAAATGTAACCTTGAATTGCACAACTTGCCCCAAAAAAATATAACCTATGCAAAAGCAAATTGCAAACAATTATTACATTAAATTTTGTTATACAAAAGAGTGAATGTACCAGAATTGACAACATTACACTACTCTGAGTGTATAAGAGTGTACCCAGTTTGGCATAACCCACAAAAAAAACTAAAATCAAAGAAGATGAAAGGTAAAAAACATGATAACATGATCTGAAGCAACCTAGTCCCATACCAAAGTTACTGCAAATCCCTCATCAAGACTCTACACAAATTTAACCAAGATTGTTACTAACCCGATGGTCACCAACAATGTTATTAATTTTCCCAGGGAAAGGCAAAGCGAAACAAAGTTGTGTCCCAGTACACACTTACAAAAACGCGAAACCAATTCTGTAAACCGAAACACGAGAGTGCAAAAACCAAGAAAATGTGGTATATTAAAATGTTGCCATTCAGTTGGCACCACTGTGCCGATAATGTAGCATCGCTATGATGGCAAAGTAGGGGTCCGAAGATTCAGGTCACCAATGTAAACAAGGCACTATGATAATTAACAGACGACCAATACTTTTAAAGTACCCAAACAACAAGTAAACTCAAATTTCCCATACCGAAACACTTAAAACTGGAAATCCACTACTGCCCAAATCCTTACAACTGTTATAAACAGCAAATTACTGTGAATTAACTAAACATTTAATGTGGTCTAGTTTTCGTTACCAAAATGTACGCCTAAATTTTATAGGCAACCTACATGTCAACATTAGGACATTATAAAACTATTGTTTTTTTACATACCACAAATAACTAGACACTGAGCCAGGCAAGTCAGCTGTACACACCAGACAATAAAAACATGCAAAAGGTTCCGTCGCAAACAAAACTCATTACACAACATTATTAATTTCAATAATAATCATGGTACAGGCAGGCACTTAAGTTAAAAGAAATAATCACTTTACTTTAGTTGCTGGCAAAGACGTTGGGACGTGAGGCAAAAAAAAGTGGGCAGATAGGATAAAAAATCATTTTGGAACCAAGCGTACTGAGCAGTGGTAGAGTACAAATCAATAACTGGTAACAACACAAATAATAATCTGGTTAATGATATTTAAATTATTGCAAGGATTGATAGTAAGGAATAAAATAACATAATCCGAGTAATGAATTGGTGCTGGTGGGTTTTTTTTTCCTACGGTAACAAGTTTAGATCACATCCACAGACGTATAGTTACTGCCTTTTGGACTTTTAATTGCATCATACATCAAAATCAATCAGATAGGCTAACATATTTGACTCTTCTTGCAAACAATGGGAAACATTTAAAATAAATAAAGAGTTATGAAGTATACATTTATCAGTCATATCATTCAAGACACATCTATTCAGAAACTGTGAACTGTTAAAAAAATTTTATGTTCTTATATCTGCATATAGGATGCTTGTGAGTCTGTAAATCCAGTCACTGCAACCGCCACACTGCCTGTTGACACAAATCTCCCGTCGCTGCCATTCCCAGCAAAGAATGCATAACCGCAACAAGACTGAACATTACAGCTGAGGGTTGCCAAAATAGTTGAAGACTATTCTTGAAAACGTAGTTTGAATCTTACATAGAACTAACACCCTCTGCAACAAATTAACGCACAGAAAAAGTAATTAATTATTAACGCATCATAGCCACGAGAGAAACAATTAACCAAACGTTGGCAGTAAACTTACCCAGTTGGAGAGATAGCAAGATGGTAGGGGGCAACCATGCTGTTGCTGACGCCCAGTGATTTCATCACTAACACCACAAAAAAAAACTTTCTTGATTACATTAACTAAAGTACATAACGGTGAAGTTGGCTACAGAGTAGTCAGAAAATCATCCTAACGGATTAGATCCCGTTGTGCAGAGGTAGAAAAGTGGAGCGGCAAACTTTTGTGGCTGTCTTGTCGGCAGCTGTCTCAAGAATGCAAGTATGGTCTGCTGCACTCGCGCAGACACGCACGAGATTGATCACTCTGTGGCGATAAAACAAACTAAACTTAGTTTTAAGTGCGCACCACTAGACTGCACTGGGTCACAAAAATGTGCTTATGCGGAGTCGTTAAGACCCTCTTCTACCAGTTTCAAGCTAAGAACCGGCCTGTCAGCACAACTTTACCGCATAGAAGTGCGAATGCTGCCGAGCTAAGATGGTGTTGTAATAACACACGAATTCGTGACTGAAAGTTTGGAGCGCAGCAGCTGTACTCTGGTAACGCCCGTGATGAATGGTGCCAACGCGGCTCATGTGACAGCTGTCTTGCCATGGCCAGGTAGGCTACTGAAGCTGGACTAGGGATGGCAAAGTCTCAACGAAAATTCATTTTTCAGTCCCTGTCAACAAACTGAGTTAATAATAAAATAAATACTCCTCTAATTTGACATTATAGTAAAAATAAACTGAAATGAAATGAATCACACATAAAACCTTTCACTATTTGTCGTAACTAATAAGGAAGCAGATTTACTAGTGAGTTAAGATGAATTTAAGCAGCAACAGTAACTTATTAAAGTGCACTAAAGAACTTAAAAATATTAGGACTGACCCAAAGACTGATATTGCCCTGACTAAAAACAAAATATTCTGCTGATCGCTAGTAAAGATTACAAATAACAAGATTAATTTCAAAATTAAATTAGGCAAATGTAACATATTGAAATTCTTAATAAATTCTTTTTATCTGTGCGTTTACTGTAATACACTGTCTTGCTTGGGAGACAGTAATTATCCTTGAAATACTGAATTAACGTCCGTACATACTTGTAGGATTAAAACTAAAGAACCTTCTGGACTACTAAAAAAAAAAACTAAAATTGAAGGATACAGAATTTTACCACAAATGTTCCATCCATATTAATTTTTTATATATATATATATATATAGAGAGAGAGAGAGAGAGAGAGAGAGAGAGAGAGAGAGAGAGAGAGAGAGAGAGAGAGAGAGAGAGAGAGAAAAATTAAAAAAAAAAACTTATGTGCCCTAAGATTACTAAAGTTAAAAATAGGACTCATTAAAGAAATTGTTGTTTTTAATTTTACCATAGCTTGTGTTCGGTTGATGGGAGTTCAGAATTTTGAGTTTGGTTCATACTGAGAATAGCTGGAAAAATACATTTTAAGAAATTTTAAATTAATGGTAGGTAAGGCAAGATCTGTACTTGAATAGTTTCTGCTTTAGCTTCCAGGAAACTAAATTTATGGTTGATTTTGTTTAACTTTTTTCCCTGTAAATAAATGACCTATAAATGTTATAAAAAACTACTGTATGTATTAACTTTTATCCCAGTCATACCGAGTGACGTGGCAGCAGTGGTAACTCACTGGACTCATTCAGGAGGACCCTGGTTCACTTCCCAGTCCACCATCCTGATTTCGGTTTTACATGGTTTCCCTAAATCACTCCAGGCGACTGCTGGGATGGGTCCTAAACAGAGGCCATGGCCAATTCCTTCCCAATCCTTCTACAATCCCTCTCCCTGTGCAACTTGCACCATCTCTAATGACCACGCTGTCTACGAGACGTTAAGCCCACCTGCCTGCCTGCCTACCATCAGAGAGTCATGTTCAGTTATAAAGTAAGGGCAGTTCACAGAGACTTTGAGGATAATTATTTGTTGCCAGCAACAGTAATAAATTTATTTTCTAGGATTCTGTGAAATTAATTCTTTTCTTTAACTTGTGATATTATTACTATAGTAAATTATATTGTTGGTCACAGTGTTTTTTTTTTTTTACTTTCTCCAAATTTTATTTTTAGTAAGTTTTGTAACTGGTAATTTTTTGAAAAGTGGAGCGTACTGAAATTTCATAAAACTAAATAAATTTAACTGTAATTAATATATCAACCTGTAAGGGATACAATAAATGTGGAACAGCCAACCTTTGTCCAATCTTTGGTATCTTATGTTTGAAGTATGAATATCCTGGTATGGGAGTGTGATGATGAGACATTTTTTCAGCCTATCAGTCTGTGTACACATGTTTGAGTCCCTAGATTGCCAGTGTGTGTAAGTGAGACCTTGGACTCTGCTTCTGTGATATGACAGTTTTGGGTTTTGATTAATCTTTAACTAGCTCACTGTAGATTCAAGTATTACACACGACCTGCAGACAACTATGTAAGCAATAGAGGAGGAAGACAGCCATGACAGTCAACTAGATGAAAATGAGTCTGTAAAAGTCTTGAGCCCCATTATGTCATTTTTAGTGGTAGGGTTCAGCATCTTCTGGGTTGTGTGAACAAGCAAGTGTACAAATCCGTGTGTCCATTATTGGTCAAAGTCACCTCATTTGTTTTTTTTTTTTTCCTAGATTGAAAATTGTAGCTATCCCAGTACTGTCCGCGCACTACCTCTGAAACTGCGGGGTATGAGGGAAGGGGAAGGCAAGACAGTGAGTCACAGCAAGGAGTGGGAAGCGTGGTCACGCATGTACTATCCACAGTAATGCATTTAGCTCCAAAGTGTCGTGAACATCGCTGCTGCGAGTGTTATGTCTGTCCGGAAGAATAACACCGTCGTGCATTCTGAGGGCCAGAGAATCGTAAGTAATATAATTGCAAAGTGTGATGAAGAGGCAAAACAAAAACAATATGCTTTCACAGTCAATCAGGCAACAGCAAGAGCTGCAGACTGTGCTGGAGTGTCACAGACGTTAATTAAAAAGATGTGGAAGGAACAGAAAGAACTAGGTAACGGGGGGGGGGGGGTAGCTTGCACACGCCGGGTAATTGACTCAAAACTAGCCCGGAACATACTGTCGTGAATATTGATCTATGTGTAATTCGGCAGACGATTCAGGATTTTTATATGCAGGAAAAACGTGCCCCTACCTATGCAAAATTACTTCAATGTGTAAGGTAGTAAAACAACTAGGTTTTCTGTAGAAAAAATCGCAAAGCCACAGGAAGATACTAATTGAGACGCCTCACATTGTGTCTTGGCATCACATCTATCTAGTTGCATTGAAACAGCACAGACAAGGTGGGAAACAGATTATCTACATAGACAAGACATGGATAGATGGTAATTTAACACTTGGCAAATGTTGGTAACATGAAGAAGTGTTTGGCATACAAGCTAATGTGAATTCGGGTAATCGATTAATTGTAGTATATTCTGGGGGTATTAATAGATTTATCGTAAATGCTCTCCTTGTCTATAAAGCCGGCACTGCCAGTGGCGATTATCACTGCCAAATGAACAGTGTTATTTTTATAAAGTGGGTTACCGAGAAGCTTGCTCCTAACCTCCCGCAGTCATCTGTAGTAGTGCTAGATAATACACCGTATCATTGCGCACATATTGACAAACCACCTACAAAGTACTTTGTGGAAGCAGATATGTTAACATAGTTAACGAACAAGGCATAACTTGTCACACATCGATGCAGAAAGAGGAGCTTTACAAATTGGTGGAACATGCGAAACCTAAAGAGAAAGTGTACAAATTCGACACGTATCTGACATCTTTGGGACATACCGTGGTCTGGCTTCTCCCATACATGTGCGACCTGAACGCTATTGAGCTTGCTTGAGCGAAGGTGAAGCGGGGCGTGCGCGAAGGAAATGTAACCGGAGATTTATCTCTTCAGAAACTCCAAGAGATTACTATTAAAGCAATAGACAGTGTAACCAAGACCAACTGGGAAGGGTACTGTGGTCACGTACAGAAGCTTGAGACTGAATACTGGGAAAAGGACAGTGTTGTGTTAGATGTAATTGACAGTATCGTACGTCTTGACGACAGTAGTGATTCCTCCAGTGCATCAGGCGCGTGCAGTTCAAGCAGTGAATAAGAAAATCTGTGTTCACCATTAGCAACCCTGCTGTCTTGAGGTGAGTGAATGTTTTCTTTGTATGATAGTACAGTTGTATAGTGTGGCCGGCTTATTGTTCCAAGATCACATTCCTGCCTGGGTTTCAGAGGTGGCATGCAGACAGTATGTGTCCCTACGTCTTCTGGCAGCCCCTTCTGTATTCCTGGGAGTGGTAGAATGGAGTACACTGTTAATTTGAATTTCCCCACTCTCCAAATACTTTAAAGCAATTCCCATGTTTGGTTATCTGTATGAGTCTGGCCTAGTTTCTTCATCCTGCACATGTGTATTCTTCCACAGCTATACTTAACAGTTCACGTTGCCATTGACCTGGTCTGGTTGCTATAAGTCATGTACCAATCATTAAACATTGAAATCTTTAGAGGAACAAAAATGTGTTAAGATTGTGATGAGTATTACTTTCATGTATATAAAAAAGAAACCTAACTACTTTTTCCAGTTTGCTGCCAACTTTATAGTGTTTGTTTGGAATTCCAGTCATACACACTATCCTCGAAGTAGAAAACACCATCTTCATGATTCACAGGCTTCATAAGTTCAACAAATTCTTAGGACCACATGCATTCGTTAAACTTTAGCAGAACATATTTAAATGAATAATATTGAGCACTATGATAACAAAAACCTTTGATGAGTTAACAGCACAGGTCATGACATCCACCAACTAATGGAGCCATCACAGTCCTTATTTTTCATTGACAATTCATTGGCAAACACCCCCCCCCACTCTCTCTCACACACACACACACACACACACACACACAAAAGTTCTCCAACATCGTATTCCAAAGACTTAACAGTGTTTATATGTTAAAATATCGGTAGATATGGGCAGTAATTTGTAATAAGTTTGAGCTGTAAAAAGTGTTCATTTATCCCTGAACCATTTGTGGTGGGTATGTTTTCCCCAGACTTGAGCTTCAAGCTGTCCAAACCACTCCACTCGTTCGTCAAGAAATATTTTCTGATGGGAAATCTTGTTATCAATTATTATAATCCCAGACATGGTGTGTTAAGAGAGACAACTGAGAAACGTCCAGAAAGGACTATTTTTTTTGGGAATCGTCCAATAGTTTGCTGGAATATGCTCAGAAGTAGTACTGCAGAGTTGAAGTTGGTTGAGATAAATTCTTAGTACTTAAAGCATAGTTCATGCTGGCAATGTGACAATATATGCAGTGTGCCAGTGACACTTGAGTATCGCGTAATGGAGAATTTATCAACAGTAGAGGTTGTTATGAATTGTATGGTAAACCAGCACACCACAGCTGTACATAGTCTAAATTCCCGTGGTCCTTGTTCTTTGTCGAAACCTTAAATGTAGTACTCATCAGGATACCTACGCATGTAACTGAGAGGAGACTGGCTGGTGTGCACATCATCAGGAACTAGGGTTAGGTAGCACTGTCATGACCAGCTTTAATGCAATGGTACACTTAGCAGTGCCTGTTCCTCGCAAGTCTGAACAGACATGTGACTAGATAGCAGGGTCAAGATTTGTTCATCTGTAATGTTCCCGTGATGTAGGCAGTCGTTGAATAACAGTTAGCTTTTTGAAAGAGTGCATAATGCCTTATCACTTTAAAATAATTTTTATGAATGTTTAAATGATTTTCTCATAGCATACAAAATTTTTTGAGCAGTTCTGTTTATTGCTTTAGCTATCACAAAATATGAAACTTGGGTTTACTGTGTCCTGTACCAGATGAAGAATGAGTATTGTTTGATGTAAAATCTAAACCAAATTTATATTTAAGTGCTACCTCATAAGAGCAACTTTTAAATGTTTAATATTTTTATTAGTAAATTTTGTACTTATTTATTATTGTAATAATATATATTTGTAAATAGCGTGAAACTATTCTAAAATAATAGTCTGGACCAGTATAGTTATTATAATACAATAAGTATAATTTTTTTTTATTAATTGAACATATTGTGCTTGTATTTTTTGTTAGGGCTGTGAAAAATTCACCTTATTATAGATGTGTACATTTTTACCATATAAAATTGAACATTCAAGCTTAAAATGTTACTTGCTACACTAAGCATCAGCAGTTATGTCAATTTCCTTATAAGACCATATTTTTAACTGCTAGACGTACAATATTTATTACAAAAATTTTCTGTGAATTACTTTGTCAACTTAAATAAAAGTATTAAGCCATACTTATGTGTTGATGTTACTGCATATGTATATATTGGAAATAATCAAATGTCTAGAGTGTAAATAAATTCAGCAATATAACCTTGTTAAATTTTAATACTCTTACTGTGGAAATTTAAACTGTTTATTATTAAGTGTAATGTAAAGCTAGATAGAGTGAAACCCTGTTATACCATTTCTCAAGGGCCTCGAACAATGTATGTCTAATATAAGGGAAAACTTTATAAGAGGATAATTTTGTGCTCAAAAACATGTTTGTAGACCAAGAAAAAGAAGATTATTATGCAGGAAAATGTTATAAGAGGAGGATGTTACAACAGGGTTCCACTGTATTTGTAAAACAATGGCAACATTAAAAAAAAAAAAATTTATTCACACCTGCAGTTTCAGTTTTGGTATTACTTCAAACTAAAATAACTGCCAATGGTGGTTCAGTAGTACCTCGCACAATGCAGTATCATGGAAACAAAGTCTGTGAATAGTTTTGTTGTGTCTCCCAGTTCATCACAGCTGTAATTGGTTGTCTAGAGTTAACCTGGGTGGTTGTGTATTAAACAGAACCCCTGCTTCCACACGGTGCCTTTTTTAGCTGTCCCCCTCATAGTTATGTAATTTAAGCAAGTAATGATTAATACAAATATTCCATTTTTAAGTTCAGTAGGTTGGTGACTTGTTGGAAACATTTTACTAAGTAATATGTGCGTATGCATATGTGTCAGGGGCATTGGGTAAATATGTGTTATTTTCTATTTGCACCACCAGCTATTCACCTTGCACATATTCATGTCTTATCCAGTAAATGAAAAGTTTTTATAAAATGTTTTTATCAAAATCTCAAGTTTTACTGTATTTAACACAAATAATAAATATTACTTGCAATTTTAATATGCTGGAATGCATATTTCTTGTCCATGATTTTTCCTGAATATTTATCAAAAAACTTTGCAAGGCACTTTCCATAAAGAATTTAATCATTACTTGTTAGTTACCCTTGTATAATTTTATTTGCTTAGATTTAGCTCATTTTGTGTTACAAAATCAGTAAACTTATGATGGTGACATTTGATTATGCAAAAACTACCGCACCAAATAATTTTTATTTATTTATTTTTTCTATTTTACTGAACATAATACATGTAATGTCTGGTAATTAAACAGTTTTTAAAACACTTGTAAAATACTGCATTTTTTGCTGTGCATTTCCTGTAAGTCTCTGTAATTGTTATTATCTAAATCAAATTTTAAGGAGAATGCTATTCATATGTATGTTTACAAACTTTTGACTATATCATTTAAAATATTTGCCAAGTGTATTTAGCTTGTAAAATATTTATATGTCCTGTAAAGTGCAAGGGGTGATCGTATGTTTGCTTGTCCTGTAGGTCTATTATGACTGCAACTAAAGGAAACGCAAATATAGTTAGTGATAGCTAACAAGCCAACAACAAACTTTGCTTCATTTCTTATTACAACTGTTCGTTTTATGAATGCAAAGTTAGTATCAACAATAAAACTGGTTGTAAACATAATGCAGGGGACAGATACAGTGCACATTGTGTCTGAAGTAGCAAGAAAAAATTATGGATATTTTTCATGATTTACGATAACCTTGTGAAATAAAACTCTTGCGATTAAAAAATGGGGCTTAGAAATCATGTGTATTAGAAACCTATTCATGCTATTTGTTTTCAAATTGAGTAGGTACATTTTCAATCAGTCGCATTGCCCCTATGTATCCATCTGTCTGATAATGTATATCCTCTAATGAGCTAACTATGTATATTGTGTAGTGTAGTATAGTGGATAGCACCACTGCAATCAGAGAAGGAGCAAACTATATTTTGCGTGTTCAAATCTGACAGTAAAAATTATAATTTTTATATTATTTTAATGAACACTTATTTTTCCATTTTTTAATTTGTTAATTTAATTATTTTTCTCACCATACACATAATTGATGAATATTTGTAAATATATAAAATTATATTCACATTCACACATTTTTGTATTCTATATTAAGTGTTAAAAATAACAAACAGAATCAAGTACTGTTCTTGGTACAAATGGTTTATTATAAAATACCACTTCAAGAGAGACTATTTTGTTCATTAAATTGCACTTAGATGATGATCCAAACTGTAGCACAAATTGTACTAACAGATGTCTGAGAGTTACTTAAACTACAGCGAGTTGTCTGAACATCCTGCACACTGTAGCATAATGTTTAGCATCTTCACTTTCGAAATAGAGACATAATGTATTTGTGAGTTCAATTTACTGCATAAATTTTTTTTTATGTACAGTTATTTTTCAGTGTTGGAACATAAAAGTTCTTTTGAATTTTTTTTCCGCAAACCGTAAATATGAAAATTAATTTATATCTGAAATTTATTTTCACATACGCATTTGTTTTATTATGTATTAAATGTTACAAAAAAAACAATAGACAAAATTAAATACTGTTCATAATATGAAGTATTTATTATTAAATCACACTTCAAGAGAGAATATTCTGTTCGTTATATTTCCATTGTTTCAGTAAAATTCACATTTCCCAAAGTTTCGTTCCCTCAAAACACCACATCTGTTATATAAACTCTTGATTTTATGAAGACTAGTAGTGTTAGTGAAGCTATGATTATCCGTACACAAAAACAACACAATTAAGAGTATTCACAAAATATGAACTGTCATAGTTCACAACTTTGTACTAAATGAGCACATTTCAAAATTTTACTAGACATTTGTAAAGTGTTTATTTGGACTTATTTTCTACTTTGAAGACAGAATCTTGCCTCAATTTTATTTTATATTATATTATATATTATTTATTTATCAAAGTATTGCCAACGGTCATCGCAATGTTTGTGTTTCTGCAAAGTTTTGCGTTGAAGCAAAAATAGCTATAGTCGCAAGGAAGAGTGGTCACAATCGCTAAAACACAAAATGAAATGCAGTACAATGCAAAGTTGTGTTTGTAAGAAAACTAACGTTGATGGGTCATAATATGCCTGCAGGACAAACCTGAAAGGGGCATGTTCCATAAATTGCAAGTTTTTTTTTACCCTAGCAGCTTCCAAGAACCTAGAGTGTGTGTTGTGCAAGGTTTATATTAATATAACCAGCTATTCATCTTACATTATCAAAAAGTGTAAAATGCAATTGGACCGGAGAATCATGGCTGTATATTTTTTACCTACTGACTATTTTTAAGAGCAAAAGAAACTTTGCAGGTGGTCATTATATTGGGAAACTCTTAAATCACCTGGCATGATTTTCAGATTACTTGAATTAATTGTTCCTACTTGTGTGTTATTTTCCCTTTGGGAGGCTAAAGTTAGTGATGCAAGATGCTCTGTTATATGGTTTTGAATATGTGTGTCTGACATGTTTTTCTTTGTTGTAAGAAGCCAATGTTAATATATGTATGACAGTTTATAACTGTTTTCTTCAAAAACAGAACATAGTTTTGTTTGAATGTTAACTGTTTTTGTTACATTGATTTTTAGATATTAGTGATGTAAATTACAAATATTTTTTGTGATCAAAGTAACAAAGTTGCAAAATATCAATAATACGCCATAAATATGAAAATGTGTTTGAGTGTTTACTATTAAGTTTATTTTTACAGTTTTTTATATTTTGAATGCTAGTAAATATGTAAGAGTTTTATCAAAATACCAATTTATATATATATTACATGTAATTTTAAAATTTGGCATTATCTATGTTTTGTCATGTAATTATTGTAACGATTCCCAATATTCATACACTTTTGATGAAAATGGAAATTTATAGTATCCAATACATGAGTTACGAAACATATGAAACTACTAGTGATTGGTTTTGCTGCTAATAAACCTGATATTGGAACAGATTGTAAGAGCACTGTATAAAAAAAGTTAAAGTGCACAGTTTGTATTGTGTTTTTAGGTATACGGTACTTTTTTTTTGTACTTTGTGTGAACTACCTAACATTAAGGTACATATTATCAATGCACAAAAAACTTTGAGAAAGAAAATTAGTTACTTTGGTTCCAGTGTAATTTACAAGTAAAATACATGCTTTTTCTGCACTGTGCTGCTTGAAAATTGTATGCGCACAACCTCTCTTTTCTTTTGCAGCTGTTAGTTTGCAGGCTGAGAATCCGAGAACTTTTTTTGTAAACAATATATTCAGAATTGCAATTTTTTATGGGGTTTTTATTATATTTTCCCTCCTGAAGCCATTAGTCCCATTGATGCAGTTTCTGTAGTATAAGCAGTGTGTGTGTGTGTGTCATTGAAAGCCTTAGTAATTGAGTGGAATGTTTCTGTATCATGATCATATTTCTTTTTCCGGGAATAGCAGATTATTATAATGTAGTACTCGTTACATTTGTACCTTGGCCTGATTATGAACTTGTCAGCAATAATCACTAAGCTTAAGAGATGTAATGAAATTAATGGATTATTTACCAAGTCGTGATATGTACTCTCTTAAATATTCAGATTCACCTAAATATTATGACCCAGGAGTGGATGTACATACATAAACATTAAATCAGCATTAAATCAGGGCTGACACTTGTCTTTAAACAAAAGTCGTGATCCAGCTATAAAATATATTTAAAACTATAGTGCTAATCTGCACATAAAATATTGGACAATTCAAGTGTGACTACTTTTTATTACTTGGTTACATTGAAACCGTCAACCTTATATCACCGCAGGTAGAAAAATAAAAGGATTTTGTATGCAAGAACACTGTGATGTTAGTGCCATCGTATTAAGTTTATCAGAGCCATCTACTTCTGTGCAGTGGTGTACACTTTGCTCAGCTTGGATCCCCTCATCTTTCCTCCTGGTTCTCTCTCCCTGTCTTCCCCCTTCCCCTTCGTGCATCATATTTTTTTATTGGTCATGGTAGTTTATTTAAGGCCTTGCACTGCTCTGCCCTGCCCTTCAGATGTCTGCTATGTCCCGCTGCTACCCTATGCCTGCAAGATCTTCATTTGTTCCTGATGGTTTAGTTCCACTTCACCTCGGTCAGCTGAGGTCAAACACCGTTACCATGTTTTCAAGCTGATGTTCTACAAGTCACGCTACAGAGCAATGGGGCACTTAATAAATGGTGAGTCGTGGAAAACTGTAAGTTTGCGGTACAGTTTTTAAAAGTTTGGTAATTTGTGTGGCAATTGGTGGTGTACCTTAGGTGTGCAGTAGTGCTAGTCCATTTTAAAATTTTGATTTTGGTTACCCGTCCAAATTATGTTTTGGCTTAACTATGGTGGCGCATTACTGTGTGTCCTTTTGTACATTTCGTGTTCATTCTTGTTCGCTGCCCAAGTTTAAATAAATATTGTTTGTTAATTCACTTGTTCCACAACTTCATCAGGGTGTAAAATAGTTGGTTCTTAGTTTTTGTAAAAAAATTTAACATTTGGAGCTTTGATGGGTCCCAAACGACGCCTCCCACCGTAACTTTTTAATTGTTTTAAATATTATTTTATTTGAAATTGAGGCTTTGAGGGACAATTCTTGTGGTCCTCCTCTCTGTGGTATTTTGAAGTTAAGTGGTTGCTGTGAATAATTCTAAAACAAGAAGTCAATAAAGGATAGTAATTTTTTAGCTGTTGTATTGGCGGAGTAAATTTTGGATCATTGTAAATTAAATTCTTGTAATAATGGAACCAAGATACATTTTATATCTGTTGTAAATTTTCTCCTTTGGTGCTCTGACACTAGTGATAGATTAAAATGAATTGTATCAATTGTATGAACTATTACTGATTTTTTACTAATTCTGATCACTTTTTATTCATATTCTATTTTATTTTTATATACACTAAATTTTATTAGTCTGTTATGGGTCGTTTGCCATTGTGATGATATGGTTATCGCCACAGTATTTTTGGTAAATATTTTTAGTGTATATTGGTAGCGGTTTGCAGTACTGCCTGGTACCTTTTAGCGTGTGCTCATATTTTTATAATGGCCAGCCATTTATTCATTTCATTCAGTCATTTAATTAGGTATTCTTTTATATATATATATTTATTAATTTATTTATTTATACATACCATATTTCGGCATGTATAGGCCGCACATTTTTACCAAAAAAAACGACCACAAAAAGGAGGGCGTGGCTTATATACGAGATATTGGCAAAAAAAATTTACCTCTAAAACATGTTTAGAAATGTGTCAACATACTAAATTTTAATGTTTTAACATAGTTTCGAAGGTAATTGTAAGTAAGAAAGAGGGGGAAGGGAATGGAGGGGAACAAAAAAAAAGTGCAATTATTAATACAAATTTTCTATCACAAATATTTTGTAAGGGAAAATTAAGTCTGAATTTATTGTGTTTCTTATGGAATAGTGACTTAACAATATTTACAGGAATACAAAAAATTCCAAATTCTCCATCAAAAACTTCTGGTGTGGCCTATACATGCTAAAATATGGTATATTACGTTGAGTAATCAATGTGAATAATTTTTATTATCTCTTATGCATATTAATAATCTAGGATTAGCGTATTTTATTGGATATATAATTTCTTGTGTTAACCGCCTAAGTGTAAAGAGTGACCACTAGGTATCGTAACTAGTGCGGCGTGTATGATGTCAGTGTGTAGGCGCACGCGGGCCGCAGGCAGTTAGTATGTGGCAGGGTGTAGCTGGAGTTCAGCATGAGTACACAGTGGGAATAGTCTGTCAACGTGAAAGCCGCCACACCGGCGGGCATAGTATGTGTGTCGCTAGCCAATGTCAGTCAAGCGGGGTAGCTGACTCTGTTTGTTGGACGGCACGAGATTATGAGTTCTTGTCGGGTTAATGGAAATGGTCTGTGTGTAAGTGTTGGAGAAAACGAACTGTGACTAAATAATGTCGGGTTATGACGGGTGTTCCGCCACTGTCGGGCCCCGTAGATTTTGTTCCCGTAATGCTGGGTTGTTCACCGATAGTGTCTTGTTGGAATCCAACAAAATGTTTACTTGAACTAGTGCAGTGTTGAGCACAAGCCGAGGCTGTGAAATGGGCCCATGAGGAAGCAGACTTTCTTTGTGTTTAATATTACGCAAGGTGCGATGCACCCCGGGAATTGCAATATTAAACATAACAGTAATGTTTCATGCAACATTAGCAAGGGCACGGGGCTGGACAGAAATTAATTTTTTTAAAGATGTTCTGGGTTTTGTTACTAAATGAAACTGTTTGAGATCTCCAGCCCACACGTCTGATGTTAGTTATGAAAGTGACTGGCAAAATGGCAGTACGTTGGTGTGCTGAACGTGCCGTGATAAAATTTGCATTTTTGATAACGATGGGCCTTTCAAGATTAGCTGCCCGCTTTACCGCCACGTTACCTGAGTAACGGTTGGGCCAGAATTGTGCAAAGTTATTTTTGTCGGAGCTAAATTTTGACGGACCCGTGAGCTGGAGTTTTCATTGGACTCGCATGTTCGTGTTACGTGACCCAGGGCCCAGGTAGGTGGGTAGGTGCTCCCCGGAACCTCCATCACGTCGACGCCTGAGTTGTCGGGCTTGGTTTGTCGCATCATCTGGCTTGTTGTGAGGCCAGTGCTAAGGTACTGTAGCTGTATGGTTCCTGTCAATCGCTCCCGCAGTGCGACGCATGACGCAGTTAACAAGATGCGCCTCGTCAGACAGCGACGACTTTGTGGTGTGTCTAAGGTAGCATTTAATTTTTGGCAGAGATTTTTGATGTGTGTAAAATTGTATATAATGTTATTGGGACATAGTGGAATGTAAAATAGGAATGAATGATTTGGAACATGAACAATTTGAACTGGCTGCCCCTTTTGATTAACAGAATGTTAATTGGCTTAAAGTGTGTCATATATTTTTTAATGCCTATTCTTTTATTTTAAAATATCTGCCAGAGACTGATTTGGAATGCCGTATGAGAATTTGCCAGTTGAGAGTGTACAGTGTAATTAACGTAATGAATATTTTCTTGCCACATGATACGTGAGTTTGCGAATATTGCAATCATGCATGACTGTTTGCGAATATTTCTCATCCATGACTGTTGCATACCTATTTAGTTGTTTAGTGAACCTCTGCTATGATTAGGTTATGACCTCAAACTATATTAAGGATGGGTACTTTTCAGGGGGGGTGTGAAGTCGCGTACGTCTGACTTCTTCCAAGTGCGGGACTGGGGGTGAAGTTGTCATGGTGATTGAGTAAGGCATTTTCTGTCTCCCCTCTCCTGTGGGTGTCTGAAGGCGTTTCACCATTCAGCTGTTGTATTCTTTTTTAAAATAAAAAGTATTTAGAGTTTTATGTAGTTATTCGTGAACTTGTTGCAACACTAAATTATAAATGCCAGATTTCCTAAAGCAGTAACTTCTGAGCAATTTTTTTTTTTACTAGGGATGATGATAGCAACAAATTCTCATAAAAAGGTCATGTCAATTTTGTTTTTTGTGACAAAAATACTAGTAAATTTTAGTTCACAGATTATTTTACAGAATAAGCCTATGCTTTGTTTCAAAATGTAATTGCCAGTTTTATATTGGTGCCCCAAATCAGCACATACTGAAGTGTACCAGATTTATTTTTAAAGTGTGCAGCATTATGTTATACTGGGTTTATCATTACTTTGTATTATTAGTAAATTAAGAGTTAGACAAACAGACAGTATGCAGTTTGACATTTGTTGATGTGCTCAAATTACACCAATATTTAATCCAACATTTAATCCACTGTCAGATGGACGGCTTCAATCCTCGAGCAGTTCTAGCTAAAGCATGTGCTGAGATAATATCCCAACTACCCAGGCTAATTTGGTAAAGATGCGCCTCTGTATTAACCAACACTTTTAAGCAAGGTGACCAGGCCCACTCCGCCGGGTAGGCCAACGGATGTAAGCGCTTCTCGTCTATACGTCGGCATGTCGGCTTCTGAACCTTGTCGTCGGCAGGCAGCAATGGAGATGGGTCTGCAGTGGCAACAACTCAGTAATGGCAGGGACAGACCTTGGTCGTGCCTTCTTCACATAGGACGGGTTATACAAATTACACACAGCAACTCTCTGCTTGCTAAGTTTATTATTCATAATTTGTGCAACAAAAAGTAACTTTGTGTATTAATTTTTTAGTTTCCTGTAAATTTATGCAACTTTCTGATTTTAAAATGTGACAGCGACAGCAAGTCCGCACAACTGAGGAGAATGAATGCACATCCTGGATAATAGATGAAGCATTTTGTTGATGTAGTGAATTGTTTATAGTAAACCCATTTTTGAAAATCACCAATATTAGTTATCAGTTAAATGGCAAAGCATTTGGAGTCAAATAATTAAAATATTACTAGCTAAATTCCTGTTCTGTGAATTTTTTGCATGCATGTGTTGTGTTTTAGGTTACTTGTATGAAAACACTCAATACTATTTATAAAAGTATTATGTAACCTATCTCATGATCCATTGTTCATAAATTTATTTCCAGTTAAATTCCACATGACTTTCGGGTTTCTTTAGTTCTCAAACGTAGCATGATTGGCAAGCACAGCTGAGAAAAGTACAGCTGTAAGCTTTTTGTTCATGTTTTAGTCTAAAGTGCACAACTGTTACACTGCCGGAAGAGTAGAAGTTAATGGTTTTTGTTCAGTTTTTAAATTTGCAGTGCATAATTTCCTGATTATTACTACCAATTTTTGTTTTTGTTACTTGGCTGTGGATATTTTACTTACATGGACAGATATAAAACAAGCATCATTTTACATAGCTAATTTAAGTAATAATTAACAATTTAATAGAACACAAATATGGAATAATTTCAATTCTTGTTTTAATTAATCAAACTGTAGCCTAATGTACCAATTCAATATTTTCAATGCCTTTCAATGTTTTATTACTTTTCTGTACTCTTGTTACTGATTGCACCAAGTTGGCCCAAATCTTTCTTGTAGTTCTAATATTAGCTTCTACACAACATTGATTCAAACCTTTATAGTTTGTAAACAAAAATTCATGCAAACGTACCAGAGAGAATTCATGGTATTTCCTTCAAATATGTTAATAAGTATAAAAATCTGTAAAAACAGATAAAATCAGTAAAAATGGCAAGTCTGCAGTAAGTATTTGTAATGGTTCTCAATACCAGACATTTTCCTTGTGAAAGACTGTGAGTTCATAGCAGATATGTTCACTGCCACCATGTCATTGTCAAATTCAGTCATTTGTGAAGCGGTAATGTAGCATATGTAAATATTATATGCAGATTTCCATAGTCTTATACACCAATAAATTACCCAATTTTTTCCAGAAATGGCATAGTACGTGATTTGTTCAAATTCAGTAGTGTTAGTAAAAAGAAATTAAAGTGGTAAATTTTTTGCTGTCCATTGTGCTTAATCAAAAACACAAATATAGTAGTAATAATGTGCATGCAGCATTCCCAATACACAAAAATTGCAAAATATTTCTTCAGGCAGTTGGTATTGCTTAAAATAAGAAAATAGAGGACATAAACTGTCCTCCGCTCCATGTAGCTGACCAATGTCTTCTCCATGTGAAAGTTGTGTGAAAAATTTGATTCCTGTCACCACTCAAGAGGTAAAAAGAATGGCATCGGTACCTAGTAGGCTCGGTTTTGATTCATGTTTCCAGGGTTGGTATCACATATATGTGTTTGTGTGTGCATGCAAGCACGCGCGCCGTGTGTGTGAATGTGTGAATGCATACATGCACATGCGTGTCCAGCACTCTTTTAGTATATATAGTTCAGCAATTATGAAGAAAACTACATTGTTAATTTTGGGTATAGCTTGACAAGGAAGGCAGTCAAACCGAGAGAAAATATTTTGGGTTGTCCTTGAAAATAATTTTTGTTACTTTTATCATAAAACTACTCATTTGCAAATCTGTCAGATTCATGCATGCTGATGTGTTGAATACAATCAACATTTGTTATACAGAATGTTGTATTCTTCATTTTGAACAAAACCCATTTTAGTTTCTGGCTTCATTATTAACAAGTGGTCAAGAAAACTTATCTGTAGTTCTTAGAATGGACATGACACAGTGTAGTCCATTTTCTTGGCTGCTGCATGGGGACGTCGGCAGTGTTACCACTGTGTCATTCACACACACTCTTTCTTGCTCATACTCAATCCCTGTTGCTCCTTCACCAAACTAGTTCTGGAAGGGTTGGGGATCAATGTAAAAGGTTGTCACTCATCTCGCCACTGCTATCTGCCACAGTATAGTCCTGTCATTGAATTTATATGTACAAATTACTTCATAAATTCTGTTTAAAATTTTGACAGAAATACTCTTTTTAAAATATGGAATACTACATAATACATGTATTTTGAATAACATATTAAAAATAACATTATTTTAAAGGACAGATTGTGATGATAAACAGACAAAATTATCCACCACAAACAAATCAGAACATAAAATGCTGTAAACATGCTGCAAACTTACAGCTTAACACACAAAATGGTCTAAATTATAGAGATTATGGACTCATTTCTAAAGTATATAATTCACGTAATTTGTTTCTTGCCAATAAATAATTGAAACAGTAATATACTAAAAACTATGAATTTTTTTTACAGAGGAAGAATACACCTAATAATGAAAGGAATAATTCTGATTTTTTAATTTATTTTGACATATTGTAGTCATATCTGCCGTAGGCTGGGAGTTGGTCAACATTGCAAATTCTATGCAAAACTGTGACAGTGAAGATTTTTGAATTATGTGTATATTTCTCACCTAAGCTGCAAAGTTTCAGATAACTACTATTGTAAAGTACAGATACATTACACTAAACCAGTTCTGATGCAGAAATGGTATTTTTTTGTGATATATCTTTGCAGTTGGAAGTAAGATGTTGTGATTCCTGTGTAATGTCCAGTTTTCATTTGCACATTAATATGACACGTCATTCTTACTGAAAATTAGTTCACTTTTACCTTTTAGTTTAGTAAATGTGTACTCTGTTACTCTTGTGTAATTGTAAAAACATAACATGTATTTTCAAACAATAAAAACTATGTCTGCCATTGATTTTATTAGTGTACTTTACAGAGATAATAAATGGCACTCAACTAGCAGACATTTGTTGTTCATTGGTTGCTTGCATTTACAGTGGACAGCTATGTTTGAGCCAGCATTTTGTTGCAGTTTTATTTTTGGCTCAGATTTCTTCAAAAAGTGTCAAATAACGTTTGGGCGATTCGTAAAAGTAACGTACAATTTTTTGGTTTCTAGTTTGTTTTAAAATGTATCTGCGGAATTTTATCAATAGCCCATGCTCACAATTTTGCCTTGCACCAACTACCGTTTGTAGTATGAGCATGAGTCATTCTTTTTAGTTTGATGTTCCCTCATATTGTGCTAAAAGAAAAGTAAATGAAGTGCTCGTGCATTGTTGGCATTTGCTTGAAGTTTCTTTTCTTTCTTTCTCTCCTGTTTCCAGAAGGGACTTGCTCAAATATGTTAGGAAACAAAGGTACGACTCACTTTTCATTGTGGTTATTCAAGCAGTGTTCAAATTGATCAGAAGTAGGCTGTGTCATTTGCTTTGCAATTTCTTCTTACATAATTGCATGTCATTAATTTATATCAATTTATCGTTCATTAATATGTAATGGTATATTGTATATGTTGTCTACATATTTAGTCGCTACAAGAAATGCCAGACTGGAAATAAAACTTTTCATAAGCCTATGCAAAACTTTTTCACATGTACATTAGAAGTTTTTGGAATTTATATTGTTTGAAGAGCAAACAACACTTATATTACAAAATAGGTAGAATATAGTTGTGCTTAAGAAGAAATGTCTAAAATAACCATCAATGGAATATCTCATATTTGCAGACCATGTTTGAGTTTATGCTGAAATAAAACTATAGTGCAAAATTATTTTATTTTGAAATATTTTGTGATCATAATAATTCAATCAGCTTGTCCCACTTATGTACTTTCCTGAGGGTTTTAATTCAGTATTACAGTAGCTGGCTTCATTTGCCTCTTGTTCAGAATGAAAATATTGTACAGTAAAGGTCAAAATAAATTTAAATAATGTAAAGCCTCTAATCAAGGCAAATTTCTGGTGGCTCTTTTTGCCATTGGAGTATTTTAGCAAGAGACATTTTTAGGCTTGAATTTAGCTTTGCTGTTTCTGTTGTATTTTAAGCTATGTACAAATTTATAATTTGTGTAAAGTTTATTTGTTGTTTAGCTAATTGTTATTTACATGTGTAGCAGTATGTGTGTATAGATTCCCTATATATTGCAGCTCAATCAATGTATCCAAATTGTAATGTGTGTAAGTAGTTTCTGTATTGAGGCCATAATGGTATGCAGTATATTCGTGTAGTTATTTACGTACATAATCATAAAATCAAACTTAAGACAGAAACTGGCTCTGTCACACTGCAAAGTGTAAATGTTTTATGATAAAACTAAAATTCAAGGTATGACAGCAAGCTTGTGATTTTATTGAATAATATTAACATTTAAATACGAAACTTATTGTAAAACTACTAATAAAGTACAAATGTAACTTGTAATAATATGCATATTGCCCAGTTCATATAAGTGGTCTCAAATTTGACAGTTCTAGGAAAGCAGTACCAATGGCATCTGGATGGCTATGTATCCTCCTGCTACAGCTGAACTGTCATTGAAGGTGACTGTTTGCAAACAAACAGCATGTGACTGCCAGTATTTGTAAACAAACAACATATATGACTGCCTGTTTTTGTAAACAAACTGCATGTGCCTCCTCCCAGTTACTTTCAGAAACTGTGAAGGGCTGTTCAAACAGTTGCAGGTTGGCAACAATCAAATTTTTTTTTTTTTGTTTATAAATATTTTATGTAAATGACTAACAGTCTATAAATTTATAATTTTTTTACCTTGCGAGAAATTTGTAACCAGGATGCACGGAAATGAAATTGTATTTTGACTGTCAAATGAATAAAATATATTTTACTGTTTTTGAATACACACTAAATATATTAATGACAACTAATCTTAGCACACTAACCTAAAGTAAGTTCTTGTAAATACAAAAATTTAACATGGTTTCCACAAACACTAGATATCAAGATCCCCCCCCCCCCCCCCAGGAATGCACAAATACCAAATTACCACCCCCCCCCCCCCTACAATCCCTTTTCTTCAAAGACTGTATACATTCTTACATATAGGCTATTCCTACTATTGCATTAAAAGTACATAATTCAGCTTCGTGGTATGATAGGACGACAACTCTGTACTGCCTGATACTTTTATGGTGGTTATAATTCTCAGGATGTTAAAGTATTTAGGTAGCCAAAATAATATTTAAGCAAACGTTACTTAATTTCAGTAATTTTAATAATTCTCAATTCTCATTTAGTAAGTCAAATGTTTAGTATTGCAGGTCTATATACAAAATACTTTAATAACTTTTCTCAAATACCTACGTGTTCAGATTGTCATGTTGCAAGTAAAAACTTATTTCTGTGACTAACTCAGTGTTGATAATTACACTGAAGTTCAGTTGTACAACCCTCTCCTCAAAATTGTGAATACAGCCCTAGACATGTTCTCGGGTACCTAATGAAAAACTGTATTTCAGTTCAGAGATGTTCCAAAGCGCTCTAGAGAAGCAGATGTGACCTACAGCAACGTTATATCAAACGAACATGTTACACACTAAAAAGATGCTCCGCCTACCCAAGATTGAAGATGACATAAAGTTAATTTTCCTTAGCGGTAAATTTTGGAATATCGCAGTTCCTGGTGATGCACGAACACTTCTTTATGATGTTGGAGCACCTTCGTTGGGTGCTTAAATTGAAAGAATTTTGTTTGATAAGCATGTTGTAATTTAGTTGATATCAGAAAGTTGTCTTTCCAATGTAAATCATGTGTATGTGAATTATTCTTTCGTTATTCTTAAATATTCTTAACAGCGTATGTTAAAAACATATGAGTGTTTTTAATTTGAAAAACAAAAATGCTCAAAACGTTTATGAAAGACTCCAACGTTGAAACCTACATGCCATTATGTTACTTTCAAATACAGCCTTTAAAAATAGGAAAAACCTTTAAATTTATTTGCTAACAAGTATCCCTGCACAACAAGCTTGACAAAGTTTATATATCTTCTAAAAAAATACAAGTGATACGACTTACAAGTTTGTATGGCCAGTAAGCTTTACAGTTTGAAACCCTCCAGAACCAGAGTGTTAAAGTTTCAGTCAATAATAACACAGAGAAATGTTCATAGCAATGAAATGTGGGCCCAATTAGGGAATCATCTTTATTTTATTTCGAGGGAAAAGGAAAAAGTGAGCAGTGATGGGGGGGGGTTTAGTTTATCATCTTTCGTGAGCTGGGATTACTTTGATGTTCTTACTTCTTACGGTGCTGGAATCACATAGCCCCAATGTGCACGACACAGCGGCTAACAGCCAATGAAATACAAGATAGATCATCGTGAGCCTGACCGATTCTGTCGTCCGACCAGCAATTTTGGATTAGAAATTATTTCTATTCTTCGTTGTGTCGTGCAGCACGATGCACAGAATGTACAACATTGCAAAATGAAATTGTATTGCAAGCTTTCTCTACAATGGTAAACACGCAGCTTAAAAGGAAACTAAATTGAAAACTACTGTATCTAACTCTTAAAAATAATAATTTTACTTTTTTATGCATTAGCAATACCAATTTGTCACCATTATACATTACAAATTTCCTTTTGTTCACCGCCTTTGAGACTAACATCGCCTTCTGAATAGTAAGGTTAAATGCCGAGAGCTTGGTGTCTGTCGTGCTGTAAATTCAAGTAATCACATTGAAATGTTTTATGGTTGCATTTTTGGTTGTTTCGTGCTGTATTAGTGGGGGCTACGTGATTCCGGTATGAGTGTGTGGCATTTTGGGTTGCATATTGTTTTGATGGAGCAGTGGAAAATTTTGCTCGTATGGAAATAACATTTAAATTATTTCACTTCGAAAATTGTAACCTTAATCAAAATACAAAACGTGATACATACGACGTTGTTCGTATTCGTACAGATGCAGCAATATATACAGGCACACACTTTGACCGAAGTTAACCTTACACTTGAATTTACGATGTAGATAAACAAATACTGTTCACTCACTACAAAAATGTGTAAAGTGCTGCATTTTTCAGGGCACGTGCATTTCAATAATTATATTAACAGTTTACAAATACATTTACAAAACACGCAAACTTACTTTTGTGACCTCTTGAACATGTGTTTTTCTATGGTAATCCTTGCAAGTTTACTTCACTAAAATCATGTTTGTTCGTCACCAGCATTAAATAATTTATTTGCAAAATCATTCAGTAAAATCAACACTGTGCACATTTCCTGATACAAACAAACTTAAACTTATATACGGAAATTATATTTGTGTCACTTCATTTTGGAAGGTGGTTAGGAAAATGGTGGAAGGAGCCGTTTAACGACGTGCTGATTAATATTACATTTCACTCAACAAAACACACTGCAGTGGTACAACCAACTATGTTTAAAAAAAGCAAATTAAAAATAATTAACTACCGATTAAATATTCCGACACCACCAATAAGATTCGTACAATAAACACGATGAAAAAAAAAAGTGCTCGCATAACTGCCTTCACCAGTCTGGAAACACAAACATGGCTAGCCATTGGCTGGAAACATTTACTGTTCGTATGTGCCGACATACACTGTCATAAATGCTGAACAATTTTGTAAAGTCCCGTTACTAATAGCCAACAAAATTTAATATTGCTTTAGAGACATAATTTAAACCATAAATGTTGTAAGTATAATTACAACTTTTAGTTCTGTGTACTATTTTCTTCCAAACACATCATCAAAGTAGCCAACCTAACAACACGGATTCCGCAGCAGTTCATCAGCTGTAACAATACTGTTGGAGTGAGAGCATTTACTGTTTACATAGTGTGTAGGTTGGTCACCTTGTCTGTCTAATTTGAGACCACTTATGAAATGGACAATACCATTGGATTTGATACTTTAGAGTAAACATCATAATGTGGTAGCTAAATTATGAAATTTTGTAACAGTTTTAAATACCTTTCTGTACTAAATTTTGGCACATGCAATTTTTTGTAGTAAAACATTACATGTGCACATTATAGTTTGTTTTTTTAATTGTATACATAGTTTAAGGAGCTTTTTAATGTTGAAATAAGGTATTTTTTATTTTTGTGAAACACACAAAACTGTAAAAATGTTAAATGCTTTGCGTGTTCATAATTATACAGTAAGGTCATTGCTCAAAATAAATAAGTCACTTGAACCATTAATAGCGTAATGCCATACAACATATTATGATTGTTCAGTTTCCCTTACAAGCATCTCGACAGAACTTAAACTAAGGTATGAAATGGTGTCACCAGGCTGAAGAATGTTTGTCCATTGAAGGAAGTTTAAAACAGTAGTTCCATACAATTTAGAATTACATCCTGAATTATTTGAAATGATTCGTCTTTAAACTGTAAGCACAATACTCATCAGTAAGTGACTTTTTTCTTTTGAGCAGTGGAATTCCATTTTCTAATTTACTCCACCTATGGTAATGCTTGAATAAATATTTCTGTGCAATAAAAGTTTTTAATTTTTCTTTATGTATGAAAATTTCCTTTCCTGCATCAGAATTGTTTCAATTACTGTGGTAACTAGACTTCACTACTACATTTATTTAAAAAAAAAATCATGGATGCATATTGCACACCTGAATAAAACCTTTGCAAACTGTTGTTTCCTAAAAAATTCTATATTATTGAATAATATTAAAGATGAGAAAAAGCCCCCAGTAATCGTCAATTTGGCCATCACTGTATAGGGTAGTCTAGCGATCTAGAAAACAGGGAAAACCTGGAATCAAGTAAATTTTGTGTGTCAGGAAAAAGTTAGGGAATTTGGAGAAATAGTCTGGAAATGTTTAGTCATGTCAAATGTAATTGCTAATGCACAATTTATACGTTTTGCTATTTACATAATTAATTTCAAAGCAATTTGTGCAGCTATATATTAGTTTTGTTTAAACCATGTCAAAATGGATTTAAAACTATAAACCTATCACAGCGTATACATGTAATGAAATGGATGTTCTCTTGATAACTTTAATATATGATACCGTTGAACAATCTTTTCGAGAGTTAATATCAATTGATAGCTTGACTTGTCAGTGTTGAATTTTTAAGAGTCATGGTTTCATTGCTGGCGTTTTGTTTAACATATTTCGAATTTTTGATAGTGATGTTGACTATTAATCATTGATTTGCGTTAGGATATCTGAAGATGCTTGTTTTGGAATTCCATTGTAAGGTAGGTAAATCATATTATTTTTGTTGTAATGGGATGATTATGTATTGTACGTTATGAATGAACAGCACTGCACAATACATTTTGTGGTGTATGCTACAGGTTATCAATTGAAGACCAGTAGTTGGGTTTTGAAAATTATTGCAGCTACCAGCCTGTGTTTAAAAATATTGCTGTACTTATTTTGATTTTAAGTTCAATCCATGCTTTGACACTGGATTGCAAATTGTTGGCAATAATGAGCCAAATGATAGGTTAGGGAATGTATTTTCACTAGTGTCCTTGTCTATAGTCCATTCCCTATTGGAAGCAACTTTCTCGGAGCCTTGCTAAATATCTACTTGCAGGTCTGTTTCGTATCCTTCCGCCAAATGTAAACAAATATTGCCATGTGTCTGCCATCTAGCATCTGTCAAAATCAATGTTTACATTCCATTGTGTGTACATATGTTCGTGTAATTTCGCTACACCTAAAAAAAACATTGAAAAGTGACTTCTACTTTTATACCTGTCAAATGTGTTTACTGTTTACAGCTCTTGAAAGGATGCTGTCGTATTCCTAAAACCATTCCGTATGAATATTCACAGTTTATGCCTCTAACATTATTTAGGTCAGCTTTATGACGTTTTAAAAACCTGTGAATTGATTACAGTTCTTACGGTTATTTTACATTAACATATTTGTTTTCCATGACATAGCTCAATACATGTAATGCACGTTAGTATTTTGCAGCGACTGTGTTTAACACTGTTACAACTGCAAAGTAAAGGGCTGTTCTAATTATCCTTTTGTTATTGATATCTGTTGGGTCTTTTTTTTTATAAGGACGGCCTCAGTTGGAATAAATATTAAAACGAAGGAACAACCAGTTGAACGAAAGAGGCACATTAAATTCAAGCTCTCAACTCGTGTTGCTGTTTTTTTCATATAAACTTTAAAAGCTAGCGGTGAACATGCTTACAAATAACCCTACGATAACTTTAATTCCGCTCATATTTCTATGTATTGCTTCTTACTGTTTATTACATTTTTTTAAATTTATTGGTCTGGGCTTAGTATTTTTCTCCTGGGATTGTGGCAAATTACGTTACATGACTGTGTTTCAAACCCCTTAGGGCAAAGATACAATGTTGTGATAAATAAACAGAAGTGCATGTAAATAATTAACTTCGTCATAAAAACAGTTCACTTTTAAAACATATAAATAGTGCTAATCAAATATTTGAAATCACGCACACACACGGCCAGCGTATCGACCACGATGCACAAAGGCACACCATTTCACAGATGCAATGATTAACGAAACACATCACAGTATATTTATTACAGCCTTGGGAACACAGATTTATCACATCATCATAACTTTTGTAGGTAGGTTTAGAAAAAACAAAGACTACAAATGTGATGTGGTAATTTGATGTATTTTTCGGAGTACGAATAATTTCCATTTCGTTTGGCAAAAAGCAACATGCCATGTCTGCCAACTTAACTTGATAACTGCCCCACCATCATATCTAAATATATTAAAATAAGTATTCAAACATTAAAACCTCTTTTCAGTTGTAAATTATAATTTCAAAAATCATTATTTTGCTGTAATAAGTATGAAATATGCTACAGTTATAAAACATGTACCACTTTACCGCGTACTACCGAAGTGAAATTTCCCAAGTGTGATATAGACGAAGAAGAGAGAGAGAGAACGACAAGCCTCGCCCATCAGACACTTTTTCCATTCGCTTTCCGTTCGATAAAACAACACCGTACCATTACGGCCTACTCACAATATTTTCCATTGTTATTTTAAACTGAAAAAACGAGATGTTTCCAGTGGGGCTACCTAAATATTTAAATAGGCACCGTTTGATTTACAAATAGTATACTAAAAAACGAAGTTAAAATAATATTTTTACTATGAACTATTGCTTACCGGTCGTTGCAAACAAATTGTTGCACCTGCTGTTAATTCATATTTTAAAAGAAATAAATATTACAAGTTATAGAAGATATTAAGGTAAGGGTTAATTTATTCAATAATACAGTACTCTAAAGTTTTATATATGTGTGGAATACAGGTTATTGAAAAACCAGGTTTACATGTTATGCCTAGAGTGTTTTTTCAAAGGTTGATTTTCATAAGTCGCTTCCAATCAGGAATGGACTATAGGTGTGTGTGTGTGGTATAGTTTGCATTATTATGCCAGAAAATTGCTTTATAAATAAGCAGTTATAGGAAATGCTGTTTTGTTTACACACATGCAGCTTTTTGTACTTCAATCCACTCGTGAACATAAATTTTCAATCTGTAGCATGTTTTGTGAATCAAAATCATGTATTATTAGGGTTGCCAACTTTCCCGTATATGGGAACTCCCGTGTTTTACCAAGAGTTTTAACCTACTCCCATCTCCCTTAACTACTTAATCTGGAAGGTCACATCTCTTATATTTCAGAAAATGTCAACAAAATACAGTAATCCCTCGCCAAATGCAGTTTCAGTTATGCGCGGATTTGTTTTTGTAGACATTTTCTTCAACCACGGTACAAGTTTCTATTATCCACAGTTTTCAGTCTTTGGAAAACTAGCCTTTACTGATGTTAGTGTTTGCGCATTTCTCAAGCTGCCATCATAGAATTTGACATTTGTTGTCCCAAGCAGCATGAAGCAATAAATTACTTAATGCCAGAAGGGGACTGTGGTGGAGGGGTGGGGGGAAGTTGCATGCCTGGTCAGTGAGAATTCTTTTTCCTAGTCGCATACCGCCGCCTCTGCCTTACCCTCCCTGCTGTTTGTCGCTTCCATTATCCCTCCTCTTTGGCTGTAAAAACAGCAGCATGTTGCAGACTAGTTTCTTAATCAGTGTATTTATGATAACTTCATATTTAATTCAATGTCCCTTTTTTTTAAATTTTTTTTTTAAGTTGATGTGCGTGCATTCCTACGCAAAGTGCTAATTTCTTGGGTTAGCAGTTTTCTTTTGCGAAGTCAATTTTATTTATAATGTGTGACCCTGGCTAACAGCCAGTGTGTCTAGAGCCCATGACGGTGCTCACCACGCATATGTGTGCAAAGAGGCCAATAATTTTGAACTTTCGTATAAATGTTATTTTCAGTGTCAAATGTGTTATATTGTCTTTGCTATGTATAAAATGTCTTAAAATGTTTGTACTTATTTTAAATTGTTTGGTTATAAAATTCAAAGTGCCCGTGGCACCAAGATTAAGAACACTTAATATCCTGGCATGAACGCCGTCATAAAGAGACACTAAAATAATATTGAATTTCATAAGAAAATTGTAGAAAAGTAAAACAATATTAAATTTAATTTGTGCCATTTGGTTTTCACTAATAAAATATTTTACTCGGTGTGCAAATGCGTCGACGCCAGTTGTAGCAATATCTACCAGGAGTAGATTGGATACAGGCACGAAACGGGACGCAGGAAGACTGCAGGCCGGAACTACCGCCCCAGAACAACTAAGGGAAGATGTGTAAGTCATTGGAGGAGCAAATGTACAAGCAAGGGAGGAAGCAAGAGAGCATTGTACATGGAAGGAAGCAGTCCCAATGATGCTTGACTGTGAAGCACCGACAAGTGCTACAGTGTTAGATTCAGTAATGCTACCGGCACCTGTACGGCCTACAGCAGCTCCGACAACAGATGAAGCAACACCCGTCGAAGAGGCACCACTGGAAGGCAGGGCATCTGCAGGGGACATCTTATGCGTCGGAGCTCAGAGCACGAGATGTTGATTTTGCTTTTTGTGGAACCATCGACGTGCTTTTCAAGTCTAAGCAGGGGAATTTGGTGATGGTCGATTGAATTATGAACTGGGACCTCTATGTAATGTATTAGCATCACAAGTAAACAAGTACTCATTGCAGCAAAACATTTATCGGTAGTTGATTTTGACGAAAATGTGATTGAGAAATGTTTAATTTACACAATCGATACTAAAATTGTTTGGGTTTTACTTCTTTTCATCTTGAAATTTGTTATATTCTTCTTCATTCATTGTTCTTGTATTAGCAATTGATTTGTTGAAATGATCCAAGTTTGGCCCGAAGAAAATTCGATCGTTTCTCAGGATGCTGTTCCGGTACAGTTTGTAGATGGTTTCGAGACGCAAAGTCAACACCGTCGTTTCGTTTGCATTTTTGAGTACTTTTAGCGCTGCTACATACGAAATGTGTTGACTCTCGTAATTTTCCTTTGGTATCTGTATGAGTAGAGATTGATTGACGATCGCGAACGAGAATGTCTCGTCTTTAAAGTTTTCCACTCACGCCATATCATGTATGGCCATGGCGTTTCGAAAAGTGGGGTATTGTGGTAGAGAAATATTATCAACCACCGACGTTTTTTTCTTCATTACAGTCCTTGAGATGGTGATTCTTAAACAACTGCAAGAGACCAATTAATGCGCCGCGACATTCTTCCTCCGAGGGCAAGTTGATAAAGTAAAAAGCATGGGTTCGGTCGAGGATTGTAGGCCTTATTGATTTTTTGTAATTGATTGCAGCTACAATTAAAACATTATTTTTCATTTGAATACCTCCTTCGAGACTGGTTTGTAGGGTAATTGCGACACTTTGTAAATGGGGTGGAATTGCCAAGTTTTGCGAAAATATCTCGTCGATTTCGTCCTCACAAATCGCTGGTTCTGGTTCTCGATGGTCATCATGAACAAATTGGCTAATTTGTGTTCGGTATTACCGGTGGAGGGCGAGGATAACTGCCCGATGTTGAGTTGGTATAGTTTGGCTTTCCATTCGGATGTGATTGCGTGGGCCAGTGTACTTTTACCCGTACCCGGAAGACCGAAAAATATTATAAATTTGAATCGTGGGTTAAACACCTGCGTATAAATTAAAATTTTGAGTTCTGCTTCCAACTAGTCGTGGCCACGTACATCCTTGAAAGAAAATTGGGGTTCGATTCGCCAGGGGTCCAGCTCGGATGTAATCTACGAATGTGATTCTTCTCCAAATAAATCTCTCGCATTCTTGGGATTCCGAAAGTAACCCAGAAATACATTTTCAAACTGGGCCGTTAAATATTCGAGGTTATTTTTCGGTAGTAGCGCGCATCTGAAAATTGTTAATTGTTGTACTAAGTACACCCACGATTTGTAAATGGTGTATTGATTTTCAGCCAGTGTAGATTCCCACTCAGTTAAAATTTTTGAAAATTCTTCACCCATACCAAAGAGCGTAGTCTATAAATCATTTAAAAGTTTGTCGCCATTCTGCGAAGTGATTTGTGTTTTTTTTAGCGACGATGACACAAATACCGCATGGTTTAGCATTTGAGATAATTTCTCCACGTTTGTGTGTTCACCAAATGCGATTTTCAATGCACATGTAAACTGAATCAGACCGGCTTCTACGATGGCGCGAACATTTTCATTCATTTTTTTTTAATCTTGGTTTTCCGTAGTACTTATAAAATTCTTTTTTTAACGTCATGCAACACCAACAACAAAAGCAAAGAACCTTGTTTCCATCGTTGCAACTTCAACCTCTTAGACCACAGAGCACTGACATTCTCGTAACGAACCAGCAATCTTCTCAGCTGCTAAACTCTCTTCCTTCCCCTCCACAACAACATCCACCTATGACTGCAATGTCCATTCCTCGCATCAGCATGCGAATAGAGCCAGACTATGGTCACGAAGAATTGGCACAAAAACTTAACAATTACATATTTCGATACGTGGAAATTTTGACGGGAATCCATACGACCATTACACAAACAAAAAAGGCAGTCAGTGATTCTTCTTGTGTGTTAAATACCTCGGTGTCTATTAAACGAGTGGCTATTCAGCAGCTTTGGAAAAATGCAACCATAGAAAGAAATCGACTACGAACTTTGTCGTATAATATCAGACAGTTTGGAAAAGAACAAAATGTATGTCGTCAGCGAACTCGAACACGAATTTATACCATTGAGTGAATCAACGTTCAAGAATGCATCTTTCAACACCTTCAAGGAACAGTTCGATGGATTTTATAAAAATTCTTTGTTTTTTATCGACCTGATGAATAGAAAAACTTGCGATGTATCTAATGTAAATGCAAATATTCAAGTTTCGTAAAAATATTTTTTACAGGTTATATATATATATATATATATATATATATATATATATATATATATATATATATATATATATATATATATAAAACTCATGAGTTTGAGTTCTGTGCTCTTGTCATCAGATATATTTTCCTTGTCATATTCATTACACTCAACAAGTTCAAATACTTCCTGTTGGGATAACAAATGTTCAAAATTATAAGCTACCATAATACCTAATATAAGAGCTAAAATCATGTCTGGCGAAATCGTCAGTGAAAGTGTTCTTATTTATAATTACCAGATCCATATTCACACCTTTGATGTTCATTTTGTGATTCAAAGCATCCTTAAAATTTTCAATTTGGTCCTAACGGTTATAAAGAATAATTTCCTCATAAATTTAAATAAAGCCGATATTGATAATGTGCGATATTTGTTTAAGAATATTTCACCAGTGTTGGATCAATCAGTCAACTATTATGACTACACGTTGGCTGGTGCTGGTTGAACAAAATTGGTGAAGCGAATGCACGATATCGACCAACACGAACAGCATCTTCAATTCATGGGCAATGAGAATTTCGCATTCGACTTTCACAACAACGCCAACAATGTGCGTGAAGTAAAACGTCAAAAGACTCCACCGAAAAATGAAAGAACCCCGATAATGAACGAGGTTCTGACATCACCTGTGTATTTAAATGAACTATTGGCAATTGACACACCTCACGTTTTCGACATGGACATGGTGTTTCAATTAGATGTTTCAAACAACTATTCATTCGAGAATCTCGTACAAGAACAACAGCAACTACCAGAGCAAAATCAATACACATCAAATTTCGTACCTAATAATTACATAGCCAATAAACAACTAGAATTACCAAAGCAGAAGTAACAAACTATTAAGTACATACTTGACTAGCAACAACAACAATTACTAGAGCAAAACCAACTTACCCTAAATTATATAACTAACGAATAAAATATTTTAGAAAAAGTACAAGAGTGGTACACTAGAAAACCAGGCCGCCCACACGACAAAACTTCGACAAGAGTCGATGGGTGGATGCTTTTGGTTGAAACACTAAATATGTCCGAACAAGCAATGATTGGATTGTATAATGGTGGTTGTGAACTACGAGCTTTCATCGAACAGGCACTAAATTCGGAAACTTTAAAAATAGTGGCATTACTAAATACATAGTTCTAAAAGAACAACTTCCATCACTGGATTTTAAACTTTACGAGATGAAACATAAATACCACATTAGTTACTAACGCATATATATATATATTAAAATTATTTGATAAAATGACTGATGAAATAGTCAGGTAAAATGTTTTACTTTCCAAAAACCAAATCCGCGTCTTCAGTTTCGATCCCCAGGCAGCAATTCGAAATGTCATTAAATCATTCTATATGGGTTTGATGGTGTTGCAAAATGTTTTGGTGTTTAATTTTTACCTAGCCGATAGCCACGAGGTTCAAGATTTATTCAAAGTGAAAGTTCCTGTGATTGACAATTACCATTTTGAAAACTACAGGCACGTGCAAGAAGTAGGCATCAGTCGCAAATTCGTGTGCAAACGAACCCACGGGCACAATAACGATTTGAGTAACTTTGATACCATAAATCCTCTTTTATCAATGGGCTACGAAAATTTCACGTTTGATTTTCCAAATGGAAAAGTACACCAACCAACCAAACGAATAAAAGTCGCGGCTAATTCAATCAAGTTTAACAAGAGTGGTGACAGATAAGCCCCAATTACAACAGCAACGAGAATTAATCACATCCCCAACTCTGCCATATTCGATTCAAAACATTTCGACTAATTACAACCTATCAGATTTTTTAACCTTCCAGTCTCCTAAAAACTCGTCTGTGTGTTGTAATCAACCAACATCACTCGATTTAATGTTCAATGCCTTACAATCACACAATTTAATCCCTTCGAATATAGATGTGATGGCTGGGGGAAGTGGAAACAGAAACGATCCAACTCGGATAAATGAGGTAAACACACTGGTCGAATTCGACCCGACGAGGGGGGAATTTAACCCTTGTTCCACAAGTCGCTACATTACCCGATGAGTTGCAATTTGCCACGAGGGAAGAAAACGATTCATCGCCATCGTCGAACCAAACGATCCCATTGTATGATGAATTCATCATCAATTTGGCAAAGGAATGGGGCAAAAAATAGTAAAACCATTAACCCAAAAGAATTACTGTATACTATTCACTTTTGTAAAGAATTCATTGAACGAACATACGACAACCATCCAGTAAAAGCGGCCCTTTCTCTCACTGGAATGCATTTGCTTAAATTGGTTGCAGAAAAGAAAATTATCAGTGAAGTATGTGACAATCTAATAATCGCGATCGAATCTTATCAAAAAGCCAATGCATACCTTACATAATTTACCCTTTCGGGAAAAAAGTACGAAGATTAATAATTTTGTAAAAGAGGATAGTTGTAAATAAATTTTCTTTTCCGGGTACCATTTCATCGCATCGAGCCAACTGGGAACTAATTTAAAAGACTTTGAAAATTGAAGGTACGATTTAAAAACTTGAAGTTTATTTCTCGCAACAATAAAGTAAATTAAATAGCCATCTTCCACCTTCTCGGCCAAATTTGCAACATCTTTATATTTTCGCATATATTATTTCATATCAAATTTTTTGTATTTTATAGACCCTTTTTATAAAATCGAAGAAAATTTCTTCTTGGCATCGATGATTTCCATAAAATCCACCAAGAAAACACCTGCGAAAAATGTCGCCAATTACAACTTTGATTCTACAGTGTATTTTTTATATTATAATTTTAGCATAGGTTTAATGGAAATTATAGTTTCTTCGAAAGGAATTTTACAGAAATCTATTTTTTTTTTTCGTGAATCAACATTCTTACACTACGACGCACTATTATGCCGTTTTTAGAAAGATTTTTTGATTTTCAATGGCCAGTTGTAGTTGTTAATTCCTATCGTGTTGTGTGGATAAAATCAATTTGTTCGTATCCGGCACTATTTTAACCCTTAACTGCAGTGATGGGTATTCGGGAAAATTACAGGGAACGGGAAGGACATCGAGGGTGGGATTTTCACAACTATCGGTGTCGACATTGAAAACTTTATCGACATAGGGATAAGTCAGGCAACATATATCACATTTGTAACACAGATATTTTAATTTTTGATCACATTCTTTAAAGAGTTCGACTTCTCCATTTCGGCAAAAATAGGCATTGATCTTATACGGATGCACAATATAACCATTTCCGATTTGCAAACATTCGGGTTGTAGACAGTTTATCCGGCTTTTAGAAAGTCCGTGCTCACATTTGACGATTTCTGGTAATCCGTAATTACAAATGATGTAGGCATTGTTCGCGTAAGGCAATCTGATTTTGTTCAATTTGTCGACACAAACGTTGCTAATATTTCATTCTATTCTAATAGCATCATTGTTCGTACGGCATGCGGTGCCATCAAAAATCCTATTCTTTGGGCATACTTCCAAAATTCATTTACGATCGCGCCCGCATCTCATATACATATCCTCGAGTTTTTTGTTTTTGTTTGCGGATTCGGAACCATCGATGTTCATCAAGTTGCAATACTGTTCGTACGTTATGTAATCGACTTGGTTCGGATTACTACACTCATTGTACATCAACTGCAGGCCTTCGGAAATGCTCAGTTTCGGGGAGATCGACGCAAAGTTTAGGGGATTTAAATCGCCGCATAGCTGGATTTTATAACCCGTCCCGACTCTGACGAGTTTCGGTGAAAATGTTTGTGTGTGACTACGTTTGAACCGTTTTTTCCTCGAAATTCCATCCCTGTTCATGAGGTGTCTTGTTCGATTCGACGATTAAATTCGCCTCGATTTTAGAGCTTCCTGCATTCTCTGTGCCCGTCGCAAAAACTTCGTACTCACAATACGTATTCGTGTTACACAATGTGACAAATTTAAGTTTTTCATTTTTGACTGGGTTCAGCCTAAACAAATCTTTACCCATTTCACGGGATCGTATTTTGGAGTTTTCGCATGTAGTAAAATCAAATACACCAACAATATTACAAGCGATAATACAGCTTGAACAATGATGCTAATCGTGTAGGAATCCATTAATGCTATATATATATATATATATATATATATAATATATATATATATATATATATATATTAATCAACACAAAATTATAATCAAAGGATTACTTTCAAAGCCAATGTATCTAAAATACACCCGTCAAAATCGGTTACTTCAACGCAAATAAAATCATCAAAATAACCACCAATGCAGTAAGGTAGAAATAATCAAAGGTATTTTTAAAAGTATTTACCAAAATTCGATTTTATAGTTCATACACGAGGGCTTCCAGTTCCGATGGTAGTTGGACCAATTTGCCAAATTCATCCATGTAAATGAACCACGACGAATCGATGGAAAGGAGCAGATCGACTAGTCTAGATAAATTAAATTTATATTTGAGATACGTATCAAACCTTTTCAAAATAATCAATTTCTATACAATTTAATTCATGTTTTTATCCAGTGTGTATAAAACTCGGCCATCGGATGTATAAGTTTGAATCAAAGGCGTTGTACCATTTAACACATAATTCAAATGCTCGATATTAAGCGAAGATTTTTTCTTATCCAGCATCTTTTTTTTTTTTATAATTATCAGTTAAAATCATCAAAGAATCGAACCACATCCACTCTAGAAGAAGGTGCATAATCTCCGTAAAACCAGACGTTTTCGCATAAACTGAGCGAAGCTTGCACCACAAGTTCCATGAAACATTTGGCGTTCATCAGTTGACGGTCATGAGGGATGTGGAAATGACATTCGAGGTATGGTACGCTGCTGGCAAAAATATTTTTTGCGATATGTTGAAGTTGATCGAAGGCAAGTGTCTCGTGCCGGTTAAATTCCAACTGCTTGCACCTACATTCCAACAACCGAACAATTTCCGCGCGCATGAAATTAATTTCGAAAAATGGAGGGAAAAAACACGATCGTCGTTGATTAACATATTCGTTTGGCCGAAATGCACTACCTCCTTGGCAAACATCAGGTAACACAAGGGTCCCCATACACACGGATGAGCATTTCTCAATGTTTTGACATTGTTCAATAATCCAAACAAAATGTGCGCAGAAATTTTATCAGTATTATCCAATGACAACAATTTTGATAGTTGCCGATCGATCGATAATACTTTGGACATTATTTTTTGTACGAATAATTCTCTTATTTCCTTATTTGTTTTTCCTGTTAAATGTAAGAGACACATTTAACTCAGCTTTACAAATCAGAAGCGATGGTGAAGATTCCAATGTGTTTGGCGATTCCAGATATAGTGGTATGAGAAAAGGATTTCGCAATCGGAGGATCGCCAGGGGAGACGAAGACGATCGCGAACTGGCCAATAAAAGAGCAAAAAAAAAAAAAGAAAATTTACAAAGAAAAGGCATGTGCAAGGCACCACAGTCATCTATTTAGATGGTACTTTAATAGACGAATGTAAAAACGAATTCCATGGAGCCAATAATTTCATAGCGACTTTGGCACAAGTCTTTAAGTGGTGCTGTGGATGGTGGGCAACGAGTTGCATGCGAAAATGTTTATCGAACAGTTTCCGCAAGCCAATAAATTTGCAAAAGTTTTGTACGGGTTGCACAAGAAAACTAAATTGGTATCTATCGTTCGCCAACAACTTCCGATAACGATGGGCCCGTACATTTTAATAGACGATTCGGTGGATAATTTGAATACGGGTGGTTATGACATACCGGTCGACGTTAAAAAATACTATTACGTACCAAACACGAATAATGAAAAAAAAAACTATCAATTATAACACATTACTGAATGATTTATACGATCTGGTAGATAGTTGGCATGTATCTATCAGTTAACACGCTCGTCCATCAATGTCGCATTTTTTTCATAATTGTGCAACAGATTAATTAAAAATGCTTCTTGAAGGGACGTCAGATGTAATGGCAGTGTCCAAGTATGCAATAACTTTGTAATCAACTCCATGTATTCTTCAATGTTTCTACTTGAGTTGCTTCTACACATCCAGCTCTTCTTGTAGTGAGAATAAACAAAAATTTTTGAACTCGAGAGCATCCATTCTGTTATGCTCCCTGGGAGGGAATAGAATATATATATATATATATATATATATGTGTGTGTGTGGTTATAGCGTATGGTGTGATTTGTTTATGTGTTCTGGTTTAAGCATGGATATACTTATTTAAATGCGTACTCCTGTAATCCAGCTACTTGGAAGCCTGATACAATGGCATATATATATATATATATATATATATATATATATATATATATATATGGTTCCACACCCAATATTTCTTTTATTTTGTGTTTGCATTTGGTAATTGTAACATATTTTTTTCGTATCAAGAGAAACCTCAATGAAAATAACAGACTACACCAAACCATGATAAATAAAAACGAATGTGTAATGAAAATAAAAAGACAACACGTGGCCAAAAATAACGACGTAGTTTCCCAATAATAACCTACTATTAACTCGCAGTTGCTGGTAGAAATATTAAAAACTTTATCTTGTTCAAACAAATCTTTAAATGATATGTGCGAAATTTGCAAAATTCCTTAATTTCCACAACAACACAATGCACGTCGGAAGAATCGACAAAAATTAGGGCAACTTTTCGTGAGTACCAGGATGCCATTCGCGGTTATTTACGTTTGATGAACCAATGTCGTAGAAAGTTCATGTTTAGAAAATTTACCGGGCGGTGTTTCACCAACAGAAATTCGGTATTCTGTTGGTCGCTATCATAAAATCTAGACTCGATGGAGTTAAAGTTTGGCTCGGTCTTGCAAAATGATTCCCAATCGTCCAAAGCATTACTAACAGCAACATCGGAATATTTTTAATATATTATATCTTTCATGTCAGAAAAAATAATGATGAATGATCGTATGTCATTGTTTTTTTATTCAATGAAACTCTTTTTCCAGTTAGTTATGCAAGACATTCACCGATGCATAAAAACAAACACATCATGTCCACGATGGGTATATATACGATGGCATCGGCCAAGACAAATCACGCACTTTCGAGCCAACACTTGATACACTAGCAAGTATCAACATACAACATGTTTTGTAATCTGCAAGGCTTCCATGATAACAACGGCGAATATGTGCTGAAGGAACTGGCAGTCACCAACATTGATGGTTTCACCGAAAGGCGTCTCTTCGAATCTCCGTATCCATGGAAAGCATTGGACGATGTAAGTAATAAGACAAACTATTGCCTGAAGGGAAATATTCACCAATTGGCATGGCAAGATGGCGAAATTCCCTATGACGAAATTGAAAGAGTAGTATTTCAATTGATAAGGAGCCATTACAACAAATATATCATATTTCTGCGGGTTCACATCAAATACAATGGCTAAAGAAGTTGTGCAAATTCGATCACTATCTCGAAATTGTGGATTTGCAAAAACTTACAAATGCCCATCATTTAACACTCTAGTAGCAATATATGGGAATGCAGGTCATTATTATTGTTGTAGACACTTTCGTGTATTTGTGTGTGCAGATAGAAATTCAAAATTATTGTGTTTGTGGTTCCATGATAATGTAGTGGCAACATGGGAAGATTTCGAAAAACAACGAAAATGAAATAAAATGTATCAAAGTACATTTAAAGTTTTTGGTGCGGGTTCACAACAGAAGAGATAGTTCGACTGGATTGCTGCAGGTCAAATCTCCACATCCGTGGGCCAACTAAAGAAAATATGCTGCAGAGTGGAGTGGCAAGATGGATAAATTCCCTTCAATAAAATTGAAGATGACTGACAAAAAAATCACATTGTCTATAACTATATTATATATTACACAAATGTATTTTTCGTAAATAAAACTTTTTTATATTTTGTGTGTAAATGATTTTTTTTTTCATGTACTCGAGATGTAGTATTTGGTTTCATAAATTTCCCACACCTATCAAAACAAAACCAGTTATTACTCTTAATTTTGTCAAATTATCAGAGTAGGACAACATTAATCCCAAAACTGTAAAAATTACACTTAGGCCTATATAAGCTTTTTTTGTTTGCATTCTCTTATCCCTTAACGGCATACTTGTCGTATTATGGTAATGGTAACCTAGTTAGAATCCAACTAAAATTTTTAATTTAAAAATATGAAAGTTGAATATTAAAAGGGTATAAATTACAGGTTACCAGTCAAAAGTCAATTGACTTTATATATATATATATATTTTTTTTTGTATACATAAGCCGTTGAGCTTTTCACAAAACCATTATAACTGCAACATCGTTGGACATGAGATCTCTTCGGATGTCGAATTATTTAACAGGTATTGTAAAAACGGCTCAAAAATTCAACTTTAAAATAATAACTCATGGGGAATAATATAAGCAGTTTGGAAAAGAGCTGGATTCGATATTCTAACGAATATGAACTTACGAAATATAACATCCAGAATACAGAACTTTATAATAAAAAATGTATTGAATTGAGGGAAATGCAAAACAATTAGATATCGGAGGATATTCCTATAAAAGAAAACGATAACTTATAGAGATGATAGACAAAGTTGAAACCAACCACCTGGATGTAAAAACAATAACTTATAAAAAAAATTGAAATTGAAGCATTAAATTTAAAAAAAATTAAAAGTTATTGGAAAAGTACTAAAAATATAATTTTTTTTAAATCTAAACAGAGTTACTTTGGTGGAACAAATAGTCAATTATAAATTTATTTCAGAAAAAAATTCCAAAGAATTTAGAAGATTTGAAAGTTTCAGAATTTAAGAAAATCGCTAAATAATTCAGAATTAAAGGTTATGCATGCATAAATAATAATAAAAGAATTAAAAAATTGATACCACTCATACTAAATGAAAGGGAGAAATTAAAGAAAATTTTACTTTAATAATAATAATAAAAAATACATTTTACTTTAATACAAATAATTTTGAAAATATCTGTATTCTGAAATCATTGCCAAATACTAACTGATATAAAACCCCTGTTTTTATAACGAATTAAATACAATTTAATAAAACCATTTCAAGCAAAATGTCGTTAATTATAAGGACTCTTGTTGTCGTGAAATAAGAATTTTGACTTTTGGACTTTCGTGGTCGTCGACAATAATGGCAATGAGAAATTATTGTTCAAAGGGAAAGATATAGCTTCATTTCTTGGATATAAAAAAACACGTAATGCAATTTTATATTTGGTCAAACCAAAATGGAAAAGAACATGCGCAGACGTGAAGGGATTGGCCCTCACCCATGAAACTCCCCTCTAATTGGCAACAACATATGATGTTCATCAATAAAAAAGGATAGAATTTATTGATACAAAATTCCAGAATACGCAAATCGAAATACCTGCTACGAAAACAGATCAAAGAATTCGATTTGAGACTGAATCTCGTTTCGAGAACTAAGAAACAAGATTACATCAGCATAATTGTGAATTGTTTCAAACATCTGAACAACAAGTTACAATATACAATCAATAACTACCGAATATATCAGTACTTTTTGGATTACAAAATTGCAGTCGATTGCGACGAATATATTCACAAATACAGAAACATTGAATATGAAATCGAATGACAAATATACATCGAGAAAAAGCTAAATTATATTTAGCAGATTCGATCCTGATGCTGAGAATTTCAATGTGCATGATGTTATAAACATTATCATTCAATTGGTAGAACAAAGGAATTTCAATTTATACAATGTTATCAACAGTATCATTTGAATGATTGAACAAAAAAATAAGGATTAAAAAAAATAAATATTATTTCATTACATAATTGTATAAATTTTTGTAAACAATTTGTGTATATATAAGCAGCAACCATTGCACCTACAATGTCATTGGATATGAGGTCATTTTAGCTTTCGAATTTCGAAAACTTTGACTGTTGGATACTTACACTAATAGACCCTTTATGAGTGAGGGCCCTTATACAAAATGGACCTCCTTTTTTAAATTCAATTTTTGGTCTGGAAAATTGGTATACTGTAAAAATCCAATTTGGGTGTGCATGAAAAAGCCCCCTTTAAAATTCCAATTTTTATATTTTCAACATAAAGCTTATCTGACTCCCCTTAACACCCAATTATCACCATTATGAACCAACATCACAGGTTACTTTGAAGGGAATTGTTGGTGAGGGTCCTTATACAAAATGGACCCCCCCTTTTTTCCAAATGCAATTTTTTTATTTATTTCATAAAATTTATATATATAAATATATAAGCAATCGAACATAATTTCACTCACAACATTGTTGGTCAAACTGTCTTTTCCATTGCCAAACTTCTGAAGTTTCTAATGTTGGATTTTCGTGCTGATCGACCATAATGGAATTGAACAATTTTTGTTCAAAGGGAAAAGTTATAGCATATTTTATTGGATATAATTATTCACATAAAGTAATTTTAGACCATGCAAAAAATTAATGGATGAGAACGTGGTTGAATTTTGAAGGGAGTCGTCGGATTTGTTCCCTTTCCAAAATTCAATTTGTGGTCCCCAAAATTGATATATTGCCAAAATTCAATTTTTTATATTAATTATCAATAAAAAGTTTATTTCACTCCCCTTACCCCCCTAACACCATCATTACAAATCAACATAATAATAGGGTTACTTTAAATGGGCATTGAGGGTTTAAGCCCCACAAATGCTCCTTTTGAATTTTATATTTCCCACGAGATTTAGCCAGAGGGCTCCACGATCGACATTCATTTCCCCACTCCTACTTCCATCAACCTATCACATTGCAGTATTTAACTTCCCCTCCCTCTTCCTTTTTTTCAGTTTTTCCTGTATGGTGGTGAAATCTGGAAAATAGATATCAGTCGAGGCTGAGAGCTGAATGTGGAAACACCATTCCTCCTCCCAGAGCAGAAGAGGAATCTGGTAAGTTGTTGAAAGTAGGAGTTGGGGGGGGGGGGGTAATGTTAATTACAACACACACAAGTGGATTATCCCGAAACTAATCGATTTTTATAAAAATTATTTTTTTATCTATCATTACCAATTGGTATCATTTTGGCATAAATGATTTTTACAATCGCACTCAAAAGGAGAGTAATTTCGCTCGCTTTCAACAACCATCGTGGCGATATTCGACGACACATGGGAACCAATCTTTTGTGATTGGACATGAAACATTGTCTAAGTTTTCCGCGTGTTTCTGTTTTCATCCCGGATCCCAACTGCTTGTGAGGTAGGTTTCGATTTTTTGCACAATCGGCTCAGAAATATCTCTCGGTAAAACATTTTTTGAAAGGTAATAGTGATAATAAAAATTTAATTGCAGCAGCAATTATAAGTTTTGTAGTGGTGGGCTTATGTTTTTCCATGAACAAAACACGCTGTGTAGTTCAAAGTAATTGATGAATTTAATTTTGTAGGCAATGTTTATGCCTTTTATTTTGTAGAGAACATCGAGTCATTTTACCAGTTTATTGGAGTGCTCCAATTATATCTGTAACTCCGTCACTTGATTATCGTAATATCAGTTGTTTAAAATGTGTTTTCCATCCAAAAACTTTGAACACTCTTCGAAATCATCCACTCCGATGTAGTCCCAAGGCCCGAAACATACAACCAAATCTTGAAATTTATTCTCTGCAAATTTAATGGTGATGTAATCAAACAATAATTTGTTTACGTTCAACATTCCCATATCGTTAATGCTTTTTACATAGGTGTGTGTTTTTTGTAATACCTTATAAATACTTCTTGAAATAAGACCATGCTTTGAATATATACAAATTTATGCATCGATAAAAACGACGAAGACAAAAGCACGTTGTTGTTGGATCACTTGTCGGAAATTGTACAAAGATTATCCCTCTTTTTTTTTGCAGTGAAATTGCAATTTCAAAATATGTCGATATCCTTCCCCTCGATACAATTTTCGACGATTACTCGGACATTGTGGTTGTCAACTGCAAATTTTCGGAACTCAAGCTGCATTCGCACTGAGTGCATTATTACATGTGTAATTACATTGATGAATCAGACTTGGAAATTCTACTCTCTTCGCACACATCTCGAACCCTGATACTAAACAAGAGTTCGTTTTACAATTCGGGTGTCTTGTACAGGCATTTCACACCCTACGTCACCCACTGCCATTTCGATTTGATAGAGTTAATTTCCAAGATATGAAAATACATAATCACGTTTGTTTCCTTTGACAGTGAAATGCGTGATGCGGAACGAATTAACCTCGATATTTTATCACTTTTTTACTAACGCATCAATAAAGTGGCCAATTCCTAGTTGAGGGATGATTACTCTGTTCTGCCCCAGATTTCATACTCGTGCTCAAACAGGGAATTTGAGCACTACTTAAATCTACTCTGTCGTGAAGAGGACTTGGTCAACATCCTATTTGAAAATCAGCAAAGCGAAAATGCAATTTATTCACTCATCTTTACGACAAAAGCCCAATTTCTTTACCCAAATATCCATCTCTTCGAAAGGACGCCGGCTGTTTCCATGCCCCTTCGAGAATTGGCCAAATTGACGACCAATCACGATGGGATTCCCACCACCAGCACCTACGACAAATTGTACCTAAAACACAATTATAAAATTTCTTCTTTTCTATGAAGGGTCAAAAAAAGGTTAAATATAAAAGTGGGAAAAAAGAATTTATATTTTTTTCAATATGTACTTGTATATCAGAGAACATGCAACAACAAACCCAAAATATTAGTTATCTGTCGAAAATGGATCTCGATAACCTAGAACTGAAAGTCGTTAAAGTAGGCCAATATTTAAGTAAACTACGAAATCTGTTTCTGGAAATTGTAAAGATTGTCATCTCGAAAGAGACGACGGCAACCGCATCAGAGATGACAGATCCAACATTGACTACGGAGGCTGCTGCGGAGAAAACGACTAGAGAGGTTTAAGTCCCAACCGCCGTTGTTGGCGAACCTGTAAAAATATCAACTAATTACAAACAAAAACGTCCCGTAAAAAAAGATGAGGGGTCGTCGTCATCAACAACCCAACCATCATCACCGGAAAATTCCACCCAGGCCCATCATAGCGGTGAGGAAAATGGTTCCTGCAAAAAAACTTTGGAAAATGCGGTTACATCGAAAAAAAAAACAAATCGAGTGAAAAGCTAGAAAGCCAGGATGATCATTCGACCGTTCTCACACATGGATCTATTTTGTTGAATGCATCGGAGCACTCTAGTAAAAGCAAAGCCATCGATTCGGAATTGGTCAAACAGTTACTCACTCCGAAAATTCCTATAGATTTACACATCAAGTGTAATCATCAGTACATAACTGTCGCCACTCAAACAAAGAGGGGAGACAAGACGAGATTGAAACCAACACACTGGTATGTGAATTATGCAATCACCAAAAATAAAAACCAAGCTATGAAATTATCAAAGGTGAAGACACTCGAACGAAGCTGTCTATTCGTCATCGAATTACTACAACAAACGTATTTAATTTCTTGTAAATATCGGTAAAAAAATTGTGAATCTAGGCTGATTGAATTCCTTCAGATTACACGAGGATGTGTTGAAAAAAAAGAAAGTTTGTTTTTTGCCGCCTGTAGTGAATTCGTCGAGGAAACTCACAGTGTTCTGTGCGACGAATGCTTGGTCGACTTTAACGGATTCGATCTGTACTGGTACGATAATGGTACTTGTTGGAAATATCACAGTTTCGTCATGTTTACAAACAAGGTGAGACCCGTGAAGAACGGTTTTTGTTTGTTGGCAAATGTCTGTGGTCGGGTGGAAAAATCAGTTCCGAAGTCCTTCAATAAATATCTTTAAAAAATGACAATAAAAATCCTCAAATCAATGGCGATGAGAAAGAAAATAACGACGGTGACAATCTCATGGACCTCATTAACAGTGGAAAAAAAAAAAAAAAAAAAAAAAAAAAAAAAAAAAAAAAAAAAAAAAATTTCGAATTACCAGTGTGTCGAGCCAACGAACTGAACATCTACACCATCCCACAAATGTTTTTACAAAATGATTTCGAGCATAATAGAGTGTTGAGACTATCTGTGAAAGAGTACATAAAGTGTATGTTGGAATTTCAAATTGCATGGATATAATGAAAATAACAATTACTTAGATTTATTTGATTATGTACGAAACTTGTTCAATATAGATTGTTGTAATTTGACAAAGATTTTTGTGAACTTGCACGGAAAATACTTTGTAGATGAAAATCCAATTAACATTGTCAAGAAAAAAAAGATGTAAAAAGAAAAAAATCTCTAAATACTGAATAAAAAAAGTACACACAAAAAAATTTTTTTTTATTCATTTTCCTCATATATTTTAGTAACTTTGTATTACTCATAACAATGTGTTGATTCTGTACCAAAGATGCTCGGGGTTATAAATGTTTTATCTCGAGCATTTCATTTTATATTTGCGTACTTGTACCAGAATTATGTTTCCTTCTAGAATCGTGTGCAAGGGGAGCTTTTCGATAAGCTCTGCGAGCCCGAAATTTTTCAGTTGATGAAAGATATGCTTTCCAATATCGAAGAGGTCAGAATGTAAGAATTTATCGATAGATTTAACAATGAGCCCAAACTCGCTTCCCTACATGAATCGTGTAAAGAATTTATTTCACAAATGTCATATTTACTATACAGCCCTTTAACGAAATTCCTTGAGATTTTCAACGATCCCGACGTTCAGGAAGCAATCAAAACACTTTTCGCAATAATATTAAAGGCATATTTGTATCAATTGCAAAATAGAAAGATGAAGATGAATGGTAATGATAATGTCGGTGAGTCTCAACTCGGATAGAGTAAATAAGCTTGTAAAAAAAGAGAAATCACCCGATATGTACAATCACTCGGTAAATTTATACAAACTAAATTTCCATATATCAATCTCGGGGTAATATCGACGATGTAACCCTGTACGAGTTTTACGACGAATCCGGTTTGAAATCTTTTGCCACGTGGAATAAGGCCAAAACATAATTTATCGCAATTTTCAACAACTCTATCGTCCAACAAGAGATTAAAAAACCTATCCCAAATATTGCCTTGATCAAGAGTAAAATTAGAGAATTTTTTTTATAAAAAAGGGGGGATTTCCAATACCTCTTTTTTCACTCTTTGGTAAAAAAAAAAATAATGAAAAAAATTTAGATTTCATTTTGCTTTGGCGAGCACGTATAAATTGTCGGTTTTGAAACAACTTGTCTCACACCATGGCGCTCATCGTTCCTGCACGGTTCAGACATCAATTGGTCCATGGTAGTGAAGAAGCGGCTGGGCACGTCTTGAAGGCGACTCACGACATTGAAATTCAACCAGGCCAAGTGGCCAATGTCGATGTCGGCTTGGCATGTAAAATACCCAAAGGCTATTTCGGTTTTGTTAAGAGTCGTTCGGGGCTGGTATTCAACCATCGAATATACGCCTATAATGGAATTATAGATTCACACTACAGAGGAGATATCTTTGTGCAGCTGGAAAATCGAGAAAATTCGACATTCAAAGCTGAGAAAGGATCTCGTATAGCTCAACTACTCATAATGGCACACATCATAGTATCGTTTGTTCTGACAGATGAAAATAATGATGAATTTTAGAATACACGGCGAGGCACCTCGAGATTAGGATCTTCTTCATCACCACCACTACCATCATCACCATTACCTACACCGACACAAACCATCAAAATGAATCCTGCGGCCCATCTAGAAGAACCCACCTGGGTGCCATTTTCCTTTCCCGAGCGGCATCACTTGTCGCCGACGGAATTGCAAGAGTATTTGTTGAAATCAAAATCAAAAAGAATAAAAAAAGTGTATGTATTTTATCAAATAAATTAAAATAAAGATTAAAAACAAACTATAGTTACTTTCTTTTTTCATTCAACCCATTCTATCTCTCTCTCTCTCTCTCTCTCTCTCTCTCTCTATATATATATATATATATATATAATAAGGAATTTTCCCCGCACACATATAATAAGATATGGCATATTTAATACATAATGATAACAAATTTCGTTTCTTTTAAACAAGGATGTTAAACATTGGTTTCGAGGAAAGGATGTGGCAAAAATTTTGGAATACAAGGATACTTGCGATACCGTTCGGAGACACGTTACCGTAGATGAACAAGCAAAGTACAGACAACTCGTAGAATCAAATAGTTTACCATAATCGAGCTATCATGGAAATTAGAGAACCATTTTCATCACGGAAATAGGCCTATATAATTTGATTACGAAATCGCGATTGTCGATTGGAAAAGACTTTAGAGATTGGGTAGTGCGCCAGATTCTACCAACCGTTGACAAAACTGGCAACAAAATGTCCGCAGAGGAATCGAAAAACGATCGCGAATGACTGAAGGGTGAAATCAGACTATTGACAAAATAACTTCAGTTTGAAGTGTAAAAACGTTTGCCATTGAAAAAAAAAACGATAATATAATCATAAGCTTTTTGCAAAATTATGCAACGAAAAGATAAATCGGTATTTGTATTTTTTAAATTTACTTTCGTACTATTCATTGTTAAAGTTTCCGTTCGCATATAGTTGGTGTACAGGCGATCCAATTTCTCGCAAAAATGCCTAGAATATGGTATGACTTACATACATGGGTTGACTGGTTTAGAAAAATTACCGACCGTCGTGTTGAAAAAGAATGTGATTGCAGATGACGGCAAAAATGGCGACGAGTTGTTTCTACAAAATAAATGCCGATTTGGCCATTACCTGGGCGAGAAAAACGAGCAGGTATTTTGCACTTAGATTTGTAACGACAACAATGGCGAATTCGAATACAAGTTTTTTCCGACCGAAACAATCATCAATCACATGTCGTATTGAGGTGCCTACTGCATGCCTTCGGAAGCAGCCGCTTGTAATCCCCGTCTGGATAAAATAATTTACGTGGTTGACAAATACATTTGCCTTCCGGGTTATCCGCACTTGTTTGGAGGGATCGGTTCCAACCTGATTGTCGGTTGTAATGGATCGATAGCGGATAGAGCGACGGATATAACGTACACCGATATGGTACCCAGTGCGTTTAGGATAGAGGATGTGGACGAAAAGTTGGATGATGGAGATTACCGTATTGTGTGCACCGAGCAATCATACACTTTACAAAATCGATTGATTCCGTTGAATAATCAATCGTGGTTCGAGTACATGCCAAATAAATGTGCTTCGATGATATTCAATGCACCGGAAAACGTGATGCCCGATTACTCCACTGGTAGTTGTGACTGTGGTCCACGAATTTTAAACTTGAATTCCGAACCAAAATTTCAATTTATGAAATGCGCTTCGAAATGGGCTGGAAGTGACCCGGCCATACAAGGAGCCCAATATGCATTCAGTATAGCACGCCCGTGTATAAACCTAAATACCGATAATTCTTTGTACAAGCAATTAAAAATGCCTAGCTCTTTCGACATGATTAAGGACCCTTCAAAAAATTCATGCGAACGTGCAATTTTACTCGCGACTAATACCTATAGTGCATTGGCTTTAGAAAAAATATTGAAACAAAGTAAAAAAAGTAAAAAAAGAGAGAACAGAAAAATTGAAATAAGTAAATAGAAAAAGAAAAAACTCTTTTTTGTTCGAGATCAGATATAATAGAGGATGTTAATTGTTGTTACTTTACCAGTCGCTCAGAAGAAACTCGGCACGATGGATACCTCTAGTAAAACTACTGAACAACAACAGCAGCAATCCGAACCACAGCAGTGTCAACTCGATAATAGCGCTATAACTTTTACTAATCTTATGGCGGAAGATCGCAAATCAGTCAAGCGAAAAAATCAAGCGAAAAAATTACGAATGTTGTGACGATGACGAAGAAGCTCAAGACATCGAATCATTTATTCAAGCACCAATCAACCAACAACCAGATGGGAAACCAGCTGTGAAATATCAACGGGTTGACAAAACATGTCTACCGTGCATTGTCGTAGATATTCCGAAGTAAAGTTTGTTTCAATGTTGGGTGAAATTGATGGCAACAACTTCATGTTTTATTGCAACGATCAAATAAAGGTGAACGCGAGTAACTATCGCTCCGAAGATGATGAAATTATCAACTTTATCCGAATGTTGGCAAAATACCTTCAGTTGTTTAACCTACTCGGTTCAAACATTAAACTCGTCAATTTGAACGATGTTGCCGAGATAAAGATAAGTTCTCAATTTCAGTTTGTTGGAAACGAACAGTTGATCAAATAGGTCTTTTTCATGATAGATCGCAATTTACTGAAACAGATTGTTCACAAAAATCATAGTGGAGGATATTTCAATTCATGGTACTTGATCACAGACAAGGTGATCTAATACACTCTTTCGACTGTGGAAGAAGAAAACATGGAACGTGTTGACCAGATGATTGAACTATAACCAAGATCTCCCTTCCTGCTACTCCAGAACAAAAATGGCAAGTTTTTGAATCATAAAATCTTGGATCCTGCCGGTTTAGAAACGCTATGTAAATGTCAGGATAAAATTACAACAGAATTTGGCATTTTTCGGTATCTATACAGCTTTAATGTGCAGTATTTAAATTTTGAGCTCGCTGCATTGTGTATAAATCTAAAAGATATGGAACACAAAATGTTTAAAAAATATTTTTTTTTTGTAATTTATTTATATACGTGTATTTCTTTTGTAATTTATATGTAAATAATTTGTCTGAAATAATATATAGAGCTATATGTGTTTTTTTTTTAAGTATACTATCTGCAAGGGTGATTGTTAACCAAATTAAGCCTTTTTCTCCTCTGAGCACATTTTTTAAACGCACACTTTAAGAGTGCCATACACAAACCTAGAATTGTGCCCCAAATAACCAAACACACACTTTGAACACTAGCTTCATTTATTATGCGATCAAAAGAGAGAGAGAGAGAGAGAGAGAGAGAGAGAGAGAGAGAGAGAGAGAAAAAAAGAGAGAGAATGTTTTGTTTTGTAGCTTCACTATTCGCCTCTTGAAAAATTTCTACAATTTTTTCGATCGTCTTTTTATGTTGTTCCATTTTCGACAACATATAAGGACTAAAACTGTCGATAAACCACGAGGAAACATAATCTGCATCTGAAATTTTTTTTTTTATTGTCGGTGTAGTTGTTTTCCTAATAACCTCTTCAATTTGACCGATAATTCCATTACCCCTAGTCTTGTTTCGAGTATCAGTACTGCCAGCTCCTTCAGTTACAACATCTTCAGTTGTATCACCGACACTTGGTTTCACGGTAGAATTTGAAACATTTTCACGTTCAATAGAATTGTACGAGTTTGTATCTGCATCTCGCCCCAATAAATCATCACTATAGTCCCTTCCCACAATTTCCTCTATCAGTGTATTAAAAAGTGTTAAAATTTCTGATTTAAACTAGAAAAATCATAAAATTCTGTGTTATTAGATTTGGGTAGTAAAGGTAATGAAAAGGCATGATTGGTTATCATGCATGGATATAAAATACAAGGTAGTTTTTTTCTTACAATCATTTTATTTTCAATGTTCTCATATGCACATATTCGTTACTCAATTTCCTCTGTTATTTCATAAGAAATTAATGTTTTCAACACTCTAATACAAGTGATGACGTAAAAGGTATCTGCCGGTGCGGTTGTTTTCCCAATACTGATGTTTCTTCATTAATAACACCTTCAATTGTATTACCGACATACGCATTTGTATCCCCTTCTCGTTTCATAAAATGTGACGAATTTTTCTGGTTTAAACTAAAAAAATCATAAAATTCTGTATTATTGTATTTGGTTAGTAGAGGTGATGAAAGGGCAATGTTGGTTACCACGCATAGAAATAAAATACAAGGTAGTTTTTTTTACAATTATTCTTATAAATGTTCTTACATACACATATTATTACTTAATTTCCACGGCGCAATGTTCTGCTTGGATTCCGCTGGAAATGGGCGTGTTTAATATTGTGGCCAAACCGATGCGTTTGTCGCCTGAAACTCTCGATTGGTTATACTCGCATCTGACATGGATTTAATTCCACTTTCACTGATGACGTTTACCAGAGGCCCCAAGATTTTCGAAGATATGTGAAATAAATCAGTTTTTTTTTTTTTTTTTTTGTAATTTCATAAGACATGTATGTTATAAACAATCTGATAAAGGTGACGACGCAAAAAGTCTCTTCGTGTAAATCTTCTGGAAGGCGAATAATCGTGTTATAATTTTTCACAAAGAGCAAAGCTAGGTGATTGTATAAGTACAAATCTTCGTGCGAAAACAAGAGTATTGTGTTGCTTTTGTATATCAATTGAGCCTGATGTCGTTTGGCCCAGACCGATTTCGGATCGGGCCACATTGATAGGATTTCCAACTATTTGTGTAGGATCTTGACAATCTCGACTCGAGAAAATTCCGTACGTAAAAATTAACGTAGAAAAAGATTGGTCGCTGAAGAATGTGGTTGCGACAACAGAGAACTGAAGTTGAATATCTCGAAAAATGTCCAACAATGCATTTTCCGAAACGACAGTGTACACATCCTTAACACTACCGTGTTTATAATTATATGTTACGTGGCGCGATCTCAACCTCTTTACAGTCGTCGTCTTTTCCGATTCATCGACGGATATCTCGTTGGCCTCATCTTTTTTCGCGTCTCGGACATCTTTTCGAGTAATGCATAATTGTTGTCGCGGTGTACATAAATCACCGCCGACGCCGAACTCGAAGGACGTTTCGAGTCCAACTCGTAGGCCATGATATATTGCCGATCGATAAATTTGTCAAACACGTCGTTGCATATACACACTGGGTACGTGAAACACGTGTACGAAGCATTTGCGTTTACGTACATTGCATTGCGTGGGAAAACCAAATCGTCGGTCGTCCAGTCAAACAGTTCAACGCCGTTAGTATTTTCAGAAATTATCATGTTTGAATGTTTAATGTTGAGTGCTCCCTGTTGCCTCGGCTCCAAGTAATTGGCGAAGATGATGTTTAGAGACGAACTCGTATAGTAAGTAATATTGGTTGATCATCCGAACCCAGTTTTCATCCATGTTTGCAAACTTGTCGGCGATTTTGTCCAAATCTCGCGGGGTTTGTGGTGGATGCGTCAAGAATCGAACAGATCCATCAATCGTAGTTTCACACGATTGGATCGTGCCCTCCTCGACCTGTTTCGCCTACAAACTCTGCTGCATTTTCTCTTTCAAGTTTTCACCATCGCATTGGTTCTCGTACACTGTCGTCAACAGCGTGAGAAATTGTTCCGCCAAGATCGGATCCAATCCTTTGGACATTAACACTTTAGGGAGATGGTGATTCACCAAGTCGTAAAATTCAATTTCAAATTCAATCGTGGGGTAATGTACGAACCTTTCCTTTTCCAGTAATATGCCATTTAGAAATTAATATTACACTCGTATCCTTTTCGAAAATTGTGCACAAATAATTGGTGGAATAAATCAGAATATCACAGATCGGAACCTGATCACCAATTAATTTAAATAAAATGTATTGTTCCAACTCACCCTCGTTTAGCAGACTGTTTATCTTCAAATTTAATTGTCTATTCAGGCAGCGACTTTGAGAAGCTCTGAACATTAATATGTTCTTTCCTGCGAAATTAATTCGCCTATATTGCATGCTCTTCACTTACAGAACACTGATTTGAGACTGAGAAAAAAATGAAATCCCTTAGTATATAACTTAGTTTTTTTTTTGTAGATGTTTATTTTTTTTCGTTTTTTTTCTTGTGTGTGTGTATATATATATATATATATATATATATATATATATATATATATATATATATATATAAAATATATATATATATATCTGAACGAATCTCCTCCAACTCATCAGAAGATCATCGTTTACCATGTCGATAGAGAAGATGTCCTCGAAAACTGATTCACCCCATCGTATATCATATGGCTGATTACTTCGATATTGATGGCAATCAGCAATGGATTTTTACGCGAAGAATGCCTCAACAACATTTTCGTCATCATAGCAGGACTGACAATCAATTTGGGTTCGATCATTCAAACCCTAACATTGATTGTTTGGCGAAGAAAGTTACTGTCTCCAATCTATTTGATTGGATTATGCGACGATTGTTTGGAATAACTAATTTTACAACTCTATGGACATTTCATATTTGGAAATGAAATGATGTCTACAATCATCACGACGGTCTTTAGTTTGTCTTGCAGTAGTTTGATGTTTATCACTTTGCGAGTTTTTGCCCGACGAAAACAAGTTGTTTTTCTCGAAGTCACTTCGGGTGTGGTGAAGACTACAGTGTCTGCTCGATCGATTGGTTTTCTCCAGTTTCTGGCGGAATATCCTCCATACAAGAACAAGAACGAGCATAACCTACTCCAATCGACGTATACCATCGACTTGGAAAACGAACTAATGTGCTACGTACAAACGCTGAAGAAAAGTAAGGTGTTTCTAGACCGCTCTCCAAACTCGCAGTTTGTGTATGGGTTGTTATTCGATTACAACGGCCAACACGCCGAGAACATACGTTCAAACAAAATGTGTTGCCCATCTTACAACTTTGTGCCGAACGTTTACTTCACATACACAAAAGGTTCCTGCATAAATGTTCTATTTTGGGTTGCAAAGTCGAAATGAAATGGTGTCTCCAGACACTCCATTTACGAAGGAATTGATCAAGAGAAGAAATACGTTTGAAATCACCAATGAGTTTCAATTTGGATAATTACATTACAGATCATAATTTATTGTTTGCTTGGTTTACTTCCCTGTTTAATGAAGAAGTTGTGTTTGTGAAAATATATGTATGAAATGAATTGACGAAAATAAATGTATGAAATGAATTGACGAAAATAAATGTATAAATAAAAACAAATGTTTCTTTAATATATGTATATATTTATATATTTACGAAATGAATATTTTACTTACAGCAATGATTTTTTTACGACATATTGCACATTTGGAATATGTAAATAGACATTCGATACATGAAATCGAATGATCACAAGGCAGAAAGACTACTTTCAATTCTCTTTGGTAACAAATCTTGGATTAAATGGTTTTTTTTTTTTTTCCATCTTCATTATCGCCACTGCTGCCACTGCCCACACATTTCTCCACATCGTTGTTTGTGGAATTATCGCTGCCGCTCACAAATTTATCCAGATCGTTGTTTGCAGAAGTTGCCATCTCGTTCTGTTATTGCTTAAGCCGTTGTAATGTTTCCATCCGAATTTTGTCGATGAAACCCTTTCCTTTTGCCAAAAGGAAAAATTTACATTCGGGATTCCAAAAACCATGTTCTATCCAAGAATCGCGTTCATCTTCCCAATGTATAATGTTTTTATCGCAATGAAAACAAGTCACTCTATCACCGAAACCTGTGTAAAAGAACCCCGCATTACTTAGCCTTTTCGAGTCTTGAGCTAGAAATGGAGGCCACTGTTTTATTTTAAACGTCTTTTTTCGTGCTTCACACGTATTGTATTCAGGATAGGCATGTTGTTCTTCGTTGTTTTGCAAAAGTTGAGATATAGCATCAACGTGGACATCATCGTCTGTGATGTCGATTTTACAAACATTTTTATCCTCGAAATTTGCAGTCATAATAGGATATATGTTATCCTTTATCAAATTAACATACAGACATTCAATCATCGAGTAATTATAGACGTGTTCTATCCAAGGATCATCATCTTCTTTCCAGTGATAATATTTGCAGCCGCAATAAAAGCAAATAACTGTATCATTGTCCCCCGTGTAAAAGAAACCAGCTTGGCTAAGTTGTTTCGGTCGCTGTTTCATCGTCTTGGACCAAAACTCGTATGTTTGCCAACCGCGATTCAAACAAATTATATTCGGGATACCTCGAACCTATATATTCCACGATATCCGTCTCTTCGAAACACGCTATTCGCAATCCCATAAAAACAGATTACACGGCACTTTGCCCATGTTCGTGAAAAACATACACAAAATTAACCATAATTATTTTCCTCCTCTCTCTATTCCGTCCAACTTTTTTTGGTGAGTATCCTTATATATATATATATATATATATATATATATATATATATATATATATATATATATATATATATATATATATATATATATGTGTGTGTGTGTGTGTGTGTGTGTGCGTGCGTGTGTGTGTGAAAACAATTCACAAAGTATGCACAAAGTTTAGCATGCAAGTATAGCATCGATTCGGCGAATCGTTGCCTGGGAAATATCAAAGTCTTTGATTTATTTAAAATTCGTTTTTCATTTAAATACAAACCATCATCTCTCAAAATTAAACCATTCCATTCGATGGCCGAGATAAACGAATTATGACCGAGTCGGGGAACCATGTGTGAATTCATGCCCATTTGGTACATTTCCTTATCGATTTCGGCCGCGATTTCATTCAAGGAAAGTTGCGAGGAATTGATTGTGTCTTTAAATTCGAGCATACTGTCGAGCGAAACCTATTTATCCACGAGTCCCAGGTAGTGATGGATGTTTCCTTTGGCGCCGCTCAAAACGATGCGAATTAAATTTCCGTCCAATAAACTCGATGATTTTAACAAATAGAGAAATGGGAGCGATTCGTCGTGAAAATCATCAGTGATGCCATTTGCCAACTCGTAAGTTTTCTGGTTCACCTCGCACAAGAAATTGTATGTTTTTCTCTTGCCGTATTTGAAATAAACAAAGAGACAAAAATTTTTCAAAATATCCGCCGTTGGTTCGACCAAGTCGTAAACGTGGATCACGTCGACAATCAGTTTGTCTAATGCTTCACGATTCGTGTCGTCATCGAACCATTTCAATGTGTAAATGTTGCGAAATAATTCGTATAATTGGTGAAACTCGTGTGTTTTTGGTATGCTTCGTTTATGCATGTACAGAATATGAGCTTCAGTAAATTTCAACCCCAGTTTATTAAAAGGAATATAAATACTGTAAATGGGAGACATGTTGATTATAGCATCCTTGACGGCGACTGCATCCGAAACCACGTACAATAATTCCGTATCTCCGTCGATGTCGCCATTCTGATCCTTCAGAATCAACGGCGAGACAAACAGTAAATCTGTAGTCGCAAACGCCTCTCGATCGATGACGACAATCTAGGCGGGATGTATCACTGGATCTCGTTTGAGTAAAATGATGGTATCCCACCCCAGATTGATGAATTTCTCCTTTTGTCCATTCACAACGTTGGTCAGGTCAAAGATGACGATTCGAGAGACGTTCACGTTGATGCCTAGGGATGTCATCCACGTGTGAGGAACAATGATCTCGTTTGGTCGTAGATCGGCTCGTAAAACGATTTGACTGCGCAAACATTTTATTCGTGGTGACAGTAAATTCCGGCACATCTGGCTCCTGCTACCTAGCAACATTGTCTTTATCGATACATTACAAAATGGAATGTCGAAAAATGTTTGAATCTTGACAAATGTTTGCTTGACACAGCGAAAAATCTGCTCGTCCAAGGCGTAAATAGCATGTTTGTCAACCGTGCACGGCTCACCGACCTTGCACAATTCTAACAAGAGTAAAAATGTATATATTTTCTTCCAGTTGACATAAATTTGACTGTACTGCCGCGTCTTTATCCGATCGATTAAATCGCAGTACCATTTTCCAGGGGATTCTGGAAATAATGCTATTGGCGAATCAAACGAATCCAGAATGGAATGTAAATTTTTTTTCGAAATGTACTGGTGATTCCCAATCATCTTGAACAGGATGGCCAATTTGGCCATTTCGTCAGTTTCCAAGATGTTTTTAAATTTGGAAATTGATTCCTTCAAGTGCATTTTCAAGTTGGAAATAATAAAACAGCACAGATCATCGGAATCGTTTTTTTTAATTGTACCATGGCCCTGCGATTCGACCGACGGTAAACACATGGAAATTTTGCTTGTACGATGTAAATAATAATATTGTTTTGCACCTTGAGTAAAGCACGATTTTTTAAATTTTTTCTAAACCACCAACTGTTGAGGACACACCTCATTTGTTTTGTGCTAACAATTGGATAGTTTTGTTTTTTTTTGCTCGTTCCAGGGTAATCTCCGACACTCGGTACTTCATTTTATTGTGTATGTGTGTTTCACCTGAGAAATATGACTTAAATATCTTTATTTTTTATTTTTCATTCTTATTTTTTTATTGTATGCTTATTTCATCCGATAAAAAGGCATATATGTTTTATTTTGTTGGTTATTTATTTTCATCCATCAAGTGAGACACTCTCAAAATCCGAAAAAAAAAATATTTCAAACAAAAAAGTGCAGCAAGTAAAAAATTTACGCTAGGCAAAGTTGAGGGTAATGAAGTAAAAATGTTGGCATAATCTTGAGGCTAACTTGAATATTGCCTCAACTTTACCTCAAGATTATACCATAATGTTTCATTTTGAGACAAAGTTGAGGCATTCTCAAGATTGCCTCAAGAACCACGTGAGGCAAAGTTGAGGTTACCTCATATTTCCCTTCTCATTCCCTCTGATTAGACTCATTCACTCACATAGTTTTGTGAATCGACCCGTGATGCGAATGGATGGTGTTGAAAAAAAGCATCCAGTATAGGCATCGTTACCCTTTTCGTATCCTAAGGCATCGACCGTGAATGTAACATTAGAGGCGATAGCCAGTCCTTTTATAGGTGACCCTGACGAATCTGCATAGAAAATCAGCTCGATGTTTATCAATTGACTCATGTTTCCATAACAACACATCTCCAGTATAAGAAATGGTTCCGAAAAGTCGACCAAGTAGCTAATTTTCCCACGACATTTGTTTTAAATACGCAATAAACACATAAAACGTATTTGATGTTTATCCTCATGCCGCAGGTAAGGAAAAATCGTGTGAAAATTCAAGTAGGCATCCACCCAATGCCGTTTATCGATTTTTTTCAACGTCTGCGACACCAAAACACCCATCGGCGAATGCGACATACCACGGTGATGATTTTCAATGATATTGATTGAATACATGATCAGAGGAATTTAAAAAATATATAATGTTTCGATACTTGATTGAATTTATACACAATTTTTCTTTTGGACGATATTATGTCAAATTGACCGAGATGGGAGATGTTCGATATTTGCTCATTTTACTCTACAACATAATGATGGTGAATTATAATTGAAAACTATCAATTCTACTCCCGAAAGAAAAATCCAATAAACCAACATGACTCGAGTAGTGGAAATTAACGATAAATGCGAGGGACAAAGGTTTGAGAAAAAAATTATAAACCTTAAACCCTCGACACTGCTAAAAATAATAAATACTAAAAGATGTGAAATTGATTACTTATTTGATGATACAACACCCACACAGTACTTGGCAGTGCAAATCGTCAACAGAATACTCGAACTGGATATAATAAGAATCTGAGTTTGGGTATTTATAGTTTAGTTTTTTTAGTTTTGCAGTTATATATATATCCATGGTTTTTATGTAAGTAGGGAAAACATTCGAGTGCTCTACAATAGTCATTCGCCACAAAGTGACTTAGTTGTTATGGCGATGATACCCACAACGACAGTGATGCTGGTAACATCAGTGATGGTTATGATGTGAATGTTGTTACTATCAAGAATGATAACGACGATTGGAATATGACATTAGTTATAAAATAATTTTACATAAAAAATAAACAAATGTACATGTACATGAAATAAAAAAATAATATTTAAGAAAACAGCATATTTTATTGTTTAGTTCCACGAAATTATGACAGAGTGTGTTGTCATCGACATCCACCCCCACCCACTCCTTATTTGATGTACCAATCACATTGCAGCATTTACTCCCCCCCCTCATTCCAGTTTGTCTATATGGTGGAGCGATCTGGAAAAAAAATCAGTCGATGGCGAAAGATGGACAGAGAAACATCAACTTTCTCCTCCTCTCCAGAACAGAAGAGAAATAAGGTAAGTATAAAAAGGTAAGGTAATATATATAATATATATAGTATATATAATATAAAGTATATATAGTATATATTAATTAACTTACCTTTTTATTCTTACCTTATTTCTCTTCTATTCTGGAGAGCAGGAAGGTTGATGCTCTGTCCAGCTCTCTCCGTCGACAGAAGTCTTTTTTCCAGATCTGTCCACATATAGGCAAACTGAAATGAGGAGAAGGGAGGGGAAATGAAATGCTGCAACATGATTTGTTGTTGAAATTAGGAGTAAGGGGAAATCAATAACGAATCAGAGTACACCACGATCTCGCTTCCATACACACTACTAAAATTTGCCTTTATGGCAGAGAGATCTGGAAAAAAGACTTCAGACGATGGCGCGAGATGGACCAATCAACATCAACCTTCCTTCTCTCTAGAATAGAAGAGAAGTAAGGTGAGAACAAAGAGGTAAGTTAATTATTATGTACTATATAATACATACTATATATTATATATATACTATATTTTATATATACTATATTATATATACTATATTATATATTATATAAGGTATATATTATATACAAACAGTATATATAATACATAATATATAGTATACATAAACATATATACTATATAGTATATATTAATTATCTTCCCTTCTTATTCTTACCTAATATCTCTTCTATTCTGGAGAGAAGGAAGGTTGATGTTGCTCTGTCCAGCTCTCTCTGTGACTGAAGTCTTTTTCCCGATCTCTGTGCCATATAGACAAACTGAAATGAGGGTAAGGGAAGGGAAATGAGATGCTGCAACATGATTGGTTGTTGAAATTATCAGTGGGGGAAACCAACAATCAGAGTACACCATGATCTTACTTCCATACACACTACTAAAATTTGCCTATATGGCGGAGAGATCTGGAAAAAATATTTCAGTCGACAGCGAGAGATGGACCAGGCAACATCAAACTTCCTTCTCTCCAGAATAGAAGAGAAATAAGGTAAGTACAAAAAAGTAAGCTAATTAATATATACTATATAGTATATATATTCTATACATTATATATACTATATATACCAGAAATACTATACATACAATATATAAATATATAGTATATATAATATAATATGTACTATAGATACATTATATAGTATATATTAATTATCTTACCTTTTTTTACTTGCCTTATGCCTTTTGCTCTGGAATAGAGGAAAGTTGATGTTTCTTGGTCCATCTCTCACTGTCGACTGACATTTTTTCCAGGTTTCTCCACCATATAGGCAAACTGAAAGCAGGGGTGTAGGGAGGGGAATGAAACACCATCCTCTGATTGGATGTTGAAAGTTGGAGTGGGGGAAATGTTGTAATCGCTTTGATGTAGTTTCGAGAAAACGTGCAGGTGTGTGTTGCAATCGCTGTGTGTTGTGATCACATTGAATGTGACTGGTTGTTCATATTAGAAGTGGTGGTAAAATTCACCTTCATTTATCTCGCAATGTGTGGGCAACAGTATAAAGTATGTTTGGTTCAGAGAAAACTTGCAAATGTGTTCCTGATCCTTATACAGATCATTAGTATTCAAAACTCATCTTGTAAATGTGAAGTGTATAATAATGTAACCTTGGATGAGTTGTTTTACCCTTTTTAGTTCTGCGAGACTTTACCAGAGTGTGTTGTGATCGACATTCCTTCCCCCATCCCCTCCCACACACACACTTTCAACAACCAATCAGACTGCATTATTTCATTTCCACTCCCTTCCCCTCTTAGAAGTTTGCCTACATGGCCGAGAAACATGGAAAAAGACTTTAGTCGATGGTGAGTGCTGGACAGAGACACATCAACCTTCCACCTCTCCAGAACAGAAGAGAAATAAGGTAAGTACAAAAAGGTAAGTTAATTAATATACACTATATATACTGTATATATTTATATATACTATATAGTACAGGTGGGAAGGGAGGGAATGGTAAATGGTGTACTGTGATTCGGTGTTGATGCTCCCTCCCACTCTTAATTTCACCAGCCAATCACATTGCAGCAATTGACTTTCAGATCTTGCAGCCATATAGGCAAACTGAAAGGAGGAGGGGAAAGGGAGGGATTGTAAATGCTGTACTTTGATTGGTTGTTGAAAGTGATGAGAGAGAGAGAGAGGGTGGGTGGATGAAGGAATGTCGATCGCAGAGCACTCTGGTATAGTCTTGCAGAACTAGATAAACTTATCCATAGGTTCATATACGGGTAATTTGTATTCAAAATTTGTCTTGCACATAAAAGGGAATTATGAACGAGATTTTTGCTATCCAATTCCAAAGGTTTATTCTTTATGTAACTGCTGAGATTCCCGCGATGACGGTTGAAAGAGAAAAAATAAATAAATTTCCATAAATGTGAATTCAGACAATGAGTCCACTATCACCTTTGAAAGAAATAATGGCATGTTTTGTTAAAAGTCAACTACATTATGTTGTTTGTAAATTGTCAAATGAAAAAACAAATATTTAAAAAGATTTTAGGTGTCCTTTCCCTATTTTTTTTTTTCATTTTTTCACCTTCTTGGTTCTCATGTTTGAGCTCATTGTATTTGTTCATCAAACCAACAAGATTCTCATCAAACACATTTTCCCCCGTGAGACGAAATTTACTCATGCCATACCAAGGAGACGCGATATTAATTTGGCTGCTATGCATCATATTTATAGCCTGATCTAAACATCCCACGTACGATTGTTGGGAGAAGGGTGTGGATAATAAAATATTAATGGCTTCCCTGAAGCCCGGTAACATATTTACAATTACCCTTGTTTTTTCACATCCTTTTTTCTCCAGTTTGTCACCGTTACCATTTACGAGCGAATCTATGAAATTAATGCGATGGTTTGCAGCTACATAGTTTAATTGAAATGAGTTTGTCTGTCTAATTTCGAAATTATTCAAATTGTTTACCAATTTATCAAAAATTTCAAGCAATTGTTATGAAGTCTGTAATAAATCGACACTTATTTTTACATCATCTATATTTGGTATAGTTTTATTAATTGTGTTGAATAAATTTATAAAATTAGTGGACTTGTAAAACGTATCACCACTATTTTCGTATTCATTAACAAAAGTGATTATTTTTCCACAACCCTTTTATTTTCTTATCCCTTGATTCATAAGATGCAAAATGGAAAAGGAAACTTTTTTTTTTTTTTTTTAATCTTTTTAGCATTGTTATACCTTACCATTTTGATAATATGACCAATATAATTATCAGTAAACGACTGACATGCGAAAAAAAAACGTATAGATTATCCCGAATTGCATGCAAATTCTACCTATTAGTAATTAAAAAAATGGCAACCTACTTCAATTCAGCTTCATTCGCATCCAACGATTCTGCGACTTTGAACAGTTTGTTTGGTTTTTCGCAAGATGCTCCCGAAGAGTGTTTGGATATGAAACGAGAAAACGATGTGGTGGAAACTTACAATGATTTGACTAGGATAATTTCAATCATATACAATTCGCCAAAGGCCTCAGTGACTAATTTATGGGACGGTTTCTTACGCACCGATCTGCAAAACATTCTAAACAGCATCTGTAACAATTTTTCGGCAATAACAAAAAAAATATTTTGCGAGTAAAATAAAAGCATGTGTAAAATCTTACATCATTATCGAAGGGTATATAACGAGCAGATTTGTAATCGTGCCTTATTTTAACGACCAGAATTTAGTGTTGAGCATTGATGTGAACGGGGCTGTGCAGTTATTGCGTAGTTCTCTCACTTCCAACCGAAAATCTCCATTCACCATTTGCTAGACACATCTTCGTCCCGAGACTATCTTTTTGAGCTGAATCGTAAAATCCAACTGGTCCAACGACATCCGCGACGAGATATTGTAAAATATTATTCCTACAAACTATTTAATCCTCAAGAATTTGGATCGTCGGTGTTGCAGCAGCAGTATTTTCAACGAAATGCTGTCATGGACGAATCGCTCAATAACATTCAAAATAAAATTGAGAACATTTGGACGAATAAGGCCAACCACATAGACCTGTTCCTGCTAACTCTAACGCATTCGATTTTAAATACAGGATTCGATCTCCTCTACGTGGACTTTTCAGCCGACTCGCAAGATTTGTGCATCCCGAAACTCTTTGTGAAATACAGTGCGGCTGATGCAAGAATAAATAACTGGCCCAATATCGGAATATCTGTGAAAATATGAACATCACACCCAAAGTCTTGAAACTGTGTAAAACCTCTCCTTCTCTCGCCTCATCTTCCCACGATAAACAGGCTTGTAGTTTTGCAACGAGTGGAAATGTAAATAAAATATGGCATTCAAGGAAATGCTGCACCAAATGGAAACCCACGACCGGTATAAAGAGGTGTTTGATTTTTAAAATCAGTTTATAAAACTGTGATGTTTCAAACGAACCTGATATCTGCAATGGCACTAGGACCTATTCGGATGATGACGATGAGGGTAACGACTATATTTCAACTCTATCGGCGGGGAAACCCATGTACAAAGAAATGATACAACAACTGATGAATAATTTCAACGTGTTTTACAGGTTCATGTGTCATTCGTACACAGACACCGTACATTCATCGGCAATTACCAACTCTTTGGGGAAATTGTGGAGTTCGTGTCCAAATCAGGTAAACAAATGTATCACAATCAACAAAAATAAAAAAATAAACATTTTTAACGATAGGCACGACTTTTTCGTTGAACAAAGAACTGAAGAAATGCGTCTATTTCGTAGATTACGATAAAAATTAGAGATATCGATCGAAAATGTACCAATTTTATTACATCTCTAACGATTTTAGGCTACATTTGGCCAGAGAAACATTTCGTGCTGGAGAAATTAATTCATTCACTCTTTAAACGATGCTATGATAGTCTTCCCGAAAACATTGTTCATCAACTGATAAAAATGTATTCTTTTACAATCACTGTCTGATAAGAATGTTGATCAATTCGAATCCATTGATTATTTTTCAAGACTAACGAAAGAGGACGTCAACAATGCATCAGGTCCCATTTAAAGTACATGAATTTCATGAAAAATTGTGGTACTTTGGCAGATTTCCAAGATTTAGTTTCATATTTTATTTCTGGGTAGTTACCAAAAATTCGAGCATATTGCACCATTGTTTTCAAGACGTTGGTGAGCGAACTGAAACGTCTAGATCCTTCTTACCAAAACCCTTTAAAATGTCCATGATTACTTCGGCTTATCGGCGAGTGGCTAAACTGAACCACTATGATGCACAGATCTTGTATGTGGAAAATGCGCTGACCGAGTTTCTAAATGACTCGAACACTCCCTGCTCATCGGAAGTGGAATTAATGTTTTATATTTATTTTCTGTTCAAGACAGGTAGGCGAAAAAACGAAATTTTGTCCCTGACGATGAGTCAATTTAACAAACTGATTGAAAGTGAAAAAACTGAAATTAAAACAAAAACAACAGTAATGTGTATTCCTTCTCAGTTTACGCATACGCTGAATGCGTTTGTGAATCATCCATCACGTTCTATTTACAAAAACTTGAATAGACTCTTTGACACCCAATACGAAAAACTCAGTTTCATTTACATTGCCTTGTACAAAAAAAATAACAGGGGTGAGGCCCGATCGGGGAGTGTTGTTTCATGTTTGGCGAAATAATTTTTTGGTGCCTGGAAGTGCGGTCGCTCCGAGATTAGCTCAAAATGCACTTGGGCACGGTAAAAAAAAAAAATGTCCACTTTGAATTACTTAAATAAACAAATTTTGAGCAATACCAACCTTCAGCAATTTTTACTCAACCAACTCATGTATAATTAAAAAAAAAATAATAATTTTTTTTCTTATTGGAAACTCGATGATACATAACAGCAGAACACATCGAACCACAGAAATAAATCAATCTCTGCCGTCGAGAAGAGCATCATGTCGACGAGGTGTGATAAACATGGAGCATGTACCCGCCAACCTGCCTTCTTGAATGTTTTATTTGTAGATAAATGCTCAGTGTCTCGACATATATGATTTGCCTTCGCATACATCAGAGACTGAGAAATCGTCTTGGCCAAACTCCTCGATGGAGATCGGCGGACAGTGAGAGGGTGAAGATGGTGATGCTGCAGCTGCTGCCATCAATGTTCCTGTTTGTGTTGTAGATGATGAAGTTCACTCGATTTGCATCGTTGACTTTCAAGGTTTTGACATTCTTCAAATATATTACATAAAGGAGTTGGTTATTTTCGACATTTAGAAAAATCTCATACAAGGCTACATTTTTGGACCTCTGTGTAAGCTAACTTGTTTCAGTGACAAGACCAAATCAGCCATCAAAAATTCGATTTTACATGTGCATGGAATACACTGGTATGAAGGGTGGGTTCCTTACAAGCGTGCATTGAGTATAGTGCATAAATGCTGAGGAATTACAAACATATCTACATTTAAAGTGTGGAAAAATACCAGATTTTGCGCAGTCAATTTCTACCTCCATACCTATTCACCAACTCGATCCACGACCTCTAAAATCATATACCCAATTTTCTAGAGGAGGTGAAGAATGCAGTTGACTCGGTACTTTTCTCAAGATGTATCGCCCACTGTAGACTTTGTGTTTTGGAAAATGTGTGTATTTTTGAATATGTTTTATTTAAAAAAATATACATTTGTAAAGTTTGTTTTTTGTATGTAATTATGTATGTTTTTTTATATGAGATCTAACCATGGCCCTAAATAAAGAAAAAATAAAGAAATACATTGATACTGTTTTGGATTCTCAAGAAAATGCTACTTTAAAAGATGATTCCTATTCCACTTAATTATATAATAAACTTTTGCATCATACGCAAGATGGAGAAATATTCAACAGTCATTACATACCAAAATCAACAAAAAAATTGTATATTCGATTTTAAAAACCTCATGAAGTGTATGTGATTTTAAAAGAGGCAATAAATCAACACTCGTTTATAGATTTTGTCCTTTTTCTCTTGCGTAAAATTATAGACCAAGTGGTTCTCGACGATTGGGATAAACGCCTGGTAATAATAAACCGGTTTATTTTGGCAGTGACTCATTTTCTAGACAATTTCCCAAGGACAGAAACCTTGTTTCGACAAACACTGATAAACCTTCATCGTGGAGGAGGAGATTTCGACTTAATTGACGATATTTCGAATAATTCGCCCATTTATGTGTTTATCATTTATCACTTTACAAAATCCATCCTCGAAGTGTTTCTACGAGGTTTAAAGAATATTGACGAAACTTTTGACGATGCGGAAAAATTGAGATTATTAGACGAGATAGTCAACCCTAATGATTATTTCGAAGTTTCGAAAAATACTGTTGCGATCAGGGAGGTCGGAGGTGACAAAACTAGATGAGTTTCACGTGGAAAACGACCAAGTGTTGGATATACTCGATCCGAACACGGCCGCGATAGAAGTAAATGATGACATTAATGGTAAAGATGATAGTGATTACGATAGCGAAAATGAATGCAAGTTACATAACATAGATAATGATTGGGAGAATTTTTACGAAGTCACATTATCGGCCATTATTCACTGCGAAGATCATGTCGATGAAAACGAGCCGCTCGAAATTAGCGAATTAAATGAACCCGAAACCGAAGTCATTCTTTCTGACGAACCGGTTATAACACAGACTGATTTAAATTTCCGCGAAAACGGAACGGAAATCGAACTTGTAAATACTGCTGACGAATCCACAAAGGTACGGGTGGAACTGAAATCCTACATAACCGAGCCCGAAACCACATTCTTGGAAATTGAAAAGCCAACAACCACACCCGTCGAAATATATTTCAGTGAAAGCGAATTGGAAACCGAAATCGAACGTGAGGAAATAGTAGCACGGCTATTACTCGAAGAAAGTACTTTAGACGAGCCTGTGTCGGAGGAACTGAGCGAAATGGAAACCAATCTCAAAGAACCTAACGAATCGATGGGGGTGGACACGGATTCGGGCGAAATTAAAACTGAAATCGAGCTTTTCGAAAAAGGCGAAAATAATAACAGTCGAAATATACATATGGATAAATTTCCACTATATCTAGCCTGTTTGACGGAAAACGACTTGTTTACCTGAGTGGGGAAAAAAAGCTTTAATAATTATTTAAATTTGTTATGTTTATATTTCCTTTACCGTGGCTACGCTTTGCATAGACGCAACACATTGGATGTTTCCCGAAAACTATGGCGATCGAATCGAGTATAAAAAATTTACAAATAATGGCATGTATCACAAGACGGTCGATTGCATATCACTACCGTTTCTCTGTATCGATTCGTCAGATTGCCAAGTTTTATGTTATCTATGAAAGATGAGTTTCGATTGCGATGAAAACAAATGCACTCCACGAATAAAAACGACACCTGCTACAGTAACAACAACAACAGCAACAACAACAGCAACAACATCAACAACAACAACAATAACTCAACAATCACCCACAACCTCTTCCCATCGCGCAAGCATTGTTCCATGTGATTCCAAACACCGAATAGTCAGAGCTCTGAAAAGCACCGATCCTTTGGAAATTGAATGGGCGTGTATCTCGACTTACCCACTTGTGTGGAATGATGAAGGGACTCAGACTCCGTACACATGCAAGGATGGAATCGTCACGAGTGATTTGACAATGTCCAGTTTTAAATTAAACGATTGCAAATGCAGGGCCGATATGATATTGGGTGTTTTCGAATTTCAGCCACACGTGCCGTGATGTTTCCCATCAACCCACTTTAATTTCCTGACAAATTTTCATGAAATTCAAAACATCAACGATAATAATAATTCATAAGATGCATGTATTTATATATTTATTAATATTATTGTTGTGGGTAACCGGGATAGTCGTAGTTTTAATTTATTTTTCCACATAGATGCGATACTTTATACCAGAAATTTGCAAGAGAAGCGAAAATGAATTTCCTATTAAATGTCAAATATTATTTCCCACAATACCTTTGTATCTCAATAAACAATCAATTTTGAAAAACACACAATTAGTTTTCCAAGTGTTAAATCGGCAATTTGAAACTGAAATATTTATGTAGACGAATAGACAGGATTCCAACGTCGGCATTATTCATTTCGCTAGCCGCGACCATGGAGATGGAGACCCTCGATGGCGAAGGTCCAATATGCGCACATGCATCCTTACCACCCTACAAGAGCATATGTTTTGACAAAGATAATAAATGGTCCTATCTTTTTTTACCAACAGGTACTCATTCACAAATTAGGTCACATACTGGGTTTATACGACAATAAAAGAAAAGCTAGCATGATGTACGATCCGACAAAACACAATAAATTTACAAGCTTTGATGTGTACAACATTATTTTAATGTATCCGTTTTTGAAAGAAAAAAAAAGTAAAGTAAGAGTATATATATATAGATTTTAAAATTTTTTTTTCCGAGTGTAAAAAAAGAAGAGAATGGGTAGGGCTATATATATACGGCTACATTTCAAACAGAGATCAGAATGCGAGAACTCGCTATAAAAGGTGCAACTATAAAGTGCTCTTTCCAACAAGAACTAAAAAAAAAAATCGTAAAGTTATTGGATTTGAAAAATCACCGTTTCTTGTACAACTGCAAAAGTGTTTATCTTTTGGATAGGAAAAATAATATATGGTTTAAAGCATAAACCATTGCCGGGTTATTGGGATACGAAAACAACAGGAAAGCTATTACGAATAATGTGAAAGAGAAATATAGAAGAACTTTCAACGAACTGGCAACAAATGCAACTTCGGTTGTAATTGTCAACGAGCAGCCCCACGCCCCCTTCGTCAATGAACCGGGTATTTACAGACTGATTACGTTTTCCAAAATACCCTTTGCGGAAAATTTTCAAGATTTTATTTGAGAACACATTCTCCCGTGCATTCGCGAGGTTAAACAGTGCATGTTTCAGTATCACATCGAGTATTTCACAAAACAACTCGGAGAATGAACCAACGACGGGGAAGTTTATGAAGAGATAATTATTGATTCGAGCTGCAAAAGAGGCTATCGTCGCCAATACTGCCAAAGAAAGTACAGGAAAAAATTTAAAAAAACAGTTGAAAACCAAATTTCTTGGTGTTGAAATTGAATGAAGACAATTTGGATTTTCCATATTATGTAATTTGCGTACAAAAAAGAAATTTGAAGAGGTAACTCAACTTGCTTCGTAAGAAACATCCCAACTACAAGGAATCGCTGCATTTAAAGTATAATTCACAGTCTCGAATCATGTACGGCCGTGTTAAGAACACATCGAGCGCACATTTGAAATTTTTCAACAATTACTTTATGATTAAAAATACCGAATTTCCAGAAAATGAATCACTGATTCAAATCGGTAATATGGAAAAATGAAGTGTATATGTACCTATGTGTATATATATGTAGATATTTTATTATTAATTTTGCTCGATTTACTGAACTTATTTTTCGCGTATGTAGTAACCATTTCCGACTACTTGACCCACTCTATGTTTCTTTAAACTTGTTTACCTTTTTACTCAAACTAGTACTTCGTCTTCTCCGTCGGTGTCGAATGTGTGACGATGATGTTCTATGCAAAGGACTCGGAGATCTACTCCTGCTACGGCTACGCCGTCTTCGTCTCCTTTGTTTTGACATGATCAAGTGTGTGTGTGTGTGTGTGTGTGTTTGAAATTATTTATTTAGTAAATGTTCGACAATACTACCCAAAATGCCAACTGCGAGTGCGTATTGTATTTATCATGGACGTTTGATAAAAATTTTCCCTGTTTTGTGTACACATTACACAACAAATTTAGTACTTGTAAATAACGCTTGGAGCTTAGCGAATTCAAAATGTTTTCCTGAATCTCTTCAAAAACTCTGCCATTTTGGTTGGGATATAGATTGAGTTTCAAAAAGTTTAAATATTTACCATAAACACGTGGTCTCCTATTTTGAGCTTCGAGAAATAAATTATCTGCGAATATCCTAAACTCCTTTTTTCTGGATGACTGAGTTGGGTGATTAAACTATCGGGAAATAAGTCGTGATTAAATGCCATCGTGTCCATTTTACCGTTTGGCATAATTGACAAACCCTGCAAACCCAGATAAATACTCGAACCTAGAGTAGATATGGGCCCGGTGGCGGAAGAAGATGAAGTCGACTACTTATCTACAAAATTATCGTTGAGAATGCGATTTTCCTCATGTTCGTCGCCGATTTTGGGAACGTTTTGTTTGTCGGGTGCCGCCATCACCTGACCGTCATCACCATTCATTTTAGGCATTGTCATTTCGGGAGATGTAGACATCTCATCGCTGTGGTAACTGTAAACGTCGCTGAGCGAAATTCGACGACGTAATCGTCTACATTCTTGGTATTCCTCTCTGAGTTTTTGTTTGATTGTTTTAACCGTACGATTGTGTTTTAATGGTTGTCATAAATGATTTCCTGAATTATTGTCGATGGTTTTGGAACGGGGTGCTATTTGACGATCGATTAAAGGTAATCCCACCCTCTCTTCTTTATCGAAACCTTCAGATGGTAAGTAATTACCCTCGTCCCTTCTGTTTTTATTATTAGCCAGGCAGCCATGATCGTCATCATCGTGATTCGACTCTTCGTCAATGCGAGTTAGTGGAACAGACTCGAATACGTTTGTTGTCGAGACACGATGTTGATGCAAGGATTGTGGGCGAGGTGCGGGAGTATCGGGAAAGGTAATCTTAGGTCCTAGTGTATGTGTTTGGTTGGAATCTTGCGATTGTGGGCATCGGGGTGATGATCGGAGTGGAGTTGGAGGTCTGGGATGAGATTGTGATGCAAATAGAACATTGTTCATAAATATATGCGAAAATGCGACACATGCAAAAAGTATTTTAACATCATTTTGATAAACTTTATTTTTTCCCGTAGGATGAAACACTAACATAACCCCCTCGTCATCGTTTTCAAGTTTTAAACGAGTCGATAAACTCAGATCGACATAAAACAAGTTGGCCACCTTGCGAATCACCATTTTGAATATAACGGTAATAAAAGTGGGTAAATCCGTAAATATTTGTGGAGGTAATTTACGTGGGTCGTTGTAATGAATTTTTAGATTACAATTTTTAGATACGCACAAAAACTGTCCAATTTTAAAATAATTGTAATCTGAAATTTTCTTCTTATGGCTAAAATTTGTAATGTATAACTGAGATGAATAATAATTCTTTTTTTTAAAGTGGGTTATAACTTATAATAAAAAAAATGAAGTCATTTCACATAGTTACTTATTTTATAAATATATATTTTACAAATACATTGATTCATTTGTGACATAACAAATATTTATTTACATATATACATACAAAACAGATTTATTTACACAATACAATTATTCATTTTTTACACAAGAGTTTTTATACCGAGAATTAAATTTTCTGACAAGATAGTTCCAAATAAAATCTACATTTACAAGAGAACATCCTTGTTGATATGCACTTGGATTATGAAAACCACAGGTGCCACATTCGATGGGAAATTTCCTCGTAGCTATTACGAGTTTCTCGGCAGGCACTCCTAACTGCACCAGAAAGTGAATTTTTGAGCACCTCTCACGACGATGTGTCGGATCCAACTTTCGTTTACGATTTTGCGAATTGTTTCAATGTGCATCATTTGATAATGTTCGTTATGTGGAAGATTCCAAGGTATGCCATGTATTTTCCGGTAAAGGTACAAATTTTGCCCAAAATCACCCAACATGCTCATGCGTAGGTGTGATAATGGAAGTGGTCTTTGAACATGAGCCATGTAAATACCCCTTTTTTTTAGCACATCCAAATTCTAGGGGAAAGTTTTCACCAGCATAAACGCCAAGTTGAATGTCGATGACGATCGTTTTATCCAGATCCAAATCCACTTCATCCGTAGATGATATTTTGATGTAGTTTAATTGTGGAATTTTGTTCAAAGTTGTTGCTTGATTGAATTTTTCGAGAAATTCCGGCGATGACAAATTTTCTATGGTAGCTTCTTTCCAGAAGCTCATCTCTTCATAGTCCTCAGCCCACTCCTAGGGTGAAAGTGTTTGTTCAATGTCCATTTCGATATGAAATGAGTTTTTGGATTTTCCTTATATATACACACTTGTTTATGCACAGAAAAAAAAAATATTTATTGCAATCTTCCATTGCCCTTTTCACATCTTTAGTAGTTAGATCCCGAATCAACCGAACTATGGGTAGGGCACAGGCCCAAGGCCTTTTTTTTTAATAATGGCATTGGCAAATTTTTCCAAGTCCTTTTGAACCACTCATGTATCAAATTATTATTTTCTTCCTGGGCACTCTAATTTTTTTTTCCATAAATATCTAGCCTGCTCTTCATTTGTTACGATTATAAATTTAATCCATGCTTCCTTCAAAATTGAACGAACTGTTTTGAGTTTGGTGTTTTTCTCGTTAATTTCCCAGGGTATTCCATGCTCTTTCATGTACAAATTGCGAGTTTGTTCGAGATCGTTAGACATACTCTTTACCTAGTGTATGTATGGAACGGGTCTAGATATATACTCGTTGTGTAGCATATCCAAACTCCACTGGATATTTTTTCCCCTGATATCTGCCAAATTTAAAATAAACAACTAAAACAGAAGGTAGATTCATATTTTCCAACAGCTTACATTTTTCTTCTGACCTTTTTCTACTCAGAGTAGGTTTTTTGTCCTCTTCACTAGAGTCGCTTGAAGACCCTGAACATCCATCATTACTGTTGGTACTACTTTGTCTTTTCCTTTTTAAACTAAATTTTCGCACTTCCTTTATATCAAAGTCTTGTTCTTCTCTTACATCAAACTTTTTCTCTTCTTTTATATAAGACTTTTGTGTTTCCTTTACAACTTCATCAGTCTAATGTACCTCTCCTTCTTCATCATCAGTGTCACTATCAGTATTCCATGTTGAACGCTGTACTTGTTGTTGATAATGTCTCCAGTCGTCTCTCGAAGAGCGTTGTATAGGTTCAGCTTCAAGTTTACTATTGAAAGGCTGTAGTTGATGCACTTAAGGTTCAGCTCCACGTTCACTAAACATCTTGTTGAAATACTACCTCGTCGCTGGAAACAGTCAAGGTAGTTATCACTTGGAAACTTCTCGCAATCACTGCAACTGCACGAATGACTGCTCTATGATTTCGGACGCCTATGTATACGAGAGTGCGAAAAAAAAACAAGTTTTTTATAAGACAAAAAAATCAACAATATTATCATGTATGGAATTACTCATTTATTTTTTTCGCAATTCTAAAACCCGAGTTTGCCAAAGAGCTTGTGACATCGCCAAAAACAATTTTGATTTTTTCAGCACTATACGCTTTACGCAACACTGCATTCTTATTACAACACATTGAAGATTCAGATGGAATGTTTTTATTGGCAATTGAATGTTTATTACATTCGTTGCGTAATAAACGAAAAAAAATTAACATCGATAGAAATTATAAACATAATTAAAGATGAATACACTCGCCATCCAAACGACGTGCTAGAAAACAACTCTACGGTGATGGACATTCTCAAAAAGCGGTTGGCCTTCGATGTGACCATACCCGAAAATGGCGAAACTTTAATAACTCCCGAAATGCATAGCGAATGGAGAGGTTCGAAATCGGCTTTGATGTGGATATGGTTGCATTTAATATTGACCGGCGAAAAATAATCGCAATATAAATGATAACTACGCCAATCTTTATCAGAGTTTACTCGAAAAATTGGATTTGTTTTATCCTGTGTTCCATGTGTTTCGATGGATACAGAAACAAAAAATCAATGCTTAATATACTCGCGGAAAATAACTTCCCGCTAGATTATATAATGGTATTAATTCATTCGAGCATCGAAGATGAGAAAAATATTTCACAGATATATAACAACCCCGCGGTGATAGTTTTGCTAATGCTCGAGTATTAGCAGTTGAAATTATGCATATTGGGCCAAGAGGAAAAATAAAAAACTCTTATTTCGGTAAACGAAACGACTTGGCGGTGGGTAATTGAAAGCAACAACGACGACGATGGGGGCGAGGGGGATGTTAGCAGTGGTGACTTTGGTAAATGTAAGCAACATTCGAGACATGAGAAACTGGGCGAGTTTATCATAATCTACAAAGTGTTTTTTTCAAACAGTTAATCATGTATATTTACATTTTATTCGTGAGAATTTCGTTTAAGGAAACATGCCTGGATTTTTTGCAACGATAGACAAAATCAATCTCCTATAAATATGAAAAAAATTATTTACAAATTTCAATCAGAAACGATCGGTTACGATTACAAGGATTAATGTACGAAAAAAGACTATGGTTATTTTATTTTTGGCAGAATATTGTGAAAATACTGTTTTCGAAAAAAGAACATCGAGATGAATGGCTAATGAGATTAATACTTGAAATGTGGAAACAAAACGATGAGAATTGGCGACAAATGACCCAGGATAATAGAGAATGTTTATTAACGCTCAGATTGAATTATTTTGGAACAGGTTCGTTTCTCAGCTACTTAAATGTGGCAATGTAATATGCATATATGATGAAAATTGTAATCACGAATGTATTTAAAAAAAAATAAAAAAGGCTCCTTTTTTTCATGACACAGAATTGTTTCATTTCCTCCCCCTCCTCCATATTTTGTAAAAATAAACAATTTTAAAAAGTATTTTTTGACCAGTGTAACATTGTATATAAGGTGAAAAATAAATTGTTTTTCTTCCAATGAAACACAAGTTAATGTTGCCGGACGAGACCAACGAATACTTGCGGAATAGTCTCGACCGTTTGTATTCTGCATTTCTGGCCAGAGAATACGGCACAAATTTTTTCCTATATACCGCTTCGATCAACATTTTTTTCTCGTTCTTGTTTGTAAGTATTCTGATATACGTCTTATTTCGCGAAAAAGATTATTGACTCGAGTAAAATGGACGAGGAGAGGGAACATATTGGGAAAATGATCACACACATTGAGGAAATTGGCCGAGTAACTGTCGATACGAATCTGGATCACATAATAACTGCAATTCGTCGGCCGATATGATGCCAAATATGATCGAAACAAAATCATCTCCACTGTCGGATCCAGTGAACTCTGTAAAATTACCCCGCAGGAAATTTCGCCCTTTGGTTACGATCTTTTGTTAAAGTGTATGTTTGTACATTGGTCGGAAAAAACAACGCGGAGTACAGTACAATTGTGGGCTGGTTGTGCAAAAAGAAAGTTTGGTTTACCAATGCATAAGCTTGGACTTTGACGTCGGCAAGGAACACAATTTCGACTCATACGAAGAGAATCTCGTTTGGCGCAATCATGTGATTGAGTTTTTCGAGAATGTTGCTGCATTGATTTTCCTATTTTACATCAAGGGGTCTTGTCTGGTGACACATCGGCCCGAAAAGGCCAACTTTCACCTAATTCTACCCCTAGTGATGGATTTTGTTAGCGCACATGTATTTTTTGTCATATTCCTCACATCTACTCGCAATTGAACGAGGGGTTGGCATTCAAATTTGTGTTGGACAATCCAGCACAGTATTCCTTGCCACCTTCCGAGATCATGATCCCGATTAGCTGAGCACATATGACCATTTCAAAAAACTAAGTCCCATCAATATATGTACTCTAAAGGATGAGTTAGTGTCTTTTGTTCCCTTTTACGAACCCTTCGAGGAGGGCGAAGCCATCGTAGTTTCCATAACTTGCTGTTCATCGCGAGAAGTTTTTTCTTTAAAGCTTGCTCGGACCGATGAATACGTCAGACGATATACTTTCATCGATCAGGCAATCAGGCAAATGCGAAATGACAAGGAAACGATTGTGGTACATGGCTTGGATTTGAATATATCACTGCATATTTCGTAATGTGTGTTAATGGAGTAATTACTCACAAATTGAAAGTCTAAATGGAAGTGACGATGAGAGTGTAATTACCGAGATATACGAATTGTATAGAGTTAGTACGATCGAGACAAATTTTCAATTTGAGACTAACCAGTTGGAGAACACTTTGTTTAACGTGGAAAAACTGGACATTTCATCCGACGTCATCTTTTCAGAGTATGCATTGGGAAGTGCCGAACATCGGGTTCCTTTTTACGATCGTGAATTTTACTCCTTTAGTAAAAATCAATTGTTTGTGTTTGATCGTTTCGAGGAGGTGATATGACAACCCGACACTGACTTTGATCAACACAAGGAAAATTTCATGCATGCACTCATAGATGGTTTATTTGCTGATGATTGAAACTTTTTTTACGTGGCCTACACTTTCAACATGTGTTATTGCAAAGCAAATAATATCAAAATCAAAAACATTAACATCATTGTTGAAGTAAATGAATGGTGGAACAAGTGGATTTTGGTTAAGCAACAACGGCGATGGCAAGATCAGCATAAACATAAATATTCCATAAATGGTTCCAAACAAAGTAGAGATGAAGAATATGGTGATGAATGTGAATACGATGGAGATGAAGACTATCCTCCATGAAAACGGTTATGTGGACCTGCATCATCGGATACGTTTAAAGAAAATTACGACTGGTTCGTCTTTGTTTCATCGGAGATTGTGAATTGCGGTTATGCGATCAGCGAGTTGTCATTGCTCGTTCGCTACGTCGACAGTAAAAATTTAATAAAGTTGATCGGATGTGTGTTCAAGTTTTTCAACCCGAACTGGTATGCAAAGTTCATCTTGAGTGGTTAGTGCACCCACCAAAACGTAATAAATCACTTGTATGCAGGATTCTACAAGACCGACATTCTTTACGTTTTGCTTTCGACTTTATGTGAAGGACCTCTCGACTGGCTAAACCTGTTCAACGTTTACAAATACATCATATTTGGTGAATCCAATGGTCGAGATGGTGGTAGTGATAATGGGGATTTATCCTCGAACAAAAAAAGAAATTTTCATCAGAAACAGCTTGTAAGGTGACTAACTTCTTCTTTTCGGACATTTTTTGATGAGGCGATGTGGCCAACTTGGTGTTGTTGTTCGACAATGGAAAGTTTTCAATCACTAGCAAAAGCGAGTTGTCCTTTAGTCTCGAAATACAAGAGTACGGGGCTGTTCTCGACCATCTAGGTTACCAAGTCTTTTGTGATGGGTATGTGTTTAACCCATTACTAAATGCATTTGAAACAGCTTCGCCTTCCCTGATGTGGCTGGTGGCTATCAAGCATCATTACGACATTCCAAAACTGATAATAACCCTGGTCCATTTCTCTCATGTACAAGACCTCTGTTTCGACAGTTACCTTAAAATACCAGATTTCTTATTGCGGTTTGCAATACAACAAGCTGATGGTAATGTTACTCTGCCCGATATTTTCAAACGTAGTGGCAAAGCAGTATGCATTAATCGAACCTGATTTCAAACCCCTCGACTACATCGATGACAATTTTGTGGTTACATTCAATGATTCGACACTAAATTACAAATGGCGTATAACACTCATAGAAAACTTAAAGCTTATTGCAGGCACCAAATTGGCAATTACCTTCATGATTTTTGTGTACTTGCTGCATATTTTAACTCAGAAATACGTGGTGAATCTGAAATGAGTTGCTCCATTTATACATTCCATTTTTGGACAACACATGCCGAAACTACTCAGTTTGGCCAACTTTATTTTCGACTCGAAAAACATTCTCCAGTTTTGTGATTTGTTAAAGAATGGCATAAAAAGTGGGGTTGGCGGTAGAGAAGGAGACTCGGACGATGAACATGATCGTGGTATGGAAATTAATGATAACGATGAAAGAACAAGCATGCCGTTCAACAGTTCCCAATCTAGTAATACTTTTTATGCAACAATCGAGAAATTTTGTGTGTAAAGCGAAAACAGCTCATAGCCAAGGATAATGGCAAACAAATTGAAAAAAATTGTGGCTACAGCTTCCTTGCTTATAGATGCTGCGTTGTCACAGCCAGACTGTCCCGAGTCCAGTTTTCGAATATCGCCATTGTCAAATTCACTGTCCGCAATGGGTGATGGAAACGAGCCGCTCAATGAGGATAATTTCGGATTTGTGGTGCAAAACTTGAAGTTTGGTGATGAAGGGCACGTCGAATCGTCCATCGAGTTGAACGAGTTCGAGGATGAATTTGTATGTAATGCGTTCGTCATATTTTCATGGTTGTTTTGTATGGGTTTTCTCAATTCCTATGGGGATGGACTTTTTTTTCGATATTTACCTGAAAATCACTTGGAAATTTACAATGATATGAAACAACTTGTTATCGAACACATTGGCCAATCCATGTACATGAATCACGTAAAGGACCTTGCTTATTTACTACAATCATTTTGTGAAAATTCGCGAGTTCACCTTCCTGTTCACATTGAGCCAAAGATTGAGTGGCACCATATCAAAGAACTTTATGATCGGTACAAATACTTGAACCTCTACCCAAGAGAGTACCAAACCACACCTGAAGAGGACTTGTTACTCACCGAGTACTTGGATCATGTGTATATTGGATTTGCATCCATTATTTTATATGGCGAATGCAACATGGATTGATAGTCACTCTAATTAAGTTTATGGCATCTTTAAATTTCCGAGGTAATCAGTTGCGGAATTCCTTGGTACTTTACGGCAAGACTGGTGCAGGAAAAAACATACTTTCAGATACTCTTTTGAAGCTACACAACATGGGTATCCCGAGCCATCTCGTGTTGAATTCGGCCGAGATCCCACACAATGATCACGATCCCCGATCAGTTGCCCTGAGTCACAACACATGTGTATGCACCGACGAATTGGACTCATTCAATGCCAGCTGCTTCTAAGTGTTTTGTAATACGGGATGTATACCAACGAGGTTCATGTACTCAAACAAGTCAGTCGAATTACCAATAACTTCTAAACCTATAATTACTAAACAGAAAATGATTTTGGTTGTGGACATGGCCATGATGGGTCGATTACTTCCCATTATGAAAAGTTTCCAATACTTTCAGTTCAATCCCAATAACCTGCTAGTCGACCGCTTGCTCGACAAGGTGGAACTTGGTAATCACGCAAAGCGACCCCTCTATTAGGCCGCATATTATTGACTCGACGTGCACCAGAATTTACACCAGGACAAGATATTTTGGGAATTCACCTTCTCAATACGATGCTGCTAATCAATTTGTTTTTTAACAAAACAAACATGCCTGTTTCCATGACCAAGCCTTCGTACGTCGACACAAAATATCAAGAATGCATGCCAGATTCACTCATCACTTCGAAATTCTTCTCGACGGTAAAGGTACACATGGCCAACAAAATGTTGTCAGAAAGGCGACTAAAGGAATTTACGCAAATGTGGTACAAAAATAATAAAAATTTGTTTCCCAAAACAAAATGTAATGATTTTTACCAAGAAGTTTGCGACGAATTAGACAAACCTTTTGATAAATGTGATAGAACCTACTATATTCTATTGTATCTTCCAAAAATGTAATGCTTTTGCAAATAAAAAACAAAAATTTGATTTCATTATATTCCAATTTCCTGTATATTCTTGCCAATGAGTGGTCAGTTATTGGCAGAACTCTGTTAAAAAAACACAGATATTTTTTTTATTGCCCTGACACCAAACAATGTAAATAACCTACATTATTTTTTAGCATGTTAATAAAGCTTTCATAATAAACTTTTATTATATATTTTAAAACTCAAGCCAAAGATCGATTCAAGCTTAATGTATTAATATACCTAGATTGTTGACACCAACACCCTTTGTAGAGGTGGATTACCAATACCAACATCTGGTACAAATACCATCATTGAAATGATGGCGAGCATACAAAGTGATCTACTCAAGCTTAACATACTGAAATACCTAGACTTTTTTTAACACAATGACCTTTGTAGAGTTGGATAACATGTCAAGTCTGGTACAAGTACCATCACAATGCAAACGGGCATACGAAGAGAGTGTGTCTTCAGCAGCATCAAGCTTAACATAGACTTTTTTTGACACAATGACCTTTGCAGAGTCGGATAACATGTCAAGTCTGGTACAAGTACCATCATAATGGTAAATGGGCATACAAAGCAAGATGTTCTCCAGTGAGTATCTTTTTTTAAGAAATATATAAACGAAGTGTCGTTTTAGTTATATATTTGTGGGTGATAGAAAAAATAAAGCAAATGTTTACATTACTTGGAGCATGAGTTAAAAAAAAAACAATTTTTATTATTATACTTAACCCCCCCCCCCACCCCCCCACTAGCTGCTTTCCTGGGATGAAGAGTGATGTTTCTATATTCAGCTCTCGTCGTTGACTGATTTCATTTTTTCAGATTCTGCCCCCATATAAGTTAAACTGGCAAGAGGGGAAGTTCGGGGAAATGAAATACTGTACTCTGATTGGTAGTTGCCGAAAAAAGGGGAAGGGTGTTATCCAATTATTGGCTTGGATTATGACATCACACAAAAGCATGTGTTGTAACCAAAGTTGTTTACTTTCGAGAAATAATGATAATTGTGTGTGTTGTAAAAACAGTTGTTTACTTTCGAGAAAAACTACCAGTATGTGTGTGTTGTAATCACCGTTGTTTGATTCCAAGAAAATTTATTATAATTTAATTCCAATCAGAGTGCACTATTTCATTTCCCCTCCCTTACCCTCTTCAAAGTTTGCCTTCATGGCAGAGAAATCTGGAAAAAAGACTTCAGTCAATGCCAAGAGCCGGACAGAAAAACACACACACACACATATATATATATATATATATATATATATATATATATATATATATATATATATATATATATATATGTGTGTGTGTATATTTGCCTTATGGATTTCTGTCCAGTTCTCAGCATTGACTGAAGTATTTTTCCCAGATTTCTCTGCTATGAAGGCAAACTTTTAAGAGGGGAAGGGAGGGGAAATGAAATAGTGCACTCTGATTGGTTGTTGAAAGTCTGCTTTTGGAGTTGGGGGAGGGGGAGAATTATTGATGGTGGAGTATTCTGGTATAATCGCACGAAACTAAACAAATCTAACCATAGTCCATATAAATCTTATTAATAATCAAACTTTGTCATATAAGATCAACTTTGAATTCTAATTACCTGTACAGGGCCCAATGGATATGTTTGTTTAGTTCGATGAGATTTTACAAGAGTACTCCACAGTCGACAATTCTTCCCCTTTATTCACTTTATTGATCAACCAATCAGAGTACACCACAATCTCACTGATGTTAGTTACTCTCCACTAAAAGGCTGATCTAAAAAAAATCTCACACCCCCTCTGTGTTGAAGACTGTCGCCGTCTTGGCTGGAAATGTCCTGTGCAGGTGCATGTCTCCTTCATGTCTTGTTTGCACAGTCGTTTTCCTTGAAGAGAAACTCCTTGTGATTCATGTTACTGGCATATGGTTGCGCGATTGCCCCTGGTGTTAGTTGGTGATGAGAGTGCCAGCACATTATGTTTCTTCCTATAACAGACAGTTACAACCAAAATTTAAATCAGAGTAAATGGGACTTAGTAAGCATAAAATATTTGTATAATGTACTGATGTTCAGACACATGGTTATTTTTTAGGTGTAAAAATACTTTAAACATACAAATATTCAAGTTTGCAAGTTCCTGTGTGGACCTCATTAATTATAAAAGTTCAAACTTACTGATTTCCTAACATGAGTGCAATTTTAAAGTGTACATATATTTTAAGTCCCATGTGGACCACTTTAAATAATGTTGTCCTTGTGGGAGTTTAAACATTAAATTAATTTACTTTTACAAATTAAACTTTACACTGTACTTAATAACAAGATATTACTTACTGCTACTTACCTAGAAACAAATGTGGTGCCTATAACCCAAAAGCTCTGATGGCTTACCTGCTTTCTTGAAGAGAGAAACAAGCTATGCCTTTGAGAGGCTTTCCTCCCAGCACCAGTGCCTGGTGAGACGATATACAATTTAAGTTAATAAGTTGTCTTATATTTAGAGGAAATAAAAAATAACACGTTTTATTTAATATGAAAAATGTTTCGTAAACAAACTATTAACAATATAATTGGTTGGAATAAACAAAATACAACTTAACTAATAAAATGCATGTAAATATATTTTATATTATTTAATAAATTAAAGTTGTATTAATATTATTTTATAACTTATTTAAAACATCTTTGGTGCTATCTCTTGGTGAATATATTATGCTACTTATATTAATTTGAAGCAAAGAAACATTTTACTACTCGTCAATGTTGCCCACTTAGAAGTGATTTCACTGCAGTTTTGGAATAAAATTCCTCCCTACACAACATTTTTTTCTGTTTTATTATTATAATTCTGTGAAAAAATGTACCCAGCCTAAATAATTAAGTTTGTAAAACCAGAAATATAATTAATCTCGGAAAAACAAAGAAAATGGTGAACAAATATGCCTACAAACTTTTTAAAATAACAAATAATTTGAACCCCAGAAACTTACCAGTCAAACAACACACATGCGTATTAACATCGAAATCGCGATGTTAAGGAATACAAATCCGAACATTTATTGTATAATATAGTTACACTTAGTGGTCACAAAATTCGAACATATAGAGATACATGAATTATTAAAAATGAATTCACACCCAAGAAGAAAAGCTTTTCTCTGCCCTGAATAATAACAATGGGAATATATTACTCTTACTATTAAAATAACCGCCTACGCCGAACCCTGGAACGCCACCGAATGTCCTGTGTGTCGTGAGACCGGAGCCTAGACTCCCATAACTCACAGGGTGTTTGTAAAGACAAAATGCACCCCGACACGTACTCAAATAATTGGGTAAGGTGGCAGGGCGCCATGTAGCTGTGGTTTCTTGGGCACCGGACCCGTGTTAAGGCTGTTTAAGTTGTTGCCTATTTTTAAATTAAGTTACGTGTGGTTGTATTCGGCGGGAGAGTGAGGCTCCCCTCCAGCCTCACGGCTGGAGTGAATGTTAGTGTCGTTATGTCTGTCTAATATGTTAGTCTGTTGTTTGCAAGTGTGCTAACTAAACTCGCATTTTTTGTACAGGCGCGTCCCTAGTCTCCCGGGGCAGCCCACAGGGTACGTTTCATCGTTTCAATGTGTAGTGTAGGAGACAATTTAAAAATTCGTAGTCAAATGTGTTTGTGGTGATGTCTCTTATTCAAAGATATGATATACTTATTAACATGTACTTTTACTTATACTAATGGCACACTTCAGTTTTGGTGCTGATAGAAATTAAATTAAATTTAGTTAAAAAAAATTTTTATTCGGGACGAAATATGACTCAAAGTGGGTATGTTATAAAAGATAATGGTAATGTTAATTGTGTCCCATATTTTTTCATTCTGCTACCTGAGAAGAAAAATAATATATTTTTTGCTATAATAAAATAAGAAAAAAGGTTTGGGGGGGAAGGGAGCAAATTTGGATGGTTTTTTCCCCCTTTAATTTCGTTGAGCACTGAGGGTGCGAACCTGAAAGAAAAGTGGTCTTTATTAGTGCATATTCTAGGGGGCCCTTGGTACCATAGTCGAATTGGATTTCTGGTAAAAGCAGGGCTCCTCCCTTGTTCCTTCTTGGTAGTCAGCTACTCCCCGACCTGAAAGGGACTATCAAGTCAGTGCGTCACTGTGCGTGCATGATATTATAAGTATTTTATGATTTTTTGATTTTTTTTTTAATTCTAAATTTTTATTTTTATTTGTTTTTGTATCAATATGGTTTTGTAATTTTTTTTAATTTTATACATATGTATACTTATATAGTTTTTTTTTAAGATTTACTATAATTTTAGTTATTAATTACCTATATTGAAAAAATCTTCATGTAAATAACAACCAAAGTTATGTGTGCTCTCTCTTATCGGCGTGCATGTAAATTTATTTAATATCAGTGCAAATGAAATTAACAAATATTTACGTGTAATACAGCATACATTCAACCGAGTTATAAAATAGTATAATATCACCAGCAAATTTGATACACTTGATGATGCAAAACTTTCATATTTTTATTTAGGGTTTTATATACCAAAAAAAAAGAAAGAAATTCATTAAAAGTGACATTTATTTTTGTTACATAATAATATAAAAAGTGGTTTTTTAAATTGGTATTCCTCCAGTATACATGTCTACAAGAATGTCTTGTCCTGTCGAATTGGTTTCACATCCACTTATTGTCTTGTGTTCGAGACTTTTCCAAAGAATAGCGAATTTTGATAATAAGACTGATATGATTCCCATGGTCAAAATACTTTTCAGTTAAGAGGCAGAAAAAGTGTGGCAAAGGGAATACACTTTCATCGTCCATTGAAAATAACTTTTTACCCTTGCCATAGGAATTTACCAGATCCGAAATATCGTCTCTGCTCTTTGTACAAATCAATTCTTCTTTGACGACCTGCTTCTGCAGCACCAAAAATGAAATATCATCAATTGCCTTTACCGTGGATGAATCTTCTGTTGTAGTTGATGTCGGCAAACAAAATGGCAATTTCTTCGCATAGATATTTTGTGAGCAAAACAGTAAAACTGCTGCAATGAACATCTTTGAATTTGCTGGTGCCATCCTTCTGACTTCACCACATGCTTTGTTATGCTGGCTATTGAAACTGTCCACATATTTATAGCTGGAAGTGGTTTACAAATTAAAAAACACCACAAGCAGTGTCTTTTTTTTAATATTTTGACATGATCTTCAACTTGGCAGCGACGTTTTTAAACTGTTTTATTTGGTTTTCATCATGTTGGAACAGATTCAAAATGTTGAATTTATTGAAATAAGCAGCCAAAATTTTTTGATGACGTAAACGGGTTCACAGTCTCGCCATAGCACCGCATCGGTTGAGTCTTTTGGTACAAACAAGTCTGTTGTCGTTTGCCAGATTTGATCATCTGAATCGTAATTTACATCCTCTGAATTAGATTTCGACATTTTTTTATCACCATATAAAGAAATACTATCAAAATTTAAAATGAAAATGAAAATGTTATTGCCACATATGCATTGCTTTGTGAATGACGATGGCCAATGTTTAATATGATTGGTAATTTCAATGTCATAAGCTAAAATGTTTCTTTTTTCGTAAAATTTAGCCAATTGTGGTGGATATAGTTGGTTAATATGAAAATGGCCCCCATGTCTACTTAACGATTTCATACACGTATCGAACAAGGCATAATAATCTTTCCATTCCACCCACAGAGTATCTACATCCACCCAGTTGTAGTTCATGGCTTGAAATGTTTATTTTTCTTCTTACAAGGAGTTATATAGGTATCCATTGACTAAAAAGAAAAAAACCAATAGAAAAGAAGGTAGAAGGATAGATGGGGGGGGGGGGGGGTGGAGTAAAAAAAAAATCTCCTATGACGCCAGGTATAAAAGACTGTATTGTTGATAATGCTTCCACAGTTCCCGAGGCACTCATACCTCGAACTTCAAAGAGTCAGCACAGTCTACTGAGTCTGGAAGTATGGATTCGAAATGGTATGCTAATAAAGATTATGTAAAAGAGTTTATTTATTCACATATATGAAAAACACGAAGCTCTTTGGAACAGAGATAAAAAGGTGTATAAATGCGCAGATGCAAGGTATGAAGGATTTCGAGAATTACTTGCATTTACCATCGAGTATGGAGAACATGATGTAGACAAATACATCATCAGTAGACTGTTAAAGTCTTTATGGGATTCCTACATAAGGGAGTGGAAGAAAATAAAATATGCAAAGAAGAATGGTTGTGTTCGTGATCCAACACTGTGGTACTTTAATCTGATGAAATTCATTCAATCTAAAGAACGGGGAGAGACGTATTCGACCGCGATGGGGGTGGAAGATGTCGGGTTTCTGGCTGTGAACAACACATTCATCAAACACGGAATGATGAATGACAATGCCGTCTATTTTCCCATGTCTGTCAATGATGAGGTAGTGGACAGTGCCGTCAACACATTTGTCAATAGCAGGGTTGGTGATACCCCAGTCAATACATTAATCAACAGCGAGGTTGATGACACTGCAGTCATTACATCAAACAAGGGCGAGGTTGGTGACACTACCATCGATACATCAGTCAACGACGAGGTTGGTGACAACACAATCGTCTCGTTCCTCAACAGCGAGGCTATGGACAATGTAGTCAATGCATTCAATAGTGAGGTTGGAAACAATACAGTCGTCACAACCAACACACCCATCAATCACGCATCTGACACATCTATTAGTGATACAATAAATATGTCCATCAATGGTCAGGTTTTTGACAGATTTGTTTTTTGTTATGAAATTGAAAAAAAAAAACTCATAGGAATGGAACCTTCACTGAGGAGATAATCAAAATCAATTATCAACCATGTAATAGATGTGGGTTTGTCTAAAGGTTGGTCAAGTCAAGTCAGATGTAGTATTGTACTTTTAAAAAAACCTCATATGTATATTATCTTTATAAAATCAAATAAAACGAATTTTAAAAAAGAGTTTTTTTTTGTATTTTTTACAATTTTTTTTCACATCTTCTATGAATCACATGTCGTAAATGACACATTCACTAAATTCTTTTGGAAATCTCCCATTTGTAATATCCAAATAAACTTTGCGTTCTGTTTGATAATATTCATAAGTTGCAAACCATTTTTTAAACAATTCATTGACTTTTTTGTGTATGTTTTTATGGAAGTCTGAGGCATGGCTGCATTCAAAATTTCATGTATGATTTTACGTAATTTCGTAGATATTTACAATAATGAATCTGATACATTTTGGGCCGTGACACATTGTTAATTTTTTTGTCTCGGTGGTAATTTGGAATACTTATCCAATGTCAAGTAGTGATATGCCTCACAGTCTTCGGGATCGTACAAGAGCACAGTTTTCTTACGGCCAATGTAGGAAGAACAGAGACCGTCAATGTACCTTTGACGTGCAGATGAGTTTTTGAGCCTAACCAATGTTACATTTCGTACAATTCCATCTGATCTACCAAATAGAGGTAGTTGTAAATGGCAAACAATATATTTTCGAAATTGAGGAACTTTTCCAATGTATAACAGTTGGTTACTTTGGTCATATTCGCAAAGAAGAAGGCAAGTGCAGCGACATACTTGTAGATTCGTTTCACGAAACGCGATACATTGTGCTCGTAACCTTTATGAATATTAGAACAAAGTTTCAACACATCTTGGTTTGGGTAACTGCAAAATACACTGTAGTCAATCAGTTTTGTCAAATGCAAGTATTTTTTCTTCACTAGTGAAATAGATGCGAGTATCCCAGTGCCTTCGAGAACTGTACCTCTTCCATTAATTATGTTAATTTTCTCATTTATGAGTTCGATAAACCTGTTACTGTCCAATTTCAAAATATTTGTAAATTGTTACCCATCGGTATCTGCATCAAAGACCATTTCGCGATACTCTCGTGGAATTTCGCAAACAACTGCACGGAGTTTCGTCTCGTTGTACACAAGCAGATTTTTATTTGCTTCCAGATTAGAGTAGGTATCGTAGGCATCTTGGCGAATGAAATATACCAACTGCACGAGCTCCCCTTCCATCAGGTTGTTTATTGTTTCTTTGTAATCGCGAATCGCGTGCAGTATATACAACACGGGTGTAATTCGACATAAGTGTATGAGTGGTTTGCGTGCAAACAACGTCGTGCCTATAACTACAGGAATGCTGACAAACTTGAAAGATGGAGTGCCAAAAAGCCAGTAGGTCGAGTTGACAGTAATTTTAAGCGAAAGTTGCTTCGCATATAACACTGAGTACTCTAGATTCATGTCTTGAATCCTCTCTTCAGAGACTTTTTTTTTTTGCATTTCAGACTTTAGAGATTTAATTTACTTCTTTACAGTTTTCCTATGGTCGAGTAAAGACTCTATAAAGTTGAAGGTGAATGGAGTTTTGGCATTTGAGAGTAAACGAATCGGAATGGGCCTATCGTCAGCCAACGACTCTAGTTCCGCGACGGAAAGTACCATATTCCCGATAGGCTGGCCGGAATACATCATGTTCATGTATTCCGAATAATTTAGGTTTTCGTATTCCGTCACGTACAGAGCAATTACATCATTCCTCAGCATTTCATCGAATGCATCGCGGGATATCGGAGCATTTTCAAACACTAGATTCAATGCTTTGGTGCAGCAACAACCGACGGTCGATCTGGAAAGTCGTTTGTTGATGATGATGTTTGGGTAGAAACTATTGACATCGTATTGAATAACATTCCAAAAAAGACAGTGGTTTGCAAACACCACGGCTCCAGGATAGTCTTTTTTCGTGTACTTGAAATTTGGTTTGGTGTAGATTGGTCTAACGTCCATCGTGGATGTTCTTTCGACTAGCGACAAACATTTCAGATTGGGCATGGCCAGTAAAATGGAATCATTGCTCTAGTATCCCGGTAACATATTAAAAGAAAGCGCATGATACAGGAACACATTCGCGATCCGGCGAGAAATGGCACTCATCGAACTGTCTTCGAGACCGCAGTTAAAGAGATTGGCCAATTGGTTGGTGAAAATTGCAAATAAAATTTGTTGTAAAGTCCGACCACGGCCACGCAACCCCTCTCGTTGTAAATTAAAGCCTGCTCCATGCGGTAGAAAACGATAGAGTCTGCATTTGTTTCACCTGCAAGATTATGCCACATGCTACCACCAATGTACTCGGTGTGGCGCACTTCCATGTTTGTGTATTGAGCGTTCACTGTATCAAACATTTCTTTGTTGTAGGGCTCTATGCGAAAGATATTTCACATACACTCGTGACGAAATTCATCGTCTGTGATGGTGTCATCTAAAATATAATAGATTCGCATAAGCACATAGCTCAAATCGAATTTCCTTAACTTTTGGCTCAGATAGTTTTCAGACAAGTTCCCCAACGACAAATTCCCACTCGCCAATGCATTTTTTTTTTCAAGATTGCCAACGTATCGATTATGATACCGTCGCGGTGAAAACGAATGAGCGGAGCTGTGGCTAATCTTCCGAGGTTTACAAATGCTTTTATTTCGTATTGCAAATTGAGAACTCGCAAGCGAGTCAATAGGAATTTCAGATCGTATTCGATAATGTTGTGTCCGATGAAATAATGTGGGTAATTTTGGTATCCCGTTAGCATTTTCAACAAGTATCCCTGACTATACCAAAAGAGAAAATTATTAATGAGATCCTCTTCGTATGATAAACTTTGGATCCAAATGAATTTCGCGGGCAGTCTTTCATATTTATTCCGCATTTCCACGTCGAAATCATCGGGCATGCCAAGACATTTTAGGTACGAAATTATACTCACTTCGACATCCAGATACTCACAATAGAGCACAAACATGAGCATTTTTTTCTGGAGCTAGACCCCCCCAGGGCCAAGTCTTCCAAATTATCCACACCGGTCTTGATGTCGAAGCTCACGACAGGAATGTACTCGTACAGATGAGTGTAGTCGCAAGACGTGTCCAGGATCAGATGCTTCGACTCGGTGACTGAGTACTCACAATTTGCACGAAATATATTTTCCACCATGAGATTACCGATCCCATATTTCAGTCTGGGAAACTTTAGTTTTGCAAGTTGATTCAGTTTGATGGATGAATTTTGCAATATCCCCTCTGAAGTTACAGTATTGAAGTACAACTCCATTTGTAACATGAAATGCACATCCGTCGATTGGATGGTAAAGTAGTATTTTTTTCACAATTATTTTCCACGAGAAATTGGTAGACCGTGTTCAAGTTACTTGTGGTGAGAAATTCAATTTTTACCAAATGATATGAAACGTGCAATATGCTTGCCGCATTTTGAGTCAAAATTTCCAGCAACGAGTTTGAATTAGTTTCCAGAGAGATTGTCGTGTCGACGATTGAATCGATTATGGTTCATATAACTCAATCAGTAGTTGGCACATTTCGTATTTCATGTTTTCAGCAACTAGATAGTATATCGAGAGGGGGTAAGACAAAATTTCTTGATGCCTCTTCATCGTTTTGACATCGATGCCCACCACATTTATCTGATTGTTGTAGATGAAAGACCTCAATATAAATGTTTTATTTTGTATATTTAAAGAATGTGGAAGGCTAAAATTTTTCTTATATAAGAACCTCTAGTCATGGCTAACAAACCAAGTTTTACAATCACCAGAGTATTGGAAATATTTAAAAATATTTACGACAACCCAGAACTGCAAATTTTGAACGAATTTAAACAGTTTTACACGTATTTTGGCATCTGCCTCTTGGAATGCATTTACACTCGCGAAAATTACGATGACAAAGACTCTGACGAAGATTTCAAAGAGGAATTTGACACTGATCTTAATTACAAGACTTGCATTCCGTTAAAGTTTGAAGATTTTCGGGCCAAGTTCCCAAACACCACACTCGAAGACTATCTATATGTCAAACAACTGTCGTCCTCTCACACTTTTGAAATTAACTCGTAAGATCAACTAATATTGCTACGACAACTGCTACTTTCACAATAAGACCATTGAGGGAACAGCGACTCTTTATATACCTAGTTGTAAACTAAAAAAATATTTATGAATCATGTTTCCTGTGCAGAAAAAAATGAAATTGACGATCAACATCGGCTTCCGCTCACGTGCAAGTACAAAAATGCTATTCATGAGTCATCGCACAACTTAACCATGATTTATGATTCCAATCAAACCACGATGGAACACGCATATCATTCGACAGGAATGACAAGGAACAAGGACGGCACTCCTCTATTCACGAAATTGAAATTACACAATATGTTTGTATACGAATGTAATCGCAACTCTATCCGAGTATCGGTCAAAGTCCCAATACCGCCTAATGCTCTGTCTTTAAACGAATACATGACATCACCATTGAGATTTATCCATTTAATTGATAGCCTACTCCAATCCGGAGACAACATATACAACCAGTTTAAAGAGTACATAAGTACAAAAAATTTATCTGATGTATACTTTGTACCTAAATTGGAAAACTTTGATACTCTGTTTTTCAGACAGTTTTTTTTTTTTTTTTTTTTTTTTTTTTTTTTTTTTTTTTTTCACTCTTTCTATAGAAGAACATGCCGCTAGTTGGAGAAGTGTATTCTTTCACTTGCTCGATATTTGTGCGGGAAATATGAAAACTGAGTTTACAACTTCTGTAAAAACAAAAACTGCTACGTCGTGTGGCATAAGACATTTTGGCAAATGACCAGCTCATAATCTTGGCATGTTCAATCAAGAGTAACCGTGCACACTCATTACCAAATGTATGCGACTTTCAATGTGTTTACGTTACCATAAATTCAGGTACAACGGGACAAATAATAACTTCTCCAAATTCACTAATCATGAATGCGATTTGCAATCGCGTTTTACAAGCTCAGATAGATGAGATTGGAGAAAAGGATACGACCAAAATATACGAACATTCCTGTTATTTCGAACCTCATTTTATACGAGATTTTTACAATGTGTTTTGACGTTCCAACAAAATGCACACTTTATGTTGCTCACCAAACAGTTTCTAAAATTCAGTTTGGTTGAATGAATTTAAACACTTTATACAAATTAAAAGAGATGATTCCTGAAGGTAATGTAAAAAATAAAAGAATATATTTTTTTTAAATAAATAAGATTTTTTTAAAAATAATTTAATAATAAAAAAATTACAAATAAAAAAATATCAAAGATTACAAATGTAAAAAAAAAATTCCTGTATAAAACGACATATTAAAAAAAAAACATATAAAATTAATTAATATTTACCCGAGGGTACAAATTTACAGTGGGAATTTGGATCCCTCGGGAAACGGTATATAATTTTAGTGTACGATTTTAATTTAAAAATATCATCCATACTTTTGGAAATTATGCAGTTGAAACACTTCTCCTCCCACACTGCTCTCCCCACCATACACCCCCTACACAGCTCGAATTTCGCTAAGAGCTGTGGTTAGGGTTGTGGAAGTGATTGGTTGTGCGGGGGGTGAGGAGGGAACTGCTTCTGCTGTTGGGTCTGTGGCTGGCGAGAGATAGCCGCTGTTGCTGCTGCTGCCCAGTGAGAGGCTCCTGTGGCTGGACGAGGGACATCCGCTGAAGTTGTAAGAGGAGCCAGTGTATCGCTGATAAAGTTGCTTTCCGGCTTCTCTTTCTCGCCCTGTCCCTCAACATTGGCTGGTGAACGTGCTGTGAAAAAAAAAAAAAAAAAAGAAACATGTTATAATCTGTTTTACCCTAAAATTAAGCAAAAAACACTCTAAGTAAAAAAAAATTACCCTTAAGCTTTTTTTCTTTCTCTTCTGAGGAAAGCAGACTTTTTACTTTTTTAGGAAATTTACACTTTTGTGTAATATTACATTGACAATGCTTTTGTGATTTCTTACTATTTCTTTTTCATTAAATTTTTTATTTGTGCCATACTTCCCGAAACTCTTTATACTCCTTAACCAACTTCTTCCCTATTTTATTTTGAACCACAAGCTCTTTTTTCCAGTTCTTCCTTTGATTCTGTATATTTTTATAATAGTAATTGTATTTCCTTTTTTTGTACTACGGTGCACCAAAAACCTATCATAAATATTTCTAAATTTATCCCCCTTTCCTTCAAATAACCCGTCTAAATCTACCTTATTCGCTCCAACAACCTTATCCATGCTTGCAAATATAAAAAATTAGCAACAGCTATCTTTACAGTCCTATACTTGCTATCCCTAGCACATTTACTCTAGACTAAAGTGCGTGGTGTTTATATATGCACGGAGTAAATGTTTTATTTCGTATTTCAGGGTAGTGGGGAGGGATTACTCTATAAGTGAGTTTTTTCCTTTTTTACTTCACGCATTCGTATATTCATGTTTCTTTTTTTCTCATCGGTGTATCTGATATGCACTCGCTCGCTCGAAGTCATGACTAGTGTTCGTACATGGGCTGGTGAGGCGACTGGCATACATTACTCAACTTGGCCTCATTATTATGCGAGAATTATCTTAGGGCAGAAATAATTTTTTTACAGTGCAAAAAGGCGGTTGCCCTCACGTTTAACCCCACCCCTCCACCGTCTAACTTTTATTTTTTCTAATAGTGTCCTGGGTAGGAGCCAGAGTATTTTTTTTCTCCTAGTGTCTTGGTAAGAGCCAGAGTATTTTTTTTTATCCTAGTGTCCTGGGTAGGAGCCAGAATATGTTTTTCTCCTAGTGTCCTGGTAAGAGCCGGAGTATTTTTTTTCTCTCCAGGTGTTCCAGTTGAAACCAGGGTATATAAGCAGTGAACTTTGCGACAAACAACATCAACCATCAGCCGATGGCCAACCGACGGCGCATTGTGTATAGTGGTTGCCAGTGGCCGACGTGCCAATCTTTGAAGCCAATGATGTCATCTACTTCGACGCCGAAAATGTCATCAATATCAGTGACGAAGAGGCCATCGAGGGGACGAACACCTTCGACGTCGAAGAGGCAAACGCCTTCAACTTTAAAGAATTTGGCATCTTCAACTTCGAAGATGTCAACTTCTTCAATGTCGAGGATGTCATGCTCGAGGCCATCCCCTTCGACGCCGAAGAGGTCATCCCCCTTGACGCGGAAGAAGTCATACCCCTTGAAGCTGAAGAGGACATCCCCTTCAACGCCGATGATGTCATCACCTTCGACGTCAAGGATGCCGTTTCCTTTAACATCAAGGATATCATCTACTTCTCAGAGGAGGAGGATGAGGCATGTTAAACGAAGGAATCCACCTTCGGCACCTTTGGCACCACCACCCTCTCTTGGTGCGCATGTAATGGGAACAGCTCCTCTCGCACCAACTATGATGCTGCCTCGAGGGTTTATGCAGCTACCATTACAGGTATCTTTGCCCCCTCCAGGCATTTAATTATGTTTTAAAACTGTTTATTATAATAATAGGACTGTTGATACAGTAACAACTACTAATAAAAATGAAAATTAATAATAATTTTTTCAATTGCGTTTCATTTCTATATTCCACAATAAGATGTATTTATTTCTTTTACAGCTAATATTATTATTTATTATAGTCGTGTTGTTGGTTTTAATAACTGAAAAGATTTTAAATACACCCAAACACGAACATTTTGTAAAACTTCTAGATATATTTAATCAATCTCCACCACCATTGTCACATCTATCACTTCAGTCGTCGCCGAGAATAGAATATAATTCCAGCCATAAAATATATATTTATTTTGGTTTCAGAAATAACTTTGTAACCCATCACTCTTTCAATTTTTGTTTCGATTGTAATGCAAAGTCTGTTGAAAAAATTTAAATAGAAAGAGCTTTCGCGAAACTTGTACGCAAATTTTAATTTTACCAGTACGAAACACGACATACTGTATTTTGCATTTGATGATATTTCGGTAAAGCTATTCAATTTATACAAAAATCACTATGTTATATATTTTGTCCTAATAAACATCGTTGCCGAGTCGAAATGGACTTTTAATTCTGCCTTTACGATAGTTAAAAATATTACCAAACAACTCGCGATGGATGTGGCCCGAGACACGGCGATTCCTCTCTACAAGAGCGCCGTGTTTTTCGCAATGGAAAAACGAAACAATATGGATCCTTCGATGGAAATTTTACGAGTGAATAACGTGTTTTAACATTTCGATTATAAGAAATACGATAGCTTTGTGTGCCTACACTCGACTTTCTGCCACTTTAAAGACTACATCGACGAAAACGGCGTGTTGTCTCAGTTTTGTGGCGGCGGCTGAGTCTTGCTGGAAATGGTAATCATAAAGCCTCCGGCTACCCCTTACGACGAAAGTGATGAGAGTGGCGATGTGGAGAATGTTACTCTTATTTTATTCGATAATGACTCCCAGAGTGGCATACAAGACTAAAAAGAAAACAAACAATGTAATTATTTCTAAGAAGCAAAACCCTCTGAGAAAAATCTTTATTTTATAACTAAGGTAAAAAAAAAAATGGATACAATAAAAACGGACAGTGTCGAAAAATTCGCAAAGATGCTAGGCCACAGTCGAAAGAATGATATTTCGTCAATTTTTTGGGAAATTGAATATTACACACAAGTGATGAAAAGACTGGATGGTATGAACGAGTCTATAGATTTCGCCTTAAACAATTTGTACTCTCACGAATTTACGAAAAAAATATTTAATTAAAGACGAGTTTACAGATTTCTACATTGATACCTTTCTAAATCAAGTCCAGCGAAACAAACAGACTTTGCACGAACTCGTCAAACTAAAACAAAAGTGGAAAACAAATAATTTCAACTGGCATTTGTTTATAAATTGTATGAATTGGCTCAAATAGATGCAAGCTTTAATCCCGAAGAGTTTTACACGAAATTGCTAAATATTATTCACGTAAACAATATACACACGTGGCATTTCGTCAGAAGTCGTACTCTATAAGATTTTTGCGATGGTTACCTACATGTCTACGAAAATTCCCAATATACCTACTTATACGCTGGCAGACATTATGCGAATCGTCAACGGCATTGCACTGAATAGTTAAAACAGACCAACAAAACTTTTTTTTACAGACCACTATATGAATATTGATCACAAAAAAATTCTTGTATTACATTGTTTATAACAAAAGGGAAATTAAACCACCTTCCAAATGCAATGTAGACTCCCCCACCGCGCCACCAATGGTTACAAAAAAAAACATTTTTGCAACGATTCCTATATATTAAATGTCAGACATTATGCGAATCGTCAGTGATATGGTAACCATGGCGTTTGCAATACGTTATTACGACGAAGTCCACAACTTGATCAGTATTTAAACCAAACCTTTCGATCAAAACATTATAATGTACGGTGCGAATCAGGAACATCGATAATTGGCTTCGGAACTTTCTTGTGGGGTTCCGAATAATCATCGGTGTTGCATAAACTCATAATATACTCACGAGTTGGAGAATCATGTACAACACTGCAATGGATCTGAACATTTTACGTATTGCAAACGTCTGGTGATGATGATGAATCTTCAGCGTTTTAGCGTTCCCTTAATGCCAAATCGAAGTATTAAGAAGTGCCAAATGGAAGAATACTATAAGAAATTATAACAATGTAATTAAAATGACCGAAAAAATTGCAGGTATACGTTCACACTCGATTGCAAAATTGCGCTGTAGTATGAAACATGAACGACCGAAAGAGAAGACGCGTACATATTGTGACAATAGGCACATTAAGTATGTAAGGATCCAGTAGTCCCAAATGTTTGTGGATGAACTGCAACTGTCAACACAACAACAATGTAATTTATCGAGTAATAACACAGTTAGAAACTAAATATCCATTTAAATTAAAAAATGTGATTTTTACCAAAATGCATTGTATTGGTTTTTCTCATTACCAATTATTCCATTTGGTTTAGTTATTTGCGATTATTAAAATTTCACTCATAAAAATTGAAAACTCTCATATTAGCATACGTTTTTTTGTATCTTAGGACTGTTTTGGTACCGAGCAAAGTATACTCATGTTAGACTAAAATGTATTTTGAATATAGTTATCCATAAACTGTTCGATTTAACTTTAAATGTTCTTTTTTACTAAAAAGTATTGCACTTTGTAAAAGTCTTGCATAAATACTATAAATTACTTTGAGATTTGTTTAAAAGTTTTCAATAAGATAATTCACTCTAGTTTTTTAGTTTTTTTTGCACTACTCGTTTGAGACTTTAAATTGCTGGATTCCATAACGTTCGCCAGCTTCTGCATGTTCTTTTATTCACTATAAATGTGAACGAAACATTCGTTGATTTAAATCGAAAATGGTATTTTTTTCGTTGACGCTTCAATATATGCATTAATTTATTATTTTTGCTCATCGTTTGAAGACTAAAGGCGCGGAAATAACCATAGACGATCGCCAGCTTCTGGCACCGGTCGTTTTTACCACATAAAATGAACGGAAACATTCGTTGATTTAAATCGTCAAATGGTAGTTTTTCGTTGACGGCTTCGATTAGTAGCGGAAATTAATTTATTTTTCTATCAAACAGATTTGTGCACAAGCCGTGTACTTGGTCTGCTGTAATTGACTCTTTGGCCCGAGGTCCGAATAGTTTCCGGTAAACGCCATTGCAGCATCGGTAAAATAATTTGTGTACGTTTAGTGTGGATGCTCCGCTGTCGTGTCCGAGTAGAGGTGAACTGTAATGCTCAATGATGGCGTCGGGTTTGAAGACGCTTTTCAAAAACTTGAACAACAAATTGCACAAAACATCGTCCGATCCCGGTTTATTTTATGCTTCGCGACTCGCGGGTAAATCGTTTTGCTTTTGCACCTCTACGCGTGTATGTTCGGCAAACGCGAACGCTAGGTAGAAACCCATCACTGGTACAAACAATATATGCAAAGGCGAGTGTACCTGATCAAATTCAGTCACGTAGAATCGGAAAATTAATTTTACCAGGGAAACCATGATTACTTGTTTGGGTTCTTCCACGAGCCTGAATACATCCCGAGTAATGTCTTCGATAATTTTTGGTGATTTATTCGTCAGGTAACTCGCAAAAATTTGGTTTTGTTGGCTGATTATAGCCGAATGTTCGCCCATCCATTTTGGAACAATTTTAAACATGTCGTAAAAATATCTTTTCGTAGAATTGTTTAGATCTTGAACTATGGATAAGATGGAATCGATTTTGAGTTTTGGGTTGAGTTTCAACAGAGCTTCGTAGTTGATTATACCATCGAGTAGAACCAAGTTGATTTTGACAATTTTTATAAACGTTTTTACATCGTATGTGAAAATGGTATTGATGTTTGTAAGTTTATATTCTCGAATGTCCAACACTTAATTGTATTCGTCGCTTAATTTATCGCATTTTTTACTTGCTGTGATTGAATCGACTGGTTCCTTCAAAGTGTAAAATTTATAAAAATCATTCAAGACAATGTCGATAGTAGGAGCTATTTGGGTTCTTGTGTCCAATTACTTAATTGATTATATATATATCGCATAATTAAATATGTAATATTTTTTTATAAACTCGCTGTTTAGTAAAACAGTGAGGCCGAGTAGAGAGTGGTTATTTATTTGAAGAGTGTTTTTAGTTTTCAGAGAGATATGCAAACACGAATCTCGTATGGAGACCATCCCGTCGCCATAATCGAAAAAATTTAATTGGAAACACGAAGTTACCCCGTCTGAATTATTTTTCCCACGAATGGCGGGCCATCTCGCATCTAGTGGCAGGGAATTGTTTGCCGCGCAATTCATTTCGAGATTGGTGATTGTAGCATGATATGAATTTGTAATGACTACATACCGACCGAATATTCCCCATTTAGCGCAATAGAAAAATCTTTCAACAATCCGGTGATATTTGTTTACTGTCGTCGACGACTCGTGTTTTATTAGAGTAGTTTTAAAATAATTCGTACGGTAACAACACGAAATTCTTTCTAAATTGCCCGTAGAGCACTAGTAATTGGCCTTTGGAAAATAAATTGTATTTGGACTTGGCTGTATCTTCTACCAGCAAGGGTAAATGTGAATCGTCGAAAACATTTTTGAAACTGTGCAAACCGAATAAAGGAGCGTCTACGAAAAATACACATTTCACATATTTGTAAAATTCCGCCTCGTCGTAAATTTCCAATATTATTCGCACCAGTAAACCACCCAAAGAATAACCCACTATGAAAATTTCCAAAGGAAATGAGTATTTCGACAAGTACTTTTCCATCGAAAGTTTTACCGAATATGCAGACTACAAGAAATCTTTACCCCAATCGTACGCGATTCCTTTCATTTTAACTTTCGGAACCTTTCGATATAAATGAGAAATGAAACTCGCATATACAGATATTCCACACACGGAACATAGCACTTTACCGGATCATAATGAATCGTCGTTTAATAGTCGCTGAAAATCTTTATCCAATATTTTTCTGAAAGGAAACAATTTGTTAAAAAAAATTGTATTTTTAAATTTATTGTCTGCAACTAGGGAAGATTCTTATGATGCTGGCCCTAGAAATATAATTTTAGTAGACATTGTTTTACACAAAAACACACACAATCACGAGAAATGTGTTAAAAAAAAAAGTATAGATACTTCCATGTACCTACTGATGAAATAATGCATGGATACTTACTTGTAGTTGCTATATCGTGATCTGCACGGAATACATAATTTGTCATTTACATCGATGACAAATACAATAAATTCTTCGCATGTAACGGTGCAGAAAATAATAATGTTGTTCTCACAGTAATGAGAAGAAATAAAGTGAGTGCGTTAAAATGTCGGAACTCGGAGGAGAGGTGAGTGTGGCGATTATGTGATATTACACGTGACGACGATGGAGGGGGGAAATTGGAGAAGGGTAATTGGAAAGAGTGGTCAAGCATGCCGATTGGATGAGGGATTAGGTTTTTTTTTTTAAAAAGGAAAGAGCGATGCTAATCACACTCCAAATATGGTAATAAGATAAACCAAGCGTGCTGATTGGGGAGGAAATAGTTAAAAAAATAAGAGTGGGGAGAGAGGGAAGGAGATCACTCTCCAAATATGGTGATGAAATAAAACAAGCGTGTGATGTTGAGGGAAGGAAAAGTAGGAGAATGAACCCAGTGATCCAGATAGTTACGACTCTTCCTCAGTGTTACATAAGACCACCGCAGAACTGCTTAGGTAATTGTTCCGTATTTCGTATCGTAATGGGAAGACCATACACACATTCAGTGTGTACTATAAAGTATCCATCCCAATTGTCTACTTTGCAGTCTAGTGCCGTTTCGCATATCTGGCCTAGTTCCGTTTAGCATATTCAATTTCGGCAACAATTGTTCCGTATCGCGTATACAAGTAATTTTTTCCACAAATTTTCTCTCGCGAATAGCAAGCTGGTGTGCGCGGGATGTAAGATCACAATGTTGAATGCCAGGCAAATTATTCATTCCTCGCCAGACATAAACACTTTCCTCGTCGAGCACGATATTCTCAAATCGACGACGTGGTGCGGAAAATGCAAGGAAGGCGAAGCGAAATTGGTGGAAAACAGGGGCTTGTTTTACTGGTGCCGACGGCGACTGGAGGACTGTACCAAATGCAACTTTAAAGTGTCGGCGAGACAGGGCAGTTTCGTGGGAGATTCAAACTTGTTTCCAGGTAAGATAGTCGAGTTGTGTTTACTCTGGTGCCTGATCAAATACCCTCGACAGCAGACTATAGTGAAAGAACTTTTGTGCTCGGGAAAGAGGGTCGTCGCCTGGTCGAGTTTCTGCCGCCAAGTGTGCATAGACTGGGTGTTGATGTACAGGAAACGCATCGGCGGTCTGGGCAAAGTGGTCGAGAGCGACGAGTCGAAGTTGGGCAAACGAAAGAACCGCAAAGTTCGCAAAGTTCTCGGCCAGTGGGTTTTCGGCGGAGTGCAGCGGGACGATCCGACGATATTCTTCCTGGTACCGGTGGAAAAAAGGAACGCTGCAACCCTGACAAAAACCATTCGCGAGTGGATCTCTCTTGGCACGACGATAATTTCAGATTGCTGGCGCGGTTACAGCAACTTGGACATTCATGGCTATCATCACATGCAGGTGAATCACAGATGGGGATTTGTGTGCAGCGAAAAGAGCAGAATGGTAAACACTCGAAATATGCTAAAGATGAAGAGGGGCGAGACGTTGAGGGTGCACACTCAAAACATCGAGCGAAGTTGGTGTTCTGTGCGATACAGCATTCGCTGATTTGGTCGACGGAAATATCTTGGGTCGGCTACCTGACCGAGTTCATCTGGAAAAAGAATCATCGGTACAGAGAAAGACTGCACGCTTTGCTGATTCACGCCGCCGACATGCATCATCGTAATCGGTGCAGAGGAGATGGTGCGAAGGCTATCCTAATTTATCGCAATCAGCAGGGTCATCGACCTGGAACATCGGCAGGCAGCACAGCCCAGCATCATCGCAGTCCTTCCATCTTAAGTTCCTGCAACCAGCTATGACCACCAGCATCATGTTTCGCCTAGCGGCATTAGAGTTTCTTGGGGGTCTGCGAGGACCAAATGGTTACTGGGGGGGGGGGGATTTGAATTTTTCCTGACGTCCAAGTATCCCTTGTGCCCGTTTGTTCCATCACATGCTCATCAACCACACAGCAACACTCGACCTATCGTCATTAGGTCGCTATCCCGATCAGTGCAGGTCGACAAGAACGGCATTTACATTTTTCTTGCAACCATGTAACTCGTGGCAGCAGGTCATAATATTTTACATTCATCACAAGAGGTAACTCTCGTGATGAATTGATATGTGGCCTAAATGAGTGTGTTCGAGGAAGTCACGACTGTTCGACGCAACAGCCATTGGAGGGAACACTTATTCCGCTTATTCCCACAGCTTTCTGATGTGCGCGATGTCGACGGGCCCCGTGGCCGAATCCGGAGTGCGACGTGGCTCCAAGTGGTATCAAAAGATGGGGAATCACATTCCCGAAGCAAGTGCAAACTGGTGAGCAGCAAGCTAGCTGCAGTAATTAATTAGGGCCTTTTTAGTCATTTTCAGCAGTGATTGTACTACAGTTAACTAGGGAAATGATCCTCTCCAGCATAGAGAGTTGATAACATATCATAGAAGACATAGGGTAGCTCCGCCCCTAATTATGAAATCCGTGTGTCATTATATCCATACACATTCCTGTAAATATCACCATTACGACACATGCCGATATTAATATGTTAATTATAAGAGTGAACATGTAATCATCTATCGAGAATCAGCCACCTGAGGCATCATTTCATATAATATCATTCTCCAATTGTGGTAACATACTTGTGACATCACATTCTTAGCCATATCTGAGGCTCCGGCATTCACGAGTATGCCACCAACATGTTTTAATCCTGTTATCATAATTATGTACAATGTCAGTTTCATCAATTGTGTTAATTATTAAGTCCCGTTTTTTCATGTTTTCATTTTGGCCCTGGATTCGCTGGACGTTCGGCGAAGCCGACGCCATGTCGTTAGTCAGACTTCAGCAATCCAGACAACTGGGGGCAGACAGTAAGCTCCGCGTACCCCCCTCGGCAATTAAATCTAGGTTGCATTTTCGTTCATCGCAATAGTTTACGTAACTCAGGAACATTTAAGTATTTTTAGTTAGCTGAGGGGTGGTCTCACTGCATCCTGAGGTAGCATACCAGGACTTCATGTATGAGACACGTTTTTGGCACAATTTTTACTTATTTTCCACAGTAGTGACCACTGGCAGGTCCACAGTGCCGGGTCTGCTTAACCAAGGGTACGCATTCTCATGTACAACAACATTTCGTTTTACCTTTGCGGTAATGAAACAGCTATACCCTAATTAGACGTGTTTTATTGCATTAAATCTCCTGAGTTCATCGGTTACTGCGCCCTCATAGCATCATAAACTTTAAAGTGTCTTTCAGTGTATGTTTTGATTTTTGGGGACTGCATCCCTCAGTCATAGTAAATTCATTGATAATATCGGTGTGCGAAGTGGCCGACAGCTTCGCCCCAAAGGAAATATTTTTTATTCAAGATAATTTAACTGACAATGAATTAGCTCTCCTTCATATTGACCGTGTATCCAGAGTCGTCATAGGCCATTGGCAATATATCACCCTATTCAACATTTTTCACTCTCCGAACGTGGCCCCGGGCACATCATCAGTTCCTGTTCTACACCTGCTCCCAGGCAGGGTACGAACACATCACAGCACCTCTGGAGGCGCAATGCATCAAGTTTCCATGTCCAGTTAGTAACTGTGAGAAATGATATACTGTAACAGTCCAGAGCTGGCTATATCTTTCTATTATGTTTGGAAAGATTTTTTAAGCTCCGAACTGTCCCACCTTTTCTGCCATAGGAATAGTGTAACTCTTCTGGCTTCTTTCTTCATGATCTTTGTTTTAGATCGTGCTTGAGTTTCTTGCTTTAGCTGTCCTTGTTCTTCTACAAGCAAATCCAGTGGGATTGCTCCAGCGATCACCTGTAGTGCTTCGGTAGATGTTGTCTTGTAAGCCTTTGTTATGGCTAGATATGCAGCTCTTTGTGTCTTTAGCAATAATCTCTGACTATATACTAGTCTTGCTTTCTTATACCACACACCAGCTCCATAAAAGGCGATTCCTAGAAATACACTATTGTACAGTGTCATCATGGTACTGTACTCAAGTTCCCATGATGATGCTGAGACTGCCCTCATCTTAGTGGATATATTCACTGCCTTATCCATCAAATAACTGATGTGTTCCTGGAAGCAAAGTTTGCTGTCCAAGAACACACCTAGGTACTTTACTTTCTCTATAGATTTAGTGGTCTTTCCTTGAAGCAGGCCCCAGGCGATCTCTTGAAGCTTCATTTAAGTAAAATAAAGTTGGTTTTACCCCCACCCAAAATTGTTACTTTACTCTAGCTAACTCAGCTCTCAATGTTTTTCAGTATTTCATCAGCTTTGGTCTCAATTTTAGCGTGACTCCAGGCTGGAATTAAGAGCAATGCATCGTCTGCATATGCAAAGATCTCACAGTCTTCTGGCAGCTGCAGGCGAAGAAGAGCGTCAAACAAAATGTTCCATAGGTTCGGTCCAAGGACCAATCCCTGGGGACATCCCTCTGAGTGTTTCTTCCTCAATGTCATATTGTTTATTTCATACTGGCTGTACCTTTCTTTAAAGTAATTATCAATAATACTGTAAATTTTTCTTGAGTATTCCTTATCTCTGAGTTGCCAGAGCACCTCCGGCCACCACACGTTGTCGAATGCACCACTGATATCCAGGAAAATTGCTAATATATAGGGCTGTCTGCTTGAGTTCACTTTTTCAACCACATCCATGACTGCCTTCTCGGTAACTCGTCCTTTTCTGAATCCATATTGTTTTGCATGGAGCCCTTCTGTAGTTTCAAGGAAGCTTATCAGTCTCATATTGACGAGTTTTTCTATCATTTTTCCCAAGATTGGCAACAGGGTTAAAGTATGGCATGACTTAGCTAATGTTGAATCTTTATTACCTCCCTTATAGAGAATTATCAATATTCCTTGTTTCCAGATGTTAGGAAAACAGCCACTTTGTAGGCAGTCATTTACTAACTGCAACAGATCGAGTTTAATCCGAGAATAAACTCTCCTCATTATTGCAGTAGTGATTCCATCATATCCTGGAGCTTTCTTGTTTTCCAAATCCTTAATAACTTTATCCAGTTCTTTTATAGTGAATTCAATGGTGGAAGGAGTGTCTGGCAACACAGTACTCTTCTCTCTCTCATTTGATTCATTTCTTCATCTTTCACACTATCCTCTGGAAGGAGTGCATTCAAAAGTTCTTCCACGTTCTCCTGCTGATCGATAATGATCCTGTTATGGATTTGAAGGCTTTTCATGACTTGGTTATGCTTGAACTTGTTTGCAAGGATCTTATATACGAGCCTCCATGGGTCTTCAGTTCCTTTTTTATGTTACATAGCTTCTCCAGGATGACTGTTTCTTTTCATTCAACATTATTGCATAGTTCTTTTGTTGGGCTCTATATTCTTCCAATACGTCTACTCTACATCAAGGATATCTTTGCAGTTTCAATTTCCTCCGAATTCTTCGAACCAGCTTTCTCATACTTTCCAGTTCATCATCCCACCATCGATTTAGTGGAATGCCAAGTTCTGATATTCTCGATGTTTCCTTGCTACATCCTGGATCAACTTTGTAATTGCATTTGCACATTGGTCTGGATCTTTCAAGAGTTCTTCTCGGTACTGATAATGTTTATTCATCAGCACTTAGTCAAACCTCTTCCAGTCTGCCCCTCGTTGAATAAATCTTGTTCACCAATTCTATATTCAGCATGTTGTCCTGTAGTCATACTCAGCGCATAAATAATTAGCCTATGATTATTGGTCGAGTCTTCCGTGACAATCCAATTTGTAACCAGTCTGACTGCCATTCTAGTTACAACCGTCACATCCAGGTAGGATTCAGTATCATGAACAGGAGACACATGCGTTGGAAGGGTCCCTGGTACGTTCACGACATGGAGATCATTCGCCAATAAATAGCGATCGAGTGCCAAGCCTTTTTCATCTGTCACAGGCGAGTGCCACATTTCCGACTTGGCATTCACATAAGCTCCTAGTACAAGTCGTTACCTTCAAAGGACTGTTATAATTTCGTCCCACTTCTCCAGATGTACTCGAAGTTCATCCGAGTACTGGATCTAGGAACTGGCATTGTAGACATTCTGTTGTCCCATTATAAATTTAATACAGGCATGATGGCTGTTTGACATAGCATCCATAGTTATAATACTTAGAGTTTCAGATATAGCTGCCATTGGACTGTAACTTATTAAGAAAACTGTCCCAGGTAACCCAATTATCTTCCCATGTAGGACGTATGGCTCTTGCATCAGGACTATGTCTTTGTCTCTTTCTTTAGCCATGATCGCTATTTCAGTTGTAGCCACTGCAGATCTTTGCAGGTTTATCTGCCCAATAGTGATTTTAGACCTTGGCTGATTCATGCATCGCCATAATCTATCCTTTCCAGCTCTGCAGTAAATGCTTGTTCATAAGGCCTACATTTTTTAAAATAAACTCTGTGATTATGGTCTTTATTATCCTTTAAACAATTTGCACAGACAGGATTTTCTTTGTTGCCTTTGCATTTATACTTTTCATAATACTTATCTACTTCCTGACCACAGGTAGAACATCTTTCTCATCCTTTACAGTATTTACATTGATGCCCGTATTGTTGGCATTTGTAGCATCTTAGTGGAACCAGAAAGTCTCTCAATTTACATGCTGCATATTCAATATACACAGTTTATTGTGTCATTAGAAAATTTGTGTACTTGCTGTGAAATTCTATCACCACATTCACTGTTTCTTTATTTCTTCCAGTTCTTAGTCGGACTGATGCTCCTTTCAGGAATTCCTTCCTATTTATACCCTTGTCTTCAAGATTTTATTTCCACACCTTTGTCAGTAATTCTTCTATCCTCTTTCCTTGGAATGTCATATACTATTACCTTGGGTCCTTTTTTATGTGGTTCATCAAGTCGAAGTCCCAAATTTTTAGCTTGTCACTTGTCTTGATTTTATTTCTGGTGACTTCATCACCTGCTTCGATGAGAACACCTCTTCCACATACTCTTCTAAAGTTCTTCACTTTCAATCCTTTTTCAACAGGATTTACCTTCTCTTGGAACTTCTTCTTTGTCTCTTCCCTTGTTTGACCATCCTTTCCTGGATGTCAGGATAACTTTCTTAGGTGGTTTTACCTCTTGTGCAAGTTCTTAATCACCTTCATTACTTGATTGAAGGATGGTTCATGTGTTTCTGTTTTCTCCATTGCCACCTCTGGTCTCATCCTTTGTTTCACACTGTACTCCAATCCTCTGTGGCATCCTGTCGTAGTAAGACTTCAGCAAGAAAACTTTTGGAAGTATGTAATTTGCATTCTCCTTATTTATTTTCTTTTTTTCTAAAGTGCAATAATATATGAGTCTACAAAAGGTGTCCGCCTCGGCCGAGAATTCCTCCATGTCGCCCAGAGCTCCTCCAATTCCCAGGCCTGCTGCATGTTCCGTATTTTCTACATAGTACTCATATATAATTTGCAGATTTCCTCAGCAGGCTGTCTATGAATTAATGGATAAGCCACTGTCATCCAATCAATGGTCGCTTTGTTAGGTTTCTTTACTTTTGTCCAGTCAGTTTCACTGTCCATTAAAAGGCCCAATGAATAAATTGCTCTTGCCTTTGAGTCTGTTGATGCCAGTTTAAATATCTCAATGTGTCTGTCCAGTTTACTGCCATGCCATTTGGCAGGCTCTTCAGTGTAACGAGTCCACCACTCCATTTCATTCATAGTCGCAGTTTGGACATTTACTCACAATAGAAATATAAAGCAACAAAGTGCTACACAAAGTCACTCAATCACTAGGACACGTAAATCACAAAGTTACTCAAATCATAGATTCCACTCAATCACAAAGTCGCTGTATCGCAAAGTCACTCAATTACAAAAGAAAAACATAATACAGTATCTTTGAGATTGTGCACGAGGCACAAATACTTTCCATGCTCGCATGTTTCACTTCTGTATCCTTGAGTCCTGAGTTTTACTCTCTATTCTACCTTATTCTGTGTCAGAACGTCGGCCGTCTAGTCACTTACCACTGCTTCCAGGCCGGGAGCACTACTGACTCGGCTGGCAGAACTGCTGACCCAGCCGTAAGGCCTTTGTGGCTGTTGTCAGCAGTCGTCGTGCACTTCTTCAACAGCTGTAAGTGCGCCGTATTCATCCAGGCACCTGCATAGTGCTGACCGCACAGAAATATTTACACATACGCGAATGGACGACTGTACTTACCATGTGCGCACTGCCAGCATGTCCATCCCATTCGGCATCCACAGGCATCCACAATGATTGCAGTTGAAGATGATGGCCCAGCACCACATGCTGAACCTGAGAGAGTGAAGCCCCTTTGTGCCGCCAAAGCAGTTGCAGTGCCAGGCCAGTACAGCAGAGCTGTTGCATAGGAGAAGACCGGCAAAGAATAAGAACACCAACAAGTAAGTAAGTGCTCTGTAAAAGAGGCTTTTGTAGGTAGCCGTAATTAAGCTACCTCCCACACAGTACCTTTTCGGATTCGTTATAGCCCTAAATAAGAAAGCCGTTACCTAGTGATAGCCACCACTTAATAGACAGTGAGCGTAATTCCAGGCGTTACTGCTTCCAGACACTCACATTAGTGCTATCAATTTATTATGTAATTATAATGTGTAACCAGTGAAGACAGACTTACAAAGAGTAGCCATAACAAAGCTCTCATCAAGATATACTTAGTATCCCATGATAGGTAGTGACGGCTGCTGTGCTCTGATAGGTAGTAGGACTTGGCCAGCGGACGGTGTCCGGTGGTCAGAGTGAAAATTATGAAAATTCAGAAATCTGAGGAGTGAGGTGGTTGAAATGAGGTATATTACCTGGGCACCAGGCACTATCCAGACCTAGTGTCGTTGAAGTGGTAGAGCAGACTCTTCTTCACTCAGGGCCGTGTGGCCGTCGACGAAAGGCAGTTATCCTTTAGTTGCTGCATCACTCCTCGTGCTGTAGATTAATGAACTGTATCGCGTGCTACGCCATGAATTATCTAGGCTATTCACATGCCTATGCTAATTTACACTGTAATACTTGCAAACAAAAGCTGAAAGTCAATACAGATGTAAGGAGTGGCGAGAAACTAGAAGTGCCCATTTCTGAAACACCATGCGGCTTACCTTAAATAAAAGCACTCGATTCACGCAATGCCGTTTATTTAGGCGCTTGACTACAATGTGCCGGACATTTACCGGTCGGCAGCGGTTAAGCGGAAAATGGTGCGAAGGCCCGTGCGTGACCTTAGTGCAAGTTAAACTCCTCCAGGTGATGTAAACCTGGAGAAGGTGAGGGGTGGTGTCCCGGGTGGCTTGCGAAAGAGGTTCGTGTTAAACTACGATACTATTGCGGTGAAAAATGACTGGTACAAGTTGTGAACGCCACCTGGGTGTAGAACCTAAAGGCACGTGACCTGCCTCTTCGAGTACTCATTGTCTACTGTCATTCCAATTTGGTGTGCTCGTTGGGGTTGCCGCCACAGAGCGCCATGTGGAACTACTTTCCGTCACCTTGTACATTGTACTACTATGCTTACTCTACAACACTTGCAATAACACTTGACGGTGTCCATGTGCTGTGAGGTGTGGTTCATGGATAGTGGTCCAGGAGCCAAAAAGAAAATTTGGAAAATTAAAGTTTGAGGAGTGGATCTGTCTGGAATTAGTTGAATTAAGTGAGCTAATTTGCCCGGGCGCCAGGTACTACCAGATCTAATGCAGTGAAGTGGTAGAGCAGACTCCTCTCCCTGGGTTGTGTCGACGACTGCCAATGCAGCTATCCTTCCATGCTGCTACACACCTCTGATGACTGATGAACAGTGCACATGTTATGTGGTGGATTATTAAGGGCATCCACGGCTCTATGCTACTGTACTCACTGAAATACTTGCAAAGAAAAGATTTCCACAAACATGCAGGTTAGGGGGAAATTATAAGGGCCCCTACCCTAAAATGCCTTGTGGGTTACCTCAATGAAAACACTCGGTGTCCGACCTGATATTTATTCGGTATTAATGAAACATGACCCAAAGGCAACACTTTACAAATAATTATCCGAACAACTACCGATCTGCAGCAGTAACACTGCGCAAAAATGGCGCAAAACCAATGCATTACATTAGGTGCATAATTATGCTTCCCCAGGCGATGATAGCACTGGGGAAGTGAGAGGCGGTGTCCCAGACAGCTAACAAGAAAGGTTGAGAAGTAAATTAAGCTATTGCAGTGAAAAATGACTGGTACTAATTGTGAATGCTGCATGGGCACAGAACAGAACCGTATGCGACAGACTTCTCTGAGCTCTCCGAGATGACTGACTTTCCAACATGGAGTGCTCGCCGGGGTTGATCCCGAGCGTGCCATGTGGGACTACTTCCTTGCACCTAGCACAGTAAAAACTATTCTAACATAAACATACCCTTGCAATAACTTGCATAAAACATATGACAAATCAAAAAATGTTTAACCTTTTGCAAAATACGTAAGGTGATGTGAAGGTAATGATACGTGAATGTAAACAAAACAAAACAATTGAAAACACTTGCAAAAGAACTCTAGGGCTTTTGACAGTACGTTACTGGTGTCCTACCTTGCATTCGTAACAGTTCGTTACTACTCCAGCGTTTTAAAAATATTATGTGAAAATAATAATAATAATAATATGGGGTACTACTTCCTGTATTAATGCACCAAGAAATTCATTGTCCCATGGCCACTCCATTCGATGGATAGTACCTGAAACAGACATTTGCACTGCAAGACACGGCACTGTCTTGTTCATGTGATGTGTTGTGCACCAGCACACAACCGCGCATGGAGACTGTGCCTCCTAGTTGCTGTTGTTGTTGTTGACAGTGGGTAAATGGTCTAGGGTCCGGGAGCTCGGCTCACATCACACTTTTAAATATTCTCTAAAATGACAACAAAACATAATAATACACTGCAAAACAAATGGAACTATGTAAGGATGATAACTCGTGAATGTATTACACAACCAAAACCATGCAATAACAATTAATAAATAACTTTAGGGCTTTGAAAATACTCTTATTGGTGTCTTTCCTTTAAATGTGACTGTTTGTCATCACCCTAGCCCTTTTAATGTAATATTTAGGAAAATGAAAGTACATGGGTACTCTTTCCTGTATCCCTGCACAGCTGCGCATGTGGCTGCATGGCCACTATCCTACTCTGCGATGGGTTGCACCTGGAACACACACACCCAATGCACTGTACTTGCACCTCTGCTGGTCACTGATGCGCTACCATGTGTGGTAGAGTGCGGCTCTCTGCTGCAGACGGAGCGAATGGAGGCAAATGGTCTAAGGGCCAAGAGCTCGGCTCGCGTCAATAGGAGCTTGTAGATTAGCCCTAGGAATGAACAGACAATTAATGGGCAGTAGCCAATAATTGGCCAGGTAACCCAATTGTGGGCGGATGCTCGGACTCCAGGGGGAAATTATAGCATAATATGGTTTTCAGTAGGTAATCCGGGAATGGGCGCCAGTGCTAGCGAGTACGAGAACAAGTTGGGGTCATGTTGGCCTATGGCCCCCGTGGCTTCCTTGGTAGTCACTCCGTCTGTAGAAAATATGGGGCAACCAAGTGGTTACCATGCTGACTCCCACTATTGTTTAGATCTCCATTGTGCTAATAATCCAGTAGTGCTTCAACCAAGGAGGGGGGGGGGGTTCCTTGGTCTCCCCCATATGCCATTATACACTTCTAATAGACTGTTTGGCCTCCCAACGCCATGACTTACTTGCATGGTTTGTTAAGTGAAAATGGTTGCATTCTGATAAACAGCCAAGACGTGGGTGGAATCAATAAACACACTGGTATTCTGTCATGTATATTTATTTAGACATTTTTCTCATACAGAGCACTGAAATCATACTACCCCTGCTATAGCGAGGTGGCTCTGAAATTGTGAAAATGGCCATAGGCGTACATGGAATTACAAATCAACTTACATCCCGGCCGTGTACAATATGTACCGGGTTGTGAGGTGGTGCTGACTCCGGGCTAGCAAAACAATAAATGGTTCCAGAAATTACATTACAAGACTGAAATTAAATATGATCAGTATTAAAGGTTGAATTGCCCGGAGCCCCGCAATATGGCGGCCAACTTACATGATGACGAGTACCAGACTAACTAGCATTGGGCACGAGGCCCTCTCATTGGCTGCGACTGCAACCAACATATCACGTGATGTGATTTAATAAATATACCAAAATGAAAATTAATTGATACGTCTATCCGGAAGGGCGATGGAATTTAATCACTAATACTTACTTCCTTATGAATCAAATATATTATGTGTAAGAATTACCAAAATAAAAATATGTGTTCAACCACTGTGATTCCATGGCAATCTAACCTCTCTTTTGTATCGGCTTTCACAAGCCGTTTATATTCACTGGGACTCATCCAATTCTTAATGGTATATTTTCATAGGCGTAACATTTGTGTCAAAACATTTTAGAACTAAATACAATTCCTTGAAACACACACAGCAAAACTTATTACATTTCTCATTTTTCCAGCCACGTGGTCGAGCACACTGTGTGCACTGTTTGGTTCGAGAGCCGATCGTTCAGTATTACCAGCATTGGCCAATATTCCAGTAGTGTCCTTTATGTCATGGTTATCAGTTTTTATATGTGACGTGTTTGTCACGTAATTTATATTCTAACGACCTGTATTACCACTGTCTGATATAAGTGATGAATAACTATCAGCTGACAAGGCTATTAGTAGTGTGTTGCCAGATCTTGGTATTACGACCACCTGATACCACGCGAATAGCTATCAGTAAGTTAACAGGAAGTTCGGGCGATAACTGGTATTTTTTTCTGTTTGTTGGCAATATAAATCACTATTAGGACTCGAAATATAGTAACACTTGGGTTAGTTACTTTGGCGAAAGTGAGTCTGTTTTAGTCTTCTATGGACGAAAGTGATGTTTAAGATTTAGTATGTGCTCTTTCTGTTAAAAACGTTTTAAGATGTTACTGGGCAATACACGATGGGAAAGTCTGCTTCCTAGCAAAAACCAGTGGGTTCTGTGAATTACAGCATTGAAGACTGTTTACGTGTTATATAATAACGCGTTATTAACTTGTTAGAATATTTGAAAACGTATTGAGAGGTTACTGGGAAAGACTGATTCACAGCAAAAACGAGTGGTGTCTGTGAATTTCAGCATTGAAGACTTAGCGTGTTTTATAAATAAAGTTTTCTTAAATTGTTCGAATATTCGAAAACGTATTGAGAGGTTACTGGGCAAGACACGATGGGAAAGACCGATTCCCAGCAAAAACGAGTGGTGTCTGTGAATTACAGCATTGAAGAAGGTTTGCATGTTTTATAAATAATGTTTTCTAAACTGTTGTTAGAATATTCGAAATGTATTTGGGCGTTAAAGTAACATTGTTTTACCCTAATTTACTGCATTGAATTATTAATGATTTGTACGGGGAAAGTTAAATTTGTTGAACGTGTTTACATTGTGCATTTCGTGCATTGGTTTACCAGTGATATATTTATTGCGTTTTGATCTTGCAGGATGTTTTCAAATGGGGCCAGGCCATCCTGCATGGTGTGTGGCGATGCCTAGTGTATAGCTCAGCACACATCCGCATCGGTAATAGCATCCACGAAACAATTGAATGCAATGACGCCTCATGACTCCTCGGAGCAAGCCTCTAGATACAGGTGTGCCGGCCTCACGATGTTCTGCCAAAGCTCCTGCAGTGGTTCCCCTGGTCGCTGTATGCGGCTTCGCAGTTGGGCATGGTGGGCGTGTCGTAGGTATCGGTCGCCGAATCGCAACTCCGAAGCCGACACCAATGTGGAGTATTCTAGTCAATGTCGTTCTGGCAGCGACTGCAGTATGCTCAATGCTGGTCCCCTCAGTATAGCCACCAGGTAGTACTCCCACTGCTCTTCAGTCCAGCCATTCAGTGCGGTAACGATTTCAAACTGGTGTCAATATTCGCGCTAAGGTAGTTGTCCATCGTACGGGGCCGGCTTTATTGTGATGCCATCTTTACCAACCCCTGGCTGAGGCATACCTACACAGCAAAACTGCTGGGTTTCTCCTGAGATGGCTGTATTTGCGGTGGTCACTATCTTCTCCTCGCTGTCCACATTCGCCAGCTCGGTGGTGGGCAATCTCTGCTCCTCCTCAGGTGTAGTATGTATTCTTGCTTGCTGCTGCAGGAATTCCTGCCATTCCTTTTTGAGGGTGTTCACTTCCTGTTATACCTTATCCTCGACACTGTCTAACATCTCGTTAACACTGTCCATCATTTCATTCACACCGTAACTCACACTGTCAATTTTTTTTGTCCACACAGTCTATTTTGTTGATCAAAAATTTGCTTACAACTTCTATCTTTCTATCCACATTTTCGTTCACACTGTCTCCACATTTTTGTTTACACTGTCTATTTTCTTATCCAGTTGTTGACTACTTCACTAACACTGTCTATTTTCTTGTCCACTTCTTTACTAACACTGTATATTTTCTTGTCCATTTCTTCGCAAACACTGTCTATTTTCTTATCTGCCCGTTCACTTACACTAATAATTAGGTTATTTACAGTTTCTCTAACACCACTAAATTGACTATTTACATTAATTTGACAATCTACATTTTCATTCGCATTATTAATTTGACTATTTACATTTCCATTAACACTGCTAATTTGGCTATTTACAGATTCCCTGACACTACTTATTTGGCTACTCAGTCCTTCGATCAAAGCACGAAGAGCATCGATGTCTGCCGACATTTTACTGGTTAGCATTCACAAATTTCTTAATATTTCCCTGTCCAATTAATAATACAATTAGATTAACAAATTAATCCTGCTAGTTAATAACTTATTGTTATACAACCTAATAAAAATTATTTTATTATTTTATTCTTCTGACACCAGTGTTACAAAAGTCAGTGGGCTAAACCAAGTTTGTTAAGGGATGTAGGTCTTGATTAAATAAGAGTTAATTATAATTTTTCTGATTTTATTTACTATAAGTACAAATCAAATTCTCTCAACTCAACATCTCACAATAAATTTATACCATTTACTGTTTACAATTAAAGACTCCAATTAATTACCACAAAGAAATCAATGAAATTAAATAATAAAAAATCAGTCCCAATAGACAGTGAATCAACATATTCAATTGTTTTATAAATTATGCATCCATATTTGACAGTTCCAATATTTACAATAAAATCCGTATTACACGTCCATTTAGGCCACCTCAGTTCAATCCATGTCCAGCCAGTCCGCAATGTTTTGGAGTCCTCCAAATGCCCTCATGCACAGTAGGCTTCACTCATCAGTTTCACGCCCTCTTGTCCGTTCATACAGAGAACACCTCGTCCGTAGGTATCTTCGCGCCCGCACTCAGCTAGATAGCCTTCACCAAAGACTCCCAGCAGTCCCACTGTGGCTTGTATTTATAGGTTGTAGGCCGTTATCGAGAAATTTTGCTTATTCCTGAGTTGCGCCAAGTGTCTTACTAATGCCAAGAATATTCCTGCGCCTCCTGTAGGCTTCTTTAGCGGGGGAGGAGGGGCTATGACTCAATCAAGTCGCACCGCTATGAGTTATTCATGGGCTTCCCAGAAGTGGGCCAACCAGGCAGCAAGCATGTCGTTCCAGGAAGAGGGAAGGGTGAGGTGGGTCACCCCCCACAGCACCGGACAGACAGCTTCCCGGCGCCAGCTGCAGCGTGAAACGATACATTTATCTAGTTTATGGTTTATATGCCCAAATCGTTGAAAAGAGGGTGGAAAGTGATGTTAGGTTGAGGAAGTTACTTCAACAATCACAAACTGAGTACGGGTTGGAGCGAAGGAGAGGAATTGTAAGGGTAACTCATGCCTATGCTGTCACTTTTTTTTCCTAGCTGTCTTGCTGCTTCTATTCATTTGATGCTAGCATAGAAATGGGAAATGTGTTGGAAAGGATGAAATTATAGAGTGATGTTGGATAAGCTTTACACTATTCATTAAACTATTTGGAACCCACACAACCATGTACAAAAATGTGGAAACTTAATAAAAGTGGAAATGAAAATAACAATTGCTGACACATTAGCTGATAAAACTGTTACATCCTGCCAAATATTATTTCCAGTTTAAATGTGTACACAATGTATGTTTGTAAAAAATGTGTTAACAAGTTGTATTACAGTGTTATAAACATCTTCATCTAAATTTACATATATTGTGTTAATGTATGAAGAAACAAAAGAAAAGTGAGCGTGATCATTATGTACAAAATGTGAAGAACAAGAGACTTACAAAATCTGAAATAATCCATGCATGTAAATAGAGATGTAAAATTTAAACTGAGAGACACAATTATCATTTGACACATTTCGACATATTAACGCTGCAGTGTAAAAAGATAAAATTATACCGGAAGTAACTCTGTTTGATTTTTTTTTTTAACAACTCTCATATAATTATAGCTGATTTATGCAAATATACAAATTGTAAAACTCTAGGATTAATGGGAATTTGTTTATCAGACACTTTCTGCACGAGAAAATGGATATTCAACTTGTTTTTCCGCATATTCTTTCATCGAACATGGCAGATGTAATATATTTCCATGTATGTAAATACATCTGCCATTCACAACTAACAAATACATGTGCACTCACACACATACACAGAGGCTATTTAGGATAAAACTACAGTCCTGAAAGACACAATATTAGTAGGTTTTGTTATCTGTTACAAATTTCTGTTATGCAACATAATGTTTATTATTCGGTACACTAATGACCAATTGTTCATATGATGCATTACTTTTAAAATATGCAATCCTTTAAAAATGCACACACAATTAGGTAGAAAAATGTTCAGCATATCTGTCACAAAAAAAGTGTCAAAATTTCACACATGCATCTTAAGCAGTGAGGTTTACGAATGTGCATCACAGAAGGCTTAACTCAGCTATCGTATAATATCTGGGTTTGCATGTGCATACACTCAAGCCATAAATGGGAATAAAAAGGGAATAATATCAGCTTAGCACTCCAGTTTACGATAACAAGTGATAACTCACTTTGAGTCATCAACGTACAGCATTTCTGTGTACCTCCAATATTCTAGAAGTGTGTGCAATGCACTTGTTGTCAAATGATTATTCAAAATTCTCCGCGTTGTTGATGGAGGACAAAGCGACAAAGTTTCTTGTTAATAATGGAATGTTAGTCTTATTAGGACGGAATCTACATTTTGCACAATGCTTATCTTTCAATTCATCAAAATGGTAAGAAAAATGCATTTTAAATGCAGTTTTTATAAAATTATCTATTGATTTTCCAACAATATTAAACACTAGGACTCTTAATTAACACTTTATCTCCTTTACTATTAGATCAGAAACAATACATGTGCATTAATAATGCCTGCATAATCCACAGAGTCCTGGCACCCTGCATCGCTGATTTGAATGGCATATGATGCATGCTCTTACTCTGTTGCTATAAAATATGACAGAGAATGTGGAAACAGTGTCGAGTTGAGTTGATCGATTTTGGCTGCTCTTAACAAGGTCTTGAGAGCCGGGGTTTGAACCCAGTTCGCCTTCGTGTAGGATTACCAGATACGTGGCACTCAAAAAGTGAACAGGTTTAAGAAACTGACATTAACAAAGAGGACACTTACAAGAAAATTACACGAAGAATGGGAACCCACAATTTCACAATGGAAATATACAAAATCAGTAAAGTCGCAGGTCAGTTGAAAATGTATTACATGGAAAATTGTGTCCAAAAATAGATTCCGTATCGCTTCAAGTAATGCAAAATATTTTTCGCAACCAGATGAAGTGATAATCATGTTCACGCTGAATATGAAAGTCAAATTAATTCAGTTTGAAGGAACTGAAGAATATTAGCAAGCAAGTAATACAGGAGTATTCACTCGAAACACAGTTGTACATAAGCAGTGGACACAAATTTTTTTTTTACAGATAATCACTCTCGCACTGGTCAGTTCAGGTACATTTCGATCATGACAATTTTATTCGTTCTAACAGGTTTATATTTCCTAGCAAATAATGATGGAACTTTGAACAGATTAAGAACTTCTCAACTTAGTCATGTAAAACAAAAAACAACCGCAGAAAATATGACTGTTGATAAAAATTCAACATATAAGTAATATTCTCTAAAAAGTTTACACTTATGCAAGAAGTTCATTGACACCATCACTAAATGTTGAACGACATATATAAAGCCCTAAAAAACAAGTAAAGCTTCGCTGTCTTTTATTGGAAAAGAGGACACTTCGATTTTTTTTTTGGAAAACCCGGCTGGACATATGATGATGCCTCAAAAAGAGGACATGCCCAACAGCGTAACTGCTCAGCCACTGTGGCCCCTGGAAACAGTGTTGTGGCTCGAAGATTTTTTGTGGCAGGAAGTGTGTATAGCTAGAAAAAAGCAGGAAAAGATAACCAATAGACGACAATTACATGGGTAACATACAGATAAAATTTTTATTATTTAACTATTTTCATGGGGAGCTACAGTGGTGTAATGGTCTGACTACTTGCCTTCCATCACGGTAAAAAGGTATTGATTACTGGTGGAGTCACCCAGATTTTCACATGAGGGAAACATGGCAAATTTTGACATTGGCTGACTGGTTTTCTCTGAACACTCCTGTTCCCCACACCCTTGATTCCGCCAATGCTCCGGCTTCATATATAACTTCAACATCACCGGCACTCAGGACTTATTAAGTTTAAACCAAAACCTTGCATCATACCAACCACTATCTTCATATAAAACATGATGACTGATATAAAAAGTATATATGGTCATAAGTACAAAATGCTGAATGGTTAATTTTACAATAGTGCAAAGTGGTGAGAAACATTTTATACCCCAAGAAATTCAGTCTGACATTTGACACAAGACCATTATTTTTATTTTCATAAACATACGACAAGCTTTATGTCCAGCTGTCAAACTGGCATGTAGAGAGTTATGGGAAGGTTTATATCAGAGGTTGATTTCAAAAGTGTTTAATTAACACAATAACCAGTTTATAATGTATGTGCACTCTTGTTTAGACTGTTAATTTACAATAAAAGACAAAGTTGCTGAGTTTCCCCAGATTTTTATTTATTTGAGTTAGTTTATTTATTTGTTGTGTAAGATAACAGTATGGGCCTAATTGGGCATATACAGTAAAAGAAAATTACATTTACAATCACAATACTTCTAAATAACAAAACAACGAAACTGTGACCACCACCTGTGAGACTGCTGGTGCTGTGGTTCCTGTGATTCAGCAGTCTGTCTGAAGGAGGTCAGAATTAATGTAACTTTTAACTATACAGTCTATGATAAGAATACAAATGTAATTATAATAAATACAATCAATATTTAAGTTTAAAGTTTAAGTTTAACACATTATGAAATATATCTTTTTCTAATGTTAGAGTTTGTGAAAGATTTTTAAGATGGATATTGCAGCAAAGAATTCTAAACTAAACCATGTTCAAAATATCACAACAATAAATTTTAGATGTTATTACACTGAGACAAAATTGACCAAGAAGTGTATCCTTGCTGTCTTTTCAAATGAAATGATTTTTTATTTCTACTGAATGTTATCTGAAGATGTGAATTTAAACTTGTCTAAAATATAAGTCACAATTTATCCTTGTTTTTTTTTTAATTTTTGAAATTTTAGAGTAAAATAAATAAATAAATTAACAACATTCTAATTTGGAGCGCACTAGTAAATTATATACACACAAAAGAGGCTCTGGAACAGTAGCTAAATAGTAATAAATGTATTTAAATCTAACAGTTTCATTATTTTAGGTGCTAAAAAGTCAACACATCTAATTAAAATACCTAAATCTAAGTCTGTACAAAGTATATAAACATTTTGGTGTTAGTGATCATTATGTATGGGTGGTCTATTTCTGGAAAATGTAATGACTGGTTTTATAATATTTAGTTGCATGAAGTTGGTTTGTCACCACTGGGATATGTCATCAATGTATTTTTTGTAATGATCGAACATCTGATAGTGAATTAATATTTTTACTGATTTTCTAATCGTCTACAAAGAGTAAAGGTTGTGGGTTTTTAATCACTAGTAAAATGCCATGAATTAATATAATAGACAGAATAAGTGCATTGGAATCTCCTTGTGGCATAGTTGAGGGGGTGAAGTAGGGGAAGATATTTTATTTTTAATCTTAACTTCAAATGCTATATTACATAAATAATTTTCAATAAATCATAGTAGATTGAGATCAAGGTCAATTTTATTAGTTTATTTATAAGTATAGAATGATTTATTGTGTCATATACCATAGGGAAATCAAAATAAATACGATCAACTGTCCTCTGAAAGTGACTTATTTTTAAACAGGTTTTAAAAACGAAATAAGTTAGTGTCTGTAGACCTATGCTTTGCAAAAGGAATTACAACTGCAGTTCTCCTTAGTTTGGGATAAGTGCCAGAGTAGTTAAAGAAATAGTATAAATGTGTTGAAAGATGGAAACTAGAATTGTAGAACAACCTTTGACAATAAAATTGGGATTGTAAGGTCCTGTGGATAGTGAAGATTTAAGCTCTTTGATACTACATAATAGTAAACTTTCTGATATTTTGATTGGTAGAAGATCACATAAATGTGCTGAGTCATCTATCACTATAATATTTGAATTCCTTTCATTAGAATAAATTTAAACACACTGTTTTGGAAAATTTCAGAAATTAACTGAGAATCTGTGGTGAGAGTATTTTATTAATTTTTTAATGCAATAACTTGTTTATAGTCATCTTTCATAATTTTAACAAAATATAATTTACTATGGGCATGTTTAAATTGATTAGTAATATGTTGCAACAATACATTTTTATGATATTCCAGTTTCCATTTCACAAGTTTCCAAAACTGAGAAAATTGTTTGTTGTACATTATATTTTTGGTATTTTTATATAATTTATTATAATTAATTTTTTTATTAAATTTTAATTAAATTCGAAGAGAAACAAGGTGGATATTTAAAGAAATTATTGACATCTCATTGTCATTAACATTACAAGTGTTCGTTATATGATTAACCATTTTATTAACAGATTTTTTAGGTAAAAAATATTCCAGCTATAACATCTAATTGAATGAAACAATGATAATTAATCACCTTTTATATAATTGGTACTAAAAATGTATGATGATGGTTATAGAAATGCAAAACTAGTGTGTAATTCAATGGAAAGAGCAGGATGATACAAATATTTCTTAACCAAATTTTTAAGTGAAATGGCCACTTTCAAAAATTCTCAATTTGATAGCATATAGAAAATTAAATTTAATTTGGCACATTACATATGTCTTTGTAGCATTATTTTTCTTTTGTTTCAGAGTCAGATGAATCAACAGGCAATAACTTGGATGATCATTTGAATCCATACTCAGCCAACATAGACAGTACTGAAACTGCCACAGAGTATTGTCCAGAAATATTTTAATCAACCATAAAAAATGGAATCTACGGGAACTTCTATGAAAATCATAAACACTGATGAATGTCCAGAAATACTTGAAGTGAACATACAATCGATGGAATTCACAGGCACGTCTATTGATCACCAGATTCAACATTCAGATGATGCAGATAATATTGAACATGAAGTATCTGCAAGTTATGAGCATCCAAATATACTTGAAGACTGTCTACAGATGATAGAATCCACTGGCATAACCCCCAAAATCATCCTATATCAGTTGATTCCTATTTCAGAGAGATGGAAGTGGCAGAGTCAGGTACAGGAGAAGAGTCAGCTACAGGAGAAGAATCCAGCACAGGAAAAGCAACTGGCACAAGAGAAGAATTTGGAGCAGGAGAAAAGTTTGGCACAGGAGAAGAGTCAGGTACAGGAGAAGAATCGGCCACAGAAGAAAATCTCGTCACAGGAGAAGCATCTGGCACAGAAGAAGCATCTGGCACAGGAGCAACATCCAGTACAGGAGAAGTTCCAGTACAGGGGAAGTGTCTGGCACAGGAGAAGCATCAGGCAAAGGAGGAATGTCTGGCACAAGAGAAGACTCTGGAGCAGGAGAAGAGTCTGGCAAAGGAGAAGAGTTAGTCACAGAAGATAATTTTGTCACAGGAGATGCGTCCAGTACAGGTGAAGCATCTAGCACAGGAGAAACATCTGGCACAGGAAAAACATATAGCACAGGAGGAGCTTTAGGCACAGGAGAAGCTTCAGGCACAGGAGAAGGGCCAGGTGCAGGAGAAGGGTCGGGTGCAGGAGAAGTGTAGGGTGCAGGAGAATGGTCGCGTGCAGGAGAAGGGTCGGGTGCAGGTATAGGAGAAACATCAGATATAGGAGAAATAGCCGGCACAGGAGAAGCAACCAGTGCAAGAGAAGACTCAGGAGCAGGAGAAAATTCTGGCACAGAAGAAAATTTAATCAGAGGAGAAGTGTCTAGCACAGGAGAATCAACTGGCACAAGAGAAATCTTGGGAGCAGGAGAAGAGTCTAGCAAAGAAGACTCAGCTACAGGAGAATCTGTCACAGAAAAAGCATCTGACACAGAATAAGCATCTGGCACAGGAAAAGCATCTGGCACAGGAGAAGCATCAGGTATAGGAGAAACACCCAGCACAGGAGAAGCAACCAGTGCAAGAGAAGACTCAGGAACAGGAGAAAAGTCTGGCACAGAAGAAAATTTAATTACAGGAGAAGTGTCCAGCACAGAATAAGAGTCCGGCACAGGAGAAGTTTTGGGTACAGGGGAAAAGTCGTGTAGAGGAGAAGCATACGGTGCAAGAGAAGGGTCGGGTGATGGAGAATGGTTGGGCACAGGAGAAGACTCTGCCTCAGGAGAAGACTCTGTCTCAGGAGAAGAATCCAGCACAGGAGAAGCAACCATCACAAGAGAAGACTTGGGAGTAGGAGAAGAGTCTGGCATACGAGAAGAGTTTGTCACAGGAGAAAATTTTATCACAGGAGAAGTGTCCAGCACAGGAGAAGCAACCATCAAAAGATAAGACTTGGGAGTAGGAGAAGAATCTGGCACAGGAGAAGAATCGGTCACAGGAGAAAATTCCGGCACAGAAGACTCATCCTGCACAGGAGAAGCGTCCAGCACATGAGAAGCCTCAGGCATAGGAGAAGCGTCCAGCCCAGGAGAAGATTTGGGCACAGGAGAAAAGTCGTTTACAGGAGAAACTTCGGGTGCAGGAGAAGGATCGGCCGCAGGAGAAGATTCGGGGTCAGGAGAAGAGTCGTGTACAGGAGAACAGATGGACACAGAACAGTTTGACACAGGAGAGCAGTCAGACACAGGATAACAGTTAGACACAGAAGAACAGACAGAGACAGAACAATCAGACAATGAACAGTCAGACACAGGAGAACAGTCCGACACAACTATTACAGCCCTGTATGGCCCTTGAAGAGGGTAACAGAGAGCAATTTAATGGTCGACATGTGACATTTGTAAACATAAATTTTGAGACTGTATTTCAGTATTCCTCTTTGGAAATAGAAGAGTATCCAGACAGAGGGATTTTACAAAAAAACAGGTGAGTTAATGAAATTATTAAAATCAGTTTTCTCTCTTGCCTGCAAAAGTTGCTTTTCCATCTTATAACTTTCGGACACACATTTTTGAAAGCATGCAAAGTAAACTCTTATGATCTACATTTTTCATTATACAACTATTTTGATTAGGCCAATGTGATCTTTATTCAGCTTCAAAGGCATTAGTAAAAGTCTACATTATTATTTAAAAAATAACAGTAAAGTTTACTAACAAACGGTCTAAATATCTAAAAGACTAAGAGCAGACAAGACAGATTAGTTTCCTAATTACACACTATAGTTTATTCGCGATATCTTCATACTTATCAAACATTAAAATAATCACCCCATGTATGATGTGTGTGGTTGTTTCCTAAATATGTTGTGCATAACAAGCATTTTATAATTGTATTAACATAAAAGTACCTTATATTTAGTCAAAATGAATTTCTACTTACATTTTATCTCCCAGTTATATCATTCATATATAATGAATGAAAACAGGGAGAAAATGGACATGTTGGTAAGACATAGTATCAAATAGTTCTCATGCCAAATAATATTACACTGAGTGTGCACGATCCAGTGCACTTTCCCTTTGGTGTAATTTTCTAGACTCTGTTAATCTTTGTTTGCATGAGGCGGAGGAGTATCCTGGAAGCAGAATTTTAGCAGGGTTTCAGAAAAGTAGGAAGTAACCATGAATATCCTATAAATAGCGGCCATGAAAAATTTAGCCTGTTCCTTTATTTCAAAACATTTGCTTCTATCAACAAGCAGGAAACGTCACACGAATGTATGTTCAGTTGTGGATGGTAATTATGGTTGTTTGCTATTACCAAAGAACTTATTATACTATACATTACAGTACCACAGTTTTGCCCATTTGGTTAATTTTTTTTTCGTTTTACTTGGTTAAATATTTATAACTAAATACATTATACCAGAAGTACTATACCCATTCACATTGCATACAGCCAAAACTAAAACTCAACTTTTTATTTGCAATGACGACAACTTAATAAAGTAATCCATGAATTTAAAAATCGTTTTTTACAGTTTCCTTTTTGAAGAGTTGCTGAACAGAGAAAAATTACAATTAAATAACTTATCTAAGACAATCTAAATAAATAACTACTGTGAAACAATCGTTAAAAGGAAAAGTAAATTTAAATAAGAGCTATGATGATTTCTCTCAAGCTTTGATGTCTATCTCAATTTATTTGCAACAACTACAATTTGATGCTTGAGTTTATCGCATATTTCTTTTGGTGAACAGGAATATTTAAACTGTGAATGAACAATTCCTTACCTTATAAAAGAATTTTCATACTTCCAAGAGTAATAGCTCCAGAACGATGCATGATTAAAGGTGTGATCTTGTAAACATGTTCATTTTATGACATTTAAAACCTGATACAACATACATTGATTATATCACACTGTCCTGTATATTTGCAGTTTTAAGTTTCCATTGTTAATAAATTATAAATGTGATTTCAGAACCTGCTACACATAGCCATGTCAGCCTTCAATAATGTACTGGGACAAGCTGATGGGATTTACTATTATTTTGTGAAGTATTATGCAGAAGTTAAAATGAAAGGTATGAATGAATGCAACCAACATATTTTTTTAAATTATAGTTTACGAAAAATTCTAGGGATCTAGATTTAAGTTTGAATAATTCCATTGAAATAGTATGCAAGAATGTTTGTGTATTGGTGTTATTTTTTAGGTAGTAGATTTATGTTTGATGTCTGAAAGACAATGTTAAAAGTATATGTTTTTTTTAAATTTGTGTGAATCTCTATTTCCTTATAAAAATTATCCCATGCCAGAGCAGCAATTAAAGTGAGAGTTGACATAAGCACATGTAATACCACACACTTATAAGAGTGACCAATTAGAAATCTGTACATAACCTAAAAGAACAAATACTCAAATTAGTATTAACATTCATAACAAATTGTTTATTTATTATGTATGTGTACACAAGAAAATTTAAATGTGTATACATGCTAACACACAAAATTAACAGAAAATGATTGAGATACTTCTGCTCCAGATTTGCAATAAAAAAATATCAAGTTCATAACTAAAACATTATAGTTGCCACTTTAATTTTAAGGCAAAATTACTGTCGCAAAAATGACATTCATGGCATTATAACAGTATGTTCTATATATCACATAGAACAAGATAGTTTGTCTTGATAAGACAACCTGAGCCATGCCATTTGCAAAATCACACAAGAAAAATTAAGGGTAGCATTTCTCACATCTACTCCATACACAGAATGAGCGTGAATTAGACCAAAAAACTTAGCGGAGATATTCCCTATGTAAAATTAGGTAGGGTATACATTTAAGAATGTGGTCGAAAGTGCTGAAGGGAGGTACGAAGACATGAAAATGGCTTTTGAGAATGGATTTAATTAAAAATACCAGAAACCGCTTGAGATAAAACAAAAACATTCAGGATATGGTTTGGTCAATAGAAGACCTCATATCCCACCATGTTACGTTAGTAATTATCATCCCCCTTCATAAAAATTGGGGTTGCTAGATTTCCATCACATGGAATTTCGTAACTTTAAGGTTGTATCATAGTTTGACAATTGTTTGTGAAAGAGCATGTACAAATAAAAAAGTTGCCTTATTAACACACCCTCCAGCCAACCATTCCCCCAAAACAGAGACTGAAGTATAGGAGGAAGTGGAGTGCCCTTACCCAATGTCTTTGCATGTATGCAACATGTCTAGCACCCCTCCCACACTCAGAATGGTGTGCTACAGAAATTCTTCAATATGAAACATTAGGGTGAGGGCATAGTCCTTCTTTTTGAAGCTGTAAGAATTGGCAGGTTGGTTGAAACAACAAAGGGAAAAATTGACAGAGCAAATGCTAATGACAAAAATTATTGTTCCTTCTCAGGAAGATATAAACATATCATTTCCACGTGGGAATCTGTTCCAGTTCAGAATCAAAGGCTTACAGAACTAACCTTGATGTTTTTTGTTTTTGATTGAGGAGAAACAAATATCAGAAAAACCTACTGAAGAAGGGGTTCCAATGAAAAAAAAAAGGTTCAGTAAGCTACCACTATTTTTTTTTGGCAAACTAATGCACTTGAAAGCAAACTGCTAAAAAAAAAAACGCTGTAGGAAATGAAAAAGGCAAATTGTATTAATATTTTAGCTTAAATTTGATAATGCAAGGCAAATAAAAACTCCTGGATTCCAGACGCACATTTGATCGTTTACTTCTCCATCTTAGACTGACTCTTAGAACAAAACAGACACTCGTTTATTTACACAAACCGTTAGAATCACTATTGTCAACATGACACAGATAAAATTCCTTTTATCGTTACCAACATGATTTCTGGTTCAATAACTTTATTTATATCCCCCTTCAATTTAAAGTTATCTAATTTGAAGCAAATGACTTTAAATTGCTTTCACACAAACAAAGGTAAAGTTCCTAATTTGTCAATTACATATAAAACAAGCATCAACAAATAAATATCAATTTACAGATAAAACAGACATCATGTCACTGAAAAATTTTGATTTTTTGTACAGACAGTGCCTTTGTAAAAATGTCTGCAATATTTTCCTCAGACTTCATATATTCAACAACAAGCTGATTTTATGCAACAACATATTTAAGAAAATTGACTCTATTGTCAATGTGTTTTGATAGTTTCGAGTTTTTGTGATTGTTCATCATGTGTATAGCACTTTGATTATCGCAGAACAACACTGATACACTATCACTAGCAGATACACTTTGCAGCAAGCCACGAAGGTGCAAAACTTCACAGATTGTCTGAGCTGCTGCAACATACTTTGCTTCAGCTTTCGACAACGCAACAGTCTGCTGCTTCACAGACTGCCACAAGACGAGGTTTCCTGCGTAGAATACTGCCGAACCACTGCTACTCTTCCGATCTTTTTTATCTCATTCCCAATCAGCATCTGTGTAAGCAACCAAGATCTCCTACTGATGTTGCTTGAAGACTAGTCCATGATTTTTAATGAGACTCAGGTACCATAGGATCCGCTTTGCTATATTCCACAAACAATTTGTTGGTTTATCAAGGAATCTACTTATGTATGAAGTAGCGAACATAATGTTAAGCCTACTAACCGTACACAAATACATTAGGCACCCAACAAGCTGCCTGAAAGGTACATTCACAATCTCTGCTGAAGAGTCTGGAACTGCATCATGTGCCATAGGAGTCTGCATCCCCCTACATTTATCAATGTTAACTTTCGGAAGTACATTTTCTATCAGTTTCCCTTGAGTGATTGTGATCACAATGTCCATACACAGAAATTAATTTAACTGTCCCAAATCTTTTGCTTTGAATTCTGCTTGTAGAGAGACAACAAATATCTCTATTTCCTCTTCTGTTCCGAAAAGAAAGATGTCATCCACAAAAACGATTAAATGTAAGTTCTGCTTGCAGTGCAAAAAAACATCCTTTGCAGAATGTTCCAATCCTGACTCGGTAGCAAACTTGTGAAACCTCTGATTCCAACATCTTTGAGTACTTTTAAGACCATACAATGCTCTGATCAGTTTCAATACTTCTGAACCACAATCAACTGTTCTGGTTTTTTATGTATATGTCTTGAGTCAACTCACCATTCAGGAAGGCAGTGGGAATATCAAGTTGCCTTAGTTCACGGTGCTTGTGTAAGGCAAATGATATCATCCTGGTCGTTGTCATTTTTACTACTGGAGAATACACATCGTACTCGCAATCTTCCTGAAAAACCCCGAGCCACCAGTCTTGCCTTTTTCAATTCATTTTGTTTAGTGTAAAATATCCATTTTGTATCAATAGGTTTGACTCCTTCTGGTAGTCCAGCTGGTGCCCATGTGTGGCATTTGTTGAGAGCTTCAAGTTCACATCTCACTGCTTCTTGCCAGCCATCACCTGCTTTAACAGCTTCATCGTATGTGTCTGGGTCCCCAGACATTAAACAATAACCTCTGTACAACTCATAATCATAATATCTACCTGGAAGAGATAGGATCCTTCTTGGTCTTTCTGGTACATTACGTACCCTACTTGGATTATTGTCAAATCCTCGAAAAACTTATCCTTCATTTAGGTTGCACTCATTAAGGCATGGGTAATTTTCTTGCACACTTGATTCTTCCACTGTCACTTCGAATCTTGGTTCAACAGGGTCTTCTTCTTCGCGAAAAACCACATCTATCTCGTCAAAAGTAACATCACGTGAAACTTCTACTCGATTCGAAACTGGATCCCACAGTCTGAATCCATTCTGACTATACCCTACCATCCTCATAGATTTTGCCCTTGCTTCCAATTTACCCTTCTGAGGCAGTTACACAGCCCAAACCTTAGTTCAAAAAATCCTCAACTTGACAGATCAACCCTACCATAATAAACAATAGTTCGGATCCCTCCATTAAGTACTATTGTTGGAGACCGATTAGTCTGGTAAACAGCTGTTCTAATCGCTTCACCCCACAGAGATTTAGGTAAATTTGTGCCAACAAATTGGCTTCTGACTTTGTTCAGCAAAGTCTTGTTCATCCTCTCACTTATCCCATTTCTCTGTGGACAATATGCGGTTGTGTACTCTACCTTGATCCCTCTACTTGCACAAAAATATTTCAACTCACTGGATATAAACTCACCTCCATTGTCAAACTGTACACAACAGACAAAATTTACTCCAAACTGTGAATTCAACTCGTTGTTATAATTCTTCTAATTTTCTGCTGCTTCCGATTTGTTTCTAAGTAAATACACAACAACAAAGTGTGAATAATCATCAATAATAATTTGATAATACATCTCACCATTGATTGTAGGGGGGTTCACTGGTCCACCCACATCTGTATGTAGTTCTCCAATTTTTCGAGACCTTGATGGACTGACTGTCGGAAATGGCTGATTCTCCACTTTCCCTTGGCGACACGAATCACACACTTTTTCTGACGCAGGCAAACCCATCATCTTCAAACTTTTGCGATTTATATGACCAAGTCTCCAGTGCCAGGTCTTCTACTTATTTTAGATTGCACGCTTCCACTTTACGCAGTGAGAAAACAACTATGTAAAGTTTTCCTGATAAACCACTCAATATTTTCAGACAGTTATCATCAACAATTTCAGCAGCATTTTCCTGAAAAATCACTTTCTTTCAAGACTTTACAATTTTCGTTGCAGACAACAAGTTCAACATTAAGTTTGGGACAGTAAGAACTTCCAGATTAATAACTAGGTCATCCTTGTATATTCTAAGTGTTCCCTTCTGTTAGGCAATAGCTCCTCTCCATGTGAAACTGATTTTTATGGGATGTTGAATATCTTTAACCTCAGACATGTATTTCTTCAAATGTACTCAAACCACATGATCTGTACAGCCAGAGTCTAAAACAAACTGAACATTATCCTTTTCCTTAGTAAACAACACAATCTCTTCAACTGTTGCCACAAATGAAACCTCTTTAATCGGGCCCACACCATTATCATAGCACAAATAGTTGCCTCCACCTGCACTGCCACCTCAGCTACCTCGTGCACGACTCAACTGCCTAATCTCCTCTTCTCCAGCCACGAGTTCTGCTTGAATTTCCATCGAAATGTTTACTGCCACCTTTAGTCCATCTGGGGAATTCTTCAATAAAATTTCCTGTTTCACCACACTCAAAGCATTTGAAACTTTACTATTAAACATTGCACTAAACGAACTTTCATTCACCTCGCTTGCATGCATATGGTTTAATTTCAATTCTGCATCAAGTAGTCAGGTTTTTACAAATTCCAAAGTCAAATCAGTGTCCATTGTTTCCAGCACCGTGATTACTTTTTCATATTTATCTGGAATGGTTATTCACAAATGGCACACTAGCTTTGAGCACATTGCCTCCAAGTCCCTAACCAAACTATCAAACTTGTTAAAATTTTCATGAAGTGAAGTCATACTTTTAAAACTTAACAACTTTTTCCTTGCCAGCAGCTTTGAGAAGGTATTTTTCTCTCAAAGACGTTGCTGAGTGCCGTTAGCATAACCTGGGCCATTTCACATTCCCGAACATAGTCAATATGGCGGTCACTAACACAGTTAATTATAATGTTCTTTGCTCTTCTATTTGCAGCTCCCGCTTATTCTATTTCCATTTCATACAGCTCGCTTGTATGCACTCCTTTTTTATCCTTTAATCCTATATTTCCAATTTTTAAAATTGGTGTCTGCTAATTGCAGGTATGGTGTTGTTGTAACACTGGTCGCCATGCTCTCGGATTTTTGAAACGCAAAAAGAAATACTTTAACTTTACTGGTCGCTACAATTTTATAATATCTCGCAACATTTTTCACACTAACAACATTACAACTCCTCGACCTATAACCTATTAAGATTTTAGCATAAATATGATAATGCAAGGCAAATAACAACTCCTGGATTCCAGACACACATTAGCTCATTTACTTCTCCATCTTAGACTGACTCTCAGAAGAAAACAGACACTCGTTTATTTACATAAACCGTTAGAATCACTATTACCAATATGACAGAGATAAAATTGCTTTTCTCATTACCAACATTATTTCTGGTTTCATAACATTCTTTACAAATTGATGGATTTTTACTGCAAGAAACCTTTATGAAAAATTGCAGACTAAGGATAGTAAAAGATGGTGGGAAACAAATTAACAGAGGAGCTCAAAATAGTGGTAGCAAAAACAAAGCTCTTATAAGTGAAGCCTTTGTAGGTGATGTCTTGAACTGTGGAGACTGGTAAATTGATAGTGGAGCTTCAGAACATGTGTCCCAAGAGAGGTATTTTTTTCTTAATACAGCTGTTTGCAAGAAAAAAAGATAAATTTTCATAGGCAATGGATATATATATATATATATATATATATATATATATATATATATATATATATATATATATATATATATATATATATATATATATATATATATATATATATATATATATATATATATATATATATTGGAATTGGAACAGTTAAAGTGGAAGACTTTACTGGAAGTTGTTGGCTGCAATCAGAAATAAAAGATGTACTATTTGTCCACAGATCTAAAGTTTAATCTGTTTTGAGGGGATGCAGCCTTGAGAAGGTGATAGGAGATGACATGGCTCAAATAAAAAAGTGAGTTCAGTAAAGAGTAAGAAGTGCGGGCCATTGGACTGCAGCAGGGGAAATGGTACAAAATGAAGTTCAATAATTTGTTGGACTCACCGGTGACAGGCATAGGTATTGAGGGAAAGTATTCATTACATGTGTGGCATGGGAAGTTGGCACACCAAAATATACAACACATGAAATCTGTTCTTAAGGAACACCAAATAACAGTCCCAAGCTTAAGAGACTTTTTGTGGGTCATGCATAAAAGCTAACTACCAGAGACAATATTTACCACCCAGAAATACCAAAACAATAAGAACATGAGAAGTTATTCACACAAAAATTTGTGGGTAAATGGGGATTACTAAAGTTTGTGGTTGATGACTTTATTAAATACAGATATATTTACTTCTTGAAGCACAAATCAGAAGCAGTGTAAAAAAATATGAAAATATTCCATCAATTAGCAAACTGTGGCACAGAGTACTGTGCCATTTTGTGGCACCCACTTTTTTTTATTCCTTGTGTTTCGTAATTTTTCAGATTTGTATTCCCTCTCTGGGAATAATTTTTGTTTTTTTTTTTAATGGGCATTCTTGGTATTCTGTTCCTGCACCTATTTGTTGGCACATGTTGTAATACCAAACTAAAGTATCTTGTTTCACTGTTAATATTCTTGTTATTTATTATTTTCGATATTATTTGACTTGATAATTTTGTGGGTGTATTAATTTTGCATATCTGACATAATTTGCTAACTACTGATTATCTGATATCAATAAAGTGTAATTTTATGTACTATTGGCAATGGTCATATCAAAAACTAAATTATGTATTTTTTAGATAATGTATATTTTGTGTATTTACTGTCTTTAAATATTTTGAATTTTACCAAATTGTCATTTATGCTGAACTGAAATTGTGCTAAGTATGCTGAATGTTTATTTTGTAATTTTCCTTTCCTGCCAGCTGACACATCACATATTAAAATAAATGTTAATATTATATGTCATATTTTGCCGATTTAAATACGTAACTAAAAGTGATTTTTCTATTAGCCATTTAATATCAGGTTGAGTTAAAGAAAAAAGTTATTATAATTAGCACTTTGCCAGTGTTCTTGTAAAGTGCCTTTTTGAAGACGCTATTATTGGTGAACTTTTTGGAGCGTGCCCTCTTCCCCCTTCTCATCAACATGTAGCATCCATGATGTAACTTTGTGCTTTTTCTCTATCTTCGGAAATTTATACTTTAATATGTAGATTATTTGTTTTGGCTGCCTCTGGTAAGTTGTCACTTTTGTTTTTGCTATTGGCCGTACCTTTTACGTAATCTGTTTGAGAGCATTTGTTCAATTTGGTCTGTTTTTGCGTGTAACAGTGGTTGGCATTTGCCTATAATGATACGTGGTTGACCTTCACTTCTCTGCCTTTGTGGTCGAGCCAGATGTTTCCCTTTGGGATTTCGCCTCATTTCAGCAATGTGATTTAGTAGCTGTGTGGATTTTTTACAAGATGGATATCATGCAGTCCCGAACAAATACAACAGACCATATATCTTAAATTCTTTTTTCGCATGAGCATGTGTCCATGAATTTTGTGGTATGGCAGACATGTTAACTACTAATTCTTTTGTGTGTGTTTAAGTAACATTTGCATTTTTTGCAACGTTTCGCTGCATTTTGACTCAGAATAATTTACACCCAAAATAAAAGGGAGTGTGAAAGGCACTAAATTTAGTAAGCATTAATAAAATATTCTTTGGTTAAAACTTTGTTATTTTCAAGGTCACAAGCTGACCAGTTAATGTTTATGATGAGCAATTTTGTCTTGTCTTCACTACTTAGTTAAAAAATACAAGTTACTTGAAATTTGATTCAATCTTTAAAAGTGTGGTAATGTTATAACATTTTGGAATGGGATCCCAAATGAGATTCAGCCCAAGTAACTACAATTAAATAAAACATTATGTTAATAATAAAAAAAGAAACAATTAAGCTCAAGTAATAAGTTTAACCTAATTATATTAATGATGGTATTTTAATAAGTTCATTTATCGAAACAAACAGATAACAGAAAATATTTAATGTTGTTGTTTAATGTTGTTTTTAATAGAATTCTGTGAATAAACGAGACAAGTTGAGGTTACCCGAATCAGCTTTGATTATTTATAGTGATAACATTATCTTAAATTCACTGTAACTTATAAACTTTCTTTTTACATTTTTATCGTATCAAAATGATTTGTGCAATATGTTGAACTACAGTGTAGGTATTACTGTGACTTGTGATGCATGTTTGTTATGGTATGTGGGAATGTAAACATAGTTAGGCCATACTTGCTTACCTTAACCTCATAAGATGCACATTCTGTACAATTAGTTCCACGGGACTTTCGGTTTGTGGCATTATTGGGTGCTGTGTTCACTGCAGCTTTTCTAGCCCTTTGAGTGATTTGGCACCTCCATCGCTACAGAGTTGGTAGCAGAGCATGCGGTTATGCACGGGTGTGCATTATTGTGCATGCTTTTTGTATGTTATTTGCTTTTTGGTGCTGGCCTGGGGATTTGCATGTGCGGTCCGAAACATGGACACACACACACATTGTGGGCCCCTCAAGTAAACGGTATATTATGTTTAGATTCTAAGTGTTTTTGTCCTTTTTGGTGAGTTTGTATTTTGTAACTATTTTTAGTGTTCCTGTTCTGTGTCACTTGGGTAGTGTATGTCATCATGGCCACCATTATTCCCGAGCACCTTTTAAAATATGAGGTCATGTACGAGTGTGCTATTAGGGGTGTGTAACTCCCTGAAAAATGGCCATGGCATGCAGAAGTGCACTGCATGCAGCCAGTAAGACCCCTTTATAATTTGAAATCATATCCTCCAAGAACACTGAAAATGAATACTGTGTGTGTGCAACTAAAATAATCTACCTTGAGGTTATTTGGGGAACATAGAAGATGACCCCAGTCCCATAAAATACCTCAATTTTAAACACAGGATTACAGACCTAAATTCGACCACCTGTGGCACAGTCGGTTGGTGCACCACCAATCTGGGTTGCAGGAGGCTCTGGATTCGAATACCGGGTAAGGCATGGGTGTTAATTTAAGTTAGGTTATACATTAGTCTGTAAGCCCTCCCCTGCTAAGCTTTAAAGCATATAACAGGGGGGTGTTAAAAAGCCCTTTACAATAAACAATAAACACCTAAAAGGTAGAGCCCATAACTTTCTCAGGGTGTGTCCCCACAAACTTTCTTAAATGCAGACTCAGTCCTTAAAAAATGTGATTGCCCATGCCCAAGGCTTGTTTGAGGCTGCGTGTAACCAAGAAGTAAGTGAGTGATTCTGAAAAAACTCCCCCTAATGTTTAGGTTGCCACTGTTGATGAACAGCTGGCTACCCTTAACCTCAATACTGCTACCACCACCATTTAACTTTCCATACCTGCTCAAAATAACCTTGTCAGTAACCCTTCTGCTTCCCAAACTGCCTTACATACTGTTTCCTCCTCCATTCCAGTTTATATCCCTACCACATCATCTGCCCCACTCCCTAATCTTGTTTCCACCACTACACCACTCATGTCATCATTAGTACCAACCCCCCGACATTTTGTATCACCCCCTTCTGGTAAAATCACCCACCCAGTAGAACATATGTTGCGTGATTTCCCAGCTACAGATGGGTTACAAGTACCAAAGTTTTTGGACTTTTTAGAAATAATTGTGAAATTGCACCAAAGTAACACTGTCCCCGAAGCACAACTATTAAAAATCATTTGCCCTTACACAGGGTCCCCTCAGTGAGAGAACCAGACATGCCATTTCATAACAACCCACATTTGACCAATATCCTCCTGACATCTCGATTATTTCATTCCATCCAGGCTGCTCACCCAGCTACAGTTGAGGATGTTTAACAGGCTTCAGGAACCCAACACGTCCTTGTCTATGTATGCTAGTAGCATCAAGGAGGCTGCTGTAATTAGCTGAAAGTGAGATAATTAACACTATTCTGGAAGGTTTAGAGCCTCAGGAACATTCCCGTTTGGTGTTTGTGGGCAAACACAGTTCTTTTGCTGAACTATACAGTCTGTATACATTCCCAGAATATTAGATATGCCGATCAGAAACATGAGAATTTTTCTGGATTAGGCAGGTACCCTAGGAAGTCAGGGCCTACCCCTGGTAAGGAAAGTAAGACACACAACCCATATGTTAGTGTTGTGGATACCAAGAAGTCAAGGTATTGGAGAACAAGGATGGTGTCACAAAAATTTAATGTAGTGACACACGAGCATGTTTTCGCTGTAAAGAAACAGGTCATTTTATTGCTTAATGTCCTAGGCTTTAGAAAAAACAAATTCCCACACGGAGAAAAAGTCAGCATTCATTCCTGCCAGGCTGGCAAATTTGCCAATTCACAACTCAATGCTCACATAATACTGTTGGTTAGTCTTGGTCACTGCTTTCAACATCTTTTTAGTCCTTATGACACTTATGAAACAAAAAATTAGTATAACATTTTTCTAGTTAATTTTCCAAATGTAGTTGGTGTCCAGAAATAGCCACCCTTCGTGTTGAGTTGAATTTGGGATCTTCGTCAATTCATGCTCTGGTAGATTCTGGATCTGCCCACACAATTCTTTCTGGTCAACTTTTTAACCAATTGAAGGATTCAAAGTTGGTTAAAGCTGTTGAACCCTGTGAAAGTCAATGCTACACCGCTTCTAGTGAAACATTACCAATTTTGTGTTGTGCAAAGTTTAAGTTAAAAATTGGGCATTTTACTTGGATGCACAAATGTTTAGTAACAAAGAAACTTGATTTATCTTTTTTTAGGTGCAGATTTTATGCCTCCACTGGACTTATTTTATATATTTAGGCACAGCACATTTTCTTTAAATTTACAACAGCAGAAAAAATAATTTTTACCAATTGAGAACAAACTCAACCCATCTTGTCTGAAGTTAGCACTATGTCTAATTCAGTTGTGGACTCTTTTGCACATTTAGAACCCCAAAGGGATAACACTATTCAGAAATTTTGTGATGGATTTCCCAAAGTTCTTACACCAGAATTAGGCTACGCCTTACAGGCCTACTAGAAAATGAGACAAAACTTGTGGGCAAGGAATATGTCACTAGCCATTCTTATAAATTAGTCACAACCCCCCTCCCCTCAAATGGAAATACTGAGGAAATGGGTTCAGAAATTAATAGATAAATGAGCAATTGAGCCATCCACTTCGCAATGTGCTAGCCCAGCCTTTTTGGCTACAAAACCTGACGATAAACACAGAAAGGTTATTGAATACCCCAAAATTAAAAAGAAAATTGAAATAGAGTATGTCCCAGTTCCAGACCTCCATTCTACATTCAGTTTGATTGGTAAAGCAACATTTTTCATCACAATTGACCTTAATGTGGTCTACTACCAAATTCTGTAGTCTAGATAATCCATACCAATAACAAGTTTGTGTGTACCCTGAAATTTTTTTCAATTCACCTGCGTACCTTTTGGATTGGCCGCTGGTGCCCTAGTGTTTACACATCTTTTGGACGAAATTTTTCATGATGTGAAATTCAAGTATGTGTACAACTATTTGGATGACCTGGTAATATACTCTGAGTCATTCGAACAACACCTAGATCATTTAACGAAAGTTATATCATGTTTGTAAAAGGCAGGTTTAACAGTAAACCCCAATAAGGTTAAGTTTGCTGTTCAGGAGATTTCCTTTTTGGGCCATAAAATTTCTTTCAAGGTGTCTCAATTGATCCTGAGCAGACTAGATGTATTAGGGATTTTCCGCCGCTTTAATATGTTAAGGGTATTGCCTGTTTTATTGGCATGGTGCAGCTTTTTGGAAAGTTTATCCCTAATCTGGCTGAGAAGGCTACGCCACTAAACTGGTTACATAAGAAATCAGTATCATTTGTATCAGGAGAGGAACAACAAAAGTCTTTCGATACCCTCAAAAATTATATCATGAACACTCCTGTTCTTGGGATGCCAGATTTTTCGAAGGAGTTCATTTTGCAGACAGACACATCCAACTAATTTGTGGAATTTGAAAGATTTTTATTACCAGATGATCCTAAGGACATCGGTCAGGCCTGGGCAGCAGACTTAAGAATCTCAAATGAGTTCACTTCAAGAGCCGTGTTAAATATAACAAAAACTGTATTAACAATCCATTTCGTGTTGGGGACTTAGTTTTGTGTAAACCTTGTCAGCAGATCAGTCGACAAGAGGATGCAAAACTTTCTTTCTGCAGGTATGGTCTCTACTAGATCCAATGTTTTCTAATGCCAATCACTGCTGACCCTAGTTCTGGAAAATATGTGACGAGCGCATGTGTCTCATTTAAAGAAGTTTCATTCTCCAACTTCTAAAGAAGTTTTGTGTGTTTTCTACATATCTATGAGCTGCAGACTCTAACTGTAGGTTGTATCTTGTAAACTGTTATTTGCCTGGCTGGCCAGCCACAATTATTCTGGGAGGCCTCACCCATCCCCAGCCAAAAATTGTTCTTCTTGGTCTTGACTTGGTTTTAACTGTGGCCTGATCACCCACTGGTTCGAGATTTTTTGATGTCAATTCTGTTTGCAAGCTATATAAATGCAGAAAATCCCTAGGTACTAAGCTAAGTTGGTACTGAGTACATAGCTAAGTTGGTTTTGAATACTAATGTAGGTTGCTCCTGCGTACTAAGCTAAGTTAGTTTTGAGTTAAATATTTTTAAGTGTGTATAAAATATAATTTAGATTAATTTTGTAGAAATAATTTTCCAGCACTGAATTGGATTGGATTTTGAACCTTATGGGTGACTAAATTAGTTTCCCTTGTGTTCGCTTTTATCTACTGTGGATTTCATGTGCATCTTTTGTCTTGCATTGTTTTTGGGTTTTGTGAGTAGCTAAGAAACAATTCCATGAGGATTTTCCTTGGGGATGAATTCTACATAGAAATAATTTAGTTAGAGTAACAGTTAAGTTTTGGTTATGCTCCTTATGAGTGTGCCATGTTGTTTATTTTGTGTTGTTTTCCCATTGAGGCATCATGCTCCTTCCCTGCATCACAGTTCTGACTGTGGCCAGTGCTGTGTTTGCGCCTGTCACCATCACACCCTTGGAGTCAGGTGTAGTTTTTGAATGGGAGGATAATGTTTTTTTTTCTGACAATACATACTCCATCATGTTAAATTTTGACTTAGTTTATCTCGATCATGAGTGCAATGAGCTGGAAGAAATGATCAACACCATTATGTCAGTGCACATAAAAGAAAACAAGAATCCTGGTGACAACTCCAGTTGTCCAGTTAAGAAACAAGTTTCAGTGCTTTCAAATCATAAGTGAAAACTCGGCATCTTTGTTGCCATCCCGGGCAAGATGAGGTATGATCAGCCTTGGGGGCAAAATTTTGAAAACCATTTTTGACACATTAGACACTGGTGACCACTCTTTTAAAACATAGTTTGTATTTTCTGTAGTACAGTCAAAATAAAATTTTCCACCAATATAGCATATCAAATAATTTCAATTAAGAATCTGGAGGATAGGGTAACTAACCTGTAACGTACTGTCTATAGAGGCAGAGGTGTTAACGAGTCTAAATTCAATATTATAATTGTCTCTCTTTTATTTCAGAGCAACATGTATGAAGTTCATGAACAGGAAGTAAAAACCATCAAATATCATTTAAGTTCCTTGGATTTACTTTAACAGTATCTGGTACATTGTCTATACATCAAATTTCAATGCTATCCTAGACATTACTATCACTGCCACACAGGTAAAAACTATACTGTTTCATCGAATCAACACACTATAAATTAAGCATTTATAAATTTGGCTATTTAGGAAATTGGCTGCAATTTAGATTATACAAAATATTCACAATGCACATTTAACGTTTGCCCAAAGAACATGAATAACCTCGCAATGCGCACAACACTGAATTTACCATAATATTTATAAACAGAGCGATTTGTTGCTATTGTACTTCGCTAAAATTTTACACATACATTTAACAGAAATTGCCCCAATGCACAATGAATAAGAGCAAAATGCACACAATACTACATTTACCACAATATTGTAACCAAGGTAATCTGTGCTATTCTTTGTACTAAAATTTCACAAGTTCATTAAATAGAAATACCTAACCTTGTAATGTATACAACATAGCACATTTACCAAAATATTATTAACCAGAGCAATTAGTGCTATTTTTGTACAAAATTTCACATCGACATTTAAATGAAGTCAATGCTTCCTTCTCGTACTCACTATATTCCTGCTTTACTGCAGAAGTCTTGCTGGAGTAAGCTATTGGCTTGAGTTGACCCTTATTACCTTGTAACAATGCAGTCCCTAACGCCCGACTACTCTCGTCCACTTGCAAGACAAAATACTCATCACACTGCAGCAAACTCAAAACTGGATGATGCGAAACAACATGCTCCAATGCTTGAAAGCTCCCTTGCTGCTCCTCATCCTAGCAAAACTGTACCCCTTTTTCCTTTAGGGGGTTGAAATGGGTACATGAGGCTGCTTAATTGGAAATGAATTTAGAGGAATACTCTAGCATCCCAAGGAATCACATCACCTGATTCACATTTTTCGGTGCAGGAAAATTTACTATCAATGCGATCTTGGCTGGGTCCATGAGCAATATTTTTTTACTTACAATATAGACCAAAAACTTTATTTGATTCTTAGCCCATGAAACATTTTCCAGGTTTATTGTGAACCCTACCCTACTGTTCTGAATTTCATTAACACCTTTTGAACGTGTTCTAAGTGTTCAGAAATGTTTGAGCAGACACAAATTTCATCCATAAAAGACACAACAAATTTGAACTGAAAGTCCTCTAATAATTTATTAGGGATTCACGAAAGGCACTGGCCACCAAAGTTGATGCCAAGCGGCACTCACTCCCATTCGAAATGGCCCCAGGGTTACTGAAAATCAGTATCATTCTTACTTTTCTCCTCCAGCAATAACTGAAGAAATGCTGAATTTAAATCAAACACCATAACGCGAGAGGCTAGTGGCAGATAATGAAACAATAATTATATATAGCACATAGGAGAAGGATCAACTTTAATCTTATTGTTGAGCAGCCGATACTCCAAGACTAGCCTGAACTTCCTCGGATCTTTCTTTTTTACAAGAAACGCCAGCGATGCATACAAAGACATGTTATGTCTGATGTTACCTTGCTTTTCCAAATCTGCTAGTATTTAATGAAATACCAAGAGCTTGGTTGGCAAACACTAATATGGTGAGAGTCTAACAGGGTGATCATCTCACACCAGGATTTTATAGAGAGGCTATTAAACTTTCCCTTTTGATCTCTGAACAACTCATTACCTTATGTCTCCATGCCTAGACATGCTTTAACTATTTTACAGCTACACTACCATTCAACTTTATCTGATGGCCAGGCACAAACCCAAAAATCAACAAGTTGTTTTTAAAATTCAGCAATAACTTGGTCTCTTGCGAAAAATTTAATCTAAAAACAACCTCACATATCCTGATATGTGGGACCACCCAAAATTGTCTCATCCACGAATATTGCTAAATATTAATGTGAAGTTTGATACACAATTTAACCCTACTCACTCTACCATTGGCAACCTGCAAGGTCATCCCCTCCTGCAACAAAAGACACACTTTCAATTCTGGTTTAACTTTAACGAGCTGGCAAACAATATCTTAGCTAACAAAGCATGAGGATCCACCCGTGCCCAACATGGTTTCAACCCTGTACTCTCAAACAGGGAACGGGGCCCATGAGTTTTTTACTGGTTTGGTATTCACCATAGCATGCTGTTCCTGCTAATCCTTCTCATCAGAACTCCTATCCCCCTCCATTGGGACAATATATGGCAATATGTCCTACGTGGCTGCAATTGTAACATTTCAGCTTACCCCTTTTCTGCTCTCTGCATCTTGCAGCCAAATGTCCGGGCTTACCACAGTTATAGCAAGCGACCTCTCATTTTCTGCCTACACCAGAATCTACAGTATCAACAAGATGACTTTCATTTATACCTTGTTTCTCTCACTGATACTGGCCAGAGGGATACTCCAAATTAAACACTTTCACACCCCATGACTTCAATTCATGGACAAATTTTGGTTTGGACATAAAAACACAGAGCTGCCTAGCAGAGGGGCCATGTTATCAAAAACCAGTGCAATAAATTCTTCCTCTCTCAAAGTAACCATCAACACAGCCGCACAATCAATGAATTCTTGTATATATTGGCTAATGTCTCCCCTTTCTTTTGAAATCTGTTCACATGCTTCTGCACTAGGTCATGTAACATTATTTCGGGACAAAATGCCCTCCACAATTTCAATTTTATCTGCTGCCACGTTTCTCCCAGTGCCAAGCTATTAAGAAGTATTTTCAATGTGACACCCGGACAGTGAGGGGATCAGATCTTGCAGTAATTCCATATCAAATTTAATTATTTCACTCCTTTTAACATTGTCAACTGCTTTTATAAATTCCAAAAGGGACAGCACTTCAAAGTTAATCAACTGGAGGACACTTTTAAGACTACTGAGTATCATATAAGGCCATTCCACTGTCCTGCTCTGAGTCTGCACTGTGTTCAATTAAACAGGGGTACCTTTCTGCACCACTCTTACAACCACTACAAACTTATGCCTTGAGGTATTAAAGTCACTCCCTTCTTCTACCATTACTCTCAGCCTGGAGATTGGTTACCAGCTCTGTGTTACATAACTGATACATCTAAGCTATAGGCATCATTAACAAACCCATTCTACAAGTGCACTAATAATCACCAAGCTCCAACTAGCAGAGTGGAGCAGATCTAACTTACTGTCTGTAAAAGCAAAGGTGTTAAATAGCCTACATTCAATATTAAATTTACATTTTCTTTATTTTAGAGCAACAGGTAATAAGTTAGTAAACAAGAAGTAAAAACAACAAAATATCATTCAGTTCCTTGGATTTAATTGAACAATATCTAGTACATTGGGTGTACACCAAACTTCAATGCTGTACTACACTTTGCTATATCAGCCACACAAGTAAAATCTAAACAGTTTCCACTCAATACACTATAGCTTAAGTAGTTAACTATTTGTTTTTTTCTAACATTGGTTTCAATTTAGATTATACTAAATCTTCACGATGCACATTAAACATATTTGCCCAAAGCACATGAATATCATTGCAATGTACACAACTCTGCATTTACTATAATATTTATAACCAGGGAAATAGGTTTCTATTTATAGTTTGTTAAAATTTTCACAAACACATTTAATAGAAATTGCCCCAAAGCACAATGAATTACTTCACAATGTCATAACACAATGAATAACCTTGCAGTGCGCACAACACTGTGTTTACCATAGAATTTATAACCAGGGCAATATGTGATATTTTTGGTAGCAAAATTACACAAGCACATTTATTTAGAATTGCCTAACATCGCAATATATAATATTAATAACCAGACTAATTGGTAGTATATTTTTTAACTAAAATTTCACATCCGCATTAAATAGAATAGCCTAACATCATAATGTACACAACATAGTGCATTTACCATGATATTAACCAGGGCAATTGGCTGCTATTATTTACAGTAGCCTACTAAAATTTTTATAAACAAATTTAACAGGAATTGCACCATGTAATAATGAATAACCTGTCAATGTCATAGCACAATGAGCTACCACACAATGGCTACAACACTATGCATTTAACATAATACTAACCTTTAAAATAAAATCAGGGCAGTTTACAAACTTTTATATTGTATATTCATTAACTAAGACAATTATTTTAAGGAGTGACTAGCATCATTAAGTAACTGCTCGAACATTAAACAATTGCTTCACTGGAAAGTCCATGCCAAATCATTTTGACAAAATGGTAGATATACTGTGACACCTTCGTGATTTTGCTGGACGCATAACACAAACTGGTGCAGATTACCTTGCTACATGTTTCAGTCATGTAGAAAATGCCTCAGTCCAGAAGCGAAACCTTGAGAACAATCAGTTGAACATCATATGAGGTCCCTCGCAGTAACCAATTCTGGAAAAAGCACCTCCCATGATGCATTACACAAGCAGAAGATTGTGAACTTCCTATGTACAAATTCTTATGAAAACTAACACTAAGCTCCATAAACCCCAGCGAATTCACACCAATTTAACACAAAAATGATGCATACATTTATTTGTACATTCTTGAACCAGGTGTATTGACAATTTCCATCTTCAAAGTACAAAGCAGTTAAAGCAAATGAACATTGTCGCGACAGTAATTTTTTGTAGACCAACCAGAAGTCAGCTGACAAAACTCCAACCACAAGGGTTTTATGGCCTCGTTTCTCTACAACACAACCAGTACAAGCCTGGTCAGCTCGACACAACCATTCTCTATGCCAGGTGTTGCTAGACTAGTCCTAACTCCAAGCTAGCAACTTTCTCAGACTACTGCAGAGTGCAGTACTACATTCCTAACTCCACCCCTACCCTCTTAGTCACTACTGGAACTAATTATTCACCTTTCGCGACAACATAGACAAAGAACAGAATGCTAGCCCAACAAATGTGCATTCCGTAAATTTCATTACAGTGGGTACAATAAGGTGATAAGAGTATTCACAAAATTAATAGGGATGTACATGTCAAAATACATCCCAACGATGACCCCCCTCCTCCTCAGCATTCTGAAGGGTGTGGGCAACAGAGATACCATCTGGCCAGAAGCAAGCATGGGTGGTAACAACCATCCCTGCTAACCAATCTTGTTCCCTCCACCCCATGCGATCACAATCTGCTGCACCTTGGACGGCTTTCAACGACCATCATGTCAACAGCTATCACAATGACAGTGCAGGCTCTGAACCATGTGTGCCATGACGACAGGGGTAATACAAACATGAATTGGTGTACCACTAGTGGGAAATTACAACAATTATGCCTAAAGTGCATACTGCCCTTCGTTCTGTCCAACACATTCCATTACACAATATGTCAATGTTGCAAACCAAAGAATGCTTTATATCTCAAGGACAACATTCACCAGGTGTACTGTGAATGTGTCGGACACGTGTAGTGCTGCACCTCTGCTGGCAAGGTGATACAACTGTGCATGGACTGCATAAGAGAGTGAGCAGTCTGGGGTGTTGCCGGCCCTGTACACAGCAGCCGCATCTCCGCATCTCTTTGCCATCACAAACATTTTTATATTTGGACTCAATATTGCAAAAATTACAATGCAAGACTGTGTGCAAAACAGCAAAATTGTGAAGGTATCGGTCCGGGACAATACAGTGCACGAACTACAACAAATTTTTCCACACTGAGTGTCTAACCAGAAATGAACAGGCAACTATGGACAGAAATGTGAATGTACTGTGTGTTCGCTGTATACAGACACTCATGCCAGTGTATCGGGAAACCGTGGATCTCTCATGGAAAAAATGTTACCCCCTCGATGCTGTGACCAGAACTACAGCAAATAGGTGAGTACAGAAACATTTGCGTATGATAACTGTGTGGGCGCATCATGCATTAGCAGTGCGTAACTTCCTAGGTATCAAGTGAATATTACAGCTGGCAACTATCGCTGCACTCGGCGTATCCTAGCACTGCGGCTGATGATGCCTTGCCCACCAGCCACAGGCGAGGAACTGAATGGACACTGTTTCACACCACTGGTAAACTCTACAGGACTGCCACCTCAGACAACATCATGGGCATCAACCCCAACACCATTGGCACCAACAGGCTTTGTGTGGCCGCAGACACGCACAACAGCAACAGCAGCACCACCTGAGGGGATGACATTTTCCCAGGTTGCCAATCAACATCCAGCAGCACAGCTAACCATGGCTGATCATGTCAGCATGCCAATATGGTTCCAGTCACTGCTCACCTTCTCTGGGCTGACCACCAAGGACCTGCACATGTTCATGAGAGACTGCACAGGATGTTTGGCACAGTATATGTGTGTGAACTGGAGTGGTCCAATTATGTGGGAAACCAGTTGACTGGTAAGGCATGCTTATTGTGGGGAACATCAAACCATTATGGCATGCAGTGGAGTGCATTTTTTAATGGGTTCCAATGCCATTTCGCTAACACTTACTACTCGTTGCAAGCCCAGAGCCAAGATGTGTTGGAAATCCGGAACCCAGGGGAAACCTGAACCCCATTTGCTACCTGGAAATTAACATAGTTAAATCTTTTCATCCGCAAATGTCAGAAATGTCTTGGAGGTAGTAGCTGCCACAGTGTGGCAAGAAAACAACTGCTGTAACCCTGCTCATGCATACAAGCATAGAGCTTTCATGCAGTTAGCCTTACTGCTGGACCAATCTGTCAGGGATACTGAACCTCCACACTATGAAAGGGACGGGTTCTACCCATGCTGCACATGCGATACGGACCATGGTAGCAGTGCAGCGCAATCACCCAGCTGGCTGCGGCATAAATAGCTAATCAATCCCCCAGCCTGCAAGGACCCTGTGTCTCCATGTGCAGCTGCAGATACACCCGCAAGTGCAGCCATGCCGAGAGAGTGCAGTACGAGAGAATAAACTGGAAGAGGATGCCCAACTTACACTTGCTGGAAATGTGAAGGCCAACAATTCCATTGGCATTAGTGTTGAAAATGCAGTATCTAGGACACAGATGCACCGAACAGCAATAATGCACTGCTGGCGGGAAACGGCTAGAATAGCAAGACACTTACTACCCCCAGGTAACTGCTAATGTACTTGAGAATACATCACAATAAAATCATATTTCAAAAAGTTACTTATGACAAACACCAAATTACCCATATTCCAGTAACTCTGAATACTCAACTATGTCATGCACTTGTAGACACCGCAGACTTACAGCTCTGTGCACGTAGGTCTTGTGGATGTTAGCAACCTACAACACTCACCTCAGGTACTGCAGCTTGGCGCCACTTGTAACAGACTGAGAGTATATCACACTTGTATGTCACAACCAGAGTATATACCTTTATTTGCAAACAGACATGAGCGAGAAAGGTTTGGCAGACATCTTGTTTCAACTTGGGGATAATCACTAGAGTAAGATAATTGATTTCAGGAGTGTGAAGTTTGGGCCAATGGAACGTAGGTATGGCATTAATGAAGGCGAAAGGTACAGGGCATACTTAGCAATCTAGCACGTTAGGTCTTACTACTTCAATCACACAATTTTGAAGTACAGCACGTTCCTGGGGTGGAAAATAAATTGGCAGACAAGCTATCACACACACCTGGTGAAAACATCGTGGTGGTTGAAGATAAGTGGAATTACCTACTTTCCCTTACATCAGCTAACTGCCAAACACCTGGCAAGGTCGAAGTGACGTGCAACACAATTGAGATGCAGGCAGAGCTCGAACTGAGGCTGGATTAACTCAGTGTACATATAAAGGAGGCCCAACAACAGTGCCCCAAAACTCAACCCCAGAGGGCAGAAAGTGAGAACAATGAGGGAAAATGATGGTGAGTGAAAAACACCTATTTAGAAACCCATCTGCACCAGCCAGATGTGTCATGGCGATTGTTTGTGCACAAAGATGCATGGCCGCTTGTGCTGCGTCATGCACAAACCAGCCAGTTCGCAGGACACCCAGGATCACTGCAAATACACCAAAATGTACAGGCTCCCTTTCATTGACCAGGGGGTGCCAGTGACATCAGAGAGTACATACGTGAGTGCAACCATGCAACTGTTTCAAAAGTTGCGATACAGATGGCACAGCAGAACAACCACCACAGGTGCCAAGTGAGCCATTTGAAACCATCTCTCTCGAAATAATGGGATCTAACCCATGAGTGACAACAGGCAAGCTATTCATCGTGGTGGTGAGTGACTGGTTTTTGAGATTGAGTGAGTCATGCCATGGTTCCAGTGCATTAGTGCCCAATATGGCATGTGTGTTGGCAACAAAATTCTATACCTGTTGGGGGTACCCATGGGTATTATTGGCGGACAACAGCACACAGACCACAGACAGACAGCGGTGTGAACTATACATGAAGAGGTAAAGTAAATGATTAGCATAGGTACACTATATGACACACTGACTTTTACTATGGTTCTCTAAATAAAAATTGAGAAGAGGGATGTACCATCAGGTTGGCAACGGTAGTTGCCAAGATGGTGCCCAAGACCTGACTTGAATAATAAAGCCTCTGTTTGTAACTTGGTATTTACCATATATTGCAGTACAAACATCTAGTTTGTTATGGAACTAAAGGAATACATTTTTATGAAAATAATGAGATTTTACATAATGTGAAAAAACAAAACTTACAGAACGTACTGTTTTATAAAAGAAGAATACAATTTTTTACTTGCAAGACCTATTACATATGCCATTGTTGAGAATATTACCCTATTCAGAAAATCTGTCCACTCCAATTATATTATAAATTAAAGTCCTGGTATCAGTCATAGTAATTCTACACTTTTCCAGGATTACAAAGGATATTTTTAAATCCTCTCACTTTTTCTCCTATGTAACAAGTTTTCAATTGCTGGTGTAGTCTCAGGCCATCTGGTTTCTGGCATATCTTGTTTCTGCTCATTAATATTTGTGCTGGTGCAACTTCCAGACCCGAGAGAGGAGTGTTGCGATACTCCATTAATCATCATCATCATCATCATAATTTCTGTTCTGCACAGAGGCAGGTTTTCACATGTTGTCTCTCCATGCTCTCCTGTCTTCTGCCAACCTCTTCAGGTCCATATACTTTCCGCTTCCATTGATATCATCTATCAACTCCATTAATGCTAGCCAGTATTCTTTTCCCTCCTCCCCACTTTTTCGCAATATGTTTTTTGCTATCCCCACCCCTTTTTCTACCATACAATTGGCCTGTGGTTAGTGTGGATTAGATGTGCAAAACTCAAAGTCCAGTTAATGTGAAAAGCGTTGGTATGCATAAGAATTAAATTGAATATTATAAGCATTCGTAATCTTAGATTTTCCATGTAGGCAAAATATGCTTTTAAGGGCACTTATTACACTACGTGATTGCCTACTGTGTAACTGTAGTATTTTTAGCCACTTAGACATGTGATCATACACAATCAAGAAACTCTTTCCTCTGAATTCGGGAATATCTGCTCCTAGCTTCTCAAACGGAAGTTTAGGTACTGAATGTGGAATCAGTGGGTTCTTTTTTATTTGAGATCCTGTACTTTTTACAAACTCTGCATTCTGCTACACATCTTTCGATGTCACTTGGCATTCCTGGCCAAAAGAACAACCCCCTCGCCCTTGATTCTGTTTTTCCAACCCCAGAATGACCTTCATGGATCATTAAAAAAATGTTTGGCCTCAAATTTTTTGTTTTTTAAACATCAATTTTGTTGTTTAGAAACAATAATCCATCCTTTACAAAATGATCACCCTGTACAGACTAGAACGGAAGACCAAGCACCTGTATGTTGAACTTTTTACGAGGTCACCCTGTTTTCTCAAGTTTCACCTCTTCACTGAGCATAGAATCTGATGCCAGTTCTCTTCTGAACTCTTCCTTCCGCACGCCACTTATTGGAAGATGCTTGGCCACACTATGTACAACTTCGAACATTTCATAATCATCTTCCACTTTGTCTTTGTTGTGTGCTCGAGACAGCAAATCTGCTATGTGCATCATTTTGCCTGGTAGGTATTGTAACTCCAGGTTACATTTCAATAACTTCAGCTTCAGATGCTGAAGTCGGGACGACATACTTTTGGACACTACTTTACTCATTATAGCCACTAGTGGCTTATGATCAGTTAAAATCTGCACAACTCGGCCATATATGTAGTAAATAAACTTCTTTATCGCTTAGACTACTGCTAATAGTTCTTTTTATATCTGTCCCTAGTTCTTCTCTGTCTCAGTCAGGCTATGTGATACAATTGCTATTGGTTGTCCATTCTGAAGTAAGCAGCAGCCCAGACCCTCTTGGGAAGCATCACACTAGATCGTAATAGGTTTTTAACCATCAAATGTTCCTAGAGCTGGGGCACTGCTAATTGCTCATTTGATGGCAACAGAACATTTAGAATGGCTCTTCATCCAGTGCCTATTGAAATCAGCCCACCATAGTGCTCTCAGAGGTGCTGTCAATTTTGCCATATTTGGTATAAATGTTCGTAGATTGTTGACCATTACAAGTATTCTCTGTAGTTCCTTCTTGTTCTGTGTGAACTACTGATGCATTTGATCCATGAATGTGTATAATTGCACTGTTTACACTTGACAGTGTTTTTCTTTTTATTTTGCCTATTCAGACCGGCACGTTTTTTTTTTTTGCAAGAGAACACAGCATTGACTGCTACTGGAACAGTTGATTCCGAAACTACTTCACCTTGAAGGCACTGAATTTGTTATGTGCTTGTTTCAGCCAATCTGCCCTGCGCACATGCTTTTTATAATGTCAGGTCTTGTGTTCGTAGCATTTCCTATTGTAGAGTCCCTGATACCCATAAAAATACAATCATGCACAATTTCATCCGCCTGCACACCGAATTCACAACTGCGTACTTACTTTTTCAGGTCAGTCACAAACTGTTGAAATGGTTCATGCTCTCTCTGTATTCTTGAATACAGTAGAAAACGTTCATATGGCACGTTTTTCTTTGGCCGGCAATACGATTCAAACGCCTCGTGCACTTTATCATATTTTGTTCTATCTCCATCCGACAGGTTAAATGTGTTGAAAACTTCGACTGCCTCTTCTCCCACGAGGTTAAGTAGACTCGCTGCTATTATATCTGATGATTTTCCGACTTCCCGGACGCAGATGTGGGTGATGTTTAAAAAATCTTTCAAACCCATCTCCCGCCCCGCAAACACATAAACGGTTGCGACGAATGAAAAAGTGGCAGCCACTCGAGTACTTACACAGAGGCATGTGAAGTCGATGCTATAGGTCGCTGAACCTGTGAATTATTAACTTCTATATTGACTTCTTATGTAATACAACAGCCTCTCACTCAATACATTAATTGACCGGGAACTTTAGTTCTCACCGACTGCAACATGTTTTGCTTGTGTTCTTCCATATATTTATTCCTTGTTAAGTACAGTCTTATTCCTAGTTCAATTCATTATTATCACAACTATCTTACAACACCAGTCTACTCCTCCATCTTGTTGCCTACCTACTGCCAACATCTGTCTCTCAACTTCCTCCACGATATTAACATTTACCAGTTACATACACAATACCTTCCCTTCTCTGAAACCTCATATTGTTATATACAAAGCCCCAGCCACACAAGCATACACAACATACAGACTGAAATCAGAAAATTAAAATTACATGTGATAAAGTTAAATAACCAGAGTAGCATGAATTTTAATACATATATTTAGTTAGGACTTACATACATGTTTCTCATATTCTGCACAATTGCTTTAAAAACTAATTCCTCTGCTTCTTGCTGCAGAGAAATCTTTGCTATGTCAAGATATCTTCTGGTAAAATCTGTTTGCAAGCTATATATATTCAGAAAAATTCTTAGTTACTATGCTAAGTTGGTCCTGGGTACTAAGCTAAGTTGGTTTTGAATATTAATTTTGGTTCCTCCTGTTTACTTAGCTAAGTTTGTTTTGAGTTAATTTTTTTTAAATTGTGAGTCTCAAATCTAATTTAGATTGCTTTTGTAAAATCATTTCCCAGCATTGTTGAACCTTATGAGTGACCAAACTAGTTTTCCTTGTGTTCACTCTCATCTAACGTGGATTTCATATTCATATTTTGTCTTGGGTTGTTTTTATGTTGTGTGAGTAGCTTAGAAACAATTCCATGAGGATTTTTCTTGTGGATGAATTTTTACATACATATAATCCAGTTGGGGTAACATTTCAATTTCGGTTATACTCCTTATGAGTGTGCCATGTTGTTTGTTTTGTTTTGTTTTCCCGTTGAGGCATCATGCTCCTTCCCTGCGTCGCAGTTCTGGCTGTGGCCAGCGCTGCATTTGCGTCGGTCACCATCATACTCTTGGAGTAAGGTGTAGTTTTTGAAAGAGTTATCAAAATTCAACAGGTTTTCAAGTGCTGGTATAGTCTTAGGCCATTACAAAATATGCGTTACATTAAAATCTATTTCTTAAAAATCCTGAATGAGTTTTGTTCTAAACATATTTAAATTAAAGAAATTAGTAATTTACAGTTTTAGATTAAAAATACACTTTTGAAAAAAAAGCATTAATTTTACTAATTATATTTTCGTAGTGATGCTTTTGAATGCCATCTGGAAATTATTTATTACACTAGAAATTCTTCAACATTTACTTAATAGTTTTAGTATAAAAAAAAAGTGACTGAACACCCTAAAAGTAATGACATTTAAGAAGTAGAGGTTGTGGTCGCCGAGTGGTTGGCCTGCTCATCTCCCACCAAGGCGAACTGGGTTCAATCCCCGGCCAGGTCACTCCCAGATATTTTCGCAAGTGGGAATCGTGTTGGATGATGTCGCTTGTCAGCTGGTTCTCAGAGAACTCCCGTTTTACCTGTATTTTCATTCTGGTACTACTCCATACTTACCTCACTTCACCCGCATCGGCTCTCAGGACGCTGATGTTAAGAGCTGCCCTAATTTCTTCATTCAATCACTCACATTTAAGAAAGAATGCAGGTGGGGAAGGCTGTGTACATGAATTTTTAAAATAATTTGTTAGTATACAACATAATTAGAGTACAACCAAATTTCTGTTGAAAATAAACTCTAACCTTAATACTATTTTTATAATGTACAAAATTAATCATTATTTTACAAGACAAAATTTTTTTCATACCTTTCATTCCTTCATATTTATTTTCTTAATCATTTTTTGTAACTTTTTGTATAGATAGAAGCATAATCGTTCCTCTGTTTAGGACATTATAATCAGACATCTTTTAAAAACATCACTCTGTTTAATGATTCTTTCATCAGTTAAGGTAAGTGCTCACCAGATGAAAATATGAATTACAAATGCTTCATACCTAGCCTTGTCATAATTTTGTGACTAAATTCATCTTCAATTATTTCTTCATATGACTAAAGTGATACTACATTGTTTTAAATTGTGGCACATGTTAAATATGCAAATTACAGTTTAACATTATACGAAATATTTCAATTATTAAGCTAAATCTAGAGAAAAGGATCATGAACAATATGTGGCTAATCACAATGAAGCATGTATAATAATCCATGTGTCCTGGTTTATGATGTAACACAGATGCCAAGGTATTATCTTGAACAAGTACAAAATTGCCATGCATAATAAAACAACAGAAAACAGAGTGAATAGCGACACAGGTGTCAATAAGATACAAACTTTTAAAAATGTTTTATCAACTGCTATATTATTTTATTTAGATATAAAATATCAGAGTTTATTCTGAGCCGGAAGAGACTTACTGTTAATTGTAGTATTTAATCAAAATACATTGCAGTATACTTAACAGTATTGAAAAATGTTACCATTATTTACCCTGTTTATGTTAACCATTAAAACCTAGGACACAAAACAAACAAAATGGATCAAATGGAATATCATCCAAATACAGTGAAATCCTCCATACACGTACTTTCTAACACTCAATGGAGTGGGGAAAATGTTGCCAAATGTAAAAGAAATATACAAAGAGGAGAAAAATGTTAAATATAGATACCATAAAACACTGGTTTCAAATTAAATTTGGCATACAGTAAAAGGGTTTAAAAATGGTTTCTAATATTGAAATCTGCTCTCCACTTGTGGCGCATAATCATTCTGTGCATGAATAGTGACAAGCATAAAACAAGACTGAGTGGCTACACCCAGATTCTACCATCTCCAAATGATACCCTAACCTGTCTAAACCTATCAAACATACACTATTAACCAATAATTATTTTAGCACCCATGAAGATAGGTATTTCAGTATATCAGTTGACTTGTGTTTCACCGCCTTCTGCCTAGGACTGCTGGTGTTTGTCCGTGGTAGCATTTACAATGAGGCCTATTGTAACATTCTGGATGATGATATGCTCCCAGCATTGTGGCGTTTTTACGGAATGGACCCGTGTTACTTCCAGGATGACAATGTTAGATGCTATATTTCAAGCTCTACTATACAGTGATACACCGACAACCATGTTCGCCGATTGGACTGGCCCGCCCAGAGCCCCGAACTCAACCCTATAGAACATATTTGGGACGAATTGTATCGCCGCATGAGGACTCGTTAGGCACGGCCAAAATCCATTGCTCAACTCATGGAATGGTTGCAAGAGGAATGGCGACGAATCCCCATGGATGTCCTGAAAACACTCGTGGAGAGCATGCCAGACAGGGTGGCTGCTGTTATAGCCGCAAGATGTGGCCCTACGAGATTCTAACAGGGTGACAACCACCGAGCAAACATTGCGGACAGTGCCCAATTACTTTTTGGTAGATAGTGTAGTTAGAAGTAATATAAACTCTCCTGCACCATGTACCACATAAGTCCTTTTTACCAGGTTCATCATCCAATGGAATAAAATAACCAAGTATACAGGTAATTGACTTTATTGATTATCTTAAAATATATCAATAACGTGTACTCTACTATCATTTAGAATCATAAAAATAATGCTACACAAAGAGACCATAATAAATACTTTCATGAAAATATAAAGACGATAATACTTTTCTGTGGATTAAACAAATTATTTCTTACAAATCTTTGTAAAAGAATTATTCTACCACAACCTGGCATAATTCAGACATTGTAAGCTAACACATTCAGCATTACGATGGCAATACGAAATGTGATATATTTGATATCTGTCGCAGGCCTTCGACATTCCTCTTGCTCTATCTGCTCAAGAAAATGGAGGAATGGAGGTCAGGTGGGAGACAATCCAAGGATTACTATCTTGTTTTGAAAGGTCTGCAGCTGCACATTCTTCTGCATATCGCTATGACAAGCCTTTTGTGGCTCGCATGCTCCTGCCCTTCAACAGAATTAATTTCTGTGTTTATGAGGACATTCTGGTTTTGATCATCCTCACCTCTCTCAGCATGACTCAGTATAAAGGGAATTTTCCAGACCTTGGCTGCCGAAATATATAAGGCACTGGGCCTCCGAGATAGCACTTGTGAGTATCTGAAGTGTCGGTGATTGCGCGATAAATGATGAACAAGAATAGCAAGAGAAACCCTGGAAGTGACCAGCGGGAGGAAAATCTGTGACTGTAAGCATTGGTGTGTAGTGAAGAGTGTGACTGGCAGGCTGGATTATTGGACTTTATGCATGAGTGAAGGGCCATTTCAAATGATGGTAATAGACTGAACGTGGTTAATGATGAGTGTGAGTTAATTGTCTATCACTGGAGATGTAACTATTCCACTTTTTCTCGATTCTCGATCTCGATGCCGATACCATTCTCGATCTCGATTACAAAAGTCGCGATTTCTTTAGTTACTGACAATTACTTAACAGAACTAAATATGTACTGTATAGTAGGGTGCGAAATTTAATTCTTTAAAATTTCGCCTACATTAGTAGTATTACCAATATAAATAATACAACACTTGAATAGTGGGATTATATTCATACGAAAATACAAAAAGTTCAAATGAGGCAAATGAGATAATATTAACCGGCACTGAAAACACACATGTTACGAAATAACGAAAATCAAAAGCAACACATGCATAAAACTAAGATCAACATTCAAACTCATATATTTTCCTGTAAAAAGACTACCATTTTCACTCTGTCTGGGTCCAAACGATTCCTTTTTTTGTCCGCTATGAACCCAGCAGTTCTAAAAAGTATTTCTGAAAACAGTTGCTGCAGGTATTATAAGATGTTTCTTGCTAGTCTTCTAAGCCTGGGCAAGTTTTGTTTGTTCTTCCAGTATGTAAGGACATCAGTATCAGGAGGTGCGAGATGCTCCTGTAGGTATGTTTCAAACTCATGAACTGCTGAAGAAAATAGAGTTTGTGAACAGTTATTTTGCATAATGGGAGAATACAGGTTCCACATGGAATGTAAACATGACCCTGCTGCTTTTTCCACAGTTTCTTCAGACTGGAATCAGAAATTTAAAATTACATGTGATAATGTTAAATAACCTGAGTAGCATGAATTTTAATACATATATTTAGTTAGAACTTACTTACCTGTTTCTCATCTTCTGCACAATTGCTTTGAAAACTATGCTTCTTGCTGCAGAAAAATCTTTGCAGTGTCAAGATATATTCAGTGTGAGAAAACCTTGCTCTTAAAACGGGGATCCAACAGAGTAGTAGCTGTGTAAAGCCAGATTTCTTCTACTTGCCCACAGTGCATCTTCAAGAATGCTAGTAAATTATTTACCATGCCTTGTAAGCCGAAACCAGCTGCTGTTGGCACTTGCAACTGTTGAATCATGCTGTTTAATATCGGAATTACTTCCGAAATGCACTCATTAGTTGAGCTGACAGTGAATGTTGCTATATCGAATAACTGAAGAATATCTGATATGTACTTCGTTAGTTCCCACTGCGAAGAATAATGTTGGGTTGAAAATTTTACATCTGATGAAGCAAGTACCACTGCCTGCTTTTGCTCGATAAGTCTATCTATTATGTGCAGGGTTGAATTCATTCGCATAGGTTCGTCTTCTACAAATCGATGGACCTTACATCCCACAAAAATTTGGGCTCTCTTTAAGACATTGCAAGCTTGCAATGAATGCTTGAAACTGCTTACTATGCACCTGCAAAATGCAACAAGATTAGTCACAAGTTTGTCATTGAGGAGGCCATCTTTAACTACAAGCTGCAGGTAAATGGCCGAAACCTGCCTTTTCTAGACCGAGTGTCAAATTTCTCGCATTGTCTCTTAACACGGCTACAACCTTATCACTTAAGTGCTTATCGGAGTTGGCTAGACACGTCCTAGTGTAATTCACAAGTAACTTTCTGGCACGTTTCTTTGTACGAGTGGTATAATAAAAGGAAGTAGTAGATTGCATCAAGTGCTTTCTCTTGTAATGACAGATACCTCTTGCCATTTTTTCTAAAAGTTTGGTAATGATGTTTAGTAATGTAAAATGTTTCGTAAGTACACTTGGATGAGACGGACACACAGAACCAACAGCATCCTTGAGAACCCTGAGTCTCAACAGTGCGGTGACTGGGAAACACAGCTGGCACCCACCTAAAGTAAGTTTATTGTGTCACTGTTCATATCGTGTCTCACCCGACGGCATCAATTTGTGTTCCCAATTGGGGCCAGTGAGTTCATCTGCGTCGCATCATCCATGTCAACCGCGAGAAAATGGCGGACACCACATCAGAAGAACCGCGAGAAGGCATCGAGATATCCGCATCGGAAACTGTTACACCCGCGAACGCGAACTACCTGGACATGCCGATCGACCAATGCGTTCATTGTGGAAGGGTAAGTGAGATCAATCTGTTTGAGGAAAACTTGTTTAATCAACCATTATGCCAATGCACGTCCAACACTGTATCTATACCGTCAGACCCATGCTTGTGCGCATGCATAAGATGTGACAGGGCGAGAACAACAGTGCCAGCAGTGCAAACGGGACTTACGTTTGCGATGCATAGGGTCTGAGGAGTATGTAACCATCCGCGTTGGTGTAATAAACTGTGTTAAGTGCCGCAAGAAGAACTATGCTGAGATTGTGCCACAGACAATACCAGAGGTAAAGCCTATGTCGCAGCCAGAAGTTGTTACGTACACACCACAAGGTTTGACAAAACCTGATAGAAATGTACTTTTGACAACTTTTGCGGGACATGATTCAGAAGACCCTGGTACTTTTTTTGCAGTATGCGAAGAAAAACTGTACCAGCATCGAGTGCATAGGGTATATTGGACTAAGGTCACTGCCAACAGACTAAGGGGAATTGCTGCCACATTGTGGAATCTTGTTCCCGATTACCGAGTTATCTGGGAGGAATTCTGTGAACACTTGTTGGGCAAGTTCGATACCGATGGTGATGCCATACATGTGCAGACTAAGCTCTATCATGAACAACAGTGCGACAGAGAGGACATCGAAGACAGGACAGTCAACTCGCGGAGTGCTCGAGATCATTGTGTTATTGGTGACACCTGATATTAGGCTGTACATATGGCGAGCCACACGTGCTAGTATAGAACAGATTACGAGAGGGGCATGTCTCTACTACGAGAGGGATGTGCATGCAGGACAGGACTACCAATCCCCGAGACAAAATCACCATATGGCAATACCTGCCATGATGTCCGATGTAACAAGACCACCCCCGCCATCCATGCCAGTGCGAAACAACTGCGGTAAGGGGTCGAACTTTCGCAACAATAACCGCGGACATTATTACCAAGGCAACTAGTCAGGGAGGTTGACGAAACAGAACCTCCACCAATCTAACTGCCAGAGCGTAGAAATCCGCGTAATGAAGGTGCCAAAGTGTTCCAGATTAGTGACAGTACTGTACGTGCATGAAGGGTCAATGGTGAAGTGGAAGGAAAGAATGTGATCACCGTAATTGACACTACTGCAAGCCATAATTTTGTGCATGGGGGCATAATCGAGGCAATAACAACAAGAGTTCCGCAGCGACATCTGCAATTTACCACCACTCATCAACAAGGTGAGGCAAGAAATGTAATGCACATTACGGTAGAATTACGTGGACTTCGTACTAAATGTGGTGTGTATATTGTGCTGGACTTGTGCAAGGAGATAATTCTGGATTGCCGTGGCTAATTGACAATGAAGCTGTAATCGAACCACATCTCGACCATCTGCACGTGGGGACAGGTGGATGGTGGATGCTGTACTCCGTGGAAGCAATGCCACTGACAACAACACCTGCCGTGCCGCTTGCTGAGTTCGCACACGAGGTGCCCGAACAGCACCAACAATGTCTGCAACACCTGCTGAACTAGTATGCCAGTGTGTTCCACACTGATGGAAAGCTGCAGCGCACCGACGTCACCATCATCACGACACAAGAGGACCCAGTGTACTCTAAGCCATGAGACCCAGGTATTTTCTTCCAGCATGTCATTAATCAGCAGGTATGTGAGATGCTCAATGATAATGTGATTGAACAAACACAAAGTCTCTATAACTCAGGCATTACACTTGCCCCTAAAAAGGACGGTGAATTGAGGTTTTGTGTTGATTTTTGTCCGCTTAAGAAGATCACTGTAAACATGCCACCTCCAGTATTCAATATCAAGGATACTTTGTCAACACTAGGGCCAGTACTGTATTCACTTCGCTAGATTTAAAATCCGGATACTAGCACGTGCCAATCCGCCCACAAGACAGAAAGAAAACAGTCTGCATCATGTCAGATGGGTGTAGGTTTCAGTTCGTTGCAATGCAGTTTGGATTAAAATGTACCCCTGCCACTTTTCAGAATTTAATGGTAAACATACTAGATGGAAACATAGGAGACTTTCCGATGGCCTATCTTGATGATGTACTTGTATGATTGAACAACTGGGAGGAGCATTTGCACCACTTGAGCCTCGTGTTCGAAAGGCTCGAACGCAACAAGCTTACATGCAAAGTTGACAAATGTAAGTTGGGTATGAGTAAGATGGAGTTTTTGGAATACTATGTAACAGGGAACGGACACGAAACAGAACAACAACATGTGCAAGAAATTCAAAACAAACCTACACCCAGGTGATGTAAACAAGTTAGAAATTTTTTGGCTTGATAAATTGGTTAAGGAAGCTCGTCAGGAATTTTTCTGTGATAACTGTACCATTGACTGCATTGTTGTGTGAAAAAGTAAATTTGTGTGTACACCTCAAGCCGACCAGGCATTCTGTGAAATCAAGCTTGTGTTTCAGAATTGCAAACCGCTAACCAGGTTTAGATCAGAATTACCCATTGTTGTTCAGACCGATGCGAGCCAGCAAGGTATTGGCGCGGTGTTATATGAAGTGAGAGAACATGGGAAAAAACAACGCCTGAATTACAACAATGCAAAGTTTGGCGAGGCAGAACGCAAATACCATGTTAATGAGCAGGAATGTTTAGCAATTGTGCATGCTCCGAAGAAATACCGGCCATATCTGTTAGGAAGACAGTTTATGTTAAGAACTGACAACCGTTGTCTTGTGTGGTTAGAGGGCATACTAAACAGGAAAAGTAAACTTGCCCGCTGGGCCTTGCTACTCCATGAATTTGATTTCAAGGTAGAACACGTGGCGGGAAAAACCAATGAGCTCGCAGACGCATTGTCCAGGAACCCCTGTCCGAACCTAACTGTAACTGACGACGCGGAATGGGAAGAGGCGCTACCACCCTGCCATAAAACCCCGACAGCAGGCACACCAACTTTTGTCTTGCAAAACACTGTCGCCACAACACCCGGTGAACTTGTTTCGCTGAACACCCATGACATATTAAGGGAAGTTCATGCAGCACAGAAAAATTCCCCAGATGCCGCACAATGCCGGCAACACTGTGCCACACGGTACTCTGAACACTGACGAGTAGTAGACAGAAAGATCCAGGTAAAAGCCCCAGTAATCAAGCCAGATGGCGGACATATGTCTTAAAAGAAAAACGTAAACGTGTATTAATGTGCAGGCATGACAGCTTGGAACATGGGCACCCAGGTACCGAGCAGACATGCAGGAACATACATAAGCTTTTTCATTGACCCGGAATTCAAGGGTATGTACGTAAATATGTGCAAAGTTGTGTCACATGCAATACCCAGAAGCTGCGGAGAATCGATAGTGATGCTCCACAGCAACCAAGGCTGCCAACTGAACCAATCAAAACCGCAGCAGTGTGTATAATGGGTCCGTATCCCTGCACCACGAGTGGAGTTAAGTTATTGGTTGCTGTTTCTGATTTGTTTACAAGGTGGACGGAAGAATTTCCTGTAAGTAACCTACGCGCACACACTGTGGCACAGATAATACAGACTGAATTTTTTCCGAGATGGGGTTATCCGGAATTTTTGCTGACCGATAACGGCACCCAGTTTGTGGGGAGAAAGTGGAGAGAATACTGCACGAAGTGGGGAGCAGAACATTGTACCATCCCAGCTTACCACCCCCGAGCGAACACGACCGAGCGCCGGAATCAAGATATAAAGATACAGTTGAGAATTCGGCAAGGCGGAGATCATACTAGATGGGCAGAGTTAATCCCTGAAGAAATGTCTTGCATTCGAAACTGGGTAAATGCAGGCACCGGGAAAACTCCAGCAAAAATAGTACAGGGCCGTGAGTTGTGCGCACCTGGAGAACCAAGAGAAAACCCTCCCGTACCACCCAAGGAAGCCATAGTACACCAGCAACAGATTCATGCAGAGGCCAGGGAAAACAAGGAGCGACATTGTAATACATGGGTCCTGGAATATAAGAAGTCGCCCCCAGAGATACAACCCTGTATGTTTGTGTATGTGGGGGAAAATCCACTATCAGCCGGAACAAAGACATATTGTGCAGGACTGGCACCTAGGTGGACATGGCCAGTTAAAGTAGTAGAAAAGTTGGAGAATACTACATTTTCAGTGAAGTTGGGACCAAGATATGTCACGAAACGGCACTGTGATTACCTGCGTATAGCCTGCCCACCTGCAGGGACGAGGCAAGGAGACGACATTACACCCAGTACCTCGGCGAGCGCGGTGTAGCATACCAGGAAGTACACAGAGAAATGTAAACATGTGCACGAATGTACACAACAACACTAGCACAGGGATTTTGGCACAGAAAATGTCAACGACAGTTCTGCCAATATCATGTCATTTAGGGGTTTCGCACTGTCAGAACACTCCACACCAAACAGGGAGGAAACAAGTGATGAATACACACATGCATTAGTGGGAGAGGAGAGTAGTAGCGCAACCTCGTTTCGGGACTTTCCTGCAGAGGAAGACAACAGTTTAATAAATCAAAGCAGTTTTAAATGGTTCACATGTAATAATAATAAGAGTGATAACAACAGTACATGTAAGCTATGATGCAACCAGTGTCAATGATATGAGTTTTAAGGGGTTTCCCCCAAGGCACCATTCAATATGGTTGTAACCAAAGTGAAAATGTAAACAATAGTACCAAAAGTGAAAATGTCACACAGTTCCGAGGCTTTCTGGCATCTCCAGGGGATAGACTAATAGGGCAAGAGAGTGTCAAAGGGTTTGTTTGAGTTTAGTAGGAAAGTGAATGTGACGTCAGCTGACAACACAACACAGTGCACCGCTCGCAAGAGGCAAAACAGGACATGGCTGCGTCCCCACAACATGGTTCCAGCCTACAACCCCACCCCTGAAAACTCCGCAGAGTAAGGAGGCTTACTAGGCCTTGCTTCCGTTGCCCTCAACCGGTGGACCTGGTTCGCAGCCGGGCAGAACGTGCCAGAGGGAGGGGTCGTTTGACGCCAGCTAACAGCCACCAGCACTAAGCCCATGATGACACGTGGGCGTGCACGTGTACAAATAGGCTCCAATTTTAACTTTCCTATAATGGAATATTATTTGCAGTGTAAAATGTATCTTTTTATTTTTCAGGGTCAAAATGTCTTAAAGTGTTGAAAAGGTTTGTTTGTTGATGTTGCAAAATGTTTGGTTATGCATTCCCCAGCATTATGCTTCCAATTTACTAATTTATTTCGCCCTTGTGTCATTTTTAAGTTAATCGAGGAGAAGGAGGAGAAAGATGACAGAGAGGTCACACGACCTGCACAACTTAAAACAGGTGCTATCCGCCTAGGTTAACGGCATTTCATTGTAACCCTTGCATTATTGCTTCACGGAATTTTAAGGACTTTGTTTTTATGTATGTATTTGAGAGTATTTTTCATGTTTGAATATTTTACGACATCACGTATAACCACATCACGGTCATGTATTTTTTATTTTACAGCAATCAGGCATGTTACAATCCAGTTACCACTGCAATCGTAAAGAGAATAATTTTCTCAGCAAGAATAATATTTTGTCTGACTTTAATTTGCCGTTTCCACGCAGAAATATTGCAATTTCACCTGCCCCACATGGTCTGCTACGAAATTCATCCATGCAATCTAAGCTTGTTTTCACACACGTGTGTGTGTGTGTATTGTGAATATTCTTCTTGTGTCCCATTTTCCCTGAAGATAGGGTTGCAGAGAATAATGAAATGATATAAAATGAACATGTTACATAAACACGTGTGATTATTTGGCATCACTAACGTCGACTCATCGGGGTTCGTCTTGCCGCACATGGTTAGTGAGGTGACGGCCTATACACATAGACAGCTAGGACGGAAAGAATGTCACCATATAAATTACATACAATCATATAAATATGCTTGGAAAATGAGGGGCATGACATGAGTGGTCAGGATAAACACACAAGCGCGTAAAAGCAGTATTTGATGGTGTGAATACCGATGGATAAGTGTTTCAGCGGAGCATGTGGTGCACTTGAAAATGTTGTATTTATCCACAAAGACGGCAAATTCAGGTCAAACAAAATATTGTTCTGTTAGAGAAAATTATTCTGCTGCACATTAAATTAGTTTGGAGCTTGTAGGTGCCGGATGGCAAGAAAATCAGACATGGAAATGACCGCGTAGTAAGACATACAAATCACCAATTTCACAAAAATTTATTTAACACTGTATAATATAAAGTTTACATAAAACTCTGAAATAAATTACGGCGTACATGGTATTACACAAATAAACCCTCAAACTGCATGGATAGTGAAGATACCGATTTGGCAGCTATGAACCACGTGGTCGCTTAAGATGTGGCCATAAAATACTTAAACATGAAAAATACCTTTAAATACATACACGAAAAAGAGTTCTTAAAATGGCACACAGCAATAATACAGAAATTACAATGAAACACCTCTAACATAGGCAGATGACACCTGATTCAAGTTACATGGGCCGCATGTCCTCTCCGACATCTTTCCCCCTCTTTCGCCTCGTTTAAGTTTCAAAAAGCTTTCAAGGGCAAAAATTATTAGTTAAGCAGAAGCATAATGCTGGGGAAATAATCTGGCAAAAACTTACACAAGCAAAGGTTAACTGGTATACTAAGAATGAGCTATGGTAATCTACATCAGTGCAAAAACTTTGAATTGCATATGTGACAGTGCCTTACCTCGCCAGACCTCCTACAATGACAGCACCAAGAATAGCATCGTACGGACCTACCATGATTGCCTATGGGTTTCACATAAGCAGAAGTGCTATGCATGCCGAGTAAAACTTTTATATTAATGCCGTCGGGTGAGACATGAGACGAACGATGACACAAACACTTACTGGTAATTTGGGTGCCAGCGGTGCTTCCCAATGAACCACACTATTGAGACACAGGGTTCTGAGGGATGCTGTGGGTTCTGTGCGTCCATCTCACCCATGCATACTTACAAACACGTAGGCAATACTAAATTTTTACTAAATATCAATGGAAATAAACACTTAATAAAATTAATGTGGCTAGGACACTGTCACTACTGAATAAAAGAGTCAAGTTCACTGTAGACTTATTTTTATTGTTATCATACATACACATCAACGTGCCAATGAAACTATGATAATCTTGGTCATGACTAGCCAATTCTGCTTGGGTGCTCCCCTGCTCACAATTACTGTAGCGCACGCCTAGGTGGATAATATCACAGAGGTGCATGAAAGCACAGCCTTCTCAAGGGAAGAGGGCTAACAGCAGTTAGGGTGGACTGACGGTTTTTCCCTGAAGACAGGATACTGTGAATTACAAATGAAACCCTTGATACATATTCACATGCGTGATTACTCGTCATCACTAATGCAAACTCGTTGGGGCTCGCCCTCCATCATGTGGGTAGTGTGGTGACGGCATATACACAGATCCGGCTAGGACGGGAGAAATTGCACTGTTCACAAATTACAAAATCACATAAACCCTCAAAAGGTACATGAAACAAGATGGGGCACAAGATGCGACAAATGCTATGCAGCAAACTGCAAGAGAGCAAAGGCTAATGGAAATGACAATTCATATGTTCAGGAGGTGGAGGAGGATGGGGATGAAGAAGTTCTATCACATCTCAGAAAATGGTGCCATGAGGTTGGGAACCTAGAAGAAGCAGTTTTTTGATGAGGGAATCATTGGGAGGAAGATTGGGTAGTTTGGAATTTGGAAGGACGTGAGATTTGAAATAAGTTTGGGAAAGTGAAGTATGGGAAGAGTCTGATTGAAATGAATGGCAGAAATAACTTGGCCAACAGTCTTACAGTAAGGGCTTACAATCTCGCAATGTCAAGCATTGCTGATGATGCCGCTTCCAGACCAGACATGAAAAGAGTAAAAAGGGGTTGTGACTCTATAGTTGTTCTGCACAAGAAGGTAACACAAATGGGGAAATTGGTAACAAACAGCCACAGAGAGTAAGTTTTGTTTAAGAAGGGTAAATCAAGGGATACAAAAGACTTTTCACAAAAATCAAGGTGAGATTTACCAGAAAACAGATTGAATTTGCAACTATCCACATGGGCATGAAATAAAGGGAAGTCTGCAGGGCAAATAGTAATCCCATAAATTTTGCATTTAGATAACAGATTAGCAGAAACGGGAGAAAACAGCTCTCTATCTAAATTAACACTCCGAAAATCTAATACCTTAAAAACAAATATCTGTTGATGTTAGGCACAGGTACAGGAAACACACATTGTAATTTTGAAACACATACTTATTAGCTAGGGGTACATTTGCAATGACATTGAATGAGGAATTGTAAATAATAGTATATACAGAGTTAAAACTGTAGTAACTGAAGAGATTTTCAATCGTTACTGGTGCAATCATGTGCAACGGGAGAGAAATTAAGTGTTTGATTTGATTTACGATATTATGTCCTTGGAATCGAGGAGAGTTGACCTGAGTCTACAATGGACACCAGTCTCGATTGCATGCTTTTGGTCAAATAATTCTAGGCTAGCGCTATACAGGCCTTCACTTACTCTCAATAACATGTTACTGAAACCCAATCTAAAACCAAGAATGACAATTCTGCCTCACAATTCATGTGTGGTGTGGTTAAAAACAGAATACAAAATCTTGATATTCTTCAGGTATTGAGAAGCTAATTTCTGTATTCCTTCTGTAGTGTTTAAAATGTGGTCCTCTAGATCCTTAACCAAAATGATATGATTAGCCACATCAATGAAAATTTTATTTTGATTGTCAATAGAATTGAGTCTCTTTCAAAACTTTCCAAATGCTTATTGTCCATAGTTCCAAATACAGTTTTCAATGTTTTGCCTCTAAAATTTAATATTCCTTGTTTGGGGTGGGACTGAGGGAGAAGGAACATAAGAGTATGTGCTGCAGTTTTTGAAAGCATTTAGTTTGTCCTCTAGTTGCAACAGAGCAAAATTAAAGTTTTGATCAAACAAACTATTGTCTGTTTGAAATCTCTGATTTACACTAAGGACTGTGTTCAACATCATGTATAAATCTGCATATTCCTGTTGCAATTAATTGAGGTCTAAAACCAAAACCACTGAATAATATTTGTATGAAATGGTACTGTCCTAATTTTTCTCAGAAATCACACCTGTATTTAGAGGGTTTACCGTGACTAACGACACTTAAACGACACTGACGACGGCCAGCAATATTCCTAGAGCCAACATGTGGGCAAATGGGTTGTGGGTAGAGAAGGGGTGGGGACTGAAAAAAAATGTTTCCCTTTAAAGTGTAAGGTTACAAAAAAGGAGAAAGTATAATGCGAAGACAAGTACCTAACAGCAATTTAAAACAAGTTACCCTTACAATATACATACAAACATCATTAACCATGAAATATACTAATTATTATTAGATTACCAGAACAAGGGCCAATTTCCCAAGAGTTTAACATTTGGAAAATGGTTACTCAGGAACCTAACTAGTTCAATACCCAAACAAATACCAAAATTCAAATATATGAACACTGAACAAATAAAAATTTCAATAAAAAACACACACTCACGCACACACACACACACACACACACACACACACACACACACATATATATATATATATATATATAAATTACAAGACATTGTTTGCAACAAGACAAATTAAATTACACAAGACACAACTAACTTAGTTTAGTAAGAACTTAGTTTAGTACCACGGGTTTTTCTTGACATATGAGAGCTCATAAAATAAATTGATCCTTAAATGACCTACACGAAAGAGGTTATCAATGTAACCATTATTGTATTTTGCACGGCTCTTGATATAAGCATGCTTTAAATTATTAAAGGCCGATGCCCAGACATTATGAATATCCTTAAGATCTTCGGCAACAAGTCATTTAGATGTCACAAATTTGACAAAGGAATATTTGGGGCAAAAGTAAACATGGGATTAAATGGGCTGGTTTTGTAAGATTCGTGTTTGGTAAAATTGAACACTTTTTGCAGCTATGAAACATTTTTATCCCAATTTTCTCTGGTCCATTGCATGAAAAGCAATAAGCGCTGAACGATGGTTTCAATTGAAATGCTCCGCATGCAAAGAAAAATTATTGTATGGGGATAAAGTATGTGGCGTATACTATGAGAGAAGCACATATTCATAAAGAGATGACAGGTAAATTGACGGTTTTCAGAAACAATAGATGGATGTGTACCAAAATTTTGAAAACACACGTGTTTGAAGAACACGAATTGTTGAGATTGCATCAGTTTGTTGTAAGTGTAACTAACCATACACATGTAGTGAAAGCATCAACACACACTAACAACATATTGTTTCCTAATTTACTTCTAGGAAAGGTGCCAACAAAATCAATGAACATTTTCTCCATATGTTGTTCAGCTACCTCTGAAGACAGAAAACAGTAGTGTATATTCTTTGCTGGCTAGCTGAAAGCACAGATTTTGTAACATTTTACTCATTCAGAAATTTCAGCATCCATTCCCTTGTAAATGAAACGTTGTCGAATAGCCTGAATGGTTTTTGTGTGTTCCTAGATGAGCACCATGATTGGATGAAAGAAAATATTCAGAAATCACAGCTTTCAGGTGCTCCTATAAAACAATTTGCTTCCTTTTATCATGAAATCTGCAACAAAGGAGCCCTTTAAACAGAAAGTAAGGTTTATTTTCGATGCTTGTTTTTAAATTTTAAATGATTTGACTCGAGTTTCTATATTTTTCTTGGTAATTTTTAATATCAGTAAAGGCTAGTGGAAAACTCGACAAAATTTTAAAATTTGGAAGATCAGGTTATACATTGGTACTATCAAACATCCGAGACAATGCCTCTGCAACTACATATTAAGTACCTTTAATATGTATTACTCTAAATTTCAAGCAAGAAATTTTATAACCCATTTACCAATTTTACCTAATTGTCAGGGATTAGCCAAAAGTGACGACAAAGCATGGTTGTCTGTTTCTAGAAGATATTTAGCATGTTCAAGATATTGCCTAAATTTATCATTTGAAAAATTACAGCCAAACTTACCAGTTCATAAATAGTGGATGATTTAATTTCTTGTGGAGTAAAAGTGTGAGAAGCGAACGCAGTTGGCTGATGAAAACTATCAATCTTTTGAGCCAGGGCGGCTCCAATAGCTTGACTAGAAGCGCCAGATTGGAGGATAAACTTCTTACTAAAATCTGACATGTGTAACACAGGAGGATCTATGATGTCATTTTTAAGTGTGTCAAAGGCCTTTTGTTGCTCATCATTCTTTTCAAATTTGATCAATCTCTTTCTAAGTTTATTCATCGGTGTTGCCTTTTCAGCTAGAATTTTAATAAATTTACCAAACAATTATACCATACCAATGAATCTTGCAATACACTTCACATCACGAGTTGGGGGAACATTTCTAATGGAGTTAGTTCTATCAGGGTCAATAGAAAGCCCACTGGAAGAAATCCTATGTACCAAAAATGAAATTTATTGCACTGCAAACCCACCCTTAGAAGGGTTAATAGTGAGACCTGCTTTTTCCATACAAGTGAGTACTTTCAGTGAATGAATGTTGTTCAAAACTGTTTGAGTAAATGACAAGATCATCCACATATTTATACATAAATTTAAATTTAACATAATGAAAAATCATGTCCAAATGCCTGATGAGAATTTGGGCACCCGTGGCCAAACCAAATAGCACACAAGTAAACTGATACAAGTTCCAAGGAACACAAAAACTAGTAACTGGTTTGGAATCTTTTGATAAGGAAATTGGGCAGTGACCGCATTCAAATTGACGCCATCGGGTGATACACGACACAATTATGATACACCTTTTACCTGGTAGGTGGACGCCAGCGATGGTTCCTATGCACTGCACTTTGAGACTCAGTGTTCTCAGTGATATAGTGGGTTCTGTGTGTTCGTCTCACTTGGAGAAAGCTGGGTTTCAACGCTACAGTAATACATAATTTTACAATGGTAAGATTGTTTATATTTATGCAAGTTACATCATGCCAAGAATTAATTTTACAGTTAACATCTCAGGCATGACTAGCCAAGTTCCGGTGGGTGATTCCCCTAGCAAATTACTTAACTAGCGCACTCCTAGATGGGTGATCCTCCACGGTGCATGATAACCCAGCCTCCACAAGGCAAGGGGTCTACAGCCGCTCTGATGGACTATAGATTTTACCCAGAGACGGGACATGGAGTATAAACATGAACACTACCACATGCACTTATATTTCCCTCTAACGCCTACTCGTCGGGACTCGTCCCTGAACCATGTGTTTAGTGGCGACGGTCAATACACATAGCAGGTTAAGACAGAAAATAATAATGCTCTACAAAAATACACAAATATCACTGGATGAACATGGGGCAAGTGATGAACAGACAAAATAAACATGCAGATGCGTGAAAACAGTATTAGATGGCACGGATGCCGCTGGATGAAGATATTAGAGGACCCTGTGTTGCACATGAAAAACACATTATTTTACATTAAATTTGGCGAGAATGGTCGGGCAAAATGATGACTGTATTCATAAAAATGTTCCTGTTAATACACAAGCATACAAAAGCTCGTAGCATGTCAGATGGTGGGAAAATACAAACATAGGAAAGTACCACGTGGTAATGCACAAAAGCATCAGTTATCAAAAATACACGAACCCTGATTGAAAATAACACACATTAACCAGAGATGAACTAAGGCGCACAAGCTAGAACACGAATTATTCCTCTAAACGCGGCGATGGCGCTGTTACGGACTTTGCTGTAGCTAACCACGTGGTCGTGGGTGATGTGGCCATAAAACAATTAAACATGACAAAACCCTGAAAATAATTACACACAAAGGCTGCAAAATAAGTAAATTAAGCGGATAGCATTACACTGGGGATGTCTGGCAAAACATTCGCGAAGCAAAGGTTAACCGGTATACTAAAGTGAAACTATGGAAATCTACATCAGTGCAAAAGTATGAAGTGCGTACGTGACAGCATCTTACCTCACCAGCTCTCCTAGGATGACTGCCCAGAATCAGGGGTCGCGCGGAACTATCATGGCTGCCTTTGGGGTTCACACAAGCGGAAGTGCTATGCACGCTGAGTAAAATATTAATATTTGAAACGAAATGGCACAAAAAGCATTTCAATACATTTTCACAAATAGACTGCTAAGGCTAAATTCATGTTATTATTTCAATGTCTTTGTAAGGCGTCTTAGTCTGAATATCCTTGTCCTGTTATTCGGTACCGCACTCACTTTGAATTTGAATATTACAGTATTACATAAAACTCTGAAAACAAACATATTACACTTTGCAAACCTATTTTGACCCTGAAAAAGAAATACGCAGCACAATGAAAACAAGTATCCCGTCTTGGGAAAGTCAATGCAGCGATACTGCACATGTGTTTACCACCACATGCTACGTTAGTGGTGAGCGCCGTCATGGTCTGACTGCCACTGGCTCTTAGCCGACATCAAACAATCCCTCCCTCGAAGGCCAAGATGGTGCGAGCAGCTTACCCCTGCTCTGCTGGGTTCTGCCAGGGTCTGAAATAGGACCACTGGTCGAGGTCACACGAGGCATAGTCTTGGAGGTACCGTACCCTGCAGCATTTGTAGGGGAGTGGGCTGTTTGCTGGAACCATGTTGTTGGGACTAGGTGGTAGCTCGCTCCTCCCCTTGCGATTGACGTGACGTAGTTTGTTTACGTAGCACTTTGCACTTACCGATGCACACGCCTCCCTACTGTTATCCTTAAACCCCCTAAAACTAGCCTGTTCTGTGATGCTTTGCCCTACAGGTATAGATAACCCTCTAAATGGTGTATCACTTTCACTTATTGTGCTACGATTAAATTAGAATTTTTGCTGCAACTATCCTCCCTAAGGGTGTTTTCAAACCCCTGAAAGTTACTATTTTCACCAGGCTTTTCCATACTGGTATGGGAAAACCCCCAAACTGTGAATTACTGCTATTTATTGTACTAACATCTGCATTAAAATTTCTATTGTATTTCCCCTCCCTATTTGCCGTGGAGTGTTCTGGGGGATTGAAGCCTCTGTATAAAGTAGCATTAAGCAGTCTGTGATTTACATCTGGTTGACACAGAGCTACATGACTGGTGGTGTTTCAGACTTGTGTGGCTTACATCACCGCGGGTGTCTTCTGGTAAGCTGTGCTGCGATCTCCGTGGTACTTGGCTTATTGGTGTCTCCTTGCCTCTCTTCCATAATGGTGTGCAGGCAATACACAGATTGTCGTTGTGTCATTTTGTCGCATGCCTCGGTCCCAACTTTACCAGAAAAGTGGAATTTCCCAATTTCTGCGATACTCTCACTGGCCCAATCCACCTTGGTGCCAGACCTGCACAATGGTTTTTCATCTCGGCAGACAACGGGCTTTCTCTCACATACACATAAATTCCAGGAGTTAATTCGGGTGGTGGCTTCCTACACTACCGTATCTACATAGCATAATACTTTTTCTGGTTTTCCCACACTGCTTGTGTATCTGTTGTTGGTGACTTACAATTTCTTCTGCTGGTACCGGCGGGTTTTCGCAGGGTTCTCCTTGCGCACGTAAGTCGCTGCCTTTTACCATCTCGGCAGGTGTCTTCCCAGTTGCTGCATTAACTCTGTTCCTTATACAAAACATCACTTCTGGAATGAGTTCTGTCCACCTCGTATGGTCGATTCCTAACCGGACTTGCAACTGTATCTTTACATCCTGGTTCTGGTGCTCGGTTGGGTATGCCCTGGGGCGGTGGGCTGGGGTGATACGGCTTTCGGTTCCCCATGTGGTACTGTATTTCCTCCACTTCTTTCCCACAAACTGGGTGCCGTTATCGGTTAGCAAATACTCGGGGTATCACCACCTCGGGAAGAACTCACTTTGCATGATATGAGACACGGTACACATTACCGACAAGGGAAACCTCTCTCCATCTCGTAAACAAGTCTGTTACGACAACTAGGAAATGTTTTCCACTTTTGGTGCCGGGGTACGGGCCCATGATATCCAGAGCAACTGTTTTGAAAGGCTCAGTTGGTTAACAGGGTTGTTGGGGGCCATCGCCGTCTGTTCTTCGCTGTTTCCTAGTGTTACACATCACACAAGTTTGGACGTGTTGCCGCACGTCTCTCTGCAGGCCTGGCCAATGAAAATATTTTTGTACATTCCTCCGCATCTGCTCTGAACACGGGTGTCCGTGTTATAGACTGTCGTGTCCGTATTCGATGACTAGTTCATGTGTTTCCCTCGGTACGTATGTCCTCCATTTCTCGCAATTTCCGTGCGGACGAACCTGAATTTCTTGGTTTACTACTATCCAGTGTTCGGAAACCTGTCCGTGCAGTGTTGCCAGCGTTGTGCGGCATCTGGAGAAGTTTCTTGTGCCACATGTACTTTTCTTAACATGTCATGGACATTTAGTAAGACAAGATCGCTCTGACACTTGGCAACAATGTTTTGCAATATGTGTGGCGGTGTTGATCCCATTGCCAGGGTGGTTGGCAGGTTGGTAACACCTCTTCCCACTTGGTGTCGTCTGTTACCGTTATTTGTGGACAAGGTTTCCTCGACAACGCATCCGCTTACTCGTTTGTTTATCCTGCTATGGGCTTTACCTGGAAGTCGAATTCCTGCAGCAAAAAGACCCAATGGGCAATTTACTTTTACCATTGTGAATTCCTGCTAACCAAACTAAACATCTTTTGTCGGTTTTCAACGTGAATTTCCTGCTTAACAAGCACGATCTGTATTTGTGCAGTGCGTGTACGATTGCTAAACACTCCTGCTCATTCATGGGATACTTTCTGTCGACGTTACCGAATTTCGCACTGTGGTAGATGATTATGTGTTTCTGTTAAGGTTTGTCTGTTTGGTAGAGCACAGTTCCAATACCCTCTTGTCTAGCATCTGTTTGTACGGTAACCAGAAGTTCTAGGTTAAATCTGGCTAGCACCTGATAGTTTAGAAAAGCAAGTTTGATTTCCTGATATGCTTGGTCTGCGTGGGGTGTCCATACAAATTTCCGCTTTTCCTTTAAAATTTCTCTGAGTGGTACGGTAATGACAGAAAATTTAGTGATGAATTCCCGAAATCAATTGATTAAACCAAAATAATCTTCACACTTGTTTTCGCGATCTGGGTGTCGGTGTTTTCTGTATTTGCTGGATATGTTGTGTTTCCGGTTTGTGTCCGTCCCCTGAGACATAACGCCCTAGAATTTCCATCCTGCTCATGCCCAATTTAAAACCTGTCGATTTTACATGTCAATTTATCATGCTGTAACCTTTCAAACACAAGGCTCAGGTGGTGTAGGTATTCCTCCCATATACTCGACCACACTAACACATCATCAAGGTATGCCATCGCAAGGTCTCCTATGTATCTGTCCAGGATGTTGACCATAAGGTCTTGGAAAGTAGCGGGAACACATTTTAAGCCACCTGCATGGCGACAAACTGAAATCTTCGCTCATCAGGTGTAGTGAAGGCAGTCTTTTTACGATCTTGGGGGTGGATAGGCACTTGCCAATATCCAGACTTAAATCTAGTGAGATAAATACTGCAGCAGGCCCTAGTGTTGACAAAGTGTGACAAAGTGTCCTTAATATTGATTGGTGGCATATTTACTGTGATCTTATTTAATGGACGAAAGTCCACACAAAACCTCCATTCGCCGTTCTGTTAAGGAGCTAGTGTAATGCCTCAATTGTAGAGAATTTGCATAGGATCAATAACATTGTCTCTCAACATTTCACATACCTACTGGTTTATCAGGTTTCTGAAGAATCTCGTGGCTTCGAGTAGACCATGTCCTCGTGCGTCGTGATGATGGCGTGCTCGGTGATGTCAGTGCACTGCAGCTTCCCCTCAATGTGAAACACACTGGCGTACTGGTGCAGCAGATGATATAGCCTTCCTTGGTACTGCACCGGCACTTTGTGCGCAAACTGCTCCAGCGGCATGGCTGTTGTTGTCGGTGGCGTAGCTTCCATGGCATAGAGCATCCACTTCCCACATATCCCCATGTGAAGATGGTCGAGATGCGGCTCAATGACGACTTGGTTAGCAATTAACCATGGTAACCCAAGAATAATTTATTTGCAAAAAGTCCGGCACAATGTAGACATCACACTTGGTACGTAAGTCCCGTATCCCTACAGTCACATGCATAATACTGGTATCCCCACCCTGTTGGTGTGTGGTGGCAAATTGAAGGCGACGTGGTTGCACTCGGGCGGTAATTGCCTGAATCAGTCCCTCATGTTAAAACTGTGACTCGCGGCAGTGTCTACAACGGCAATGATATTTTCCCCCTCTAACTCGATGTTCACACATACCATGCATACAGTACTGTCACTTACTTGGTACACTTTTGCACTCATAGCAGATGGACTTTGTTTCTGCGTTAACTGCAGTGGCGGTTGCATGACATCAATATCTATCATGGGGGTTCTAGGTGGTGGTGATTCACGGTGTTGCTCCGGCGACTGGTATCTCTGTCCCGCCTAAACAATTCTACACTTTTCTGGTTGGCTCCACACAAGTATGGCCTAATGTCTGTTGTTGACAAAGCTACCACTATTTATAGTATGCCCTGGCTGCCCTGGAATCAGACGCTTATACAGTCCCAATTTTCTCTGAATTAACTCTTAGATGCCCTCTCTTTCCCCCTGTTGTTCATGGTACAATATGGCCTGGGTTTGTATGGCGTCGCCCTCTGTGTCAAACCTGCCAAGCAATAGTTCACAAAACTCATCCCACGTCACTCTGTAGTCGCGAACGAGGTTCCACCATGTGGCGGCTGTGCCCCTAAGGCGGTTGGCGGTGACTTTGGTCCAGTCCTCACGATGTACCCTTAAGTCAACATAGTATTTCTTCGCACACTGCTAAAAATGTATCTGGGTATTCGGAGTTATAACCCACAAAATTAGGTAGCAATGCATTTCAATCTGGCCCAGTCAAACCTTGTGGTGTGTACATAACTACAACTACTGGTGGGATGGGTTTGCTTTCTGGTGTTGCCAGCTGTGCGTTTCCTACACAGTTCCTATTCTGTCACTTGGTGCAGTTTACTACTCCGTCGCGGAAGGTCGTGTATTCCTCCGGCCCTATGCATCTGAGGTGAATGTTTTGTTTTCTTGCTGGCATGTGGCCTACTGCTTTCCCACCCTGTCACATCTGGTGCATGTACACAGGAATTGGTCTGATGGCGATAGCGTGTCATCGGGTATGCATTGGCATACAGTTTGCTCCTACAGATTGTCATCTAGCAAGTTCAAGTGGCTTTGTCGGCCGCAATGTACACATTGTTCGATCTATATGTCCCAACTAGTCGCAGATACCAATGCGGATGGCTTCACATCTTGTGTTATGTCCGACATTTCGTCGTGGATGACGCGGTTGTCCCAATGTGGATTGTATCGTCTCCCCTTCCCTAACTCCTACTCTGACCACTTGACCACACTCACTATCTCTTACTACTGTCAAGACTGGTGAAGGGGGAGATGTACTTAATTGGGTGACGTAGCTCTATCAGTTCACTAACAACTCCAGGTAATCATAAACACATTAACATACATTAAGCATGTAAGGATTTGAATACAATATCATACAAACAAGTCAACATTTATTGATTACTCGTAAATGGCACAATGCCAATATTATATATTACACTTGATTCACCTAACCTTGTCAGTAAATATCAATTAATGCTTAAGTGGGCAACGGGATCTCAAAGCAGAGTGTTACACCTAACTGCCAGCTCGATAGTATTCTCACCATAAAACTCTGTAGATCGACCCAGAACTCCTCCAGGCCTCGATGTCGTGAAGTCCTCCTCATTAACAGCTCTAGTAACTAACCTGGTTGGTACCTCGATAGTCGGTGTGACACTGTGGGGTGGGGGGCGGTCTCCGTGGCCATTTTATATGCATCGCCCAGTAGGTTAGTGGTGTTTGTTTACGAGGTAGTCTTGATCCATAGTACATTGTAATTTAAGTGGTATATCTTCGTGTGGCCATCGTAGCTTTAGTGGTAATTTGTAAGTGGCCCTTCCTGGCCACTACACAACCCCCAGGTCAAAATAACAGCCGTCCTGGTTATGGCGGTAGCATAGGTAAAGTACATAGAATGGTGCCATCCAGGGTGGTACAAGCTGCAGAACAGGCCGAGGAGTTTAGGTCTCGAGGACCGTCGAAGAATGGTGGCAATCGCGGGGATAATTAATCTCAGTATCGGAGGGGCAGGGCTAAACTTGAGACCTCGTTTAACAATTGAGTTATATCCATATACATAAGTTAAGCTATATTTGAAATGCAAGTAAGGGGAAGTTTGTAGCAAATGGCAAGGTAGGGAAATTGAAAAATTATAAACCTTGAAACATCAACAAATACACAAAACGAACATGACTAAGGTGGCCAAAACTTAAATGTAACCGATCTGAACACGCTGTGTAGCGCACAGGATAGAAGAAGGCGTGTCCAACTCCACATTTAATATTATGTTGATTATCTCCCCAAAAGCTAGATGATGGACATGGGTGAAAGGAAGGTTTGAATATTGAGTGCACGTGGCCGAGTGCACTCCACAACATGACAGAACATGAACTCGTAAGAAAAATACAAGGTTGTTAATTAAATGCGCCGGCTGACTGAAACAATTAAAGCTTCATAATTTCAAGAGGATACTTAAGCCCATTAGTTTGAAAGTGAAAAAAATGTATACAAGGGAAATATTGAGTACAAATGGGACGTTACTACTTGTGTGAAAGGTAGGAGCACGCCTGAGGTTGGCAGTGCTGGATGGTCATGCCGTATTTTGTGCAACTTGCGAGAGCAAGAATACTTAGTTAGCAAATTATAGCTTGTGAGCGGCGTATGCTTTGTTTTCGCACAGGGAAAATACTTACATATAACATGTCCATACACTAGTTTGTTCGTAACCTACAACTAAGAACTAAGTTGCGTTTCTTTAACATATTGGCTAATAACTCTTTTGTAATATGTAAGCGAGTAATAACCATAATGCATTAATGATGGCGTAAGCCACATGTTAAGTTTACAGACACAATTATATGAGTAACATGTACAAAAACATGAGGCTAAATATACATGACAACTAAGGAAGATTTGATTAGAACAACAAAATATTAGTGAACTGCAGTAAAATACAGTGAAAAATTGCAAAGAAGTTGTTATAACCTGTATAGGCACGCCTGTGGCGGGTAGTTAAATGTTCATATTCTTGATGCATATCACTTAACGTGTGCTAGGTTTCTTAGCAGTGTTCACTTTCAAGATTCACTCCTTTAGATTCACCAACGATCAATGTTCCAATAGCTCGCATGCAGGCAGAGCTGTGAGTCCGATTAACAAATTGCACTTATAACAATAGTGTCTGTGGTCAATCATGTATAGAAAATACACAATTGTTGGCAGTGCCAAATGCACACCTGAATATGTAAATTTAAAAGACTTAATTGGTGTCAACATGGACAGCTTGTAACATAGATATTCGTGAGTACACGAATTGAAAATAAATATATATATATAGCAACATACTGATGAAGAAATAGCAGTTATGTTTAACATAATTATAAGACAACATGAATATGATAATTCTTAAAAACTAGAAGTTAATATTTAACAACCATTTCTTATATGTAAATTGGTTTGTAAAACATTTTATTCTTCGTATTCACATACAATATAGTTTGTTATATATATATACACACACACAAGTATCTTCAGGTGCAAGGTAAGGAATAGGAATAAATTAAAAAGGTGTACACCAATGAACACAATACTTAACTCATACTTGGGATAACATGTTGAATATCACTGTGCTAAGCACATAGCAAAGACCATTGTTGTTGGCCTTGGTCTATAATAAAATAAGGTTCAATAATACTCATATACACTTTAGAGCAGTTAATTCATTAGATCTATGTGAATTGAAGCAACTACTTTTACTAGAAGCATTGGAATGCAATTAACACTGGAATAACTAAGTATACCAGGAGGCATTGGCTTGTAGTAAGAAAAATTAAAGTAAACAATTAATTATATACAAATGGACCAGTAGGCCTGAAGTCAATGTAGAGGCACTGAAGTGCTGTTGGTGACATAACCAGGAAATATCATTGCTTGTAGCAATTTGTTTCATCTCTTTGTAATACATATTAGAACCATTATTTGTGGAAAATATGTACCTTACTAATATTGGGTAAATACCATATTTAAACACCAAGAACAATTATACATACTTTGTAGCTTTGGTATATTCAAGAGAGGTGCAACACTAACATTATGAGGAAACAAGCACGTAGTTGGAGAGCTCAAAAGGGTTCGTTAACACGGGACAAAAGTACGTACATGTGCACTAATTTTACATATAATGTAATGACTGCAAAAACAAGTAACATAATAACCGCCATAGAGGCATAATCAAAGTGGCTTGGCTCCAAGATATTGAAAAGTTTGTTGTTTCTTAACAAAACCTGGTGGTGATTGGTATCAATAGTTTGCAACACTGGTATGTTCGTTAGATTTAAATGCCAGTTAGTGTCAAGTGCAGAGGTAATATTGGAGAACTGAATCCCAGACATCAGCGACAAATGTTGTAGGTGGAAAGACTGTTCATTCAGCCAGTGGACGGATACCACAGTCTACTATAGTATAATAGTTGGAGCACAAATGTCACATAATCATGTGGATTCAATGATAATTTCATCAGGGAGGTAACATGACAACTGCATGGCACATGAAGTTCCACACTCCCCAAGTTGTGGTTCGTAATATTGGTATTGAGGGATGAATTCAAACATAACACTGCAGTACCTGATGGGGGGTTTTGTTAAGACATACTGGTGAGGCATTATATGTTTGAAAGACAATGACGTGTCAGAGAAACACTGAAACTTGCAGGACGAAAACAATAGATTAGCATCATCAAGTAAAATTGTAGCTTTTATGCACTTGCCATTGATACCGGTAAGTGGTATCTTAGGGATGATTGTAACATCAGGGGGGGGGGGGGTGTCGGGAGTGCGAGAAATGGATTTTACCATGTCTGTGGCAGGATCAATGCCAATGGTAGATGATGGAGTATGGATGAGACAGGAGTGGTTCTGAAAATGATAAGGGACTGAAATGAGGTCGTATATTTGCCATGTGGAGTGTACACGTGCCTCCTCAACAGATAGTTATTTGGTTGCAAATGCAATGATTGGGCATTGTTTGGAGTGCAGTTCTTCTTGTAGAAGGGCTCTGCCTATTGCATCATCACTCGCATCGCAAGCTAATATGATCAGTTTATGCTCATCAAATTTCTTTCATAATAGGGATGTTTATATAGCATGTTTAAAATTAATAAATGCTTTCTCCTGTATGTCCTGCCATTTGAAGGGAACAGAATGTTTCTTTAACTCGATAAGCAGCTGCGCTATTTTTGCATAGTCCTTGATGTATCACCGCAGGTATGATGTCATGCCAAGAAAAGTACGCAGTTGCTTCAAATTGGTTGGGGGTGCCATGTGTTTTATGGCTGAGACTTTATTAGGGTTAGTGATAATGTTGTCAGGGGTAATGATTTGGCCTAAGACTTTGATGGTCTGTTCAGCATAAGTACATTTGTTAGTGTTGACTTTAACATTAAACAATCTCAAGCTCAAAAAAATTTGTTTATATTATCTAAGTGTTCCTCAAACGAGTAGCTGAGAATTAATATATCATCTATATATGCGATCACTGTCAGCAATTTAAGTGGACCTAGAAGGGTGTTTATAAACATCTGAAAGTATTGAGCGGAGGTGGAAAGGGCCATTGGCATTCTTTTATATTGGAATAAACCAACCCCATCAATTGTAAAGTGAGCTTATGGCAGTCTTGTTGCCTAACAGGTATGCTATAAAACTCTGAAAAGTGATCTAGGCTAGTTATATAATGCAAATTCTGAAGGGCATTCAAAATATCCTCAGTGTGAGGTAAAGGGTATTGGACTCCAGTGAGGTACTGGTTTAACTTACGAAAGTCAGCCAAAAATCATCATCCACCAGACTTCTTAGAAATAACTAGTTTCGGTGCAGAATAGGGGGAGTCCGCAAGTTCAATAATGTTAGCATGTACCATATCATTAATCTGGACAAGGATCGCATCCCTAACTTTAGGGCTAAATCTATAAGACCTGGTTGAAATGGGCTTGTCAGGTGTTAATTCTAACTTTATTTCAAAGTTGTCGGCCTCAGTTAAATGGAGTCTGTGAATCTATCTTTGTGAGAAATAATAATGTTGGTAATAGCCTCTCTTTGCTTGGTAGTAAATTTGTGGTTGATATGAGGTGACTTAGTGTGTTGTGATTCAAAAGTATCCAAGACATTTAATGAGTGTTCGACTGTCATGGTAGTATCTGGTGGCAATGGCTCATAATGTAATATCATTTGCAATAGTTTATTGGCATCATGGCCATGTATGAGCATAATATCATATTTTAATATCGGAATGACATTAAATTTATCGATAAAATCCACACCTAAGATAATGTCTTGTTGGAGGTTGTCAACCATTAAAAAGTTTTGAGTATAAGTGTGCATAGAAATTCCTAGATTAATAACTTTCAAATTTAGGGGGTGCTAATACAGAAAAAGCTGCAACTAAGGTAAGTTGTTTCTCCAGTGGATAAGTAGTTTGGTTGGTAACCAAGGTGGTAGCTACACAGCTTCGAGAACAGCCTGTGTCAAGTAATGCAAAGTACGTTTTGCCTCTAATGGATACGCAAATGTACGGTGTCGCAGTTCAGATGCCTACTTGCTGACAATGGACAGTGGATGTTGCACGTGCTTGTTTACATAACTTACTACGAGGTGCTGGCTTGCTCAGTATGTCTTGCAACATGGACTCATCATTGCAGCATGTACTAATTTCGTTATGAAAACAAGCAGAAGTGTTTACTGTGCACTCAGGCTGTGGCTGCTCTACATTATTTGTTTTTGGCATCATCCCGAATTTGTCCTTAAATCTTTTGAAACTGTCGCCTATGTCCATAAAAAAGTCGAATTTCTGGTTGGGGAATAAAGTACATTGTCGACTTTTACGGCCTACATAAAAATAGATTGCACATGTATCTTGCCCCAGGCTGCGGGGGCCTGCTGCTTTTAGCTGTGCAGTGGCAATTTGCTGAGGCTTGGCAACACTGCAATTTGGGACGTGCTGTGTCGGTGATGTGGCAACATTGACCTACTTTGTGCGGGGGAGGGGTGGGGTGCTGGTGCAAGTGATGCACGGGGCCAGCAACACATGGTAAATTTGCTGAGACAGAGCTGCGGCTAACTTATTTGCGTGGGCATGCATTGCTTTTGGTGAAACTCTACCTGACCTTTTTGCGGAAATTGGTTTCGCCGGTGGGGCAAAATCAATTCATGAAATAGCATTTTGGACTTTATATTCTGTACACACACACATTACATTGAACTGGGTAATGTTTCTGTGTCGCAGGCAGGTTACAATGTGAATTAAATCGAGTGATATCTGCATATGTACACTGTGGCACAACTTTGTTGAACATGGCCCTACATGCATCACGGGCTCCGGTCTGCTGTTCCTGGAGAAGGGAAACACGTTTGCCTCTGTAGTTATTCCCATAAACTTACCTCTGTACATGCCTGTCGTGTTTCGGTTGCGCCCGCAAAGGGGCCTGTCTGGTAATGTGCACCGTGTTTATAGGGTCTCGGGTGTGGCTGATGACCTTACTGTGCCCTATTCTGTTGCCACTCTATTACAGTGGGGTGGCAGTACCTGGGCTGATTTTGCATGTCTGTGTGGGTGGTGGGTGGGGGTGGAAATGTGAGTATTTGAACATGTTTCCCTGGGTGTTTGGAAGTGTTCTTGAGCATGTCTATCTGGGTTTTTAAAATAGCGATTTCCTCTAGTAGTTTAGCATGTTGTGGGTTCGGTGAGTTATGTTTTTTTTTTTTTAGAGTATTTGTGAAATCCAAACTCAATGTTTTTATTGTTGTGTAGCATCTGATTAAGTGTTGTGTTTTCCAATGGCACTAGCTTGTCGGAAAAGATGGTAGGAGAGAATCCCAAATTATATTAACGAATTCAGGCTCATGCAATAGTGGTACACACTTGTTTTTGTAAAATTTTAGGTTTTCAATGTGAACCTGAGCGCTTTTATCGTGTTGTTTTCAAGTAGAGTGTAAAAACAGTTTGTATTTGTCTTATGTGTCGAGTTTTGTAAATGTCTGTGCTAGTTTGTCCTCAACTTGATTCCAAGTGAGTTCAGCTGCACTGGTGTAATATAGGTTCTCATAGATTCTCTTTGCAGCCCCTACCAGATAAAACTTTAATCGCTGTCGTTTTTTAAGGTCAGTCCAGTTATTTAACTCACTGACAGCGTTAAAGATCTCTAAAAATTCTTCTACCTGTTTGTGTTTCTCTCCTGCGAAAGTGGGGATGTGGTGGGTTTCAGGTATCACAATATTTACTGGGAATGGTGTGGTTTGTGGGTGGGTAGATGGATTTATGGTGATGTCAGTGTTTGTGGCAGGAATGGAAATTAAATTTGTATTTGTTGTTTGAAGTGACTGGTGAGGGCGCGGTGGAATATAACCACTTTTACCTGGCTGAGAGGTGTTAAGAAGTGGTTGCAAGGGGTATTAGTACTGATAAACTTGTTAAGCAACTGCTCGTGTATGTCTAGTGTTTGTGTCGGTGCACCTGATGTACATGTGAGTGTGTTAACTAATTCTCTGATCGTATGTGTGGTAGAATGGTGTGATGTGGTCACGTCGTCATGTTAAGGGAAAAGGTATATTTTAGTGTAATTGGTGCCGGCAACTTTGAGTAACTTATAGTTAAGGCAAACTACGAGGAAAACAAGAGTTTAGAAAGCACTCCTAAGCACACAAACACAAGTGGAGTGTTTCACACAATGAAAGGAACAGGGTGTTCGACATGTATTACAAGTAATTCCCATGCATTGAACTATTCTACATAAAATACAAGCAGCTCTAATGGATGAAGACGGGGAGCACGACATGATGTAGTTGCTTGTCTGGCAGGGCTGCCGATGGGTTGTGCTGCTGTGTGACTGGTGGACTGACCTACCACACACTGCCGCTTACAGCGCGTGCCCTGGGCTTGCGGTGATGATTAGCTGCTATGCTTAGTGGCATGAATAGAAATTCCCAAATAATCTTTAAATCAAAACAATCAAGATAACCTTTCGTGAATCGAAGTATAGTTTGACATGGGAAATTTCGTGGGAAGTACAAGCATCCGAAGATAGAGCTCAAGTCATATGGAGTGGATTTAACTGAATGGTTAGGATTTTGGAGTCAGTTCTCAAAATCAGTACAAATGAAGTGTTAGACAATAGTGATGAGTTTCACTACCTGGTTCAAGCCACCTTACCTGGTTCGAGGGCGAGATACGTGGTGGAAAGTTTTCCTATAGTGGGCAAAAATGATAAAAAAAAGTGGAAAGTCTTAACATCCCATTTTGGGCGTGAAGAGATGCTGATTGAGGTGTATTTACGCGACTAGTTAAATGTAACCCTGAAAAATTTGGCTGGAGTTCAATTATCTTACTTGTATGATCAGGTAGAGACAAAACTCAGGGTACTTGAGACATTAGGCATTACCTCAGATAAGTACACTGCAATGTTGTTTCCACTATTTGAGTCATGCCTGACATAAGAAATTGCTACTAGCTTGGCAACATATCAGGATGATGCAGCAAGGTGAGAATAGGCTGAACAGTTTACTGGGTTTTCTCAAGAGGGAGGTGGAACAGGAAGAATGCATCAGCCTTGCTCTGAGAGGGTTCCATTTAAATCGATGTGAGGGTAAATCCAGGGGTACAGGTAATTCCATGGCAGAAGAGGGTCACCCAGCAACATTCACATACCTTGTTAACACTAAAGACAGCACCAAGGCAACGGTTTGTATATTCTGCCAAGGCTTGCATTTTTCAGGAGACTGTTTTAAGGCCCGTAAGATGACTGCCAAGGAAAAAACTGAAAATAGTAGGTAAGGCACCTTGCTGTTTCATTTGCTTGTGAATTGGTCATGTGGCTAAGATGTGCAGAAGGACATGCCTTGTAAGTGGGGGAAAACACATACATATTCTTTGTCCAAAACTTGACGAAAATGTACACCCCTCTCAAGGGCTTTCTCCTACAGACAATGAGGGACACACCTTGTCAAAATGCCCGTGATCTGATGTTTTGTTACAAATGCTTCTTGTCAAAATAAAGGGCAGTACAGATGAACAATGGGTAAGGATTATTCTTGGCACTGGTTCGCAGTGCTCATACATTACCAAAGAAATAGCTGCAGATATGGGATATCAATCTACAGGCAAGGAAGAACTTCGGCACTGCTTGTTCGGCAGCAACATATTAAACAAGGTGTTGCATGAAATGTTTCAGGTGACTCTGGGGCACCTTTGCAGTGATTATGATTGCAGTTTTGAGGTGTTTGACCAGGACATAATATGCTGTGCAGTGCCTACTGCAAGACGGGTGACAGTGTAAGAGGATCTCCAAGACCTTGACGTCAAGATAGATGATGACTACAGCACAATACAGGTAATCGTGGGAGCTAACGTACTTGGCAGATTGTTAACTGGGGAAGGTATATTCTTGAAGAGTGGCCTAGTGGCCATCAACACCAATTTAGGTTGGACAGTGCTGGGTAGGGTCCATGAGAAAAGGAGCTGTTCACAATCTTCGATGGTGTTCACGCTTTTTTCTTCGGAATTCTCGGTCTGTGAACTATGGGATTTAGACGTGTTAGGAATTGAAGATCCTGAGAAGCTGCGGACAAAGGAAAATATGATTTCAGCTACCCGGGAACACTTTGTAGAAAGTCTTGAGTGGAAAATGGGAAAAACGAAGTTGAACTGCCCTGGAAGGAAGGACATGATCCTTTGCCCACGAATTTCGAAGTAGCTCAAAGGCGCTTGAAAATACTCTAACAGAAACTGAACAAATTTGTGACAAAAACACAAGAGCATAGACAATTTTAGTTAAAAAAAAATTTTTTTTTTTAATTTCTGTACTTTCAACTCCGTTCAAAACATACAAGAATGCTGAGATCTATTTTTTAACATTAATATATGTAAAAAGGCAACCCTGGAACCCAATTGCCGTCAAAGCAGGGCGCTCGAATAAAATGAGAAAAATGCACATGAAAAATATATATTGACTAAAAATAATCCCAAACAAAGGATTATAAATACATTATGCATTCTCACCCTATACTCATTTGAAAGCAACAACAAAGATTACAAAAAATGAGTATCATAATATTTCATTGTCTCTCAGTTACAAAAGGAGAATATTTACTCTCAAGCACAACTATGAACGTTTAATTAATTTTAAAGGAGAAACTAAGGCTTAGGAATTTAAAACAGCCAAACTTTAAATACATATAAAGACTCTTCCGTCAGATGGGGCACCTAAGCCTATCCAAAGCCTATCTGGCCTAAAAATGAGATGTTCACAAAACATTTAAAAAATACTCATTAAAACTTATAACGCAATTGAAGCACCGACGATATCAAATGAATGCACTTGCAGTTGGGTTATTCAAAGCTATCAAACTAGCACAAGTTGATGTGATCCCAATTCAACACCATGAACTTTTCAGGCGACTAGCAGCCAAGAGCTTAAAGTTTACTTATCGGGAAAACGTTTCAAAGATATGGTACTATGGGCATCACATACTACAAGTTAATTCCAACTCAAATTTTGAAAACACCAGGAAAAACCAAACAGAATTTTGAATGCAATTATATTGCACTCACATAAACACTAATTCGATTTACGAGAAAACTACTACAACATGTCACGAACCCATCTCATCGTGCGACTCGTCGTGCATTGCTGATTATATTTCGGCTCGCTAACTCGAGCGAGGTTATGCCTATAGAACAGAGTCTATCACGGACCTACGAGCAGGTAATACCAGAGGGGTATTATCGCAGAGCTGACCTGAGTAGAAGTGGACGAGCTCTGCTCGAAAGTAAATACAGTTCATACTGAATTTACAACAACCAATCAGAGCACAGTTACTCGCGCATGCGCAGAAGTGGAGGTGATTGCTATGAGGTAGGCGGGAAAAGGAAGGGGGGGGGGGGAGAAGGTAACCAAGGCAATCGCAGGTGGAGCAGCAGTTCAAGTCACACCACAACAGAACGCTCTATAAGCGTGGGCGTTGCAGACACAAGCTGCGCAAATTGAAAGTGCGAGATGTCTACTCAGACGTTTTCTATCACTGAAAGAGGGAGGGAATTTTTGGAGAAGTTAAACCGTATTATCTGAATGAAGGACGCTACCTACCCCATCGATCAGTGCTGAAGGACCATGGCACGACAAAGATGAGGCCTGTGTTTCATGCATCATCAAGAATTCCTCCAAACCCCTATCTCAATAGCTGTTTGGAGGAGGGGCCAAATTTGATAGAGAATATGCCACATCTTATTCTGTGGTTCAGAATCAAGCCTATTGGTGTCATTACCGATATTAAGAAGGCCTTTCTACAGATCGGCCTTTCCAGAGAGAGAGAGACAGAGATTTTGTAAGTTTCCTGTGGAAAAATGACTCTGGGGTGGTAACCGTTTGGAGGCATACCAGAGTGGTTTTTGGGGTAATCTCTAGCCCTTTTTTTTTGGGAGCTGTAATCGAACAACACTTGAAGGAGATATTATGTGAGTGGAGCGATGAGTGAACCTTATTCAGAAGCCACAATCGCCAGACTGCAAAGGGGCTTCTATATAAACAACTGTGTGACCAGTGTTGACCGAGACACACTTCGCATGTTTATCGAAGAATCTAAACAAATTTTCAAAAGGCAGGGTTCGATCTCAGAGGCTGGGAATTTACGGATTTAGCAGTTGATCCTGAGGAAATGTCCACCGTTTGGAGAAGGGGAACAGACACACATTCGCTCAATGTGTCGGTAACTAAATCCATCGACATTGTTCCCAAAAGGAAGATTCTTTCTGCAGGGCACTAAATTTATGATTCAATAGGTATGGCAACCCCCATCACACTCATGCCGATGCTGCTGATACAGAAGTTCTGGTAATAATATTTGAGTTGGACGAACAAGTTCCTCCGGTGGTGGAAGACGATTTTCGCCAGTGGATGAAAACTCTTCCATGTCTAAGAAAAATAGCCATATCCAGGCACATCCTGAAGAAACAGGCAAAGTTGAGCCTACACATCTTGCCAATGCAAGCCAAAAAACCTATGCTGCAGTGATATTCCTTAGATTCGAATCCTTTGGCGATGTTGAGCTACATATGGTTGAGGCACGAGCAAGAGTGGCACCTATGAAGGAGACAACTATTCCCTGGCTTGAGCCTTTGGTGGCAACAATAGCTGCTAGATTGACAGCTACAGTAGTCAGTAATCTACAGTTGAAGACAGAAGACCTTCACTTTTGGAGCGATTCTACTACTGTTATATCATGGATACAACGTGATGAGCAGTGGAGTGTCTTTGTATACAACCGGGTGCTGGAGATCCGACAGTTGTCAAAAAGGAGTTCATGAAGAGACGTTCCAGGCACGGCGAATCCTGCGGACCTACCAAGTCATGGATGCCTCGCTGATGCCCTGGTCCAATCAAAATGGTGGGAGGGCACTGACTGGCTATGATGTGTGCCTGCATAATGGCCTTTGCAGACAGGAGAAGTAGATGAGTATCCAATTAACCTCTAGCTAAAGGTCGGTATTATGACGAGTCTTGCTAGCTCTGAAACAGATCACGACTGGTATTACTGTTTCTTTTCCTCGTACTTGAAGATAATTTGGCTTGTAGACTGGGTATTGAAATTCATCCACATTTGCTGTTGTCATGACAAAAGAAGTAGTGAACTCGATGGGGAAGAAATCGGCAATGTCGAAGATGAGTTTGTGAAACACATTCAAAAGGAGTCCTTCCATGGCCCTGAGGACAAGTGTTTAAGTTCGCTCAAACCCCACGAAGATGACTGTGGGACCTTGGGTCTGAGGACTATGATTTAGAGGTGCAAGGACAGGCCTGAGTTCAGACATCCTGCCGTCCTTCCTGCCGAACATCCTGTAGTGACAAGACTGATTTATAGTCTTCATGTTCAGAGCAATAATTGTGGGGTACAGGGACTCTTGACTCATCTACACGAAAGGTATTATATTTCGAAGGGGAGAAAAGTAACTCGTTCTGTCGTATTGTGTTGTGTGCCGGCGGTTTTCGGGCCCCATGTCGAGCAAACCTCGCCACCCTTGCCAGAAGACCGAGTACATAATGCTTCTGTGTTTGAAGTGATCGGCATAGACATGGCTGGCCCTTTGTACCTAAAGGACAGTACGAAGATCTGGATAGGCATCTTCACCTGTGAAGTGTACCGGGCAGTGCATCTAGAGGTGGCCAGCTCCCTGTCGACAGATGCATTCGTACAATATCTGAGGAGATTTATTGTGTGGCGTGGACGACCGACGACCATCTACAGTGACAATGGGGCAATTTTGTGGGAGCAGAGAATGTATTTTCCAAGTTGGACTGGGAAGAAATTATATGTTTCAGTTTGGCTCACCATTTTGTATGGAAGTTTAATCCCCCCCACAGCTGCTTGGTGGGGTGGCTGGTGGGAGAGCTTAATTGGGCTTCTAAAGTCTCTTGCGAAGAAAACTTGAATTTCGAAGAGCTCTCAAACATCATTTGTGACTGTGAAGGCATCCTGAATTCAAGGCCACTCACCTATATCTCAGAACCTCAGGATATGGTCGCATTAACACCTGCAATGTTCCTGTAAGATATCTGCGAAATAGGTGTCCCAGATTGTGATCATATATATTCAGTAGATACCAAGGGACAGTACAGGTACTTGCAGAGTCTGTGTGAAGATTTGCGGAAGAAGTTCCACATAGAGTATCTGGGACAGCTCTCCACCAAGACCCAATCAAAAGGGGGAATATCGTTGCATGTAGGGAAAGTTGCCCTTGTGGGAAGCAACCACGTCAAACAACAAGACTGGTGGCTGGACGTGGTGCAACAATTGTTTCTGGGAAGAGATGATGTATCACAAGTTGCGAAATTTAAGACAGCACAGGGGTCATTACCCGCCCGATTCAGCGCATCTATCCTTTGGAGGGAAGAGAATGGGTGGAGGATCATGGCCCAGGGAAGGATGAGGTGCAGCGACTGTAGTTACCTTCGACAACAGGGACGAGAACCAGAAGGCTGATTAATCGCCCCTTAAGATATAGACAGTGAAAGGAAAAGGTCCTTTTTTGTGTGTCTTTAGTATCGTTGTTGAGTCTGGGACTCAAGGTGAGAGGATGTCCCAAACAGTATTCGGAATAAGTTTATAGAAATAATTTTCTTTCCTCCTAGTGTGACATGAATGATGTTATCTGTGGATGTTGTAGGAATGTTTTGTGCGTGGTAAAAACAAAGGAGGTGTTTTTGTCTCGTAGAACACCTTTTTGTATTCTTGTTTCCTTTGCGGAAAAGTTTTTGTAAATGGCAGATTTTGAAAGGTGATCTGTGCCTCTTTATTTCCATGCAAACTTAACTTTATGTCAGTTCGGTTTATCGGTAGATAAACATTCCTGGCAACACTGAAACCCGCTTTTCACACTTCTTAAAGGACCTACTAAAAATGCTCCAAAGGACAGGAAAAGTAAAAGGCGGAAAATCTATGTTATACAAGATTTGCATGGAACCACGAAAGTAAGTGTGAAATTAAGGAAAGTGTCAAAATTTTTGAATGTAAAAAAGTGGTTCTACCATACAGTAAAATTATGAACAGCTTTTACATATAAATTTCAGTCGTGCGATATTTTAAAACCGGCATGTTGCAGGAAATCAAATGAGTTGAACATAGAAAATCAGTAATGTTTCTAAATGTGCTTATATTATCATGAACAGCGAATAATTGTACGAAGTCTATTGTAGAGCTTACCTGTATGGATGTACCTTCCCCCACTGCTGGAAAATACATATAATAAAGTGTTGCTTCTGTGGAAAGACATTCAGCAAAAGTGGTCATGCTAGTCTACATGAAACAAGCCAATTTTTTGAAGGACCTATCTCCAAATCACTATCATGTACCAACTGTGGTAAAACATTCGGTATAAGCGATAATTAAAAAATACACACTAGTGCGTGTAATGGTAACGAGGTTTGCTTGACTCGAGACAACGTGTGTTGACTTCGTTACCTCATGTTAACACATTACATAAAATGTTCGCAGACGACGATGGAACTCGAATGGTGAATCGATACAAAAATGGACACATGCAGTTTACGCAAGGTTATAAAAAAAACCTCATCATGAACTGCAAGGATTCGTCTTTTGAGAGACAGAAAGTGATCTCGTCAATACCTCATGCTACACCGATGAGTACTGATTCTACAGACGATTATGGCGAAACAGTTAATGCTAATGACAGAATAAGAGACCTACAAGGCGTGCTAGATTCTGTATGTGTGGAATGTACACTTTCAAGAGGTTTGCATTATGTCGACAAACCTCAAAATAAATAGTTGTAGGTTCTAAATGCTGATGATGACCACGCGACTTCTACAAAGAAAAGTAAACATAATATTGAGGATTAAACACGAGGTGAAGACGATCATGAAAACATAATTGATTATAATGACTCTGAGCAATGTTGACGAAGTATCTGATGAGAAGGATTATGATTATCTCGATGTGTGAAGAAAGCAGGAGGCATCAATAATGCTCGTCACATATTTCCCGAAGACCAGAAAGAACTTGTTGCTAGACTCAGATATTTGATTGACCTGCAAAAATGTGGGGATCTCTCACACATTGTTGAGATATATTCAATCATCGATGAACTGAAGGATCGTATTAGAAGACCTTAGCAGATCTTGGTACAACACAATAATTTAACTAAAAATGAACCAATTTCACGCTAAATACAATCATATTTCTAATCCCCGCTTCAAATATTTCGCAGATATTGGCCAACTGTTAAATTTAACTAAAATTCAACCAATTTCACGTTATATTCAAATAAATTTATAACTCCCCGTCAAATTTTTCATAGCTCAAATCACAATTAATGTCAGTTATCAACTTGTGTTCACTCTTTGTGTGTGGTTCTTTAAAGACAAATTTTCAAGCCAAATCATCATATTTTTGATGAAACTCCAAGAATTTTCATACTTATCTTGTGATTTTTTTTCCTTCAAATTTTAAGTAAACATTTGCTTTTTGACCTAATTTTAGCCTCATTCACCCTGAAAATGGACCACTGATCAAAGAGTGAACAAAGAATGTTTTTTTTTTAAAAGTGTGCTTAATTGAGAATGCAGATTTGGGTCAAATTATCTTGATTTTGGAGGTGAAATTGAAGGGACGAATCATGTTTTCAGAATAAATGGAGAAAATGATGCTTGAAAGTGAGAAATTTGTGTGAATTTTAGTTAAATGATTGAGTTGCGCCATTATCTGCAATAGTCTTCTACTGATTTTATAAAAAAAAGTGCATGCACACAAGAAAAAGAAAAAAAATTCACTTAGATTTTAAAAAATTATTTTTATTCGATAAAACAACTCAACCAAATATCTAAAAAATTGTATTAAAATTTACATTTAATAAAATTAAAAATTTATGTATCTTCAGTGATATTTCTTTCAAATAACCATAAGTTACAAATTTTATTAGCCCCAAAATTAAAATACACATTATTTTTTTATTTGTATAATATTTAACTACTGCTGATTTTCTATATAGGCAGTCAATAACATATAAAGGTCTTCGTCCCTAAAATGAATAATAATTGATATCGCCATGATAGTTTATAGTTGGCTTATAATAAAGTTCATTATTTCTGTATATAGTATCTAAATTTAGTTTTGGAATTTCTACAATCATTAAAAGCCAGAATCATTTTCAATATCTAGATTCCAATTTCCTTTGGAAAAATTTCATTTCTACCATTTTTAACAAATATATATCTCACATTACATTGATCAAACATTGGAGTATGCACATACTGCTAAGCGCGATTTTTCTATTAGTTTGGAAACCCACAATTACAAAATCAGGCATGTCAAATTGCAAATGATTAAACTGATCTTTTATGTCAAAGTTGGAAACAGTTGTCCCAGTAGGAACATCTTTTTCTAAAAATTGCCAGTACTTAAAACCAATATCAATTTTAGGATTTTTAAATATTTTTTTCTTTAATTGCAATTGATGTGTTAGCTTCGTATTCAACAATAGGCCACAAAATTTCAAATTTTTTAACAACAATATTACCAGGATCAGCATAGCTTTTATCAACCGAACCATCTGATTTTAAATTTCATAAACAAATAAACAATTGTTATTATATGAATTTCTAAAAAAAGTTTTTGTATAACCACCTTTCCAGTAAACTTCATTACTATCGTGAATAAAGCCAAACATATATCTTAATGGATACATAATTTCATTTATTCTATCACTACGAACATGTTTTACTTAAAATTTATTATTAACACCAGTAGACTCTAAATAAGTTTGTTCACCTGGTGATCTTAGCAAAATATTCATCATTGTCGAAGATGTTCCTGGATTATCAACAGCCTCAATAATATGTCCATGTTATGGAATTTCTACTCTATAAAACTGAAATGGAAAAACATTACAGCAAACATCAATATTATCTAATTTTTCGTATTTTGCCTCATCTCCAGTTTTATCTCTTTTTAGTAGGCTATATTCTTGCAAAATATAAGCATCGTTTGGAAAAGAAAAGTCATCTCCTATGGGAATATCAAATTCGATTCTATTATTGAAATCATTCCCCCTAGTTTGATCAGTTGGGGGGAATGTTTGTCTCTCAAAGCTCTGAATGCTTTTATAAAACATTTATAAGTAAATTCTTTTATAAAAATGAAGGATTCACAGGGTGTTTCTCGAGTGAAATTACTTATTGGGAAGTATAGAAATTATAAAAATAACCATGAGGAGGAATATAAAAAAAAAAACAAGAAAAAGATCTACCATTAATTCGTGAATTACATAATATTGGCAATAAAGTAGATCAAGTAAGTGAGGAAACCAAAAATTTAATAACAACATTAGTACCTGTTGCCGCAAAAAATTTAGATTATCCACCAACACCAGAAGAAAATTCTGTTGAAAGAAAATTATTCCCAAAATTACCTAATGTAGAAGAGAGAATGGGCATTATACTCATAAAAAATTTGACGCTTCCGGATTCTGTTATAAAACTAGGGAAAGAATTTTCTGAAAAATCGTTTTGAAAACACCATATGGTTTACAAGGAAATAGGCATAAGTTTGAAATTGGATATACAAAAGTAAAGATAAAGAATAATAAACTGTCTGTTAAAGGCAAACAATATACATTAACAAAAGGACTTCTAATTTGTTGACAAAAAACACAATCAGGCCTTGAAGGTGAATACACCGATAATCACTAGGAGAATTGCACAGAAATTGTTTTATCAACCAGTGCTGCATTCCAAGAATATAATAAAAAAAAGCCAATAAACTCGAATAGAAGTTGGAAGTATGAAAATATAATTAAACCAGTTCAGAATATGTATATAAGAGCATCATAATCAGCACCAAACACACTAGAAAGAGCAAATTTTACATGTTCTCCTAGATCTGGAGATGGTATAAAAATATAATATTTTGCCGACAGAATATATTTGGATGGACAATTATAGAAAATTAATTGACAGATTATTAGTTATTTATGGCGAAGAAAATGCTAGAAATAACAATTTTTACAATGAAAAGGTAAACATTATGAATATGCCAAACAATAGATTTTCTGACTTTGTTGTTAATACCACGAAAGGAATTCCATATCTAATAAGAGTTTTAAATGTTATTTCGCACTCATTTTCGAATTCTCAACACCATAGCAAAGGCATTATAAACTGGGCATTAAACAATTTAAATTTGCCCGAAATGCATTTGTCTGGTTATAATTATTGTGGACCATTTACAAAATTAAGTGAACCATTAGAAAGACGAGATGCAGAAGTGAATAAAATAGAGGAAGCTTGTAAAGTTCATGATATAGCTTATAGAGATCACAAAGATTTAGAATCTAGGCAAGAAGTAGATAAAATTTTACAAAAGATGCAAAAGAAATCATCTATACTAATATTATAAAGAGGTAGTGTTTGTAACTTTGTGTGTTTGTGTGTTTGGATGTAGGAGGTAATCTTCGAAACTACTCATCCGATTTTAAAAATTCTTTCACCTGTAGAATGCTACGTTATCACTGAGTGTCATAGGCTATATTTTATTTTAAAAATCAATAGGGATCCCTACTAAAACTCCAATAATGTAACCCAAAGTGTAAATAAATGACCTATAAAATTCCTTACATTGCATGCTCTGCGAAAACTATTGATGATAGAACAAAATAATGTACTACGGCTTTGCAGGACGGACAGATTCGGAAAATAAAACGTGCTGTGTGCTGCGTACGGCGCCAACCTTAGAAGCTCTACTGCCATTATGGGGGGAGATACTTTTGTGTTTGCTGGGGATTTTCGGCAGACACTCCCTGTAGTTACAAAAGGGATGCATGCAGATATCATCAAAGCATGTCTTAAATCATCTCCCTTATGGAGTTCTATTCAACACCTAAATTTGCGAATGAATATGGGAGCCTATCTTGGTGGAGACACGCATAAAGATTTCCCACAACAATTGCTCAGACTTGGAGAAGGAGTTTTTCCTTCTCTAAATTTGGGTACTAATTCTGCTGAAATCATTTTAAATGAGACATTAGGTCAGATAGTCCACAGTCTGCAGCATCTTACAGAAGCAGTATATCCGGGCCTCGAAAATTTACTAGAAAGAGACTTTCACTGGTTGTGTTCCAGGGCAATAGTATCGCCTAGGAACAACACTGTCAATGAAATCAACAATCTCATTATACAAAGAGTTCCCGGCCAAGTCAAAACCTATAAGTCGATTGACACAGTCACCAATGTTGACGATGTCGTCCACTTTCCTCAAGATTTTCTAAATTCGCTTAATCCTTCTGGCTTGCCACCTCACGAACTATCATTAAAAGTCGGTACTCCTATCATGCTTTTAAGGAATATAAGCCCTCCTAACATGTATAATGGCACAAGATTGCTCATTAAAGACGGACTTGCCAATATCTTTCAAACGGTTGCAATTCCCCGTAAAAACATCGTTCGCGATTACTATTAATAATTCCCAGGGTCAAACTTTCTCTTTGGTTGGAATCGACCTACGAAAAGAGTGTTTTTCCCATGGCCAACTATATGTTGGTTTATCACGAGTTGGAAGTCCAGAGAAATAGTACATTTTGCTACCAAACAATAACAGGACGTCAAACATTGTCTACAGAGAATGTCTTAGCCAATAACATATTAAATACTTCTATCTCAGATAAATTGCATAATAATGTAATGCATATTAATATGAAAAATTATAAAAAATAAAAAAAAAAAAAATCAAATAAAAATAGCAAAAAAACTTTAAATTATAAATTATTTAATTAATTATTAAATTATAACGTGCTTTTTAATGCTTTAGGAGAGTTTATCCAACCTAATTAACGCCGGGTTAAGCAGGTTTTTTAAATCATAATTGCACCCGTGCGAAGCCGGGGCGGGTCGCTAGTGTTAAATAAACATACTCCAATCGGAGAAAAAATTGCTTCTGCAGCTGTTGCCTCAACTATGTTTAAAAAAATATGAGATTTTGGAATTAAAATGTTTTATTGAATATATATATATCTTAAATAAATGAAGATGAGAAGCTTAACTTTCGATATACACATTGATCAATTAAGAGATTTGCATGTATATATATATATATATAAGATCAACTTGAGCGAAAAAAAATAAAAAATGAAAAAAAGCGAAGGTTTCTTGCTAACCTTGGCATTGTCAAAACTCAAAAAAATATTAAAAGAAAAACCGGCAATAGTTTACATCATGAATGCATTATCCCTCTCATAGTTGCTGCTTTAACTGGCCTTGGTGCTTTAGCAGGATTAGCTACTTCAATTTATTATTCTGTTGAACAAATTAAAATAAAATAAAAAAAAATTAGAAGAACAACAGAGACACAATTTAGAATTGGAAAATAAAGCTTGGAAGTGTTGTAGTTGCGAAAAAAAGAGGAAGGCCAAATGAAAAAATTTAGCTCCTTTGTCAAATATCGATATTAAAAAATATGAAAAAAAAATTAAATATAACAAATTTCAGAAATGTTTATATGATTGACGAACTACCAAAAAATATGCTCAAAAATGAATGTGCCGTGGTTAATTTTGATATTTCAACAAATCCTGGTACTCATTGGGTTTGCTACTTTAAAGAAAATAATGATGTTTATTATTTTGACTCATTTGGTGGCTATAAAACTAGTAATTCAAATAATTATTTAAAAAACAATAATGTTTATTACAATGACGATAGAATTCAGAATTTTTATTCTGTTATCTGTGGACATTTATGTTTAATTGTTTTACACCTTTTTCGAGAGGATTTATGTTTAGCGATATAATTAGTATGTTATTAAATGTCAGATATATTTCGGAAACAAGTAATCGAATATTTAAATAAAAATTTGAAAATTTTACTGAAGATTTAAAAACACGTGTAGATTCAAAATGCAATTTGTTGTTTCTTCTTTCCAAAGCGAATTGAGCAGTTGTTTCGGGTTTACAAAACCGTATGTCTCATTTTTTGGACGAAGAATTGTTAATATTGCTGACCCCGTTGATGGAAAAGATGTAATTAATAAAATGTTTTTAATAAAAAATAGCTGATTATGCTTAAAAAGAAGATATAAATTTGCAATTCAATTACACTATTGCTGATTATATAAAACGAATAAATAATGCAAAACAGACATTAAAAAAAGATGTAGATTCAAAATATAAAACTGTTTTTTCTGACTATGCTTTAAAAAATGATCTAGATTAAAAATATAAAACTATTGTTGCTCATTATGCATTAAAAAAAACGATGTCTAATCAAAACCCAAAACTAGTGTTTCTGATTTAAAAACATATGTGTCAAATAAGTAAAGTTTTTGTTTACACAACAGGATATGTTTATATCGAAATCACAGGATTAATAATATGGCTGATTATATTGATGGAAAATATGCCATCAATAAAAGATATTTCAATAAAGAATTGCAAAATTTTAATCAATCAGTTGTGAGTTCCTGCGACACACTCGTTAACACAAAAGTTGAAGAAAAAAAAAAAAAAAAAAAAAAAAAGCAAAGAAGCTATTGATAAAGAAACAGATGTTAAATTGCAAGATATCAACAAAGCAATTTCGAATTATTGCCATATACTTTTTGATTTGAAAGTTGAAATAATCAAAGAAGATTCTGATAAAGAATTAGATCTTAAATTTCAAAATCTAGACAAATCTCATATATTTTATTTACATGCTGAATGGAATAAAATGACCAATGAGTTTCACTTAGATAATGATCACATTTTCTTTGCTTTTTTGATGGATTGTACTGTTTATACTGTTTATAAAATAGTTACGGATATTCTCATGTTTGATAATAATTTGGCCGTTTTCAAGAGCAATACAAAAATTGATCACAGCAAGCCCTTTGATGTTAACAAAGGAGATAATTAAACCGTTAAAATAAAAATAAATAAAACATCTCTTTATGCTGATGGAGAGGTGGTGGCAATATGAATATTCGTAAAATACAAAGATTAACCCTATATAATGAAGAACACATGGTGTTTGAAGTGCAAGAAAGTCACTAAAAATAATAATTTAAAAAATGAAAATACAACAAATGGGCGATTAGTCCAGAAAAGTATATGCTCATTGTGCAATTCTCAAAAACTAACATTCTTAAAAAAAAATTGCTCAATATTAGAGAAGGAATAATCAATGATTTATATAAACCAACGTGAAAAAATTTTCCAAGAAGAAAAGTTATTTCATATGGCATTGATTATTTGTGGTAAATTGATCTTGTAGAAATGGCTACTGGAAATTTAAAATGTAAAGCTCGCATAAATAGAGGCTATGAATATTTTACAGCAATTATTGATGTTTTTTCGTCAATGTTTGCATTTCCTTTACCAGTCAATAGTAAAACAGCAAAAAATGTAGCAAATGCTTTAGAAAATATATTGGCTAAAAGAAAACAAAATAATTTTTAAAGCAACAATGGCTTAGAATTTTATAATAAAATATGTAAAGAACTTATGGAAAAGCACAATATAAATGATTTTTATTCATTTTATGAATTAAAAGCTAGTGTTGTTGAAAGTTTTAATCGAAATTAAAAAATATAATGTGGAAAAACTTTGCTTTGAATGACAATTATAAATGGACAAATATATTGGATGAATTAGTGAAAAACTACAACACAAAGCACAGCACTATTGGCATGACACCGATTGAAGTTAATAAAAAAATGAAAAAAAAAAAAATCATTGCGAACAAATTTTGTGTTTACTAAACCAAAATATAAAGTTCAAGATATTGTTCGCATGAGCAAACTGGAAAAAAAAAAAAAAAAGTAATTGAAAAATGTTATACTGCTAATGGGCAACAGAATTGTTTATTATTTGTAAAGTTATACATTTTGATATACCGACTTAAAAATTAAAGGGTACAAAAGGAGAAGAAATAATTGGTAGTTTTTATGAATACGAAATTATGAAAACTAACTATCATTATGAATATTTGTTCGGAAATGTTTTAAAAACTAAAGGCAATAAAATTTATGTAAAGTGGCTGGATTTTGAATATACTCACAACTCTTGGATTAATAAACCAGATGTAGTGTAAATTTAAATATTTTTACATAAATGCACAACAACATGATTAACCACATCGGTTATATCAAAATTTATTTCATCATGATTAAACCTTATAAATTTACAATTGATTATGTCTCTATATACTTTTGCCTTTCTATTTCATAATTAATATTTCTATCTCTGTGGTTAAATTCGTCTAACTCAATAGCTAATTTTATATATGGGAAATATAAATCAATTCTATATTTATCTATTTTATAATGTAGTTTATAATTTAAATGTTTAAAACATTTAATAATGCGTGAAATAATTTTTTCTCTTTTTTTTTTCAAAAACTTTTAATTTTAAATTAAGCTTCTTAGAAATTTGTTTTACCAATGATGTATTGGCTTTTCCAGACTTTGCCAATAGTTGTGTCAATCCATTTTTATTTATATAAATTGTGTTACCAATATTGCCAACATATTTATTCTGTTTTATGTTTTTATAAGCATTTTTATGGTTTGCACAGACATGGTCTCTAACAGTTTTCCTGGAGTTGGTGTATTAAAAAATGTCGCAAATATATTTTCCTCTAAACCATGGCTCATTATTAATATCTAATACAATATTTAATTTTTATTTTTGAAAATTAAATCATTTAAATCATTATCTTCTGGTTGTAGGTTCTCTAGTTGTTTTTATAGTGATTCGGCCATTTTGTATGCTGGGAAATCAGTTTTTTATATATATTCTTTTTAATAAATAAAACGAAAAATTTAAGAATATAATTTTATAAAATATAGACCAAATTCGGGCCATACGAGCAAAGGAGCTGATATATTAAGGAAAAATCATTGATAAATATAGGAGATTTTTCATTGCCAATCAACCCGCCCACCGGGGCCAGGTTCAGAGTTTCTAAAAATAAATTAGTTTCTAAATTAATTCGACTAAGATTATTTATATAATGAATTAATTGTTATTGAGTATATTTATTTCTATCGATGTTAAAACACTCCATATTGCCATTCATGGTTTACTTCATTCTTTGGTATTAATTTATAGAAATTGGAATATATTCAAAGCTCAATAATATTTCACAATTTGGATGTCTATCTTGTAATGTATAAAATTGTCTTTGAGCATATTTTCTTCGAGTTCTAATAACATAATAATCAAATTCAAAATCATTATCAAATAACTTTAGAATAATAAAAGTTTGATTTAAATTCTGGTTTTGTGTTTGTGGTACAACATGAGGGGCCATTTCTCTAATAACCACATTTCTGCGATTTATTCCATCTATGGCCCTATCAACAGTTTGTGTTAAATTTTCAATTTGACCTTCTATAATTTTATTTAAATCATTTAAATGATTAACTTAATTTTCTATCATTTCTATCTGCTGGCCTTTTAAATCATTCATTTTATTAATGTGTTTTATTTGACCTTTGAATAATTGCATTACATATTTTCTAATCTTAAATTCACCATGTTTTCTAATCGATGGTAAAACTTCGTGAGTTACCCATTTTTAAATTCTTTTGCCTCTTCTTTTTTAGAAGACAGAATTAAAGTTTAAAGGCCAGGTTCGCTGATAAATACAGCAGATTTTTCATCGTCTCTAAAGGTAAACTGGCAGGTCACCTTTAATTAATTTTGTCTTGTTCGATTTTCTTGATCAACATTATCTCTTATGGCATTTTGTGGATTTTTATATTCTAATATTTTAGCAACATCTTTGGCTTTAAACCAAGGATTATTTTCCTCATCAATAATCGCAAAAACTCTTCTACCATTGTAAATAGATTTGTTGTTATTAATATCCAGAATTGACTCCATTTTAATTTACGAAAATATGAGCAAGTGAAATTGGAGAGTTGTAATAAGAGTTTTTATCTATATTCTTTTTATGAAGAAAACGAAAAATTAAAGAAAATAATTTTATGAAATATAGACTAAATTCATCGAATTATATAGCTCTTATAGGATTCGCACTTTATACCAAACAAGGAAATGCTATTTTTGCCAACTCTTGTCAATTGTTTTGTAAATTCATTATATTCCATGAAAGTTTCATTATTTAAAAATACAATAAACCATTTGTATATCTAAATCCTGAGTCTATCATATTTGGTAAATTAGGAAATTTCTCAATAATTAGACCACGCTTTTTTATCTGGAAACAATGTTCATCTATTTCTGCATTATACAACTTTTCATAAAATATAAAAGTTTTCCCCGAATGTGAATTGGAAACATCATTTATTTTATATTAATCTCGTAATCCAAATGAAGTGAATTTTTTTTGGATAACCACCAATAAGATTATAACTAGGAAAATCAACCATATAAATATTTTCGTCAACAAACAGGACTAACTCGCCTGATGGTGTTTGGAATATACAAAAATTATTAAAATTGGTCGGTAGAAACCGAAACCAATTTCTTATCGAAAATGGCCTATTGATTATTTTCTTGTCTCCCAAAATTTTTGCTCAAACATTTTTATTGTAAAAAATATACAATTCACCATCAATAATTTAAAATGTTTTATACATTCGTCTTTGCATAAATCAAATGGTTCTTCATCATTAAAATTATTTTGTAGTGGTGGCCCATAAAGTTTAGAATAATTTGAATAGTATCTGGTTGCAAATCAACCAAATCATTGTTGAGAATTGGGTACATAATTGCATTTTTATCATTTGTATGTTAACGAACTAATGCATGGCCGATTTCGTGGATCAAAACCACTAGTAAATTAATCATATTTTCAGGAGTGATTTTACCATCATTATACCAATATTCCTACTTATTGATGTGAATTTCAACGAGGCTATTTTGTTTATTTGGAAAATTTGCATGAGCCAGTGCACTACCAAATGAATATAACGTATAAGGACAAACTCTACGCAACCTATGATTATTATGTAGACCTTGTTTATATGATATAAGTATATCTGGAGAATTGGTATCGTAAACAAATTTCAAATTTGTGTGTTTTTGCCAAATGTTAAAAGCCTTTTTTGCTAAATTTGTAATTGATTTATTTGCATATGAAAAATTCCATTTTAATGAGTTTTAGTTCATTTTGCTGTTGATGGAAGGTCCACAATTATCTCATCCTTAACACCACATTTTAATGAGTTTTAGTTCATTTTGCTGTTGATGGAAGGTCCACAATTATCTCATCCTTAACACCACATCTAGGCTTGTTGATTAAATTAATTGTTTCTTAATTGAATTTCCCATAAAAATAAGAGAGGTTGTGATATTCTTGAAATACTCTTAAAGAAATTTTCGTACATTTCAGTATCAATTTTTGAAAGCGAATTTGCATCACCTTCTAGATATCCATATTTATTTAAAAAATTGATAACACAATTTGTCTGATTCACTTTTTCGATAGTGCAAAAATTATATTTGTAATAGCGAGAATAATTATATAACGTTTCATTTATAAATAATTTTTTTTTTTACTTAATCTCTCTTAATATTGCCACAATTTGCAGGCGGAAAATATTTACCATCTGGAATACCATAGTGAATAAATCATGAAATATCATTGGTTATCAGCTTATCTTAATAAAATTTCAGCGCCAAATTTTTTCTTCTTAATAAGTTTTTTCATCCTAAATAACACAAAACAAAAAAATTGATTCTCTGCTCAACAAGTTGAACTATTCACTTGAATTCACCAAACTACAAGATGCAGAAAACAATAAATGGTTTAGGGCAACAGATTTTGAAATTTACGAATCTAATTTTCGGGAAAAAATGTATTGTATTCTAGATGGCAAATTAAAATTTTCATTACCAGAGCGCTATATCATGATACTCGATAAAAATCCATTATAACTAATAAATGAGAAGCCAGTTTTTATAATGTATAAAGAGATTAAAATAAATGAAAAATTGAACATTTGTCCATAGTCTAGAATTCTCTTAAGCACATCTTTTAAAAGTATTAGTTAAAATTTTTCATTCTATTTAACATTTTTTCTTTATAAATAAACATGTATTCGCCTATTTTTCCTTGTCGTTTGTCCAATATTTTAAAAGGTGGCGATGGTACAAGTCCACTGTCTTGTAAATTAGATAAACATCTGAAGATCTTTAAAATTTAGTTCACAAATTTCATTTAAATTTACAAAGCTTACAATTATCACTCTTAGATAACATTGACGATAAATGTGAACTTCGAGAAATGGGTGTATATCTAGAGCAAATAAAATAAGTTTTTAAAAAATTACTAGAGCTTCGAGATAACATTTTTGTTTGTGTCAGTTTTTTTTCTCTCAATTGAACACTTGAAAATACAAAATATTTACAAAATTTATCAATGAAAATGGCTTACATAAAAATGTTGATTTTTCTTTTTCCTTTAAAATTTGTTTCTTTATAAATAAAAATGAAAAATAGTGGTATAAGCAAGCAATGTAAAAAATGTGGTGAAGTTTTAAACAGTGAATGTTTTCCATCACATAAATACACAAAAGATAAGCACATTAACATCTGCAAAAAATGTTATAATGAATATTCTAGAAGTCGCTATGTGTTAAAAAAAAAGAGGCAGTACTTTACGAATGTGGAAAATCTGTTTGCAAGGTAAATTTCGAAAAGCACAAAAATACTAAACTGCACAATACTTACGAAATTTTACAATGTGATTCTTCAAGCAAAACCTGCATTGCATGCATGGAGAATAAATCTATCGACGATTTCGCATTTCACAAACTCACAATAGATAAAAATCTTAACACTTGCAAAAAAATGTTATACCTAGTATGCTAAAAAAAGGCATAAAAATGGTAACACACACATTTACAGAATGGATATTCTAAGTGAAACTCAGCAATTGCTGACTTTATAAATTTTTGTTACAATAAAATTTATTATATATAAATATTGAGACGAGCAGTCTAGGGGCTGAGTTGAGAGAAAATATATTGCACGAGCTGAGAATTATAGAATTGATGTATGATCTCCATTATAAAATTATGAAGCCAAAAATGGTGATAAAGTTGAAGTGTGTTTTCAAGATACCGATTCGTACTTTTATAACATTAAAACAGAAGATGTTTATGAGGACATGAAATCGATGTTAGATTAATTGACCCCAGTGATTATCCAAAATACAATATTTATAACATGCCACAAATAAATTAAAAAAGTTTGACAAAATGAAAGATGAGTGTAATGGCCTTGTAGAGTATGTTACCGCCCTTATGACGAATGAGTCAAATATAATTTCATATTTTATGTACAAACTTATATGTAGATATATAATTAAATTTTATATTTACGTAGTTGTATGTACATAACTATATATATATATATATAATATATATATATATATATATATATATATATATATATATATATACATAAATTAAATTGAAAATAAATTTATGTTTATATACTTATATACCTATACCTATATATATTAAATTGAAACTAATATTATTTTTATATAGTTATATATCTATACATAAAATTTATAGTGAAAATTATTTTATATTTACATTACTATATGTACATAACTATACATATATTAAATTGATATATACTTATATATAGACATTTAAATTAACTTTATATTTCTGTACTTATTCTATGTGTATACTTATATACAGACATTAAAATTAATTTTATATCCCCATATTTATAATTACATGCTTAAATACAGACATTTAAATAAATTTTATATTTACATATTTTTATATAATTATGTATAAGATAAGTTCAAAAATAATCTTATATATACCTATACACAAAAATTAAAATTGAATACAACTTTATATTTACATAGCTATATACCTATGTTATATATGCATATGTATATACCTATACACATACATAGTTACTTACATATATGTACACAAGTATATATAAATAAAATTGAAATAAATTTATATTTTCATACTTGTATAGACATTAATATATATGTATAAATTAAATTTGAAAATAATTTTTATAGTAACGTATACATAAAATTATATTGAAAATAATTGTATATTTACATACTTATAAACCCATATGTACATAAATATAATTGAAAATAATTCAATATTTACATAATTATATATATATATACTTTTAAACCTATGTACAATTATGTACACAATACATTGAAAATATATATATTTTGATATTTATATAATTATAAACCTGTTATATTTCTATCATGTATATGTGTGTGTGTGTGTGATACCACCTGCATGTTTTCTTCTGGAGCGAACGAGTATTTGGGATTTCTCAGAGTACTCCAATACCACAAAAATGAATTACAATTATCAAGTTCCATCTTTTGACCTAGACGATCACAGAGCATCGACCTGCATCATCGATAACTGGTTGTTGCTTTTTGATATTCTGCGATCGAGTTTTCACTTATGTTCAAGAAATGCATGCTGGCATGAGAGAACGGTTTGTACTAACAGTCCTTTTCGTGTGTTCAGCTTGCAGAAGTCAGTCTTTCCAACAGTCGCAATCACAATATTTCCATAAACCTCGAACCCATAAAGATGCACACACGCACACCAATCCCAATTTCCATCCCAATCCTTCGATCAATCTTTAACAATCAGCACCACCACCACCACCACCGCAGCCAATGCCGCCGCCACCATCGCCAACACCACTGCCACCACTACCACCACCATCGCAGCCACTGCTGCCACCACTGCCACCACTGCTGCTGCTGCCACCACTGCCACCACTACCACCACCATCGCAGCCACTGCTGCCACCACTGCCACCACTGCTGCTGCTGCCACCACTGCCACCACTACCACCACCATCGCAGCCACTGCTGCCACCACTGCCACCACCATAACTGCCACCACCGCCACCACCATAACTGCCGCCGCCACCGCCAGTACAATCAGGGGTCATTAGGGGTCATTTAGGGGTCGTTTTGGTGTCATTAGGGTCAATCGGTCATGGGGTCAATGAGCCAGTCTTGTGAGGGTTCGGCCCGACAACAGAAGTCAGTTTTATACTTTAAGTGTGGCCATGATTTATAGGTGAGCGAATAACTTGTCTGGAAGAAATTTTTGAAGTATAACTCCATGGTAAAGTGATTAAAGAACTAGCATATAAAGCCTGACTACCTGCCAGTGTATGTGTATGTGTGTGTGATGTCTCAATGCCTGCACATTATTGGTCAGCTGCAATCATGTGGTAACAATGTGATTGGCTGGTTAGTGTCTGCAAAATGTATTAATGGTGTAATATGAGTGGTTCAAAGTCGATATGACGTCATAGGGCTTGCATACTCGTATATAAGCAGTAGGGAGGTCAGCTGAGAGGTAGAGTTTGACAGCGGCTGTTTTGAAAGGTGGATCGTCTCGGCTAGTTTATACACCAGGTCATTCATGGCTAGATTTGTTAAAGTTGAATGGATATTGCCCATAAATGGTTTCTCACCACTGACTTCTTCAGCTGCGATGGCTACGTCACTGGCAGCATCTACTTCCACCAGTACAGTACCATCGATTTCTTCAGGCATGGTGCTGAAAGCACTGTCGACTTCTTCGGGTGGGTCACCTAGAGCAGTTCAGCCATCGACGTCTTCATGCATGACGTCGACAGTACCATCGACTTCTATGAGCAGGCTACCTACGGCCGATCCATTGGCATCGCCAACTGGACCATCGGCCTCTGTTCCAGTAGCATCTGCATGGTCAACCACATCTGCTGAACCATTCCGAAATTATAGAGTCACTTCTGTGAAAAGACCTTCACGCACAGCAGCAATACTCGGCGACATGAGTGTTCTAATTGTACTAAAAATCTCTGTTGTATATCATATTTGTGTGACAGGTGCGGCATGCAGATCAGTTGTAGTGACAGTTTAATTAGACATATTAAAAAATATTGTAATTTTTTTTGAGGATGTTAGCGACTGTAATATTTTAATTAAATGGAAATATGCCTGTGAATAAAATTGTGTTTTATTTTATGTTTTCCTACTTTGTGAGTATATAATTAAAATTTAAGAAGGTAGAGAAATAGAATACATGTTTGTAAAAAGTATTGTACTATAGGTTCATTTATATAATTTAAAAAAAAAGTTAAAAAAATTTAATAATTTTTAATTGTTAATACCAAATATATATTTAATAAATTATGCATGCCATCAATGTCATACATTATGATTTTAGGTATACTGCTGATTCGAAACGTCTGTTTTAAATATGGTGGAAATTTTAAGTCTTTTCATGCTTTAAATATAACGGGATACAACTTGCTTGGCCTCCAGCATGCTTACTTTTACGAATTTATTCTCGAGCTATTGTTTTGAATATCATTGAAGATCATGGGGCCAAAGTAAAGGTAGTCTGTATCTAACGTGGTGGTAGTAGTCTGTAATATATTGTGCTGGCTGACTTTTGTGAATTTTTTCTCGAGTTTTAGTTTACAAGGTCATTCAAGGTCATGGGGTTAAGGTCGAAGTAGTCTGCATCTATCTTGACACTAGCAATCTGTAATGTATTATGCTTGCTGACTTTTATGCATTTTTCTCGAATTCTGGTTTTCAAGGTCACAGGTCAAAGGTCAATTGCTATTGGGCATTGTCTTCCAACATGGTGGGTTGGTGATGTATACCAGGATGGTGGTCACCTACCAAGATGGCGGTCACTTACCAAGTTGGTGACCTATGGTAATGTATTAACAAATGACAGACGAAAAACAAATATGGCAGCAACCATTAACATATGAACAAATATAGCTGCCTCCAGTAGCATTAAATTAAATGATGAGCGAAAAATCAATATGGCGGAATGATTAAAGGTGTGGGAAGTGGGGGTGAGTGAGTCAGTCATTTGCTAGAATGCAATGAATGTGACTAATGTTCGTGCTGGGAGGACCTTCGTAAATGTAAGTTTTTCTTAAAATATTTTAAAATTATTTGTAATAATTTTATAATAAATTTATTAATACATTTTTGTTAATTTGTGCAAGTTTTTGGTTTTAGATTTTCAAATTCAAAGGACAAGATCAAATGTAAATGGTAATGATCCTGGTCACCTGGTTCAGTCACTGATCCCTGTCTTCAGAGTCGCTGATCACTGTCAGCATTTCTGGAAAAAGTGGGTAAATTGTGACGATCCTTTTAATAATTTTTAAATAATATTTTGATAATTTTATATTAATTTCTAATTTTTTTAAAATAATTAATGTGTAATGATTTGTAATAATAATTTTTTCGGAATTTTTTTTCGAATTCTTAGAATTTTTTGGAATTTTTTGAGCTTTCGTAATTTTTTTAAGGGTTTTTCGAGTGTTTTTTGTAGGCAAAGGTTCTCGGGTTCAATGTTAAAGTCAATGGTCAAAGGTCACACTAGTCAGGGGTAAAAGTACAATGACATCCAAGATGGTGGTAGGGTGATTTAACAACATGGCTGCTCCCCGACTTCGGCTCTAATGCTCCACGCCCTTGCACATGAACATACACATCCCTACTACTCACATGCATCAGATAAATGTTCGCAACATTCGTGGGTTTTTCTCGCTTTGTGCACTCCTGCTTCGAACCCATCATGTGCCCAATGGTATCCAGTTTCGTGAAATCGATTTCGAGATTATGAAAAATTTATCTTTTCAATGTGCTTGGGTAACCCAACAGACAGAAGATCACATCCACTTTTACATATCTCTTGCTGTATTCGGTAGTACACATTAGTTTGTGTGCTTCTGTTGGAAATGCTGATTTCGTTGACATACCCAGACACTTCGTTCTGTAACATGGAATTCATATTTTTTAATTGTTCGATGTAGAGCTGTACATTAGAAAACCATTTAGTCATACAACCCCCTCTCAATGCGAACTCTTGGGGTGCATAGATAATCATATTCAGCGTAGATGTCTGCTCAATTCGAAAGGTGAATACCAACATACACATTGACGAATATAGGTGCACAGAACTTTTATCTTCAGGCAAGAAACTCGGATTCACAATCATTCGCCCAAGCCTTTTTTTCTTCCATCTCACCATAATGCAAGCACACACGTGTCTGCAGTTCCACATATTACAAATCTACAGATTTTATAACTGTGAATCAACTCTGTTCCATGCAGTTACTATCGCATTTCATGTGGTGTGGGCAAATTACCTAAATTGTCATAGTATTCTGATTGTGTTTGCCACATTTTACGTAAACTTCCAAGTGCATACCAGTCCCTATGGATGTATCGAATTTACTTGTGAAAAATTGATCACATTTGGGTGTATGGGGCAAGGCATATTGCATGAACAGTTCAGGAAACTTAAATAGCTTTAGTTTGTATGCAAACATTTTCTAATTGATGTTCATAAGTTGCCTTTTCCGTACAAATTTCATTGCTGTTTCTTCCTGCCGCGATGCTTTTACTTTACTGCACATACGCATTCTCATTATGAACGAAGCAATAACAGTCCTTGCCTTTTTGAACAGTTTATGGTTGCCACAAGATATTTCCTCCAGTTATTTACATTCGTCTAAGGCTTATTTGACCACACTAACGATATTAATTACTGCATCAGCTATACTGCCCAAAGAACCAATTAGAGATACAAGGGTGGGTAGGTATCTCCCCATATTTTTTCCCCCGCTCCTATATGAATATAGTTTTGGTTATTTCGCCCCCACTGCCTTTTTTTAAGTGGCATTCGTCATTTTGAAGAAAAAAAACTGCAAGTGGTTATTTGCTCTGATAGTTGTGTCCAGTGTATGACATATGTTGGGATGACAAGAATTTTTTGCTTATTCTTTATTGCTTTGTTGGTCTACATTTTAGTTGCATATAACCTATTTGCTGTAGGCTAATGTTTTTTATTTGAAGTGAGCATACATAGTTGTGAAAAGTAAGTGCAAATAGTAATATTATGTACTGATAGTGTTAGAAGGTTTTGTTTGTACGTTTGTTCTGCAGCAGTGAAAAAAATGTGGTGAAAATAAATTATAGGATGTGATAGCTGTTTTTTTTGTTTTATTTGATCAGTGTGTATCCTGGTCAGCTCCTGCTTAATAATACTAGGGAGGAGGTAAAGTTGAGCAGATTCTGGCTGGACACAAATTTGTGGTGACTCCGACGTGATTCGTATTATTTATCGTCGATTAAAGTGAACATGCCACTAACATCATAAGCAAACATGGAAGTTCTCGTAAAGCGACGAAAGCCTGTCAGTATATTGTTCATGAAAACTTCTAAAGCAATATGTCAGCAGGTAAGGGAACGAGAACATGGCACATAAAAATTAAATTTTTGTTTGTCAAACTAGAAAGACTGTCACAAGATATGTACTCGCTGGATGATCAGGTGCTTGACCCCATATTGCAAAAAGAAGATAAAGACAGTAACCTTTACGAAGAAGAGTATTACACTATCGAAGAGTACATAGACAAAATGGATACAGCGTGAATAAAAGTGGAAATATTCTTAAACAAAAATGCGAAAAGGGTTTTTCTGGCGAAAATGAGGTTCGTTCTACATGTTAGTCGCCAACATCGAGCAGGAAGAAGTTGAAGCTACCTAAAATAGAATTGAAGAAGTTCGGCGGAGAAGTGAAGGATTGGATGAGATTCTGGAATCAGTTCAAGAGGATACACGAGGACGAAGATTTAAAACCCTAAGACAATTTCCTGTACGGAATTCAAGTAGTAACCGCAAGTACGAGATCGCGCGAATTGTGGACAGTTTCCTGTCAACAGCTGAGAATTACCCTAAAGCAATCGACAGCGTTTGTGCGAGATTTAGGAGAGAAGAATTAATTATCGAGTTCTATGTGAGAGAGCTTTTAGGCCTTGTAAGTAAAAGTGTAAACATCAATAAAGGCAAAGTTGGCATCTCTCAGTTGTATGACTGCCTTTAATCCCATCAAATATCTCTAAAATCTAGAGGAATGACTCAGGACAAGTACATTACCATGTTGTTCCCTCTTATAGAGACATTTTTTCCAGAATATATTTTGAAAGTTTGGTTGATGTGATTTTCATGCCCAACATCTGTTGATCAAAATAATGTGGGTAACATGTACTTATAGTGGGAAATTGCAATATTTGTTAACATTTCTGAGGAGTCAAGTGGAAGGTGAAGTGAAAATTTCTCTGGTAAAAGCTGTTTTCAGAACTTGAGAAGCCCAAGAAAACAAGATAAATCATAAACAGCCTCTAGAACATTGTATGCCTACTGCAACAATTTGTTTTCTGGAGAGAAATACAGCAGAAAGTGTATATTGTGTGAGAAGTCACATGAGAGGAAAAATGTTACCCAGCACAAAAAAATATCACTCAGCAAGATAAGGGAAGCATTGTTGAAAGGCAAAGAACTTTTTTGTGCCTGAAAATTGGGCACAGATTCAAAGACTGTAGAACAAGTCTGAGATGTGCAATATGTGGGAGACAACACCATGAAGTAATGTGTACTGACTTAGTGGTTAACAAGGAGGATGCTTGGGTGAAAATGCCAAATGAAAGTACCGAAGTAATGAACACTAGTGCTTTGTCTAATCAATGCAGCTCTCAATGAAGAATTAGGAAAATGACTAAGTGATTTTTGTGAATTATTTGAATCACTGAACGGTGCAGACAATGCAGAGAAACTGTTCATGGGAAAACCCCATCAAATGCAAGGCGTACTCGCAGCGATGGAGACACTTCTTGGATGGGTGATTATAGGAAGGGAGGGTGATCAGAAAAATAATGCCTGTTTTGCTTCTGTAGTGACATATTTTCTTATCAACAATAACAGTCTATCTGATCAGTGGAGTTTGAATATTATAGGTATCAAAGACCCATGTGAGACGAAAACAAAGGATGAAAAGGACATTGTGGTGTAGGAACACTTCAAGGAATCTGTGGGTAAAAACAGTAATGGCGGATAAGAAGTTGTTCTTCCATGGTTGGAGAACCGTGAAGATCTCGGTGAGAACAAAGAAGTTTCAGAGAAAAGGTTGGTGTCCACAACCTTAAAACTCAATCAGAAGGTAGGTATCATGGTTATAATGACGTTCTCAAAACGTGAATAGAGTAATATGTCTTTGAGGAGTTTCCAAAGGGTGAACTTGGCAGTCCTGTTCATTACTTGCCAAATAGGGGGATTTTCAAGAGCAGTTCTACTACAAAGATCAGTCCTGATTTTGAGATCTCGTGTAGAAGAAGTGTCGCTATCACTTAATCATTGTTTGGCAAAGGTCCAACTTTGTTGGAATTAATTCCCTCTGTGCTAATGAAATTCCTACAGGAGATAATAGGGGTGGCATATAATATTATAAATTCTATCTTACAAGCTTCGGCGTGTAAATGTGACAGTGACTGCCTGAGGTTTTTATGGTGGGCAGGTAATTGTGGCAAGGAAGCAAAAGTTTTTCACTGTAATCGTGTGGTGTTCGGAGTGAAGGGTAGTCCGTTTATTCTGGGAGCAGAGATCAACAATCACTTGGACAAGTATTTATATGGACTGGGGCCTAAAGCAAAGCAACTCAAAAAATCATTTTAGACAATTGTGTAACATCAGTGGACAGTGAAGAGGAATATAATAATATTATTGTGGAATGATTTCAGTTGATGTCAACTGCCATGTTTGACTTGAGAGGATGAGAGCATACAGTTGTACAGCCAGAGGAGGAGTAGTGAGCCATATATGGTGCTCGGACTAATATAGGACAGACATAAGGAATTACTTAATTGTTGTGTGAGTGATATATTTCTGCCTGAGTGCCTTGTAACCCAAAGAATTATTCCGTCAATGACACACAATGTATTCGATACCATGGGTTTTTCCTTCTCGGTTATTTAATCCCCATAATCCCCATGGATCTGCATGCATCTTGGGATGTTAATCAAGCATCATTCTGCTGTGGTGTACATGAGAAATGAAGATATGAACGGTCTCTCCAATGTTCAACTGTTGTAAGCAAAATAAAGTGTAGCTCTCTTAAAGAAAAATACTATTCGTCATTTGGAACTGTTAGCCTGTTGTATTGGAGCACACATTTTCTGGTCTCTAAAGGAATTTATGATTTGTTTGATATGCCTATTTACTTTTGGACATGTTCGTAAACTGTGCTCTACTTAATTACGAAAGATGGTTCATGGGGAACAATAGTCACCAATAAGATAAATGCCTCAACCCAGCCGATATTCCTTCTTGAGGATATTAAGTCAACACACGTTTGTAGTCGAAATGGTGGGAGTTTTCTAATTGGCTGAAGCTTATAGAAGAAAACTGGCTGAAGTCCAATGCTGAAAATGTGGGTGATGAACAAAATTGTAGGGACTGTTAAGTCTTATTAAAGCAGCAAAAGAAACATGGTACCTGAACTACTTTCATAGTTACAGAAGGATAGTACGGTAAGTAGCATGCATTTTAAGGTTAAATATAAATACCCATTCCAAACCAGAAGAACAGCAGTTTGGAGATCGTCTGCAGACGAAACACTGGTTGCAGAAAATACGCTTGTAAAAGTTGTACAAAATGAAGTACTATGATTGAACAAATCAGCTGACCTGAATACGATGTGCATTTTCGACGATGGTGGAAACATTACACATGTTAAAAGTAAAATAACTTTACAAGAGGGTAAAGAGGATTTCTCTCCTCCGATGATCGACAATGTGACCTCAAGTCAAGAAAACTTCTTATTCTTGAAAAACACACAAAAAAAAGCTCATGCAGAAGTTCATGTCTTTTTGTCGAAACTGCCTTAAATATTCTCTCAAAGTGTGTGAAATGCAGAAGATATGAAGCAAGAGGCATTTCGTCTGCCCCTTTGGCCTTGCCTGAAGATAGAGAGCAAGACACATTAGCTTTTGAAGTCATCAGTGTAGACCTAGCAGCACCACTTATTATCTGTGATGGATACAAGGCATTGATCATTCACTTCACATGTTTTTACAGAGCAGTGCACCTATAATTAATTACATCACTTAACAGAAATTGTTTCCGTTTGTGCCTTCGAAGACTCATTGCTCGTCGTGGTAGGTTAAAGATAGTGTACAATGATGACAAAGCAAAATTTACAGAAACAGTTAATTCGTTCAACATTTTTGACTGGTAAGTCATTGAAAAAGAAGTTAACTTGTTTCAAATTCAATGGAAATTCAACCTATGGACAGCTGCCTTATTGGGTAGTTGGTGGGAATGCATGGTGCAGGTGAAGAAATTGTTACACTGCTCATTAGGTACAGTTTCATTTATTTATGAAGAAGTCTTGAATCCATTATGTGATAGTGAGGCAGCTATAAACACTAGGCATGTAACCTATGTGCCAGATGACCCAGGAGATTTTAAACAGTTTTATCCAGCGATATTCATACTGGTCTTGCAAATGGGGGGATTTGCGGACCTATACCTTTTAGATGATCTTAATCAACTCAAGAGATGTCATTACTTGCAGCACTTCCGCAACAGTCTTAGAGTAATATTCAGAACGGAGTATCTGTGTCAACTTGTGTAATGCCATGGGGTGCAATGTTGCCACAAACACATCCAGGGAGGTGATATCATCATCATAACTGACGGTAGGAGGAGAATTGACTGGCTTGTGGCTGATGTGATCAAGGTATTTCCTGGTAAGGATGGCTGGGTAAGGGTGGCGCATGGAAAGACCACATCAGGTGCTATAATAAGACTGGTACAGCGACTTAATACCTTGGAGGTGTCTTGGTACACGAAGGTATCAGAACCAAGTGTAGACTGTGAAGTTGTCCCTGCTTCTGTAAGTTTGAAGGTGGTGGTCTGTAGGAGTGGTAGATTTGTGAGACTACCCTCAAGGTTTTTATCAGAATGAAGACAGAATTCTGTGTCGTTCATAATTAAATTCCAAATGTCCTTCAGATAAATAAATTTGGTTTATGTCTTTTGATTGATAGTCCCACAGTCAAAAAGTGGGAGGATGTTGGAAATGATACATTGTTCTTATTATATTCTTTATTTCTTTGTTGGTCAGCATTTTAAGTGCATATAACCTATTTGTGGGAGGCTACTTTATTTTTGTTTGAAGTGAATACATGTAATTGTGTAGAGTAAATGTTGGTAGCATTGATGAATACCTTGAATGGTTTTTAAGGTTTTGTATTTATGACTTTTTCTGCATTATTGAAAAAGATGCAGTGAAGATAAAATTGTTGGAAGTGATATCTGTAATTTTTATTTTCATTAATGAGTGCGTATCCCAGTTAGTTGCAGCTGGATCATACTATAAGGAGGCAGAGTCGGGTATATTCTGTCTGGACACAACATATATCATCAGCTCTATTTTCGATTATTTCGCTGGCCTGATGTCTCGCTTGTAGATACTTCTGCTGGGGGTACACTGTGTCGTACTCTTGCATGACTCGTCCAGATCATCGATGCTGGTGATGTCGTGAACCAGCCTTTTGTGTAGATTGACTCCCAGTCCCCAGAACCTGTCTCCAGGAATATGAAGCTTGAAAGGTAGGTTGTTGATTAATATATCTATGATCCTTCTGTTGAATGATATATTTCTGCTACGAGACATAATTTGCTACTGAGCTACAAGCTTATATATACCCACCATTTATAAGTTTTTAGTTTCAGTACCACAGAGAAAATCAAGCAGGGAAAAAATATTACTGTGTGCATTACCAAAAAAGATCTCGAAACATCACATTATATGTCATGGCACACTGTAACCAATACCATTAAAGAACTGATTTGATAGGGTTGCGGCAAGATGTGTGTGTGTTTAGTTTGCTCGAGGAACCGAAAAACTTATGTTCGAGTACTGGTACTAGAATTTACTCCATAAATCGAAATACCAGCGACTGCCACAAGTTCTGCAAGAATGAAAAAAGTGAAATAATTTCCTTGCAATGATAATGAGAAAGTGATGACTTATAGGGAGGCACTGCCAAACTCTGTTTTAGTCTTCGACAAAGTTGTATAAGTGAAGCAACCCTGCATTCACGATTATTTAGCATGAAACATAATTCTAATTTGGACTTCATGAACTTGAGTCAGGCATATTTGTGCATGTCAAAACCATTGCAACACTAAAATGTTAGATTCATAATGTTGTATTGCATGGATGATACAAATCTGCATTGCCTGTAGCATGACCACATCGAATCAGACAGTATACTCATAGTTAATTGATATGTGTTTGTTTTTTTATGGAAGATGAGTACAGCATGCAGGTGATCATAAAATACTGACCTCTATTTGACAATAGTTACTGTCGGGTGTTCGATCTGTTTATGGTAAAAAAATTTACCATAAGCCACAATACAGTTCTCAATTTCGGACAAGATATTTGCTCCAATGACTTTGACGATTAATATATGGATACTCCCCACCATTTTACACAAGGACCTGTCACTTATAGGCCAAAAGTCATCGAGAGTAAAAAATCAAGTTCTGGAGGGTTTGTTGACAATTTAGCAGCATATTAAGTGTTTGGAGACACAGCTAATAGACCTGAACAGCATGTCATGTCGAATGTGCAAAGGCATAATGGCTTAGTATCCCTGCACAATACTATGATATCTAATCTTACGTAGAGAATTTCCCACCTCGCCACGAAAAGGGATAATGTGATACATAGCAGAAAGTTAATGAATGCAGGTTCGCTCGATCGAAAAGGACCAAAAAACAAATTTCTGCAACACGTGTGTGAATATCCGTATATATACATTAATAGTGATGTGTTTATTCCATTCAATGAATGATGACTGGCCAAGCCGAATGGTCGATTGAGCAGCATGGAGTTACAGAAGCAGTTCGCATGAAATATACACTCACGAAAAATAAAAGAAGTGAAAAAAAAAGCGATTTGGGAGGGCTCTTTACATCGAGGTCTTGAGACCCAAAAAAGATAAAAGACGTATGTTTGATAATAGAAGGGAGGAGACTGTCAATCCGATAAACAGCGACATCAATGAGATCAATGAGCTTACTGCCATCGACAGGAGGATTCTCTGTCTTGAACCTATATCAAATGCGAAATCAATGTAAAAGAGATGACTCCAACTCCTAACGAGAATATAATTTCGAAACTGCTAGAATCGGAAGGAGGCATTACTAGCGACGAAGACTATGTGTATTTTTATGTGTTCGCGAGAATTGAAACAGACACGAGATTGCATTCAATAGGCGTGTGCTCTGCTGGTACTTGCATTGCTGCTTACTCTGATCGGAGTGGCGGCACCGTTCGACACCGCGACAAGGAAGTGATGTTTATGCTGGGGTACATTATGTAAATTGCAAGCACAAGGTGAAAATCACACAATGGCTTTGAGAACTTTTATTCTGATGGCATCTTAGACACTACACCGAATGGAATTGTCACAGTTATCGACAGCTTCTACAGTTCAGTCATGCTCAGTATGTGACTGTTAATATTTCAACATGCTTATTTAAAACCACTACTAATTGGAACTTTGGCATTATCGCAAGAATATTTTCACAATTGACCAGAACTATGGAATCGGGTCAACTGCATGACATCTAAAGTAAACAAAACAACGACTACATGTTACAGACTCTCCAAAAATACTTGCTGATAGACTCCATATGCTGAATGCTTTGAAGGCTGCGAATAACTGGTGGCACATTAATGAGATTTTTTCTATCCTCGTATAAATGGTCGAAGCTGGCTACGTCATGCGATGACGAAGTATATATCTTCCAAAGAATGGCATAGTTCTGCCATGAGGAACAATCCTCGGAGAAATTACATTATTCATGGCCTGTATACTACTTTACAATCGGACCCAATCGAAATGTGAGACTTCGCTTACATAAATAAAGGCCACCAGTATATTTCGACCATCATCTAAACATTTTACAATTATGTGTAGGAGGCCAGGCTGCAGAAAAAGGAAAATGACATCACCAAGGCCATTGCAAATATATTGTGGAAAGGATATGTGCCAACAGTATTTAACTGATGACGGATGGGATGTGGATATTACAATGAAAGTTTCCATGCTCTAATGAAAGCATGTGGCATATATCACTATAGCATGTACTCTGGGATCAAAGTTAGCATCTTTGAGCGATTTCACCAGATGCTGAAAGCTAAATTGTTGAGAAATATAATGGTGAATGGAATCTGCAAATAATTGAGGCTACTGCCGAATCTCGTTCGCGATTTCAATCCTGCTATTTATTCCACCACTTCCATGAAGATCAAAGATATCAAGGATAGTTCCATGCTTCAAACTGTGTATTATGAATTAAAAGAGAACAAACAATACAAGCCTAAACCAAACATCAGCATCTTGACATGCACCTCCAAACAGCAGGGTGACTTTACAAAAATATTGTCATAATTGTGCCGCTGAATTGTAGAAGGTATTTCACAAACAGTATTTGCAAACATGTTTGAGTCACCTGGAAGACCTATGTGGTCGTCGGGGGCGTTTATGCAGAGGAGACAGAGTCTATGAAGAATTCCGATATTTATTTGGTGGTGTTCAAATGGCAAAATGGACACATGTATGCGTAGTTGCTTGAACACACGGTTACGAGGTGCTAGAGCGGCCGTAGGGACGCCGCTTGAGCAGCAGTGTTTTGAGAGGCATGGGAAAACAAACAGATCCGCCGAAACGAAAACTAGGCCAGCAGCATTAATATATATGGCATGGGATCACAAGGCTGGAGTCTTCATTACATCACCGGACCGCCGAAGCTAGCAACCCAGGTGCTGGTGCGGACAGCATCGATGGGAGCCCTTGTACGTCAATCTTGCAGCTGAACGAACTAGCAGTGGTGAGTACAACACCTATGTGAATATGAAGACGGCGTGTAATAGACAGAGGCCACAGCATAGTTCAGATAACATAAAAATATGTGTTAGAGTGAGCTCCTAATTACTTAAATGTGTCTCAGTTTTGTAAAGGATAAAGATTAAATTGTAGATGTAATGACTACTTGGATGTAAAACAGGTTGAGATAAGGTAAAGAGTTATTTATTGTAAATCTAGTCGGTTACTGAGTTAACATCCCTACCAGTAAAATAAATTACTGCTATTAGTTTTTACCAACTTTGCTTGTCGTGATGCAATGTAGGTAACAACACGAAGCGCGACTTCTCCTAGAACGACGAACGTGATATTTCTAAATAGATCTTATACCATTTTACATGTGTCATGATTTATTTTTTCTTGTTTACATGTGTTCCTAATACAAAGTTTGTTTACCTTATTTTGAAGATTGTTTATAACTCCATAAGCTTGTCCTTATGGTGTATATGTGTATGCTGGTACCTAGATCTATGAATGTGCACAGTTTTAATTTGGGAACATGTACTATTTGGGTGGAGTTGAGAGGGTGAGTTGAATTAAAGTAGTTATTGGTGTAGTAAGGAGGGGTTTTTTTTATGAGGGTAATGGTAAGGGGGCGTGATTCATGACGAGGGTGTGGTTCACGATGAGGGCATGGGAGTGGTGGTGAGAGTGTAGGGGTGGAGGTGATGGTGGTGCTGATAGTAATAAGAGTGGCGTGGATGTTAGAGTGGCAATGGTTGACGATGAAGGGGTTTGGGAGAGGGTGATTTTGTTGTTGATGGGGATGGAGTGATTGTGAGGGTTAGATGTTTGGAAATGGGGGTTCAGAGTGTTGGCAGTGAGCGGACAGGTATGATGTGGTGGTTGCAAGGGTGTTAGTCAGTGAGATGGTGGTGGGTGACTTTGATGAGGGGGTGGTTTCGGGAGGGTGGGGATGTGGGGATAGGAATAAGGGTACTCTCGAGGGGTCGTGGGGATGGTGGTGAGTAGGGTTCTGGTAAAGTTAGTGGATGGTGTAGTTTGGAAGGTGAGGTGATGTTGAGAGTTGTTGCTTGGAAGGGGGAGGAGCAGCATTGAGGGGGTGGGGTGTTCTGTTGGTGTTGAGGTAGGTGTAGGGGTAGTTGTTGCTGGTGTGGATGTGGTGGCAGTAGTAAGGGTGATGCGGTGGGAGGAAGAGGTGAATAGGGATGGGGTTTATGTGTGATACTAGGGGTTGTATTAGTGGTAAGGGGGTTCGGTGGTGAGAGTGGTCATTGAGGGGTGTAGCGTCGGATGAGGATTGTGGTTAAGTGAAGAGAGTATGGTAAGTGGGTTGGTGTGAAGTGGTAGGCGACGAGTGTGTGTGGTAAGAATGATGGTTGTTAGTCAGGGGGTGGACTGTAATTTTCTCGAAACTATATTTATATAATTTTTCTTCATTGCTGTTGATGTTTCACCAACTTCAGGGAAATTTTTGGAATTTCGGGGTTAAAAGGAAAATTTTGTAGGTGAAAAGAGAAACTTAAAATCCAAACAGGCCATTTTGAAAGAAAAAAAGATACGTTTTGAACCATCGGGCAGCTATCTTGTGACATCATTCAAGACAACGGATTTATTAGAATTCAGCGCCTGATTCCCTTGCCCCAAATTTGTACAGAACTGTCTATTAGTATAGCTTACATATCTCTTGATTGGTCATAACAAAGTACACCCTGCAGTAAACGTGCCAATCAACATACTAAAGCGACAGGTAACTCAGAAATTAAAAACAAATACTGGGGGCACTAAGGAAAATCTTTGGTTTTATGGAGATATTTTATCATCGCCTACAACCCAAAAACTAATAACAAGCAAACGGAAGATGATAATATATTGTGACGTTGGGTATTTTACTGAGCTGAAATAATACTGGAAAATTATAATATTTATGTTTTATGTTTACTTTTATTTAAATGTGGTGAATTATGGATATTTACTGGCATTCGTTGTTAAAAGAATTAATTATAATGTATCGGTAAAATTTTCACTTACGAAATAAGTTCTATCAATAATAAAACAATAACTTTGTATGCCTGTATATACAACGTATTGATGTAGAAACACATAACCATTTATTTTTTGGTATTTTTTGGTTACAGAGTTTTTTACTTAACTCTCAGCATTGTGAACTTTCGACCAACTCCGTTTAAACAGTGACTGATACAATTATAGCAGGAGTAATACCAGAATCAGAACTAATTTCTGTACCTGTTCTGAGACACACATGCAGCTATAAATTTATATATATATATATATATATATATATATATATAAATCTGTCATACTTATTTCAGGTATATTTTAAAACATTTCAAGAAATTTTAAATGCTATAAATAATAGATAGTAACAAAAGTATTTCTTTTTTTGGCGTTAATTCTAACTGCCAGCTTATTTATAATGTTTAGTGCTTACATGATACACGTGAAACAATTGAAATACCAAGTACATCTCTCGGAAACTGTTCAAACACATACAAAAAGTTATTTTAATTCAACAACTAACAAATTCGCTATTATTATTGCCAATATTTGTATGAAGGGCAGGCCTAGACAATGTGGGGGACGTGTTTTGACGCTCCACCAGATGGTCTGGCATGGTGAGAGCGTACTTCCTAGCCAAGTCCTTTGCTTGCATCAAGAGTTTGGCAGCGATGACTCGCACCATGCCCAGCTGCACAATGAGTTCCGCAATAAGGAGGTTCACATCACGGCCCGTGTGATACTCGGAGATGTGGTGGCGCAATGCCTCCAGCACCTTTGAATACAGCCACCGTACCAGATTTGGCTTCTGGAGACCAGTTTTACCTGCACACACACCAATGCCCTTGCTACAACATGTTATCCCTACACATGTGACTAGCATGGGATTAATTAGCGTTGCTGTCGCCGTAACTATACTGTGACACAAGACATCAAGGGAAAATGCTTCAAATTAGGATTTGATTAGCAGAGATCTGATATGTTATTACAGAAAATCAACTAATACAAGTTAATTCAGGCCTCCATGCCACTTTACTATCAAATCAAAGAGCAAAAATTTACATAATATTCTTACTTGTGTAGCCATTTAAATCATATGAAGAATATAAAATGAACGTAATTGTATTCATAAATAAACCTATGAAAAGATATATATATATATGTATATTACTGCGCACATTCTTTAATTCGATTATATTGTCCTTTTTATCCCAAATAAAGTTGTTAGGCAAAATTAAAAGTATGCATCGAACACAGCACACAGTGCACAGAAATGTTCCTTATAACAGGTGGGCTGCGAACCATTCGACACTTCGACACACTCCACACTGACTGCTGCCATTATGAGTCATATCTCGAAGTGACCCTTCTTGTCATACGGCAGCCTTTCTAAGTTGCCTCGACCAGTGTGTGATTATATGGAAAGAAATAATAAAATAATGAACATCATAGGTATTCGACCGCTGTAGAAATATAAAAGAGCTAAGCACAAAAGATAATCTGTGTCAAACTCGTCACCTTTAAATGTACTTAAGGAATATCGCCAATTTTCGAAAAAACATATTAGATCTCTATAGTAATAGGTAGTAGTGTTGCACGTAAATTCATGTCAGAAAATAAAACTTGTCGCTAGTGGCTGTCACACTTTACGATGCATCAATCGCTAAAAGTTTTCACATCACATAGGCGTTCATGATTATCTGAAATAGTAAACCCAGGACTATAAATATACAAATATAAAAATATATAAACTCGGAGTGTCTTCCAAACGAGATAAATGTTAATATCATTTAAAACTGTTATATGTAAAAAGTTCTAGAAAACTGATTTTAAGTATATTGCAATACCGACAAAACTTAAAATTTTTATAACATACATTTAATTATGTAGAATTTCGAAGTTGCTAGCAAAAAAAAAATTACTAAATAAACACTCGAGGGTAAAATGAAATTTAAGGAACAAGCAAAATCATGAACTCTTACAAACTGCATTTATGTGTGCTGCCAAAATGAGTCATTGTAGAGTGTAGTGTGCATTCGAGTTTAGCATAAAAATCAGACTTAAAAAAATTCTGTCATTTCATAAGAGAGATTCCTCAGCAATAGCATGGTCCACTGTCAGAGATTTTATTATCTTGCAGTAACAATATGGAAGTAATGGCTTCAAGCTATTTTCCGGCAGGCACGAAAACTTTTCGGAGCAACGAACTCTCAAGCATAAATTGCGTAAATTCGCCTGACATATGTCAGAAATTGCAAAAATAATTATTTTCAAGTTAAGATACACGAGCTTGTGATATGCCTCTGCACTAAGGTGATAGCCGGTTTTGATCGTCGTGCCACTGCCAGGAAGCCACAACTGTGAAATTATGGACGGTAGCAGAAATATAAGAAAGTCATGTGGAATCGTATTCCGCGGTACCGACTTTATTGTATTTGACTGATGCCTGGTGAATGTTAGTTAACTAAAGTTGTTGTCGACAGTGAATTTTGTGCAAAGTTCTGGATCGATTTAACTAAGCTTACGCTTGGAGCATAAATTATATTCGATGACTCTATTAACTAAGAAATGTACCAAGACGGTTTGGATAATAACATGTATCCCACACTGTAGCAATAGCTGGCAAAAGCTCTTTCCAGTATCAGGACGATAAATCTCATCTCCACAAAAGTACGTACAGTTGGATCGTGCTTTGAAAAATAATTATGTAAAACTGCTTAGCCAGTAAGTAGTAGGATTATCTCCGTTCTAAGGCAATATTTATTAATGGCAGCTTCTGCACCTTGTAAGGCTGGGTGGCTGACAGTTATCAGCTCGACTCGGATGAGCTCGGTAATCTTCGGCCTGACTCAAGGAGGTGTTCAGACACCGTCGACTCGGGTTTTCCGAAATTATCCGAAGGTATGCCCGCCAGCTACACCCGCTAATTCTTAAAAGCATATGATGGTTTCTGGTAGTCATATTGGTTATATAGGCACTGGGTATGTCAAACGTAAGTACATATTTATTATTCGATTGTAAAATTATTTTTTTAAATTTAAAATTATTTATGTTTTATATTGTGTCTAAATTTTACATAGTTTAATGCGAAAAAATACAAATGTTTCTCAACTATATTTTCAGTCCCTCTCTTGAAGTCTCATTATTCACTGCCTCGACTGTTTTGTAGGTATAAGTATGCTACTCGGCATTTTTTAAATGTATGTTTACGTGACTAAACTATGTATATCATACTAGTAGCGACCACGCGCAGGAGTACGATATAATCATGGTATGGATATGCCCTTTTTAAAGACATATTTAGCATTAATTTATATGTCAATACTGCCAGGCTGTGGAGACTTGATATGTACGAGGGCAGCTAGGACGATAATCATTCCTACTCTTCTCAGACACCAATATTTCGATCAATCTCGAAATAAGTACTGCAATCAGCAATGCAATATTTCAATCTTTCACAATATTTCCATCTATATGTATTTATTCCCATCAATCCTTCTCAACTTCCCTTACAATTCTTCCTCAATCCTCCTCACCAATCCTTCTCACAAATCCTCTGCTATAATCTTCAATCCTCCTCGCCAATCCTTCTCAATACTTCTCCATTCTTCTCAATCCTCCTCACCAAGCCTCCTCTGCAATCATCCTCAATCTTGAGCAATTCTACTCAGTATTTAGCAATCCTCCTCAATGTTTACCTATCCTCCTCCTCAATCACAATCTATCCATCAATATTTTGCAATCCATGGATTTGTCGTTTGCCTCTATCCATACATTTAAGAAAACGATTCACCAACTGTCTCCAAAATTTTAACATGACAAAAGATTTAACGTTTGTATAAACTGTCGAATATCCGTGCATTTTTATACTAAAGTCTTTAGTGTCATTCTATATGCACATAATTGCATTAATATTCGTGTGTTCATAGTGCTACTTAAAAGTAGTGAGGCATAAAAGGATACGACACACAAAAATAAAAAATAGAAACAATTGTTTTGTAATAGTAATTTATTATTTTGTAATTACAACTTAGAAGAAACCAGTTCATTACATCATCTGATATAACCCGGATACTTAAGTTATCTAATATTCGAACCCACCTCTTTCAGGACTGAGTAATCCCCACCTCTTAACTTTTCGATCAAAATTTCAAGTGTCAACAAGTTCATTCGGGTCTTCGGTAAACATGTAGCCGGTTTTCTAGGCATCTTTTACCTTCTTCACACCACTTGTCGAAGTTAACTCAATGGTGAAATGTGTGTGGACTTCGAGGGAATCATCATTGTTGTCAACACTATTACTGTTGTCGTCACATTCATCATCAATGCTGTCTTCATGATGTCTTCACTTCCTGCTTTATCATAAATATCAAGTTTACTTTTTTGTGTAGCAGGAATTGTAAGCTCATCGGTATTAAACCGACGACCATTTATTTTGAAGTTCATCGACTGCATGCAAACGTCTTGCAAGTGTACATTCCGCACCAACCGACTCGATAATTCCGTCTTTAGCATTAGCTGTATAGTCATAATCATCTGCGGAAACATGAGCCAACGATGTAAGATAAGGTATTGCTGGCAACACTTGCTGACTCCCAGTAGAGAAACCCTTGCAGATCTCGGTGTTTCCCTTCATTGTGTCACTTTGCATTCAGCTGCATGTGGTCATTGTCATAATTCTTTTCAGCATGAAAAGGTCGCTTCGTACAGACCATTCTGTCATGCCACCGAGCATTTTGACAATAGGTGAAAACTCGATCGCATAATCGACACTGATTGCTACCAGATAGCGATGATACAGGTTGCGGCTCAATGTTTGTTGAGGTCAAAGACAGACCTTCGTATTCGCCATATTTCTTCATGGTATGACGCGAGAGTGCTTCCAAATCGATACTCACCTCATGATATCAGGACGTCAAATATGGTATCTGAGTGCGTCTGCGCTCTATATATATATATACACACACATTCTCCCATCATCGAGCAAATTTGCTAAAATTTTTCTAAGTCCGGTAAAAAATTAATATTGTATTAATAGTTTCGGGCTTAGAACTGAAAGACCTAAGCCGTGCATCACCTTTGTAATTTGTTTAGATACTTATATGTACACAAGAAGAAAATTACATAAAGAGTTAGGGAAGTATGATCAAAAACTTGGATCATCAATCGATTTGCTCCCCTACTGTCTCACTCTGATTCCTATTCCGGTTCCTAAATATTCTGTTTCGCCTTTTATATAAATTCCTTAGATATTCACCCTAATAATGGGAAAAAATTATAGAATTTTTTTCTAAGTCAAATAAATAATTAATATTTGGTTTTAAACGGTTAAAAGATACCAAAGGTACTGCATATTTTACTAAAATAGAAAGAACCCATTTTTTATTAGTGACAAATCTGTAAATTTTAGATGGACATACAAAATAATATTTACATGATGAATGTGTTGGAACTCGATTAAGAAGTTACTGAGATGTGATATTTAAGTTTTATTTTTCGTTGACGTTATTTTCCAATATGGCTTGAGTAGATTGTTTGTGTCGGCATTCAAAATAATAGCTACTTAAATAGTTTCAATGGTGTAACAGAGTGTGCATGTAACACACAGTACGAGGATCCCATTTATAAAATAAACTCTTCCACTAGAAATATTTCAGGTTTGCAGTGATATTTGTATTTCACATTTGATAGGAAACATGTTGGTAGATTCCGACACTGGTATTTAATTTTCTTCCAAACTTGCATATTTAATTTTTGCAATATATACTGCCAGAACACCAAGTTTGGTTATATGGTTAAATGGTTTGATAACTGTAGCATAACTGTAAAATATTTGTAATGATTTAAATTTTTTGAAAACTTAATATCGTCTCTACTAAAATGAAATAATTTTATGTGTTTGCTTTATGTACTGTCAACTCACTAAGTTGGTTGAAATAGGGCTAATGGTTCAGAGGACTGTAAAAAGTCTGGAAAATACTCTTCGTAAATTTCTGTGGTAAAACGCCACAATATGTCAAGCTGTCACGAGAGACGAAATTTGAGCCAGATATCATCTTCCTTCAACTATCTTCAAAGCAATACGGTATGATTATCTGTAGTTCAAAACATGCCTATGTCCAAAACATATTGTAGGATGGACTCCGCGTCGAATGTCATGAAACGAGGGAGCGATACGGGCGACATTAACACGCACACCTAGTGCCTCATCGCTCCTACGCGCAAGGCGTGCAGTGTTTCCGTTGTGACGCTGTTCTATCTAAATTAGATTTGTAACATAGGTGTTTTATTACATGGGATGAAAACCCACCGATTTAAATACGCCCGTACCTTTGTAGCATGTTCTTGTCGCTTAAGAAAACTGCATATGCAAGCTTCCAAAATGCAATGTTTGACAATTTTTTTCTCCTAGAATACACATAATATGACAAAAGTAAAAAAAAAAAAAAAAAAAATGGTGGCTGGACCATTGTTTTTTTTTTTCTTTTCTGACAAAAAGTCGTATTTGCAGAACATTTATTTATCGAGACACACGTATACGTGCAAACAACTATTTCACAAAAAACCACAGGTGTTCATCCCACTCTTAAGGGGCTTAGAAAGATGTCGCCGGAAGGCCTGCTCTCTTCAGCGCTAGACACAGTGCGTGTCGAGTCAGTGAACTAAACGTACAATCACCGATCCAGCGAGGCTTGCTATCACGTGGCTCTCATTTAAACCAAACGTTGCCAAGTCGCACTGCAATTTCGCGCGCTCATGTGTGTTTCAAAAATAGGAGGGTAAAGTAGGGGGCATACACGATTGGTGCTTGTATCTGACGTGAGGGAACAGCGAGCGGGTCTAGCTGCGATCGAAAAGGTATGAAGAACGAAGTACCAATTCTAGCAGATTGTCGCCCACCGCCGGGCGTTATCTTCTCCGGGAAGAGGAGGGGACATACAGCCGTTTAAATTTGTGATGTATTATGACACATTTTATAGATATAACTACTGAACTAGCACTGTCCAGGCCAAGAAAACTGGAAATATATTTATCCTAGTGCACTTCCACACTTTATGTAAGAGATATGTCAACAGTCGTGTACATAGGGTGGTTTTGGCAATCAGATGGATTCGGATCTGAGTTCCGTCCGTCATCTTGGTTGACATAACAGCCAGGGCGGATGGTCGGTGGCGATATTGGCTGTTCGTCCCCCTCAACCCCCTGGCAACCATCAACCCTAGAAATTATTTTTATAAAAAATATTTAAATACACATATTTTATAAAACAATTATACAGAAAAAGGAAAAATTACAAAAAAATTGTACCAGAATGTACATTAAATTTTAAAGAAAACTTTACGAAAATTCGACCAGAAATATAAGGTTACCATTATCATTAAATACATAGTAAACTGTCAGCTGTTATAGCCAGTATCAAAGAGAGGCAATTTCCCAGTCCACAGTCTGTCAATTTATTTAATCACCTAAGTACTGAATACATATACAAACGAAAATCAATTTTTTTTTCCAAATTATCCAATACACTATTTAATAAATTGGATAGTTAACTTACACAGTGACATTTATTCACACTGTATCTATTTACTACAACACAAAACCGACATAAAATAAAAATTTATGAGCAATATAATGTTACATGCTTTAGCGTTTGCTTTGTGCGAAGCAAGTTTATCATTTTGCTATAGTTTATTTTTTTGATAAATAACTGCTGCTTCAGTGCATAATATTATTATATTTTTATATCATTAAACAGTTAACCTGCAATTCAACAAACTAAATCGGAGAAAATATATGACCTAGTACACAGTGGTCAACACCAAATTTACAGCTGATTATTTCGCCGATAATAAATGTACAAGACCATGGAGTAATACCGATGGCAACATTTACACTTTGAAAATAACCTACGGTAATGAAAACATTAGTTTGCTGATAATATCTCAACAGTCATAAGAAAAATGTCTGCAATATATTCGTGATAAGTAAAATTATGCATTTCTTTCAATACGGGTTAGTAGATGGATTTGGTTCCACCGAAGACAAATTTGGTGGTGTGTGAGGTGCTGGTGCTGGCCGCCATATTGGATGACATCACCGCCGCCATCCTGGATGACGTCACTACGGCCATATTAGAGGACATCACCACCCCTATGACATCAAACCCTATGATGTCACCACCCGAATTTTATGGGGAATCTGTCAATTGTTTCTCTAGATATGACATAAAAATTGAATTTATTTGTGAGGTGCTATCTTACAAAATAGCAGAAAAAAGATGCCCTGTGTAGAAACATACGATAGTTGTAATATCTACAACCAGCATACAAAGTTAAGTTGGAAATGATTACATGTTTTCGATGAAATATAATTTTAAGCTAAAAAGGGTATATAGCCCCCATTATGAATATAGGTAACTAACATAATTAAATAAAATAATTTTACATAATCTCCCACAATACTACTTGTCTGCCAATTTGGCTAGGAATCGTTTAATTGTTCATTGACAAATTACAAAAAAAAAACTTTTTTTATTCGTGTGGTGCTATCTTACAAATGGGGTGATGGAACTAACTACGTGTTTGCATATTCGATGCTTATAATATATACATTCAAAAAATGACATTAGTCGAAATTGGTTAAATGGTATAGTAGATATACCAAATAAACCTAACATATTTTTATGGCATCTACTTTGAAAAAAAAAGTACCAAATCTCGTTAAATTTCCTATGCTTACCTGGTCTATCATAGTATTACTTACGTGCCAAATTTGAGGAGAATTGGTTAAATAGTTTCAAAGGTATATTGTAAAATCTTTACTTTTTCATTTTCTGCTATCTTCCAAAATGGTCAACCACCAACAATATCCATCTCAATATTTAATGATGACACTATGCTCTGCCAGCTGACAAAATTAGATTCAAACCAGTTGATGGTTCAAGATACATGACATAGCACCAAGAATATCAAAATAGTCACCATGTTTAAAATAAGTGCTCGGCGTTGCCGAAAACAATAAAAGTCAGGTGTCCTTACTAAGTACTATACGTCAACTAAGTTTGGTGAAATTCGATTTGACACATTCAATACTTGTAAAAGGGGTACTGACACAGACACACACATGCACACAGACGGAAAGGTAATCTCATAAGCCTTTCTTTCCTTCGGAAATTAGGCTGAGAATGGGATACACATGATGTTTTACCTTCTATTAGAAAAACTGTTCGATATAATTTTATAAAAAATTTTACAGAAACAAATTTCTAATAATGATATAATTATTCAAAACATTGAACAAATCAATTAAATTATTTATAATGCTACAAGAGTAATTATTCATGAAAAAGATTACAATTAGAAATATGAGAATGAATATTGTTACCAGAACTCAAAATCCTATCTAAGACCAAACTGTATGCTATTAAAATGATTTCATGATTACATTAATTATGGTTATTATGTTTCCAGAACACGAGGAAAAAATGGTAACATGCAAAAATATACAGTTCAAGATAGACATACAAATTGTGAAGAAATATAACGATTTGAATCTGCGTAAGCTTAGCAGTATTCTGCTGTGCCAAGTACCAATTCTATAGATTGATATCTAAAATGAAAGAAATAAAAGTATACCATTTCATTGTAAATATTTTTATCAGTATTTATGTTATATAAAATGAATTATTAAATAGAATTATGTACCAAATGAAGAGAGAGGTGTTTCATTTTTTTTATAAAACAATATCATGTTCCTTAATCAAACTATTCATAGTAAATATACTGGTTTATATTTATAAAAATAAATTAATATATTTAAAATAATGTATTACATAAATGAAAATAAACTAATAAAATGATTGTTTATATTGATTAAAATAAATAATAATATATTATATAATTTGTGAGATAGTATTACTTTTATATCTATTTTAACTTCCATCTTTAGCAGTTAAACTCTGAAAAACCAAATCTATACATGTTACTCAAAAGAATGTAGCTCACTTTTACACTAATTATTTTACAACAGCACATATCATCATCATTGTCTACATAATAATTCTCACTGAGAATATTTCGTTCCACTTTCTATAGATAATAATATATTCTGGTGCGGTTATGTCTTCGTTACATGTTGGACGTGTGTTTTTTTTCGTAAACGTCATAATTCAGAGAATATGACGTTTACTAGTTTGGTTTGATTGGATCCGCGGGACATAATGTGTTGGAAGACACAGTGGCAATATATTAAGGTGTTATTAATCAGACTACTGTATTTAGTATGGATAATGAAAATAGCACACCACGAAGAAAACATGCGACAACCACGAAATGATGTAAATAACGATATTACGGGCTGATTTGTACGTACATGACCCCATGTTAGTGAGTTTGCATTTAAACGTACACCAGTCATTGGCCCTGAAACAACCGAACAGCATTCATAGACATTGGAACATATTTGAAGCTGAATTAACGCGATAATCACCAGAATATAGCAAAAAAGGGTACAGATCGAAGAAGAATGCCGAGAATAAACCAAAGACGTCACTTTGCGTGACTGACGAACTTCGAGAAAGAACTCAAAATTGGGCTAAAAACCGCAGGGTTGTCGTATCGCCGTATGATCCACTATGTGGAACATTCGGATCATAATGTCCTACGGTTTTGGGAGGACTTTCTTAGGGCGGACAAGGTGGACTACCAGTCGAGAGGATCGACAGATCATGCGCTAAGTGGTGAAGGATACCTTGGCATCTCGGTCCATGAAACTGGACAATGTTGGGGCTCACGTGTACCCACGAACAATTTCCCGACCCCTTGTAAAGGCGAATCTGCGAAACCAGTGTCCATTAAAAACGCCCCCATTAGCTCTGCAACAGCGACAGCCCCATTTGCATTGGTGCCCGGCCAGCGCAATTCGCCAAAGATTGGCGATGTGTGGTGTTTAGTGAAGAACACTTCTTCGGTATGGGGACTGATGATCATCGCACCAAGGTGTGGACGGCTGCTCGTAAAAGTTAAAATCCCAAGCATGCTATCGAGTAGCACACTTCCCCCACAGCAGACAAAATGATGGTATGGAGAGCCATAGGTTACGATATCCAATCTGATCTCGTCGTATTATGGGGAACATTGATATCCCAGCAGTATGTGGATGAGATCATACACCCTCATCTGCTCCCATTTCTGACCGGAATTCCAGATGCGACAGTACAGCAAGACAATGCCCAACTGCACACAGAACAGGTCACCCTGGTCTGCCCGCTCCACTGACATCACCAATCGCGCATGTGTGGGAGGAGGGCTCAATGTGGGTCACACTGGCTGAAGTGAAAATAGGGAAGACAACCAGCACACATTCTAGGAGAAATTACCTCACCGTATAATAAAATGCACTTTAATGGCAGTAATTGCATATTTTGTAACGTTTAAAGAACATTTAATTATTTTAATACTAATTGTTAACAACCTAAAATAAAAAGGGTGGGAGGTTAAAGCAACCAAATTTCCTCCCCCATTCTAAGCCCCTGTTTGATTCCCTATGAAATTTTGACTTATATTCTGAGGGTAGCTACACTAATGATGTTTAACCTTCCTGGCTGTGTGTTTGTGTGTGCGGCTGTGTGTGCATATCCCTAAAAACTTTTGAACCCAGTCGCTGAACTTCACCAATCTCGGTACACATATAGTACTCAATAAGAATATCTGACTTCTATAGTTTTCAACCAAGCATTATGATTACTTTCAAAATGTTGGAAATTGCAATTTTCGGTACAAAGTAATATATCGACAATCACTTAACAGACAAAAAAAAATTGGACATTTGAAACTATATCATGCAATTATTGAAATTGTATAAGGATATGGTTATTTGTCCATCATTTTGGAATATATCACTGCATGAAAGTAAAGTTTTTAAGTTACACGTATATAGGAAATTACTTAAGCTGTGCCCACCAAACTTGGCAATGTAAAAATTGTAATTTGAATATATAAGGCACTTTCAAAATGGTGGTAGTATATTTATTTTGAGTACATTTTCTATACCTACCACACATTTTAACCACTTTCAACCAAACTTGGAATGCTATAAGTGTCTGTTACCAACATTTAATATGCCAGTTCATATATTTCATTTGTTTGCCATTTTATAAGTTATCGACATATTAAAAATAAAGGTTTTATGTCATATCTTACGAACACATCACCCGATTACTACCAAATACGTTTGATAAGTAGTACTACAGCCGGCCATGTAAAATTGTATGTTTTAAATAGTCAGACATGGATTTTCAAAATTGTGGTCTTGTAAATATTTTAGATCAAGTGCTATATCTATGAAATCATGCAATCAATTTCAACATAACTTTGTATGCTGGTAGTATCTATTTCAACAATTGTGTCTACACAAAGTCTACCGATGACTACCAAATTAGGCAACCAACTAGTACTACATAATATGTAAAATGAAATTTATTTTAGTAAATCAAATATTTGTTTTAATGGCGGCCATTTAAAATTATAGCTTCGACGGTGTCCATATAAATATCTTGGCTTAGTATGTTCTGAATCGAAGTAGTTAATATCAACTATACATTGCCTGCTGGCAGTATATATTAAAACCCTTACATTGCCTATACAAAGTCTCTTTCCTCTACAAAATTGCAAGACAAATAAACATTAAAAGAAGTTATAGTTGACTAAATGGTGCAATGGGGGTGAATGACTAGACGGAGATTTTTGGACATCTGCCATTGCGATGCAGATGTCTGCCGTGGAAAAACAAGACTGAACATATAGCATTTCGAAACATCGCATTCTGTCGTGTCTGGGAAAACTACTGAGTTTTTACGAGTTTCTCCGTCGTCTCTGTTTTGCCATGGTTGTCTGTTTTGTGTAGCAGATGACTAGTCTGTGTCGTCTTCGGTATGATGTATGTTGCACGTATACACATTTTCGTACATATATAATACATTAGATCTTCGTTTTCAGCTTGCTGTCCTGTTTTATTTGACTTGATTCCTTCATGGAATTGTCTGGCTTTGTATATATATATTCTGGACTACAGCGTACCTTACTTGCATTCTGTCATGTCAGGAACCACTGCTTTTTTTGTGCATTTCTTGGTTTGGTTGTCCTATTTCGTGTCTACATATTTTGTCAGTGTTGTTCTATTATTCGAGCAGATTTTGAGCATATGTTATTTAAAATGTGTTATCTGTTGGTCGTGTATACACATATATCTTTTTTCGTAGCTAGTTACTGCCCTGTCTTTGACGCTATTCCCACTTGAAGTTTCCTAGTGTTGTATAATAAATATTTATTTTCTAATCCATAGGTTACTTGTCTTTTTAAGTTGTTTGTTTTTCGTATTTAGTCGTGTTTTTCCTTGTCAAACATATGCATCGCAATAGCGAATGTCAAAAATCTCCATCCAGTCATTAAATAACATTCTTCCTTAGTAAGCTACTTCTATGAAACCATCCAAAAACACTCAACTTAACTTTGTATGCTGGTAGTATTTAGTACAATAATAAAATTCATCTCCGTAGAGCATCTTTTGCCGCCAATTTGTACTATAGCACAACTTAAAAAGAAAATTTTGTCACTACTCGGTAAACAAAAATTTACCGATTACTACCAAATGTGGCACCCAAATTTTTTTAGGCCATGTAGCCTATGTTTACATGTTTTAAGAGGGTCATACACTTACTTTCAAAATGACAGCAACATAAGTATTTTCGCTTAGTATCCTATATCTCAGACACTATGTAACAAATTTTAGCTTTAAGGTATCGGGCATTGGAGCCGGAGCCGAGGAGCCGCCATGTTGTTCCGTCACCCGACCGCAATCTTGAATGTCATTGACCTTTTACCCCTGACCCATATGGCCTTTGACCCCTTACTACATGACCTTTGACCTTGACTTTGACCTCGAGTACCTATGATCCCAAAACCCCTAAAACACAAAAAAAAATTAATTACAAAAATTCTAAGAAATTCTAAAAAAAATTCCGAATGAAGATATTATTAAAAATTATTTGAAAATTATTTAAATAATCCACAGAAAAAAAAACCTTTTCTCCCTAAAAAAAAAGTGGCTGAAGTCACCTTCGTGCAGATACAAGACCTTGAAATCCAATTTTCGCCCAATTTAAGAAATTTGGGGGCTTCCTTAGGACCAACAGAGCAGTGGCGGTCATGTTGGTTTTATAGCCATAGGGTATGACAATTCGATACGAATGATCCAGGATCAGAGTCTGACTTAACCATCGACTATCTTGGTTGGTAGCCATCTTGCATCAATATTGTAACAGATGACTTTTGACCTTGACCAACGACCTTGAAATTGACCTGCGACCTTGAAAATGCTAAAATAAAAAATTAATGAAAGGCTACGCATACAAAATTTTTATTATTAACAATTAATTATTAAATTTTTTAAAATACAAACATAGAATTATTTTAAAACTTATAAGAATTCTTTGAGAAACTTACATTTCCGAAGGCTCTCCAGCACCCCTAATTACTCTTCTCGTTCGACTCTAGCAGACGACTCACTTACTCTCATCCACTCCCCTCACCTATACTCAATCAGCCATCTTTATTTTTAATTCGTTATTTGTTTTTAGATTACTAGAGGTCACCATCTTGGTAGGCAACTGCCATCTTGGTAGGTGATGACTATCTTGGTAAGCGGCCACCATCTTGGGACGCAACCACCATCTTGGTAGACAACACCCACCCACTATACTGAAAGCCAACTACCATTACCTTGGCCCCATGACCTGGATATACCTTGAAATTAAAGCTCGAAAAAAATGCATAAAAGTCAGCAGGTATAATACATTACAGACTACTACCGCCATGTTAGATGCAGACTACATTGACCTTGTCCTCACGACCTTGAATGTCCTTGAAAATCATAACTCGAGAAAAATACATAAATGTCAGCAAGCATAATACATTAGAGTCTACCACCACCATATTAGATGCAGACTACTACAACCTTGACCCCATGACATTGAATGGCATGGAAAACCAAAACCTCGAGAAAAAAATACATAAAACTAAATTCCAGCAATCATGTGATAGTAAAGACTACTACTGCCATATTGGATGCAGACTACCTTAGCCTTGACCCCATGACCTTGAATGAACTTGAAAGCAAAAAACTAGAGAAAAAATGTATGCGAAGAGGTAGAAGCTAACTGAGACGATCCAACTTTCACGTCATCGGCTGTCAAACTAAATATCTCAGCTTACCTCCATGCTGCTTATAATATACGAGTTTGCGAGTCCTATGGCGTCATATTGACTTTGAACCAATCGTACTGCACCATTAATACATTGTGCAGGAACCGACCAGCTAATCACAGGGCTGCTAGGTGATTGCAGTTGACCAATCATATGCACGCATTGAAACATCGCATGGGGAAGTCAGTCTCTGATGGTGCTAACTGCGGTGCTGCGGGGCCAACTGCGGTGTTAACTGCGGTGCTAACGTCGGTGCTAATTATGATGCTGATTTTGGCACTGTGGTGCTATTGCAGTGCTGATTGTGACTGTGGTGCTAAGTGAGGTGGTAAGTGCGATTTGTGTGTGGGTCACAGTGAAAAAAAATTCCATGTATTTTAAAATAAAATTATATAGTCCTATAATCAAAAGCTGAAATGCGAACATTTTATTTCATAATCTCATTCTTAAAAAGTATATATCGAGATACCCTGGTGTATTTAATCGCTTTCTAGGTAAACTGTATTTACATTTTGCAATAAAAGTGCCCAGAGCTGCAGCAGGCTCACACCACTCTTCGCCTTTGGTCGCTGCGCAACATGAACTTTGTATTGAACAATGCTGCACCACTACAGGAAACCACCATGCTTACCAAAGGGTCGTCGTTGCTTGAAAATGACTCTTCGTACGGACTGCCCTCTCATGCCGATAAGCATTTTTGAACATAGGTGAAAACTCGATCGCAGAATCGACACTGGCGGCAACTAGTTAGTGATGATGCAGGTCTACAGCTCCATTGTTGTCAAGGTCAAAGGCAGCCCTTCAATTCGCAATTCATCTTTGCGGTATGGGAGCACTTTGAGAAAACCCAAATAATCGTTCAGCCCGGAAGAAAACACGCAGGTCATATTATATATAAGATAGTACTATACATAATTACGTATAGTTATATAACTATGTACAGGTTTATAAGTATGCAAATATAAATTTATTTTCAATACAATTTATGTAGCCTATATAGTTATGTACATATAAGTATGAAAATGTAAAATTATTTTTAATTCAATTTATATAAACATAGTTATGTACATATAGGTATAAAATATAAAATTATTTTCAATTAATCTATATATGTAGTTATGGACATATAGGCATGTTATTATATAGTAATTTTAACTTAATTTATACGTATATAGAGTTATCTACATATAACTATGTAAATATAAAATAATTTTCATTTCAATTTATATGTATAGGTATATAAGTATGTAAGGCCTATACATGACATTTTTTCCATTAATGTTATACATATTTATGTACAGGTATATGGAAATAACCATTTATATGTATAGGTATATAAGTATCTAAATACACAATTATATTCTATTTAATTTATATTTATAGGTGTAGGTATATAAGTATGTATACAAAAAATTATCTGCAAATTATTATATACATATTTATGTTGGTATATGTAAATAACTATGTATATAAGTATATACATAATTATTTTCAAATTACGTGATACATATTTCTGTATATGTAAGTGTAAATAACTGTGAATATGCATAAGTATATGTAAATATAAAATTATACACTATTCAATTTATATATAGTTATGTACATATAAGTATAAAATATGAAAATATGTTCAATTTAATATATACATGATTAATATAGCTATATTTAAATAACTATCTATAAGTATAGGTATATAAGTATAAACATATTTTCAATTTAATATATATGCATATAAGTACGTAAATTTAAATTATTTTCAATTTCATTTATACATACAGTTACGTACATGTAAATTATAAAATTATTACCAATTGAATTTATACATAATTACATATATGTATATAAATATGTAAATATAAATTTAATTTAAATTTCTATATTTGGATATATACTTATGCATAAAAGCATTTTTAAATAACATATTGTTATGTAAATACCTGCGTGTTTTCTTCCAGGGCGAATGAGTATTTGGGTTTTCTCAGAATGCTCACATACCACGAAAATGGATTGAGAATATGATGGGATGGCTTTTGACATGGACGATCATTGAGCCATGAACCTGCATCATCGCTAACTGGTTGCCGCAAGTACCGATTCTGCGATCGAGATTTTACCTATGATCAAACATGCATATCGGCATGAAAGAGCGGTCTGTACGAAGAGTCATTTTCACGTGACAGCCACCAATTGCGAAGCATGGTGGTGGCCTGTCTTTTTGCAGCATTGTTAAGTACAAAGTACATGTTATGCATCGACCAATGGCGAAGCGTGGTGGGAGACTGCCATAGCTCTGGGAACTTTTATTGCAAAGTGTAAATACAGTTTACAGAGGAAGCGATGGAATACACCAAGGGACCTGAACATATACTTTTTAAAGCGAGATTATTAAATAGAATGTTCGAACTTTAGCTTTTGGAGATAGGACTACATAATTTAATTTTAAAATGCATGAAATATTTTTTTTTTCATTGGCAACCCACACACACACCACACATTATCATCGTACTTAGTAACACAATCACAATCAGCACTTCACTTAGCACCACAATCTCAATCAGCACTGCGATTAGCACCCCAATCACAATCACAAATCAATCAGCACCACAATTAGCACTGCAGTCAGCACCACAATTAGTATTGCAATCAGCACCACAATCAATACTGCAATTAGTAACGCAATCATCACTGCAATTAGCACTGCAACCCCGCAATGAGCACCGCAACACCACAATTAACACTACAGCACAATTATCACTGCAGCACCACCATCAGCAATTCAATTAGCACCGCATCTTTGTAATCAGCACCAAAATTAGCACCACAGCACTGCAGTTAGCACCACAGCACTGTAATTAGCACAATCAGAGGCTGACTTCCGCGTGCAATGTTTCAATGCCTGCATGTGATTGGTCACCTGCACTCACCTGGCAGCCCTGTGATTGGCTGATAGGTGCCTGCACAATGTATTAATGGTGCAGTACGATTGGTTCAAAGCCAATTTGACGCCATAGGGCTTGCACACTCGTATACTATAAGCAGTAAGGAGGTAAACTGAGAGGTTTAATTTGATAGCCGCTGACATGAAAGTTGGATCGTCTCAGCTAACTTCTACCCCATTGCGTGTGTTTTTTCGGGAGTTTTTCGCTTTCAAGTTTATTTGGGGTCATGGGGACAAAGATAGGGTAGTCTGATTCGAATATGGTGGTAGTATCTGTAATGTCATATGCTTGTTGTCTGTTATGTGTTTTTTTCTCGAGTTTTATGTTTTCAAGGCCATTCAAGGTTATGGGGTCAAGATTGAGGTAGTCTGCATCTATATGGCTGTGGCAGGCTCTGATGTATTATGCTTGGTGTCCTGCAGACTCCTCAACAATCCAGCCAATTGCATCTATTGTGAGCCACAAGTTACCTTTATTGGTCACAGCAATTCAGTTGACACATCCCAACTGCTACCGGAGAAAGTAAACACCATACTCAACTTCCTCAAAACCTCATTGGTGAAACAGTTATGCCAATTCACCGATATGCTGGATTTTTACCAGTATGTCAAACCCAAGGCCACAGAATTCTAGGCTCCTCTGCATGAGCTTCTGAAGGGCGACATAAAGGGTCAGCCTCACTTATGTGAATGCTGGAGAGTGACAAGGTTTTTTGCAGACTGCAAGATTAGTCTCGCTTCAACTGTCCTACTGGCCCATTCTGTCTCAGAGGCCCCACTGGCCATCATGACTGATGCATCTGATTTTGCAGTCGGGGCAGAACTACAGCAGCGGGTTCACAGGCCTGGCAACTATGAGGATTTTTCTAAAAGATGCTCAACCAGGCCCAATGGAAGTATGGCACCTATGAGTAGAATTCCTCGCCATTTACGTAGAGCTCCACCACTTTCGCCACATGGTCGAGGGCCGCAATTACTCAGTCTTCACAGATCAAAATCCGCTGGGTTTCACTTTCACCCAGTACACCGACAAGTGCTCCCCCGCAATTCCAGACACCCAGACTTCATCAGCCAGTTCACCACAGACTTCTGGCACATCCTTGAGTCTGCCAACATTGTTGGCGACACCCTGTCATAGGCAGAAGCCATCACTTCCACACAAGATTACCAAGCTCTTGGAAAGTCGCAGGTGGCCGATGAAGAATTGTAACAGTTCCTGTGACCGGACATCGGTCTGCAGCTGACAAAATTCCAGTTACTAGAGTCATAACTTGATGTGTACTGCGGCATTTACACACCAACAATACGGCTATTAATCACTTCTGCATTCTATTGCACCCCATTCGACATAGTTCACCAGTTCGCCCATCCTGGCATCAATGCATCAGTAAACTGGCCACACAATGGTTTGTATGGCCATCGATCAAAATGGACTGCCGAAATTGTGCATGTGCCTCTCTTCTTTGTCAACCAGCAAGAATTTCCTGGCATGTCTCATGGCCGGTTGGGTCATTCCTGCCACCATCAGGTCGGTTCGATCATTTGCACATCAACCTGTCCGAACCCTGGCCACCTTCCCAAGGTTTCCGCTACTGCCTTGCCATGATTGACCGTTTCCCCTGCTGGCCGGAGGCAGTGCCTGTAGATAATGTTGAGGCAGTCACAATGACGAGAACGTTCTATACTATGTTGATGGCATGTTTCAGCACCCTGTCACATGTCACCACTGATCAGAACCACCAGTTCGAGTAGTCTGTTCAAGGACCTGGCCAACATAACAGGAACATCCCACCTTCAGATCACAGCCTATCATCCAGCTACCAATAGTATGGTGGAGAGGTTGCACCACTTGCTCAATGTGGCCATTCGCTACGATTCTACTGAACATTTGGTGGACATCCTGTCCACAATTATCTTAGGCGTCAGGGCTGCCTGGCGGGATGACCTCCATTCATCCGCAGCTGATGTGTTTTATGGACAGCCACTTTACCTGCCTGGGGAGTTTCTCGGTGCCCACCAGGACTCGCCATGGACATCCAGCTGCACTTTCAGGACCTATGGCTGGTCAGCGGCTCATACCATGGTGAACTGCGCCCGTTCGTTTCCAAGGACCTTCAGACTGAGGTCTTTGTCTGCTGCGAGAGTTCTTATAGGTATCTCCAGCCACCAAACAAGGGCCCCTTCCCAGTTCTCCATCGCACATCGAAGATGGCAATCTTGTAGATACACGGTTGGTGCATCACCATCACCATTGATCGCCTCAAACCTATGTACACCATGGCAGACAACCTGCTGAGTGACCCATCTGGGTCTAACCTGGCAGCAGCACCAGCATCTCCTCAACTCCCAGACTCCATGGTCTCGCCCCCCTGCCTATCACTTCCGGCGACACACACTGGTTGACATGTCCACTTCTCAGACTGCCTCCAGTGTGGTTTCACGTGATGTGAGCACATCACTAGCAGGGGGTGCTGAGGTGACATACCACCACACACCAGTTGCTAGCACCTGCCACATGGAGTTCGCCTTATGCTTGCCCAGTGGCCAACAGTAGGCAGACACTGCCTGCAGGGGCGAGTGCGCCGCTGGAGGAATGCAAATGTCACCCCAGACCATTAGATCAGACGATCCGAGGGGCCACCCGGCCGGCACAGTCCAGAAGGGGAAAGCTGTGACCCTCCAGGACTCAACACAGCGGGTCGTGCTACACGAGCTTGATTGTACTATGTAATAAGAATAATTATACTAATAATATGTCTTTATTTTTTGTGGTTAAGTAAAGGTATTAACATTTTCTCTTACACTTAACCACTATGTATTATAAAATATAACACTTATTGTTTTAAAAGAACAATCAATAAAACAATGACACACAATTTAATGCCTACTCTAAACTTGAAGAAAAGTTTATATGAAATATATAAAAGCAACATACATAAAATAAAAATAACCTGAATATTGAACATACATGATTTCTCTCTACACATGCACACATACACAAAAACCACATACACACATGACACACACACATATATATATAATCGTACTATTTAAAAATAAACTACGAGATAACCTCGACTATCAAAAATTCTAAAACTGGAATTTTTTAAAAGAAAACTGAAGAGAATAAAATTACCACAAATAACTATTTAAACGTGGGAAAAAGACAAAAGAATTTATTAATATAAGATATTAAAAATTATAACATAAGACATCTAAAATTATCAGTTACCTAAAGATATACATAAAATATAGTATTAATGCAACGTGTACTCGCCTACACTCATTCACACATCTACATACATTAACAGTATATTTAATTAATTAAACAGTAATATAAGCATCAGAAACATCACCACAGTCCCATTAAGCAGAAAATAAATAAGTTACAGGTATTATAGAATATTTACCTCAACAGATAATGTTTATATCAAACCCACATTCTAATGTCATTTAAATATTTATAGCATGGCCATGATTTTACAGCATCATTTTTAGAATTTAGTGAATTAAATTGTATCTCTTGCTTCGTGAGGTAAGCAAGTCTAAGTTTGGCTACGGTGACAATGAAAAATGAAGCTAAAAATGAGCTGTGTTTTTGTACAAGAATCTTTTGTTGATCGAAATAACGATTGTTTGGTGCATTGGGCGGTAAGAAACTAGACGAACGGTATCGAGGACATCCTGTTAAAAACAGTACCATTAACAAGCAGATCTTCTGCAATGATCATCGATTTTTTTAAAATCAAGTCATGAGAGAGGATCTCTGTATTTGGTGATAAGTTCTTTCTTTTTAAGATTAAATATAAGTCTTACACAGTTGTTTTGTATTCGCTGAAGTCTCTCAGCTAGATCTTCTTGCAGGTCACTGAAGACTAAATCAGCATAATCAAGGCGTGAAATTATTAATGATTTTGTTAATGTTTTCATCAATTTCGTGGGCAGAAAATTTTTAAGCCTTCTTAGTGAATGTAAAGTGACTTTTTTGGCTACAGATATAAGTGACACGAAAATAAATTGATAAATGTATAATTTAATTAAAAAATAAGGGGAATTGGTGCAAAATTTTGTAGTAACTTTCTCCGATTGTGTGTAATTTACACCAGTTTACCCTCATTGGGCACACTTTACTCGGTTTGGATGTTATTTACCCCTACTTATATCAATTGCTCGTAATTTAATTTGGGCTTAAAGGGTTTATTTTACTCTATTTGGTAGTAATGTACCCCATATTTTTTTAATTGGGCATAGTGTACCCTGTTTATGGTAATTGAGTTATAATTTACTCCGATTGGGAGTAATTTATCTCAGTTGATCGTTATTGTCCCAATATATACTAACTGGAAGTAATATACTTCGATATCACGTTAATTTACATGGCATCAAAGCTATCATATTTTACATTACACATATATGGGATTAATTTATGCGTATTGGTGTCCTTTATAACCCTACACTGTTTGGTCCACCATAAATTATGCATCCTATATAAAAAGTGTTCGGAAATTAAACGCCCAAGCTGAGGGAGGTGATTCCCTATAAAAAATGTAGTCTAAATATACAGGAAACCATATACCTTAACAGAATATCGAAGGTTATGTGAGCCTAAGAAAATTGGGTTTTTAAAATGTATTTTCGTTTTATTGCCTTGTACTTTCTGCTAGCGGTAAGCATGGCGGCTATTTACTCACAGTACGTGAACACGGTTGAATAGAACACGTCCATTTGGTGCGCTATTGAGCATTTACTAATGGATCTACTACGTATCACTTCCTCAAACCGAACAATTCACATAGACCCAAGAAGGCCAGCATTACGCATGTGTCTCTGCGCAACTTAAGAAGCATAAGTCCCTTGTTTGCCGCGGACTTTGTAGGCGTCGTACAAGGTATTCGGCAAAAATACTATTTCGAAACCGAATTTTCGTAGGCTCATAACTAGCTAGTTTTGGAAATTTCCACTTGAATGATATGGACAGGGCGATCACAGTAGTACAATACTAGCTGTCGGTAGGAGAGCCTATGTTGAGCTAGGCTTTAAAGTTATCAGCTACATGCCATGAATAGTAAAGTTCCTGCTAGGCAGGCTTGCTCAGTAAACAGTGGTCCAATCAGATACGTAAAGGCATACAAATTTTGCAATTAGAAATTATTTCACAGCTTGGAAAAAACATTGCTCATGAAGATACCATATACATAGGATCGTGGGGTCCAAAACAACTACATATTCATAGCTTATGGTTACATTTTTAAAACCTGCTGGTAAGGAGAAAATCACAGAATAATTCTTCTTATGCAGCCCTATTTAAATGTAATACTTGTTGAGAATGGTCTCATTATTATGCTAATAAACGCGTAGAAGATAAATAACACCTGAAGTCGTGTTTTTGCAATATTTTGCAGGCATGCTTTTGTCACTTTTTTTACAGTTACCAATATGACTATGTACATAATATTCTGGTAGTTATTTTCAAGTGAACATTAGCGGTGAATGTTTTCAAAGTGCTGTGCCAATGTTACTTATCACTCCACTCAGAGTAAATTGAGCAAAAATGATTTATTTCTTGCAGTTGGGCCCTTCAGCCACAAAATTATGGTTTATAATGCATCATACATTCAACTATATTGATTGATTTAATTATTCTGGTATTCAGATTGTAAGTTTATTTTGTGTAATATATTCAGCGTTGTGCAGTGCGATTAAATAGATAAACAGTTTATACAAAAATAATTTTCCGGGTAACATTTAACTGTCTTTTGAATTTCACTGCACATTAAATGTGATATCTGATTGCCAAACAGTAATTTTTTTAATATTTCATATTTGCACTTTAATATAAATTAATTTGATGGGGTTGCAGTTTAATAACGTGTTTCCTAAAACCAAATTTAACCTATTTCACATGGCCATCGCCATTACCGCAGCAATTTTATTGTTTTGTATTTTAAAAAATTACATAAATTGATTTTATAATAATGAACCATACAAAATTAATATAACAATAATTCAACAAAGTTAACGGTCATAAGGCAAAACTGACCTTGAATGGAGCCTGGTGATTACTTGTGGAGAGGGTTGATAGTAAAATTAAGAGAAGCAAAAACAAAATGATTAAAGGGAAAATTTTAAATGGCTGAAGTGAAGTGGAATAGACAAGTGTAAGGAGGAGTAACGAAACAGATTTGATATAAAGCGTTGGGTAAATTATAGAAAATCTGTGTGCTGTTAGGGAGAGGATTTAAGAAATGATAGCATACATAACCTCATTTGCTTTTACGAATATGTGCTTATAATTATATTATTTCTAAAAAAAAGTTATTACCAAGAACTACGACAGCATTTGCTAACCGGGTTAACCACAACACGACCGATAAGATTTTAAGGGTGGGAGAGAGATGAAGGGAGCATGAGGGCCTACCTACCACACAGACTTGAATACTGACCGGGTACTAGGAATCATGGTCTATGACTTGGTTTTAAGAAATAAATCTCGCATCCGTAGTTAAGATGAACAAAGTTTTAAAGGACTAGCCAGGTGACTTGTATGCAAATTTTGTTTTTGGTTTAAAATTAAAATGTTACCTCACCTGATAATACTATCATGGCTCTTAGCAGCACTTCGGTACCGACGTCAGTCAATTGGAAGTAAAGTACTTTGGCTGCGTACTTTATCTCTTTCATTAATTCTTTAAATGGTTCCATTAAATTTCCAATGTGGATGAGTTGTCCGCCAGGGAAAAGAAACTTCATCCTCCTGTTAAGGCTGACACTGCAACAGAACCGACATAATCGCTGGTTAACTCCACGTTGCCACAGTGGTGTAAAAACAAACGTGTGTGGGCGCAATCTGGACGAGGGCTAACACCCGCCGAAGAGAAGGCTTACTTCAGCGCTCGTTAGCCCATAAGGTTAACGTGCAGTGGGGTAGTGGATTGCAGGGCCGGGGGAATTGGGAGCACCCAGCAGAAAACTCTGGCCAGCAGTAACTTATGCCCCCACTCCCCACGTGCAGATTTCTGTATGACATATCGTCCATGGATTAGCAGTATCTTATATTCCACAATAATGTAGTTTTACAGGAGATGCAGAACACTTAACAGGATTTCAACAGTCCGTCATTAGAATATGAAAGTGTCGTATCAATTAATTCTGGTATAGTTTGACAGCTATAATGCAAAAATGGAATTTTCTACAGTCTCCATGAAATTATGTGGGTTATGACATTTTGAAACACTTCGTAGAATCCGTTGTTTAAGACATAACTGCATTTTACAACTTACCTACAAATGCACCCTTTACTCACAACTGTTAAAAGTAATATAACACATACTGTATAAAATGTAGTGATTAATGAAAATCAAATGTTTGACGTTCACTACCTTGAAAGTAAACGACCTCATGGATCCAAGAGACACTCGTACTAACAATATGAATCAAACGTAACTGTTAACCACTGTCGTTATAGTTCGTTCCATATAAATAATCATTAAACAGATACACCTATTATAAATTAACTAGGAAAATAACAAGTTTTAAAATTGTACTTATAGCCTCAGAAATTATACTTACATAACTTTACACGCCTGCTATATAAAGCTGTTTATATTATGATTGCACTCTCTGTACTCTAGGGGAAATTAAATGAAATTAAATCTCAGATGTAATAAAGAGAATTATAATACACTATCGACCAAAAAGTAATCGGGTACCTGTCCACAATGTTTGCCACACCCATACACGGCCATCGGACCGGAATAATGTAAACCTCGACTCATCACTCCACAGGACCGATTTCCACTGATCCAGTGTCCAGTTGCAGTGGTCCAAACACCTCCTGAGTTGCCGAGCTTTATTTCTTGTCGTGATATGGAGTTTATGTGCAGCCGCTCTTCCGAAATATCCAAGTCGGTAGGCCTCTGTACGCTATATTCCAATGGAAACCGATACTCCTGTTGCTGCATGGAACTCCTGTCGGATGGTAGCCATGGGTTGTACCTTTTTTTTTTTTTTTGGCGATTTCACGTTTCCGGGTTCTGCGATTTCTGTCGGTCAAGATTGGAGGTCGCCCAGAACGTGCAGCATTGGCACAATGTCTATCGACATTCCACTTACGCAGGACGAATGTGACCGTTGATTTGGGCCTGTTTACCTTCCATGCAATCGCCCGGCTAGACATCCCACTGAGATGGCAGCCGACAATCACGCCCTTATCAAAGTCCGATAGCTCTGTACCTCGTGCCATCTCATTGTCAACTGGTTATACACCGGCCTGCAGCATATGGTGGCCACACAAGTCAATTGACGTACTGAATTACTTATCTTCACGGGTGCCCAATTACTTTTTGGTTGATAGTGTATATAGAAACATATTAAACAGATAGTAACTCTTTGCAGCACTCGTTTTAGTCAATGAATAAACTTATTCACAAAGAAGTGAATCGTAGAAGTCATGGCAGTCTCTGGGAAGAGCTGATTTTTAACTGCTGTAGATGATCTTTCTATTTTTTTTGTCACCTAGCAGAAAATAAATGACTTTGAAATGGAATTCACTGTCGCAAGTCTTTGTAAACTCACAGAGAAGACTGTTACACCATAATGTGAAGATTATAATAGACTTTCCTGGTTTTACACTAATGTAATGGTTTCCAGGATGAAAATACATGTTACTCATCTGTTATTCAACACTTGACTGAGGACATTTAATAAGGAACAATGTATGTATGTATATTGAAATATCCTTTTCTATCGTTTAAATTTAAACAGTTATTGCGGACTAAACTTAATTTTTGCTAGTTTTTAACTCAATGTACTTAACAGTTCGATGAACCATACCCAGCATGTGATATGTAACCAAACTTTTAGCAATAATGAAAGAACATATGCATATTTTTATCACATTCTTCGAAATACTGATATGGTAAAGCATCATCTGCTGTATAGATAAGATGTTTCAAACTCTGTTCTTCCTTACAAAAATTCATTAAAACATGCACATTCTAAAGCTTACGATTGCTATATACTCTGTATGGTCTGCACTGATTTACAAGACATTTCGAACTGTTGCAGTTAGTTAAAGTAGAATCAAAACTACATGGCTTATTGCTTGCTATCATAGATTCAGACCAGTATGTGCACTTAAAATGAATGCCTGACTCACGCATTTCCTTAAAAACCACATGTGAATATGGCAATCCATAAGTTATAGAATACAAACCCTTTTTTAATAAATGAATACTTGCAAATATGTGAGAACATTATTCTGAATTAGCCACATCACATGTATATATGTTGCACATTGATGGGAAAAATAGACTTCCTTGTTCGGAAATAAAGTTGTGGAAGTCTCCATCACAAGTTTCCTTCCAGCGAATGGAGATTTCCTGGTGAGGTCTGGTGAGTTGGTATGTGATTACTCCATTACCGCGTTCCTCTTCGAACTCTTCAGTAAGGCTGGCTATCATCAGGTCTTCTAATGTATATGAAAATTCACTGTCGGGGTCGAGATACCTCACAGCACAATTGTTGTATGCATGCTATGCCTTCACCAAAACAAGTGCTGAGACTGTTATCAAAAGTGTAGCACCAATTATCTATATGGTTGCATACTTGAACTTGTAAAATACCATCATACAATTTAAAGGAAACTCTTCTGTATCCAATTTGCAGAATCTTGTATACGTCTGTAGGCTCGAAGACACTAACCATGACTGACAATTTAATACTAAATGGTCTCCTTTATATAGTCTGGCAGATGATATGTTCTTGCTTTTAAATACTTCGAGTGCTCACATGCCACAGGGAGTAGTTAATTCTTGATTTCCTACGTACATAAAATGTTCTTTGTTGTTACATTTCTTGCTCCATACTGTAGGTATAAAACAACAACAACATTCCTTCTGCATGATTTATTTAATTTTCTTGTATGATGTACATTTCTTTATGTGTCCAGCTTGAGCTTCAAATGCGAATCCGTTCTCATTGCAAGATAAATTACTGTCAGAACACATATTATACAAAGGACAAAATCTTCGCCCAAAATAAGCATCGGAAACTTTAAAAGTATATTCAAGACTGATTAAAGAGAAATGCCAATGTTCTTCTCCATTACACATCTGAATTTGTAGTGGACTATCTTCTTCTTATTCAAGTCGAAACCACACTCTCCTGTAGCCTGGAGTAACACTAGCATAATTAAGTGAGGGGTAGAAACTCTCCATGATGACTGATGTACGACTATACGGTTTGTTCATTATATACTTAGATTTTATTCCACTACAGAGACATACGAGTTGTTTAACGACATCTTGTTTAATCGAATTTACTGCCGAAAGCATTGCTCTGCCAAACTTCGCAATTCCACATTCCACAAGGCGATCTTTGAAGGCGGCTACTTCCTTTCATTTGCGTGATGTGTTCCTTGTTATTACATGTTTATTTCCACAAAGTAGGGGTGTCGTAAAACTCTCTACTGATTTTATATTTAATTTGTTTAAGTCCTGGTTCCTTAGTTATTTCTTCACTTACAGTTTTAAAACATAGATCCCCAAAAGAACAGGGCAGTTTACTGTCAGGGCGCATATTAAAAACTGAGCAACCATCTTGTGCATAACACAAAACTTATCTTTATAGGTATTTCCTGCGAAACTTTGTGAAAAGTTCCAGTGCTCATCTCTGTAGCACATTTGTAATTGGAACAACATATTGTCTTTAGACATGAACTACTCTCTCTTGTAGCCTGGAGTAACGATATCGTACACCTGCTCTGGGTTGAATGTCTCCATTGTTCAAAGTCTTACGCGGGTATGGACCTCTAACAAACCATTTTTCTAAATTCTTATCTTTACTTGTAGTTAGGATACTGATACAAATACTCTCTTAATGCTTCACTTTTGCATTGTAAACAAAATATTTCTTCTCACTGTAATTAGTGTTATAGCATTTTAATATCGAATTAATGCTTGAGCAGTCGTAATATCTTCTAATGTTTACGACTTCTACATTGGTTAAACTTTTTAAATTTCCTTCTGCGTTTTTCCAAGCACATATAGGGATAGTCTACGAGGATTGCATCGTTCACGTACTGGAAACATTCTTTGTAAGCTATATCACCAGAGTTCAATTTTAAATCATTAACTTGGTAAGTCTAATGTTGAAACATCATTTTTACTTTTGGATTTAAAACAAACCAAGACATGGTAGATTTAAAACTTAACACTTGAATGATATTATCATCATTCGCATATGAAATGGAAAGTTCTTTAATTATGAAAGACTTTTGTTGATAATTATCAAATCCTTGCACGTAGCACATCATTATGACTTTATTCCTTTTACACTATAAACTTCACATAATATAGTATGAATAGAAAGTCTCCAAACATTTTTACAACATCTTGGGAATGATCCTAGCTTCTATTAGCTGTTTCAACCTTAGCGACATACAATCTCTCCGCATATGTTTTTGGTTGACATTGTTAATGAATGCGGGCATGCCATATGGCCAGTCTTCACATGAAGATAAGACACAATATCCTCGTCTGCTCTTAAATGTTCGGGAAGGAATGGATAGACAAATTTTATTTCGCGAAATGCAAAAGTGATAGTAAACTCTTTAGGCAGCACCTCCAATTGAGAACAGTCTAAACTCAACAACAATTTCGCCCAATATAAGCCAGAATCATATTGAATACTTCTATGCACTCGTCATCACGGTTATCGCAGCAGTGGCCTTCGTGCAATATACCTGTTGCGGGATGATGCTGGTGCAGAGAGACGTAATCCCTGTAGATTTTTGTGGTGCAACTCTCGATGCTATAGACACTTGGTGTCGTTCTTGGTGCTGTGGATGTTTGGCTTAGCTATCGGTGGTGTGGACGCTTGGCCTCATTCTGGATGCTGTGGATGCTTGGCATAACTTACGGTGGTGTGAACACCTGGCATAGCTAGCCATACTGTAGGCGTCTATTGCAATTCACATGCACACACACAATATAACTTCGGTAGCTGTTGACTTAACACTGAGAAAAATTAATGTATTACTTTCTTATATAGTAAATGGATACAAAATGGTTGCCATTTTACTTTAAATTTGCTTAAAATAGGGTCTTTTCCCAATTTTCATTAAATTTAGCATATTCCAGCTCCGATATAAATCACGTCAGCCTAGATTCGTGACATTTAATTAATATTATGTCGAAACATAGTATTGTTAAATAAAATAACATTATATTTGTCCCAGTGTAAACATTTTATGATAAATACGATGGAGTAACCAAAAATATCTCGCATTGAAGTTTTGGTTTTAACTTAAATTTTAGAGAAATCTATATACAAAATGCATATTTTCTCTGCTATACACAAATATTTGAACATGTATGTTTTTCGTACTTAAAACATAATAGTTCTGTATCGCCTAAATTGAACGATACATGTTTGAAAAGAAGGGTTCTTTTAAAACATAAATTATATAAAAAGTCTTTTGACTCGCGTAATATTTATTTCGTGAAAATATGTCTTGTATTTGTCTTGTACGAAATAATTCTTTGTTGAATTTTCCTGGAGTTCTGTGGAATTTTAAAATTAATAAGTTTACTGGAAATACTTTAATAAGTTTACTAGAAAAACTAAAAGTACTTAAAATTTATTGAAAGTTTCCAGATTAAAATTCATTTCTTGTAAGATTGTGGATTAATTAAAATTCAAACTGAAACATTAGTGTTGAGGAAATAATTTTCAGTGGGACATGTAAAATTTTTATTCGCTGCCATCAAATGTTCTACACAGACGAATATCTGGTGTTGGAGGCTTCGGCAATGGTCGTCAGGACAGGGTCAGTGCTCCAGTAGGGTTCAAGTTCCCAGTCCGAGGGGAGGTAGGCAGGACTCGTGCTGGACAAAGACGCACTTTGGGCTAGTGGCGGGAGGGATAGGGGCAGGCTTTCTAAGGGCACCTTCCAACTGTCCTCACAGCCAGACAGGGTAGATCTCCTTCTAGACCAGTGCCATATTTAGTTTATCCACAACCCTTTACTTGGACCCATCTCAGAGCTCCGCTGTTATGGATACCATCTCACCGACCTTGGTAGGCAGCCTGGCGGTATCTCACTCGATGTTGGAGCGGTAGCCAGTCAGCGGATCTCGGACCCACCATACACTTGACTGCTAACCGCGATTCTCCTTAAACGCTTTCTTCAACTATCCGGTCGGACTTCAGACCTCGCTCAAAGTCTTCGTAAAATAAAGTGCGAAATATTTTCATTACTTTTTCGTATGTTAATAAAATAATTTTATAACCATCGAATACCATGTCAAGTTCATTTATGAAGCTGATCTACGAGACTATGTAGGATTTCAACTGCTTTGTATTAAGAAGTGCTGCAAATTTCCGAAGCTGATCTCGCGAGACTTAAATGGTAATGTATCACGCAGATGTACTGCATTTACATTTTTATTATATCGATTAAAAATAATTTAATTGTTTTTCTTTGAGGAAGTGTCTGGAATGTTTAATTTAAATTGCTCGATTAGATCATGGTTATGTGATATTCCCACTTTTCAGTTACTTTATAATTATCCCGAGATGTCTTCCATGTGATACGAATCTTGCTAAACTTCAATAGAAGTTTTCTTGTTTGTTAAAAAGTGAATTATTTTTTACGATAGGGAAGTTTATTCGCAGCTGTAAACTACATTAGTAGAAACTACATTACATAATGCAAGTGTGTTCTTTATTTTTCCCAGGGAAGTGAAATTGTGTATGAATAATTTTAAACATGGCATTGGGGCAAGTTTGTAAAATTTCATTTGAAACATTTAACGTTGATGTACACTATGTTTTGACTTTGTTGTAGGTATAATTCAGAATTCGACTTTCTCTTCAGTTAGGAAATCTAAATTTTTCCATGTTAAAATATAAGCGATCCATGTCTAGTATTGTGAATAGCTTACAGTGGAAATATAAACCAGTGAATTCGTAAACAGGGATTAATAATTTTTATTGACACAATGTTTACTTATTTTAATGTCGAGAAGTTTCAGCCCAATCACACTCTGTTAAAAAATTCGCCCGAAGCAGACATTGCCTTTGGTTGTTCCCAACACACAGCTTATAACTCGCCATAAGTAATACACTGGACTCATTTCTTCAGCGACCTCCCGACCGAATGGACATATATTAAAATCATTAAACATCATAAGTTACGTGTTTTGAACACATTGCATTCTTTATAACACCAGGTTAGCTGGACTCTGTAGGGAAATTGTTCATTGTAGGTATTACTCTTTACTTGATTTCTTTATGACACCAGGAATTAACTTCTTTAATTCGTTTGCTATTCATGTGATTTATACTCCAGGGGAATGGTTCATTGTAGGTATTACTCGTTGCTTGATTTCTTTTTATCACACCAGATAGTCACGCACTTGCAATCGTTTTAATTGGATTTTTTAACTGTTGTTGTGTATTTGCCCATCAATCATTATTAATATCTTCTGCTTGTCCACGAGTCTCTCTTTTTTGGCATTAATATCATTCAGGACAGGTTAGAAAACTTATGTAAGTTGTATTCACATCTCTTTTCGTTTGATTCATTATGTATTTACTAATAATTTAATTTCGCAGAAATACACCTTTCCGAACTCTGCCATAACCTCAGTCTATAATCAGATATAACTGCACAAGACTTATCCCTCAGGCACCTGACATATGTGAAGGAACCCAATGACATTAAATATTACACATTACATATATACAGCCCTTCCCCAACACACCTCAGTACAACAGAGCTCAGAGGGTGAGGACCTACCATCATTCTCACACCCAAAAAAACACCCATAGCACACTCTTGCACCAAACTATACACTTATCAATTCACATAAAGTTAAAAAATGGATTAATTCGATCAAATTAATTGTATCAATCAATCGAATTTTCATACCATTAAATTTATCAGATTAAGATTAACAGTTTACATTTTTACATTGTATTAGTATTGGATAATTCTGATCAATCAATTTGATATCAAATTGATAATCCGATTAATCAAAAGTGGTCTGAAACCCCGTCGTCCCTAATACTAAAATTGAATTCAAAAATTCCATGAATTCCCACAAAATTCTGCTACTCTAATGATAGTAGGACACAGTAGATTTCCCTGGATTTATACTGGTATATGGGTTATAAGGAAGTAAGACATTTACTGTACGAAAGCGATTTCTATACAGTGGATATTTTCTTCCCAAACAATACCAAATTAGTTTAGAATCTAAGAAGCATGTAAATAACTTGCTAATATTAATTGTACAATTTGACTTTTTTACATATGAACATTTATTTCATTCTACTGTATCATCTTATATTGCAATTAAGAAATGACAGTGGGTTGATCTTTAAAAACCTCATTTCACTTTTCTATGCACATTACATGTAGATTCGGCACAACCAGTATTTAGTAAGTATGCAAACTCATTTGCAGCTACAAACATATACATGACCTTCTTACATTCTTCAAATACTGAAATGGTTCTGTATGATGTGGTATCTAAATAATATGGTTCAAACTTTGCATTTCACTACAATAAGATGAACCAATGCATTCACATTACTTTTATTTTTTTTCTCAGTCATGTACAGTCTAAACTTACTAACAAAATATTTCACACTCTCACAATCAGTTGCACAACATTCGTAAATGGAAGGCTTATTACTTTTTACCATGAAACCTCATCCATATGCATTTTTAAAATTAATATTGTGTTCACATATTTCTTTATATGTGAGAAATGAAATTGGCAATTCATTCCTCACAGAATACAAACCATGTTCGATAAGAAAGTACTCGGCATCCAGTTGGAACTTCATCATTTTTAATTGGCCATTTCACACATGTAGCTATTACACATAGATGAAAATGAATGACTTCCTCTTTCAAAAATATATATGTGGATAGCTTCGTCGCACAATTCCTTGCAGTGAATTGTGGTTCCACAGTTTTGACAAACTATTTCCTAAGTGATTACTCCATTTACCCATTCGTCTGTAATGATTTGGATATCAGTAGCTACCATTAGGTACTGTAACATGCAGGCTAAGCCACTGTCAGTGTGGAGCTTTTGCACAGCACAATATTTCAGAAAACAATCTTCACAAGATAAACGTTACCCGAATCTGACAGCTAAGTAGGAATCGAAGGTGTAGCACCAGTGTTCGGTATCATCACATACCTGTACCTGTAGTGCTCTTCCACATGGTTTAAAATATACTCACCTGTAGCCCACATACACCAGCTTGTGGTCTACCATAGGATCGAATCTGCAACCATGACTAAAGCTCCATTAGTGCTCATGCCAATTTATATACATTATGGCAGCCATCTTGGATTGTTTTAACAAGCACATGGCTTGCTTTGGTACACATTGCATTCTCACATTCCACAAGGTGACACTAGCCGCTGATTTTCATTGCCGATTTGAGTGAAATGCTCCTTATTGTGACGTTTTTTAACCTACCTTATAAGATTGATATAATACTCTCCTGAAACTCATATTTTATTTACCTGAATGATGGATACTTAGTTATTTTATCACTTTCAGCATCCTACATAAGTTATGTTAAGCTATATGGCTACATGGAAAGTGGTAACACTTAACCGACCCCTCTTGATGATCGACGCTTACTAAGTTTCCAATATGGCACATAAGCATGTGATTTCAGGCTGGTGGACCATGTGGGTCTGCATTGGACACTCTTAGCACAAATCATTGATTACCAGCTTTCAACTTGCACAATAACATGGTATGAAATTAACAATATAAACACATCATACTCTGACACTTGCAAGATGAAGGTGGGATGAAATGGACATAACATATGTGAAATGAAATGTACCCTGAAAATGGTTTGTTTATAGTGTGTATTATGTACACATGTAATTATGGCTTGCATGGTGTGCACCAAAATGCCTTGGGTAAGTATTTATGCCATTTTTTATCACTACATATCTCTCCATGCAGGATAGTTCTTGGCCACTTGGCCGGACACTGCACTTGTTGTGCTGCACTAGTGTTACTCTAGACCGGCCCTGATCTGCTATGCACTAGTCCTTCACATCACATGCATCACACACACTGGTGCACTGACATACTCCTATAGAGGGCCGGTGTTGACTGCTGTGTCGTTGGAGTGTTCGGCCAGACAAAAGGGCTAAGGAGAGTGATGCACACATCACACTAAAGGATATATGTATATTTTAACTGTAATTGATGTGTTTTTAAATTATTCTTGGGTACTACCAGTATAAACTAAAAGGGGTAAACACATCACCTCTACAATTAATAAGTCGTTTTAATGTGAGGACACCTTGGAACCTCCAAAACAACAAGAGAACTGAAATTTTCAACTCTCATTTCAAGAAACTAATTATAGAGTAACGAATAAATTATTTTGTAACTTACTTTGAAATTAAAGCTGATGTAGTGAAACATTTTGCATATTGATTAAACAGTTAATATATAAGTACTTAACTTCACATGGAATTACAAAGATACCAGCTATAGATGTCGAAGACAACAGGTTATTGAAAATGGTATATAATAATCCTAAAGTGATTGATAAGAAGGAACAGAATTTTTCGAATGTATGCATTAAGATGAATAAACAGCTGTGCAGTAGATACAAAATGCAAAATATATCATCGCAGGTAGTAACTGGCATAATCTTTCGAATACTTTATGGATATCAGTGATATGTTCCTCACAGGTGCTACCTATTATTAAAATACCGTCAATATAGGCAATTGCTGCAGTCCATCTCATGAGGCGTGAAAGCTTGTTGATGAACATTTGAAAATATTGGAATGAGGTGCTGAGACCCATTCGCATTCTATGACATTCAAGTAATCCCACCCCATCGAAACTAAAAGCCAATTTGTGATGATCTTGAGGTCGAAGGGGATGCTATAAAAGCCAGAAAATAATTCAAGGTTGGTGATGAAAGGGGAGTGTTTAAAGCATTAAAAATATCCTGAGTTCGTGGTTGTGGGTATTGCATTGTAGCAAGATGTTGATTAAGTTTTCGAAATTTGGTAAAAAATCGAAGGCTGCCACTTTTTTTTTTTTTTTTTTTTTTGGAAATGACAAGACTAGGGGCAGTATATGAGAAATGAACTTCTTGGATAACAATGCTGCACGATATCTCATGTGATTTTTTACACCAGTGTAAATATTTAGAAATGGTAAGAGTAGCCAACAAATTAACCAAAGTGAATATCCTTTAAAATACTATGACTCCATGCATGCAGTCACAAGAGCACAAATTCCAAATGTCTCTTTTTTATATCATAAAATATACATAGATTTTTATGTAAATCAATCTATTTTAGATTTATGCAGTTAACTTTGTTATATGTCGTGTCTAACTTAGAGGTTCTAGACCCTAGTCCAATGTTAACCCTAAATGTGTCCCCAGAATTAAGTTAATGTTAGTTAAATTAGTAAACCATTTACAGTCAGCTTTGCTTAAATGTGGAGGAGTTAACAACCACAGTAAACATTTGATTGAAGCACTTGCGAAAAATTTAATTTGTATTTTATTATTTACTGCAAATTGGATAATTTTTGTTCTGAAAACAATATACATCAAAAAAATTAAATTTTATTAACATACTACAGTAATACTGGATATTCTCTCTCCAGAATGTGTTGTGACCTTAGTCTAATGCCACCATTTAGATTATAATTTTGGCAGTGTACTGTTTTGCGCAGACATAGCTACAACACAAGTTAAAGAAGACATTGACATAAATAATTACTTACTAGAAAACAATGTGCAAAACTAATAACTCAAGTGAAGACTTGTTGATTATGTGCTCTCGATCACTCTCTAATTGTTTAAATCCTGGGGTATTTTGGAGAAATTCTGAGAATATCTTGTGAGAAGTTTTTGTTAATTCCATAAAGAAACTCACTTCTTTTTTGGCATTTCCCTGGATTGACCTCTGAAATTCCTGAAAAACCTGCACATATTAGTAGATGATAGTTACCTATCATGGAGCACCTAATAAAACTCACTGGATATAAAATAATAATTTACTATTAAAACTTTAATAAATGTTTTATTAATGTTAATAAACATTATGAAAATATACAAAAATTAAAAATAACTGTCACTAATATCATGAACCAATCATTTACAAAATTAAATAAACATGTTATAAGCATAATATAATAAAAATTAGATTTATTTTGAAAAGTTTATAAGCACTTATAAGCACTTATAAGCACTAAAACGCTTATAAGCATAATATAATAAAAATTAGATTTATTTTGAAAAGTTTTAAATTACTTTTAATTGAGATAAGGTGAAAACTTTAAAAAGGAACATATAAAAATGCCAAAAAAAGCAAATATATTAACTCTCTTCATTTTAATAAAAATACAAAAATTATTACTAATAAAGTGTAAAAAGTGACATTTTATATCATATTTATAATATAACAATATACATAATTCAAGAAAATAAATTACTGTATTATTGTAGGAAATATATATGAAATTTTATTTAGAAAATCACAAATATATTATAATCATAAGATTATCAAACAGAATTTAAAAGAAAACTAATACATAGGCAAGAAATAAAAAGTTTTAATTTATTTCTTCTCATCCTAACACAAGAGATTAACAGTTACATATATGCCATACATGCACAAATTCATATACTAAAACACTATAAAAACATTAAAGGCTAAACTACTTAAATAAAAATTTGCAGCAGATATCACTTTAGCTGTTACTATATTTATTTTAAACCAGTAATGTTCAATTCTTTTCGAAACTATCAAAAGTTAGTTTATTTTTTTAATAAATAAAATTATCTGTAAAACCTAAAATTAAAACACAGAAATGATTGACCTATTAAAAATATAGTTTTAAAGATGTAAACAGAGTTACAAAATAATTTGAAAAAGAAGTATCAAAAGCAGCTGAAAAAAATAGTGGAATCAGAGGATGTAATTTTTTAAAATGCACAAGAGAACTTTAATAATGAAGCAGTAGCTTAAGCATCCTCAGTTGTGCATGAGCTTAATAGTTTAATTAATTAAATAAATATTATAAATGTTGAAAATAATATTTTTAAATAAAGAAAAGAGGAGATATATAATATTTAATTTAAAAAAAATATCCTGGAAAAAGTTAAATAAAATCTTAAAATAAGGATTTCGAATGAAGATTAAAAAAAATTAATGAAAAAGCCAGAAAATGAATTCAATTTAATTAATTTGAATAACCAACTCTGTGTATAATTGTTAAAAAAATTAATAATATTATAAGATAACATAATGAAATAAGATTAAATTTAATATAAATAGCAACACTTATAAATTATCAACAATTTATTTGTGGTCTTAAATTGTCTTTCAATGGTATTTTAATACAAAAACAGAATTTGTATCATGAGACTCTGGTTGGTAATTATATTTTACAGAAAATCTGAAACTATGTGTTTTGACTCCAAGAAATCCACTCTATCGCATCCTGGACGAAAAGGGCTAATTCTCCTGATAATCACAGGCAAAGACAACGTTAGCACCTCAAATGCCAGGAATTCTCATTTCAAGCAACCTTCAACAGGTTTACTGTCCAGTTCCCTTCATTGAGAACACTACAATAAAAACATATAACTAGGCAAACATTAAGGTACTATTTTATGTTGGGTATAAAATTAATATTTGCCATTCCAAGAAATATGTGCACTTCAATCCAAACCATGGCCACTGAAGGGAGCCGATTCCTCCCATAGTCGGCTCTGGTCATGGTTTATAAACCATGTTCCGCACATGTGGGAAAACCCCTACGGGTATAGATTGCGTGAACACAAAACTAAGTAATTAATATAAACACTTATGGTTCATTATTTTCCAGCCACGTCGTCTTCAAATATTTCGGATTGGCCCACCAATGGAAGCCGATGAGGTTGCTGTGACGTCATGTGGCAGATGGCTCCCCACATCAATAGAGCTAGTGTCAATCTTTATTTTACAAGTGGATGGAGCGGTCATACTGCTGTACTCGTGGTCGTCGTTATTGGGTCGGTCTCCATTCGGACCTCGAAGTCAACCATCGTCAGACACTACCTACGCCTGGCGAACCAGGAATTCGCCCCAGCCAGAAATCACAGTTGAACAGCAATGAAAATTGACATCCAATGTTGTAATGGATGTCTTGTAAAATATTCTTGTGTAGGAGGGTAAAAACATAATTTTTTTGCAGGAAATTATTGGTGGCAAACCATGAGATGACCGGGAGTTTCAGTCTTTGTCGACACACACACACACACACACAATTACAATATATAATTAGAAAATGCTTAAAAAAAAACTCAAAAACAGATAAGTCAAACAACCTTTAATTTCTTATCAAATCACCTTTATATCCAGCATTGAGATACATGGAAAAATAATTTTAAAATAAAAATGTTGGTTTATAAATTAATACAATTTTGGCAGAATTAAAAATGCCAATAAAATAGATGATTTACATAAATTTGAAGAGAAATACAATATTTATATGAATATTTATACGTTTAATAAGTATTTGGAAAAATATAAATTAAAAATAATGAAAAAGAGATAGACTTATAATTTAAATACATTTTAGAAACATAAGTAATAGTTATTACAATAGTCATAAATGTTGAATTAAATAGTTATCAAAATTGTTTTAAAATATATATAATAACGATAATTTAAAAAAATATATTTTCTTGTGAAAGATGTTTAAAAATATATTTGTGAAAAAATTAATGAAGATGAATAATATTGCTCAGAAAACAAAGGTGTAAGTATAAAAATTTCGAAGTGTAAAGACAACATATATATAAAAACTACAATCTATCATTAAAAGTTCCATCAATAATCTATAATGATTATGAATGATTATGTAAAATAAGGATACATGTAAACCTATTTGTGAAAGAAATATATGTATAATAAAATATTAATTTGTGAATCAAAATTTTTTCTTGTTATACTAAATATAGCAATGCTAATTAAAATAACCAGTAAAAAATTTGTATAGATGAAACAAAACTTCTAAAAAAAATTTACAAATACAACTAATAATAAAAATGCTAAAAAAAACTTAAAATAGAAAAATCTGCTGATAAGGAGCAAGAAGAATTTAATTATTTATACTGTATGTCATATTTGTGAAGAAAAAATTTAATTTGTTCCAAAAAACTTTAAAATATACGCTTTAGATTTAAAAATTAAAATGCATTATTTACAAAATTATATAACAGAAAAATATTAAACAAAACTAAAAGTCTGAACAGAAGATAATACAAACGAACTTAAAAATGCTATGGATAAAATTTAAGATAAATAAAAAAACATGATTATTTAACAGGAATAAACAAGAGAGCAAAAACTTAATATCGTAATATTAAATATAAAATTCCATTAGTGGTAATTACAATTATTTATTAATTATCTGCTTATGCTCTTTTGTTTCTTAAAGAATTAGGAAGTTATTAAGATATTAGTTCAATTATCAATAGTGAAGAGGAGTACATAACATCCAATAATACTTTAGAATTAAGTTATTTTTAAAAAAATATAAATTTATGTTTAAATTATATCTCTATTCTTTATTGTTTTTCCATAAACAGATTATTTCGTTAATTGATAAACATCCTATTCAAATTCATTTCTTCCCTTTTGTTCTCATTTCTAATATCAACATATTTTTGAAAACAATAAATTTGTATAATATTTTTTGTTTTGAAGATTTTTATTTTAAAATATTTTCTAAGCACAATTCTTTAGAATTTCAAATATTTAGTTAACTATCATCTATTTGATAAAAAAAATTCCCACTGAATATTTATTCTTTTCGTTATTAATTGTGTTTCTATAAATATATCGTCATAATTAAAATATTCAAATTAATTTGTGGTTTTTTATATTGTTTCTATAATTAAATGACTTTTCGGAATTATAATTAATTAAAGAATATTCTGATCAACCATGGTTTTGTATTCTTTGTTGTATTTGGTGTAAATATGATATATGAAATAATTAAAACAGTAGAAATTTTATTGTGATAATCATGATAATATCACTATTTACCTTAATATAGGATTTCTTAAAGATAACTCGGATAATTTTTGTCATTAATAATTTAGAATTAAAATTTTTCTACTAATGATTTATATATTATCTAAATAATATTATACTTTACATTTAAGGTATTACTATTTTAATTTAAATATAAAAAAGCAATACTACACATTAAAATACTTTTTGGAGTCTTTATTATTTACACATAATACTCATTTTTTTCTATTTTATATAATTATTAATTACAAATAAATTATATATAACTATTTGTTTTCAATAATTTTGCATATAAAAGTAATACTTGGACTTAGTTATAAAAAATTATTTGGCATTGATACAAAAATTCACTCATTAAATATTTTGTGTTTTAATAAAAGAAGAAAAATTTAAAAATAAAATGAATGCTGAACTTTCACCAGGTAATATAGGAGAAATAATAGTTGGTCCAAGTAATTGAGGAAAATCTAATGTAATAATTTTTATATATAAGTACAGGTTGGTTAAATATGATAATAAATTATATGTTTGTCTGTGAAGTTCAATTAACAAAAATATCTTCATTAAACATATTGTATTTAACTACGAAAAAATTTAAAAAAGGAAAATGTTAAATTTTTTGATAAAATGATTTTTTGGTTGAATGTGAATTAATTACTTAGTTATATTTGCACATTACATTTTAGAAAACCCTAGATATAATTAATGAATATTTTCCTAGTTTTGAAAATAAAATATATTTTATTACTTATTAAAATGTGGTATAATATTTCAAAACAATTGCTATGTGGCAGCAATATTTTCATGTATATTTAGAAAAAATTAGACTGACTAAAATTCTTATAATTACTTTGATGATACAGATGCTTATGATATATTTACAGAAATGTGTTTCATATGTTGCGCTAAAGATTATGGTTATATTACTGTAGATACAAATAGAAAATAAAATCATGGAAAATATAAATATTAAATAAATGAATGTATTAAAAATGTAATGTGCTTTTCCATCATTGAACACTTTCCAAGGTAAGATAAACTTCTAAACTTTCAAATGAATCCCATTTCATTAATTAAAATATAAATATTTCCAATTTTTTATTTCATATAAATTTTATTAATTGATATATGTTACATCGAATAATATTACACCAATTAAAAAATTATGTTAGAGATTACATTTATGTATAAATTTTTTTTTTAATTATTGTATAATATAATGGTTATTACCTAATCCAAAAATTATAAGTAATATTATAACCCAGATATTCTACAGAAAATTCACTGCCTTTTCTTTGAAATTCTTTTACTGCATCACTACTGGATTTATTCAAGTGGGAATCCTGCCTGACGATTCCTTTGGTCGGCGGGTGTTCTCAGGGATCTACCATTTCCTCCGCCCTTTCTTTCCAGCACTACTCCATACTCACCTCGCTTCAACCTCATTGGCTCTCATGACCTCGATGTTAACAGCCGCCCAAATATCTTCACTCACTCACTCTTTTTATTTCTTCGCCATTCACATATTTTAAGGTATAAGTTGGTGCATCATATTTGAATACTTTCTTCAATTTAAAAAGTTCTATTAGGAAAATTGCTTTACAACATTTTCGAAATTTATTTTAGATCCTACTAATTTTAACAACATAACTAATTTTATATTTAAGTCCAGTAGATAGAAATGATTTCCCTAAATTAATAAATAATTTTATATTATCTTATGCAACATTAGCTGCTTTAGGTTTCGCCATATTAGTGTCTAGTGCTTACATTTCAATATTTCTGTTTAGTATTGTTAAATTAGTTTATTGAATTATTTGTAATAATAATCCGTTTATAATTTATACTTAAAGCAATTTAATTCCAGTTTTTATTATTAAAGTCCCATTTAATATTTGAACAACAATGATTTTAAGTTCAGATAAAAAGTAACTAACTATAATTTTATATTTCACCATTATTTCCTTAAATCTTTTTAACAATAAAATGCTGTCATCAGTTTGTATGATGTTATGTTTTATATATTTTTATATATTTTCTTTCACATTTATTATATTTTTCTGTTTATTATTTAATTGGAATATAAAAACCACATTTATGAAAACATCAATCATATTCTTAATACATTTTAATTTTAATTAATTCTCAATATATTTACAACTGGTAGATTTTTTACTATTTCTTATTGCAGTTTTAGCCATTATTTAAACTTGCGCTGGAGGAGCTGGTGCTATTAATAATTTTGTACTTATGGGGAATGCCTTTTGATTTAATTATAAACAATCAGAAATAGCATTGTTTAAGATATTATTTATAATACTTTTTATTGTAATATTTTAATTTCCAGTACTTGCTTCACCATTAATAAAAAACAATTCATCAATTACATTTATTTGACCATCCATCAAACATATTCTCTTAGTACACTAATTTTTTTTAAATTCCTTTGCCAGGTTTAGAGTTTTTTGTATAATATATTATTCTTGCAGTAATTGCTTCAGCTCTTGAATATTATCTTTTGATATACTTTCTTATTAATTAATGGTTAAATTATATCATATTTCCAAGTTTATAAGAATTTATTTGATTTTTTGATTATATTTGTGTATAATTGCTTTTGCATACATAATTAATTGTTTATAGTTAACATAATCTTCATCAGTATATTTATTATCATGTAGCTTACATTCTTTTTGGTTAACAAAATAGATAGTCCTTCCATTAATTCATATTCTTCATTTTCGACAAATAATTTTTCATTAATAATGTTTACTTTTGTATCGCCAATATAATAATCTAGTCAATCTCCTCTTAAAACATGTTATTCATTAATAACTTTATTAATTTCTGATAATTCTTTACCAAGAATAAGGATATAATATTTTATTGGTTAAATACCAGCGATGTCCATTCTGTTCAATAAAAAATATTATTAATAGTTTTTTTAATTCTATCACAATTATTAATTAGCAATTATCAAAATATCTTTTTTTAATCTGGCAATCTAAATTTTAACTGCTATAAGAATGAAATATATAATTAAATTCGTATTCTTTCGCTAATGTTTCAAATATCTTTTCCAACATTAATTATAACTTCAATTATTTTTTTTTTCATATTTATATGTAATATTTAAATATTATTTACGTCGTATAAACTATTAGCTAATGTATTACATATATCAATTTGTAATTTCTATATTTTGTGATGGATTTTTTTGTAATTTATTTGGATTTCAAATGTTTTAATTCTTTGCATTATTCTAGTTCCCTTTAATGAAAATCGTGTTATTTAAATACTATCTTACTTTTGTTTCTCATTTATATATTTATAAATTTATATTTTTGTAAAAAACTTTATATTTAAAAAATCCACCGTATTTTTGGTTTTTCATTTATTTTTTTAATACTTTTATTTGATATTGATATAGGTGATTAATTTTCTTTCCTAATGATGAGTTTTATTTATGAACAATATAAAGTAGCTAAAAGAGATACAATTTCAAATTACATGGCTCATGAAATATAATTATAACTTCAAATGTTTTCCTTTTAATTTTTTAAAAATAGTTATTTCTAAATATGCACTTTTATAGAAGTTGTAGAAAATCCAGGAATTAAACCTCTTAGACATGCTTTATTAAGAAGTCAAGAAGAAGGGAATAATATAATAAATGTCTCGAATTGATAATAATATTTCAAAATACAGAACAACTAAACGAAATAATATCAATGAAAATATAATTTTAATTGTTACAAGTAGCAAAACGAAGATCATCTTTACATTTATGATATTTATTTCATTCATAAAAGATTATTCTCAAGTTAATTCGAATAAGTTACTCTTTTAGAAAATAACTTAGAAGATAATTTTTTATTTGTTTATCGAACTGAAGAATATACTTAGACCAAAAGAAAAACTGGTGGTGGTGATCCAATAAATAATTTTATTATGTATATATACATTTTATTGCCAAATGTAGATCAACCAGAAAGTGCCTTAAGAGTAAAAGAAAATAATTACTCACCATTAAATTAATTTAATGTTTATTGTTTGGGAGAATTTTGAAAATCTGTTCGGACTGGAGAAACTAATTTTGAATTTAATATAAAAACAAATTTAAATGTTTACAGCATAATATGCCTCATGTTATAGTTAGTTTTCCAACAAATAGAGTTAAAAAACCTGAACAATATGTCCATGTTTCAATGTTTGACCATTGTAATGTACCATACAGGTGCCTGAAAACACCATTTTTTTTTATTATTTTAATTAGTCAAAGGTTTTTATTATTGATTTGTTAAAAAATTTATTTACTGAAGAATTTTAAATTTTTTTACATAAATGAAAAATTGGACTTATAAAATTTATTTATTGACCTATGCAAAATTTTAGAGGTATTTATATATTTATCAATTGAATTTGTTTTATCAAATAATTATTTAAATGTAATATTTTTATTTTTATTAAAATTCTTTAAAAAATATAATCAAAGTCTAAATATTGAAACTATTATAAATGCATTTTTTCAGTATTATGATATTCATAACAACCATAATTACCCAATTCATAATCATCTATTTATTTACTATAATCTCTGCTTTATGGAACATTTGATCTATTATCAAAATATCCGCGAAATGAGAACAAAAGCTTCCATTTGTACATACAGTATAATGGCACTTTATACAACATGTTTATTTACATTAATTTTAATACTGTGCCTTTTAAATATTGTGTGGCCTCGACTAGCCAATCACCGAGTTGCCATGTAAATTCAGTTGGCCAACTGCAGGCAGGCTTTAAGACATCGCATGCAGGAGTCAGTCCGTAGAAGTAACCTTTCAATCAATATTTCCATTAATTTCGCAATCTTTCCATCAATCAGCACCCTAATCAGCACTGCATGCACCAGCACACAATCAGTACTGTAACACTGCAATCAGCACCGAACGCACAGCAATCAGCAGTTCATGTACTGCAATCAAGGTTATTTAGATGTAATTAGTTGTCATTTTAAGAGTGTGAGGGGTTTTAAGGGGTCATTGTGGAGCAGGAGGAGTAATTTAGGGGTCATTTGTGGAGAAGGAGGATTTGTTTAGGTGTCATTTTCTGATGATGAATTCAAGCTGAGCAAAGAACTTGTCTCGAAGAAACTTTTGAAGATGTAACTGCTTGGCAATGTGATCAAAGAAATAGACAAAATGTAAGGTTGGAAATATGTTTAAATCTCACTGATTAAATATTTAAATAAGTTTATATACAGGTTCTCCCAGGAAGTAGTGTCAAGTCGAAGCAAGGAGGTAGAGAACACCGAGAACTATCTGAAACACCTCTATGTATACTAAGCGATTGTTGATAGTTTAGGGTTTGAATTTTTTCTATGTTTTGTGTCTTACTCGCAGTTCCACGATAATATTGGTAGTCTGACATGACTAAATTTATTCGATGCTTCAAAATTTGTTTTGGATTAGCTGATTGAATGGCCAATACGATGCAACAACATTTACGTTCATCTATCTAAGCATGGCGCCGAGAAAAATATCTAAAAACAGAACATATTGGAAAGCACAGTTTGTCCATAATATTTGGTGACGTTTAAATAAATGTTCACATCAAGCATGTTCCTAACCTACTTCAACAATTTCCCTGTTTTATCAGCTATGTACCCTGCAAATTTTGTTACGTTACTGCTATGGCTTCACCCTAAGAATGTGATTCTAATGCAGTGCGTGCAAAATTATAACTTATGAGTAAGTAAAAATGTGATAAAAACCAATTACAGCGAATTAAAAATGTGTTTATTAGAATACATTACGAACAATTGTTCAATACAAATGCGGTATCGCTGGGAGAAATTCTCTTGCAAGCATCGAAACACCATTCTATTATTTTTTTATGGTTACTTCAGTGACTTGCAGTTTTCTTCTTAGTCCTTCCAAATGGTGGCATCCTGGGTAGTAAACAAGCTCTTTGTAATATCCCCAAACAAAGAAATACATCGGTTTCAGGTCAGGGGACATTGAAGGTCAGGCTATGGGTCTACCATGACCAATCTATTTTCCTGTGAATCTTCAGGTAAGAAAATTCCTTATGTACAAAATGTAGTGACACCGTGCACCATCATTTTGAAATGTCATCTTTTTAGTATTAACTTCGTCTAGCAGTCCAGGCTGATCGTTAGTTTTAACTCGCAAAATAGGGTTCTCAGTTCAAGAGATCTGGTAGTTGGAATGGGCCGATTAGCTGGCTGTTTAATATGCCACACTGCAGATTAGCACTAAACTGTTATTGGAAATCGAATTGTCTGGTCAAGTGTGGGTTTTCGATATTGCATAAATGACAGTTATGGACATTAAAGACTCCATTGTGATTAAAATGGGATTCGTCCGTCCACAAACTTTGTCCGAAAAACATCTCGTCCTCTTGTCTTCGTAACATTTCTTGACAAAACTGCTCTCTTCTACCATAATCTTCTGGTTGCAACTTTTGGACATGCCTGACATGGCACAGATGATATCCAACTGCTTGGTGTGTGCATTGTACCTCTGGTTTAAAATGCTGTTATGGCTACACATCATTCAGACACTTGTCGATGGGTCTCTCTCTGTTTCTTCGACAACCGAATCCTCCACATCTGGATCCTTCGTAGCGGGTGTACGACCAGATCTAGTCCCTATTACGCGACTTTCCATATAGGCATCTTGAACTGTAAGAATTATTCGGTGGTCAGGGAACCGCTCGGTCTGAGGCCCAGCTCTACATTCCCAGGTAAATGGATTGGTCATGGTGGACCCATAGCCTGGCCTACAAGGTCCCCCGACCTGAACCCGATTAATTTATTTGTGCGGGGATATTACAAAGAGCTTATTTACTTCCCAGAATGCCACAGTTTGGAGGAACTAACAACAAAACTTTCAAGATGCCGAGGTAACAATTAAAAACAATCGAATAGCATTTCTATGCTGGCAACTTACTGGTTGGTATCCACACAACGTACATTATTAATAACATAAAACGAATGGTTCAAAGTCAATATGATCTCATAGGGCTTGCACACTTGTATATTATAAGCAGTATGGAGGTCAGTTGAGAGATTTAGTTTGACAGCAGCTGCCATGAAAGTTGGATTTTCTCAGCTATCTTCTGCAGCTTAGCATCTAAGTCTTATTCTGCATCTGCGATGTCTTCGGGTACTCCAGAGCTAATTGTAGCTACTGCAGTGCCACAACTTTTTCGGGAGTGATACCACCAAGGCAATCGACTTTTTCAGGCATCGTGCCGACAGCATCATCGACTTCTTCGCGTGGGTCACCTATTGCAGTGCAGCCATCGATTACTTCAGGCATGACGTCAACAGCGCCATCGACTTCTTTGGGTGGGTCACCTGCAGCAGCTCCATCGGCGTCGCGACCCAAGCCAACAGTGTCGACACTTAGATGCATGTACTGGAATGAAGCCTTTGCAAATAGCAGCACTGTCAGACGACATGAAAAGCATCAATGTAAGATGAACCTGCTCCTCATGGCATATATGTGTAAGATGTGCCTCCATCTGTTGGCTTATAGTGACAATCTTTACAGACATTCCCAAATATGTGCAGGACTTGTTCCTACACCATCAAAAAAAATTATTAACACCACCACAAACGTGTCATGGACTTCAAATACTGGTGTGCCAATGACGGTGTAGACATGTCATTGCTACCTTGCAAAGTAATGTTGCAATTGTGCTATCATCGGTAAGTGAGGATGTGCATGTGGACGGTATGGACAATTCGATGTCGATATCGGCTCGATCGTGTCGCTACTGTGGAGAGACATACAGTAAACGTAGCAATATGCATAGGCACGAGAAGAGCGGTAAATACACATGAAAGACTGAATGGCCTTATTTGATTCTTAGCTATCACAAGTGTGGTCATAAGTAAATGTGTTATTCATTAAAATGTGTTCCAGACAATGTGCGACTTTAAATGCATAACCATCAGAGAAAACTTTGTTATGAGTCATATAACAATCTTTTCAAACAGTGTAAACAACATGCACGAAAATCTGTCCATGTTCTAGGCAATCCTAATGCTAATGGATTTTTGAAGCAATCTTCATACTGAAAGTTTACATTGCTTCGAATCTGACAGCTTCGTTGAATTATGTTTGCTCGTTCCTGTCAAGTATGAACCAAAATTTAATAAACTAACTTACAGAAGTAATTGAAAAACAGGGATATCTAAAATACAATATATTGCTCGAATGTATCTACAAGAAACCGGAACTGAGCCACGATGAAAATTGCAGAATGGCATTCAAGACCCAGAAAGTATCCATGTGTAATGTATATGACATCGAAAAGAGTGTAGATGATAATATAGAAATGGTACATTGCAAAGGAAAAAATAATGATGAAGGGATTGGGCTGGACACTTTATTCGACAAATCATCTGCAGCTGAGAACAAGTTCATATCAACCTCTAACAAATAATGGGATGTCCTCTTTTTGGCTTCGAAAAAATCATCACACAAAATGTTTGTATGTATGCACAATTTTGTAAACATAAAATATATATTAAATATGTCGCATATTACTTTTTTCATAAAAAAAACTCTGCCTTATATAAAAATTTTTAATAAAAATTATTTTTAATATAAATAATCGCATTTAAGAATAAAACCAACAACTATTAAATATGACAGTTGGCATACTTTGCAGGAATGGTCAATTTCACCATTCTGTACAAGCCGATAGCAGACAGTATAATCGAGACCACCTATGTGTTGAAAAATACAATCCAACAGATAGTGCGGGCAGCCCAACCTATACTTTAAAAACATAAACAAAATTGTGTGCCGCTTCGTGGGTGAATCAACGACCAGTAATTTATAAACAAATGACAAACAAAAACCCGAGATGATGGCATACAACAGAATGAGTTTAGATGAGGGGAATGTTGATGAGATGATAAAGGCCCACTGACTAAACAGCAAAATGCAATTTATCGACAGTCGTCTGCTGGGAGTCCAACGAATGTGATTAATTAGTTGTTCTGTGGGAACCTCGGGAATTTTAAGTTTTTTTTTTTTTATAAGTTTTATAAAATTATTTAATAACACAATTTTAATAATCTTATATAATACACTTTCTATAAAGTTATATACATTTTGGAATTTTTAGGAACATTTTTGTAATATTTGGATCCAAGGTTATTCAAGGTCATGGGGTTAATGTCAACGTCACATGCACCCAATATAGCAGTAGTCAATAATGTAGTATGCTTGTTGACTTTTATGGATTTTTTTTTAGTTTTGGTTTTCAAGCTCCTTTAAGGTCATGGGTTCAAGATTAAGGTTACCTTCATCCAATATAGTTATAGTAGCCTGTAATTTCAATGCTTGCTGAGTTTTATGAATTTTTCTCGAGTTAATGTTTTCACACTCATTCAAGGTTATGGAGCCAAGGTTAAGGTAACTGGCTTCCAATATGGGGGTAGTAGTCTGTAACATTATATGCTTCTTGACTAATATGTATTTTTCCTCGAGTTTTGGTTGGCAAGGTCATTCAAGGTTGCAAGGTCAAGGTGAAATGCATCCAATGTAGTGGTGGTAGTCAGTAATGTAATATGCTTACTGACTGGATATTGGCAGCGGGGGCGAGAGGGATGGAGGCCTGCCGAATAATTTGTTGGGTGAGAGTGGTGAGAGGCACCTCAGTAAAGGTAATTTTTTAATTTTTTAATAATTGTAATATTATTTTTAGAAATTTTTAAATTTTTTTCGGATTAAAAAAATGGCTTAAAAAATCAAATGTCAAGGTCAAAGTGCAAAGGTCCTGAGTCCTCAGTTTTGCTTTCCTGGCTTTGAGTCACTGTTACCCCTGTCTCCTGTCTGGCTCAGAATCACTGATCTGCCTGGGAAACACATGAATGTATTTAGGGGAGAAGGGAAATTTTTAGGAAAATTAAGTCGATTTTGAGGGAAAGGGGATATTTTCAACTGAAAAGAGGGGAATTACAATATGGCGATGGCCGTATCCTGCAGTCCTAGGCCAGGCGCCGGTGGCTCTTACTCCCCATAATCTTACTACTCCCGCCAATGTTTTTCGTTTGGTTATTCAGTAGGCAAGGCTTCACGCTGTATTTCATTGGCTATTTAGTCATCTCATGACAAAACTAACCACCCCCTTACCTAATCCATAGTCTCGGTATTTGACTACTAGTGTGTAATGGAAAACACATTTCTTAAAATTGGTTAATACTATTATAATCTCCTATTTTCCTTTTTTTTCAATATTCATTGCAATATTATTTGCATTACATTACATTTTACAAACTCACTATTATTTAGAGCAGGTAATTTTGCATAATTGGTCTAAAATGTAAATATATGATATGATTTCTAATATATACATTTTTCTGTAAAATATATTGAAAGCAGTATGAGGAACGTATACCACTACTGAATAAATAAAGACAATGTCTATGAACATATAGTAATCGTTATCTTCCACTACATTTTTACTTCTCAGTTTACACCAAGCCATAAACTGTCTTGAAATGAGCAGGTTATGCACTCTTCAGGGGGGAGGGGGGAATGATAGAGCAGAGGTAAGCACCCAAATGTATAAAATTCTACATTTATTCAAACAATTACTAATACAAATCTAGCCAAAGGCGTTACTCATTAATACTAAATGCATACACTCAAGATCAACGTGGCAAGGGCTAGAGAAGCTAGCTTAAAGCTTAAATCAGTGCTCTGACTCTGGAGGTGTATAAATACACCATCGCCTATCCTTAAGTCTCAGCAACCTTCAGCCTCCTAACGGGAGTTATGTTTATCCTGATTAGAAGTGCAGTCGCCTACGGGAAGACCCAATCTACGGCGGCTGCAGGCGGGCATCGATCCGGGACCACTGGCCTGGTGGTCCTTTCTCGCAGGTGTCGCTCGGGCGGCTCGATGAAAGATAACCGAGAGCCGCCATTGTTCCACTCTTTTATAGTCATGGCTCCGGCCTGGATACCCTTCTCCCCCGAGCGTTGTTTCCATAACAGCTAGGCTGGCCTGGCGAGGTCGCGAAACTCCGCGCTCTAGCATGGTTTCTGCCAACCCCAGCTGCTGGTGATCACATTATGCCCCCCCCCCCCCATCTTCGCAAGACTCATGCTTCCTCGCATGAGAGAACAGAGGCCGGCCGATGGAGGGAAAAGTACGAATGATGCCGGGCTGCGATGATAGTATGGCAGCGTCGCAGCGAAAGGAGTAGGCCAAGTGCTCCTGGCACCAAATTGCAGAGAGCCGCCGGAAGGGGTCTCTTTTCCTCGCGGAAGCCTACAGGGTATCACTAACTAGTGTCTTTCCGCGCACTTACTTTGTAGGTCCCTAAGGCGCGGGCAGTTGCATGAGACTAGAGATAGCGTTAAAAGTATGGCTGTTAGATTGACGTCAGTGCATCCGAGTAATTTGAATTTTGAGAGCAACTTACATTAAAAACTTGCAGATAAACTTTGTATTATATATATATATATATATATATATATGTGTGTGTGTGTGTGTGTGTATATATATATACACACAATATATATATATATATATATATATATATATATATATATATATATAACACACACACACACGCACTTTGTAATCTCAAATCTCAAAATACTTAATATACAAGTCGATTCAATTTTTAAAAAGGCATGCCGGTGACGTAAATATAATATTTTAGTAGCATTAAATACAATAGAGTGAAGTGAGTCGTTATTACTATGATTGCTTAAGGCTACTAAAAAGTTACTATTCATAGTTATTAAGTAGTACATGCAATTTTATGTGATTGGTTTGCATAATACTTGGTATGAAAGTAAAATTATTATACAACTTCTTATTAATACAATGTGGTTGTTAAAGGCAAAAATTTGTTAAAAAACAATTAATCATTTGAGCCTTCGGTTCGATATAGAAAATTGCAATTATAAGTAAGTTTTTAAACACTAAATTAAAATCATATAATTGAAAATACAGTCTTATTGTGCTGGGACGAATTAAATTACAGCCGCTATGGTTTCCTGTTAACCATGGAACTAGGAGGGATGTGCAATCGGCTCTGTAAGTTAAGTTGATTAAACACAATTATAATTAAATTAGTAAAACAAGTTAATGTCACCAGTGCCGACTGCTTAGAATAGGAAAGGTAGGAAATTTTGGTGCACCAATTATGGGTTAGAAATCCGCCATAGCGCTAGAAGATTTATGATAAATGAAGCTAAAAATTGCTATGTGAAGTGTGATTTTACCTATCAAAATCCAAAATTAACGTAAAAACATGGTTTGGTGGTATTGTAATAGTAGTTCATTGTTATCTACGTAGATATACAAAAATTCCAGTCTTATTACTGAGGACAATAAAATGTTACAATATATGTATGCGATATAAAAGTCCATTGTAACTTTCCTTTACATTTAATGGCCTGTTTGCCAATCTAAAATAATTATACTTATTTACGTATTTACACGGGGCCCCGAAATAAAATTATGAATATTTAAACTAATGTCAATGGCGTTTTCGCTGTACAGGATAATCCCGCCTATCCTGCTCTCTAGAGCTCGTTTATAGAAACACAGTTTGCAAGACTGTCCGCTACCTCACTCTATCGCAATAATTTTGCACTTTGCTTACCCGCTCGCGTTTGTCATTTAGCATTCAAGTTGCATGGTAGGAGAATTCGCTGTGAGTTCGTGCAAAGTTTCAGGCTTACAAACTCTATACTTGACAAAGGAATACGCATCACCTATCGCGCCATATGGAACACATTTACAAGTTAAGATTATTGTGCACCCATAAAAAAAGCTACATAAAACAAAGTGGACACTGCATTTATTCATGGTAATGTCTTATTTAACGTCAGCGACTAATCATTACCTTCTGAAATAAACTCTAATTGCTACTATTTACCCATATCCCTATGTCCGTTTATGCTTCAGCTTAAGCCCTATTACAGTGCCTCTTCTACTAAGATATAAATTTTCACTAGTTTATAATATAGCAAGGCTAATTATATGATGAGAGCCATAATTGTCGACAAGTGGAAATAATTTAAATGCTCTTGAGACATTATTGAATGGACTGGCTTTTGAAAGCTATTGACCTGGTTTGACACATATTCTACCGCTGGTAGTGTGGCATGTAATATCTTCCAATTATTATTATGCATCTCGTTAGTTAAGACAAATGAAATCCCTTCATTTACCGTTAATTGAGTGGCTTAGAAAGATTACTTGTAAGCCAGTGAATTGGTAGAATTGTATGAGCCATTACTGCTACTGGACTTTTAATATAACAAGCCTGTGTAGCCTTGATTATAGTTACCTTGCTTACTGTTACTTCGCACCCACATGGCACCTTTAATTCAACTGACCCAATGGCGGTACTTGGAATGGCTTGACTGAGCATCTTATTACTACATCTTAGAGCTAATGTGCCTGGCACATTAGGGATAATATAATGATGAGGCTGAATTTCCACAACTTGTAATTTGTTGCCCTGGACACAAGTAAATTTACAGAATGTAAACAACTGGTTGACACTATGCAATTTAATTGCTGCTTTTAGGCAGCTGACTTGATTACTCTCTGCCTGGTATGGTCCATCAACTACTAACCTGGTTACCTGGGTTTTCATATCAAGTGCAATTATTTGGCTTGGCAAGTCAATAGTACAAGTTTCATTCTTGATTAATTATGGGTCTTCTGTGGTGTGAAAAAACTGCCACCTATACTTAATACTTTGAAGAGGAACATGCAACTTAATCATTATTTGGGATGGGGAGAATGTGCATTCTGCTATAGGAACAGATTATAACATAATTATATTTCGAACAGGAATACTCAGGTCAAATTGATACATTTTGTTTTCTAGCTTTAATAGTGCTTTGGTTTTAGTCGAACGTGGTACTGCTTGCAATGGTGAAAGATTGTTTTGGCAAATGTGCAAATACGTATTTAGTCGTATTTCGTTAATAATGTTGTTAAGTAATTCTAAGACTATACTTATCATCAGTTGGCTTTGAATCTGTGACATCTCTACTTCATGCTGTTGTTTGTTAAAATTACCTGCCAATTACTGAAAATTATGTGAAATAGAATTAATTTTGATCTCTACTTGATTCTGAATTTGAGACATACTGTGACTGGTGAGATTGAGATTACTTACTGAGAATCATACATTAGACTGAATTTCATTAAGCTGCAAGGCCAGAATCTCCTCATTTGATAGTAATGCTTTTAAATTACAAGTGGTTAAGACATCACAACACCATGTTGCGACATCGCCAAGGAAAGTGAGGTATCTTTTATTTCTTTTGGGAATTGGAACTTCAGACATGAACTGTTCAACAATGTTTACAGATGTTTCGCTAAAATTTGACGTAATTGTTCTGCATTCCTGTAGACTGTAGAATTTCTGATGGCACAGGTGCTGTGGAACCATTCTTCTATGTTGGTTGGCATCCTGGGCTGTTGCAACTGCAGTGCGAATGAAAGTGGGATGGTCTCCTCTTACTGTAGCTGCAGCATCCACTCCCCGAACTAGACACTGTGGCGTGTCTTATAAAGCTGTTCTGCTGCTGCACTGACGGAAATTCCCAGTACGAGTAGCACTCCATTGAATGTGGTAAGGCCCATTCCAGAAACTGATTAAGTGACTCTTCCTGTAACATAAGGGTATACATTAGTACCTGATATTAGCGGGTTTTACATTAAGAGTAGTGACAGTATATATTTTACTGTGACCCCACTTTCGTTATTTCCACCGCTATTGTGGAAGGGCAAAGTATGTCGTGAGTATTGTACAGGCCCTGATATTTTAAAGAAAGGCTTTTTCGCCTCACATGATTTTTAATCCAAACGAATTGCCAATTTTTAATTCGTTAGGACTATACTTGGCATCAAACAAATCTTTCTGCTTCTGCTGCGAAGCGATAAGTTTTATACGAGCTTGCTCATGTGTCTGCTGTAAGTGCTCACACCAATCGTCGGCTCGTGGGGAACATGTTTGGCTAATCACATGTGGTGGCTGTACAGCTTCAACCCCATGAAGAAAATAGAAGGGAGTGAACTTTGTATTTCTGTTGACAGTGGTGTTGTAATTGAATAAAATGAAAGAAACATAATCATCCCAGTGGGCGGGGTCCTCACTGGCACAAGATGTCAAATGCTGTGATAAAATTTTATTGACCTGCTCGGTTATACCATTGCATGCCAGGTTATAGGCAGTCGTCTTTAGCTTTTTTATCAGTAACTTCCTTAATAGTTCTATCATTTCGTTTTTGAAGGATGTTCCCCTGTCAGTGAGGATAGATTTGGGACAACCAAATTGTAAAATTACATCATCTATAAAGTTCGCTCATGTGATTGGGTCGATTGATTTTACGGGATGGGCCACCGCATATCAAATGAAAAATTACATGATAATTAAAACGAATTTATTTCTGGAAGCTGAGGTTTGCAAGGGTCCTTTAGCATCCAAACCCCACGAATGGTGAAGAGAGGAAGGGGGTGCTATAGGGGTAATTTGTCCAATCAGTTTCTGATTTGCAGCTTTGATGCACTGGCATAAAGGGACAGTTTTTAATATACTATTTTACATCCTTGTTCATGCTGTCCCAGTAATAGGCATTTCTGATTTTTTCGAGGGTCTGAAATTGCCCGAAATGGCCACTCCTAGTAGTGCTTCATGGTGGGTGGTGATGATTTCCAGAACGTAGTATTACGGGACAAGTGTAAGTTTCTTTTCCCCGGTGGGTGTACGTTGTTTCATATAGATTTCACCATTTCCATAAATGGTGTATTGTCTGGCTAGGTGGTGGTATTTAATCTTGGCTTTATCTGGTTTTGTGAGTGCTAATTTTAACTGCTGAATGTGAGGATCATTCGCGTATTCGACGAGAAAAGGGGCCGTTATGTGTTCAGTAAGTGGTGCTAACAATAAATGTGAGTCGTTGTCTACCTTAATATATTACTGCTCGTGTATGTAGACAGGGTAGTAGTGAGCTGTGTGGTGGTTGTGTGTGATGACAATTTTACAGTGTAAACATGGGTGAATGCAAGAGGTTTTGATTATAGTGACATGGTTTCGCATTATGATTTCAATTGTTAGTGTTATAAAGTGTAGTAGTAATGTTTTAGATTGCTTGCAAGGGGAGGTATTCCTCATTGACGACCCTTTTAGTCACACGCGGTTTGTCCGTTGTTTGGAGATCCTCCTTAACTAAAGTTTTAATCTCAGCCCAATTGTTTATAATATATTTAGCAATATTATTCTTTACCTCCTGGTCTTTGTTGGGTTTTAAATTAGGGTCTCCACTAGTGTTTCGTAAAATGATTTGCATGCCAGGAATGTATGTTTCAATTTATAAGTAATGTTATTAACGCTAACGGTAGTTGTGTAAGCTATTCCTATGGCGGGAATACGGCTTATGGCTTCATCGAGAGAGTTCAGTTTGCCCTTGACAATGCGTGCTTCAAAGTCATATTCTGTTAATGCTATGGCCAATTTCTTAATATGAACATTGTGTTCAGCCATCGTCTTGAGCTAGCATGATCGGTCTCTATGACGAATTTACGGCTGCAGAGATGTTGCTTAAAATAAATGACAAAATATTTTATTGCCGACAGTTCACGTTCTGTTGACGACCTTTTTTTTCATTCAAGGATAACTTTTTGGAGGCAAACACTATGATTGTGGGCTCTTTACTGTTGGGAAATTCCTGCATGAGGACCGCACCTATCACTGTCTGTGATGTGTCACGTGCTAATATTATTTGGCAGTCCTTGTCAAATTTCGCCAATGTTGGTGGTTTAATTAAAGCTGCCTTTAGGTTTTAAAACGACTTTTGCTCCTGTTGGGTCCATTTGAAGAGCACAGTTTCCTTCATTAGTCTGAGGTATGTGCGAACTTGTTTGACATTCTTAGGTGGCACCATTTGTTAAATGGTGGTAATTTTGTCTGGGTCCATCTGAATCCCTGCCAGCATAATGCAACAACCAAGGATCTTAATGTCCTATTGTGGGAAATTGCATTTTTTGCTACTGACCTTGACATTATATTTGCGCAGTCTTTCCATGACTTTCCCGGTGTTATCAAGGAGTTCGCTAAATGTATTGCCTATAATAAAGATGTCGTCGATATATGCGATGGCTGTATTCCAGCACAAGGGACCAAGCATTAAATCGACGAAATTTCGAAAGTGGTTCAGACTAGTTGCAAGGCCCATTGGAATACGTACGAACTCATACAAAAATTGACACCACCTATGTAAATGCTATTTTTTCTCAGCCTTGCTGACATACTGGAATTGCATAAAAGCCATTGAACATGTCTATAGAGGAAATATACTTAGAGTTCAGGAGAGTATAAATAATGTCCTTTGTTCGTGGCATAGGTTATTGGCCTTTTTTTAAACATTGATTTAAAAGTCAGAAATCTGTAAAAAAAATTTAATGCCTCCCTGGCGTCTGGATATCACTAAACTTGACGCAGTATGAAGAGAACCTGAAGGAGTTATAATTTTAGAACCAAGTATCTGCTGTATATGTGTCAACACTTGCTCACAAAATTTAGGGTTAATGTGGTAAGGGCGTGTGTGAATTGGTTTCTCTGTGCTTAGCTCTAATTTGATTTCATATTTTTTAGTTTCAGCGAGTTCATTAATTGAACTTGCGAATCGGTCCTTGTATTGTTGAAGTAGATGTTGCAATTGTCTTTATTGGTGGTTAGGTAAATTTGAACTTATGTTATCAAGTGCTTCATTTGATGTTTGGGTGTCTGTAGTGCTAATCTTTTCAATATAATTATCCATACAATTACTTCTATCATACTCAATTGTGTTGGTGTTGATAGGTATGTCAAATACTTTATTGTTGTTGGCGCATAGATAAACATTATATCTTTGTTGAGGACTGGGATTACATCATATTATTTAATGAAGTCAATGCCAAGGATTATATCCAACTTGAGGTAATCGATTAACAAAATATCTTTGAAAAAGTTATGTCCATGAATATTAATGTTGACTTTAGATTTGAATTGAGGTACTTATATCCTGTGTTCTGCCTACTAATGAAAATCTTTCGGTAATCGGCACTGTTTTCTCTTAATTACCAATTTTTCCACCATACAGGAGAGTGAGCATCCTGTGTCCAACAATGCATTGTAAGTTTTGCCGCGAAGTCACACAAGGACACGTGGTGTTGATATTTTCACATAACTAGCGCGACACTAATCCTTGGCGACCGGCGTGTGTTGTTTGTGATGACAGTGTATGTAGGACTGGTAGCTCAGGTTGTGCTGGGGCATGTCATTATCGCCAGCAAGTTCCTTGTTTGAGTTTATAGTGGTTTCCTTCCTGGCGTGCTACAACTTGATTTTTATTTCACCAATCGCGAAGCGCTGTTTAAATTTGCAGAAGCATGCCGCAATGTCTGTTTGAAAAATTTTGCCTTGATTGGATAACAATGGTCAATGTGCGGCTTGGTGTCCTATATACATGCAGAGCTAACATGTGAAGGCCGCCTGGGACCATGGTCCTATGAAGGCCACATGCATGCCTCTGATATCACGATTCTGCTGTGTTGCACATTCCTGCGGGGCTGCCTGCTTGGCTGGGGCGGCCGTTTCTTTGTGTTCACTGGGGTCATGTTTCACGGGCGCCTGGCGATGTTGGTAAACGTGTGTCCTTGTGCTTGCATGTTAATTATGCATTCTGCCTATCCGACCTGAATTTCAGTCCTTGAAACAAGATATGAGACTTAATATTGTTATCAAGTTTACCTGTTTGCGGCTGAGGTAAGCACGTCGGCGTGCTGTGTCTTGTCTGAACAACATTTTTGCTTTTGGCGTTGAAGCACATTTGACACACATTTAGCAAATAACACCTGGCATGCATCGATAATACGTGTGTCCTTCACATCGGGTGGGACAGGGTTTTCTTTCTGACTTTTACCACATGGTTTGTCATGCGGACTTTGCTGAAACCTGTGTTTCGCCCTTAAGGGGTCTGCTTATTTTCGTATACTGATTTTCTTTGCACGCACCTGTTGTCTGGTTCTATCCGTGGGGAAGGTGCTAATTCCCCCCTCATTAGGTAGTTTTTTATATGTTGTCATATGTGGTGCGGTTTAGAGAATTCTTATTTTGGTAGTTATATTTGAAATGATTAGTGTGCCAGTTTTGATTGGTATATCGTGTATTCGGGGAACCGTAATTTTGCCTGTTTTGTGTCAGTGGTAGGGGTGGTGGGGTGTTGAATTATTGATTTGTGTAGTTTCCATTTGTATGGAGTCTATATTGTTGGGTCCCAGAGAGTGGGTTTTGGGTACGCCAATAAATGTTATTTGGCAGAGTTTGGTTGTGTTGTGTGTATGTCTGTCTCTGTGTATATTTGGGGTAGTTGTGTTGTTCCAGCGACATATTTGCTTTCTCCTCTTTGAGCTTTGACACTCCTTCCCTTAGCGAATCTGTTTCTGACCTTATTTGTGTCCCGGTTAATGTTTTCCAACATATCTGAATAGTTTCGTTTTTGAATCCGAATATCTTGTCGACAATGGAAGGCAAAGGAGAGCGCCAGACTATGGAAATGAAGTCGGCATCATTGATATTGTGATTATACTTACATCGATAGTACAGAAGGTTTCTATATGCATTTGCGCACTTTGGCCTAACTTCTGTTTGGTAGTGTAAATTAGTTGTTTAAGGCAGTCTTCAGCTGCGGGAGTTGTGAACGTGGTTTTGAGTATGCTGACTATGCCATCTCAGGTTATTTGGCCCTCTACTGCTTGTGGGTAGTTTTAAAGGGTGCGTTTCGCTGTTCCATTACGGTAGAACCACAATCGCCATTTTTCTATCTCGTTCCAATTGTTCGTTTCGGCTGCTGGATTGTAATGTTCAAGAAATTCAGCCATGGTTTAATTTTTCTCTTCTGTGAACTTTGACATAGTAACTGGCTGTTTAACTTCAATATTGATAGGCTGTTGGTTCGCCATTTCGGTGTTTTCTGTAGTGGCGAGTGGTGAGGCTAGAGGCAAGTTTTCGTGGATGTGGTGAGATGTAGTGCCGATTTGAATTGATGGTAGGTAATGCGATGTAGTAGGTTCTGCATTCTCGGATGTGTGGGGTGGAGTTGTTAGCAGAAGGCCACTGTTGGTAATTTTGTTAAGAGGCTACACTTGAGGCATGTAGAATTTATGTAAAATTGATCAAGGTGACAAGAGTGTTCTTGCAAAACTTTTTTGGCTGAGTCAATGAGGTGTTGAGACTTTTTAGTAGTGTTTGTGTTTCTGACTTGTATTTTCATTTGTATTTCTGTCAAAGCTATAGTGGTGTGTGTTAATATGTTATGTGCTGTTTTTGCAAAAGATGACTTTGAAGTGTCTCTCATGAAGTTGTGTAATGGAGGAACCAACAATATGTGTACCCTTAATTACAATTACTACCATGCACACAAAGCTTTTTAGGAATTTTATTTCCACTCTGCGCAAGCCCTCGTGGAAACTTGCATTTGGCAAAATTCAAAACGGTCCGAAGAGTGGCTTTGGTTTTCTCATGCATTAACTTGTAAGCATAATTACACACTTTCTACTCTACAATACAATGGGCGAGTTCTACGGCCGTGTTGTGGCGATGAAGCAAATTTGCATGCATGCCCCTGGAGTGGTCGCTGTTTGCTAGAGTGTCAATTCTAGAAGTGTTGAATGAGCACAGTTTCAAAGCCACTACTGTTTACTGAGTTTTACACGCAATCTCTGATTAAATGACTTTAAGGTGTATGTTAGCAGGGGGTCAAACCCTGTGGGGTGGTGGGCAACAAGAGGTGTCTTCCTTAATTCCTGACTTATGAATCCTACAAAGTTACAGTGATTTTTAAATTGAATTGGAAATGCGACGAGCTGAAATGGGATGTTGGAAGCACCAGTGCCTCCACCATTAGCCATGGCCTGTCCTGAAGGGAGCAGGTCACGCACGCTTAAGGGGGAAAATGGTACAGCAGAGGTAAGGACTCGAATGTATAAAACTACTTTTATTCAAACAATTACTAATACAAATCTCGCCAAAGGCATTACTCATTAATACCAAATGCATACACTCAAGATAAACATGGCAAGGGCTAGAGAAGCTAGCTTATAGCTTAAATCATTGCTCTGAATCTGGAAGTGTATAAATATGCAAGCTCATATCCCTAAGTCTCAGTAACCTTGAGAGCCCTAACTGGAGTTATATTTACCCTGGGTAGAAGTGTAGTCGCCTACGGGAAGACCCATCGACAGCAGCTGCAGACAGGCGTCGATCCGAGACCAATGGCCTGGTGGTCCTCTCTCGCAGGTGTCACTCGGGCGGCTGGATGAAAGATAGCCGAGAGCCGCCATTGTTCCACTCTTTTATAGTCATGGACCCGGCCTCGATACCCTTCCCCCGAGTGTTGTTTCCAAAACAGCTGGGCTCGCCTGACGAGGTCGCATAGCTCTGTGTTCTTGCATGGTTCCTACCAACTCCAGCTCCTGGTGATCACACCGCCCATAGGTGACTCAGGAATTGTAGTGGAACAGAAAATCCCAATCATTTGATTTATGAATGTTAATCATGAATTTTCAGCAAATCATATTTGAGTTGCAGTACACGGTAAGCAGGTAGTCCTTCTTGATGTATTCGGGCTTCACATGTGTGGTAGTGTGAAAGGTACAGTTGTACTCGCGAAAAGGTACGGTAGCATCTCCAACCACTTGTAGCTGCTACTCGCAGTGAAATGCCTTAACAGCTTGTCCTTTAGATTACTTTAGAATCCTTTTGATAGAAGAAGCATTGAGATCGCTGTGTATGGAATAATGGTATAAATAATTTTCTCATCAGAACCTTGTACATTGCATTGTAGAAATCTGGTCCCTGTTTGTTTGTAGAATGATCGGGGCACTTCCTTCGCTCAATGTAACTACCATTGCCTTAGCCACATCGGCAGCATTCTTCGACTTGAACAACCTCTCCCAGGCGAATTTGGTAAATTCATCGATGATGGTTAATATTGTTACAATTTTTCATAATTATTGTGCAAACCAGGTTCATTAAGGGATGCATGTCTTAGTTAAATCAAAGTTAGTTATAATTTCGTAATTTATTAAATAATAATTACAAAAAAATACTCTCGTCTCAATATCTCACAATAAATTTATATTTCATCCTAATTAATAAATTCAATCAGTACAATTTTCTGTCCTCGAAGAAATTAATGTATCTAAATAACAAAAATCTGTCATAATAGAGAGTGTATCAAAATCCAATGAATCACTATATAAATTATTTGTCCATATGTGAAAGTTGCAATATTTACAATAAAATCTGTATCACATGTTAATTTCAGTCCCCCCTCAGTGTACTCCTGGTCCCACCAATGTTCACTAGTTCTCCAAGTGACCTCATACACAGTTGCCTTCACTCGTCTGGTTTTATGTCCTATGTCCATTCACATCGTAAACACATTGTCTGCTGTCGTCTCGCAATTTCTGTCGTCGTCCGTCATCTTCAAATATGTCCTTCGCTGCACCAGATGTTGCTCGATTATTACAATCAGTAAACTAGCTTCTACCAAAAACTGGTGTCTCTTGGGCCACTGCAACATTTAAAGTGTCGTCGGTGATCGCCTAAAAATTTCTCTAAAAGCTATTTTGTGCAGAGAGTCCTTGTTCCATAATATTATTGTGCATCAATCTAAGAGGTTGGCTTCTCCAGCAGGGGGAGGTGGCACTATGACCCAGCCAGGTTAGCTGTCAATCATTCCCCCGGCTGCCAGGCGATGTGTTGGGGCAGACCACCAGTGGGAAGAGGAGAATCAAGGGGGGTGAGACCTCCCACAGTATGGGCCTGCGCATAACGGGAGCTCGTGTGCGAGACAAGAGGTCACACATACAAAACTGCCCCCTCCTTAAGTCTGTTAGTCATGAACAGACTCTCTCCACATTTGGACCTTCGTACAGCACCAGTCGGTCGATGTGGACAACCTTAGGCTTTATCTGATAGTCCTGCCAACAAAGATGGTATACCACATAATTTATCTGCGTCAGGATCATGTACGGGCATTCCCAACATTTCTGTAGCTTCGGGAAATATCTCTTCTTTCTTTGAGAGTTAGACAACCACATCAGCTGCCCTTGAAAAGTCCTTCAGGCATTCTTCGGTCATATTGTGATTTCATTCTGTCACTATAAATTTAAAGGTGTACTCTGGGCAAATTCATGAATATCGGTTAACTTTTGACATAGTTTAATGGCATATTCTGAAGTGGCTGATTCTTCTTCCACTGGACGTCCGAACAATAGGTGAGCAGGGAAGCAGAGCCCTCTCCCAAACAGCATCCTTGAAGGTGCAGAATCATGGACTGCCGAATGATATGCCAGAATAAATAAGGATACCCTGGAGTCCCAATCTTTCTGGTTATCCAATAGAAAATTGATTTCTTTAACTATGTTTTTTCGGCCCACGGAAATAAAACCGACCCCAAGAAGTCCAAAACTATAAGAGATTGGCGTCTACCAACTGATAAAATTGAAATGCGAAGTTTCCTGTCCTTATATACTTAATACTGTCTATTTGTGTCCCGTTCGCAATGATCGCCAAGCCTTATATTTGAAAATGTATATTTGTTTTCAGTAATTTTGCAACAGGAAAAATACAAAATATTAGCGAGTATTCTGTCTTCAGTCGAAGGAATGAAATATTTCCCATTTACTAACAAATATGAAGAAATTCTCAGAGTGAAGCATTACCGTATTCGGAATTTGTTTTTGACGATGTATGGATCCAATTGCAAGGGAAAAATACAACATTTTTAGGATCGGCAAACATCCTAATGTATACTGTATTAATCTATTGCAAAGATACGTTAGAATCCCCAAACATAATTTACACGCTAATGCAAACATGTTAATAGTTTTCAATTTTGATACTTGAATTATACACGATATTTACAACGAACATGTTATACGTGACATTTTTTTAATACCAAATTTTAATAGAAATATGTTACTATTTATGGAGATACATATATGGTTTCATTGTAATTATACCTGCACTTCCGATATATATAGGACATAACCAATGTGGTTTTGACAATTTCACCGCTCCTGACAAGAATTTGAACATTATATTATATGCTCCCATTACAGTATGTGTTTCACCAGAACTCGAATTGCAATTTGTATGATCATGTCATATATAATGTAATAATAGATGTAATTGCCGATTCTGGCGCATCCCTTATTTTCATCGAAATGTCGAAGTGTTTCACTCCAAAATCAAGGTTTTTGAGGCAAAAATTTAAGCTATAAAAATTTAAATAAAGGCGTTCTTAAAAACCACAAATTTTCCTCAAAAATCATGTAAATATAAGTGAAAATCAAGGAATTTTTTAAAAATCATCTTGCAGGATTTGTGCCAATTAAAAAAACAGCAAATTTAAGCAAAAACATGCCAATTTCTCGCTTTTCAAGCAATTTTTAACTTTTTCTAGAAACACTAATTTTGCGAGCGAGTTATTTAAATCAAGCAAATTTATGCTAAAATCAAGAAAATTAAGCTGAAAATCAGATAAAATGTTATCTTATTATCCTTTACAGTTTATATTCGAAGTTTTACTAATTTTTAAAAAACTTCTTCTATTTGCTCTATATATTACACCAATATCTCGAAGTTCACATTTATAGTCAATGATTTCTAAGAGTGATAATTGTAAGTTTTGTAAATTTGAATGAAATTTGTGAACTAAATTTTTAAGATCTTCAGCTGCATCTTCTAATCTAGATGATGGTGGCCTTGAACCACGACCATCACCTTTTAAAATGTTAGTCAAACTGCATGGAAATAAAGGCATTTTTATTTTATTTACAAAGAAAATAAATTTATCAAGAGGAAGAAAAAATTAATTTAGAATTATGAAAATGATTATTTATTTTATCAAATAATTCATCTATATTTCTAAAAATTCGTAAATTTTTTTAATGTAACCACTCAACTATATGTCTAAAATATTGTAATAAAATATCGAAACATTTTGTTGATTCTTCCATTTAATAATATCGAAATTTTATAAATCTTCAGTCATTCATTCGTTCAAATAACCAAACATTAGATTTTGTTTACTAATTAAAACAACATTACAAACTGTATCTGCTTCAATTTCTTTATTAAATTCAACACTGATTTTTATGTTTGTTTTTTCTTTAACTACAGTAGTTTTTCTCTATAAACCATCTATCATATATAACAGTCTTCGACCCCAAAATAAATACCAATTAATATCACCATCAAAGTTTACAGTTGGTATATAATAAAATTCATTATTTATCTAGTTTAGTATATAGTTTGGTTTTTAAATTTCTAAAATCATTATAAGCACGAAATTATTTAAGATAAACACTGTTTTCAATGTCTAGATTCCAGTTTTCTTTACGGAAAATTTCATTTCTACAATTTTTAACATAAATATTTCTCATATTACAATGGTCAAACACAGTAGCATGTTTAGGCTGTTCAGCACGATTTCTTCTATTAAGTTGAAAACCTACAATTACAAAATCAGCCACATCAAATTTTAAATTATTAAACTGATCTTTTATATCAAAGTTAAAAACAGTTGTTCTAGCAGGGACTTCTGTTTCTAAAAATTGTCAAATATCAAATTAATAGGTATTTTTGGATCTGTAAATATACTTTCTTTAATTGCAATGATGGTGTTAGATTCATATTCAACAATATGTCACATATTTTATAATTTTTCAATATAAATTTTACCAACAACAGAACGATGTTTCGAAACTTTATTATCTTTATCTAAAGTTCCATAAAGAAATAAACAGTTGTTATCAGATGAATTACGAAAAAAACTAATTTTATAGCCACCTATCCAGTAAATTTCATTGTTATCTCGAATAAAACCAAACAGATATCTCAGTGGATACATTATTTCATATGTTTCATCACTAGAAACAGTTTTAACTTCATCTGCTATGTGACTAGAAACAGATTTATCTCGATATAGATTATGAACACCAGTAAATTCTAAATAATTTTGTTCACTTGGTGATCTTAATAAAGCATTCATATTAGTTGATGTATTACCTGAATTATCAACAGCTTCAATAATATTTCCATGTTTTGAAATTTATACTCTAGAAAACAGAAAATGTAAAAAAAAAAAAAATAGAACCAACATCGATATTATCGGATTCATCATATTATGCTTCATCTCCAACATTATCTCTCTTTAGTAAACAAAGTTTCTCATAAACATAAGCGTAATTTGGAAAATAAAAGCCATCTCTAATAGGAATATCAAATTCAATTCTATTATTGTAAACATCTCTCGAAACTCTCAATATTATTATAACTCATTTATAAAAAAAAAGTATATATAAATGAGGGAATCAAAGGGAGTTTCTCGAGTTAAATTACTCATTGAAAGATGTATAAAAAATATAGAAAGCGTCATGCAAAAGAATATGAAAAATAAGAAGAAATAGCAACCATTGATCGACTAATTACGAAATATCGGTAAAAAAAAAAGTAGAAAAAGTAAGTGAAGAAAACAAAAATATAATAACAACATTAGTTCCAGTTGCGGCAAAGAGGTTAGATTATCCAACAACACCAAACGAAACATCGTTTGAAAGAGAATTATTCTCAGAACAAATATCTCCTAATTTGGAAGAGCAAATGGGAATTGTACAATTGGAAAATTTACCACATGCAGTGTCTAATTCTACGCGTATCGCGTCTGATTCTGCTATACATCTCGGAAAAGAAATGGCAAAAAGAATAAATGTTATTGATACTCAATATGGATTACATGCAGAAGAACAAAATTATTGCATAAGTAATACACAAGTAAAGATAGATGTTAATAAACTAACCGTTAAAAATATAGAATATGAATTAATGGAAGGCCTTTCTAATTTGTTATCAAAAGAAAAAGAATAAGCTCAAACCCCAATTTCACTGTTACTGGCTGTGATAACTACACGAAAATTGTTTTATATACCAATGTTGTATTCCAAGAATATATTCCAAGAAAGAAAATATACTCGAATAAAACTTGGAAATACAGAAAAATAATCGGACAAATTTATCATAACTATATAAAAAAAATTGCGTTCAATATCAGAGCCAAACACACCAGAAAAAATTCTCCAATAACGCTTAGAACTGGAGAAGGTATAAAAAAAATACAACAATTTGTCAAAAGAACATATATGGATGAATGATGTTAGAAAAATGACAGACATTATTTAGTTATTCATGGTGAATAAAATGCTGGGAATAATAATTTTTATAACGAAAAAGTAAGCATTATGTATATGTTGAATAAAAAATTGTCTGATTTTGTTATTAATAATCCAAAAGGAATTCCAAATCTTATAAGAGTTTTAAATGTAATTCCACACTAATTTTGGATCTCTGAACATCACGAAATAGGTATAATAAAGTGGACATTAAAGAATTAAAATTAACCCGAAATGCAGTTGCCTGGCTATAAATGTTATGGTCTATTTACAAAATTAAATGAAAGATTGGAAAGAGGCGACACAGGAATAAATATATTAGATGAAGCACGCAAATATCAGAATATTGTTTAGAGATCATAACGATTTAGAATATAGACATGAAGCTGATAAAATTTTATAAAAAGAAGCAAAATAAATTATATTGGAAAAAATACACCAATTGGTGAAGAAATTGCATCTGCTGCTGTTGCTTCAACTATGTTTACCAAAAGAAAATTAGGATGGGGAATTAAAATGTGTTATTAATTACCAATACATTTTTTACTTATAATTGAATATAATATTGAGGAATTGAAAGATTTGGGTATAGATAAATTTTTAACAAATGATGAAATTGAGAGAAAAAAATAAAAATTTAAAAGAAGGCAAAAGTTGCAAACTAACTTTATCATTGCCAACAGTCAAAAGAATAGCCAAAGAAAAAATTGGCAGTGGTTTATATCATGGAGGAATTATACCAATTATATTGGCAGCTCTAGGGACACTCGGGGCTTTAGCCTGAGGAGTTAGTGCAATTTATAATTCTGTTGAAAAAAATTGAAGAAATAAAAAAGAACTAGAATAACAACAAATACATAATTTAGCAATCGAAAATAAATCAGGAAAAGGTTTAGTTGCAATAAGAGGAAGGCCAAAAAAGAATTGAATATATGCCCACTATCTAATATCGATATTGAAAAAAATATTTAAATACTAAATATTAAGCATTTCAGAAATGATTATATGATTGACGAATTACCACAAGATATGCACAAAAATGAATGTGCTGTGGTTAATTTCGACAGTTCAACAAATCCTGATACTAATTGGGTTTGTTATTTTTAAGAAAATAATAATGTTTACTATTTTGATTTATTTGGAGGTAATATTCCTACTAATTTAACTAATTACTTTAAAAACAGAAATTTTTATTACAGTGATGATCGAATTCCGAATTTTAATTCAGTTATATGTGGACATCTATGTTTAATTGTACTGCATCTTTTTTTTTCGAAAGATTTTAATTTTAATTATATAATTTCTTTGTTATTAAAATGCAGATGTATTTGGGAAACCATTAATAATTTTTTTAAATAAAATTTTTGACACTAATGCTTATGCTTTTAAAAAAGATAATGACTTAAAATACAAAACTGTTACTTCTGATTACGTTTTAAAACATATGTAGATTCGCAATGCAATTCGGGTGTTTCTGATTAACAAAGTAAACTAAGCACTTGCTTTGATTATAAAAAATCTTATGTTTCTTTTTTATGGCATAGAATTGTTCATATAGATGATCCTAGAGATGATAAAGATGCAAACAATAAAAAATTTTAATAAACAAATAGTTGATTATTCTTCATATGAAGATATATATTTACAATTCAGTAATGCTATTTATGATTATATAAAATAGATAAATAATGCAAAGCAGGCACTGAAAAAGGAAATAGAATCAAAATATAAAATTATTGTTTCTGACTATGCTTTAAGAACTGATGTAGATTCAAAATACAAAACTAGTGTTTCTGATTTAAAACTATATGTCGATTCAAAATGCAATAGTATTGTTTCTGCTTTACAAGATCAATTTAGTAAAGTGTTTGTTTAAACAACAGACTATGTTTCTATTCAAAATCGTAGAATTAATAAAATGGCTGATCCTATAGATGGAAAAGATGCTGCCAGTAAAATATATATTTCGAAAAAGAAAAAACTGTTAAATTGCAAAATTTAAACCAACCAGTTTTGAATTATTTTGATGAACTTGTTAACTTGAAAATTAAAATACGTAAGGAAGAAAAATCATATATATTTTATTTACCTGCAAAGTGGAATAAAAGTAATAATAATTTTCACTTAGACAATAATAACATTTTCTTTACTTTTTTGATGGATTGTATTGATATAAAATAATTACTGTTAATCGAATTTTACCTGACTGTACTGTGACTGTTATTAAGGGATATCAAAAAATAGATTACAGTAAGCCTTTTGATGTTAACATAGGTGACATTTTAACTTTAAAAAAATTAAAATATCTGAATACAATGATAGTTTTATGACTACAATATGAATATTCCTAAAATATAAAGATTAATAATTTTTTTCTTATTAAAAGAGAATACTTGGTGCTTGCAGTGTAAAAAGGCCACTAAAAATAATAATATATAAATTTAAAATATTAAAAATTGATGATTAGTTCAGGAAATTATATGTTCGATATGTAATTCTAAAAAATCAACATTTCTAAAAAAAAAAAAAAAATTGCTCATTGTAAGAGAAGGAATAATCAATGAATTATATATACCTGAACGAAAAATTTTTCCTAGAAGGAAAGTAATTCCGTATAGTATTGATGATTGATGGTAAAACGATATTGTTGAGATAGATACTGGAAATTTAAAAGGTATATGGCGTGTAATTAATAGATGTAAATATATTATGACAATGATCGATGATTTCTCAAAATATGCATTTTCTATACCAATTAAGGTAAAACAGCCAAGAATGTAGCAATTGCTTTGTAATCTATATTAACTAAAAGAAAACCACATAATATTCAAAGTGATAATGGGTCCGAATTTTATAATAAAATATGTAATAAACTTATGCACAAGTATAGCATCAATATCTATTCTACATTCAGTGAACTTAAAGCTAGTGTTGTAGAAAGATTTAATCGAACTTTGAAAAATATAATGTGGAAGAAGTTTACTTTGAATGGAAATCATAAGTGGGTATATATATTAAATGAATTAGTAAAAGAATACAACAATACAAATCACAGAACTATCGGCATGAAACCCATTGATGTTAATAAGTCCAATGAAAAAATTTAATGCGACCAAATACAAAGTTGGCGATGTCATCCACCTGAAAAAACTAAAAAAATTATTTGAGAAGAGTTATACTGCTAATTAGTCAACAGAATTGTTTACTATTTGTAAAGTTTTAAATTATGATATGTCAACTCACAAATAGAAAGATATCAAAGAAGAAGACATAATGGGTATGTTTTATTTACATGAAATTATGTAAACAGACTATTCCAATGTATATTATATTGAAAAAGTCTTTTAAAAAAGGCGATAAAATTTATGTAAAATGGTTGGGTTTTGATAATTCTCATAACTCTTGGATTAATAAAACAGATGTTTTGTAAAATTTAGATTTTTTGTATAATTATCTAATTCAAACATAAAAATGCAATGCACATTGTTTTAATGGTCGTTTCAATGTTTGTTTTAAGGGTCGTTTCAATGTTTATAACATATGTCCTGTGTTTGTTTTAACGTAAACATGCTATCAAATTTTTTTAAATTTAATAAAGTTTTTAATTATATTTTTATACATTCCATTGTTAATTTTTCTTCTCAAATCTAAAGTGATAAAACCATAATGTTCATCTCAACATTTTGAAATAATTAATTTAAATTTTCCATAAAGCATTTCTCCATCACAAAATCATTAAAAGTATGTTTTAAATTAGTATCTGCCTGTCTAAATATACATAAAAATTTGCATTATCTCTTATCAGTTGTGTTGGTACTTTTGAATAAGTTTGAGCTAAATATAACACATCTATATTTTATGTCTTCCTCTATTAAAATAATCGCGAACAATATCGTAGTAATCTAAAATAATATCGTCAAAGATAACCAGTGATCGCCTTCACATTGATCTAAAGGGGCCATTTGCTCGGTATTATTAAAAAAGTATGAAGTATTTTCTTTGACTTTTAATTTTTTTAATGCCTCATCAAAATCATCTTGTAACTGAGCATGTTTGGGTTGATTCAAACTCTTTGAACAAACAATTATTTTATTGAAATTTAACCAACCTGTCTTATAAATCAAATTGATAACCAATTTTTTCTTGCCGCAATTACTATGCCCAATAATAATTGCTCTTATATTGTCAGGCAAAAGCTCGCCATTTTTTTTTGTGCTTTGGAAGTTCCTCACATATTAAAACTCCGTCACCCCAATCTACTCTTTTTCATTTAAATAAGTTTTTTTTTATAAATGGATATTAGAGTATTCAAGTTAACGAATAATAGTTCTGTTCTAAAGAAAAAACTTCATTATGACATCGCCCATAAAGATAAGTCATTTGCCTTAATCAGTTTTCATACAAACATTTTATCTCCAAATATAAACAACAATACTATCCCCAGAGGTCAATACGATATAGAATCATTAAAAGAAACTATAAAAACGATTCAACAATTTTCGACAAACAATATTGAATTAACGGCAGATAATGTGAAAAATAGAATATCTATTAATTCTAAGTTAGATATTAAATTTGACGATAGACTCTCTGATATTCTTGGTTTAGAAAGAAATATGACTATTGTAAAAGAAAAGACTGTTACAGGTACTAAATCACCTAATTTTAATCAATTTAAAATTATAAATATTCACTGTAACTTGGCATATTGAATGTTCATAAAGTATGACGAATCTAATCATTTAGAAACTGATATAATTTCTAGTTTTCCGCAAAAAACTATGTTTAGCTTCAGAGATTATGTTAGTTTTGAGCCAGCGTATCAATTTTTATAGAATAAATAATGTGCTGTTTAATCACGTAGAAATAAGCGACGAAAATGGTAAACTGGTTGATTTTGATAGTGCTGATATCGATATTCTTATGGAAATTAAAGTTGTTTGAGAATTTATGTTTCGATAGCCATATGGCACTGTATTGATATTATTTTCTAGTTCAATCCATTTGTCAACATAAGGATTTAATTCTATTTTATTAACTCTACTGAATATATTTTATGCTTTTCGCTTCTTATTAAATTCATTGTTTTATATTATATTTTCTCTTTAAACAAGCAATTCTTAGTCCTCAAATGTAATTCTCTTGTTAACAATGCATTTATTTACTCCTTTCGATTTTTTATTTTCTTTATCGTCAACCTTATAAGCATATATTTTTGGTCGTAAACCAACAAATTCTTTCATTATTTTCCCATTACAATCGTCTTGCCTATTACCTATAACTTTCTGGTTTATTTGAGGTATGTTATATATATTATCTTTTGGGTAATCACTTGTATCAAATTTTTCTATCATCGACTTCATATCTTCGTGAAAATCATCCATTTTTATGTTATAAATGTACGATCGGTATCTTGATAACATAATTCAATTTTATTGCCATATTTTGGTTTCATAACATTATAATGAAATTCATACATTAACTCTTTCGATATGTCTAAAAGTCACATACCCAGATAAATTGGCTTATTAAATTTCATATTTGCTTTATTCATATGTAGGCCACAATATTCTCATTAAATATAGTACTTTTCTTAAAATTTGGCCTTGATATTAATTTTTCACATTTTTCTGCATCTGCTATTAATCTTATATCTATTCTGTTTCTTATATTTCCCATTGTCTTACCAAACACACAATCATTCATGAGCTTATAAAAATCTTTTTCAAAGTCGTTTTTGGCATTAGTTCTCATCTCTGTATTCCAACCTATATTATTTTTTCAGCCAAGCAGACTGATTAAACTTTATATCCTATGTATTTTAGTAAGTTTTATTCCATTCTTTATACACTGTTTTAAATTACGATAGTGTAATACATACTTTTTTTATATAATGTTGTTAATCATTTAGAATCATTTGTTTTTGGAACTACCTTATTTTCGGGGCAAAAAGGTAGATCTTTATGTAATTTATGCAATTTTAGTGGATATTCTAAATCTACTTCTAAAATGTAACCATAATACGAACCATCATCCAAATTTAATATATGTTCACGGCAAAATGAAATGCTGTATAATTCTCCATTCGAAACCACCATATGGTAAATATTGAGACATCGCCCATCTATATAAATTATTTGCTTCGAGATATGCTAAATAATTTGATTCTTCATTAGAGTTAAAGTAATCTAAACATTTGTTATTGGCCTTAACATATCGCTTACAACATTGCGATATTCCACCTCTATTACCTTTTTCTACCATTAAAATCATATCATAATTGTGTAATAAATCTAGTGGTTTTTAGTCATTTTAAACATTCCTTCCCATGATAATCCTGGTGCAGTAAAATATCAGGCATGATGTAAATCATACACATTTATAAGAGTATTTATAAAAATTTTCGAATATATCCGCTAACAGCAATACGTCGCTCTTTAAATATAAATCATGATATTCACCAAGATTTTTGATATTAAATTGATTCCATACACATTTTGCATATTCATAATCATCATCACTTATATAACTATCGTTTAATTTGTTATAAAATTCACTCTTTGGTGGAAGATCGGTTTCGCTTAATTTCCCCCAACTGTCCATCATTTATATCGATAAACACCTTTCCTAATTACTAAATCTACTTAACTTTTGGGAAATGTTTTTGAGTGTTTCAGTTAATATCCTCTTAAATTCGATGATAATTTCGCTAAACTACTGACCATTAATTTAGATGTCTATAAATCTCATTTTTAAATTTTCTGTATGTTTCCCAAAAGTTATAAACTTTTATTCATTATTTGCTATTAAATCTATATTTTTTTCATCATAGCCTATCTCTTTAATTAATGACTGTGCATCATATCCAGCTAAATTGTGGAAAAAAATTGGCACAAAGTTGGGTAATTTTAATTGTAGAATACAATTATTACAACAGGATTAATGAATTTCCCATTTATATGATCATGATGAAGTACTTTTTCATTTTCCTCGGTTTATTCACATTCGCATACAGTACATTTTTTTAATTTCCTATATGATATTTTTTCTTATTTTGTTAGTGGATGCATCGGTTCAATTTGCAAATATATTTCACCAATTTATTCTACTTCCTGTTTTATTGATTGTATAAAATTTTATGTGCATTTGGGCCTCGATATACTACTGACGGTTAATAATCACAATAATTAGGTACAATATAATAACAAAAACCAGATGCTTCGTGTAATTGGTATTTCATAGTATATGATCCATCATTCAACTTTAAAACAATGTTATTTATTTGATCATTAGTAAGTATATGTCTTTCTTTAAGTATTTCCTTATAAAGGTCATTATAAATATCATCCTCTGTTAAAATTGGATAATTTTTTATTAATTTAAAAGTAGTAATTTCCTTTGGATTAGGTTTGGTGGTTGATATTTTCTTTTAAATTGATTCAAAATCGGCATGTATTGCGAAAGGAATCTTAATTTTATGTTTGTAATTTTTGAAAAATATTTGCTCTCCTTTCGAGGGTAAAGTGATTTTACTGCTTCATTTTTGGAGCAGTCGTCTGTCTGTATGTTTATTTAGTCTTTCATGAGAATAAAATAATTGAAGACACATACATATATAATTTTTATGTTGTTGATTATTTTTTTGTGCTGAAGTAGTTTCAGTACATCTGTAATCCAATAATGATGAGCATTTTTATCGTATTTGAAATAATGCAAATTTATGTGCTTATCCTTTTTATTCTTTGTAAGTTGTAATGGATATACTGTGGATTTACCTTCATCTTCAATAGAGTATACATTTTTAGATGTATCAATTTGATTTTATATTTTTGGTATATCATCAATTTTAATACGATATTCATATTTATCTATTACTTTATCGGTATAAAGCCCTACATTTTTATATATAGTAACTCTTTGAGGATCATTTTCTGCTGGAAAGAATGAAGATTTTATTGCCAAAGAAAGCATTTTTGGTCATTATTCTTTACATTTATCAATACTTTTATATTCTTAATCACTTCTAGTAATTTTATATAAGATGCTCCAGTTAATGGATTATACCTATTTAAAGCTAATTGTATTCCAATTACTCATCTAAAGTCCATCCAGAACCTCTTTTTTGAAATTCAGATAACTGTGTAAGTGATTCTTGTTTTATGAATTTGTAAATCCTTTTAATATTTCCTTCATTCAATATTGTATTTGGTGATTGAAATGTAAATAATTCTACTTGATTATCCTCTTGCTTACGACAATTGGTGTATAATTTAATGCTGGTTTTCAACCCTCTAAATATTCTAATATTATTGTGTATTATCTCAAATGCCTTATTTTTTTTACTGAAGTCAAGAAAATATTAGGCTCAACAAAATTAATAGAATTATCAATGTTAAATATTGATATCCTATTTTTTAAAGCATTATGAACTAAGTAAGTTTTATTGGTTCTTCTACTTCTTTTGCTAACAAACACATTAGTAGAATAGGGGAATATTTCTTTTAATTCGTTTTTATCTTGTTTATATAATTCAATGATATTGGCATCAGTTAAAGGTAAATTTGTAAAATTATTCTTTGTTATCCATTCTGTTACCCGTTTACTTTTATTTCTAGGTTAAACAAATAAATTATTTGAGAATGGGAATACTTTTTTCAATTTCTTTATATCTTTCTTATACATATCATTGATATTGGCATAAGAAAATGGCAAATTTGCGAAGTTTCTTCTTCTTTGCTGATCAATTCTTTTTCTTTGTTCATCAATAATAAATGGTATAAGAATTCTAATTAAATCATTTTTCATTAGACTGTTTATAAATGTTATTCCAAAACCTCTAGGTGTGATTTTCAAATCTTTCATTTACCTATTGCTCAACTCAACTGTTAGGTTGTTCGTCGCCATAATTTTTTATTTCTAAGAAATAAAAATTTATAAAGAAATTGGAAAATATGGATAATTGGAAAATTCGAAAAGAGCTTACTTACATTATTGGGAAACTGTATTTAACTTCTTGTTAAGATGGTAATTCTAAAGATATTCACTAAAACAATTTTTGCATATATTTGCATGTTTGTCCTTAGTAGTTTTATAGATGTATTCTTTTTTCATTCTTTACATGTTTTCATTGGATACTTATTGTGATGAATTTTGTTTAAATTATGTAATGCTATATTCTGTGATTTACTATTTTTGTGCCTTTTGAGAGATGCATTATAATAATATTTTCCACTCTCGCACATTACTTTCTCTTTTTTTAACTTGTAACGACTACTAGCATATTCACTGGAACATTTTTTACAAATGCTAAAATGCTTATCTTTTGTGTACTTATGTGGTGCAAAACTTTATATGTTTAATACTTCACCACACTTTTTACATCGCTTGCAAGTGTTATTATTTTCCATTTCAAACATCGATTCCATTTTATTTATTAAGGAAATTAATTTATTAAGAGAATGAAAAAATATTTTTCTTTATTTTTTTTTCCTTTTAATTAAACACAAAAATGGAGGCTCTGCTCAAAAAGTTGAACCAGTCATATGAATTCACTTAACTATCGGCTCTAGAAATTAATAAATTGTATGAAGCCACAGATTTTCGAATTTATGAATCTAAATTCGGTAAAAAAAATTAATTGTATCCTAGACGATATGTATAAACTTACTTCACCAGATCGCTATGCGAAGATAATTGATGAAAATGTTTTAAAATTGATAAATGAGAAACAAGTTTTTGTGGCACATAAAGGTTTAAAAGAAATGAAAAATGGAAAAGCTATATATAATATTGTATTAATTGAATAAATTGAATTCTATTAATTTGTATTTTTATCATATTTTTAGCTTATTTTGATTGGTTTTAGCATAAATTTGCTTGACTTAGATTACTTGCTCGCAAAATTAGAATTTCTAGAAAAGTTGAAAAATTGCTTTAAAAGCGAGGAATTTGCATTTTTTGCTTAAATTTTGCTGTTTTTTTTAACGTGCACAAATTCTACATGACGATTTTGAAAAAATTGAAAATTTGCTTGATTTTGGCTTAAATGTACATGATTTCCAAAGAAAATTGCTTGTTTTTAGAGCGCCTCTTAAAAAAAAATTTGAGCTTAAATTAAACCTCAAAAACCTTGATTTTGGAGCAAAGCACCTCTACATTTCGTTGAAAATAAAGGATGGGCCAGGATCAGCAATATACATCTACTCGTAACGTAAGTGACCCAGTGAAAGATAGTGATATTGTAAATAAATGATTTGTTGAAAGTTTAAACACAATGACGTTAGATGTATTAAAAACAGTAATGGTGGATACACAAAAATATAGCAAGCCTATCTGAAGGGCTTGATGGTGTTTATTAGAATATGGCTGTAATGATGAATATTATCGTGGATATGTTAGATGCTATACAAAATATCGAGACTAGTACTGACACACATTTAGATACATTTACGAGTGATGTTAATGAAATGGTTATCACAATTATTAAATCACAGTTTACAGAAACAATGGATGACTTAACATGCTTTATAAGTGGTGAAATTAGTAGCAAAACTACGTCTTTAGTTGCTAACACAGAATTTCAATTGTGTAGAGCCCCGATTATTTCGCGGATTGATTTGGCAGCAGGCTAGAATTGACATTCCTCTATACACTCGAGACATTATTGTTTTCTTATTGGTTGCTGCGATCAAGTGAGGCCCTTGTACAGCACTGTTCAACACTCACGCTGCTGCTTCCTGGTTACTACTGACTAACAGTTAAAAGGGCCGTGTCTTAATAACTACTGTCCAATCACAGTAGTAGTAGAAAAGGACAAGTGTTTAAAGTCTACCTCTGTACCGAACGAATTCGCGAAATACTCGGTGCTCTATGAATGTAATGTGAAGATGTGAAAACTCGATTAATCTTCTTTATTAATGACTCGAGAACACGGACTGTAAGTAAAATATATGGTGTCTTAAATTAATTTCATAAATTATAAAAGGCGCAGAGTAGTCGAAGTAATGTTCAGCTAGAAAACAAATGCATTCATTAGTGCTATGTTGCCTATAAATAAATAATGTTTATGTGAAGGATGAATACACAATAACTGAGTCTACTTCAGAATTACATAATGTTGTAATGGTAGTGAAGGGGAAGTATTTGCTAGCAAAACAAGCTCCAATGGAACGGGATACTTTAAATGAAGAAATATTAAAACCAGTTACATTCAGGTAGGATGCAATACATGCAGAGACTCGTAAACCGAGTGAGGTTTCGATGGAAAATAAGTTGGGGAAACCCGGAGAAGAAGAAACAACTAATTGATAAACTCTCTAATTTTTCTCATAGATATCTAGCATTAAACCTACTCGCTATATGTCATATGACATAAATCGGCACTGAAATGTTTGGTTCTTAGGTGATTTCGTAATAAATTTTACCAGGAGGTAAAATCCAATAGGTGATTATGCGATGGAGGCGAACCATGGTCTGTTTGAATTATTATTTAAAAGATACGAAATGAGTATTTAGATGCTGATTTGGAAAATTATTGACTGGTTATACTCAAGAACACTCATTTGGGCAATATCGATAAATATTTAGGGAGTATTAAAGATGTGGATCATCCAAAGTTGAGTTCATTAAGGAATATCGCTGGAAGTGGTTTATATAAAGCATATATATATATATATATATATATATATATATATATATATATATATATATCACACAGACAAAATAGTATAGATTTTTTTTTAATATTAGTGAAGGCGGATATATTAACTAAAGTAAATATTAAATTTATATAACTCGTTATGGAGTTGCATGTAACAGCCAAAGTTAATTTTCCTAGAATAAAGGTTATAACATTGGGAATTAATTTTTTTTTAAGCTGAATTGCGTGCCATGTTATTACTCTTGAAACATAATAGTAGTTTTGGGTATATTTTGACTCATAGACATGTATTCCAAATTCGCTTAGGGAATACCAGTTAAGAATAAAATTGGGCTACAAGTTAGCAATGGGATGGAGTTGGTATTACAGGAAAATGTTCCAAATAATTTGCATGCCGATAAAGGAACAACAATTTTTATGTTCACCGCAAGGATTTAATGTTTCGGAATGGAATTAATTATTGCATGATATATTCTCAAAAGAAGGCTTTGGCAGTTGAGCAATTTTTACAGAACTTTAAAGCAGTTACTGCATAAATTTTTTTCACATCGAGTGGAACTCACTCTTGGATATATATTCTTCCTGAAATAATGACATTCTATAATTCAATTTATGACACAACGATAAAAAACAGGTCTATTAATGTAAGAGACAACAGTTTGATAAAATATGTATACAACAAAATCAAGGTTTATGATGAGTGTAAATTGAATTTTGAAGTTTGTGGTTATGTTCGTGTGTCGAAACTTAAAGATGTATTTGGGAAAGAAATATAATGTTGTTTATTTTTGTAAACATTCATATTCTCGAGTGTATTATCTCGAATCAAACTTTGGTGAACCAGTCAGAGATGGTTTTTATGCTTACGAATTGCAGAAAGTTAGTTTGCCACATGAGTATTTAATTGAAAACATTATTAAATGAGAAAAAATAATCATTGGTTAGATATAAAGGGTTCACAAAAGCTCATTATTTGTGGGTAAGTAACTAAAATACTAGGCTTTTGAAATCCTTTAAATAGACCTCCCTGATGTCTCCCTGCTCGGACTGACCTACTTTTTGAGAAGATGAAGGTGGGTCAAATACAGTAACTGTTTTGACGGGATCACCTCGGATTTTTGGTGATGCTGTTCTTAAGGGTAGTTGTAAAAGATAAAAAAAAAATACATTGCCACGCAGGCTGAAAAAGGGTCGCCTCTCATCACAGGTATACCTTCAAAACTTATATAACTGATAAATCACTCTTCTCACTACTGTTTTTTGTATTTGTCTGTGGCGACTGTTCATATTTTATCCATGTCAACAAGTGAGTTTATGAAGTTGTTTGAGGGTTTACCAACTCTGAGTTCGAACATTGAATGGGATTTTCAGATTTGTATGCATTGATTGGTGTGGCATTGCTGTTGGCAGAGGATTAATCGCTGGATTTGAGTGGAGGCCTGAATGTGGAGTCATGTCACCATGTTTGTTCGTGTACATCAGAGCGGCCCATAGACTTGTTGGTGTGGGCTCCTATCCTGGGTTCTATTGATACCAAGCCATCTGTTTGCTACCCAGCTGTTTGTTACCCAGCTGTCCTGTGTCCAGAGGTTACTGCTCACCAGGTTCCTGCCTCAGGTCCAACTGCATGGACTCCTGTATTGGAAGACACTGATCTCACCTCTCAGCAGGTGCCTTCTTATGTTTTAATGGGGTTTGCCAACACACGACAACAACATCATCGCCCGATTATCGCATCTGGAGGGTGTAATGTTCCATGCTGTCTCCATCTCTGGACAGCGGACAGCTGGGTAATGAACAGCTGGGTAGAGGATAGATGTCTTGACATCTGTAGAACATGGAATGGGAGCCAATGCTGACAAGTCTATAGGCCTCTCTGATGTAAACAAACATGGTGACATGACTCCACATCCAGCCTTCGACTCAGATCCAGTGGTTCATCCTCTGCCAACAGTGATGCCACACCATTCAATGTATAAAAATCTGAATCATCCCATTCAATGTTCAAACTTATATTTGGTAAACCCTCAAACACCTCGATAAACTCACTTGTAGACATGGATAACATTTGAACAATCACCACAGACAAATTCAAAAGGCAGTAGTGGAAACAGTGGTTTTGTCCCTTATATAACTTTTGAAGTTATCCCTGTGTTGAGAGGCGACCACGTTTCAGCACATGCGGCAATTTGTTTTACCTAATACCACTACTCTTAAGAACAGCATTTCAAAATAATCCGAGGTGATCCCACAAAAACAGTTAAGTTATATGACCAGACTTCACCCTTTCAGAAAGAAATCAGCCCTGGCAGGAATACATTGGGGAGGTCTGTTACACATATTTCAAATACCTTAAGCTTCTGTTACTTACCCACAAATCACGAGCTTTTGTGAACCCTTTCAATCTAACAAAAAATCTATTTTTTCTCAATTTAATTATGTTTTCAGTAAATACTCACATGGCAAAATAACTTTCTGAAATTCATAAGCATAAAACCACGCCTGACTGGTTCACCAAAGTATGATTTGAGGCAATACACTCGAGTATATGAGTGTTCACAGAAATAACCAATTAATCTCATTTTTTCTCAAATACACCTTTAAGTTTCGACACACAAACATAATCACAAACATCAGAATTTCATTTCTACTCATCATAAATCTTCATATTGTTATAGAGAGATTTAACAAGCTGTTGTCTTAAACATTAATAGGTGCTGTTTTTATCATCGTGTCATAATTTGAATTATAGAATGTCATTATTTCATGCAGAATACTTACCCAAGTGTGAGTTCAACTCGATGCGAAATAATTATACAGTAACAGTTTTACAGTACTGTTAAAATTGCTCAACTACCAAAGCCTCCTTTTGAGAATACATCACACAATAATTAATTCCATTCCGAAACATTAAATTCTTGAAATGAACACTAACCAATTCTGATCCTTTATCTCTATGCAAATTATTTGGATCCTTTTTCTCTTATACTAACTCTGTCGCAATGCTAACTTGTAGCCCAGTTTAATTCTTAATTGGTAGTCCCTAAGCGAATTTCGAATACATGTTTATCAGACAAAATATACTCAAAACCACAATTATGTTCCAAGAGTAATGATGTGTCATGCAAATCAGCATTTAAAAAATTTATACCAAATGTAAAAACCTTTCTTCTGCGATAATTAACTCTGGCTGGTGCATGCAACTCCAAATCAAGATTTCTTAATTTTATGTTTACTTTAATAAACATATATTAATTTTTTCGATTTACATTCCCCTAACCAATGTGCACCCTCCCCTTCCCAATTTTTCCCCATTTACTTTTTTGAGCAGTAAATTAACTGTCTATTTTCGTTTGAAGACAAAGAACTTTATTTAATTAATTGTTTAATTGTTTTTATATGTAACACATATTTGTACTCTAAGAAAACATTTCAAATTTTTGTCCCGAAAAGTGTATCATTGTGCTTCAATTTCAGAAATTTTTACTTTTATGTCTTAACGTTTTTCCTATGTAAAACGTGTTTTAAAGGAACTTCGTACTTTACATTTGTATGTAGTTTAGCAATTTAAAATATCCTAAGGAAATGTACCTTTTGTTTCCATCATGTAACCTATCCATTTATGTATTTCCATTTTGACAGTCTATATTCTGGTATTTCAAACTTGATAAGTTCAGAGATTATGAATATAATTAACATTAGTCCCCTTATTTCTGGTTTTTTCAGTGGCAAAGGCAAAGTATCCAACAGAATAGTGAAGGAGAACAGTCACAAGAGTAAAAATTAAAAATGGAAAGTGATATTTCTTTAACAATGTACATTTATTTTCTAAGAAATTCAACTATACTCACTATCAGTTTTGTATAATTTTTCTTTATAATCAATAAATACCATTCTGTTGAATATAGTTGAGTCACGATAAATGCGGCCTTTTCTGAAGCCCTGCTAAATATCTACTTTTGGTTACTGATTACGTATCCTTCTGCTACATGTAAACATAAACACTTCCATGTGAATTCTACTTTTATAACTGTCAAATGTGTTAGTTGCTATTTACAGCTGTTCAAAGAATGCTGTCATATTCCCTACGAATGTTCACAATTTAGGCCTATAACAATATTTAGGTTGGCTTTATAACTATTTGTTACACACGATATAGCACGTTACACATAATACACATTCATATTTAGCCACAACGGGGTTTGTTACAACTGTGGCCGAAACAACAGTAGTATTTAACCTGTTGTTATTAATATGTGTTGGGTTATTTCGTTAAAACGACTGCCTTATTTGGAATGAAAATTAAAACGAAGGGACAACCAGTCCAACAAAACGACACAGTAAATTCCAGCACGCAACTCGTGCTACATATTTATTGTTTGAAGCATAGACAAATGTAAAATATATACAAAGGTACAGTGTTGTGATAAATGAACAGACGTGGCTATAAATAATTAAATTCGTCATAAAAACGTATGAATATTGCACAAAAAATATTTGAAATCACGCACAAACACAGGGCCAGCCAAATGACCATCACACAGCACTGCACACCCAAGCCATTTCACACATTGTTGTTAACAAAACACAAGTAACAGTATATTTATTACTGCAGTGGAAAACATATTTATCACAACATTGTGACTTGTCTAGGAAGTTTAAAAAAACACCAGTACGAACGTGACGATTCGTTCAGAAACATGCCGTGTCGTTGACATGTCACCACATCATTGCCAGTCGTAAGGTACTGGGTATAATTGCCCACCATATTGGGATAAACACATGTCTAAGGGAAAGATGATCAAATTCTAGATTCTCCCTCCGACACTATGTCTGCCAATCTGCTGGATTTGCAAGCATCGCGCCATCGCATCGCATCTAAATAACATTTAATAGGTATTTAAACAATAAAATCTCGTTTCAGTTGTAAATAACAATGTCAAACATCATTATTGTTGCTATAATTAGTATGAAATGTGTTGAAATTAAAAATAACAAAATGTATAACTTTACTGCTACACAGGTGGTACAAACTTCCCGAGACAGAGAGAGAGAGAGAGAGAGAGAGAGAGAGAGAGAGAGCGACATGCTGTGCTTCGCTATTGAACCTTGGACGGGGAAAATAAAGCAGTGTCACTCTAGAGACTAGGCACGGTAATTTGCGCTGATATTTTTAACTGCAGCAATGAAATGTGTTTCCGTCAGTGCTACCTAACAGTACAAATATTTCAATTGGCAACGTTTAGTTTACAAATTGTATACATAAAAATGAGGTTAAAAATTTTTGTAACTATGAACTATTTCTTACCGGCCATTGCCCACATGTCGCTGCTCTTGAAGTTTTTAATTCCTATTTAATACGAAATGAGTATTACGAGTAATAGAAGATACTAACTGGATTATTAATATATTCAATAACACAGTACTGTAACGTTAATCACAGGGTTATATAATTTTGGAATACAAATGATTTAACACAACAGGTTGACATGTTACACCTAGGGTGATTTTTCAAAGGTTTGATTCCGAAAGGCCGAAGAAAGCAGTAATGGACTATAATTGATTCAGTGGCCATTTTAGAATTAGTGTAAACATACATCTAGAGTAAAAAAATGGCAAATAAAACTGCTTCATTCCATTACATAAAACTTGGCATTTCAGTATTTTATTTCATTATTACAGTTTGGTGCTGAAAAGTGTTTTGTTTTTCTAGCCTATGGCCGGGTCAGCTTGGTAAGGTGAAGTGCTTAAGAATTTTACTTGATTCTTGCAAGTCACATTTTGAACAACCAGTTACCTGCTTAAAGAATATTGTTTTAATAATTTTTCCGGCAGTTACTGTGCATAATACTGGTTATCCAACAGCAAAGTGAACAAATTCATCACATGTGTTTCGCAACAAGAGTTGTTTACAGGTTCACATCTGAATGTTAGCTTGCTGGCAGCAGACATATTCTGAGATCGGGTTAGAATCTGTTACCTAAAATAAGAACACTGAGTTATTTTGCATTTATTTGGTGGTGTTATGAAAGAATGGATAAGGGCTAACAAATGGGGACAAACCTGATTCACCCAGAAAACTTTAGGGATTCATACCAGCTCGCTTTGTTTTTAACATAGATTACATTACAATTACTTTTAACTATATGAAGAAACGGAATACTTAATTGAATTGAAGTAATCTTAACATTTTGAAACATTTCTTGAAGCATAACATTTATATGTGGCATAGACATAAATGCTTATGAAAACAAATTTGTAAGTCACAATTTGCATTTAAAAAATCTACTTGATGCTTCCATGATATGCAGTTCAGTAATAAATATTACATATTGATCCGCATTAATCATATTTTTAATAAGTAATTTAAATAGTGATGACATTTCTGTAATTTAATGAGTGCAAAGCCTCCATGAATGATAGCCATTTGCTGATAGGGTAGGGACAGTGTTATGGCCCGGCGAATGTTCTCATGGTCTTCTCTAGGTCCCATCATCCATGTGGAAGGCACTCGTAATAGAGTTGGTTATGAATCCATCCTCGGCGATCACATCCACTGGTACATGATGATTGTCTTTTCTCGGGAGGATTGAATCTTCCAGTACGATAGTGTGCCTTGCCACACTGTTAGAAGTTTCCGCACGTAGTTGGAAGAGCACCATCAAGACTTACATAGTTCGTCCCTGGCCCCCAAACAGCCCTGATCTCAATCCAATTGATCATCTGAGAGACCACCTCGATCATCGTGTTCGCCATCTGTCTTTTCCGCAATGCACCCTTCAACAGTTATGGGACGCACTGCAGATAGTATGGCTCCAGATACCTGTGGAGACCTATCAGCAGCTGACTGAGTCACTGCCAACTCGTCTAGCTGATGTCCGTGCTGCGAAGGGCGGTTATTCTGGAAACTAGCAGTTGGTCATAATATTGTGATTCGACTGTGTATATAGCAAATGTGAAGTTAGAGCGAGCTTGGTTGTCCTTGCCTTTATAAAACGGGGAACGAATTGAATTACGATCGTCATTTTCTTATGCTGTTCTGTCAGCATTACCTTTGTCACTTGTTATCATGATGTAATTTTTTTTTATTACATGTGTTGGAGCAAGAAGGATCCATGCAGGTTTCGGTGTGGCATTGTGTTTGCACTCTACAACACTGAGAAGGATTGTCAGAAATACTGGACGACTTCCAAATAATTACCAATGATTGAGATGGAAGGAGTGGATTGAAAGCTCCACTAAATAATCACTGAAATACATTTGTGGTGATCGAGGGTAGCCGATTAATCAGTCGAGCATTAGCAAGAGATAGGAGCGAAGACGACACTTTAGTAGAACTAGAGCGAATAACATGAGTAGGGTAAATAAATAGCCAATGGAAACATTAGAAATGGGTGAGGGGTGTTTTAGAAATGAATAGGAAAGGGACGACTAAATAGCCAATAATGATGGGCGAGGTTATTTGTGTTGGTCACTCGTTTTCTGTTCACTGTGCCGAGAGCAATTATGCTGTGACATATTTAGTTTTTTAACATCGAAAGTACAACTTTACATATTAAAATGTATGTTATATGTATTGTTCTTATATATTTCATAAAGATTTAATTTTTTTCGTGCTTCAGGGTATTCCGACGTAATTCTTGGTCAATATCACATCAAGGTTACATGCATTCATCATTGCCGCCATGACAGTATCTAAGGTGGTGGTCATGTGATATGATGTCACAATCCTCAGTTCTCACATTCATCCCAGATCCAAACTCAGCATTTCTGCTACCAATGAACATGAGAATTGATTACATTAAGATTTTTTAAGTTGCTTCAAATGTTAACAATGCCTTTGTGTCTCTTAAATTGTAATATAAAATGAGGGGAATCACCTCTCCGATATGATTCATTGTTGCCGGACTAGTGACTATGAGTTCCCCATCTATTAAATAGCCATTACAGATTGAGAAACAACCAGAAGTTACTAATATGAATAATGAACCTACTTTCCTCAACACGAGTGCAATAAATTGTTGATGAACTTCTTGAATGCTGAGTTGGTACGAAGGACTTGACTTATCTTCGAATGCAATAACTTTAGAAATTAAGTCAGAAGCTTATGCAACAGTAGTGAGGCAATTACAAATACACACGTACCTTACCAGGACTCGAACCCAGAAAATATCTTACCATAATCTAGCGTGCAACCCACTGCATTATGGAGTTCAAACTCGGAGCATCAACTTCGGATTTAATCAGTTCAATGATTTGAATGATTAGGTTTACTAACCTAAATTATTTACAGGGCCATCATTTTTAAAATGAGTGACTGAGCCGCTTAAAATATGTAAGTTTATATGGCCTACCATAGCGCTAGTTGTGTGAAGAGTGTGGTGGTAACTTGTTGATTGCTCCCTGACATATGACTTAAAAAATTAATTTTCTTGTTTGATGCTATCGTACGTAATTGCCAGAAAAAGAGTCTATAAATACGTTGCTTTTAATGTATGATGTATAAATTCAAATTATGGTATAATTTGGTTCAATTGTTAAATATATGTGGCAAACCTAACTAAATGATTTATTATGCTGCCATTTTGAACACTATTATCTCACAAATTAAACCATGAAAGTTTACACGGCCTTCTGTAGCATTTGTGGGTTTCACAGTTGGGTACAAATTTAATTGAAAAGTTCCTGTTTAATATTAGTTGGGAATCGGTTGATTGGTCGTCGAGACATGGCATAAAACTCCATAAATTTCATACATACACAAAGTTGATAGTTGTAATGGGTACTGCCAGCATACAAAGTTAAGTTGGAATTGGTTTTGTTAGTAAAATATACTGAGCTGAAATGTTATTTTTCCAGCATTTTAAAACACAGTGCATGACCTACATAAAACACGCCAGTTTACACCACCTACTTCAGTACTATGTGTTTGCCAAGTTTGGAAGGAATATGTCAAATGTTTCCCGAGATATAAAAAAACTTTATTTACTCTCATGGTGCTATCTTACATAATGGCTAAAAAAATTACTGTATTTACATACAGTTGATAGGTTCAATATCTACTGCCAGCATACAAAATTAAGTGGGAGTTGATTTGATGGTTTCGAGGATAGACCATTCTAAACTAAAATTTGCTATATGGCCACCATTTTAATAATAAGTGCCTGGCGTGCTTAAAACATATCACTTAACATCTACATCCATACAACTTGTTTGCCAAATCAGGTAGAAATCGGTTAATTACTAACCAAGAAATGACAAAATTACTTTATTTATTCGAATGGGAATCTCTTCCAAAATGGTCGACAAATTTGGTTATTTGTTGACATATACTATGCTTGTAATAGGTACTTTCAGTGTACAAAATTCAGTTTAAATTGGTTAAATGGTATGACAGCTATTCCGAACATTTGTGTGGCTGCCATTTTGAAAATAAGTAACTAATCACATTCAATTACTAACATTAATATGGCCTACCGTAGTATTACTCACATCCCAAATTGGGTGAGAATTGGTTAAATAGTCTTACATATATAAATTAAAAATTTTATTTATCAAATTATTGCTATTTTACAAATTAGTGGACTGACAACAATATCTGTCTTAAAATTTAATGCTTACCAAATTCTCTGCCAGCATGGAAAAGTATGGTTTAAATTGGTTAAATGGTTCCCGACATGACATATCACACAAAACCTTTATTGGTCGCAATTTTGAAAGTTAGTCCCTGACCTGGTCGAAAACTATAGCAGTTAGGTGTCCTTACTATGTTTTATGTGTGTACCAAATTTGGTGAAATTCGGTCCACGCGTTAAAAAATTTAAAGGGGGAACACAAACATGCACAAACTCACACACACCCCAGACACGCAGACAGGAGGGTGATCATCAGCCTTTCTTTCCTTTAGAAAGTAGTCTAAAACATCATGCGTTAACATCACAATATATTATTTATAAATACAGTTCCAGTCTAACAAATAAGAACGTCTTCTAGCATGTATTACAATTAACCAAATAATAACTTTTTTTATTATTACATAATTTTTAGTCTACTGATGTTCAACAATTTTATTCAGCTTAACAATCGATTTTTCATACTTATACATAAAGATAAACACAGTAATTTTTCACAAGGAGAAAGTTTAAATAAAATTTTCAATTTCATATATATATATATATATATATCTTTTCAACATTCTGATTTGCTTGTTTTTTTTTTTTTTAGGTCAACACTAAATGTAGCATTACTGGTCATAAAAAATTATTGGATCTTAGTAAAAATCACCCAGAATGCAATTAAATAATTGTTTGTGTTTTTAAATATTATACATTGATATAGTTCCAGCAGAGTCAAAAGTATAGTGGAAGAGAGATGCCTTCCTTGACTGTATCTGATACTTACTGTTGAATCCTTCACGAACCTAATCGTTAGGTTATTGGTGTAGGCGAGCAGTAAACCATTCAGCATGGCCTTAAGCGTGATGTCAGCTATCACCTTGTTCTCTTTTACCAGTTTTTCATTGTGTAACTTAAAGTCGTCCTCGACAACCTTCTGTGGGTCCAAGCCGGCATTGCAGCATCTGTAGTAGTGGCAAATCCTGCAGCCCTGTGGGTGTTTGGGTCCTGGCTGGCACAACTGCGCAAAAAAAAAAAATATTTTTTCTTCAGTGCAGTAACCAACATTTTCGAATATTTTTTGTCTCGACACACACATATATATATATATATAAAGAAAATATTAGTGATACCATTAAGTGTTCCATGTATATGTAAAATTTTGTATTTATAGGATGTCCCAGCATTGACCTGCCATTGTGAAACACGTGCAGTTTGTTCAACCATAGAAAATATTTATCGGCTATACAGAAAACAGAAAGATACATGTCTGCCATTTGTGACAACACTCGAAACAGAAAGATTTCATGTCTTCTATTAGTGAAAACACACACAACATAATTATTTCTTTAATATTACTTCAGTGAGGTTATGTCCGTCCAGGTTCACACATTCGTGCACGTTTTTCATAACTTATAACAATGTTTCTGCCGGTATAGTGTTAATTTCCTTGGGAATACTCTGTTTGAGTGTGTTCAAATTTGGCAGTGTTTGAAACACTCGACTTTTGAGGAATCCCCACCACTCCTTGCTTCCTGGCAATGGCATCACTCGCTGGATATGTCTGACTGTATCACGCTTTCCCCATTCTAGGGACACGCGAGTACTAGGCGCGTCAAATTGGTAGGTGAACGCTGTAACTTCCTGTATTGTGGACGAACTGTCTTAAAAAAAATCAAAATCACCTTAGGCCTGAATAAATTCATCTGCAATTCGCTTAAAGAATTGCCCAAGAATTGCACAGATGAAGACAAAACCAACACATGTACATTGTTGCAATATTATGTCAGCTATCATAATATTTATGTCTCATGCAGAACAGTAGTTGTATTGGGCTTATTTGTAGACTGACTTTTGCGATACAAACTGATTGTAAAAACATCTCGCTTCCTATTGTGGTATCATTTTCTACTGCGACCTCGGGAATAGCCAATGGTAGATTTTCCAAATGTCCTCTGCCATTGACAGGTTTGTATATTTTATTGTTACTGTCGCGAGGATGTCTTCTTGTATTACCTTTTCTGCCTGTTTAACCAGCATCTTGGCCTAGAGATGTGTTTGCCTCTATACAAAACATGGTCATATGGCATTCCATCGGTTGCTGTGGTCAATTACGGCGCGCACACAAAATCTGTCCAATGGACTGATGAACAGTGTTTCAAGGGAACTCTTTGTATCTTGGAATATCTAAAGAAAGGCGGAGCTATAACTTAATTCTGTCGTATATTTTAATGCACGATGGACCTCTCCCTAGTTGGGAATCACCAGCTTTGTCTTTTCTCATGCCTTTCAATTTGGTTATTCCGCAGATATACTATGGCTACAATCTCCCTCAGGGCTGTGTTAAGCAGAGGGACAAGTCCCTCATTGATCCAATTTTCCATGGCTTTGAAAACCAAATGCAGAGCAAATTTGGAGACTGGCAAGTGGAAGAATCTAATGGATGAGAGACTGTCCTTTTGGAGGTACACCAGTCGTAAGCCATATTTTAAACCCTTAAGCACCAGTGAGTACAATGAAAACTGGAGAAGGCTTTCACTGAGCACACACAAGACCGCAGGTATCACGCCCTCAGTGAATCACTGCCATCTAATTAAGGGCCCGAACCACCCTCTATACAACCATGTCATATATGAATAAGTATTCGCAGAGACGAAGAGATTTCAGGTCCAGCCAAATGCTACTGGTTTTGTCACTTTGAAAGCATGCCTCCAGGCAAAACTATATAAATCTCATAATAAATTATCCCTTATAGTTCACTGCATATCTTATCCGTGCAAGCTGAATAAAATGTGTTGTATTAACACTGTTCAATGATATGAAAATACTTCATAACCTGCATGGGGCCAGTTAGTTTAAGATGGTGGCATAACCAGCAATGCTAGCGAGTACCATCACTCGTCATCTTGCAGTGCACTGTTGAAAACGAGAGGGTTGGGGGCAAGGGTGTAAAAGGTTCAGCCCAATTGGGGATATCCCAATTAGCACTGTGTATCTAGTTGGGGCATCCCATTTCTCTCATACACTGCTCACTGCAGGCAATTTAGGGAGAGGAATGTGCTGCTGGTAAGTCACTGAAAGATAGAAAACTATATCACTGAATCCCATTAAATACTCAGAAAATAAGTGGAGGTAGGCCCCTATTATGTTTGTGAAAATGTTGTTAGATTTGGCCTTTAATGCTACAGGTTTTCTTTTCCTAAAATAATGTTATGTGTACTTTGAGAACTGTAAACACGTTTTTACATTCTATATTAACTACTTAAATTCTGCAGATAATTTTAGTACATAATTTTGCACACTGAACAAGGTGTTACAACTGAATATTTACTTAGTTAACACTCAGAAGAAAGGCAAGCATTTTGAAATATTACAGGAAATCTGGTTATCCAGTTTCACAGTCAAGCATACAAAAATCATGCCTTATCAATTTTTTCGTCGTCGTTATCAAAATCTAATCTGGAGAAAAGAAAAAAATTTTTTTATCACTTCACAAGGTTTGAATTATAAACTACAATTTCTTGATTAGTTTTTTACTTTGCAAACTGGATTATGATGACAGCACTGACCACATCAGAATTCTGTTTATTAAATGATTTTCCTTAACTTTCTGATATTATTTGTCCAAGTATCAACTAATTTTTGGATAATTTATACTAAAGAGCCTATTTGCACAAATTGATGGTTTATTTTTAGTATTTATCATTATACTCAATTCCATGGTTGATTGACAACGCTTAATTGATAAACATAACCATAAAATAATTTATTGCGTTCTCAACTATTTAACATTGTAGAAGTGTCACATTTTTAACTATGTAATAATTTAAGATGTTATGATTATGTACACATGTTCCTGGAATAGAGCATTTTATTCAATGGGATTGTTATATTCAGTTATTTCATAAGATAACCTGTTTTCTTGTTTTGTTGGCTACACTGCTTCTTACCGTCAAGTCCTCGTTATACAACTGTTCTGCAAATATAAATTTGGAAAGTATAACATAACATCGATCTGCCCTTAGCTGCTCATTGTTACAAGGGGAGGGAACATAAATAATCAAAACTGAATTAAACATTACTTCAGTATGAAGGAGAAGAATTAGGTGAACGTCTGAATGACAAATATGGAGTATCAAACTTGCAACAAGACGATACATATTCTGTAAAGGATGTTACATTACAAAATCGACATGCTTTGACTGTGTGTTAGAATGGCCCTTCTAAAACAAATCATATACATTATTAGTCGATTCAGATTCGTTCCTAAAATGATGGACCGAATTGCCACTGTACCGGAGTTTCCATACTTATATGTCGCCTTATTTGACACAGAGGTCTGTTATAAACAGCGTGTGTGGCAAGTTATATGTTGCAGGTATTGTACATTCTGAATGATTTTGCATAAAATCCAACATTTACTACTTGAGATTACCTACTTCGAGAGGCATTCTGTGGAGGGCTTTAATAGATTTATTCGTCTTTTTTTAGGGGTAAAACAGCCGCTATAAGTTGCGAGTTTGCTACTTAATAAAGTCCAAAGCTAACTCGTTGGAAGTAATTCTTCAGGTTTAGGTATGGTTTAATGCTTTTGGCTAGTTTATCGTTTCTGTCACGTTATGGTAAATGAAAATTAGAATATTATGTGATTAGAAAGCCGCTGCCATGTGCGTCTGGTTTTGTTACGAGCCCTAAGAAGGGTGATGGGGGGAGGGGTGGAGATAGAGAATGTCGAGTGAGCAATACTGTGGAGAGGAAAGAAGGACTACAGCGTCTGAAGACCTCGACCAAGGTTCGTCGCTTGGCAAGACGATGAAAATTATCAGCGGCGAGGAACTGAGCGACAAGTGCCTGCTTGTGTTAACGGTGTTAAACAGCACAGGAGAAAAAACTGAATGTGTTCGTAATGAGGGCGTCCCTGCTTTTTGGCCTCCATTCTTTGAATCAGTTCAACGTACTGTGTAAGACTGTGGATAACTGATAGAATTACCTTCCGTTAAAATGTAGGAAGGAATTGTGGTGTGGAAAGTATAACAGCCTATTTTGATTTTTTCCAGACTCTTATGACTGATAGTTACGAGTGATGTAGGAAGCGAAAAATTGAAAATAAAGCAGTTTGAACACAGTAATTTAGTCTTTAAATTATAGTTGTGTCATTTAACTAGTGAAGAGATTGTACAATTATTTGATATTCAGTCGCCTTATTTCCATGGCACAATTTTGCCATTTACCTGTTGTAATATCAGTTATGAACACTACGAAAATACACCGGCTGATATTTTGAAATTCTTATTTTTGAGTAACAAGTGGTAGCATTTACTGTTACGTTAAAAATGTTTAATGAACCTACCCTAGTTTGTTAAATGGAAAGAAGCTGAGTAGAATTATAGGCAAGAGCTTTTAAATCGAATTTTGTGTGTAAATGTTCATGCTTTGCGGGAATAAATGCAAATGGCTCATGTTTGTCACACACTAATAAATATTTATGAGATGTCCTTTTTTGGTAATTTATATGACATCATATGAAATATTACTTTTTATATTTACCTTATACTGTACGCTATCAGAATATAGGTGTTTTATCGATGTTTTGAGCAGAGTTATTTATGAATATGTTTCATACTCTTATTAATTTCGGAAATATTTACTGCAATATGATATATTTCGTTAGATATCTACTATGTTCTTCCCTTTTGATAGTTTAATTATTTTTTCATAGCTATGCAAAACGGGAATAGACTATTACAGCTTTATTAATTATTGTGAATATTACTAGTAATGAATTGTGTATTAAATAACATAAGATTTAGATTTTTGTAGTATCGGAAACTTTACATTGGCAGATGAATAATGTTTCTGCCCATTCCAATCGACTCTTACATCAATATAGAAAAGATAAATAGACATTTTGTGATCCATTATACAATTAATTATATTTTCATTGATGAAACAATTTTTAAAATTATTATACGTCATTCTACGATCATTTTGAAACGGAATCGTTGTGAATGTTATAAAATTATGCTAACTTTACAGGGATTTTGTTTGGAAATGCCTATTTTTAGTTAGTAAGTTAAATGCACACAAGTTTTGGCATTGTTTTAGCCCATTGATATTCCAGGTTTGTTCCAATATAAATGCTATTACAAGCACCATATTCAGATCTGGATCTACATTCAAGTTTAATGTTATTAACTACATCCGAAATTGACATGTACGATCCCATTAGAATCCACATGCTCTAGCCATCTGTGGTTTCCAAAACGGGTTCTGTGAAAGTGTGTGGTGTGTATTAGTGGGACATTGTCTACTAAACTGAATTTCGTTAAGAATCATTTAACATATGTTATGCGAAATCGTCTACCTTTTTTAATTATAAGATGAGTCAAAAGCCTTATGATAGTACATAATCACCTAAAATCTGCAAAGCAAATATTTATGAAATGAAAGGTGCTATTGAAGTGCTGCTTTCACAGAATTGAAATTTAGGCAATGGGTCATAATTGCATACCAAACATAGATTTTAATCAGTATTATAGTATGTATTTCTTGAAAAAAGTTACATTTTTTCAAATGGAACAATTCCTATTCACAACAAGAAAATAATATTAGAGGGAATTAGAAAGTAAATTGGGTTTTTGCAGGACTTCGGTGTAAGTAGTTTGCATGCTATCGTAATATGACAAAAGTAATTACCGACATGTGTCAGATCCAGTGAACTGCATAGTTACTAGGTTATGATGTTTGAATGTTGGTTTAGATTCCGTTTCCTTTACACTGATTGCATTAGGACCTCCTTGTCAGTACTTTGTGATAGTTCATACTACATGGATATAGGACATGCTGGAAGATGGTATTTACCAATCCTGGAAAACCCAACATGCTCATGGATTATGGCTGATGTAGGAAGAATGCTGTTCTTTTTTGGAATGTGTACGCTGGACGATATCTAATAGACGACAATAATTTGCAAACCTCTTTAACCATTTACGAAAAACTCGAAATGAACCATCTCGAAAACGTAACAGAAACAAACGAGTGACAAAATAGGAGGGTGAGATAAATATTCTAGCTGCTCTTGCTGTAAATCCGCAAGTTAGTTCCTGTGCATTCCCAAGAGGGAGTGAGATAAGCCAGGCAAGTGTACTACCCATTCTGCACTGTCATTAAATTCTATCAGTATCATAGAGCTCTCTCTCTCTTCATCCGGAGCTACATGGAAACGATTTTGTGGACCGTGTTAACAACTGTACATGGGCATTAAGACATGATACATTATAATTGTCATTTATATTAATTAGTGATGAAACAGTATTTACTAATCATGGCCTAGTCAACCTCATACACATGTGCTAATGGTCAGTAAACAATCACGATTGATTTCGTAAAATGGAACGTCAGCGTCCAAGGAGAGTAAATGTGTGGTGTAGAATAGCGAACCATCATCGCACAGGCTCGTTTTTTATAGTAGAAACACTGGATTCCCAAAAGTATGTCAACGTCCTCACAGACGAATAATCACAGATGTTATAAGACCATATACGGCAGACTAGTAGGGTCATGTGGTATCTGCCCGATGGTTGACCAGCGCTTAGTGCAAGACGTGCTGCAGCTTGTATTCACCGGTTGTTTCAAAATAGTTGGATCGGACGAAGGGGGCTACATATTATCTTGTGCGTTTACCTGACCTGACCCTTTTAAAATTTGTCTGTATGGAACGCTAAAAGACATTGTCTGCAAGGGCATGACGACTACACCAGTAGATATGTAAAAACATATTACTGCTCCCTGTTCTGAAATGGTACAATGTGTGCAGCAATCTTTACAAATAGACTAGATGCTTGTAATGTAGCTGGTAGGCTTCATTTTTAACACAACCAGTGAAGGAGAGTTTTTTCTTTCTTTTCAGTTTTTGCAGAAATTGTTTGTTCACTTTTGTATTTCTTAAGAGTGTGCTTATACACGCTACAGTAAAATCACATTATTATACAATATTTTACATGAGTTTTCTACACATTGAGAAGAAAACCACGCCCACTAATACATAAAAGTAAAGAAACGAATATCATAGACTAGAAACTGAGCAGTTAAATGGAGCAGACAACTGTAGGTATTTTAATTGTTTCTATTACCTTACTATAACCCTGCATACAAACACCATTGACATTCTCATTTTTCTAGTTTTAATTGTCTTGATACGAATAGAAAGTGTTCCATTTCAAAAATTACTAACTGTGTTCAATAAATACACATTCTAATAATAATTAAAATCTGTGGCTGGGCTGCAATTATGAACTGGCCTATTCTAAATTTCAGATCTGTGAAAACAGCATATAAATGGTACCTTCCATTTCAGAAATATTTACTGTGAAAATTTTAGGTGATCATCCGAGTATTTATCGGCTACTATGACAATGGGTAGTGGATAGAGATTTGCAGATCTGTCCGCAAACTTGGATGTTATCATTGTGGTCATCTCGGAAGAACTTGTCCTTTGGGACATTTGTCATCTTCGATATAATTCGTCCTTGACCTGTCCGCCATTTTGTTTCCCTTAATATTTTGTTTTCGCCTGCCATTTGGTATTCTACTAAAACACTTCCAGTATACTGCCAATTCTATATTCGTTTTTAGCAGCCATATTGTTTCCAGTAAACTGTTATTTTTTTGTGCACACGAAGGGCACTTTACATTCGGCTCGACTGCCTGCATGGTTTACAGCATCTAAGTGCACTGGTGTCGTCCACGTTTGTATTGTGAGTTTGCTGCTAGTGTGCACTGTTTTCGTCTATTACTTGCTCGACAACCATATTTGATTATTGCCTATGTGTGCTGGCGGTATAAATCTTTCTTTATGGACGTTTAAGTGTTGTGCTACTTTTTGGCTTGGTATATGAGAGGTCGAATAAAATGTTCTATGTGGGTTTCTCACCCGTATTTGTTGTAAATGACAGCTAATTTTTTTTCATATAGAAATTTGTGATTGTTCTTCGTCACCTGTTTTCTTGAGACATCATTTTGAACACTTTTATTGTTGATTTATGATGAAAACGAACAGGTATCCAACATTAAACTGATTTAGCAGCGTAGTTTGACTTGGCTGAGAGCAAACTTCTCAGTCTCTGGTGCCTCGCTCCGATATCGGCATTAGATTGTGAGCACACTGCCACACAGTGCTAGAATAGCTCAGTTTACGAGTTCATTGGTAGTTTGAGCTGAAATTAACTTATTTATATTTCGAATGTTATCATCTTAGGCTGTTACACCTCAAACTAAAATGTTTGTGGAAATATGTTGCGAATTTATTATTTTATTACAAAACCTGTACATTTAGCATTGTAAAAGTATTATTTTCTGTATCGCAAATGTTTAGGAACTGTACAATTTTATAAAATATAATAATTTTAAAGATAAAACCAAACTTAAAAAAACATGTACTGTGCATTATTTCTCAAGTGTCACATCTAATCTCTAACTTCCTCACTTGACGATTCTTCGGATAGCAGGTTATAATATAATGAAATATACAGTTTTCACTGTTCATGCTCGGTACTGAAAAATATGTTTGAAAATCGATTGGTGAAAAAGACCACGATCTTTCTTAAATGAGTGCTGGAAACTGTTTGAAGCACAGCTACGAACTCTTGCCCATCAAGATTATAATTGCAAACATGACTGATCATAGTATGTATATGGGTATGCTATTTTATTAACTCTAAGCTAAGAACCTAAGATATGGGTGACTTCAATTCCACTGATTTGGTAACGGCTTGATGAAGTAAATATTGTAATTACCCTGTAGTTCAATATTGCGAAAATACCTGCACAATTCCATATTTCCTGTAAGCGTCCTAATGGGTCTCACGTCTGTTACTGGTGTCTAAATTTATGACTCCCCATTCATTTCACTTAGGCTTTCACAGTAGGTCGTCAGGCACGCACAATCCTCGGAAGTATGGTATTATTAATCTTCGAGCTGAATTTGACAAGTCTACGCATGGTAGTAGTTATTAAGTCAAAGTCTTTATTGTTTCCTCCCTTCCCTTCGCCTGATTTTTTTTCGCCATCTATGTGGTAATGTCTTAGACCGGTTTTTTGCTCCTTGTGCAGTAGCATACATTTGCTTATAGTGTTTCAGAGTTCCTCCTAACTGTTGGACTTTATTTCTTAAGTATTTACTACATATGCTAACCTGCTAACTCTGCTGATCAAATCTCCCATTACTGCAAGTCCTGTTAGGAGAAATTGTAGAAAGCCACCCTGCGTCCATCCCCTGTAAACTTTCCTACATGTCCTACTTAAAAATGTTTTTCTGGTTGAGCTGCTGGTACATTCGTTGTTTTATTTTCGTCTTCGTTATTTAAGAGATACGCCAGGCAGCTATTCGTTCGCCAAACATTGTTTTGGGGTGATTTAGCTATTTTTTAGATTTTCATGCAAGAACACTGTCTGCTGCTTGCATGTATTCCGATTTCTTGCTGGAATCATAGGCAGTATTCTGCATTCAAAGTCCAATGCGTTCACACCAACATCAATATGTGGCAAAAAATTAAAGTATATTTTCTGGTCCACAGAACTTGTATCCAGGAGTGTACACTTCGAATGGAAGGAAATATTTAAGAGTCTTCACTAGTCCATGGCCAGATTTAACCTTACCTCAATGAGGCTTCACAGCATATTGATTGCAAACAATATAATAGCTAGCAATTATATATTCAGTATCATTCTAGCCTTTACACAGTATGGTTGTACACGAAATTACTTGTGATGCATCTCTATTGTCGCTGATACAGTAACGCATTACATTATTGTGCAGTGTGTGCAGACATGAAGCAACTACCTGCAGGATGAAAACTTCAAGTAATACATTTAAATGCAAAATCTCCCAGAAACTTTTGTCAGAGTGATATTATGAATATACATTTTAAAATTTGCAGCACTGATTTTATGATAATGCAACTGCATCCTCGTGCACTTCAATCCACACACCATGCACGCTAATTGACACTGCATGCACTGCAATCACTGCATGACCTAGCACCACATGCGCTGCAGTTGGCACTACACACACCATAATCGGCACCACATGCAATTAAATTAGCACTGCTTGCACCAAAATCGACATTGGACATATTTCAATTAGCACTGCAATTGACAGTGCATGCACTGCAATTGGCACCTAAAGATAGTAGTGCGAACATGCATATTGTCAAGCAAAATGTTACATTATCCATACAAATTACTTTTGTGTATGAAGCCTTCTCTCACGAATCACGACATGGAAACTTGTTTCCGAATACCATAGCTGCATCATGACAAGTGATTCAAACTGCGAAAAATCATGTGTGTTTCTAAGTTTGCTGAAGGAGTCCAGTATTATTCGGTTGGAGAATGCGTACTTGTACTCTACATCTCTACATTAACCCAAGTACCAGACACTTGCTAAAATTCTACAGGCTGTGGATGGTCGGTGGTATTTTCTTTGGATTGTGGTGCCTGCAAGAAAATCTTTACTAACCCTGTATTTGTTTCCCGACAATGTGTTGTGTGAGAAAAGTAATGTAGTGAGGGATATTTCTGCATAGGCAGATGAATAGCTGCGAATTTATTTTACCTTTGTCAAATGTGTTACCACATACCAAAGCAATTAGTATATGACATTACAAAAAGGGTGGTTTTATTTTACATGGATGACTTAAATTTGTATCATGTTTATTTCCATCATATTACTAGAGACATGGCATTTGATACATTTAAAGATGTGTGTGCATATCGTTGGAGAGATACATATGGTGACTTTGTATACTGAGCCATATCCTAATGTGTTGATGCACGACATGTAGCAGTGGAGAGAGTTTGTCATAGGCAGTAGACTAGAGGGGATGAGACGTCATGGCCTGGCCGAGAAATAAAGATTGTTGTTTAATCAAACAATTATAAAACACTATTTTGTGTTTGCAATAAAATTTTACAATAAATAATACAAGATTATGAACACAAATCTGGACAGTTTCACTTAGTTGTAAGTTCGTTCAAAGTTACATCAACTCTGCAAGCAGGGGTGTCTCCACAGTGGCCATCTTGGTCAGGCAGTCTGGGACGAACCCGTGTTGCTGGATGACCATGGATAATATTCTATTAATTTTTACAGATTGGGCCGACTCCCATAAGGTGAGATAGTGCAGTAGGCGAACAGAAGGCTGCCAAATACCCTGTTTCGCAGGGCATGCTTTTACACTGAACATTATTTTGCAATTCCATGTGTATGTAACTGGTATGTGGAACTGTGTATTTCGCACATGGCGAAGGAGAACACAAATGCAGATCACTGTATCTCTACAGAATATGCAATATATTGCATGGTTTCACAAGGAGTTCATGTTTAAAAACAAGTCCATTATTTATTTGTATAGCTAGGATGGCCACATCTCGACCCTAGAGAACTTGCACACCCCTTGACCAACATCAAGGTATAGAGGGAGTAAGTAGGTACTCTGATGCATTGTTCGACCACCTGACCCTCGAACATTTTGAAAATACTATAGTTGCGAAAGGGTTACCACTACAAACCATACACACCTTGAGGCGAGTCTCGCCATTCTCTGCTGAGTTAACTCTTAATAGCTACCATGGACACCTCAGACGACATACACATTGACATCCTTTTTTGCAACAATTTCTTCGCAAGTAGGCTCCAACTGCTTGTCGGCCCATGATGGGCAGATGGCGAAACTTACCTCACAATTCATTGGCAGTCGTATTCCAATGTCTAAAGGGCAGTAACAGACCATCATGTTATCTTGGACGAAAGTCAGAGGGAGAACCAGGACACCAACATTGTGGACGCCATGTGGACACATCACGTTACCTGCATTCCACCAGCCCCCTATAAACGACCATTCGCCCACAACCCTCTAGGAAGGATTCGTCACCCAATTCTAGCGATACAGCGCGCATGCGCAGAATACAAACACTTACTATCTTCACGAACTGAACATGTGAATCAAGCATGGAATCAAGTGTGAATGGTGAGTGCTGCTGCAGGCTGCAGATTCGCTGACAGGGGAAGGCTAGTGAACTTGACACATATGTGCGATGTCACTGGCTCTCCATGGGACTTTGCGAGGATTAGTGCCAAAATGATCAGAGAAAAAAAATCATGACCGACCACCAAAAGTGTGACTCCCTTACATGTAACATGATGAAGAGGCACATATGAGTGTATGCAGTGCGGGGTGAGGAAACAATGTCGTTGTGCAAAAGCAATGGAACTGAGAACTTTTGGGGAAGTTGTGTTCGCGTGCATAATATGCATGCCAGTGCTCGGGGTCTCGCCCCTGCACATTGGAAACAAGTTACCACCTGCCACACATCACGAGTCGCCAGCCAAATGTGGCAAAGGTTCTGTGCATGTTCACCTCAGAACCCCGGGAATCTCAGCCAAGGCAGATAGTCTGCAGAGGCCTAGAGGCGTGATACTCATACATGTCGGCGACGAACCTTTCGAGGATGTGAACAACTTCGACGAACACCGAGGCCAACCAGCCATCCATGGACAAACCCCACCCAAGTTGCTATCGCTCCTGGAGTACAGTGGTAATGGTACTGAGGAGTTGAACTTATTTTTGACCCACTGTGACAAAAGGCTGATGAGGTAAATCATACACATCGATGAATGAATGGAAAGCATGGGGACCCAGCTTTGGGAACATGTGTGCGAATGGTGGTCATTGTGGTGCCGGATCGACTCCACCTGGAATGTGTTTGCTGTAGGCTCAATGAACCAGTTCTTGGAAGACAAGGCGAAAGCAGACAGTTTCGTCTAGTTCTATGGGGACAGGTAATACGAGGCCTTGTGGGTGAGGCGCTTTATCATGTCGAAACTCCAGCTGTACCACAGGTCGTACACTGATGAGTCACTTGTCAACGTGCTACCAGATATGAAACAATGCCTCCAGGATGTGATTCAACCCTTCATTACATCCCTGGGGAGAATGTCTCAGGATACGCATGCCGAATTAGGGAACTGTGGGTGACAATCGCGAAGGGGACAGCTGGGAAAATGGCTGTGTAAATAGCATCAGTATGGAGAAATTAACCCAAAAAGTGCACGTAGAAGGTCCTAGCCCATGCTGCTGGGCAATCGAGAAGCCCCCACATTCACCCCTCCCCTGGCTGAGCCAGCGAGATGGAGGCAGGATGCCCGACCACCCCAGTATCACACATGCCTAGTGCCTATGTTTCATTGCCACATGTATGCAGTGGCATGCTGTCGGAAAACCATATGTAAGAGGAGCTTGGCAGGACATCGATCTGCCCACGACCTCGTGTCAGCCCTTATGTCGTGTCAATTGTCCTCAGCTGTAAGTCACACAGACGACCAATGGCACCTGAGCAGCTTAAGAGAAAACCATTAGAAGTGAATGACCATCTGACAGCCGCAATTTTAGACACAGCAGGAATCCACACATTCATACACATGGACCTTGAAGCTCCAGAGAATATTCAGTCGGACCCTGGGCTCATCAACCTAGCAATGCAGGGTGGGGCTAACATGGCACTCGGCTTCACTCACATCACCGTTCGACTATACGACCAGCTGTAGGAAATGGAAGCAATTGTGGTGCAGGGGCTACAGGAAGAGATGGTAATCGGCCAAACCTGGTTGGCTGGCCACAGGTACACATGTGGAAGGGTGAGAGATGTGTGGTGTATGCAGTTGACGAGTGTGCATTCACCCCAACGACAATGCTGATGCTGGCAAACATAGCCAACGATGTGCTGGACGAATACCAAGAGGATGTCGAATGTGTCCCATGTGAGCGGCAGGATGTGGTCGCCTTGTCTGGCCTCTTTCATGCAACAACGGTACAGACCATACCGACCACCGAGGAAGATCCCGTTTATGCTGGCCCAAGCGGACACAAGTTTTAAGAACAATGCTTAATTCGCAAGCAGTTGACGGCGACAATGGTTTCATTTTAGTGACGAATTTTCACCTAATCCTAGTGAGGTAAAGGCGAGAATTTTAACAGTTCATAATTATAGATTGGTGAGAGACGAGCTACATCATTTCAAAATTTGGTCATAATAGTCTGAAACATATTGTAGCATATCTCCCTACCCCTAACTCCTATTATACTACTTATATAGCATCTCCACTACTCAATACTAATTGACTCCGGAAGTATCTCAATACATTATTTTATAACAATCTAGGATAAGGAGACCTACAGGATGTTAGTAGCTGTCGATGGCTAAACCAATGATTAAGAATCCTTTATACAAAACACGTTTACTATAACAATCTCTATGCTTGAACAGAACAATACATTAACTATACGTAGAAAAAAAAACGTCAATTACTTTACTTCAGGATACTGAGTCACTTACAATGACTACACAATATGAAGCTATCCCTAGCCTTGCCAGAATATTATTCAGTTAATAGATTACTAATGGGACCTCGAGACATATGATGTCACTGTACCGCCTAGGTGGCATTATGCTCACCATAAATTGTAGAACTCTATGGTGCAGTGAGGCCCAGAGCTCCCCCAGGTCGTTAGTTCAAGTCATCCTGGGAAGGCAAGGTTATATTGGTGTGGCTGAGGAGCTCAGGCATAGGCGTCGACTTGTAGGCGATTGTTGGCATGCTCGATTATACATTATGGCGGTGTCGTAGGTGCAAAACTAAATTCGAGGTACCGTTTTACAAGGAGTAAGAACTCTGTTGAAATATTATTGGTAAATGGCAAGGTAGGAAAGATTTATAAATCTTACATTGATCATATAATTACATTTGAAAATATAAATGGCTATGCACATTGTGTAGCGAGACCACGGGATAGAGGGAGGTACATCCATTGCCACATTTAACGTTAAAAGGCCCCAAAAGACTAGGCGGTGGATGTAGGTAAGAGGGGATTCAAATTATTGTGCCCACTTGTGGTATTAGTTCACTCAACAACGTGCCAGGAAGTTACTTTTACCAACTTGTACAATTGTTAAGAGTTAGTTATATGTGCCAGCTGGCTAAAAAAAATGGAATTGAAACTTTGTAATAGGTATTGGTGGAAATAATAGACATGGTTATCAAGAAAGCCATATTAAACTGAAAAAGGGAAACTTAGATTCTAGATAATTTACTACATGTGGGAAAGGTAGTGTTTGCACGCCAAAGTTGGCTGTGCTGCACGGGGACACCTTGTTTTTTTCAAGACTGCACAGAAATATTACCACTGAGATGGCAGTTTGCCATCTGGCGGCATGTTACTGTTTTTGCAACTTCAAAATTACTTACTCACCAGCAGTTATTGAAACCTTATGCAGATAAGTACAAGGAGCACATATACATATACATTAATAACTCTTTTTTGTTACACTAATCACATTTCAATTATAGGTGATGTTGTTTTCCTCTAGTCCTGTACGGAAAGCAATAATCTTGTTAGAAGACTATTTTAAGAATAATTCACAGTTTATACTCAAGGAAGTTAATCTTAGATGTTACAAGTTATTCACGATTTTAACAGCTATAATTAGGAACAATAGAGAATTAACAACATTGACCTTACAAGAAGAGAAAAATATGTGTTTGTTTTTTTTTTATTTGTAGTAGCATGTGGCTCAATTTGCTCGTTGGTAGTGTTTTTGCACTTTTTGACGCACAATGTCTTTGGATAAATTTGTTGCACTTGAACAAACGCACACTTTAAGGTTCGTACGGAATGTCTTTCAGTGAACTTAATACACTGTTTTTATGTTTCTGTGGACTTGATATATCTCACTTCGGTTGTCACTTATCACAGAGATAGTGTCTTTTGAAAGAGTTACATATTATTTATATATTTATTTATAGCATATTAAAAACATTATAACCTTATGCCCGAAGGCACTGAAATTATTCAATATAGTTATATACAAGATTCGTGAAATATTTATGCATAAAAATTAGAGAAAATCTCATATTCATCTTATAATACAATCTTAATATAATAAGTGCTCTCTTAATTCTATAATATGGTAAGATTTTTATTTGTTTCACATTGTACATATATTTAAAATATAAGATAAGGGTTGTAAATGCCTCTTAATAATTATTTGTGGTACTGGACTACCAAATACCTAACCTTAAATCCTTAAAACACTAAACATTAAAATTTGACGAAAACGTTAGTACATATTGGAATAATAGAAAATAAATGATTGGTTACACAGGAGAAATATAAAACACTGATTCAATATCTATACATATGTATATATGTCATCAAGAGGCTATCATATTAGCAATTTTGGGTTGCTTTCAATTGAAACGCCGAATCTGGCATGAATATATTCATAAAACAGCATAACTTAATCAAGTAGTAACTTGCAATTGCAAGGCGTCATATATTAACTTTGTGTTGTGATATATATTTCACTTGTAAACACCCAGTGATCTTATACTAAAATATACTCATCGTATGCAAAAATATGTTCCTGCTGGGAACTAAATAATGGTACTCCTTAGAGACTAGGAAAATGTGTTCCATTTGGCAAACAATACTTTAAATAATTATAAATCTAATATCTCCAAGCCCTTTTTATAGGAGGAGTGTAGTGCCATTCTGTATACTTATATAAAAAGGCTATCTACAGGCCAGATGAAAGCACTGGAATTGTTTAAGAAGGAGTTTGCAGGCATGTCAATATGATTGAAAACTTAGGGATTTTGATATATAGGGCTACCACTGTAAATAAGAGGAAACCTATAATGGTCATAGTAATATAATCAAAATGTGGAGAGTCTTAAACAGAAAACAGTTTGTTTTTTCTGAACTTACCATATCTGTACTCTGAATGAAATTCTGGTAAAACTAGCAACTGTGTATGATTTATTTGCCAGTTTGTGTCAAGCGCTGAAGTAATGTTGTAAAACTGTATCCCAGTTGTGAGTGTTAGTTGTTGGAGATGGAATGATTTCTGGTTCAACCAGTGCGCCGGTATGACAGTCAGCTGGAGGGGTACAGTATGTGCTCGCACATCACATAAGTGTGTAGCCTCTACTAATATTTCGTCATGTGTGGCAACATGACAGCCACACGGCACATGCAGTTCAACAGTCCCCAATTTGTAGTTCTGTATGTCGGCATTGAGAGAGCTATTTGAACATATTAAAACAGTACCCTCAGGGGGGGGTTGGTAAATGCATACAGGTTGGGAAGAATGGAGTGGATTGAAAATGAGTTGTCATAAGAACAACGAAATTTCCATGTCGAAAACTATTCATTGGCATCTGACAGCAGAATGGCTGTTTTAATACATTTTGAATTTTCACATGTTATTGATTCCTTGGGGATGGCTTTAACATCTGGGGACATGGCAGGTGATGGTGATATAGCATTGACAACAACCTCATTGGGATCAATTGCAACAATGGTAGACAAAATGTGAATTTTGCATGTATGAGTGTCGAAACAATAGGGAACTGGGATTACTTTATAAATCTGCCAATTTGAGTGGATACAAATGACAAGTATCTGTATTTTATTACCAACTGTGTACTTGTAAAACTACATTCAGCCAAGTTATTGGTGTAGTATTTGATTACATATTTTGTTTCAATACTTAAAGTAAGGTTCAGCATGTGTAATTGTACATTCAACTTATGTAAATCGTGAGGCAGCTGTGACTTGTTTACAGCACTTAAGGGTAGTCGACTGATCTGGCAAGAGCATATATATGTTTGAATCAACTCCTCAATAATGACATTATTTATTAATTGCAGAATTCTTTTTGATAGGAGAGAGAATTGTATCTCAATGTTATTTAAATTGCAGAAGGCTGACTGTTGGTTTTGCAAGAGATTTGATAGACCATTAATGGTCTTTGAAAGAGAAACTTTGTCAGGGGCCTTATGTTCAATCTGATTTACCACCTTAAAGGTGACATTAAGTGTGGAGTTGGTAAAATGAATGTTGTCAGTGAGTTCGTGTATTTGGTTATAAAGTTGGGTATCATTATCGAGCATTGCCTGCAAGTGCTTGTTTGTAAGCACATTGCAGCACTGCATGCCGATGTCGCCGAGGGCCTGGATTCCTCTTTTCTGGCGAAAGCAAGTACTGACGTCATCCAAGAACTCGCGGAGAACTTCATGCTCCACTGCCTGTAAATAATCACACAACACTTTGCCGTTTTTGCATGAAGTGGAGGTGCGATTCGCGCTTAACTTTCGGGGATTTGTGGAAAATTCAAAGTAAGAGTGTATACGAGGGGCAGACTGTCCTCGTAGATGAATTCGAGTGCCATGGGTGTCCAGCAGATACCAGCATGTACTCGATACGAGGCCGGCAGTGTCAGAACAGCTGAAAGGAGTACACAGAGGGCGTAATGACCTTGACAGCACATCTATTGGAGTGGCCTCCCCACTCCTTGCCTTCAAGGCGGCCGCCGGTTGGAGTCACCATTGCAACCACCGCATGCCTGCACAGAGCATGGTTCGTACTCATGCAGTATTGCCAACAGCATCTTGCAGAGGTAGCAGCTCCTTGTAGCTGCTGCTGCATCACCGCACGTGGTGTGAAGTTGGCAGGTGTGACTCCCCTCTCCACGCTGTGAGTGTGCCGCAGAAAGCTTGTGACCGGGTAGCAGCTAGGAAGTCCGGACTGACACCTCGCATTGCCTGCTTCCTGCTACATACACATTTTCTGAGCCCAGGCCAGTGTCAGCACACCCCAGTCATGGTGTGGATAGGCTGTGTTGGCTCTGCTTCAAGCTGGACACTGAATGGCTCACACCAGTTTAATCCTCGAGAAGGATAATTACATATATCAAGAGAACATTTACACAAATATCATATACATCATAAAACTAAGTGTAACAAAGTACAATTACTTAGCATATAAAAACAGGTTTTGTGTGATGCATGCACACTGTATCAGATTTCGGTGGCCAAGTTTTGTTGGTTCTAATATGGATTATTGATTCGCGTAATATGTTAACAACCAGAAAGGGCCAGTGATAGCGATGAGTGAGTGCCTTCTGACAGCCTCTGTTTCGTACCGAGATATAATCTTTGATATGTATTGTACTTTTCTTATCGGATTGGTTGAAATTATTGGTCTGATTTTGTTGGGCGTGAATTAAATTTAGTTTAGCTGTTTCACGGTTTTACATAAGCTTTTGGCACCAATCATGCACTCGGGGCAAGTGTTGGCTTGCGACGACTTGCGCCGGAAGGGTGGCTTCTAATTCATGCAACAGATAAAAGGGAGGGAACTTAGTCGTAGTATTAATACTGGTGTTATAATTGAAGGAGATGAAATCTACATACAGGTCCCAGTTAGCTTTATCTGTGTTAGCGCATATTGCGAGTTGTTCACCAATTAAGTGGTTCGAAGATTCTACAAGCCCGATACACTTCGTATTAGAGGCTGCAGTCGTTAATTTTTTAATGCCTAGAGATTGTAAAAAATTACTAACCAATTCATTTTGAAAACTAATGCTTCTGTCAGTTAAAATTTGCTCAGGGCAACCAAATTGGAGAAATACTTGTTTGATAAAATCCACACAAGTGGCGGCATCAATAGAGGGAATGAATGGCCTTATCAACGACATAACGAGTAGCATACTCAGTCATGGCTAGAAAATATTTATTTTTGCAATTTGTGGTTGGGAGGGGCCCTTTTGCATCCAAAGCCCACATCTTCAAAAGCGGTTGGGGTGGTACAGGTGTCTGTTGGCCCATTGGTTTAGAATTAATGGCCTTAGTTTATTGACAAGTAGGGCATGACTTTACATATTTCTTTACGTCTGCATTCATGTTATCCCAATAATATAAATGTTTAGTTTTTTTTCAAGAGATTTGAGGGTGCCAAAATGCCCTCCACCGAATATTGCATTATGATAGCCTTGTATTATTTCATTGACATATATTTGTGGAACAAGGGTAAATTTGTATGGGCCTTGAGGCATATTAATCTTTAAAAATATTTCACCATTTGCTGTAAACCCATATCTATGGCTCAAATGATGGTACTTAGTATCTGCTTGATCTGGATTCAATAATGCTAATTTAAGCTTTTTGATGTGAGAGTCACGATAATATTCACCTATGAAAGGGGATGTGTTAACAGTGATAAGGAATACGTGAAAAATGGAATCGTCATCCATTTTTATATATTCCTGATCAGATGTATATACAGGTAAAAAATGCAATATCTCTGACTTATTAACAATAAGTATTTTTCATTTCAGCACGGGGCCGATACAAGTTGTTTCTAGGCGAGGGGTGCTGTTTTCTAACTACCTGAACACTGACCTGATACAAGGTTGTAATAATTTTGCAGATTGCATGCATGGGGAAGATATCTTTGTTCACTAGCGCCTTGGCTAATCGATCTCTATCTTGCTCTTGGTATTGTGATTTTAAGCAGTGTTTAATGCCATCCCAATGGCTTTTGGTGTATTTGGCAATGGTGATTCTAAGTTCGTCCGCCTTATTTGTGTCCTGCAAAAGGACTTCCACTAACACAGTGTAAAGTGAGGTGCAAGTCAACATGTTTTCTTTAACTGCATAAGGAGCATTGTTAACTGTAACTGTAAGTGTTGACACTTGAGAGGTAGTAGTGATTCTGCTCAGGGCATCGGGAAGGGTGTTTAGTTTACCTCGTAAAATGTGTACCTCAAAGTCGTTTTCAATGACTGCTATTGCCAATTTCCTGTATTCGGTTATTGTGTTCTGCCATAGAGCGTAGGTACCGCAGGCTCGCATGATCCAATTTTAAATGGCCAACCATATAGATACTAATGGAAATGGTTACAAGGGTATCTAATAGTCACAAGTTCTCTCTCTGTTGTATTTCAGTGCAAATCCTGATCTGAGAGGTTTTTCGATGCAAAAGCAATAAAAGAGCGTTGTTTCGATTGCGGGTGTACCTGTAGGAGTGTTCTGCCGACTGTGTCATTCCTTGCATCGCAAGCCAGAATAAATTTTATCCTCATCGAATCTTTGTAATGCAGGGGATTGTAAAATAGATTTTTTCAAGTTAATGAAAGCATTTTGATGGACTTTGGCCCACTTAAATGGTATATTATGTTTAATCAATACAATGAGTGGCTGTGCTAGTGCTGCATAGTTTATCATATATCATTGCAAATAAGATGCTATGCCGAGGAAAGTACACAGTTGATTTAAAGGGGTCTTTTTATTCTATAACTGAGACTTTATCAGGGCTGGTCGAAATACCATTAGGGGTAATTATGTGACATAGTACTTTTACAGTTTGCTCAGCAAAGGAGCATTTTTTGGTGTTTGCTTTCACATTGAACATGTGTAAATGCTCAAAGACTTTTTGTATGTTAGATACATGTTTGTCGAAAGCATTTTCCAGAATAAAAATATTGTCTATGTAGGCTGTGGCTGCTGTCCATCTAAGGGGACCTAGTAGCTTATCAATAAACATTTGATAATATCGTGGGGAGGTGCTGAGCCCCATTGGCATTCTTTTTATTAAAATAACCCAACACCACCAATTGTGAATCCCAATTTAAAGAGGATACTATAAAAACCTGAGAATAAATCCAAACTTGTCATGTAGAGGGAATTTTGTAGGGCATTCAAAATGTCCTCTGTCCTTGGTAATGGGTACTGTAACCTAGTTAGATACTGATTTAATTTTCTAAAATCTGTTAAAAACCTTAAGTCTCTACATTTCTTTAAAAATCACCAAACTTGGAGCAGAATAGCGCGAGTCCACTTCCTGGATAATTCCTGCATTAACTATATCCATAATTTGTTTTTAAAAAATCATCTCTGACTTTGGGACTGATTCTGTAAGGGCTGGTTGCTATAGGTTTGTAGGTCGTGAGGTCTAATTTGATTGCAAATTCTTTCGCCTGTGTTAACTCTAAAATAGAGTTGGCAAACTGATCTTTGTAGGAAAGAATAATGCCTCCGATAGCTTCTATCAGTGTTTCTGTTAAATTCTTATTTATGTGAGGCAAGCCAGAAGGATTTTATTCAAAAGTCTGTATTGCTTTTAAGGAATGTTCAAGGGAAATATTAGAATCGATTGTAGAAGACCATAATTGTAGCGAAACATATACTAATTTGTTAGGATCATGGCCATGAATAAGCATGATATTGTATTTTTTATTGGTATTTATATTGGTATGCTTGATGAAGTCAGCTCTGAGGATAAAGTCCTGTCGTATGTTATCAACTACTAGAAACCTCTGAGGGTATTTGTGCCCTTATTTTTTCAAATTAATATTCGTTTCACATTTAGGTTGAGTTAAAACACTTGTGGCCCCAACTAAAGTTATTTGTTCCCTTAATGGAAAAAGGTGTTGATCTGATATCAGTGTACTAGCTACACAACTACGAGAGTATCTAGTATCCACTAGTGCGTAATATTTTGTCCCCTTAATTATTACTGGGTCACAGGGTGTCGGTGTTGTGAGTACTGTGTGCTGACAGTCCACTTTAGTGTAGGGTGCTCAGGTTTGTTTGAATTAGTTGGAGGAGCAGGTTCGCTCAGTGTGCTTTTCAACAACAAATCATCATCGCAGGCCAGGCTCAGTGTATTTTGAAAACATTGGTTAGTGGCTATAGTGCGATTATTTTGCGAGCTGTCTATGTAAGCAGTTCGTGGTATCAGTCCGAACTTGTTTTTGAAACGCCTAAAATGATCCTCAATGTAAGTAGAAAACTAGAAATTTTGTTTCGGAAACAATTAACAAAGTCTGGCCTCTAGTCCGGCATAGAAATACAGTGTGCAAGTGTCGTGCACAAGGCTATGTGAACCGGCAACTTCCTGCTTCTGGGTGACACTTTCGTGATGTTTGGCAACGTCGTGAAGTGGGTCGTGCTTCGGCGGCGGTGTGGCAATGCTGGATGGCCGGGCCGGGCTGGGTGGTGTCTGACGCACTTGCGATTGTCGTCCGTGATCGCCCACGCACACTGTGTTTGTTTCGACTCTACTTTGTCTGACCTACCTGCAGCTGCTGGCTTCACCGGCAGTACGAAAGTGCTTTCTATTGTAGTAACTGTTTAGTAGCCCTTGTCTCTTAAGGGCTCAGGCACTTAAAGTCTACCTCACTTGCCATAACCCTCATGGAACGATTATTACACATCAAGGGACAAGTAGCACTCGTCTTCAACCAAACCCCGTAATGCAGCTGTACTCGAGCAACAATGTGTTTATTACTTTGTGAAATGTTTTTTTTTTAAGTTATAAGTAGGATCAGCGACACTTCTAATTGATAATTTACACAAGTATCAATTGGGTTAATTTATTTCCAATCATTGGAAAAATTGTTTATACAATACTCTGAGTTCATTATGTTGCATACTGAACACACTGATTAATCTTGAGGTAGTAAATTTATGGCACTGTAAGAAAAATTAATGAGACACGTACTGGTGCTAAAATCTAAACTTTAACATTAAAACGATTATGACAAACAGTTTACACACACAAAAACTGGTCGCCGCTTTTGGCCCTGGCGAGTGAACCATGATAGCCAAAATTGGGGAAATTTTCAATCGTAACCATCCACGATGTTCTCGGGCGAAATTATCGAGGACACAGAACCTTAATTTATGTTGACCGATGAACCTGTGTATACAATCTCCAGGCATTGACAAAGAATACGAGACGTTCGTAGCAGCTGCAATTCCGCAGGCTAGGAAGCCTGCTGTCGAACTTCATCCAAATGAAACTGTCTGCTGGGCTAATGTCGACCGCATGTCACCAGTGTAGCAAAGAATATTTCCTAACAAATTGCCACTCTCATTCGAAAACAAAATTTACATACTTTCTTTCTAGCAGTCTACTCACGCACACGTAAAAATTATTACAAACGTGGTGTGACATATAAGACAATGTAAGCAGAAAAACACACAAAAGTCACTGCAAATTTCACAGAGGCCATCGGCGCAAAAACTTAACAAAATTGTATTCAACCAACAAGCCGACGTCTTTAGCACCGCTCATATACTTGTAACAGCCGAAGCCTCGTTACGCGACAGGCAAAATGTACCGTTGACATCCGTTCGATCACGCTCAGCAAAAAAGTTGACATCGCGAGCACACACTCGGTGCCTCCACAAGGCTGGACAGCTGGCGAACTACTACCCTGAACTATCGCAAGGGAAAACTCTGGCACCCACTCACCACTACCGACGACCGTGAGAACTGCGTATTAAAAAGCAGAGAGTTTCAATGGCCATGCACAGCTGGACGGCGAAAAATTACAAGTGCAAACATGAATATGAAAATAAGTTGAGAAATAAAAGCAATATAAAATGTGTGACCAAGATCAAAATATTAATGCCTTATAAATTATATATATATATAAACTATAATACTAATAATCAATATAAAAATGCAAATTAGAAATGCAAAGAGCTTAGTGCGAACCACAGTTTGCACACACATGGCTACAAACTTTTGAAACATGCCACTAAAAACAAACTGTTGACGATGCAATCGTCACACTGGCTTTGCCGGTGACGTAAAATGTATTTGCGACATGGAGTGTAGCACTCTATTCTCTGTTGGCGAGCACACATTAATTTGCATAGGGGGTGGGTTGTGTGAGGCAGGCTGCTACGGGAATTAAACCTAGCGATGTCGGCATATGAGCGTTGTGGCACGACTTTATTAAATGTAGCCCTACAAGCATCGCGAACTCGGACCTGCTGTTCCTGGGCGGGGGGAGACACGTTTTTCCCTGTAGTTAATCCCATAACCGTGCCCTTGTACATGGTCATAATCTCTTGGTTGTGCCCTGAAATGGCCTGTGTGGTAGTGTGCGCCGTGATTATAGGGTCTTGGATGTCTGTATGATGCCCTTCTCTGTGGCCATTCAATTACCGTGGTCCGGTAGTACCTGTGATTAAAGTACGTGTTTGTGTGGGTGGTGGGTGGGGGTGGTAATGAATGGTGTTCAATGTAAATCCCAGGACTTTGACATGGTGCCGTGTTTTTGTATGTGTTTTTGAGCGTGTCTAGCTGTTGTTTCAAAATAGCTATCTCCTCTTGCAGTTTTATGTGGTGTGGGTTTTGTGATTCGTGTTCAATGGTCCGTTGGTATCAGTACATGCCCAACTCAATGTTTTTAATGTTTGGAATTAGCTTTTGAAATGTATCGTTTTCGAACCACACAAGTTTATCTGCGATGGCGAATGACAGTGAGGTCCAAATTATTTTCATAAATTCTGACTCTGGTAATTGTGATTCGCACTTGTTCTTATAAAATGGCAGATTTTCAATTTGTGCTAGTGTACTCTGGTCTGGGTGTTGTTTTGTTGTGCGGAGGAGCTGTCTGTAGTTGTCTGTAGTGTCGAGTTTTCTGAAGGTCTGTAATAATTTATCTGCAATCATTTGCCACAAGATTTCCTGCGGACTGGCATAGTATACATTCTCGTGTGTTCTTTTGGCTGTCCCTTTGAGTTAAAACTTTAAACGCGGCCGTTTTTCTAATTCTGTCCTGTTATTTAGCTCACTTACGGCGTAGAAGGTGTCTAAAAATTTCTCACCATTTTCGTGAGTTTCGCCTGCGAATGTGGGGATGTGGTGTGGCTCTATTATGACTACGTGTACTTGGTTCGTTGTTTGAGGTGTTTGTGTAGGTTGATTTGTGGTCATTGCAGGAATAGAAATTAAATGTGTTTGTGTTGTTTGAAATTTTTGGCGTGGGCGAGGTGTCAAATAACCGCTTGTCCTGGGCTCGTTAAGTGTTGATTGGTGTGGTGGTTGGAGAGTGTGTTCAAGTGGTGTAATTTGTTCCCCTCATTGAGGTGTATGAAGTGGTGTTTTTACTTGTTAATTATTTTCTTATCAGCTCGTGTAAGTAAACAGTGCATTTGGAGTCGCCTAAATCAATTAAGAGGGTTTTGACTAGTTTTCTTATATTTCGTGGCAGATCTATTTTCTGTGTTTACGACGGCATGTTAGCATAGGTGGTGTAGTGTAATTGATGCCGTGCACTTAGTGTAACTTATATTTAGAAGACTAGAGAAGTTATAAATTATTCGATACACACACACACTATTTGGAGAATCCTTTGCTTATACGGTAATAGAGTGTCCCACATGCAGAAACAAGCTGTGTGCATGCATTAAAGTAAGGAAGCAGTAAAGCTTTTCTAAACTAGTGGGACGGCGCCATGCCGTCGGTGCTGGGCTGGCAATGTCGCCTATGTGTGCGTAATGTTGACGCACACATGTGGCGTACTGACATGCTACATTATCGCTTGTTGCGCATTCACTGTCTGCAAGGCCTAACAGCTGTTACGTGCTCACACTGGTTTGCTGTGTTCTACATGTAACTGAGTAACATGACTGACAATAAAATAATACTGTAATATAGACTTAATATAAACTGAAAGCATAAGAAAATACTAGAGCAGCAGGATGGGAAGATGTTAGGTGAGTAGGGAATTATTATGTCTATGGGCATCGTGGTTGGCTGTGTGGCCACATGTCTTTCCAGCTGCGTACAATTCTCCACAGAAAGAGGTAGGGAAATGTCTAAATGAAATGAGCCTACTGGCCTAAGCGCGAGGTGGATCGTGAGGCGCTCCACCAGTGTAGCGTATCTCCCTATCCCTAACTCCTATTATGCTACTTCTACCGTATCTCTGTTACTCAATCCTTACTGACACCAGATATTCTCAATACCTTATTATATATCACTCTAGGATAGGGAGACCTACGGGGGGTTTGTAGCTGTCGATGGCTAAACCAATGATTAAGATACCTTTATACAAAACACACTTATTATAATAATCTCTATGCTAGAACAGAACAATATATTTAACTTTACGTAGAACAATAAACAATTACTTTACTTCGGGATATTCAGTCGCTTACAATGATTACACAATATGAAGCTATCCCTAGCCTTGCTAGAATATTATTCAGTTAAAAGATTACAAATGTGTCCTCGAGATGTAGGATGTCACCTAACTGCCTAGCAGGAGTTATGCTCACCATAAATTGTAGAACTGTAGGGTGCATTGCAGTGCAGCTCACAGCTCCTCCAGATCCTGGTACCAAGTAGCCCTAGTCTTCGTGCCGCTCCGGCACTATACTTCATCGCTTCTCGATCGCCATGCACTCAAGTCTGGGGGGGGGGGTGGCATGCTAAGCTTTTAAAGACCGGTGGTAGTAGGTCAGTCAAGGTTTGTTGTACAAACAAGGGGCTCGCAAGGAATATATAGTGCATACTACCTTAGCTTGTCGTGTGCGGCCCCCTGGCGTCTGCCACAATATGGCTGAAATGTGATTCTCGCTTGCTGAAATGTGATTCTAGCTTACTGATAATGGGAACTGCAGTGCTAGGAGGAGTCGACTAAAAATGTAAGCGATCAAAAGGATGACAAAGGTGCAGTTACCAACGCTCATATCGAGCCCCTGAAGGCCGATTTGATTGCTTTAAAACAAGGTGTCCTGGAAAGAACAAATAATGATGTAGTAACAGCATTAATGGCATGGTTGTTATACTTAGGGTTATCCCAATAAATATAAAAACTTTGCTCGTCAAGAATCTCAAAGTTATAGATCCCTTGGACAAAATGTCTGGCAACGACAATGTTCTGGATGATATATTTAACTCATCTAACTGAACTTTAAAACACCACTGATAATATCAAAACCTGCTGACCTCTGTTTCGAACTCACTGCCGCGCAAGAAGTGTGTATAAATGTGGTACACAGCAATTTTCATTTAGTACCATACCTAACATCATTGCTGACTTACTTAGTGTGATTAAAAATATTCACTCAGAGTATTTACTGACCAAATGTGTCAAAATGGAGCATATCATGGCCAATGAGGAAGCATTTAAACCTATTACCAAGTGATTAGGCAGTATGAAACCTCCACCACTACCGCCATAAACTGTGGAATTAAAGATCGAGCCGAATATCGAGCACACATCTTGGAAGAAACTTAAATGTACTTTGCAGAATATAGATTAAAATGACCTGCTGATATCTGTGTGGAAATGAAGAAACAAAGGAATGGAAGATCGAAGCAATTCCCTTTGTAATTATTCGAGATCTAGCACATCTAGAATTAATGACGGGGAGGATGCTGAACAAAAACAAAACTATAAGTAGTTCTTGGGAAATAAACTAATTTTTCTCCTGCCAAAAATTATGTACAAGTTGCAAAAATACAGAAATATACCCGGGTGCAGGACTTTGCAAACTACTGATTTAGATTAAACTCTAACGGATATTCTCGCAGTGCACTGCAAAAGTATAAACGCATGTTAAAACTCACGAGCACGCATTTCATGGAAGAAATTAATACATTATGAAATGGATCCGAGATTTGTCATTTTTTCGCAGTTGTTACCCGATGTTATTGATGCTGTTGCGGCCAATACGAACCAGTGGTCTGCTATCTCAAGGACTTGGAAGACAGACCTATCCGAAGCGGATTTTATGGTAAATAAAGTCTAGTTACAAAGTTTCCAACCACACATTTTGTCAAGAAAGTGTTAAGCCATAAAGGAAATAACTTGCTGGTGGGTTGGGCTTGCTCCGATTCTAGCCATGACAGTTGGATTCTAAAACCTTCCATTATAGGTAAATAATGTTTTGCTGTATATTTGTGTTCCTGTAGGAAACAAAAATATTTTTGTGTGCGAAGACTGAAAAATTGTAATATTTTATTCACATGTATGTATAAAGGATTGAAAGAATATATATTTTGTGAACTAACATTTTTGTTATTATGGTTGTTTAAAATAAATTTTTGAGATTAATTTTGTACTTATTTTCGGTTTAGGAAAATTAAATTCCTTTCTCATCTCATTATGAGCTTATCCAGTTTGCGCAACTTTTTAGCCTACTTTCCAAAGGAAAGAAAGGGTTATGAGATCACTATGTTACCTCTAAAAAATTATTATATACTTCTATATTGTGTTTTTTGTTTGCATTAGCTTGGTTCTTAATAGGTAGTCACATGCAAATAAATAAATAGATAGTATATATTTAATGTGCGACAGATGGTTTGCATTACCTCGTAATTTTTTCCTACCTTGACTTTTAATTGGTAATACAAAATATAAAATACTTAAAACCCATACAGACCTTATATGTATAAACACATATTCTTTATTTAAAAAACATAAACATTAAATATAATAGAAGATAAATCATGGTTAACTATATGACAATAAAAAACGCGTTTATACTGTCAGTTATATTTTTAGTCTCGCCGAGACTTGCCCACCACTATATACATAAATACATTTAATGAGATTAAATATTTATATTACTTTTCCAAATTATGACAGAAGGGGTGTGTTGCAATGTATATACCACATTGAGAACCCAGCTCTCCTACACGTCTCGATAGCCGAGCGGCAGTCAACCTTTGTGGTGAAGTTGGTTGCGTGCCAGCTTCAGGTGTGGGGTTATGGATTTATGTCCTGGGCAAGGCATAGGTGTATATTTGTGTACATCGGCCTGATTCGCCCTTTGTGGTAAAAAAGCAAACAAACTATGTCACATGTATAGGTAAAAAAATGTGATCCATGGTGCCTACATGATACAAAGTCCAGCTGTTCTATGTTGCACTCCATGGGAATTTTTTAGCTCCCAAAGTTTAAATAAACATAACAATGCTCCTGGTAGCTAACAAGCGAACTATGGTAGTCGAGCGAATGTGAGTAATCAGACAAAAGGAGATGGTGGCCAGATAATAGATGCGCACTCTGGCAGGCAGGCGATGAGGGAACTATGGCAGTCGAGTGAAGTGAGTAATCAGACAAAACAATATGGCTGCCAAGGTGTTGGTGATGTCATTGAGGGTGACATCATGGAGATATGTCAATAGGGGTGATCTCGTCTGGGGTAACAACATAGAAGATGGGGCCACAGATCAAGGTCATTTAAGATACTAGCCATAGTGCAATCCAAGATGGCGGATGGCACTCTGGTGCCCCAGTCAGCAGCTGGTGTGCCCGAAAATACATTATCTAACTACTGCCGACTGGCAACGTATTGCCTTTCGCAATAAATTATGATTTTCGTGAGGAATATATATAAACCAATTCCACGAATCGGGAAACCGCATGTGAGCACTATAATGCTCGTCCGCACACAGCACTGGTATTCCAGGAGAATTTTTAAAATGAATCGATATTTATGTGGCATGCCCGGACAGCTGATTTGTCACCAAACGAACATTTGTGGACCACATGAAAAGCCAGCTACTTCCATATTCGTGATTTGGAGCATAATTTGCGACAAGTATGGGAAAAACTACTGTAGGATAACATAATATATACATTTTATTCCATGCCTATTTGTATCGACACACATATCCATGCAGTCTTACGACGATCGTAAGGTGCCATATTTCTATGCAGCTAGATAGAGTTCGTTACATAGTCTTAATGCAATTATATTGTAATTACTTCTTTCTTTGCCTGTACCATAACACTAATAAATTTCTTGTTGAACATGAATGTTAATTTATAGCAAAAGTTTTGTATTTATTTTGCATTCACTGCTGTTAATAAGTTTCTTAAGTTTAAGTTTTTGAACTTGTTTTATACAGGTGTCACAGTGCCTTAGCAGCTAGAGTGCTCGCCTTCATCTAGGAGATCTGGGTTCGATTCCCGGCGAAATAGCTTCTGTATTTTCGCATGCGGGAATCGTGAGAGTTGCTGCTAGTCAGCGGGTTTTTTTTGGGAATCTCGCGTTGCTACTGCCCTTCCACTCCGGCAACTCCGGCACTGCTCTATGCTCAGCTCGCCTCAGCTTGATCGGATCTCAAGACTACTATGTTGAAAAGCTATCCAGACCTCTCCACTCCAGTAATTATTTCTTTTTAACAAGCTGTAAACTCATTTCATAAGTGCGGATTTTTTCGTAAAGTTTATAAATAAGTTTCTAATGATACAACAAGGGAAAATTGTACGAACATGTCAGCTCTAGTTCTAAAACCATATCTAACGATCACTCAAATTAATATATTTTGCTGCACAACTGGTGGCGTGAAGTAGACCTAAATCATATCTTCTTCGTTTGGAAGCTAAGTTCTAAGACTTCAAAATTAATTGCTTATTGGTATTGCTATTTTTAATATACTGATACCTGAACGATAACCACACATTCTCATTATTTCGATTGACGGAATGACAACAGATGGAAAATTTAACGATGAGACTTGCTCGCAAATCAGAACCAGTGAAATCAGTCAGTGGAAGATTAGTCATTGAAAATCAGAAAGCTGCGACCGACTGGTGGCGAATAATACAAAATAATTGGGAAGTAGTGCTTCGGAATCGAGGAATTCATCGTAATTCGATAAATAGTCACCATTAAGAAACTACGCCTCTGAAGCAATAAACAGGCCTAATTTCTCACTAATTTCCACTTAAGCACTGTTCAAGAGAGTCCAGTGAGTAGGAGGCTGCATGCTAGGGAACTTGTGTACGGGAAACACAGAACTTAAAGAATTATATCGATAATGTTGAATGCGTGTGAATGAGTGCAACGCAAGCATCTCTTTTTTTTTTCATTATGAAAGACAAATAACATCTCCTTTATTAATACTGACGTGTAAATCGCGCACCAAGTTGCAAACAATAGTATGTATTTCTTATAGCATACAAATCGTCCTGAGAAACTTCTTGAGATTCTTCCGAAATTACGGCAATCCCTTTAACGCTTACATATTCTGTCAGGATTGTGGTCATTTCAGAGATAAGTTAAACTAAAAAAACAGCGCGTCTTTGAAGGGTCTTCACAAATCCACTACAATATTAGGGAATTATAATCATTTTGTTCCATACCAACAATTGAACTTTTGCCACTGAATTAGCAAATGCCGTGTAATTTGACACATCAGACAAACTCACACCTACCCACTGACCAGTTTTAAAAGTGAATTATTCTGACCACTATGATTTTAAAATTACTCTTAATGTAACATTCACGAATGAAAATTCAACAACTCACCAGCTGTTTATTTGTAGGGCATTTTAGATACATGCAAATGGAATAAAATATAATGTCCTTAAGGTGAACATGTGTACACTAACATATGGTTACATGAAACGCCTGAGGGGCGTACCTTAGTTTGTGAGGGATGGAGGTTTCCATAAAGAATTAAAAGAAGCTAAATTTGTTTTTTAATGTATTCACTCAGCTATTATTTTCAGCATTAAACATGTCTCCTATTTTACCCATTTTATTTAACAGGGAGTGCAATATTAAATAACTAATTTAACTGTAATTAACATAATGTCCTTCTTAACTTTATCTGTTGGTTATAGTCAATTAACTCATACTCATTATTAACACGTGTTAAGTCTAACTGTTACAGTCAGTTATGTCTTTCACTCACGCATCTAGTCCAATAGTCCAGACTGCCAGCCGCACCCTTCACTGCTTGATACTCGCAGTCGCAGACTTCCCATCCGCTGGTTACTTCTCTCGCCGCTCGTTCTTCTATCGATCGGAACTCAGCCGCTCATTCACTCGTCAACTCCAACTCAACTCGCAGCACGGAGGCCTGTCACAAATATATAGCGTTCGCCCTGATCATCTGGAATGTTGAACGCACCCAGAGTCACACTGGGAGAATGTGGTCAGTAATTCAGAGCATTGTTTGGATAAACGAAGAAATCAATACAACCATGGTTAGCGGCACACATCGCAAAATTATTATGTGCTGGTTCGCTTTTTGGTAACATATACATCACTCTTGATAGTGCGTGCCTGTGATTCCAAACATTTCGTTGTCTTGCCACAACTGCCACTATCACACAACTGCTTTTCTTCATTTCCACTCGCTCGCGCGGAATGCGAGACCACGAGCACATAACACTGAAACTTCCTCAAGTCTGTTCGTTCCGAACAGACACTGCAACATCTGGAGTATCATAGAGTGCCATCCGGATGATGTGGACAACCTTCGGTTTCGGCCAAGAGCCTTTACGGCAAAAGCGAATGACCATATCATTGAGCTCATTCAGAATCCCGTAGGGACCTTCCCAACATTTCTTTAGTTTAGGGCAGTAACCCTTTATCCTCTGTCAGCTGTACAGCCACACCAGTTGTCCTTCTTGAAATATCTGTCCCGGAATTCTCCTATTATATTGTGCCTTCAACCTGTCACTATTTACTCTGAGGTGCTGTCGAGCAAAATCATGAATGCCGACAAGTTTGTTACGTAATTCGCTGGCATAAACAGGGGCAGCAGTTTCGCCTTCTGTCAGTCGGCCAAACAGCAGGTCACTGGGGAGGCATAGCTTTCTTCCAAACTTCATCCTTGATGGTGTTACTCTTGTGGACTCGTGAAATACTGAGTAGTAAGCAAGAAGATACGATGGAACCTCTGAATCCGAGTCCTTTTAGTTGTCTGCCACAAATATCGACAGGTACTTATCAAGAGTGTGGTTAAGTCTCCCTACCATTCCATCCGAATGACGATGTAAGGTTGTAGTCCTATTATTCTTTATTCCCAGAATTTTCGTCTCATTCTGGAAGACCTTGGCTTCAAAGTTTCTTCCCTGATCAGAATTGAGTTCTAGTGGCACCCCAAACCTCGAGAATACATATTCTATAAGTGCATCGGCCACAGTTTGTGCTTCTTGGTTTGGGAGGGGAATGACAGGCCATCTATTAAAGTAATCTTGGGTCACCAATAGATACCGATTACCTCTTTGGGTGACAAGCAAGGTGACCAGAATATCTAAGGCCATCCTCTCGAATGGTGCTCCAACTTTGCATTTCTTGATGTGAACTTGTCCTCTGGTCCTTGGGCCCTTCCTCGGAGTTCAGTTTTTGTACAACTGGAAACACTTCTCAACATCCTCCCGAAAATGAAGCCAGTAGAATCTTAGTTTTATTCTGTCAAGGGTCTTATTAAAACCAAAGTGCCCACTAGCTGCCGCATTATGCAGTTCTTTTAGGCTCCTGGAACACTGCATTAAGGAAGCACCAACTGTAAATGTGTATGTTTTCCATCATTACTTTCCCAGATTCTGTAACGCACACCATTATTCAGTGTGAGGGAATTCCATTGTGCCCAGTATTATTTGACTGCTTGGCCAACAGCCAGCTTCTTTCTATTTTATTAATGGCTGCAAAGTGGGATCCTATAGCTGATCTTTCATAATACCCTCATCATGCCAGGTAGGTGATCAATCAGAAATTAAAAAACCTTGGATTATTGTCCTCTGTACTTTCGGGCGATTCACCACTCTTTTCTTCGTGGCATTCACAATGACGACAAAACATCTCACATGGCCTCCTAGATAGTGCATCTGCATTGCTGTGAAGGCATAAAGATATGTGACTTATTTCAAAGTCATATTCTTGAAGATGCTGTATCCTTCAAATTAGTTATCCTACGGGGTTCTTGAAATTAAGTAACTAGTATGATGCATGGTTGGTCCTTAAAATAAAATGCATGCTATACAGGTAGGGGTGGAAGTGTGAAATTGCCTTCACCATGGTCAAAAGCTCCGTGCATGTAACTAAATAACTTCTCTCCGGCTTATGCAATACCATACTGAAGTATTCTAGCGGTCTTTCCTTCCCATACTGAACCTGAGATAATGCAGCTCCAATTCCTACATCACTTGTATCAGTGTGCAGAATCAATACACCCTCACTTTTCGGGAGACCAAGGACTGATGGAGATATAAGAATGTTCGTTAGTTTAATAAAAGTATCATCACACTCAGTGGTCTGAAGAAATCCCATTTTTGCCTCATTCAGTTTATCTAGTGGATTGGCAATTGTGGTGAACACATTTAAATATCAATGGTAATAGGCACATAATCCCAAAAAATCCAGCACTTCAGTTTTCTCTTATGGCATCGGCCAACTTCTAATCACTTTAGTCTTCTCGGCGTCTGTTTTAATGCCATGGGCCGACACTAAATGTCCCAAGGAAAATAATTTTATTTTAAAACAGGTGGCAATTCTTAGGAACCAGTTTAAAGTTGGCTGCGGCCTCTTTCTGAATACAGAGTCTAAGAGATAAATGCAATCAAAAATGTCCTTCCTGTCACAACAATGTAATCCAATTAAATCTGACAGATATCTAAATGCAGGACTTTTTCAATCAGGCATACGGAGGTAGCACAGGCATAACATAGCCCAAAATGCATAGCTTTAAACTGACAGGTTGCTTTCCCTTGGACACGAACTGCAGTCTTCTCATGGTCCTCTGGGGCCACCTCGCACTGCCAGTACCCTCTTTTCATGTCCAAGGTATAAAATCATTGTGAACCTGCTAGGATGTTTAATGTGACATAAATTCTTCAAAGAGGATAAAGTATTGCTTTGTCACATTATTAAGTTGGCAATAATCTGCGCAAAACCTCAATGAGCCATCTTTCTTCGTAACAAGTACAATGGGTAACGACCATGGGCTACCTGGTGGTTCTATCAAATTTAACTTCTTAATTTCCTTCGGAATCCCCTCAACTGCCTCGTGCGAAACAAGTTGCAGTCGCCTTGGTGGCTTCTTTATGGGCATGGCATCTCCTGTATCAATGTGATAGCAGATATCATAAGTCCTTCCAAGATCATTTAATCCACATGAGAAGGCAACCCTATTAGCTGCAGTAATTCAGAGACAGCCTTCTCCTGTCAACAGCTCATATTTTCTTTTGTTTGTGCTAGCAGTTCAGCCAATGCTTATGGTATAGGACATTTTATTTGTTCTGCTATAGAATCTTCTGGAATATTTAGGATTACCTGCATGACCTGCTTTCAAACACCTATCATGGCCCCCTCCTCAAGATGAATGGCACTATCGGACAAGTTTATAATTCTAACAGTAAAACTGTAAGAATTAGAAGAGACCAAAGTTATTGCTACAACAACTTTACCTGACAGGAGACCAATATTCTCTGCTCCCTCATTTAGACCAAAATATCTGTCCAACTATCCTTGACATCTGCCTGTAATGAAAATTTCACTAGAAGTGGGCAGCACAGTGGGTTGACCACATACTACTGGGCAGCTAATTGGGGAGGACAAATCATGCAGTGTTCACATCACCAACACTGTACTACATACCCTTAGCACCCACAGTCGAGTATCGATACAGCACCTCAATATACATAGTACATCAAGCCCAAAAAGACACTCATACTCTATTTCCACAATGTACACATCGTGCTCAATGCTTAGGTCACCAAGATTCAAGATCACTTTCCTCTTACTTTTAACTGGTGTGGCCTCCCCTGTTACCGTAGTCAAATAGCATCGTTCAATGTTGTCAGGAGATCGCTGGAGGGAAGGCCCAAGGTTGTCTGGTCTTACTACTCAAATAGTCGCCCTAGGTTCAACGACTATTTCGCAAGAAACATCATTGAGGTTTCCCTCCACAAATATTGCATTATAATTCTTTATTACCGACCGTTAATATAAGAACACTAGGTCCTTCTCTCCAGCAGTCACCGACATTTGCCCCTAAGATCGGTGTTTACAAGTTTTTTGAATGTGCTGCATTTTCACCTGCCTCTCGCTGCCTCTTTTCTTGCTGCTGTTTCTGCTATTGCTGTCAGCAGTAGGCTCCCAGTTACCCTGGCTGTCCACATGACCAACACTCAAGTCTTTCAGGTGGATGCGGGAAAGCTTTGTATCACGGACCCTGGAAGCGATAGCTATCATAAACATCTGTATCTCCTTCAGAGTCTTCTCGATCTCGTTGTCGTCTTCGTTAAGCGTCACTGCCCATACCGGTCGTAGGGGTGCGGCCCCCTGTCTGGCTAACTACACCTCTAGTGCTTGGGCCAGGACATCCTGCATGTTGTGAGTTGCAGCCAGATATACCAATTGCCATACATCTGTGTCGGCGATGTCATCAATGAAGAAGCCGACTGCTATGATGTCACGTGCCTCGTCGGGGCACCCTTCCATGAGCCACACTATATCTTGCCATAGTTCCAACAGTGGCTCTCCTGGTCGCTGGGTGTGGTATCTCAGCTGGGCATTGTGTACATATCGCAGGTACCAGCCACCAAAACGTAACTCCGAGGCTAACACCAGTGTGGGGTTCTTCAGTCGATGTTGCTCTGGCAGAGATTGTAGTACGCTCAGTGAGGGGCTTCTCAGTACAGCGGCGATGTAGTAAGCCCGCTGTTCGGTTGTCCAGCCATTTAGATTAGCGACTATTACAAACTGGTGTTGGTACTCCTGACATGAAGTTTGGCCTCCATAGGTGGCGAACTTAATTGACATCCCCTTCCCTACTCCTGGTGGCCCGACACCAATTTCGCAGATCTTCGTGTTCTCCTCCGAGGATGCTGCATTGGTTACAACTTGTATTGCCTCTTCACCTTTGTCATCTGCCGGTGTGGTGAAAGTCCGTTGTTCAAGAGTTTATTGAAATTCCTTCTCTAATGCACTGATCTTCTGTTTCGCTGAATGTTCAACGCTTTCCATCCTTGTAGTTACAGTCTCCACTTTTCCATATACACTGTCAATCTTCTTGTCCACAGAGTCAACTCTCATATTCACCAACATGCTAATGCCCTCTATTTTCCTGTCTACATTTCATTACAGTATAAATTTTCCTGGCTACATTCTCATTTACACTATTTTAGGGTTACAATTATAGAACAAATCTGAATATCTGTAATTTCATTTACACTCTCTTTCAATCTACTAATTTGGGTATTTACGCTCTCTTTCACACTACTCATTTGAGGATTTACAGCTACATTCACGCTCTTTCACATTACTTATATTGTTATCAATGCTATTAAGACTTGCACTCACTTTAATAACTAACCCCTCAATTAATGCTCACAGTGCTTCCAGTTTGGCAGACATTTTCCTTGTTAAAATTCACTGCACCACTTGTACAAAACCGTCTTAATTATTTTCACCCACAACTATTATAACTAATTTATCAGTTTTAAAATCTTGAATTGCCTATAGTCTAACTTTATTCACAATTGATTAATTAATATTTGTCTTCATCCCACTCCTGTCACCAGTGTTATATGCAGCACCAGTGAGGCGTATCTGAGTTCGTGATGGATGGAGGTCCTAATAAATAAATAAAAGAAACTAAATTTGATTTCTAATTGATTCACTCTGCTATTATTTACAGCTTAAAATCATCTGTCTCCACTTTTACTCCTTTTATATAACCGTGAGCGCAATATTTAATGTATTTTTCAACTCTAATTAGCATCCTTATTTAATGTCTTTGTTGATTACAATCAATTAACTCATACTGATTATTAACATGTGTTAAGTCTATGTATTGCCATCATTTATGTATTTTACTCGCGCATCTTATCCAATAGTCCAGCCTGCCACCCACGCCCTTCACTCCTTGATACTCGCAGTCGCAAACTTCCCTTCCACTGGTCACTTCTCTCGCTGCTCTTCTTCTATCGCTCGAACTCAGCCACTCATTCACTCCTCAACTCCAACTCAACTCGTGCCGGACGATGCCGTTGGTTTGCAGGTTTTCTGAGATCTCTCGTTTCCCCCACCCCTTCATTCCGGCGCCGCTCCATATTCACTTCAATAATCCGCATCGGCTCTCCAGACCTCGCTGTTAAGAGCCGGCCAAATCTCTTCCGATCCCTTCCAACTTAACTCGCGGCACGCAGGCCTGCCACACTTATATATCGTTCGCCCTGGCCATCTGGAAGGTTGAACGCACCCCTAGTCATGCTGAGAGAACAAGGTCAGTAATCCAGAGCATTTTTCATATAAACACAGAAATCAATACAACCATAGTCAGCGGTGCGCGACGCAAAAGGATTGTCGCGTCGACTTGCTTTTTTTCAGTAGTTACATGGCTCTTGATAGCGCGCGCCTGTGATTCAAAACACTCCATTGTCTTTCCGCCACCACTATCATATAACTGCTGTCCCTCACTCTCTCACGCGGTATGCGAAGCAGCGAGCACATAAGATTAGTTTTTCCTATGCTATTCACCCAATTCAAATTGGTGAGTGTAGTTTGTGGCATATCAAGAAAATCTGTTCATATTGTTATGGAATGGACAACTGTGGCAAGCCATGTCTATAGTGCTTGCATGAACGCGCCATTCTAAAGTACGCACCATTGCCAACGAATAATGAGGCCGCAGCTCCATGATATAGGCGAGCGAGGCGACGGGAAGGAGGTCTGTTCTCGCCTCGACGCCAACCGGGGAAGACGTTCCAGAGAGCCAGAAAGATGACGACGTGCCGACCGCCGTAACCCGTCTACAAACCAGCCTTCGGCATCATGCAAGGTGGGAAAGATCGGTTCAGTAATTAACCGCAATGGTGGCTTCATATAATTCTTCATTAGGCTTTATTAAAATAACTTAAATGCATAAAGTGCTAGCTCCTCCGATATGTTTCCAGTTGATATAGTATATGTAAAACCTAAGAGGTAAATAATAATATGTCAAACCATGGAAGGGTTTGACATGAAGCCTTGAGACTATTACAGAGTAGCTCTAACCCATTGAGTACGGCCCTCACAAACGTATATTTTAAGCTAAGTAGTAATTAGATTTATAAACTAAAAAGCTTAAAATATAACAATATGCACTCAATATTCTAGAAGGTACAGAATGTATTAGGTGAATGATATTTTCTATTTTATTTTCAAAATATACCCAAATCAATCACGTCAGTAGTTGAAGTATTGTTAAGTATAGGTTACTTAATATGCTGCCAACGAGTGGCGAAGCTGTATATCGGGATAGTGATATTCATGCAGATTCAGCAGATATTCGTTTTTAAAGTGTGCAATTTTGCTTGTGTGATAAGTATGAAGATGTCCCTGATTATCAGTGAAACTATTTTAATCGATTCCATGAATTAGAGCGAATAGCAATATTTTAGGTTGAGAGTGTGAGGATCCATTACATTTCAGTGTTGGTGGGCGGAGCTAAACTCACCAGTTTGTTGTAGCGGGGGTCATTGTCAGACAGCACAGTGCTTCTGAAAACTCCGTAGCACTCGACACAGCAGCGAACATCATCGTACAGCGATGCGGTGAACTCTCCACACAGAGTGCAGAAGTAGCTATCCTACAAACAGGGAATTCAAAGTTAGTACAATGTCCAGAAACACTGAGAAGCCTAGATAAGTATGAGAATTTGAAAGAGGCCAGGGGAAAATCGGTAAAATATCTGTGAAAATGAAGACATTTGGAAATTTAAACCTGCAATACATTTTAACCCAACACATTTCTTTTCATTCAAGCGTTCTTAATTATGGCCAATGCAGTATATCTTTAATCATTATAGTAAAACATAATATATTGCATTATGAGAGGAAAAGCCTTATAATTAAAGAATTGTGTATATCGTACACTGCAGACTATTTTCAATGCTATTATATTCTGCAAGTTTCATTTTATACATAATTAAAAAAACATTTTTTACTTAAGTTTGTAAAGATAAGAAATCACAATTTTTGTTTGGAGAAACCTGAAAAATCTTAGCAAATCGATCCTGAACGAATTTAGAAACATAACTCTAACTGTGCGTCAGTAGAATGAAAAAGTCAGAACGGGCACAATAGGATGTGTAACAAGAACTGAGGAAGGGGTCACTGACATTGGCACTTTGCTCGCTGTTGTTTTAAAAATTCGCCTTTCTACTTAACAAGATATCCCACTCTCCACTCAGAAATAACCAAAATAGCGATGTAGGTAACTGGAGCCACCTGTTGGGTTCCTCGAAGACTCAACGCCTACAAAGGCCCCAAAACCAGTAAACTGAGGCTTATAGACTGCAATGTCACAGGGCGTGCAGCCATTTTGTAGCGATGTCAAGACAGTCACAAACTTCCGTTTTACTTCAATGCCTTATAATTAATTATTTAACACAAATATCGCCTTTTATTCCTATAAAATATCCTAAAAAAAGTTGAGGAATTATTCAGTTTGAATTATTTTTAGTCTTTTTATATTTCGCATAAGTCCATAAACGAGCAAGTTAAAAAGGCTTTCTAAATAAAAGTCTGCAAATAAGTAAGTCGTACTAAAGGCTCGAGTCAAGCCCACTAGATCAGGATTGAGAAGGATCATGTTTGAGTACATTATTGACAAGAACACCAGCTTGGATTTCCATGACATTGGCCTCAACACCGCCTAAACAACCGATGAACTACAGGTGACGTTAAAATAGAAAAATTAATAATAATTTAAATTAAATTATTAAATGTAAAAAAATAACAGTAAATTATATTATTTTATCCGAACAACATTCTTCGACGTCCATTACCTTGGCCTTGACCACAGATGAACTTAAACACGAAAATATTTTGACGTACCCCAAATTGGAGAGAGAAAAAAAAGAATTACATTCGGAAAATAATCCTACGAATTGCGTAAATAAATATATGTTCAAACTATTAAACAGATTGTTATTTTAGTTCAGTTTGGCGAACTTAAAAAATAAATATTTGTAAAATGTCCATGTAGTATTTTACGCCTGTAAATCACGTGCAGAGATCTATTCTCGTAGAAATGCCAAAATACGCACCCCTAGACCCACCCAGTATGACGACCAGCACACAACTAACCCCGAAATCTACATTTCATTGGCTGTATTTTCAACCATCATGTCGGCTCACCCCACGCCCCTCAGATCCCACCAAATAACTGTTAGATTAACGTCGCTTTGGACATCCCAAACCATCTATCCCCTAACATATATCGAAACAACCATTCATTGTATCGTTATTTGTCCATTACGCTCTGGTGATATTTTGTGTTTTCAGCATCTACCAAAAAATAAAACCCTATCGTCCATTTAAAAATTAGACGGCTAGAGTGTGTTGTTGTGATTTGTACTAAATGTCGATGAGGCCAAAACTTCTCAAAGTTTTTTAAACTTACAAAATATTCAACTTTTAATATCTAATTAGTCTCATTTTCGCCATCATTATATACTAATTCCTTTTTAAGAATTTATCAAAATAATAGTATTTAACTTTTATTTGCGAAAGAGCATTTTTACTAAATCAATTTTATACACAGTATTTAATTATCAATGAAATGTTAAAAAAGAAATATAACATAAGTTGTATAAAAAAGATCCTCCTGAGACGAAAGCTGAAGGCTGTGGGTTGGAGGATTCGCCCACCAGCTGTATGTGGGGCCGTCACATTGTGAGTCTTCATTTGTCATGTGTTTTTAACATCTCTCTTAGGCCACCATATAATTTCACAATTCTTTTGACTGTTGTCTGCTAGAGTGTGCCTGATAACTCATATTCATTCGACCCAAGTATGTTTCTGATATCTCCTGCTAGAGTTTTCAGGTGCTGCCGATCGCTCCATACACCAGTGAGTATATTTATTTGCCTTCGCCTTGGATACAAGGACGAAGTCTTAATTGCTACACACGAATATGTGTAAATAAGGTGTTATATATATAAAATTTAATTCTAAAGCATATTATCATTCCAACATATTTTCAAATATAAATTTAGCAGAAGAAAATATACAGTATGCCAGACCTCAATCATATAAAGTTAATTTTTTATTTTCAAAAATTAAAAAAACTGGTTTTATATAATTCCCCTACACAAAATTGCCCTCCTCTCATACCACGATCATGAAATACATCTTTATCATCACCCTGCACAAAATGGATTGAATACTTCCCCCACCTCCTCACACTCTGCTCGCAGAATATTGAGCATTCATCGACATGCTTGTTAGACACGTGTCCAACGAGCCTTGAGAGAAAAAACATGGGATGATCCCACATCTAGGAATTGGTACATTCATAAAACACCCTAAACAAATGTAAAAAATATATATTTTACGTAAAGTTTAAAAATGACCAATTCTATAATAATAATATAGCCTAATGAACTGTGGACAATAAAGATCGATTTATTAAATTTTCACTTTAATATTACAGCTGGTAATGTTAAAAAAATTTAATATCTAATAGATGCAGGTTAACTCGAACCCACGAACCTTTGGTCTACATAAACACAGTAGTGGTGATGCATAGATTATTTGTATTCGCCGTCCATCTGTAACCGTTGCATTCGAACATACTAATATTATTTTTGTATTTATTTAACATATTGTATATAGTTTTGTACAATATTTATTTATATTTTCTTCTTTTAGTCAATGCATATATGACTCATGACGAGATCGCGAATATTCAGGGTATTCTTTACAAAAACAGTATAAAAATTATATGTATTTTTTTGTTTAAATTCATTGCGTTCAGGATTTTAAAAGCTTTTTAATTGCAAGTAGTGATAAATCATATTTTTCAGTCAGATCGTAATCTAAAATCATGTGTGTTGATGCCCACATTAAATATTTTTATATTTGCTTTAAATATCTATATAGCAAACAAAATTTTCGCAAACTGGGGTTGTAAGCATAGTAGCGAATCTATGCATATTTATAAGCATAGGTGAATACTACAATTTCTAAGCTCTCACTGCCAGGCTCATTAATTTCAATTTGCATGTATCATTTCTAGCTCCCAGAACGTATGCATCGGTAAGCATAGTTGATAGCATTTTAGAATTTTTTAACAGAATATATTTTGGCACATAGCAGCGTAGTAACCATATAATAATTTAAAGAAATTAATGTTATTTTTATTTGCTTATTATAATACTAAACAAGCACTCAAAATACTACACATAGTGCACACGTTTATACATCACTTACAGTCCTTCATTGACAAGAATCCAAGTAATTTCCACACTCATAAACATGGTAGCGTCGTGTGGTCAACTTTAAAGAAAAATCTCCACAGCAGAGGCGACGCCGATACATTGCTGGAATTGATCCTTTGGTGGTTATATCATCAGAATGAGCAGGGTTCAACGAAAGGCCTGGCAATAATTTTGTAGGCTGGTCGTAGTCGGTGGTGTCAAAGAAGCCATAGAACCGAAATTACGATCTGTCACACCACAGATAGACGCTGCAAGAATTTCCTCTTGCAGAACTGTCACCGAATCATCGATGAGACCTGCAGTTTAACTTTAAATGATAATACATATATGCACAAAGTATAATTGTGACAGAAGAGCAACCCAAACTGTATACAAAAATATTTAATGTGATTGGGTTTGTTCACAGCCATGAATTCTATGCTGTTGTGCGATGTGTGGTTTCATTCGCCTTGTCACTTTGAACAGGCACTACTCTAGATTTTAATCTGACTTCCCTCCAAAAAGATGGTTTTACAAAAAAACAACCGTTCAGAATGCATGTGTAGAATCCCAAATGATAATTTTCTACATACATCACTATTTTTTTAAAATGTATTTAACCTTCTCGGTGGTAGTGGAACTTTTCCATGTGGATATGCCACATGCTGAGGAATTTTGATGGAACTCACTCCATCAAACCTAAATCAAAAGTACGACTTATTAGGCCACCCATGTATTTGGATGCAACTACGAATTGTTTACATGCAGTTTTGTTAAATTATGCCTAGCTAGCAGGAGAAAACGAAACCTTAAAATAATGCGATACACCCCATCCGAGTAATTCAAGAGATGAGCTACCTTCTTGTAGTATTCGGGCCATTATTAATTAAAATCTATTACCACTTCAGTGTTGACCATGTAAAATGTGAATAGCTGCTGGTTTGTGGAATCAACTATGAGTAATATAAAATTGTTTCCTTTGGCACAGGCGTCACGCGGCGGACAGGCGGACTGTCTCCAGCCTCCGAAGGTTACCATCCAAAATTTCCCTTTTTTCCCCTTTTTCCTGTCCAAAATGACCGATTTCACATACAAAATGCCATTATTTCCCATTTTCCTGCCAAATTTGCTGAATTTCCCTCCTAACGATGATGGTCATCTCGGCAACCAGTGCCATTTTTTTACCCTAATTAACATAACAGAAAAGTAATCCCTCAAGGTGGCAAATTACTCATTATTTGTGTGGGTAACCAGGTGGGTCCTCACTGCCATCTTAGAACATGAGCACACTTGACCAACAATATGGCGGCTGCGGGACAACTGAGGATGTCGGCCGCAGAACAACTAAGGATGTCGGCCATTTTGGCAGCCAGCAGCGAGCATCAAGTCGACCAGTGTGTTCATGTTGGATCTCGTACACCACTGTCCCCTCCTGTGGTCTGTGTGCATAACACTTATAAGCATAGTTGGTTGTAATTAGCAAACTGTTTAATTTATAGGAGACAAATTCAAAAATAGGCATCATCCCCGACTATGAGAAGTGTCGCTAGGTCGCGTACGACCTATGTCTACTTATAAGCATATTTGGCTCTACTTTCCAAACTGATGGAGATACAACTACAAAATTCATAACATATGCATCAAGACTGACTATGAGAAAGGTCGCGAGGTCAAGTATGGCTTACCTCTACTTATGAGCATAACTGGATGTAATTTCCGAACCATTTAAGTTGTAGTTGTCAAATTCATAACATAGTCATCAACGGCGACTATGAGAATTGTTGCAAGGTCACATATGACCTACGTTTACTTATAAGCAGAGTTGGCTGTAATTTCCGAACACATTGGAGATACAACTACCTAATTCATAACATATACATCAACCCAGACTATGAGAAGGGTCGTGGTGTCAAGTATGGCCTATGTCTACATATAGGCTTAGTTTGCTGTAATTTCCGAACTGTGTAAGTTAATATTGTCAAATTCATAATATGATCAACATCCCAGATGACGAGAGGAAATGAGTGGTCAGGTATACCATATGACTACTAATAAGCATAGTTGGCTATAATTTCCGAACATTTAAGGTATACATGTCAAATACAAAACATGAGAATCACCCCAGATGATGAGAAGAGACGAGTGGTCAAGTATGGCCTATGTTACCTTATAATCATAGTTGGTTTGAATTTCCGAACAATTTAAGTCATTGTTGTCAAATTTATAATGTGGGAATCGCCCCAGAGAAGGAAAAGAGACGAATGGTCAAGTAAGCTCTATATAGACTTATAAGCATAGTTGGCTGTAACTTCTGGACCATTTAGGTAATATTCATCAAATTCATAACATTGGCATTGCCCCAGATAACAAAAAAGCATCGAGGGGTCAAGTATGAGTTATGTCTACGTATAATCATAGTTGGCTGTAATTTCTGAACAATTTAAGTTATAGTTGTTAAAACAATAACATGGACATCTCCACAGACGAGGAGAAGAGACGAGTGGTCAAGTATGACCTATGTCTACTTATAAGCATAGTAAGCTGTTTTATCCGAACTGTGTAAGATACAACTACCAAATGCATAACATAGGCCTCACCCCAGATGACAAGAAGACTTGCAATGATAAGTGCGTATTTTATAACATACTTATAAACAAAGTTGGACTGATCTGTCCGTGATACAGTAGCCAAATACATAACATGGGCATCACCCCAGATGAATCACAAGGCCCAGTATTTCCAATGTGTACCAATATGCAATATTGGTCGCAATATCCGAACCAGTTGTCAAATACATAACATAGACACAACCCCAGAAGATGAGAAAGGTCAAGAGAACCCTATGTCAGTGTACAAGCATAGTTATCTGTAAGTCCCGAACTGTGTAAGATATATAGTGAACGAAATCACAACATAGTCAACAACACACACACCTCAGACAATGAAAAGGAAGTGAGGGGTCAAGTATGATGCATGTCTACATATAAGCATAGTCGTCTGTAATTTCCGAACTGTTTAGGTTATATAGTGGCTAAAATCATATCATAGGCAATACCACCACTCCAAACAATGTAAAAAGGATCGAGGGGTAAGTATTGACCCATGGCTATGTATAAGCATACTTGGTCTTAATTTTTGAATCGTTTGAGATACAACTACGAACAGCCATCTAGTGTGTCCTAAGTGCAAATATAAGCACCGCTGTTAGCACCAATCAGTCCGGTGTTTGTACATTGGGTAATGATGATAGTTCACGAATAATCACCAGCTTCTGAAATACACTTCTTAAAATAAAATCTGCTGTCCCTAACATTGGTTAAATAATGCTCCCAGCCATATTGGTAAGGAAACAATACATCCCCCCGCTCAAAAGATACATTATAAATGTAATTGTTAAACCAGTAGACACACACACACAGGATCAATTAAATCCATTTTTTTTCTCCAACCTACACTCGTGTACCGAAGCTGGTAATAATAATTATAGACTGATATACTCGAACCTTCAATTCATGTACATATTTCCATTCAGTCGTTAAGTACAATACCACTAGAGGTGAAGGAGGGGGAGGGACTGACCTTCCACTTGTGCGGCGTGTACCAAGACTTCGATGTATTATGTAATGAGAAATCACTCGGTACATCGCAATAAATACACAGACGAGTGTCCCCACACATACAACACATGTTGGAATGATAAGCTTCTTATTACAAAATAAATTATCCCCTATATTAACTTGTGTAGCAGTGAATTAACCATAGGCTGCGAGTGCATCTCGCCATCGTCGATGTGACCTCATTTCAAGCGGAGACTGCAATGACCATTCTCGCATTCCATGCACGGTAGATACCGACCAAGTACTGCATCTAAACACCTCTCTTTGTCAACGTACCTACCGATATACTATTGAAAGGAAACAATGCCTGTACCCCGAACCATCCATGAGGTTTCGCAGGTTCGATACCCTTACAGAGTGGTTATAAAAGTCGTCATAAAGCCGACGTTGTAAGTTCGTTCGTCGAGTGGGGAAGCAAGAGACCCCACTGCAAAGACACCAACACGAACTGAGTAACTGCCATTGTCAACAACAGTGTTCATATTTATAGACCATTCCAGAACTGCAGTTGTGTACTAAGCCCATCACACATACATGCACGTAGAGAGACAGTCATATGCATTGCTTGTGATTCTTTCTCCCGTCGTCCACTAGAGTGCACAAAAGGAAATATACCTACCAACCCGCGCATATTGTGCAAGCAGACAAGACCATAGATCGTATCACATTCGACAAAAGAGCCATGTGATTCCATCACGAATACAAATTGTAAGGTTAGGCCAAGCGGCCTAAAGCGTCTGATAAAAAAACACTGGTTCCCATAAAAGGGAGTGTGGCACATTCCAATTTTTTTTCCTGTACCCTACTTGACGAAAAAATGTATTGTATGTTCGATTCAAATTGAGAGTGCATCTTGATATGCCTGCAGACATTTTTCGGTCCCACTGTCCAAGAAGAGACTAGAATGACAGTCATACTCTTGCTCCTACCTGCAACTTGTGCAACTGAAAACTCAGCTACATTTTATTACTGAGGATGGATGCAAATTAATGTTTACCTTAATCATCTATGAAATATTCTTACAACTAGAAAATAAGAGTGATGCTCTTAATGTACTAAGCAATCGCACAGTATGTCTGCATGTTGACACTTTATATACAGTTAACCTTAACTATAACATATTACACTACTTATTTGTGGTATACAAATTAAATTTAAAAATCTAAATCTCAAAACGTTGAAATCTGATTAAACATAATTCATTGGGGAGCATGTTTTAGATACTTACAAAATAAATTGCGCATCGTGTTTCTTATCTGACAACTTCATAACTTCACATTATTGGAATACGTTTTTTTTAGTATGCAACGTGTTTTGAGTGCCATTATATATTTCAAAGATAAAGAAAGCCTGCGACGTAATTCTACTTGCCTTTTGAAATGAACTTCTCACATTTAATATTATAGGTTTTAACATCTGTTTCATTTTTGTTTGAATTCAGGAACCTTTGTTTAATATTATAACATAATATCAATATAAGTGAACATATATCTCGTAACAATGTTACATAGGATGTGATTATAAAGGAAATAAACAATGTTGTGAGGAAGTCTTCTATAACATAAGAGAATACTGTGGTTTTTCCTTACTATTCCCATGGGAGAAAATTTGTATTGTGATACAAAACTCATCAAAACAAAATAACATAGAGACCTTGTTGTCGCTGAATGCGCATAATGTAATCGTGTCTGACGTTTTGTGTGCTTTCGTGTACGTCCTGGCCGGGCTGTGTGTGGTAGTTTTGTGAAGTTGAGAGAGAAAAAATGGCGCAGCGTTACCTTGTTTCAGAGTCTATGGATTGCTGCGCTGTCCTACCATAGTGCTTCCCTCAATGCCTGCACGCCTGCATAACTTTGACTGTGAGGTTGGCTGCTCTCTTGCACTGCAGCCCAGGTAGGTGCTGAATTAAGGCGTCGTGTTGCTGTTGCCATGTTACCCCCTCCGGAGGGTTGTCATATCGTGTGGACACTCAGCTAAAAATCAGTTTTCCTGTAACACTTTCATCTTATGTTGACAAACTAATTTGCGTTACATTTGAACCCTTTTGTTATTATTATAATAACCATTTCTCCATTAAAATATTTTTTAATTTTAGTAAATCTTTTTCAGATTATACTAAGGTTATATTGCATCATTTATTTCATCTTACATGTGAAACATATAGTTAAACCAAACACACTGCTGATATGTATAATGGATGTAAGTATTATACTCATATATATTGTGACAGGGTAATAGTAATCGATCTCTTGTTTTATTATTTTATTTTGTTATAAATACGGTTAATGGCTTTGCTGTATATAATAATGTCTGAATTTTATATATAACAAGTAGTGTTATATATAAACAATTGTAAAACAATGACACGCTCTTTGGCAGTGCAGTGTTATGATGACCTGAACAATCGCGGATCGCCTCTGGCGTCCTTGCAAGGTGCATTTTGTGAACAAGTTGTACAATGGAGGGGGGTGAGGTGGGCCTTGGAATGTGCACATGTGCACCGAAAGGAGCGCGAGTGGCTTGCCGCATCCTTGAGGCCTGAATGCACTTGGGTGCGTGCAATCGTGTGGATTTTCTTTATTTTTCTTTTTTATGTGCCATATTGACTGCAGTGTAATACTCTAAACTGAAATACTTATTTTATTTCCCATTTTTTAAAATAATGAACCCACACCACTGCCATCATGTATCAATGTATACCAAAATGTATTACAAAATTATGAGTATTTAATCATTACTTTTTTAGTTTATTAAATTTAAAGTATATTATTATTCTGTTTTCTTTTCTTATACTCATCTGTTTATGTCATGTGCAAAACTGTATATTTTGTTTTAGGAACTCCTATAAAATCACCTCGATACCCCTCTATATTTGATTGATCTAATCAATATGCTACTTCATTATCCCTGACTTGTTGGCAAAATAAAAGAGAATTTATAGAGTTCTCAATGAAATACCCTTTACTCTTATGTTAATTTATGTACACAACTTGCAATTACTTTATGTTATAATTTTATTAACTGAGACATACTTCTTACTATGACATATATATAATTTTAAATATTATACCCAATCCTTTTCGTGACCGTCTGAATGGCATTTGTATTTCTCTTTACATTTCTAAGTTCATTCATATCATTACATTATTTTCTTACATTACTGCTTTTGATATGCACTCTGCAATAACGTGATTAATTCCACAGTCTAACTTAAACTTTTATTTTAAAATAATGCTGCACTAGCTCGATCATGTTATTGAAATATTTTTAGCAGTGATACAAATAGGTCCCCACCAATTCCTTAAGTTACTAATAATTAATGCTATCATAACATACTCTCTATATTACTATACTATATTTTAATGTGGGGCCAATTGTGCCGCTCTTTTGGCACATTATGTAGAACTGTTAATAATACAGTGAACGTCACCTGCTTCCATTACGCCCTTATACAGCCTGAAATTATTCATAATAACTGTGGCTTGGGGTGCAGGCTCGCAATGTCGGTTCGATTCTTCCGACATGCTTCCCTTGTTTCTGCACTTGGGTGCGAAACAATTAATATCGGGATTTTCCCGATATGGATATAATGTGATAAAGGAAATGAGCAGCTACTGTGGATGCTGAATGGAGGGTAGTATGGGAGCTAACAAGGTGCTTACACAGCAAGGACTCTGCTGCTTTGTCAAGCACTGGCGTAGCTGTGGCTTCACGTGGCCGAATGTGAGCCTACCATATGGTGTGCTTAAAACTAGTACTCTGAGTCTAGCAATTACTGCAATTTTCCTGTGCAATTAATCTGGCAACTCGCACTTTGCACACAGAGGCTTGAAAACTTTATTTTCGACACACGTGGCTTCCTATGGCATGATACTGAAAAATTCCCCTACCTGTGATGGCAATTAATTGTTATAATTTAATTTATGCATTGGCAGATGGGGCTGTCCTTTGCAGATGGGGGAGGGTGGTTTTCTCCCCCGCATACTCACACTTCCAACTACTCAATCCATCTGAAAATTTTACTCCTTTCCGAAACATCCTTGAAGTAGAGGAAGGAAGGGTTAGGCATCTCCAACAATGTACTAGATTCGTACTCTAGCCAATATAATTATTATACTAAGATACTGCTACAGGCGACTCCACCTGGCTATAAGAGCCTTTAAGGTGACTAGGGCTTGTTGAGTATTAAAGAAAGGGGTTTCTTTAACATCTTTATATAAGACCTCTATAAATCACTTCAATTACAACACTTTGCAATACATGCTTTATAATAAACAGGAGGAACTTTATACTTAACTGCTAATCTATTACTTAAAAGCCACATTTATAATTACCAAGTAAAGTCTCTTAGTCATAATGCCTAAAACTCTTTCACATTAATACCTTGCTGCCACAGGCTGCATCCCTCGATGTATCGCAATGGTGGTTCAGCAGACACCTCTCATGGCTGTTCTTGAGGTAGGCCACTGGTTGACGTCCAGACAGCGTCTCATGCTTCGTACGGGCGTCTGGCCATGCAAAACGCCTCGTTCAGGCCTATATTGTTGTTTGTTTGGGGTCTTGCCAACTGTTTATAATTCCTGCTTGACACAATCCCTCGGGTCCTGCTTTCTGCTTTGTGTAATGCAGGGTTCATGCATGAGTTAGGGTGCATTCATACTGCTACACTTTGCTATGATTTCGACAACTGGTTCTTAAATTATGGCCAAACTTTGCATATTGGAAGACATAGGAAATACTGGGCCTTGTGAGTCATCTGGGGTGATGCCCATGTTATGTATTTGGCTACTGTATTGGGGACATTTCAGGTTAACTTTGCTTATAAGTATGTCAAAGGTCACACACTTGTAATTGCGAGTCTTCTTGTTGTTTGGGGTGATGTCTATGTTATGCATTTGGTTGTTGTATCTCACATGGTAAGGAAATAACATCTAACTATACTTATAACTCTACATAGGTCATAATTGACCACTCTTCTCTTCTCCTCATCTGGAATGATGTCCATGTTATGGACTTGACAATTATTACTTAAAAGGTTCGTAAATTATAGCTAACTACGCTTATGTGTAGACATAAGTCACAATTGACCCCTCGATCGTTTTTTTGTTGTCTGGGGCAAAACAAATGTTATGAATTTGATGACTATAACCTAAATGGTTCGGAAGTTACAGCCAACTATGCTTATAAGTCGACATAGAGCTAACTTGACCACTAGTCTCTTCTCCTCATCTGGGGCGATGAACATGTTAAGAATTTAACAACTATGACTTAATGGTTCGGAAATTACAACCAACTATGCTTATATTGTGACATAGGGCATACTTGACCACTCGACTCTTCTTGTCATTTGGGGAGATGTTCATGTTATGTATTTGACATATATACATTAAACATTTTGGAAATTATAGCCAACTATGCTTATAAGTAGACATAGATAATACATAACATTGCGACCCTTCTCATAGTCGGGCTTGATGGTTCTGTTAAGAATTCAACATCTACAATTGAAACGGTTCGGAAATTACAGCCATCTATGTTTAAAAGTAGACATAGGGCATACTTGACCCCACGACCCTTCTCATAGTCAGAGTTGATGCATATGTTACAAGTTTTTGTAAATTTTTATCCAATGGTTCAGTAATTACAACTAACTATGCTTATAAGTAGACATATGCCATACTTGACCCCACCACCTTCTCATAGCTGGGGTTGATGCATATGTTGTTCATTTTATAGTTGTATCTCCATCAGTTCGGAAATTATAGCCAACTATGCTTATTAGTAGTAATAGGTCATACCCGACCTCGCGAGCCTTCTCATAGTCGGGGTTGATGGCTATGTTATGAATTTGACAACTATAACTTAAATATTTCAGGAGTTACAGTCAACTATGCTTATAAGTCGATGCAGGTCATATTTGACCCAGCTATCCTTCCATAGTCAGGGTAGATGCATATGTTTTGATTTTGGTAGATGTATATATATTGGTTTGGTAACTACAGCCCACTATGTTTATAAGTAGACATATGACATACTTGACCTCGCGACCCTTCTCATAGTCGGGGTATGCATATGTTATGCAATTGGTAGTTGTATATCCAATGGGTTGGTCATTACAGCAACAAGGCTTATAAGTTGGCATAGGTCATATTTGACCTTGTGACCCTTCTAATAGCCGGAATTGATGCCTATTGTTTGAATTTGATGCCTATAACATACAATGTTCGCTAATTACAACCAACTATGCTTATAAGTGTTATGCGCACAGATGGCAATAGGCAGTGGTGCACAAGATCCTACATGAAGGTTCTTGTAGAATTGATGCTTGCTACTGGCCACCAAAATGGCCGACATACTCAGTTGTCCTGCGACTGAGATCCTCGGTGGTCCTGCAGCTGCCATATTGTTGGTCATTGGTGCTTGTGACCCAAGATGTCGGTAAGGATCCATATGGGTTCTCACACATAAATTAAGTTATTTGCCACCTTGATGGGTCACCCGCTGAATTATGCTAATTATGGGGAAATGGCTGCTGGCACTGACTACCAATATGGCCAGCATCGGCAGGAAGGAAATTCAGGAAATTTTTGGGAAAATGGGTAAAAAAGGGCGTTTTGTACGCGAAATCGGCTATTTTGTACTGAAAAAAGGGAAATTTTTACGATAACCTTGGGAGGCTGGAGTCAATCCGCCCATCCGCTGCCTGATGCCTATGCCAGAAGGAACAATTTTATACTACTACAATGCAATCAACTTATTCCATTGGAGTGTCGATTGTGTCTATCTTACGAATCTCACATTTCATTATATCAACGTCCCTGTCACAAGGCAAGTAAGAGTCTCCACGAGCAGGCAATTTTTGAACATGTTCTTCAAAATAATAGTCCAGTATCTGTTAGTGACGTTACAAATCTTATCATGGATTGGTTTCTATTCTGCCCTGTACATGCATTTGAATAAAGATGCAACACTTTGATACCTGTTGGTACGTATTCCTGTATATAGTGAGTCAAAAAAGCAAACCTCATTTGCACCGTTCTTAGCTTGCCTTTCATGGTACATGTACAATGCAGCTTTTTTAGTTGTAATGTCATGAATACAAAACAATCAACCGACAGTTTACGTAGATAAAATATTTCATGCACTGGTATTTGGCTGACGGGAGATTCTGCATACAGTCAAAGCAAAGTCTTACCACTTTATCCCTTTCATGGCACAACTTCTCTTTTGGTTTCATTGCGACATGGGATTTTGAAGCACAGCACTTATGTACTAGTAACTCTGTTGTTGCAGCCCTTTTAACAACCTCATGTAATGTGGGCCTCTTTTTTTTACCATGAGTTACTCACAAACACCGCAGGTGTAATTCTGTTGACTACGAAAGGAGTTGAAATTTTCATTCAAATATTTGACGTAGAATAATTTATATTTGGTTTTGAATCTGAATATTTCTCTTTGTATAAGTCATACGTGATCTTAACAGTCAAATCTGAATTCAAATAAGAATAATCACATGATGCATTATGACTTTGCTTAATAGTAAAATATGAAATATGATAGCGAATATTTAGTCGTTTTTCTGTAGCAACACTTTTTTTAACACGCTGGCCTCTTAGGACATGTGGAGACGTACCTCCGATTAGTAAAATAAGTCTGCGAACCCTTTTCTCACCGATACCGTGCATGCTAATGTTGAATTTTCTGCAAACCTCCACTTCCACAACTGCAGTTAAAACATGAAACTGAATGAACTTATATAAACAGTTTATCTTCTGGAAAGTTCGGGTGGCGACGCTTTACAGGGACAGACTTGCTAAGACCTTGGAGGTAAAGTCTTGTTCACCTTTAGTATAGAATGATGAAAACTGTGAAAGAATATTCGTCTGATGATTTGACGGTACTCTGCTGAAACGTTTATTTCGGCACCTACAACAGATTAAAACAGTGGTACCAAGTGTAACAGTATAGTGGCACAATGCACAATAACCTCAAAAACCACGTATTCTTCTATTTATGTTTTGTTCATTACATTTTCTTAAGTGCAACACTGTACATAATTAGGCAGTTATTTAATCTATTCTGCTAAACAACTGCTCAATGGCATTAACCGCTACATGTTAATGTTATTACTAACCAAAGAAAGTACTTACCTACAATCATCACCAGTTAATGTTGCTGGCACAATTTCCCAGAATCTGTGATATGTCCCAAGCCTTTAACTATAGCTTTATTCAATATGTTTCTTCTGTAATATTTAGGATTCCTTTTGCATTTCTTACTCTTTCGGTTTACATTCACGTCTGCCATTTTCATGTTTTACACTTCACAAACAAATACAACATACATACAAAAACAGCTGATTCTTACAGTCATGGCTACAAAACACCAAATATGAATCGCTAATATTCCAGTGCTTTATATTCATGCAGAGAAGTAGTGCACTATATCGTCACAAGCTCACTATGCCAAATTTACATTTAATTCTAAATCGTCCCAATTCCTGGAGGAAACACCTTTTAAAAATTAATGAATTTTACTTATGTTACTCCATATGGACACTATAGCAAGAGAAATGTCACTTTAGAATGGAAATGTGGATTGCGAGATAACTACATATAAATAATCTCTAACTTAAATTGGCATACAGGAAACAACTCTGTGCAGTTAAAATATTTTGTATTTTATTGTTACATGCATGCAGAAAATCATAACCAATAAAACAACCAAAGCCTTCAGCATAAACAGGTATTAATTTCTAAAATGCCTTGCACCACATATTTATAAATAAAATGGTTCACTTGGTGACCTCAATGAAGATGTTAGTCAAGGATTATAAACAGTTTCAGTTATTTGACCATTTTTAGATATCTCTACTCTAGAAAACTAAAAAGGGAAAAGTTGTATTAAACATCAATCTTGGCTTATTTGGTATAACACTAGTTCCAGCAGCAAAAAAAAAAAAATTAGATGATACACCAACCGCAAATTAATATTTAATTGAAAGGGAACTATGCCAAGATTACAGCTGTCCTAATTTAGAATTATATTGATTTAAACCAATCAAAGAAATATTTTAATTGGATAATTTAAATAAAAAAACGTGATGTAAGAGCAGATGGTTAAAATTTTTACATTGCAGATACCAAATTAAAAATTAATTACAACAAGTTATTTGTTAGAAATAAAAGTGTATGAATTGTAAAGCGACTTTCTACATAGCCAACAAAAAAAAAAAAAGGACATTGGAAACCAATATACTAATAACAATATTATGAAAATTATACTATATTTATCTACAAACGCCCTTTTCCAGGAATATAACCCTAATTAGTTAATGAATTTCAATAAAAGCCGGAAATATAATAACATAATGAAATCATTCCATTGAAAACATTTAAAAATACCTCATCTGATATCTGAAACAAATAAACCTGAAAGATAATATTTCCTAGCAACACATAAATATGGCCATGAAATAAATAATACGAATACACATATATAAAGAACATGTCTGGATAAATGTTAGTTATTCACTTACATGAAAATGCGGGAAATAATAATAATTAAAATAAACAATAAGCATTATAAATGTGATAAGTTATAAATTATTGCTTTCTTTGTTAACAAACCCAAAGGGATTCCATACTTGATATGATTATTAAGTGTCATTCCTCACTCATTCTGGAGTACCAAACATCGTGAGAATGGACTGATAAATTGGGCATTATATAATTTCATTTTACCAAAAACGCATTCACAAAATTAAAGGAATCATTTAAAAAGGTGACAGAAATAAATATATAAGATGAGGCTTATAAACAACACGAAATTGCAAAGGAGATCACAAAGATTTAGAATCAAGTCATGAAACGAATAACATTTTACAAAAATAAGTTATAGAGATTGTGTTAGCTACCGACTGTTTCTGAAACTTCTGTCGTAAAAAGAAAATTAGGATGGGAACAAAATTTTAAGCAATACATATTTTAACATTTATTAATAAATGAAGATCGAACCATGACATTCGATACACAAATCCATCAAAAAGAATAATATATTGATACATATTAAACATGATATCAGCTTCAGAAGAAAATTAGAAAATTAGGGGTAGGTAACTTATTAAAAAAACATTGACATACTTATACCATACATATATAATTACAGAAAAGGGAGGAACTGTATTACATAATGGTGGAGTTGCCCCACTATTTATTTCAATATTAGATTCACAAGATGTTTTATCTTATGATGCAATTGCATTATACAACTCAGAATAAACAACCAAGAAATAACAAAACAGAATTTGAAAATCAACGATGACATAACTAGGCTATTGAAAATATTTCAGTTAGTAAAGGCGTTGTTGCAAAAATAAAAAAAGATGTTGCCAGAAAAAAAAATTATTCAACACCCTTATCTAATTTTTATAAAAAATTATGTAAAAAATTAAAGAAAATCAAACATTTGAGATGTGTTTATATGATAGTTGAAGTAGTAACTAAAATGTATAAAAATTTATATGGTTTCATTAACTTAGACTTTCATCAAACCCAGGCACCCACTAGGTTTGTTATTATAAAATTATTGATAATGTTTATTTGGAGGTAAAATGCCAACATAATTAATTCATTGCCTCAAAAATAACCTTTTAACGGAATACACAATTATGATTCTGTAATCGTGGACATTTATGTTTAATAGTAATAGATATATTTTCTAATGGATTCAAGTTTTCTAAAGTAATTTTTATTTTATTGAATAATGTAATTATTTGGGAAACCATTGGTATAATCTTTAAATAAATATTTTAAGTGAAATCAAACATTAGATCCTTCTGAATAATAACACTTTAAAAATATATTCGGGTTAATGATACATTACTATAGATTGTGCCAACACAAGCTTAGTTAAATTAGTTAATGTGTAAACAAAATAATATGTTAAAATAAAAAATATGAGAATTAATAATACTGCTGATCCAGTTGATAAGAAATATAGTGTTATAGACCGTTCTTGTAAAGTAAGCACTTTTGAGGCCCTAGTTACTTTTTACTTTCAGCCAATATTTTATTATTTTACTACCTTCTTAAATAAGTATTGCTATGTATGTAAAAAAAACACAGTTTGTATATTCCACTCCACTCAGAAGTTACTGTCTAAGGCTAGACTAAAATATATTTATTTACTATTATTCCAGATGAGTACTCACTTGAGTATCAATAGTACTCACTTGACCATGAATAACATGCAACAAAATATTTTTAGACAGTAAAACTACTGAAATAAGCAATTAATTTGTTAATATTGTTCTAAAGTCTGAGTTTGCAGTGTGCAAAAATTGTATAACTTATAAATTTATTAATTTTGTAGAAAAATCTGATTTAAAGAGTTTCAGTACATCTATTATAAAGCATTCTGAAATAATCCTGTGTTTAATTATTAATGGGTTACACGAAGAAATATGTAATATATTTTTTATTTGTAAACATAAAATAAAATAATTCTATATTTATTTTTGCTAACTAACTCGAATTCTTTAACAATTTAATTACCTGTACTATTTATAAAATTGTTTTTGTAAATACAAATTTACACACTAACCCAGTTAGTGTTTTTTGTGGGAGTATAAAAATGGATTACAGTAAATTTATTGGCATCTGTAAAGGTGACATTTTAACTTATATTATAAGAAAAACCCAAATGCCTAGTTATGAAAGTTTTCATTTACAACACTAGGAATATTCGTAAAATATGAATAGAGGATAACTGTAAGTTTTATTTTCTTATATTTTTTTTATGAATAAAATGAGTAACATTCGTTGTTTTAGCGTTAAAAAGTTTCTGAGAAAAATTACAAATAATTATATATTATGGGAAATGGCAAATCAGTTCAGAAAAGTATATGTTCAATATGTAAATATCAAAAATCAATATTATTGAATAATTTTCCAAATTTGTCTCTTCACAATGTTATGTGAAAGAATGTCCTAGCAGAAAAGTATTGCAGATCGATTTAATTGAAATCGATAGGTTACTGAAAAATTAAAAAGTAATGTCATTTATAAATTAAGGCTAAAAGTGTTTATTTACAATCATCACCATTTTCTCTAAGTATGCATTTGCTTTACCTATTATAGATAAAATGGCTAAAAATGACATAAATGGATTACAATCTTTATTAATGAAACTAAAGCCCAATAATTTACAAAGTGATAATAGTAAATAATTTTACAGCAAACAGATTGTTGAACAAATGCTAAAATATAAGTGTAATCATTATTCAATATACATAAAACTTAAAGCAAGTGTGGTTGAGATCTTTAATCAAGAAATATAATGCGGAATAAATCTGCTTTGAAAGTGAGCTACGAATGGGGTACAAATTTTAGAAAGTCAAATAAATGACTAAAATAACAGAAAGCATACTGCCACTGGTATGAAATAATATTAATAAAAATATTGAAAAATTAAGTTCAACATCCACAGAATAAAAATTTAATCGCCGAATTCAAATATAAAGTTGGTGATATAGTTACGCTACTAAAATGAAAAAAAAAAAAAAATTCTACAGTAAATTGGATAACAGATTTATTTAAAATTAGTTAAGTTTTAAAGTATGATGTACCACCTTATATTTTTAAAGATATGGATGGTGAAGAATAAAGTTTCATTTCATATCGGGAAACAATCGACAGATTCCAACCTAAGTTGGCAAACAATTAGTACTGTGTTAGGCCAACTAAATCGATAGGCTATGTTTTTAAAATAGTATCCATATAAATGGTTTAGCATAGTATGCTTCCTGTACGAAATAATGTAACCAATTACAACTTAACTTTGAATACAGGCAAGCTTCAAATTGTCAAATATATAAACTTGTTTGCAAGTCATTTTGGAAGATAGCGACACAAAAATAATCAGCAACCTAACTCGGCAAACAATATACATCATATAATCAATTCCAGGCGACAAGTTTTACTTACATAGTCCATGTCAATTTATGTGTAGCCCTGAAAGATCCGATGTTAAAATCTATCAAAATGTCTCCACCCACACAAATTATGTGACATAAGGATGTAGTAATATATTTTCAAAATAACAGACATGTAAATATTTTAGCTTAGTACACCATAGAAACCAAAAAATTTCAACCGACTTTAATATGTAGTAGTATCTAAGACAAACATGTAATATACCGAAACATAACTGTTTTGTTTTTTCAGCAATGAAGACTGCACCGCATGAGATAATGGAGCTCTAGGACAACTCAACTCATTCCTACCGAATTTTGCACACAGAATCAGTGCTACAGCAAGCCACGTTTTGAGTGTGTCTGACTAAGGCGGAGGACCACACAACGTGCGTACAACTATATCTTAGGCAGGACTTTCAAAAGTGCTCATTTAACCGTAAACAGCGTATAGCAATCATTTTTGCTGCATTTTTTGTGAGATAGTGCCAGGTGATAAAATGTAAATTTTGTGCCATTTCTCGGGAACCAATCATGTTATTACCACCAAATGTTTCACACCAGTAGTGCTACAGAAGGGCATGTAGACTTACATGTTTGTGGAACTCACACACTTACTTTCAATATGATGTCCCTGTAAGTATTTAAGTTTGGTAAACTAAGCCTACCAAATATTTAGACTGATTACTACCGAAATTGATTCTCCGAATCCTACCTCGTCAATGTAGTCGGTTGCACACCAGCTTATAGTACGAGGTGTTCTGTGTTCGAGTCCCAGGTAAGGTTTGTGTGTATTTGTAATTGTCTTACAAATATTGCATTTGTTTCTGGCTGAATATATAGTAATATCGCTTTCAACGATACGTCATTTCCCACCTACCATCTAAACTTTTAAGAATTTCATCAAAATTATTTGCATCAATGTAAAGAAAAGTAGGCTCATTTGTTAAATTAGTTACTTTTTAAGTTTACATTTACCAGATAGTATTATTTAAGGATTAACTTCTTCAAATACCCTAATCTTTAAATTTTTTTATGTAAAGACATATTTTATTTCATACTTAATTGGTCTAAAACCTGGCCCAGTAATAAATCAATTATTTGGTTTAACAGAGTAATTAATTGTTCCCAAATCTGGGACAGTTTATTATTCATAAAATTGTTTAATGTATTAAGGATTAACATACATTGAAACAACTTTTCTCATATTTTCATTTTTTTTTTTTTTTTTTTTTTTTTTTTTTTTTTTTTTTTTGCTATATCATTTCCTTTAAACCAAGGATTATTATTTTCATATGAGATGAATCTAAGCATTCTTATTTTTAAATATAGGATATACATTTTGATGTCCAGAATATTATTCATTTATATAAAATAATTTTATAAGATATTAAAAATAACAATAATTAAAATTTTAGGAGGTAATGTAATTATTATCTTATAAAAAAACTAATAAGAATTTTAAATATTTTAAAACTATGATCAAATAATTTAATCCATGTAGGCATATGTGTACTAAATTAATTTTTGTTAAAGTTTTGATGTTACTTCTAATATATTCACAATCTAAAGCAAATGGACAATTATATTTTATTCAATACATGTCGAAATTGAAATTAATATTTGATCTTCTGAAATGCTACTATAATTGTCTCTATTTAATTAAAAAAATTTAACAGCAATTTGAAAACAAGAAGAAATTAAATTGTGGTATTCAAACAACATACATTAAAGTAAATACTTTAATCAGGGCTTTATTCTTGTCTATTCTCGACATTCTACGGGGTCATTATACATTATTAACACATTTCTCACTTGTCATGCCAGCCTGTCCAGAAGTGCCAACTACATAAATTTATGCATACAACAAGTTCCCATTTTTTAATAAAAAGTAATATACTGTTAAAATGATAAAAATTACAAATACAGTGGAATAGTATAAAATAAAAATACATAATCTTTTAAGTGTCTTGACTTCTGTCTAACCCTCTTACTAGCCTTAAGACCAGCATATTTACTTAGTTTTCACTAGCAATTAGCAGTCCATTATTCCACCGACGTAATTCTCAGGAAAAATACCTCTGTGGGGTACTTTGATCTTCCATATCAGTGTTTTGATGACTTATAGGCCTAAAGGTATATAAACTTTTAATATGACTTGTATTCCTTATCTTAATTATACCTTCTTCGTCCTGAATTAAATACGAGCGGGGAGTAGAATGTTTACCAACTTTCTTTGCAGACACCAAAATATCTTTATTTCTATATAGCCTACTACATATTGGTCTCTATTGAAAGAAAAATCCTTTTTCCTTACAGTGCTGTAATAATATAAAATTTATTGTTTTCATCTACATTACACGAGGCTTTGAAAAATTTAGAACTACATAATTTTGGTTGCAAAACTTAGCTATTATGGGAAATTTAGTTCTAGTAAGACGAGTGAACATCAGTTGTGTGGGAGTCACATTTGAGATAACACGCGTGATTTCTATACTCTGATAACACAGAATCTTTATCAGTTGATTGACGTTTTCATCAATTTTTTTTACAACGTGTGCCTTTTCACAGCAAACCATTACTCTGCTGGCATTCTGAACTCGAAGTTACTTGCTAAAATTCCAACCATTGGCAAAATTTTTAAAACACAATAAATTAGGCATATTATCAGCTCCAAATCTCTGATGTATAAGATGTTTTGAGAATTTTACTTAAAGGCAACCGCTTAATCTGCTGACTTTGACTTAAGTTTAACTAGTTCTAACCATTTAGAATAAAAATCTAAAACAACCAAAAAATCAATATTGGCATATCGTAAAATATCACAGCTAACATACTGAAAAGGCAATATTGGTCGCTCAGCCTGTAACAGCGTTCGTTTCACTTGAGTCTCTGAATATTCTTTACAAATCTTACATCTTTCAACATGTTTTCGAACGTCATAAAAAACTAACTTTTTTTTTACTCTGGCAGAATTTTTTTTTTTTTTAATTCCTAAATTAGTTTCATGTACTTTAATTAAGATTATTTGTTTTAAACTTTTCGGAACAATTATTCTGTTTTGACAAAACAACAAAGCATCTTCATAGTAAATTTCATTTCTCAATCCATAATACTGACTTAACAAATCAGGTATTTTTGTTTTATACGTGGGCGAACCAGTTTCACAATAGTGAATGAGTAATTTTAAAACTTTTTCTTTTTGGGTATCATGGACTAAATCATTTCTCAAACTACTACCATAAATGTTTACAGAATCAATTACACAATAAAAACCAGTATCACAATTAAAAACCTCTGCTTTTGAAGCTGCCCTACTGATAGTATCAGCTACGAATAATTTCTTTCCGGGGACAAATTGTTACTCAGCATAATAAACAGACAATTGAAATTTAATACTTTATTATATAATTGAATTAATTTGTTGAATTGGTTTTCTCATTACAGAATTTAATTGTTGGTGATCAGTGTGAACAAGTATTTTACACTAATATATATTGATGAAACTCTTAAAATGCTAATAAAATAGATAAAAATTCTTTGTCTGTCTGTATACGCCTTATATAAGATTTTTAAAAACATTTAGAAGCTTATTGCGCAGGTTTTTTATTATGTAGCAAAACTGAACCAATTGCATATTCACTACAATCAGTCTGTATAACAATCTGTATATCTGGATGAAATGTTGACAACAAAGGTGTGGCAGTAAGTTTTCTCACACTCTCACCATGCACACTATCTTGATTAGTAAAATTAAAATTTTTATTTAAAAACTGTCCAAAGGAGTTATTATTTTAGAAGAATTTTTTATGTAACTTTCCAAGAAATCTACACGGCCTCAAAACCTTTGTAGAATGACATCATTAGGTTCATCATATCCATCAATTGCCTTATTATTTTCATTATAGGGATCAACAGAACTATTTCCAATAACATGGCCCAGATACTTCACTTTTCGTATCAGATACTGAAACTCACTAATGTTAAACCTAATACCCATTTCTGTAGGGCATTGAAGAACTTTTTCTAAAATATGATAATGTTCCTCATGTGTAGCAGCATGAATTAAATATCATCTATATAAATAAATACCCAATCAATTTCTGAAAAATGAATGGTATTTTACCTTTTAAATGCTTCACCAGCATTAAACCAGACCATATTGTAAACTATTAATCATATATGTACCAAATATTGTGACAAATGTAAAAAAACCTACGATTTTCACTATCAATCTCAAATTGCCAAAATGAATCTTCCAAACCTAACGTAGAAAAAATTTTTAATAATTTAAATAACTGGAAAGATTAGCTTATGTTGGTTAATCATAATATTCCCCTACTATTGCTGCATTCAGTTCACCTGGAACCAAATATTACTGTAGTGTACCATTTGTATTTTCATTTATTACAAATTTATTTGCACACTCACTAGGCTCACTAATTTTATTTAAAATACCTAACTTGTAATATCTGTTTAGTTCTAGTTTCAATTTACCCCTCAGTTTCAACTGTTTTCGACGAGGACGACTTAAAACTGGTTTCACACAAATTTTTTATTATTATGTGGTATAATCCAGGTAATTTGCCTATCCCTGTGAAAACATCGTTTCATTTTGTTGTCAATGAAATCCATTCCATATCATTGAAATGAACGTGACTAACTTAATATCTATTGATTAATCTTAGCCTTACTCAAGTCTGAATACCCAATATAGGAACAAAATTGCTTATTTTCACAATAAAGTTTTATTGATAATTTTTTTGATTAAGTGTACTGTCAATTCATTCACTCCTACATAAAATTCTGAACTATTATAGGTACATAAACTAACTCTAGACGGAAACAGGATTTCCTTATTCTCGAATTAAATGGATGCTTGACCATGGAATCCTTTGAAGACTTCGTGGACTGTACCCAAGAACATTTCGTCGAGCTTTCTTGACGAAACTGATGTTGGTTTGTATTAATTTCATTAATATCTTGACTGCTATGAAATACAATTTTTTCTTGAAATTTAGCTGTTTCAGTTGTCCTAAATCTTTTAACAGAATCTTCCAATGTTACATCACCAGACTCGAGTAAATTTCTTTTAGTTTTAATGTCATTAGTACATAAAACATTTTTATCACAAATAAATTTATCGCCGTCTTTAAATTCACAATGGCGTGCTATAGACATTTAACATAATTTAAGAACGAATCAATAGATTCACCATCTTGTTGACATCGCGAATAAAACAGAAATATAACATATAAAAAGTTATCTTTTGGATTACCATTATCTGTAAACTGTTGAATAACAGACTGTAAGGTTTTTCTTTACTATCAAACACAAAGATGTTGTACACAGCCAAATCTTTCGCGTTTATAATATTAAAAGAATATATCAATCTTCCTCGCTTCACTAATATGTTCAAATGGATATGCTAGCATCTAAATTTCAAATGTTTTCTGAAACCTCTTCCAATTTTCAGTCAAATTTCTAGCCAGTTTAATTTTTTCTGGAACATTAAGAGCCCTCGTTTTAAAAAGTCAAAATAAATACTATGAGTTGCATCCGGTCAATTCAATGGCTAAACACAGCAATATCAACAGACTGCCGTCTGCGCCATGTTCTATTCAAATACCAGACTTTTCAATTAATACTTTAATCAGTCGTTTATTTATGTCCAGTGTCCACATTCAATTGACTAGTTATACATTGTCAAAACTCTTCTCCTTTGTCGTGCAACCTGTCAACTCTCTCATGGACAAGAGCCAGAAGTGCCAAATTTATTTTGTACATAATAATGTATATGTATGTAAACATAAAATTATTTTATATTAATTTTATACAAAATTATGTATAGGAATGCAATTATAAAAGTATATTCAATTTATTTCATATATGATTAAACGCAGGTATGGAAGAATAAAATTATTTGAAATTGTTTTCATACCTAATTATGTATAGATATGTAAATATGAAGTCATTTTAAATTTATTTTATACATTATTATATAAATATGCGAATTTCAGTTTACTTTATACATAATTATGTATAGGAATGTAAATTTATATTATTTAAATTTATTTAACACATAATTACACTGTAATAATAAAATTATTTTCAATTTATTTTATACATAATTATATATAGGTATGTAAATATAAAATTATTTTCAATTTATTTTTATAAATAATTATGTATATTTATATAAATGTGTATATATAAAATGTAAATATAAAATTATTTTGAATTTATTTTATATATAATTTTGTACATATAAATTTAGGAATATAAATTTAATTTAAAATTCTTTTTTATGTAAACATATGCCTACAATATATTTAAATTGCATATTGTTATGTATGTAACTGCATGCTTTCTTCTGGGGCGGATGAGTATTTGTGTTTTCTCAGAGTTCTCCCACACTGCGAAGACGAATTGTGAATTTTCACATATGTTCAAAATGCTTGCTGGCACGAGAGGGTGGTCTGTATGAAGAGTCCGTTTCGCGCAACGACCAACTGTGAAGCATGGTGGTGAACTGCTATGGTACGGCATTGTTCAGTACAAAACCCCAATTAGTGCATTAACCAATACCATAGCATGGTGGGAGCCTGCTGTAGTTCTAGGCACTTTTATTGCAAAGTGCAAATACATTTAACACAGGAAGTGATTGAATATACAGAGGGACCTGGATACATTTTTTAAAGCGATATTATGAAATAAAATGTCCCCTTTTCAGCTTTTGGAGGTAGGACTATGTAATTTTGTTTTAAAATAGGAATTTATTATAACTAGGGACCCACAACAAACACACACACTCATGAACCACACTTAGCACCATACTTAGCACTGCATACACCACACTTGCCACACTATGCACCGCAAGCAGCACCACAAACACACTGCAATCACCACCACAATCAGCACTGCCTACACCACATGCACTGCAATCAGCATCGCATGCAAAGCAATAAGCACTACATGCACCACAATCAACACCGTACAAACTGCAATTAACACTGCATGCACCATAATCAGCATCGCATGCACAGCAATCAGAACCGCATTCTCCACAATCAGCACCTCATGCACCGCAATCAGCACCGCATGCACTGCAATCAGCACCACAAGCTCTGCAATCAGCACCACACCCACTGCAATCAGGTGTCATTATGAGTAACGAGTCATTTTGGAGTCTTTAGGAGTCATTTTGGAGTCATAAGGAATAATTGAGAGTCTTTAGGAGTCACTTAGGAGCCAGTCTGTAGGAGTCAGTCGGATGGAGTCACTTGCAATTCAGTGTTTGGGTGGTCGGTGTCCGACCAATGTATTAATGGTGTCATACGATTGGTTTAGAGTCAATATGACGTCATAGGGCTTGCATACTCATATATTATAAGCAGTTGGACGTTTGGTTGAGAGGCTTAGTTTAACAATTGCTAACATGAAAAACAGATCGTCTTGGAATAGCTTCTGTCTATTCTAATCTAAGTCTTATTTTACATCTGTGATGTCTTCGGCCAATCCAGAGATAATGGTAGCTACGGCAGTGTCATCGACTTCTTCGGGAGTAGTATCTAGAACATCATTGCCGGCATAACCTATTTCCTTAGCTCCAATTCCTACATCTCCAATCAGATCTGTTCGAGTCTTTGCCTGAACCACTACGTCGTATTCAGTGTCACTTTTGTGATAAGATATTTACTTTCGGCCATAATGTACGGCGACATGAGTGCTTTAATTGTGTCAAGACTACCTGTAGTATGTCATATTTGTGTGACATTTGCAGTAAGCAGTTCAGCAGTAGTGACAATTTACATAGTCATGCAAAGACCTGTAAAGTCGAAGTGCATTACTCATCATTACCTTGGTATCAGGTTTATTGCAAGCAGATCTCTTGCCCTCAAAAGTTAAGTTACCTACATAACACGCCGTGCACAGTGTTTCGGTGTTATAAATGTCACGATATTTTCAGACAAGTACAGCACGCGTATGAATAGCTAGATGTGTAAAAGACTATATCCTTCAATAAAGTTGCGTGTATTGAGATGCATATATTTGAATTTTTTGGATTTTTTATTTATTCGTTCAAGTTTATGGTGGTAGTAGTCAGTAACGTAATATGTTTGCTGACTTTTATGTATTTTTATCGATTTTTGTTTTCAAAGTCATTCAAGTTCATGGGGTCAAGGTACCTGCACCTAATATGGTGGTAGCAGTTTTTAATGTAATATGCTTGCTGACTTTTATGAATTTTCCCCAGTTTTTTATTTTAAGGTCATGTGATTATGGTCAAGGTCACCTGCAACTAGCACGGTGGTAGTAGTCAGTAAAATAATATGCTTGGTGACTTTTATACATTTTATCCAGTTTTATTTTCAACGTTATTCAGGTTATGAAGTCAAGGTCAAAGTTACCTGCATCCAATATGATGGCAGTAGTCAGTCACATAATATGCTTCCTGACTTTTATGTATTTTTCTAGTGTTTTTGTTTTCAAGGTCATTCAAGGCTGCGGGATCAAGGTCATCTGCAACCAATATGGTGGTAGTAGTCAGTAATGAAATAAGCTTTATGACTTTTTCTCGAGTGTTTTTTCAAGGTTACTCAAGGTCATAGGGTCGAGGTCAAGGTCATATGCATTCAATATTACATCGAACAAATGTGAGAACCTACCAATATGGCGTCGAACGAATGTGACAGCCTATCAGATGGCGTTGAACGAATGTGCCAGCCTATCAAGATGGCGTCGAACGAATGTGACGGCTTATAAAGATGGCGGACGAACAATGGAGACAGCCTACCAATATGGTGGTCGAATGCCTACCAATGTAGCTGTCGAACACCTACCAATATGGCGCCATGACACCTACCAAGATGGTGGTCGAACGAACGTTACGGCCAACCAGTATGGCGTCGAATTCATCTGAGAAACAGCCTACTAAGATGGCGGACTGGGTATGGTTGAGGGAGGATGGAACTGAGGGGGAGTGGGTAGCCTCCAGAATTTTTAAAATTAATTTTCAAACAATTTTATGTAATTTTTATTTATAATTTTTTTGGAATTTTTAGTAAATTTAGTTATATATTTTTTATATTTTTTGAATTTTTTCGGACATATTTTAATTTTTTTTTTTAATTTGTTGGGATTTTTGGTGTTAAAGGTCAATGACAATAGGTCATGGCTTGGAGTCACATATCCCGGTCAGATGAGTCCTGATCTTCTGGCTCGGAGTCACAAATCGTGGTCTTCAGCTCCAGAAAACATGGGAATTTTTTAGGGCAAAAAAGAAACTTTTAGGGAAAAGGAAAATTTTTAGGGAAATATAGTAGATTTTGAGGGGAAAAGGGATATTTGCACCCAAGTGTAGAGTACCCTTGGTGAACACCACAATCCCAAACCCTTATTATCGAGCAGCACACTTCACCAACTGCAGAAATTATTGTCTGGGGATCCATAGCCTTTGATAAATCTGCTCTTGCCATCTTATCTAAAACATTGATAGCTTAGTGGGTTATGGATGAGACACTTTGCCCCCATAAGCTACTATTTCTGGCTAGGACTCCAGGTGTGATATTTCAGCAGGATACCACCCGACCGCACACGACACAGGTCGCATAGGACTGCTTCCACCATGTAAAAACACTATCATGGACTGCCTGCTCCCCTGGGATGTCCGCAATCGAGCATATGTGCAATAAGTTTAAATGTCAGCTGGCGTCATGCCACTTTATCTGGGTTATGAAACATACTGTACAGCAACTGTGATCTCTCTGCTTCAGGACAACATTCGGCATCTGCTGGACTCCATGCCAGACTGTGTGGCAGCGTGTATCACAGCGTGAGTGGATATGATGCACTACTGAAGATGACCGTATGGCATACCACAGATCCAAATGTAATTTTCCTGCTGCTATTTTTGCTATCATGTGAATTACTCATCTGTATCACTGCCACTGTAAAATTCTAGTATCACATAATGCTTCCTTCTGTTTGCTCTATTTTACTGTCCAGCAGTATATGGATATATGTTATGACAAACCTCAATGTAATACCTACAATAAATTTGAAACCAATATTTCGCCTTGGAAGTCAATTATTGATGCCAATATTAACATAAAGTAATAATTATTTTATCGATGGAAAATTATGCGAAATTGTGGCTAAATCTATTATTTAAATATGTAAATTAAATTAATTAATATTATGTGCATAACTCGCCACTCAGCACTACACATGTACACATATATAATACATGTTTCTTCAGAAAAACTATTTAAATTATATGCTCTAAAAAATAATTGAAAATAAAAAATCTGTTTTATTTTTTCACTTATTTGCAAACAGGAGAATACATAATCTATAGAGTCTTATCTTCTTGGATAAGGTAAATATTTACGGATTCCATACAATTCAACATGATGAAGATACAATTCACGACTGTGTGCATAATTAAAATTTACTGGCAATCAAACGAGGTTATTTTTCTTCTTGAAGAGAAGATTGAAGTCCTACACTAATAAATTAAATGGATCACTCTTTCAAAAAAGGTTTTGTATGTGTAAATTTATCTTAAGTTTTAACAAGCTGTTATTTTGCAAGTGCTCTTGCAACACTTAATTGACCTATTTATATCCTCGTGTTAAACATTGAGTGTGTATCGGTCAAACCATAATTTATAAAATATAATTAATAATCTTACCTGGATAGTATATTCCTTTTCTTTTTTAGATTCAGGAACATTTCTCATAAGATCCGCCATTAAAACTGATTGTTTTTTTCTAACATGTGGTGGATGTTTTGTTGACTTTCTGGAATAGGTCTTCGAAGGCAGAGAACTGCCCTGCTTTCCGCTTAATAGAACACGTAATAGTTTACTGTTGACTCGATGTAGGGCATGTTCTGATTCAACAATTTTTGTCAGAGGTCTCGAATTCGACGCATAATTATTTGCATTGACTGTTTGAACTGTAGGAGATAGAGGCATATAAAAGTCATTCACAGTTATCTTCTCATTCGAAGATGACACAGGATGGTAAGGTTTCATGTTGGTGTGAGGTGAGCTGGTAATTTCTTTGACCGGCGCAGTATAAGTTGGAATGGTGCTAACCGCTTTGATTTGTTGTGAAGATAAGTCCTGCGTACTCTTGCACTGTCGTAAATACGGTGGGCAATCATACAATGGTTTTCTTGGTTGAGATGTAGCGGGAACAATGTTGAGTGCTCCCAGTACACTTGATGATCTCGGCAAAAAATACATTTCTTCTCTGCTGTAAAACATGTTACGAGTTCCTTTGGAAGTAGATGGCGTGTACATTTCTACTGCGCTTTTGAAAGAGGCCATTAGTTGTTTTTTTGATCGTGAAGGAACAATTTTATCAGTATGCACAGGTAGTCCACACTTTTTAAGAGCTTCGGCGATCGCTGCATTCACTTGCTCTGCTGTTGCAACTGGAACACACTCGTTAACTGCTGTTTCTGCCGAACGAAATAAGAATACATTTACTGGCATTTCCTGTTGAATGGGAGAAAGTGCTCCAAGTAGCATCCCCGGCTCCCTACAATTCTTGTTGGTGAAAAAGTCATTACTTTTTCCATCAGGTAGATTTGCCTTGTTTTTTGAACTACATGTTTTACATGTTATCCGCAATGTACTCAAATATTCTTCCTTATTATTATCATTATTATTATAATTATTATTCATTTCTGTCACAGCCAGAGCTGTATAATGCGTCTTTTCTCGGCGTTCACTATCAAAACTTCAGTTTTCGCTTGTAATGATAATTTACCTGTAACAAAAAAAAATGTAATTTTTTCGAGGAAATATATGTTAGAAAATGACATATTTCTTGTCAATACAAATATGGATTCCAGCTCTGAAATTGCATTGGTTTTAATGTCTGGAGAATTCGCTGTTCACATTTCGAGACATAGATATAACTACATAAACATGAAGGTAGTCAAGTGGTGTAATTAGTAAATATTTCCCGTTTAACTTTCCTCGCAGAAAAAAAGTATAATTTTTTTCAGCACAGATACTAATGATACGTTTCTTTAATGGTTTATGTTGTAGTAAAAGTAATATAATGATGTGATAGATTTAATAACAAATGTACTGTTGAAGTGTGAACATTAGCAAAGCCTCAAAGTAGGCATAATGTTGCTGCAACTAAATGTTATGATAATAATAAGAGAAATAAGAAAATAGTTCTGTTACTGCGACGTTGAAGTTATGTACAGCAAGTGCCATTTTACACTGCCTTGACATTGAAAATGGCGGATACTAGTGAACAGCGATAAACTCGTAAAATGAAACCACTACATATTTCAAACTTATAATGAGAACGAAATGTAACTTATAACAGCTTTCAAACTATGCAAAGTAGTTTACGTGTTCCAACTATACATGTATTTCTACAGCATTAAGCATTTCCTTATAACGAAAAAGAGCACTGCATTTGTTGTTATCTGTTGTAGAATACCCACAATATAAAACGTATAGTATGGCTTGTTAGGATAAAGCAGTTGGTAGGACATTGGATTTCATTCAATGGACGTCATCACAAGCACAATATGATGGTTTGATTGTCCCCCATAAGTAGTTCTTTTTTTGTGACATAAATATTGCGTTTAAATTAATTTACATCAAATTATTGTTTTAAAGCTAAGGAGACACAATAATAAGTTTAACACAAGTGTTAACATCAATTGAACACAAAATTTGTATTGCCACATCATAAACACCACCATAAAGTTAGCAATACGGTAGGGAGGTAACATTGTTACACAAGTACTTCATATTACTTTTACATTAATAGCATAACAGTATATTACATTAAGAGCCAAATTAGTTACTGAGGGTTTACAGATATAAAAATGTACTGTACTTGTAACATTATTTCTGTTAGCACATTAGTATTCTATATACGCTATTCGCTGCCATTTCGCCCCTTATTCCAATATACACTAATGTGGGCAAACAAGGTAAATGAAAGTGCTATTCCATCAGCACGAGGAGCAAAACAACTGTATCAGTGTATGTCAATATCACATAAACCGACACTACTAAAATAATTTTGCTCACACTCCCTCAAAAGTCAGTTTAGTATTAACAGATCACATTTTTCTTCATGCGACTCATGCCTCACCACCGACATGGAGCTGTGTATTAAAGAGTCAATACGACATGTGATCTACTCAGACAGCATAATATCCTGAAAACCAGATTTTAGAGTATTCCAGCACCACATTAGAATCCTGAATACCCTGCAATACGAGGCCCAATTATTATCGATAGGTTTTAGATAGGTGTAACTGCCTGACCAATCCAAATGTGTGATATACTCGGTTCCTAGGACGTCATTCACCAATTAAACATGTGGATGGGCAACTAATAGCACCCCTGTAAAATCTGACATATTCATGGACATATCTCTGCACATCTGGCCTGCCATAAATTCGCTATCAAACACATGCTGCCACATACCATAATGCCACCATACACCTTATGGTACACTTCAATGATTTCATCAGTAACATACTGTTATGAACAGACCTTAGCTGAACATCCTCGCATTAACCTGCCAGTACAACTTCAGAGTAAAACCAGGACGCCAGGAATTGCGCCAAGTATTGCAAAGGGGTCAGCAGCAGAATCCCCCCTCCACAAACCAGAGAAAGAGGCCAGCTATGTCTTAACTCCAAACAACTCGCCGATATAGGCCGTCACGAGGCGCGGCGCATCGCCTTTCCAAATCCGGCCAGCTTCAGGGAAGGACCGAAGAATGGGTGTATCCGGCCATTGAGTACAGATATACACTAAAGTGGCCATGGGATCGGAAAAAGTCTGACCCGTATTATGCGTTAGTTCCGCTAATGATCAAGAGTAGCGATAGTGTACTCGACGACGTCATCCGCGCAGTGTTGCCAGATCCGAATCCGGTAAAAGTATGACGTAACCCTGGCCTCAGCTCAGCCAGGTATTCGTTCCAAGTTTTGAGATAGGCGAGCCTGTCACACGTGAGTTACCAGCATTCGTTGCAGCTGTGAATACCCAACTCATGATATACTAGTGGCGACCATGGCATGTGTTTCGTTTCTGTCGTAGAATTATGTGTTTGCGGAAATTTGCAGCGATATCAACTGCTGTTTGGATTTATTTACCTCAGCGAAAACGAATTATCATGAATATAGAACGGTCATTGTTTTTAATTATAATATATCGTTTTACTATATTTTAGGTGTTCATGATAAAATTTGAGTACTGTTACCACTTACAATTGCAAACGTCATATTAATCATGAATGATGTCATACATGATAGCAAACTTTTCATTCCGTTCTTATGTGAAAGGAAATTGACAGGAAATAATTGTTCAGTAGTGGAGAAATATATGTTAGACGCACAACGGTCTACAATTGAACGCAATGTTTACAGTTTGGGGTTGGGATTTACTACAAAGGTGACTGTTCATACAAATGATCAGTACGTTCAATGTATCGCTTCAAGTGTCATCAAGGCTGTGTCCGAACCTAGGAATGCACTTATGTATATAAGCATACTCCACTCGGCACGATACGTGATACATTCCGACAGGCATACTTATTTGCATCCCTTACATCAACTAGTTAGCTGATAAGATTCTGAACAAGCATTTTGATGGAAAACACACTGAATATGTACTAAAACGTAGGCGGATAGATTTAGAAATACCAACCCATTAGGAGCTCTAACTGGAAAACGCATGACAATGAAAGTGTGTCTATTAACCAGTCATAGACTTTTTACAAGAAATGAATGAATATATATTTGAGTCAGTAAACAAAGTTATCGATAATGTATCATTAAAACTGGTAACAACTAGAGGTAAATTTCCTTTGAGTACTAATATTTGTATGCATAACAAATTAATGTCGGATTTTGATAAAACGTTTTCACTCATCCATGCCTTGCCTTGTAAAAACATTGGTAGTGTTCTCAATGCTCTTCATATTAACTATAAATTCAATGCCAGGCTCGGTTTATAACATATCACGAAGAAAACGGGTCATGTTTATACCGGCTCTTCTAGATCATTATAGTTTAATGAGTATACGTTGTTAAAATCTTCGCTCAGTGGCGTTTCTCGAAAGTTAATACCTCAATTCCACTCTTTATAAAAAGAAATATTAGGAATAAAAACTATGAACTACATATAAGTCGATTTTCAAAATAGTAGCTTATGGGCTGTAAGGGCGCGAGACGTACACACATTCGTTCCCCCGTGTACGTGCGTATGTCATTTCCGAGACATGTAAAACATTTACATACGTAGACGAATGAGAACACAGTATGAACGTTCATCTCATTAAACAGAAAACTTTATGCACACTGCGGGAAAAGGACATTAATGATCACGTATAAGGCTCAACTCTAACATATGTTTGTTTTAAAGCGACAATACAACTGTCGTCTCTGTAAGATCCAAGTTTACGATAATGATGTGCATTAGTGGATATTGGGTGAAAAGTTGGCAGTTGTATGTGTTTGCATTTACACGAGTGTAACACAGCACACCATTGTATATTCTACACTGAAACCTTGGACTCATAGCAGTGCGAATACCGTTGACACTGAAGTGTTTATTAGTAGTGTTAACACTAACGAACGCAAGAAAACTAGACATAACAAAGAGAGAGATATTATTCTCCTTCACACTAGGTACATAAAAAAATATAACTATTTCTACACTAGACATCGGTTATATTCAACGACTGGGTGCCAATCACTAATAGTCAAGCTAAGGCCGTGTCCGTAAGGACAAATTCGTTATTTTGTAATTTGTCATTTCGTAGGTTTCAATCCGGACGTTTTCGACAGTCACTTGTTTAGCACTCACGGCAACACATTCTTACATTAACAGTGAAAATTTGTTTTATATAAATGAAATGCTTAAAATGGACGTCTTAGTTATATAATCATCACTGGAATGGTGCGAATATGTTAATAAACAATAAAATAACATAATATCCAATAACGACTTAAAATAAAACATGTGTTGCGAAATATATAATCAAAGTACAACACTTAGTTGCTTTTAAAAACATGTCTAGTGTATTTTATGTACAGTTATTTGTTTCAAAATACGTTTTAAGTACGCATTCGCGTATGTTTTTTGAATGTCAAAACCCACATGGCGCTGATTTTGTCATTTTGTATTTTTGATAATATTCGCTATATACAGTATACTAAATATCAATTTATCTTATGTGTCACAATGTTTGTATACAAAATCGGGTCACGTGAACATTTTGTCAACACAACCATCCATCCCGGATACGGCCTACGTTTATAATACAAAAAACTAATTCATTTAGAGTTATGCAGTAGGTCTTCTGTATTTGCAGTTTTTCATTAATGTTTTAGTTATTAATTCCAGCGAATGGAAACAGGCAGCAAGCCTGTCATGTTTACTTTTGTTCCTAACATAACCTCGTATAACACAACCATATTTGAAGCAGATCATACTCACTTTGTTTGCACGATTATACTATACTAACGAAATATATTTTATTACATTTACGATCATCTTCATAACCAGGAGTGTTAATTCATATAGTAAGTGTAGATTCGATTCGTTTATCGTGGGTATTTTCTCCTTTTTAATTACATTTCCCTACCACTTAACAATGTTAATTATGATATGGTAGTATATAACTAGCAGTATGTAGTGTATCATATTTTCAAAATCGTTTTTCTTCCGATGTTTAAAAAGTATTTAAGAAGTTTCTGGTGCCTAAATTCTGCGAGAAGCGCAAGTCGTTTAAGCCGGCCTTGCGCAATACCCATTTTCTGGTATTTTCTGCTATACTCATGGGTACACAAGAAGGCATACAAGTATATATAGCATAAGGGAAGAAAGAACGCATCCGTTCATATCCACACGTTACCTAAATTGCTAATAGGAACTTGTAAAGGGCAGGCAAAACAACTCGCAGGGGACAGGGAGTACAAATGCAACTAAATTCTATATGTAGGCGCTTTCTGGTGCATCCACAACGTACGACGATTGTTTCTTTTTTCTCCTCAAAACTGGATTGTTTTAGGTTTTAACGTACGAGTACTATTAATGTATGGAAAATTATATGAGTAATGACACTGCTTGTGTATGGAAAACAAGGTACTGTATTAACATGTATGTACGACGAAAACTTACGCTACTCATTAAAACATTGGTATATTATTTAAACAAGGGCATAGCTAAGAATGTGCGCAGGTTTAGTTTTGGTTAGGGGGGGGGGGGGGGAGGGCAGAGAGATTTCATATTACAATTTTGAATAAAATACCAAAACCTGTATTATTTTTAAATGTCTAGTTACATAATTATTTATAATCAATGGGTTCATGTACAAATATGGAACCACAAATTGCTATAAACATTATTCATGTTCAAGGAAGATCACATATTCCTTGAATAAAAATAAAACTTGTAATTTTGGTTTCAAAATTTATTTTCATCTCGGTGGGGGAGGGGGTATATGTCCCAATATATCACCCCCATTCCGGCTACGCCCCTGTTTTTTAATGCGAATCTTTAATGAGCATAATAATCAATCTTGTTCTCTCCGTAATTAAACACGCTTTTACGCTTATGCGGCCAAAAGAAGACAGAACTGTTACAATATTAAACTTAAGGCTGTCATGTGTGCCTGTTAACATTACTCATGCTATAAAGATAAAATTCTCTACTTTAGAAATCAGTCAATGTGATTAGCAAACAATAACTGCTCGTCGATTGTACTGTGCTGGTACTTGCGTATCATTACTTCTAGACAAATATATTCTGGAAATAATCATTTTCTAACAATAAAATAAGTTATAAATAGCCATAATGTGCCACATAAAAAACTCGTTACCTATTGGAGATTTGAACTCTAAAACCTACAATTAAGTAGCGGAGACCTGGGCAAAAGAACTCACTGAGCTACACAAATCGTTTACTGCGTCTTCATGTGATAAGGTATGTATCGTACATAAATCCACAGTTATCGCGTATTTTATAAAGTGGGGTTAATCTTTTTTTATGACCGTATGAGTAATATGCAACGTAACACGGTACGTATCCGTATACTAAGTTTAATTTTGTTCACACATATGTTTTACAAAACTTGTAAAATTTTTGTAAACGGATATATAAGAATTGCGATAGGAACTCGGGTGTCCGCCATCTTGTCTGCCCCAGCGTGTGGGTACAGCAGACATTCAGAACACGTTCTACTGTTGCGGAGTTGGGACTGGGGGTGACAGAGATAGAGTATGAGTTAGAGAGAGGGTAGATGATAATGTGGCAACGCCACCGACATTTCCTACGCACACGCCACGTAAATGGACTAGCGCGACGTGGTGTCCATCCATCGAAGTACAGATTCTTACCTGCTGGAGTGGTCAAGATGACCCAGCCTCCGACTTCAAGTTTAAGGTGGGAACAGTCCAACATAGAATAACAGAAATTAGGTGTGATATGCTCATATAATTAATAATGTAATAATATTGAATACCATTTGAAGTAGCTCCCCATTACAGTTAATATTACATTGTTGTATTGTCTGTATAACATAACATGATTAAACCACTCATTAACAGTACGCTCTACTATCTATCATTCATCTACAAGCTACGACCCCTAAACTCCTTAATTTTAATGAAGATGGCTGCAAGGCGTATTTATAACACTGGTGGAGGCTTGGTTACCTCCCAACCTCTCGCTGCCTTGCACAGGCGGTATAATTCCCTCTTACCGCTTAATTGCATTAATGTCCCCACCCACGCTAATTAAGAATTAGTGATATTAACAGTTTAAGTAGCGTATAATTTTGGATTGATATTCCGCAGTCCAGAAACAGTATAACTAATATAAAGCACTCTTATTAAATTTTTTATAATTACATTTAAATAATAATAAAGTTGTACGCTTGCTATATTAACTACAGACAATGAGTTAAAATCTCATTATGAACACTGGTACAGTGTGCATAATTTGGTATGAAAAGAAATTGTCTCGTAGCATACAAAATATTTGTAACGCAATTTGGTTTGAAGAGTTTCAATATGAGCCGCGAGAAACTAATAGTATAAATATATATAGTGACGCAATTTACTTTACAGCATTTTCCTTAGATTTCTCACGAAAGTTATTAGTGTGAGAGTAAGTAATAATAACTTGAAAAGTGTTGTTAAAGTAATTTATAAGTATGGCTAATGTAAATAAATTCATATATTATATGATAATTAATGTCGTCACATATTATTATGTAGAGCCGATAATATAGCATTTCATGACCATTTCAGCAGTTATAATTTATTTAATGATTTTATAATTTACAGATGAATATTACATTTTAATATTGCAATAAAATTAAGTTCAGAGTGCTGCTTTGGGACATCACAAGCACACGACCCAGTCGGTACGTTACATAGGGTTGCATGCTTTGCAACCCCCCTTTCCCCTCTTATACAACCAACTTCCTCGTCACAGGCACGCGCCTCTATTTCTCCTCCTCAGCGTGCTGGTGACGAGTGGCCTCCTCTTCGATGTAAAATTCGTAACTTCAGAACCTCAGCACATTCGCATGGACCACTTGCAGTCGTATTGCGATAATTGCACACCAGAGTGCGCGCTTCGCAATGACTCCCCCACATATGCTTTACATGCAATTCCAGTTCTAGATTTAAGTGTACAATATTTGAATATTTTACACAGTTCCCACACTTTGTTGACATGCGACCACGGGCTACAACAAAGTCCATTGGGTCCTCTCTTTTCCATTCGCCAAACAACTGAACTCCAACATGAGTGAGCTTAATTGCGTGAAATGGCAAAGATGTTTGCGGAATGGGAGTTTTGCACCGGATACACCCATTTTGACTGGTTTTGTGAATGCGCAGTTTATCTACATTTCACACCGTTGAATGAGTTCTTGCAACCAGGAGGTCAACTCTTTTTCGTTTCATGTGAGACGTGAGACAATTTCCCCTAGGCCCCTGATGGCATGGTGAACCGTTCAGGTGGGCCTTTCATGTGCTTACTGGCGGTGCACACTAGTGTACTGGCTCTCCCGAGATCGCCTGGTGTAAGCAATGAGTGCCGATTTTTCCTAACCCCAAGTGTCAATCTTTGTGTGGAAGTGCTCTTTAGGTACAATTTAATTATAATGATCTCCCACATTGTATGTCTCTTCTGCTAGCTATTCCGATTCCCATCTAGAGTTATGTGTTACATTATAATATTATATATTTTTCTAGTTTTTAATTTTACTACTCAGTGATTAATTGTTCAGTTAAGCGCACAAGGTTCCTACTATTAATTGAATGAATTTTGAGGCAATATAAAATGTTGTTACCAATTCTTAAATGTAAAAGTTTTCATTTATAGATAATGCATAAAAAATTAATGTTCATTCAATATAAACAGTAATAAGTTTTAATAATCAATTATTTAACTCGAGAAAGTAAAAAAGAATTTCAAACATAAAATAAAAGCAAGTTCAGTAAAGAAACCGCCCCAGAATGGTACACCCTTCAAAATAAAATTCTCATCAGTATACGAACCCATAAATATTACTCGTTTGTGTATACTAATTTAATAAGCCAAATACATTGTTCTACAAGTGCCATCTGTTATGAAAGTTGGTACCAAAGACATCACAAACTTACCGCCATTTTGAGTATGACTTGTCATGAAGTCCTGTGTGAATTGTAAGAAAATCTTGCTATTTGCCTAACAAAATAGTTAAGGAGGTAATGTAACATGAAATGCTGTATGATAATTTACTATCGATGTTACTCATGTTTGACAATAGCATTGTTTTTATATGAAATTCTCTAAATGTTAGCATGCTGCATAAGTGATTTTAGGTCATGTTTTATGGGGGTGTCAAGTACTGATACGAAATGTTTGCAAATTTGAGTAGTTGACAACCTGTGTTAAATACTAATGCAACTTTAACAAGTATTATTTGTGAATACACTAACATTCTCTATACTAATTGTTAGGAGTTTCCCATTAAAAAGATAAAAATGGCTGTATCTTATCTGTAACTAGTAGTTGACAACCCTTGTCAACCACTAACACATTACATGTCAAATACTAGAACACAAATATTTTTGTGTTTCATGTTTGATTTCAGGATACCATAATGCCTCCTTTGAAAGGAAAAATGCTTCATTACAGTGAGCAACAAATTAATGATACAATATATGATGTTCTTAGGGGAACTGCAGTTGCTACAACAGCTAAGCGCCACTCTGTACCTCGTGTCACCTTACTCTACAAAATTACAGGGAAAACTCCCTAGAAAACACAACCCGTGCTCACAAGAGAAGAGGAAGATGTTTTAGTGACATGGCTAACTACAGTTGCTAAAGCAGGGTTTCCTATAACGAAAACTGAACTTATAGATTGTGTACAGTACATAATTAATGAACATAACTTGCTACATTTCGATATCATCCCATTTCCACTCTCCCAGCGTGATGTCATGTAACAATAGTATTTATATCACTTTTCACATATTATATTCAAATGTTTTTCTTATTGTAATATCTGTAATAAGACTGTAATTATGTTCCAGGTATAATATGTATTTCTCTTACAGGTTTCATACTAAATTTTGTAAACACATTACTAAGGGGGATAGCAGTAAATTTTGCATATCAATTTTACAGTTCAATTATTTTCATTATTGTTATATTAATTTTCTTTATAATACAATTTCTTACAATACGCATTTAGCATACTTGGTTTTCTTCCATTTTAAAGTATAATTATCATAACTAAATACAAGCTACCTAGTGTTAATGAACCAAAGCATCAAGGAAAGGCTGTCGCTTTCGCGTACTACTTTCATGGTGTCTACCACATCAAGCGTGTGAAAGACAGCTTGCGAACCCCAGCACATTTCAAGTTCAAGGTCCGACCAGGCGCAGTATGAACAAACCGCAGCACTTCTCCATATTGACAGCATTTATACGGTCTAACCTGCTTGAGGACTGCTAGGCAGTTCCTTTTACCTCAATTATCAATCTCTCAGAGCTATATCCTATCAAATAAACAGTCCTACCTTAGTGAAGAGGTCGAACCCTCTTCCTTCTCCTTCAGTCACATCAAGGACACAACTCTCACTACTAGTAGAATTCAGAATTTAACCAGGCTCCAGGGGGAGGTGAGGGAACCTCGCAAGTGAACGTTGGGGGAGATGTTATGAACAGGCCTTAGCAGAACATCCTCGCATAAACTTGCCAGAACAACTTCAGAGTAAAACTAGGAATTTGTCAAGTATTTAAAAAGGGACAGCAGCAGAAACGCCCCTCCACTAACCAGGAAAAGAGGCCAGCGCTATGTCTAAACTCCAAACGATGCGCCGATATAAGCAGTCACGTGGCACGGTGCATCGCCTATCCAACTCCGGCCAGCTTCAGGGAAGAAGCGAAGAATGTGTATGTCCGACCACCGCTCTACAAGATAACACAGCCTCCGGCTTCAAGTTTAAGATGGTGACAATCCAACATAGAATAACAGAAATAAGGCGTGAAGTGCTCATATCATTAATAATGTAATAACACTTATTATCATTTAAACTATTTCCTCATTTCAGTTAATATCACAGTGTTGTATTGTCTGTGCCACATAACATTATAAAAACCGTTGACAAATAGCTCGCCCAGACAGGTGTAGTGTGTAAGAAATATTAGCACGACTGAAAACCACCGCAGCACACAGTGAGCTACCTAGGAGCAGGTAATATAAGTACTGTTGACACAGTCGTGGGCGGACTGCGAAGAGTGTAGAAACTAAATGCAGAGCGCAACAGCCTACGCGGCACATCCCAGAGTTCCTAGCCTTGGCTCTAGAGAGCACTAGACGGCACATTATATCCGTACGGAGAAAACACCATAGATTTTAACATTTTCTTATGGGGCCCCTTAAATGCACTTTTTCTTTCATCATTAGTACTTGTGCACATAATTATTTAGTATCTAACTTGTAAACATTTTCACTAAGGGTATAAGACGCTCAATAATACACGTACCACAGTGCATTATATTAAGTATTGTCACCAACTTAACGTATCTTTTCACTGTGTAAAGTATTGTATCCAACTTGTCACAACATCGTTTTTATAAAGAAATAAGATTACTTTCCATTAGAGAATAGGTATAAATTCATAGTGATAAATAGGGTTGCGCACTGCATCACACTTAATTAAGGCACTATTGTAGACTGTTGACGGCAAATGGTGCACCACAAGTCCATTTCCTTGTCCATCGTGTTCGGTGCCGGTTCTCATAAGTATTATACGTTATTTCTAGCATGGGGTTTAATAATATTACGGCACCGAGCACAGCCTGTTCTCTTCCTGCAGTCAACACAAACCAATAGAGACCTATTGTTAAAATTCCTTAAGTGCCGGCACACTAGCATGTATGGTATCATAAAAACCTTGTAATTAATTCTTAATAATGTATTCAGAACTTACTCCACACAGCGTATAGGTAACAACACCGAAAGTGTAAATAAGAAAATTTTCTAGTAATCTTATCAACATGGTCCATTAGAATAAAACATTGACAAACTTATATTATAATGAAAGTTCCAATGTATATTTTAGTAATAAATTTTCTACTTAATTATGGCACAATACAAGCCAGTATACTTATCTTACATAAATGGTATATTGTACAATTTAAAAGAAATAACTTTTAAATCTAGATCATGTAATATGTACTTGCTATATAAATATCGAGGGAATCCTCATGCTATACATGTAACACCTTCCCGAACCGCCATGACTGACAGCGCCCTAGAGACTTGACCAAAACAGTACACGAAGGACACTTCTCCAACTACCCTTATGGCATCCGCGAACAAGATAAGCTCTCTCCGGCGGGGTCTGCTCTTTAGTCCCAGGAGTGCCCGACCTTCCAGCCTGCCACTAGTCGCCCCACTGCACGGACGGCACGACCTCACGTGTGCATTCCCCCGCTACGTGTGGCTCTCCAGTATTTCCAGACGAGGATGCCTGGATTTTCCTAAGACGGGGTCTTGCTGCGGCTGCCAACAGCTAGGGGTTGTGGGAGGTGAGCCAGCGCAAGGTGATGCGCGACCTCGGCAAGCCGATTCAGCTGTTGTAATAATAATCCCGGGGGAATGAGTACTTGGTCGGGACTCTCGGTACATAAGGCTAGGACAATGGCGGCTCTGGGCGCCAACTTGCCTCAGACGCTGGAGGCCGTGCCCGAGGGACGGATGCTGCGAGTACCACCACTCCATGGTCCAGATTCCACGTCCACTGCACCCGCCGTGGAGAGAGCTTCCTCGTATTCGACGACGATATTTGGGTAAATAGACTTCCTGTTAGGGCCACTTAGGTCACGAGAGGTTTCGGGACAGGCGACAGCCTTGTTGAGCTCCTTAAGATTTATATTAACAGCATTCTTAATTGATTGCTTCATTCTACGTATCTCGATAATAGTTGATTTCTCATTTGATTTAATTGTTCAGAGTATCTCTGCCTCAACGTAATATCCTGTCTGATTCTAACCGCATTTGATTAGCGGGTTTTGTATAGTTGATTGTGTTGTAAATAGAGTTTTGTAAGAATTGAGTGCTCTTCCTCTGGCTACCTTGATTCCCCTAATTAATGTGTGGTCTCCTCCCTTCAGGAGAGATCACAGCACCGTGAAAAGCTTATACCTATTAAAATATATGGTGGTATAAGCAGTGACATATCTCAAATGTGCTCACTTTAGCATGAACAGCAAGATACTTCCGGGTTGTGAACTGTGTCTGCACTGCTGCCATGATAGTGATCGAGAATATAATGAGTGTTTGTGTTAAATTATAATGTTCTTATTTTTAATTTATTGTTCATTTTAAAATATTTCTTATTTTAATACAAAAACTACTAGTCTTCTGTTTCTAATTCCTTCATTAGTGTGTTTGAAATGCCCAAATTGTCTCTTATTGATAGTTAACCAACATCTTATTCACTTTTTTTTTATACTAAATGTTTACTGCTAAGAACTTACATTCATGCTAAAACCTGGCCACACAAGGTACAAAACCCGAATTTTTTTTTAAGTTAGCTATCTCAGTGAATTTTGATGCTTTACTGTTGCGACAGTAACTATCGCAATAGCACTATTGCCGTGTCAACCCGGCGTAATAAAACACAGTATTATACATCACAGTAACTACATATTTCATTTGGGCGAGCTACAAATGTACATGCACAAGCACTGTTCTTGTGACACGCTGTGCGTTATTCAACAATCAGAAGCCCCGAAGATTTTATTACAATATAAAATAACTTATTAATGAAACAGGGAATTATGAGTTCTGATTTTCTTTTGCAAGAAATTGATCGCTATTTGTTTGTTAATCACTTTTTTTATTGTTTCAAAATCACATTAGAAGTTGTAATTTCCATTGTTCACTGCTGCAAAAATATTGTACCACATAACTTCCATTCGAAACCAGTTTTCATAATTTCCTTGTTATATGGACATAAATAATTTTTTCTTGACAATATTTTACCAACTTTACCCATAAGCACCATCTTCCTGTTTCCAGTAAGTTGAAGTGAGGAAATCTGGTATACAACCTAAGTTATAAATATTCAAGGAAACTATACTGCATTTTCCATGCAAAAGCAAATCGATTCATAAAACCATTATTATATTTTAACATTTAAATTGGGTATAAATGTATAACTTAGTATATAGAATTTGTGCAGAATGTTGCTGATGTATTTGGTATACAGGAAAATGTTTTATGTATTAACATCAATTTGCTAGCACAGTTTTAAAGGAATACATTTGAATCATAATGCGATGTACTTGTTAAGAACAGAAGTAGACAGGCAACTATGCATATAAATATAACTCCATTAGCATTCCCCTCTCCCTCCATTCTCGGCTCCTCAGACCGAACCAACATACATTTCTCTATCCATAAATTCTGCTAATAAACATATGAATAGCACAAAGTTATCTTTTAAGTTTTCGTTGGGTGTTCACTATACATTATTTTTGCAATGCTCCCTCTGGAATTGACCATTAGTTATTTTAAAATTTTGTGAATTGATAGTTTCATTTCACAGTTGGTGATCACTTCTTAACACTCGTTCTGAATTCACAATAACACTACAATCAGAAAACACAGTCCTGACACTACTGAAATATTTAAATAAAAATTATGGTTTAGGGTCACCCTGATAATGGCGTCCCTGGCGGTCTGATAAATGTAGTCTATTTATACTTTTGTCTGTGTCACGCTAGACAAAAAAACTTTACTATAAAAATAGCACAAATTTCCCTACCCTTGTAAACGTTGTGCTAGAAAAATATGACCAGCATCAAAATAAATTATCATACACTTTTAGGTTTAGCAAACAGACAACACTAGAATGAATATCGTTGGGATAATATAAACATTAAATTACTTTCAATACAGAATTTAGTCTGAGCACGATGCAGTTTTGGACTGTCGTGCTGTACTCTTTGAATGTTCAGCATCGTATCAGTGTGTCGATGTGTACAAATAAAAATTTTAAAATTAATATATTTAAAAAGCCTGTGCTTTAAATCATTGTAAATTATTCTTGTAACTGTCCAAAAATTATTAGAGCATTGCTTTACAGAAATGTGGTACAATATGTTTGGATATCATAAAAATTAAACGAAAATTTAGGTGTGTGAGAAGTTACCATTATTATTACTTGCCAGTTGGTGCATGAAAACCAGCTATAGGCTGTTCACGGTAAAGTGAGCACTTTTTAAGGCCCTTATAAATTTTTCCTTTCATCCAATTTTCATCTTCCTACTGCTTTTTTATTATAAACATTGCAATGTGAACAATAAACACAGTTTATACATTTCACCACCATCAAAATTTAATGCCTGTGCAATAAGATATATTTATTAGTGGTTAATGCCTGTTGGGAGGGTCTTAAAAAGTGCTTGCTTTATCGTGAACAGCTTCTATACCAAGTGTTGTGCCTCATTATGTACAATCTTCAAGTAGGCTCTATTGGCAGTCTCATAAATCAGTTTGTTAAAATATTAATGAAATATGTATTTTCTCGTGACACAATTTTTGCTAGGTAACAATTTCACATCATTGACTTAATTTCGTTAATTTTAAATTTTAAACAGTTCTCGTAACAACTCTGGGGAGCAATAAAGTTTTATTTTAAGTCGTCATGGATTTAAATTTTGGAATCAAGATAGAAACAGCATGGCATGCTAGACCGTTGAATGTCGTCGTGTTCCGACAAAACCTTACGAAATGGTAAATATACAAATTATGAAATACGAAACTCGAAACTAATTGGAACACGGCCTAAAGATGCGTACAGATATGCGCACCGAACCTCGTGCGGTAACCGCGTCGCGCGCCGGTGTTAAAACGGGGCGAGGTTACGCGACTCGGTTGCAGGATAAATTTTTCAGCCCGCGCCGGAGTCCGTAACGCGCAACCTATCTGCGTTCCACAAGTTCACGCTGCAACACAGTACAAAAATGGAAGTTGCTGCAGCAGCCTATATTTATATGCATTACGCGTTAAAAAGAAAACTGAAATAAAGGCGGTGGTGGCAAACTCGGCTATACGCACATAGAAGTGAGAATGGTCCTTCAAGTTTGTTGCGTGATCTGCAGTTTCAGTCAGTTAGTGGGGATTACAAAAAATTTACCAGAATGTCACCCGAAGATTTCGAGTTTTTGATTAACTAAGTAGGTCCTAAAGTAGCCAAAAAGGACACCGCATTTAGGGAAGCTATCTCTGTCCCAGAAAGACTGGCGATGACACTGCGTTTTCTGGCGACTGGTGATTCAGTAGTCTACAGTATCTCTTCTAAGTTTCTAAACTCGCTATAAGTGGTATTGTTCCGGAAGTGTGTCAAGCCCTCTTTGAAGCGCGTGAATAAAATATACAGGCAAGTTAGTATAGTAATTTAATTGGAACATTAATTTATACATTATTTAAGTATTAAGTATTACATTTATATATTAAATTGTTAACACGTGTCGATTTCACTGTGAAAAACGAAGGGACCGTTGTAAATCCATATCTGTATCTCGGAACTCTGAAATCTGTGACTCTGTGGTAGGATCTGGATCTGAACTGGGAAAGATGGGTGCACTTCTTGGTGAGGACAGAGGAAGTGGTAGATTAGTTGCTGCAACACTATTATTTTGAGGCGATAGCGGGTACTGTGGCGGATGAATAGTGTGAGGCGAGGATGAGGTAGATGTTAGAAATATGGACGTTGAACTGGAAAGGCAGCATGATTGTAGGTTCGTTTGTATTGACCCCTGTCTCCATTGAGCTAAATGTTCATAATAGCATGCTGAAATTCACCACGCGCAATAGGAGAATATTTTTGCATCTTTTTCGCAACGAAGTTTCCGGACAGTTGGCATTCATCATCTTCATGTTGCTTGCTTGCAGATGCAGCAAGTATTTCAAACGCTTTATCAAGTCTCTGGTCCTCAAGTTTCCTTCTTTTTTTTTTGTACGACCGGGGTCGGTGGGGAAGGCATGCAGTCTGTGTTGTCATCTGTATGAAGTATTTCTTCATGTTCTGTATCTGCTACTGGGAGCTGTAACATAAAACCCCCTAGATTTACGATGATTGTAAATAGTAATTATTATTCATATTATTGGTATAAGCGTACCATTGAAGCTTCCTGTCTCCGTGATACCAGATTAGGTTCCAGGCTCTTATAAAATATTGTCAGTTTTTACAGTTCATCATGGAAAAGTTAACTTAAGAGATGTTTATTGCTATTGGTCCACCATTTTGGAAGAAAGTGCAACATGAAAAACAAAGCTTTGACCTCATATCTCGGGAACTAATTTATAAATTTACCCGAAATTTTACAGGTAACTAATATTATAGTATGCCATGTAAACATGTATGGCCCAAATATATACCAAACACAATGTGTTTCAAAATGGTGGCCATATAAACATGTTAGTTTTATTTTGGTATTTCTTATAAATCCTCAGACTACTTTCACCAAACTAGGTATGCTGAAAGTGTTAATAACAGGCATAAAATATCCTAAAACGTAGCCTCGCTGTTCGCCATTTTGGAAGATAGCACAACATTAAATACGTAAACTTTTACATAATATTTCGGATACTAATCCACTGATTCTCAGTAATTGTGGCAGGTGACTAATTACTACGTAGGGCAGATCATACTTTCTATTGTTTTGCATATGTTTCCATTGGATGCTGACTACTGTTGACATAAAAAGGAAATATACATTTGAAAATATTACATATGATCGGGTCACTTTATTATTAAGTGGCTCAAATTCCGTTGCAGTTACGTAACATATTAAATGGACAGTATGTAATAAAATAGCAAAATGTGTACGAACATCAAGTGTGTTAAGTTCATCCTGTGGCAAAATAAAAACATGTTTCCTTCTTATGTGTGGGGACAGGAAATTTCGCATTTTAACGACTTGTAGACTAGACTTCTTGGTCCTATGTGTTTTAGAGCTTCAGGTTTCTTTTCATTAGCTACTGCCTCTGTGTATAGCCAGTTGTACCTTGGACCCATAGTACTAAGGTAGGGAGACCAGGTGGCACGAGATTCGGTGCTTGTTTACGCGCAGGCCTGTTATTGGTTCAGAGTTAACCTGGGCGTGTCTAGTAAACTGTGATCCAATTTCAAAAAGACTAGATATACACATGAATTTGCAGTCTAGCGTGGCCTAAAATGAATCCACGAAATTTTCCAGTCCCTATTTTTTGTGTGTCCCATTGTTACTGTACTGGTACATATTGCTGGCAGGTTTGTAGTATAACCCGCAGCCCCCCCCCCCCCCCCCCACCAGAAATTTTCCTACGACAGAAGGAGGATGGAAACGTGTGGCAGAACAATGCGAACGTATTTGGAACTTCCCTCACTGCTTGGATGCATTAGACGGGAAACGTGCGGTCCTACAAGCTCCTAACAACAAGGGTAGCGAGTTCTTTAACTATAAATCTTCTATCAGCATTATTCTATTTGCAGTGGTGGACGCCGATTACAATTTTTTATTTGTCGACATTGGTTGCCAAGGCAGAATTTCAGATGGAGGTACTTCCAAGCATTGTCAAATGTGCAATAAAATTGAACAAAACAGCCCATGCTTTCCACAAGCTGAGCCCTTAAAATAAAGACATGCTCTTATTCCACATTATTTAATAGAGAACGAAGCATTTACTCAGTGATAACTCAATGAAACCTTATTCAGGGATTCAACCTAAAGGTTCATCACAAAGAATTTTTAATTATCGACTGTGCCGAGCAAGAAGAGTCGTGGAAAATGTTTTAGGTATTGCGTCTGCGGTTTTTCGAGTTCTCAGAAAGCCAATGCTATTACAGCATGAAAGGACTGAACTGGTTATAATGGCATTGCCTCATTTACATAATTCATTTACGAAGAAGCCCTAACTTCGTGAATTTCTATACACCACCTGGGGTATTGGATCATGAAACAGAAGGACACACACTGGAGGGAAACTGGAGGCACAACAATGGCAACCTGACATCGCTACTTCCTTTCAGAAACGTATCTCGTAGGTCACGCACATCTGCTAAATTAGAGAGGAAATAGCCCAGTTTTTGCAGAATGTAGGAAGAATCCCATGGCAAGATCGTTGCGCGTGACTATTTGCGAATTCATGCAAGTGCGTGCCTATTACATAACAGAAAGATTTTACTTTTAACTTGTAGCGCTTAATCCTTCTCGTGGCTTGTCTTTGTCCCACAGGAACTGCAAACTCTTGAAAGCAACCCACGTGCTATGGTAAATATCGTCTGGCCCTATAAACAAAAAAAGAAGAAAATATTATAGTGCAAAAGGCTACTACGTGTGTAAATATGTACAGTGAAACACTGGGTCGAATAAAAGTATACATTACGTAACTGTTAAATGTAAAATATTGTAACTGTATAGGAGAGATCTGCTTGCATTTCAATTTATTCTTTCCTGTTCCCATGCTTTTCTTAATTTTACTTTTTTTCTTCGAAATGAAGAAAGCAATGCAGTCATTTCCTTGCGGCATTCTTCGGCCGTCGTTTGAAGTTCGGACGCCAACTCTTCCCAAGCATCGTTCCTTAATATTTTGTTGAAATGTGTGGGGTGTTTGGCATTCCAGAGGAGTTCTTGAGCTCTATACATTCCAACTATATGTATAGTTATTTCCTCTGTCCGTTCCGTGTTCCCTATACGGAAACAACACACTGAAGTAACGCGTCGAGGTTCGGTGCACGTCCACAGACTGTAACTTGAGCCCGCGCCGCCCAGGTGCGACGGGGGAAAACCGACAAGCAGCGGAACACTGCGCACCAAGCTCTGTATCGTTCACGTCACGGACTCGGGTTTCGCGCCGAAGTTGCAGGGTACTGTCCATACAGCACACGACGCGGCTGAGGCTAAGGCACGCATATCTGTACGCGGCTTGAACTTGAATGTTGCAACACAAACAAGAACATTCTGTATAGCCTTTTCTGTATCGTTTTGTTTTGTACAGATAAACACAAATTAACAGCTTTACGACTGCCAAATTAAATTGAGTACCGAAATTCTTAATCGTAAACTTTGGCCGCATGCACATGTGTCAGTTTAAAATGTTAATAACCTTCACGTGTCAAAACCACAAAATCCTTATAATATTGTGGTTGTAACGACGCACGTTAGCACTAGGAACAAACAGATTGAATGCCAGACTGCTCAGTTATGCTTTGAGAGCCACCTAATTGGTAAAAGCGTTCTACATTTGCGACGAGGCATCTACCAGTTGTTTTTATATCTCCTGCTGTCTTGTAGAGTGCAAACATTGCACATAAATGACAATGTGTACAATTTAATACAAGTTAGTTCTTTTTGATAATAAATACATGATTCAGTCACACATTTTGGTAAAAAAAAAAAAAAACTGTTGTTCTTGTTATTTATTTATTGTAATAATAATATAGGAATATTTTTATTTCCTTTGATGCATACAAGTTAGCAAGTGAATATTAGTGCAAGGTTAAGCAATGAGTTTGGAATTAGTTAAAGAGTACCGCATAGTACAGAATGGCAACTTATTTGAGCACCTCTAGTTACATCTACTTTAATGCAATAAATAAGAGTACGCTCTAAGGTGCCAGGAACCTAATACATAAAAGTGGTTGTATTTTATTTAGTTTTACAATATCTGCAAATTTTATCAAACTGTGATATATTCTGAATCCAATCCGAGATGTCAAACTATCACAGATAGCAGAATCCTCGGATTTGGATTGGCACAGATGTGTACTTAGGTGTCCCGAGTCGGCAATATTCCTACTAAGAAATCTGAATAAAATGGTGGTGGTTAGCTTAGTTTCAGCTCGCAGTGGTATTAATCAGTCTTCAACGGAGGGGGCTAGAAATGTAATAATATAATGAGAGACTTTTTGATGTTTCAACAATACACTTTGTATTATTTTGGCACAATATAAAACAATAAATAAATAAATAATATATATAATAAAAAATTTAATTTGTGTAATAAATACAGAATCTACGATTTGACATACACTATGCCTATAAAACAATATGGATACCAGAAACAAAAATATGCTTGAAGAATTAGTGGGCGTAACTGCCGAGCACCTTCAGGTACGATCGACAATCGTAAGTCGGCAGCTTCCGAGCACCCCCTGTGTCGATTATGGATTTATTAACAAAATATAGCAAGGTTATAATAATTTTAGAAGCTCACAAAAATCAGAAACCGTTTGTTTGGAATAACGAACTGTTTCATAAATCTATGTAAAGAAATTATGGAAATGAAATTGATGTTTCCTTCAAGACAACCTATAGGTGCATATATAAAATAGAGCTTTTCAACTTTTCAGTACTATGAGAGAATAACACAAGAGTAGTGGTGGCGACACACTTCTGGCTCACTTAAAGAGTGACATAGGGATACGAGCAGTTGTCCAACCTGGGATAGGATCCTGGAAACGAGGATACAGACTACAGGTATAATTTTTTTTGGAGGGGAGGATACGGAGTAGAGGAACCCTGGAGATGTTGTATTGTCCGAAGGTTACGCCCCATCCCAGACAAAAAACAGGAACGAATTATCGATTATGCCTTAAGCACTTTTATAAGTATAGTTAGTCATAATTTCCGAACCGTTGAAGCTAAAGTCATCAAATTCACAACATACACATCGTACCCGATATCCATCACGGTGGTATGGTCAATTTTTCCTTAAGCCCTTTCTGGTAAGGAAAATTATAACTAAAGTCCTTTCATAAGGACAGTTACTCATAATTTCCGAACCATTGAAGCTTTAGTCATCAAATTCATATCATAGGCATCATTCCCGATGTATAACATGATGGTGAGGTCAATTAATTTTATGCCCTTTTATAAGTATAGTTAGTCATAATTTCAGAACCTTTGAAGCTGTAGTCATCAAGTACATTCTCACCAAGTACATAGTTAGCAATGCAGACTTACCAAGTACATAATTACCAAGTACAGACTTACCAAGGATATAATTACCAAATATGTACTTAATAAGTACATACTCACCAATTACATACATACCAAGTATATACTTACCAAATACATACTCACCAAGTACGTACTCGCCAAGTACTTACCAAGTTTAATTTAATGCTACCATAGTACCATCTCAGTTCGAGAGTTAGTCACTAGAAGGGTGCTGATGTCGTTTGATAGCTTTACTTGCATTCTTGCTAGGGGTAGTGAATGTAATGTTTTTTTGGGATTATCGAGTTCGATTATTGGCCACGGCACTTACTTAATTTTATTTTCAAACGAAACAAAAATTTTTTTTTAGTTGGATAACTGCTAAATATAATTAACGTAATGTTATTTTTGGATAATCGAGTTCGATTCTCAGTCAAGGCATTTATATAATTTTATTTCCAAATTTAATAAAAACTTATTTCTGAATTGGGTACCTGCTAGGGGTAATTATGTAATGTTATTTTTGTATTATCGAGTCCGAGTCTTGGCTAGGACACTTAATATTATTTTATTTTCGACTTTAATAAAAATTTATTTATAAGTTCGATACCTGCTAGTGGTAATTAGAGTAATGTAATTTTTGGATTACTAAGTTCGAATCACGTCCAGGGCACTAAATAGTTTATTTTTGAATTTAACACAAATTTGTTATTGGATTGTATTACTGCTTAGAACAATAAATGTAATATTATTGGATTACCGATTTCTATTTCTGGGTAACTCACTTAATATAAAACAATTCTGGGAAATACATTCTTACCCATTCACTTATGCTTGCTGATTAACATCTCACCTGATCACTGTCTCTCGCTCGACTAAGGTGTTACATGTTGGATTCAACTGTTTAAGGTCAAGGAGGGTGTGGGTGGAAAGCAGTTGTATGATGTAATAGGATAATGTTGTAATCATGTATATGATGTAATAGTGCAAGCCCATACTTGCATACAATTATAATCAATATTTACTATGTATAAACACACAAAATCAAATTATTAGCAACTACACAATCACCTATTTCATATGTCCTCTCAGCAAGACAGCCAGACGTCAACTGTAATATACCATTTCATTTTTTCAGACTTTGTTATTATTATTATGTATATTATGTTTGGTAGTTGGTGCACTTGCACCATGCTAGCATTCACTATAAACATATACCAAGTATGTGCATTATACCTAGAGAAACATACATCTACTCCTGAGGGACGATAGCTCATGCTTGAAGCCTTATCGTAACATGTTCACCATAGGATATTTCAAGTGAGAACACTTCCTGCTGTATTCTTGTCAGGTCAATGCACTCTATCAAGAAAACCAAATGCATGTGTGGCTTCAAAATATACCATCACCCACAGACAGAATATTCCAACAAATTACTCTGATAAAAAATTTCGTAATGTAACAGCAAAACACAATCACATTTTAACAGGATACCTTCTGTCTCTTTTATGATGTTACTGATGTAACTCTGTATCTGCCTAATATTATATACTCTATAACAAGCACGCAGCTAGCTCACTGTTACTCAAATTCGCATTAATAATATAGATGAAGGTGTTCTCAAATAACTCAGTTTCTACTTAAATTACCTCTATATAAGATTAAATCAAACACACCTGAACACACTCCTCTTACAATAAACTGATAGGCAAGTGGGGTAGCTATATCTCTTAAGTACAATCTGTAATAAGTTAGACATTGGCTCTACTTTTCAATTGTCTAATTCTTGGAAACTTTTCACCTTATTTGTCGAGATACTAAAGGCTGCGTCCAATCCAATCTCAGCAGCGGCGATCATAGTACACCCCTCTCTCGCGTGTCGCCATCTTGTGGCAGACCCCTCTGGCATCTCGTGACGATGGTGCAGGCAACCTACAGCTGTGTCGGTTGACTACTCTTTCGCAATATCAAACTCTGCCGACTATGTTGCTGGAGTGCTTCGATGGCTCTACGACATTACCTCCCTTCTTTGACAAAGAGCTGGTCCTCCAGCTCGGAAACTGACATGGGGAAGTGGCACTGATGTAGGGCTACTCGAACTCCAGCTGATTCGCGACAGCGGGAAAACGGTTAGGTTTAAGTCGTCTTCAATACGGGGGGAAGCCAAGGTATAAATAATGCCGATGCAAGGGAATCAAGTTATGGAGCTGTCTAGCCTTCTCTCGTGAAAGTGTTACTGGCGATCTGCCAGTTATAATTTAATGGCAGCCCATGCCAATAATAACCAATACATCTGCGCCCAGGATTAAGAACATGGCACAGTATGAAGGGTGCATAAAATTCTGTGAGGCTGACAAGGCAACATAAGATACGGATGCTGCATGCACAGCCTGCTTGATGCCCTAACAAAACTATTTTACAGCTTTGCAAATATGAAAATAGCATAGAGTAATTGTTTCAATAGAAAAGTGAAACATTAAAATCAAATGTTATGACCTTGAATAAAAAAAATGTAAAAATCTCCCCCATAACAATAGTTATTACAGTTAAACAGTAAATAATTCACACCATATTAATGTATAAAATATCAGAAGCTAAAATAAAAGCAAGGAAATATGACATTTATGCATAACATGCATTAATATTCGTGAGAATTCTATACTAGTGAACTGAGGTTATGCTACAATGAATGCATGACATAACTGCTAAGTTAACATTTAATGTTAACCTACCTTAATTTAAAAATACCATGTGCGTCGAGGTCATTGGGAAGTAATGGGCAGGATTGGCATAACAAAATGTAGTAATTGCTAAAGTGAAATATAAATATAGTATAAAAATGCTTAGTAAAAAGTCAATTAACCCTGCTACATTCCATTACTGTGGAAGGGAGGCAATGGATCGAATATTGCACTTATAACTAGCTCATTCTTATACTAAAATGTATATCATGTATACTGGTGTGTTCAAAATAGAATCTGTATGAGGTAACTCTATAATGAATATTAAAAACACCTAAGGGTAAAATTAAATGTATATTTGATGATAAAATGAATAAAAACATTACTCTTTCACAAACTTCGTCTTTCACTCACACAACTGTCAAAAATGCATATTATTATGGACATACTCTCAAACATAATCTCCATTCAACAAAACTTTTTATGTTTTACTGTAATTTTATAGTTCAAATCTTATTGTGAGCAATCAAGGTATGCATATTTGCATATACATCATTGCAGTTAACTCACATACAGGTCTTGTATGAGATGTTGATCACACAGTTACTAGCTTTGTGTTGCCTGATGCTATACCTAGTCGCGAATCTCTCGCTGCAATACTTGCACTCGATTCCCGATGAACGACAGATATTGTCTTTACTTGTCTAGGTATGTGTATACAGGTTATCACTGTGAGTAAACACAAGATCGCACTTTTCACAATGGAATACCATGTCTGCTGGGCTGATCATGCAATTGTTACTTTCATGTCGACATGCATCATGTATTTTAGTCAAAGTATTTCCACAATAGCAACATTGATACAGTAATGTTTCTAGCTACTCTTTGGAGGTCCTTGCCATACCTGATGGTGTTACAGATGGTAAGTCTTCAAATATTTGACATCTTCATATTGTAACAGGATACTATATCACTAGATGATTCCACTGATGATGGTCTGCCTTCCATCACATCCATCAAAGAAGTGAAAACATTCATAGAGGACACACATTTATATACATCTTCACATCAGAACAATTGTTTTATTTATCACTTGAACTCAGTAAAAGAAAGAAACTGCTCTTACTCAAACGACAAACGAACTGCGAATGAGACCATCTCGACCGTCTCAATGTATCTGACAATTATTTGACAGGTGTATATCTCAACCCACCCTCCCATAGAGGAAATCAGAGCTTAACTCAGGAATCTTAGACAGCTCGATCAACCTGTCAAGCTCAGAAACAGTTTTATAATGAAAAGTGTTAACAGTGTCCCTGGAGAACAAAATAGGATCCTAACCTTTTGTTCAAAATATATTGTATGAAACCAAAAGAAACATAATATATCGCAAATTAAATAAATAAAGGTCAAATGCGAGATCATCGTGGTATGGGAGCACTCTGAGAAAACCCAAAGACTCATTTGCCCCAGAATAAAACACACAGCTATAAGACTTATTCTATACTTACTTGTGTTTATAAATATATACATATCAAATTCGTTTAATTTATATAATTATGTATATAAATATGTAAGATCTTTCAATTAAACCAGCCAATTACTATCCAAATTTACTTTGCCATATAATCTCTGGCCTTTTTCAACATCTTACCGCAAATAAAACATTTTAAAACATATAAAAAATCCAAGCTAGATGAACTTGCCTGCCCTTCAAACTCTATATATCTCAGAACATTATTTTTCTCCTCGTGTCCAGCTGACTAAAGCAACTGCTCACAAATGGCAAGCCTTAACTTCAGAGGAGAAAACTATGTGAAAAGCCTCAGGTTCCTGCACCAAACGATTTTAGCAAACATTTTTCTGAACTATAAATATTTTACTCGGATTCCTTATTGGATGTATACCTGCAAGAATACTAAGACTTTAAAGGTTTAAAACCCTTCTGGGCAACTAGCCTTACGTCAAAGTGACGTCATGACCTATTTCGCTTGAAAAGCCTGACATTCTGAACAAACTAAAGGTTTACCATCTCTTTAATGGATGCTCCCTCGAGACGAAGTTTCTGGCCTCGAACGAACATTTACAAACAGTATTTATACAAACATTTCTCAGTTGAGTATTAAATGGGTGACACCAATCAATCTATAATCATAAAATAATATTATTCAGCTTTAAATAATCCAACAAAGGAGTGTTTGTGCCCAAAATATGGAACATCTTTTTCACTTTGTAGTGGATAAAATCAAAGTTCAATATGCGGTAGAGGGGTCTTCATTGGAACGACCAATCCCAGCCATTTTCTTGCAAAATGTCCAAATAAGGTATACATTGCACCACACATCGGAGGGAGGAACATCATTTCAAACAGCGTGCGCAGCCAGGGCACATGTGCCGTCACAACTGCCAGCTGGTGAGGAGGGCGATACCAGCACATCATCTCCTGTGTGCTGGTACTAACCCAATCAGTTGTTAGAGACATTATGCCACCTGTTGCGTCGATGCAGGATGTGCATTAATTATTACCAGTGCCATGAAAAGTTTTACCAGCATCCCAGCACGCCACGCCAATGTCAATGTGCAGCAAACAGGTTTGCAAATATATAAATTGTAAGTAAATTGGCAGAGTTCTTTAAATAAATTGTCCATTTTGCACTGTGGTAATTTTCCGTACATGCAGGAAACGAGCGTCGTACATTGCTCAAGTTGAACAGCGACACACAGGAGACAACAAAATCACGTATAATTTTGATGCAGTTGTCTCAGAATGTATTGCTAAAAATTAAATTGGCAAAATTAGGGTTGAAGTAGACATATATATATATATATATATATAACTTTATTGGGTTTCGAAGCAATACAAAAACTTGTCGTCGATGGGAGTTGAAGTAATGTTTTATATCTTAGTTAGCTTCAATGGGAAATATCTGAACAATCTTGTGTGAATTGTAAAAGTATGGGATATTAGGTTAGCAAAAGGAATAATTTATTTGTTTAAAATTTTTCAAGAGTGAGAATTTTTTTTTTTAGCAAAAGGCATCATTTTTTTTTAAGTATATGGCATATTTTTGAGGTATAAGATATGTTTTGAGGTATAAGACAAGATTTATGAGGTGTGTTTTTCTATAATATATAGAGTAGTAATTTCATACAGACTTGTGTTGAATTTGTCATTTCCAAAGTGCATGGATTGTTGGAACAAGATTTTATATCAGTATGCTTTAATTACATATAACTGTTGTGCAGTTTGTGCCTGTGTAGTCTTCCTCGTTAAATCACTCACCTGCATATTTTCCATGAGTCCATTGTTATCCTTCCAGATATGATGATAGACTGTTGGGATGATGTGTGATAGGTGGTTCTTTGATGTTCGACGACCGGTGATAGCTTGGTAGAGATATGGTGTAGACAGATTGAGATAAGAAATTGAATGATATGATGTTTAATTGTTTGTTGTGTAGTGCATTACAACATAGTATGTATATAAGTTATGGTTAATAACAAACTAGTTTTAGTTGGATATTAGCTTTAGTTATTGTAAATGTTTACTTATAGTGAATTCGATCATGTTATACTTGACATGAAATGAAGCAGGGAATAAGTTCTCGATACTGCAGTTGCTTCCATAGTTCTTTGCATGTTATTGTTTGGTGGGTAGATGGTTTCAGCTCATTATGTACATACTACTTGCATTTTGATATTTATTACACTACTACACCGGTTAATTTAATTGATATGCAATTAAATAAAAAAATTGAATACTCTGAATCGCTATGTACATAGTGTGTAAATATTGTTATTAAATAATCGTTATTTGCTATGTGAATACACATATTTTACCCTTGATGGTTTAGTGTTCAAGGTTCCCAATGTAAGTTTATAGCACAACCCATTGTCTAACATCATAGATTATGACTTCAGTTACAAATTTGTTTTTTTTTTTTTTTTTTTTTTTCGTATACCTGAAACTTACATATTAAGGTATCAGATATGAGAAACAAATAGTACATTATAAATTTGAACAAACCACAGTGGACCAATGGAAAATTTACTTCCAAGTAATGCATAATTCTAAATATGATAGGAGGTGTTATGTTATAATTCCGCTTCCCAACAAACACCAGATCTTTGAAAATATAAAGAGATAGTCATTAAAAACATTAAATTATACATTTTGTAAAATGTTTTCATGTGTAAGATAATTAGAGACTATGAAATGTGTCGGAATCAATGGTCTAAAGACTAGACTTCACAGTCCAATGAATACTCGATCAACTACTGTATATCCACTGTGTGCTTCTCCAGTAAGTGGCCAATATTACTCCAAAACACACAACATGTTATCCCAAAAGTCTTTTATTGCAAGTTTCTTATTTGCTTCACACATTCCTGAGTGAGAATTGTTAGCTGTAATCCAATGCAAAGGGGGATGATGTCTATAAGTGTGTAAATTTTAGCTTGTCCTGAAAATAATCAGCGCAGTTTTCCTGTTTCATGTGATGATAATACGGAAAAATTAAACAATTTTGATCCATTCATAAAGTAAAAGCCTATTTACATGCACCGTAATGATTATCCGATATGTCTTAACCAAATTGGGATTACAGGAAATATTTATTGATTATTAAAGTGTTATAGGACGAAATTACTACAATATTATCTGCGGGAGTGATTAGAGTCTCTTGAAAGATCTACAGTAATTTAAAAATACTCAAAATTTTCACCTTTAAAAAAGTAATAACATAAATAGAACACATGCAGCGAGCTACTATATATATTTCGAAGCGAAATATTCGCATTAAATAAATGTTTTGCATTAAAGTGAGCACTTCTTGATGCCTCTTGCATTTAATATGTGGATGTAGCAACCCAAATGTCAATAAAGATTATGTATTAAGTCGTAACTCAGTTTTCATTTTCAATTATGCACGAACTAAAGTTAAATAAAAGTGCTTGCATGTGCCATGTGTGTGTTATAGCACCATTGCGAAAAGTGTAAAGAGCTCACTTTGGCACGAACAGCCTATAGTACCATTAAATCTAAGCTGGACAGTTCAACTCGACGTATTGTGTCATGATGTGGTTTCACACCAACTGCCTCCATTGGCGATTCGTGTTAGTAATGTTAAGTAACCCAATTTGAAATACTTGGTGGCTGGAAGACACCACTCTGACCAGTCCCCTTACTAATTGGTGAATACATGTGTAAGTGTGCTTTCTAGTAATTGGGCTCTCAATGTTTGACACCATGTTATGCGAAGGCTAGCCACTGTGGCGTACACAACTACCATTTGTTTAATAATAGGTCACATTGTAATTACAAACATGATTGGCCAACCTTCTATATATATTTTGTTATAAATCGTTGTCAATCCCACGACTACAAAATAAGCAAAATAAATCCCAATTTGATACTTGCTTTATCCGAGACTGTCTTACTCACGAAACATTCGCATATATAAACATTTACTAAATAATTGTTTAGTCTTAAGAATTACCTTCCTTGCAGGATAAAGAATAGCATTTTCTAAGTTTGAGTCCAAATTAGTTGACCAAAAAACGAGAGTTTAACCGTCAGAAGACTGTATTCAGCGTCTGTAAGAAATACACAAATAGAGATAGAGGAAGGACTTTTCTTTATAACACATTTGCCAAAATCTGACTTCCAAAACCATAGGCGTTATGCTGACGTAACGGGTTGAGGGAGTGGAGGTACGTTTTAAAGTTTATTAATATGACATGCAGTCAAATAAAATGATACTGAGCCAGAGTTTCAAACTGTCGTACAGACATGTCCATTCTGATCCACTCAAGCGTCATTTCTCGGTGATTGTTTAGCATTATTTATTGATTTATCAACAATTTGTGCTACTTTATAACCCTTTATTCTCCGTTTATTATGCTTAGTTGTGCAAGTCAGAAAATGAATAAATTCACAATAACAATTTAATTTGTAATGTTGTGAGTAGTATATGAAAAGACATTGGCTCAAAGGGAGGGGTGATAGGAGCGGAGTAACCGCCCGCCGCCTTCTTGGAATTTCCCTTTTGTCCATTTTGCCCTCAAAATTTTCCTTTCTTCCCTAACAATCGACTGAATGTCCCTACATTTTTTCATTTTTCCTTAAAAATTTCTCTTTTTCCCCGAAAAATTCTTGATTTCTTAGGCGGATCAATGACCATGGGTAAGATCAGGGAGCTGGATCATCGACCTAAAAAATCCAAAAAAGTAAAAAAAATTGACAAAATAAAAAAAACAATATTTTCTAAAAATCATATTACTAAAAGTATTAAAATATTATTTTAAAAATCATAAAACATTATTTAAATATAGTTTAAAAATGTTTTAATAAAATGTATTATACATTATTAATAACTATCAAAAACTAATTACAAAATTATTGATTCAAATTTATTTAAAAAATCGTTAATAATATTTGTAAAAATTATTATTTAAAATTATTAAATAAATATTTAAAAATCGTTTAAAAATGTATTTAAAAATGAACTTTCCAGAGGTCATCACTCACCCATACACATTCCACCATCTTGGTAGGCGACTGCCATCTTGGTCGACATCACCAGTCCGTCATATTGGATGCAGGTAACAGTGACCTCAACTCCATGACCTTGAATGACTTTGAAAATACATTCTCAAAAAAAAAAAACATAAAAATCACCAAGCAAAATATATAACTGACTACCACCGCCATATTGGATGCAAACTACCTTGATCTTGACCCCATGACATTGAATGACCTTGAAAACTAAAACTCGAGAAAAAATACACAAAAGTCAGCAAGCATAATACATTAATGACTACAACCACCATATTGGATGCAGACTACATTGACCTTGACCCCATGATGTTGAATGACCTTGAAAATCAAAACCCAAGACAAAATAAATAAAAGTCAGCAAGCATAATACATTACACACAACTACCACCATACTGGATATAGGTACCCTCGTTATTCACCCCATTACCCTGAATGACCTTGAAAACAAAGTATGGAGAATAAATACACGAAAGTCAACATGAATATTACATTACTAACTACTACCACCATATTAGATGCAGGTGACCTGAATCGTGACCGCATGGCCTTGAATGACTGTGAAAACAAAAACTAGAGAAAAAAAGACATAAAGGTCAGCAAGTATATTACAGTACAGACTACTGCCATCATATTTAATAATTCTAACATGTTTAACGCCATTTATAATTTAGCAGATGTAGGCAAAAGCCTGTGCAAGAATAAAATATGCATTATATCCTAAGCCCTCTAATAAACATTGTAAGCATTGTTGGCTGCCATTTTGGATTAGTTGATCTTATGACTACTTAATATATAATTATCATATATACTACTTTGATCTCTATCAAGGCAATATGGTCCAACATGCTTTAAAATTCTTGTATGAATAGTTGTATGCCGTTTTCAATCCACTGAAGTTATAGCTGCCAAATTTATGACTTAGGTGCAACTTGTGTCCTCGAAAAAGGCGATTTGGCCATTATGCTTTATGTCTTCTGGTAGACACAGTTGCCTACAATTTTCAATATGGTTAACCTATATATGCCATATTCATATGTAGCACTCGTGATATCAAACAAGGTGATATATATGGACTACTATACAACAAACCTTCATAACCCTTTGGATAAACCTGTTACTGATGCCAGAATAGTTGGCAACCCTATCAGCTGCTTTGTTGATCGGCATGCCTTAACATTATACCTATTTAGCCTCGCGGTCACAACACCTACTCATACTTTTTACTACTTACCTTTCAATTCTATAAATAGCCTTCTTATATATTCCTAAACATCCACCGACATCTATTGAAATCGAAATCAGCAATTAAACTGCGTGTGTTGGTGTAATGTTTCTAGGTCGGATGCTACAAAGCCAGAGCCGCGTACGTAGTTGTTTCATCTCTCCTCAACAACTCCCGCACCCACGTTCAAACAAGTGTCGCAAGTTCTGGCGCAGACAGTAGCTTGCTTCTTGAACGCTGACGGTGACCTGGTCCAAACAATCTTATAGGGCAGTTGAAAGCTTTCAGTCATCCTCGTACAAATATCCCTGCAACTGAGCGTGCAGTGTCATCTCTTTTCAAAATATTTTTAGCGATTAAAATTTAGAGATAATTTACATGCATTATCTTCAGTTCAAGGCATGCGAAAGTAATATTGCCGGCTATTCTTTCATACTGGTTTCATCAGCCACATTCTTTTTTTCCTGTTAATAAAATATTCTTTAAAGTGAGCACGTTTAGGCAGACACAGACGTTTAAAATGTTGCGCTGATATTGATACACTTAAAAACACTTTGTTTTAGTGTGTTAGTACATATTTGATGTAACGACGTCATTGTGTATATAAGACAACTAAAACCGATATTGAACACTTATCATTCGGGGCCGCGGTGGTGTAGTAGTTAGAATACTCTCCTCCCACCATGGCGAACCGGGTTCGATTTCCGGCCAGATCGCCCCCGGACTTTCGCATGTGGGAAGCGTGCAGGACGATGCCGCTAGTCGGCGGGTTTTCTCACTGATCTCCCATTTCCCCCCACCCTTGCATTCCGGCGCTGCTCCATACTCATCTCGCTTTACCCTAAAGGGCTCTCAAGACCTCGGTGTTAAGAGCCGCCCAAATCTCTTCACTCGCTCATTAGGCATTCCGCCTACCAGGACGTATTTTGTCCAGAAGGGCGAAGCGCTGACGACGACCCAGACACGCGCATCACATGCTCATCGTCTCTATGTGCAAGGTACTGAACAAGTGTGCAGTCTTTCCTTCAGAAACTTACCTCTGACATAACTTTAAAATTGGGGCCTATTTCATAAAATATTGGAAACATTTTCTGATTACCAAACAATAAAGTAAAAATATATTTAGCTTCTAGTTCCTTGTAATGCATTTATACCGTAATCCAGTATTCGAAAACTGAGCTTTCCCCCATACACAAAACGGCAATGCTGAATATCTGTTTACATTTGGACAGCTTCGTTTGGCGTGATCGGTAAGAATGTGAACTGAACCAGGCTTTAGTGGGAAATCATTCAACAGACACCCTGCAAAATGCTTTTAGTAAGGAGTATAGATAACCGTGCCGTTAGTAATTTCCGCCCGTTGCAGCGTCCGTCCGTGTCCAGCCCATTACTAACGGACGAGGGAGCTCAAGGACCACGATGTCTGGCGCGGACAGTAGTGCGAGTTGCAAACAGTGGGAACCTCATACAGCCAGGCGGACTATGAATTGGTTGAATGGGGGAAACCACCTGACTGCGTGTTCGTTTTGTCTCGGCACTAGACATACCTTGTATAAAAGACGTCTACTAGGCTTATTTACTCAAACAAATTCTCAGTTAAAAACTAAAATCGACTTCATCATTTATTCATTCAAAAATATCTTTCGAAAGCCAAGTTAGGGTGCAAACACGTTGCGATTGTTTTTAATTATGTATTTAGTCATAGCTAAACGTATACATTAGATTAACAAAATTATAGTTTGACTAAATAATGTAATACACTGCAAGTGAATTGTAATTGTTCCTGTATACTTTTTCATGTCGTATGTCTTCTCTTTTACAATTTTGTTACTTGTATTAATTTTCTCACCAAACATTTAATTGTAGGGCTGAAAGTATTAACACTAACAAGGCAAATGGAGTCTGTTTATTACAGACCACAAGATTAACCGAAGCTGAGTATTTGCGAGTTTCATAAGAAAAAAAAAGTCTTCCACAAAGACTCATGGTTCCGAACATAATCATAATTCAGTCGGTAAATTAAAACATAATATGAATAATAGGAAACCTAAGGTCTTCAGCGCTGATGGTGTTGAAGTGAGGTAGAGATGGATCAGCGACAGAAAAGTGAGTATCGGGAGTATACACCATGCCGAAAAAAGTTTCTTACACATTTAAATCGCATATGTTAACATGGCATACATAGTATTAAATACAGTATACAAAGTTTGTTTGAAATTGGTCACATCGTTTCATAGACACAGTATAGTTATCAAAATGTCTATATTGCCACCAATTTAAAAATAAATGCCTAGCCCAATTAATTAATATCAGCGTACGTCTTGTTTGTCAAATTTGGTAGGAATGTGTAGATTGTTTTCCGAGTTACGATGCAATGGTTTTATTTTTCGTGTTGCACTACGTTACAAAAAGTTGAACGAAATTGGTTATTTCTTGGCATATTTAATATTTAGGCGATACGTTCTTCACATCGAATTTAATAGAATTAGATATGCATGTGTGTGGATATATTATATATATGTATATCAAATTTAAAAATAAATATTCGGCACGGTTTGGAAAATATAGTAAGTTCCACATTAATCTTAAATGTATAGCGTACCATGGTGTACTTTATGCATTAAAGGTACTAGTTACCTTCAAAATGTGGCAGGAATCTATTGTGTAATTTCCGAGATATGATGTAAAATATTATTGTTTTCATGATGTGCTAACTTCCATAATGGCGAACCAATAAGAACCTACCTTCCTAGATTTAAGACGTACATGATTAACTGTGAAAATAAAGATTTGGTATTACCTAGTAAAATAATTCCCCAGATATGAAATAGTGCCCTATTGTATTAAAATAGCAACCGTTTTGAAAATAAGCGAATGGCTTGGTAGAACACTGCAAAATTGGTTGTCATTACTAAATTTTATGTGTACCGAATTTGGTGAAATATGTTTCACCGGTTCGAATGTTACTATGAGCGGACATACAGTACATCACAGCTAGACATTTGCGTGATTACGTAAGCCCAATTTTCCAAGGAAAGTAGCTTAAAGTTAAATTGAATTGAATGTTTCTAGTTAATCAAGGAAATATGGTGGAGAAATCCTTTATTTAGAATTACTAAACAACCGTTAAATACAGCAGTGCCACACTATTTTCGAAATATATTGTTTATGACAGAAAATAAATCTATCGTAGGAAAAATTAATAAATGGTTTAAATATTATAAGCTGAGTATACATTTTTTTTTGTTAATGTTTAAATGGATTCAGAAAGTGTTTCGCAAAACTAGGGGCGTACCCTGTTAGGTTTCCTCGCATGTCCTGTTTTCACAGAATTCTTTGTGGATGTCATTATTTTCATTTTTCCTTAAGGAATATAGCTTAATTATATGTACTTTACATTTTGTTGCTTAAGCGATGCAATGAGATACCGTTTAAACTAAAATGTTCAGTTTGACTTCATGCTTCATGCTCTAACGCAGAAGAAAACAATGAGAATTATAAGTCTGGCGGAAGAAAGTTTGCCTCCACTTGAGAGATAATTTAGGTGACGCCACACACAAAAATCTCTACTGGAATCACTCTCCAAAATGTTGTGTTGATTTTGTTTCCGTCTCTAAAACATGCGGAAATAAGTAATCTTCTTGCTTCGCAACCAGTATAACAAATATTTACTTATCTCTGGCATGGGGACAATATATTATGTAATCATGTTCGATTCCTATTTATGCCTATATTCACGATGAATTCACAAGTCACACTTTATGATTGTTTAGTTTTGTGTGGAGTGCATGAAGTCAGGAATGCGATTCCCTAACGTACAATATACAGACTACGTAAAGAAACATACAGTATGTGCTTTTAATGATTACGAGCGGTACATACAGCGACGTGTGCAGAGCTCAGGGCCGGTGCCAGTGCATATACAGTAGTTAGATGGCGGAGGCCAAGTTGGCCAGGCTGTTGTAGCAGCCTGCCTGTCTACGTGGGTCCCTCGCAGATATAAGTGTTACACTGCCGTTTTGATGGCGTGGAGTACAGTGACGTTCGCTGTTCGCTACCGTCTCTCAGACCCAAACACAGTGATTAATAGTTGATATTGCTCTTTCGAATATGTACTGTATATACAATAGATATTACAGTTCGCTACGTTTCTCAGAGCTACAATTTTACTCACAGTTACCACTTCCTCAAAATGGCAATTAGATTAGCATACAGCAAGCGAATTCTTCTCAATTCTTTAAAATTACGTCTTCGAATCGCAAAGGGTTTAATCATGATTGTCCTGCAAGACGATATTTGGAGATCACAGTTACATACATTTTAATGAATAAGTATATGATATACAAATAACTAGTCATCAGTTAAGCTTTTACCATTAAGGGTTCCAGATTTGTTGAATTACTCGTTGACTGCGCAATAAACAACTAATTCCAAGTTGATGTCCATTGAACCGTAAATGTAAAGCAAGGGAAAGCTTTTTTTGTTATTTTATTGTGTTTCCTTTAGAATTTTCAAGGTGAAAATGTAACAAATCCATGGTCACGAAAGCCAGTAGATATGCCGGCTACAGAACCAAAATTACAGACAATCAGTAATCTATAATTCGTAACTTAGAGTCACGTTCGTAAATCATGTATTAAAATCGTAAACAAATAGGTATATTATTAAACGGGTAAATTAAATATTTATCATATGTTGTATAACCGAAAATAACATAATATGACAGGACTCGCACTGGACGCACATGTTAGGATGATATAGAGCATGTATTTGTATTTGGACTGGAAATGAAGGTAAAAGAAAATTTCTGTTCATGATACACTTTTGTGATATCACTCCTTATATGGTCTTCATAAAATTATCAGAACAAATTTCTTTATTGTATTTATAATACGACAGTTAAACTTCCATTTTTCACAATATCATCATGTTTGTTGATGTAAATGTATTTGAATAAGTGATGTTCTGTTTTGGCAAAATGTGAACATCGGATGGAAAAATGTACTGTACCGTCAAACTAAAACGATAACGAGAAATTTATTTTCAATTCTTGAATAAAAATATATGTGTACACAATAAAGTTACCGACTGACTGACTCATTCACTAATATACAGACAAAACGGCTAAATGCAAAGTTAGAAATGTAGTGTTGGCTTTCCTGCTGGATGCAGGCACCGACTGAGAAAGGATTTTTCAAAATTTAACCCCTAAGAGGGTGAAAAAAGGTAAGAGCTATTGAGGACTCCTCAATAGCTTATTGATCTGTCGAGGTATGATAGTACTCTTAGCTTCAAAATTTACCCTACACATATACCACAAAACTGATTTCAGCATTATTTGAAATCCAACAACTGAGAGGGTGAAAAGCGGTAAAATATATGATCGAGGATACCTCAATATATTATTAACCTAATGAGATATAGCTATGCTCTTAACTTTATAACATATAAACATATTTTAAAATTTAACCATTAAGAGGGTGAAAAGTGTTTAAATATGCTATCGACGTCTTCATTGTCGCACATTAAAGCGATGATATATTGTTATTCTGTATATTTCAAAATTCTACCTATACAAATGCCTAAAAAATGCATTGAAGGATATTTTTTGAAAGTCATTACCTTAGGGGATGAAAAGAAGTAAAATGTGTTATGGAAGACTCATCAATAACTCAGTAACTCGATAAGATATAGCCATGATACTTGCTGTAAACGGTTGGTTATATAAATACCTAAAACCCATTTCAGAAATTGTCCAAATTCAAATCCCTAAGAAAATTGAGAAGGTTCGAACGTTTTCTCGAGGATGTTTTGTGAACTTAGGAAACGAAAAAGTATGGATAAAAATTAACCTGTCTCACTGACAAAAAAAAATGTTTCTTACATTCTCAACAAACATTTATTAAATCCATACAGGTTCAATAATTAAATAGTCAGTGAAATATATCATGCTATGTTCTCTTTGCGTACATCATGTGTTATTAAACTTTATGCCGCAGTTAATAATCTCACACGTCATTTTCAATGAAGAGTGAATTGGAATATGAAACCAATTCCATCTACACAGTAACCATCTTTGAGTAGCAATATTTCATTGATTTCTTGGAAACAGAACTATCAGAAATATGAACTTGCGAACCATGTTGAGAACTGCTAAAATAACATGTTATAACAATGGCGAGGTCATTTCTTTATATTTCGTTTCCCAACAAACCTGAGCTTTTATTCACTTTTGAAAATATTCCAGTAGCATTACAACTATAAATGCTCAGACAACACAAATCAGTTTACACAAACTATATTCTGTACTTTGGGAGTTAATCGACAAATATTTGGCAATCGTCATAGAAGACGATATTACGAGAGTTGAGCATCATTAACTATATAACAAGATAATGGTTTGCTTAAGTTTTTCGAAGGGGTAGAAATTAAGTACAAATTAGACAGTGTTAAAAATTGTTGAACGCAGTCCATTACCCCGAGGCGTTCACGAACAGCATCTACTCTTATTGACTATAAAACACAAGTTTCTTCTTATGTTTGTCCTTTTAGTTTTAACATAAGGAAAATAGTGATCCCTGTTATTTTGATATTTGTTTGAAATAACAATTTTAATCCAACAACTCTGGCAAGATTTGCACAGCAAAAATAATGGTAATGAATTCGATATTTTATTTTTTTAATTTAACAAATAAAATTTATTTATTTTTTTAAATTTCAGTTATCCTAGAGACAAAAACAGACTATTAATTCAACGGGACAATTTTATAGCAATATACTACAAAACAGGCAGATTAAAAAAGTTGGTGAGATCATATTTCTAATAGGATGCTCTAAATACTAAACATTGTAAACTCTGAATGTCACTGCTGCTGAACTGTCGCTATAAACGTGGTTAGCGTACGCGAAGATAGAGCGGGATGAGTGTACAGCGAGCAAGAAACTCTCAGGGTTGCCAGGTGTACAACTCAGTTTGAGTCAATGTCTGGAACTTACGACAACCCACGCTATGAGGCGCGTGGCGAGTGGCAAGGCGTTTTAATTGCCCCTGATCACGTGGACAAGATATCAAGCAAATATCTGTCATAACCACGGCGAAAATACATTGAAAGTGAAGTGGCTCGGTTTTCTGTCGTAAAGAAAGCGGGAAATCAGTTCAGGTATTGTTTATTTCTAGCATGCATGCCGACTTACGTACATATCTGCTAAAGGCTGTTCACTCTAAAGTGAACACTTTTGAGGCATTAGTTACTTTTTTTCTTTCAGCCATTTTAAACCTATAACCACCTTTTTAAATAAATATGGCCATGTACGTAATAAACACAGTGCGTATGTTCTACCGCACTCTGAAGTTAAAATCTAAGGCTAAAGTAATATAAATTTGTGGACTATTGTTCCAGATAAAAGGGTTTTCGAAAGCGCTCAATATACCGTGAATGGCCTATAAAATGCAGGCAACCACGGCGTAGACAGAAACTCTCTAACTTACAAAATAAAAAACTCTTAGCAAGGGAGTTTTTGCAGTTAAACTGAATGCATTCTATCCCTGTGCGTGTGAAGTGGGAGGTAGAAAAGACATACAGTGCCGATCAATGATTTACAAAAACCATGCTGTTCTGTATACAGACTTCAGACATTTTACAGGAAAGGTTTACAAACAAAAATCAAAGCGAATAAAACATAGTGTATCGGTTAAGTTAATTGTGGGTTGGAGAAACACATTGAGTCCATACATACAAAAACATAAAATAACGTCTTACAAAAACAAACATTATTAAACCCCAGAGAATTCATACAAACTGTTACAAGTAACAAATATTTTCATACGCTCTAATGACTCCCGTAGTACTACTTATCTAGGCCACTGTGCAATGTATCGTAAAATAATATAAAGGTACAAACAGGCTGAGACAAACCGAGGAGTGGATGGCCAAACCTACTTTAGCATAGAGAAGAAAATTATATTGTGAAACAAATTCGTCAGAAATCTTTTACCATTCCGTGCGCTATTACAAGAGACCTGCGAAATACTTTCAAAGCCACTGTCGCCAATAACAATGAGAATAGTGCTCAGCAATAGTGACTATAGTGCTTAATGTAAGGACATCACAGAAGTAATCGTATGTAAGCAAATATAATTATAAGAAGAGACTTAACTTCACGAAGGTATATTTACAGAACGATTACTGTACTGATGTAATATTTCCAGGTGAGAGTAAATTCAAGGTTTTCGGTCATGACAGTTCGCCAAAAGTGTGGAAAAAAATTCAATAAAAAGATACGTCCCCAACATTCTCGTCCTACCGTCAAGCATGGTGTGGGTTCAGTTATGGTGTGAGGGTGCATGAGTGCATGTGGCATAGGTGAACTGACGTTTATAGGTTGACGATTGGATCAATAAAAATATATCGACTTGTTTAAACATAATTTGCGACATAATGCCATACAACTTGATGTAGTAATGCAAATCTTACCAGGATAATGGTACTAAGCGTAAATCCTGTGCAACACGAATATGGCTGCTGTATAATTGTCCTCGTGTAATATAAACTGCACCCCAAACCTCAAACTTGAAGGAGAAAACCTTCATGAGTGGAACAATATCCCTCCCTCCCAGTGTCATACAAACGGTAGTAGTCAATGCCAACGCGTTTGAGAAGCGTTCTGAAGCAAAAGTGAGGACACGCTAAATATCAAATGGAGAATTTATTTTATTTATATTGATGTACGAAAACATTTGTTCTTCATACGAAGGTGTATGGGCATTTCTCATTCGGAAAACGTGCATTTATTAACATTAGTGTAATATATATTGCTTTTTTTATTTTATAAGGATTGTTTTCTATTTGTTGAATTTGATGAAATGGAATACAAAATACAGCTGGACGCATACGTGTGTGTCAACATAATTGCTTATTGTACAGACGTCGTGAAAGGAATAGGACGTTTGAATATTTGTGATCGTCACTGTATATACACATTAGGGCTTTAACAATCCTTAATTTTACCAATGATACTAAACCGAAAATAAATGGTATACAATTCAAAGCTACATATTAAATAATTATAATACGTAGTATATTTTCCCTCCTGACGTCAACGTTCACTTGGTAGCACTGTTTGTAAGATAATGGTCTATAAGCTGGATGCTTTATGTTCAAATCTCAGACACCACAAAATGTTGGTAACTTCGGTATCAAAATTACGCAAAATTCCAAAATATTAACAGCGAATTTTGGAAATATGTTTATTTTTCTTAATGACGTCCTTAAATTCAATATAAATGATATTTAATTCGCTGCACGCAGTTGATTTTAATGTATTCAATCAGTGAAATTGTTTTATTGAAACAATAAGTGGTTTTCCACCGATTCTAAGTGGATACACTTTCACTGATTCGAGCAGTTTAATTTCTTTGCGAATAAATGGTTTTCCACTAATACCAATTAAAAGTGTACCTATTCGAATGATGCCACATTATTCAAAAAATTGTAGCCTAAGCATTATTCAATGCTGTATTTAAAAACATGTGGTTAATTTCCACATTCTTTCAAGAACATTATTATTACACATAAATAATTCCACCAAGCACGACGAACACTTCAGATTACTGTAGTCACACTTTTAAAAAATATTATGTAAGTTAAGATTGCCATTTTAAGTTTCGGAAATAATATATACTTTTCTAACGATTTATATGCATTGTGAAAAGTATTATTTTATTCCAATGCATACAATGTTTCAGAGAAGCATCTTGCAGATGAAGGCAGCATAAGAAGATGAATAAAGTGTCATCAGGAAGCAGAATTTTATGTAAGGAAATCCGTGTATTACTTTTATAAGCGATGCGAGCTTGCCTAAGCGTTCATGCGCGCATTCACACAGAACTCCTTCTAGAGTTTTAAGCTTGGCATTCTAATGTTAATTCTGGTTTAGTTTTGAATTTTTTCTAGATAGTGTCGTATTTGTCTTTAGTTTAAATGTTTGAAAAATCATTACTTGATTTAAATTTTTTTTCTCTAAATAATATATTTACATATTTTATAATGATGTGTAAGTGCATTAAGTTCCTATATACGAAAATGAAAAGCAGCACCGAGTTTTAGATCTAAGTAGGTTAATTTTGAGTAAAATAAACCGTACTTCAACGAACATCAATGTAGATTGTATTTTGTTTTTCTTCAAATGGATAGAACAAATATTCAATGTATTATTTTAATTCTTCTTCTGTACTTCTATCTTTGTTGCGATTTGGCATTTTGTAGAATCTTGTAATGAAACTCGAGATTTTCATACATTTCAGCTGATACAGTGATACGACATATTAATCGAAATTATATATTCACAACTAAAAGACGACATGTATATACAACAACGAGATACAAACTATCAACAACAGTGTACCCCATTTGATCGTGATAACTATGAATTGTATGAAAACTATATGTAAGGAAAATATTGTAAATTTTCAAGGCCAAGTAATTCCTTAACGCAATCGTGCTCAGTTATATACAAATTCTGTAGACAATGAATTTAGTACAACATCGCGGTTGTAAAGGATAACAGCGTCAATTTTCAGGAATGTAATCAAACAAAAAAAAACCTACCCTCTACGACAGTCGCTTTAATTCCAGACAAATTTAGCGGCAGCAAGTACTTGTGGAATTGTAGGAGACGACAGACTTTGGGAAATCTAGTGTTTTAAAAAAATCGGTGAATAAATTTTCTAATTTATCACTAGTGAATGGGATGATAACATTTGCCTTGCAGTAGCAAAAAAAAAACACAAACTGAAACTGGGCAAGGGAAAAGACTGTTAGGCTGACTTCCAGATACAGGGTTACTTTCGAACTGCAGGCAGGAAATTCTACGATTTCATTGTATTCTTGAATGCAGACCTATTTGTGGGAGGTATAGAACATGACAAGAAATTATAGGATTGACTATTACATCCCCTAATGCGTAAATTTTACTACGAATATACATTATATTGCCGGGAATTATAGATGGTGAGATCCCTCCATGACCAGGGTTAGAGAAATTAATTTCATTTCAGACGTTATAGACAAATAACATAGAGCTTCACATAACTGTAAGTTTAGCTATAGGTGAATAGTTAGCTTTTAACCTACATTTGGTAAGCAGCTATCACTTTGGAACGAAATACATATAAAAGATTATTTAGGAATTTTATACAGAGTAAAATTTTGTGAAAGTGTTTCTCGGTATGTCACCGGCTTTAATTTTTAATTGTCGATTACTCAATACGTACATTTACTTCATGTACGTTTATCCCAAACACTCTGTTTACAATATCTAAAATAGTGAGCATTTTAATGGTGACAAATATACTATAGTGATAGTTTGTGGTACTGCTTGACAGTATAAAATACTGTGCAGTTTTACATCAGGGATGCCACATTTTTACCATTGGAAAATTCCCTGACATCTCCCTGACCTTAATCAAAAATTTTTATTTCTGTACTTTGCTCTATAACACACTTTTAAACGAAAATACTTCTCTGATCTTACAAAATTAATCACTACATAGACTGCAGAGAAAAATGCCTAAGCATTTAGTCCGCAATCATTAAAACAATTTTATATGATAATGCAGTGGTGCACGTTTGATGAAATAACTGACAAACATATCATGCATGCTACAATTCCCTGACATTTAGCTAACTTGTTTGACATTCCCTGACATTTCCCTGACAGTTTTTAAATTCCCTGGCATTTCCCTGTTTTCCAGGTTTTCCAGACCTGTGGCAACCCTGATCACGCTTTTTTCAGAAGTTAAATGTTGCCCTCAGTTTTACATGTGTTATATCATGGTCTCTAAAAATAATAGTTATAATTACTTTTGGCTACTAGTGTTGTTAATATAAAACTGCAGAATACAATGTGTTCTTATTTGCTGGTGCTTAAATTTGTCGTAGGCCTATTGAAAAATGTATGTTAAAAGTAACAATTGCAATTAAAATTAAGTTTCTCTAATTCATTACCTTTTCTAACAAAGCATTGAGATTTCCAGTTTAAGATTTTAAAGTTTAATTTTACGATGTTTTTGGTCTGGAACAAAAAAGGTTTACAATACTAATTTCCATTATTATTTCAGTGGTTAATATGAGAAATATTTTCCAACTATATAAAGATTCAGATATTTAAATAAATCATTTTATTCGAGGCAATTTTCCAGATTGAAAAATATTTATTATTATCTGCTCTTTCTGTGGTTGTTCAAGAAAGGGATGTGGTGGTTTAATGGTAAGTGCACCAGCCAGTCCCACGAAATTGCATCTGTATCTCGAACACACGTGAACACAGTTCGAATACTGGCATACGAGAACTGTGGTGGATATTGTCGATGGCAGATGTAGTATTACAGGTACTTCTGTCTCTCTAAAATAATACCATATCAGTTTTTCTTTGCGTGCTTCACTTATTGTCCACAAATTAAACTTATATTGTATCCGATTGATTCTAAACAACGTTTAGTTTCGTTGTATCAAAGTTTCACTAATAAATACTTTTATTGTTCCGATTCCATACTTTACAAGCTGGGTTTTGCATGAATTTAAAATATACTATTTTTGAAGGCACTGAATTTACTCACACCAAAAAAAGATAGTCACCATGTTTATATGTATCTATAATTTGATGACTTTCTGTTGTTCCGACACTGTGTGATTATGGTTGTTAAAATTCAAAGCGCAAAATTAAATGGAGACCATAATTACTCACAGCAAAATGTATTAATTGTATTATTGAACTCTGTCGTTTCTTTTACAGGTTCTCACATTCCTTAATTTTATTTTTTGCAGTCCTATTTGAGACGAAAATAATTATACGGCAGAAACATTCGTAGGAGATACGACACTTGAGTAATATAGCAACAAAAGCAGAGGACGATGTTCGACGTTCTATCCCCCCCCCCCTTCCCACTCCTACCGACTAACACTCTGTTAACGTGGCAACGTTGCACTACTAGCACTTCATAGCCGTGTCTGCTGCGGTGGTCGGCAGGGACTTTCATTACACTGGCGCGCTGCCTGGGGATATTTAACTAGTATTGAAACTATACTGATATTATTTGAGGCTCCAATAATTTTAAAGTTAGTTCACGATAAAGTGAGCACTTTTGAAATCAACCTTAGAAAGAGTCACTGCTCCTACCAGCATATATTTTAACGGGCGTCCTGAGTGACATGCGTCCAATAAAATTGGTAACGATGAATGGAAACCCAGCAAACACAACCTGCCGGCAAAGTGTCGCAAATTGTCGGTCCGATACCTGTACTGTCGGCAAATGTCGTTTCAATGCCAGAAGATAGCCATCTGACAAGGGCGTGATGTCTTTTTTGAGACAGAATGTTTGCCTTTAGAAAAAAAATGGCCAACTGTATTTTTTAGGATAAAAGATGGAGATCACCGAAAATATGTCGGCATGGTATCGCTGAGCAAACGTGTTGCAAACATCTTAAAAATGTTTCTGGGCCGATTCCCATAAAGCATCTTTATTTTTTTGGTAAGCTAGCCATGAGCTTATTTATTCTGGCCCGGTAATGTTTTCGAGACAATGCTTTTTATCACAATAAATATGATGTATTTTTGCCGACAAACTTTTGGAAAGTGTTTCGAATAGGCAAGATGTTAGCTAGCTGTTAATGGTATGATGTCTTTTTGAGACCGTGTGTTAACCATTAGCATGCATTTTTTTCGTGATTATATGTGTCACGTGGTAGCCCACGGCATTTGTTGACTTTGAAATTATTTTCATTGGTACATCCATCCGACAAATATGTTAAAAACTAATAAAAACGATTTGGTTTGCATACCTCTGAAGAAATAGTTTCTGAATAATCTGCATTTTAAAAGTATTTGTTATATTGTCATAAAAATTTTTGTCTCCTTTATGATAATTTGTGTCATGATATATTTTAGATTACTGAAGAATGACAGCGACTAACCTCATAGTGTATAGGTTGGCATGCTGGACTGTTAACTCAAGGGTCTTAGGGTCGGTTCCTGCGGTCGGCAAGCAAAACATTTTCATATCATATAATGTGTTGACAACTAAATGAAATGAATAACTGTAAAGAAGAAACTAGTATTAGTAAAATTTTTAATCGGAAAGATAAGGTTTTTTTCATTGTTATACTTCTTATTTCTGGACATAATGCCGCTGCAGGCCAGGCATCGTATCGATATCCAGCCGTTGCAGGCCCGGCATTATAACGACATTCAGCCATCCAGCCGTCGCAGATCCGGCATCGTAACTACACCCAGCCGCCACAGGCCCAGCATCGTAACAACATCCAGCTGTTGCAGGCCCTGCATAGTAACAACATCCAGCCGTCGCAGGCCCGTCATCGTAGCAACATCCAGCTGTTGCAGGCCCTGCATAGTAACAACATCCAGCCGTCGCAGGCCCGTCATCGTAATGACATCCAGCCGTCGCAGGCTTGGCATCGTAACGACATTCAGCCATCGCACGCCCGGAATCGTAACAACATCCAGCCATCACAGGGCCAGCATTGTTACGACACCCAGCCGTCACAGGCCCGGCATCGTAACGATATCCAGCCGTCGCAGGCCCGTCATTGTAACGACACCCAGCCGTCACAGGCCTGGCATCGTAGCAACATCCAGCTGTTGCAGGCCCGGCATCGTAGCGACATCCTGCCATCGCAGGCTAGGCATCGTAACGACATCCAGCTGTCGCAGGCCCGGCATCGTAACACCCAGCCTTCGCAGGCCTGGCATCGTAGTGACATCCAGCCGTCGCAAGTCCGGCATCGTAACAACATCCAGCCTTTGCAGACCCAACACTGTCGGCCAATAGTTAGCGGCCAGTTCACATTTCCATCGGGCCGCTTCCGGCATAAGACAGCGGGCCGGTATCAGCTGGCCAGAGTTTGTCAGCTAACTTTTACCGGCCTGATTCTGGCCCATATTTTTCGTATTTTCTGGGGAGTAATTCCATATCTCAACATCGAATAAAAAAAATTAGGTAACCATTTCGACTCATTTAAATCGAAGTGTAAAAATGAGCATATTGGTAAAATATTAACTTTTCTAATAATTTCAGTGTTTCACTTGACCCATGCATGAATAAAGTGATGAGACCCATGGCAATGTTAATATTACGTAAGGCGGAAGCATATACAACATGCATGCAAGTAGATTTAAGTAGAACATTCAGAAGTGCTCTTTTTACCGTGAATAGCCTAACCATCAAAACGCTGCAATACACTCAATCAGGGAGAATGTCACTGTTACAATTAGTCATCAATACCTGGCTGATTTAACAGTCGCTTCAGTAAATTTAACTGATGAATCAGTGAAAACATGCCAGATTTACCTCACGTATCGATTCAGTGACTCTTTCCACTGATTCATCAGTCACTTTTTTCACTGTTTTTAGTGGTTTGTTTTTTGACTGATGGATCAGTTAAACAGCGTGTAGAAATGACAGTGAAACAACGTTTAAAAATGCCCATTTATTAATGTGTATCAAGTGAAATAACAACGACTAAACCAATAAACCCAATACAAAATACTGTCTAAAAATGTGTCTTCTTTTAAACCACCATTTTAGGAGGTAATATGGACATCCAGCCTTTCATTACGGTTTTACCTCTCATTTCGTTTTCATGTAATCACCACAGCACTCCGTTTGAAGGTTTAAACTGCATATAATGTGGTGAAGAAAGTGCATTCATACATAGTATTCGTTTTAACAATACTAACAGTACCAATAAAATCACATACGAAGAGGAACGATAAATAATTTAAATATTAACGATTTCGATAAGACGTATAAGACATATTTTGCTCTCATTTTTAACTTAACTGGTAACACAGATGGTAAGGTAACTAACTGCCTTAAAGCGAAATGGAAATTGTGTATGTGTTCAATTTCTGCCACCTCCAATATTATTTTTACTTCTTTAAATTATGGTAAATCGCGCAATATAAATACTAAACTATCATAAGTATGTGTATTTCATGTACTTTTGTTTGGCTAAATTCAATACAATTTATATTTAATTCGCCACTGCATTCGGTAGTCAACTATTCACTCAGTGAAATTGTTTCACGTCACTACTTCAATAAGGGAAAGTTTTTCACTGAAATAATCAGTGGTTTTCCACTGATTTTAAGTGAAGCCATTTGCACTGATTCGAGTGGATGAATTTCACTGTTAATCAATAGTTTACCACTGATCTGAATTTAGAGTGTAGCACTGGGCTCAAAGTGAAGGCTTGACAAAATTATGTAATTAAGGCGACATCTTCCTGTTCAATTTCAGTTTCCGTTTTATGCCACTGCAAGGCAAATTTGTGTAGGGGAATATTTTATATACTCTAGGAACAAACAATTATAATTGTATTTCGCAAATATAAATGTATTATATTATACAAAAATGTAAATACATTACCGTCATAAGTAAAACGTTAGATATTCGGCTATACTACTAGGTTCCTAAACCCAGTTTCTCAGTGCTATTCGTTTATAGTTTTATTTTTCCTGTTGTTTCTTGTTTTCCAAACTGTTCTTGCAAATTCGCGGATAGTGCAGAAGACTTAACTTTTTCATCTTTCTTGATCAACATCATAGAGGTTTCCCACCAGAAATCCATAATTTCATTTTCGTTTTCTCTTGTCTCCATTGTGTCACTAGGTGCAATTAGGATTGCATATTACTATACTTTCGGAGGATCTCTTTATATTGAAATATGTTTCCAGTTAATGAAGGTGTTACAAGTAGTACTACTATTATAAGTTCGTTTTTGAGAATTTTGGTTAACTGCTTAGGCAACTACTCACTAAATCGTATCCATATACATCTCATTTCGTAGAGAATTGTTAGGAGAATCCGAGAACTTATCGGTCATTGAAGTTGTATTAATGATTCGCGATATATGAGTATGTTAATTACATAGTACATAAATTCAAAGTGAATAAATCCACTTGTTGTGTTGCCCTGTATGCCAGATTTCGTGGGTGGCCTATTCTTGATCGGTTAATTAAAGCTTTCTATTCTCTAAATCACTAGATTACACGACTTTGTGAAATAATGTTTGGAATTTCAGGGTATTATTTGTTTTTAAAATGCAATAAAACAATGGTTTGTCTCGTTTCCCAGTAATTTCTTTCCCTTTGCGACCTTTCATCGTTCTGTAGCCAACTAGTCACACCATTCAACTCGCTTGAAGTGCATTATGCAGCTGTATGCGGCAGAATATATCAGTTAGTCTGTCCGTTGTTTCTCTATTCAAATCAGAACCAAATTAATTTAAATTATAATTCAATAGGTATTGTTAGCATAATGCTCTCATCGCATTTGTTTTACATGTTAGCACACTTCTAAATGAAAACTAAGTAATTCTATCGATACTAAATACTTCCAATGATAAATCTATTATATATAATCTATAAACATATATAGCACGTCTACATCATGTATGTTATACATGTAAGTACGCTGTCGAATAAATAAGAACATTTAAATTGGCTGGTAAACACACTTTTTCGAGTTTGTAAACCCTGTGCCTATAAAGCACATATGGTCGCCGGCTTGCGGAAATAATTGGCGGGTCACGAGCATGTCTACCTTTCAAGGTTAAGAATATTAAAAATGGCCGTTGTAGTTAAGTTGAGAGAACTGGGCGGCTGTTAACATCGAGTTCTTGAGAAAATATGAGGGCGAAATGAGGTGAGAATTGAGCAGCGTCGGAACGCAAGGGCGGGGGACACGGGAGAGCCCCGAGAAAACCAACTGGCACGATTCCCACAAGCGAAAATCAAGTTACCCAGCCGGGGATTGAACTCGGTTCGCCTAGGTGGGAGGCGAGATGTATAACCGCTTTGCCCCATGGCCGTTGTATAGAGGAATTGATATAACATGAGCCGTGGTCAATTAACTCCACTATTAAAATTCCAGAATCTTGCACCAGAACTTATCATATATTTGTATGATTCTGTGAATATTAGCTGGCCTTTGATACTCAGATTAAAAATGTAGGAATGGAACAAAAAAAGGAGTACAAAATTCAGTTCGAGGTACAGTTCTTTAGCGTTTCCTCTTTACTGAACTGGAAATGAAAAGTGAAACACTACGTTAGTTCAAGGCAGGTAATAAACATATATTGGAATTTTCCACTTTGAATTATAAATGTCAGTCTAGAATGACACAAGGGAGTGCGAGATATAGTTCGAGATACAGTTAATAAATATTTACGCTTCCATGAACTATAAATGCAACTGTGAACATAATTTTAGTTCATGGTAGGCCGTGAACATGTCTTGGAATTGTCTACATTGAATCGAAAATGTCGGACTATAATAGCATAAGGAAGTAAGAGATTTAGTTCGAGAAACAGTTCTTTCATTTTTCCTCTGCAGTGAACTGGAAATGAAATCGTACATTTTCTTAAAGTTCAGGGCAATTCATGGACTTGAATTAGAACTTTATTTGTCAGACTGAAAATACCAGACTGAGTGAAATCGGGCAGTAAAGAATAACAGATCGAGAAATAGTTCAATGTTATTTCAATTCACCTGGAATGAAATACAGAATTGGACAAATAAATATCAGTAAATTCCGAACTTGAACTTGAACCGGAAATATATAATGTTCTCAGTCCATGCTGCCAGCTGTCTGCTAATCGCAATGTGTGCATGGTTGTCGAACTTGCCGAAGAAATGGAATTTCCCCTTCACACAATAACATTAGGTTTCTACAGTTTGACCTTGAATTTCATTCCTACTGGTTATAGTATTTTGTTTCGTTGTAATACAAAATGCTACAGTATCATGTAATGTATTTTACTTGTAAGCATATGTTTTCATCCATATGAAAAACACATGTAACAACAAATATGGTCTCGCGTGTATAGTTCTGATGCCTTCTGTCTCGGGTTCGAAACCACCTCGCACTTTCAGTTTGTATGTCAATGTGGTCATTATGCCATGTGGTATACCATTGGTTTTTTGTGTCACTTTTTTACATGAGTGTTTATTTGGCCCTGAAAAGGGCCGCTGTTGTAATCTCAATACGAGCACCAGTATCCATCATTCTAACCACCTGCCACAATCGTCGTGGTAGAGAGGCGACTAGAAATTAGCATAGCGTTCGCTACTAGCTACTACATCCCAGGCATCTGCTACTAGCTCCCAGAGAGCATCTTTATTTGCTGGATGTGGATCAGGCCAATTTGCCGCCATAATGCGCTTCGTCTCCGACCAAACATTCTCAGTTGGAGTTAAGTCGGCACTCTAAGTTGCCAATCTACGAGCTCTAGTTGGTCTTGCCTTGCAAACCATTCTTGAACTGTCTGAGAAGTGTGTATTGGAGGATGGTCCTGCTAGAAGCGCAGCACACCATTGGTATACAAAACTCGCACCGAGGGAATCATAATATTGTCTAGAATATGCTAATACTGCTCGGTATTGAGGCCGCATGTACTCGGACCTCGATCATCAGTTCTGTGAACAATGCCTATCATGTGTGCAATCACCCATCCCCAACACACAATGGATTCAATACCAAAGCACGAACACTCGGTCACACAAGGTCTGAAGACAAGCATTGGCCATCACTAGCCGAGTAAATAAACAACACCTGACCAGTCACAGTTAATGTTTTCCTCGGCAAACGCTAGTCGATAAATCCTGTGCTCATCGGTGAGACTTTGTTTCCTTGAAGCATGTAAGGATTTCTGTCTTGCTGCCGCCAAGCACCTCAGAATGGTACTCGAGCTACCAGGAAAGTGCATGGCACGTTTTAGCTGACTGGTGCACTTGGAAGGAGTCAACTGTGCCTGGGTAATAAGTCCTCGGCTGCAGTCAACACCCTCCATGAACCCATTCCTCCGCGACGCATCATGTCACCCATGTCCCGGAACTGTCATACTCATCGACATGTAGTGCTATATATGGAACACCGTAACATCAGCCTGCTTCAGTGGCGGATAAACCTGCCACCTCATCAAGGCCTATGAGTCTCTCCCATACCTATTGGCTGTGGTGAGACATTGCTACAGAATGACGTTTCACTTCCTTGAACCTTTTGGCTCTGGCGAGACATTGCTACACAATAATGTTAATTAAATCGGTTGCATATGTCGGTGACATAGAAGGTACGCATGCTCAGAGTGGGTCCCCAGTTTTGCGAAATGTGTGTGTTGTCAAAGGACATCTGTTCGAAAAGGGAGGAGACCATAAAGCGTGTCCGAAAATTAAATAAGGTTCTCAACTGATCATGTGATGAAGTTCAGGGCTACAAATACATGGGCAATCAGGAAGAATCTCTGTGGCATTGGAGAGGCGTGCTAAATACCCAAACCGACCATCAAATCATCTGATGCTGTTTACTTTTGTTACCTGTTGCATGACCGGGCAAACACAGAGGTGTATAAAAACACAAATATAAACATTAAAACACAGACATGTTATTTTGTGTGAGAGTAACCCTTTTGTTTGTCAATATGTAACTTGTATTATATTTTGATTTAATATATGAGACACCAACAAGACAGATGATAAATGTAGTATTATTTGCAAAGAACCAAAAATACATGAAGAAATTGATTTCCTACAGATAATACCGACTGCCTACTTGGCCCTGCGACCCTTATCATCGTCAGGGGTGAGACCTGTGTTATGAATGGCATCCATATCTTACACAGTATGGAAGTAACAGCTATGCTTATAAGTAGATATAGGGTATACTTAAACCTACAACCCCTCTTGTCGTCGTAGATGATGCCTATGTAATGAATTTTCCGACTACATTTTACATGGTTTGGAAATTACAGCCAACTATGCTTATAAGTAGACACAGGGTATACTTAGCCCTGATGCCCTTCTCGCCATATTGAATGCTGTATATGTTATGAATTAGGCCACTATATCTTACATGGTTTGGAAATTACAGCCAACTATGCTTACAATTAGATATAGGGTATACATGGTCTTGCCATCCTTTTCATCATTGTGGATTATGCCCATGTTATTAATTTGGCAACCATATCTTACACAGTTCAGAAATTACAGTCATATGTGCTTATAAGTATATGTAGGTTTTAGTTGACCCTGCGACACTACTCGTCATCGTGGGTGATGCCTCTGTTATGAATTTAGTACTATAACTTACACAGTTCAGAACTTAAAGCCAACCATGCTTATAAGTGACATTGGGTACACTTAGCCCTGCAACCCTTCTTTTCGTTGGGTGTGATGCCTGTGTTATGAATTTGCAAACTATATCTTACACATTTTGGGAATTACAGCTAACTATGCTTACAAGTAGACATAGGGTATACTTGGCTCGAGACCCTTCTCATCGTCGTGGATGATGTCTATGTTATGGATTTAACAACAATACATTATGTGGTTCAGAACTTACAGCCATTTAAGCTTATAAGTAGATATAGGCTATATGTGGTCCTGCGAAACTACTCATTGTTGTGGATGATGCTCGTGTTATTAATTTTGCAACCTTATCTTACACAGTTCGGAAATTACAGTCATAAATGCTTATAAGTAGATATAGAATATACCTGGCCCTGCAATCCTTCTCATTGTTGTAGATGATGCTCAATTGATTAATTTCACAACATTATCTTACACAGTTTGGAAACTACAGTCATATATGCTTACAAGTAGATTTAGGTTATGCTGGACCCTGCGACCCTTCTCGTCATTGTGGATGATAAAAATATGTTGTGAGTTTAGCAACTATATGTTATGCTGTTCGGAATTACAGCCAAATATTCTTATAAGTAGACATAGGGCACTTGGCCCTGCGACCATTCTTATTGTGTTGGCTGATGTCTATGTTATGCATTCAGCAACTATATATTATATTGTTCGGAAATTACAGCCAACTATGCTTATAAGTTGACATAGGGTATACCTGGCCATGTTACCCTTCTCACTATTGTGGATTATGCCTATGTTATGAATTTGGCAATTATATCTTACATGGTTAGGAAGTTACAACCAACTATGCTTATAAGTAGACATAGGGTATACTTGCCCTGCAACCCTTCTCTTCATGGTGGATGATGCCTATGTTATGAATTTGGCATCTGTGACTTATGCAGTTCGAACATACAGCCAACTATTCTTATAAGTAGACATATGGTTATAATTTGCTTTGCAACCCATCTCTTCATTGGGGGTTTTGCCTGTTTTGAATTTGACATCTATATCTTATACATTTTGGAAATTACAGCTAATTATGCTTATTAGTATACATAGGGCATACTTGGCCCTATGATCCATACTCGTAATGGGATGATGCATATGTTTTGTATTTGGTAACTATAACTTATGAGGTTCGGAAATTACAGGCAACTTTGTCTATAAAGAAACATGCAGTTTACTTGGCCCTGCGACCCTTCTCGTTGTTGTGGATGATGTCTATCTTATTAATTTGTCAACTGTGTTTTATGCTTTGTGAAAATTATTGACAACAATGATTATAGTACACATATGGTATACTTGACCCTGCAAGCCTTCTTGTCATTGGGGGTGATGACTGTGTTATGAATTTGACATATATATCTTACACATTTCAAAAATTACAGCTAACTATGCTTATAAGTAGACATTTGGTATACTTGGCACAGTGATGATTCTTGTTGTCATGGTATGATGCCCTATGTTATGGATTTGGTAAATATAACTTATGTGATTCTGAAATTATAGCCAACTTTGCTTATAAGTAGACTGGGGTAAGGATTTGATTTGGCAGCATAGAAATTGGCCCGATGAAATAGGATGTGGCTTTTCATGCAGACAGCAGATAGTTGCAAGTGAAACATTCTTGATGTGCACATACAATAATTACATCTGCACTATGTGCCAATTGTTTCATTAATGTTCAGTTGCTTTAGTTACTAACGAATATAGGCATATATTCCTCTAAAGTGTGATATTCGATTTTCGCAAATGTGTAAGACAGCAGTATATGCATTTCTATATATTGATAATAAAAGACAAATATTATAACTACTTAACATCTCACATAGAATAGGGTTTATATTTTAATTATTAACAGAGGAATTCTGCAATTCTCTTTACAGTTATCTGTAATTATAGTAATTTCACATACGTTTACCGTTTCATTGTTTGAAGCATCAAATGTCGCGTGCATACCTCGAGACAAGCTATATTGAACAATACTGTAGCTCAGCTCGCCTTTATTATTGGTTTTCTTTTTGCTAAGTGTTACCTGGTAGCACGACTCATGAACGTTTAGTGTGGGGTTCATGTGAAGTAATCCCGCTAAAATATTTCAGGACAAGCTATGTTGCACAACATTGTAGCTCAGCTCGCCTTTCTAATTGGTTGTTTATTCCCCTAAGAGTTACCTGTTTGCGTGTGATACACGGACTTCCAGTGTGGAGTTTGTGTGAGATATGCCATTTTTGCATCAACTTCATAAATCGCAGGACGAGTTACTTCATGCAATTAAATATGTTATATTCACTTGGAGAATCCGATGTCAGAATGATGCTCAAATAGAAGCTAAAGAGAATCTTGGCACAGTTCAAAAGCTGAACTATTGGCCGGATAGTTCTGTGGCGATGGTTGCCTAAGAGCCAAGGCTATACATCTTGTCTAAAGCCGAAGATTACCGAAGGGGATTTTAACTTTTTCAATTGCTCATTTATTCTGACGGGAAGTGTACATGGTGTAACCAATGTCGGCAAACATCTAAGAATGTATTTCTTAAAACTTCTATAATGATGTTTAGCATCGCAAGATTTTCTGTAGTTGAAGTCATCTCCTGGGTATGACATAGGTCGGTGAGAGCCTCGGAACACAGGGATAAATGGCACTATAACTATCTTCGCACGCAAAGCTGGATACTAGTCTGACGGTTTTGTATGGTGAAAATCCTTTCCATTTTATACAAAAATGCATGTTCTCCCTACATGTTTCAATGTGTATCGAGCTGTAAATAACTTCACACTCATTTTTAAAGGTAATGCCATATTGCACACAATGTAGGCATGTATTTTTAACAAGTGCTGGGGTTGTACAAAGTGCATTGTGTTGTCTCGGTGTTAGTCTCATTCGACAACATGATATCTTAATCAGAAAATGTTTTGTTACCTTTTTATCCTGGCTCCATAGTGTCTGGGTTGGAGTCACAGGGAGAGTGTTACTCGCACTTTTATGGTTAGCCTCAGGTCATGCATGTAGTTCTTGGTCGCATATGGGGTTAATGTGTTGCCTGGTTGCTGTGTGGTAAACTACTAATTATCTGCTACATGGATGTTTCTCTGTATCCCGCATTGTGTAGCCGAGTTTGAAACTTGCCTACAAACAGTAGTTCCCAGGTGGTGATGTATGCATATTGCGTTACAGACTGCCTGCGAGCGATGTCGACAGTTTCCGACCTTGAAGAAAATGTTTTTTTAAATTATTTCTCGTCCTTTTATTCTTAAAGTCAAAGTAAAATGGTGGTAGTCGGATGCAGATGAGTAACAAGTAGACTCTGGTAGGCCTATATGTCAATGGTGTCAGTTGAGAGCTGGTTTTCATATGGCGATGATGTGTAGATAGTCTGAATGCGAAAATAAAAAGTAATTATCTTAAACATGATTGAATTCTGTATCAATCTGCCTACATTTCGTTAAGAGTTACCGTGCTTTTGGCTCTCCATCGTACGACGCTATGCTATCTCTGGTAGTGCCGCAGGGGATAGGTGAAAGTGTGTGTATGTTTGTGTATGTGTGTATGCATCGGTGTATGAATGTGTGTGCCCAGCAAACACAACCTCTCGGCAAAGTGTCGGCAAATTGTCGGCCCGATTTCTGTACTGTCGGCAACTGTTGTTTCAATGCCATACGATAGCCATCTGACAACAGTGTGACGTATTTTTTGAGACAGCATGTTTACCATTAGAAAAAAGACAATGGCCCACTGTATTTATTTGGATAACAGATGGTTATCACCTAAATTACGTCGGTGTGATATCTCACAGCCAACATGTCGCCGATAGCAAACATAATATTCTGGCTCGATTCAGATATAGCATACATATTTTTTCGGAAAACTGGCCATCATCTTATTTATTCCGGCTTACTAATGTTTTCGAGACATGGCTATTTATCACAATAAAGATAAAAATATGATGTATTTTTGGCGACAAACTTTTTGAAAGTGTTTATACAATAGGAAAGATGTTAGGTAATTTTTAATGGCATGATGTCTTTTTTCAGACAATGTGTTAACCATTAAGATTTTTTTTTCATGATTACATATGTGTCGCGTGGTATCCCATGGCATTTTTTACTTAGAAATTTTTTTCATTTGTACAACCATCCAACAGATATATTAAAAAACTAGCAAATCTATTTTGTTTACAAGCCATCGAAGAAACTAAGAAACAGTTTTTAAATAACCAGTGTTTTACAATTATTTGTTATATTCTCATGGAATTTACAAAATCACTTATAATATTTTGTGTAATTATAAATTTGAAATTACTGGAGAGTATCAGCCACTTATCCTGTGGTGTATAGGTTAGCATGCTGTACTGTCAACGCAAGTGTCTTAGGTCCGAATCCTGCACTCGGCAAGCAAAAGATATTCATATAATGTGTTGAGATTTAAATGAAATGAAAATATGCAAAGAGGAAAAAACAATTACTAATATTTTTAATCGAAAAGTTCAGGATTTTTCATGGTCATACAGATTATTTCTGGACATCATACCACTGCAGGCCCGGCATCATAATGACAACCAGCCATCGCTGGCCCGGCATCTTTCCACCATTCAGCCACCATAGGCCCAGCATATTGCCGCCATCCAGCCGCCGCAGGCCCGGCATCTTTCCACCATCCAGCTACCCAGGCCTGGCATCTTGCCACCTTCCAGCCATCGCAGGCTTGCCCCTATCCAGTCGCTGCAGGCACGGAATCTTGCTGCCATCCATTGGGATGCTTCCAGCATAATACAGTGGGCCGGCATCATCTGGCCGGAGTTTGTTGGCTATCTTTTACCAGCCCGATTCCGGCCCGTACTTTCCATATTTGTTGGGTGTGGATTGATGTGTGTATGGGTTTGCTTGTATGTGTTCAACAGTCTATCATATTAAGTTATAGCAAAGTCAAGTCAAAACATATCAACGAAAAAATTAATTAAATGTCAGAAAGAGCTTACTTTTCAAAAAGGATAAACTCCAAAAACCATTAAACTCCAAGGAAATGTTAAGATTGACGAGAATATAGAAAATATTATTCAAGTGTTTGACTTGTTAAATGGTTGAAAGGAATAATGTGTAGAATATGATAAATGTTATAAAATGTCAGAGATCGAAGGTTAGCAAAGAACAATAAATAAATGTTCAAATATTCTCACCAACACTCGGTCTCGGTGCCATTCCACTCACTGTTCATCAGAGCTCGGATCATGTCAGCTCTCTGAGCCAAGGCACATGCCAAATTACATTAGCTATTAGCCTGCAGAGTGCAGTGGTATAAGTGAAAGTGGTGTGTGTGTTTTGCTGTTACATGATGAAATGGTCCATCAGAGTAATTCGGTGGAATATTCTGTCTGTGGGTGCTGGTATATGTGGAACTGCATACACGATTGTTTTTCCTGGTAGAGTTCGTTCACCTAAAAGGAATAAAGTAGGGCATATTATCGCTTGAAATATCCTATAGACAAATGTTTACGATAAGGCTTCAGTTGTGAGCTATCTTTCCTCAGGAGCAGATGTATGTCTCTCTAGGTATAATGTGCATACTCTTAGATGTGTTTAGAGAATGTTAGCATGGTGCAAGTATAAAACCTGCCACCAGTTATAATAATAGTTACAAAGTCTGAAACAAATGAAATGCTATATGACAGTTGAAGTCTAGTGGTCTTGCTGAAAGGACATATGACATTGGTGATTGTATTTTTGCTAATTATTCATATGTGTATGTGCATACATAGTACATTTTCATTGTATGTTTATTTAAGTATGGACTTTCATGATTAAATCATATGCACGATCACATCATTACCCGAATACATCATACAACTCTATCACCCCTTCACTGATCTCGACCTTCAACAGTTGACATCAAACATGTAACATGTTAGTCGAGCAGGAGATACCGTTAAGGTAAGATATTAGTCAGCGAGCATAGGTGAATATGTAAGAATACATTTCTGAGATTTTTTTACAACTATTAAGCGAGTCGCCCAGAAACCGAACTCAGTAATTCAAAAATAACATTATATTATTTGTTCTAAATAGGAATAGAAACCAGTAAAATAATGTTGTTACATTAAAAAAAATAAAATAATATTAAGTTCCCTGACCAAGAAGCGAACTCGGTAATCCAAAAATAACAATACATTAACTACCCCTAGCTGGTATCCAATTGAAAAATAAATTTTTGTTCAATTCGAAAACAAAAAAATAAATAAATCTAGGTGTCCTGGCAGAAACTCGAACTCAATAATCTAAAAATAACATTACATTAATTACCCCTAGCAGGAACATAAGTGACAATATCAAGCAGCACCATCACCCTCCTAGTGACAAACTCTCGAACTGAGATTGTGCTCTGCTAGTCATTAAATGAAACTTTGTGAGTATGTACTTTGTACTTGGTGAGTATGTAGTTGGTAAGTATGTTACTTCATAAGTGTGCACTTGGTTAGTATGTACTTGGTGAGTAGGCACTTGATGACTGTATCTTAAATGGTTCGGAAAATATGACTATCTATGCTTAAAAATGGCATAATGCATAATTGACCTCCCCATCATGATTGACATAGGGAATTATGTCTATGATACGAATTTGATGACCATATCTTTAACGGTTCGGAAATTATGAGTAACTAAGCTTCTAAAAGGCTTAAGGCATAACTGACCTTACCAGAAATGCCTTAAGGCAAAATCAATATTGCCACCATAATGGATATTGGGTACGATGTGAATGTTATCAATTTGATGACCATAGCTTCAACAGTTCAGAAATTACGAGTAACTAAGCTTATAAATGGGCATAAGCATAATTGACCTTCCCAGAAAGGGCTTAAGGAAAAGTTGACTTTACCTTCGAGATGGATATCGGGTACGATGTGTATGTTATTAATAAGATGACTATAGCTTCAATGGTTCGGAAATGATGAGTAACGATGATTATAAAAAGGCTTAAGGAAATTTGATCATTCGATCCTATTTGTTGTTTGGGAAAGGGGGGTAACATTCGGATAATCACATCTCCAGGGTCACTGCACTCTGTCTCTGCCCCTTCAAATAAAAAAAATGATACCTGTAGTCTGTATCCTCGCCTCCAAGATACTTTACCAGGTTGGACAATTTCACCCATCCCAATGTCATTCTAAAAGTGAGCAGAAAGTAGGTCGCTCCCACTACTCACTAATTAGCCAAAAATTCTTACTTATGATTATTGGAATGAAATACGTAGAAGATGTACAAAGTGTTGATATAAATAGTTGAAATAATCGTTATAATGAATGAAGTAACATTAAAATTTAATGCAATGCAGAATCATTCACGAGGAGTTATCACTATTTCCAGGGCATATTCCTTGCCTCATTAGGAACATTATATGTCATATAATTGTGGGTCCTATTCCCAATATTTGCAGAGTATTTCAACAATCAGCATGCCCACTCTACAGTGGAGTTTTCACACTGTTTCAGCATCTATGTTATGTAGTGTCCTACACTATCAGCTGATTGGGCCATTCAATTCCCCGGGACGCTAGACTGATGTGGTGTATCTACAATGTTTGCAAGAAGAGCTGGCGCTGTTACTTGATGATATTCCGTTAGCAGCGTGACATCAAATGATCTCCCAGCATGATGGTGCACTTTCTTACTTCCACCGTACTGTTGTTGAACACTTACTTGTGCATTTCCCTGTGAGATGGAGAGGACGAGGCGGTTTGCACCCCTTTTCCCCTCGATCGCCATACCTATCGCCACTCGGTTATTGTGTTTGGGGATGGATGAAGGATATTGTTTATCAAAGGACTGCACAGACACGTGGGGAGCTACTTACGTGTATCACGCATGCCGCTACAGAAATCAAAGACGGCCGTGTGCAGCTACGCAGAGCAACACGTGCGGTTCATAAGCGTGCGGCCAAGTGTCTGGAAGTAGACGGGAACATTATTGAAAATATTTTGTAAGCTTGTTACACGCAGTTGAGATGCTCAACTGTAAACAATACGGTGTGATAATACATCACTGTAATTACTTCTGAAAGGGTAATTATATTATTCGTCATTCAAAATGTTTCGACTTACTGAGTAAATATTGGGAATATTACCTACATTTAATTAACATACTTTACTCCAAATTATGTAAAATAAAAACCCTGTGAGTCTCAGTAACTCCTCGTGAACCATTCTATATATTATAAAATTATTTCTTTATAGGTTTTTGGGATATTTCTGTTTTTTTTTTAAATATTTACATATTTCTTGTTGAAATTAGTATATCATAATTTACTTTTATAATTCTTAAAAAATTTTTTATAAACTTTGTGCTTTTACATTAATCATCTTCACTATAAAATTGTTTAGGTTTTAATAAGATTTATTTCAAATCTTTTTTCAAAACCCTCGATGAAAATTTACCCCTCGGCATTTAGTACCTCATTATTTTATTTGCTTTTGTATTTACTTCTTTTATTCAAATTTAAAATTAGAGGACCGTCATGTTACTATCTACGACTCACAAAGAAGTCTCTGCAGCTTAATTTCTATCTCATTTGGCTAAGTAAATAATATTATATTTTCAAAATAAATAATACTCAATTTTCTAATATAACTAGACCGATTTGTATTTTGAACAAATTTTTAATTCTGCTAGGATACTGAATATCAATACGCATGAAAAAAAATACTGAAGAACTAATCATAGGATAATGTCAGTATAAAAAGAATCCGTATGCTGTGAGTAACTTGAGTATCTGATAAATCTGAGCAATTGGTTTCGTCATATTTTGACTACGCTTTAGAGCAGTGTCACATCTAGGCAGCATATCTCGAGTGTCGCGCACCCCTCCGCCCCTCCACGTATCGGCCATTATAAAACACTGTCAAATATATTTACCTGTATTTATTATTTTGAACACAACTCGTCACCAGAAAATGGAATTTTCACACCGTTACATCTGAAATTATAAACCTTACATGCAAAGTAGACTAAACTGATCTGTGCTTCCAATTCTCTCCAACGAAATTTCAGGGTCGCTGGTTTAAGGTTCGAGTAATGTAAATGGCTAGGCCGATCAGTAGAGCAAGCGCAAACACAGTGGTGCTTTGACGCTGAATGCAGTGTTGCCGTTATCAACCCCTTTCTTATGCGATTAGAAATATATCTTCAGTTTAGTCACAGACAATTGAATTGAGGAAAAATTTGGGTTTTTTCCCCGCCTTTTCCTGAGAATTTGACAAGTACCTGCCAACCTTTTATTTATGTTTAGCGTATACACTTCGAAAGGAAGAAAAATAATTTGCTATTCGTGTACACGTACTTAGAACACTGTTTGCAAATCATTTGGATATATAATATTCCGTTAAGTGTATCTCAATACCAAAATGGTTATTTAGTGTTTTTTGTCCTTTACACTTGTTATCAGCTTTTTCCTTATGTGTTTCTCTCATTCACGGTCATGAAACACCAAAAACACTAGAGGGGAACACAGGAAATTCTGCGTATTTCTGCTCGATGCGTGAAGAAGTACGTATTGCTGACGCGATATCTTCCAGATCATTCTTTACACCGCCAACTACGCAAATAAAGGGTCACGACTGGATCATTCTTGTAGTAGACAATAATTTCCGTTACCTTTTTTTGGCGAACATTGCATAAGTCATTCAGAGGGTCTGTTCACTTCTGGAAACGAAGTTTTGAGACCGAAGTTTCGATTTATTAGTTAAAGATGTCTCGTTTCGCATTAAGAAACGATCGGGACAAAGTGGCTTTCACTATTGGCAAACACGAATCCAACACGACAAATGAGAGGGAAAGTCGCTGTATTAATTACAAACATAGCACAACATGCGCCTCTCCGTCTTAAATGTTATCCGCTTTTGTAATACAAATATTCTTTCAATTAGGAAAATTTTATACGGTTTTATATAGTTTTACTTGTTAATTAGAGTAAAATTTTGTAAGATTATTTTAACACCGTTCTGCATATCCGGTCTATTGAAACTTTACACACGACTGTAGTTCCAATGAATATTCAATATTTTCAGGTCTCTCTCTCTTTCTCACTCTCTTACTCTCCCTATCTTTGAGGTGAATTCTTGAAAGCTAAATTTAACTTAATTCTACATATCTGATCGACTTTAAACTACGCACGCAAACACAGATCCGACAACAATACAACATTTCCATTTCTCTCTCTCTCTCTCTCTCTCTCTCTCTCTCTCTTTCACTCTATGTTGCAAAACACTTCTGCAGACTCACATACTGTAATAACTTAGCACCACAATGTAATTGGAGTAAGTTAAACTATGAAGAAAGGGACAACTGTTTACCCTTAAATAAATTTGCAATATTAATAAAAATGAAATTGTGGTGGAATATCAGGACAGACTTCGAAATGAGGAGCTGTAATATCGTAATAAAATGGAAAATACTAGCTCTGTCGTTCTTTTGGAAAGTTGATTCGAAGCTAAACGATACAGCCTCCAAGAAGTATTAAAAGCCTATCCGACTACAGTAAAACAGTTAATATCGTGAGAGAATAGGGTGATGAGTTAATCTTTAAAGCCATGACATAAATATTCATTACAATAAAAATAACTTATGTTTTGTGCTGCGGTTATCGTGACAGCAATATTTATAAATTTAAAGAAACCAAAAACTGTTACTTTCCAGTACCAGGAACCGAAACGGAGTTTCATTTTCTTGGTACTTACAGAACATACTTAAAAAGTGATTTACTTGTAATGGCTAAAGATTGAAGATATAATTAAGAATGGCATTTTGAGAACCAGAAGTTAATTTTTTTATTATTTAATACGTGAATAATTTGTGTTCTGCCCTGTAATACTTTTGTACAAAACTATGTGAAAGAGATAATTTGTAGAAATATAATCAGTATCAACTTTAAACGCTTTTACTTTTTGTGATATGACGGAATTCTCCTAAGGCAGTGATTCGGGCCGAAATTAAATTAATTTTACCTTTCTTGTACAATTATATAAAAGCTTGGTTTAAAAACACATATTTAGATAATATTATTACAAACAAGTAAGTTGAATTTATGAATTTGTCCTGTAGGATATTTTCAATGTTTTATTGTTTTATTGGTGTTCACTATACGAGCATTAGTCACAAGAAAAATAAGGCAAAATCTAGGATACGAACCCTGGTATAAAATACTTCTTGGGACGGTGCACGCATTTCAGTGTAGAACACAACTACTAGGTTATAACAAATTTTGCCATTATATTTACTTTCAAACAAAAACCTTCCAGATAATATGTAAGTGAAAAAAAAACTTGCAACATGTGTGACGTCAGTCGTTAAAATTTTTTGGAGAATGATTAGGAGTTACAGCATTGATATTGCATAAAATACGTGAAGACAAATGTTTAATGATCGTCCACTGGAGATTACTTATCTACATCTCAAAATCTACTAAAAGTGCGTCATATATGACTTATTCTAAACCTAATTTGTTTTTCACGCGTATGTGCGTGAATTTCAAAACACTGCAAAACACGCATCACACTTAAGACTATCGGGAGCCTAGTGGCAGACGTAAATAAGCGTGAATTACATAAATAAGACACAAGTACCGCCAATAAATTAACGGCAAAAATAAACATCAAGCCTAACCTGGTGTCACTCTCCCAGACGTCGTTCGTCACCCCAGGTATTCCTTCACTTTGCTTTCACGCTCGCCTCGGCACAGCCTCCTGTATCAGACAGTCTGAAGACGCGTCGCGTTTCTCCCCTGACCTACCATGCGCCATCCCTGAGAGAGGGGAAATGGTGCTGTGCCTTACGTACCTCCCCTACTGGCTGGCCGAGCCACTGCCGCGTCCATCGATCAATACGAGCTTTCAAAACACTTTAATAAATGTATCCCTGCATCAACATGTTCTTATTGGTTATTTTTTACCGCTTCAATTGCACACAGTTTTGCAATACCTTCATGTTGAGAAGTTTTATTTTTACTGTATTTACGCCGGTTTTACCTTCTGCCTTCAGTAGCTTACGGCAGCTTGCTGTTATGAGAGGTAACCAAGGACCAAGTTGTGGCCATACCTGCCTGTTCCAGTACAGCCGTGAAACTAGTGCCCTGTAGTTTATTTCCTGCACGCTTAATACACGTGGAGCTCAGTCTGAGACGCTAGTCGGGCCCACCCCTTCCTCGGGACCTGCGACTTCCTGTGAATGTTACGGTAGGTTGAGAGAAAAATCGATATGAGCTGAGTCGAGGTTGTGCGCATGTCGGTCGGCGCAAGCGCAGAGACGCTGCTTTTTAGGGATCTGCAATTTAGTTACATTCCAGTATTCGTTACTGTTTGATACTACTAAATCGAAGACTCGTTACTTTGTACTCGTTACTTAGTTACTAGTTGTATTTTTTCCGGACCGTCGGGAGAAAGCGCGTAGGCCGTGAAGAAGGAATAGTTACTACAGTTCCTTACTTGTTACTAGAAGTTTCGATAGGTAACGCGGAAGGAACTTTCATTACAAGTTACTAAAAGGTTATTTAGAAAGGCTACATCCCTATTTCAACGAGAATAGTAATACGTACACAAAGCACTTGTTGCTCAATATAATGTACAGTTAAATAAATGTCTATCTTCAAAATAATATTTATTTTTTGGGAGCTTAAAATCATAAAAGTTAATTTTTTATGAGCTTATATTTACATCAGATGCACACTGAACCGCTACATGTATAGTTATGGATACAAGTGCCAGACATATCAAACTTTTTTTATTTAAGTATATTTTAAATTGGACTGAGACTTATTTCCTTGAAAATCCTTTCAGCGGGTTAAGCTAATAAGATATGCACGAGAGTAATTATATATTATCAGTAAACAATCACATTTAAAAAACCAATTATGTAACTGTAAATAAGAAAACGCAAGTTAAACAATTTTTTTCATTCATAAATACTCTAAGGACGACTGTTTGCAAGAAAAAAATATGCAAAGTTTTAAATAATGAACCTTGTTAATATTAATTACAGGTAGTCACAAGAAAAAATTCAGCAGTTTCACGAAGCTCTGAAATGAATTTTCTATAGTCAGAATAGCAATATACAGTAAAAATTATGATAAGCTATTCTGAGAATCAGTACTCCTTACTTCGGATCCTGCGCGGTAACGACTACAAAGTAACGAGTAGTTACTTTCGCCCATCACTATAAATCAGTATTTCACAGGTAGACCCTGTACCTGTCACTGTTTCCCAGCGGTACCTGTTGCCGATACCTGATAGTAACTGTTGTTACGGATACGTTGTAGCCTCCTTGTAACTTCACCTAAGGTTTAATTTACTCAGGTTGGGAACAAAACTAGATTCCTTAAGGAAGTGTTTAGCATGTAGGGGTTGGAAGCGAAATATAAGAATTTATGTACCTATATAAAGCACGAATAAATCGATTTCAACATATATTCACTGATATAACAGGTCAACTCTATCGATATTCGGACCGCGGTGGCTGATCGGTTAGCCTGCTCGCCTCACACCAAGTCGAACCGGGTCCAATCCCCGGCTGGGTCACTCCCAGATTTTCGCATGTGGGAATCGCGCTGGACGATGCCGCTTGTCGGCGGGTTTTCTCGGGTAGCTCCCGTTTCCCCCACTCTTTCACTCCGGTGCTGATCCATTCTCAACTCAATCACACTCATCGGCTCTCAAGACCTCGCTATAAAGAGCCGCCCAAATCTCTTCACTTACTCTATAGATATTCCTTACTTCGAAACAGCGATACAAGTAAACGATTTCATGTAAATTACGCAAAAGGAAAAAGGAATTGGATACCATTTACGACAAAAAAATTATTTAAGTGCTGGGAAAGTAGATAGTAATAAACTGAGTAATTTGTGGGCAGTCCCATGTGATTTGAAACTTGAATATATTGTACTTACATTTTTATTTCGCTGCAGATATTCGTGTTCTTATTTGTTCTAGTTTTCTTATTGCATTTTTTGTTTTTAGAGTTGAAAATTATGTTAGTTTTCATCTTACGACATCGACTGGGCTGGAAAACTCACAAAAGTAAACTACACCTATTTTGTTAGTATGTTTGTGTAGGCAAACTTACAATGTTTTTCCAAATATATATCAGCATGTAGGTATAGTAGTTTCACATTCTTTTTACGTATCTGTACATGAGAAACAGAATATTAACATTTTTTTTACTAAATGGGAGGAAATAGAAATTGAAGAGTCCATCTTTAGTAATACAGAATATTATTTCATGCAGGGTGCAATTTGACTAAATAATCGATCATTTGTTTGTGATCCGGAATGGCAAAGAGATGAGCACACGAAGTGGCTACATTATAAATTTCTTATACTTTCATGTAAGTAACTGTGGACGAAGGTACTAAAATCTTTAGGTGGCAGCGGCCAAGTCTCGAGCTTCGTAGACGAACCGATTAATGTTCCAATTGTGTCCACAATTATGACAGAGAAACAGTATCCGCGTTTGTAAATTTGTACATATTATAGGCGATAATCAGTGCCGTTAATGAAATTTTATTATGTAGCATATGGTGCCCTATTGATTTTTTCTTTTAAATAAAAATGTGTAACCGAAGCAACAAAATTGTATTTTTCTTACGTTGCATACATTTTGTACATAAAGACTGAAGGTATCCAAATAATTCCTGTATTTTAATCATACTTCCGTAACTATATTACTTTGTGTAACAGATTTAAAAAATGTCAACCGCTTTAAACAGGGGATACTTTCTGCGAGAATGAAAGAATTTACCTATACATATGTAATAACAACGTACAGCCTCTCTCGATATTTAAATTGGTTTGCATGTAATACTCGTCAAATACTTTTATGTTAGAACTGTACTCCAATTTTAGGGAGCCAAAATGACATTTGCAGTTATTACAGCAGCAGTAATATTTCGCAGATTATGCAGAAAATTATATAGTGGCCGCGATAGTCTCTGACATAAATAAAACACATCATCTATAATTACAACACAGGTTTGTTTGAAACATTCAACAAAATTTGTTACTTTAGGACAAAATGTTTGCACAATTATACTAGCACAGAACAACACGCATTTTGATAACATAAACACCGAAAAAGTGTCCTCGCATTATTGCAAAATTTCCAGAATGTACTCTTTTTTTTCTCTTCTGAAACCAACCTGTATAATTAATTGAGGTCAAAAACAGTAGCTGAGAAAGGTGTTCGCCAGTGAGTTTGCTTCTATTTAAATGACTGCATTTTTCTCTGAAACACTGGCGATTAACAAAAAGTACTTTACTAGAGGTTAATGTTTTTTTTTTTTTTCAGATATCGTAAATTCGTTGAGATTTTTGGGGGAAAATATTGATAATCGGATTATCGGTCATGAAATTTATAGATGAGATATATCGATATATTGCAACAAACTATATATGCATATATGTAATTCTCGGTAATCATCGCTCATCCCCAGCATAGTGAGAATTCCCGCCCCTAGGTGCGCTGCTGTTCCAAAGAGATCGCTTTTACTGGAGGTAAGTAGAGAAATTATTCTTACTTCTGTGTGAAAAGTTAGTGTTTGGTTCACATTGTGATTTTACTTGCCTCAGCCAAAATGTAAGTATTAACTTTATTTCGTAACTATTATTCAAGCTCTCCGGTGATATTTACAACAGCAAATAGTAAAAATACAACTGTGATTAGCATTGAAAGTTCATAAGCATGTTTATTTAAATATATATTACAAATTTAAGTGCGAAAAAATATATAGCAAAAATTGGAAGGAACTTAGTACATTTCTCATGAGGTGAAGCGATGGACGCCATAACTGGCTGACTTTGGCATTGGACACCATCAAACGCATGTTAGTATTAGCGATTCTCTGAATCGCTGCTTATAGTTCTATATTTGCCGAAGCGCTGCGTTAGGGTCATGCACATGCAGGGGTATAAGCTTTCCAGGAAACGCGGCTATCGATATAATAAGGAAAGAGAATTGTTAGAGACAGACAGAAAGCTTTCCTGCAAATCGTTTCTTTTGCGGCGTTGCTATATTTTCGTTTCCTGCTCTTTCAGGAAGAACAGTGCGCAAATAAGTATTATTATGGAGAAAAAAAAAAGTGTTCGTGATGTGGGGCTCAGATATAAGTTAAAACAATTATTGTGTATTCAAACGATGGGAGTGTGACAAAGAGGTGTTAGGCCGAGATTATAATGACCTCACGTTACACATGGTGAACGCCGCGGTGAACTTTCGCGTAAACGTAAAACGTGGTCTTTTTGGGTAGTATATTGTTACGCGCTCACGGTTTCGCATCCCGCACGGGCGAGTGGAAGTGAAGGACAGCAGTTATATGATAGCATCGGCAGCAAGTAAAAGGATTGTTCTGAATGAATAAGCGAGCGATAGGCCAGTTTGCGAGGTATCTGTTACAGAAAGCGAGCTGATGCGGTAACTAATTTTGTGGCGCGTGCTGCTGACCCTAATTTTATTGAGTTTATCTGAAGAATGATCTGGATTACTGACCTCGTTTCTCAGCATGACTCAGGGTGCGTTGAACCTTCCAGATCGCCAGGGTGAACGATATAAAAGTGTAACAGACCTCCGAGCCGAGGAGTTGAAGTGTGAATGAGTGGCTGAGTTCCGAGCGATAGACGACGAGGAACGAGATAAGTGGCCAACGGAAGGGAAATCTGCGATTGCAAGTATCAAGCAGTGAAGAGTGCGGCTGGAAGGCTGGACTGTTACACTAGATGCGTGAGTGGAAGACATTGCAACTGCGGCTACAGATTGACTGAATACATGTTAATAGTGAGTATGAGTTAATTTACTGTAACCAAACAGAGACAATTAAGAAAGATGTTAATTAGTGTAGACAGAGACATTCAACACTGCGCTCACTGTTAAATATAAAGAGTGATTCTGGAGACAGATAATTCAATGGTGTAAATAATGCCTGTGCAAATAAAATAGAAATCAAATGGTGTTCTCTTATATTTATGAAGATCTCCACCCATCACAAACTCAGATACGCCCCTCAGGCGTCCCACGTAACACTGGTGTCTGGAGTGGGATGGAGGCAATTACTTATTAATCAATTGTAAATAGTTATAATATAGTCAAGTAGTTATTTATTTTTAAACAAATTAATTAAATGTAATAGTTGCGGGGGAAATAGTTTGAACTGCTTTGTACAATTAATGCAGTGAATGTTAACAAGGAAAATGTCTTCAGAACTGGAAGCACTGCGAGCATTGATTGAGGCGCTGAGCAGCTAAGTGATCGCAAGTGCGAATAGATTGAGGGAAGATGCAAAATTTTTAATAATTAATTTAAAAATCAAAATAAGTAGTGCAGTTGAGACTGTAAACGGGTAATTTAAATATTCAGGTAACTAATGTGAGTGTATTGGTAGATACGAAATTTAACTCTGTAAATTAAATTGTACACAGGAAATTTTGACTCTGTAAATGAAAATATAAATAGGAAAATAGAAGACCTTGGAGAGTTAGTTAACAATGTAAACAGAATTGACATTGTAAATGAAATAATGGACAGTGTAGAGTATGAAGTGAAACAGGAACTAAATGCGATGAAGAAGGAAAGGCAGGAAATTTTTCCGCAACGGAGTTCACCTATTGCCACATCGACAGCCGATAAAAGTGAAGAGGTAGTAGAAGCCATAACCAAAGCAGCTACCTCTAAGGATAGTTAGCAGCTTTGCAGCGTTGGTGTCACGCAGACAGCAGTGGAGAATGGGGTCTCAATTAAGCCCTCCCCTTACGATGGCCAGACTTCTTGGAGGGAGTACCAACACCAGTTTGAAACTGTTGCCACCCGGAATGGCTAGTCAGCCGAAGAGCGGACTTACTACTTCGCGGCTGCATTGAGAAGTCCGGCACTCAGCATACTACAATCTGTGCCCGAGTGACATCGACTGATGTACCCCACACTGGTGACGCCCTTGCAGCTACGTTTTGGCGACCACTACCTGCGAAATGCCCACCATGAACAACTGAGAAGCCGCACCAGTGACCAGGGGAGCAACTGAAGGAGCTATGGCAAAACATTGTGCGGCTGTCTCAACTATCACTGGAAGGGTGCTCCGAGAAGGCACGCGGCATTATCGCAGTCGGCTTCTTCATCGATGCCATCACCGACACAGAAGTATGACAAGCAGTACGACTGGCTGCACCCTACAACATGCAGGACGTCCTGGCCTGAGTGCTGGAGGTGGAGTCAGCAAGTCAGGGGCACCCCGACGTCCGTTACAGGCAGTTATGCTGAACGAAGACGGCAACGACATCAAGAAGACTCTGAAGGAGATACATATGTTTATGAGAGACATCGTTTCCAAGGTTTCCGCACTCCACATAAAATACCTGAGTGTTGATCATGTGGACCGCCAGGGCACCCAAGAGCCTACTGCCCGCAGCAGCAGCAGTGTTAGAAGTAGCAGCAACAGAAGCAGCAGTAGCAGAAAAGCAGGGGTAAAAGAGGCAGTGAGAGGCAGGTGAGACTACAGCACATTCGGAAAACTAGTAAACACTGATCTTGAGGGTGAAGGTCGGTGACTGCTGGAAGGAATATATTGATGTTCTTACATGTACAGTCGGTGAAACCGGATTGGGGTGCAATATTTGTGTATCAGAGCCTTAATGATGTTCCCTGCCAGATGGTTGTCGAAATTGGAGTGACCATAACAGTAAAAAGACCAGACAACCTCAGGTCTTCCCCAGCGATTGCCCGACGACAAAATGGAACGATGCGGTTTGATTACCTTTACAGGTAAGACCACAGAGTTAGTGGTGTCGACATGGCATGATTTGTCCTCCCCAGTTAGCTGCCCAATAGTATGTGGTCACCCACTATGCAGCCACTTCTAGTGAATTATCATTACAGGCAAATGTCAAGGAAAGTTTATCACATGTTTGGGTTTAATTGAACCAGCAGAGAGGATTGACGTCCTGCCAGTTAAAGTCGTTGTTACAAGGAATTTGGTATCTTCTAATGCTGACAGTTTTCCAGTTACAATGATAAATTTTGTCCAATAGTGCCATTCCGCTTGACGAGGGGGACGTGATAGATGTTTGCAATCAGGTCTCACAGGTATTTGCAGATGATCCAGAAGATTAAAGAGTGAAACAAATAGAATATCATTTACCAGAAGTACTAGAGGAACTGCTAGTAAGAACAAAGGATAATCGGAACTGGTGACAGGAGAAGGTGCAGAGAATAAGTGCAGAGAAATAGGGATGCCTTCGGGTGTGAGGCAAATTATCTTGGAAGGAGTGATGTGACCTGCCACTACATTGATACAGGAAATGCCAGACCTATAAATCAGCTTCACATGGGCAGTTGAGGGAATTCTAAAGTAAATGAGTGAGTTACATGTGATAGAAATATCAGTTAGCCAATGATCGTCACCCATTGCACTAGTTAAGAAAAAATATAGCTCACTGATGTTATGTGTAGATTATCGCCAGCTTTATAATGTGAGCAAGAAAGCCTCATATTCACTTCCAAGTATAGATGACACATTAAACAGCCTAGAAGGTGTACAAAGGTTTTATACATTGGACATTATGAGTGGGTACTGACCGTGCGAGGTGGTTCCAAAGAACCAAGAAAAGACTGCATTTTGTGTCCAAGGGAAAGGAATCTAGCAGTTATATTATGCCTTTCGGTCTACGTAAACCCCATGCCACCGTCAAACACCTGATGGACGAATGTTATGCTTTTAGATATTTGTCAGGTTTACCTAGATGATGTTGTTATGACAGGAAGGACATTTGAAAGGCACCTAAGACACCTAGACTCTGTATTCCAGAAAGTGGCCGCAACCAATTTGAAACTTGTTCCTAAGAAGTGCCACCACTTCCAAAAGAAATTCTTGGGACATTTATTGTCGGCCCTTGGAATCGAAACAGACCCCGAGAAGACCAAAGCAATAAGAAATTGTCTAACACTAAATGACAAAACTGAAGTGCGGAATTTTATGGTATTTTGTGCCTATTATCGTCGATTTGTACCTGGGTTCGCCATGATCGCCAAGTGCGAAGTGATTGAGGCAAACAAATTTTCATTGGACCACTGAGTGTGAAAATGTTTTTCGTAAACTATAGGAGATTCTGATATCTCCACCAGTCCTGGGCTTCCGAAAATAAACTGCATTTATATTTTGGACACTGATGCTAGTGATGGCCATGGAACTGTGTTAGCTCAGGTTTAAGATGGGAAGGAAAGATTATTAAAATACTTCTGTAAGGTATTGCTTAAGCCTAAGAGAAATTACTGTGTTACATGCACTGAGCTTCTGGCCATGGTGAAGGCAATTTCACACTTCCACCCCTACCTTTATGGCAGATATTTTATTCTAAGAACCGACCATGCTTCACTATGATGGCTACCAACTTTCAAGAACCCCGAAAGTCAAATAGCCAGGTGGAAACAGCATTTTCAAGAATATGACTTTTAAATACGTCACAGATGTAGACACATACACAGCAATGCTGACACATTGTCTTGAAGGCCATGTGAGCCATTTTGTCGTCATTGTGAACAACGGCAAGAACAGATTGGTTAATAGCCGAAGTTATAGAGGACAATAATTCAAGGTTCTTTATCTTTATCTTTATCTTGGAAAGACAAAACATCAGCCGAAGAACAGGCTGGAGTTTTCAAGTTACCCTGATAATGAAGGAAAGTGTACATAGGCCAAACTGGCAGAAAAATAACAACCAGAATAGAAGAACACAGAAGGGGCTTAAATATGAAAACCAGCAGTCAGCTATTGTTAAACACTCATTGAAAAACAAATATAGTATAGATTTCGACAAGCGCAGCACAATAGCCAACATACGAACTTATAGACCAAGAATCATTAGAAAATCAATAGAAATATTAAAACATCCGAATAACATCGAGACTGTGAGACTCATTTAATGCAGAAAATTACCAACTATTCCACCAACTTGACTGCAAGCAGCGCTACAACCGACGTCCCGTGTGCTAGCTTGACCACATGCTGGCCTTACCTACACCGAACGACGTAATATCGAACGAAGTTTATATTCCTAGAATTCAAAATACGCAAAAGATTTGTGTGCTACAGTGTTATGTAATAAAACTCATAAACTTTGTATCTATACCTGTAACTATGATTTACACTATGAACGAAGTACGTGTACGTGTTGTTCATCAGAGCCCGAGCCGCGGCCGACCGTTATGCTGTAAGGCAGCTGTTAATCTCAGCGGCCTGGAAATACATGGTTAATGGCTTGCCACCTTGGGCGCTGGTGTAGTGGTAGGGACATGTACCAGCGCGCAATGCGCGTTATAGATGTCGCCCCGAGGACTTTATTTCTGGGAAAATGACTCCTTCTTGAAGGTGCAAATGCGCCCCATTGTTTGAATTTAAAATATGACTGTTTGTCCCTAATGTAATGGTGTGTTTACCCTGCCCAAAATGTACTATAAATTAACCCCGCAGCCGACTGGTCTTCAGAGACTCAGCTACTGGAATTCCGACACGATAAAAGTTAAGTAAAATCTTAACATTTATGTACGGCCTATAAGGCCAGTTAAATGTAGAAATGGGCTCTCTTGCTTGTCCATATAGGCAGTATAAATTTTATCTGGTAGACCTCGACATGGTTTGGAACGGTTATGCACTTTAAAAGTCTATTGAGAAAAGGCTGTTAGTTAAAAAATGTTTATGCCTCTGCCTTGGCATTTTTCAGTACCCAATGTAACGGAGTTGCATTAAATAAGTAAAATTCTGTATTTCCTAGGTTGGGTACATGTTTTAAAATAAGCTGACATTTTCAATGTAAGATATTTTTAAGTGTAGGGAATTCATAAAAAGGTTACAATGAAAGGTAAAATGAAGAGAAACCTTGCACGAGTTTTTAAAGAACATATTTTGAGTAAAGTACATACTTATTTGAATGTCAAGTTAAATTGTCATGCTGTGTCATGATACAATTTTAAAGGCTGTTGTAGTATTCGAATTTGTCATTTTCAGCCTTACGAGTATTATTGAAGTATTTAAACCTATAAAAGTGTTACTTTTTGCATAGCCAAAATAAACTCATCTAAGAGTTTTAATACGAAAGATATGTTATGTAGTCGGATGGATACATAATTTAGATGTAGAAATATATATAATTATAGTCAGTAAATTGTGTGTATCTTCCTGTTTTCTAGAAATACTGTTTTCCCAAGCTGTTTTCAAAGTGTTGTTTGCTTGTGGGTTCTTGTTTATGCGGCGTTTCTCGTGTCATCCTGGTTTGCAGGACGTAGCGAGCCCCACAACACCAACAGAGAAGATGGTTACAAGTTAAACAAAATATGTGAAAATCTCTTCATAGACGACCTGAAATCCTGTGATTCGAGAACAGAGAACACAGACACGCCAGGATTGGCCAACCACCTCAGCCAATAAGGAGCAAGACAGACTGCAATTGGCCAGAGAGTCCAGCCAATCGGGGTAGAGACTACACCCGCATAAGGATTGGCCAACCACCTCAGCCAATCAGGATGAATACAGCCTGTGATTAGCCGAAGTTCCCAGCCAACCAGGAAACACCCTCCAGAAATCAGAATATATAAGTGCCTCTTCCTTCGACTGTCCTCTTATTGGTCAGTTATTGTTCCTAGATGATGGCAGCTGCAACAACTGCCGAAACCTTGGAGAATAAATCCATGACACGGCTGAAACCCAGAAGCCTAGAAATGGATACTCATTGAAGTTTGACTGATTGTTATAGAAATATAGTGTTGTTCCGAAAATATGCTTTTTTGAAACCATAAGAAAGAAATGGGTATTAAAATCTACTTTTACACATGTCCAAATAAAATAAATCATTCCCTCACACCATTTGTCTGACAGTCGATGTATGAATGCATTTTGAAGCATACATGAACGTACCCATTTGTTTTTGATAGTTGGCAGTAAGTCAACAATTCAAAATGGCGAATTCACTTGTGCCTGACAATGTTTCCACATGAGAAACAAATTTAGTTAAAATATTGCAAAGTTACATCTGTAATCGTCATTACATTACATCATATAAAAAGATAATAACATTAATTGATATAATTGTTGTGCAAGTGAATGTTTCTTTGTGAGCAAAAAGTTTACACAAAAATGCAATGCGAATGTAAGGTTATGTGGCGCATTGCTGTCGAATATGTTTGATTTTATCATTCCCTCATCATCATTCTGTCATTCCAGTTGGCTGTGAGGGAATGATGACTTATGAGGGAATGACATTTTCGTGTACCTGGCTATTTAAATATTGACTTGTTTGTTTTATTGCTTCAAGAAACCATTATTAACCATTGGGTGTTTGTTTTAGCGCTTCATATCGACCAAGTACTGCAAAGAAGAAAAAACAATTTACCGAATCAGAAGCCAAATTAATAAAGAAAGAATATAATAGGAAGTTTTGGGAAAAATTGAAAGACGGTCCTGAAACTTCAGAAAGACTTCGCGAAAAGATTTAAATATTTGAACAACAAAGCAAAAGGCCAAGTAAAATCTATATCTGTCATGATTTCCAGATAGAGAAGGCATTAAGGGAAACAGTGGAAAGAACACAGCCAAGTGTTTAGCGTCAAGTAAGCTCAAGCACCAAAAATAAAGCAATAATATAGGAAGAAACACCACCTCCTAGCCCAGAACCTTAATTTGTATGCTTTATTCAAAATACTGATGAACACAGAGAGCCGATGGAAACTCACAGAAGGCGACTACTACGAAAATACGTTATGCTAAAATGGCCAGATTACAGACAACATTGATAGATGAAATTAGAAAGAGAGAGTACCCAATGTTAGTACCTTGGCTATATGTGATCAAGCTGCTACATATTCGAAGTCCATTTACTTGAAAAATCTATAACACCACCAAGTCACGGCCACTGAACCGTATTCGGTTAAACAAATTGTTACAACACCAGAACAGCTGAACCAGCCCAATAAGACACAAAAAAATGCAAATTTGCACAACAGAAACTAAAAATCTAGTTATTTAAGACCAAATACAGTCTGTCACATCCAATATATTGGATCTTATATAAACAGTACGATTACAACCGTAACATACCAGAAGGGTGTATTCCTCCTAATGAGTTCCCTTCATGAACTGTCACACACATTATATATATGAATCACAGTATTTATGCAATTGGAGCATTACGATTGGCAAGGTAGTCGTGTAACAGGTAGTAGTACATAAAGTGTGGTAGTGATTGAAAGGATGGGATGAAAGTGGAAATAATAAATGTGGGGGTGGCAGTTGAACACAAAACAATTTTTTCTCAATATTATGGCCTCATAATGACAAGAACCTATATGTATTTATATCAACTATATCAAATTATAACAACCTATATTCATCAACGACGTAATAATAACTTCATTCGTAATAATATGTTGCAAAAATTACCACAGATGTAAAATAAATTATATCTTTATGACATAAACAAAATGAAATGATGTAATCGCGTATTACGGCAACATAATATTTATTGTGGATTAAACGAAAATTCTACATGACCAAGAATATTCATGTAACCAGTAGTACCAAACAACTTTCGATAAAACCAAATTTGATCACCGTTTTCAAACTTTATCTTACGAGAATATAAGAGAGCATTACCAAAAGTACTAAGTACAGCAGTCTGATAGACAACAATTTCATGAACAGGAAATTTCTTCCAACAAATAATATCACAAGCATCAATATCATTCAAATCCTTTATTTCCTTGGGCTACTTGGCGTTATACGATTTCCTGAAGAAACAAAAATCCAGAAGACCACTAAGTATTTTAGAACCAAACAACTGCAAATCTCAAACCGAAATGAGAGTTACACCACAATTTCACAAGGATTAGCAGAATGTAACTATCTTCAGCAGATAATACTTTCACAACCCATGTTTTATTTCTTTTATCAACATAATAACTCACATGCAAAATATTACGATATATCTTCCTAGGATAATACCTAGAGACACGATTCTGCCTTCAAAGAATTTTAGGACAAAACAAAAGCAAAGCTCAAACCGAAATGAGAGTTATACCATAATTGCGCAACAATAACCAAATTATAAGAAAATTCCATAAATAACATGATAAGACAAAAAAAAAGTGCTGCGAAAAGATAAGCGCACAACTAAATGTCCTTAGTAGATAGGAAATACAGGAGCCAGCGCAGCACACTATAAATCGGTAATTTCCCTTTAAAGTACAGAAAAATAAAACAACTATTTCCTGCTATTTTTAACGAAAGTATAAGAAAAAATACAATCTCAAAATCTAAAATTCGATGGGAAAAACGTTCAAAATCAAGCAAATTATAGCTAAAATCAAGTAATCTTATCGTTTCCAAGCAACTTTTGCATGTTTTTAGAAGCACCACTTTCGATCCTCAAAAACAAGGACATTTAAGCCAAAATCATGTCAAAATCATTTTCTATTTTTTTTTTTTTTTTTCAGAAATAGACGTTCGGGATTTGTTATTTTAAAAAAGAGTAAATGTTAAGTCAAAATCAGGCAAATTTCTCGATTTCAAGCAACAATTTATGGAAATGCTAATGTTACAAATGAGCAATCTAAATCAATCAAATTTAAGCTAAAATCAAGCAAAATTTGCTAAAATCAAATGAAATATTAGGTTATTATTCATTATAGTTTATATTCGAAGTTCTGACTTTTTAAACACTTCTTCTATATGTTCAAATTCGTCACCTATTCCTTGAAGTACATATTTATTGTCGATGTTTTCTAAGGGCAATAATTGTAAGTTTTTTAGATTTAGATGAAATTTTAAAACCATTTCTCTGAGTTCGTCAGAAGTATTAGCTAACATATAGGAAGGTGTATATTTGAAACATCGCCACCTTTTAAAATGTTAGTCAGACTACAAGGTAACACAATCGATTCCATATTTATGTATAAAGAAAGAAATTAATTAAGAAGGAAAGTAGATTGCCCAAATTAAAAGATGGTGCAAATCCTGCACAAAATAAAAGTGTCACAAATCATGCACAAATAAAAATTTTACAGATAAAATTGGCACTAGGAGAAAAATCTCATACGGGTTTAACCAAATAACTTCTTATTCGATTAAACAACTTAATAATACATCTAAAAATGGCTATAATATTATGGAAATATTTTGTTGTTTCCGTAATATCGTTGATATCCTCCATTTATTAATTTAAAACATTAATATATCTTCAGTAATATTTTAATTCCAATAATCATAAGTAATATTCTTTTGAATAACTAGAACAACATTACAAGTTGTTCCTGCTTCAACAGCTTTATTAAAATCAACACTAATTTTTATATTTGTTTTTTATTTAATTATAGATGTTTTTCTATACAAACAATCAATAATATACAACGGTCTTCGCCCAAAAAAATGAATAATAATTTATATTACTGTCGAAGTTTACAGTTGGTTTATAATAAAGTTCCTTATTTCTACATACAGTACATAGTTTTGTTTTTGAATTTCTGAAAATATTATAAATAAGAAACATTTTATCACAAAGACCATTTTTAATATCTAGATTACAATTTTCGATTTGAAAAATTTTATTTCTTCCATTTTTAACATGAATATTTCTTACATTTCAGTGATCAAACATAGAAGCATGCACATAATGTTCGGCACGATTTCTTTCTATTAGTTTGAAATCCTACAATTACAAAATCATGCATATCTAATTTACCAACTGATATTTTACATCAAAGTTAAAATTAGCTGTTCCAGTAGGAACATTTTTGTAAAAAATTGCCAATAATCAAAACTAATAGGCATTCTAGGGTTTTTGTATATTTTTCCTTTAATTGCAATTGCTGCATTAGATTCATATTCAACAATTGTCCACATAATTTCTAATTTTTTAATAACAATTTTACCTGGATCAGCATAACGTTTCTGAACTGCACCATCTGCGTTCTTAGTTTCATACACATATATACAAATGTTTTCTGACGAATTTAGAATAAAAATAATTTTATAACCACCTTTCCAATAAATTTCATTGTTATCTAGAATAAAACCAAACATATATCTCAGTGAATAGGTTATTTCATTTGTTTTATCATTGTGAAAAGATTTTACATTATATTTATTATCAACACCAGTAAATTCTAAATAATTTTGTTTGCTTGAAGATCTTAACAAATTATTCATAATTTCTGCGGTTAAACATAGGTTATCAACAGCATTAATAATATGTCCATGTTTTGAGATTTCTACTCTAGGAAACTGGAAAGGATAAAAGTTAGTTCAAACATCAATATAATCTAATTTTGCATATTTAACCTCATCTCCTTCTTTATCTCTCTTTAGTAGCCTAAATTCTTCAAAAATATAAGCATCATTTGGGAAAGAAATCCCATCACCTATAGGAATATAAATTTCAATTCTATTATTGTAAACATTTAAATTCCCCTCTGTTTGATCAGTTGGAGGAAAAGTTTGTCTTTCAAAACTCTCAGTACTGATACAACCCATTATATATATATATATATATATATATATATATATATATATATATATATATATATATATATATATATATATATATGAAATATGCATCAAAGGAAATTTCTCGGTTTACATTACCCCTCGAAAAATTAAAAAATTATAAAAATAATCATGAAGCAGATCATGAAAGAAGCAAGATCCATCTTTAATTCATGAACTACGAAATATTTGTAAAAATGTAGGACAAGTAAGTGGAGAAAAGAAATATTTTATAACAACACTAGCTCCAGTTGCAGCAAAAATTTTAGATTATTCACCTACTCCTGAAGAAACATCATTTGAAAGAGAATTATTCTCAAAATCTCCTAATGTAGAAGAGCGAATGGACATTGCACCCATAAAAAATTTGAGGAATGACGCATCTGATTATACTATAAATCTTGGAAAAAAATTGCGAAAAGAATAAATGTTATTGATTCTCAATATGGATTACGTGCAGGACAAAATTTTACATAGGTAATACACAAGTAAAAATATATATGTTAATAAAATGACCGTTAAAAATAAAGAATATGAATTAATGGAAGGAATTTCTAATTTGTTATGAAAAGAAAAAGAATATGTCCTTGAGGATAATTTCACTGATACTGACTATGAAAACTACACGAAAACTGTTTTAGATACCAATGCTGCATTCCATGGATATAATCCAAAAAAGGAAATAAACTCGAATAGAAGTTGGAAATACAAAAATATAATTAAACCAATTTATGATAACTATATAAAAGAATCAAGAACAACACCAAACACACCAGAAAAAATTATTTCTCCAAGAACTCATAGATCTAGAGAAGGTATAAAAAAATACAACAATTTGCCAAAATAATATGTTTGGATGGATGATGATAGGAAATTGGTTAATAGATTATTAGTTATTCATGGTAAAGAAAATACTGGAATTAAAAATTATTACAATGAAAAAGGAAATATAATGAATCTGTTGAACAATAAATTTTCTGATTTTGTTGTTAATAATCCAAAAGGAAATCCTTATCTTATAAAGGTTTAAATGTAATTCCACATTCATTTTGAATTCTGAACATTATGGAAAAGGTATAATAAATTGGGCATTAAATAATATAAATTTACCCGAAATTAATTTACCTGGGTATAATTTTAGTGGCCCATTTACAAAATTACATGACAGGTTAGAAAAAGGAGATACAGGAAAAAATAAATTAGATGAAGGATGTAAATAGCATGGTATTGCTTACAGAGGCCATAAAGATTTAGAATCACGACATGAAGCTGATAGATTTTTACAAAAAGTATCAAAAGAAATATTGTTAAATAAAAATACTCTAATCGGTGAAAAAAAATTGCTTCTGTGGCTGTTGCTTCAATTATGTCTACAAAAAAAATTAGGAGTGGGCATCAAAATCTTTTAATTATTACATTTTTTTAACTTAAAAATGAAAATTACAAATATAACATTTTATATACCCATTGATTAACTTGTGGGTATAGATAAATTTTTAATAAAAGATCAATTTGAGAGAAAAAAACTAAAAGAAGGAAAGGTTTTAAATTGTCTTTACCAATTATAATAATCAAAAATATATTAAAAGAAAAATCTGGAAGTGGTTTACATCATGGGTTTTTTTAAATCCTTTTTTACCATTTTTAATTCCAGTTTTAGCTGCACTCGGTGCTTTAGCTGGTGGAGCTAGCTCAATTTACAATTCTGTTAAACAAACTAGAAAAAATAAAAAGAATTAGAAGAACGACAGAGACATAACTTAGCAATAGAAAATAAAAATTAGGACGTGGTTTAGTTGAAAAAGGGGTAGACCAAGAACAATTGAATACATCACCATTATCTAATTTTGTTATGCAAGAATATGTAAAAATACTAACTATTAATAATTTCAGAAACATTTATATGATTGATGAATTACCAAAAAGAATGCTCAAAAATGAATGTGCTGTGATTAATTTTTACATTCAGTTTATTATTTTAAAGAAAATAATTATGTATACTATTTTGATTCATTGTAGGTAATATTCTTGCTAATTTAATTAATTACTAAAAAAACAGAAATGTTTATTATAATTATAAAAAATTCAGAATTTTAATTCAATAATGTCTGGACATTTATGTTTAATTGTGTTACATCTTCTTACGAGAGGTTTCATGATATAATTTCTTTATTATTAAATGAGAGATGTAAATTTGGGAAACAATTAATCAGATTTTTAAATTAAAACTCTGACACTAATGCTAATGAATTTCAAACATATATAGATTTAAACTACAATATTGTTGTTTCTGCTTTACAAGATCAAATTAGTTTTTGTTTATACAAAATATTATGATTCTCTTCAAAATCGAAGAATTAATAAAAATAGGCTATCCTATAGATGGAAAATACGTAATCAATAAAATATTTTTCGACAAAGAAATAGCTGTTTGATTACAAGATTTCAACCAATCAGTTTTGAATAATTCTGAAACACTTGTTAATCCGAAAGTTGAAAAATGTAAGGAAGAAAAAATCTCATATATTTTATTTGCCTGCAAAGTGGGAAAAAATAATAATATTTTTCACTTAGTAATAATAAAATTTTCTTTACTTTTTTGATGGATTGTACTGTTTATGAAATAATGTTTGCTAATTTCAATTTACCTGTTGATGCTGCAACTGTTAATATGGATTCTAAAAAAAACTGATTACAGTAAGCCTTTTGATGTTAACATAGCTGATATTCTATCTTTCAAAATCAGGAAAACTAAAATCTTTAGTTATGATGATGGATTGATGACCACAATAGGAATATTCGTAAAATACAAAGATGAAATATTTTTTTACTATTAAATGGAGAATACTTGGTGCTTGAAGTGTAAGAAAGTTACTAAAAATAATAATATAAAAGTGAAAATACTATAAATGGACGATTAGTTTAGAAAAGTAAATTTTCAATATGTAATTCTAATAAATTAACATTAAAAATTTTTTCAATGTAAGTGAAGGCATAATCAATTAATTATATAAATCTGCATTAAAAATATATCATACGGAATAGATGATTTATAGCAAATTGATCTTGTTGAGATGTATACTGGAAATTTAAAAGGTAAATCACATATAAATAATGGCTACAAAAATATAACAATTTCTGAAATTTTTTTCAAGATATGTATTTGCTATGTCTATAAAAGATAAAACTGCTAAAAATATAGCAAATGCTTTAGAATGCATAGTGATTAAATGAAAACCATATAATTTATAAAAGTGACAATGGGTCCAAATTTTATAATAAAATATTTAAAGAACTTATTATTCTACATTCAGCGAAATTAAAGCCAGTATTGTAGAGAGATATAATCGTATAATGAAGAACCAAATGTGGAAGAAATTTGCTTTAATTGACAATTGCAAATGGTTAAATATATTAGATGATTTAGTGAAAGAATACAACAATACAAAACATCGCACTATTGGTATGAAACCAATTGAAGTCATTAAAAAATATGAAAAAAAGTTTTAAGACAACAACATTTTGCGAATGTGTTTAATAAATCGAAATACAAAGTTGGCGATATTGTCCAATTGAGCAAAGATGAATGATTTTTGAAAAGGGTTATACTACTAATTGGACAACAGAATTGTTTACTATTTTTGAAGTTCTAAATTATGATGTACCCTCATACAAACTGAAAGATACCAACAGAGAAGAAATAAAATGTAGTTTTAATGAATACAAAATTATGAAAACTAACTATCCAGATGAATATTTGGTTGAAAAACTTTTAAAAACCAAAGGTGATAAAATTATGTGAAATGGTTAGGTTTTGATAATTCGCATAACTCATGGATTAATAAAACACATGTTTTGTGAATTTAATTATGATTCTGTGCAGTTGTGCAGGATCATTAATAGTGTCAGATCATTAATCATGATGGAGCTTTAATCGTTCAAGATAACAGCCATGCAGGATTATTATCATGCATGTTTACTACCCCGCTGAATATTTGGTTGAAAAAGTCTTAAATTAAAGATTAAAGACCAGATTCATTTTCAAAATGGTTAGATTTTTGGATAGCACCATGTGTCAGTGTTTTACTGACACCTAATTCATCATGTGATTTAACAGTTTATTATTAATTTAGGTTCTTACAGAATTTGATGAAGATTATGAATAACTTTAATCAATTGTTGTTGGGTATAACTGTTTCTGGCAATTTAAAAATAGTTAGGAAAACACACGATGTTTCTTTCATTCTTTGATATAAATTGATAGATATGGAATATAACCAAATATCAATAATTGTTCACAATTAGTTTACCTATCTTCAGTTCTATGCAATTGTCTTTGAACATATTTTCCTTGGGTTCTTACGACATAGTAGCCATATTCAAAATCGCCCTATTCAAAATCATCATCAAATAATATTAAAAGAACAAATGTTGGATTTAAATTTTTATCTTGTGTTTGTTGTACAACATGTACAAAATTTCTGCGAACTATTACATCTAAGGCCATGTGAACTATATCTCTTAAATTTTCAATATGATCACCTTGAATTTAATTTATGTCTTTTGAATGACTCTAATTTCGTTCATTTTTATATGCTCTATTTGGCCTTTGCGTAAATGCATTGCATCCTTGTGAATCTTATATTCACCATGTTTTCTAATTGATGGAATAACTTCTTCAAATATCCATGTTTTAAAAAGCTTGGCAATTTTACAATGTGAACTAAAAATAAGTTAATATTAACCAGACTCACTAATATAAACTGCTTTACCAGTATGGTAACTAAGTTGGGATGAATTTTTCATCCCAACTATTTCTGATTAAGGTTTCTCATATTTTAATGAAATTTGCTTTTGTAATGCATCTATTGGGTTAGAATATTCTAATAATTCAGCATTATCTTTTCCTCTAAACCAACAATTATGTTCCTCATCAATAATCATAGAAACTTGTTTACCATTGTAAATAAGTTTGTTATTATTTATGTCTAGAATTGACTCCATTTTATATGTGATATTATGCATAAGCAAAATTGGCGAGTAGTAATACGTGGTTTATATGTATTCTTTTTAAATAAAAAAATGAAAAATAATACAAAAATTAAATTAAAGGATACAGACCATATTCATGATAAATATTGTATGTGGTTATATATTTGAAGGGAGTAACGATTCTTAACCCCCATATATTTAGAATGTAACATAATTTAACATACATAAAATTTGCTCAATGTTTGTTCATTGTACATAAAATGTGTTCAACATTCATTCATTACTTATTCAATGCACATTTAACCTAAAATGAACTTGATTTTTAAAAATTTGCAGAAGGTTCATGGACTGTTACACAACACCAGATACCTCCCAGGTTTACGGGTTGTTACACCTCGCCTGTTATGTATTTTTTCAGCCTTGATAGTGATACCAGCAAAACTCCAATTGGAGAAACTTCCCACTTGAGCACTAGTCGGCTACTTTTTTTTTAAGTTGTTAAGTGGGAAGTTATTCACATTTTTATTAATTTTCTTTATTTTTCTAGTACCTACCTTCCCATATGATTTGGCACCTTACATCATATGGGAACACTCCAGCTATACATCTGTTATTTTACAAATATTTCGTAGAAAGCATTTATTACTGGAACTTGAGATGGTAGCAATTATTTGCATCTACTGCTTTTATTTTTATACAAGCATGAGCAAGGTTTTTAGGTCGAATTTTGAACAACTTGGGTTGTAATTTAATAGTGGGGGCACCAACACCCCATTAATTCATCCCCATGGACCAGGGATTCTAACCCTGGTCCCACAAGCTTGAAGTCGAACGCCTTGTCAACTGAACCATGTTGACAAGATGAACGAGAAGGTGATTATAAAACTTCATGCGGCGAGCTGTGGCGAGTTGAAAGCTTCTTCATCGCAAGTCACTCACTAAGTGTGTCACAACTGCTGCGCCGAGCTCACCCCAAGGTCGCCGAGTGGAGTCATTTATACAACTGTTCGATGTGTTGCAACTAGAGAGCAGCTCTCTACATTAAGGTCGAAGAGAGAGGCCATGTGTTTTATCTTCTCTCCACCCATATGAGACCTTCTGAAGAAACACATTTCCAACAAACCACTACCAGCTTTAGCAGTTATTCCATGAAGATCAAAATGATGCAAAAAGCCAACAAAATATAATTCTCTTCTATATCAAGGATCTTAACTGTCCAAGATCTGTCATCTTTATTAATATCCTTAGTAAAAGACACAATATTACGATAAGCCTTTGTTGGGTAATAACCAAAAGAACGAATTCGCCCCCGATTCATGTCTGGATGAAATCTGCAAAAACACACAAATACTGTTAATAATCGTAAAAATTTATATAATAAGCAGAAATTAATTAACATTAATTCAACACAGATACATTCCTCTAAACAAGATAAGAACACAAAAAGCAGAAAACAGATAAGTTCAGGGTCAGCCCACACCTACTACTTTAACCTACTCGGTCGGCATTTAACATGTGAATGGTGAAACTCCACGGCAGCACTCCGTATCTCTAAATGCTGCTGTTATGTGCTGTGACCTTATAACTGGATGTACTTCCGGGCATCACCAAGCTGCCACTTCCGGGCGATAAACAACTTCCAGTTACAACCAAGCGCAATGCACTATCACAACTGATAAGAAGTGGGGGCTTAGTTGGGCCAGGAAGTACACCTGGTGATAAGGTCCCAGCACATAGGGGCAGCATATAGAGATGCATAGCGCTGCTGCGGAGTTCCCATTTGCATATTAAATGCCGAGCGAGTAGGTTAAAGTAATTGGTGTGGGCTGATCCTGGAGTTTGTTTTCGGTTTTTTTTTGTGTTCCTGCCTTGTATTGAGGTATGTATCTGTGTTGAATTAACAGTTTTATTACTTTTTTGCATTTTATATTCATTTTACAATCATTAACGTTATTGATTATGTGTTTTTGCGGATTTCGTCCCAACATGAATCAGAGGCGAATTCGTTCTTCTGGTTATTACCTGAGAAAGGTTCTTAATATTATGTCTTTTACTAAGTATGTCAATAAAGATTATATCTTGGACAGTTAAGATCCTTGACACAGAAGAGAGTTGTATTATGTTGTATTTTTTGTACTGTTTTGATCGTCAAGGAATAACTGCTAAAGATGGCAGTGGTTTGTTGGAATTGTGTTTCTTTAGAAGGACTCACGTCGAGAAGAAGCCTGCATCAAAGGATATTAATGAGATTGATCCAAACAGGATAATCTGTTGGAAGACGTTTCCAGTTCATGAGGGCAAGGCACACAATACTTCTATAATTAGTGTTTTTTGGTCATGCATCTATATATTCACATAAGAAGATGAAGATGGAACTTAGTGATCAGATTTGTTTCGTATCGGAAATTAGTTGGTACTACTTGCAAAATGCATATCCTTGGTCAAGTTTTTCTCTCGCAACTTGATTGCAGCATATTTTCTGGAGCAGATAAAAGAATTCTCACACTTCTTATGAGATGAAGTTATTTTATAAAAGCCTTTGATTTTATTATGATACTTCCCTTCCTTCATTTTTATACTCATATTTTAATTTATAAAACCATAGTCTTCGCCCCAACATTTTGAACAGATCTCTTTAAATTTCCCATGTGTCATATATCCACCGACAAAATCATTATATAGGGGTTTGAAATTTGTTTCATTTTGTCTAAATACACACAAAAATTTTGCATTATCTTTTACTACTTGTTTAGGTACTTTTGAATAAGTCTGTGCCAAATAAAATACTTCAACAATTATATGGCTTCCCATAGTAAAGCACTCGCATATAATATCTTGATTCTCCAAGATGACATCCTCGAAAATAACAAGATAATTATTTTCACACTGATCTAGTGGAATCATTTTATCATTGTTATTTAAATATTAAGCCTTATATTCATTAAACTTGTTGGATATTACATCAAAGTCATTTTGTAACTGAATATATTTCGGTTGATTCAAACTTTTTGAACAGACATACAATTTATTTAAATTTAACCAACAATTCTTATAAATGAAATTTGTCGTCAAATTGGTTTTCGCACCTCTACTGGACCCAACAATAATGACTCATATTGTCAGGCAAAACTTCGCCATTCTTTTGATTATTGAAATTTTCTTCAGAAAATAAAACACCAACATCCTGGTCGTCTTTTTTTCATTTGTAACACTATTTTTTTATTAAATGGATAATAAAGTATTTAGGTTAACAAATAATAGTTCCATTCTAAAGAAAAAACTGCATTATGATATAGTTTATAAAGATAAATCTATAGCATTGATTGGTTTTTGCACAAAATTTGTGACCTTCAATATAACCAATAATACTATAACATTGATTGAAAACAATAAAGTAATAAATATACCTAGAAGACTATACAATATTCAATAATTAAAAGAAACTATAAATTCGATTCAACCATTTTCAACAAACAACATTGAATTAAGAGCAGATAATGTGAAAAATAGAATATCTATTAATTCTAAGTTTGATATTAAATTTGACGATTGACTATCTGCTATTCTTAGTTTTTAAAGTAATATGCTTATTGAAAATGACAAAGTTGTTATAGGCAGTAAATTACCTAATTTTGTTCCATTTAAAGCAATAAATGTTCACTGCAATTTGGCATATGGAATGTTTATATAATATGATAAGTCTAATCACATAGAAACTGATATAAATGCTAGTTTTCCACCAAAAAATATGTTTGGTTTAAGATATTATATTGATTATGAGCCCACATTTCCAATTTATTATAAAATTAGTAAGGAGCGGTTCAATCATATTGTTTTGGAAATTACGAATGAAAATGGTAAACTAATTGATTTTGATGGTGCTTATATCGATATTATTTTGGAAATTAAAGATGTATAAGATTCTATGTTTCCATATCCATATGGTATTGTATCTATTTCATTTTGTAGTATAAACCGTTTGTCATCACATTGACTTAATGTTATTTTAATATCTTCGACTGTATATATTTCATGTTTCTCACTCATTAAATTCATTGTTCTATAATGTATTTTTTTCTTTAAACAAACAGTTCTTATAGTCCTCAAATGTTATTCTCTTATTAACAACACATTTATTTACACCTTTCGTACTTTTGTTTTCTTTATCATTAACTCTAAAGGCATACATTTTAACTCTTAAACCAAGAAATTCTTTCATTATTTTCCCGTTACATTCATCTTTCACCTCACCTTAAAAATTCTTATTTATTTGATGTATGTTAATGTATATTATCTTTTGGGTATTCACTTGCACTTGTATCACATTTTTTAAATGTTGACTTTATATCTTCATAAAAATCTTCTGTTTTTATGTTATAAATGTAGAATTGGTATCTTGAAATCATAATTTAATGTTATCTCCATATTTTAGTTTCATCATTTTATAATGAAAATCATACATTAACTATTTCGATATATCCAAAATTGTCATACCCACATAAATAGACATATTAAATTTTACATTTGTTTTGTTCATATTGACAGCTGCAAGATTCTCATTAAATATGGTACTTCTTTTGAAATTTAGTTTTGCTGCTAATTTATCACAGGCTTTTCCATTCGAGATCGGTCTTATATCCACCCTGTTTCTTATATTTTCCATAGTTTTACCAAAAACAGAATCATTAATCAGCTTTTAAAAAAAAAATTAAAAATTAGGTTTTTGCATTAGTTCTCATCGATGTATTTCAAATCTATGTACTTCCTTAACCAATCAGACTGATAAAACTTTAATATTCCATGTATTTTTGTAAGCTTGAGTCCATTATTTAGATGCCGTTTCAAATTGTGATAGTGTATTTACATACTTTTTTTATTAAGTCAAGTTGTTAATAATTTAGACTGATTTGTTCCTGGAACTACCTTATTATCTGGACAAAAATGGAAGATATTTACGTAATTTATGTAGTTATTGTGGATACTCTAGTTCTACTTCAAAAATGTAACCATGATCAGAATCATCCTTAAGATTTAATATATAATTTTGCCAAATATCAAATTTAAATTCTGGATAATTAACCCATTTAAAAACACCATATTGTAAATATGGAGACATTGCCCAACCATATAAATTATTCGCCTCGAGATAAGCTAAATAGTTAGACATTTCATTATGATTAAAAATGTCTAAATATTTATTATTTGCTATTACATGTCTCTTACAACAAAGTGAAAAATCCACCTCTGATTCCTTTTTCTACCATTAAAATCATATCATAATAATGTAACAAATCTAATGATTGTTTAGTTATGTTTACCATTGCATCCCATGATAATCCTGGTGCTATAAAATATCATGCTGTATCTAAATCATATGCACTTATACATGTTTCTCTAAAGTTTTCAAATACATCCTATAATAATAACACATCACTCTTTAAGTATAAATCATGTTATTCGCCAATGTTCTTCATATGAAAATGATCCCATACACATATTGCATGATCACAATCATTGCCAGTTATATCAAATTAATTTAAATTATTTTAAAATTCACTTTTTTTGTGGCAGTTCTGTTTCTTTAAATTTTTTCCAACTGTACATATAACCATACGTATAAACCCCTTTTCTATTTGCTAAATCTACTTGATATTTTGGAAAATGCTTTTGTGTGTGTTTAATTTGATCTTTACTTAAATTAAATGACAGTTTATCTAAACTAGTTGAATATGTTTAAGTGTTTCTATAAATTAATTTTTTAAATATTCTGTTGCTTCCCCAAAAGTAATAAACTTTTCTTCATTATTTGCATTTAAATATATTTCTTTTTTGTCATATTTAATAAATAAATGTGCATCATATTCAGCTAAGTTATGAAAATAAATTTAAACAAACTGGGTAATTTTAATTGTAGATTACAATAATATATATTGGGTTAATGAATTTTCCAGTTATATGATCATGATGATGATCATATAACTTTTCTTTGTATAGTCACATTCACATACAGTACATTTTTTTAGATCTATTGTATAATGCTTATTTTTCTTTTGTAAGTGGATTCATTGTTTTAATTTGCGAATATATTTCCCCAATCTCTTCTGCTTCCCTTTTCATTGATTTTATAAACATCTTATGTGCATTTGTGCCTCGATATACAACTGTGTTTTATAATCATAATATCTAGATACAATATAATAGCAAAAACCAAAAGCTTAGTGTAACTGATATTTCATTGTATATGATTCATCATTTAACTTCAAATCGGTGGTATTTATTTGATCATTAGTAAGTTTATATCTTTCTGAAAGTACCTCTTTATTAAATCCATTGTCAATATCATCCTCTGTTAAAACTGGATATTTTTGGATTAATTTAAATTTATTTATTTCTCTTGGATTAGGTTTAGTTGTTGATATTTTTTAAAGAATTGATTCGAAATCTGCATATATTACAAAAGAACTTTAATTGTATGTGTGCAGTTTTTGAAAAATATTTGCTCTCCTTCCAAAAGTTAACTGATTTTTACTTGTTCATTTTTAAAGCAGTCTTCTGCATGTTTATTAAAATTTTTCTTGAGGGTAAAACATTTGAAGACAGATATCACATACATAAGTTTTACTTTTAGGATAATTTCTTTGTGCTGAAAGCAATTTAGATAAACAGTAATGCGAGTTTGTATAATTTTTGAAATAAAGTAAATTTACATGTTTTTCCTTTTTGTGTGTTGTATCTTTTATTGGATATACATTGAACTTCTTTTCCTCAAATAGTATACATTTATTGATGTTTCAATTTCATTTTATATTTTTGTCTATTATCATTTTTAATAGGATATTCATATTTATCTATTATTATATCGATATCAATCCCCACTTCTTTATATTTAGTAACTCTTTGTGGGTCTTTTTCTGCTGGAGACAGTGATAATTTTATTGCCCAAAGAAAGCATTTTTATCTTCATTTTTCACATTAAAAGATTCTTGTTTTTTTTTCTTTATCTTTGTGGGTAGTTCGATAAGTGATGCTCCATTTAAAGCATTATACTTATTTAAAGCTAACTGTATTCGAATTATGCTATCTCATTTCCAATCTGAATCTCTTCTTTCAAATTCCAAATTCGGATAAAAGTGCAAGTAAATCTTTTTTGTTTGTGGTTTTGTAAATCCTTTTCATTGACTACTGTATTGTTTTGTGATTAATATGTAAATAATTCTAATGTGCCACTCTCTTTCTTGCGATAGTTGGCATATTCTTTAATGCTAGTTTTCACCCCTCTAAATATCCTAGGATGATCATGATTATCTCAAATACATTATTTTTTTACTGGATGTAAAAATTGATTAAGCTGTACTAAATTAAAACAATTTTAAATGTTATATGTTGGTATTCTATCTTTAAAAGCTTGATTTACTATATAACTTTTGTTGGTTCTTCTATTTCTTTTCTTTATATTTACATTAGTGGAAAATGGGAACATTACTTTTAATTTTTTTTGTCTACTTCATATAATTCATTAATATTAGCACCAGCTAAAGGTAAATTTGTAAAATTTTTCTTCGCTATCCATTCCGTAACTCACTTACTTTTGTTTCTAATCTTTTCAAATATATTATGAAGAAAGGGGATATTTCTTTTAATCCATGTCTATCTTTTGAATACAGTTATTTGATATTGGCATATGAACATGGTAAATTTACAAATTTTCATTTTCTTTGTTAATTTATAATAAATAAAATAATAGCTGTAATTAAATCAGCTTTTCTTATATTGTACCAATTTATAATCTTAAAATCTCTATAACTGTCAACTCTCTCACTCTCCTATTGCTCAACTGAACTGTTTATTGTTTGCTTCCATTTATTAATTTTTATTTAGTAAGAAATTTTTTTTATTAAGTTTTGATTTTTTTTTACTCCAATTTGGTACATTGATTTTTACGCAAGAATAATATAAAAATAGCTAGTTGAATGGAATAAAACACTGTTTTATTTATTGTTAATATTGAAAACAATGTTTTTTATTATTTAACTTCTTATTTTGATAATATTTCTTTGTATATTCAATAAAACAATTTTTACATTTTGTTGTATGTATGTCTAGGGTAGATTTATGGTGATAAAAGGAATCGATAGAATTATTCCCACTACACACTACACATATCTCAGTTGAATAATAATTATGGCTAATTTCTTTAGTATTGTGTAATTTAGTAATTTTATACTTTTTAAAATATGGAATACAAACATATTTTCCACATTCGCATAATACTTTATTAAACCCATAATTATTTCTGGTATATTTTACCTAACATTTTTTACAGGTGTTAATATGCTTATCTTTTGTGTGCTTATTTGATGGAAAACATTCAATATTTAATACTTCACCACCACTTTTAAATTGCTTATGTATGGTATTATTTTCCATTTCGAGCATTGATTCCATTTTATTAATAAAGAAAAAATTACTATGGCAAAGAAAAAAGTTTTCTTTATCTTAATAATTTCTTTTATTTATAAATAAAACAAAATGGAATCACTTCTCAAGAAGTTAAACAATTCACATGAACTGACTTAACTACAAGATCTTTAAATTAAAAAAACCTATGCAGCTTCTGAATTTCAAATTTATAAATCTAAGTTTGGTAAAAAAAAATTAATTGTATTTGAGATGGAAAGTATAAAATTACACTACCAGATCATTATGGAAATATATTTGTAAAAATTATTTAAAATCGATAAATGAGAAACAAGTTTTATAATGTATAAAGGTTTGAAAGTACAGAATAATTGGAAAATCTCTACATGTTATTGAATTCTCTTAAAATAAATTAAATTTCTATTAATTCCAACATATCAATTATCTTTTTTTAATTTCATTTGATTTTAGCCTATTTTGCTTCATTTTAGCTTAAATTTGATTGATTAAGATTGCTTGCTTGCATAATTAGAATTTCTATAAAATGTAAAAAAGTTGCTTGAAATCGATCAATTTACTTGATGTTGGCTTAAAATTTGCTATTTTTTTAAATAACAAATTCTGCACGTCCATTTCTGAAAAAATTTAAAATATGCTTGTTTTTGGCTTAAAATGACATGATTTTGGCGTAAATTCCCTTGTTTTTGAGGATCGAAAATTGGTGCTTCTAGAAACACAAAAAAGATGCTTGACAACCATAAAATTTCTTTATTTTAGCTTTAATTTGCTTGATTTTGAATGCTTTTTTATCGAATTTCAGATTTTGAGTTTGTAATTTTTTTATTGTACTTTCGTTCAAACTAGCAGGGAATAGTTATGATATTTTTTCTGTACTTCAAAAGGAAATTGCCGATTTATAGTGTGCTGTGCTGGCTCCCGCATTTCCTATCGACTATCCTTGACATATTACCAGCTATCATATCGCAAACAGATAAGATGAACCACTTCTGAATTAAAAACTTCAAGGTTCAGTAGTGTAATGATTTGGTGTGTTTTTTTCAAGGTTATGGACTTAGAATATGTACCAGCTTGATCATATAATTAGTACTTTTGGTAATATGCTCTTATATTCTCTTAAGAAGATGAAGTTCGGGATCGGTGATCAAATTTGATTGTATCGAAAGTTGGTTGGTAGTACTGGTGACATGCATGTACTTGGTCATGTAGAAATTTCGTTCAATCTATAATGAATGTTATGTTGTCATTATAAGCGGTTATGTCTTTTTAATTTGGTTTGCATGATACAAGTATAATTTATGTTATGGCTGCAGTAATTTTTTGGTTACATGATTTTACAAATCAGGTAAGTATTATACCGTTGATGGATACAAGATTTCAAAGTGTTATTATTCTGCAAGGAACATTTTCCAAATAGATTTAGCTGACAATGTGCTCATCAGATGGGATGAAGCAGTTTATCTAGAAAAAATGTTTCTTTTTTTTACGAAGATGCTTTAATAAAGTGTATTAAAAGAGTATTCAAAAGTTGCAGATGGTCAACAATCAAGAATGAACACATGTATGCCTGAGAAGATGTATTGCATGAGATTAAGGCACCAATATTAATCAAAAGAGGGTTTTAATTCATAGAGAAAACATGTAATTTGCAGTTAACTAATTGTTTAGAGTAAGAGCAATATATATATACATATATACATAATTATATATGTATACATATATACACATATAACATATATATACATATATATAATTTCCAAACTTCTTTGTATTTACACTTGGCTTGTGTTTATATATGGAATCAATTTAGGCACATGAGTCATATAATTTTTAATTTGTTTTCTGCTATCATTCACTCATTTTCACAGACATGTTTATTTTGATTTTTATAATTTGTTTGTAATTGCTTATGGTTGTACTTAATTGAATTTTATATATTTTTTCTATTTCTCTTATTATTCTTACACTCCCGCCTTAAGTACACTCGACCATTCAAAAATAATTAGCTTAATGTAATTTTCATTTCAATTGCTTTATTTATTATTATTTTGAAAGATAGCCGGCTTCCACATGACACCTAAATTTTTCCTATTTGGTGTTTTTTGTAAATAAAGCAGACTATGGCTGTGAACTAGATGTCACTATTTGAATGATCACAGAGCTGCATGTACAACATTTAAGTTTATTTTAGTAAATATTTTGGTTCTATTTATACTCAAGTGTTATTTTGGTTAAGCGATTTTATATTTTTCTAAAATTTAAAAAAATTTGTTGTTACTGAGTTTTACCAAGTGTGGTCTTTTGCGTATGTTGTTATCTGTAGGCTTAATCTGACTCTTTTTTTGCTATAGAGTCTTCTCTGCTTGAAAGCTAAATTGTTTACTAACCCTTTCTTTCAGGTGTCTTTTCTATTTTGGAGGTATGGTTCACTTTCAATTTTTTTTTACATTCAGTGCATCATGGTGTATCATCAGTGGGAGATGTCTGCAGTGTGGAGTTCGCCATGGTAGCTGCCTTTCAGGTGTTGGTATTGGATGACGGCCGCACTGTTCCCAGCTGCTTCTGGTGAGTTACATATTGTGAGCCTTCTGCTGAGTAAGCTGCTATACAGCTATTTCTCTTGAAAATTGAGGTAATCTCCATATTTTTATTTTCATTTTTTATTGCCATCAGCAAATTTGTTTCTTAAGTTCCCATTAGTTTCAGTTGATATGTCTAGTCTCACAATTTGGGTTGGTATGAGACATTTTGTTCATGTAGGCTTTGGGTAACTGTGCGTATATAAAAAAATATTCTTTGTTTTACCTTTCCTTATTCTCAGTTTTATATTCTTTGGTGAGGATAGTGTAGCAGTGCAGTAGTGGATGTATTTGTCATGTTGTGCCTCGTCGAATCTTTATTTCCCTTGTAGGGTCTTGTTTGTGTCAATGTTGTTCCTTTACATTCATTTTGAGTAAATGTTTGGGTTTTTGTTCAGGGTTAGAGTTTAGGTCTCATTTTGATATTTCGGTGTTCGTGCTTAGCTTTTGTGGCAGCACATATTTTTTTGTTACCTTGTCCCTGAGCCTGGACAGTTGTTGAAAATGTGTTTCGTTTTGTAGAGCATTGTGTTGTGGGGCCGGTATGGGATGATTATATTCCATGGCACCTCATCGATCTTCTGTGTGGCAACCTAACCTCAATTCTTGTTTCAAGTATCCTTTTGGTCATGTAGGTTGTCAGTAATTTTTTGTGGCTTTGTGGCAGTCAATATGGAACTTGCCTAGATTTGTTTTTCTTGGTTGTTGGTGGATTGATCACCAATCAGCAATTCAGGCTAAACACGTGTTTCTAGCCAAGCTGGTTGCAGTCTGGACTTTTGCTTGGTTTTGTACCAGTACCATTTTGGTTAGGAGTCGTGTTTGATGATGTGTCTTGTCTGCCTCAACATGTTTGTTTGTCTTTTGGCACTTCCGACTTGCCCATTGTTTGGGGTTCTGGGAATTTTCTTGATACCACTTATAAATGTCGAGTTGTGTCATAGGATTTATTTTGACACATTTATATGTTTTTGACTGGTGATCTTGGGAACTTGTGTCTCAAAGATTGATGTGTTCATTTTTACACATTTTTGCAAGACATTTTTAATCTTCATTGAAATTTGAAATTGTCATTTGCTTTTCTAATTTTTTTTTTTTTGTTGTTTGTTTACCATTTTCGTATGACAGCTGTTGTTTTGGTAAACTTTTGAGAGTTTAACTTATCATCTACTGGATGCTATGTTAGGAAATTTTTTTTAAACCACAAGGTTATCTTTGAGGGCAGGAGTGTGTGCCATTTTATGGTACGATACTATAAATTTAATATGCGACACTTCATTTCATTAAAGTATATCAGTTTTGATATATGCTACAATTGAATATGTTATTGTGGCACTAATATAAAAAATATTTTTTAATTTTTGTTTTGAAAACTTAATCTTTACCATTTTGCTCAAATACTGCTATGGCAAATTTTATAAAATATTTGCATCCCCAATATTTACATTAATTTGATCATTATATCCATTATTTTGTTTATTGTGGTAATCAATTTCTTTTAGCTCATTTTAATTATTTGAATGTCATAAAGTTAAGGTTTGGAGTTTTTCTGTTGAGTAAATAATTATTTTTATTCCCAGTAAAGTTTAAGAGTCATGTAATTCATAATAGAAGCCTAGTGGTCAGGCTTTTATTTGCATTGGTTTTTGTTTGGGTATATATATGATATATTTTGTTATTTCATATATTTTACCATATGAGTGATTTTTATTGAAAAAATCTGGGCTCATTAAGTATTGTTTACTAATATTCTAATATTTCAATATTCTTTTGGTAAGTTTCTTTTCGATTCAGTCAAGAAATCGTACTTCCAAAACTTCTGTTTTAATCTTGTTAGAGGCATTCAAGTCTGTGTTCTGCTACTTCGTTTCATGTTTCAACTGATGTACGCAGTGTTGTTGGCAGATATTTTGTCCCAGCATTGGTAGCTTACCCTCTCTACTCTTTGTTACATTTCTGTCATCGCCGTGTTGGCAAAGTCTTCATGTCATCACTTGCCCACTGCATAACTTCACGTATAAAATGCCTTTTCTTTACGTATCTGCTACTGATTGTTGCTTATGTGTTTTGTGTTCACATTCGTTGTGAACCTTCTGTGACACCTAGTGGCGACTTAAGAACTATCTGATCAGCTATTTTTCTTTTTCGTTGCAACTTTGTTCCCGCTATAGTGTTATTTTTCCCCCGTAGTCTCGTCACTTTTGTTCTTGGCTTGTCGGCACTATGTCGGGTTCTCCATGTGTGCTAACCAGGATGGTGATTTCGGGCACTTGAGGCCCCTTGATATAGTTTTCACTTGCACCATCATGTAGAGTAGTGAAGACAAGATGCAGAGTGATGGGCTGATTTTCCCTACTTATTTATTTATACTTAGTTTTCGTATTTCTATTTTGGTGCTTCACCTGCAACATATTGGATGTCTCTGCATCCCCTATTTGCTGATTCCCTCGTGTGTTCGCACACATTCCTATTGGGAGTCTGCTGGTGGGTCCGAGCATGATCAACTCTGTTCCTCCAGTTTCCAGGTAAATGTGACGTACTTCCATATCCGCATTCCTGGCCTCCCACTGGACTCGTGTTAGAGATTGGGACAGCTAAGTGTATAAAATAACCATTTTACTTAATGAATCTCTTTCACAAACAATTAATTTGACTATCTGTTTATAATTTTTTTTTCTATTTTGTAATTTTAATGATTTGTATTACTATGCACAGGAATAAACTAATTTAATTTTGAATTCAATCACTAATGATATAGGTTAAAATTTTTAATTGAGTAAAATTGTGATGTGCAGGTACACTTTTCGAAAATTACTTTTTTCCTGCTAGCAGATTATGAGCTCTAATTTATTATTTATTAGAAGTTTAATTTTTCCTATAAAATATCTATGATTACTTTCCAATTTACAACAATCTATACTCGTGAATTTATTATTGCATGAAATTTTATATAATTTATATAACTTATATTTGCTGATTACAAAGTAATAATTTTATTGTTAATAATTATCTTGTGAACTCAAGTGTGATCAATAGTTCACTTCTTGATTCCTTGATATATGAAAATATCTGAAAAGAAAATAATAATTTATTAAAATATATTGTTTATGCACACCACAAATTTAATGAATTTATTAATTTCTGAGTGTATACATAATCATATTCGCTATGTACCTTTCAGTATTATGTATCTATTTTATGATTTTATTATGAGGTATTTCACCCCTATTTCACAGTGTATGAGCACCCAGCTTGTTTGGTTAAATTAACTAATTTGTTTGTACTGCTTCCTTGCCTCTTTAATCCCTGAGCAGTCCTAAGGTTTATTTATATATTACATTTATGTTAAATATTATGTTTTTTAGTGATGTGTTTGTTGTTTATTTATATTTGTGTTTGTATCAAGAATAGGCTCATTTCTTTAGGATGTGATGGATATCTCAACACCCTTAAAAATTTGTTTATACTCATAGATGGTTACACCAGTCAGCACCTGGTCGGAGCTCTAAGACGGCATCCTTCCCTTCAACACCCAGTCGAAGTACTATGACAGCACCATTCCAGTCAGCAACCATCCAGACAGCGCCCATCCATATGACAACGCCATCACTTAGGGTGCCCTGCAGGTGGAATCTCTTAATGTACTCAGCAAGAACGTAGATCGCCCAACATGACTGTTTTGCATGTGCAAACAACAACAAAAACAGAGACTCACGGGTTGATGGACTCACCTGTGCCGGTACGGTACTCAGCAATCTTTGATATTGATTATACCAATGTCGAAAGTTGGGAGGGCATGTAGTCTCTGCCTTCGGCCCAATGGTGATGAGATTCACCAGAGTTTAAATAACTTTGGAACAAGGTTACTCGCATTACATAACAATGTTGCTGATATACACCTAGAACTGTCAAACTTTGTGTGTTTCTTACAGAGGTGAGTGAGTGAAGAGATGTGGGAGGTTCTTAACAGCGAGGTCTTAAGAGCCGATGAGGGTGATTAAAGTGAATATGGAGCAGCGCCAGAATGAAGGGGCAGGAGAAACAGGAGATGCCCGAGAAACCCCACCAATCAACGGCATCGTCCAGCATGATTCCCACTTGCGGAAATCTATTAAACTGGACGGGGATTGAATCCAGTTCACTTTGGTGGGAGGCGAGCGTGCTAATCGCTCAGCCACAGTGGCCAATCGAAGAGATTTGAGAGGATGCCCTAATGCATCTGATTGGTTGGGTGATCCAGAGGTGTTGGAGGCTTGCTGATAGTCGAGCGAATGTAAGTAATTAGCCTATGAGAAGCATTGGCAGAGTAACTAGCCAATGAGAAATATTGGTGAAACAAAGGTATCCGAAGACACGTGAGTAATTGACCAATAGGAAAATAGGGTTGGGGTGGAACAGAGGCATTGCATTGCTCGGGTGGAACAGACGTGTTAGAAGCTTACAGGCAGTCGAGAGAACATGATTAAATAACCAATGAGAAACATTGGTGGAATGAAGGTTTCCGAAGATGCCCGAGTAATCGGCCAATGGGAAAATAGGGGTGAGGATAAGGGGCAATTAGCCAATGAGTATCATTGGTGGGGCAATTGAAAAGTTAAATATATTGCAAAGGATGGAATGAAGGTGACCAATTTGGAGTGGTGGGGATGGAGCAAAGGCGACTAATTAGCAAATGAGAATCATTGGCGAGGGTTAGTCGAACGAATTTGGTCGAAGATGAGAGTAAACTCTTAAGCAAATGACGAACAGTAGTATATGGGTAGGTTGAGGACAATCCAATTTTTGCCTTAAATTTCATGAAGTTCACGAATTTCATCACTTTTCGTAATTTATTATGATTTTTTCAATAGTTTTAAGTCTTTTTCCTAGAGTTTTTCCATCCTCACGAATAGTGAACATTATATTTCTCGCAAAAATTAAGTAAATATAATCCAAAATCTTGCAAATTTAAGCTAAAAACAAGTAAAATATTATGTTATTATTCATTATAGATTTTAATTAATACCCTGCTACCTTTCTAAAAATTTCTTCTAAATTCTTTTTTATTCGATCAAAATAAATCAAGCATACTTCTAAAAATTTGTAAAATGATTAAATAAACATCTTAACTATATGTTTAAAAAAATTGATTGAAACTATAAACATTTTGTTGTTTCTTCAATTTATTAATATTAAAATTAATATATCTTCAGTAATTCTTTCTTTTAGAAAATCATGACTTAGATTTGTTTGACTAATTAAAACAACATTACAAATTGTCCCTGCTTCAACAGCTGTATTGAAATCAACACTAATTCTTATATTTGTTTTTATCTGACTACATTTGTTTTTCTATACAAACAATCAATATTATACAATGACCTTCGCCAAAAAAATTAATAATAATTGATATTACAGTCGAAGTATATAGTTTTGATTTTGACATTCTAAAATCATTATAAGCAAGAAACATTTCAAGACAAAGATCATTTTCATTATCTAGATTCCAATTCTCTTTTGGAAAAATTTCATTTCTTCCATTTTTAACATAATTATTCCTTACACTACAGTTATCGAACATAGAAGCATGTACTTACTGTTCAGCACGATTTTTTTTATTAGTTTGGAATACTACAATTACAAAATCAAGTATATCCAATTTTAAATTATCAAACTGATATATTGAATCAAATTTAAAATTAGTTGTTCCAGCAGGAACTTCTTTTTCTAAAAATTGCCAATAATCAAAACTAATAGGCATTTTAATGTTTTTGTATATTTTTTCTTTAATTGCAATTGCCGTGTTTGATTCGTATTAAACAATAGGCCACATAATTTCTAATTTTTGAACAAATATTTTACCTGGACTTAAGTTTAAATGTTGCCTTCCTTAACATCAAAAATCTAACTATATTCTATTTTTTTGTAGATCCTTTAATAACTATTACAGAATGATCTGGTAAATGAGGATTAGCAGTAATATAATTTATAAACACACCAATCCTCAAAAAAGCAAAGAAAATTTTATAATCTAAGTGCAAAATATTCTTTTTTTATTCTGCATTGCAGGTAAATAAAATATAGGTGATCTTTCTCCTTTGCATGTCTCAACTTTTGAGTCAACACGTGCATCACAATAATTCATAACTTTTGGTTTAAAATTTGTAAATTATATGCTATTTATTTATCGAAATATAATTTATTGACTGCATCTTTTCCATCTATAGGTTCAGCCATATTATTAATTCTATAATTTTGAAGAGCAACATAATCTGTTGTATAAACAAAAACTTTACTTACTTGATCTCATAAAGCAGAAACAATAATATTGCATTATATATACATATGTGTTTTAAATCGTAATCAGAAACAACAGATTTATATTTTGAATCTACAACTTTTTTAAATTCCTATTTGTATTTTTTCCATTTTATTAATCAGCAATAATAATACTGAATTATAAATGTATATCTTCTTTCAACGAATAATCAACTATTTCTTTATTTAAAAATATTTTATTGATGGCAACTTTTTAATTTCTAGAATCTTCTATATTAATAATTCTATGCCTTAAAAAAGAAAAATAACATTTTCTATAATAAAAACCAGTGCTTAGTTTTCTTTGTAAAGCAGAAACACCCGAATTGCATTGTGAATCTACATATGTTTTAATGCATAAGCATTAGTGTCAAAAATTTTATTAAAAGATTTGTTTAATGATTTCCAAAAAATATCTATCAAATAATAATAATAATGAAATTTTTTTGTGAAACTTAATTCCTCTCAAAAAAATATAATAATTAATCATAGATGTCCACATATAACATAATTAAAATCTGATTTTTACTATCATCGTAATAAATAATTGTTTTTGAAATAATTAATTAATTAATTATTTGGAATATTACCTCCAAATGAATCAAATTAGTAAATATCATTATTATTTTTAAAATAACAAACTAAACCACTTCCTGATTTACTTTCCAATGCTACATTATGTCTTTGTAGTACTTCTAATTCTTTTTTATTTTTTCTAGTTTGCTCAAGTGCACCTAAAGAAGGAAATAAAATTGGTAAAACGCCTTCGTGATGTAAACCATTTCTTGCTTTTTCTTTTAATAATTTTTTGATTGTTGGTATTAATAAACTTAATTTTAAAGCTTTTCCTTCTTTTGGTTTATTATTTTTTCTATCAATTTGATCTTTTGTTATAAATTATCTTTACCTATATATCTTAATTGATCAATGGGTATATCGAATGTTATATTTCATATTTTCATTTATATTTAAAAAATGTGATTCATTAATGCATTTTAATACCTCAGCCTAATTTTCTTTTTGTAAACATTGTTGAAGCAACAGCAGCAGAAGCAATTTTTCCACCAATTTGAGTATTTTTATATAACATAAGTTCTCTTGCTGTTTTTTTGTAAAATTTTATCAGCTGAATATCTAGATTCTAAATATTTATGATCTCGTTAGGAAATATTGTGATATTTGCATGCTTAATTTGATTTATTTATTCCTGTACCACCTCTTTCTAAATTTTTGTTTAATTTTGTAATTTTAATTCTGTTTAATTTTCCACATAATTATCGTTGTATTCATATAACACTTCAAATATTTTGTCACTAATGTTAACAACATTATTTATTTCTATTCTATCATCTAATAACAATTCATACCAACAAACAGGATCAGTAATATATAACGTCTGTGTTAAATTTTGTCTCTGACCAAATTTACACCAAAGTACATTTAAACAAATTTTGGCTACACCACATTTTCCAGGTTTTTGAGGAATTCATTCAATGTCTAAATCTATATTATGTTCTTTTTTAATAACATGACTATATTCTTCTTTTGATTCATAGTCATCTTCCCAAGGACTAGTTTATAATTTTATTTTCATAAATGCTCTAATATAATTTCTAAACATGTTATTAATTCTTTGTTTGAAATGCCAAATTTAATGAATTTTAAATAATTTGTAACCTTTTTCAACTGATTTATTTAATTCCAAAGTAGTCCATTTTCGATTTATTGCTATTTCGTCTTCACTATATTTACATTCTTCTTTTTCTCTACAACACTTTTTTAACATAAAGTGAACAATAGTTTTTCTAGCGTAATTGGTAGTACTGGAAGATATATATTTCGTGCTAGTAAAATTTTGCATTTGATCAATACAAACAAATTTTCATTGCAATTTTTGGGATTTATTTATTTTTATAGGATGCCCAACAGGATAATAATAATAAAACATCACTGTTGGATATAAAATGCATACATTATATATATCTTAATTTTTCCCTGAAACTTTTAATTTTGTAGCATTTGTTCTATCACAAAAAAATTCGTCTCTAGGTTGTAATGCCTCTATTTTATTTTTAGTTTTTTCTACATTATTTTTGTAGAAAATCGATTTTTTCCAATTTCAAGACCGCATTTCCCTTACTTTGTAACAATTTTGTCTTAAAATTCCTGTTGTTTGTTTTAGTAAGAAAATCGTCCATACTTTCATTGTTACATTTATTTATTGTGTCTCGTTAATAAAAATCAGTACAATTGTGCCAAAAACAACGACGATATTTATAAACAATTTTACTTTTTTCGTCATAACCATCAACTTTGGCACCACAAATAGTTACTTCTCCACCGTTTAATGCATGTCGAACATTTGGAAACGTACTTAACCACGAAATTGATTATTTACTAAACATTTAATTTTTATCATCTTTAACTACTGCAATATAGTGCTTCTCTTAAGAAAAATTAATCTATAAACACCTAAACAAACACCTGCTTTTGTTATGTAGCAAAAAATATCTATATTTGATATTTCTAGAAAATATTCTCTAGATTTAAGACAATCACGATGTAAAATAACATCAGAATCACAATATTCAGGAAGTTCTTTTTTGAAATCAAAAATATAATTTTCCTTCAATTTTTTCAGAATGCCATAGTAAAAACTATGGCATTCTGATGTTGTTCTTATTTTATTATATTGATATTTTGTAGCAGGTGTTTTGCCTACATAATTTTGATTTTCTGGTATATTAAAAATTTTTGGAAAAAAAACCTTTTTTATGCAATTTTTTTTAAAATGTTTTGGGAAATGTTGCAAAGCCATACATAAATAAATATTATCCTGTCAATTATTTACATATTTATGTTCGATATTTCCAGTTGCATATTTTTTAGCTTTGGTATATTGTTCGCGGTTTCATATTGTTTCTAACACAATATTACAAAATAAAATATGAATCGTAGCCTTTGGAATTATGTGCTATAAATGAATATCCTCTATTTTCTTTAGATATTAACCAATCTCAAAACTCATAATTTGTTTTAAAATGTATTTTGTTACCTTAAAAATCTTGAACAGATATAAAGTTTGGTGTGTGAAAACCAGTATCTTGTGTGGCTTCATACTAATAAAAGCAATATTTTTCAGTGTAAGAATAATCCATTTGTTTTTTTGTTGTTTTCGCCATTACAAGTACAAGGTTTTGCACAAAAACTTCCCTTTTGCTGCCTCTCTTGCATATAACATTTATGTTCTATCAGTTTTCACAAGTTCTTTGCAATACCTACATTTTGCATAACCACACGTGTGTTTTTTATTTCTCAAGCATATTTTGTTACACGTTTTACACTTATAAACCGTCTTCCATATGTCATCATGACTATCAAAACTTTGCTGTCCAAAACAATTTCTATTACATTTTCGGTAATATATTCTAATACGATCTTCACTTTCCCTAACTTTTTTGTTTTGAGGTTTTTTGCACAAAGTACTTATTTTTTTATATTTTTCTCACACAACTGTTGATCTTTATTACTGTATGGTTTGTCACAATTTTCACAATAGTAAACAGTACCTAAGCTCATTATTCATTCTTAGTCTATCCGAAATGATATTAGTTTCGTATGTTAAAGCTGTAATTATTGTTCTGGGTCCACATAAATTATCATCATTGTTAATTTTATTAAAACATTGTGTTGCTTTTATATCTTTAGTTAAATTGACTTTTTTTTGGCCTCTTACACCATTACCACTGGGTATTTTATAAACATCAATATCCTAAGTAGTTTCATTTATGTCTACATTTTCATTCTATGTAATTATTCTCTCAATTTGATTAAGTAAATTTTCGGAATTTATGGACAAATTATAAAAGTAATACATACAAGCAAGTTACTGAGCATAGCGATAAGCACTTGGTTTAACTTTCCTTGTTACTATAGCTGTGCGTCAATAAACAGCCAATCAGAAGCGCCTACACTTATACTATGTTATCAATTGAAAAAAGTATTTACAAATCAGGAAAGTGTGTATTTGGACTTCATTCCTAGGAAAGATATTTTATTTTGTTTATTTATGGATGATCACAACCGCGGACGTTTTGTAACACTTTTAGGTAATGTTTAAAGTAAAAATTGAAATGTAAATAATTTACCATTTAAAAAATATTTTAGATCAATTGATGATATTTATTTTTGAAAAAACCCACTACCAACTCTATTTACAGACCTTAATATCTTCAGTACAAATGTAGCAACGTAAACAAATACTATTATCGTTATATCAATTGTAGCAAGGCCACTGTGCTTTTGTGTTTTGTATGTGCTTATCACTATAACTGTGAATGTGTTTGGTATGTCAATTGTAGCCCGGCACTTATTGAAAGCTAGCTCATACAGCTTCTTTAGAAATATTTAATTTAACACATACATTGTGTAATGTAATCTAACCTTTACAAAACATGCACTCGCAAGTAAACAGGAGCTCTGGGAGTCTGGTGTGTTGACTATGGCGTGTAATTTACAGTTACATTAAATTTCAATAACTACAATATTTTTGTGGCCAAAGTGGTAGATATTACAAACAATTATGCCTACCTAATAACACATACTATATTCGTTGATATTTCACAAAAGGTAGCAAGTTGTCTTGTCGGACATCAATTTCGAAATTTAAACACGGAATTGTTCTAAAAGCCTAACTGTTGACAATTAATTGTAAATACGTTCAAATTTTTATCACGGCAAGCATTTCCAAATTAAACAATTAGGCCTACACTTGCATAACAAAGAATGTCGGCAACAAGCACAGCTATATGTCTATAGTTAACAAAACCAGCTTCAAGATTTTATAGTTTAAATGTTGGAACACCTTTGGTGTAGAATCAAATTGCGACGTTTATGTTATGTTAACAATAGTAAAACTTAACACTGTAATTTGAGATGAATAGAACACAAGTTTGAGGTTAGGCCTTTATTGTAAAACTACACAGCGATATAAAATGTGTAAAATTGCGTATATTCATTGACATGCCAAATTTGCACTTGTTATAATGAAATATTTGAAATAAAGGTTAAACAGATGGGCGTAGGTAGGTAAGTACAGATACCTTTTAATATTATTTGTCAAACTTAGAATATAACATGTACTTCGCAAACTCACATGGATATATTAATGTTGCATTTGTGGTGTCGTTCATTTACTTTATAATTGTTATTTAACTTTCCATTTATAATATCAAGTTACTAACAGTCGATTTATACTTGTTCTTTTTCACGTTTGTTACTGGGGATAAGTTGCGAAAACACGTCGTAAAAACACATTTACAATTACTTCCGGACAGTTGCAGTTGAAATTTTCATCATTTCTGCCACTCGTTCGATCACCTTGCACGGCTTCATCTCTCCTCGGCGAATTAAAGAATAAATATTTTCGGCCTGTGTGGTGACACACGTGGTAATACATTCGCAGTAGCGGGCGGTGGTTTTTTTCAAAGGTTGGTTTCTAGAGTGCTCACTTTAACGTGAACGGCCTTTAAAACTTGTTTATTTATTTGAGGCATGTTATAAATAATTGTAATTTGGATAATCACTTGTATCAAATTTATCTAACATCTACTTCATATCTTCATAAAAAAACTTCAGTTTTTATGTTCTAAGTGTATGAGTCATTATCTTGGTAATATGATTCAATGTTATCGCAATATTTTGGTTTTATTACATTATAATGAAAATCACACATTAATTCTTTCGATATGTCTAACATTGACATACCCCCATAAATTGGTTTACTAAATCTTACATTTATTTTATTGATATGCAAGGCCGCAAGATTCTCATTTAATATAGTACTTCTTTTGAAATTGGTTTCCCTATTAATTTTTCGCATTTTTCTGCATCTGATACTAGTTTTACATCAACTCTGTTTCTTATATTTTCCATTGTTATACCAAACACAGAATAATTCATCAGTTTTTTTTTTCGAAGTCATTTTTAGCATTAGTTCTCATCTCTGTATTCAAATCTATATACCTTTTCAGCCAATCAGACTGACCAAACGTTAATATTCTATGTATTTTAGTAAGTTTTAAACCACTACTTAGACACTGTTTTATATTACGAATGTGAATTACATACTTTTCTTTATTATGTAAAGTTGTTAATAATTTAGATGGTTGTGTTCCTGAAACTATATTATTTTCTGGACAAACTGGTATATCTTAATGTAAATTATATAGTTCTTGTGGATATTCTAAATCAACTTCTAATATATAACCATACTCAGAATCATCCACTAAATCAAATGTTTTTTACACCAGTAATCCCAATCATTTAATGTATAATAAACCCAATCGAAACTACTATGTGGTAAATATTGTGACATTTCCCAACCATATAGATTATTAGCATCGAGGTATGCTAAATAATTTGATTCTTGATTAGAGTTAAAATCTTCTAAATATTTTTAATTAGCTTTAACATATTGGTTACAACATTGTGATAGTCCACCTCTAATTAAATTTTCAGTCATTAAAATCATATCACAGTTATTTAATAATTCTAGGGATTGATAAGTAATTTTAAACATTGTATCCCAAGGTAATCCTGGTGCTGTAAGATATCATGCAGGATCTAAATCATATGCATATATACACGTATTTCTAAAATTTTCAAACACATCTGCTTATAACATGTCACTTTTTAAATATGTCATATTATTCACCAACATTTTTTAATATTAAATTTATTCCATACAAGTTTTGCATGCTCAAAATCATTGTCAGTTATATCAGATTCGTTTAATTTATTGTAAAATTCACTTTTTTTTTGGAAGTCTATATTCATCAAATTTCTTCCAACTATCCATATACTCATATGGATTAACGCCCTTTTTTAATAACTAAATTCACTAGTTCTTTTGGATAATGTTTTTGTATGTTTTTCATGTGATCTTTATTGAATTAGATGATAATTTATCTAAACTACTGGCCATAAATTTAAATGTGTCAAAAAATTTCATTTTTAAATTTTCTGTTTTTTTCTCAAAAGTAATGAACTTTTCTTCATTATTTACAATAAAATCTATATTTTGTTCATCATATAATATCTCTTTAACAAATAAATGTGAATTATAGCCTGCAAAATTTTGAAAAATAAATTGGAACAAAATTAGGTAATTTAAATTGTTGATTACAATTATTACATACTGGATTTATGAATATTTCACTTATATGATCATGATGATGTACTTTTTTTTATTGTCGTCTGTATATTCATATCCACATAAAGTACATACATGCTTCTGATTCCCCGTATAATATTTTTTTTCTTTTTTGGGGGTGCATTATTTCAATTTGTAAATATATTTCACCAATTTCTTCTAATTCTCTTTCAATTGATTGTATAAATTTTTATGTGCATTTGAGCCTCGATATACTACTGGAGGCTTATAATCACCATTATTATATACAATATAACAAAAACCAGATGATTCATGTAATTGATATTTCATTGTATATTATACATCAGCTGAAGGTAAATTTGTAAACATATGCTTCGTTTTCCCTTCTTTTACCCGCTGGCTTTTATTTATAAGTTTTAGGAATACGATATTTGTAAATGGGAACATTTCTTTTAATTCATTTCTATCTATTGAATATAGTTTTTCGATATTAGCATAAAAATGGTAATTTTTTAAAATTTCTTTTGCTTTTTCTAGTATATACTATATGGTATAATAGCTGTAATTAAATCATCTTTCCTTAGAGTAACCATTGTCCAATTAAATCATCATTCCTTAGATTATAGCTATATTTATTTTTTAAATCTCTACCTATATTGTTTAGCTCCCGCACTGTCTTCTCACCCAGCTTAGCTGGAATATTATTCGCCTCCATTTTTATAGTTGTATTTTATAGAAAACTTATTTAACTGTATTTTAATTTTAATGGATTATTTTGTACCTTACTTATTTTTTTGATCAAATAACACAAAAGTTTTAGTTAATATTAATAGCATTAATTATTTAACTTCTTACTATGATTATATTCCTTCATATATTTCTTCATATATTTATCATAACAAGCTTTACATTTTGTTATATTTTTGTCCTTAATATTTTTATAGCGATAAAATAGTTTTTGTTGGCTAATTATTGTGTTGAGTTTCATTTAAATTATATAGTGCCTTACTGTGAAATTTAGAATTTTTTGTGTGCGTTAAGGGATGAATTATAAACATATTTTCCACATTCACATAATACCTTCTCTTTATTTAATTCGTAATACTCTGTCCCTTTTTCACTGCAACATTTTTTATGGATGTTATAAAGCTTATCTTTTGTGAAGTTATTAAAATAAAAATTTTCTATGTTTAATACTTCGCCACACTTTTTACATTGCTTAGATGTGGTACTATTTTCCATTTCTTTAGCATGCAGCAGTTCCATTTTTTCGTTTATTTGAAAGGAAAAATCATAATAAATTATTCATTTTAATAATAAAAATAATAATCAAATTAATAAAATTAAAATAATAATAATCAAAATAATAAAAGTAACATAATGCAATTAAAATAATAATGAGATATTATTATTAAAATTGTAAAACTAATTTTTTATTATAATTTTTTTTTCCTTTTAAATAAACATAAAAATGGAATCTCTGCATGCCAAGTTTAACAACTCATTTAAGTTGACTTAACTATAGGATCTAGAAATAAAAAGTATGTTGCTACAGATTTTCAAATTTATGATTCTATGTTTGGAAAAAAATTAGTTGTATTCTTGATGAAAGTTTAAAATTACTTTATCAGATCGCTGTGTAAGTCTGTTTGATAAAAAGGCTGTAAGTTAGTAAATTATAATCAAAATTTTATAACGTATAAAGGCTTAAAAGGAATGAGAAATGGTAAATCAATGCATGATTTAGAGTTGTCTTAAATTTTACAAATTCAATTATTTTTAATCTATCAATTATCTTTTGAATATTTTGCTTGATTTTGATAATTTTTCCATCGAATTTAATACTTTCAGTTTTTAATTTTTTCTTACACTTTCATTAAAAAGAGCAAGCAATTGTTAATGCTATTATTCTTGTATTTTTGGTGTAAAGTGTTTGTTTTTATACGATTAAAAATTCTACATGGCTCTTTTGTGAAATATTGTAAAAGTTTGTGCGATTTTGAGCTTAAATTACTTGATTTTCGATGAAAATTGCTTGTTTTTTCAACAAAAAAATTGTTGGTTCTAACAAAATGAAAAAGCAGCTTTAGAAAATGATTAAACTGTTTGTTTTTAGTTTAAATTTGCTTGATTTTTAATGTTTTTTCACTAAATTTCAGATTTTGAGTTTTAATTTTTTTCCCTTTACTTTAATTACAAATAGCAAGTAAAAGTTATTATGTTTTGTTGTACTTTCGGGTTAAATTACCACAAAAAGTGGTGTGTGCCAGCCTTCTTAAAACACACCTACTTCAGTAGTGCACATGAGTGCATCACACCTCCATTCCCCAAGCGAAAAACTGTTATCTCATTATGTTTAACAGTCATCACTCCTACTGGGTTTTCTCTAAACAACTTATTACAGAAGCATTGATTAATCAAGGACACCGAACAACCACTATCAATAAGAACCGGTTCTTCAGCAGTCTCTATTTTCGCTAAAACAAACGGGAGGCTAAACATCTTGTGGTCCCGAATTGTACTATTTTGTTTATTTGGCTTGGAGCCAGTTTTATTTACGTCTCCTTTTTTCTGAAAACCATAACTTCCCCTAGTTACTCTGTTACTTCGCACAACTTGAAGATGGATAATTTTCTGCTGCTCCTGATTAGGACATTGGGGCTTAATATGCCAATGCTCACCACAACCAAAACAAGTCACTGGGGGTCTGCCATTTCCTACTGATTTATTCTGCTAAATATCTCCTTGAAACTTTTTTACTTTACTCTGGTAGGCTTTATGATTATGTTCCCGCATTTATAATAAAACCTAATTTTTACCGATTTAGAGGGTTTATCTTCCTGCACACGGCCATTACTAGCTATATTCCCTCCACATTCTTTCACCTGTATGCTCACATCCACACGGCGAAACAACTCTCTCATTGAGCACAAAGTTTTGGGACTATCGCCAGAGAATTCATAGGGCTGGTACTGGGGCAACACATGATCTAACACTCTCTATAAATTCCGATTCCCTGAATGGCAAACCTAAAATTTCTACCAAGCACTCTATTTTACCTAAGTATGTCAATAGAGTTTTCCGGGTTGTTGGGTTTGTTGGAGGAACAAACGACTTAGGTGGTCATATGTCATAATATGGTCATAATATGTTCACTATCAAAAAAATCAAACACCTATTTGACTAATGTATCGCAAGGTGCATTAGATTCTCTAGCCTTAATAAAAATTGGCTGTAACTCTGTAGGCATATGAATCACTACAACAGACAAAACAACATGCAATGCAAAAGACTGTGTTTCAACTAATAAAGTAATTTGTTGCAAAAACTTTACTACTTCAACTGCAGCGCAACTATTAAGAATAGGAATATCTGCCAATATTTTCCCTACATGCTTACTAGACATAGGAGAAAGATCACCAATATTGGGAGAACTTGTAGAATACTCACCACTATCTTTACTTCCACCACGAGCCTGCTCACATGCCAAGACCCATGCATGTGCTCTTAGTTCATCTAAGGTAGCCCCCTCTGGTACACCAGGGACATTGAGCTGTTTAAGAATTTGACCTAGGGTCTCCTTCGAGAGGTTCTGCAGACAGGCGGTACCTTTAAACATTTCCAAATAGAAAATTAGTTTCTAATCATTTACAAACACCCAACCAACTCAGAGAATGGTCAATAGGATGTGTACAACTCTGCTTTCAGCAGAGTGGCGCAGTTTTTGGTTACTCCCCTTTGGGACATACCAAGGATTAGGAAAAGGCAGAAAAGGTTACACAAACCTACAGGCAACACCAGACACACAATCCAGAAAAAAATATCATGTATTAGGTTACAAAAAGATTACACAAAAGGAATTATTTTCTCCAATATAGGGTAATACTGCTTGATGCTGCCAAACTGGGGCAAGGCAGGAAAATATACTGCAACATACAGAAAATCAAATATCTTAACCTGTCGCAACAAAATCACAGCAACTATAATACAACTCTTTCAAAACGAACCATGAGAGACAAAAACAGCAAAACCGTAACAAGCAACTACTAAAAACAGACAACTTTGGAATACAATTTACATTTTAAAAATTCACTACGATCCCCTCTATTGACAGAGAATAGAAAAATGCGGTTACTACCACACTTAAAAAAATTACCAATCTTCAAAAAAGTATTTACCTTCAATGGGGCACACATGATTCATTGCCCAGAAAAATCACCTGTTACAAAATCTATTAAAAACAGCAATAAATGATAGTTATAATATTAAGGGCGAAGAATCACTTTCCCTGAATATCTAAGATATGCCAGAACATTAAAAGTAACTATTAAAAAAGACCTACACTTCCAAAAGCAGGTGAGACATAAAGATTTCTACCATTCAACATTCCAACTATGTAAGTAATCTATTAATTATCAAGGGCAACGTACTAAAAACAACACACTAAAAAATTACTTATCTTTTCAACTTTCAAAATTGCCGCGCCTAGCGCCATGAAGAAAAACTGCGGATTGCGATCTCGACGTCATCCCCTCGCCAGCCAGCCCGCATCACTTGTAGAGGAAGACTGCACGATTATTCAGGCTGGCAGGCACTTATTTATTCACCCCAATATGCGGCTCTAAATATCACGGAGAGGCAAGATACAAAGAGTTTATGGAACATGCCAGACGTACGCGTAGTTCTGGATGCTGGCACGAGGGGGCGAGTGACGGCCTCGCGAGCGGAGAGCGCTGCGAGCCAGTATAGCCTTGCACCTGGTTGAGGTTAGATGTGCGTGGCCTGTTTACTTGGAGGAGAACGAGTCAACTTGAGAAAAGTTCTGCAAGGTATTTTCCGCAGCAGAGTAGTGTTAATTCTTCGCTAATATTAGGCCCACGTTCCAGTAACATTTCTTTAATAATCTTCAACCAGTGTTCCAAAAATACAGGCTACTATTTTCACGTTTCTTGACTATAGCTTTAACGTGAACGAAACGTCGTTTTACATGCGTAGTTTCATACAAACGTGCCTGCAAGAAAGTAACGGGGAAATTCAATTTTAAAAACTTTGGCTATATTGCAGTCCCAATTTAGGAGAAGTTTATTTTTCACCACAGTGTTCAATACCTACTCGCTCGGCCCAATTCACTAGGCGTGGTACGTTGTTCATAGCAGTCCATATTGCAAGTATTATTATTTTTTAACAGTTCAAAGATATTTCACGTAATAATTACAAGATATATTGACGTATATTTTCACAGTTTATAGCACCATAAACGGGGACAGGAATTAAGCTCTTCGGGCTGGCGGGACAGTTTGTTTAGCAGGAAAATGGAGTACACCCACATAACTTCTTGAAGTAGATGACTTGGCACATGTGTGAAATTTGAAGTAAGGCTTCAGTTTTAATATATGTCACTAAGAGTTTTCAATTATGCTGTGATTATGTTTGTAATGGCGCCACTGCTGTGAATTGTTTTAAGCTATTTTCAATCATAATTTTCAGTTTTAATTATTTAGTACAACTGCGAGTAATATTATTAGTTCTCTCATTGCCTTTACTATTTTAATTAGTGCAGTGATTAATGCCTTTATTCTCATTTCGAATATATTGAAATTTATTTAATTCATAATTGAAGTCGATTCGGTCGGATATCTATTTGTCAGTTTTCGTTTTCATAAATAGTTTGTATATTTTAACATTTTGTTTATCTGGCTATTTCAGCGACCAAATTTAATTCTTTCAGGCTGTTAAATATTTATGCAATTAAATTCTATAATTTGAATATTCTGTTCGTAATATTTATTTTAATTCTATTCAGGATTTGTACTTTCAAAGTTTTGCTCCTTTAGCTGGAAGGAAGGCTTTCAAGCCCGCGTTTCCTGCATTTGTTTTTCGTACAACAGGGTGTACGCTGCGGCATTCGCAAATACCTTTGTCTTGGCATCCGTAGCTATCTCTTCCACTTTCTGTTTCTGTCGTAGCTGCATTAGCAACTTTTTTGGGTGATCACGGGGATGCTGCGGGGTACCACTTCAATAACACTTTCTGTCCACGTGAATTCCGTCTATTCTTGCTGTTCTGTTCTTTACTTTTATCTCTTCTGGACCACCCATGTAAGCTAGTGGCGACTTTTTAACTATTAGTTTGTGTGTTGTTTACCGTTACTCTGTTCTCTGCAACCTTGTTTTCCGACACTTCTAGTTTGGCAGGGGAACAAGATGGCACATGGTCGCCGCTTTCTCGCCTGCTTGTTCTTCGGAACATAGTTCATGTTTGAACTATATTTTATTTCTCAGTGTAGTGCTCATTGCATTTGGAAACTGAAGTTAGGTTATGCTTTTCTTTCGTAACAATTTGTGGAATTTTGGCAGACTAACTATATGATTTCTACATGTTTTAATTTTGTCTTTTCCCTCATTAGTAACATGTCAAATGCCTTTTTACCCCCTTTTTAATTGTGGTATTGTTTAACTAATTTCCTTTGGGCACACTCTTTTGTAGAGAGTGTCTAAGTGATCCACATGATCTATGTAACCTACGGGTTAACAGGATGTGCATAACTCATGGATTTCAACAAATTGAATTTTCGCATCTTTCGTGTTGTGGCGATGGCCTGCTGTAACCTCACCTTCCTGTTCTAGTCCTGTATCTTTGCTTTTGGGCCTTTCATTCGTCTCCTTCCACAGCTAAGTTTTTCTGAACGAAGTTCTGTTTCGTCTATATTTTTGCTGAACTCACGCGAAGTGCGAAAAATATAGGGCAATATAAAATTTGTTATTATGAACTATATGCATGCATATATGATTCGTTTGTTAAATCTATTATGTTGTTGCTAATGATGTCCTAATATTAAATTTTATGCTTATTCGGTATCAGCTGCATCCTAGGGCCATTAACGTTGTTCAACTTAATATTATCCAGTCAACATAAACCAGATTTGCTAATGTTTTGTTAAATATTAAACTATATTTTAATACAAAAATAAAATGGCTTGTATGTCAAGTGCAGTCGGTTATATTATGTTTATGTTTTCCTATAGTTAATATAGTTTCGTTGTTAAGGCAAAGACTGTAAAATCCGAATGGATGCATTTCAGTTTGGTGGAATTGTTTATTTATTCAATTCGTATGTATATGTGTGTTTTATATATATATATATATTTTATATATATCTTGTTTTCATAAAAAGAAAAAATACAATTAAACAAAAGAGTGGAGGCACAACCACACTATCAGACTTATTTTATATATATTAATTTTTCATCTGGTCTTATTATAATTACTTTAAAGCTTAGTATGTATTTAACCTTTTTGTGTTCTCTATTTTGTGCCATGTACGACCATCCAGCATGTGTGTTTAATTAGGTGTTTTCGTCACTTCTTTTTTGTTCGTTTTGTTGGTTATTCTTTAGGTTTCTTTTGTTTAATGCTTTGAAACACTTTTCACTATTTTTTGTGGGTTCGATATGTTTTGAGGTTACCAATTACTACACGTTTCGTTTTAGTGCGATGTGGTTTGTTTACTTTTCCATTGTGGTCGTATATGGGGGCACACTGACCGCACATCTATTATCATTAAGGGTGCCTACCATCAAGCCATTCATTATTTTCTATTCGAACGAAATTTTTTTCTCTTATAACATTACCTAAAAATACTATTTCCTTGCATAAAAATGACATGTTAACATAGCAATTTTTGTGATTTGAGATGTAACAATCATTTTAAAAAAATGGCCTAATTAACTTTGAAATGATATATACCATGTGTTACTTCAAGAAATATTTAAAACCATGGTATGTAAAGTTTTCGTTATTTTTTAAGATTTATTAAAACTATTTAATATTTACATACTGTTTATTTGTAAGTGTGTACGATATTTTGTAAAATTAATTTTACTGAGCATACCTTGAAATTAATAAGAAACGACCTCTCGGTTGTCATTGTTAAATAATTATGTAATTACTAACATTTATATTATTCTAACATTCCGAAAATTCTAAAATTGTGATTTTAACGTGCTATGATGCAAAAACTGTGTAATATATTCTGCTATCTTATGTGAGGATACAGTACTTGAAAGTTGAATAGCATTTAGAATGAATATAAAATAATATATTATAGAGATATAATAATAATTTTCCACAGTAAGCTTCGTAAAAGACTGTCTGTACATGCCGGTCAGTGTTAAAGTATAATTATTTATTTATTGCAGTTACAAGAAAGGAAATAATTTCTAAAGTTAAATGCAAAAATTCTGGATAAACTGCCATGCAGCTATAATAAAGTGATGTGATGACATGTGTAATTGCAAAGGAATCACTCCCTGTTTGATGTTTGGTGTTTTGTGCTTGAAGCACTGTCCTTCCTAGACACCTTCATAAATTAAAAAGTGTGGAGTTTAGGTAAGCGTCTGCATTTCTACAGCGAGAAACTAGAGAGAAGGTTAAGTTAAAAAAGGCAAACTCAAGAGGCGAAGCTCGGCGGATTACAAGGAATAGTGCTAATTAAAAATTCATAACAATACAGAACGATGCCGAACAGGCATACAAAATTTAAATTTAAATGGTACAAAGAAGTATACGACGGACGTGAATTTTCCTCAAACATGAGTGCTTATTAGAAACTGTTTGCGCCATCACAAATGTATTTACCACTGATAACTGTATTTCAAACATTTCTGTTAAATAAATGACATTTAAAAAATGTACTGTTCAACTTTTGAGTGCAAGATGTTATTATATACCTGATTTGTTTTTATAGAAAAACAATATTTAAAACTTTAAGAAAATAATTAATAGTGCCAAGTAGTAAAATGTCTTCCTGATTATTTAATTTTTATCAGACAGTGTATTTATACTGGCTTAATAAGACTGATATTTTTATGAGCCTCATGTTATTTCTAACATATTAATGTACTGACACATGCTGCTCCCATCAGGGAGTCATCCCACCAACACCCAGGAGAATAGAAATGTCACAGTGCCGAGGAGCAGTCCCCGTTAAATCCCTGCCTTGGATGCCGACCAGCTATGGCCACCGAGTCACCATCAGACCTGACCAGGCCACCCTTAGCTGCACCAAAGTGTGTTGGCGATGTCCCAGAGACAGGGAATACAGTCTGTTAGCCAAAAGATCCGAACTGCCAATGGTGAAGGAGGTAAAAGCAATCAGATCACCTTCTCTTCCACCTGGTACAACTCCACAGCCAGAAATCAAGGACATGCCAGCTTCTACGAAGCCAGTTTCTGACTCCATGAAGCTACCAAACCCGCCACTGGGCCGTCAGGCAGCGAACACACTGTGGACACAGAGCTGATTGCCATACTGGAGGAAACACCCGGAACAGGGATCAAGGTCATTCCAGCTTCCACGAAGCCGACCCCTGTTACTGACAGTGAGGAATCAAGACTGTAGATGGCGACGAGCGCAGTCGACGACAACGCTCTGCCCCAACCTCCTGCCATGCAAGAAACTCAACTCGTCAGCGCCATCGAGGACAAACTCCTGTTCTGTCTCCCGCTCGATCGGCAACCAATGAAGTAGGCATCGAGAACATTGATGCCTCCCACTACTCTACACTTGGTGCAACTGCCTCACCAAAGTACCTGGAGGCCGCGGCCGTCGAATCCTCCAACTACCCAGACCTTTAGCGAGGAGCACCAGCAAGCAAGGTTGAGGGCGGTCGAAGACCACTCCCTTGCACTGCTTCTTCACAGAAACATCCTGCACTATGGGTAGGAACCCTTGTAGTCGGGATGCAGGATCTTCCTGTGTCACTCCCCCACACTGCCTCAGTGTACCTGTGCCCTCCCTATCAGTAGCTGCAGAAGGAGAAGTCTCAATGTCACATGCTGAACTACGATGCCTGATTCCCCCTCGTGGCACCAAGGCAGATTCGATGCCTCGCAGCTACCAGGAATCACCGTCGAGACCCACGTCGAGGTTCACCTGGCCATATCCAGCCCATGCTGCACTCAGGCCTAGAGGAAGACCGGCGAAATGTAAACCCGCAGAACAATCATAATTGCAGTGCTCAGTAAGATGAGAACCCAGTGCAAGTAGTTCTAAACCACTACTACAAATAGTGAAAAAGGACTTGTTACAGTCCTGTTACTAGTGAAAATTAAACTAGCCACCCAGTCAAAGACAGTGAGAATTAGGCAAAGACACTCACATTAGGCTAGTTTAATATTGTGAAACGACAACATTTAGCCTACCCAGCTGTCGTCAAGTGGGGGAAGCATAGATAATGGTGAGGTAAATAAAATCAAATTATTCAGGGGCACTCGACTAAGTGATATGTGAAATAATTGAACTCATAAAAACAGCAGTTATTATGCTGTAGTAATCTAGACCAGCGAAAACAGACGTTTTACACCTCATCAGCGATAAGGTTCCACAAGTTAGTGGTCGACAGCTCACACGTACATGCATTATCACTGATAGACACTTACCACAGTGCCAGTGAATACACGAAGACAAAGAATTCACTGATTGTACATATTAGATTTATAACTTAGTATAAGATGGACTCCTGTAAGGGAATTAGATAGTTTAGATTTTTTTTATATTTTACTTGATGTGTAGTCACACATGTAACTATGCCTTTGCATTTTCATAGTTCCCTTGTGAAGATAACACCTATGAAAATAAATCCATTTCTTGCATGGTTATGTGTCATTATTACTATGTATTTCTCATTTGTTTCCATGCGTGTACTTGATTTCAATATCTTATGCATCAACTAAAAGTCGACCCAGAACGCTGAGCCACAGAGCTCCCATGAACTCACTACAGTGAAACTCGGTGCAAAGATATTTTAAATTCAATTTTATTGCAGTGTTATGTTTGTTAGTTTGTAGTGGCCAATGTGCACCAATTATCCACATATTAAAATCCTTGTAAAGATTACCCATATTGTTCGTTAGCCGGTCAATCCAGGTGATGGAGGGCCTGAGGTTGCCGAACTCTTATTCTGTTACACGTAACTGTATTGCTTGCTGTGAGACCCACAGGCTACCCCAGAAAGCATGCTAGGTTTCTTATAGAAATCACCACAGCAAGTACTATAATAGTTACTCTACCCCGCCTTCCATTAGTAAGGCTTGCACAAACTTTTTATTACATTTCGTATTTACCATGTCGTTTTTTTTAATGTATGTTTTCAGGTTCTTGTAATAAACCACAATGCAATGCTGAGTGTTTGTCAACGACATAAATAAACCAAACAGGCAAGTGGGACACCCGATACACCTAGTCACATCCGACACAAATCCTCACCACAAAAAGGGGGGGGGCATTAGCAGCATTCAGCACTCCGACTCGCCTAGGCGAGGGGCAGGGAGGGAGCCTGTCCAAAGAGAGTCAGAACAATGGCCGGTGTGCCACACACGACGTGTCTCCAGCTGGCATCAGCACACAGAATGAGAGGAATTACAGCGATCAAGCAGCCAAACATTAAGGGTCCTGCCTACCTGAGTGAATTTTTTTTCTTCCTGAGTCTGCTCCCAGAGAACTTCCAGATGAGCGGGCATACCTTTTACACACCCTACTCCACCGACTTTACATGATGAGTCTTCATCGCATTGGAGGAGAGGGGGCGAATTGAAAGGTACCGCTCCCATGTATTTTCAAAACAAACAATTAGGACTCATCTAACTAGTATTCCTACTGCACCCAAGTAAGAATCGAACCCCGCCAACTTTGTTCACCAACATTGCATTGCAGATCGCCACAACCCTGGATGGCACTTCCGAACATGTGGAAATGAAGGTTGCACAGGCCAGTGAGCATGCCACCCTTCCCCACCCACCCCCCCTACTGAGAGCCCACAAGCCATCAGCTGCCTCGGGGCACAGCAAGCGCCACCGAACATGCATGAAGCTGGGAAACAGACACAGGGTAGCTACCCCCTCCTCCAGCACCGTGCTAGAGGGACGACATGAGACGACATCACACTTCCCACTGCGGACCCCGGCTGCACCTACCTTTCGGACTATATAAGTCCATGCACGGCCGGGCTCGCGAGTGATTCTTCCTGATTCTTGAGCTCGCTCCACCACTTCGTGTACTGGGGTCTTCGACGAGTCAGCAAGTCTTCAGCAGCCACCAGAGGCTGCTTCCATTGTCGACAACAGTCTGAAGCAGCTACCAGAGGCTGCTTCCATTGTCGTCACTAGAGGCTCTTCTGCAGCAACAGTTACCAGAGGCTTCTGGACGACGACCACCATCATTTACCAGAGGCTCTTCATTGCCGATAGCCTTTATCTACCAGAAGGTCTTCATCTTGTAACACCACAACACCCTCTGCTACTGATTCCTCCTGGACAGTAGCTGCCTCTACTTGTTCAGAGAAAAAACTAGACTCCCAGCTACCAGAGCAATGTATCCCTTTTATTAATAGTCTCGTCTAGAAATCCCGATGTTTAGTTAGCTATGTTAAGTGTTCATAATTAGCCATCGATATAATTTGCTTTCTTGTATAGCCCAGGACCAGGTCACCTACACCTGTACAGCATATGTTAGTTCCTTAGCTACCATCTGCTTTGTTAGGAGATAGCACGTGTCACTGTATTTGTTACGCCATTAATAAATACAGCTTTGTTCCTTCAACTGAGGGTATTCTTCCTAGAGAGTTCTTCACCACGACTGCTAGGAACAGTACATGTTGTGCATTGCCGACCGATACCGGATGTTTGACTATACGAATTAGATTAGGACTGTGGATTCCCATCAGGAATTCACCAGTCTAACACACACACCTTTCGATTGCCACCTATTCTAGACCTCCGGGGATAGAACATCATTGCCCCAACTACTAGTATCTCATCCAACCAGGGAGAGACAGTACTCTTGAGTTGTATCCCTACCGGAGCACCTAGTTGTTGGCGGGGGTATTTGATCGAGGGTTACGGCCGGACCTTGGTTGCGACCTACACCCAGTTGTGGCCCTACGGCGGCGAGGGGCCTTCTGGAGCACCGAGCTCTTACCGGCAGCCACTGCTGGCAATACACTAAGATAGGGATTTTTAGCGCGTCCCTGGTGCACAGCCTATATTGTTCAGCGGCGTCATAACCTCTGTGAGTTTTGGGAAAAGGCACCGCTCAAAGAGAGAGGAGCGAAGGACAGCCTACTTTGCTGCCAAGCAGCAGTCTGTATTAGCCCCTCTTACTTTGAGTAGGCAAGCGGATGGAGACAGCGCTGCTTTAACCCGACAATTAAAGAGACCGGACTGTCCCGTATATAAGTACACCGAGGTGAGACACGGGGTTTTCATCTCCAGGTTTTGTAATCAGGAAGCAGTTGCCTGAAATCTATGGTGCCGTGTTGGCCAGCACGGTATCACCGACCTACAGCCAGTTGTCTACACCTCCAGTTCCAGCCAGCAGCGACCAGCAGCACCATCTCCGGCCGATGACAGTCTAAGTAAGCCATTTATCCCCGACACCTCCTGTCAGCCGATTATCTCCGTAGTCAGACCGATTGTAGAAAACCAGTAAACCTGTAATCCTGCGTGTGTGATCTAATGCAACACAAAGTCACGACGACCTCTCCAACTACTAGTTAACCCGGCATGCGTCAGTACTGTAATTAAAAACAAAACATCTTAAGATATGACGACTTTGGTTGTTCAAAGTTTCTCCCAGGCAAATATATTAATACATTGATGTTTGTTTATATTATTGTGCAGAAATATCTCAATATAAACTTTTTTAATTAATTTAATTTTTTCAGTTATTTTTTTTAGTTACACTTATGTGTTCCTGAAGCCATTATATTTCAGGACTTTCTGTAAATGATGTGCTGCAGACATTTTTGTGAATTATAAGAAATATTAAATTAATGGCGTAAAATTCTAAAATGTTCGTTATTTTAACTGGCAGTTCCAAATATTTTATCTCTTATATTAATCATAATCAAATTCAATAAGAAAAAAATAAGTGAAAGACTATTCGCACTGATTGATCATTGAAGTTTTATTAGTTATGGGACTTAATTACAGGAAAACTTTCATGTGAAATTATTTTTGAAAATATATACATATGAAGGGAAAATGAAGTGTTTATTTATTTATCGTTATTAATATTTTTGTATGCTTCTTCGTATGCTCATCCAAATCGTTTCTCAAATTGGATATTAAATTTTAAACTTTGACTGCAAACTTTTTTCTTAATTGAATTCATTATTCTCAATTATTATTGAAGGTTAGCTTCGGAAACTATCTTGCAAATTCCAGAAGACAATCAACATTCCACATTGGCCCTTTTAATAAAAGTAAATGCTGCATACTAGTTAGGCAGATCAAAGTTCTCAGAACCACGATAAAGCCATACATTTTTGTTTACTTATTATGTAATCTCATGTGGATGAACTACTTCTAACAAACATTTTGAAATATTGTTTTCTAATTTCCCGTTTCATGTCTGCAGATTAATCGGATGACGACTTATAAGTTAAACATATGTAAACTTAATATATAACGGTGCCCAAGTGGAAATAATAAAAAAATTGTTATACTCTGGAAAAAACTGTGAGGAGTGTGATGGGAAAAAAATATTTCTAAATACATGAAAAACTATAAATTAACACATACATTTTTCGTAAGTTCGATAGTTATAACAAAATGTAATAATTTATCAATTTGACTTCGCCATTTAAAGCGATTACTGGTTAGTAATAATGTATTTCTATACGTAACCTCTCTAAGATACGGTTCTTGCAACGTCTTGAAGAAGAAATGTTACATGGAATACCATTGTTTTTACGAGTGCTTGTTACTGCAAAAAGAAATTCCCATTTAAATAATAATAAAAATATCGTGTAGAATTTACTGCAATGTAAAAAAATTGGTCCGGTGTCATTTGTGGATGTGGAGGGTCTTTCTAATAAACCTGAATCAAGATTGTAGCCACAATGTTCTTTTGGTATGACTTTACTGTAAAATTACGCAGATGGGTTCTCGCCATAGATACCAACAGAACAACGGAATGGGCAATGTTATGACGATTTCCAGCAGAATATATAATATAAGACTGAACACTATAAAAGTGAACCAGCACTCAGCACCCCGGTTAAGAACCCAAAAGAGAAAACAGGGAAGGAAATTTCTTCAAAGAAAACGACCCAGCTGAGGGACTCTCAACCTAGCGCCAAGGTGCCCCAGAGGAGAACACGGAAGGAAAAATAATTTCCCGCTCAAATGTAACTCTTTGGTGTTGAAATAAAATAATTCAAACACAGGGCCCAGCCCAAGATAAATTTGCTCACATCCTTGCTGCTAAGTCGGGCATACAGATATGAACTTACACATAGCATGATACTGATTTAAAAAATAATAATACTTAGTTGTCAAGTTATCAAGCTATTGTAAGAAAAACTTATATCCAAAACAGATGGTAATTAAAAGGGAACTTTACAAATAAATATCTAATATAGCCTTAATAGGTTTTATTTTTATCTTTCTCAGTGTAAACAATACACCTCACCCGTTGTGAAGCACCAACATTTAACAACAAGAAAAGAACAACAAAATATTCATACTAACCAGTTAAAACAAGTGACAGAGTATTTTTAATATTAATGTCCATGAATTCAAAATATCTTTTATTTTAATTTTTATTTTATTTTTTATTTTTTAAGTATTTTGTTCTATTTTTGATTACTTGAAAATTCCACACAGTTATTAAAAGGGTTCACCCTATACTTTTTCATTTATGATTCACTACATGGTTAGTTAAAAACGTGTTAAGTTAACACAAAATTTAATAAAAATTCAATTTTACGTTTTTGTTTTTTGGAACTCAGGTTTGATCCATTATTTTAAATTGAAATGCCACCTCATTACGAAACACTATTTGTCTGCATAAAAAAAAATACAAGCATTTATAACTTTTGTCCAGAAAATGCGTACACTTAGATAGTGTTGCGAATTTCAGTCGTCAAATCGTGCACGAAGAGCATGCAAAAATTTGAAAGATCTGACCATATCTATTTGGTTGAAATATTGGTGTGGTCAACGACACACCAGCTCGGCAAGTTTATCTCATGTTGTCCAGATTGTTGCCGCAAGGGGCACGCCGGTAAGGTTCAGCTGCACATAGGCACTCGATTACATTTCCCTGGGGGAGACTTGAACCACACTGAGAAATATCAAGCAAAAAGTTAATATACAAACACTATAACTTACGTTACAAACATTAAAAGGGGTGTGACAATAAAAGTTACAAGGACTCCATTAACCGAAGTGGCAGCGTTGAAGTCTCACATAATATAATAGGTGAAAGACCTTTGAGGTTAAATTTCAGCACTCACAACTTGGTGGAAACACGGTGAAGAAGAAGGGGTCAGCAAATTCCTTTGTGCATGGAGTGGCTTGGGCAAAGTTTCAAAAGTCGTGATATGGCTAACCGAAAATATCGAAACACCATACTTCGAGTAAAATATGCAGTAGGAAATTCGATGGCCATATTTTAGATTTAAAACATTATAGACGTAACTGAGAAAACTATTACATCGGAAAGTTGAATAATAAAAATTATTACAGAAGTATAGTGAACAGTATTTGTACAAAATTACAATATAACAATAGTTTCTCGTTGGTTACTTGCCTTATTACAGTACCAGTGCTGCTCTCTATCGCAGCAGCAGAGAAATACCTAAATTTTATAGAGACTCCTAAATTAAGAGACAACTTTTGGATATTTACAAAGGTAATAATAAACCTTTCTTTTCAGAGCCTTTGGGGCATTTACTAATAAATAAAAAAAAACAAAGTAATAAATACCTGTGTGGGGGAAAACTTGGAGAGACATATAGTTTACGTATGCCTCATGTATGAGTATTAGCCCCTGTAAGAAAACGGGTGAACCTTGCTATTGTTTTCTAGTCAAATGTAATGTATACAGGCAGAACTGCATAATTAAAGTGCAACGACCTGGGAGAAATCCATATCAATAAAATTCATATCAAACATTACCCAACTGGCAGTTATTTTGGATACCGCAAACCATCGTCGAAGTTGCTGGTATTCCACACCAACAGAATTTCAATTACCTGGAAAGCCCTGCTCATAATCAGGTTCTGTGCAGCTCCCTGCAAAGCTATACAACACTAAAAACACACCGGAAGACATAGGAACCAACTATGTATTTATTTAAAGCAATGAAAGGCTTTCAATTTTTAAGCAATAATTTAATGTGAAAAAATACCATAGAAGTAAATTGCCTGAAAGTTTAATTCCTTGGTAGTGTTAAAAATGCAAGGAATATGCACGCAGCAGCTGGACTAGGTCTATAAAGATATCTCTTATTATGCCTGCTACAAATGCCAATTAAGTGAATAAAGTATTTGAAAGTTAAAAAAAAAATATTATTTAGACATCTTGAATGTTGCACACACTTAAAGTTTGGCAGAGTAGATTTAATTATGTTCAAAATAAAAGTCGCTAATATTCTCACACTTGGCCGTTACAATAAATTACTTGCCTGTATAATTACATACTTAAAATTCTCCTGGCTAGCACAATTTATGTTGGTAGAGCAATCAGATACTTATTTAAATCTCAGGCACTTTGTGACCACTGAAAAGTGTCGGGAAATGATGCTACTTACTTTAAAAGTTTATTAAACACTCTCAAGTACGTGTAACGGTCACTGTACATTAAGGTGGGATCATACCTTATATAATTGTAGAGTTTCTCACACGTATTTTATATTTAGACCTGTTCTGACGGTAGTACCGTGTACAGTTGGCTCATCACTCAAATAGTAATATACTTTTTTGGGTCTAATAAACCTTAAAACATTTAATTTATATTTTAAACGTAGAACTAAGGCCTCACTGGCCTGCTGCCGTTGTGACCCACTCAATTCAAGATGGCGCATGGAACATTCCGTCACCATCGATTATCGGCAGTGGTTAAATATTCAAATGAATACAGAGTACAAAGGGCTTAACCCAGGGTGTTTTCCAATACAGTGACGATTCTAAAACGTGTGCCTAAATGATGCCAACTTGCACACAACTAACAAGTTACTTGAAACCCGATAAAACAAAATAAAATTACAACAATTCACATATGGAAAATTAACATTTCAGCTACCGCGTTTACAGTAATATTACGTATAATTAAGAAAATAAAATTATGATATAACAATATTACATGTGAAACATGTGGTAGATTTGCATGCTAACTTAAAGTGTGTTGAAATGCAAATCACACAAATAAAATAATCAGATGTTACAACAAGATTAATTGGTTTACAAACTTATAATCTGTTTCTCAGTTTTAAGGCAATTTAGCATCAAAAGTCAGTTTCACACAAATTTAAAGATCACCTTTAACAAAAGCAGTGTACCGAAAAGAAACAATGGAGCAGAATAAAAATGGGCTGTGCAAAAAAAGATTAAATCTCTAGAAAAACAATTTAAGAGGAAAAAGAAAATAGTAGAGAGAGATAGAGAACATGTTGTAGCATGGCACAACACTCACCCTCGCGATTGTGAGCTACCAAGAGAAAACCGTATTAAAAAAAATTTGATCACAATGGCACCTAGGTTAACCAAACTACAAACACAAATGAAAAAGTAGCCCTGCCGAAAACAAATTAAATCCAATACAAACTTTCTTATCAATTAAAAATTAACATCTTAAAACTCAAACTTGTAAACAATCACATTAACTGAATACTAGAAGTCGCTACAGGATGCAAAAAATTTATGTATATATAATGTATACCTACATAGTCTCAAAGATGTGCAATAGCTTACATACTAATATAATATTTTGCTTTTAAATCCATTATTTTTATATTGGTTTTTTCTAAAGTTTTTGTTCTATAAAATAAAATGAATAAAGGATAAGCAAAATAACCAACACTATTTAAAGCATCTCAATAAAGAAACATCAGAGACAAGGTTACTACCTTTACAATAGATTTAGCAGAACTTGACGGAAGGGTCACTACACCATATTTCAGGTAATTCAGTAGAGGAGCTCGGACGTTGAGAAGGAGGGTGCACTCTATGATAAAAATGAAACATGAACCATATGCACAGAGCAAGACATAATGCACCAATAACACTAGGAACAACCAAGGAAGGGATTTTTTTAAATATTTTCAGGCGAATTTTGATACTTTTAGTGATGGAGACTGATAATATCATAAAAATCAACGCTCTTAGGCTGAGAATTAAAAATAGTATCAACATCTTCGATAAACGTATCATTTGGAACGAATTTTTGAAGGTTGCCAAAATATAGAGAAGAGCGTCTGGTAGGAAGTTTGCGAACATGGATCCTAGGGAAAGACAGATTTAAATGAATGGCTGAGCTTGCAAACCTAAAACTTTTAAAGAAGGGGTTAACAATGTCACAATGACTGGTGTTGGTAATAGTTCCAGAACCATTTAGGTAGAGAGTAAAAGGATGTGAGGATTCCAAAGTAGATCTACAAAGAAAGGTGTTTGGAATTGAGGTTTTAGTAGCAAAAAGTCAAAGTGAATCAGTTTTCTGAAAAAATGGTAGCTTGAGAATGATGAAAGATTTATTACAAAGGTCAATATATGATCTACCCAAAAACAAATTAATTTATATGTATTGACATAAGTGCCAAAGAAAGGAAAATTAGAAGGGCAAAGGGTGATACCATTAGTTTTGCAACTAGTCATCAATTTAGTAGGCACATACACAAACAGTTTTTTGTCAGGGCTAATAATCAATCATAAATGTTGAGCAAAAGTTAAATGTTCAAATTTATGTACCGAAAGGGGACAGGACACATACTATAACGCTCAAACAAGCTATCTTTGTTAGCTAGAGGCACATTAACCACAGCATTAAGTGAATTCTCAATAATAACGACTTGCACTGAACTAAGTCCATAAAATATGTAAAGGTGTTCTTGTGAAAAAGGTGCTATCGTGTACAACGACAGAAATATGATGGTGGATTTTGTTCAAAACATTGGTAAATGTGTCAGCATTCAACAAGGTAGAGCTTAGTTTGCCATGTACTCTAGTTTCAATAGCATTTTTTAGGTCAAACAATTAACGTCTGGCATCAATCAAAGCTTCTGTTACTCTCGATAACATGGACTTCAAAACAATCCTGAGACTCATAACTAATATTTTATCAATCGATTCTTGCACCGTTTCATTCAGGGAGTGGAAAGAAAAATTATAATTTTCCAAATATTAAGAGGCCAACTTTTGAATGCTCTTGGTATTATTTAGCACACTGTCTTCTAAATTTTTGATAACCAAAATGTGATTCTCTTAATTAGTGGCAATATTATCTTGAGTATCTGAAACAGAGTTTAACGTATTCTCTAAGCGAGCACGATCTTCTGATTTCACAGTTCCAAACATGGTTTTAATAATTTTCCCACCAAAATTTAGTATACCTCTTGTTTGCCGCGATTCAGTAGGAAGAAGGTACATTGAGGTACCAATCTCAGATTTTAAGGCTAAAACACTTTCTCGCGATTGTGCAATGGAATAGAAGAAGTTTTGGTACACAGTGACATTTTCATGTTGAAGTTTACCAGACTGATCATGAACAGAAATCACCGATTGGATGAGCGTATCAATTTGAGAAGAATCTTCTTGAAGTTCCAGAAGGTCTAAATCACACACAATAGAAAAAACATGTTCAAAAATAAAATGTCATCTGACTTTTCAAAAACTGCACCAGTGTTAAGAGTGGTTGCTATTACTGAAGAGCAGAAGGGTGCCAAAACAAGCACAAAGAAAACCAGAGACATGCTGAAGTCCACGAGGGCACAATATTCTCTCACCAAGAAAAGATGGTGTGCACTAGAACAAAAATAATAACTCCCAAATAACTAACCATATTACACATTTTAACTAGCACCGCAATTTTTAATGCAAGAACAACCCTATCAACAAGAACTGGTAGTCCCAAAACAGTCCAACATGAGTTTTATACAAACAACATCAATAAAATATTTTACAAGGTCGCGCAACGAAATTCTTAAAAACTAGTGCCATGGTTTTTTATTTTTATTAGGCCTGTAACACATGTAAAATGAAACGAATTGGAAGACCCTATATAAACGCTGTAGAGTGGATGATCAATACACTACCGAGGCAAAGGTCTGGGGGCAAGATAAAACTTACTGAACAATATAGATACAATGATATTTTTTTGTTTTGCGGAGTGCTCCAAGAAAATAAATAACGATAACTGGTAGGTAGGGCCTGTAGTACCCAAACACTCAAATCTCAAGTAGAAACCTTTGGATAACATTTCTTCAAATGGGCTATGTGTGCGCGCGTAACACAAGCTCCAGTTTCGGAATTAGACAGCCTGGCTGTGATGGATTTAAAATCACTGGATCCTATAAGGACCAGCCCAACAGAATGACAACTTTTCCATTTTATTATCAATGGCCTTACTGATAGGATGAGTTGTCTTAACAACACCAACTCAGCTACTGTAAATGGATTTTGAACTCTATTAGCATTATACAGCTCACACACCCTTTCATGAGCAGATTTCAGATTCTTAAGGGCAGAAGCCCAGAAATCCCTTATATTGCTGACATCATCTGGAAGCAAATCACTAAGTTCCCAAAAATTAGACAATGGATTGTTTGGCAAGTAAGTAAACTAACTTTAATGGGGTTGACTTGAGAGCTTCATGTTGTGCATAATTGAAAGCCATCTGGAGCCAATGTAAATTTCTACCCAATTCGTCTGATCCTGCGCATGAAATCCAATAAGGGCAGAACGGAGGTTTCTATTAAAAGACTCCGCATGCGAGGAAGGTGGATTGTACAGGTACAGAGTAATATGTTTGATTCCAAAATAAAAACACATTTTTTTGAAAGGTTTGGACACAAATTGAGAACTTTTATCAGAAACTATTGATGAAGGAATACCAAAATTCTGAAATATATTCCCCTGAAGGGCTTGCATGTATAGTAGTAAATGCAGTAGCTTTTCTGAAGGGTATTTATTAACCACACAAAATTGGAAAATGCATCTACACAAACCAAAAGCATAGTATGACCAGATTTAGTACGAGGTAAGTTCGAACAAAATCAATAAAAAAACTTTCGCATTGGCCTCTCTGCAATTTCAGAAGTGAGAAATCCTAAATGAATATTTTGCACAGGTTTGCTCATGGCACATAAGGTATACATCTTTACTCTATCTGCAATTTCAACATTCATTTTCTTCCAAATATTTTTTTTTCTGATTGCCTGAATGGTCTTATAAATACCTAGGTATCAACCTACAGGAGATGAATGAAAATACTCAAACACCATACTTTTTAAAAGTTAGGTAAAACAATGTGTTTTCTGTTGTCATGAGATTTGCATATTAAGACACCTTTAGACAAGGAATAGAGTTTTTGTTCAACACCAGACAGTAAATTTTGAATAACAGATTTTAATTAAGGATATTGTTTTGGTAATGTTTAATGTTATTAAAAGCCAAAGGGAATTCAGTCAAAATATTGCAAGTTACAAAATTATCACTTTCTTCCAATATCTTAGTTCCTTCGAACATGTGTGAGAGCGCATCTGCTACAACATTCTAGGTATCTTTAATCAAATATACTTTAAATTTTAGTGAAGAAATTTTTATCACCCAACAACCTATCTTCCCTAACTGGCATGGGTGTTCTAAGAGCCATGATAAAGCTTGATTATAAGATTCAAGCAAAAATTCTGAATGTTCAAGGTACTCACGAAATTTATCAACTTCAAAGACCACAGCTAAACACTCTCATTCATAAATTGTAAATGCTTTTCTTTCCTGATGTGTCAAGGTGTGTGAGGCGAAAGCAATCGGTTGACTTACTCCATCAATTTCCTGTAGTAAAACTGCACCAACTGCCAAACCTGATGCAACTGTCTGCAAGATAAACTGCTTTAAGAAATCAGCCATACACAAAACAAGAGGATTAATTATGTCTGAATTTAGGGTTTCGAAAGCATTTTGTTGGTCTGCACCCCACTCAAATTTAGCATTATTCCTAAGTAAATGGTTGATGGGTGCAGATTTCTCTGCTAAATTCTGTTTAAATTTGCCAAAGAACTGAACCATGTCAATAAAGTGGGCTATGCCCTTTGCATCTCTAGGTTGAGGGAAATTTTGAATGGCCTTAGTTCTTTCTGGGTCAATGGAAATGCCCTGACTGGAAATATTGTCTCCCAGAAAGGAAATTTCAGGTATATCAAATTTAACCTTGGCCGGGTTTACAGTTAAACCTGCCTTTTTAATCTGGAAAATACTTCTTCTAGGTGAGTTAAATGTTCCTCAATTTTTTTCTGAATAAACATCCAGACCATCAAGAAAATTGGAAAAAAATTTAAATTTTATGTTTGGGCTAGGAGCCTAGTAAGTACTTGTTCACCTGTTGCTAAGCCAAAACGAACACGAGTGAATTGGTATAAATTCCACGGCACACAGAAACTAGTTATGGTCTTAGATTCTTTACTAAGAGGAATTTGGTGGTAAGCTGCATTTAGATCTATAGCAGTAAACATTTTGGCCTAACTAAACCAAAGAAAGGCAGAGTGCAAGTCCGGTAAAGGCAGAGATTCAATTTCAACTTTCTGATTTAGTTTGCGGTAATCAATTACCACGCTATGATTCCCAATGGATTTAGGGACGAGGAAAGCAGGACTAGCATACTGCGAAGTGGATTGTTCAATAACTCCCTCATCAATTGTGTCCTGCACCTGTAATTTCAATAACTCCTAAAATGGAGTTCCTGGTCCAAAGTTTGATTTCGTATTCCAGCATTTTAGTGAGACCTAACTTAGAGGTCAAAACATTAGGAAACTGATCACACAATTTCTGAAGCTTATCTTGCTCAGAAACAGACAAATGAGCAAAAGGATTTTCGGAAACTTTCATTTCACAACCTGCATTAATTTCAGAATCAGTAAAAGGACCATGATAACCTAAAAAGGATATTTTATTTTTTGAGGCAAATTTAAAAAAAGAATGTGTTGCTCTTGAATATCTAGTACTAGACCTTTTTTTTTTTCTCATGAAATCTGCTTCAATGATAAAATCTAAGCTTAACTCATCAGCAACGAGACATTTTACCACCAAGGAAAATGAGAGATTACAGCACAACATAGCAAGAAATAGGCAATGGAGCTTTAGAAGTTGTGAAACATTTCAAATGGTTCTCTTCAACTGACTTTATGAGATTTAATTCAAGTAAAATTTTGGAAATAATAGTACACTCAGAACCTGAATAAAAGAGTGTGCCATCAGAGAAAGAAACCACATTTACTTATACATGAGGGGTATTTACTTTTCTAACATCCACGACATTAGGAAAAGATACACGACACAAATTAATAACCTCTAGTAATTGAGGTTCTGGTACTGTGTGACTCTGATGTAACTGAACTATGATTTTCAAAAACTCCAAAATCGTGGATATGTCTAATCCATCTGTTAAGGCTAAATATTTTAGTATGCGTTCAAGGTGGTGTGGAATTTTTCCAAAAACAGATGAGGGTGTATGATATGCACTTGGACAAGCTGTAGAATTATATTAACTCTGGATACAAGCATGGATGTGGGAGTAAGTCTAAGTGTGTGAGCAGTGGAAACATGTGTTGTGATACCAGCGCCTGTATTTAAAACAGGTGAGAATGTGGAAATAGGACATGTGGTAGAAGGGGATAGGCCTTAAACTTGGTTTTGGTTGTGAGATGTGGAAGGACCTTCGGAGATTAATAAAAGTTCTTACTTGGTCTGACACACTATCAGCAGCACTTTCCTGCTGTGTGATAGTAACGAGAGAGAGACATTACTTACTGCCCGATTAACATTTACAGTTAGTACAGCTACTTGTTCAATAACATGCTGCAGGGATGCAACCTGTGTGTCAGACAGGGCCTCACTTGACGAGTTAATAAGATTCTTTGCCCGTCGATCAAGGTGAGCCAATCTTTATTAATTCTAGCATAATTTAAGGCACTTTGCTGGTATTCCAAATTTTCAACAATTTCTATCAAGGGAAAAATCTTCGAAGCACAAACTTCGTATTCTGCCTTAACCTCACTGTCAGAGAAGTGAATTGAAATTTGTGGTAAATTGGTGTTGCCGAAATTATATCTTTCTGAATCAAAAACGCTTTTCATAATAGTTAAATAATTCTATACGTTTAATGCAACCAGTTATTAGCAGCGAGTAAAGTACAATTACATTAAAAATTGAACACACAGTTTCAATTAGTTTTTAACCAAGCTCTAAAAATAATGATTTGAAAAGATTTATAGTAACATTTAGTCAAGCAAAATAATATTAGGTAATATTGTGAATCTAAAATGTTATATTTAATTATAGAATTGTGATCAGACCTACAGCATTATTTCCAAAGGTATGCATACATGGTGGCCAACAGTGATAAACAAAAACATCATAGCTATTAATAGTGTACACTGGTTAACTGCAGGGTTCTTAAAGGGCTCGAGTAATAGGGAATTGTTCGTTGACGCACATCGGCGTCTGGTAGCGGATCAGGGCCGACCTTAGATCATTCGGCGCCTGGGGCGTGGGGCACTTGATCCGCCCCCGCATTTTTCTCATTTAAAATTAAAATTATTGGAATATAAATGCACTATCGTTTAAAAAAAATAACAAATAACATTTGCATGACTAGTATTTACTATGTACTGTTGATATACAAAACCAATGTCACGTTTATGTAATCACCATAATGTGTTAAATTTATTGCCATACCCTTGCCTGATTCTCCATACATCTTGTTGCTGTCACCAAATTTTGTTAGTACATAACTAAGGCTCCATAATAATTCTTACACACACAACTACTATGCAACGGGTAAATGAACTTATATTAGCAACAGTCAATAATTTTTGTTTTCAGTACTGGGAAATAATACCTGTAATATTTTTGCTAATATTGTAACATCAGTGAAGAAGAGATTCGCTCTGATCTACCATTAAATATATTATGTTAATATACAAATCAAATTACACATTTATGTACACTTCATTGCCCTATAAATGGGGATATTCTTGCCTTAGCCTGGGTAATTGAGGTATTAGATGAAGAAAGGTCAATCTTGCGAATTATGTCATACTCTGTGGACAATATCGCCAACGATGAGAGCCGTTTGTCACTCATAGTAGATCGAAGATAAGTCTTGATCAATTTTAACTTCGAAAAACTGTGTTCATAGTTAGCCACTGTCACTGGTAAAGTCAGCAATACTCGAAGCGACACCCAGATATGAGGAAATGTAGCACCCATATTTTATCCTTCCATATATTGTAAAACTTTTTTAGAAGCACTCTTCACAGATGATGGTTACAAATCACTGGAAGTGTTTTAATTCTTCCCAAAGCCATTAATATTCGAATGACTTCCATTGGTGTTGGTTTGAGCTGTTTGCAATAACATACACTTGTCCAATAAATTCTTATCAGCCTCTTGAACATTGTCTAATTGTTTTGGGGGTTGGCACAAGTCATACAAAAATTCCCAAAATTTTTTGTGTTCTTAGAGTTGCTGAAACCGTTGTTTCAACGATGCTAGTGCAGCATCAAATGTGACATAGAAAAAATTGCGTTTAAACTGTTCTTCTCGACTAACATTTGCTGACTCGTCAAGGCCTTCATATTCAAACTGGCTCTTCTTTCTTTGTGTGTCAGTTGGAACTCCAAACGAAGCGTCAGCTCCTAACGTACCTGCTAGCTCTTTTGCATTTATAACTGCATTTTTCTGTAGGAAGATACATACTACATACAACTCTTGATTAAAATGGTGACAGTACAAATATCCATCAATAGGCTTTGCATTGATTTGCTCACAGTGTTTACATAATAAAAAATATCGTACCATACAACAAGAGAACTCAAAAATGCAAATTTCATTAAACGGTCCGCTAAAGAGTGTGTTTCGTACATCAAACCAGCAACTGTTAGACTTTATTCAAACACTGCAATTGGAGCATTACACACATTGTTTACCTGATATCTAATAGCATTGATACTATCATTTCTTCTTTCCAAGCGAGTAGCATTTAGTAGTTTAACAGTGAGGCTTGCCACATGATTGTTCAAAATTTCACAACGTTGAAAATAAGTTGAGAGCAACACATATATTTTCTGTAGAACACCAAGTTGTGTGATAGAAATAGTTTATGATTAAGCTGCGTATGAAACCACTAAAATCAAATAATTAAGTCCACAATGCACACATAATGCTCTTGTATTCAGTAGAAGAATTTTTGCTTCGACATCTTTGTTTTTACCTCATATATTGGCACCATTGTCATATCCCTGGCCACGGTAGTCTTCTAATCTTAGTCCATTTTCGGCTAATTTTCTAAACATTAGTTCTGACAAGCCTTCTCCTGTACAATTACTGGAGTTTCGAAATCCTAAAAAGTGGTCATTTATGTTAACTACTCCAAGATCATTTCTTCTGTCCAAATTTATTCATTCCTATCGCATATCTTGCCTAGAAATAAAACAATTAATTTTATATGCATACTGACAGTAAAAAATATTATTGGTAAAGACCCTGTCATTTTTCAAAATAATTCAGAAGTGAGTTACGCATCATTAAAGTTTATGCTGCTATCACATACGTCATTGGACATTCATTCGTCTTACACGCCTCTAAGAACTTTGAACCAACAGCCCTCGGTTGACCTAACTCTGAGAGACTAAGTCGAACAGGAGTGTGAGGCCCAAGTGTGGCAACAACCAGTTAATGAACGACCTCTACTGTGGCACTTTAGGAAGCACAGGCTTGCGAAGTCTAGCGAGATTGTTCTTTTATAACTCGAAATGGCAGGGCCTCTAACTATTGATAAATGCGTTACAATGCTATGTGCAAAGAATATAAAGCATTAATGTAGTTTGTGTTGAGACCCATTTAGGTAATCTTATAATGCTTTATAAGAGGAACCAGAAAAAAAAATTAAAACTTTTGAACATTTTTGTTTAAATTTGAGAATTTTTAAACACAGATGTCCATACAAGAACCCTATTTAGCATGATTTTATACATTGTAAAAATATTATTAACTGGGATAACTGTAATTTGTAATAATTTATATTGTGTTATCTTGTAAGGAATCCACAACTACGCGATATATTTCGGTATATCATTAGTGGGTGCAGTGATAATCTCATCATGTGACAGGGTAATAGGCCTATATCATACTCAAAAACATAACATATAAATATACTCAATGGTGGCCTCAGAAGTTAACTTTTTAGAGCAGTGGAATGTTAACACCGTGTTTATTAGACTGTTTCTCACACCTCGGACAGCACTTTTTATATTGAAAAGTTGCAGAAGGACAAAAACTGGCTGAATGGAAAATCTGAGCAGGGTCCTAAAAAGTGCCCACGTTACTGTGAACAGCGTAGGCTATAAACAAAACTTATGTACGTACACAAAAAAAGGGAATAATTTATTTCATTGACCTAGTGCATTAGATGACAAATAATGAAATCCCATTCTTGCTTAAGATTAACAATCACAAAATTATATAGTGTGAGATCACAATGTCCATCTGTAAATACGGTTAATCAACAACTAATTCTCAGAATACAGACAAACTCTTAAAACAAAGCATACTCGATGATACTGTTGCCCATTTCCAAACGGTAACTACATCACGTATTTTGAACTACAAGGCACAGAACACACTAAGCGTTAGGCCTGCATATGTTCAGCAGCTCACCAATTAGTCCATTTCATCAACAGAGTGCAGCACAGTTTTTACAACTACCCACATTCGTAAACACTTCTCGATTTTGTGCCCTTTTTATACCAATCTTGATCTGCCAACATTATCAGCAGTTCATGTTTTCAAATACCTATGTGTGTGCAAAATTTCCACTATGATTGCAGGAAAAAAAATTATCGTCTCGTCTGATTTTGGCGCCCTCGTCATCTTCGCGCCAGGGGCGACGCGACGGCTCCGCTCGCCCCGCCCTACGTCCGAGCCTGCACCGGATTCGGATTGTGACTCATCCGACCGCCATATTTGCAAAATAATGGCAAAAGCCCCTCAAAGACTATTTTCGCCCAAGTTAAGTAATTTTAGGGACTTCCTTAGGACCGACAGAGCAGTGGTGGCCATATTGGTTTATTGGCTTAGGGTTTGCCAGATCGATACACAGAATACAGAATTGGAGTCAGACCTAACCATCAGCTCTATAGGTTGGCAATTATAACTAAAGAATTATTTTTAATTTATAAAAAATTTATTATTAAAATAAAATTTCCCGAGGTTACCTCCACATCCCCCACAGAGAAAATTAGGCGGCAGGTCTCCACCCCCTCGCTAATACGCAGTCAGTTAACTTGGTAGGCGAGCGCCATCTTGGTAGACAACACCTATCAAACATCATGGAAGCTAGTGTCTATTACCAATTGACCTTTGACCCCTGACCCATGACATTGGCCTTCATCAAGTGAACGAGCATATTACATTACAGATCTACTACCATCGTATTAGATGCAGACTACATAAACTTTGACCCCATGGCCTTGAATGACCTAGAAAACGAAAACTCTAAATAAAATACACAAAAGTTCACAACCATATAACATAACTAACTACTGCTACCATATTAGATGCAGAATACCTCGACCTTGACCCCACGACCTTAAATGACTTTGAAAACAAAAACTCGAGAAAAATACTCTAAAGTCAGCAATCATATGAAGTCACAGACCTTGAATGACCTTGAAAAAACCTATAAATACTCAAGTCAACAAATACATAAGATTACCGACTACTACCACCATATTAGATGCATATATTGAATATATTTTATACATAATTATGTATAGGTACAGTTTTATGAGTATGTAAATATAAAATTATTTTTAATTTATTTTATACATATTTATGTGTAGGTATAGGTATATAAGTTTGTAAATATGAAATAATTGTCAATTTAATATGTATAGGTATAGGTATATGAGCATGTAAATACAACATTATTTTCAAATGATTGTATACATAATTATGTATATGTATAGGTTTATAAATACAGGAATATAGATTTAATTTAAATTTCTATACTTATACATACATGTGCCTGCAGACATATTTAAATAACATATTGTTATGTAAGTACATGCATGTTTTCTTCTGTGGCAAATGAGTATGTGAGTGTTCTCAGAGTGCTCCTAAAACACGAAGATGAATTTCAAATACGAAGGCCTGTCTTTTGACTTCGGCGACCATGAAGCTGAGACCTGCATCATTACTAGCTGGTTGTTGCCAGTGTCGATTCTGCATTCGAGTTTTCAACTATTTTCAAAATATTCGTTGGCTTGAAAGGGTGGTCTGTATGAAGAGTCCTTTTTCACGCGACGACCGACTGGGAAGCAATGTTCAATACAAAATTCAAGTAGTGCATCGACCAATAGCGAAGCGTGGTTGGAGTGTGTTTTAGTTCTAGACACTTTTATTGCTAAGTGCAAATATAGTTCATCCAGGAAATGTTGAAATATATCAAGGGACCAGGATATATTTAAAATTTTTAAAGCGAAATTATTACATAAAAGTTCACCTTTCAGCTTTTGGAGGTAGGACTATATAATTTTAATTTAAAATATGACGAATTTATTTTGACTTGCTACCCAAATAATACACATGCACAAAACTCAGCACAGCACTCAGCACCACAGTCTCATTCAGCATCGCACTTAGCACCTCATGTAGCACCACAACCACAATCAGCACAGCACTTAGCACACCAATCGCAATCAGAACTGCACTTAGCACCACAATCGCAAACATCACCGCAATCGCAATCAGCACCACACTTTGAACTACACATAGAACCACAATCGCAATTAGTACTGCACTTAGCACCCCAATCGCAATCAGCACCAAAATCAGAACTGCATTCACAATTAGCACTGCAATCAGTACTGGTCTATCGGCTCCTACTTATCTTTCAAATAAGTGTTAATATCACTGCAAAAGTCTTCACCAGTTTATTTTAAAACCACTAACAATTTATGTTGCCAAAAAAAATAATCAACTAAAACATACCTGCATTTTAATACACAAGACCAAGGTTGAATTCTGTAGTACATGAGGGAAAATAACAACAATAGTGTTAAAGTCAAATTATAATCTTTAAATCCCTACAATGAGGACAGTAAAATTATAAGCAGACTATTTGTGTACTACCATAACCTAAGTTAATCTGCAACATGCTGTCGATATAATGGCCTAAACCAAAACAGAAAATTCCTAGCTCTAAAGCACAGAGAATCATAAAATTATCATATAGGCCTAAGTGACATTTATCTGTTAGCTGCTGCACTTACAGCTAACTGAAAGAAAACAGTATTAAATGCATTTTCTCAGGTGTATGCAAACAATTATTACCTGAAGATCTCATCCTCCTCTGAAAAAGAAAATACTGCTTTGTCGAATGGTTGGACAACACCAGCTTTTATCCCTTGAGCCATTCTAATGTGCAGCTTTTTCTTAGAAGTTTCATTCATTTCAAACATTGCTTCAGGAATAGTGCCAACCAAAGTCACGTTATTACAAAATGATGCCATACCTATAAACAGAGAAATTGTACGGTAATATTCATGCAGACTTGTATGATACTTAAATTACTTTTTACAGTCGTTGAAAGTAATAATTTAATAAATATTGTAAATTAATGTGTGGTTATTTCTGATGTCATCGAATTGTAGCTGTAAGAGTGGTATATTAAAATATTTGATAGGAGTATGTCTGAGCAAAAAATTTTTCCAACAGTAATATGTTAAAATGTAGCGCGTATTTAGGATTTTCAAAAATCCTCTGATTTGGCTACAATCAACAGGAATATACTAGCTAAATCAAAACACGTGCCATACCTAGATGTAAATGCAATACTAACCTCCTCCCAAGCCAGTCCGCCAGTGGCACACAGTCTTAATTTTTTATACATTATTTTAAAACCAATTTCCAGTTGCAGTTATTTAATTTTAGTAATGACAGTAGCAGGGCTGCCCAGAGGTTCCTCGGGGCCTGGGGCAAACAACACAGTTGGGGCCCACACCCCGTAGCCTCCCCCACTCCAACACAACTTCCCCTCATGGGGGCCGTGGATGTGTAGTGGTTAGACTACTCGCCTCCCACCAATGAAAAACCTAGTTCGATTTCCGGCGGGGTCGCTCCCGGATTTTCGCATGTGGGAATCGAGCCAGACGATGTCCGGGGTCAGCCGGTTTTCTAGGGGATCTCCCGTTTCACCCGCCATTGCATCCCTGCGCTGCTCCATAATCAACTCGCTGCACCCTTATCGGCTCTCAAGACCTCGATGTTAAGAGCCACCCAAGTAGATGCAAAAGGGGAGTTCTAGCACAACTCAATTTTCATCAAAAAATCGTGGTTTTTTGCTCCAAAATCAAGGTTTTTTTGCACCAAAATCATGGTTTGAAATTTAATAAATTAAGCATTCTAAAAAACAAGCAAATTTACTCCAAAATCAAGCATTTTTACCCCAAAATCAAGTAAATTTACCACTTTTTCAAAAATTTCCGAGCAGGGTTTGGGCCACCTTAAAAAACGAGCTATTTTACCCCAAAATAAAGCGAATGTCTCGCTTTTCAAGCAAAATCGTCATGTTTTCTAGAAAAAGCCATTTGCAAGCTAGCTATCTAAATAAAGCAAATTTATGACAAAATCGAGTGAAAATATAAAATATATATAATCTATAGAATTTATAGATTTTATTCATCAAAAGTAAAACCAAAATATGACTTTTTTAAGTCTAAAAATAAAGAAAATCTGAAGCATAGCCATCACTGATTCCATAATCCCAACCTTCACAGCAATCCAAATCATAAATATAGTCTTTAAAATTAGAAAATTTATCTGATCTTAAATCATTTTTACCGATTTTTAAAACAATTTTGTAATAAACAAGGTCCAATTCTTTATCAATGGAAGTTGCTGTTTTTATAATTTCGTATCCAATATCCCAAAGTTCTAAAAGGTCTATAATTTTATCCAATTATAATATTTAAAAATTGATATATGTTTTATCAAAAAGTTATACTGTGAGAAAATTTTAATTAAGTTGTTATTTTTTATTTGATCAAAAATTCTTAACAAATTTTAATACGACCACTCAACTATGAGTCTAAAAAATTGTATTAAAAAATAGAAACAATTTCTTTTTCAGTAAAATCATTTACATTATCCATTTAATAAAATTAAAAATTGATATATCTTCATTGATATTTTCTTTCAATACTCATAAGTTAAATTTCGCTGGCTAATTAAACCAACATTACAATTAATGCCATCCTCAATAGCTTTTTTAAAATCTACACTAATTTTATATTTGTTTTATCTTTAACTACTGCTGTTTTTCTATATAGGCAGTCAATCTATATAAATAAAAATGAATGGCTAAATGTGTTGCTAAGCACAAAACTCGAGAATGGCTGGACAAATTCAGCTAATTTTATATATATATATATATATATATATATATATATATATATATATATATATATATATATATATATATATATATATATATATATATATATATTCGTTGAAGTCCGAGGAAGGTTCTTATGAGGAGAAAAATTGGAAAAATTGCACTGAAAAACGTAAAAACCACATTTTTCTTTTTCCCATTCAAACTGTTCCTAGCTGTCAATTCTATGGATGGACGATCCGAGATCGATTAATCGAAGAATCGATTTTTTGAGGTCGTAAAGATCGATTTGAGCAATGGATCGATCAAGTGAATCGATCTCAGACACCCTAAAATCGACTTTCGATTCATTGTCTTACTGTTCTGTTTTATTCAAATAAAACAAAAGAGTACCAAACCATAATATAAAGAAAAAACATTTAAAATTTAATTAGTAACTTTATAATTATGAACGCAACCTTAAAATTACTATAAACTACTTGAATGCATCCTTAGATTTGACACTTTCTCTTTCTACTTTAAACAGTTTGTCTTTGATAGTTTTTTCAGTAGATTCTCAATTATTTTCTTGGTTGTTTTTAAATCTTCGCTTCTCAATCGACAAACAAGTTCCTCGATTTATCTTTGGTTGATTGGTTTATTTTGTGTGCGTTTCCATTTATACTCAGTTCAAGACTCATGCCGCCTATAAGACGCGGGCGGAGCAATTTGAGTCGAAGAACTCGAAATGCTAGAAATCAAGTTAATTTTCAGTCTAATCGGACTGCACAGCAACGTGAAGAGCGAAATGAAATTGAAAGGATTTGGATATCACAAACCTGTGCAGCGCGTCATTCAGCTAATAATATTGAAAGTTTGAAACGAGCTGCTTTCAGTTACAATGTTTCAATTGACTACAGTGCCTACCAATGCGTTGCTATTGGATCTATGAACTCAGTTTGCCCACATTGTAAGGCATTGAAATACAAAAATGAAGCCACTGGATTGTGTTGCGCAAATGGCAAAGTGAAATTAGTGCCATTGGTTCCGCCACCAGAGCCATTGTACTCATTGGTTTCAGGAACAGGAACGGATTCCATACATTTCCTTACAAATATCCAAAAATATAACAACTGCTTCCAAATGACTTCATTTGGGGCAACAAATGTAGTTCGGGACAATTTCATGCCAACTTTCAAGGTAACATATAACAAACAGACTTACCCCCCGTATTACTTTGTTTATTTTATTTTATAGTTTTTGTAACAAAAGTAATAAACCTGTATTTTTAATTTACAGATACAAGGCCAAATATATCACCGAGCAGGTTCACAGTTGCCAGTGTCAGATGGCGACTACAAATTCCTGCAAATTTATTTCATGGCAATTCAACACAAGCAATTGATCTACGTTGTGCACATAATAGTTCAGTGAAGAGGTCTATTGTAGAAGAATTACAAACTTTCTTTCATCAACACAATCAGTTGATTACATTGTTCAAAATTACACTGGATCTCATGCAATCTGATAATCAAAATTGTAATCAGAGCTGATAAAACTCCTGTGGGTCAACATACAAGACATTTCAATGCACCTACAATTGATGAAGTTGCCATTGTTATAGTTGGAGAAAATTTGGAAGCCCGTGATATGGTTTTACATCACCGGAATGATCAGTTACAGTGTGTGTATGAAACACACCGCTCATATGATGCGCTACAATATCCCATCATATTTTGGCAAGGTGAAGATGGTTATCACTTCTCAATCAAGATGTTAAATCCCCTTACAGGTAATTAAAAATTAGGTTTAGCAATGGAGATTTTGTATCTGCTACTATATGTATTATATGCAAATTCAATCACTGTTATTAAAACAATGATTTATTTACAGGTGCCGAAACCAACAAAAAAGTCAGTTCAATGAACTTACTTTTTTGTTTGTTTGTTGGTTTGTTGTTCAATGAACCGCCTGATGGTTTGTGAAAATGAAGACAATCACATCTTGAAATGTCGGCGATTATTTCGCCAATATGCTGTTGATATGTATGTCAAAATTGAAACAGAGCGATGGACATTCATCAGGTTGAACCAGACCAAACTCCGTTCTGAAGAGTATATTCACATTCGAGATGCGATTAATACTGATGGAAATGCAGAGAATGTCGGCCGGATGACAATTCTTCCAACAACATACATCGGAAGTCCTCGACATATGCATGAATATGCTCAAGATGCCATGTCGTATGTTCGTCATTATGGTACAATAGATTTATTTATCACATTCACGTTCACTCTGCAGTGGACAAAAATCAAACTTGAGTTATTCCCTGGGAAATCACCCATTGATCGCCATGACATTAGGGAAGAGTCTTCAAACAAAAGTTGAAATCTTTAATTAATTTCATAGTGAAACATAGCGTGTTTGGCGAGACACGCTGCTGGATGTATTCTGTGGAGTGGCAGAAACGTGGATTGCCTCATGCACATATTCTGATTAGGTTGGTTGAGAAGATAAGACCAAATGAAGTTGATGAAGTGATATCAGCTGAAATCCCTGATATATAAGTTGATCCAGGCTTGCATGAGGTAGTTATTAAAAACATGATTCATGGTCCCTGTGGAATACTTAATCAAAATTCACTGTGTATGGTAGATGGTAAATGTTCGAAGCGTTATCCATGGGCATTAGTAGCAGAAACAATTACCGGAAATGATGGTTATCCATTGTATCGTCGCCGATCGACTACAGACAACGGAAGATCAACAATTGTCAAAGTGAATCAACAAGACATTGAAATTGATAATCTTTGGATTGTTCCATATTCACCGATCCTATCAAAGACTTTCAAGGCGTACATCAATGTTGAATCTTGCCATTCCGTGAAATCTATCAAATTCATTTGTAAATATGTAATCAAAGGAAGTGACATGGCTGTGATTGTAGTTGTTGCAGAAAATTCCAATGACGACGTTACCCAATACCAAATGGGCCGCTATGTTAGCAGTAATGAAGCAATTTCGCGCATTTTTTCTTTTCCCATTCATGAAAGACACCCCACTGTTGTTCACTTAGCCATACACTTAGAAAATGGCCAAAGAGTATATTTCATGGCACAGAACGCATTACAACCAGCTTTTCAACCACCATCTACAACCTTGACCAGTTTTTTTTTAATTTGTCAGAATGATGATTTCGCCCGAACACTGCTATACTCTGAAATGCCAAAATATTATACTTGGAATCAATCCTCAAAGAAATTTCAACTACAGAAACAAGGAAAACCAGTTCCAGGTAACCCAAATTAATATTCCACCGATGTAATAGGTCTAATTTATTCAGTCCATCCATGCAACTATGAGTGTTTTTATTTGCGATTGCTATTAGTCAATGTTCGAGGCCCAACATCATTCCAACATTTACTAACTGTTAATGGCGAATTGTGTGGCTCTTACAGAGAAGCCTGTCAACGTTTGCAACTGTTAGAAAATGATGCTCATTGGGATCAACCTCTCAATGATGCTGTGATTTCTTCACAAGCTTATCAAATACGAACATTGTTTTCTATAATTATATCAACATGCTTCCCATCAAAACCAATTGATTTATGGATAAAATACAAAGATGATATGTGTGACGATATCTTTCATCAAATGCGCACTAGAACAGGAAATCCAAATTTACAAGTCAGTGAAGAAATTTACGAGGCGTTAATATCAATTGAGGACATGTGCTTAATGATGTCAAACAAAGTATTATCTCAATTAGGCATGGCCGCGCCCAATCGCCCGATGCACGACGCTTTTAATCAAGAGTTGCAACGCGAAAACATATACGAGCTCGATGCTTTAAGAGAATCAGTTCGAATAAATCTTCCACTGTTGAACCAACAACAAAAGAATGTATTTGATACTCTTATGAAAGTTGTAAATGATGGAACTGGAGGGATTTACTTCTTGGACGCTCCTGGTGGTACAGGAAAAACTTTTTTGATTTCATTAATTTTAGCAACAATTCGCTCACACAATGAAATTGCACTCGCACTTGCTTCATCAGGCATTGCAGCTACATTGTTGGAAGGCAGTCGAACAGCCCATTCAGTGCTAAAATTGCCGTTGAATATGCAAAGCAACGAAACTCCGATCTGCAACATTTCGAAGAACTCTGCAATGGCAAAGGTTTTGCAGCAATGTAAAATGATAGTGTGGGATGAATGCACGATGGCACATAAAAAGTCTTTGGAGGCATTAGACCGAACCATGCAAGATCTGCGGAACAATCAAAACCGATTTGGTGGTGCGATGATTTAGTAAGCAGGAGATTTTCGTCAAACATTGCCAGTGATTCCACGGTCAACGCCAGCTGATGAACTTAATGCATGTTTAAAGGCCTCCGTTTTGTGGAAACATGTCAAGATATTAAATTTAAGCAAGAATATGCGTGTCGAGTTGCAAAATGATCGATCTGGAGAAATATTTTCAAAACAACTCATAGACATAGGTAATGGCTAATTCCCTTCAGACGTTTTGACTGGCTGCATTACCTTTCCTGACAATTTTTGTCAGTTTACTGAATAAAAAACCGAACTCATTCAAAAGGTGTTTCCAAACGTTGCTCAAAATTGCAGAGATCATATTTGGTTGAGCGAACGAGCTATATTGGTTGCCAAAAACATGGATGTAAATGAATTAAATTTCAAAATTCAAAATGAAATTGCCGGTGAATTGAGGACATACAAATCAGTTGATTCCGCTACTAACCAAAATGATGTCGTCAACTATCCTCCCGAATTTCTGAACTCGCTGGATTTTCCAGGATTGCCGCCTCACAATCTTCAATTAAAGGTCGGATCGGTGATCATAATGTTGCGAAATATCAACCAACCGCATCTTTGTAACGGCACACGGCTAGCGTTAAAAAAAATTACTGAACAACGTGATCGAAGCACCCATTCTAAAGGGAAAGTATAAAGGAGAAGACGTTTTGATACCTCGCATCCCAATGATTCCAACTGACATACCATTTGAATTTAAACGACTGCAGTTTCCAGTGCGGCTTGCTTTCGCTATGACCATAAATAAATACCAGGGGCAGTCATTGAGTGTTTGCGGCATTGATCTTGAAAACCCATGTTTATCCAATGGCCAATTGTATGTCGCCTGTTCCCGTATTGGAAAACCATCAGCTTTGTTTGTTTATGCTCCAGGAAATCAAACAAAAAATATTGTGTACCATAAAGCATTACAATGAAAATATCATTTAACACAATATTACTAAAGTAATGCAGTGTACGAAACAGAAAACTGAATTTTGTAAATATTTGTTGTTTATGATTATGACATTAAAAATACATAGAAAAGTATATTAACATTATGCAAATGTATTGTTGATATCACGGTAATTATTTGATAGTCAATAAATAAAGTGATCACTCTAAAATACGTTCATTTTTATTTTTTTATTTAAATTACACATTTGTCACTGTATAGTATCACAAACTTATCTGTTCTGGTGACACCAGAACTTGACCAGAAAAGATAAGTTTATAGGACTGCCACAGTCCAATAGCTTTTGACAGAACGACGTCTGTCGGGTCAGCTAGTAACATATAAAGGTATTCGTCCACCAAATGAATAATAATTTATATCCCCATGATAGTTTGTACTTGGCTTATTATAACGTTTCATTATTTCTGTATATATTATCTAAATTTGTTCGTGAATTTCTGAAATCATTAAAATCCAGACACATTTTAAGACAAATATCATTTTCAATATCTAGATACCTATTTTATTTTAGGAAAAATTTCATTTCTATCATTTTTAACAAAAATATTTCTCACATTACAATGATCAAACAATGAAGCATGCACATACTGCTCAGCGCGATTTTTTCTATTAGTTTGGAAACCCACAATTACAAAATCAGGCATGTCAAATTGCAAATTATTAAACTGATTATTTATATCAAAGTTAAAAACTGTTGCTCCAGCACGTACTTATTTTTCTAAAAATTGCCAATACTTAAAAACCAATATGAAGTTTAGGATTTCATATATTTTTTCTTTAATTGTAATTGATGTGTTAGCTTCGTACTCAACAATAGGGTAAAAAATTTCTAAGTTTTCAATAAAAATTCTACCTGGATCAGCATAAGATTTATCAACTGAGCCATCTGCTTTTTGAGTTTCATAAACAAATAAACAATTGTTATCAGATGAATTTATAAAAAAAAAGTAATTTTATAACCATCTTTCCAGTAAACTTCATTATTATCGCGAATAAAGCCAAACAAATATCTTAACAGATACATTATTTCATTTATTTTATCACTACGAACAGATTTTACTCGAAATTTATTATTAATATCAGTAGAATCTTAATTATTTTGTTCACCTGGTGATCTTAGCAAAATATTCATCATTGTTGGGGTTATTCCTGGATTATTAACAGCTTCAATAATATGCCCATGTTTTGAAATTTCTACTGTAGAAAACTAAAATGGAAAAAAATTAGAACAAACATCAACGTTATCTAATTTTTCGTATTTTCCCTCATCTCCATCTTTGTCTCTCTTTAGTAGGCGATATTCTTCCAAAACATAAGCATATTTTGGAAAAGAAAAGCCATCTCTTATGGGAATATCAAATTCGATTCTATTATTGTAAATATGAAAATCTCCCATCATTTGATCAGTTGGGAGGAAAGTTTGTCTCTCAAAACTCTCAATGATTTTATAACTCATTTATAAGTAAAAAAAATTATATAAAAGAAGGATATAGAGGGAGTTCATCGAGTGAAATTCTCCTAAATCTGGTGAAGGTATAACAAATACAATAGTTTGCCAAAAGAACATATTTAGATGGACGATGTTCGAAAATTAATCTATAGATTGTTAATTATTTATGGTTAAGAAACTGCTGGTAATAAATATTGTTAACATGAAAAGGTAAGTATAATGAATATGTTAAACAATAAATTTTTTTTAATTTGTTGTTAATAATCCGAAAGTAATTCCATATCAAATATGAGTTTTAAATGTAATTCCACACACATTTTGGAATTCTGAACACCGTGGAAAAGGTGTGATAAATTGGGCACTAAACAATTTAAATTTTCGTAAAATGCATTTTCCAGGTTATAATTATTGTGGACCATTAAAAAAATTAAATGAAAGATTAGAAAGATGAGACAGGGGAATAAATAATTTAAATGAAGCTTGTAAATTTCATGATATTGCATATAGAGAACACAAAGATTTAGAATATAGGCATGAAGTTGATAAAATTTTACAAAAAGAAGAAAAGATATCTGGTTAAATGAAGATAGTCCAATTGGAGAAAAAATTGCTTCTGCAGCTTTTGCCTCAAGTATGTTTACAAAAATAAAATTAGGTTGGGGAATTAAAATGTTTTAATAAACATATATATTTTTTACTTATATAAATTAAGATAATAAGCTTAACTTTCTCTATACCCATTGATCAATTAAGAGATTTGGGTATAGATAAATGTTAAACAAAATATCAACTTGAGCAAAAAAAATAAAAAATTAAAATAAGGTAAAGGTTTCTTGCTAACCTTGCCATGTTAATACTAAAAAAAAAATTATAAAAAACCGGCAATGGTTTACATCATGGAGGAATTATTCCTCTCATTGTTTGCTGCTTTAACTGAACTTGGTGCTTTAGCAGAAGTAGCTACTTCAATTTATAATTCTGTACTTTTCAGTATCAATTTTAGAAAGCGAATTTGCATCACCTTCTAGATATCCACATTTATTTAAAAAGTTGATAACACATTTTGTCTGATTCTCTTTTTTGGCTAGTGCAAAAATGATATTTGTAATAGCAAGAATAATTATATAAGTCTTCATTTATATACAAATTTTAAAATAATAAACTCTTTAATTTTATTTCTATACCTACCATAGATAATTTTTCTATTCGTATCTATTGTAATAAAACCATAATGTTCATCCCAACATTTTGCACAAATTTCTTTAAATTTTTCATAAGGCATATCTCCAGCAATAAAATCATTATAAATATGCTTTAAGTTAGTATCATCTTACTTATATCATATAAACAAGGACTATATAATAATAATATACATTATAGCCATTTGGTAGTGCACTGGCTAAATTCCATATTAATAATTTTTAGTCCATTTTGCTGTTGATGAAAGGTTCACAATCATCTCATCTTTAACAGCACATCTTAGCTTGCTGATTAAATTAAGTGTTTCTTCATCTTGTCTAAATATACACAAAAAAATTGTATTGTATCTTGCCAATTGTTTAGGCACTCTGGAACAAGTTTGAGCCAAATATAAAACATCAATATTTTTATGTCTTCCTCGAGTAAAATATTCAGGAATCATATCTTAATAATGTCAAATACAATTAGAGATTTGTTTTCGCATTGATCTAAGGGATTCATTTCCTCAGTGTTATTTTTAAAATGTGCCATTTCTTCATTAACATTTTTGGGTATCACTTCAAAATCATCTTGTAATTGACTATATTTTAGTTGATTAAAATTTTACGACTCCATATTATAAATAAAAATTATCATCAAATTAGTTTTCACGCCATTACTAGGACCAACTATCATAACTCTAATATCATCAGGCAAAAGTTCGCCATTATTATTATTCTTAGAAGATTCTTCAGAAATTAAAACACCAACATCCCAGTCAACATTTTTCATTTAATTACAATAATTATTGTAATAAATGTATAATAATAAAATTTTCAAGTCAACAAACAATAGTTCTATTCTAAAGAAGAACCTTCACTATGATATAATTCATAAAGATAAATCGATAGCATTTATAATTTTTCATACAAAATTCTTAACTCCAAATGTGGAGAATAATACTGTAACTACAATTGAAAAAATGAGTCCTGTTATTGATAAAAAATACAGTTATAACAATTCCCATAGGCCAATATGATGATGAATCTTTGAAATAAGTTTTTCTCAGTTTTGAAAGGAAATTAACTATTGAAAAAGACAAAGTTGTTGTGGGCACTAAATTGCCTAATTTTAGTCCATATAAAACAATCAATGTTCATTGTAAATTGGCATATGGCAAGTTTAAAAAAAATCAATGAATCTTACCATTTGGAGACTAATATAATTGCTAGTTTTTCACCAAAACCATGTTTGGTTTCAGAGACTATGTTATTTATGAGCCCCCATTTCAAACTATTTGATAAAATTAATAATGAGCAGTTTAATAACATTGTTCTAGAAATTAGAGACGAAAATGGAAATTCAAATGATTTTGATGGTTCTGATATCGACGTTGTTTTCGAAATTAAAGATGTTTAAAATTTTGCTATTTTATTAGAAAACATAAAAGGCATCCCTTTTTTGGGACGCCTTAATATCTCCAAAATATCAATCGTTTCTTTCAAAAATACATAGTATGCAAAACACATACCACCTCTCATTAATAAAATATAAAACTTTTCTTTCAGAAATAGATATGTTTAATAATTTTTGTGTAGCACCAAGTGTTGGTGAATCACTAACACGTAATTCACCATATGATATTTAATATTTTTTCTTACTCATCGCACCTCTCATTAATAAAATATAAAATTTTTCTTTCAGGAATAGTTGGGACTCTCATTAATAAAATTATAAATTTTGCTATCCATATGGCAGTGTATCGATTTGATTTTCTAATACAATTCTCTTGTTACCATAAGGACTCAATGCAATTTTACTAACTTTGGCTGTATATATTTTGTTTTTCACTCCTTATCAAATGCATTGTTCTATATTGAATTTTCTCATCAAACAAACAATTCTTATAGCCTTCGAATGTAATTCTCTTATTAACAACACATTTTTTCACACCATTAGATTTTTTGTTTTGTTTATCACCAACTCTATATGAATACATTTTTGCATGTCAACCAACAAATTCTTTCATTATTTTCTTATTACATTCGTCTCTTATTTTTCCTAAAACTTTTTTTTATTTGTGGCATTTTATAAATATTGCTCTTTGGATAATCACTTGTATCAAATTTTGCTATCATCGACTTCATATCTTCGTAAAAATCTTCTGTCTTTATGTTATAAATGTATGAATCGGTATCTTGATAACATAGTAAAATTTTAACATCATATTATGGCTTCATCACTTTATAATGGAAATTATACATTAATTCATTCGATATATCCAAAATTGACATGCCCACATAAATAGGCTTATTAAATTTTGCAGTTCTTTTATTCATATGTAGAGCTGCAAGATTCTCATTAAATATAGTACTTCTTTTGAAATTTGGTTTTGCTACTAATTTTTCACATTTTTCAGCACCTGATACAAATTTTATATCTACTCTGTTTCATATATTTTCCATAGTTTTGCCAAACACAGAAATTTTCATGAAATTGTAAAAATCTTTTTCGAAATCATTTTTAGCATTAGATCCCATCTCTATATTCAACTCAATATATATCTTCAACCAATCAGATTGATTGAATTTCAATATTCTATGTATTTTAGTGAGTTTTAATCCATTACTTAGACACTGTTTCAAGTTGCAAATAGTGAATCACATACTTTTGTTTGTTATCTAAAGTTGTAATTATTTAGATTGAGTTGTTTTTGGGACTATCTTATTTTTAGGACAAAATGGTAGATCTTTATGTAATTTATTTAGTTCTTTTGGCTATTCTAAATTAACTTCGAATATATAACCATACTCAGAATCATTCTCCAAATCTAATTTTTTTTTACTCCTATACTCTAAATTATTTAATGTATAATAAACCCATTCAAAACTACCACATGGTAAATATTGAGACATTGCCCAACCATATAAATTATTAGCATCGAAATATGCTAAATAATTTGATTCTTGATTAGAGTTAAAATCTTCCAAATATTTGTTATTAGCTTTAACATATTGCTTACAACATTGTGATATTCCACCCCTAATTCCTTTTCGATCATTAAAATCATATCATAGTTATGCAATAAATCTAGTGGCAGTTTAATCATTTTTAACATTGCATCCCATGACAAACCTGCTGTCTATGTACCATGCAGAGTCTAAATCATATGAATTTATGCATGTGTTTATAAAATTTCCAATATATCTTCTAACAATAACACATCACTTTTTAAATATAAATCATGGTAGTCACCAAGATTTTTTATATTTAATTTGTGGAAGTTCTGTTTCTTCAAATTTCTTCCAACTATCCATATAATCATATTGGTAAGCACCCTTTCTAATAACTAAATCAACTTAATCTTCTGGAAAATGTTTTTGTGTGTGTTTGATTTGATATTTACTTAAATTAGATGATAATTTATCTAAACTGCTAGCCATAAATTTGAATGTATCTATAAATTTTATTTTTAAATTTTCTGCTTTTTTTTCCAAAAGTTGTAAAATTTTCTTCGTTATTTGCTGTAAATCTATATTTTTATCATCATATCCTAACTCTTTAATAAATAAATGTGCATCATATACAGCTAAATTATGAAAATAAATTGGTACAAAATTTGGTAATTTTAATTTTAGATTACACTTGTTGCATGTTGGATTAATGCATTTTCCACTTATGTGATCATGATGATGTACTTTTTTTTATTTTCCTCTGTATATTCACACTCGCATACAGAACATATTTTTTATTTCTTATATAATATTTTTTCTTATTTTCTTAATGTATGCATTGGTTCAATTTGTGAATATGTTTCACCATTTTCTTCTACTTTGCTTTTCTTTGTTTGTATAAATATTTTATGAGCATCTGGGCCACGATATACAACTGGTGGTTTATAATCACCATAAGCAGATACAATGTAATAGCAAAGACCAGAAGTTTCATGTAATTTATATTTCATTGTATATAATTCATCGTAACTTTAAATAAATGTTATTTATTTGATAATTTGAAAGTTTATATCTTTCTTTAAGTATTTATTTATTAAAAAAACCATTATCAATATCATCCTCGGTTAAAATTCGATAATTTTTTATTAAGTTAAATTATTTTATTTCTCTTGAATTTGGTTTGGTGGTTGATATTTGCTTTAAAATTTATTCAAAATCTGCAAGTATTTTGAATTGGACTTTCGTGGCGTGTTTAACATTTTTAAAATGTATTTGTTCGCTTTTTCAATGTATGATTATTTTCACATGTTCATCAATCTTCAGTAGGTTTATTAAATTTTTCTTGAGAATAAAAGAATTGAAGGCACATATCGCATATATAAACTTTGCCAAGCTTGTTTAATTTTTTTGTGCTGAAAATAACCTTGATAAATTTTAATACAACAATAATGCGACTTTGTATCATCTTTGAAAAAAAGAAAATTTATATGCGTATATTTTTTTTGCAATTTATAGTGGATATAACATTGATTTCTTACTTCCATCTTCAATAGAGTATACATTTATAGAAGTATCGATTTGATTTTCTACTTTTGGCATATCATTAATTTTAAAAGGATATTCAATTCATCTAATGCTTTCTCAATGTTAAGACCCACATTTTATGTTTAGATACTCTTTGAAGGTCTTTTCCTGCAGGAAACAGTGCAGATTTTATTGCCCAAAGAAAGGATTTTAGATCATTTTTTTTTAAACATTTATGGATGCTTTCTTAATCTATATAAATTCTGGTAGTTCAATATATGATGATCCTTTTAATGGATTAGGCTTATTTATTGCTAATTGTATATTGTAACAGATAATTTTGTAAGTAATTCCTGTTTTATAATTGTATATATCTTTATAATTTCTCCTTCGTTTAGTATTGTGTGATTATATGCTTGAAATGTAAATAATTCTACTTGATTATTTTCCTGCTAGCTACAATTGGTATAAAATTCAATGCTGGTTTTCACCCCTCTAAAGTTCCTAAGATGATCGTGTATAGTCTCAAAAATCTTATTTTTTCTGAAGTTTAAAATTGATTTAGCTGTACTAAATTAAAGGAATTTCCAATGTTGTATGTTGATATCCTACTTTTAAAAGCTGTATTAACTCTGTACTTTTTTTTGTTCTTGTATTTCTTTTACTAACAAACACATTATTAGAATTGGGGAATAGTTCTTTTAATTCCTTTTTATCTTGGTTATATAATTAATTGATATTGGCATCAGCTAAAGGTAAATTTGTAGAATTATTGTTTGTTATCCAATCTGTTACTCGCTTACTTTTATCTCTAGGTTGCATGAAAACATTATTAGAAAATGGGAAATTTTCTTTGAATAGTTTTTTTTAGCTTTTCTATATTTTATAGTGTAATTTGAAAAGGGTTCAATTTTATAGTTTATTTCTCTTTGTAGATTCATAATAAATGGTATAATTAATTAAATTAGATCAGCTTTCTGTAGCCTGTACCAATATTTAATTTTGATCTCTACCTATAATTCTCAACTCTCTCAATCTCTTCTCCCAATTCAACTGCGATATTGCGCGATGTCATTTTTACTGTCTATTTATAATAAAACAAATATATGAAGACTGCAAAAATGGGGGTAGAAATATAAGCGTGTAAAATCGAAATATGAGTTTAAACTATTGATAATAATGAAATTGTTTTCAACTATTTATCTACTTCTAATGGGGATATTTCTCATTATAGCATTTTTTTGCATATTGTTGTATGCTTATCCTTAGTAGTTTTATGACGAGAAAATGAATTTATCGATTTATTCTCTTTACATACTATACATGTTTTTGTTGAATAATTATCACGTTGAATTTTGTTTAGAATATCTACTATTGCATTGTGTAATTTATTATTTTTATGCTTATCGAGATATCCATTACAAACATATTTTATACATTCGCATAGTATTTTCTCATTTTTTAACTTATAGCGACTTCTATCATATTTACTAAAGCATTTTTCGCAATTTGCGGTATGTTCGTCTATAGTAACTTTGTGGAGATAAATTAATCCACAGATTTATTCTCTTTACATGCTGTATACGGCTTAGTTGAATAATCAGCATGGCGAATTTCATTTGTATTGTGTAGTTTAGTATTTTTATGCTTTTTGAGAGATGGTTTAGAAACATATTTTCCACATTCGCATAGTATGTTCTCTTTTTGAACTCATATTGATTTTTGACATATTTATCACATTTTTTACAAGTATTAATATACTTGTCTTTTGTGTATTTATGCGTGTGAAAACTTTCTATATTTAATACTTTGCCATCTTTTTACATTGCTTTTCTTGATTTTCCATTTTTTATTTAATAATAAAATTAATTTATTGAGAGAATGAAATAAATAATTTTCTTTAATTATTTGTTTCTATGTAAATGACATAAAAAATGGAAACTCTGCTCAACAAAGTTTAACAATTCACTTGAATTAATTTAACTACAAGATCTAGAAACAAATAAATGGTTTACTGCTACAGATTTTGAAATTTATAAGTCTAAGCTTGGCAAAAAAATTAATTGTATTCTAGATGGTAAACGTAAAATTTCATTGCCAGAGCGCTACGTCAAGATACTCGATAAAAATTCTTTGAAACTAATAAATGGGAAGCAGGTTTTTATAATATATAAAGGCTTAAAAGAAATTAAAAATGCAACATTTTCTATGATCTAGAATTCTCTTTAAAATATATATATAAATTCTATCGATTATATTAGTTAATATTTTCCCTTGAATTTGGCTTAAATTTGTTTTATTTAGATTTCTCGTTTGTAAAATTGCTATTTCTAGAAAGCATGAAAAATTGCTTGAAAAGCGATAAATTTGCTTGATGTGTTAAAATAGCTAGTTTTTTAAGGTGGCACAAATTCTGCTCGGACATTTTTGAAAAAGTGGTCAATTTACTTGATTTTGGGGTAAAAACGCTTGATTTTGGAGTAAATGTGCTTTTTTTTAGAATGCTGAATTTATTAAATTAAAACCATGATTTTGGAGCAAAAAAAAACTTTATATTGGAGCAAAAAACCACAGTTTTTCGATGAAAATTGAATTGCGCTAGAACTCCCCTTTTACATCTACTCACCCAAATCTCTTCACTCCCTCACTCCTGCTCAGGACTGGTTATTGAACACTTTTCCATGGAAGTTGTAAGAAAATTCATAAACATTTGTATGTTATCTTAAAACTGCGATGCATAACAGCTACGTGTGTTGGGAAATATGGGACTCAGCAAAATACAATAAAACCGTTGTTAAGATATGTTTAGTAAGTATTGTGGTGTACATCGCAATATAACAGACCTCGTGTTCTGCGACAGGTGTTTACTCTTCTATTTGAGATATGCATCTACTTGTAATTACCTGAAGTGCAAATGACTGGTTATATAGCGCAGAAATGACACAGAATCCCGAGTATCTCTGTTTTTGGGGGGGGGGGGGCTCTCAGCCAGCTCTACATAGTTGCTATGCTGTTTTAAATAAATTTCAGAGTAGTGGCCCAGTGTACTGAACCTATATATTTTGTGGCATATTTTGACCACCTGTCAATAACACTCGGCGGAATAAATTATATACACAAGTGCTGTGTCATTCATCATGACAAAATTAATTGTATGCATTAGGAGTCCACGCAAAAGTTATTAAAACTTCTGACACCGATTTTTTTTTTTTCCTTTACCTAACAACGCCCCGGTTTATTTGACCTTCTCTAGCTATATTAATATATTTGTGCATAATTGTTGCCATACCTAATAAAATTAATCAAAGTTGAGTTATATTTGTATCTTCTGTATTTTCCACCTGAACTACAATGAAATTTGCTGTAAACAGCTTATAATATTAGTATTTTAAAACAATTCGTCAGATACTTGCTCATTCCACAAGATAGTGCATGTGAATTATTTTTATCCAACACGACATAATTTTGTAAATAATTGTATATCAAATGTTAAATTTAGAGCTGCTGTAGATGAGCAGAGAATTTAAGAGAATTTATTAATTGTTTACCCCAGGATCAATTACTTCTATCTTAAAATGAAAACAAATATTAAGTAGCTCAGCATTCTAATTTCGGTCAGAAATAACAAAGTTATTTCCAGTTTACATAAATGTTTAAATTTTGCAATAACAGAAGTACTTGTGATAAAGGTTAGTGGTTAGTGCGTAGGGAGTAGTTAATAAGACTGTGATTCAGAACCCTCTATATCACAGGGTGAGTTTGCAATCAAATAATTATGCTTTAAATTACAAATTATGGCGTGTAAAAAAAGAACCTAAACTGGTTAAATGTGATCATTCGTAATATAACTTAGTTATTCTTGTTCTTTAAAAGACGTAACTAAAAGGTGGTTGGACTAGCAAATGTCCAGGTGCCCACAACATGAAGGGGCTTACCAGGCCCTAGTACATTTTTCCTTTTCTTAAAGAAAACAATATTACCACCAGTGAGATTAGACACACAGGTAATAATTTCTACAATTGTTTAAATGCAAAATCAAATTTTTACCATCTAATTTTTTGGCTTTTGTATGGTAATAAATAATATGTACAATATAGTCATATAAGTAATGTGGCGGGTTAATTTTCGAGATTACGTTGTATTTTTCCATCCTATGCCGAAACATCTCTGTTTATGCAGTCTGATGTGACTGGTCAAGGCCAGCGAGCAGCATGATTAAGAATGTCAAAAACTTGTATCTATATTCACTCTACATTTGTAACTCAATCGCCCCCGCCTGTCCACCTGCCTATTAATTCGTGCTTGCACTTTGTAAACATAATATGACATATACTGGTACATTCAGTTTGAACTTATTCGTACTCGCATAGAAAAAGGGCGGCGTCAGTACGACGGACTCTTTCAAGACGAATGGTTAAGTGATCCCGAAAGTCTGTCGGATAAATGTGTTTTTTTTTTACCGTAGGCCTACTGGATTAGATAAAAAGACAACAATAATCTCGTTTCAATGGTTTGAGTGAAGTTCGTGGAATTATGGAATTAACTCAAATATCTTCTTTTTTTTATAGCAAAAATAAGCTATTCAAGCTAGCACGATACGTCTAACGAGACATTAACAAACACGAGGCACTGTATGAACGTATGAAACAAAATTACCCCTGAATTACAGCATAAGTTATCACTGTGTACACTATTCATTGGTATGATTTCAATAAAATACACGAAAAAATATACCTTTACAATGTTAAAATATCGGGGGAAATTTTTTTTATTCATCATTAGTAGGTGCGCATAGTAAAATATATATTTAAAAACGAGTAGCTATAGTATACTGATTATGCGAGGAAGTGTAGTGTTGTCTTAAATATGTAAATGAGTATATTAGTTATTACGCTTCCTTGGCAGAATTGAAAACAAAAAAAAAAAATTACAACAGATTAAAATTCACAAAATAAAAGAATTGTCTAGAATACTGAAGAAATAAACCAGTTATTTTCACAACAAACAGCTCTGTTTAATAATGCGCCATTATTTGCCGTGCTACATATTTGAATTATTAGAAAATAAGAAATGTACCACAATCGGCCCAATCTGTCGCAATACATATTTAAATCTGGCTGTATATTGAACCACGGAATGTTTTTAGGATGTGATTACTAAATTCAAGAGCATTAGATAAAATTTTGAATTAGAGATAGTGCAAAAATATACTTACCACATTTACTTCGCGAATAAATATGACTCGTGATCATAGTACGTGATCCTCACTACGACGCCGCCTTATACCTATCTCAAGACGTGTTACACAGACTATTTCTCTGGAAGAAACTCCGTAATAGTGACTGCCCGATTAATGGTACTACTTGCCCATGAGGGTTGTTTTATGTTTTCATGACCCCTCCGTGTAAGGGCTGCACACAGCATAACAGAGACCACACCCTCCCCGCTCCAACCAAGTGATTGTTTACCACTGGGTTTGTCCAGGATGGCTTGGCATGGTTAAGTGAGTCAGTGGACACTGATGCTCAGAATATTTGATCACAAGCGTATATTAACATCAAGAACACTTTTTTCATATTTCCACATCGTGGGGTCCCTCTCGATGTGGGGAGGAGGCAGAGTTTACCCACCTGCCGCCCTACACCCTTTCTGGTAGGGCCTGGACAATAGAACAGCAAATTTTGTAACTGATATTGTATCATTTGTGATAATGGTTTTTGATACTTACAAACAGGTACACTTACAAACATACTTACAAATGAACTACAAACTGTCTTGTCGGTATTAAAAATGTGTTTAATAAACAATGTTTGAATAATTAACCCTTGAAAATTAGCGTGTTTGTTCACGAACAAGAGGTCAAAAGTATGCATGTGAACGTTAGCTACTATTTTGTGACTAACATTGCCTCTGACGTTTGCACAACAAAATGTTATTAAATATTCTTTTTTAAATATATTTTATGAAATAAGTTTCTAACAAAATTCAGCGTAGCATGAAAAATGTAGTTTTGGTTATAAAAGGAAAAATTACAGGTATATAAGCTGCACTTGAAAAAAAAAATGGTTAAAATTTACTGTTGGTATCAGATTAAATTAAAATTACGAAATTTTGGTAAACATGCATAACAATGATGTGTGTTCTAAGTGTAAATTTTATTTAATACATACATTCGCACACACATATGTAGCTTAAAATCAATTAAACAATGTTAAGTGTTTCAATTTCATAAACTATGAACCAGGTTAAGATGTAAAAGAGTCAGAATCATAAATGGGTTGCAATGCTTAATGCTAAATGCTAAACTGTATTCTTATTTACCTACAACAAAAAGAAACTGAATTGCAGATGACCAAAAAGATTTTTACTTAAACTACTAGTAGGAGGTTAAAACATGAAACTATTGCTGGTAGTTTGCTGCCAACTTAACAGTGAGTTGAGGAAAATTGCTCATGTTATAATATATATGCAGTTACGAGCATTGATTTTTTTCATAGATTTTTTTCAAGAGTGCTCACTTTATCGTGAACCATATATACCAAAATTTCGTAGTTACCGATCATGCCAGGTACTTACTTTTACAATGATGGTTATTACAATTTTTAGGTTCTACGTTGTACAGGAAATATTTAACGGATATAAACCAATAAAATTGAGTGGACGTTCACAATTGCCATATTATTTTGAAATATTCTGTTTCAGTACACTGACGAAATAACAATAAAATGTTTTTTAAATCCAAGATCTTTCAACACTTTCCTGTATACACCCATAACACATGCACAAGCAACCAAACTTATATAGCACCAGAACATTTCTCTATCTATACACACACTTAATATTACACCAGTAAATTATGTTTGAATTTCTACTGACCAATGTGCTTGCTCTGCTCCATCTTTGTTCTTCATAGCTGTATCAGGTAGCTATAGTCAGAAAAAAATCTAACCGACATCTGTAGGTACGGTTCTTCCAGGAAATTAACAACAGTGTCAAAGGTTTTGTAGTTTTTCATCCGTAATAAGTTCATTCCATAGTTTTTGTCCCTCAGGTCAATTATGAAATTATCTTGAAACTGAAAACAAAATTAATTAATGTAAAGGAAATAATAAACTTAGCTGTTTACGATAGCATTGAGACTTTTATATGTGGATGCTTAGGATGAGAAAGTGTGTTTCAGTGTAAGAAAGAGAGAGAGGGAGAGAGAGAGAGAAAGGGGAGAGAGAGATAGAGATAGAGATAGTGATAGTGAAAATGAGTGAGAGACACACAGTCATACAGCAGATTTACAGGCATTTGTTCATGCATACATACATACAGTACATACATTCATACATCCATACATACACACATACACAAGACACACATGTACACCCAGACACAGACACACGCATACATACATGACACATACACACTCACACATACATAGATACACATCTACACTCAGACACAGACACAAACATACATACTTCACACATTCACACTCACACATACATAGATACACATGTGCACACATACATACAGATGTACATACATGCATATATACATATATATGTGCATGAATACATACATGCATACAGGCATACATGCATACATACACACATACATACAAAGATATATAAATATGTTGATAGATTTGAACAGCACACAACAGCTGAGGTGATTAGTACCACTGGAAGGTGATGCGTCTGAGGATGGAGATATGAAAAAACACAATGGCAGAGGAAACAGGAGTACCTGGAGAAAACACATTGCCCAATTAAAGCTTGTCACTTACACACCATGTGAAATCCAGATATGACCCCACTTGGAATATAACATGTTTATCAGGTTACAGGTGCTTGTTCTGACCACTACACCATTGTGGGCCCCTCAGAATGTTAGAATTAAACTAATTTAAATAATATTATTAACACTTTACATAGTTAACTGTGTATAAAATAAAATTGTAACAGGTATGTCAAACTTGCAGCCCACATGCAGCCACTGTCTCACATCTATGCTGCCCCTGATACTGTAGGGAAACATGTGGAATATAACTCACATCCAGATTGCGTAAATGAAACATAAAAGTGGCATGCAACGTATCTATCCTGAGATTATATGTTAACGACAGGAAATTGAACTGTCAGTCAGTCTGATGAATTTTAAAAACTGTATTTGTGAACATTGAACAAACCTAATCTAATAAGCCAGCTCACAGGTGAGCATTTAAAAAGTTGGGTGTAGAGTTTGTTCAACCCAAATTACTTCACCAGATTTCCAACATTCGGTAGCCAAGAAGAGATGACAGACATCAAATAGTACTTTATGATTTTCTATTTTTATGACTGCATAATGCATGTTTTTGCATTTGTTTGCAATTGTATTGAAAATTTTGATGCATGATGCATTCCGCAACTTTAATGCGCACTATACAAAACGACTTTGAACCATCTTTGATGCAATACCCTCCAATTAAAGATTGTACTGCCTGACTGAGTTAGCGCTCCCTCCAGATAAGGTCACACTAGTTCCAGTGTGTGCCACTGGAGGACAGCACATATTCTACCAGTGCCTGCGGCCAAGATAAGGTATGTTAGCGCCGCATCAGCAGTTTACAAATTTCCACCCCTGCAGCTGAGGCTATCATACCCCCGCACCCTTGACCACCCAAAGCATGTACGAGATTAGTATAAAAGAGCTAGTTTGACAAGCACTGAACCTCCACTGCTCATACAAGGCCGGATGTAGCCATCGGGTTCGCTGGTATGTCTGCATATTCCACCGCTCGCAAGGGCCTGAATCTCTGCCAGCTGAAGACAACAACGACCAGACGCCTCTTCTGCAAAACCTCTGACCCCCTGCTTCTGAGAGACTGGGCCCTTCAGAGGTTCTTGAAGACTTCAGCTCTCTCCTTACCACCCCATTGTATCGACCCCAGAACTGGTAATGGTCAAAGCAAAGTTTCTTCAGGAACTCCCTATTTGCCCACCAGATGGTGCTGGCATTATTGACACTACCCCTCTGGTAACTGTTAAACCCCGTTTCTGTTCCTTCAGAACAACTAGCGATAGTTAGACTAGAGTTATTTATTAATTTACTAATAGGATTATCGCCTTTTTTTCTCCCTACTAGCTTTTTATCCAGGTTAACTTCACCTGGCAGTTTACGATAGTGTGAACTTTCGTATAAAGTGGTATTAGCTTAGGGGGTATTTCAAGGCAACTATATTATTATTACGTAGCGCCTGTACCACTAGGAACTCATCCTCCAGGTGAATGGGACAGACTGGGTTCTTCCATACTCAACCACCACTTCTTAAGGGTCCGGAAATGAGTTGGAATTAACATAAGACTAATTGACCCCCTTTGGATGCCACTCTGGGGTATTCATTTCAAACAGCTCGAGCACCGCCTAATGCTCTGTCCACCGCTCCTCCAGAGGCCAGGCGAAACGATCAAAAGGTAACCGTTCTTGCCTGGAGGACTATGAATCAATCAAAAGTTCGCAGTAGGGAAGTGAGTTACTGGCTTGCCCTTCAAGAGGCTGTATTAGTTTATATCCCCTCATGCTGTACTCTTGGCATGGAGGTGTGCGGAGAAGGTTAAAAGGGGCTGCATACTATTCCGAAGGCAGTACAACATTCCTACCCTCTTATTTTCTACTGCCCTCAGCAGTAACTCAACTGAGCGGGGTCGAGATAAAACCAACTGCACCACAGAGATGACTCACCCCTCTGCATTTACCAACCTCGTTATTTCCTCCATTGATTAAGCTCCCGGGTACTCTTCATCCTGTGGTTGAGGCAATCTTGAGGGGAGAAAAACAGTTCTCAGGACTTGCGAACCCCTGGTTTGGAGGTGCCCTGTTCTGCAGTCAAACAACACACAGCAGCACCCCATAGGTCCAGGATACTTCACCATCGACTAGCAACCAAGGCGACCACCAGCCCTCGTCACACCAGGGTAAGAGTCTCCTGCCGTGATCATCACAGCAGCCAGTTAACCATTAAGGTGCTCAATGAGAATCGTGATTATGATATCATGCGTTAAAACTGTCAAGGTGACTAAGATGTCAACTACCTCACATGATATCTACGTGACAAAAGTCACCATAACTTTTAACCCCAAAAATCTTAAGTCATTGTTTGATGTGTATATCCCCTCCAAGTAAATGTTGTTTCAATTATCACTCCCCCCTGAGCCCGTGTCAATTATTTCTATAACACATTTAGTTTTGTAAGTATAAAATATATTGTTTTAACAATATAAAGCTCAAAAGGGATTATTTACACAGATATATGTGTATGTGTCTATATATAAACATATATATATATATATATATATATATATATATATATATATATATATATATATATATATATATATATATATATATATATATGTATATATATATATATATATATATATATATATATATATATATATATATATATATATATATATATATATAATATAGCCAGTGGTGATAGTTAGCGAGACAGTAGGCGGATGTAAAGATGTAATAGTCTCAGTTCGCCAGCCATGATTTCACGCATGGCCACGTGGTGAGCAGAGATTCTTACCAGGATCCTGAAGTAGCCATGCAGCTGTTTGCTAACACCAACACATACCTATTCTGCTCCATTGTTGACCACGGAGCACGCCAAATGCGAGTGCAAGGGAGGATGGCTACTTATACTTAGCGAATGAGTGTGATCACATGCATTTTAGCTCCAGAGCCATCCAGCGTTTATTTAAAAGTAAATCAGAATTGTATTGTGCGAAGCGGTACCTGAACTCAGAAAGAATTTTGCATTAATTAATTTTAACACTGCAGTAAAAAACTCGCACTAAGGGTTGCCTTAAGAAATACGAAAATACATAAAGTTAATTTATCAAAGAAAAACCAGTGAGCGAAATAATTAGATAGCCCTCTGAATCAAAATCAACAGAAGTGCCAGGCCAGCTGTGAGGGAAAAGGAAAGAGGTTTTAGAAATTAATTCAACAGATAATTACGGATCAAAGAAGACAAAGTTGAAATCCTTGCGGGCCACACAGCACTTGTCCATCTGGTCAGAGCTCCAATGAGAGACTGCAGAATGGCTGTCGGAACCAGGGACACAATTCTGCGCTGGAAATGGAGGCCCTGTCGGACCACGTGCATGGACATAAAGAATGAGGGGCACACCATAATTACCATAAAAATGTGCACAATGGCTACCATAGGTTTAAATATATTTTGAATATCAGTGACAGCATAACAAAAAATAAACAGTAGCATAATCAAATAGAAGTCGCATTAAACAAAACTTGACATACTATAAAATGGCACAACATATTAGTAGACAGTTTACTAACGTGAAGATCTAATTAATGAAATAGTATATAATTTATAATACCATATAATACCAATAATAAACCATAGGCTACCATTTCGTCATAGTCAACTTTTAATTCGCTTTACACGCACATCACACACATCTCGCAGCTCTGCTCCTCGTGAGCATGCGACCCATTATGGGCTTACACTGGCCAAGGGATGAAGTCGGATGACAAAATATATACCCCGATATCCTGTAGGCGGCCAGTTTTAATATTTTTATTGTGTGCTATGTCCCACAAACTTGTTTGAGTAGATATTCCTGGATGATAAATAATGAATTTTTTAAAAGTAAGATGCAAAAATACCATTGACATATCACTGTTTTCTTACTTTATTTAAATATAAAATTTGTTTCTAGTATCTCGTATATTCAGCTGTATTGTAAGTCGGTATCGGCATCACAAGAAAACAAAAGGATTTTTATTTTTATAGTCCATATAATGCCTGCCTCAGTTTTTATAGGTTGTTCATGGTAAAGTGAGTACTTTTTAAATTAATGTTTGTAATCATCTCTGTCCATAATGGTATCGTATACTTTGGTATGCCGGCTCCATGTTAAATTGACATCGACTGAAGTAAACTAGTTTAATGACTTAATGTTGTATTCCGAGTGTAATATTTAAATTTATAGCGAATCAAATATAGTCTATTTGCGATTTCTTCATACTTTTTGATTAAACACCTTTGATTAAACACCCCATGTATGCAGTGTTTTGTTGCTTCGTAATTTGCCATGTATCACAAGTGTTTTATACTTGTATTAGCATAAAAGTAAGTTAGTTTGTAGTAATTTTGGTTAAATTGACCTTTCACTTAATATTTTATCAAAAAGACAATATTTCATAAACAACTGATATTGATAAAAAAACAGATAAATTAAGTGTGCTGGTATTGCCTAGCAAAAAACAATTCTTATGCAATATATCATTACACAGAGTGCACATGAGTTTGTTGCATTCGCTCTATGGTGTAATTTCCCAACCTTTGTTTGCATGAGGTGGATGCACATTCTGAATGTAGAATTTTAGCAGGGCTTTACACAAGTTGAAAGTAACTGTTAATGGGCCACAGTGTTTTTTGTACACATTGAAGTAATAATTGGCTACGTTAATTTTACATGTGGTGGAAGAATACTAAATTAAGAGAAAAAAATTCCTTACACAGGGCTTTTACAAGTGATTAGTTTATCATGAAAAGTATATAGCAGAAATATTCAAATAGCATTATGAGGGTCACTTGCAGTCCGTCAAACTTGCCAGATTGGCCCACTAACAACATTTATTTTATCAGAATTTTCTTTCAATATGTATTTTTGAGTGGTTACCTAATTTAACAACAATTGTAGCTATCAACTAGTGTAAAACATGTAATAAAATTATAAATTATATACTATTTCATTTATTAGATCTTCAGTTAGTAAACTGTCTACTAATATGTTGTGCCATTTTATAGTATGTCAAGTTTTGTTTAATGCGACTTCTATTTGATTATGCTACTGTTTATTTTTTGTTATGCTGTCACTGATATTCAAAATATATTTAAACTATTTTGGGACACTTAATTTTTATTATATTTCTCAAGTACTACTATTGCATTTTCTATAATAATTTATGTCCCTGATAATTAACTTAAATTGTACCTGCTTTCAGAATATTATTTCACATTCAGTCCTTTCCATGATTGCGAGTATATTCACTAGTCATCTGGTTTGAACTATGATCTTGATTAATGCTGTATTTTATCTTTTCATTTTCCTTTAATTTATTTGTGATCCATAGAGCTGAAGAGTGTGTGCTAGTGGTTTTGGCAGAAGCTAATTTTCTTTTTATTATAGTTGTTTTTCATTTAATATTTTCTAAGTTAATTACTTTTCTGCCTAAATGATTTCTCTTTCAAGAGATCGTGCTCCGGTTTTTTTTAACGGTTTAGTTTGTTATATGTTAAAGATAAACATTACTATGTAATTAAATATGTTTTATTCTCTTGCTCGGATATAATTATTTTGTTATATTAAGTCTGGATTAATTTAAACCGGTTATATTCAATTTTGGATTAATTTCAAATGGGTTAACAATTTCTCTAAATCATAAAGATTTGACTACTGTAAGTTATATTAAGTCAACGAAATTTACCGGTATTGTGTATTCATAAGTCTATCCATTTCTCTGTGTTTAATCGATTAGTCACCACTGGTCGAAGTTCTGAGCACACTCCATTTGATATACATAATCGAGTGCAAGGTCTTTGCTTTCGTCTTCAACCTTCTATGTACAGCATGAAGTCGGCTTCAGAAATATTTATCCTCTAGTATCTGCAAGTATCCATTCTTGTAGTTAATATTTTTTACCTCCATTTAAGATAAGATTTATGTCTGACTTAATTTTTTATTGCTTCCATGATCGTTTGTGTGCAGCCACTTTATATTTGTGTTTTGTAATCTTCAGCAGTCCAAGTGTTCCACTTGTTCTACCTTTCGTGGCATCCATGTGGCTTGTAACTATGATATGAGATAATTCGTAGCACAACATCCTTCCTGGGATGTTTTCTGCTCTTCTAGACTTGGCGTGACTTTTCACCTAAAGAAAAATCCTCGTATAGCCTGCATCTTGCCATAATTGCTCCTCTGGAATCAATCAATATATTCCCTTTTAAGCATGGAACTACAAGGTAGTTTTCAGAACTGTGGCCATGCATCTACATAAAGTTTGCCAATCATAACTACATTCTCCTGGACTGTAGAAAATATCTATTTTTAAATTTGGCTATAATCGAATATAATTTTAACCATATATACAATGTACTTAATTTCTTTTTTTTTTTTTTGAGTGAATGTCCTCGAGGTTTTTCGATTTCTAAAATATGTAACTTAATAAACCAATAAGGATTTGTGTAGACTTTCTAAATTATATATTTATATTTTTTTGGTTTGTTACATAACATACTCATAAAATTCCATTATGGTTATCTTATTTTAGTACCGGGTAAACGAAAGTAAATAACATAATAAAATCATTATAAAATTATGAAAAATATAAATATATAAAAGATACTATATGCCAATGGCCAATGTTAATAAGTGTTTGAATTCTACTGAAATACTCATATTATTTATAAATGTATTCCCTTTTATTTATCTACTTATGTATTGATTATTTATAAAGTGTATGCTTGTATGGAACTTGGTTAAATAAGTATAACATATACTTATTAAAAGGTAATTTCTTCTTTGTTTTTAAATCTCCGTGTATGGTACTAATATGTGCTTTAACTTAAGTTGCTGTTTTGTATCAATATATCAATTTATCAGTATTAAGGAAAGTGAGAACTTTGCTTTTCGCCAGTAAAAATGACACATGTTTATAATTAAATAGTAATATATTTTAATGCGCAAAAGTTTTCTCTAGAACATTATACCCGAAAGGCGTAGACTAAGCTTCTCCTTGTATCCCAAAATGTTAAAAACGAGCATTTGCGAGCATTTGCCAAGCATCGTAATTCAATGTTAAGTTGTCGCTGGTATAAAATTACCATATTTTTGCATGTAATATTAATTCAGTTAAATAGTCAGATGTCTGTCGAGTAAAATGATACCACAGAAGGAAATAGGCAACATTCGTTGTAGCCAACTGTGTACAAAAACCTTAACACTGGACACGGCCTTGGATTTTCTGCTAAAATATCGAATGTCTGGTGGCCTCTCGCAAACTTATCTGACAATATGTCAGAAAAATATTAATTTATATTAATAAACATATGTCTTCCAAATTAAATGATAGCATAGAGGTGTAACTACGACCTCCCTTGTCACCAAACAATTATAAAATCTGCAAAATTGTTTGCTCCATTCTATTTGGCGCCATATTTACAAACAAAACCAAAGCGTTGTTGTTAATTCTGTACACAATCACTACTTTTCAAAACCCAGGTTGCTGAAACTCTGGTTTCAACTGGCAGTAAAAACGCACTGAATATCACGCCTGTCTGTTATGTCTGGTGAACCGCATGGGATGGACCCATGGACGATTGAAGGAGAAGGCTGTAACTGAAGGAGCGAGAATTTACCTGTCTCTCGTCAAGTGTGATGGACTGGCAGAGATGTGGAGACCCCAATGGATGAAAGACTTGCAGTGGTTTCATAGTCCAGAGTCGTATTTGTGACTCACCTTGTAGGCTCCCATGCAACTGATGGCATGTAAAAAAAACTAACCATATAAAGTCATCATCAAACAGTAGTCAAAACCCAAAACAATTCCAAGTTGTATTAACACAAGCAAAGTGATAAGGCAAGCGAGGGCTCAATGGCAGGAAGAGCACTGAGGGTACATGCATCGCACATGGAAACATTCGGCCACCAGAGGGTGGAGAGTGGGTAGAGCTGTTAGGTATTTGCTAGTGAGGCCTATACATGTGGTATCCATCTTTAGATGTACTGACCCGACCCGTACAGCGCTCGCCAAGAGTAAAACAACATTCAGCAACAAAAAAACTGCTACATGTTTATTTTTCAACAGATTTCTTTCAAGTTTTCTACTTTTTATTAAAAATGTTTACGATTCATCAAAAACGGGTCGTTATACAAATAAGGTGGCTGAATAGCCCTGATCTACAGAGCTGTTTACTCTGCAAAAAGCATTAAACAGAATAAATACAAAGAAAATAAATGCTGGCTGGACTGACTCACACGTGGGAATTTCTTCTTGAGGTACTGCCTGTGTTTGTTGTAGTGAACAGCCACGTACACTTGGAGGCCACTCCAGAGCGATTGCTATGTAAGCCTGTCCCACAGGCAACTGCCCAGGCTGTATAAGAATGCTGTCACATGTCGCCTTACAAGCATTCATTACCAGCGAGAAATAAACTTGTTATTTCATACACAAAAATTACATTCATTGCATCACACAATGCACATTCATCATCATCACAAGTGTATTGGGAACATACAAAGCATACCAGTAAATTAGTATGTATGTCTACCTATGTTACATAAATAATAAAATATATAGCGTAAGAATTTTTAGAAGAATAATAAGGGTTCGTTCCAAAAAGATCAAGTATCACTGCAGATATTGACAAATGCTCAATAAAAAAAAGTTTTGCAAATTTAACAGCAATGGAATTTTATGCAAGACAGGCATACTGAACAGTGCAAGTTTGTTTAGTAAATTGTTGTCTTAGGGCATCTTCATGGTTGGCATCGCATATTTGCTTTTTCAGTATTCTGGATGTAAATTCTGTCATTTTTGTAAGAACAAAATACTGCAATGTCTTGATATTTAACACCCAAGAATTTCAGACAGTCTGAGAATGAGTCAGTTCTTGTAAATAAAGAAGTCAGCACTTCAAATGATAATTTCTTCTTAGGTATAGACAGATGTGCTAATCACCAACATATTACCTGTATTACACTGGCAGTAAAAACAAAGTACTATTTGCACATTTCTCTTGGTTTACAGTAGGGTTAACTTGGCTAAGGCGAGAGTGAAGTCACATTTACTTTGTGTGCAGTGAGAGGCAATACGTCGCATGCTACGGGCAATGGCTGTGGGCTCATGGCATGCTACAAAAGGAAACGAATGTATTATAATGTTGACGCATTTACATGACATTTAACTTAATGATTGTTGTCACCTTCCTTTTTCTGAGGAAGTATCAGTATATGACAATAAATGCTTCTTTTTGTCTTTGCCTTGACACGCTGCAGATTCAGCTGCTTGTTTTATAGGTACTGGTAGGAAAAAGAGCAATAATCTTTATAAGAGGTTTCTGGATGATAACAGAGCTCTTTTAAAATCTTCACATGAATGATTGAACATAATTTTTATTATTTCAATGGTTAAGTGCCTACTCTAATAACTAGAATTTACACAAACTTTAGGAACGGCATTCCTGCTAAAGTCAAACTGTTGTGTACATTGAGATTATTAAGTACTTCAACAGAAAAATCGTACAACACAGCGAGAAGTGCAGCGTATCTATTGTCCTTGTAGTTGGGATAATTCGGATCTCACATTTTGCCATTAGATATGTCATCAACAAAATCCCGTTTTTCTGCATAGACCATTCTATGTTGTCTGCCACACATCATCCAACATGACTGATGTCTTATAGGCAATGGGAAATAAGCAGCAAAGAACAATAATTCATTTTTCTACATTAAATGGGAAAAAATGGCAATGCGTAGCACAAAGCTGCATGGTCAGTTTTTCCACTTGCTACACACAGTGTAAATTCGCCTTGGGACAACATGTGGGTGGGGAATCAATGGAACGAAATGGTGGGAGGAAATGGGAGTACTTCAGCAAACACTATTGGCCGTTGCCAATATCTACAATATTTCGGACATGCAAGAATTTCTTACATGATTCAACTGTGATTGAACTCATATCATTTGTGCTTTAAAATTAATTTACTATTACTATCACACACATTTTTTTAAAAATCAGCATGTTTCTCTCAGCAATACAATCCACATTCAAACCATTGGCTTGATTGTGGTTCTGCTACACTGTCGAATTGGACCAGGCAGCAGTTACGATGATAGTTTGTCCTGCACTGGAACACTGTTGAATAGGATCAGACAGTACTAATATGATTAGTACATTAAAGTATGTTTTTCATTAGTCAGTTGTATGTTTGAACACCCACATATTGGTGCAAAAATAAAAAAGTTAATTGCAAAACACCTATAGGAGACTGATGCAATACAATTGTAGTTGAGACAAGAACCTTGGTTATTCATGACTCATATTCGACTTAGTCACTCGTAAGAACAATCCAGGAACTTATCATTCATACTTAGCACAAGCTCATGGATCAGCATGAACAATACAGCCTTCAGAGGTTAAATAGAGGCTTCCATGGCACTGAATATTGTCTAACCGAGCTCAGAATTTACAGGATCAAAATACAGCGAAAAGCTAGCAACCACAAACATTTGACACCAACTGACTTTGTGACTACAATAACACTGATAAGCAAGCAAATAAAGTAAATACTATGACCCCTGTCTTTAAATGTATTTTTTATACATTTATAATACAATAGAAACCTGTTATAAAATCCCATCTTATAACATTTTCCTGCATAATAAGCTACCTTCTCTTGGTAAACAAATGTATATTTCAATTAAAAATTACTCTCTTATAAAGTTTTCCTTTATACAAGGCTGACAAATTTTGCGGGCTCTTGAGAAATATTAAAATAGGTTTCTACTGTAATAAGTGTGTACATTCTCACCAGTGAATACGCAAGTGGTACAGTCGCTGAATCGTCCAGGCTCCAGGAATCTGGCACACACCATGTGAAATGTGGCTCTATGGTCATCTGAACAGAGTTAGACTCCATACGAGCCAAACATATCACTTTCTGTCGATTGGCATTGTACCCTGATACATCCATGATGCTAAATCCAATGGCATACTAACAATTAAAGAAAGAGCTTTGTGATTATTGCAGCATTTACTTAGAACAATACCTTAGAAGAGATAAAGATGTCTGCTAAGAACAAATTGCTGCTAAGTTGTTAGTAAAATTCCTATATGGTCATTTTAACTACTAAAAATGACAGTGTCGTGATATTAATTTCTTTTTCTGAATGACATCTAATTCTACATCCACTATAGTGAAAAGAAAAATAGTTCTTGACCAAAAGTAAGAATTAGTAAATGACAAACAAATTTTACTTAAAAATTTAAAATTATTAGTAAACAGAAAAGTATTCTTGTTTGTACCATTGCAAAAAAGCCTATCAATTTGGTACTTTATGCATTACTTGCTTGTAAGCCCTATGCCTCACCGTAGTCAACAAGGCTCTGCTCCATAGCAATGATTACCCTCTGATCTTGTCTAGTTAAGAAGTAGCTATGCTCGAGGTAGAAGTATTAGAATAGGCACAACTCTGACGAGCCAGTCTTGCAAAAGGTTGCTCACATTAAAATAATCACTTTTGAAATCACTCTTTGGAAAAAAATGTAACCATAACTACATATGTGTTACTGTAGTGCACCCTTGCATGCAAGCTCATAGTTAAATGTGCGACAAATTAATAAAATTGATTCCTCACTGGCACTAGGACAGCTGGGTGTTGGCCTTAAAGCCCTTTTCCCCCCTAGGACCATGGAGCAGTGTCTCTATCGACGGGGTTAACAGGTGGTCTGGTCATGGTTGGTGGAATTGGTTGCTTGGAATTCAGAGAATTTGGCGTTGCAGGTTTACTGACAGACTCGATGTTCAATCAGACGGACACAAACATGGCAGGAGAAGGCAGGTCTGGGTGGAACTGGCGCTTTCCGAAGGTGGTTTCTGGACAGATGGTCGAGTCACCACAGGCTTCAGTCAAATTTAAGTCTACAGAAGGGTAAGATGACCCGAGGGGCAGCAAAACACCCTGGCAGGTAGCCTGACAGGAACCCAGGTCCTAATTAATGGCTCCTATATGGAGTCCAGCAAATGTGAGCATGCTTCTCTATGGCATGGCAGCCTCTGCTCACAGTTTCCGTCTATACGAAAGCATTCTCCAGTGATTCCCTCCAGCTTCCGACTCCCAGCCCTAAATTGTGGCATAATGATGTGTGCATATATATATATATATATATATATATATATATATATATATATATATATATATATATATATATATATATATATATATATAGCGATTGTGTCCTGCACATCTCGAACGTATGCCTAAGTTCATGGTGCCTAAAAAAGCTGTTTCTACATGAGGGCCAACGACATGGCTTATCTCTTTTCTGCGTGCGAAAGAACCCATTCGACTAACCATCTTACTGCTGTTGCCAGCATAACCACCGGATTCCAAGTGCATGCGGAGTGCTTGGGTGCCTCCTTCGATGCCTCCCTGGCCTCCCTCCCTTCCCCTGTGCATCGCCATGACGAGATGCTGGCCAGCCCCAACACAACCAAGGGTGCTTCCAGGCTAAGAATGTTACAAATTAATCTAGAATATTATGACGAATTTGTATATAAAGCCTGATTTTCCCATGAGCTGGGAGACAGGCCAGGGAGTTTGAAAGAGGAGGAACTGCTGTTCCATATTTTAATGAAGGTGGGGGGCCCTTGCTGCTGAGTTCGACAAAGTTATGTAACCTTTGTCACCACTTGATATTTGTATTCACTATATAATTTAATAATGTAATTTCAAAATTCTTGTGGGGAAAATGTGATTGTAAACGTTTAATATTCTTTTACATATTTTAATATCCCACTCCGAAAAAATTATGTAACGAATGGGAACTATATATAATTCGTTTTTAACCTGATTTATTTTACTGAGGAAACCCAAACCCTTTACGACTTACTGGAGGTGTCTATTTCTTTCATTTTAACATCTTCTTCGAGGAAGCATATAAATGAAACCCTCTCTGCATGTGTTGTCTGAAACTGTTATATTTTGAGAGAAAACTGTGCCACTCTACTTCATCAGTGTAAGTGGTCGTAAGGGGTTGTCAATTAGGAATTAATCCTTGCAAAAGGTGCTCACCGATGCGGGAGTGACCTAGATGCTGTAGGACAGAATTGAAGTCTTACATCACCTGATGCAGTAGCTGGTGAGAAAAGGAGGAGTTGCTGGTCAACACGAGGATGAGTCCGCTGCAATCAGTATTTAAACAAATTCGAAGACACCTCCGAAGTAGTCTGAGTGACTGGTTCGAGGTAGTGCGTAATTTAAATACAAGTTTCGATAGTACAATTGCTTGTTTAAATGGCCCGAGTAGTCTCATTTAATACATGTGAAATGACATTATTATATGCGGTCGTACTGTTCAAGGTACCCTAATCCTTGCAAAGTGTGATAGGGCAAGCTATAAATGAGACCATTAATATTGTAGAAATATTGGCGTTGCCATGCGCGGAAATAAATTAGACAGAAATAATGTTTTTCAAATTATTGCCTGAAAATAGTAAGATTTTTACATTTGTCTCAAAGCCACAGACATTAGAATTTGCTAGCTTTGGTAATTCAAGTAGAATTAATCTTTGGCGATTGTAAACAATAAATGGAAAAGAAAGTAACACCAAAAAGCATTGTCAGATTGGTTTTCGGTCAAATTAGCCGACTGCAAAATGTTTTTATAAATCCCAAAAGAAAGAAGAAAATTCAGTACAGGTAAAGCCAAAACAAAAATGTCAAATTTGTTCTCGGTTGAATCACACAATGGATAAATGCTTTTATAAAAAGGCTGAGTGTGACGGCAAAGAAGTACCACTATAAAACGGTAAAGTGTGTAATTTAACATAAATGTGGTAATCCTGGTAACGTACAATTCAAATGTCCATTACGAGGAAATCCTGCAGGAATACTCTAAGTGCTGTTTAAAAAACAAATTTGTTTAATAAGTAAGTGTATGCAATAACACCATGTGTTTTCGAAATTGCATTTTAATAAAAAAAATCAGCAAAATTTCAAGTTATTAAGATTATTAAACACACAATAACAAAATAAAATGTAACCAGTGTTAATATGTACACTTTAATATTCGTTCCTTACAATTATAAACAAATAATAAGTGTATAGTGGCCATATTGTATCCATGTAGGCTACAATAAACCAATGTAAAATGACAAAGCATCTATATTTAAACAAATTACACTTTAAGAAATTATGTGTTAGTTATTAAAGAAAGCTTTAGAGTTTCTAGAGATTAAGGTATTGTTATTATTTACTGTCATTGTCAGTGCATATTTCATACCAACCAGTTTTGCCCCCAACCCTGCACAACACTTTTCGTGGAACCAACGATTGCATTTTAAGCACTGGATACAGATTACTTCTTTCCCTGCATCATCAGAATAGTATCCCCTCTAATCTCCATAATAATTGTCGAGGTCTGTGTTGGTAGCTGAATGGCTAGTTTCAGATGTCGTAGAGTCAGGCGTTGAAGGAACCGGCTTAGGCATACCAGGAAATAAATGTTTTCGGGACACTCTTGCATGAACATTTTTACACTTCCTCATGTTTAGAAGTGTTGGTGTGATTTCTGGTGTCTTTATCAATTATCAATTTACTGAATCATTGTGCAGTACTGCGAAGAGGAGAAGCAGACTGGTCTACTTCGTTTGTGGAAACTGAGTGTTATTGAGAATATTCTGATGCACCTGTGATGGGGTTGAGGTCGGTTGAAAGCTTGGGTTTTTTCTGAAAGTGTGCTGGGGGCAAATGCAATTGGTGGAATGATGTGAGGATTAAATGGATCTATCCCCGTTGCACAAAAGGACGAAACAGCGTTATTAAAAGTTGCTGGTCTAAGCCAAGCTCCACAAAATTGTTTAGTAAACTTAAGTTTTCCAATAGGAATACTTGGATTTGCTCTTCGAAATGTGTCAACAGCTTCCTACAAGTAAAATTTTGAAGCCTAAAAAATCCCTTGTCCCGAGGCTGGAGCTCATGACTGCAATGAGCAGGTAAAATTAAAAGTTTAATTCCATGTAATTCAACTGTATCTAGCACAGTCACATTTTGATGATTTGCATGTCCATTCAGGATTAGGAGAACATTTCCTAGTAAACGATGCTTGTTGAAATGATGAAGCCAGTTGCAGAACTCTTTGGTTTGCATGTAGCCCTTTTCAGTCATCGCAAAAACTGAGGCAGGGGGAAGTCTATCCCCATTATCGAGTTTCTTATTTTTACCTTTTAGAGTTACGACACGAGGAAACCCGTTGGTCCCTCTTGTATTTACACAGACTACAACAGAAACTGTTTCCCCTTTCTCAGCATTTGTAACTGCATAGACCCTTTCGCTTCCTTCCTGGGCAAGAACTATTTCAGGGGAACAATAACAAATGAAGTCCTGTCTTATCAACATTATAAATTAGCAGTGGTGAATCAGACAGCTTCATTTCAACAATAGTTTCTTACAAAATTACGAAATATAGCCCTACTGTTTCTCTGTCGAAACGCACCAACCTCCCATACCTGAGAGATTCTGGAGTTCTCATTGACAGTTTAGAGTGCCGAAGCCTAAAAACTTCAAACCACCATCTTCCAGCTTTTCCACGACGAAACTATTTTTTTTTTAAATATCATTTGAAGCAGAGTAATTGAAAACTTCTTCACAACCCCGCTTTCTTGTTAAATGGAAACCAACTGCTTACAATTTTTTTAATTCTACCAACAAGGTGATTTTCTTGTTCTTGTGTCAAAGTTCAGTCGCGTCCAAGTTTCTTAACACAACTGTTACCGTAACAAGTGGCCACGCAATTTTCTGTGCAGGATGTTAACTTCCTTAGCAGCAGTTGCTTCTTTGGAGCCCTGAAGAGCTGCTCTTGCGTCCAGCTGCCTTGCATTCCTTGCGATTTGTTTCGCCTCAAAAATTTCTATAAACAAAATAACATTAATTAGATATTTTTTCTAACATGTTTGCTCGATGCATTGGATTTTCGCGCTGTCCCGGGCAAGCATTGATGTTAATTTAAATTTAGCTAGTTTGTGAATCATTCCCTTGCAGTCCAACCGGTACTTTAAGCAAGGAAAAAGCAAATATTTGTAAAAAAAAAAAAAAATACGATTGTGAAATAAGTTACTTTCATTGATATAGACCCCAAAAATATTCTCGTCATAAAGAACATGCTAATCGTTGAACTAAATACGTTATTTGAAACTGTACAGAGAGAAGGACGTGGGAGAGGAGCAATTCACCAGAAAATATTACGTTACTATGATCTCTCGAAAAAGTTTCTCTCTAAACATGTTTTCATAAGTTATTTCTTATTGATGTTACTCACATATTTCCATAGGACTAACAGGGGTTGGCTTAGATTGTAATGTAAATTACAATTAAAGTTGTCTTATAAAGACATGCCTGAAATTGGACTGGAACCCACGACCTCCAAGCAGGCAAACAACCTTAACCTTAAACCACTGGAAAAACCTATAAAAATACCTGGGCAGTTGTTGAGCAGTACTTTCTGCTAGTAAACTATGGAATAATTTTTAAAATTCAATAATAAATTTAAAATGTTATGTTTTTAAGCAGTACTTCGTCCTAGTAAACTATGAAATCATTTCTTGAAAACAAAGATAGCATTTTAAATTTTATGCTGTTCAGTAATAATTTATCCTAAAAAAGTATACAATTATTTCTTCCAAAAAAATTGTTATGCTGTTGAGATCTACTTTCTTATATTAATTATAAAATTAATTTTTTTAAACGAATAATTAATATTAACTTTTATGCTGTTGAGCAGAATTTCCGCCTAGTTGAATATAAAATAATTTCTTAAACAACATAAAATTAATTTTAAATTTTGTTCACATTAATTGTGCGGTTAAATACAGAATTTTTTTCCATAAAAAGCTTAAGAAATTACATTTTTAAAACAGTGAGTGATTACACGACCTCCATACCTACATATTATAATAATATTCAGTCAGTACAACACAGTTTTAATGACTGGCGGTATTGCATCCATGAATATGCATATGTAACACTCTTACACAAAATATAAAATGTTTGATACAGTACATATTTTTATTGGTATGTCAAAAACTTTATATCCAGAATGTATGAAGCATCCAGATGTAGAATTCTTAATATAAACAGAATAACTTGAAGACAATTTAAATTTCTACTCTCTCGGATCAGCGGTATGCAGCAAGTGCTGTCAAAATAACGGTGCGACCTACTTACACAAAGTTTGTAACTCAACTGAAGCCTCACATATGGAAGGTGTAAACTACCTGTGGCAGGTACACAGAGCTGCCTGCAAAAACTATATAAAAACCTAAAAAAAAAGTGGCATTATTGTAGCCATGGCGTTATTGCATACCTTGGTTTGCAGTATGTTCAATTGAAATTGCTAATTTAACTATGTCAGCATTGGTAGATTCAGGAACTTTTGCAGCTATCTTAAAACAAGAAACATTCATTTGAAAAAGGGCTAATCTGTTGTATTTTCTTTAGTGGACAGAGGATTGATTAGGGCAAGTACTGTAGCCATCATAAAAATTATAATTGAACAGTTATCATGGAAAGTGCTGATCCCTGTTTTTTTTTAATCTACCACATGACGTGATATTGGGTATTGATTATTTGGAAGCACCCATACCTGCATTGATGTATGTAATAATGTGTTGAAATTTTGTTTTAGCCAGAAATTGTTGAAAACTTACAAGTAAAACCTTTTAGCTGTTGTAAAATTCATTTGGTAAAACATTCTGAAAAAATGGTGCAAGCATTAGATCAACTAAATTCATAGCATAGTGATGTGCTTATGTCAAGGTTAGGGCACTAAAGAAATTCTGGTTGTTTTGAAATTAAAAGTGTGCATGCCATGCTGTGTGCCTTCTCCCAAATGTAATGTTTTCAAACAATTAATATATTATTTAACGGAATATAACATTGTGGAGGAATCCACTATTCCATACGCTAGTCCGTTTTTTCTGTTACCTAAGGAAACACCAGGTCAGTATCGTTTGATATGTGACTACCATGAATTTAATAAAATAATATATGTAGATTCATATTTGGTGCAAGTTATAGAAACAGATTCTTAGCACATACAAAGAGCAAAACATTTCACAATTTTTGATCTGAATTCAATCTTCCTTCAATATGAATTACATCCAGAAAGTAGAGCGCCGTTAAAGTCTTGTATTCCTTGGGGGTTGTACCAGTGAACGAATTTGCACATGGGAGTAAATTCAGGACTCCAATGTATGTCTAGAGAGTTTGGTGCTATTACAACCACGCAAGTCCAACTTGTACTGTTCACCCATCTTTCCAAGACAGATATCACACCAACACCCCTCGAAGTGAGATTGTACTGCCAGACTGAGACACCAAGCCCGCCACCCAAGGCCACATAGTTCTATGGCGAGCAAACATATTTCAAATTGATTTTATGACAGCTGTTTTAATTGAGGAATTAAACAGGGTGTTAAATGGCGAAAGAAGACAATATGACTTGTAATCGAATTAAAAAACACAAAAAGGAACATTCCAGTTATGCAAGATGCAGTACAGACAGAAACACAATAATTAGCTGGTGTTACTAGAAATTCCTATCCAATAAACATAGAATTTATTCAAGTCAGTTAATTAGTGCAAATGCTTTAAAAATTGATGAAATATTTTTTCTGGGTACTAATACTTTTGATGTTACATTTATGACAGAATTGATCATTATTATAGACCTGAAAAATTCGCAAGTTCAATGACCTGCAGGCTAGTCTCTACAGTCTTATTTACGAATATGCCGATATTAACTGCACACTGGTAGGCTGTTGTAACAGTGGAAGTTGATGATTGGGTCATAGCATTCTCCAGGAGGTGTCAAACATTGTGTGGACCAATGGTTAAAGTTATGTAAACATGTGCTTTCAATTCTAGTTTGTCGCTAAACGGGAAAAGGTTATTGGGCAAGTAAGTGAAAACAAGATTAAAAGAACTAGTCTTATGAGACTCATGCCTGTCATAGTTGAAAGCCTTTTGCAACTAAGGAGGATTTTTTCACAAATAAATGCTCCATCACATGAAAAGCAAGATAGCTGAATGGAGGTTTAGGTGGAAATGCTCCGCATGCGAAGGGGAGGGAAGATTATAAAGATATATGATAGTATGGCGAATGCCATAAGTGAAACACGTTTCATAAATAACTCTTGAAGTGAACTGGGAACCGTGTTCGGACACAATTGGTGAAGGCAAAATTTTGGAAAACACGGGCTTGTAGAGCAAAAACGCTGGATAGAGCATTAGCCTTTCTCGCAGGAATCAACCACAGAAATGTAGAAAATGCATCGACACAAAATTAATAACATATTATTATCTGACTAACTTCCTGAAAATGGGGCAACAAAATCAATGAAAAGCTTTCGCTTGGTTTTTTTTTAGCAACATTTGAAAAGAGGAAACCTAGGTGTGTGTTTTGAGCAGGTTTGCTCAAAGCACACAATTTACAGCATTTATCTCTTTCAGAAATTTCAGCAACTATACGTTTCCATATAATATGCTTACGAGTTGCCAGAATGGCTTTGTGTGTGCCTAAATTAGCACCTAGAGGCGATGAATTAAAATAATCAAAAACTATGGATTTGGGGTGAGGAGGAAACTCAACACGTTTTACATTGTCACGGATTTGTCACATAAAAGACCCTTGGCTAGAAAATAATGTTTTAGTACATCAGATTTTAATTTTGTAATAATTTCACTCAGTTCATAATCCTTTTCTACATGCTCCTTGATATTAGTAAATGCCAAAAGAACCTCTACTTAAACATTGCAATTTGGAGGATATTAAGATTCATCAATAACTTTGGAATCATCAAAATTGAGAGAGCGAGAGAGAGAGAGAGAGAGAGAGAGAGAGAGAGAGAGAGAGAGAGAGAGCATGAACTACTACATTCTGTGATCCTTTAATATGTTGCACCCTAAATTTAAATAATGAGATCCTAATGACTCAACAGCCAATTTTACCCAGTTGTCATATAGGAGCCAAAAGCTATGACAATGCCTGGATATCAGTTTACAGGAGGACTTCAGCATATTATAAATATTCTCTAAATTTTGAATACCAAACCAAGAACAAATGTTAAACATTCTAATTCATAAATAGAGGACTTTTGTTACTTGGGTGTGGGTGAGGGGTGTATATGATGTATTGGTATGTGTATACCTTTCGAACATATCGAGGACTGCTTAATGTTTAGTCCACTGCTCCTCCAAGGGCTGGGCGAAAGGAGCTATATAATATAATCATTCTTGCCTGGTAGATTGTGAATAACTCAGAAGTACACAGTAGGGAAGTGAGTTACAGGCTTGCCTTTTGCGAGGCTGTATTAGTTCCTATCCCCCTAATGCTGTACTCTAGGAGATGAGGTGTGCAAATAAGTTTGTAAATAGAGCATACTCCTCCGAAGGTAATTCTATTTGCCTCCCCATTTCTGCAACTGCACTCAGCAGCAATTCATCTGAGCGGGGCCGAGTTCAAACTGCCAACATTACAGAGAGGGCTTGCCCCTCTATTTTACCAACCCCATTATGTCCACCATTAATTAAGATCGCAGTACCCCTCATCCTATGGTTCAGGCATTCTTAAGAGGAGGGGAACCCCCTCAGGTCTTGCCAGCTCCTGGTTTGAATATGTGCTGACCTGCAGCACAGCAACACGCCACAATACACCACATATCAAGAATCTGTCACTGTCTACGAGCAACAAAGAGGACCACCAGCTCTCCCCATTTCAGAGTAAAAGTCTCCAGCCAGGGTCACAGTAGTCGAAGATCAATCAACCTTCCGGTATCTGCATGAACAAGGGTTATTCAGCTCATAGGGAGGTGACAGTGGTTTTGGATTTTGTGCCTCTCAGGTAGGCCTCTTGACCTGTCCTGTACACTGGCTGTGCGCCAGTGATACCTTAAGTTGCTCAATGAGAATCGTGGTTCTGGTGTCACGAGGTAAAACTCTAAATGCGTGTAAGATGTCAACTTCCTCACTTAAAGGCTATGTGAAAAACTCACTATAACTTTTAACCCCAAATGTCTTAAGTCATTGTTTGGCATGTCTAGCCTATTCAAGTAATTGTTGTTATAATTATCACTCCCCCTGGGTAAGTGTCAAATCAGTTTTCGTGGTGCCCAATGTAGGGCTTTAACAGCAATAGTTCAAACTAGGCAGTTAGGCCATGCCAGCCAAGCCTACCATTAGTGCCATAGCTGTATGGTTAAGCCCACTTACAAACCCATATCATGCTTAGCTCATAATATCCTTAACTACGCCAGTGCTCATTATGGCCAACATAACCTTTTCAAACTAGTCGAACCCTAAAAAACTTCAGGGAGTCAGCAAGTAAACCCCTTGTGGCACTCAACACTACCACACTTCATGTCTTACTTTGGGGATATTCTGCATGATGCTCCTGAGACCACAGTTGTCGACAACCACATTCTCGATGCGATCGAGAAGTGCTCTATAGACACATGCACTGGCATGGGAGTCCATGTGATCTATTGTGCACACTGCTCTCGCCGCTACCACTACCAATATTTGTGGTGGGTAGACGAGCCAGGTATACAGACAGTCTGGAGTACTATTGTATCAATGCCACCAGTGTCAAGCAGCATGCTGCAATTGGCTAGAATGCACCAGATAGGCACCTATATGGTATGGTGCATAGTCTGTGTGCAAGAATTCCACCATGTGTGCATAGGATGGTCTGAGCAGCATGGAATGCTTCCTGACCTGGTGTACCACAATGAAGTGTGTAGGCATATCCAAGACTACTGACCATCAATACCTGGACAACCCCAGAGCCCTGTCATGGCCCTCGTCACATCCGAATTTCATCTACCTGAGTTCGGAGGTCGAACCCATGAAGATCCGATAGTCTTCACACACAAGTGTGAACAGGAACTATGTGAACATCATATATCGTCAAAGTAATGGGTGAGTAGCAGCCATAAGCAACTCCAAGGAAGAACTCGGGAATGGTGGGCAAAATATGAAGAGTTCGTGAGGGATTGGGATAAACTGCGCACTCGCCTCGCTTCCCAGTTGACCAGCGAAGAAGTGATTTCAAGGTTCACCTCCGAATTCCACAGCCGAATGCAACATCCCGAGGAACAAGCTGAGATGTATATACATCAGAGCTGTGTATGAAATATTACACATACGCTCCTCCCTCATTAAGGAATCTACTCTTGATTTCAATACCCTGAACTGTGGCTGAACCTGTGGAAAGAGCGAGTGAAATAGAAAATAAAAACAAAGAACTGGCCTTGTTAGACAAGCCATGCACTGCCAAGGTCGCCGAACCAGCCCCTACTCCGGAACAGATGCTGTTCACAGGTCACCCTCTGCCCTTGCAAACTCACTCCCCCGGTGTTGGTTCTGCCCGGGCCAGCATCTCAAAAGAGATCGCTCATGCAGACAAGGGTGAGGAAGGGAAGAGAGACACATGTGGGTGGCAGATGCATCGCCATGCTCGACCTAAGTTAAGGGACCTGCCCAGGTGGGAAACACCGAAATTGGGGTGAATGCAGGGCAACCACCCCAGGCGAAAAAAGGCCCCTCAACATCACGAAACTGAACAATGCCTATGAGGAGAGTATACCACTTTAGGCTCCACTTATCCAGGTGGATATTAACGGACACCCGTATTTAGCTTTACTCGATTTGACAGCCATGGGAAACTTCATATGAAGTGACCTCTTGACAAAGGATCAGAAGGCTAATTTACAACCCCAAACTCACCTTGTATAGACGGTTGATCCCAGTCAAACCCTAAAATTTGATGGGTAGATCACTCTTCCCATGGGCATCCATCACTTGAAACACACACAGCCGAATTCACAGTATCGCCAGGTATTGCACAGGAGGTTATTTTAGGCTAGCCCTGGCTCAGCAGTCAGCAGTGTGTGATGTACCACGGGAAGAAATGTGTATATCTTCGAACGAACAACAGAGTAACGATTCACTAGGAACACAGCTCAGAAGCAATTATTGCACCCCCTGTTGATCCCAGAGACATACAACATGATTTAGACCCTGCTAGAATTTCCGAACTCCAGAAATTTCTGGATGAACTCACCAATATTTTTCTCCTTACCACGTTCGCTATGCCAGATGTGTCGTATTCAACATGAGATATGAACGGCTGTGGACGTATCTGTGAACAATCACCCTTATAAAGAGTCAGCCAAGAGGCGACACAAAATTCTCAGGTAAGTGAAGGAAATGAAGGAGCAAGAGATCATCGAGAAATCCAAATAACCATACAACTCCTCAGTTGTACTAAACCCTAAGAAGGAATGTGGTTTAGGATTCTATGTAAACTACAAATACCTCAATGATGTGACTTACCCAATAGCCCTACCCTGCATTTTGGGTTGAAGAATGCACCTGCCACTTTCCAACTACTTATGTCGGCAGATGTGTCAATCAGATATAGAGATCATTTCTGCTTTCACTTGCATCAATGTCTGCAAAAACTTGAGGAGCTGATTCCTCAAGCAAGTCCGTGAAAGTCATACTTGAATTAGAACTTGCAGATGAAATAGTAATTATATCTGGTTCATAAAATATCTCCTTTTATAGAGGAGTCCTTCTTTAGCATTTCCAAAATGGGCGATTAGCTTCAACCATAGTGACTCGATTCAAAAACCAATCTTTATTAGGAGGAGGATCATTAGAAATAAACCAAATAAGTTTTTTTCCAGGCTATTACATTACCAAGACCTCCTTTAACTGGCAATCTGACATATCTTCAAACAATCTCTTAGCGAATGAGTTGCAATGGCGTTCATAAGAATATTCTTCAAAAACCATTACATCATTATAATGCTCATTCAGGTCTTGGAACGCAAATTTCCCTACATCAGGATAAAAAATTCGCGCCCCTTGCCAAACTCTGTTACAACAACTTGTCTTACCCACATTACATGTATGTGCTGGTACAATTCAGTCTTCGAATGGAATAATGATTGGATGATAAGTGGTCATTGTCATAAGAAAAGCAATTGTATATTTGGGGCCCCTCTAATGGAAAAGAACAACAATTAAGAAACCTTTTCAAAAGAATAAAATGGAGATCCCTTAAAAAATCAATTTGAAATTAGATAATTAACCATATATTTTTAATTTAACAGATGTAACAACTTTTCGTTTTTTAAAATAGAAAATTAGTACAGTATATTATATTTAACTCAAATAACAAATTATCAAGATTTAAAGGATTTTAAGGAAGCCACCCGACAACAGTTTTCTTTTCATGCACATGCCAAAAGAAGCAGTGAGTCTGGACTTCCCTGAAATTTGGCCCATCATCGGGACATTTCCCTTGCGAATGCTGGCTAGATGTTACTGCATCAAAAATGGCACAAGGGATCTAGAAGACAAAAGGCGACTTCAAAGAATAACTGTCACGTATCGGCAGCAAGGTAGAGAAATGGCTTCACTACAGAATTTTTCCGACCCAAACAGACGACTGTTGACAGTAAAAAATGTTCACGCAAAATGAATAGATAAGGTTATATTAAACATTATTGAAGCGATGAAAAACAAACAGAAAAATAAACACTCACCAAAAGGGGCGAAAGAATGGTGACTACACCATAAGTACGAAAATAGCCAGACCAAATGAAATTTTCATTCGTGCCAAGACGAGTGGTGAAGAAAGAGGAAGTGGGGGCATTTTGAAAATACCAGTTTCTAGCACCGTTGTCAGGTCGCTTCAGAAATCACTAATACAATTGATTTGTTATGATGTATTTCACATTAATACCAGAAATACATTATATTTCATGTGAAAATTATATTGACAGAGAGGAATTTTAATTAAATAATAATCACAGAAAATAATTTAAATATGAAATTCACAAACTAAATACTGTATATTCAATTACAGAACTAACTGTATTTTAAATAAAATTATTTCAATTGGTTGACACAATAACTTAACCAGAGCACAGTAATTGTTCACCTAAAAAATATAAAAAAAAGTTATCTATATATTTGGCCATTGCTAGGTAAATAAACAAATTACAGATACAGTGACTAAAATATTATCGATCCTTCCTTTAACATACAAATGCAAAAAGCTAGGTGCTGGAAAAGAACACAAAGTGCTTTGCCATGAAAGCAAATAAAAATATTTACATAAAGGGAATATAAGCTTAAATGAACACAGTTAAAAAACTCGAGTGCCAAAAATGACACATTATTTCCTTGTTGGTGCATTCAGGTTTTCAGTATTAACTTAAGATTTCGAGTTTAAGAGAAAGGTTCATCCTAATCTGTCAGCTCACAAGCCATTCTGGTTCCGACCATTTTACAATTGTATAGTGGCTATTGAAAGTACGTAAGATTACACAAAGGACACTAAATAACCTTTTCACTCATCAGAGAGGTCCAATAACACACTGCAGACTTTGGAAGCACATGCATACATACAATACAGCTAACACAACCCTGATAAAAATAAAATGTCTTCAATTATAGCCTTACTGACAATTTCATGCTGTGTATTCATTATAACATGAAAATTCAAGGACTTTTCAAGGACCAACATAATTTAGGAATTTTCAAAACCTAGGATTATAAGAACTCTAGAAGGGGCAGGATATAGCTCACCCCATAGACCCCAAGACGGTTCACAAATTCGTTCTCTGTCTGTTCCTCCCCAATCTCCCCACTGTAATTCACACAACCACAAAGAACACTTGGAGAGATGGGATCTGTCTAGTGAATTTCCTGCAGTAAAGATTGAGGCCCTTAACACTCTGTCCTTTGGTGGAGATTGACAATGCATAGGGAAAGCATACACCATTGTCACCTTCGGAGCAGAGAGCAGGACTAATTCCAAGTCTGAAGGGCACAGCGGAAGGTAATGCACACCCACACCTTTCCTCAAAGTCGATCATTGGATGTGCGACGAAATATGGCCCGCTTGATAAAAGGTATAGAATCAAAACCAGCTGATAATATAAAGATAAATACCCGGTTGGTGTATGCATGTTTATCGTTTGCAATATACAATTCACAAACCAGCCTGTACTTGATCAGATATCTGAAGGACAGTACCTATGGAAGGCAAGAATCTGACACATGGTGCTTACACAGGTGGGGCGAGGGTAACTTAGTAGACTTACCATAGACTGGAATATGTTGCAAATGCATGTTAAACTGTTACGACTGAATATATGTGTAGAGTGTAGCCAGGGAACTAGCCAGTGACTGACTGCCTCGAAATGATGTACTTGGGAATATTACAGATGACAGACAAAGCCTGAGCTGGGGCTTGAAGCTCCTTCTATATTCTCCAACCAATGATGAGTGGAAGGGAGGGGGCTAGCAGGCGGAAGGCCAAGATAAAGAGAGAGCATGCATGAGCTATAGATATGGTAACTGCTACTCCTTAAAATGGCCGAGTTACACACTGGCGATGGGGGCGAAAGAGGAGCAGCTGACTCCTACAGAGAGGATGACACCTCACTCCATTCAAACCCAGTGGAGTGTAGTGGCTTATTGTTATCCCTTGGAGGGGAGGGGTGCACATCTGTGGCGAAAGTTCACAAGGAAACACATCATCGCCCATGAAATATCAAAATATTTCTGAGAATTGAATTTGTGCTCACTGTAATATGTGAATTTATGTCCACTGAAATCAGTAATTTTTATTTTATACGTACAAGACCACGAAAGTGCAAATTATTAATACATTTACTTCATGAAAAGTTCCACAATTTTGAACGGATGAGGCGGTAAAATTGAAAAATTTCCAGTATAGCTGATGAGAGTTGTTAGGAGCTGTGATTATCTTATATTGAAGCCTGGCAGCCACCTGGATTTTTAAATAATCTGGTGAGCTAATTCCCAGCATCTGAGATCTGAGCTATTGTTTGAAAGTGGTAGAGCTCTCACAACTCCAGTATCATAGCAGGAATAAAACTCTTTGTTGTGTGATGCTGTATGTGCTGAAACTGGTTTGTCCTGTATGTTATTGATGTAACCAGCTATGGCTTTTTTTTGTGTATTTTCTGTAGCCCATACATTCTCATCCGAAGTGTGTTAGCGGTGAGGCAGATGTATTCTGCATTATAGTGTTGGCACTGTAGCATAGAAATCATATTTTTGTGCAACAGTTGTGCTGAAGCAAGGAAAAAATCACTAAAATAATTTGGAACTAAATTTCTGAGAGAAAAATATTATAACATTGCAATTTATTTAGCAATGTTAAAAACAGTTAAGTAAGGGATATTGTATCATCTGGCTGGCAGGCTAGCAATCAGTTAAATTGCAACTTCAGAGCTCAAATTATTAGCATTTTCATAGGCAGGTATCGAAGTGCATTATCATAATCTTTGGATATTATTTATTTATTCTATTTTATTTTATTTAGTTATTTATTTCATATACAGTGGATGATCATGATAAAAGGGGGGGGGGCACAATGGATATTGAGCCCATCCCATGGAGCTTAATTCTACAGCAGAAGAAATTATATAATTTGTGAAAATAGGTGCATATTTAATATTGTTGTATTAATATGTAAACTTTGTTTAGTGACATACATTTTAAGAAGTATTTAGAGAGCCTATCCAGTACGTAGTTAACATTATTACATAATGATGACAGATAGACCTGTAGTTTCAATGAAATGTGCAGTGCCCCCTCTTCAAGTAACTCCCTCCATAAGGCTTGGATTCACATACTTTGTCTTATAAGTATTACTAGAAGTTTGACTGTAGAAAAAGTCCAGTTTACAAGTTTAATACTTTTGTATCTAATTTTCACTGTGGATTATTTCCTGCTTGCAAAAGGGCGAAAACTTATTGATAAATTTGAATATGTTCCTGAAATTTCACAACCAGCTTATAACCCACAATTAAAAATTGACGCCTACCACCTCCCTTAGCCCATTCGTCCTGCTTTATCTATTCAGCAGCGACGTGCCATCTACTGGAGGCAGTCGGCCCTGAATGTGGTGACTCCTACCTCAGCACAGTACTAGGAGTACACCCTACCTCCACGATGCCCGAGACACTGTCAGGTGACCATCCAACGTAACTGTTCTCAAGAGGTAACATTTGAGGACATATTTATTTGGGCCGACCACAATCACCAAACAACCTACCCCCCCCCCCCCCCATCGACACCAACCCTCCGAAGTAAAGTTGCCACCGGGGAAATTAATGCGACAAGGGGACCACTAGGTCTATAGAGATTCAGTAACCACCTTCGTAAGTCCCCTCCACATGTGTTACGTCCTCGTGTGCATGTGTGTGCGAGTATTGTGATTGCGACCTGACACCTAGGCAATTTTTCTGAAAGTACTACCATTATTCAACCAGACTAAATCTGATAAAGAATTTTCCTTGTTTTATAGTCATTCAGGCATGGCTACCTCCTGGGGTAAAATAGGACTCGCTCAGGTAAAGAAACCCGATGTCACTTTATCATAACCAAAATTGAGAATATAATTATTTTCTAAATCTCTTTACTGAATAATAATTGTGCTTTTAATTAAATAACCAAAGCAACGAACTGAGAGTCAGCCACAGAGCTTTTTAACAGTATGTTGCTTAACTAAATTTACTGCCAACACATTGTTATATTTTCATGTAATTTGTTTGTCAAAGGTAATCAATAAATTTCATTGGCTTTGTAATTCAGGGCCATGGAAGGTTAGTGGTCTTGTTCTTCTTATAGAATATGTTTTGTATTTTCTTGTGATTCTTCAGTTCTTTGGGCTGGGTCTAAAGAGACCATCGCCATTTTCTTCAGTTGGTTTTTGAGCACTGCCTGGGTGGTCACGTGTTGTGCATATCTGGGCCTTCGTCAGTTTTTTCATTTATCACCTTGTAGCATTAATAGTCTGTCTTATTATGGAACCATAGTTTATTTTTTATCACCTAGAGGCAGCACTATCTCCACGTCCCACCAGCTCAGAAGCACCGCGATTGTAACAAAATAATTGTTCTATTTTATAACAGCTAAGGTTATCAAAAAAACTGTAGTTGTTGGAATAATGTACATGCCTTCTAGGAGGAATTTTCGCTGTGAATAAATTGAACTGTTTGGTAAATGGCGTTTTATTTCACTGCCAGCCGCTCCACGGCCATGTAATGATGGGTATTCTGCCCACTAGTGCACTGCACCCACGATCATGGCTTTATAGTGTTTTGGAGTGTGAGACAGTTACTTACGTGTAAATTATATGCATGTGAGGAGGCCTACAACCTCACTAAGCATACATAATGGTATACATTCCCAATAATACAATTACATCGTCGATGCAAAGTGAGTCCAGGAGCAGCTACACGAGCTCACAGCCTGCCCCAGGAAAGACACTCTGCTCGACCGAGCTGGTGCCACTATGAACATATTGAACCTAAACAAACCTTCTGTAAATATGTCACTGCGAATTTCCAACACCTTTTTTCCCCTCCTGAGCCCACGACAACCCGTCAAGTGGCTTGCCCAAGAATGTGACTAAATTGCTAGGCATTCCTATGACATTTTCCTGTCGAACCTAACTACCTGCCTGTATGCCCAACCTGTAGGTGTTCCCGTCCTTGTTTCTGCAAGTACAATTTTTCGTGTCAAAATTCTGTAACATTTTGAGCCAAATTCAAGTTCCTGGAAATTTTTCCCATATAACCTTCCCTTTCCACACCATAAGGGGCCATAACAACATGAAATCCATGAAACTTCACAACAGCGAGGATAATTTCACCAGCATCATCGCAACCATCATTGTTGAGCTACACGGTGAAGAAGCCGGCCGCGGAATCTTCCACCTCTTCCTTGTGCCACAACAGCTATCCATCCCTCTCTCACCCCTCCGGACGAGACAGGGTGCAGAAAATGTGCATGGCGTGCATGCATGCTCAAATTGCATCACCCCCCTGCAACAACAAATGCTGTGGGAAGAGTTCAAGAACGCAGAGACACCACCCCTTCACCACCCTCCAGATAGGTCGGTGTATCAATTGGGAGTAAGAAGCTTGTGTGCATGTTCGCACCCCTCCATTCGCTCGGGCCGGTTAACCCCTCCCACCAGCACACAGGGGCTACTGCTGCGCGCCGGCGAGGTTCGGTAACTCTGGCCAACAGCTGACTGCCGCACCAGTGTCAACCACGTATACAACCACAGTGAAAATGGGATTCATTTATCATTACGAGACTGTGCAGTGCAAATGGTGTGGTGAACTTAAGTGATCGGGGCATTTCGCACTTAACAAAGAAAATGTTGTTGCTTACCAACAACACAGACTTATGGCTATACACAGCTGTTTGTTTTATGAATACCTTCCTCCACAACACCTTCTATTTCTAGCACACCCGCTGCCTCACAGCCATAAATTTTTACAGTGCCTGTCTTAATCATTAAGTCTCTTTTTGCACAGCCGACAGGCTATACTCGGCCAACTACACTCGTTCCACCTTCTGTTTACACACATCTCGATAGGTGTGACATGCGCTAGCAGGCCAGCCACAGTGCAATCACTGTGCAATGTACAGGCTACCTGCTGACTTGGCTGAGAGACAAACTGTCATCTAAAGAGTGTGCGATGTACGAAGCGGCCACATACTTGTATTAGTGTGATTGGTTCCTTGCCAGAGACAGTGCAATTATTGAACATAGTGATTGTGCAGCAGAGCTACAGCCTTCGGGCACCACGACTCCACCTCTTCAGAGCGAGGACATGCTAAACACGCCACTTACTACAATAGCTGCCAACCAGATGCCTGCCTCGAGCATTGATGTGATGATGGGAAGAACCAATCTGGCTGAGACACTCCATCTTCTGGTGGCTGTGAATACTGATGTCCCGACGCCCTGCGCCGAAACTACGCCCCATTTGCCATGACCTGGTTGGAGGCACTGCCGTGTTCGGCATCCCTGTTGAAGAGTGGGTAGTGCGTAGCAGCTGCTGTCACGCGGACAACACCTCCATGTATCCCGACGCCGTGCGCCATGCCCAGCTCTGAAGCCGCCCAAGCAACAACTGTTTGCCACCCTCCTCTGTATGTCAGACAGGCTGCGACTCACCGCTCACGCCGCTGTCAACTGCCCTGCAAGCTAGTCGCGCGGGATATGTCTGTGCCGCCGGCCAAATAAGCATGTGCCAACAGTAATAACTGACACAAGGACCAAGACACTGCTCGCTGACACTACCAAGAATCTGATCAATGTCCCAGCTGCAAGCAGCCTGCTTTACAAGGTGAGCAAAACGATGAATGTGTGAATGTTCTTTGCTTACTGTCCCTCCCTTGACCATGTGTAAAGTTGCGTGCTACAAGCCGCACTTGTGCCTGCAAAGAACTTAACAGTGACAAACAACAGTGCTTCAGACAGAGTTGCAATCCCATCGACAAACATTCTGTGTTTAGACCAGTGCACAATAAGCAGCTAGGTGCATCACTTCTACCAACTGTACACATTAACACTTTTCATTATGTAATATCAAGCAGCCATTCCTGTGCTAACACCATACCTGGTCATCACCACGCTTGCACCGCTTGTATCCTGACTCGAACTCTAGTAGTCTAGGCCTGGGGGCATGTGCAGATGGTCTGTGCATGTGACCTATCACCCGACGTGTAACCAAGTCCTGTGCTGCGTTATTTTTATGGCACGCATTGCAGTCTCACCCCTTTCCAGCAATACCTACTTTGACAGAAGGGCCACCACGTGACCTTGGAGGCAGCAAAACACAAAGGAGACGTCCCTGTTCCCCCTCTCCAAGGCATGTAAGGCATGATAGCTACTTGCAGGCCCATTTCGTATCCCTCTGCCAAATGTAAACAAACATTGCCACGTGACTACCATGTAGCATCTGCCAAAATCAATGTTTACATTCCATTGTGTGTGTACATATGTTCGTATACTTTCGCTACACCTAAAAATAAGTATCGAAATGTGACTTTTACTTTTATACCTGTCAAATTTGTTTACTGTTTACAGCTTTTTAAAGAACTCTGTCACATTCAAAAAACCATTCCGTACGAATATTCATAGTTTATGCCTATAACATTATTTAGGTCAGATTTATGAAGTTTTAAAATTGCCTGCATTGACAATAGTTCGTATCGTTATTTGACATTGTTAACATATTTGTTTTCCTTGACATAGCACATTACACTTAATGCACTTTAATATTCTTGTTGTGACTGGATTTACACTGTTACAACTGTGAAGTAAAGGGTTGTACAAATTATCATTTTGTTACTGATATGTGTTGGGACATTTCTTTAAAAGTATGGCCTTAGTTGGAATAAATATTAAAACGAAGGAACAACCAGTCAAACGAAATAGGCACATTGAATTCAAGCACGCAACTCGTGTTTCTAGTTTTTGTCATACAAACTTTAAAAGATAGCGATGAACATGCACACAAATAAGCCTATGGTAACTTTTATTCCTCTCATATTACTATGTATTGCTACTTACTGTTTATGAGGTTTTTTGAAATTTATCGGGCTGTACTTAGTATTTTTCTTCTGGGATTGTGTCAAATTATGTTACACGACTGTGTTTCAAACCCCTTAGGGCAAAGGTACAACATTATGATAAATAAACAGACGTGGATGTAAATAATTAACTTCGTCATAAAAACAGTTTACAGTTAAAAATGTACAAATAGAACTAATAAAATATTTTAAATCACGCACACACAGGGCCAGCCAAACACAACTCGAAGCAATGCCAAGCTATTTCACATGCAGTGGTTAACAAAACAATTGTAACAGTATATTTATTACTGCCGTGGAAACACAGATTTATCACAATCTGTAATTTGCCTAGGTAGGTTTCAAAAACACATCATCTACAAACATGATATGGTAATTTGAAGTATTTTTCTGAGTAAGAATACTTTCTGCTTCGTTTGGCAAAAAACAATACGCCATGTCATGACTCGCCATGTCTGCCAACTTCCGATGGTATCCGCCCCATGATCATATCTAAATATTGCTGTGAAGCAAATTTTGGGGTTAAATTTTTTTTTGTGATTTTGAGGTAATATAAGCTTTTTTGTTAAGCGTGATGTTTGTAGTAGTATTTTTCTGGCTCTTTTTTGTTCAGATGTCCTGGATTTTAAGACAGTATGAAGTTCCCTATCCCTTGGTTTTTTGTTAGATTTGATAGGCCAACCCTTAATTAAGTTTTCTTTTTGTATTTTCGTATGTCATTCCCTTCCTTGGAGGTTAGGTTAGGTTATTTAGGCTATTTTGGTTGGGTTAAGCCCTCCTTGTTACCAGTTCATTAGGTTTGATAAGAAACTACTGTTGCTTTTTAATTTTTTTATAAGTAATGTGGTGATAAATAATTTCATCATTGAGTTCAAAATGTGTTTCTGGGGAAGTCAGTTTCAAAGGCATGGCCTTAAGCTAGATGTTTGGGTTTTAATTGTGAAGTGAACTGATAGTTGTCTCGTTTTGAATTCATTCCTTTAAATCTAAATAGTTTTTCTTGTTTGCATAGATAAATATTCTTAGTTTGCCGACTTTGTTTGTTTTGTTTTTTTCTTTTTATTTTAAGATTAGCTCAGTTCAGTTATGGTGGAATTAAATTAGGAAACAGTTACTTCACCATTTATTTTGTTTAGAACATATGCATTTTATTAGTTTTTGACTGCAGAGGTTCTTAAGGAATTGATGTCACCCGTTATTTTTAATCTTGAAAGCATTTCATCACCACTTGAATCAGCAGGCTTCTCCTGAAGCGCCAGCAGCTGGCCGTATTTTTCTCGGCCAGGTGTGAGTTATTGTCCCTCTTTCAGGAGTTTGTTAGAATTGTTATCTTCTGCTCGTTCAAAGCACTGGGTGTAGCTGCGAACTGAGTCGGCGATTTCCCTAGTAATAGCCAAGATTGTTGTGATGATGGGTTCACTTTGCAGATAGGCAATAAGAGCTGTATACTACTGGGAAAAAGGGAGTTGGCGGCGAGGTATTGTTGTATCGATAGTGGCAGTGGCGTGTTCTGATTTGCCCGCCATGACGTCGGCCTCGCTCATGACGTCAGGGGAGGCAGTTGTTATTATCGGCTGTGTGTGACGAGGTCATGGACTAAGGATGGCGGACGGGATGACTAGGAGAGGTGTGAGTGGGACAGCGGCAGTCAAGCGGGAGCAGCTGGTGCGGACAGTCGCAAATGGTGCGGCTGGTGGGCGGCCTGGCAGATGGCCCCGGGAGCACGTGGTTACGATGAGTATGGGGTAAACCTGTGGTGTGGCAAGTGGTCTGGTCGTTTTTCTCTGCTGGGCGGGAAGAAAGGCCCTGGCCATGCTTTTCAGTAGGTTTGGAGCTATAGTAAGTTTTTGCTAAATCATAGTAGTCAGTTGCTTGAAGATGATGTAGGACGTCGGATGTGAGGTGCGAGGGTGTGCCGAGAGACCTGGGCTGCAACTCTATAGGTTATTATGCTATATCCATTAACACTGGCTGAGGGGCCATCGGGGTTAGGTTTCTTATGTTTCTTGAGGTTTACATAAATTAACTACTTGGAAAGGAAGGAACCTACATTTTTGCAGTAGTATAGTTTTTCAGACCTCTTGTGAAAGAATGTAGTGCATGGATTGTAGATGGCTCCGCAGGTTGCTGGGTTCGTCAGTGGTGGAGTTATGTTGTTACTACTGCACTGATCGAAACCGAGGTCTAGGTTATGTTCCCCGATATTTTTCATTTGACAGGTGCCTCCCTAAAACTAAATTTTTTGGAGCATTTTAAAGTCGTTTGACCCTTTTCTCTGGTTTCTAAATTAAATCCTGTTCAAGTTCCGTTAGAGCTTAGTTAATTATCCTGGCCAATCTATCTATAAACTATAAGCACTCATAAATACAGTAGCTTTTAATAATTTATTTTTGTTGTGTGATTTTCATTTAAGCCCTAGGGAGCACATGGTTAAAAATTTTTAATCTTTCAATGCACTGATCCTACATATTTTTAGTTAAGGTATCTTCATTTTAAGAATGGCTTCCTGTTAGCCCTTCAGCTAATTTGTTTATTCCTTGTAAGGGGACTGTCTACTCGTATTAGCTTTGAAGTTAACTGTTTGTTTATACTCGCCTCTGGGTGAGCTACAGCAGTAAGAAGGGTATCCTGTTAGCCCTACAGCAAATTCTGTTTTTTGTTTTTCTCACTTCTTAATTCAAACACTGGGTAAGCCAGTGTGTTCACAGAATATAGTTTTTTTTTTTTATTGTTTTGCTTGTTCTTTTTAATAGCTGGGATTTTGTGTTTTTCGCTGAAAACCTCTATTTTTTATATTATTTCTTTTTGCAAGTTGATAAGGATACCCCCTCACCCCTCTTTGTTTTTTTACAGCTCTCGCACACCTCCGGTCAAATTAGGAGCATAGTATTTAGGCAATGGGTGCCTATAAACAGGTAGCTTTTTCTACTTTATTTGTATTTACCTTGATGCATTGTTTAGGTGTCAGACCCATAAAGGGGTCGGGGAATCCTGTCGCTCCCTTAGCGAGTAATTCCCCCCACACCCCTTTTTCGAAACTCATTGTTTTCTTTTGGTTGAAATGAGCCCTTTTCTGATTTTTCTGACAAGTGGTTAGAGTACAGGGTATCGTGCTGACCCTGCTGAGTAAAAGTTACAGCAAGCGGTGGAGGCTTCGCAGGTTAGGTAGTAGTGTTGGCTCATTTTTCTATTTTTGTAAGTCTAAATTTTATCCTCCCCTCACCCTACCTCCCCCTTCCTACCCATCCCTGTAAAATTTGGTGCAGTCTCCGGGTAGTTGTCTTATTTGGTTACTCCTGGAGTCACACCTCCCATCCACCCCATAACAATATAGTAAAATAAGTACTCAAATATTAAAATCTCTTTTCAGTTGTAAATTACAAATTAAAAAATCATTAGTTTGCTGTAATAAGTATGACATGTGCTACAATTAAAAACATGTATAATCACAACTTACTATGGAAGCGAAACTTCCCGAGTGTGAGAGAGACAAAGAAATATAGAGAGCGACAAGCCTCCACCAGCTGACAGTTGCTTCCTCGCTCGATAAAATAAACACTGTGCCACTACAGCCTAAACACAATATTTGACACTGTTATTTAAAACTGTAAAAATTAAATATGTTGTCATTAGGGCTACTTAAATATTTAAATACTTCAATATGCATCATTTAATTTACAAATAACATTTTAAAAAAACTAGGTTAACATAATATTTTAACTGTGAACTATTTCTTACCGGCCGTTGCCAACACGTCGCTGTTCTTGATGTTGTTAATTCAAATTTAATACAAAACAAATATTACAAGTTATAGAAGACATTAAGGTAAAGTTTCATTTATTCAATAATACAGTATTCTAAAGTTAACTATAGTGTTATATATTTGTGGAATACAAGTTATTGAAAAAACATGTTTGCATGTTACACCTAGGTTGATTTTTTAAAGGTTTGTTTTCAAATGTCTCTTCCAGACAGGAATGGACTATAGTTAAACTACAGGCTCAGTGCAGAATAGTTTTCTTGACTAACTAATGTGCCCAATCTCTTTCTTACAGCCATTGAAGTGACTGGCTGCTCTGGGATTGTATATAACTCATCACACGTGTTTGGTGTGTTCAGAAAGAAGGAATAATGGCCCGTTTGCTAAAAATATCTTAGCCCCATATCATAAAATTTCTGACTTTCGTTCCGAACTTCCCTGCATTAAGAGGATGTGCACGGAGCCTTGATATGCGCAAAATGTTAAATTACGAGTAGATGACAATTCGCGAGTGTGAATCTTGCGTCTGCATGGAAGACCAGCCACCGGGGGCGGCGATGACGCACAGTAGTATGTAGTTGGGGAGCAGAGTTCCTGGCGAGATGCTATTCACATTCGACGGTGGCCCAAATTCTCCAAGGTTGTTCCAGAGTCGCCACAACCGGCCTTCTGTCTGTAAGGTCACATCTGGTTTCATAGCTGCATTGTTCCTGTCAGCACGTTTTTACGTTCCTCTTCATTAGGCATGTCTACGACGTCCCTTTTTACGACCGGGTTTTGCTGAAACGATCGCCTACAATAGTCATCGGCAAGTCATAGTTTTGTGAGAATATTTGTGATCCTGCTATGAGCAAAGACATGCACGACACCTACTGATAATAGCTGTAGCAAACCGATATACTAAAAGTAATTTTAATATAATTTGTAATCTTACAGATTTGAATAAGTTCGTACTCAGTAACTATGATGTAAAATATCTACAAGCAAATTAGGTGCATTGTTAATGCCTTTATTCTCTCATGGATCTATTCACCTGAGGTGTGGAACATATTTTAAAGAGGGCCCAGAAGTTTTAATAATTTTTTTAAGAACTGCAAAAGTCAATGTAATGTTTATGAATACAGTGCATTTGCTAGTTTGTTATTAAATCCATGAAAGTCACAGAGAATTGGCCTATGAGAACGTTCTTTCAGAGTCACCTTAAGGTAACCAAATGTTGTGGGACTATTACTGCACAAATGTATTAGAGGGATGGTAGTAGTATTAAGTACCTTTGGATCACGGTGCATGGGAAAATTTGAGACAAGACTGCTTTCCACCCCACAGAGGGTGTAACAGTTTACTGTCCTGTTTTCTCGTTGTAGTTCTCAGTAAACACCAACGAACTAGCTCAGCGTGAGTTGGAGACTTTGACTACATAATAATGAAAGTTTGTTGATACCAGGATTGCTAATAAAATAAAAGAAGTCAATGTCAGGAGATTTATTGTTGTCTCGGCAAAACAAACAATTGACACTCGCAACTGACATACAAAAAAAACCAAGACAGAATGGCAGCCTTCATAAAACAAAACTTCTCACTTCAAGAGTTACGAAGGCGAGAGAGAATCGTTACTTTTCTCTCCCGGCACCCTATTGACTCCTCGCGCCGACGGAAAATAAATTTAATAGATATTTGAACTGAAATGTCCGAAATACAAAAGAAGGTTAAAGTCGGGGCGCTGGTCGGTGTGAGTAACGTGATCACTCGTTGCAGGCTGTCCGATTTACAGCTGAAAAACGATTGTGCTGCGACGAACTGTTGTGATGTGATGTGCTCGTGGACTGTTGTGATACCCCAGAAAGGTCGTGCTTCTCTATATATTAATCAAAAGTTCCCTCATTGAAAACATATTGTTTTCGAGCAGTCGGTCACATCAGCTAAAGGTGACCTCTGTTATTTTCCTTGTTTCACCATGTCGTGCAATGCGGTGATGATGCTTTTAGTTTACTAACCCAGTGAAACGGAAAAGATCCGCTATCGTTCTATGACATCTGTTGTTGAAGTCTGTTACTACTGATGAAATGAGGAAAGAAAAATAAGAAATTTGGAAAAACGAAAATACGTAGAATACAAACAAGTTCTTATTGACACGACCTTTCAAATATTGCATGAATTCCTATCTTTGACTGAAATATATATAGTTTAAATACTTCCCAAATAATCGCACGCGCGCACACACACACACACACACGCGCGCGCGCACCACGCATGCACACACATATAGCTGCAATGCTACAAGGGGTATAGGTGTTTTGTAATTAATGGTATGAGTGAAGCATGCTTGGAACTCCTGACACCCCCAAGGGGTCGAGGGGCATCTCAACTGGAATTACTGTGTTGAAGAAGTGGGAAATGTGAATGTTCTTTTGCGCTTTGGGTTGATCATGCACATTTCAGGGTGGTTGTTGCCAGATGAGCTGGCAGTTTTAGCTTCTTCCCCATCCCCCTTTCCCTCTGTAATTTTCCCAGATTTCCATTGCCAAAAGCAGAATGTTCTGGCGATGTAGTATTTTGTTGCGGAGGGCATGCACCCCGTGTTGGTGTGTGATGGATTAAGGCAAATGTCACTCAGGAATAGCTGCTGATTTTTCCAGCAAAATGTCGTCAAAGCTAAGTATTTTCTTTTTGTTTTGTATTACATTATTGATTTAACACTTTCCTACTAACTTTCCTAGAAGTAGGCTAGTATGTAACTAGAGAGAGTGTGGAGAGTTTTGAGAGAAGCTATGAAAAAGTAGGGTAGCGGGTAATCAGTAGCTGGTTGAAGCTGGCATGCGCAAGTTGCTCTACCATTTTACAAGTGTTAGCTGGTTTTGTTATTATTTTAAGGTTAGGTTTTGGTAAGCCTGGTAAAGTTACCCCCTCCCTCAGTTATATTACCTCCTATGTTCACTATCCATATTTATTTTCCCCTCCTAGTATTTCATTTTCCCTACCCCCATGTCATAGTACAGAATCCTCCTCTTCCCATGACAATATATAACGTGCTTATCTAAATTAATTATATAAATGCACTAACTGCATGTAAAATTTGGTGGGAAGTGGTTGATTGGATCCTAAGAAATGGTATGAAAAGTAAATTTTTTCCAGGGCCACGATGTCTGAGCGGTTAAGACAACTGGAATGTCAGGAAATTTATGAGAAAGTAAAAATTGGACAGGCCAGTAATTTCAGAGAAGATAAAGGAGAGGTGTATTTCATTATTTGAAAAACAAAGTAGTTACTGTGGATGCATAACGCTGTAAGAGAAATGTTGCTTAGGTATTTCCACGATTCCCCCATAGGTGGACATGTGGGAAAGAAAGACAGAGCTGAAGATCAAAAAGGAGTTTTATTGGGACAGTTTACATAAAGATCTTGATAAATATGTAAAGCATTGTGTGGATTGTACAGCAGCCAAACATTCCCAAAAGGCTAAAAGGAAATAATTGCTTGTTGATTTTGGTGGATGGGTTTTTCAGGTCTGTTTTGCTCCTGGTGATTAGAGATATGAAGGCCAATTCTATTGTCACTAAATTGTAAAAGGTTTTCATGGGTTCTGGGGAGACTGAACATATAGTTTCAAATAATGCTTTGTATTTTACATCTAAATTAGTAAAAGACCTATGTTTCTGATGGGGTATAGAACAGGTTTATACCAGCCCCTATTACCCATGTCCAAACTTTGTTGAACAGACAACAAATCAGTTAAAACTCATGTTGACAATCTTTCACCAGGGAGGCAGTGGGTCTTGGGTAAAAATAACCCCTGGTGCTGTTGGGTCGTGAAATTCCACACCCTCTTCTGATTTTGTGGGAGGTATCGCCCTCATGGTCTGATGAAGCCTCTTTAAATAAACATCAGCAAATTTGACAAGAGGTTTGTAATCCACTTCTGAGTGCTCAAAGAAAAGCCTCTATAAAATACAATATAGATAGGACTCAATGTGATATGAAAGTTGGAGAATTAGTATTGAGAATAAAGTTTATGTAAAGCAAAAAGGTTGACTTTGTCACTTTGAAGTTATCCGTGTTGTATGATGGTACAGTGAAACCTCGTTAATAAAATATTGCTTAATGCAAAATTCACATTAGTACAAACCATTTTAATTCCCCCAAAGGTTGAGATAGGAAATTCAATGTTAAAACGTACTGTTAATATGAAATAGTCATTACTATGTAGTACGAAGTAACCTCGTGTCCATTCATGGAATGAACCATTGTTATTTTATCAGCTAAACCTAATTACAATTGGATACGTACATGAATTATTGGACAATGTGTTCTGAAGTAGTGTCTAACTGTGATTACGTCTATAAATTCCGCCTGTGTACGTAAACTATCTGTTTACTTTTGTTAGGTTTTTGTTTTTGCCAGTGTAGCCAAAGTACACGGCACACAAGACACTTGAGAACAAAGGGTGGTCAACATGGCGTCATAGGCGACCACACCTGTGTGCAGTGTAAAGTTCCATACACAGTTGAAAACTTTAACATTTGACTTTAAGTTTCTGTTACTTTAGGGATCTTGCCCATACAAAATACAAGCATAAAGTCAAGTCTAGACAATCAACAATAGATTTACGAATCTTAACCGTCTTTAAATTACTGTATGGTTAAATCAAATATTTGAAAAATCGAACTGAAAATACAGTATTTAATAGCATAATTCTCGACCTCGCATAATTCACACACACTGATTTTTCGGCTACAATCGTATAAAAATGTGCGAGGATTATGCGAGTAAATACGGTAAATACAACATAAATAGGAAATGTATTGGCAATAATATTAATAACATTATTTCTCGCTTTCTTCTAAGAGTGCTGGGTTGGTCACAGTGGCCTACAGTATGCGTGTGTTTATTCCGTTTCGCTAACCCTACTTTAAGTTTCCGCTTGTCGTACGAGACATGTTAAAAATGGCGAAGCGCAAATGAAATTAATTATCATTATCAACAAAAATGAGCATTATAAGTTCAGTTTTTAATAGTGGGAAGACCAAATCGGAAACTGCGAAGGAATTTACCATTCTGTTATCAACTCTGTCAACTATAGTTAGTAACAAAGATAGATTGGAAGAAGCGTGCACGAGTGGTAGTTTTACAAAAGATAAAAAACGAATGTGAGGTCCTCAACATAAAGAACTGGAAGAGAAACTGCTGGTGTGGTTACATCAAATGCGGGAAGGTGATATCCCTGTATCCGGCCCAGTAATTAAGCAAAATGCAGATTATTTTGCTTTGCAACTGCAAGTTGATGATTTCAAGTATAGTAATAGATGGTTGCAGCGGTTCATGCAGCGGGAACAATTTGGTTTACAAAACTGTGTGTGGTGAAAGCGCCGCAGTAGACAAGGATGCTGCTGTTAGTTGGCTGGATTCTGTGCAACCAGTTGTAAGCAAGTATGCACAACATGACATATTTAACATGGATGAAACAGGTATTTTTTTATTTGCTTCATAATAAGATGTTAACTTTTAGAGGAGAAAATTTCCATGGCAGCAAACATAGTAAGGCACGTATAACAGTTTTGTTGTGCTGTAACCAGGATGGCAGCATGAAGCTCACACTACTTGTCATAGGCAAATCGAAGAACCCAAGATGTTTCAAGGGTATCAATTACATTCGATGGCCCTGTGACTATCACGCTAATGAAAATGCTTGGTTAACGAGCAAGGTATTTCAGTCATGGCTTGTCGTATTCGACCGGAAAATGGCAACTTTAAACGGAAATGTTCTTCTGCTGTTAGATCGTTGTGCTGTACATACAGCTCATGGACTGCAGCTCAACAATGTTACGCTGATGTTCTTGCCTGCAAATACAACCAGCATTATGCAGCCATTGGATCAGGGCATCATTCACACTGTCAAGAAGCTCTATAGGTCATGCTTGGTCAAATATCTCATTCGCCAATTTGAACAGTAGAAATGTTCTCAGCCAAAGTGGAATGTGCTGGACGCAATGAGGAACATCGTAATGGCTTGGGACAGTGTATCTGCTGACACAAACAGAACTGTTTTGCTAAAACTGGGTATGGCAAAACAGGTGGAGGTACAGAAGAAGAAAGTTTAGACCTAGGGGAAGGTTGGGAAGAACTTAAAGAACATGGTGCTTCAGGAGACTTTGAAGAGTATGTGCACATTGATGATGCTGTGTCGACGAAGGCTGCACCACTGACTGACCATGACAGAGAGTTAGACAATATCATTCCAGTTGCGACATCTAAACACAGAGAAGAAGAAGAAGAAATATAGGTGGTGCATGAACTTCCAGGAAAAAAAGAAGCCACATCAGCTTTAAATGTGTTGGAAAATGTTCTTGCTGCAAGTGATGTAGACACTGTTATCCTGTCTTCCGTTGACAAACTTAGCAGTGCAGTAATGGACATTTATGGAACAAAAAATGTGCAGAAAAAAAATTTTTCAAGCCAATCTAAGGTATGCCTAACTGCTTAACTTATGTATTATAAGTCAATTTTTTTTAAATATTTTTAATGATCTGAACTATATTTATTACATGTGATCAGAAAATACTTCAAACTGCTTTAATAATTTTGTGTGGAAACTAAAATAAATGAATTATTATCTATTGATTGTCCTGACTTAGTTCTCAGCAAAATTCAATGGTAGCATTTGTCGATTTTTTTCGGGAGTAGGTCTACCTATGCCAGTTAATACAAACCTCGTTAATACAAAGTGGAAAATTTTAGGTCCCTTCAGTTTTGTATTAAAGAGGTTTCACTGTACTTAAAAAAATTCAAGCTTTCCTAACCCCTACGACAGTGTTGTTGGTGGGTACCCGCAATGAGTTTGTGGTAAAAAAAAAAAAAAAGAGAACATGTTACTACTTTAAGGTGCGGTTTCAAGGTGACAATTGTGTTCTTAACAGCATGGGGTGCTGTTATCTCTTTTGCAGAAGTCTGCCACAACATGTGCCATGTGCTTGGACGGGCTTTCCTCTGTCTGCAAGGGGAAGGGGAACAATGCGTACAGTGGCTGACAGTTCGACTGTTTACACTTCCAGATTCAGTTTTTTGCCTCTAAATAAGTGGTTCCATAACTTTTTTTTTTTACTTGAGGCACACTAAATGCCAAGTTATAAATGATGCAGCTCACCTAAGCTACAAATATGTTTTCATGGCAGTGCACAATGGAGGAAAATTGAAGACTTACTGTGAGCAGTCAATTTTATATTTGATAAATTTTAAATCAGGTACTTTGAATTTGTTCTTCACACCTAATGAAAATATTGAACACGTTATTTATAGTACCTTTTTTGCAATCAAGCTATCATTTCAGATAGGTGTTTATGACTGCCTGCATATAATTTCTAAATAAAGTTTATGTACCATTTTTCAGTGCATAGGTTTGTTCTGTGACGTTACACAATTTAGATGTCCTTTGAGGTTTAACAACGGGCAAACCACAGTGCAGTTCGTAATCACAACATTATTTTGTTATGTCTCCTAAGCGTAACAGCTGCTTTCCGAGAGTTTGCGTTCAGCCCTCTGGCATCTGATTCTTCCGACACACAGCTGAATGGTCACCCTCAACATTGAGAAAAGATGTGAAGATGCCTGTCATACCTATCAAGGTGCATGTCGCTCTCCACAATTAGTAAAAGGTGTATTTGATATATGTGAAGAATGCAGTGGATTACTGTCCTAGTTTTCTCAACTAGACTTGGGGTGCGGCGAACATTCCAAGACCAGTGGCTATAAAAAGAGTGTTAGATCTCCAAGCCAGCAGTTGTTGAATGGTTGGAGTTTCAAAGATAGACAACAAGCAAAATGAGCTGCGATAGTGACCAGCGGGAGGAAAATCTGCGACTGTGTGTATCAGAGAAGTGAAGGTGCAACTGGCAGGCTGGACTGTGGACTGGATGCTTGAGTGAAAGGCATTACAAACCATGGCAACAGACAGACTGAACGTGTGTAATGATGAGTACGAGTTAATTGACTATAACCAAATAGAGATATTAAGGACATTAATTAGAGTTGAAATAGACATTAAATATTGTGCTCACTGCGAAATAAAAAAACTACAGTGGAGATACAAAAGATTAATGCTGTAAATAATAGCTGTGTGAAAAAATGAAAAATAAAATTTAGTTATTTTATTTTTATTAAGACCTCTATCCCTCACTCACTCAGATACGCCCCTCAGGCATCTTGTAACACTATTGTCACAGGTTTGTATTAATAGTAATTAGTAGGCCTACACATGGTAGTTGATACATCTTTAATTACACTACTATAATATATACAGCACAAGCATGTCTCCACACCTTTTAACTAGTTCTTGTTATATCACACACAACATACATTACATTGGTGCCAACCTCATTTCAGTTATCTGCCTAAATATATCCCAGTCAGCCTAAATATATCTCATCTTTCCCTTTAATGCTGTTAGGAGGCTGAGAGTAAGTTCAACTCTACAGAACCTGAATATGTTACTAACAATACAGATATACTGACTTGTAGAATACATGAATATAAAAGGACAGAACATGAACATATTACAATACGACACATAGAATACATAAACACAAAAGGGAAGTGCATGAACATGTTACTAATATTAACATAGACACATAAGACCTAGTGTATGAATTGAGTTGCTATGCAAAAATTTAATAGCCCTAATTTGCTTAATCTCGTCCTTGTCCCCTGCTTTATTTTGGCAGGCAGTCTGCAAATACAGGTTTTTGTTTCAAAATGCGTTTGTTATTTCCCGAGGCTTGTTCTGTACCTAAGCACACAACCTCCTCAGGTCTTATGTACACAACGTTATCACTATCTGATATTGCTTTTGCTCTTTGTGGACTGAATCCTCTGAAATGCCACTCTTCATGCCCTGTGGAGTTCCTCCTGGTAGTAGCCTGCTGGTCACGTGATAAGTTTTCCTGGTTCTTTGTTTGTGGCAACTTATTGACAGCCCTATGTCCGAAGACTGATGAACTACTTCTTGGCTGACCCTGCGGTTTTCTAACTCTGTATAGTCTTCGAATGGACTGTAGTTGTTTGGTGAGGCTTTGATATCTTTTGAAGTACTTATTACATTTGCTCTTATGGTTGAAAACCCTATACGACCTAGGCGTCTGCCCAGTATTTTGCCGGTTTTCCAGTACTTGTCCCTGCTGGTTATCTCGACTATGTTCTGCCCCGGATGAAATTCAACTTCTTCCCTACCAGTTGTTCTATTGTACTACCCTTTCATTGTACCTTGGGTATAAGTTGCTGTACCGTGATTGGGCAGGCTGTGCGTACTGACCGGCTAAGAAGAAGTTGAGATGGAGATGCAAAATATGTTTTTATAAAAGAGGTTTTAGTCATGGTCACTTTAAAGATTTTATACAGCTATGCCAGTATCGTGAGAAACAGGGTGAGGCAGGAACCTTATAATGTCTCGTAGGTGCCCGGCCAGTGTACAAGACTGGCCTGGTGGGTTGTCTTGTCCGAACGAAATATACAGCCACTTCATGACCCTTCACCTTAATTTACCCTTTACCCATGGTTTGCTGGACACAGAAATGTTCCTCCTTGATGGTTGGTTCAGCGGCTTGGCAGGTGGTTGGTCGTCTGGGTGACCTATTGACTGTGAAGATCTCTGGGTCTATTGTGGGCTGTTGATGGTTTCAGGGGGAGACTGGGAGTTGCACAACCAGGGGTTAGCTAGAACAATAGAAGGTTCCTACCCTTTTAAGAATGGTTCTAAAATTGGGTGAAGAGGGCCTCCAAAGTTAAATTAATGGGGTAAACAGTGGTCGTGGAAAAGGGAGAGGTTAGGCCCTTTTATGTCGCATGTGGTTTTCACTCTACCTAGCTGATTTGATGAAGGCAGTATTTGAGAGGGGGGGGAGGGGAGTAAGCTGTATTACCTTCTGAGGCATGTTATGCCACCTTCAACTTTCTCCGCACACCTCCTTTCCAAGAGTATGAAACGAGGAAAGGATCAAAATAGCCTGTAGAAGATAAGCCGGTGCCTTCCCCCCTGCTGCGTACTTCTGGATACCCAGCCTTATGATGACGAGACAACACCTCATGCTCCTTTCGTCTGGCCCTTGCAAGTGGTGGACAAAGCGTTGGGCAACTCAAGCCACTTCCTGACTAGGGTAACAAGATGTGGTTTCCACAGGGGGTCGATTAGCCTAAGGCTACTACAGTACCTTTCCGGCCCTAGCAGAAGCGGTGGCAGAGTATGGAACTACCTAGTAAGCTTGATTCCACTAATGGAGGAGTGCTAGAGTTTGGCAGAGCTAGAGTGGCCTCTTAATGTGTGAGCATTTACCTTTTTGCTGATTGGTCTGCCGGCTTTTCCTCGGGGGTTGCATCTACAGAAGGTTAACTTAGTACTATCAAGAAGCCAGATCACAGAGAATAGATTGAAAAACACATTAAAAAAGTAATAGAACATGATGGCTCTGCACTATCCCCTAAGCTAATACAACTTGCATACGGAATATAAACCTAATGTAATATGAATGGCCAGGTGGAGGCGACCTGGAGAAAAAGCTAAGTGAATATGTAGGTGATTACTTCTGCCTAAAAAATTTCCTATTACGTTAACATATTAACAATGTCTAACAAACAAGTGTGTTCTGAAGGAATACTAGAAGGGGGGGGGGGGGGGGGGGGTAGCTACCAGAAGGGTAGTTGTCAACATTGCCACACCGTCTGGTGGGCAGAGGAGGTCCTGAAGGGACGTCGACGTGACCTACTACCAGGAGGTTCTGGTTCAACATCAGGAGGGGGTGATAGAAAAAGAACGTCTTCAGGAGCCTCTGGAGTGGGTAGTCTCTCCCAGAGGATGCGGGATCTGCGGTGACTGCAGAGGGTCAGTGGCTGGTGAAGAAGTGTTGCACTTCTGGTCTGTAATGTCTTCAGCTGGGTTGAGATCCTGACCCTTGTAAGCGGTGGGCTCTCCGGATGTCCCAGTGGTCACGCACCCCGATGGCTGCTTCCGGTCCTTGCAAAAGGTGGAGGAGCAGAGACTACGCTGCCCTCCAATGGTGCAATCTGAAACTGGTGTAACCTTCGCTGGAGGGAGTGCTGGTACTGGCAAATAAATGGAAGTACACGTAAGACAGACGTGTACAGACGCCAAAAATTTTACCAACAAGCAAGATATTATTTTGTTTATATATTTGCTGTAATTGACCTTCACCCATGCACATTACTTTTAGTGATAAGATTCCTGTATGAATAACCTACAGAATATGCGTACATATTCATACACATATATTTACACATCAAAAAGTTTTTAAATTGTTATTGAAGTGACAGTTACTTGAAGCATGTAATATCACATTTTATATAACATAAATTGTCGGAATTAGAATTTCAGCAGTCTCAGGTATGGGCTAAACTTCATACATAGTTTACTTATTTTTTATTTATATTCATTACATGTAATTACACGATGCCAAAGTAATTGTACAGGCTTATCCACTTTTCTGCCTAATGTCATGTGATAATTTATTTAGTCCACAATTATTTAATTTTATTATTTTGAGTACAATTACAAAGTATTTCTGTAGCATAAACGTATGTCAGTGTGTTTGTATTAGGGTATCTGAGATTTACAACTTATGGTCGAAGTTTTAGCTTAAATATGTTAACTGAACTACACGAAAATTATAATGCCACATATTTTTTAAAAAGTTATTCAATTATAGTTTAAGTTCATGTGAATTGTCACTTCTCAAAATTATAGCATAAATTAGTTGAGTTATCTGTAATGCTTTGCATTAGAAAAGTTACAGTATGTTGTAATTTCCAGTGTGCAAAACTATTTTAAAAAATGCAGGGGGCAGTCAGACGTGAGTCTTAAGAGTTATTTACTTTTGGCTAAGCGTACGCATTCGTAATGATTATTAAGTCAAATAAAAAATAAATTAGCTATGAATTTTTGGCACAATGGCTAGTAAAGACCAAACTTAAAGTGTTACCGCCTTTTTAAGCGTGTTGCAGCAACAGTAAATATGTAATTTATTTTAATGTGTCAAAGAATAAAATAGGTTAGGTACCAAATATTTACTTCTGTCAGAATACGAACACATTTTGTGGGTGATTCATACATGAATAGTCATAACATTAAAATTTAACAAAGTAACGAAAAGATCACTACTGAGAAGATAAAACAAAGTTTAAAGATGTAACTGGAAATCATGTAAGTTAAAACTTACAGGTAATAGAAAAGCATGCTATGGATAAAAAAATTAAAAAAAGTTGAAATGAATAAACCTATCCCCAATCTAGTTTTTAGTCTCTCTCCACTTCTACAAATGTTTACCTGTAAAATATAAAACATGTATTAAATTTTCTGTACGTGGATCCTGTAACATCATTAAATTAAATATGGACATAAGTATTACACTCTCATTTTCACTGCAGTCTGTGGCAAAAAAATAATAATATGACAGAAAAAATTAGATATCTATACTGAGTACCTTGTAACCAATATGTATATGGCAAATTATTGTTGAAAAAAAAACTGAAATTATTTAGCACATATGTAAAACAATGCATTAGATACATTTTACATTTGAACATTTTAATTTACTATAAACATTAAAAAATTGTGTCTGCAAATGCACACTTTGGATTTCGCAGTTCCTGCTGTATCAGAAAATTTCATACTTTCTGAAACAAGTTGGCTGTACACAGAACGTCGCAGTCCTTTATTATGTCAACAGCTGACATAAACAACAGCATGGCTTCCATGTGTCGGAACAGCTGAGGCAGAGGGATACATTAGCAGAGCACAACACTGGCACTACTTTCTTAGAACTGAAAAAAAGGGGGGGGGGGGGGGGGTGGAAGCCTTTATAAATGAAACAGAGTATAATATGTTTATTATATGAGTCTCATCACAAGTTGGAAAACAACATTTTGTAATTAAAAAAAACTTTACAACATATGCAGGATAATAAAGTATCTGAAAAATAACACACATTTCATAACTAAACTGCTGTTTGTTTTGAATTTTATTTCTGCATCATTGTACATCTTCTAAAAACCACAACACACACAGAATCAATGTAAATAAATAATTTAGTATTATTTTTACTTTACTCAGCTCTACCAGTGTCTTGAGTTGTGCAAGATGCAGTCAGCAGGACAGAACAGTTCATGTAAAATGGTTTCGGAATTATATTTGGTGCACAATGTATGTCCAGCTATTTTGTAATCTCTTTTGTATCTCAAATAAAAATCAAACACACGTAAACACACACTCACAATCGCTTGATAACATACATGCACAGATATCAGTATTTTGCTATTTACATAAACAATAAAAACCTGACAGTTAAGTAGTTTGAATACGTATAATGAATACAATCATTACCAAATTAGCAGTTTATAAACAATACAAAGTATGTTCAAACTGCAACAGATATTCACAATGTCAATCACTACAGTAATACTATACCTCGTCCTTATAATACATTCCAAATGGTAACATGATGACATTATAAAAATAAAAGTGCTCATAAAAAAATGTCAACAATTCAAATGTATTACAACATGCTGCAAACAGTGACTTCTGCATGTATGCTACCTAAACACGAGTGTTTCCTTTCAATTTTTATCAAAATATAATATACTATACATGACTGGGAAATAAATTTGTTCTTGGGCAAATCTTAGAATCTATAGGCTGTTCACGGTAAAGTGAGCACTTTTTAAGGCCCTCCCAACAGGCATAAATCAATAATAAATGTATCTTATTGCAGATTCAGGCATTCCATTTTGAGGGTGGGGAAATGTATACACTGTGTTTATTGGTCTCATTGCAAATATTTATATTAAAAAGCAGCAGGAATATGGAAATTGGACGAAAGGAAAAATTTAGAAGGGTCTTAAAAAGTGCTCACTTTACAATGAACAGTCTATATTCTACTTAACACTGCTGTAACCCTGAAGTTGTACTTCAAAATATTATATTTTGACCATATGTAAGGGTAATTTTACAGCGTAAATAAAGTTCCACTGAACATACAAAATTTTATGCTTATATATATGTATATATATTTGCAAACTCAAGAGAATCATTGCATGGTGGCATAGAAAAATTGGAAAGTATTACAAGAAAAAGTAATGAAAATATAAAATATATATCCACACATTTTTATTCACATTTGAGTAATTGTAAAACCTTTTTCACACCTGACAATATTTAGAGAAACACAGTTTGTTAACATACTTTGGAGTTTAAATACCAATAAGGATAACTTTTGACAGACGTGTACAATATGTTAAAATAATTTTCTTTAAAAACAAAAGAACCCCAAAAATCTGTTAGTAATTTGTCTCCTGATTGATGACTTGTCTGCTGACCCACATTAAAAAACTTTCCTCATACAAAAAATATGAAAGTGTACATTAACTTTTAAGAAGGAAAATGTAACATACTTAGTTGTTACATAATCATACTCTTTCATAGCAATAAAATAATGGCAAATCCATAAATGGTTTGGTTAGGAAGCCACAGGACATGTAAAGGTGTAGCTATTACATTCCTGTTAACTGTTGTTGAAAGAAAGACACGCCAAAAATTTTACCAACAAGCAAGATATTATTTTGTTTATATATTTGCTGTAATTGACCTTCACCCATGCACATTACTTTTAAGTAACACCTTATGTAACATTATAATTAGGGATGGGTCAGTTAGGTTCTTTGGTTTCAATTCATACTGGTTTTTGAGGTTTGACTCGGAACTGGTTTTAGGTTAACAACTACTCTGTTCTTGTTTCCACGCAGCAATAAATATAGTAATATTTTGAGGTGATGATATACTTAGTACAAAGCATTAGGAATTAACCTAGTTACACTGCATAACTCGTGTCATCGCAAAAATAACTGTAACGAGAAACTTATCAAAACAAATAAAAATCGCAGTTACCACCAAAACAATATAAGTTCATTCACCTCTAACAAGCATTTTTTCTTGGCCGCTATACTTCCTTACAGCGAATTACTATTGCAGTTAAAGGCATTTTTATCAAATACAGTATTTTGTTTAATATATTCCATCAGTTAAACGAGACAAAATGTAAAGTCTCATGGTGGCAATGTCATAGATAAATAAATACCGAGGAGATACTACACTCAGAATTGAGCAAAACAAAATGGCTGATGTTTATAGATTTTTAACTTTGAATCTTTCTAACTAAATATGGCATTCTATTGTATTTCCATCTCTGTTGTTGGATTATACGGGGAGAAAAAACCATTAAAAAACAGGGAGTAGCGTATGTGCATTTATTTTGCGATTGCTTTTGAATGTGGGACGTGAATAATGTTTAGCATATGAAAAATAGGTTTTTTAAGGTATTTAATTATTAAAATGTCACCCCAGTTTGGGAACATTTTAGCATTGATGGCATGGGCAATATGTGTGAATTTTGCAATTACTGCAAAAGGTGTATATTCTAAGGATCTTGTAAGTCAACGTAAAATCTGCACAAGCAATTGAAAATGCAACATCCAAAGAAACTTGTTGAATCTGTTCAAGATATGCCAAAAGCTCTTTGTTCGCCCATGGCCTCCACATCTGTAACTGAAGTTATTTCAAGCTGGGGCAAGTTCCATTTTACAAACGTGGCAAGTATGTCTACATTTGCCACTTCAAAAAAAGGCAGTCCAAAGCAGCAGACATTAACACAAGTCATTGATAAAACCAGTAGATTTAAACATGACAAAAGATAGTTGACAATCACACATCTTATTGCAAAAAAATGGTTTGTGTGGATGGCTGGCCACTCAACAAAGTCGAAAACAGAGTTTTTAAAGAACTAATCAATCACCTTGAGCCTCGCTTCACAATGCCTTCTCGAAAAACATTCAGCAATGTAATTATTCCAACTATGTATGATTCTGCTGTCAAAAATGTTGAAAGTCAGCTACTTGAGACAGAATTTGTAGCAATAACCACAGACATATGGACTTCTGTGGCGAATACTGATTTAGGTGTGACTGCCCATTATGTGAATAAGGAATTTGTCTTCCAAGACCTGTCTCTTGATATTGTGCCTTTCCCCAACGTGAGCCATACAGTTGAAAACATTTCTGATTTTCTCACTTCTGTTTTGCATAAATGGGGACTAGGGCAAAAAATTATGGCTGTTGTACGAGATAATGCCCAAAACATTGTTGCTGGCTTAGAATTGTCACCTTTAATCATACTGCATGCCTAGCACATATCTTACAGCTGGTGCTCAAGGAAGGTTTCTTGAGCAACAAAATGATCAACTTAGTTTCTTCATGCAGGAAATTAGTGGGTCACTTCAAGCACTCTGCAGGTGCCACTAAAGTGCTGAAGACTTGTCAAATTATTGCAGAAGTAGCACAAGCAGAAAAGGGCTATTCTGTTAGCAGTGCAGAGCTAAATATACGAGAACTGTCCAACTGTCAGTGAACCATGATCGAAAACCTCATCGCTATTCTTGATGTATTTGATTCAGTGATGAACAACATCAGCTCGGATCATGTGACTGCTGCAGAGGTTGGTGTTAAATCAATTTAATGCACTGTTTTTGATAATGTGCTTGTAATTTCATTCAGTGAGAGATACTGGTTTTCTTTGTATTCCAGGTTATTCCTCTTATAAATGTCATTGAAACTGAGCTAACCTGCTCCAGCTGGTTCTGGTTTGCAGGGACTGAAAAATGACTTTTACTCTTCCATGAAAATTAGATTTGAGGATAATGAAAACAGTGACATTCTGACATCTGCTACACTGTTGGATCCACACTTTAAAGATAAGGCAAAGGCAGATGTTGCAAAACAAAGATGTTTAAAAGAAGCATAAACTGTACAAAGTCTTGAGCATTTGGTTAGATCACGGTTTTAAAATTTTAAAAATAATTTATTTTAAAAATAAATTAATTTTTATGTTAACATTTTTTTTTTCTTCAATAATCTTCAAGCAAATTTGATCAAACTCAAGTGCAAGCAAGTGCAGGAAACCCAATTTGGTCCCAATATTCCAACCTGTTTGCACATTCTAAAATTAATAGTGACAAAGATCGTCATCAGTCTATAGCAGAAGACTTAGAGCAGTATTTTAGTGAGGAAACGATAACACCTGATTGTTCTGTTACTGAATACCGGTGAAGAAGAGATCACTGCGAACCCCTTCAGATACTTTCAAAACGTACTTGTGTGTCCATCTGCAACAGTTTGCAGTGAAAGAATTTTCAGCACTGCAGGATTCATTTGCGACTCCAAAAGAAACCATTTAGATCCAAATTGAGTCAAGATGCTATTTTTTTTAAATAAACACCTTACATAAATTTAATACAACTTGTTTATCTGTATACAGTAAAACTTACCTTCACACTTTGTTACTGTTCAATTTTTCTGTCGGTTAAATAAAATATTTAATGAATTTTCACTGCATTGGTTTAATGAAGTTGCAAGCAAAAGGCAAGTATTCAAAGTAGAACCGAACGCTGGAACCAATACTCAAATTGTAGAATTGGTACCGGAACCGGAAACAATATTTTTTGTTATTTGACCCAACCCTAATTATAATATAATTTTTCTGTATCAGAAGGAAATCCCACAAAATGAACCACTCTTAAAAAATTTCAGCTTGAAAATTTTAGGAAAAGTGTTGTGAAGGAGTGATCTTTCTTGGTTTTTAATGCTAAGAACTTCCATGGTTACCAGGGAAAGGGTTGTAATCGGAAAAATCTTTTCAATGAAATTATTTTCAATATTCCCCAAAAAGGGGTCTTTATTTCCAGAGGGTCGCTATTCCAGAGGTCTTGGAAACGAGAGTGCACTGTATATTAATTTACATCCATATACTGTAACATGACACATTGAAAAAAATCTTGTAGTAGTGGTTAAGCTCATTATTATGAAAATTGAGCTGTATATTTTTTACCAAGTGCAGTCCTGTGGTCTATTCAACAGAATGTTATTTATACTTGTAGGAAAATGAACACTTATGTGACTGTGATACTTCAATGTGCACAGTGTTTCTTCTGCTAATGAAAGAATTCTGTTTTAAAGAAAACTATTATATTCCAAAAAAATTAAATTTACATTACAAAAGAAAAAATTGGATGATATAATAAAATATGTTTTTATTCGTTATTGTATATTAAGCATTTTCTACAACAAATAAATGGGGTTATGCTATAGTAATAATGATGCACTGATTACATATTTAATATTGTATCTATTTAGTAGTAAATGCATACGTGTGTACGCAAACACATGTGTGCGTGCACACACAAAAAAATCTGTAACACTTTAAGCAAAATATAACTGCATTCATGATTCTTACACTTTTTTAAATGTGGACAAGCAATTATAAAATTATTCTTCAGCACCAAAACAATATTAAAAGTATTTGTGTTCATTTACCAAAGGTGAAAAACCTGGTACAGAAGAGAAAAGTGCTGCTGAAGTGGGGACATATATTATACAGTATCTATGATGTGCATATGTGCAGCAGAAATGTGGACACTGGATAAGCAGAACAAAATAAAAATATAACCAGTGAGAATAGAGTCTGCACAAAGCATGTCCTTTCATAGAAGAGATAGCATAAAGAATAAGAAAGTACAAGACAGGAAGAGTAAAAGTACAGGGTTCAATGGAGATATTAGAAGATGCAAGAATGAGGTGGTAAGCAAGAATGATATACTACTGTCATGTGAAAAATTTAGGAAGCGAGTGTGTGCTTATAATGCTGAGCTTGAAATATAGTAATAGAAAGCCTCATACTCACCAAGAACGAGATGAAACAAGCAGATAATAAAGAGGAAACAATTGGGAAAGAATGTAATGTGAAGGGATAGTGGAAAGACTAAGGAAAATTGAGGCAATTTATTAATCTGTCCATGCTACAATCTGGAAACAGTTATGCATGATGACTAACAAACTGTGGCATATATAAACATATGTTCAGGAATGGATTACACACTTCACTTTCTATTAGAATGTTGTGGCACATGTAAAACTATTCTGAAAATATAAAGATCTTAAGTAAAAAAAATTTAGTTAAAAATCCAATTTATAATAAAGAAGTAGTCATTGAGATTCTCTCAATAAAATTTTTCGCATTGCTACAATAGCAATAACTGAAGCACTGCAAATGTCATCTACAGCTGTTAACCAAAACAAAGCAAGTCTCACCTACTACCTCTTTGGAAAGATGATGTTCTAACATTCCCCATGTTTGCTGCTCCTAACAAGCTTTTCTTTCAGAGTAGAAATTACAGCTACTTGTACATAAAATAGCTTTTATTTAACTTTTATAAGCATTAAGTGCGCAATTTTTATTAAAAAAAAACATTGTGGTAAAACAAACAACACATATAGACCGACATCAGTAAATAAAAATTAAAATAATTACATGATATATTATGGTGCATAATCATACTTTATAGCATATAGAATACTTTTTTAATATAGGATTACCCATTAATATGATGTAATACTAGCATGACAGCTTTTCTGCTTTGATCTTATGCACAGTTTTCACATACAACTATATATATGTGTGTTTCAAATAAACAATCTAGGGGAAGAATCAAAGATGGTACCTCAAAATTGGCCTATTTTTTAATCTATGCCTAAATACATCAAAATGCCTGAACCCAAGCAACCATCAAATTATGCAGGGCAGTGTCCTAATAATTCTAAAGATACTTGAAGAAAAATAATATACACGAGGAGAACCTGAAAAGAACCATCACTGCTAGAGGGAGCGGGCAATTTGTTTCCATGATAACTGAGTTTGCCGTACTGATTTTAGAGTATGTCAAATGTTAGTTATTCCTATGTTTATATCTGCAGTCAAGAATGCAGTCCTTCAATTATATATTGGGGTGTTATATTCTGATATTATTCTCTGTTTATTTGTAATTTTACTAACTTTGGTGTTGGAACAAGAGTGCTATGTAATTAACAAGGCTTCTGAGCATAGTTTCAACAAACAATCAAATTCAAAAACAGCAATGTTACAAATACACTATGTATTCAAACTCAAGCAGCAGAAAGCCTTGCAAGTATAATATAACTTTATTTTTGGATATGTGATGTACATGAAAGAAACAAGATCCCAAAATTAATGAATGAGATGAAAAGTAACTATGATATAAATCAATATTTACGTGACTTGATTAATGCACTCCTAATTCTGGTTGATTGTGGACATATTAAATATAGAGACAAAGCCAATTTCAGATACACAATTTTTTAAAGAGTATGTAATGATTGATGATGATGTTAATGAACTTGTTTGTAAAAAGGCTTTCACTATGAAGTATTTAAATATAAAAAAAAGTTACCCAATACCATTTGTTTTAAGAGGCAAATACTCAAATACACTTCACAAACTAAAAAAAGAAACATCAACAGTGACCACACAAAACTTTTGAAGATAGTAGTAGACATCATAATCTGGCACATTCTAGCAATAAATACTTAAATTAAGACTTGAATGTGTTCTAAAATGTTTCATTTATTCAAGGAGGCTTCTCTGAATTGGTTATCGACAAACTGAATGTAGAGCTCTTGTAACAAAGATGCAACAGAAAGGAAGAAAAAATATAACAAAATCAATTAAAAATGTGTGAAAATTAAAACTGGCATTGAAAAAGAATTTAAATCTCTGAAACAAGAACATGAGATACATCTTAGAAAACCGAAGGTATTTTACACTAGAACAATTGCATACAAAATGGCCATGAGTACCTATAAAGAAACAATTAGCATGAATAATTCCAAATACTTTCACTACTCCAGCATAACTACTAATAGTCTTCTAAAACATACAATATCTCTTAATGATTTAATATGCATTCTTTATCAAGTGTAAAAAAAATTTGTATTACAGATACCTTTAACCAAAGATATTTCCCAAGAAAAGTAGTAACCAAATGTGCTCCTTTCTTGCATAATTTTGCATACAATCATCATCTAGATAAACAATTGAACACAAAATGTGCTGCAACTCATGTGAAGGTCAAAATAAGAATGTGACACTATCAGATTACACCACATAATAATCAATTTATTGAGAACAATTTGAAATCAGCTAATACCATGTTCTCAATTAAGTAGCACTTATACTTGGAATGCAACAAAAATACAATATTAATCAATTATAAAGCAAAGAAAAAACTTCTTTAAAGATTGTGCAAATATAGTAAAGAATTCCTGGACAAAATCTATGTCTTTTGACACTGGAAATTAGGTTTTAACCCTTGATGTGAGGTCCCTGGGACCCCTCATGATGTTTACATTATCTTATCTCCTCCTACCCGCCCTTTAGCCATTAGCACCTGTGACCTTCAGTCATCCTGTCACCTGTTAGTTGAGCAATTGTGCACAGTTTCTGAGAATACGACTGATCACAGTTTATGGGACCTCACATCATTAAAAGTGAAACATTTGTGTGTTACAAATGGTGCTCACTATTTAGTGATACAAGCTCGTGTACAAAATTTACAATGTCTACAAGAGCTGGACCCTCTAGTGTAAGTGCCTCTGACCCTAATTTTGATTGTGTTATTTCTCAGTGACTGGAAGACATTGGCAGTGAACTGTCAGGTATTGACGATCCTGAAAGTAGCTCTTTGCAAAGCGACCATGACACTAAATAGGTTATCTCAAGTTAGAACAGTGATGGAGGTTGCACAGAAAATGAAGAGAATAGTGTCAGTATTAATCACCAGTATTTTTTGGGAAGAAATAAATTCAAGTGGTCTTCATGCGCGCCAACAAGGAACGTGTGTATACCAAGTTACAATATTGTTCTCAAAGTTCCAGGCTCATGTGGTGCTGTTAAAACTGCTCCTGAAGCTGAAGTCATCACAGCATTGAATTATACTTTTACTGCAGATATGGTTAGTACTGTAGTCAATCATACCAACTTGAAACTATAAGAACCAAGAGTAAAATATGGATTACAATAACTGTGATTTTTCTGAAATTATGGCTTTTCTATGTCTGTTGGTGTACTCTGTTGTATTCAAGTCAAATCACGAAAATAATTTTTCCTTATTTGCCACTCATGGAACAGGTCTTGAAAACTTTTATGCAATCATGTCAGGTAAGAGATTTGTTATGCTTCCTGCATCGCTCAGATTTCACAACAAACTAGACAGAGAAGAGCATAAGAAAACTGACCCAGCTATTGCTGTATCTCAAATTATGGACCTATTCAATCAGAATTCACAAGCAGCTTTTTTCTTGGAACATGTATCACTGTAGATGAAATGTTAGTATCTTTTAGAGGTGGTTGTGCTTTCAAAATGTACATACCAAGCCAGCAAGCGAAGTGCGGTACAAAAATACAGTGTCTGAATGATACTAGAAACCATTTTGCTTACAACATGTACGTCTACTGCGGAAAAGGAACTGATGGGCTAGGACTGAAATCTGAGGAGACAAATCTTCCAGTACCAGCACAAGTAATACTGCATGTGTGCAAAACTATTTTTGGGACAAACAGAAATGTGACAGCTGACAAATGGTATTCTTCAGTACCACTAGTGCAAACACTGAAAAAGAATGGACTAACACATGAGAGTGTGCCAATTTAAGATTTTGCTAAAATTTTGGGGAACAATGTTTTTTCGAATTTCACGCAATAAGGTGTAGTTTGAGAGTTTGTATAATAATGGTGCCGAAATGTTAGCAAGGTTAGAGCAATATACATTTATTCCAATTTTAAGGCTGTTATTGTAGTTCAGAAAGTTCTTTATTTCAGTCCTGTATGCATGCATTGGAAGTTAGTTCAAAAGTAAAATCGCTTCCAAGCTAAGTAGGAGATTTCTAAAAGGCACATTCTAAATTTTTTTTCTTAGAGTGATCAAAATTTTTGTTCGGTTTATATTTATATTGGAAGTGAAGTTTGTTAACTAGAATAATTTTTGGCAATTTTTATATTAGTGTATTGGTGATCACTTGAATATTTTTTTGTTTGGGGCTTTTAAAATTAGTTTTAAGTCTCGGCTAACTGCCAGGCAGGCAAGGTGCATTGCAATCGCGCAACTTCAGTGGCTTCACAACGCTTGTTAGCTTATGTGCCAGGTGGTGGTGCGGCTGTTTTAGTCATGGCTACATGTATAATTTCAGCCATTACCGAGCTCTGGTTCCATGCACAGTAAATTTAAGTGGTATTTGCTGTTTGCCGGTTGCGCGCTATGACAAAAAAAATGGACTTTTTAATGTCCAAACGAGTGTTTGGACCGTCCAGCTGGACGGTTGTGCATCTCCGCATTATCTGTCGGTGAGAGCTGAATAAAAGTTGTAGTTTGTTTAGCCTCCACTGCGCTAGTGTGCGAGCTCATCTCTGCACCTGACGTGCTTTATCGCATGATTTTCATTTTGTGCACTTCCAGACAGCTACGCGTATCTGTTTTGTCTGGAGTGTTTTGAGGATACTACAACTGAGAATGTACTAAAAAAATAATTTCCCAAATATTAGGTCAGGTCACTAATCTATGTGGATTGTTTGTTTTCTTTGCGCTGAGGGTTTCACTGTAGTTATTGGTTCCTGCTTTCACTTCATTCTAAGTCCGTGACCATAGAGTGCAGTCCCGTTTCCTGGGGTTTTACATATTCTGGTCTTCCGTCATCGCAGAGCATGGCAACAGCAGTGTGCTGTATCTGCTGGCAGCATGGCTGCTGTGGTAGTCCCAGGCTGAGATCCAGATTGACACGGATAACGTTTACACTTGAGCAGATATGAACTGCATTAGCCTATTTTTTTAAATAAATTTTTTTTTTAACTTGATTACACAAAGAAGTTTTAAAGTATAATCATTAATACAAGATAAAATCAGGAAAGTAAAAATATAAGGTTTGTGTTGATAATAAGTAATTAATGTAAGGGGCCCCCCTTTGTTTTTATTATCAGGTCTTTAGTTATATAATTAATTCAAAGATTTTTTTTATAATGTTTGTTAAACCACTTTATTATCATTCACTGTAAGAAGTATGGGCATTAATTCTCAGAAATATGTCATATATTTATAATAATTATGTCCCATTCAGTTTCGTTTTTTGTATTTAATTAAAAAATACAGAAGTCATCAATTTGTTAAAGACATTGTTTCATTCATTGAATTAAATTCCCTCTGAGTACTCTATTAATATTATATCAACAATATTTATTTATTTTGTAGTAATCAGTGATGTAATGCTAAATTAAACAGTGCCGGAGCTCTCCCTAATCCCTCACACATCACCTTCAGAAAACATACACTTTCAACACATAAAATTAATTTTTGCTTTTACTCAGGATAGCACTCTAAAATTGCCAACTCAAAGAAGAGCGTAGAATTTTTGCTTTAACATTCTAATTGTTTGTGAGTGATTCCTTATACATTTTAATTATTTACATACATCACTTTAAAAAATATAACAAATTAACAATTGAAATATTTCACACAAAATGATTATCACAATGTACTGAGATTAATAAATGGGTCCTTTACTTAAGGTTTAAAGCATGCTCTAAAATATATTTTAATTTTCCTCTATCTTGCTTATTGTTTGGGCTAGCCATGTTCTTATATCTTCTGCTGAATGACAATCCCTTAACCAAGATGTTACATATGGCGTTGGAACCCATTCTTGCAAGGAAGGTCCAGGTCAGCTCGCGTATGTTTTTTTAACATTCTGTACTGAAAAAAAAAAACTGTTTCTTGCTCTCACAATCACACACGTGACAGAACTGAGCTCCGGCTGCTTGGGGCAGTACCGGAGTGATGCTCCGACACCACTATACCACTGGAGGTAATAGTAAAATATACTGATACGTGCTACGTTTTCCCCAGCATGCTATTTTAAGATAATTTCTTGATAAACAAAAGTGTAGCAGTTTTGTTTAAGTGAGTTCCAAGGTAACAAACTGGTAGCATAGCATGGTTTTGATGCAGTTTTGACCTGCTACCTGGTAGCAAACTGGTAGCAGTTTGCATGGTTTTGACCTGCTACCTAGTAAGAAACTGGTAGCAGACTGTGTGATTTTTACACGCGTCACACACCCGTTACTAAGTCTGATTTTTAACTGGCAAACTTGTTACAAAAAATGGTGGCATCTCTGTACTTTCAAGTCACGTTTCCAGTAAGCGATTGCCTTTTGTGCATAATTGCTCTGTTCATATCTGTGTCTTGTTGCTTTGTTTATTCAAGTCTAGTTTTATGTGAAGACTAGGTATGCAAGAGTTTTTATTATTATTATTATTATTGTCATCATTATTAATAGTGTGCGTGTGCAATCAACTTGCCTGGCCAAGTGTTTATTTTGTTTTATTTACTTGATGTGATTAAGTATTATTATTTTATGATGGCACTAGTTTTGGCAGGTAGGTTTAGCCTAATAAAAATTACGCGAGCACTTTATAGAGGGAACTGGTAACCTGTAAATAACGGGCAAATTTCACGGAATTTTTTTTTCATAGTTAAAGCTGAGATTATTCTTACACACATATTTGCAATGCGTCAATCACAGCTGGTTATTTCCCATGACACTGGAAGTATGCTCTTGTACATCCTGTTACTGCACTGTCAAAATATCTAGAATACCTTGTACATACTCAAATGTTAAAATACATCACAGAAAATAATCTTCTCAATTCATTTCAGTCTAGCTTCAGAGTACCTCATAGCACCTGTACTGCCCTCCTTAATGTGACAGATGACCTAAGATTGTAAATGGATGATAAAAAAATAATTTATTAACACTTTTAGATTTCAGTAAAGCATTTTTGTTTCAGTCGACTATGACTTATTACTAGTTAAACTTAGTTCTATTTATAATTTTTCAGGCAAAGCTTGTCAGTGGTTCAGGTCATACCCAACTAACCAACATCAAAGAGTTGTAGTGGGAGAATTGCTGTGGTTACCTGTGAATAAAGGTGTGCCTCAAGAGCCTTGAGGCACACCTCTCCTTTTATCTGTTTTCATTAATGACCTTCCAAAGTGCCTGAAGTACTGTAAATTCTACATGTATGCAAATCTTTTTCAGCTATACAGGATGAGCCTGTAAGACACTGACAAACGCCGGCAGGTGATTCCTTAGGAAAGTATAAGATGAGAATGTAAGAACCACGTTTTCTGAAATTGATTATTAAGGGAGCTGCGCGCCCCCAAAAGTCAGATTTTGAAATGCCTTAAGTTGAATATTTTAGAAACTACTTGCGACAAAGCGACTAATATGCAAATAATGTTTTGTATAATGGAGATTGTTCACCTTGAGAAACGTGGTTGGTAATAGCATCCCCTTGCATTGGGGAAATGGGGACTGCAACCCTGTGTTTGCACGAATCGTGTTAACAAAAACTGTAAGCGATTTATTGCATGAATTTATTAATCAGCACGTCTACTTTAACAAAAAAGGTCATCTTGTCCGAACACACTCAGGTGAACCGTTTGCGAGAAATCAATGGCGACATCATTCAAACCAGCAAGTGGCCTGGCAGGTAGGCAATCCACCCCACGGGACATGTTACTATGATGAAAGACAGACAATGGTTTCATTGAACAGGCAGGATAAATTACCTAAATTCACGAATGTACATGACACTTTGCGTGTGTAAACTACAGCGGATGCTATCGGTGTTACATCATGTAGTTAAGGAGGTAGATTCATAAATTGTTCATTGCGTATTATGTACACATTTTATTTTGTGAATTAAATGTAAAACATCAGGATTAGTCTGAAACCACCGACATTGTCCATTTTTCATCATAGTAACATGTCCTGTGAGTCGTGGATTGCCTACCTGTTAGGCCACTCGCTTTCTGTTTTGAATTATGTTGCCACAGATTTCTCGCAAACGGTTCACCTGAGAGTGTTCGGACAAGATGACCTTTTTTGTTAATGTAGATGTGCTGACTAATAAATTCATGCAATAAATCACATAGAATTGTTTGATAACATGATTCGTGGCAACACAGAGTTGCAAACCCCATTTCCCCAATGCAAGGGGATGCTATTACCAACCACGTTTCTCAAGGTGAACAATCTCCATTATACAAAACATTATTTGCATATTAGTCGCTTTGTCGCAAGTAGTTTCTAAAATATTCAACTTAAGGCATTTCAAAATCCGACTTTTGGGGGCGCGCAGCTCCCTTAATAACCATGTTCAGAAAACGTGGTTCTTACATTTCCGTCTTATATCTTCCTAAGGAATCATCTGCCGGTGTTTGTCGGTGTCTATCAGACTCATCCTGTATACTGCCAATAGTCTCAGTAACGTGAGTGAAAACTTTAACAATGTAACTGCAGACTTTAAAAGGGTTTCAAAATGGACTTTAGAAAATGAACAGATATTAAATACATTAAAAACAGAGTGCATATTAGTAGGTTCTCCTGCTTTAGTTGCGACAGACAAAGCCACTCCCATGCCAGATATTTGGATCGATGACACAAGGTTAAATCTCTCCTCAACTTTTAGAAAATTAGGAATAACCATGGATGAATATCTACATTGGGTAGAGCATGTGTCCAAATATATGTAAAAGAGTTTACTTCACAATTCACTCCATATGGTGTCTTCAAAAGTTTTTCACACAAAAAAATAAGAGTAGTCTTATAAAAACAATAATGCCTAATTTTGACTATTGCGATATTGCGTATAATGATTTACCTGAGCTCTCAGCTAGAAGATTATAGTGAATGCAAAATGCCTGTGTACAATTAATCTTTAATCTAAAATTACGAGACCACATCAGTTACTTCTTTACAGAAAAATCTTTACTCAAACTAGAAAATTGAGACACTCTTTATACCCTTGTTGCACTGCACAAAATAACCAACACTGGGACTCCAACCTACCTCTATGACCATTTCACGTTTTTGTACGTGGCGAATGAACTAAATACTCATTCAAAGGGTGATAGTCTGCTGGTGATACCTAATCACAAAACAAATTTCTTCGCAAAATCTTTCTCTGTTAATGCTGTGCGAGAATGGAACCAGTTGCCGAAAAGTATGAGAGACCTAATGAGCAGTTATGCTTTCAAGAAACGCGTGAAAGCCCAGTTTTTATTTTGTTGCAGCACGTCCTTAGAATTAAAATTCTGAAGAGCACACAACCTAACTTAATTTATGTATATATTTATTATTTCACTCAATCAAAATACAAAGCTTTTAAGAAACTTCACTTAAGCTAATCCCCTCTTCCTCCTGTTCTGTTACCTAAAATAATTTTAATAGGTGAAATATATTTTTGTATCACCTTTTGAAAAATTAAGTAAATTCATGAACGAATGCAACATATAAGTCAATAATATGTCAAATAGTCTGTTAGCTTCACTAATGATACAATGTATATGTTCAAATTTGTATTTTATACTGTTTTGTCTGTAAAACTGCCAGCTGATTTCACTCACGTGTTCTTATACTGTGTAAGTAAATAGCATCTCTATCTTATATATGCATATATATGTATACCTATGAGTAATAGAGCTTGTAAACATAATTTCGTATCAGCTCGAGGGATTAATAGTACAAATACTATTTTGTGTAATTTAGTATTTGTCAGTTTATTACCTATATTTATTATTGTAAGTCTGCCTTTAGGATGACATGTTCTTGATATCTCAATTTGTGAATACTACAATACCATTCTTAATATTGTACAGTTATACCAGTTAATTAATGACATGCAATTATTGGAATATATATAGTTAGATTAGTATTATGGATTCTAATAGTAGCATAGTGTAAATCAAATTACCAGTTAGTCATGACAGCTAGACATATTGATTTATGTAATTTTCTTTTTAATTTAATTATTGCTTATATATAGAATGTATGTATGTGTACAATGGTTTAGTGGTAGAGAAGGCAAATTATGCCTTAATTGCACCCACAGAAAATAAGGCAAAATAAATTAATAAGCACAGTAAAATAAGTTTAGGAATAAAATGAAACAAGTTTTCAACATCTAGAATATAATGACTTCTTGTGTTAATAAAATACTGTTGGGTTTGAAAAATTTTGTTTCCAGATTTATTGCTGCTCTGTGTTTAATTTTTCTTTGGTGCGACTGGGATGCTGTGATACTTGGGTAGTTTACAGCAGGAGGGCATCACCGCTGACATTTCACGGAAGACTGTTGTTGTTAATGGGTTCAACGTTCCACTTCCATAAAATGTGCAGTTTTTGCCGGCAGTCTGCAGCTGTCCTGTTGTGAAATGTAGACACAACGGGAAAGTGGCAAACCCCAAGTTATAAACAGAAGCTCACGCTGTCTCAGCAGTTGTCACAGCCAAGTAAGCCTGGGGACGTATTTTATGAGGTCGGAAGAGTCTATGGCCTGACGCGAAAGAATGTGGATCAGTGCCAAGGAGAGTGTGTGATTACATCTAGGCAGGGACTCGGGCCCGCCTCGTGCCAGGTTTCGATTGATGTAGAGTCGGTGAAGTGCAGCATTACGATGGGAGTTAGCTGAAAAACGACTGGTCCAGACGTAAGATTTGTGCTGTGATCCCATCCAGTGATGGTGTTAGCCGCCTACCCTGCGGAAACCTGGATATTCCGGGGTTAGGGAGGGGCTGATGTAGTTCGTTGAGGAATGGTAAACATGTAACATAGTAATTTGGTTAAATTAAAAATTAAGATAGGGATCTTTGGGTTACGATGATTATGAAAATCACGGTGTTTTAGATAATCATATGCAGGCTCCCCTAGCATGGCACTCAGGCTTAGATGTAGTATTGATTTATTGTTGACTGAGAAGAATATTCTTGGAGTTTTGTTTGTTAAATAAATAACATTGTGATCTGTCTAGATAACTATTTTGGAAGTGATGAGACTTAAATTGAGTTTATTTGTTTTGGTAAGCCTTACACAATAAATCAGGCAATTATTTACGAGACAACCCCCCCCCCCCCCCCCCACACACACAGTATAAGTTAAGGTGTTGATTAGGAGTAGTGTATTTATCGTAGACTTTGAATCTGGTTTCCAGGTTTTGCAGTAGGCCTCTGCTGCCCTGTAGGGTGCAAAACCTTAAGCTAGACCCTGAGGCTCGGGGATTAATGAGTTAGCATGTACAGTGAGTAGCCATTGTTCTAATACCACCCTTTATTTATTTATTAATCTATTTATTTCTTTTCGTGACTCTGGACTACAAAGCTCTCCCATCCAAGTATGTTGTAGTACAGGTTGCAGATAGGGACATGAGCAGGTGAAGTACTTGTACCATGACAATACATAACACATCCAAGGTGTCCACCTAACCGACACACTTTGACTGCTTGCAAAATGTTTGTGTGTGTGTCTATATACAGTACACTCCCGTTTATTCGTGCTTTGCTTAACCAGTTGTCGGCTTATCCGAGCGGCTTTTGACTTTTATCTAAATATACTGTAACTTCTGTGGCAAGGCGATGCTGTAACATTTGTCGTTTAACAAGCAGCGGTACCATGTACGTCTATCGCTATGCCATGTGAGCTGATGTTTATCTCTTTAAACTGTGAGTCTGTTACAGAGACCTGCGTCAGTCATCCATTACCGCCCGTTGTGAAGCGCGTATCTGACCGCCTGGAGGCAGTGTCTGAAATGGCAGATTTTGTTGATAAAATTATCACGTGACCCGATTTTGTATTTTGTATCATGCGGATGTTAGCAAAAATACAAAATGCAAAGCACCATGTTGTTTTTCACATTCAAAACACATGCACAAATGCATAAATAAAATGTTTTTTAAAACAAATAATTGTTCATAAAATACAATAGGCATGTTTTAAAAAACAAGAAAGTGTTGCTGTGAGTTCTAAACAAGAAACTGTCGACAACATCCGAAATGAAACTTAACGAAATAACGAGTTTGTAATTTTGGATACTGCCTCCCCCCACCCCCGCCCAAACCAACATGTCTTGCCAGTTTATCGACCGCCGGCCTGGGTCAATGTTCACTTTGTAGTGTTGTTTTCTCAAAGTCAACAAAGTGTAAAAGAACATTTTAAACTACTGCAGGATAGTTAAAAAAAAAAAATTTAAGCATGGTTTATTATCAACAAAAACCGTCCTAGTGCCAAGGAAAAAAAATTGAAGACTTTTTCAAGAAATGCATGGTTTAAGTTTTTTTAGATTTTTTCATATCAAATGTTTACAAAAAAAAACTTAACATTTGCTAAGTTTTAAACTAACTTTTGTGTGTGTGTGCAAATCGGCAAAATTAAAATAAGCTCCTAGTAAGAGATTGTACTGTATTGTTTAAATGCAAGGTTGCCTCGTTTAAAGTTCCATTATAGTCTTAATTGCATTCTAAACTTTCAACTAACCCTGCCATCTAAAGGACAGGCTTGTGTGATGCACGTTCAGAAAGTGACATATACAACTATGCACCGTTTATCTATGTCGCCCACCCAATGCGCGTGCACGCACCTGTCTCCTGCACTTCGCTGGATGTGTATACTCGATGCGCCGTGAATTACATACACTTGGTGCAACATAAACATAAGTTAAAGTATTGTGTACATTAAATCCTGCACATACAGTGCGTGATTTGTGTTTGCTTTGAAATGTATAATATATACTTTGTTTTATCACGATTTTCAGAGCCAATATCACTGTTCCATTAATAGTAAAACTGTGGGAATTTGATTATCCTGGTTTTTTTAATACAAATTTGCTTAGTTGTGTTTTCTCCGGCCCCAATTAACACGTTTAATTGGGAGTTTACTGTGTGTTTGTGTGTGTGTGTGTATATATATATATATATATATATATATATATATATATATATATATATATATATATATATATATATATATATATATATATATATATAAAAGAAGTTACCAATGGACTGATCTATGAAAGAACACAAACTTCCGGTAAAGTAGTACTGATAATTTCAAGGGTAAAAATATGCACATAACTTTGCTTCAGACTTTCTGCCAATATAGTTATAATCATCCAATGCTTGAGGTCCCACAGTTAATGCAGCCTGCATGCTAGTTTGGTGTTTGCTCACAGAAGCAATAAAGCACTTGAAGGTGTCAGGATCACCCTTATTTTTCCTATGCTATGACTCAAATGTGGAAAATAACACTAGGCAGGGAAGATGCCTTGATAAATAAATTACCTGGGCCTCAAATAGAACTGCAATCCTACTACCTTGGAAAGATGGTAAAAAGAGATGACCATTATCTTAGTGCTTGAAAAAATGACTTTGCAACATAACCGATTCCTTCACTGTATGTGTTACATATGCTAAAAAAACCACAGAATATATGAAAAGTTCACTTCTGATTAGGAAGGAACACCAATAATAGTTGCTTACATCCCTTAATGTCAAATGCATACAAAAAATTACATAAATTTTGTCATTTTAGGTTTAATTTTGGCCCAGCATGCCCATGAATTAGCATAAAATAAATACTAGTCATATGAACACTGAAGCATACTTGGTTGGAGCATCATCTTACAGTACAAGGAGTTCTGGGCTTAGGTATGGATAAAAATTGTTATAAGGCTGTTGCCTGGTTGAGAATTTACCGTATTTTCATGACTACCAGCCGTATATCTTTTACCAAAATTTTGGCCTAAAAACAGGGATGTGGCCTGCATTGAAGGAAAATTTATTTTCAGTATTAATAAATGTAATAAAACAAAGTACTACAAAACTACAAACTGTAAGGAACACATTTTTTTTACATTTAACGAAAATTGTGGCAAGTGACAGTTAGTAATAAAAGGAATTTCACAAAGAAAACATGGATAGCCAAGATTGCGAGAGAGAAAGGTGATGTTGCCCAACGAGTTGTGTAGTGAAATAATTACTGAACAGATTCCTGCTAAACGACAATATGTTGTTTCGGCATAAATATATTATAGTTTGAAAGTTGTTCCGAGTGGAAACTTTATTATAAAGAGTCAAAAACTACATTAATTCGTATCACTTGGCCATTTAATTGATTATTGAAAAATATTATTAGTACCAGCAACATCAGATAGATGGCAGTAAAGACTATAATTATGCTTTGAATAATAAATAAACTGGCTTTATTTTATTTGATTAAATTTGGGATGAAATAACTTTAAAAGACCTGGTTTGTACATAAACGAGTAAAATAATAAATAAATATGTTACCCGGTCTCAGCGGACAGCATTTTGTGTTCACCCGAAACCTGACTAAAACTCATGTTAACAAAGTCTTATTACTATATGAAAGATGTGACAGAATCTGATGATATTATATACAAAGAAACTATAAGACAGGCAGATAGTGATGAAATAATAACTTTGCCTCAAAACAAATAAACACAATAGTAATAAATAATAAAAAAATATAACCATTTATGGCTGAATACCCAGGCTCGTCGTTCAAAATAATAAGCGTTATAAAAACTGAAATAGTACACAGAATTTGATATCACTACATACAAAGAAACTATAAGACACACACATGGTGATGAAATAATAACATACTCAATATACAATTCAACAACACGGAAATAAAGACTTCAACAATATAACCATGTCCTGGCTACACAGAATGCCAGTCCTTCAAACTTACACGAGTCATAAAATTTGAAATACTGGACAGAATTAAACATAACTTCATATAAAGAAAGTATACAATATGTACTATATTTGACTAACTTTTATTTTAATGGATTTAGTTTATCAAAAAATGCATCAATTGAAAAATCTTCAGGTTCCGTCACTTAAGATTTCATGAAACAATAGTTTTTAAACTGTTTGTTTAGGCAAACACCTAATTAATTTGGTGTGAAAGATTTAAGTGTGGTGCTCTCCTCTCCAGTTTGGCTGATAGATGTTTGGGAGTCAGGCAGTCAAACGCAACCTTGCTTCATCCCCTTACACACCTGATGAGAGGGGAAGCACTTACCTAGCAAAGAGCATGGCATCTTTGCAACCTCTCTCACTTCTCTCTCTCAGTTGTACACCTTTCTTCCTCCCCTTTCATGACTGAGAGAGGAAAAGTGATTATCTAACTAAAATGCTGTCTCCTCACATAATATCTCTCTCAGCTCCATGCCTGCTATCTCCCTTACACACATTACAAGAGGGGAATTGGTTGCCTAGCAATTAGTGCTGTGTCTTCGCATCCTCTTTTTCTTGGCCTGACAGTTAGAGGCGGATATAGGCTATCTTTGATCACACTCCACTATAGCTGGTCATGGCTTGCACAATATAACTTCCTCCCCTTACATGCATGGTGAGAAAGGAAATGGTAGCACTGCATCTACTACGACATCCTTCCTCTCTTGTTCAACCTTTTGAGGTTGATAGCGTCCTCACAAGTTCCCACTTACACCAGTAAAGTGCATGACTTCTCATCTAAAATAAGGGTAAATGATTTCAAGGAAGGGAGAAGATATACTTCAGTCATCCATGGCTACCTTAGGATGCAACTCACCACAGCATGAACCACATAAAGACATCCCCTCTCGCTTTGTGGAGGGGGTGGCTGACATGAGAGTATCCTCCCATGGAATATGTTGGGGAGATCTGGCGTATGGCACATATTATAGAGCAGCTGGAAACGGTTGAGCAAAACCGCAAGTTTTAGGCAATCAATTTGTTTTTACTCTTTTCAGCATTTAAAAATGATGGTGCGAATATCATGCATTGGCGACAATCTTGCGATAAAGCACTGTACAACTCACTTTCCCCTGAAAAATATATGTTTCCTTGTGTAAAACATTTTTAATGTATTATTTAGAGTAATATGATTTTTTTAAAAATTCTCATTTTTATTGTATTTATTAGTTAAACTTTATTCACAGATAATGTACAGCTCTCATTATACTCATCATGAAATTTAGTACGGTTAGAAGGCGTATTTTATTGTTGTACATGTCAGTTTCTCCTCTACTGAAATTATAGCTACATGTAAATTTTTGGCAGTCCTCTGGAAGAAATGGTACATAGAGAATCCACTGTATTATCAAATATAAAATTGTATGACACACACATGCAAGCATGCACCCATGCATGCACACATGCACACCCACACAATACAAATAAAGTTATAAATTGGAACTAGATATAAACTCGTTCATTATAACATGACCTGCAACCCAATTTATTACTTTTTTCCTTTTTTTTTTTAATATACGTTAGCTGTACTACAGAAGTATACCCAAACTGTGTTCATCTATTTAATATTGCATCAGGCAGAAAGTGAAATTCTGTTAACTGAATGCAAATTTCTCCATATATTACATTATGAAAATATGTTCAAATATATATATGAAATATAAAGTTGGTTTTTTCTGTAAATGCTCCATGATATTTAAAGTCTGATGACATTGAAGTGATAGCAAACAAGACTAATTATTATTAAAACGTTTATGAGCAGCAAAATGCAGTTCATAACATACTTGGCATTCCACAAGGAAAATGCTAAAATAATAAGTAATGTTTCAAGTACAAAAATACTAAGAACTTGACTACTATTTAAAGTTACACCAATAAATATGTTCCTAGGGTCTAAATAATTGCATAAAATATATCACAAGCAATTTCCTATGTTGCGTAGTATTTGTTTTGGTGTGTTAAGTCACACATTTGTGTAATTTTGGTCAAGTTCGTGTCTCATGTCCTGAATGTATTTCATTTTCCACTAAAATATGTCACATAAGACCAAAATGTTATCTAAAAAAACTCATGATAGCAGTTTACTATTTGGTGTACAATACTCATTATTATAACTAGCTTTATTCTTTAGCATTATAGAATTTCAGTTAAACGTTTTCATCATATGAGACATTTCAATGAAGTTTTTTTTATTTGTTACAACACAACTCTATGCAAAACACAGTTTTTGTTTGATAATAGCTAATTACTTGGCTAGAAAAATATTCTCAGCTTTATCATTTTTCACTTTATAGATTTCATATAATCCCTAGAAACATTTTTTATCTTCAGCTCAACATTTATGATACACCAAGTAATATATTTGTTGTTCTGAAGCCATTAAAGTACCATGCCAAAATAAAATAATTTAGGTTAAAAATAAAATAATAGGCTACCTGAAAAAAATATGTAAAGATTATTTATAACACTTCAAAAAGGGAGTAGCAAACACAAATATCACTTACAAATAAACCTACCTTAAAAAAAAAGAATTTAAATACAGATCAGCCATTTACAAAACAGATTATTTTTAAAAATCAAACTGCAAGCTAAAATTGAGCTTTATGACAAGGTGATGTGCAAGAACCTCAGTACTAAGATATAGTTTGTTTAAGCTATATTGTACGTAATGTCATCAAACTAAATATTATATAACAGTGATGACAACATGCCAATATACTTTGGTGTACATACAACTATGTGGATACTAGGCATTTTTCTATTGAGACAATTTGCCTCTATAGCCATATATCCTCTAGCTGATTACTGCAGCTACCCAAAAGTACATACACAAATTTTACAAAATTTAAAATTATGTGTGACCACATACACAGTCTCATTAATTGTAATCAACTTATTGTAACTACATATAATTGTCTAATCAGTGCACCACCAATATGTAATACAGATTCCATGAAAAACATAGGCTGGAAACAACAGCACCAACAACACAAATACTCAAAATAATATTACAATATACAGAACTCTAATTGTACTCAAAATATAAGCGTATATGGATAACACTGAAATAATTTCTGTATTATTAAAATCAACTGAGTGGAAAAGCAGAGGAAGTTTCTATTCTAAAGCAATTAACATAAGGATTACAGTCTGGAAGACACATACTAACACTGTACATGCTAGGACATACAAAAAAATTTAAACATTTGCAACATTTACAATTAACTGTAGCATATATTCATGATACATGAACATTTTTGATTTTAAAAAAATGTGCCTAGAAAACTTAACTGTACACATGGCACATAACACTACAAACAAGTAAAGCAATCTTTATGCAACGTCAACAAAATGAAAACATGGTTACAGACCACCAGTGGCGAATTCTGCTCAATGTATGTATACCATAGATTATGCGTTACGTTCATATCCATTCCAACTGTTTCCTTCATTTACACATGCATATAAATACATGTTTAACAATGTGTGTTTTAATAAAAAAAGAAAAAGTTCAGAATAAAGAAGATTATTGCTTTAAATAAATTAGTCCAAGAATGATCACAATATTATATTTGCATTTTGCTCAATAACAGCACTCAATAGAAAGAAATAATACTAAATATTATTTATATTATTGATCATGGATGTTTATCCACATGATTTATGGCACAGCTTGGTATAGTTATGATTTGCAGTGTTTATGGGCAAAAGCTAACAGAGTGGAATCTAAGGTAATGTCTCCAGAAATAGAGAGGAAAAAAATGCAGGTCCTGTGGTTTCTCCTGCTTAAATTTTTTTTCATATATATGGTTCAGAATGCTTCTGTATAGTTATGCTTAATTAATAACACTTGGCCAACTAAGGGCTTTTCAAATTACAGAAGGGGGAAGGAAGCCATATATACACTAATGCCACTGACTAAAATAAACACAAAAAATTTAAATAATGTTTTAGGATGTTCATAAGTGAAGGAAGAATACTGTTATCTTAATAAACAATACAGCTGTGGCCAGATAGCAAATAATGCAACATCCAATGAAGTTTGTCTACTTGGAAGATCAATCACATAAAATATCTATTAAACCACCACACTCCAAGTCAACACATGAACATTGAAGAAAGTTAATTAAAACTGGCTCATTTATAGTTCTTATGTGCATACAAATATAACATAAAAATCAATCAATAGGAATAGTTATCAATTAGTACAGTCATTTAATGTTGAAATAAATCTTTAGTTAAGCTATCATGCTGCATCATGTAGAAAAATTAAAACTCTGAAAACAGTTGAAAGGAAGTATGGCACATTAACTCTATTTCATATAAGTTCATACGTTGACAGGTCTAGAAATATAGCATGGCCATAAAGTATTCTTCTACCACAGCTGTTCTGTTTATGAAGAAAACAATGTGTGTTAACAAGTGCTATGATCAATGTAGGTTACCGTTCCAACTTACTTTATTTTTGTTATGGCAATGTTATACTGCTAGAGCCCTGTTAATTTTATTGCTGGTGGATGGGGCTGGGAGATACTTTAGTTTAATGTCTGCATCATTCAATGTGAAATCCATTTTTTTTGCCTCACCATTTTCAATTTTTTTAAAACTTGGGTAGTGTTTTCTGCCACTCTTCCTATGCAAAACTCCAAATTTTTAGATTAAAAAACAAATCCTCCCAAGATATAGGCAATCATTTGTTGCAAGCAGAGTGTAAAAGCACTATTATGAGGCATTTTTCAATTGGCCATAACTTTTTTCTACAAGAGCTATACAGCTCTACATGGTGTTTTTAGAATGTTCATTGCATGAAGTTTTTTATTATGTATTTATATCTTGAGATTGTTAGTCTTTATAATGCTACAGATGTTTAAATATGACCAAACGAACATCAATTTTCCACACATTTAGACATTAAAAATTAGTGAAGGACTGCTAGTAACAACTTGAGTATTTTCCTTACGGTACCTTTCATGGCAAAAAAATCTGCTTGTTTTTCTCAATCCTTCAATGTATAAAATAATTTCTGAAAATGAGAAATATTGGAAAAAATTAATTTTCAGGGCTAAAAAATTCAATGTGCGACTAACTTCAAAAATCTAGAAATGACTTCACTATAAAGTTACTTGTATACCCTTTCAATGAAAAAAAATTGTTTGTTTTGTAACTCCAAGTGATAAAAAAGTTATGAAACATAGAATTTAATGAAATTTCATCAATGCAGATGGTATTGTATATTGAGAATCATTTACTGAGTTTGGTTTATTTTGCATAAATGTAGCCTGACTGGCTTTCAAAATGCTTGCAAAGTAGCATACAATGATATCTCTAGTTTATAAACATTCAAAATGTGGTAGCAAGTATGGTCATCAGTACATATACGTACACTCATCAGCAGAGTGCTTGCCTTTCATGTTGAGGCTTGTATCTATTGTCAGGTATTATCAAGTCAGCAGGTCTCAGTTTGTTGATAACAATAGCTAACTTTTCAGCATGGAGAGTATTCTCTAGTCTGGAGCGAGTGTGACTGGCGGTATTCTAGTTTCTTTTCAGTTGGCATTTGACAGAAATTGTGTGTGTAATATACACCAACAAATATCTTGCAAGTTGGACAGTGGTTTTTATAATAATGATTAAATAATTTTTTCAGTTAGATTATTTAGAGTTTTGTAATAAAATATAAGAATTTTTTTTACATGATGAATTTCTATGAGATAGGTATGTCAATCTATCATACAGTCGATCCTCAGATCTGAAAGAACTGCAGCAAGGACTTGCAAAATATACAATATCCTCAGAAAAATTTATCAGATGACAAATCAGAACTACAAGAAGATTTGTTTGAACCAGTGTGTGTTTTAATAGATGCTGTCAATGAAGCTTCTTCAGCACTAGGTGTGTCTCCAATATTGCTAGAATACCAGTGTATAAAAAAAAAAAAAAAAGTGTCAAAAATTGCTGCAACTGTATCTGATGAGTTGCAAAGGTGTTTCAGCTTAGACACATCACTACAAGGGGAAAGGAGGAAAGCTATTTTTATAGTTTAGGTGTGGAATATGAAAAACTTATTTAGGAACTCGATAAAAAATTCAAAACTGCAAAAGCTACTGAAGATAAAGTGGGGGTTCTCAGCTTACTTCTTAAAAGCTGGAGTGTAACAAAAATTCAGAAAGAATTAAACTAGCCAGTACTAAACTCGGTTAACTCAAACACTAAAAAAGAGGCTGGAGTTTTACCAGATATTGTGAGTTAACAAGTTGGGAGAAAGTTGGATGAGGATACCACCATATTAGTGAAGACATTTTATGAAAATGATGAGTAGAGTCATTCAATGCCTGGCAAGAAAGACTGTGTATCTGTCAGAAAAGATGGCATCAAAATCAATGTCCAAAAAATACTTATATTATACAAACTTATACATATACATTCTGAATTTAAGTAAAAAAAAATTCTGGCATCAAAATAGAATTCTTGAAATATGCTGAGAGTTTAGACCTAATTATTGTGTATTAGCAGGTGCGTACACACGTACACACATACACACACGCATGCACGCGCACACACACAATCTTTTTCTTTTCTGATGGCTCCGGAGCACGATATAATAGGAAAATATTTTATCAACCTTTGCCACCATGAAAAACACTGGTTTCAGACAAGTGGCAAAGGCCCATGTGATGGAGTAGTTGGTACTGTGAAGTAGTTGGTAACTAATAATCTCTGCAACATACCGTAACCAATCACATTTAACCCCCTCAAAAATGTATGTTTTTTGTAAACAAACTTTTCTAAAGAGTCCATAGAAGAAGCTGAGAAAAACCTTTAGCTTTGACTTGAAAAAGTCTATTGCAGTTGAGCAACCAAGATTATTACACAGTTTCGTACCAGTGAACAGTTTTAGTCTTAAAATTCAGATATCCCAATCTACAGACTTCAAAATAGTGCCCATCACCAATGAACTGCCCCCTATTCTACCAAAGATAAATGATTACATGTGTTTCATGTACAATAACAATTGGTGGCTTGGCATTATATATGATCAGTTAGTTACTGTGTTCGAGTTGGACCAAGAGTTGCAGATAAAATTCTTCCACACATGGTACAGGAACTTCTTTCAAGTTGTCAACAAACAATATTGTATGGCAGAAACCAGAGCATATTATCAAAACTCTCCCCCCATTGGAACTGACAACAGCTACAGGGCACACACACATCAGTGCAGAAATGAGTCTGCACTTGTCTCACCTTTCTGCGATAAATATACTTCTTCAGCTTAAGAAGGTACTCAGTATAACATAAAAACCTATAGTTAATACATTAATACTAGTTCACAATAAATAATAAACATTAAATGTTAATTGAAATTTCATCAAACAAATTGTTTGTTTCTTGAAAGGGTTTACACGGAGCTATATAGCAAAGTTATTTTTAAATATTTAAAGTTATTCCCACATTACATATTACATTTTTTAGCCCCAAAAAACCAATTCTTTAAAATTTCTCATAAAAAAAATTATATTGGAGGACTGAGAATAACAAGCTGATATTTATACCACAAAAGCTACCCAAAGGAGAGTACACAAAGGAAAAACTCAAGTTGTTACTAGCAGCCCTTCGCTTAATTTTGAATACCTAAATGCGTGGAAAATTGAGATTCGTTTGGCCATACTTAAACATTTATAGTATTACAAAGACCAACAATCTGAGGATTTAAATGTTCAATATTGTAAAAAATACACGCAATTCACTTTCTATAGAGCTACATAGCTCTTAGTGAAAAAAAGTTATGGCCAATCAAAAAATGCCTAAAAACAGTGCTTGCAACAAATTATTGCCTATATCTCAGGAGAATTTTATATATGGAGATTTTTGGACATTTGTCATTGCGATGCAATGTCATGGAAAAACAAGACTGAGCTCAGTCCTGTTTTTTTTCATGAGACATCTGCATCACAATGGCGAATGTCCAAAAATCTCCATTTAGTAATTCACCCCCATTGCACTATTAATTTAAAAATCACAGAGTTTTTTTTTTAATCTAAAAATTAGGTTTTCTTCAGGAAGTGTGACAAGAAGCACTACCCAAATTTCAGAAAAATTAAAAATGGTGAGGTAACATGAATTTATAAAGTTGTCATAGAATGACCCATCTTTCATGAGACGACACTGTTTTCCAGCCCTTATTACACCAGTGAAAATTTTTTTTTCATACGGAAGTAACATTCAAATTATTATAACCTGTGATGTTTTAACCTCACTGTAATAAGAAAACTCGATAAATATGTTGTTTGTACCAATGCAAATAAAAAACACATTCCGTATGTTAGTAAATATTTTGACGAAATTAACCTTACACTAGTTGGTTTTTCCATATAATAAAAGTGTCATTTTTACACTATAAAACAGCATTGAAATTGTGGTTTTCTAGACCACATATAATGCAAACATTCTAATAACCATTTCAAAAAACCATTTATAAACCACATTTACTTACTGTTCCTAATTTCTATTTGCAACTCCTGAAGACATGTTACTCTATTGCAATCTTTGGACATGTTTGTCTGCCACTGATACAAAATAATTTGCAGAATTATTCAGTAACTATGACACTTCACCAGTTTCCGAAACTAATAAACAGCAAAACGAAAATAAATGGTGGCGCTTCACAGTGATATCAAAAATGGCGGAAGAAGTCATACATGTGTCTATAATATAACATTTCATGCAAGAAAACGCAATAAAAGGCACCCTGCAATAAGCTACACTTAATGAAAGTAAATAAAAAAATCATTTAACTAGAGATAAAAAATTCCAATAACATCAGAAAGGTATAGCATAAATGTGACGAAAAAGATCACATGCACAATGGCATTCACAGAGCTATAAACATTTCACTGATCGTAACTGTTTGCATGCTCCGCCATAATTGCTAAACACATTTTTAAACCAATTTGCTAAAAGCCCAAAATTTTTTTTTACTTTGCTTTAAATACACGTTAAACCACAAATATTGTAAGTATAATTTAAAGTTTTAAATTAAAATCTTCAGTTCGAGTACTATTTTCTTCCAAAATTCAACAACTCATTAGGTGATATACTTTGCAAAAAAAAGAGCATTTACTGTTTAAATAGTGTGTAGGTTGGTCACATTGTCTGTCAAGATGTAGTCTACTTATATGGAATGCATTATACATTTGTTTAGCTATTTATTACTTAGTGATGAAAGTCGCAAAACTATTGTTCCTAACACAGGATTCCTACTTTATCCACAACACTGGTTTTCAGTTATCACAAAAAAAAAAAAAAAAAACACATCGACATAGGATTATTGTATTTGTCATAAATAAGAAAATGTGATATCAAAGCTGTACATACAAATCCAACTTCTTATAGCCAAGCTTTTTTTTAATAATATGTTAGCTAAGTAAAGGCACCAGTACTTGTAAAGACATTCATCAGCAGCGATGCTCCAGAAGATCAATGAATAATTCTAGCCTGACCCAGTGAGATTCACTGTGCTTCTATGAAACCCTCATTAAAAAATGTTATACAAGAGGTATATACGCAATGCATACAAGAATTCGCCATTGGGGAGTACACATTTTATACTTATTTAGTTTAATTTTCATAAAAGTATGAGAACATATTATCACACTGTTAAACTGGACTTATGGCCAAAACTAACGTACAGTGCTAAGTGGATTTCATGTACTGAATTTACAGAAAAATTTATCATATCACTGACTTGACTATTACATTAAGAAATAGTCACTGTGTAATATATCTACTGGTCAATAAGAAACAGATTAGGGATGCGTGAAAGCATGAGAGAAAAAAAAAACTTTTAAGGCACTCTAATAACAAAAAAAAACCTTTAGTTTTAGTTTAAATAAATTATTTGTAACAGACACAAAAAACTTTTTGTGAGCAAGGGCATTGTGACATTTTTAATTATAAGCTACAACTATAAACAGGTTATGTACACAAAAGTCTAGCAAAATATGGTAACTTTATTTACTCTACAAACAAATTTATGCAGTAGCATACATAAAACACTTTGGGTCCTAAAGGCAAGTAGGTATTTGCCATGAACTGATTTTATCTATTGTAACTGTAAGTTACAAACATGTATGCATACATAACCCGTATGCACACACAAAAACCGCTTTGCCAAGTAATAATCTGAGGGATACTATATTTCCAATGCATTAACTTTAACAAAATTGCACAATTATATTTAAATACACTTCAGGGACAAATCTTGACTCCAGAGACTATTTTACATTCTGTGTACAAGTAACAATAAACAGCTTTCATGTTCATGGGGTTCTAACATGGCAATAAGGCATTAAAGCTATTAGCAAATGCACTCAAAATTCTGTTTCAATAAATATGTCAATCAGCTAGCATATGAACAAAACTAATAGGGAACATGCCATGTCGAGATGGATAACCTTCTACATAACCATCTTTCCAGTTTTCATCTTCTGTCTGTTCATTAGTCACAATTATCACTTCACCTTCCCTGAACGACAATTCATCAGGATTATCTGCATCACAGTCATAAAGAGCACGACACCTTCGCAATCCAGTGACTGAAAGCTTTGCCAGGCATGGTAAAGGCTGTGTCTGCAAAAGAAGAAAAAAGATGGTAAGCAGAAAGTATGTACGTAGTGTGTATATGCTATTTAACCAAAATTTAGTTCATGAGCCTAAACCAATAATTTAAGTGTTGTTCTACCTCATTTTAATTTTCTATATCTTAGCTAGACAAATGAATTAATCTCTGGCTCCAACAGATTACCTTTGACTGCAGTAATCATAGTCACAAACACTGAGTTAAACAGAATATAATCAAATGCAAACGTGTAGTATTTGCAACATTTTTGCCAAATAATTTTAACAATTAGCCTCAAAATTAAACAAACTAAAGAAAAACTGCACATAAAATCAGATTTAGCACAAAGACAAATGAGAAACTCCAGATATTAGAGTTATGTCCATTCTGCAATGAGGTGTGTTTCTAAGGCAAGTCATGATGATCATCTTGTAACCTGCAAAGGATTGTCAACAGAGGCTATTAAGGAGGAATTGTGGGCAGATGGGCAAATCAATACTACTTACGTGATATATCTTTGGATAATATAAAACAATGTATAGAACCACCGGAATTTATACCATCCTGATACAAACAAACAAAATTTCAAAGCATATGAAAAGTTACTGGGAAGAGCAAAATACCTGTTCCACCACAAACAAGTCACACCAGAGTCTGGAATTGCAGAGAGTGGAGATGTAAGGAAAGGCAATGAAACATCCATCCCACCACCAAGAATTGAATATGCTGAATGTAAAGATGGTGGCAGAAGACTAACTGCCTTGCTTCCTAATAACACAGCTTCAGAAAATGCAAAGGAATGATTGCTGCAACAATATTTGGACACAGGAGGTATGAAGCTCAGCTCAGGAATGCCACTCACTAAATGGTGACCACTTTATCAAAGCTTTACATATCATAGTAAAGGGGCACTCTCTCCTCTTCTTACACCATACCATACAAGCACTGATTTTATCAATAGAGTCCCAAGCAGCAAGAATATACTTAAAAAATATATTTTTTCCAAAAATTACAATGTTGCATTCTCAATGATTTTGTAAAAAAAATTCTTAAAATGATCAAATATTTTCTGTCCAATAATTTGTAAAATATATTTTAATGACATTATTCTAAAAAAAGTTATTCAAATGTTGTTTTAAATATGGTTTTAACAGTAATTTATTGTAACTATCTTGGAATCAACACACTCGTCTACTTAATAAATTAAACAGTACTTGTTATATGTTTAAAGTGCTCTCACATATAACAACTAAACTGTGTATGTGGTCTGCCTATTTTGGTTATGTTTATTCACACATCAGTTATGGGATAATTTATTGGGGCCAAAGTAAATCACATTTTCTGTCAGTATTTACTATTCAAAAGAAAATAATTAGAATAATATACCAAATGCAGTGTTCCGACAGCTACAAGGATGTTTTTAAATTTGCTGGTATTCTTACTGTACCGTGTATATATTTATATAAAGTATTACTTTTTATTTTTATAAACAAACACAAATATTGTACAAATAACAAAATACACGAACAAATAGAAACTTTTATCTACAGAGGGTCAATAAAATAAAAATCTTGAAATCTGTAAATAATGCTGGTGTCAGATTATATAATATTATATAATAAATTACCAACTCTAAAATATATTAAGCAGTACTCTAAATTTAAACTTGAACTATTTAGATTCCTCATAGACAAGTCCTTTTATAAGATTGAAGATTTTGTACAATCATGATTTGTGTATATTGTCCCTGTATCTTAATGATTTATTTCTAACATGTCTGTTTTGCTTCTAATTAACATTTTTATTGTTTTATATTATTGTTTTTTTTCTTTATCTGATCATTATTTTGTACTATTTTTCTAGTTCTATATACATTATATATGAAAGATATTATGTATTTAAGACATTATTAGGCCTATATTGGTGTTTGTTTGTATTTAAAGTACTGTACCTTGTGTATGCATTTTATTAATATTAGTAATGTCTAATTAATTTGCATGTATGTGTGTATTGTTTTACTTTATTTATTTTTACTGCCTTTATAATAAGACCCTATGGCAATTGTTCTGTAATTTTAAACCGTTTTCATAGTTTAGCAACATTCATTTGCTTGTTTAGCTTTTGTGTGTGTGTGTGTGTGTGTGTGTGTGTGTGTGTGTGTGTGCATGTGTTTTGAGCATGTAAGCTGGGATTATTTTAAAATTAGCGCTCTGTTATTATGCAGGATCCTTACTAGTAATGGCTAAATGGATTAACATAAGCACAGTAGAAAGTTGACTATCCGAACATCAGTTATACGGACAACCAGTTATCCGGGCTAGTTTAAAAAAATAAAGAAACACTCGTGTCAGCTCTTAATTATGATGTGCTCTTTCAAGTGTTGTTTGTAGAAAAATGTCTGGGAGGGGGTGATTACATGTTAAATGATTTAAGTATTTTATTTGATGTACAGTTTCTGTTTTAGAAAAGCTTACTATGTTCTATGCACGTGTAATAAATTTTACATTGTGTGAAAATAATTTTTTTTACAAATTCTTTTATCTTCATTTTCAACATATTTCCATTATCCGGATTTTCCATTATCCAAATGACCTTTGGTCCTTATTTGAACAGATATTTGGCTCTCTACTGTATATGAATTAGCATAAATAACTTATTTGACAGGAAACTATTGAATATATGTTATTATACTACAAATATTTTGCATCTTGAAATTTATGTAACTTATAGCCTATTTTAAAATTTGTATAAATATTAAACATCCTTTCTTATGCTTTGCTTATGTACAGTAAAATAGTTTCCAACTGTTTGCCAACAATTTTGCTGTAGAGTCAAAATTTCTTTAAAAATTTAACTTGTCTGATAGGCCAATCCTTCCTAATTTATTTTATATCACATTCTCAGTAGTATTTTGTTTTCCAAAAAAATCTTAGTCCACTTCCAGAATGAGCAGTTGGCAGTTGTGCAGTCCATAGTCAGCATTTACCGTCAGCAAAGTAGTGTTCACAATGAGCAGTCAACAAAATATTGGTATAAATAAATAATATTATATTAAATAAATAAACATATTATGTTATTATTCCGAAAATATAAAAATCTGGTTACAAAAAAATATCTAAAAAATAAAAAGGCATTATTTGTCAAACCATAAAATTCAAGAAATATTTTTAAAATATTTATTTTAAGGTTAAATTTTTGCTTCATGTATATAAATTTGTATCTTTTTGGAAGAAAATGTTGGTAAATGATGTAAGTATGATGATTTCTGATTGGCTAGCAGCAACTTGTGTCAAGCAGTTGGCAGTCTAAGATCAAGTTCACTGCGTAGTATTGCAATATATAATAATTCATTTATCCGGCAATCATTTAAATTTTCTATATTTCTGTAAAGGATAGTAAATGATTTAATATTTAAAACGCAGTAGCAATAATAATTTGTTTGTATTTTATATATTTTCATTTTCCCAAATCAATTATTTTAATTTCCTCATTTCATCAGTAGTAAAAGACGTCAACAGACTCGTAGGATGACATCACATCTTTTCAATGGGTTAGTAAACTAGACACGTAGCCATCGTATTGCACGACATGGTAAAACAAGGAAAATACAGAAGTCACCTTTGACTGACGTGATTGGCTGCTCAAATGCAATACTTTGATTTTTAGAGCCATGTCCGAGTTCAAGGGCTATTTTTAGACATTACCGCATCATGCCAAGACATGATTGGACCATGTTTACCTGAGGAAAATTTCAATCAATATATAGGGGAAGTACGATCTTCCTCGGGCATCACAATAGTTTTGTCAGTTGTCAGTTGAACAGCCTGCAACGAGTGATCATGTAACTCGTACTGACAAGCGTCTGCAATTTTAATCTTCTTTTGTATTTTGGATATTTTAAAAATCTATCAAATTTATTTTCGTCAGTGCGAGGAGTCGTTAGGATGCTGGGAGAGAAAAGTAGTTATTCTCTCCCATATTCGTAATTAACGATTCTCAAAGTGAGAAGTTTTGTTTTCTGAAGGCTGCCATTCTGTCTTGTTTTTTATTGCAAAAATCAATTTTTTTCTTTTTGCCAGTAATATTGACAAAACAGGCAATAAATTTTCAGTATACAGTATCAATCATATTTCATTTCAACGAACCTTTAAATTTTTTTTATCAGAGTTTCGTGATTTCATCTGAGCAATTTTCGAGCTAATGTTTACTGCGGACTCCACCTGAGTATCGTACAGTAAAGAATACAATTGGTGCCCAATGTGGGGCTCAAATTTATACACATCCTGTGATGGCAAAGAATGCAGCTCATTAATAATTCACGTGCTTGAAGACCAGTTTAGTGGTCACGCAGGACTGTAAATTGGAAATGTCACTTTTTTTTTGTTAAAAATATTTGTATATGTACTGTATTATTATTTTGTTTGCTGTGGGCAGATTGTGCCCCTAGTGTAATAATACGTGTTAGATATTTAAGTAGGCTATAATGGCTAGTCAAAAACACAAGTAAGGGAAGGGGAAGACTTTTTGGGTTTTGATAACAATATGCAAAATCAGGAAACCAAATTTAAGTTATCAAATGTGGAAGTGAGCCCTTCAGGTTCAGGTCATGGTAGTGTAAATGAGGAAACTCAGAGAAAGACATATGAAATAAGTGATCAACTAAGCCTAATTGTAGGATTGATAATAGAACAAAAAAAACAATTTGCAACAGTTAGCACAAAAATTCAGACTTAGGAAAAAAATTTGACAAGCATTTAACAGATTTTAAAGACTTGAAATCAATTTAAACAATCTACAAAGTGCTGTACATGATGTTAATAATAATGTTTGTTCAGAATTAAGGATTGACCTAAATGTCAAATAGACAATAGGTTAAGGAAGAATGTACAACCAAGGTAAGTCAGTGTGAAAGCAGGGTTGTAGAATTGTCAAAGAATATTTCGGCACAAGATGACGCCGTTGGGTGAGACACGAGACTAATGATGACACAAATACCGACTGGTAATATGAGCGCCAGCGATGCTTCCCAATCACAGCACTATTGAGACTCAGGGTTCTTAGGGATGCTTTGGGTTCTGTGTGTCCATCTCACCCATGTGTACTTACAAACACGTTGGTAATACTAAACTTTTATCAAACATCACTTTGAAAATAATCACTTGATAAAATACATGTGGCTAGGAGACAGTCACTACGGAATAAAAGAAGGTAAGTTCACTGTAGACTTGCTTTTATTATTATTATTACTCATATAGTTCAACGTGCCAATGAAATTATGATACTCTCGGTCATGACTAGCCAATTCCGCTTGGGTGCTCTCCAGCCCGCAATTAATCTAGTGCATGCCTAGCTGGATGATCTCACCGAGGTGTGTGAAAGCACAGCCTTCACAAGGGAAGAGGGCGGACTGATGGTTTTTCCCTGAAGACAGGTCACTGTGAATTACAAAAGAAACCCTTGATGAAAACATTTTAACACGTATGACTACTTGACATCACTAACCCAAACTCGTCTGGGCTCGCCCGCTGTAGTGTGGTAATGGCCTATACACAGAGCCGGCTAGGATGGAAGTAACTGCACCGTACACAAATTGCAAAATTGCACAAAATACATAAAGACCTTTGAAAGATGATGAGGCACAAGATGAGTATTCACAATAAACACACACACGTGTGAAAACAAGCTTAGGTGGCATGGATGCCACTGGATAATGTTCGTAGCGGATAATGATCAAGTACGAAAAGCATCAATTACACAAAAAATACATTGAACCCTAAATGAAACAGGCATAGAACCCTGAAATAAATTGTAGTGCACATGATTTTACTAAAATATACTCTCAAACTGCATAGATTGCACAGATATAGACTTGGCATAGGTTAGCCACGTGGTTATACATGAAATTGCTGTAAAATATTCAAACATGAAAAAATACCCTTAAAATACGTACATAAAAACAAAGCCCTTAAAATTGCACATAGCAATAATACAGAAATTACACTGGAATGCCACTAAAATAGGCGGATGGCGCCTGATTCAAGTTGCACGGGTCGTGTGACCTCTCTGACATCTTTCTCCTCTCACTTCGATTAAGTTTTAAAAATACCACAAGGGCGAAATAAATTATTTAAGAGGAAGCATAATGCTGAGGAAATGTCTGGCAAAACATATGCAAGCAAAGGTTGACTGCTAAACTAAATTGACAATGGAAACCTACATCAGTGAACAAAAGTTGTAGCGTGTACGTGACAGTGTCTCACCTCGCCAGCTCCCTATGACAGACTGTTCAGAGGCAAACGTCGCAAGGACCTACCATGGCCGCCTATGGGGTTCACAAAAGGGGAAGTGCTATGAACGCCAAGTAAAATATTTATACTTTGAAAAATAAAAGTGGCACAAATAAAATATGTTTTACATGTATAATTTTCTTATGGATTTTTCATATTAATTCAGTGTCTCTTTATTACGGCGTTCACACAGGAATATCAGTGTTCTTAATCTTGGTGCCGCGGGCACTTTTGAATTTCATAACCAAAAATTTTCACAACAAACACTTTAAAATATTTCAAGACATATTAAACCCTGCAAATACAAATACAAAACATGCTTTACAATACAAAATATTATTGATGTGGGTGTTAAAAAATATTGGCCTCTTTGCACACGTGCATGGGCACGTGCGTGGGAAGTGCCATCATGGGCTCTAGCGCAGCTGACTGTTAGCTGGTGTTAAAGATGAAAATTTTTTTTTAGGAAACATTCAAGAAATAGAAAGGGTGTGGGTACAAGTACATGAAAAAAGAGGGAGGTACAACAGAATGAAATTAACACACAGCAAGTGGAAGAGACTTTAGTAGAAAATGTAAAAAAATTTTCCAGAAAAGCCCGGCAATACACCAGAATGTAGAAAACATTAGGGAGGAAGTAAAACATATCAGTCAGGAATGTAAACAGCAGTGTAATGAGAAAATTAATCAACTGCAGAGGCGTGAATTCTTTGTACCTAAGGGGAGTAATTTTGTTTGGACTGTTGGTGACAGAACTGCTTTTGATGGGGCAGTACCTAAATTTTATGTGGACGATCGGGGACCAAATCCCATACAGTTCATACATAAGTGCAAAAGGATACTTAATTCTTTGGGGACGTCAGAAGAACAACAAGTACAACTTTTTGTGAATAGGTTAGAAGCAGGAGCTTCACAATAGGTACTGTGGAAGGAATCAGAATAGACATGATTCACAGAAGCCAAGGTGGCTTTTCTACAAAAATATTGGGGAATTCATTTGCAAGATGATTTTTTACAGTATTTATTTATTGGCAAATTTGGGGTTAAGGCTGGTTCAATGGAAAATTACGGGCAGAGATTGTACTTGCAGTCAAAATACTTAGATAATAAGATGACAGAGGGAAGATTTATATCTTACATTATTCATAATTTTAATTGGCACATACAAAACTGTATGTTAGGGATGAGAGCTAAATCTGTTGAGGAGGTGGTAACCCTATTGGAAACCATTGATAGGAGGAAGGAACGTGAAGAAGGTTTAAGTGGTAGGAGGCAAGACCAGCAGAAACATTAAAATTCTTAAGGAGGGAGGATCAGTCCTTGGATGCCTCCCTCGCAGAACAACAGAGGAGTAATAAATGCAGAATACCGAAAACAAATAGCAACAAAAATTTTCGCAGCAAAATTCACAGCAAAAGTCAGAATTACAGTTAGAAGGAGAAATATTGTTAGAGAAAATCCAATTGAAGGTTAAGTACATGGAAAAAAAGGGGGTATGTCCATACATTCGGGGATTCATTACTGATATTGGGATTGAACTAAATATGTAAGTGGACTCGGGAAGCGAGGTGACAGCTATATAGGAAGAATTGCTGAATAGCCTAAATAAAAGTGATGTGTACATTTTAGCAATTTTGCCAGTATTGAATGTTACCAGTTTAGAGGCTACAGGGGTAAGAAATTGAAACGTAAAAAAAAAAGATTATGGAAATAAACAAGCAGCTCACCAGGAAATGTGGATTGCATTGTTGGTAGTGAAAGGGCTCAATGTAAATGTAGTACTGAGAGCTGATCGGTTAAGTGAACATGAGGCTATTATAAATTATGCAGAAAATTTTGTACATATATTAGGAACTAAACTTCCACAAAAAAACTTGTCAAACTCTCATTAAATGCAAATTGTTTTGAAAGATAAGGAAACAATAGGGGTAGACATGTGTTGTAATTTTATTGAACAGGAATATCTCACCAAGGATGAGATAGGGAAAATTGTTTTGCAGGGAGGAACAAGTGAGGAAAAGAAAAACTAATAAATATTTTAGAATATGAACATGAAGCATTTATGAATTATCAAAGGTTAAATAAAAAAATATGAAGAGATTTTATACTTTTATACAGAAACCATATCCAATTGCTTATGCGTTAAAACCAGCTGTTGAACAAGAGGTGCAGAATATGATAGATACAAACATTATAGAGAGGCATAGTTCTGAGTATTTAAATCCAAAAGTAGTTGTTTAAAAGAACACAGGGGCTGTCAGGTTGTTTGGATGCAAGAAAGTTAAATCAAATCATTGTACCAGATAGGGAGTCACCTGAACCAATCAATGAATTATTACATAAATTTGAAGGGTGCAGATATTTTGTAAAAATTGATTTAGTAGCTTCGTATTGGCAGATACCTTTCGTGCAGCAGCCAAGACTTTACAATGCTTTTCCTCATCAACGAAAGATATACTGTTTCAAAATACTACCTTTTAGTTTAAATGTTTCTGTTCGTCATTTTATTAGGGGACTCAAAGAAGTTCTAGGGCCTGGAATTTTGAATTTAGTTACAATATATGTTAATGATATTCTGAATGCTACAAGAACTTTCGAGGAACACTACCAAATATTACTGTTAGTACATAGAAAATTGAGACATGGGGAAATGACTGCTAGCCTTAAATAGTCTGAATTCCTGAAAGAAGAGATAAATTTCCTAGGTATTGGTGTGGATCCAAAGAAAGTGAAAGCTATCCAAGAATACCTATATCCAATCAATCATAAGCAGTTAGAGAGATTGGTAGGATTTTTCAACTATTTCAGGAAATATATTCCACATTGTTGTTATATTTGTACACTTCTGAAAAAATTATTACAAAAGGGACAGACATGGGAATGAGAGGCTGAGCAGAAAGAAGCTGTAGACAGACTGAAAAGAGAATTGGAGAAAGAGATGATGCTACACCATCCCAGGTTAGATAGGACATTTTTTATAGCTTGTGATGCTTTAGATGAGGCTGTAGGTGCCATATTATTTCAGGTTAATGAATAAGGGGAACATGTCCGTATTAATTTTTTCCAATTCGGGCACTGAATACTGCAGAAATAAATTACACTGTCACAATAAAGGAATTGCTTAGTATTATATTTGCATGTTCAAAATTTTGTGCATATATCTATGGCAGGACACAGCTGTGTTGACCAATCATAAGGCCTTATGCCATTTGAATACAGCAGAGTCCCGTTATAGCAAGATGTCACGGTTCCAGGTTCAATCTTTGCTATATGAGTGTCCTCCTTGTTCCTGAATTAGACAGATTTTGATCCCCAGTAGGGCCTACTACTTAAAAATCGCCCTAAAATTGCTTTTAAATTATGTTCAAACCACCATAAGGTAAAAATATCCTGTCATATGATAACTGATTGCGTGAAAATGAGCGGAAAATCTGACCACGCCACGTAAGTATAGCCGCTCAACCTGCAATCAGTTGCTCGGCCAACGCAGCATTGTCCCGCAATCAGTTGCCCGGCCTACGCAGCATTTCCTGCTTTCGCTTACTCGGCTGCCGAAGCACTGCCCTGCAAGTGATAACTCGCCTGTCACAGGTCCCTCCGCATGACCACCTCAAACCAAATACCCGTATTTACTGGCATAATTCTCACACCTATTTTACAGGATTTTAGTGCAAAAATTAGGGTGCATGAATTATGCAAGAAATTGCCAAGACATGCATGTAAACATTAAAATAGGGTCTACTGTAAGTAATCCCTTGACCACCGTGGGGGATACGTTTTTTTAAAATCACCACTTTATTTATTGATAATAAATATGAAGATACACATTCAAAATTAAATGACTTGTGTGCTGGGGCTAGCACCGAAAACATTGCAGTGTGCATGTAGCTGGGCGAGCATCTCGATCCTCTGCAGCGTGGCTGGGTGGGCAGCTGTCGGTCGGTTGCTACGTGATTATTCTGGTGGGCACACCACCTGCCACTACCGCCGTTAGAGGTCCCGTTCACTTCGTAACAGCGGCCCGGTATTGGGAAAACATGACACTAATGTTAAACTAAGAAACAATGAATTTTCAGCCCATTTCTCTATTGCTGTGTTCCTCTGCATACGCAATTACCTGAAGTTTAAATGCAGAAGTTTGACTGGCATATTTACCCATTATGCATTCGCACTAAACCAAAATTAATATAAATGTAAACTATTCCCTTTACAATAAAAAACTACCCGCATACAAATAAACCCAGTGACTGATTTTGTTTACCTGTTTGCAGCGTGGGTGCGGCAGCCATAAATCGATGAGACCAGTGACCTTGAAGTGTCAGCAAATTGGCACAGTCAAACAAAGTGTGCACCGCATGGGCCCGTTAGCATTACATATCTCGTTGAAATATGCTGCCTGAAATATGAAAGGAAAAGTTTTCCCCCCTAATTCTGCACCATAAAAACAGGGGCATGAATTGAGCCAGTGTGAGAATTATGCCAATAAATACGGTAGGCACTGGAAAATTATACATTTTCAACTAACAAAACATGCATGGTGCGAGACTTACTCAAAACCAGCAAAAATTCAAGAAAACTTTATAAAAATGGATTAAAATTAAGCTCATTATAACACAGCGCTAAATGTAGTAGTAGTAGTTGGTGTGTCCCTATCTTTAATTGGTATGCCACAGCATGGTAAAAAAAACCTGCAAAAATCTGTTAATTTGTAGCTGTATTCGATTCCAGCTATCGCTTGGACTGTTATGTTTAAATTAAATTAGTTTTCATTTAACAATAATGTTCAACCCACATACGCCAAGTTATTTGAAAGTAAACACAGTTGACAGCACAATGACCGTGAAGGCCTACGGAAAAGCAGAACTGGTTCATGAAAACAGTGTAAAGATAGAAAGGGCGGGATTCTATTTATAGAAAAATGCACTTGGTTTGAAAGAGAGGATGGTTAGAAGGCAAGGTGGAAGAATGTGACATATGAGAGAGGCACAAGGTACTTAGGGAAACGTGGTGGTGGGGCGAAGGAGTGGAGTTACGGCAAACAGATAACAAAAGCGCGCTTCACACGGCCACGAGTCCCACAGCAAGCCTGCTTCACACGATCTCGCATGTTTCAACTCGTAAAGTTAAAAACTTTTCATGGAATATTTTTGCGATTTTTTGACGGTTCCTCAAAAATACCTCATTATACCCATGTTCTCGCAGTTGCTGTGCTTGCTACAACAAGATTCTACTGTACTTGTAAACTGCTATATGGTAGGATCACAAGGTGGATTTTAGCTTTACAATAGTACAACCTGAGTATCGAATATATCCCTGGCAAGGCAACAGGTAGTAGCAGACACACTTTCAAGGGGTAGGACAGATATACAGGCCACTTAGGCTAAGGAGTTTCAAATCTGGTCTTTGAGGGAACAGATAAAACAAGTAGGTATAGCATTACAGGAAATTGCAGTACAGTTGAAAACAGATATATCAGAGGATTCTCGGTTCCAAAGAGTAGTATATATACACCATTGGTGCAAAATGGTTCTATGCATACCTGATCAAAACAGGAAAGAAGTTAGTTAATACATGCATAGTGAGTGTGGACATTACGGTGTTACCAAAACAGTAAAGTACATACAAAATTTCTGTGTATTTAGGGACATGTATCAAACAGTAGCCAAAGTAATAGGGTCATGTTTAAGATGTCCACAGACAAAGGCACCTAATATGAAATTCAAAGGGATCATGGGTCATGTACTGGCTATTGAACCATTGGAAATAGCATGTGTATATTTGTTGGGCCCTCTGCCAAAAGGTGGGGGGTAGAATATATTTATTTGTAATTCTCTATATGTTCACTAAATTTGTGGAACTATATCCAATCAAGCAGGCCACAGTCCAAGTGGTCACTGAAAAAGTAATGGGTTGTTATGTACTAGAGGTAGGTCAGCCAAAGAAAATTATTTCAGATAATGGGCCACAATTTCATAGTGATAAGTGGAAAACATTAGCATCCATTTTGGGAATTCAGTTATGACAAACTGCAGTGTACCATCCAGCCGCAAATCCAGTTGAGATGGTTATGAGAGAGTTACAGAGATAGTTTCGAACATACTGTAATGAACACCATAACAAATGGGCTGCGATAGTAAGTGATGTGGAACACTTAATAAAAAGCTCTTGGCATGAGGGTACAGGTGCTACTTCCCTAGAACTTATGAACATGGGTAACATCGGAAAAGGTCGGATAAGAATATCCAACCAATAGTGTTCAAAGAAGGTGATGAGGTACTTGTGGCCATACACCATTTGTCATCAATAGCAAATAAGTAGAAGAACAAAATTCTTTAAACTTTTTGAAGGGCCATATAAAATTGGAGCTTTAGTAGGTCACAATGTATATAAAGTACACAATTCCAACTTGCATGTCTCATTGAGGCCCTGGGGTTTAAGAGCAACGCGAAATTATAGGGTAGTGTGTGATCTAACCTAATGTTTGGGTTATGGTGTATAGAAGAGAACAAATTGTCCTAGTTATATAATACTGGTAAACATGTGAAGGAATAAAAATGTTATTTTTACTTATTATTTTAGAACATACTGAAGGATGTAACAAACCTTAATGAATTTATAGTGAAACCAGATATGATATAAGATGTAAAAGGTGCAAAACAATATGCTTAAAAGTTTCATGAACATAATTATAAACCATGGCATTTTATCATGAGATGCAACTGATTGTAACACTGTACATAAAGAATCAAAAAATTGGAGCAAATTTATTTATTATTTAAAAGAATTTGCAATTATGACATTTCCTACTCAGAGAGACTTTGCAATTAAACTTTGTTAAGCATTGATATTAATGAGAATTTATAATTAATAATGCAGTTAAAAACTGTAAAAGATATGTATATATACAGTAAACTCCCGATTAACAGTGTTAATCGGGGCCGGAGAAAACACGAATAAGCGAATTTACACATTTTTCCTATTAATGGAACAAAGTGAAAAAAAAATCTATTATACATTTCAAAGTAAACACAAATGACTCACTGTATGTGCAGGATTTAATGTACACTATACTTTAACTGGTATTTATGTTGCAACGAGTATATGTAATTCATGGCGCATAGAGTATACACAGCCTGTGCCAGTGCCGGCGTCAGCCGCGGGTGCGTTGGGTGGGCGACATAGATAAGCAGTGTGTAGTTGTGTGTGTTGCTTTCTCAATGTGCATGACTCAGACCTGTCCTTTAGATAGCAGAGTTAGTTGAAAGTTTTAGAATGCCATGCAATAAAGACTATACCGGGACTTTAAATGCGGCAACCTGGCATTTAAACAATACAGTACGATCTCTATTACTAGGAACTTATTTAGATTTTACTGATGCACGCACGTGCATGCATGCACAGACACATGCATGCATGCGTACATGCATACACACCAAAAAAAAAGTTTAAAACTGAGGAAATGTTACATTTTTTGTAAACATTTAAACATTTGATATGAAAAAATGTAAGAAAAGTTAAACCGCGCCTTTATTGAAAAAGTCATTAATTTTTTTTCCCTTGTCACCAGGACAGTTTTTGTTGATAACACACCATGCTCAACATTTTTTTTCTTACTTCTCTGCGATAGTTTAAAATGCCCTTTTACGCTTTGTTGACAGTGGGAAAACAACACCACAAAGTGAACAATGACCTGGGCTAGCGGTCGATAAACTGGCAAGATGTGTTGTAGGAATTTGATGAGAATGAAGTTGGTGGGTGGGGGGTGTGAAAATGACAAACTCATAATTTCATAAGTTTCACTTCGGACATTGTTGACAGTCACTTGTTCAGCACTCACAACACTTTCTTGTTTTTTAAAAAATGTCTAGTGTATTTTATGAACAATTATTTGTTTTAAAAAACATTTTATTTACACTTTCGCACATGTGTTTTGAAGGTAAAAAAACAATGTGGTGCTTTCTCATTTTGTATTTTTGCTAACAACCACAAGATAAAAAATACTTAATACCAAATTACAAAAAACGCCACAATTTTTGTATACAAAATCGGATCATGTGATCATTTTGTCACCAAAATCTGCCATTTTGGACATGGCTTCCAGGCGGTCGGATACGCGCTTCAAAACGGGCAAAAATGAATTACTCATGCAGGTCTCTGTGACAGACTGACAGTTTAAAGAGATAAACATCAGCTCACGCGGCACAGTGATAGACGAAATGGTACAGCTGCTTGTTAAACGACACATGTTACAGCATCGCCTTGCCACAGAAGTTACAGAAGTAGTTTAGAAAAGTCAAAAAGCTGCACGGATAAGCCTAAAGCCGGTTAAGCTAAGGACAAGTAAGCGGGAGTATACAGTATATATTGGTCATAAATTTGTTAAAGAATAAGGTTTTGAGTGATGAAAAGTTTCAAAATTGACTGTACCTATTCATCAAGCATAAATATTTAATTTGAAGAATGACAAGCCCAGGTTAAATGAATGATGCAGTGGTTTTATTATTATAATTGAAAGTGAGGGTGTATTGTAATTAAATCACGGCACAGTATGTTTTATGTCATAATGGAAAAGCATTATGAATTATATTCTGTAATTGTATTAATTTTGTAAATGTATTTTGATCATTTTCAAGAAAGGTGGAGTGTGTGTGTTGATGTGTATTAGATGTTGATTTTGAAAGTGTTAATGTATCTTGTAGATTACTTTTGTAAACCAATTAAAACATTGGTTGAACTCATACATGAAGGGTAATATCGGTATACAATGATACTGCTCCTTTTTATAATGATGATCATGCATAAACACCACCAAAACTTATTGATTTTGTTAGGACAGGTCTGAGGGCTGTTGGGTTAAATTTAGCACTGACCTAATGTGAAAGGCAGTAACTCTAGTGTATTTTGGCCAGACTTTGAATTCCCTTATACACGTTGCATATTAATTCAAAATCAATTTTGCCCCTAATGAACCATGTAAACAGTTCAAACTGAATATGAATGTAACTTGTATTAAATTGAAAAGTCATGTAATATACACTAAATTTCTGTAACATGTTCTGATTAATTTATTTTGTGTAATAATGTAATGTGATGTATTTTATAGTGACTTTAACTTTGTATATGTATATATAACCACATAAACTGTTAAATTTTCTTGCAAAAGATGGAATCGCGGTTCAGCCAGTATACAATCAACATTCATGTAGCTTTCGATATGGGACAGGTTTCTTCTAAATCTTTCCCAAACCAAGGGGATTGATGTAGCATAGCAATATATAATAACTAATATATTCGGGAATCATTTAAATGTTCTATATTTCTGTAAAGGATAGTAACTGATTTGATATTTAAAAGGTCATGGTAATAATATCTGTTTGTATTTTACTTATTTTAGTTTTTCCAAATTTATTATTTAATTTTCCTCATTTTGCCAGGACCATGTTTACTTGAAGAAAATTTCACTCAATATATAGGGGAAGTACGACCTTTCTCGGGCATAACAATAGTCTGTCAGTTCTCAGTCGAACAGTCTGCAACAAGTTATCATGATCATGTATCCCATACCTACAAGCACCTGCAACTTTAACCTTCTTTTAATTCTGGACATTTCTAAAATCTATGAAATTTATTTTCCATTGGTGTGAGGAGTCGCTAGGGTGCCAGGAGAGAAAAGTAGTTAATCTCTCCCGTCTTCCGAATTAATGATTTTCAAAGTGAAAAGTTTGGTTTTGTGAAGGCTGCCATTCTCTCTTGTTTTTTTCCCACAAGAATAAATTTTTTTTCTTTTTGCCAGTACTATTGACGAAACAGCTATAAACTTTCAGTGTACAGTATCAATCATTTTTTTTATTTCAAGGAACCTATACATTTTTTTATCAGAGTTTCATGCTTTCATCTGAGCTAGTTTCGAGCTAATGTTTACTGCGGACTTCACATGAGTATCGTACGGTAAACATTACTACTGATTTGCGACTGTATGACTGCAAGCAGTCGACTGCAAGCAGTCGACTGCTCATTGTGGAAACCCATTTGGATACACATACATTAATATCTGACTGCTGACTGCCAACTATGGCCAACTAGTCGAAATGTTCTACTTGACTTTTAACTGCTCATTGTGGAAGAAGCATTACTATTCTGAAGGCCTGTGGCTGGGTCATGGATATTTTGTTTAAAAAATTAACTTTTAATAATTCATCTGTTAGCATTTTAAACAAAGTGATGTAACAAGGCTGGAGTACTTGCACTGTGTTTACACTGTATATTAAATATATAAACTGGTCACTAAGGGAACTATGTACGGAAACATATTCTGTGAAATCGCTGTTTGTGCGCAATTGCGTATCTTGATAAATAAAAGTTATGTAAATATGACTTTTTGCCAGAAAGGATTAAAAAAAACTATTGTATATATCACAATCTTTTTTACTTTTGTCATATTTAGTGTATTCTTGGAGAAATTTTTTTTTGAGAAAGTGGTCAAATATCACATTTTTAAAGCTTGCCAATGCAGTTTCCTCAAGCAGAAAAAGAAAAGTACAAAGATATGGGCATAATTTAATCTGTGGTCTTTCATCATGTGTAATAAAATCCTACTGTTACATATCTAATTTGCACAGTACAGCATTATGACAAAAACACTGCATGCCTTGCACATAGAAGTGATGACGCACTAGGTGTGCATGCTAGTGTCGTCTGTATTGCTCACTCGCTTCTTGACCTTGGACTCGCAGCTACATAATACCCTAATGGTTATTAACCTGGTGCTTCAACTATGTTTCTGTGTGTTTAGAATCCGTGTTTTTTGATGAAAATATTAAAAATGCCCTCATTATGTTTACCTACGAAAAGACATAATACGCCAAAAGAGAGTGCCATTTTTTAAATATGTCAAGACTATTTTTATTATTGTGTCACTGCTAGCGAACTGTTTTTAAACAATTCTATAGTATAATTTTCTGTATTTAAGTAATTTACAATTATTGTGAGAATTGTTATTAAATATGTCATTAACTTTATTATTTTCATTATTGATGTAAATAATACCTTTATTCTTTTTTGAACTATCTAAGACTTGTTTAATTAATATATGAATTCTATTTGTAAGATATTTATTTATGTTAGGTTTTGTATTGGTAAACGTTTTATATGTTTTGAGATATGGTTTATTTGGCTACATAAATTAAGTTATTTAATTATTTTAGGCTATTTAAAATTTGTTTGTCACAATTTTGTAATTTAAATTTTTTTCTCATAACTTTGATATAACCCATTTTTGGATTTGAACTTTGAAAGCTAGGTTAGTCTTGTTGCAAACCTACAGGCCCGTGTTTCTTGCTATTGGTGCCCATATAACTGGAGGTGCAATGCTGTGTTGCGAATTCTTTCGGTTGTAATCCATAGCTGCTTCCTTTCCGCTCTCTTTCTTGTCGTTGCTATATTGGCAATTTTCTTGGCATATCCATGGTGCTTGGTGTGTGATCTCTCATAAAAAATGGTTTTTCTTCACGTGATAGTTGCCATTCACTTTGTGTAGTTCAGCTCTCTTCACCTCATGTGGACAGCCCACGAGATCTAGTGGCGACTCTGTAATTATCTGTGTGTCTTTAGTTTGCTACTTCTCCATCCTTCACGAAGCATTTCTAAAACACTTTTGTCCTTGGCTTGCTGCCAACATGTCATGTTTGTGGTGGCCGTGATGGTTTTTTTTGACATTTGAGTGCCCTGTTTTTGTGTTTAACACTATTTACCATCATGTTGTGTAGTGGCCAAAATTATATAGTGTGGTATTTATTTATCTATTTATTATTTTTGGTGTTTCACACAAGAATATCGAAATGTTCTAATATATTATATACTTTTAAAAACGTTTTCCACAAAAAAAGGAGACTGAAAATAAATGAATTTTGTTATTTTGAGATGTTCTCTGGTCTCTTAAATGTGTTTTGTGGCAAGTATAGCTTGTCTTGTTTAACTTTCATTAAGGTAATTTGTTTTTTTTTTTTTTTTCTGTGCACATGTCCCTCTAACTGCCCAAAATTTTCTTTAAAGTCGCTTCCAATTTCTTTATGTAAGTTTGTAGAGTCTGTTTGGCTTTTATTTATTTGTTGTTTTGAGCCACAGTTTTATTTGTGTTTTTCGGTGGCCGTCTTTGTGATGTGTTTGTGCTAACGGCTTGCTACGATATTTATAAATAATTTTACTTGTTTTCGTCATGTGGACGGACATGGTGGCACAAAGTGGTAGCCACAGCGTAGTCGAGATTTACATTTCTTGTGGTTGTGTACTTATGGGTTTCATTGCAGAACATTTTGAGCCAACTTAAGCTTTTAATGAGAATAATTTTATAATATTGTTCTGTGGAGTACTTAATAATGGTAGTTATTTTTAATGTTAATTGAAGCTATTATAATCTGTTATTCATTTTTCAGTTATATTTTAAAGTTTGATGAATGATATTTTTTACATCACACACTTAGATTCTGATATTTTTATCTTAGTTTGTTATATTCACTGTAGTTCTTGGCTCTGTGACCTTGGCAGTTATTCAGCGTTTGTTTACTGTGTGTGCACAAAGTCACTTTCTGATCGAATTTTAATATCACATTTGGTTGGGTTAAAATATTGATAACTTTGATCCAAATACCATGTTACTTGTGTTTATATTAATTTTCTCTCTGTGTGTGTGTGTGTGTGTGTGTCATGAGTTTATTCACAAAGAATCTTAATTTTATAATGTAATATTTTGTTTGCAGTTACGTAGTTATAACATTTGTGTTGATTGTTTGTTGTCACAACAACGCATCATGCTAATGTTGTGCAATGCTGCCAATCTGATACCACCTTAAGGCCCTATGTTCATGGTGTAAATACACTGAAACCTTGATTATTAGCTTATTAGTGGATCAACAAAGAAAAATGAAGCAGGGGGAAAACTAAGGAAGCAGACTTCGAATTTAGAATTGAAAAATACCCTACGTAACATTAAAATGCATTTATGTTTGCATCAAAAGCCATATATTTCATTAAAACAAATTATTGAAGTCAATTTATGATTAAATATTCACTTTAAATTATAAACCTTCAATTTTTGAAATTGAGCAAAATTTAATTTTTACTTATATTAATATTTTCGTTCAGTGTTCCTTCATCAGATGAGCGATGCTCAATACCTCAGTAAAAATTACAACTGATATATTTGCATTTATTTTTGCCAGTCATTACTTGCCAAGTCTTTTTCAAACCTTTAAAATTCTAACCAAACAATCAGCCGATAGTTTCCAATAATAATCACACCTTTTAAATTAGAGCCTCTAACCTCATTCCAAATTCCGTTTACAATAACAAGGCTTTAGATTGTTGGATAGTGTCACACTGTGTGATTTATTCTCATTGCCGCCAACCTAAGAATGTAGTAAGCACGTAAGAAGAATTAGATTTCAAGCTGGTTCACATAGTTGCCAACCTAAAAACGCAATAAAGACATAGGAAGAAGAAGAAAAACTGTTGCAGAATGTAAACAATACTATCAATAGCATCAGTTATCGATTTTCTGTGCTGTTTGATTTGCATTCAAATAGCATTAAAAAACAAATGAGTCACACAATCTTTAGCGAATGTACCAATGGGAAATACGGTAAAACCTAAATAACTGGAATGAATCATCGAAAATGCACTGTATTTCATAGCTAAACAATTGTCCTGAATATATTTTGGCATTTTGGGGAGAATATCTGATCGATGGATAAAGGAAATTTATGTTTTAAGAGTTGTAGCACGCAGATTTTTTTTAACATTGTATATATAGGATAATTGTTGGGACTGTACAAAAAAAAAAGACAGTTATGGGACAACTAAATAAATGGGATTGCAGCAACGAGGTTTCACTGTACGTCGCAGTGCATGATTACTTTTTACGTCGTGCTCAGTTTATAATGTTTTGAAACTTGGGTATTTTATTGAAGAACTTAACTGTTGCTTTTTTACTAAGAGCTGTGCATATTTTGAAGTTGTACCACACTTCCTAATGCGTGTTGGTTAGGTTTTAAATTATTTCTTTTCCTATACATTTAACTCTTGCCGGGTGATTTGTTTTATTTTGGAAATGCATTTTGTTTGCAGGTTTCCTTAAATGTTTTTAAGGTTTTTTTCGGGACTCTTGTTATGTGTGTCTAGAGTCAATTTATTTTGAATCAGTTTTCCAGTATTGTTAATTATTTTGTGTCACAGGCAATGTGATTTCATACTTTTCTCAAAAGTCAGTCGTCATTTACATTTGTACCGTTGGTGTTAATTTGAGGTTAATAAAAACTTGCACAGTTTCTATTTTCATTTACATACACTCTTGTATACTCATTCATTTGATAAAATTATAGCTTACTCTAACTCTTGCACCTGGTTTAAATTATTTTGTGAGAGTTAGTTGACTTCCAGGTGCTAGTTTTTTTGGTGTACTTTTGAGTGGTCATCAAGGTTCTTTGGTCCTCTGAGGGTGTGTCACTACAAGACATTTGTGTACTGTAGCAGAATGGTATTAATGTTTGGGCGACCCGCCATATGTTAACTAAGTGTCATCATCGAAGATTGCCAAGCTCTATTATTAAAGTATAGTTTATTTTGTTAAGTGATTTTGACAACCATTTCTTTTATTAAAAAAAAAAGTACAATTGTTTCGAAATTTGGAGTGTTACCATCGTGGTTTCTTCCGTTTCTTTATCTGTTATGAACTTGGTTCGGGATTAGGTTATGGTTCTGTACTTCGGTACTCGTGAGTGAGTGAGGAGTGAGTGAGTGAAGAGATTTAGCCGGCTTTTAATAGCGAGATCTTGAGAGCAATGAAGGTGATTAAAGTGAATATGGGGCAGTGCTGGAATGAAGGACTGGGAGAAATGGGAGTTCTCCGAGAAAACCCGCTGACAAATGGCATCGTCTGGCATGATTCCCACTTGCAAAAATCCGGTGACCTGACTGGGATTGAACATGCGTTTGCCTAGGTGGGAGGCGAGCGTGCTAATCGCTCAGCCACCACAGCCCCTTCTGTACTAGTGTTTAGGCATGTGTTGTAAGCACGTATTTTTGGAGCTGCAGTATGGGACACCGTTTCTCTTTGCGTTGCCATTTCTCTGAGTCTGTAGACATTTTGAGTAATTGCCAGTTTGGTGAAAATTTATAATTCTTTTTTCGAAGAGAGTTGTGTAGGGGCACCGGTATGGGACTGTGTCATTACATTTTGTGTCATTGAATCACTGATGGCAACCTAACCTCAACTTCTCATGTTTAACATTTGTTCACCACTCCAATTAAATATGTTGTTCAAATTTTATTTTGGTCAAGTTGGTTGCCGATAAATTTTGATGGCCTTGTTTAGCGGTAATTTGTGTCAGTATCAGTGTGGAACTCGTCTAGTGTTGTTTTTCTTGGTTGTCTGTGGACTGATCACCTATCGACAGTTCAGTTCACACACTAGTTACTAGCTTAGCTAGTGGCAGTCAGGAGTTTTGCTTGGTTTCGAGCCAGCACCAGTTTGGGTTTTGTCCTTTACTTAGTGTCTTTGTTTTGAAGTAATATTTGTGGTATGTTGCATAACACATTTGTTTTGCTCCTTGGCACTTGGCCTTGTCCGTTGTTTGGGGGTCATTGGTAGTTTCTTGACATCCTGGTTTGGTTATTTGTTGTCGAGTCGTGTCTTAGGTTTTGTTCTGACTCGTTTGTTTTTTAACTGGTTGTCCTAGGTACTTGTACATCCAATATTGTTGTGTCATTGCTTATAACTCTTGCAAGCTACCTTTTGTTTAGGCTGAAGTCTTGGTATCTTAACTTCTTGTCTTGTTATTATCTACTACTTGTGAAAGCTAACTTTGTTTTCATTGAAGTGTTCTCATCTTAACTTGTTGTCTATTGTCCGGTACATAAGAAATTTTTTTTACGCCTGTCACTCCGTTGAGGGCAGGAGTGTGTGCCATTTTTAAAATATGTCACAACTCCTTTTATTATTGTGTCACTGCTAGAGAACAATTTTTAAACAATTTTGAAGTATAATTTTCAGTGTTTAAGTCATTTACTATTATTGCAAGTATTATTATTAAATGTCATTTTTATTATTATAATAAATAAACCTTTATTCTTTTTTGAACTATCTAAGACTTAATCAAAATTTGAATTCTATTTGTCAGATATTTATTTTTGTTCCATCTTGTATTGGAAAATGTTTGATATATTTTGAGATATGGTATATCTGGCTACATAAATGAAGTTATTTAACTATTTCAAGCTATTTAATAATTGTTTGTAACAATTTTACCATTTAAATATATTTCTCGTAAGTTTGATTTCAACAAATTTTTGGATTTGTACTTTGAAAGCTACGTTAAACTTGTTGGAAGCCTACAGGCTTGCGTTTCTTGTGATTGTTGTTCATACAACCAGATGTGCAATGCTGCATTGTGAATTCTTTCTGTTGCAGCCCATAGCTGCCTTCTTTCTGCTCTCTTTCTTGCAGCTGTTGTACTGGCAATTTTCTTGGCATATCCATGCCGCTTGGTGCGTGATCTCACATAAAAAAAGGTCTTTGTTCACGTAATAGTTGCAATTCACTTTGTGTAGTTCAGCTCTTTTCGCCTTGTGTCGACAGCCCACGTGATCTAGCGGCTACACTAGGACTACCTGTTTGTCTTTTGTTTCCTACTTTCACCGTCCTTCACGAAGCATTTATCAAACACTTTTGGCCTTGGCTTGCTGCCAACACGTCATGTTTGCGGTGCCAGTGATGGTCTTTTTGGCACATGAGTGCCCCTTTTTTGTGTTTAACACTATTTGCCATCACATAGTATAGTGGCCAAGATGATATAGTGTGGTATTTATTTATCTATTTATTATTTTTGGTGCTTCGCCTTTTCAACATGGTTTAGATATTTCTGTTTCTCCTCATGGCGAGTGCAGTTTTGGTTTCTCCCCAAGTTTTCGTTGTGCACTCATTCACGATATTTACTAATTTTCATGGTACTATGTTCTTTTTGTAGTCTGAGGGTGCACATGCACGGGTATTCCAGTAGTGCACTAATACCATAAGTTTTCCAATTCTTATCTCCGATGACAGCATTCATACAGACTTTTCTGCTTGGGAAATAATCAATTTCTCTTCCTGTCAAGGATGGTGATTTTCACCCTTTTCTACAGCCTGATATCTACAATTGGACAACTGGACATCTACGTCCCTATGAAATATTTGTCTCCTTTTGATAACGCTGCCAGAGCCACAGATTATGTGTTTTGTTTGTACAAGGTACTAAAGAACTCTTTGGATAATGTTAAACTCTCATGACATAAAAAAATAAATAATTATTTTCAGTATGATTTATTGATGACGTGTAAAGTAGATCTTACGAAAAGCGTAAGAGATTCATAACCAGTATTGTTTAGAATAATTTATAGAATACTTAAAAATAATTAATCATAATTTCTCATATTTTATTTTGCCCCAACACGAATATCTTTAAAGTGTAATGAAATGTTCTATTATATTTTATAATTCTGAAAATGTTTTCAAAAAAAGGAGAGAGAGAGAGAGAGAGAGAGAGAAAATAAATCAAAGATTAAGCAGTACCACACAAACACAAGAACGTTATTTTGAGATGTCTTTTGGTCTATTAAATGTGTTTTGTGGCAAGTATGGCTTTTCTTGTTTAACTTTCATTAATGTAATTTGTTTTTTTTTTTTTTTTACTGTGCCCATGTCCTCCTACCTGCCCAGAATTTTCTTTATAATCACTTCCAATATCTTTATATAAGTTTGTAGAGTCTGTTTGGCTTTTATTTATTTGTTGTTTTGGGTCATATTTTTATTTGTGTTGTTTGGTGGCCATCTTTGTGATGTGTTTGTGTTACAATATTTTTAAATAATTATATTTGTTATGGTCATGTGGAAGAACATGGTGGCACATGAGGAAGGAAAATAAAGTTACCACACATGCTGTAAATATTATTTTTGAGCCCTCCAATAATTAAATATGCTTTTTCAGATTGCTGTATCTTATAATATACAAGCCGGATACAAGCCAAACTATGACAGGAGCATGTATAGAACTTTGCTACATATTTTTCATCAATAAAATGATAGGGTCACCACCGAAAGTCCCATTGGTATATGCAGAATTAACATACACACTGCACGCCAGTTCATGGCCCTGCACACAGCAGCGACAGCAGGGTTGCCACTGATATTCTTCATTTTAATTCCCTGACTTTCCCTGGCCAAAATATAAAAGTTCCTTGACTTTTCCACAAGTTGCTGGTAATGTAATATAAAAATTACATATGGTATTAAGTTTTAAAAGATGTGTTTACTTAGTAATGAAAATAAATGCCATCCTTTTTTTCGAATTAAAACCAGATAACTGTAGTCCATAGAGTAGAAAATAGCACTCCCTCAAATTCTTATGCTGTACACGTTTTATAATGAATTTTTAAATAATGTGTGCACTACTGCAAATTTGTTAAATCAATAAAAAACAAATAAAGACTGAAAAATATTATACAAAAAATTTAATTAACTGTAAACACATTAAAAATTAAGAAAGTGAACTCACCATTACAGGAGACAATACCAATCACAAAACATATACATTTTCTTCATTACAAAATATCTGAAAATCAATAAAAATATCTTAAAATAGGTCCGACATTTCACGATCTAAGCATGAACGCAAGTTCTTGTTTTATTTTTTTTCAAGCATTCAAATACTTGCCAAGTTTTTTAGATTTTCAATTTTCTCCACAATCTGTTCTTCATTAACTTTAGCTTCATGTCTGATTTTCTTCTTCTCATTTTCAAGTTTTCGCATGGCTTCAGAAATTTTTCGTTTCTCATTTTGTGCTTTTTCTTTTGCAACAAGGAACTGTTTTTTATCTTCTAAATGCTCTACATATCTCTTGTGAGAATATTTCACAGAGGAGCATTTTTTGGTCAATGGGAATGTGCTCTACTCCTCCAAAGTAACGCATGGCATCTGATACACGCCTTTGTGCTACAAGAGACTCTTCAATTAAATTTTCTACAAGGATAGACTTATTGACAGAAAATCCACTTTCAACAGATGCATTCTCATGTGAAATGATGAGGCACAGTTTGAATATGTGCCACAGTTCACCATATCTATGATTTTTGCCTAATACACCAGCAAAGAAATCATCTAGGCCTAATTCTGTTTCTGGCTCACCAGCAAGAAATCTGCTAAATTCAACTTCCAATGTTTCCTTTGCATCTTGGCAAAGGAAAAGGTACTGATTCTTTGCTTTTTCGGCAACAGATTCTCAGATTATGTTAGCCTCAAATAGTGCTTGCAAGACAACATTAAATCTTATCTGACTAAGTTGTGGTTAATGGGCAATAATTTGTGGATTTAGTGAAGTTAATCCTTGTACCAATTTGTACTTAAGTGGGCTCTTCTCTTGCAATAAATATTGGAACAGCAAAAAACACTGAAGAAATCAATGTTGCCAACTAAGGATAACTGATAATACAAAATAAATATTTTCAAGTAACTTTATTAGGAACATGTATATAATGCAGTTAATTTTATTTTCCTGTTCATTTTTGAGTTTATGTGAACAAAATAGAACTGCAACAAATCTAAAACTAAGTTGGAAATAAAAAACATAACGAAAATTGTCCGGGATGGCTGTGATTGGCTTGTTCCTCGCTAGAGGGTGGGGTTATGCTGATGCCATGTTCGAAATTGGCAGCGAACCCACTATTTAGGTTATTAACTCGATCACATGACCAATTTTGGGCCTTAAATATTTAGGGATTTGGGGTTGAAATTTACTGAGGTGAAGGAGCACACTAAATTACTAAATAAAAATTAATAAATAAAGTTGTCTGCCACTGTTTACAAACGTGTTATATCCCGCATTTTGGCAAAAATAAAGTTATGGGAACGGTGAAATAAGTGTGGTAATAAATATATTGTTATGCACAAAAGTAAAATGTTTCTAGGCCTACATAAATGTTAATTTAACATATTTAAATAACAGAAAAGGGCTTTTTATGCTCACATTGTTCTTCAGCCAAAAATTAAAGCAACGTCTAAAAACGTGCAATTAAGTGGTTCATACATTGCATGCAGCACTGTAAAAGAAACATTCGAATTCATCCACACTAAACTTCTAAATACTAAAATACCAAATTGTCGGTTTCAGATACGGCTTAAGGCTGACAAGAGATGGCAGCAGCATCATATTTTTGACCCTGCAGGCCGTTTCTAAGCAGCACATTTTATTGAAAAAAAAAAAAAGAAGTGATTTTGCCATCAAAATCGATGACACATTTACTGAAGGTAGGACAAAATCACATGACATGGATTATGCTGAAACTTCCCTGACTTTCGCTGACCATCATTACATTTCCCTGACCAATTTTCATTTCCCTGTCTTTGTCTGACTTTCCAGGTCAGTGGCAACCCTGAACAGTGCTCTTGTAACGCATGCCAATGTAACCCTTATAGTTCCTGTGCTTCTCTGCCAAAAAGGAGATAAACGATGCAGGCAAACGTACCCCTTAAACTTGTTAGCAGTTTTTAAGGACAGTGTATAGTGACAAAAATGGAAATTTGTCATTACAGTAGATGTTGTAATATAAATTTGTTTACTATGCTGAGTGCGAGTGATAGCTCATAATGTTAGGATGAATTATCACTTGTGATAGTGATGGCAATTCATAACACATTCTGTTATTGGGACACCAAAAACATATTCAGTAACATATAACCTGTGCTGTGTATTGCTGGGTAGATTGGCAGCAGTTTTTTGAGCTTTTGTTAATGTCAAATTGAACATTATATTAGTTTTGCCTGGATTATTATTGTTGAGCGTGGACCCAATCCCCCTTCCCCACGCTGGGAGAGCTACCCTCCTTGCAGCACCATGAGAAATGGGTTTCTGTACCTGGTCCCCCCATTAGTAGGACCTGCTACACAACCCCTCCACCCTGCTGGAGCAGTTGGTGGCAAGGGCCCCCTTTGCACAAGCTTTTTGGAGGTCTCTCCCATTGGTGTGACCAACGTGTGAAGATTATTCTCAATGGAGCGCTGGTCCTTATAAATAGCAGCCCTGAGGGGAGGGAGTTTGGCAGTCTGTAATGCAAGCACTGAACAAAAAAACAGGACCGATGGTGAAGGTGACAAACTGTGATGGATATACATATGCTTGAGAGCAGTGAGAGAAGCACGCAAGTACTGTAGAGCACGAGTTACAAGATGAGTAGTGTGTGCATGTTGCAGGAGTGCTCAGGGCACATGTTCCAGGTAGGAAAGATTGGCGATATCTGGATTGAAATAAGGTGGAACTTGAATGTGTGGGTGAGTAATACCAGCATGAATATACATAATGGTACTGTCAGATAGGGTCACAATACATGTCATGTGGTCCAGCACTCACTAATTAATGTTTCTTAAAACAAATATTATTTTTGTTAATGAAGATGCTTAAATGTTGGTAGTTTAAAAATAATATAATTATTTTATATTAACTTGTTTAAGAATGGGAACTACTTTTGTTTCATTATACACAAAACAATTATTTTTACATTAGATGTTTGCATCAAAATCAACAATTACGTTATGACTTGTCACAGAACTCTGAAACCGAAACTGTTACTCTAAGCAAATTATACCTTACACTACATTTTTATGCAAACACAATTTGGCAATCTAGTTTATTTATGCCTGTAATTTCATTCCAAACTTGACACAATAATAAAAAACCGAAGTTACAGGAAGCAAAATTCTTGACAAGGGTTAAAATAAGAGGACATTTTTTTTACAAGAACCTGTGTCAGAGTACTTTATGTAAAAAAATTAATTGGGCTCTGATATTTATCTCCTTTATAATTACATAAATTCACAAATACCAGATTTTGGAAGTTTTAGGCCAAATTTAGGGGTAAATGTCTTTGATGGGGTAGCTGATAAAAAATTTCCACTTCGCACACAGTAAAATACTGTTACGTGTCGCTGGTCTGCGCTACTGACCTTGGCCAGCCCTGCACGAGCGGGCGGAAGAGAAGGACAGAGTAGTGATAAGCGGGGCGGCAGTAAGTCGCTGAGATGTTTTGAATGATAATTCTATCAGCATTTTGAGTTATGCAGGCATTCTGCAATGATAACACTTTGGCGACTCGCTGCTCATTGACCTTCGGCGGATAGGATTTCTTAGTTTATTTGAAAAATGCTCTGGATTACTGACCTATTACTCTTAGCATGATACGGGGTGCGTTGAACCTTCCAGATGGTCAGGGAGAATGATATTAAAATGTGACAGGCCTCCGAGCGGGTTTGTTGAATGGATGAGTGGCTGAGTTCTGAGCGATAGAAGACGAGCAGTAAGAGAAGTGACCAGCAGAAGGGAAATCTGTGACAGCGAGTATCAAGCAGTGACGAGAGTGGCTTGAAAGCTGGACTATTGTACTAGATAAGTGAGAGAAAGACACAACAAATTATGACAACAGATAGACTGAACACGTGTTAATGATGAGTATAAGTTAATTGACTGTAACCAAACAGAGACATTAAGAAGGACGTTAATTAGAGTTAAAATAAACATTCAATATTCCGCTCATTGTTAAATAAAAGGAGTAATAGTGGAGACAGACAATTTAAAGCTTTAAATAATATCTGTACAAATAAATTAGAAATCAAATTTAGTTCTTTTATTTTTATTAAGACCTTCATCCCTCATGAACTCCTATATGCTCTTCAGGTGTCCTATGTAACACTGGTGTCAGAAGAAGGATGGAGGCATTTAATTGTGAATTAAGTTAGACAGTGGGCAAGTAATTATTGATATTTAAAGTAATTTATTCTAATAGTTGTAGGCCGCAAAATTCAGACTGTTTTGTACAACCATTGTAGTAAATATTAACTAGAAAAATGTCGGCAGAACTGAAAGCACAGTGAGCATTATTTAAGTGGCTAGGTAGCCAGATGATTAGTGTGAGCGCAAGTGTGAATGAAACTGTAAATATCGAACTTAGTACTGTAATTGAAACTGTTAACAGTGTAAATGAGAATATAGACACAAAAATTTACTTTGTGAACGAAAATGTAGACAAGAAAATAGAGAATGTAGACAGGAAGATAAGACACTGTAAATGAAAATACAGACGAGAAAATAGAGGGCATTAGCGAGTTGGTGAATACGAGAGTGGACTTAGTAGACAAGATGATTGACAGCATAAATTAAAAGGTGGACAGTGTAACTGAAGTAGTGGACAGTGTCTGTGAAAGGATGGACAGCTTTGAGAATGAACTAAAATAGAAGATAAGTGCACTAGAGACAGAATTGCATGAATCTCTTCAACAACGGAGTTTCACCATCACCACGCAGCAGCCGACAAAGGTGAAGAGGCAGTACAAGTTGTAACCAATGGAGTAGCCTTGGACGAGAGCATAAAGATCTGCAGTATTGGTGTCGTGCAGCAAGGAGTGGGATAGGTGTCAATCAAGCTCGGCCCTTACGATTACCAGACTTCATGGTGGGAGTACCTACACTAGATTGAAATAGTCGCTACGCTAAATGGCTGGACAACTGAACAGCGTGCTTACTATCTTGCCCCTCTTCTGAGTGGTTCTGCACTGAGCATACTATAACCTCTGCCAGAGCAACATTGACTAGAGTACCTCACACTGGTGTTGGCCCTGGAGCTACATTTTGGCGACCGGTATCTGCGACATGCCCACCATGCACAGCTTTGAAGCTGCAACAAGTGACCAGGGAGCCACTGCAGGAGCTATGGAAAGACATTGTGCGGCTGTCTTAACTATCTCTAGAAGGGTGCTCATCGCAGTCTGCTTCTTCATCAATGCCATCGCTGACACAGAGGTACGGCAAGCAATACATCTGGCTGCACCCCACAACATACAGGACGCTGTGGCCTGAGCACTGGAGGTGGAGTCAGAAAGACAGGGGCCGCACCCCGACGCCCGGTACAGGCAGTGATGATGAATGAAGATGATGAAGACAGAATTACGAAGACACTGAAGGAGTTGTAGACGACTATGAGGGACATTGCTTCCAGGGTCTGTGCTACAGAGCCTTGCTGCCCCCTACCCAACTGGCCGGAGTATTGGTCATGTGGACAGCCAGGGCACCTAAGAGCCTACTGCCAACAGCAACAATAGCAGCAGCAGCTGATTCTGAAAATTTGTAAACACCAATATTTGGGGGAGAAGGCCGGTGACTGCTGGAGGGAAGGCACCAATGTTCAGATATGTAAGGTCCGGTGAATCAGGATTGGGATGCAATACTTGTGAAGGGGAGCCTAAATGATGTTCCTTGCCAGATGGTTGTCGATACTGGGGCAACCATAAAAGTAGTAAGACGAGACAACCTCGGACTTTCCCCCCCAGCGATCTCCTAACGACAGCACGGAACGGTGCTATTTGACTACAGTAACTGGTGAGGCAAAACCGACTAAATAGAGAAGGCCAGCGCGCTATCAAATTCTGAATACATGACGTCACACACTGTAGGCCATCGGCCATCAGACAAATTCGTTCGACTGGCAGTGGCTGGAGGTAGCTGTGCTTGTGTGGATGCCTTATTGTGCTGTGATTATTATAGTTTGCTTAAGAAAAGTTCAGTACGATACAATGTACAAGTGAAAAAATTTCTATATTGAAATGCCTTTTTAAGTGTTGTGTTTCATACTGCAGCAGTAAATAAAATTACGGTCCAAAAGTCTATGTTTTTAAATTTACGATCGGTGAAGAGTAGAAAATAAATGTTTTTTAGCTATACCACGGAAAAATTTCCAGCCCAGTCAACAGTTAAAAGTTTTTTTTTATAAAAAAATTAACAAATTAGCCTACTAAATTCAACTCTTAAAATTAAAGTTGTACAGGCGTATCTGTATTATAACCTTAACTGTCAAGATTGCAGAAAGTTCATATTAATGATTTATTCGAATTGAGATATACAGATATGTTATTTTTATATTTGTAATGCTGTCTCCTTACATATTTAACCAAACGCATGTACTATCAATTTTTTCCTGAATGGGAGACGAATGGATTATAAAGTTAGGCTACTTCATAAAGGAAAATTAAAGAAAGTAGGCGTACTGTACATATAGGAACATAATGTGTTTGTACAGTCGGGAGACAAAATGAATAAATTGCTTAATATAAGAGTGTGAAATAAAGCAGATTATTTCATCTGTAAATTCTGTAATATTTGCACATTACCAGAAATTCCAAATTATGTTTAATAGAAGTATCAAAGTGCTCGCATGTAATGATTAATGTATCCTTAAATTGTAAACTTAATTAAAGAATTAATTCAACAATTTAATTTCCATAATGAAATTTAACTGGGATATGCAGATATGTTATTCTTATGTGTTCATTAATCATGAGAAAGTGAACTAAATTGTGCATTGAAAACAATGTAATATATAGGCCTACCAACATTCATGCAAAAATGCAGTTAAGTGTTTATAATTTATTAGTAAATAGTGCAATATGGCATTAAAATACGGATCTTAATACAGCAATACGCATTCTTACACGACGAGAAAGTTGAAAACAGAAACTGCACAACAGTAAAGTTAAGTTACATCTCATTCATAATCGCATTTATGCAGAGTTTGAGTGTAGTATTTTCTTTCAAACAAAAGTAAAATGAATCATGAAGGCAGATCACCGATTACTTAAGCAATACAATAAAAAAAATAACAAAAGGGTTAAAAGCTATACATAAGTAATAAAACTTAAATACATTGTAGTAATATCAATGTTATGATGATTTTGCTGCACTGATATATCCGCCAAGTTTTCTAAGATATTTATTCTAATTATAAAATATATAAGATATTTTCATCTCAAGGCTCACTTAATGAATACGTAAAAAGTGTTTGTGTGTGCCCTTGTTAACACTTCCATTCATTAATGATTTTGAAATTCCACTACAGTGGTGTACTTGAATTCTCTCGGTAACAGACTGTATCAACAAATTCTAATCTTAATTCATCATAGGATGCCGTAAAGGCAAATAAATAATGCTTCATACAAGTTGGTTCGTAATTCGCTAAGTTGTTACTATATCTGTTTTGGATTATTTAAGCATTCAAAAAAATTGGCCTTTATTCAGGCGCTTACTACACACATCACCACCATCAACATAACTGTGATTAACTGCAGAAAATGTTTGTCCATATGCATAAGGCACAGTGGTTTCGGAGTTGGTGAAAGGATTATTTTCCTGTTGTTTTGTACTCCTGTAAATGCAGTGAATATTATCCAAGGTTAGACACCAGTGGGAATCAAAACCCAACACCTCATATTACCTTTGAGGGATTCAACGTACACTGTAAATTTATTCTTGTTCTTATACAAAAAAAATTGTGTCGCTCGGCTGCCAAAATAATTTTTAGTAGTCTATGAATAAAACACTTTCCTTTGTAATAAATGTCACAGATATGCATGTTGTATGTCATGAGGATAACCATGTTTTTACTTCGGGCACAAATATGAAATTAAGCTAATCAATTTATTCTGGCATAATATACATGCTGAAGTTCCTAAGTGAAAAAAAAGTACTGAAGATAGTGAAATAAAATACTGAGATATGAATTTGCTTGTCTACGTCGCTAGCTAATAATTCATCCAAAATCAATTAAAAAATTTTTCAGCCAGGAGAAGTGATAAACGTGTATAGTTTCATTGAAGAGAAAAATAACTTTTTGAGCATTCCACTAATATAATTAACAACATTCACTTAAAGTTGAACAAAAATCTGAAAAAGTGAACTACATTAGCATGGAATCTCTGGAAAAGTTTTGCAGGACGATGGCTCAACTAAAATTTGTTGGCTAATATTATGGGTTATGCACATATTATTTGGTTTGGTGTAGGTACAAAAAAAACGTTAACAAAATATAATGTAATTCAGGCACACTTAGTTTTTAATTAAATACTTCTCACGAAAGTGGGAATTTTAAGCATTCTCTGGAATTAATAGCTAGGGGTTTGTTTAGCAAATAGGCACTGTTTCATTATACAATACTTTCCTTTCAGGTAGTCTACAGCTTGTGTGTGCCAAGAATGTAAACAAATAAATTATTCTCAAAGGAACACTAAAAAAATATAGTTTTGGAAGCAGAAAGCAGGGTATCAGCGCCTAATACTGGAATAACAATCACTTTTTTAATGCAGTGGTTAAAAGACACGCTGTTGTAGATGTTATATGTGTGCCAGAGCTGGTAACAACGCATAGAGCTGGCAGCCTTGCGGGTGCAAGCCCTTGAGTGGCCATGTTGTATGTTATGCTTGTTCCTTGTTGTGTGAATACTTGTCGTGTAAAGCAATGAAAATCAGCTTGGGATATTGTTTAATTAACAACCAACCTCAAATAACAGAATAGAACATGGCGCAGTCTAGTGGATCTTCAGTGAAACCAATTAGTAATGTCTCTACATTGTTTTGTGCTCAGGTGATGAATTAACCTGTAAGTCTGGGTGGTAACACATTACTGCACCTGTTTATAAAGTTTGCTCTTTCCGCTAATGTGTTTGTGAAGGCGGGGATAAATATTGTAAAGCTTCCGGAAAGTGTTGATTTACAGAGCCCTACTGCTCGTAAAGACAGAAATCTTTGAGGGGGACTTTGAAAATTACATTATCGCTACAGGTCAAGATGAGTGTCCTGATAAGGTTAAGATCGCCCTTCTTAAAAATATGCTCAGTTCACAAGGACATGCTCTGTTTGAACCTTTGACAATTCCCCAGAGGACAGGTTAGTGTATAGTACAGTAAAGGAAGCATTAAAAACATTTTAAGCACCAAAGACTAATCCTCTTTATGAACGTTTCTTATTTCAGCAATGTGTGTAAATTGAGGGTGAAACATTTGACCATTTCCTGACTGAATGTCGCTGGCTTGTGAAGACATGCGGTAATGACCATCCAGTCGTACAAGAGGAAAACATGTTAGTTGACCACATTGTCCAGGACATCAGGGATGCGACGTTGCAAGAGGTGCTGCTGCGAATGGAGAATGCAACACTTGTGAAAGTAGCTGCGCACTGTCGGCTCGTAGAGCAGAGTCAGGAGCAAGCAAAAGACATCCAAGCCAAGAACTATGTTCAAGTTTGCAGCAATGCAAGTATTGATTTTATGGCTGCAAAAAGTAAGCAGTTTTCAAAACCCAGAGCTACCAATAATACAGCGCACAACAGCAACAGTGAGTACGCTTGTTCCCGGTTTCAAACGCAACACAAACCTAGACAGTGTCCAGCCTATGGTAAAAAAATGTGCCAAATGTGGCATTTTAAATCATTTTGCAGTGTCCTGTAAAGTTCGCAGACTGAGGGAGGTTAAAGTCAATCACTCCTCCAATGAATCCTTGTATTGTGATACTGTTACAATTCATTCTGTTAGTCCGGCTAATTCTAAAACATTGCGTCAAAATGAATGGAGGGAACAAGTACTTATTGAAGGCAGGTCCGTTGATATCAAATTGGACCCTAGGTCGGAAGTAAACGTCCTGCCACTCAAGCTATTCCAGACAGTAGATCAGCAATTTAGAGTTAACTCAACAAATCTCAAAATAGAAATTTTGTGTGGTACCATTCTCCCAGCTCGAGGTGTTGATTTATTATGTTCTATTAAGGGTCATGAACACTACATACAGTTTGTAATCATTGACTCTGACAGCACCTCCTTGCTAGGGCTGCAGTCCTGTGTTGACTTTAACGTGGTAAAAAGAGTTCACTCAGCTTCTGCAGTCGCTAAAGACAGCTTTGTTAAAGAACATGTGGATGTGTTTTCTGGTACTGGATGTTTTCCTCAAGTATGCAAAATAAATACCAGAGAAGCTAGCCAGCCTGTGTGTAAACCTCCACGGAGGGTGCCTAGAACTATTAAGGGGGCATTGCAAATAGAGCTAAATAGGCTTCTGGAGAAAGGGATTATACGTAAAGTGCATAAACTTGACTTCAAAACCTGGATAAGCAATCTGGTACTTGTTAAAAAGTCTACTGGCAAATTGCGACTTTGCTTGGATCCAACTGAACTGAACAAGGTGATAGTTAGGGACTACCATGCAATCCTGACTATTGAGGTGATGTCGGAGAAGTTGACTGGCAAGAAATACTACTCTGTTTTTGATCTCAAGGAGGGTTTCCATCAGGTGCAACTGGTTGAAGATGCATCCCTAAAGTGTTGTTTCTCCATGCCTTTTGGGTGCTATCATTATTTGCGTATGCCATATGGTACAACCAACATGCCAGACACCTTTCACAAGTTTATTGAGGAGAACTTCCTGTGACATCCCAGGTGTTGTGATTTTCTTCAATGATATTTCATGCACAGGAAGAATGGAAGCTGAGCATGATGAGTGTATGCAACAGGTAGTTGAGCGTGCAGTGAGTCTGGGCATCAAATTTAATGCTGACAAGCTTCAATATAAAGTTTCACAGGTTAAGTATGTTGGTCAGATATTTTCTGCTGAGGGCATGTCATATGATCCAGAGAGAGTTCGTGCTTTGACCGCTCTACCGGCGTCCAGCTCCTGCAAGGAAGTAAAGCGAATTTTGGGTATGTTTAATTATGTCTATTCTTATGTCCCAAATTTGTCCAGTGTTTGTAGCCCTTTGTATGACCTTCTGAAATCTGATGTGGAATGGGCCTGGTTACCCTACCATGATGAAGCCTTCTCTAATCTTCAGTCATTAATTTCTAGTGCACCAGTCCTTGCAACATTTGACCCATCAGTTATTCTTGTTGTTCAATGTGATGCATCGCAAAATGGTCTGGGGGGGGGGGGGGGGGGGACCATTTTTCAAAAAGGCCAAAAGGGCCTTCAACCTGTGCATCTTGCTTCCTAGTCACTGACAGGTGCAGAAAGAAACTACTATCAAATCAAAAAATAACTTTTAGCTGTTTCATTTGTTGTGTCTAATTTCATTATTATGTGTATGGGGGAAAAAAGTGCAAGTTCAGTGAGATCACAAACCTATTGTTAATGTGATGGCCAAGTCGACTCATCACATAGGCTCAGCACGGCTTCAGAGATTAAGGCTAAAGCTACTTAAGTATGACTTGGATATAACCTATCTGCCGGGTAAATTTCTGTATTTTGCAGACTATCTGTCACGAGCTTACCTTCCCGACGAGACACCTGATGACCCCGCCATGTTGGAGGTGGTTCACTCACTCTGCAAACATCTACGTATGTCCAAACAGTGTCTGTCTCAGTTCCAGCTAGAAACTAGCACTGGTCCCTCATCGAGTCCCGTATCCAAATTTTTTAAGTCAGGTTGGCCAATTTATAATTCAGTGCCTGACCACTAAAAGCGCTATTACCATATGAAGGATGATCTACGCTTGGAGAAGGGTGTCATATTCCTTGGTTACAAAGTAGTTCTTCCGGTCACCTTGCAAAGATATGTATTGCAATTGCTTCATGCGGGCCATTGTGGGGAAACCAAAACCAAATCCAAAGGTTGTCAGTTATTCTACTGGCCTTCTATGATTTCAGATATTGCCAACTTTATTCAACAGTATGCTATTTGTGAAAAGTTTCACCCATCTAATTTCAAGGAGCCGTTGATTTCACATCCCGCACCGAACCTTCCATATGAAAAAGTGGGTGTGGACATCTTTGATTTTTCAAGAAAGTCGTACCTAGTTATTGCGGATAAGTATTCAAAGTGGATTAATAATATAAGTGAGCTCCCTAGCAAAACTTCTACTGCTGTTATTAATGCCATGCAAACTGTCTTTTCTACTCATGGTCTCCCATGAATATTTTTCAGTTCTCTTGAGTGCCATCAATATTATATTCAGAACTAAATCCAGCTGTGCACCAGCTGCCCACATAACCCCCGCAGCAATGGGTTGGCAGAGATGGAGGTTAAAGGCAGTAAGATGTTATTGCAAAAGCCAGGGTACTGATTACAGAGAGATGCTTCAAGACTACAAGAACACTCCCCTTCCTGGTTTGGATTGGTCTCTGGCTCAACTGCTATTTAACAGGAGGCTCCGAACCAAATTACCTATGTCACATAACAACTCCCTGAAACCAAAGGTCATCCAGCCTCATCATGTGGTCCAGGCTCTGGGCTTTAAGGAGCAACAGATGAAGAATGCTCATGACAGAACTGCTTGTAGATAGGAAGTCAAGTTTGTCCAGGGTGAAAAAGTGGTTGTTAGGACCAGTCGCTGTGACACCTGGAAGCCTGGTATGATAGTAGAACAACATTCATCTCCCCATTCCTATTGGGTATGAATGTTGGAGGGTAACACGGTTCATTGCAATGTTATCCACATTCGGAAGTCCAAAGTTTCTAATATGCCTAGAGAAGCGACTCCAGTCCTGATGGAAGTGGATTATGAGACCAAGTCAGAGGGTGATGAGTTTCACACTATTAGTGAACAGCTGAGGCAGTCTCCATGCTCTTCCCCATCAGAACCAGATTTTAGAGGATTTGAACTGAGCATGAGTGCAGCTGATGAGTGTAACACAACTAGAAGTGGAAGGGTTGTCAAACCAGTCGAGCGATTAAATCTGTAAACAATGTTGTCTCACTAATGCCTATTTAAGGCCCAGAATATTGACTACTACGCGGGATGGTGTATAGTTTGTGTAATTATCAATTTGTTGTTGTAGTTATTAATCTGTGTGTAATCAGAATAGTATATTTTGGCATTCTTGTAGTGTGTTGTGTTCAATATATGTGTAATCAGTGTTGTATATTTTGGCATTCTTGTAGTGTGTGTAGTTTGTGTGGTTATCAATCTGTGTGTAATCAGGATTGTGTATTGTGGCATTCTTGTAGTGTGCTATGTTCAATCTGTGTGTAATCAGGGTGGTTGTATATTTTGGCATTCTTGTAGTGTGTATAGTTTGTGTAGTTAACAATCTGTTGTAGTTATCAATCTGTGTGTAATCAGGATTGTATATTGTGGCATTCTTGTAGTGTGTTGTGTTCAATCTGTGTGCAATCAGGGTTGTATATTTTGGCATTCTTGTAGTGTGTTGTAGATGTAATGAACCTATTAAATTAACTGTTAATCTGAATTGAGGCTGCAAAGTGTTTGTTAGTATTGATTAAAGAGGGAAGGTGTTGTAGATATTATCTGTGTGCCAGAGCTGGCAACCTCACATAGAGCTGGCAGCCTTGCAGGCGGAAGCCCTTAAGCGATCATGTTGTATGTTATGCTTGTTCCATCTTATGTGTATACTTGTGTACGTAAAGTAATGGAAATCAGCTTGGAATATTGTTTAAATAACAACCAACCTCAAGTAACAGAATAGAATACACACCTCATTTTAATAACGTATGCTGTGACATGCATATGACATTTAAAAAAAAATTACACAAATCAACGTAAAGCCACGAAGATGTATGCCAGTCGTCAACTTATTAACTGCAATCTGGTAGCGCATCTGTGGAGAAGGATGGCCTATACATGATGACATCACAGCAGTGCGCACGGGTCTTTTATCTAGTCGGTGTTGGGTGAGACCACACCAATAAGAAATAAAAGAGGAAAGTGATCTTGAAGCTTGGTGATCGTAGCATAGATCACAATGTTTTACATATCAGAAATGGAGGATGAATGTCTTTTGGGTTTAATGTACTACATAGACTGGGATGCTGTATCAATACTCGAGTTGGTCTGCTAAGAGTAGGTAGTACAGAGTTGGAGGTGTTAACACACCATGATTTGTCCTCCCCAATTGGCTGCCAAGTAGTATGTGGTCAACCCACTGTTCTGCCCGCTTCTAGTAAAAATGTCAATACAGGCAGATGGCAAGGAAAGTTAGTCGGATTTTTAGGTCTACATGAGCCAACAAAGAGGATTGGCGTACAGCCAGGTAAAGTCATTGTATCAAGGACTATGGCCTCTTCTACTTATGGCATTTTTCCAGTTAGAATAATCAATTTGTCCGATAGTGCCATTTGTCTTTAGGTAGGGGCCATGACAGGTGTTTGCATTAAGGTCATACATACACTTCCAAATGTTCTAAAAGATTCTGGAGTAAATAAAATAGAATGTCCTCTACCAGAAGTACTGAAAGAACTACTAATAAGAACAAAGAAAAACCTTAACTGACGACAAGGGAAGGCTGTCTTTGAATTACAACAGAGAAATAGGGGTGCCTTCTCAAGTGGACCAAATGACCTCGGACGGAATTACATGACCTGCCATCACATTGATATAGGAGATGCCAGGCCCATAAAGCAGCCACCAAGACGACTGCCACTAGTTTCACATAAGGCCGTTGAGGGAATTATAATGGAAATGAAGGAGTTAGATGTGATAGAATTATCAGTTGTCGTCACACACTGTACATGTGGTCATCACACACTGTACTCGTTAAGAAGAAAGATGGCTCTCTGAGGTTTTGTGTAGATTATCATCAGCTTAACAACGTGACAGAGAAAAACTCTTATCCGCTTCTAAGGGCAGATGACACAATTAAAAGCCTAGCAGGTTCACAATGGTTTTCTACTTTTAACATGAAGAGTGGGTACTGGCAGTGCAAGGTGGCTCCAGAGGACCAAGAGAAGACTGCATTTCGTGTCCAAGAGGAAAGGAACCTGGCAGTTCAAAGTTATGCCTGTTGAGCTATGTAATATCCCTGCCACTTTCGAACGCCTGATGGAAAAAGTCCTGCCTTTATATATAGGCCAGGTTTTCCTAAAATATATTTTTGTTAAAGGAAGGGCATTTGAAGAGCACCTATCACACTTAGATTCTGTATTCCAGAAAGTGGCCGCAGCCAACCTGAAACTAGTTCGTAAGAAGTTCCACTTGTTCCAAAATAAATCAATTGCTTGGGACATGTAGTGTCAGCCCATGGAATTCAAACAGACCCCGAGAAGACCAAAGCAATAAGAAATTGGCCGACACCAACTGACAAAACTGAAGCATGGAGTTTTCTGGGAATATGTTCCTATTACCATCAATTTGTACCTGGGTATGCCATAATCGCCAAGCCACTACATGAACTGACCGAGGCAAAAAGGAGATTTCATTGGACCACTGTTGTGATAATGCTTTTTGTAAACAAATGGAAGTTCTGATATCTCCACCAATCCTGGGTTTCCCGAAAAGTGAGGGCATGTTCATTTTGGACACTGATGCTAATGATGTAGGCATTGGAGCTGTGATATCTCAGGTTCAAGAAAGAAGGAAAGATCACTAGAATACTTTGGTAAGGTATTGCATAAGTTTGAGAGAATTTACTGTGTTTTACTTAGGGAGCTTCTGGCCATGGTGAAGGCAATTTCACACTTCCATCCCTATCTTTATGGCAGACATTTTAGTTTAAGAACCAACCATGCTTCACTACACTGGCTACTAAATTACAAAAACATTGATAGCCCGGTGGGTACAGAAAATTCAAGAATATGACTGAAATCAGCACAGAATCTGCCTTCACAGCAATGCAGATGCACTATCTAGGAGGCCATGCGAGCCATTTTGTTATTAATGCAAATGCCAGGAAGAAAAGAGTGGTGAATCACTGAAGGTATGTAAGACAAGTATTCAAGGCTCTTTATCTTGTGATGTGTCACCCACCTGGAGTGATGAGGGTATTAGGAAATATCAGCTGAATGATCCCACTGTGTGGCCATTGTTAACGTGGAGAAAAGCTGACTGTCAGTCAAAATAAGAAGAGATATCTAGCCTGAGCGCATCAGTCAATGCATACTGAGCACAATGAAATTCACTCGTACTGAAGAATGGCGTCACTTACCGAAACTGGAAAAGCAATGATGGAAAACACACACGTTTACAGTTGCTCCTTCCAGAACGCAGGGATCCTGAAGTCTTAAAGGAACTGCATAATGCAGCAGCCAGTGGGCACTTTGGTGTTAATAAGACCCTTGAGATAGTTAGACTGAGATTCTACTAGCTTCATTGATGGGAGGATGTTGAGAAGTGGTGCCAAATGCATGACACCTGTACTGTGGGGAAGGGCCCAAGGACCAGAGGACAAGGTCACTTCTAGAAATACAATGTTGGAGCCCCATTAGAGAGGATGGCAGCAGATATTCTCGGCCCCTTGCCTGTCACACAGAGAGGTATTTGGTATCTTCTGTTGCCCAAGATTACTTTACTAATTGGTGTGATGTCATTCCCCCCCCCCCCCCACCCACCAAAACAAGAAGCACGCACTGTGGCCGATGCACTCATAGAGTGTGTGTTCTCTATGTTTGAGATGCCACTAGAACTCCCATTCTAATCAGAAAAGAAACTTTGAAGCTGCGGCACGAGCCGGTGGAAGAGAAAGGCAGAGTAGTGATAATTGGGGTGGCGGCAAGTCACTGGATGTTTTGAATTACAAGCGAGTGATAATCTTATCAGTATTTTGAGTTATGAAGGCATTCTGCCACCATAACACTTTGGCAGCTCGCCTCTCCTGACCTTCGGCAGGTTTTATTTGTTTATGTGAAGAATGCTTTAGATCACTGACCTCTTTCTCTCAGCGTGACTCAATGTGTGTTGAACCTTCCATATGGTCAGGGGGAACAATATAAAAGTGTGACAGACTTTCTAGCAGGAGTTTGTGTTGAATGGATGAGTGGCTGAGTTCTGAATGATAGAAGACGAGTGGCGAGAGATGAGACCAGCAGAAAGGAAATCTGCAACTGTAAGTATCAAGCAGTGAAGAGTGTTCCTGGCAGGCTGGACTATTGTACTAGATAAGTGAGTGAAAACCATTACAAACGATGGCAACAGACAGACTGAATACATGTTAATGATGCGTATGAGTTAATTGACTGTAACCAAACACAGACATTAGATATTCTGCTTACAGTTAAATAAAAAGAGTAATAGTGGTGACAGATAATTTAATGCTGTAAATAATAGCTGTGTGAATAAATTTGAAACCAAATTTAGTTCCTTTATTTCTATTAGGACCTCCATCCCCCACAAACTCAAATACGCCCCTCAGGCATCCCATGTAACAGTACTATATGGTAGCAAAAGTTTTGAGTTTGATATTCTACTAGAGGCAGAGTTATGGCAGGTAAAAATCTTCAGAAAAAATACAAAATTGTGTGGATATGATCATACCCATGTTTTGATACGGCTAACTTAGTTTATAAGATTACCTGACTGCCCAAGCCCTGCTTTTGTGCAGCGCCCAGTAGGTGACATGAGATTTAGGGTATTTTTGCAGGTTGTTGCTGTCGATAATATTTCAGCTCATCTGGCTGGTGTGTGTTGTGCTATTATAAGAATAGCTTGTCTGCCCTTTACATGCATTTTAGCATTCATTCCTTGTTATCACTACCACAAAACCCCAAATATGCTGCATGTGTGGAGGGAATTACATACTATAAGTTATTTTCTATCTGCGCCACAGTGAGTTGGTCCTCATGTGACATTGTTAAACACACCATGGTAAACTCTGTGTTTTATCATTTCCTTCGTTGAAGAACAATGTTAAAGTTTTTTGATGATGTAGCCAAAGAAACAAATGCAATTTATGATTTTGGCAAAAAGGATCGAATAATTTTTTCTTTAAGAGTGTGTTCCAGAGGTTTCCACTAGTATGTAGGTAACATGAGGAAAAATATTTGAATAAATATCATATTTTCGGTTAATCAAGTTGTGACCATTTCCAAAGACACAAGAAACACATTGCAAAAGGGTTGAGAGTAATTAAGGTGGAAAATCTCTACCAGGTAAAAAACCTACATCACTGTATCAGGTAAATCTTTATATCTTAATTGTTATTCTAAAATAAATGTGTCAGTAAGAAATGATAATGAAAACTTACTGATGACACATTTCACTATCCTTCTGAAAAAATTGAGGAAATAAAGGTTACTAGCAAGGTATTCTCCCAGAATTACGGAAAAGGAGAGACCATGTAATTTCAGTGGGGACTGTTAAAAAAAAAAAGTGGCTATTCTTTTTTATGAAAATGAGTAAGTACAGTAAAATGAGTAAGTACAGTAAAATACATCCTGACAAAAAAAAATATTTTGTATTTGTTAAAATAGGCCATATAAAAGTACATAACCAGAAACACTTAATGCAAAATAATTTAAATGAGCTATTTGCTGCATTCAAAGAGAAATATCTAAGCCGTAAAATAGGGAGATCAGAATTTTGTGATATTAAGCTTAAATGGTGTACCTTAGCAGGAGTTACTGTAACCCACACAGTTTGTTTTTGTATATATCATCAAAAACATAATGATTATTATTAGGTACATGAGCTAAACTAAATGTGAATTACTAAGACCTTACACTACACTCACTGGTCGCTGTACCACCACCCTCTGTTCTGATATCCGCACACAATCAGCAACCAACTGTCATTAAGACTGCTAATATAGGGGCAGGCTGTAGCTTATATATCTGAACTTCCTTGGCCCTGAAGGTTCTTCACACCTAGAGATGCTATTTTTAGAATCACACATTATACACCTGCGAAGCAAGCTGCAATATGATTGACAGCAAAAGATACCACTTGCTTGTTCCAACCTGCAGGGATGCCCAAAACATAATTTCATTTACTGGGCACTGCACAAAAGCAGTGCTTGGGCATTCTGGTAATATTATAAACCAAGTTAGCCATCTCAAAACATGGGTGTGGTATGATCATATCAACATATTTTATATTTTTTTCTGAAGTTTTGTATCTGGTATGCTTCTGGTTGTAGATCAAACTCAAAATTTTTGCTCGAGTTACTACCATATAGTAGTACTTTACTGTGTGCAAAATTCAAACTTTTATCAGCTCCCACACCAAAAATATTTAACCCTAAATTTTGCATAAAATTTGAAAAATCTCATATTTGAGATAATGTAAAATAAAGGAGACAAATATCAGGGTACAATCAATATTTTTGTAAACTACTCTGACCTTCCCAAAAAAATTTACTTTCTAAAACTTCAGTTTTTATAATCTTGCCAAATTTGGAATTAAAATTTCAGACTAAAGGAAACCAGATGGCCAAATTATGTTTACATAGTAAATGTAGTGTAAAATGTACTAAGAACAACAGTTTTTGTTTCATAGTTCTGTAACAAACCATAGATTAAAAAATGGATTTTAATCTAACCTCTACAAATGCAAAAAAATTGCACATTACTGGATCACTTGTGATGGATTACCCGATAGTAAATACAGTAAAAGCGCAATATAATGCGGCTGTTGGGAGACATAACTCAGACCCTCATTATAGCTTTCCATTCTATTCCAGAAGTGGCTGAGTACAGCTGCAAATAAAAAAGGGCTTTCTAAAGGGGCGTGGCATCTATCTGTCAAACATTGTGCAAGTGTTGTTATTCATTACCACACTTGTGAAATGTTTAGCCCCTTCCTATCGAAATTTTATTACCTTTATCTGCATCACTGGACTTGATAGCACCCAAGGGAGAGAAACAGAAGAAGATAAACGTGGTGTGATGAAACTCACATGCATTCAAGCAAGAATAGCTAAAAAATACTGCCTTTTCCAGCTAAGGATATATTTATTCCACCAAGGGCGGTGTTCGCTGCGAGTTGTTTGCCATGCGGGTTGGAGGAAGTGGGTTCACCCCTGCACCCTGGTGGGCCTGGTTGAGTGGATGTGAGAATGGGAAACAAAGATCACGTCCAAATAAAACTAAACAAAGGTCGAACACATGCTGGCACTGCAGATGGAATCTATCAGTCCCTCACGTGATGTGAAACATGTTGCTTGCTCATCTTATTTGCATTTTACAAAGGAAAACTAAAACAAACAAAAGCAAATTATTGGTGGCATGCAAAGAAAGCCTGCTTTTCTGCATTAATCCTTGTCCACAATAGCCTACCCGCAGTCTGTGGACACGTCCTAATGTGCGTGTCTTCAGGACAATAACACTACGCATCTCAATTTCTGAATGTTTTTTTTCAAAAACAGGAAGACATACTAAATTGCCACTATATACACATTACAATCAAAGTGTCCACATCATAATCATAATGATTACATAGCAATTTATCCCATAGGAGATTAATTATAGCCCCATAAATTACTTAGAAGTACATATTTGGAGGCCTGCCTTAAATTTCGGAATTTTTTTCCAGAAATGGGAATACATACCATATAGCTGCTCTATACACATTTAATCAGAGTGTCTACATCATAATTATAATGATTACATAGACCTATACTCTGTACGAGATTAATTATAGGCCTGTAAATGACTTAGAAAAACGAATTTCCTGGACCCCCTCAAATTTCAGAATTGTTTTCAGAAAATGGGAAGACATACCAAATAGCTGCTACATACACATTATAATCAAAGTGTCAACATCATAATTATAATGAGTAAGTAGAGATATACCCCATAGGAGATTAAATATAGGCATGTAAATGACTTAGAAGAACGAATTTCGAGGCCTGCCTCAAATTTCAGAATTTTTTTCCAGAAAATGGTAAGACATATGGAATAGCCGCTATATACACATTATAATCAAAGTGTCTACATCGTAATTATAATGATTACAAAGCATTATATCCCATAGGAGCTCTATTATAGGCCTGTAAATGACTTAGTCCCTATCTTATTCAGAATCTAAACCCAGAGCCCATCGCATTGCAAGCCAGTTTGTAGTTGTTCTGCTGTACAAAAACTCGTAGAAGTTCACAACAAACACTAGCTCGGACTAACTCAGTAGGTTAAAGTTTGAGACTCGTAGCGTAGAAATACATTGAACGCCTGGGCGTTTGTTGATACAGGAGTGCCAATAGAAAATAAATGAAAGACAATGAAAGTTAACTGTAGTTTATTGCTGTTTCTTCAAAACAATTGACACTCGTAATAAAAAGAAAACAAAGCAAGAGGCAGAACGGCAGCATGGTCACTCGCTGGCCTGCACGAATACTACATGGCTGAACTGACTGATAAACTGAGACAAACTGAAGTGACAATGACGAACTGAATATGATGTAAAAAACTTAGTGAACTGAGAAACTGAAGTGACAATGAGAAATCCGTGCTAACCCTATTTATGCTGCCTGTAATATTGCATCAAGTAAACGTGGTCCAACCATGGCTTCGCAAAGTGTGCTAATGTCTACAAATAACCTGTGAACAGTGATGTGGGTCTCAAAATCAAAGTATTGCAATGCGCGCGCGGGCTGTCACGTCAGCCTACCATGCCATCAGTACCCTGGGTTTCATCAAATGGTGCAACATGTGGACGTGACTCTCTTACTAACGCCTTGAAAAAGTTGCACTGTTATCCTGTGATGTTTATACTACTGATCCAATGACTCGAATAAAATAATAAATTTGGAAAAACGAACATGTACAAAATACAAACAAATTCTTATTGCCGCAATCTTCTAAATATTAAAAGAACTACTATCCTTAGCACAAAAATATAGCAAAAATAACTCCCAAAAATATAAATAATAATATATTGCAACTCTAAAAGTTTATACCTAATGCTCCACAAAAGTCGGAACCTCTTTTACGACAATATTCCATGGTATTTTAACTTACTTTAGTCAAAAATTTTGGCATCAAACAATTGTAATTGCTTAAATGTGTTACACTATACAAACATGCACTTTTCGTGTTAACGTGCAAGTGTCAGTAAATGCTTGATAGTAGGACACTTGAAAGTATGATAAACGACACTTGAAAGTATGATAAACGGCATGGAATGTGGCTTGCCATCCCCCACACTGATCAAATGCCCAAATAAGATGGAAAGGTTGCTACAGTAACATTCTTTGGCCTGTTTTCAACCAAACAGCAGAACAGGTATAACAGGGTCACATGAAAAAAGGACCACTAGGAATTCTTCCGTCAAATACATTGCACCATGCCAACGAAACCGAATATGGAAAAACATACAATATTTTCTGTAATGAATCAATAAAATATATCTCGGTGTTGGATGGAGGGAGAAAGCTCACCTATCTCTCCGACCCCTCCATTAATGTCCCTGACTCACGACCAATTGCTGACAGACCACATGCCTACCTGACCCCATGCTTTCCACTTATTTATTTTCACACCGGGGGACATAAACTTCCGAGTGGTATAACAAAATCTGCGGTATAACGGGCAGCGGTATTCCGGGCTTCCAATGTATATAACTTAGCAATTGTGCAGCTGTTGGAAAACTGTTTATGAAGAGTGGTTTTAAGCATTTGTGGTCATTTTTGAGGTGAAAGATGATTATGTAAATGTTAACTGTAAATAGTAAGCAATAGCCATTGTTATTGAGACAGGAAGTTTGTATTATTTTTTGGATTGTTTATAAATAAAATTAGGAATTTGTTATTAACTCTTTTACATAATTAATACCTTCATCTCTTAAAGAACCTGGTTATGCCAACAGAGTTTGAACATTTGTAACCCTAGTGGCAGAAGAGTGATAGAGGCATTTTGATTAACTAATAATTTTGTAAATAAAATTATACAGCAAACGATTAATTATAGGCTGTTTACAGTAAAGTGAGCACTTTTGAGGCCCTAGTTACTTTTTTCCTTTCAGCCGCTTTTATTCTTTCACTACATTAAAAAATAAATATTGCCATGTAAGTAATAAACACTGTGGTATATACCACAGCACTCAGAATTTAACGTCTAAAGATAAATAAACTATATTTTTTGACTATAATTCAAAATGAGAGGGCTTTGAAAGGTGCTCACTTTACCATCAATAGTGTATAGTAGAATTTTGTGAATGATAAGAATGAATGTTAGGTGAAATAGAAGCACTGCAAGCTTTGATTGAAAGACTGAGTGGCAAACTAATAAGTGTTAGAGCAAGTAAAAGTACTCAAATAAGCAACTTTAAGGAATCTGTACATAGTGTTGATTGAATATAGACTCCAAATTAGATGGTATGGATAAGAAAATACACAGTGTGAATGAAAATATGAGTGAGCTAGAGAATGGACAGTATGAATGAAATCATGGCCAGTGTTAAAAGGTTTGAAAGTGTTGAGTGTAATGTGGATCAGGTGAGCAACTTTAACAACGATATCCAAAATTCCTACAGGGGCATAAGAAATGACACTCTGGGCGAGTAAATAAGGAGGAGCTAAAAGTGAACAACACCAAATCAATGAATGTGGACAGCGAGGAAGGTAGAAGTCACAGCCAATACAGCTGTCACGGGAGTTGAGAGATTTGGTCTGGTCTTAACAACAAGGTCTTGAGAGCTGAAGCTGTTGTAGGAAAGGTCCAGCAGTTTTGCAGTGTGGGTATACTTCAGCCACGGGTGGGTAAAGGAATCACAACTAAGCTTGCCCCTTATAATGGACAGACACCTTGGCACGAATACCAGCATCAGTTCAAGATTGTCGCAACCCTAAAAAGTTGGATTAATGAGCAGCAGGAATACATCTCACGGATGCACTGAAGGGACCTGCATAAGCATATTGCAGTTCCTGCCAGAATTACATCGAGTGAAATACTCCATACTGGTATCGGCCTAGGAGTTGTGTTTCTGCAACAGATACCTGTAACACTCCTGTTAAGGACAACAGGTTTGAGACTAAGTTTAATGTTTGTGACCCTGTGCTCTATGAAAAAGTTTTTCTGGTCTTTCTTGTATTTGCTGAGTGGTTGTTGTCTTTAGCTAGGACTTCTATGATGCTAGAAGCAAAGTTATGATTAGTGAAAGTTTTTATTGGGTATGTGTAAAAATTTGTTGAAGGAATTTTCATAATGTAGGTCTTCAGCAATTCTAGAAATAAATAGTGTGAGAATAGAAGATTGGTAATTTTCTGTGATACTCAACATTTGGTGACCTCGACGTGATTTAACAGCAGATGTGTATTAAGTTAAGCTGTATAATTTCCATTGTATCAAAGAAAGTGAAGTCATGGATAAGTTGTTATGGAAAAGAAAACCAGTGTGCCCCTCCTTTACCAAATGTTATAATTCTCTTACTGGTCTGTTGTCAAATAATTCTACGGAAAGTGAAGTCAAAACAAAAGTCGTTACTTTAGAAAGGTTAGGTGGAGAACTGTTTTCTTTAGATGAGGAAATTTCTGTGGTCCTGCTACAAGCTGACGATCAAAGTAAAGTAGACTATGAGAAAGAGTACATGACTGTTCAGCAATACAAGGAGAAACTAGATAGTGCCAGAGTAGAAGTAGAATTGTTTTTGTGCAAATTAAATCCTCGTATTCCAGCTTCATTAATGAGTTCATCACCAACTTCACGGAAGAAGCTAAAATTACCTGTCAACAAGGATATTGCAGAGAAAAGATTAAAATGCACTACAGCAAGATTAATTAACACATCCAAATTCAAAGACTATGATGCAGTATTGCAATGTTGGAGGCAAGAAGGCATAATTGAAGAAGTATCAGAAGACAGGGTTAATGCCCCTTATTACAACTATTAACCCCACAGGGCTGTCTTCAAGGACAGTGCAACTACACTAGTTAAACCAGTTTTTGATGCTCATACAAGTCAAAAGGAACATCATCACTGAATGATTGTTTGGCAAATGGACCCAATTTGTTAAAGAGTCAATCCCTACACTGTTGCTCAAACTCTGCAAGAATAAAATTGGGGTTGTTTCCTATATCAAGCAAACCTTTTTACAAATTTTCATAGAAGAAGTGGACGGAGATTATTTACGTTTCCTGTCGTGGGAGAAATATGAGAAGAAGAAGAAGATGAAAGTTTTCAGACACTGCAGGGTTGTGTTTGGCGTGAAATGTAGTCCATTTCTTCTTGGTGCAGTGCTTAATCATATTACAGAATGTGATTCAGCAGTGGCGCGAAAACTCAAGCATTCATTTTATGTGGACATTTGCATGACATCAGTAGATAATACTGAAGAGTTACATACCTTTGTAGAAGAATCAAAGGGTTTATTGGAAGATGCAAAATTTTATTTGAGAAATTGGGAATGAAAAAATTCCTCAACACACGTCATTTCTTGGGTTGAAATGGGATAAACAAGATGATGTTCTGTTTTTTGATACACTAGATATTGGTTTCCATCGGAAGAAATTACGACACGAAGGAAAATGTTTTCTGTCTCACAAGTTTTTGATCCTATTCGTTTCAGCTGTCCCTTCACTTTGTATCCCAAAATTTTGCTACAAGAATGTTGGAAGAGTAAGGCTGGTTGGGATGCAGAAGTACCTGAAGATATTGAGAAAAAATTTCAGAAGTGGCTGGATGAATTACCTCAACTGAGTGAAGTGAAAATTGCGAGATATATGAATCTTCAAAATGCAAAAACTAATGAGTTACATGTGTTTTGTGATGCTTCAAAGGTAGCTTATGCAGCTGCAGTGTTCCTGACAGGACAAAGGGGAAAGGAGCTCTGTGTACAATTGCTTCAGAGCGAATTAAGAGTTGCTCCTTTGAAAAATCAAACGATACCCAGACTCGAGCTTATAGCATGCGGTATTGGAGCCCGCCAAGCCAATTCTATAAAGAATACTATTAATGTTGAAATTAGGCAGGAACATAACTGGACAGACTCAACAACTGCACTGTGTTGGATTCAAAGTGGAGAATGTTGGGGAACCTTCGTTGTCAACACAGTAAAAGAAATTCGTCTTTTGATTGAACATGAAGCTTGGCATCATGTTCCAGGTCAAGAGAACCCAGCAGACTTGCCATCACGTGGATGTTCCATGCGTAAGTAGTTGTCTTCCAGATGGTGAGAAGGGCCTGTTTGGTTGAAGAAAGAAGAAGGTGATTGGCCTCAATCAGACAGTTTGGCAAATGAAGAAGTAAATCAAAAAAGAAAGTAGAGTATGATAACGACACTAGTTGATGTTGCAGATGAAATGTCTTGGTATTGCACGTACTTTTCAAGGTATTCCAAGATATTGAGGATGATTGTATGGATCTTACGGTTTGAGAAAAATGTCAGGCAGACACGTTCAAGAGCCAGTAATGACCTGAGTGTAGAGTAGAAGAACTGGATCAGGCTGAGAAGCTACTAATGAAGATGGTTCAGCAAGACGTTTTCACTATAAAAAGCAAGCTGAATTGAAATCTATAAACTTTGTAAAGGATGTGCAACATATCCTCGGAGTTAGTACGAAGATAACTGATTATACAGATGAAGTAGGTTTGCTACATCCAATGTTGCTTCCAAGCAAACGTAAACTGACTGAACTAATCATCCTAGAAGAACATATGTCACTGTATCATGCAGGAGTTGGAACCATACTCACAAGCCTGAGAAAAAAATTCTGGCTATTGAAAGGGAGGAGAACCATAAAAAGGGTTCTTGCACATTGTATACCTTGCAGAAGACATGGAGCACAGGGAAATGTGAGCGCACCAGTACCACTTCCAGAAGATAGGGTGAGAGAAGCTGCTGTCTGTCCACCTGGGCTGTGTATCAAAGCATACATTTGGAATTTGTTGAGTCTGTGTCTACAAAGGTTTTTATATTTGCACTGAGAAGATTCATATCCCATAGAGGGCGTCCCAAGATCATGTACAGTGATAACAGAATCAATTTTGTGAGGGCGAACAATTTTTGGACAGCATAAACTGGAAAAATATAGAATCTGAAGCTGCTGTAACACAAATCCAGTGGAAGTTCAAACCACCGACTGCAGCTTGGTGGGATGGATGGTGGGAACGGTTGATCAGATGATAAAGAAACTGCTAAGAAGAATTCTTGGATGTGCTGCCCTTCACTATGAAGAGTTATTGACTGTAATGTGTGAATGCGAAGCAGTGGTCAATTCTCGGCCATTGACTTATGTTTCAGATTATCCTAGAGACTTACAACCAATAACACCAGCAATGTTCCTTCAGGAGACCTCCATAGTGGGAGTTCCTGACCTTGACCAACACGACCAAGTAGATCTGAATAAGGGATGACTATCAACAGAGGTTAAGGGCAGATTTTACGAGCAGGTTCAGGGCTGAATAATTAAGCCAACTGTTGCAATGTCCAAAGAAAGCTGGACAGCATGAACTAAAGACTGGAGAAATCCTTTTGCTGGAAAATGAAAAACAGGGAAGAATATTTTGGCCTTTAGCAAGAGTTGTTGACTGGTAGAGATGGAAATGCTAGTGTTGTTAAGGTCAAGACATCCCCTGGAGAACTTTTTGAACCTGTACAGCGAATTCATCCTTTAGAGATATCTGTACCCGTAGAAGAGCTTAAGGCATGAGTGGCACGCCAAGTTGAAAAGGGGACTTCCAGAACTATGCCACCTAAGGGATCTAATGTGACTAGACATGGTAGAGTGGTTAAAATTCCCCAGAAATTGAGAGACTAAAATAGTCATTAGTGTTTATTGTTGATTGGTCACATACTCCCAATCAAGATAGAAGGATGTTAAGGACAACATTTTTGAGACTGAGTTTAATGTTTGTGACTCTGTGATTCTGAGACTGAGTGCTCTATAGAAACAGTATTTTTCCGTTCTTTCTTGTATTCGCCAAGTGCTTGTTGTCTTTGGCTAGGACTTCAATGACACTAGAAGCAATGTTACATGGTGTCTAGCCAAGTTGGCTAACAGAATTCCTGTACAATTCCCGTACATTCCCGTACAGCATTGAAAAAATTCTGTACATCTGCAGCTTCTAAGTTCCCTTAATGATGCTCACAGAAAAGTACAAAACAAACATTATTAAAAATAACATGCATTTTCTCATTATTTCAAATACAGTTCACTCAAATAAACGGATGGATAATGCTTATACAAAACATATCAATTTAATAATTATGTACTTGTGTTTACAAATATTAACATATTGCACATAAAATAAACTTATGGTCTGCCTTTTCCACTGCAAATATCTAATGCAGTCAGTGACATTAATATAAGATGGGATGGATTTTTTTACTGATTAATAAGTCAATACTGGATGAATAAAGTTTATTTAATCAAGTGCACATGTTTGTGAAATCCAAAGCTGTCATGTCATACAAATTATGTTTTATTAATAAAATATAAAAATTTTTTAGTAAGGGGAGAGAAAATATTAATAGTTTTGTGCTGCATATACTTGTACAAATGCATGTTGTTTCAAGTTATCATACTAGGCTACATTTTACAAAGCCAAGCAAGACATTGGAATGCAAAATTCTTAGCACTGCAAAGTGCAATGCTGAAAAGAAACGGTAGCTCTATTATAGTAAATATGGGTGAGACATGTGGCACTAGTTCTTCAATTGAATTGTGGTGAATAATCAGGAGTTGGCAAGCATTTCAAATTCTGGATTGAACGAAGTGTTGACACTGCATACTAAGGCCGAGTTCGAACTGATAATTTTGTGTTTAAGTAATATGAGATTTCTTTGATTTCAGCTCAAATGCTATCGGCTTGATAAGCACTAATAACAACACGTTGTATGTAAAATGCTGATAATTTATTAATATGGCAATACAGGAATTATATTCCCGTTGTGTAAAAAAAACAACAAGCATAGCAAACAGCCGCTTAATGTAGGCGCATCAGTTGGTCGTACGTGGCGACACACACACCCACTGCCACCTAACATGTTTGTTGACAGGTGGCAGTACGTAAAATGTGCTGTCACCCCCTCTCCCTATTTAACAGATACAAACTCCAGTGCAGTCATGCTGCCATTTCCTGCAGAGTTGATCTTTTTTACCAGACCTTGTTTTAGTAATAATTAAAGTGGATAAAATGAGAGCTGTAAGACAATACATTGCACGAGCGTACGGTATTTCACTTTCTACGCCATCCACTTAATTGAAAAATCTTGCTTCAGTCGAGAATGAGTTAGTGAAAGGACATGGGTTAAAAAAAAAAATCGCTGTGCTAAATATTTTCACCAGGAAGACACTACATTTGAGTGGTTTCGTGTTGAATAACATGACTTGGTAACATCTGGATAGGTATCTAATGCTCAAAACGGCATCAGAGAAAGGGCGGCTTAACTACCAGTACCCATAGGGATACTGTGTGTATAGGTTATTCACGGTAAAGTGGGCACTTTTGAAAGCCCTCTCATTTGGAATAACCGGCAATAAATATATTTAATTTGTAGCCTTATACGTACAATTTTGAGTGCGGTGGACTACATACACTGCGATTACTACTTACATGGCAATATTTATTTGAAAAATTAGTTAAAGGATAAAAAAAATTTCCAAAATAAAAAAGTAACTAGGGCTTAAAAAGTGTTCACTTTACCGTGAACAGCTTATAGTAGTTCCATGCAGGTAGTCGCCCAGCTGCCTTTTTTGTTTATACAGGCTTGGAATGCTACGGGCTTCCTCCCACAATCCGCTGATAAACAATAGCCTGGAGAAGGAAGGGAAATGCCGAAATGGGGGAAGAGGAAAATGTTTTGACAGCTGTCAAGCAGTGGTAAAAAAAAATTTGGTTGAAGGAGGGAGGGGGGAGAAGGTGGCCGTGCATGGGGATTATTTTCAGTATCTGTTTGCAAAAAAGGGAAACTTCGTGGCGGAAATTTACTTGTGTTACTTCCAAACCTTTAGTCTACATCGTATTATTATTTTTTTCCAGTAGCACCACTTTGTGCTAAGTTTCCATTAAGTAAATTTTATTTTGAAACAGCTCCATTTCTTTTTGTTATATGTTTAGATTGATATTTATGAAACTTTTCATGTCCGGAGATTTAAATTATTTCAATAAAAATTTTTTCGAAACTTGGAATGGTGAAAAATGGTGCTTTTAAGTCTCAGAGGCTGTGCATCACACATTTGTCTTTATTATTATGCCATAAAATTAGAGTCACAGCTGGAAGCCTAAGAGGCAAGTTACACACAGAAAGAGTGTACACCAGTTTCAGTGGCTTGTACATAGAGGCGGTGTGGCATGTGATACATGTGTCTGGACCACTATTATCACTTCCGTGCACCTTGGACTCGCGACACACAGAATAAAAGTCTTGGATAACACACCCTTAAGAGGAATGGAGCAGAAAAACATTATTTGCCAATTTTTTTTTATCAATTGTTTTGAAGAGGGTTTAATTAAATTTTTGGCTCGACAAAACACAAACAACTATTTTGAACACCTTACTTTTTTAAATATTTACTGCCTTGGTTATTCTTGGAAGACTGATGGAAGATAGTTATTCATTCATATCTTCCATTGGTGCTCTGAGAATAATAAATGAAGTAAATTTTTAATTATGTAATAAGATTACGAAATTAAGTGTTGTAGTGCTAAACACCAAACATTTAGAAAAATCCCCTGTAAAACAACCTGTGACAAAAATTAGGTAAACATACGGATTTCGTGTTCCATTCCACTTAACCAAAGACTCATCGGCTAATTTTTGCACTTAATTTTATTTAAAGTGTTTTACATCCAACAAAAAAAAATTTTGTGATAAAGCGCGCCAATGCTTATCTCGCCGACAACAACCATCCAAATATGTCTGCATGCACAAACGACTCAAATCCTTTCTGACTCACGTATCACCAGCACCTTTCTGGAGACCTTACTTTTGAGAAAAAAATTGCAAGAGGCACGTGGGTAAATACTGCATATACTAATATTTAAAATGTGCTATGCTACTACTGCTTTCTAAGGAAAAGACCTGTTCCAACTAAAAATAATAATAAAAAAACTTTTTAAAATTCTAAGTAAAAAATTGTCAAGGTTTTACGATATAGGCATTCTCATTCTTTAGAATGAATATAATGTAGTGCAAGCCCTGGTACACAAATATTATCATCCGTTTACCATGTGTTAACAGATTACGAAGGTAGCTACCAAATGGACACACTTTAATAGTAACTGTACTATACGTTACGAAACACAGTTGCATGCAAACTGGCATGACAGCCCGCGGCAAGCAGCCACAGTTGAGATTGGGGGAGTCCATTTGTCCGACCGACACGCACATATTTTACTGTGCGTTATCAGAAACGAGTGACAGGCGCAGTCAAATGGTATATTTTAGCTTGATAGGAGGGCTATGAAAATCAGGGAAATTGCAGGCTAAAACATAAAAATCAATTTTTAAAAATGCCAAATGCTGCGTGGATACAAAATAATCCACCACTATCTCCAGAAAAGTGATCACATGCAAATCTGCATTGTTCTTTCTGGAGTGCAAGTGAAGCAAGCACATAGGGCAGTACCCATACACCTTTATACCAATATACCGGCTTCATATCAAGCAGATAAATGGGTGAGTTATGTCTATACTTGCTGTGCTGTTACTCTGGGAAGCAAAGTAGAACATATTTGTGTATAATCATTTTTCAGGAGATGTGGTTTTTTGTGTGGTAAAATCAGAGTACAATGAGTATATTATCACTAGCAAAATGTGTGAGTAATATTTAAGCTGTTGCACATTACTGAACTGAATTCCATTATGTTATGGCAACTACAATGTTTGTTCACAAAGAAATGTCATACAAATTATAATATAATGGGCGGAAATAATTCTGTAGACCATGACACACCTGTCAGCTGATAATTTTTTTTATTTTAATGCTTATTTTCATATAAATATTTATTTGTCAGTACCTTTGTGGCTTTCCTGTTTATATAGTTGTTTCATGATGTTACATCAGAACAAGGTAACCCTTACATGGGTTATGTTGATTCTGACATTTTACGTTTGAGAAGATATAAGAAGATATATATAACATTGAGCTGTTGTCTATCAGATTAATGGCATCTCCAATGATGCTCATTTAATCATGAACAAAAATGTACCCTATGATGCAATATGCAGAACTGTGGTTTTCTGGTTGAGTGATATTGTATTGCACATAAAACTAAGAAGTTTATTTGCTCCAATAAAAATGTTTAAAAGGCTATTTTCACATTAATATTACATAAAAATTATATTGTGGACGTAGTAGGAATAACAATGACCTATTACATTTTTTATCAACATGTTTGGATACTCATCCTAACATGTAATGCAAGTGTTTCTTTTGTGCGATGCTCATCAAGTGTATTTTCTATTTACTATATTGATATTTCTCTTGTTATATGTGATAGTAAAATTGCCTCAGATAAAAGTGTATTGATACATTCAATATTTGTATGAGGAGGGAACCCTATAACCACAGAAAGCTTAAAATAAAATGTATGAAGTTACGCAGTGTGCAATGCTGGTAAGTGAAGTGTCCCACTATTCTGATGTCTTGCACACAAGTGGCCGAGTTTTGGTGGCCAGGCAGATTCATTTCACTTCCCTTTCATCATGGGTAAAAACAATACCTCAGGCAACACTGAATCAATAAAAAAAATACATTCACAAATTGTTATGATAGGTACAAATCATTTGCAGTGAGCAAAAGATGGTGCAGATGCTACCGTTCATCGGAAAACTGGTGGCAAACATAAACTCTGCCACATACCAAATGAAAAGTAGTGTAATTTGTCCATATATAATCGTAATGTGCCACACATACACCAAACAAATTATGCTCTTTACTGCTACATGCCCTAACTGGCAAATGATAATGTAAATACACAATCACTGTCCTCAACCAATTTGACAGGTGTCATACTTGTCACATTTCAACACTTCATGATTTTACAAATTATTGACAAGAAGTGGCGAGGATTCCACATCACCACCAAATTTAGAATCCTCATCACTAAATACACTCTGCACAGTGGATTCAAGACCCCTGAAACAATCTAAATTCCTCTATCCATTTGTAATTCACAAATATTTACATGGTTGAATTGAAAAGGCACCTGAAGCAAATGCAGAAACAGCCAGTGTAAATGACACACCACAGATACACTATGCGTACAGTACAATGTGATGCTCGTTTACCCATAACATATGGCATTTACACATACAGTAAAAAAAAATAGTGATAATATTCTATAATACAAAATAATTAATAAAAAAGTGTTCTCAAAAATATTTTAATTAGTTGAACAGCATCATAAACACTAATATTAAATGGATATTTACTGTCTTTTTTTGCACATTTTAATGTACTTCATAATGTATGATATTTGCTGATATTCAGGTTATTGTTTGGATAATGAATGCCCTCTTTTTTTCTTTTAAGATTGTTTTAAGCATTCTTGTTGTGTGTAAGTATGTGTGCAGGTGTGTGCATGCATGTGTGTGTGTGTGTGTGTGTGTGTATGTAATCAAAATTGTTATACTTTTACATTTTAACCTATAATTTTCTTGAAAACAATGCCCTTCCTACTAGGGCATAACTTAAAATGTTGGTCAAATAAATTAGTGTGCCCCTGTAGAATTAAATCAGTAGGCTCAGTAAAGCACAAAAATGCCATGTTTGGATTTTTCTTTGAAAATTTTGGCAAAGTCACGTGAAGAATTATTGAGGGAAGTACAATTCATGGTATCATTGTTATTTCAAATTTTTTGTGTTGTACTATGCTGATCATTTAACTAATAACATTGAATAGCATAAAGTTGCTTAGAGAATTGCTTAGTGCAGAATATTGGTACTGTGTTTTAAAACTTGGATGTCTGTGCCATAATACTTGAAAAATATTACATTTTGTTAGATACATATAAGAAAAGGGCATTTACCACTGCAAACCTTGTCTCCAAGTGTTACATTTTTAATGATGGAATTAGTATTTAAAAAATATTAGTATTGGGGCAATATTATATACTTTAATAGGCCACAATTTTATGTAAGCAATTTTGTGAAGTAATATTTTATATTACTTATCAGTAGTATATGTTAAAATTCATTACCAGTGGATGGGGGTTTGCTGTCATTAAAGTCTTGATTCTATTTCTATCTTGTCCTTTTAATTTTTTTGTAGGAATGCTTCTAAACTAATGGAACCTGCAAGTGATCACCACTTAAATGTATTCTAACCATGTTTGCCTATAGACGTGAAAGAATATATAGAATACCATGTTTTCAATTTTGTCATAGCTAAAAACATTTTATTAGTATAACGAATGTTTTGATAGCTGGAATATTTTTGTTCATAATTTAGTCCATCATTTAATATTTTTGAGTGTAAATAGCCGACAAAGACCTGTTTATAAAAAAGTTAACTACATTGATGGATGTTCAATAAAAGGTTTAATTAAAGGTGATTACATGCATTATAAATAGTTTATATAAAATAACTGAATGCTCTAAATTTTTCCAAATGTTTGACCTGGTAATTGAGACACACAATATGTATCTAAAGTCTGCTAGGGGTTTTATGACTGGAAAACTAATTGGCTAGCTAAATGCAGTTTTCAGCACATTGAAGTAAAACTCTGGAAGTTTGTTTTGCCACCAACAAATTACACTAGCAACCACCTTAATTCTACTCATTCAGTTGTTTGTGAAATATTGACTGTGCAAGAGCATGCACGTTGTGTGGTTTGGTTATGACACAAAATCAGTTACTCAGACAAAACCAAATTATTCCATTTAAAAAAAACACTTCACTTCAATGTGCCAAAAAACAGAGTACACATACTATATAATCAAAAGTTAAACTTTTTAAATTGTGCCATTTATTCATCAGAGAATAAAATTAGACAGTATGCTGGATATTTCTTTTGTTTAATACGCTGACAGTAATTTGCTGAAGGAAAGGGAATAGCAGATAAATAAATGCACAAGTAGTTCAAAATCACGACAAAATTAAGATCTTGTTGGCAGATAGATAGGTGATACACTTTTTCCTATAGTAAGTCCAAAAAGTTATGTAGGTTTGTAAAAAAATAAATAAATACATTTAGGAAAAACAGAGCAATTTAACATAATTCTGGTATATATGCAAGCATTACTTAAGGTTCCTTAATAAACAACATGGGAGAGAGTACCCTCAAAACTGTGTTGTTCTCATACCACAGTGCTACATAAATGTTCCTGTATGGACTAGGAATACAGCAAGTAATTTATAACCATTTTAATGACAATCTAAAAAAAAAAAGTTAAAGCATAATGTTTTTGAAGCATTGTTTACATGCTGCAAAAACTTTTGGCAGAGGAAGAAGAGGTGGTGGAGAAGGTGGTGGAGAAGGAGGGAGAGAGAAGGAGTTGAGAGATTTGGGAAGCTCTTAACGAGGTCTTGAGAGCCGATGAGGGTGAAATTAGGTGAGAATGGAACAGCGCCAAAATGCAAGGGCAGGGGAAATGGGAGATCCCCAAGAAAACACGCAGACCAGCGGCATCTTCCGGCATGATTCATACTCGCAAAAATCTGGAGTGACCCGGCCAGGGATAGAACCCGGTTTGTCTTGGTGGGAGGCAAGCAGGCAAACTGCTCAGCCATCGCTGCCCCTGGAGGGGGAGGAGGAGGGAGGAGTAATAATAGTTTACATTTTATTTATATTTTAGTGTACAAAATATTTCAATTACCTTCCTTGGTGGTGGTACAGGATTGTGAAAGCAACGTATCTGTTCTGCTTCAGATACAATGGAAGAAATGCTCTCTGTTGATCTTCCATTAGACAACCGAACACTTGTAATAGGACTTGGCGTTGGTGGAGGAGGACCTCGGGGCCTCTGAATACTACTGCAACCACTACTAGATTTATCACAAACTGAAGATGGCTTCACAGATGCTTTGTCACTCGGTGGAATCACAAGTTTCGAACCTACTAAATAAAGATAAACAAAGCACATTATTATATCAGAATATTATATTTATATAATAAACACAACAACTTAAATTATTTTACAACAACATTAACAATTATGATAGGTGGACAGACCCTGTAAGTTAGGTTCATTTTTGTTGTGGTTTAATGTTTGTAATAAAATTTCAAAACAAATATATAAGAAACAAGAAAATAGTTCACTCTGTCTGGAGTTCAGGAAAATTAATATCTAGCAGCCACCACTTTCCAATAAAAATTGTTAAATATCATGGTTCATGAAAAGAGTCATTTACATGGCAACTATATTCTAGTTCCATCAGTGGCTTTGAAGTAAATACGTAATGTATAGTTCAAATTTTTATAAAGAGGAAATATTTTATGTCAAAATCATAAATCAAAACAAAATATTTTTCCAAACAAACATGTAGTTCAAGAAATAGTTTATAATAAATACAATTCAAAATTGACACCTGTTTATGTAAAGTCAATAAAATGTTAAAGCAGCTTATTAAAAAAAATTGTCGTCATTGTCACCATCACCATCACCACCACCACCATCTGATTACGTCACTTTAATTTGGCACCACTCTGCCTTAACCAGGTTCGCATAGGCAAACAGGTAACAGTCCAGATCATGACCAACACTGTGTATGTGGAGGTAATACAACCATAACTAACCTCCCCTGACACAGTACAATGATGCTACGAGTGCGAAACAAATCACCTCAAACACTGGCACATTGTAGAAAATCACCTTGAGGCCCATCCACCAGGTGAGGGGAGGAAGAGGAAGAGATCTGTACCCAAAACTGCACACAAAATAGTGCATAAGTTTGCTCAAGACAACAAAGCTCACTGGCCACCAAGGCACTGACCAAACCAGTTAAAACACAACTTCCGTGTTTTACTGGCCGAGGTTGGCATGCGATACACACAAATATGTGTGGAGCTACAACACCTACAACTTGTATAAGGACTGGAGAACAGAAGGTGAACAGCAAAAACAACCACGGCTCCCACAAGAACCGTTCAATACTGTTGCACTGGATACGATGGGGCTTCACCCTTGTAGTAAAAGCAGGAAGCAATTCATAGAGGTCATAACAGGCTTTCTTTGCACTGGACAAAGGCCTAAGCAGCAGAAGGAAGCACACAGACTAACACCATAGCGAAAATACTTGAGACAGAGTTTTTCCCTTGGTGAGGTTTCCCAGTGTGCTCTTGTCAAGACAATAGGTCACAATTCACTAGTTGCTGCTGTTGTAACCTGTGTAAGCACTGGAAAGTAGAGCACCATAATACAGCCCACTATTATCCATGGGACAACCCCATCAAGCAGTGCAATCACGAACTTAAAGCACAGTTATATATTAGCATTGGTAAAGATCATGCCAGTTGGCTACACCACCTACCAGCTGCCCTCTTTTGTTTATGGACATGCATAAACAGAGCCACCAACAAGATGCCAGCAGAAATACTATAGGGACGCAATTTAACATGACCAGGTGAACTGTCATGACCGCACGAGGTGCCTGGAGAAACTTACTACAGCAAGCAAGCACGCCCAGACACGATACGTGCATAGTTGGCTCCCTGCCACCACATGGCCATTGTGGGAGATCCAGCCTAGTGACACCGTATATGTACACAAACATTCAGTTAGGAAGCCAAGATAATTTCTGTGCTGGGTTCGCAGCAAAATGGAGTGGAACATTCTGAGTCAGGTTAAGCCCTAGTGTGTATCTGATACGTCAGCCAGCGATTGCTAACAAAGGTACACAGGGAACACATTCATCTGGTTGGGGAAGGGTAGGCACAGGAAAGCCCCCATCCTGTAAACATGGAAACTTTAGCTACGCCTGACAGGATACACATCCGTCTCAGCATTGACACCCAGTATCCTGATGTCCTCAAGAAAGTAAGCTGAGCCAATAAGTGTCAACAGCCAGACTGGCATCTACACCACAGATACCAACACCTGCAGAACCACAACAAGAAGTCCCGGTGAAGCCCACCATTATACCGATGCCTCAGGTTGACATAATTGTGAATGTGTATAACCTTGCCAAAATTTGTATTAAATAGTCACAGAAATAACTTTTTGGAAATGCTTTATCCGTGATGATACATTTTCATTTTCAGATCTTGTTTATCTCTAAACCCTAACAGGAAAAAAGGCTCAAATCACACTTTTTGAAAGAAACAAAAATTATAATAATAATAATTTCTCCAATACATAATGAATTAATCACAATAAAAATTACTGCATAATTTTAGTTATATAGATTATAGCCCTAATTGCACTATGGTTTTATTTACATTTTCAGACTTATATTTTGCACTTTTGACTTACTGATGACCCATTCTTGCACAATACACGTGAATTTCCACTCATGTGTTCACAGTCAAAAGAAAATACTGTCTACAGTGCTTGTAAAATTAATTAATTCCTCCTCAATATGTTCATATCTGCAAGTCTCAAGTGCAAACGTATTAAACTAGGTTAAATTTTAAGCCAATGACACAAAACGCTTACTGGAATTTCCCACTGTGGTTGAAGTGGTTCACTGCTAAACACTGCACTGTGCTGGGTTTAAACCTCTTTTTTTTTTGTATCAATGGAAGGTCGTATATCTCCTTATATATTATCATTTCATTCTTAAGACATCTTAATATTAAAATAAATGTATATCTATTTTTAATAAAACTGCTTGTTTTCCTGCAAGCAGCAACTGGAAATGGGATTCATGCTCACTGGAAGTTTAAATAAAATCTCTGATTTTCCTCACAAGAAGTACAGTACACTCTCGCTTATTCGTGCTTCACTTAAACTGTTTTTGGCTAATCTGTGAGGCGGTAAGGCAATGCTGCAAAGAGTGTCGCTTAACAAGCAGCAGTACTGTACGTCATCTAACGCTGTGCCGCGTGAGCTGATGTTTATCTCTTTAAACTGTCAGCCTGTCACAGAGACCTGCGTGAGACATACATTTCTGTTCATTGAAGTGCTTCTGACTCTGACTCATCTCAGGCTGTGTCCGAAATGGCAGATTTTATTGACGCAATGATCACGTGACCTGATTTTGTGCTTTGTTTATACATATATTTCACAACTAGTTTTTTTGAAGTCATTATTACACAACTTATTATTTTATTATTTATTAACGTATGCACAGCATTCCCGTGATGGGTGTAGAAATATTATGTACAATTTAAGCATTAAATTTATATAAAAATATTTTTCACTATTAATGTAAAAGTGTGTCACAGTGAGTGCTAAACATGTGACTGTCTGTCGACAATTTCTGTAGTAGTGAAACTTACAACAAATTACGAAATAACGAATTTGCCATTTCGGTTTTGGACAAGGCCTAAGCCCCCCTACTCCCTAACTCTCCAACACCACGTCTTGCCAGTTTATCGATCGCCAGTGTGGGTCATTGTTCACTGTTTGTAGTGTTGTTTTAGCAGCATCAACAAAGTGTACAAGGACAGTTTAAAATATCTTGGAAAATGAGAAATAATAAAACAATTTGAGCATGGTGTGTTATAAACACAAACATAAATTCAGGTGCCAAACAAAAGACAATTGAAGCCTCTTTCTAGAAAGGCACAGTTAAAATTTTCATATTTTTTCATATCAAGTGTTTAAAAGTTTACAAAAAACTAAATATTTCAGAAATTTTAAACTTTTGTGTGCATTTGAAGTCAGTAAAATTTTAATAAGCTTCTGTATCGTAAGGGTAATTTTTTAAATAGGGATTGTAGTGTATTGTTTAAATGCCAGGTTGCGTCATTTAAAGTACCGTTATAGTTGTCTTTATTGCATTGCATTCTAAACTTTCAACTAACTCTACCATCTAAAGGGCGGGTCTAAGTGACAAACGTGAAAGCGACACACACACACAATTATGGACAGCTTATCTATCGCTCTGGGTCGCCTGCCCAATGCTCTTGCCTGGCGCTGGTGAAAGGCTGTGTATACTCGATGTGCTGTGAATTACACTACACTCGGTGCAACATAAATATTAGTTAAAATATAGTTTACATTGAATCCTGCACATACAGTGCGTGATTTGTGCTTGCTTTGAAATGTATAACAGGTACTGTGTTTTATGAAAATTTTTGGAGCCAATATCACTGTTCCATTAATAGTAAAAATGTGTAAATTTGATTAACCGGGTTTTAAATACAAATCTGCTTATTTGTTTTTTCTCTAGCCCAATTAACTCGGTTAATTGGGAGTTTAATGTAACTGTAAGTGGAATTCACTCTTGAAGAAAATTATGAGGCCCTTTGTTTAAACTTAATTTTTTGCACTGAGTGGTTGTATGTATACTTTCTAGGTTATTATTTTATTCTAAAACTATCTCAATGTTCAAATAAATTAATACATATTTAACAAAACTGCTCATTTTTGCACAGGAAACAATTGAAAATAAAATTCACGCTTGCTGAAAATTACGGAGTGCTCTGATAAAATTTAATTTTTGTCACCAATGAATAGTCATAAGTAAACTTTTAAGGCATTACTTTATTTTAAAGATTAATGAATATTGAAACAAATGCACATATTTTACATAAAATCTGTGATTTTCCCACAAGAAACAATTGAAAATGGACTTTACTGTCACTGTAATTAATGAGACGCTCAATATTTATTTTCAAGATTTTAAAATGTCACTATGAACATGTTACTATCTTATTGTTTCTAATATTAAAAATAAATATCAGTCGCATTACTGACTTGTGGTATGATGGAGAGTTTTGGTGTACCGTAAGTCCACACCCTCTTAAATATACTTCAAAACTTTTTTGTACGAAAAATATATCCAGTTTAAGTTAAAGTAACATGTATATATAAGCTGTTCACGGAAAAGTGAGTGCTTTTTAAGGCCCTTCTGAATTTTTCCTTTCATCCTATTTCCATCTTCCTGCTTTTTTAATATAAACATTGCTTTGTGACGAATAAACGCAATGTATACATTTCACCACCTTCAAGTTTAATGCCTGATGGTGCAATTAGATATATTTATTAGTGGTTAAAGCATGTTGGAAGGGCCTTAAAAAGTGCTCACTTTACCGAGAACGGCTTATATGCTTCCAAACCAACCCAAATTAAAGAGAGACTCCATTGCACTATGCAGTCAATAATTAATGTACTTAAATGCTTATAGTCATACATGAAGGACTGCAGATTGTTTACATATGCAGCAAATTAGTTACAAAATATTTTTCTTCTTCTTCTGTATTTACTCAGCAGATATGCCAAGTGCTGCATTAAAAATCACAGAATCAAGATAATATTTCACTATCAATATCAACAATATATTGAAAGAATGTTTTTTTGTGTTCATTCCCAGAATATTTATTCTGATCAAGTATGAGAAAATCATGCTTCAGATAGCAATAATAATAAATATAAACAAGACTTCAAAAATAAAGATTCTGAAGCAAAGTATAAATCTGATCTCAACCAAAGTGATACCAAATCCAAGTCAGAAACACACTATGAATCTGATGATACCATGTAAAAGCCCAAGGACCCTGACCCTCAGTTATCCTCAGAGAAGAAACAAAAACTGCCAGTGAGCAGGAAATGTGAGAGGTCTTGCTCACCAGTCTCATTTGGACAATGCTCAGTATACTGCTCACCTGTTACAGTCCATTAGGCTGTCATAGACTTAACAACACCTTTTTGACCCAATAGACACTACGATGTAAACTGAAGAGTGTATTGCTAGTGTCAATTTGCCAATCAAAATTGGTATTCAGAGAGTTACTACTCCTCATGTTAAAGTAGTTTTGGGGAGTCTTGTTGTAAATGCACTACAAGATTCAGAATCTGGAGATACTATAATTTCAATGAAATTCTCAGAAAAATTTAAAAAGAAGAAATTTGTGAAATCCTTTGAGCATATAAAATTTAAGTATTATATAGCTTCTTGTGAGACCCTGCCACTCTCATGCTATGTCATTAAGATAAAGATATATTTTACCTGGATATGTAAATATCTTGTGGCTGAGAACCTAAGTTCTGACTTTATTATTGTGACGGCAGTCAATGTGTCAGGTAAGGTGGTAAGAATCTGCCACATGTTCGAGCAGCCTCATGACGCTGTGTGGTTGATGTGGAAATGGGTTAATTAGGTTTTAGGGGCGGTGGAGTTGAGGTCAGGAATGAAGTTACCCGGCTAGGTGCCAGGCGTCATCAAGGCGATACCGAGATGGTGGATGATACTGTAGCATAATGACTCTCTATGACCTCAGGATTGCGGGCCGTATGGCCGGACAGAATCTCCTTGCCAATGAAGTTGTTGACCTCTGCCCCGAAGATACTAATCCAATTAAGCTGTATTATTGTTGTTTGCTAAACTGTAGCCAGTGGGTCAACTAAGTACCATGCTGATCAGTCCTTTTGGTGGTAACATTTCACAAGGCGTTAACACTCTCGTATGTGGATTGTTAGGGCCAACCACATACCCATAAAAACATGGAACAACCTGCTAATACATATACACTAGAAAAGACTGAATAGAACCAAGAAATACTGACGTGATATGAGCGGGTATTGTTAGGGCCCGTTCCCTTAAACGCACAAGGTGGTCAAAATAACTTATATACTGTTCAGTTCACTGCTGCATTTATTCAATGTCTCTACACATCCCTCTCAGGGGAACACTTTACACACGAATGATACTGGCAAAAACACCACCAGCCACTGCAGTTAAGCTAAAAAAAACAGTCTTACGACACATATTGATTTTAGGGTAACGTAATGCTTCCCGGAGCGATGCTAGTTCCATGGGAAGTGAGGGTGGTGTACCAGGTGGCTAAATGAAAGAAGGTGCCAGAAGAATTAGTCTATTGAAGCAAAATGTCCATGCTCAAACGATGAAGGTTGCCCGGCACGCAGGAAACGTGGGAGCTCGCGACACATGCACCACCCTTGTATGATGCTACTCGCTGACTGACTCTCCCACCTGACACCCAAATGGGCCTCAGCTGACCCACGCGTCAGAACGGAACTACTTTTTGTTACAAAAATTACATCTCCTGCTTGACATCATGTTACCTGCCAAAACTTATGTTAAAAAATTACTTACAAAACTCTGGGATGACGATGGACATAGCACTAGATGAGTGATGAAAACAAATACACATGACATGTAGACTCAACAATAAAAGCATTTTATAGATCCTGATCACACTGAAGCAATACCTCATTTTCCCCCACCAGATAAGCATATTATTTTGTCTGCCCACCCATGGTCCTTCAGCACTTCCATTTCTCTCCAGTCGGAGGTCATCTGGAAACTTACGAAACAACTGAAGCAATAAATTTTTTTTTTAAAGAATGCATGCCGATATTGCTGAGTGACTTAAGCTATGTTGTCTATGTGACCTAAGAAAAGCAGTGAAAATACCTATATGGGTCTCCTTGCCTCTGAAATCTTAGAGAAACCTTCAGATAAGTTGTTTATTGATTTTGTAGGTTCATTCTCCAGGACGTAAATTAGGTAACAGTATGTTGTTCGTTTGTGTAGATAAATTTTATAAATTGATTTGGCTCATCCCACTAAAGAAAATATAAGTTTAAACTATAAATGCTTTGGAAACTCGCATATATTAAACATTTTGGGATTCCTTTAACAATTGTTTCTGATAATCATTTTCAGTTCGCTTTTCTGCTTTTTAAGTTCATGTGTTTAATGTATGACATCCAACATTTAATGTTAAAACATTAATATGTTCCTCCTTGTCATGCAGAAATATTTAATTGTAACTTTTGTTCTGCATTCACTACATTCTATGTCCCATTAATCATAAAATAATCATTGGAATTTAAATCATTTCGCTGATGACTCAAATTATATTAAGAAGGTTTAGAGAGCTGCCTCAAAAAACCTTATACTGTCTTATTTTAAGAGCCAAGTTGAATACAATCAAAATAGGGTTCATATCCTTTTCAAAGCAGGCAACTTAGTTTTCTGTAGGGAGTATCCAACTAATACAGCAGCTGACAAGAAAATGGCAAAACATTCATGTTGATAAACTGGTCTATTGCAAATAATTTTTAATTCTTTTACTAATGGTCTTTCAGGGGTCCAGTACAGGAAAGCATGTTACAAGAATTCATATTATCTATGTAAGCAGACTTAACTCAAAATGCCTAAAATAGGGTGTTTAATTTTCTTTTGCAGTTGTTGGAGCTGCAGATCCACACTGCATACATACCTACCTTATTTTTTTACCTTGTGCATTTGTTTAGTTTAATTGGTCAGTACCAACTCCTCGATTTTTATGTCCTGACTTGATTTGACCATGGTCTGATCAACTACATGTCCTGCTATATTTGGGTTCATTGTATTGTGTGCACATATTATTTTCTACAAAAATCCATGGTACTAAGTTAACTGAATTATATTGATATTATTGTATTTGTTGTATTTCGTACTTATTTGACATCATAATTTATTTGATTTGGGAATTTGGGTATATACTTGTGTAATGAATTATCGTGGGTGTTATTAAATAATTTTATAAATTTATTTCATAGCAAAACTTGTAGAGAAACCTTTTGTTTGTTTTAGCTTATATTCAGGAGTGTATCATTGCATATATCATGTTGTTGATTATACCTACTTCTCTGGCTGCCATTATATATATATATGTGTGATTGTCTGAGTGAATACTTAATTGTTAGTCTGGACAAATAACATTTTGCACCTGTTAGTGCTAATTATTTGTCTAATTGCAAAACTTGTGGAATTACCTTGTGTCCCAGTGTTTTTCCATTCTTTGACAGTCATGTTAATAATCATAAATTTAGTTTATTTTTGGTAAACCTTCTCTTGACATGTGCTAAATCATATGTGAATTTAAGTATACCTTTATTACAGAAGCCTAAGTCAGTTTGGCCATTTGCCACAAAAAGTTCAATTGATGTTACATTCTTTTGCAGGTCTATAACACAAGCATTTAAACCTGTTACCTTATACTTAAATGATACTGGTTTCTTTTTTAAGGAAACATAGTTAGCCAGTCATTTCAAAACTTTTGATGCAGTAAATTATGCTGTTTATTTTCACCAGTCATTTCCCATAATTCACATTCCCAAGTTCAACACAAAACCTGACCTCTCTGCATTTTTCAAAATTACCTCACATTTTGGTTAATGCCTCTATTGATAAAGAACTAGATACCTCAGCCTCTCGTATTCAAAAATCTGGCCATTTTCGAAAACTTTAAAAAAAATTTTGTTTAAAACCGAAGATACTCTGGCTACAAATGTGCGTGTTGGAAGCTCTCCAGATTCTGCTTTATAATATTGGCAACAACAGTTTCACCAAAGAATTTGTAAAGTTCACTGAGCTCTGCATCACTTCAGCTTTCTTTTTGTACCCAGAGGAGGTAGGTATATGTGCAAAATGAAGGTACAGCTATGGGGACACCTCTTTCCCTTCTTTATGACAAAGTTTGAAGAGAGAGCAATCTACTCCAGTCCCTATCAACATAAATACTAGTTTATTTATGTACATGACACCTTTGTGGTTTGGAGTCGTGGAGAGCAGAAACTACAGCAATTCCTGGACCATGTAAATAGCATCCATCCCAATATACAGTTCACCATGAAGACCAAAAACAATGGTTTGCCCCCATTCTTAGATGTATTAGTATACAAAGAACAGGACTTCACTTTAGGTCACACAGTCTACAGGAAACCTACTCATATTGTTAGATACCTACAAACAGACTCCCACCATCCCCATTCGCAAAAAAGGACAGAAATCTCAACATCGGTTAAGCAAATGGTTATTCCCAATATGAGATATAGCTGATCAAGAAGCAATCCAGGAAAACAGGAAAAGAACACCTTAAGAACACAACTCTACTGCCTTACATAAATGGAACCACTGACCAACAGGCCCACATACTCAGGAAGCATGGCATACACACTGTCAGGAAACCAATCAATAAGGTTGAAGGGATCCTGGGATCAGTGAAAGACAATCACCTGAAGAACAGGCAAGTGTATAGAAAGTTATTTACTCATGTGGGAAAGTTTACATACGTCAAACTGGCATAAAAATAACAACTAGGATATAAGAACACATTAGGGCATACAGGTATGAAAATCAACAGTCAGCTATAGCAGACTCAGTTGTTCAGGCACTTCCAACTATAGATGGCAGCTGCAATGACAGCCAAAATGTCGAGGAAGAATTATTTGATATAACTCAAGCCCAGAAGTTTTTTATGTAAAGAGCAGATGTTTGTCCGAACTACCTGCAAGTACAAACAAAATTATAAAGAAAGCACTTTCGACCAGCAGACAGTCAGCAACCGATAAGCTTGTGTTGGTGACTATCTTATATGCATCATGATGACTGTGAACCAGTAGGTGCATGTTCATTATGCACAGGTGCAATGAAATTGGGGAAACTTAAAAGATTCTCGCAGTAAAAAATTAGAAAATAACTGGTTGTTGCAATTAATTAAATAAATGTCCTTCATTAAAACATTATTCATCAATATTAAGAGAAATTAATCCAATAAGTCATGAGTGCCTATGTTTAACCAAGGTGCCTTTAAGGTCTTTATCTCAAAAAAAGTCTCTTCCAAAACTGTTTTCAATCATTGTAAAAACATAAACATGTTATATTATTGGCTTTAAACTTAAAAGAATGAAAAAAAAAAAAAAAAAACCATAATAATGCAGTTTGTCGATGTGAACTATTATACATTTCACTACAAAGGAGACAAGAAATATCTCGCAAAACATTCACTACGACTCATAACAAAAGTGGCATCATATAAATGTATGTTGTCAAGTAATAAATAATTTACAACTTGAAACTACTGATTTCCTGCTGTAAAAATGTAGCCAGCTGTCTCCTGTCAGTATTTTACAGCAATGTTTTACTATATTTACTTTCTTTGAGATGGCAAGCAATGAATTTAATTATTTACTGGTGGTTGCTGTGGTTTTCTGACTTTTCTTTTTACAAAGGCATCAAAAGTATTGATAAATTTTACAACATTTGAATAATAAGTTACAATCAAAAGAGATACATATTTCCTCTTGTGAAAATCTGTACAATTTTTCAATTAAAACTGTTGTCAATTCCATGTCACAAGGTGTTTTCATTGAAATACTGAACTAACAAATGGGCTCTAGTTTTTAGTTGAAAATGTATGAAGCCGACCTCCCGTGAGACAGTAGTTGGTTGGTGCGCCATCAATCTGTGGTGCGCGAGGCTCTGGGTTCGAATCCCAGGCAAGGCATGAGTGTTAATTTAAGTTAGGTTCTAAGTTAGTCTAAGCCATCCCCTGCTAATCAAGCATTAAACGGGAGGGGGGGGGGGGACGTTAAAAAGCCCTAAGAAAAGAAAATAAAAAAGCATGAAGATATACTAGGAAATTAATCTGAATAGGACTGAATGAAGATGCACACACATGTAAATATAATATTTTTATATTGTATTAAAATTAATTGCTTATACAATGGATGATACATATACACACACATAATGGGAGAAAGGTAGAATCACTTTCGACTCTTTCTGTGATTCTCAATTGACAGCATAAAGCAAAATTATATTTTCTTAGAACCACGGAAAGGTTGACAACATTTAACGGGATTTATATCTAAAAATAAAATAAATTTTGGAAAATAATAAATATTTACAAATTACTATTCTTTACTGAAACTAATGTGTATGTATTTAGAGTGATGGTTAGAACAGTTATTAGTTTTCATTTTGTTTAATGGGCATATGCAGTGGACATCTAAGCAGTTGATGTTAGCACCATATTTAAGTCACATGACAATGTTTATTTTGAGATGGTGGATGACGCTCCTGTGGTATTTAGAGGTTTGGGTGGTTGTCTTGAAACCCAATGAGGGTGAACCAATGTGGTTATGGAGCAGTGCCTGAATGTGAGGGGAGGGGAAATAAGAGATTTAAAAAAAAACCCCACCAACTAGCAGCATCACCCAACACAATTCCCAAATGCAAAATCTGGGAGTGATCGCACCAGGAAACCATAAGCCCACTTATGCCCAGCAGGTTAGTGCACATAGCATCATAATTGTTAGGAAATAATTAGCTATGCAGGCTTTGTAGGTTAAGGCTAAAGTCAAGCAAAGATCACTTCAGCAATATGTTCATACTACAAATAAAAAATGTGTGTGTTTCATGGTACTGAACCATAAGTTATGCTAATATAATTAAATAGTATGTTTCTTTTAAGTGTGAAATTTTAGTTGATACTAGAGGCTTTAAAATATAAGTCAGTGTAGCTGATGGTGCTGGTTGTAGCTGCAGTGTTCCAAAGCATGGCAGCCATTTGCCTTAATCAGGTTTTGCATATAATAATGTCTTTAAAAGTTGAGTTTGGTCTGGCATTAGGTATGTTAAAGTTAGTCTCACTTCTCAACAAGCTCAGATGAGCTTCTACAGAGGCAATTAGTGTGGCTGCAGTGTTAAGATGCTCGGTGAATTAATTTTAATTTGTTAAAATTTAACAACTACGGAATTGGCAAGATGGGTTACGAATTATTAAATGATGCATAGGTTTGTACGTGTATATATCTGTGTGTAATGCCTTGCCTTAGTGTATTTTGTTAATGTAGCACACTGTGTCATTTCTTAATAATTTCTTGTGAGTAGCACAAAGGGACAATGCGAGGAAACAAAGACTGTATATAGTACCAAAAGACAGTGGCCATGCTTAATGCAAAGAGACAGAGCAATAAAGAAATGCACAGTGTTTTTAGAAGGACTGATAAATCACATTGTAATTTGGTTAAAATATTCTTTTCTTCAGGCATGAAAATAGGCTGCTCACCATGTACTTTTTAAACTATAGATATGCTGATCAACTTCAATTTTCCTCAAGTGAAACCATTATCAGCTGTGTCAGTAGGGTACGTATGATAACAAGGTGACATGGAAGGAATTAATGTCCAGTACCAGCATGAATTAAAGAGGCGCAGGCATACTGATGTGTACTTGATACATCGGAGACAGCAGACCAAGGCTGGCCATGCAATATCATTGAATGTTTCACAGGCAATTGATCACAGAGTTCCCAGCAGTTTACAAGGTTGTCTATAGTATGCGACATGGCATTCCCACACGGTGCCCATACCTCAAGTACAGAGTATCCAAAGTTCTGTGGCAATATGTAGGTACAAAGTGTGTAAACAGGATCAGCTTCTAATATCGTGTAATAATAGTGTGTTCTTTCAAATATATGTGTCATATTAAAGGTGCTACTTTCTTTTGTAAGGTGTTGTCTGTAAACTTTGCAATCTTGTGACCTGGACACATGGAAATTCTTATCACTAAACCACCAACTCATTCAAGGCAAATAATCTTCAGGAGGAGGTTGGATTCCAATTCTGGCTTGCAAGTTAAGCCCAGAAAATATTTCACTGAGGTTTAAGGAGAGAAGGAAGGAAGGAATTTGGAGATTACTTGCCCAAGTCACCAGTAGCTACAGATCATAAGTATATGTGGATAGTGGATCAACAGCCTTGTATAGTCCTCCAGAAATGTCCATTTGTCATACTAGCAGATGGGGTTACAGTAGTTAATCCAGAGTGCTTCCTATGTGAAGAGCAAGCCCTTCTTAACACATATGGTTATGCTAAATATGGAGCAAGGCTGCAAAGTAAGTATCGGGCTCGGCAGGACTTCCCGCCCAGCACTTGTCGGAGGAGGAAGCAGCAGCAGAGAGGTTCACACAAGAAGTGTATTTAGTACATTTTAGTGCTACCACATGCACCAACTTGAAGTTAAGTAGCCTTTCTAAAGCCAAAACCAAAAGGTCTAGCTGTGTAGCCTCTTTCAAGGCAAGAATGAAAGGTCTAGCTGTTCCGACTTACATTAGGTGCACAAATACTGTAGTGAGGACTACACAGAGTTACCAGTCACCTGTCATTCCCTAGCCTCTTCTCCGGTCGAGAAGAGAGGTCAGGAGTGGCGAACTTTGGAGGGTGCACACCACAACAACTAAGTTAACTACTGTTAGTACTCTTAGAACTACCAGTTTGAGACCAGCGAAAATGGACAGCCTTATTCCTGAGAGGCAAATGCAGTTAACTACACCTGCCGCACACATCATTGTCACTGATGTAGTAGCACAATCAGAGGCAAAACAGTTAAACAGAGCCTATGAAGTAAAGCCCCCTCAGGGCAGCCAACAGTCCCAATTGGACACTAACAAAGAAGATGAAAATCAAGCCATTCATAGTGTACTTGTAAAAGGACCACAAGTACCCTCTGCTCAAGAAAGAGTTAGAGGTACACATGACTGTCATGGAGTGCTGTCTGTGTTGGGGCAGACAGCATTCGTGTGCACGTATCATTAATCACTAACTACACAACTGTGGTGAAAACAGTAAAAGCTATGGACTATGAGCACAGTCTGCTCTGCTAGGCTAATGAAATTCTTGTGAAATTTATTTTTTGCATGATACAAGCAGGCACCCACTGGAATTCATCCACAAGGAGTTTAAAAAGGTGTGCATGCCAGTCCAGCAATGCTGGTTTATTACAGACCGGAACAGGCACGCCATAAGTACGCTGGCAGTTGAACTGCCTCCTACAGGATGTCTAGTGAATGCTGTTTTGAAATTCCCTGATATTTCCAGGTTTTCCAGGCAAGATTTAAAATTTTCCAGGCCTTTTTTGAAATAATTTGGGCACGGGAAAAATAGTAGACAGTTAAACATACATTACTTAATGCTGTCAGAACCAAACCTGCAATAGGATTCAATGCAAAAGATAAAGTGAGTTTACAACAATATCACACAGATTAAAATATTTTGACAGTTAAAAATTATTATGCATTATGTACTCCAAAATATAAGCTTACCCATTTACTGTACGATCAGTAACACTAAAATACTAGTAGTTGTCTAATGAAACTTCATGCATGTTCTGCTGAAGTAACTGGAGGTAAATGATATTACTTCATATTTACAATCCTGTATAATATATCTTCAAATTATATCAGATATTAAGATATAATAATTATACTGGAAAACAAAGATTACAAGCTATCATTGTACTAATTATTAAGGGCTTCTATTTGGGAATCGAGATGAGCACTTTTCTTTTTTTTTCTTTTTTTCTTGAACCGCACCAAGTTTAGCTGCTACTTTATGTTTCATGATAACAGCTATCTCCTTTTCTTGGGCCACCTTCCTATAAGTCTACCTTTAAGATAATGGCAAGAAATATCAATCAAATTTTTGCCCTCGAGCAAAAAAAAAAAAAATTTGAATTCCACCAAATAATTTAACACTGAATATGAAATCATCTATTGGTTAGGTTAAAGTGAGATCTACATCAGATTAATAAAAATGAAATGAATTGCATGAAAACGGAAGACAATCAATTAGGTCTAGCTACTATTAACTTTGCATTAATTTAGACTGTTCCGGGATTTACTTGAACTGTAAGTATTTGCAAACAGGAAATTATTACAAAACTAATACAGTTGCTAAACCAAAATTAAAACTACATAAATAGCTAATTACGTGAGACAATCCTTCATGAAATATGACAATCGTGCTAGCTCATTAGGAAAATTATGTTAACAATGGTTCAATTCTAGGTAGCAGACAACAATGCTTAAAAAAATCCAAATAAAACCATTAATATAATACAAAATTTTGATTCACAAAACATGCTGCAGATTGAAAATTTAAGTTTGCAAGTGGATTGCAGTTCAAAAGCCACATGTGTGTAAATAAAACCATGCTTTCTATAACTGCTTATATACATATAAGCAATTTTCAGGCACCATAATGCAAACCATACCAAAAACACACAATATGTACACATACATCTAGAGAAGGACACTTGAGAAAATACGTTACCTAACGCATCATTTGGCTCATTCCAGCCCAACTATTTGCAATTCGATGTCAAAGCATGGATTGAACAAATGACTTAACCAAAATAAAGACAGCGATATTTATAAACATAGACTGGTAGCTGCAATATATTTCAAAACCCAGATGTTGGTCTTCAATTGATAACCTATAGCCTATATCACAATATGTATTGTGCGGTTCATTCATAACATACGACACAAAATCATCCCGTTACAACAAAAGTAATATGATTTATCTACCTTACAATGCAATTTCCAACCAAGCATCTTCGGATATCCTAACACAAATCAATGATTAATTGTCAATATCGCTATCAAAAATTTGAAATAACTTAAATCAACCACCAGCAATGAAACCACACAAATCACTCTGAAATTAGTTATGTAAACAGGGAAATGTGTAAATTGTGCATTAAGAATTACAGTTAACATTCACTGACAATTCCAGGTTTTCCCTGTTTTCCAGGTCGCTAGACACCTTGACATGGTATTGACACAGCACCGTATTTGAACTAAAAACATCTGCAGAACTACCGATTAAAGTGAAGGAGTTCCACCACCCCTCAGGTCCCTCACAATGCTCACACTGCCAGAGATTTAACTATGTCGCAGCTGGATATAGCTCAGCACCAAGGTGCAGATTCTTCAGTGGCCCACACCTAACAAAAGAGTGCAACATAGAGAATGACCGCAGCAAAGTGAAGTGTGTAAGATGTGGCCAAAACTACAGTGTGAATTAGAGGGACTGTCAGTTTAGCCCTAGGCAAGGCAATCAAGGCAACAACAACCCAGAGCAGCAATTTGCGAAAACCAGCACATAACTGCCTCGAAAATGCAACTTGCACCTCAGTATCACTCAAGGGCCACAGTCGGTGACTCATCAGCCCAAATGAAAAAAATTTGTGTCCTACTAGGCTCAAAGCCAGCAGGCACAACCTCTACACATTCAAAACAGATATAAATGGCTCCAGCATTTGCAAACAACCCAATTCCCCATAACCGAAGCCTCCGACAGGGTGCGAAGCTATGCCCGATAGGAAAAAAAGCTTTGAAAAAGCACAAAAAGTCTCAAAAGTCTCAGAAAAATAAAAATGCAGCTACGGAGAGATCACAATGACCGGTGCAACGAGCTGAGGAGAGCAGTAGGGTAACTGCACAAGGGCCCCCCCCCCCTTTTCCAGTTAATTGGGAATAAACACATACAGCCAATAAGGGCATGGCACTGCCTACACGAAACAAGGTGCCAGCGGCCCGATGTGCCAATGCCTCGGAGGCTTCCATGGAGACAGCACCTGTCTCGACTGACCCAAATGCCATCACACAGGAAGTCCAAAATGCTTTTGTCAGCAACCCACAAGACAGTCAGCCCCCAGAGCTGACTAACATATTGCAGCCTCTCTGCAATCCGATTCTCATTCTGATGAACAGTGAAATGCAAATGCACAAGAAAATAACTGCAAAATTTGCATTTTCACAACAGCTGGTCAAGAATTTTGGCCATGCTGCTAACACAAACTAATGCAACTATATAAAATAACACTGAAATACATATACAATCTATTGTTTTCTGGAATGCACAAATATTTAGATCAAAAAAAGACAAATTTATAGATAATTTGTCTAGTCATAAAATTAAAATTGCAGCAATAAAATTCTCGCTTCTCTGTCCCAGGCTATGCCATGTATAGAAAGGACAGGCTATAGGAGAAAGGAAGGAGCTGCGGAGTGGCAAATTTCCTCCACAGCTCAGTTGCTCATCACGAAACAATGCTTCCGATTTCCAGCACTGGATACTATATGCAGTGAACTAAAATTAGGCCAGCAAATTACTAAGCGTCTTAGTAAATAACTTAATAGCATGAGAAAAAGGCTGCAAAATACCTAAAAATTACAACTTATTTGGTCCTTTACAAATTTTAACATAACCTAAAATTTTATGTTCCTGGGTGCTCGCTAACACGGGCTGACCTAGACTGGCTTTATAATAATACAGGCCAGACCTTCTTAGTAGTAGGCAACATAAAGCTCAAATACCCAAATTGGAATTCAAGAAATGGAACAGCAAAAACACCAAGCAACTAGAAATTATCAAGTTATGGCTCCAGTTGAACATACTTATAACACACCTAATTTAAATTAACAGTCTAATATACTTTATATTATCTTGGCTAAACAGTTCACAACTGGGTTCGACCTGTGAGATGAAAATAACCTGTCTTCAGATCATTACCAAGTTAACATTGATTTTTATAAAATACAGTAAAAGACTGATATAACGCGGCTGTTGGGGGACATAACTCAGACCTGTATTTTAGCTTTCCGCACTATTCTGGGAGTGACCGAGTACAGTAGCAAAAAAAATGTCAGTGTTTTAATGGGGCGTGGCACCTATCTGTCAAACACTGCGCAAGTGTTGTTATTCACCGCCGTAAATCGTGAAACATTTAGCTCCTTAATATCAGAACTTTATTCTCTTTATATGCAGCACTGGACTTAACAGCACCCAAGGGAGAGAAACAGAAGAAGAAAAAATGGTGTGATGAAGGGGCTCACGTGCATTTAAGCAAGAATAGCTAAAAAATACCGCATTTGACAAAGGATGTACTTATTCCACCAAGGGCGGTGTTCGCTGCGAGTTGTTTGTCATGCGAGTCAGAATGGGGGGTTTACCCCCACACCCTGCTCTGTCCAAATAAAACTAAACAGAGGTCGAAGCATGCTTGCACTGCAGATGGGATCTATCAGTGCCTCACGTGTTATGAAACACATGTCGCTTGCTCATCTGATTTGCATTTTACAAAGGAAAACTAAACAAAAAAAAAAAAATTATTTGTGGCATGCAAAGAAAGGCCGGTTTTTCGCATTAAGCTTTGTCCACAATAGCTCGTCTGCTTGGAACTTTTTTCAAAAATGGGAAGACATACCGTATAGCCGGTATATATACATTATAATCAAAGTGTCTACATCATAATTATAATGATTACATAGTGCTATATACTGTAGGAGATTAATTATTGGCCTGTAAATGACTTAGAAACACAAATTTTGAGGCATGCCTCAAATTTTGAATTTTTTTTTCGAAAATGGGTTAACACATTGAATAGCCACTATACATTCATTATAATCAAAGTGTCTACGTCACATTTATAATGATTACATAGAGCTATACCCCATACCACAGAAGTCAGCATCCCTTTTACGACAGTATTCCAGCGTACTTTAACTTAATTTATTTAAACATTTTGCATCAAAAAATTGTAATTGCTTAAATGTGTTATGCTATACAACACATGCACAGTTCATGTTAACTTGTGAGTGCTGGTAAATGTGTGACAGCAGGACACTTGCAAGTACGATGTAACGGCTTGAAATGTAGCCATGCCTTCCTCCCCAACACTGATACAACGCCCAGATAAGATGGAAAGATTGATACAGTAACTTTTTTTTTTGGCCTGTTTACAACCATACAGCACAACAGGTATAATAGTGTTACATAAAAAAAGACCACTAGGAATTCTTCCGTCAAATACGGAAAACCATACAATATTGGCTGTAATGAATCAGTAAAACAGATCTCTGCGTGCTCACTCCCTCTGCCTCATCCATTAATGTCTCCAGCTCACGACCACCCCCCAACAGACCACATGCCTATACCTGACTGCACTTTTCCACTTATTTATTTAGTCAGGCCATGGGACATAAATTGCTCCATGGTATAACCGAATCTGCGATATAATGGGCCGTGGTATGCCGGGCTTCCACTATATTCACAGAAGCACCACGAGAGAAATTAAAGACTATTCTAAAGTTGACTGGCAGGGTTTTGCACACTATATTTCTGAAAACCTGTCCGCAAGTAAACATTAATTCTCTACCAACAACACCGGATGCAGACAAAACGATAAATGTCCTTACAAACACCACACAGCAAGGCGTGGCCGAGTGTGTTCCTGAAAAGATACACACACATAAACTTAATACATTTCCACAGTATATACAGGACTCAATCTCACCGAAAAACCGCTTAAGATGTCCGTATTTTCAGATGCAGAGACAGGCAAACCAAGGTGCAAATCAATGAAATACAGGCTGTCATTTCAGAAAACGTAATACTCAGACAAGCCTGTGTATTGGATGCTAAAGTAGCTAAACTCTTGCCACACAAAAATAACTTATGGAGCTTAACAAAGGGCCTCTTAAATAAGGCAGAAAAATCCAGCACTTACAAACTAACACAGGGATTGCATTCACTCCTCGGGACAAGGCACAAGCTTTTGCAAATGTGAGGTGAGTAAATTGAACTTTTTGCCATATTTACAGAATAATTTGGTTGAATTTGGTTAAATGTTTCAATACACATAATAAACTTACCTAATTATTTATGAAACTGCCTTTTGAACTTATCTGACCCATTTAAATTATGAAAGTTCAAATGGTCTTCTGTAGCATTTATGGTGTGCACAATATGGTACAAATTAGTTGACACAATACAGTGTAACATTTGGTGGGAATCGGTTGATTGGTCTTGGAGATATGGCATAAAACCTCCATAATTTTCATGCGGCAATCTTTATAAATGGAGGACAAAAAATAATGTAGTAGTAAATTTGATGATTGTATAATGCCAATATACAAACTTAAGTTAAAATATATTACATAGTTTTGTAGGTATAACGCACAAACTAAAATAATTTTATAGCCATCATTCTGAAAATATGTGCGTCATACTTAAAAAATACATATATTAATATGGCCTATCACGGTTCAACATATTAGCCAAATTTTTCAAGAATGTGATAATTGTTTCCCAAGATATGAAACAAAAACATTACTTTTTATTGGCAGGGTTATCTTACAGAATGGCAGAGAAATGAGGCTCTGCATACACAAATTTAATGGTTGTGATAGGTACTGACAGTATACAATGTTACATTGGAATTTGTTTTGTCAATAAAATCTACTGAGCTAAAATATTTATATGGTCACCATTTTGAAAATAAATACATAACCTACTTAAAAAATGCCAGTTTACTCCATTTGCTGTAGTACTATTTGCATGCCAAATATGGAAGTAATCTATCAATTGTTTCCTGAGGTATGACAAAAAAATATTGATTTGTTTCCATGGTGCTATCTTACAAATTGGTGGAAAAAAAATGTTCCATGTAGATGCAGTTGGTAGTTTTAATATCTACTGCAAGCATACAAAGAAAATTGGAATTGATTACATAGTTTCGAAGAAATATCATTCTAAGTTGAAATAGCTGCTATATGGCCGTCATTTTGAAAATAAGTGTCTCACAAGCTTAAAACATATCACTTATCATCTGCATCAGTACTACTTGTCTGCCAAATTCGGTAGGAATCTTTTGTGTTTATCAAGATGTCACATAACATTATTTATTCGTAAGGCCTTATCTTCCTAAATGTCTGACAAAGACAAAAGAGGGTTATGTTTTGGTATATATGCTGCTTGAGATAGACACTTTCAGTATACAACATTTGGCCGAAATTTGTTAAATGGTATAATAGATATGAGAAACCTAAAATATTTGTATGGTCGCCATTTTGAAAGTAAGTATCTAATTGAGTTCAATCACCTACATTTACTTGGCCTATCATAGTACTATTTACCTGTCAAATTGGGTGAGGATTGGAACAATAGTTTTTGAGATATAACGTAAAATGTTTTTCTTCATTTGGTACTATTTTCCAAAAAGGGGCTCCAACAATATTATCCACCTCAAAATTTAATGCTTATTTGATGTTATCCCAAAATACAAAATTTTGTTTAAATCAGTAGAATGGTTCCCAATATGATATCATCCCAAATATAAAAATAGCCATCATTTTGAAAGTAAGTGTCCAACATGGTCGAAAACTATAAAAGTCAGGTGTCCTTACTAAGTATTATGAGTGTACTAAGTTTGGTTGAATTCAGTTGATGCATTCAAAAATTTAAAGGTGGGGACACAAACACAGGCAGGAAAATGATCTCCTAAGCCTTTCTTTCCTTCAGAAGGTATGCTAAAAAGGTTATGGTAAATTAACATCCAACGCAAATCTAACAAGGCTGGAGCACAAAATATGGTAAACCGGGGAAGGCGGACACAATGCTGCTTCCTTCTGTCATGCCTGAAACCAGACTGAATACTTGACACAAATGATGGTGGATGGCAGCACTTAGTAACATTGCAATATATAGTAATTGATACATTAGGGAAATATTTATTTTTTCTATATTTACATAAAGGATATTAACTCATTTAGTATTTAGAATATTGTGGCAATAATACTTTGTCAGTATTTTATATACTTTTGTTTTTCCAAATTTATAATTTTGAGTCATTCAATAGTAGTTGCAGACATAGGATGACATTGCACCTTTTCATCGGGTTAGTAAGCTTAACATGTAGCAGTCGTATTACGCTATGTGATGAAATACAGAAAGTACAGGCGGTCACGTTTGGCTGATGAGACTCGTGCAATATCTTTCCAAAGCCAAATTTGCATTTGTGTGCTATTTTTAAATATTATCACACCATGCAATGCCATAATTGAGCAGTGTTCAGATGATGAGACTTTCAATCAATATATAGAGTAAGCACGATATTTCTCACAGAACAGTACAACAGTAATCCAGTAACACTGTGGTCAAGAAGCACTTGTGTAGGGTAGTAAGTGATAATCGTAACTCACTCCGGCAGTGCCCGTGATTTCAACCTTCTTTCATCATTTTGGACAAACCTAAATCTATCCAATTTATTTTCTGCTGGTGTGAGGAGTCGTTAGGGCACTGGGAGAGAAAATAGTGATTCTCTCCTGTCTTCTCAGTTTAAATATCTGCAAAGTGAAAAATTTTTTTACAGTGAACTTTAAAAGGCTGCTGTATTCTATCTCTTAGTTTTGTTTCCTGTCGTAAGTGACAAATTTTTTTATATGCCAATGTTGTGGAAGAAACTGGAATAAATCTTCACTGAATAATTTACAACTTCACCTTATATTTCTTTACTAATGGCAGTCTTTTTATTAACGAGCCTTTTGACGTGAATACGTCTTTAAATATGCGACCATAGTGAGAGGCAAACCAGAAAATCTGATAATAACACAAAATAAGGGGATACAGTTTGGCATTGCAGCTCCGAATATATAGTCTACATTCCAAATTCAATTACACCACTCAATTGCCATAGGATAAAAGAATATGTTACCTTGAGTGAGGACTACGAAGCATCATCTTCTCTGCAAGTCAGTGAGGGGGGTGGGAGGGGGAGGGGGATAATTTTGAGTTAGTTTCACAGCATCTCATAACATCCGCGTAACTTTAGACTAGGAGAAGCTATGACACTCGTTTAAGTTTCAATAGACAGCTCTCGTCAATAATCAATCCATTGAGTGTATAAAAACATTTGTATGGCGTGGTTATGGTGAAACTGTGCAAGTTAAATGTAAAAAATTAAGAAACCTTAACACAATTTCGGCCTACATTCGTCAAAAAGCCAAGTCGAAAAACCGAAATAGTATAAGGTTGGAAAGAGCATCTCAAAAGCAATCTAGTGATGCCCATCAAAACCCATATGATCAAGTGAAGCAGTGCCGGGAACATAAAAAAAAATATCAAAGCGTCTGAGCGTGTCAATGTAGACGTATTCATGCAAAACAAACGACAGTATCCCCAACACAGCCAAATCCATTTTTTTTTGTACTCAAGTATTGTGCTTTCAAACTGAGCAAGCTCGAGCTAATATTTACTGCAAACTCCAATTGAGTCTCCACACGGGAAACATTACAACTTGTTTGCAAAAAAGTGGATAGAAAGAATCATAAAAAAACAAGCGAAAACATGAAAGCAAAATACAATCATAAAGCATAAAACACATTAACAATACATATAGACAAAAGACAAAAAAACTGTTGACTTTATTGAAAAATGTTAAAATTTAATACAAGAAATAAACATGATTAATACTACAATTAACATACAGAATGTTGCAAAATTGCACGACAATACTTTGGGGAAACATTCCTCACATCTGGAGGATGCAAAAATGTTATATGAACATAGGTCTGCAAATGCTTCGTTTCTTTACTACAGCCCGTAATACATAATGTACAGCATATGGTCTGCAGGCTGGATCATATTACTGTGGCATTGTAGCATTCGTTCTTATTATACACGACACCTCACACTACAACACTACACCTAGAACAGTAGGAACTGTACAGGAATTAGTTACACATGTGTGAAAGCTTATTGTCGGCTCTAACGGAAATGTTCAAAATATCCTCCATCAGCATGAACACATGCATCAACCCACTATTGTATGGACACCCGGATATATTGATAAATCCCTGGAAAATTCCTGATTGTTCGCACCCCACCACAATATCTTTATGGAGGGTGCCCACATCATCCACTTGGGTTGCAACCACAAGAGCCTTTAAATGTCCGCACAAATAAAAGTCCAGTGGATTCAAATCAGGGCTCCTCGGGGGCTAGTTATAAGGCTGCCAATTACAGCTGCAATGGCATTCCACAGTAACAATCAGCCAACCCACGGGCCATACACTGTATGTTATGTATTTCGGGTGGTAGTAAAGAAACAAAGTGTTTGTGGACCGATGTTCATATTTGGTAAAGAAACAAAGTGTTTGCGGACCTATGTTCATGTAACATTTTTTCATCCTCCAGATGTGAAGAATGTTTCCCTGATTGTCATGCAATTTTGCAACATTCTGTATATTTCACATGTTATACGCATTATCACTGTCTTTCCTCTGCATCTGGTCTGTAGAACAAAACACACAAGGAGAAAGATTGCCTTTGTTAAGAAATAATAATAAATAACATTTCTTAAATTTTAGTGTTATTGACATTGGATGAGTCTACTATTGACTCAAGATTCTGGGCAAACATGCTCAAATCACTTTATAATGAAGATTTAAATCAGGGGCATTAGTTAAGCTACAAAACCACGTTAATTTTTGAAAGGGGATTTTATCCCATACACAACTCTTGACACCTACTTTATTGCTTGTGTACACACCTAGAGCAGAAAACAAGTGATGAAAGGGGAATGTTGATGATATGCTGAACATCGAGACTCAACATCTCTCTGCATAGCCTTCATTTGCAGTGTTATGGGGATTAAATTTGTGTATTTACATTGGCCCAAAAAATTGCAATCTTAAAAAATGTCTCCCAAGGGTGTAACTACAGGACAGACACTTGACCTGGTAGTGACCAGCAGGTTGACTGCCTGCTGTTCGGATAATGATACTGTCCTGAGGGTAGGTGCAGGTGTCAACTCAGACAGAGGCACAAACAGGCATGACACAAATCAGTTCAATTTTAGTTTTGTGTTAGTTAACTTCAGAATTGATAGGTTGGTATTATGTAACTTTATTGAATCACGCTCAGTGTGATAGTCTCTTAGTATGATAGGGTCTTAGTTTTAGTCATTTACATGAGGTGCCTTGGTAGGTGACATTAGTTCAGCTTTCACTCATTCCATCTGGTCCGAAGCATACAGGCTATTCAATGTAAAATTAGCACTTTTGAAAGCCCTACTTAAGATCTACTTGTATGCACGTTTTTGTACTCTTCTGCCTTATGTAAAATTAACATTGCCATGGACCTCATCACTTTATTCTTGCATCGGTCAAGTGAAACTATAGAATTATTATAAAAGTAAAAATGTTAGAAATGTGGCAATTTTTACACTTCGGGGGGGGGGGGGGGGGGGGGGGGAAAGGAAATAAATTAAGTTATCACAAATGGTTACCTAACACTTTTTATTCAAAGTTTAGGCAGGGAACTACTTTCTTTCCAGCGTTACCAACTTTAATGGACGCATGTCACTCAATGCGCCCATTAAAATATATGCAGGCAGGGGCAGTGACTTTTTTCTAAGGTTGATTTCCAAAGTGCTCACTTTATTGTGAATAACCTTTACCAGTGTATATGCCATGAAGTGGGTGGTGCCAACGGCAGGAGGGGAGTCAACCCCAGGTGGAGTCTACAGCTTACCTATGTTCCAGCTATAAGGTATAACACAGCATTCACACTCACATAAATTCACAATGCTAATCGGTAGAGGTGGGTGTATCCCAAGCTCTGATGATGAAGCAAAGTGTATGTGATGTGAAGTGGACAAGGACTCATGCTTAATAAAGCCTCAGTCTCACCAAATTATGGTACACAGTTCTTAATACTTCTGTTTCCTCCAGTACTTAACATGCTTTGTATCACTAATTGCTAGCAGCCAGCCTATGGTACACAATGGGCACGGGAGTTAGCCTCTGCAACTACAGACACAAGTGATTTTGCTAATAGAGACCAGGTGACCAGCCACTAGTCCAGTCTACAACCACCAGCACACCAGTACAGGCATTGACTACCTCTGAGAAAAGTGGCTGCATGCACAGTCCAGGTGGCAGTTATACTGCACCCAGGAATTTGGGGCATAGGGATTTGCATCATTCTTCCTAGGGGCAGAGCATCATTCCCATTCATACCATGACACTATCACCACATAAGCATAACTCACGTGGCAGGATGCACTGATATAGATTTATATCCCAGCAGAGGCACTCCATAATGGGACTAACAGGAACCACAACCCTCTTAATCATCCAGTAGATTCAATGGGCAGGAGTTAAGATTACAAGTATGGCCAAGGCATATCACAATATCCCTACATAATAGTATATGTAATTAATTTTTGCCAGAACAAAGTTATACAAAGTTAGTAAAACATACTTAAAATCAATTTTACTTGTCTAACATAAAAAGAAAATTTATAAACATAAAACTTTACACAATTATGTAGTTCAAGCAAGTCTGCATGGGTGCAAATTGCACTGCTGGGGATTAAAATTGCCACACTAAGAAGGACATAAGCTGTCATGACCAGATTTATTTGACAGAATATCCCTTACACACAGGTGACATGGTTACTCTTGCAGCTTAATATGATGTACAGAGAATGGGGAAATCAATATTATGTGGCCCCAATCCCGGCAGTAATAACTGGTGCTACACAACGCAGCATTGAGAGGAAGAAACTTTGGATGTCCATCTGTGGTATCTCCACCCATTCTGCTTCAATGCATGCCCAAAGTTTCTCTGTTGTGGATGCAGGTGTTCTGTGACAGGCCACTCATCCAACCACAGACCACAATGGGCAAGAGATACAGTGAATGCACAGACCAAGCAATGATCATCATGTTACACACATGATGATCATTGATGAACCGTAGGATGATGTGTGCCATATGTAACTGCACATTGCTCAGTTGGTACAGGGCTCCAAACTGGCCTTGAAGATAGGTAACAACAGGCTTCGACACCTCCATGATGTAACGGTAGTTGGTCAGCATACCCGCGATGCGGACTAGGTGCCAGCAGGAATGGACTCTGATAGCACCCTATTTCATAACTCTAGGTGCTGTGCTGGTGTGATGGTGCATAATGCAGGACTTCGTTAGGTGTACACCATAGTTCCGGCAGACAGGGATGCTACCATTGTCATGCTGCAAGCATAAGCAGGATTCGTCGGAGAAACCAATGGCATGCCACTCGCCCCTCCTGGCCCAATGTTCCATGCACCATTGCTGTCACAAGCTCCTGCGGTGAGCAATCAGTGGCAGCCGCAGTAATAGGCATCTGGACATGATGTCCTGATGCTGCAGACAACAATGAACCAGGTATGCAGATACAAATTGATGTGCCACATGCCTGAATTCTATAGCAAGGGTGTTTGATAACACTGTACAGTCTGTAATTGCCATGTGCACAAGCTATCTGTCCTTGTGCTCATTGGTGCACCGGACCATTGGTTTCTTGCATGTCTAAACTTAGTCCATCTCTCCTCGACCCACTGATCCCATATCTACTTCACTGTAATCACATTTCTTCCACTGCAAGGACCAATTTTGCAGTATGACAATCCATAATCCTGATAGCCCATCATTCTCATGTGATAAAAGGCAGAAACCTGATTGTATGGTTATTGTATTATTCTATGTGGCATGCTCACTCTGCCTGTATGCACAAGCAATTTCCAGCAAGCTGCAGAGGGCACTGGTTTCCTGGGAATGTTAGCATCATGTTTTAACACTTCCATGGTCTCTCTGGTCACCTGATTTGTCACCCATCAAAAATTTGTGGGACCAAAAGGCTACCAGAGTCCATAAATTCAAAGCCTTTGTGATTCAGAACAAAAGTTGCAAGAAATGGACAAAAGCTGTTGGATGACACAAATGTGTTCATTTGATATCATGTTTGAATGTACTGAGATATTCATCCACAAATGAGGTGGTATTACAATGTTTTTAATACCGTGAAGGTGCTCTCCTATGTCAAAGGTGGATAAAACATTTTCCTGATGAAATTGTATTATAATAATTTATTTATTTCATCCCTAACGTGACACAATCAAATTTCACTTGACTCTTGTGAGGAACCTCGCTCGCACACCCACTGGATTTTAAACTAGCTCCTCTTAGGGCCAGGTGTGTTGAAACCAAACAGTGCACCCACCACCTTGTGCAGAACCAATAATATTAATATAATGACATTAACTTATATGGTAAAAATTATATTTTCATAATAGTTATTGATGTAACTATATTACCAATATTAAAATGAATATATTACATGCAGTTCTATTAACTCCTGAATCATTCATTTAAGTATTGTATAACCACACAACTATCTGCTACCAAGGTATAAAACCATGTAAATAATCAAAATTCATGTGAACTTAATATAACACTGTATTGGCAGGCCATATCATAATATCAGACTTGGAGAGGCTCATGGGAGCCTGTTAGATAAAATTTAGATAGACCATTGCCATATTGGGCATGGTTATGTAGTGCATTTTAATGATATCTGGTTTTAGTTAACAGTTGTCTCAGTGTGTTTTGAAGAGTGTGTGCTCAGGAACTTTTATCAAGGTATATTGTAAAATGTTCATTATTACTATTGTTAGTATTTTTTTGGTAATCGAGTTTGATTTAGAGTTTTAAAAAATAAATTTGTGTGACCTTACATAATCTTTGATTAGTTGAATATGAATAAAGTCTGCGAACTGGACATCCAGGAGTCCAAAATGAAAGAAACCCCAATACACTTATTCAGGATTGACGAGATTTTTGAGAATTACTACTTTAATTGTGGATATGTAAAGATGGTGATTAGGGAGATAACAGGTTGCAGCTGATTATATAAGGGCAATGGGCCTCTGAGCCAGGAGTTGTTGAGTGGATGAGTGACTGGAGTTAACGAGCGAAACAAGCTGTAAGATAAGTGACCAGAAAGAGGAAAATCTGTAACTGCGAGCATCGGCACAGCAAACAGTGTGACTGGCAGGCTTGACTATTGGAATGGATGCATGAGTGAACGACATTACAAATTATGGCAACAGACAGACTGAATGTGTGTTAATGATGAGTATGAGTTAATTGATTATAACCAAACACACATATTAAGAAGGAAATTTGTTAGAGTTAAAATAGACATTAAATATCGCTCTCAATGAGAAATAAAACACGTAACAGTGGAGATAAATAATAATTTAAAGCTGTAAATAATAGCTGTGTGAATAAATTGGAAATCAAATTTTGTTGTTTTATTTTTATTGGGACCTTCATCCCTCACAAACTCAGATACACCCCTCAGGCATCTTGAAACAACACAGGTGTTAGAAGTGGGATGGAGGCAATTATTAATTAATATGATGTAAATAAAGTTAGGCAACAGGTTAGTAATTAGTGATATTTGGACAAATTAATTCATTGTAATAGCTGTAGGCAAATATAATTAAGCCTGTTTTATACAAACGTAGCAGCGACCATTAACTATGAAAATGTCTGCAGAACTGGAAGCACTGAGAGCAATGAATTGGGGGCTAAGTAGCCAAGTGAGCGCAAGTAGTCTTGATGGCAAAATTAGTACTGCAAACGAAGCTGGAAATACCCAAATAAGTTCTGTAATAAATAGTGTAAATGAGAATAACTAATGTAAGTGAGTTAGTAGGTAAGAAAATAGCCACTGTAAATGAATATGAAGACAGGAAAATAGAAGGCAGTAGCGAGTTAGTGAACACAAGCATTGAAATGTGAATTAAAGAATGGACAGGATAAATGAAATAATCAATAGTGTAAACAACAGGATGGACGACAATGTAAATGAAAAAGTGAACAGTCAGTGGAAGGATGGACAGTGTCGAGAGTGAAATATGTGCGATAAAGGAATGGCAGGAATTTATTCAGCAACAGAGCTCTACAATCACCACACCGGCAGCTGAGAAAAGTGGGGAAGCAGTGCAAGTCACAATCAATGCAGAAACCTTGGAGGATAGTCACCAGATCTGCCACATGGTGTTGCACAGCCAGGTGTTGGGAAGGGGGTCTCAATCAAGCCTGCCACTTATGATGGCCAGACTTCTTGGCGGGAGTACCCACACCAGTGAGAAAAGTGGGGAACCAGTGCAAGTCACAATCAATGCAGAAACCTTGGAGGATAGTCACCAGATCTGCCATATTGATGTCGCACAGCCAGGTGTCGGGAAGGGGGTCTCAATCAAGCCTGCCACTTATGATGGCCAGACTTCTTGGCAGGAGTACCAACACCAGTTTGAAATAGTCACCACCCTGAATGCGTAGTCAGCCGAACAGTGGGCTCACTACCTCGCTGCAGTACTGAGAGGCCCTGCACTCAGCATACTACAATATCTGCCAGAATGACATTGACTAGAGTACCCCACACTGGTGTTGGCCTTGGAGATACATTTCAGCAACCGGTACTTGCAACATGCCCACCCTGCAAAGCTGCAAAGTTGTGACCAGGGGAGCCACTAAAGGAGCTATGGCAAGGCATTGTATGGCTGTCTTAACTATCTATGAAAGGATGCTCCGATGAAGTGTGCAACATCATCGCAGTCTGCATCTTTATTGATGCCATCGCCGACACAGAGGTACTGCAAGCAGTATGTCTGGGTGCACCCACAACATGTAGGATGTCCTGGCCCAAGCACTGGAGGTAGAGTCAGCAAGACAGGAAGCCGCACCCTGACGTTTAGTACAGGCAGTGACACTGAACGAAAAGACAATGAAGACAGAATAATGAAGTCACTGAACGAGTTGGAGATGACTATGAGGGACATTGCTTCCAGAGTCGGTGCTACAGAGCTTCTCCCCCCCCCCCCAAATGGCCGGAATGTTGGCCATGTGGACTGCCAGGGCATCTGAGAGCATACTGCCAACAGCAGCAGCAATAGTAGAAGCAGCAATAGTAGAAGCAGCAATGAGAAAAGAGGCAGTGAGAGGCAGGTGAGAATAGAGCACATTCGGAAAAATTGTAAACACCAATTTTGGGGGGCAAAGGTCGTGACTGCTCGAGGGAAGGCATCAATGGTTTTACATGTATGGTCGGTGAAACAGGATTGGGATGCAATACTAGTGGAGGGGAGCCTGACTGATATTCCTTGCCAGATGTTCATCGACACTGGGGCAACCATAACATAGTAACACCAGACATCCATTTCATTCCCCCCCGGCGATCGGCAAACGACAGTATGGAACAATGCTATTTGACTACAGTAACAGACAAGACCACACCAGTTAAAGGTAAGACAAAAGTGGTCATGAAGCTTGGTGACAACATAGAGCACAATGTTTAAAGATGAATATCTTTTGGGGCTTGATGCATTACATAAGCTGGAGTGATGTATCGCTACTTGACTGGGTATGCTATGGGTAGGCAGTACAGAGTTCGTGGTGTCAAACCGGCATGATTTGTCCTCCCCAATTAGCTGCCCAGTAGTCTTGTTGGCAACCCACTGTGCTGCCTGCTTCTAGTGAAGTTGTCCTTACAGGCAGATGTCAAGGAAAATTTGTCAGACATTTGGGCCTAATTGAGCCAGCAGATTGGATCGGAATCCTACCAGGTAAATTCACTGTAGCAAGGACTTTGGTCTCTTCTAATTCTGACAGTTTTTTAGTTACAATGATAAGTTTGTCCGTTATCTTTAGGAGGGGGCCATGATAGGTGTTTGGAAGCAGGTCACACAGGTACTTCCAAATGTTCCAGAAGATTCAAAAGTAGAAAAAATACAATGTCCCCTACCAGACGTCCTAAATGAACTGCTAGTACGAACAAGAGTGAGTGAAGAGATTTGGGCGGCTCTTAACAGCGAGGTCTTGAGAGCTGATGAGGGTGACTGAAGTGAATATGGAGCAGCATCGGAATGAAGGGGCGGGGGAAATGGAAGATCCCCAAGAAAACCCGCTGACCAATGGCATCATCCAGCACGATTCCAACTTGCGAAAATTCCCTGACCCGGCCGGAGATTGAACCTGGTTCACCTTGGTGGGAGGCAAGTGTGCTAATCGCTCAGCCACCGTGGCCCCCTTATGAACAAAAGAAAATCTTAACTGGTGCCATGAGACTGTTGTCTATGAATCCCTGCAGAAAATTAGGGATACCTTCTCCTGTGGACCAAATTACCTAGAAAGGACTAATGTGACCTGCCACCACATTGATATAGGAGGTTCCAGGCCCATAAAGCAGCCACCAAGATGACTGCCACTAGCTTTGCATGAGGCAGTTGAGGGAATTCTAATGGAAATAAGGGAGACAGATGTGATATAACCATCGGTTAGTCCATTGTCATCAACCATTGTACTTATTAAGAAGAAAGTTGGCTCTCTATGGTTTTGCCTAGGTTATCACCAGCTTAATACTGTGACAAAGAAAGACTTTTATCCACTTCCAAGGATAAATGACACATTGAACAGCCTAACAAGTTCGCAATGATTTTCTACTTTGGACATGAAAAGTGGGTACTGGCAGCATGAGACGGCCCCAGAGGACCCAGAGAAGACTGCATTTTGTGTCCAAGGGAGAGGAACCTGGCAGTTCAAAGTTATACCTTTTGGGCTGTGAAATTCCCCTGCCACCTTCAAATGCCTTATGGAAAAAGTACCATATTTAGATATCTGTCAATTTTACCTAGACATTTTAAAAGGACCATAAAATGGCTGCAGCCAACTTGAATCTAGTGCCACCTGTTCCAAAAGAAAATAAATTTCTTGGGACAAGTAGTGTCAGCCCACTGGATTGAAACAGACCCTGAGAAGACCAAAGCAATATGAAATTGGCTGACACCAACTGACAAAACTGAAGTGCAGAAATTTCTGGGATTATGTGCCTATTACCGTCAATTTGTACCTGAGTTCGCCACGATCACCAAGCTGCTAAATAAAATGATTGAGGAAAAAAGTAAATTTAATTGGACCACTGAGTGTGAAAGATGCCTTTAATAAGCTAAAGGCAATTCTGGTATCTCCACCAGTCCTGGGTTTTTTAAAAAGTGAGGGTGGATTCATTTTGGACACTGATGCTAGTGATGTAGGCATTGGTGCTATGTTATCTCAAGTTCAGGATGAGAAGGAAAGACCACCAGAATACTTCAGTAAGGTATTGCATAAGCCTGAAAGAAATTACTGTGTTACAGGCAGGGAGCTTCTGGCCATGGTGAAGGCAATATCACACTTCCACCCTTACCTTTATGGCAGACATTTTATTCTAATAACCGACAATACTTCATTATGCTGGCTACTAAATTTCAAAAACATCTAAGGTCAAATAGCCCGGTCGGTACAGAAACTTCAAGAATATGACTTTGAAATACAACACAGATCTGGGCACCTTACAGCAATGCAGATGCACTTTCTAGAATGCCATGTGAGCCATTGATGACAATGGACTAACCGATGGGTATATCACATCTAACTCAGTTATTTCCATAAGAATGGGACAGGAACTCTGGTGAACATTGAGAGCACATTGAAACTGACCAGTATGTCTTCTTTCTAACACAAAAGTTTTTTAGGATTTCAACAGAAAGAACTGAATTCATGATGTGTGATTTTGGTGTCTGCATAATCTGAGACAGAAGTTTTTTGGTGTATCTAGCCAGTGATGTAAAACATATCATAACTGAACCTTAGAACACTGGAAGAGTATCCCGTCAAAAGAAAAATCATTCTACGCCCTGTGGTGATCCAATAAATGTGAATGGGTATGGCAAATACCACGCAAGCATTACTTACAGGATCATAATTTTCCTATCGTGAATTTTGTAAGAGGTGGAATAATGACATGGTTCTGTTTTTCATGGTATGGTCTTGGGTCCATTGGCCTAAGTGCTTAGATCCATGAATACCCAGACCTTTGAAGCAATTCCAGACAATTCAGTACCACAACACTGTGGCAATAATTTTACTGGTCCACTTTATTTTCAGCATGACAATACAGACATCCATAAATCAAATGCAATAACATCATGGTGTGAGGACCTGAAAGTGGATGAATTTTAATGACAAACATAACCAAGCGTAATTGATCGCTGGATTTTCTTTGCAGCAGGTCCAACCTGTTGTAAACTAATTCTACTGCACAGTGCAGATAACAATTACAAAATGTAACAAACACTAATGTATGAAAACTTTACTGAAAATAGCTTTAACACACCAAAACGAACTTCAACGCAAACTCTAACAGTATATAATTTCTGATATTTTAATTCTGAGCACACGCCATGATGTAAGGATGATAGCCTGTCACACAACTGCTAGGAATTTACATAACATATTTCCCTGTTCCTTCCAGAGAACAAAAAAATTGTAGTTCTAGGTTTCCAGTGGTTGCGCACACATTATAATATGACAGTTTGACACGTGATAAGTTCCACCCCTTTCTCCTAGAGATGGAAAAGGGAGGGGGGGGCACGGTGGCTGAATGGTTAGCCTGCTTGCCTCCCACCAAGGCGAACCAGGTTCAATCTCTGGGCGGGTCACTCCTGGATTTTTGCACATGGGAATCGTGCCACACGATACTGCTGGTCGGCAGGTTTCCTCAGGGATCATCCGTTTCCCCCACCCTTTCATTCTGGCTCTGCTCCATACTCAGCTCAATCACTATCATCGGTTCTCAAGACCTCGCTGTTAAAACCCACCTAAATCTCTTCCCTCACTTCACTCACTCTTAAATGAAGAGTATTTACAGTACCTGGTATTTCATACCTGTTCCAAATATGGAACACAAATAAGTACTTGCTAAATGTACCAGGTACAAAGTACATTATTCATCGGTTGGATGCAGATCAGGTTTAGAGACTGTCAGTGTAGACATCTCTACCCCTGATCACTAGTTTGTCAGCTGCATATGCATAAAGTTTTAACTCTGTTAAAGGGGAAGGGATATAAGGTTACTTATAACTCTGGTTCTTAGAAGAGAGTAAAATGAAGAAAAAATATTGGATAATGTTAGCCTCATTTTGTTATGACATTTTCTTTGCAGTTCCTTGGTATATGAGCTGCGTGGAACAAGATAATGCATACCTATGGCTTGATTCATAGAAAAGACTTATGAGTGATGGATAGAGTTACTGTACTTGTACTGATGCAGATTTTGCAATGTGTGACATGTGTAAACAGAAACTTTTATACAAACATTCTACAACAAACCGTTGAAAACATATTGCAAGAAAACATCCTACAGTAAAATAATGTTTTTGCAAACAACTGATACTGCAGTAATGAATAAGGTATCACACATGCGCGCACGCATGCGCATGCACACACACACACACACACACATATATATATATATATATATATATATATATATATATATATATATATATATATATAATTTGCAGAATATGTCAATAGTCCATTCCCCCATTGCCATGTAGCATCTGTCAAAATCAATGTTTATATTACAATGTGTGTCCATGTGTTCGTATCCTTTCGTTACACCTAAACATAAATATTGAAATGTAACTTTTACTTTTATACCTGTCAAATGTGTTGATTACTGCTTATAGCTTTTCAAAGAATTCTGTCATATTCCAAAAACCATTCCATACGAATATTCACAGTTTAGGCCTATAACATTATTTAGGTCAGCTTTATGAAGTTTTAAAATTGCCTGAATTGACGATAGTTATTATGGTTATTTTACATTGTTAACATATTTGCTTTCCATGACATTGCACATTACACATAATGTACATTAATATTCTTGCGGTGACTGTGTTTAATACTGTTACAACTGCGGGGTAACGAATTTTAGTAGTTAACCTTTTGTTATTGATATGCGTTGGGTTATTTCATTAAAAGGACAGCCTCAGTTGGAATAAATATTAAATAAAGGAACAACCAGTCCAACAAAAAAGACACACTAAATTCTAGCATACACCTCGTGTCGCTTATTTTTGTCATACAAACTTAAAAGATAGTTTTGAACATGCACACAAAAGAGCCTACCATAACTTTTATTCCGCTCATGTTTCTATCTATTGCTACTTACTGTTTATTAGGTTTAATGAAATTTATTGGGCTGGGCTTAGTATTTTGTTGGGATTGTGGAAAATCACGTTACACGACTGCATTTCAAATGCCTAGGATAAAGGTACAATGTTGTGATAAATAAACAGACGTGGATGTAAATAATTAACTTTGCCATAAAAACACTTCACAGTTAAAATATATATAGTGCACATCAAATATTTGAAATCACGCACACACAGGACCAGCATAACGACCACCACGCAACAATATAATGACCTTTCACACGCAATAGTTATTGAAACACATGTAACAGTACATTTAATACTGCTGTGGAAACACAGTCTTATCACATCATCGTAACTTGCCTAGGTAGGTTTAAAAAACACAACTTCTACAAATGTGATGTGATGTAATTCGAAGTATTTTTCGGAGTAAGAAAAATTTTCACTTGCCATCACATCTAAATATATTAAAATAAAATTAAAAGGAGAGGGGAAGAGAGAGAGAGAGAGAGAGAGAGAGAGAGAGAGAGAGAGAGAGAGAGAAGAGGGGAGAGAGAGAGAGAGAGAGAGAGAGAGAGAGAGAGAGAGAGAGAGAGAGAGAGAGAGAGAGAGAGAGAGAGAGAGAGAGAGAGAGGAGAGAGAGAGGAGGAGAAGAGAGAGAGAGAGAGAGAGAGAGAGAGAGAGAGAGAGAGAGAGAGAGAGAGAGAGAGAGAGAGGAGAGAGAGAGAGAGAGAGAGAGAGAGAGAGAGAGAGAGAGAGAGAGAGAGAGAGGAGAGAGAGAGAGAGAGAGAGAGGAAGAGAGAGAGAGAGAGAGAGAGAGAGAGAGAGAGAGAGAGAGAGAGAGAGAGAGAGAGAAGAGTGTGTGTGTGTGTGTGTGTGTGTGTGTGTGTGTGTCTCTTCCAGTCGGGAATGGACTATACACACATTTTTGTCATTGAAGCAGTGACTAATAACAATTTTATCCATATAGAGTTTATGATCGTAGTTGACAATTCAATTAGGCCGGCGTGATGCGAACAATGCAAATACAGTCTAACTAGCATTTATTCTTAACATTTTGTGTGACTAATTCAGTGCATAAATATATTCATGCAGTCTGCAAGTGCTAAAATATAAAGGCTATGAAAATTCTGTATGTTATTGTAACCCAAATTGATTACATTTTATTTTGTAATTCATTATGTTAGGTACATTTTCCAATTTAGTTATAATCAAAACTATTTTAGTATTTACTTATGACTAATTTATTTTCAGCCTGATAAAGGCAATCAGAGTACTCAGATGAGCATGGACCTCTGGCGATTCTAACTATCCTAACAATGCTGAACATCCTGGAACTCTAACAAGTTTAAGGAACACATTCGGGAGCAATGTTCTCAAGAAAAAGTTAAGGAAGGAAGTGTTGCTTCTGCCTTCAACACATTTCAGCCACAGGCAAGTATACAAAGTGACATGAAGAAACCAAGAAAGCTTGTTCAAGGTAATATGTTGACTTACATACCATAAAAAGGAATGTGGGTGATAAAAAATGGATTGACAGCTCTCTTATACTTTTATTTACAAAAGATTTTCAGCCTCTCAGAATAACTGAGAATCACAGTTTCAAGCCTTAGTGAACGCACTAAATACATCCTACAATTTGCCAGATCAGCATACAATATTAATTATGTATGAGAAATGCTTAGCAAAATTTCATGAAGGAATTTTAAATGTGAAATATGTGTGTCTTACAAGTGACTGTTGGACATCAGCCAACAATAGATTTTACATTGCTATGAAATGTCACTTCACTGAGGTGGATTTTACAATGAGAACAATCATGCTGGAACGTTTTGTGTAGCATATGAGGCACACAAGTGAGAATTTAGCAAACTTGAGGCATGATATTATGGAATGGGATCTGGAAAACAAAGTAACACTTGTTTCAAACCATACTAGTAATGTTAAACATGCAGTTAAAAATTTGACGAAAATTAAACATTTTGGCTGCTTTGGGCACACAATGAATTTGATTGTACAAAGTGCTTTAAAAATAATTTCAGAAATCTTGGACAAAATAAGAGCCATTGCTGCACACTTTAAGAGAAGTACATACTGTTTCAAATGAGCGGTTACTTCAGTTTCAGCGGAATGTGGGGAAAGAGCCACAAAACTTTTGCAAGATATGCCAACTTGCTGAAACTCCACTTTTCAAATGTTGCATAGGTTCACAAAACTCCCAACATGCGGTATGAAGGGCTTCTGCGCTTACAGAGAAGCCACTGCCCACACTTACCCCACACAAATGGAAAATTGCTTCCCAAATATAAACTGTGCTCCAGTCTTTTGAAGATGTCACGAAAATCTTAAGACATCAAAATTATACTACAGCATCTCTTGTGATTGTAACTGTTCGTGGACTATTAGGCATATGTAACAAGCAGGCAACAAAAAAAAATTTTATGTACTATAAGAAGTCATTAACACAAAAACATTTAGAGGAAAGGTTTCAGAATATTGAATTTAGCATGCCATTGGCCTTGTGTACAGTGCTAGACCTCCAATTAAAAAATGTTGCATTTACAAGCGAAGCAGCTACTGAGAATGTGAAAAAAGTGTCGACAAATCTTGTGTGGCAGATGATATAAAATTATCCACTTACCTCAGCTTCCAGCTCAACCTCATCATTGAACAGTTAGGAAAATAGTGAAACTGACATGTTTTCTGTTTGGAGTGCATTCAACCAACAGGCAGCTTTGGCTAAATTTATATTAACCTCTAAATCAAGGGGACTAACAGAATTTCAGAGATATTTGGAAGAATGTCTCTTGGACAGGAATGAAGATTCTTTGCAGTGTTGGGATGCCAACAAATGTAACTATCCTCATTTAGCCAAACTTGTGAAGGAAAAGCATTGTTGTGTTGCTACAAGTGTACCATGCAAGCATCTCTTTTCAAAAACCTGGACTCATCCTGAATGATCACCATACAAGACTGCATGTCAAAAAAGTACAGAAACTTATGTTTTTGTACATCAATTCAAAATATTATTAAAGTAAGAAAAATAGTTATTTGAAATCACGAGACCTTACATTCATAATATATTTTTAAGTATTTCATATTTTTAAGCTGTGTATAATAGAACTTGTGTGAAAGAGCTTGGGTAAAAAACATCAGATAACACAAGATTTTGTATTGCAGTGCATATTAAATTGTTTGTATTTTTAAACGGACAATTCACTAATAAATCATTAAATATTTGCAAATATATATGTTACAACAGGTTTTAATTATATATACCATGAATATTTTCATTGTTCTGCACTCCTTTCTAAGTATTTTAAAAAATCATAACAATTAATAATCTGCACGCTAGTCCGTGTTCTCACATCCAACGCAACACATTTGCAATATTTCTCGCTTAATGGCACGGTCAATCTCATACTCATGAGTTCTCATTTTGGGTTGTAACTGTAACCTCAACAGCACAAATGCAATTGTATGTGTGATGACAATCACGAATACTAATAGAAAGGGGAAGAATTATCACATTGCATTTTTGTACAAAAATTTATTTAAACTACATGAAATTTGATTTATTTAGAAAAAAAATTATGCCACAAAAGTAAACTAACGGTTGAACTAAATGTAAGTATTAACCCAAAAAAGGATGACTATATCCAGCAATAATTCATTTTGCTCGGTAAATTTATATCTATTTAATAAAGTTATTACAATTTAAAAGTATTAATTATCTGAATGAATTAAAATTGCTTTGACTTGTGTGTAGCATGCATTCGTAAACAATTGAAGTGATTTATAATTATTTTTGGTCAGCATATGCTTCCAGAACAATAATTATTTATTCAGCCACAAAAAATCAATGCACATAGTTAATAAGACATATAAAAAGAATAACAGAAGAAGATGATATAACTAAAGATAACAGCTACACTCAGTACTTCTGATGTATTGAGTACAAAAACTACTCATTTACTATCTTAGTGAGTACACATTATAAGGCATTTGTACCATAGGTACTTTGCTGGAACATAATCATCTTATAAGAACTGTGCGCTCTACTTCCCACCTCTACTTTCTCCAGCCCTTGCATGCCTGTGCAGAAAAGTAGGTCCTGGAAGGGGAAGGGTGAGCCAAAGGTGTTGCCAGATATAGGGAATAATACTGCACATTGCCAGTGTTTACACAATGCAGTGAGTGCTACAGGCTGCCCAGGAATGAGATTCCCGGCTTGCTAAAATTAGTGGCTAGGTAAAGCCCTTTAAAGCAAGTTTCGCATCCATTGCATGAATCAAAGGAAACAAATAAACATATTTGTTATCACAAGTGTCCGTTAATTGAGTACCTACAGTATATTATTAGATGGGTACAGTAATCAATGGCTATAATGCAATAAATTTCAGGGCAAATAAAATATTATTAGTTAATATGTTGAGAGTTCCAGGACAACAGGGATATTTTAAATTTGTCTTCACTATCATACTCATGCAAATCAAGAAATCAGAAAAATTCCAACACAGTATTAATAAACACTAATTGATACTAAGAAAAGTTATTTTCGCAAATATATTGAAGAGAGAAACTGTTACTGCATTTCACAGTTCACAAGTTTAACACATACACACGCACATGCAAGCACGCACACACATTCACACACACATATATATATATATAATTAATTACAGTATACACACAGGATGATAGTGAGCAAATTGATTTATCTCACATCAACAAGCAGATCAATAAGAGACAAAATTTATAAAAAAAGAACAGTAAGTTGGCTTTTCATAAAGATAGCTCATACAATTATATGGTCATTTATAATCACAAGGAAAAAACTTTTCTTTTAAAAAGATTCTACAATCCACAGTGCAGTAATGATAAAAAATTTCTTTTAGTATGGGCCTATTTCCAGCGTGCCTGTACTTACAAAGAAAAATTAAACAATAATAAGGCAAAAAAAAAAGCTGACAAATGGTTAAACGATGTACAGATAATCAATAATAGGCCTATACTATAATGAACACATTTTAACTATACCATATGTTTTTGAGTTGATACCACTTCATCAAAACTGCATGAACAACTAATTTTCTAGTACATTAACACTATCACTTTGATCATTTTTCCCCACACATTTTCAGCATAACTGGCCAAAACTGCTAAAACATGAACTCAGTTTACATATTTAAAAATATTAAATTACAAACATATCAGAAAATTTTTTTGTAAAGAATTAATTTGGGCAAATCTTGTTCTGTTTATACTTAAAATATTTAACTTTGTACTTGTATATGAAAAACTATTTTACCTTTCAAAAATAATGTATTATTTAATAATCTGAAAAATTGTTTGAAATTCTGTACAGCTATTGTATGAAATAATATACTGTGTGCTCTTTTTACTTTGACTACAATTATGTGAATGCTAATGTACAGACATGCAGTACAAACAATAACTGTGACCATTAAACTCACGTAAATTTACTGAAGTTGTAAGATTCATTCTGCCAGTGCTGGCCACCCCTGAATCACTAGAAGGTGAGCGCTTGTGGTTTGGGTGGTTGAGCGTGTGATAACCATGATTATTTGGCACAACAGGGTCCGAAGGGGTTCGACTGTGACTGTTGGGAAGAGTCCCATAAATGTTTGTGCCTGGTGGAGGGGGGGCAGTACGCTTCTTAGTACTGCTCATTCCTGTCACTATAAAATACAGTATTGAGTAAAAAATACATAATTTATGGTTTTACAAATACTAAAATACATAAATATATTACAAAAACCTATTATATGTAATATCACAAGCAGGTGCTTCAAAAGCTCTAATCAAATAACTGTAATAACTAAATGTCTTCAAACAAACAATTGTTTGCACTGCACAAGTCCATTTTAACATTTGATTCCAATGAACTGCTAACAGGTCTCCAATCATAACATGAAACAGCAGCCAAAGAAACTTCTGGCCACTATGTAAATAAATTGATTGTACAAAATGTATGGCATTTATGCACAATAATACACACAACAAAAATTACTTTTCAACTCTAACCAGATTACACTAACACAAATTGAATTTGTATAATACAATTACAAGTTACTACAATCATTTTATTTTTAAATACAAGTAATAATTATGACATGTAAAAGTAAGTTAAGATGTTTAGTTATGTTTGGTCAGTTTCACTTATTTTCAGATTAGTTCAAACTTATTTAGTAATACTCACACATACCATGTTCACTCATGTATGATCCTAACATTTTCCCTGGAAAATAATATAAAAAATAGGGATCCATGTCTTACATGAGGTCATTACTGAAAATGATGCATCTTTAAAACAATCTCTGCTATTTCATTTTGGCTTCTGCAACTTCTGTTAATTTTTTCCCCAGAATGTTATCTTGTGTTGTACCAGGCCATGTTCACAGTACCTTGGCACCAAATAGCCACAACATAAGGAACTTTCATCTTCAAACTTAGGGCAGAAAATGGCACATATTTCATACAAATACGTACCATTTATTTCAAAATATATATGTTAACATTAGTAGACCCTACAGTTTTTTACGCCAGACATTTTAAATTACTTATCTTCCTTCTTTCAATAAATCCTAGTGAATTAGAATTGAAATTTTATTTATTAGGTATGCATGTTTGTTCTATTACAGTTAAGTGAAAATAAGCACAGGATAAACAGCTTACTTTGACCTAGACTTTACTTACTGTCACCATAGTTACTGAGATGACATTACATTATTCCAATGATTATATGGAAGGCAAGTGCAAACCATCTTGTGGAGAGGAGGGTAACTAAGAAATAATTGTGCACTAGTTGAAACTACAGAGTGATTCAGATAAAACTGGCATAGTTCTTTCTTAGTTTACATTGGACAGCAATAATTTTACAGAGTGCAAGTACCCAGTCTCCTGTGATAGACATTTTAATGACATGAAGTGACCACTTGTTATATTCGGAAATCCACTGCAACTAATGACAATGTAGATAATTGATGCTTCCTGTTTCTCTTACAAAGGAATCATATTGTTACGAAGTGATTTAGCAAGTTTATTTTTTTGTTAGGATGCAGCGCTCTATTTTTTATTATAATGCATTAGGTTATTTGATAATTTTTAGTTGGTTTTTAAGGTATTGAAATAACATGTTTTGGTTAGGATTTATCTCTCTTTTTGTTTGGATTCAAGTTCTTCTTTTGTGGTCTTTTGGTAATGATTTAATAATTTTATTATTAATCCAGGTTTTTGGTTATAATTTTTGGAAAGTCATTTTGCTTCTGTTTTGGTGTTAGGGACTTTTGCCCTTAACATAGTGGTCATGTTTCTGTTTGGATTTTAACTTGTAGTGCTGGTTTAAAATTTTAATTGTTAATTATTTAATTTTCTATACAGAAGCCTTTACATTTCTAAATTCAAATTCATTTATAATTCTTTTTACTTTTTGTAACGGATTCAGGACTTATAATTTTATTTTGTTCAGGATGGGTTTAAATTATTATTTTTTTTAAAAGGATTTGCGACATATGATTATTAGGTCATTCACATCATTTTCCCGGGAATACTCATTATATTGCCTGGGGATATTTCTAAAGTCGGTGTTGGACATGTTTGTCATTTTTCAGAGTTGAGTTTAGCCTCGGCATTCTTGGTACCGGCCACAGCTGTGCATGTTTGCCTTCACCGCTGCACCGATGAAGTTGCCATCATCATTAAACCTGAATTGTTTTGTGTCGTCCTGTGTTCATTGTGGACATTCCTGGAGCTATTACTGACAATGACGCTTCACTTCAACAGCTGTGTGATCACGGGTGATGTAAGGGGAAGAGGGATGTTTTTGTGCTATGGGCAGCGAATGGAGTGTAGGCAGCTCAGGGGACAAGGGAAGTGGTCTGGTGTTGATAATGTGTTTGTGAGCCCGCATGTGTGCACGGGCAGTTCTTATTGGCTGAAGGTCAGGTGACGTGAGCGATGATGGCAGGCGTGGCTTTGTTGATGGAAGCCAGCTGTGGAGGGGTGACATTTTAAAGAGTAGTAGTAGTAGAGATGGCGTGGGAGTAGTCTAAGAATGTCAGCGGAGGAGTTTGAGTCGAGTGTGTGTCGATGAGGGACGTCGGAGGCAGACAGGCTGGAGGAGCCTGGGGTGGTCGTACATCATGTAGGCCTAAAAAGGTAAGTACTCTTTGTTTTATAGTTATAGTTTTTTTTTGTAGAGGCTCCAGTAGGTGGCTTCAAGCTCTTATACTTGTTTGTTTTTAGAAGTTAAATTTTAGAAGTCTCCTGGAAATTTGGAACTTCGGTAGTTGAGGAACTACTTTTAGGAAGTTGTTTAAGTATGTGATGCCTTTAGTAGATGCCAATGTAAGTTTAGCTCTATTGAGTCGGTAGGTCAGACCCTTAATTGCAGATAATGTGAGTATAATGGTTGGGACATTATTTTATTTTTGTGTAAACATACATTTTCCTCCCATGTCCAGTGTCATGAATGTTAATTGCAAAGAAAAATAGAAGCTCGTGTAGTCTGAATCTTATTATAAATTATGATGTTGCAGTTTACCTAGGCTGTTGTATAATGAATTGAAGTTCATTCAATAATTTTGTTGTGAGATTAGTATGCAGAAGTGGAAAGATTTTTTTTTTGTTACTTGATTGGTGTAAAAGACCAAGGTTATGTAGAAATCTGATGTATTTAATTGTCTGCTGTTTTAAATTTAGAAGATTGGTGGAAAAGCAATAATAACCGAAGCTTAATTTAACGGATTTTTTGATTGCTGTTAAAAGAAGCAGACTTTTGGTAATTATTTTGTATCTGATACAACTCAAATTCTGAAAACGCATTATTTTTGTATTTTAATTTTAATTTTTTACCTTAATAATGATATTTATTCTACCTATTTATACACAATGTTTATAAATTTTATAATTGCGGCTTTCTTTTTTTTTTTTTTCAAAGAGAATTTATTACATTATTAAATTTAAAGTTTTTCTGAACATCTCCTCTTTTATTTCTAAACAGTAGATAATCCCCCCCCCCCCCAACACTTTTTTTTTTATCTGGTTGTTTTGGAAATCATAAGTGATATTTAGACCGGGTTTTTTTTATATATGTAATGATTTATTTTAATTATTTAATTTTTTATAATCACGTCAGTGACTTGCTTAATAATTGCGTACTACCTCTTGTATTAAATGCTGAGTGAACTAGTTGCTCTACCAGTGTCTTGTAATTTGTAATGTTTTAGTTTGGAAGTATAGGAATTCAAGGCAGCCCCTTTCAAGTGCCTTGTGGTGGAAAGCCCCTGTATAATTGCAAAGTTAGGTCGGAGATGTACCGACAATAGATTGTGCCCTTCAACACTTGGGTAAAGCCCGGGATTTTTTCCGTTCTGGACTTAAATAATAGTTTTCATCAATGTTTATTGGATTCATCATATAGAAAACATACATCCTTCAGGACACCTTGGAGCCAATACGAGATTACTCGTATTCCAATGGGCTTTAATTTTGGGAGTCACGCCTTGTCTAGTGTACTGGATCATGTCTTGTCAGAGTTCAAGTACAAATTTGCTTTTAATTATATAGATGACATAATTGTGTATAGTGATGACCATGAGTTCTCACTTGTCACATTTACAGCAAGTTTTCCTTAGCATGTGCGAGGTAGACCTGAATGTTAACCCGGAAAAGGTTACCCTGAGATTGAAAAGCGTGAAGTTTCTTGGTTATTTGCTCTGCGAGGGTCATTGAATGATTGTCCCTGACCATGTGGCCACCATATTCAACTTTCCACATCCTAAGATGTTGAAAGGAGTTCAAAAATTTCTGGGTATACTAGGGTACTACTACTGGTTTATAGATCATTTTTCTGAATTGGCCGCACTACTAAATAATGTAAAAAAGAAGATTTTCATTGGAGTCGGTCTTCTGTATGTTGAAAGAAAAGTTAACTTCTCCTCTGGCTCTCCACCTTCCGGATTTCTCTCGGTGATTTGTCGTACAAGTAGATGCATTGTCTCTGGCACTGGGGACTGTTCTAAGCCAGCAAACTAAGTTGAGATTGGCACCCATTGCATTCGCCAGATTCAGCTTGTCTGAGACTGAGCAAAGGCTCGGCATATATGACAAGATAACTCTAGCCTGTATTTTTGGTTTGGAAAAATTTGCCTTGTACATTGAACATAAGGAGTGTGATTTGGACACAGATAATCAGGCTTTGATTTAGGTCCTAAATCATCCCCAACAGCTGGGAAAGCTGGACCATTGGGTGCTCAGTCTTTCTCATTTTTTTTTCAAAGTTCACCATGTCTGTGGCATCGAAAATCAGGTGGCTGATGCTTTGTCATGCATGTATGACACGGACGACATTGAAGCGAGTGAGGTGGTGGCCCCAGTGGCTGCTCTCAATATAATTCATGGTTTTCCAGAATTTTTTTGTGAAAATGCGCCAGGCCCAGGCAGAGGAAGTTTTCTGTACTCAGGTACTCAAGGATTTAAATAATGTTGTTCTCCCATATATTTTGGATAATCGTATATTGTATTTTGCTGGTAATAGTGGTCAAGCTTGCAAAAATTGTTGTCCCTGTATCTCTGAGACCCATGGTGTTTGCCTATTTTCATGATTCTGTGTTGGGTGGACACTTAGGTGACAATAAGATGTTTAATAAAATTGCGGTTTTTTTGCCTGACCCACACTTAAGAGTGATGTTTCAGTGTATGTGCACTCCTGTAATTCATGTCAGATATGCAAGCAGGCTTAGCATGCGAATGTTGGGCAAGCTATGATGCACATTCCCCAGGCTCCTTGGAGCACTGTCCACTTGGATATTTTTGATCCCTTAATTAGATCTATGAAGGGAAATGTTTGTTTTAATTTTGTTGGATACCTTTTCCAAATTTGTGATCATGTTACCATTGAGAAACAAGAAAGCATTTTCCAATGTTAGGGACCTTACTGAACAGGTTTGGAAGGTGTTTACTGCTCCCGTCGAAATAGTAATTGATAATTCCAAGTACTTTACCTCAAATATATTTAAGGACATGTGTTTCCGCTGGGCAACTAAGCACTTTACTTCCAGTCCGTATTACCCAAAGGGTAATCAAGTTGAGAGGTTCAACAAGAATGTAAAGGCCTGTCTTACCATCTTCTACAACCGAGACCATACATTGTGGGATCAGGATTTAGACTTTATTAATGTCGGTTTTAACTGTGCCTTGCATGATTCAACGGGAGATCCTCCTCCTCTCTCATTCCTTGGTCGCCCTTAGAGTCACTCTTTCCTTCCCCGCTTCGTGATGCTGACCGGAACTACCTGTTCAAGGAAGTTGAGAGGCAGCTCGGTGTAGCGAAGCAACAGGTCAATGCGAAAATGAAACAGGTCAGGTCTTCAGTAATTTTTTAGAAAGGGACCTGGTTCTTTGTAAGAACTACCTGTTGGCAGATTTGGGCAATGACCTGACAGGGAAGCTGGTTGCCCACCGTCTCTGAGGACTTCCATTGACATGATGTTCAAGAGAAGATGGAGCTAATCACTCCGTATTGTGAATTGTCAAAAACTGTCTAAAACATTATCTTCTATCTGTAAGTGGGAATCTTTTCTGCCTTCTACAATGTTATACTTTTCTTTATTAAATGTGTACCTACATATCTTCTTCAGTGTTATTGTTTGATGTATTGTTATCAAGAGACTAGGGAGTAAGGTCCCCAAAGCGACGATATAAGAGGTGGGGGTTGTGACGGTGGTGCCGCCATAGTCGTTAAGAATTGATTGTTTACTCAGCACAGTGGTATGCTCGGTGGTGAACTCGTCTCCTTTCCCTTGATTTCTCCTATATCCCCTCCCTCATTTACCACTACATTGTGCGACATCATTTTTTTGCCTGAGACTTAAGTTAATTTAAGGGCTTGCACACTGGCTGCCCAGGTCTTTAGTCAGTTCTACGACTTAAGCCTCACCAAATTTTTGCCTTCACCATGTCTGAAGACCAACTGACATCCTGTGCCAACTACGTTCGATGTATTGAGTCAAACTGTTAGTAGATTCTTTATACAATGCTAATGTCTTCTTTAATTTAATTGCATTGTACCTGTGTGGCCGTCAAAGGAGCTGTTATAAAACGGTGAATCGTGGTACTGCATTCTCATTTTTGGACTTTTCTGTAATTTTAAATTGTTTTGTATCATAGTGTTGTCTAGTTGTGAGCATGCAATTACGGTAGTATTTTTCCAAATTGTGATTTGGTAGTCTTTCAAAATTGTTGTTTCAGTTGAACTAAATACTTGCCTGCTGTGTGTTTGCTGAGTTTTTAACGTATAGTGTATTAGTGTTTGTCTGGTGCCCAATTTATCCACTAAAGTTTTGAATTTTGTCTGCTTCATCCTGACTCACACGTGAGCATAGGATTCTTTTAATATTGTAATGTTTTTTATTTCAAACTGTGAGGCCTTGATTGGGTCACTTGGTACGCCCTCACAATTGGTATCTCGTTTAAACGTCATTTTTTAATAGTAAATTTAAATTGTTCTTTAGCCAAAGAAGGATTTAATGGACCCTGTCAGGCTGCCCTTCTTCATTTCTATGCTCCTATAAATTTCTCTAGTCTACCATGATGATGTTACAGTATTAATTATATATGTGATTAGTGAGCTTTAATAATTCAATTGTTTATGTGATATTATGATAGTTTTTTGGAAGCTTTGTGTGAAAGGTGTTTTTACGCTCCACTACTTTGAAGCTCGGTACAAAGAGCTGTTATATCAATTAAAAAATTTTTTATCATGGTTTTTATTTCATGGAGTATGTATAATGGTGTAATATGATTGTTGCCTTTTAAAATTAAAACCTAATAAAAATTGTTTTAATACAAGGCTTGTTAAGAATTACGTAATAATTAAACAAACAATCAATTTTAAGTGTTTGGTACTGCCATGTGTATTTATAAATGATCAAATATATGAATAAAAGTAACTTTAATTGATCTACTTTATTTGTGCATGGCACAACCTGTAAATGTTAAATTTAAACTGTGTTATGTGCTGGGCATACGTGACTTAATTATATGAAACAATGAAATTAGGTTATATTCAGAAGCACATAGCTTGCTTGGAGTTTAAGGTAACAAAATAAATGAGTAAGTTTATTTAACAATATATGTGCTCTTCTAAGTTAAAATTGAAATTACACAGAGAGTAGTTATTTGTCGTCCCCCCCCCCCCCCCATGCAAAAGCAGGCATTATTTAATGAAGTCTATTTTTCATTACATAACATTATTCTTGTGTAAATGGCCTTGTATACTGTTTATCCAGAACATTCATCACACTGTTTTTACATCATATTCTCGGATCTTGGTATCATTAGCTTGTTTAGATTTTTAAAGAAGCTGAACATTTGTTGAATTATAATTGTTTCTAAAGAAATAAATTACTCATTAACAGAGTCCCAGCAACATGTACAAGAATATTGCTATAATAATACCAATTTATGCATTCATAAACAAAAAAAAATTACCAAGAGTTGATGTCACGTCAATGACATGCTGAAAAAAATCATGGTAGAAAATGCGCTTGTTCCACTGACATCATTTTGAAAAAGGTAATAATTTATTGCGTTAATTAAAATTGAATAAACATGCAAAACATAAATATCTATATTGACGTTTGCTGCATCCCTCTCTCTTAGCCCGTTTGTCCCGCTACACCTGCACAGCTATGACGTGCCCTCTACTGGGACAGTCGGCCCGAACGTGGCAGTTACACCTCCTTGTCTCCTGCCTTGGCACAGTGTACTAGAAACGCACCCTACCTACATGATGTCTAGGGTACTGCCGAAGTCAGGTGGCTGTCCCACGTTCATGCAATTAAAAGCAAACTATTGAGGGTGTAATAATTCGGGCTGAAAATTACCACAAAACCAACACCCCCCTCCCCCCTGTAAAGATGCCACTGGGCAAATGAATGCAGCAAGGGGGCCACAATGGCTCCCGAGTTCCAGCGATTCCCTGTGTGTGCCCCTCTACATGTGAAACGTCCCCATGTGTGCATGTGCGTGCAGTGCAAGTGTGGCAGAAAGCCAGGCATATTTATAGAAGTATGTAGTTACATCCCTTTTGTGCTAAAATATAATCATAAAGAAATTATTGTTTCGTAGCCAATCAGGCATGGCTACTCACAATCCTCCTGGGGTGAAAGTGGACTTGCCCAGCTAGAGCCACCAAATGCCACCCTACAGTGTATAAATTTTTAGGGTGGAATTTAGTTTTTTAATTTTTTTATTCAGAGTTAATAATGATTTAAACTAAATGAAACAAGCAACGGACTGAGAGCAACAACTCCAAAAGATTTTCAAAATACGTTGCGTAGAAAATGTAATGCTGACACAATTTTCTTTTTCATGCAATTTGTTTACTTAATTTAATTAGCAAGTCTCCATATGTTTTGTAAATGATGTCTATGGTATATAGGTGTAATTGTTGTATCAGTTATTAGTTTTTGCATTTTCTTGTGCCTCTCATGTGCTTTTGGGCTGAGCTCTCAGCAGGTCTCCACCATTTTTGTAAGTTAGTCAGTAATGCTTGCCAGGGGTGGTCATGCGTTGCCTGTCTCTGGGCCTTCATCGCTTGTTGTCAAGTCATAATGTAGTTTGCAATAGTCAATTCCTTATTTTGGAACTTAAAATTAACTTTTTTGTTACCCAGAGGCAGCACCACCCCCAGGTCCTGCCAGCTCAAAGGTGCTGGGATTTTTACTCATGTAATTCTTCATCGGCCACATGCCATTTTTCTCCACATTGGTTGCAAAACCACCAGAGCCTTTATAAATGTGCAAGTATCTCCTCTGAGGATATTTTTGCAGCAAGTAAATTCAACTTGTGGAAATTGTGGTCTTATTTTTCTGCTGGTTACTTCACAGCCATGTAACTTTTAGGTCCTCTACACACTCTACTACTGCACCCTACAAGTGCCGTGATTATTGAGTACGGGTATTCTTCCGGCATGTGAGATGGCCATAGCAATCTCACTCTGTATTTGGTGGTGTACGAGGGGGTTTACATCCTCATTTAGGCAGACATATGGGATTATACCTCAAAAATACATCACCGTCAATGCAGGGTGAGTCCAGGAGCAGCCAAGCAGGTGGACAGCCTGCCTCTCGAGAAGAGTCTCACTGCTCAACCGAGTTGGCACCCTTAAATTCACATTACAAATTACTAAAATAAGCGTAAAGAAAACTTTTAAAACCAAGCATTTATTTATAAATTGTACTAAAATGAGGAAAGTAATTATAGTAGTTACACAATTTGTAGAACTAGTAAGGTGTGGTCGAACAGCCGTAAGAAATATTACTACAAATTAATATGTTTGTATCAATTTATATTTAGTATATAAAATATTGGTGTGAATAGTCAAGAGCCTTACGCAAGATGTGTGTTTACTACGCTTATTCAACTGAGATATACGTTCTATATTATGAATAGTTAAGAGCCTTATACAAAATATGTACTTAATACGCCTACGCAAATGAGGTATACGTTCTATATTGCACCATGCTTTTATATACTATATATAAATTGATACAAACATATTAATTTGTACTAAAATTTCTTATGGCTGTTCAACCACATCTTAAATGTTCTACAAATTGTGTAACTACTATAATTATTTATTTTCTTTTAAATGCATTTATAAATAAAAGCTTGGTTTTAAAAGTATTTTTTACAGTTATTTTATTTTTCACTGTTCAGTTTCACCAATTTTTTTGTAATTACATTATGTAGCAATACACATCTCGCGACAAGCATTACGTCTGATAATGTGCATTGCTACACAATTGATACAGACCCTGGTCACCATCTACAACTTAATTACTCATTGAGACAAGTCCAACAAGGCCAAACTCGATACGTTTACTATGTGAGGAGAGAAATTAATTTAAACCAGCTTTTCCAAAACACTGAAGTTCCTCATAAACTATCGCCAATATACTAAAACATTTATGAAAAATGCATTAGTTACATTGTATGAAAAACCAGCATTAATACACAAGATAACAATGCAACTTAACTCTGTGTGTGAATGTGCGTGTGAGCACAGCTGATCGGACGCACTAAGCCACCCTGCCTCATCGAGGCTGGCTTGTGCCACCCACACAAGGGCGACAGTCAAAGACAAGGAGGTCTAGCAACATTGCTTCAGCAAGCTCAATTGGATAACAGGAAATGGTTTAAAATACATACACGCGAAGTTACATAAAAGCTTGTAACTTCTGGCTTCATCAACAGATCAGATCAGCTCAGTAGTAACTTCACATTGCATTGTCATCGTAACTAAACATGTATACAACAGTTCAATTGGATAAAGTGAAGTGGTTTAACAAACATACGTGAAGTTACATTAAAACTTTTAACTTCTGGCTCCATCATCAGATCAGCTCAGTGGTACCTTCACGATGTATTGTCGTCGGAACTACACATGTGTGCAAAATTTCAGCTCAATTGGATAACGGGAAGTGCTTTAACATACATACATGTGAAGTTACATAAAAGCTTGTAACTTTCGGCTCCATCATGAGATCAGCTAAGTGGTACCTTCAGATTGTATTGTAATCGGAATTACACATGTATGCAACATTTCAGCTCAATTAGATAACAGGAAGTGAAGTTATATAAAAGCTTGTAATTAACCTCTCCTCAAACCTGGCACCATAAACTTCAATAACCTGTTCCTTGCTTTTGAGACCACGACCACCCATTAATATAAAATAAAAGAAGTGTACACTGGTTAGGAAATAGCAGCCTATTTGAAAATTTGATTCCTCTAAGCTTAATATCATTTTTCATAATTATATACAGAAAATAATATTAACTTTAAGGTGAAAGTAAATATTTCAAACTAAGGGAAAAATGAACACAACTTTCTCTAGGTTTGAAAAGACCAAGTGCATGATGATAGTTTATCACCCTTCCACTAGGTGCACTGTAAACAGTGCACGGCAATCAAGTGTGGGAGTTTTTGTTCTGTACTCTACACCTTGATTTTTTAAGATTCCCTTGTTCACCTGTTTAAGTTTCCTAGGATGGTTTGAGCAATTGATTGAAGTAGTTTATGCTGAATTAATTTTAAGGTCAATTGCATAGTCAATCGCTCATCAGAACAGTCAATAGTATCAAATGAGGTGTTAAAACAGCTTAAAATGGTGTTTTTTATGTACGGAAAATGTGTGATTTATTTAACTGGGTGTTGAAGCTTTTGATAAAGCAATATAAGTTACAGAGGAAAAATTTTACTAAATTTACAAACAAAGAATTTTACTAAATTTTTCATAATGATATGATTTCTGTGTGCAAGTATTTGAATAAATTATAAAGAAAATACATGTATTTTAAACAAACAAACACTAAATGCAACAGCACCGTACATAACATTAATGGTCCAGTTCAATGAAACATTATGTTAACTGTAATAGCATTGGTGGCAAAAACCAAAATATAAACAGATGAATATGTTATTTCACCCAAATTGACTTTTATGAAGAGAAACATGAATAAATATTACAAAGTTATATAGTGAAATCTTTCTTTGTGTTATTTCAACATAGAAACAATGTAAATGAAGATACATAAATAAATTTAACCAGTTTTTATAAGCTACAAGGTATCAGTTTTTGCATGCAAACTGTGTGACTGATGCAAAACATGGAATTCTAACATTATTTATAGATTTTTTTTCAATTCTGTAGGATAGTTCTTTTTATGATAAAATTTATTTTTCAGTAGTTTTATATTGTATGTCAGAATTTTTACTTCACTTATATTTTATACACTCATATCAACTGTCTACAAGGAATGATAATTTTTTTTCCATTAAGTGATGCATTTTGGCCATTAAAATAAAATATTTACATTAAATTAAGCACTTAAATTTCATATTTGTCTAAAGGTAAAGTAATTGTATACCTACTTTATTGTTTAAAATACTATACTAAATTTAAAAAATAACAGAAAATTTTAACTAATTAAAAAAAAAAGTAATGAAAATACACTGAAATATCATAAAAACTTACAAAATCACGGAAATATTTTCATGGAGAACAGGCATCTCTATTAATATTTGTGTTCATTATTTTTTCATTGAATAAAGTGACAAACTGCTATGCAAAACTGGTAAAACGTAATACCAAAACCAATTTGCGCAACAAATTACTATACACAATGTTCAAAATGAAAATACATACTGATGGTGACTCTGAGTAGGTTATTGTCCTGTCCACATGCCTCAGCCAGGGCTCGCCTTCTCTAGCAATTGGAATGGTTTGTTGGTGGAGGAGGGCCGCTGATACCCAGCTCACCCTACCGAGCACTTCTCGACATGGATCAGTCTTATCTGCCATCAGCTACGGATTCCTGACCAGACAGTCCTGATGACAATGGAATACCAGTGGCTGGCAGGTGTGGCACTGCAGAGGGCTGTCATACCTCTTTGGTTGGTGTTCTGCCATGGCTTTTCTCCTTCCCCACCATGCTGGTTACCATCCTCCACTTTAGAGTGAGATGTGTTCTTGGTTGATTTGTGAACATGCATCCATTTTTGTTCTGATATGGCATCACAGATGCAGCATCCTCCAATAGCCTCCTGATGGTTGGTGAAAGCACTGGCTGTGGGGCCGCTAAGTAGTCAGAATTATTTTCCACATCACTTCATGATGCTCTTTAGATGTTGTCCTTACATCTACCTGGAGCAATACAGTTGTACAACCACACGTTCATCAGGAAAACTTACGCAGGCTCAGTCTAAATCTACTCTTGGCCGTAAAGCTCTGGGCAGCAGCGCATAGTGTAGCACAGGCCCACTAATTACCCCCCAAACTTGCAACGGAACTTGTCCCAGGGGATTTCATATTCACCTACGATGACTCACAACTATTATGCTTCCCCCAGTTGCAACACAGTTGCACACTCAGCCACAGGAATGCTGTACTTTTCGAGTTTATCATTGCACAAATAAACAGATCTTTATAACCTTCCCGTGGAGTTCGGGCAGTGGAATGTTTGGCACTGGGTTAAGGTTGGGTTTTATTACTGTGGTTATAAACACTAGTGAATGCAAATATGTATAATTCCCCTGCACAATCATACATGGCTTGCACCCATAATGTCAGTCACACAGCTGTGGTAACTCAACTGCATGTGTGCACCATCTGTGTTTCATGATGTGGCATTCCATGCATTCTGCCACTTCTAATTCCCTGCTGCCAGATCTTGGCATGGCACAATGACCACTAGCCTGACTACTGAATGTATTCAACTGTGGCAGTGGACATTCTAGACTGATGTGGGGGCCACCGCACTGACACACGTTGCCCCAAATTGAATTCACCCTGACCAGAACTCAAGGCCACTCAAAAAACCGTGGGGCCACGGTGGCTGAGCAGTTAGACTGTTTGCCTACCACCAAGGTTAACTGGGTTCTATCCCCGGCCGGGTCATCCCAGACTTTTGCACGTAGGAATCATGCCAGACAATGTCGCTGGTCCGAGGGTTTTCTCAGGGAACTCTCCCATTTCCCCTGCCCATTTATTCTGGTGCTGCTTTATTCTCACCTTGATCATCCTCATCGGCTTCCAAGACAAGAGCCGCCAAAATCTTTTCACTCTTCACTCAAAAGTGACTACACAGTGGACTGTCCATGTACAACACTATACTCAGCTTGCATTCCACAGTGTCTGCATCATGATGCTTCCCCTGCGTATGAGCCTAAGTGGTTGCAGGGGTGAAAGGCTAGGCAGATGGTTGTGTCCTCTTTACTTCGCTGGCAAGCAGAAAGGATGCCTTTTCACTCTCTCATACTCACCTCACGACCCTGACTGCCATGTGCTGCCAGTTGGTGATGATCTTGACACAATGGGAAGGGACGTGGGGAGCATGAGGTAAGGGGAGGTGGGGAGCATGAGGTAAAGGGAGGTGGAGGTGTGAGGGTAAGGGGAGTTATTGGTCTAAGAGATGGGGAATGATGGTGGTGTACATAGGTTCCAGGTCTGTCCTGCGTGAAACTGTTATCATGGTGATTCAGTGCTGTGAAATGTGGTGTGCTAGCAGTCTATTGGTGCAATAACAGGAAAACTGGTCACTTATGTCTGGCTCTTTCTGCTCAGACCTATGACTTTGGATTTTAACCTCTAAAAAGTCGCCAAATGAAAGGGTGCAACTGACGTGATCTGGGGTCAGGAAAGCCGGAAATAACTGTTTGCGTATTTGGTGGAGAGGTCAAAAGGGGAAAGGTGGAGGCAATGAGATGCAGATAGATTGGGGATGGAATAATTTGTGCACCAGTACATGATAATATGCATGCATATGTCTCAGGACCATGGCATCACTCACAAGGTGAGATAACCAGACATGTTATTACAGAGCCATGCTGTATGGTAATAGGGGTTCCCTTTGCAGCTTCCCAGCATAAGCCACTGATGGGAAAGAACCATTAATTGTAAGTTGAGTGTTTGGCATCCTGCACATCAGCTAGCATGTTACCGCATAAATTATGGTAAAAACACTAGTTCATGTGATATTGCACATATATCATATGAACGATGCAAGCCCAGGCATGTCCCATTACACGGAATGTCCCATTATGGGGAATGGGGTGTGACCACATAGTGATTGCCAGCGAGCAAGTAAGCAGTTCATTAAGGATGGTCAGTCTGCTTTTTTAACCATGTACACATATAATATCAGTATGTTGGTAGTTGGTGTGTGTATGTGGGAACATATCCCTGAACCATGGTTGACCGGACAAGAGAATAAGCTAAGCAAAGGCTTGTCACACAAAGTATAGAGACCAAAAGCGAATGAGTGCTGAAACCCAAAATAACCACAGACAAAAGATGACCACTGTATTGATGTGCATGGCTGACATAAAACAAATTTTTCAGGTATGGCATCAGTTCACGCACCAAATACCAGCTTGCGTGGAGACAACATGGGATTTGCAAAGTGTTTCAGTTTTGGCAACAAACTGTGGAAACCAGCAGCACAACAAGATTGTAACCCGCTGTGCTGAGCTGCTAGCGAAGACTGAAAACGGCAGCCAGAAATAGCATGAAGTGCTCCCCTCTGTCTGCCAGTAGAAGAATGCACTTTCTTCTTAAATATACAAAATGGTGTATTAAAATTAAAACATATCACAGTCCCAGTAATTTGAGGAAACGTAGGAAGGCAACACAGCAATTATTACAACCAAAACCACATTTGACAAAAACATATTCAGAATATTCTCCTGAATATTCCAGTAGATGTATGTCTGGGAAATATCCCCCCCCCCCCCCCCCGGCCGCCAATAGGCTTAGCCTAAAATATTTCAAAAACAATTAGCCACAAAGAAATATTAAACTGATACAATTCATATAATAAACAAGACACGGATGAAAATTAAGTCAATTGTTCAAAAATACTGACATAACTGACTATAAAATCAAAATACAGACAAAATATTTACCAAATACTGACAATTAATGCTACAAATAATGCTCAAAAAAATCCAATTTATATAAAGTACATTTAATAGAACACCAGTACACAGAAATACCAGTAAACGTGAAAACACAAGCAGAAGAAGTAAATAATGAATTAACATACATATTCAATACTGTACATTATTGCTACATACACCTGTAATGCCAAATAGTGAAATGTTCATGTGAAATTTCTTTAGTTAATTGAAATTTCAAAATAAAGCAAACACTTAACCAAAGTATAAATTAACTGTGTAATACTGATATGTTGCTGCGGTTGCTCGCCGCAAGGGTTAGCAAGCGGCGAGCTGTGCGAGGCGCTGGGCGACCTCGGCTAGCTGAACCGCTGTTTAGAGAAACAAGAACAAATACCGGGGGAATGAGTACGAGGTCAGGTCAGTGATATGTAAGGCTGGTACAATGGCGGCTCTGGGTGCCATCTTGCCTGAGATACCGAAGGCTCTGCCCGAGGACCGCCTGCTAAGAGAACCATCTGTCCGTTGTCCTGGGTCGACACCCACTGCACCCGCCTAGGAGAGAGCCTCCCAGTTGTCACAGACAAGACTAGGGTAAAAATACTCCTGATAGGGCAACTTAGGGCATGAGAGACTTCAGGAGAAGCAAAGGCGTCAATAAGCTCCCTAAGAGCAGAATACTTGCTTCACTAGTTATAAACTTGTTTTAGAGCATTCTTAACTTAATTGCCTCCTGGCTTGACTAATAGAAGCATAATAACTTGTTTATTACTAACCGTGCTTGCATGGCTGATGTTGTATAGAGAATTGTATAATAAAGTAGAGTTTTGTATAACCTGAGTGCTCTTCCTCTAGCTATCTTAATCCTCCTATATAGTGAGTGATCTCCTCCTTTTGGGAGAGGTCACAGCAATTGGTGGAGGCGCCGGCGCTTCCAACCTTTAATTTCAGATCATTGCAACTTACAGCAAATTTGTAAAGCTGTACAAATCAAAAGTTAGGCATTAAGGAAGACACCTCGCGTTCCTCACCACCCCACAGGGTTGCACCCCCTGCTAACGAACAGCAAGTAAATTAAAGAATTAATCAAAACTGTATCATTAGAGCAAGAAAGAATAGAGCCGATTAGCAGCCTTCACCTGCCTACAGGGTTCGAAGTCCCACATAAATAACAGGTCAACTTTTCCTTGTAGTAAATAGTAGTAACATTGAAGGTACCCATTCAAAGGACAGTGTTTCACTTCGCAGCAAAATAGCGGCTGCTCAAGAGCACGCGGGCAGAAACTACAGTGTTGCAAATACCTCGGCCGTACAGTCACCCATTGTCTGTAATAGAATAGTGTGTGTGCGCTTAAGCTTTTCAAATTAATGAATTTTGAAATACGGATCTGCCTTTTGGACCGTCTTGCTTTGCTTCCAACAAATCCCAAGCCTTGTATGTGCTAAAGTGGAAATTAAATATTAATAAGCTTTGTGTGTGCATATGCTGTATATTAAGGCCACGTTACACTACATCACACTGACATGTAGACATGAGCAACCCAGAGAAGTAGGCATCCTAGTCAATAAGAAAATTGGTCAAAACTGTAACTATTGATACAAGCGAAACCGTGCGCATATTACAGGAACAACAAACCCAATTAACAAGAGAGATTACAAAATTACCAGAAAACCTACATACGCCACCAACACAACAAAATTCAGCACTTGATTATTAATTTTCAGACACAAGCGAATACACCATACACGAGCCTAGTATGATGGATATCTGCGACCACGCCCATTAAAATCACTTCAGGCAACCGAGACATTTTAAATTTCAATACCAAGCACCAACACACAGACAACAGAACACCAATATGGGACTGGCACGAAGGACACATAATTAAAGCAATCACCTAACATACAACAACCAACTCAGATCATGCTAAAATATCCACAATCCAATCCCCACATTTTCAGGGGAAAATAACGAAAATGTTCACCATTTTCTGGAGACGTACAATGCAGCCAGTGAAATCAATGGGTGGTGCGCTATAGAAAAACGCAGGCACTTAACATTTTACCTACAAGGCACTGCTAAGCAGGTGTACAAAAATGTATACCATTCACACGCAGGAGAGCTAATATGGAAAATTGTAGAGACAAAACTAAAATTCATTTTCACGCCCATTGATGAAATTGAGAAATACACTAATTTTCTTCATAGTACAAAACAACCACCAGGTCAAAGTTGCCAGGCCCATGTGGAAAACCTGACATTTTACAAAAACAAATGCAAACCTAACTTGCCAGAGGAAGAATTTGTAAAAATGATTTGGCAATCTCTGTTACCCATTATTGCAGACAAGGTAACAACGTTGAAAAATGACACACTTCAACAACTACTTGTCAATTTAAGGAATGTCGAATTAGGCATTTACCGATACAACCAACTCATGAAAAACCAGTCACAAGCTACAAAACACACAAAACTTCAGACGGAGATTAAGACACTGAAGGTTCAGTTAGCCGCTTTAACATAAGAACTGAATGTTAAGAACACCAACACGCCACCATACAATGAATCCCAAACATCCCACATATACAAACATCAAACCAACAGAATAGCGCCAATTTTTGTCAAACCAGAACACCATGGTAAAATGCTAAGAACACAGAACAGGGTATACTACAGAAACCCACCCTACCAGCACCATTATTATGATACACATTGCGGACATGCAGACCCCTTGTAACAGGTTACTGTCCTGTTCTCTCGTTGTAGTTCTCAGTAAACACCAACGAATTAGCTCAGCGTGAGTTGGAGACCTAACCGACCAAATAATAATTGAAAGTTTGTTGATACCAGGGTTCTCAATAAAAATTAAAGAAGTTAATGTCTGGAGATTTATTGTCATCTCTGCAAAACAAACAATTGGCACTCGCAGCTGACAAACAAAAAAAACCAAGACAGAATGGCAGCCTTCATAAAACGAAACTCCTCACTTCAAGAGTTATGAAGATGAGAGAGAATCGTTACTTTTTTCTCCCGGCGCCCTATTGACTCCTTGCACCGACGGAAAATAAATTTAATAATTATTTGAAATGTCCAAAATACAAAAGCAGGTTAAAGTCACGGGCGCTGGTCAGTGTGAGTCACGTGATCACACGTTGCAGGCTGTCCGACTGACAGCTGACAAACTATCATGCTGCGATGAACTATTGTGATACCCGAGAAAGGTCGTGCCTCCTTATATATTGGTAGAAAGTTTCCTTATTGAAAACATAATGTTTTTCGAGGAGTCGGTCACGACAGCTAAAGGTGACCTCTATTAATTTCCTCGTTTCACCATGTTGTGCCTTGCGGTGGCGATGTTTTTAGTTTACTAACCAACTGAAAAGGAAAAGATGCGCTATTGTCCTATGATGACGTCTGTTGTTAATAATGTCTGTTATTACTGATGAAATGAGGAAAGAAAAATAACAAATTTGGAAAAACGAAAATATATGAAATACAAACAAGTTGTCATTGCCACGACCTTTCAGATATTACATGAATTACTATCCTTGACTGAAATATAGACAATTGAAAAACTTCCGAATATACTAATTATATATATCTAACTGCAATGCTTCACCCTTAAGGGACCACTGCAGTAACCACGAAACCACGAGGGGGATAACGAACAGACAAAAAACCCAACTCAAGAGAAGGTAAAATGCATAATCAATGCATGTCAGGCGCCATTTTCAAAACGTGTACCGCACAGGTCATATGCAGAAATCGCCAGATTTAATGCGAAAAGTGAAATCACTGTCAAAGAGCATCGAAGTAAAAACTGTAAGTTTACAGAAACCACAAACAAATGCATTTGATAACAAAATCACTTCCTGCATCATTTTCAAAGACACTAAAAGTGGGACACAAAAACTACGGGGAAGAACCAAGGACACAGGCAAGACCAAACAGAGTAACAAACACGATGAGGCACCTGTGAAACCAGACACACGGTTACACATTGAAACGACGGGTCCCGCTGAGCAGCCGGCCACGAAGGAATGTGCTGGTCTGCACATCAGTGACCTGGCCTTCATCGGGCCCAGGTCGCTGATGGCCTCCACGTGCGTACTCTGTATGTATACGGGTCATCAAGCCACGCACTGCCTGTTATTTCGAAATCACCAACAAGAATTCCATTAACATTGTGATGCACTTCCGCAGCTTTAAACACCACTTTGTGATTGGACAGACACTAATCAAATTGCCTAAAGAAGGGAGCGACACAAAACATTACACAAATAAGGTACCGGTTGGCAATGATGACAAGCCTCAGCGCAACCTGAGCCACTGGCCCTACTTCGACAACGTACACAAACAAGACACACCGGTCACCAAGGACGAATGCTGCGCCACCTAATATGAAATGAATAATTCAATAGAGTAACTAACAATAAATTAAGAGTGTTACATTGTTTAACGGTAAAATTATTTAGCCATGCTCCATAAATTATAATAAACAGTACCTTTCGAGCCACGTCTAAAATTTTAAATCATACAGTACCAAATGTTTCAACGATTGAATATAAAAATAAATGACATCCTTGTCCTATAGGTTTATGTATAGCAGTAAAGTAAGTTTCAGATAGCTAAGTAAAGAATGATGCTGTGAACAGAAATAAAATGAATAACATTTCTCGGATTTATTCTCGACAAACTAAAAATAATTTTTATAAAGAGCTGGAAATAAGTAAAATAAAATAAAAAGTTAAATGTCTGTGAATGCAAAATAAAAATCTTGTACTAATGATAGTAAGGTATTGGACAAAATATGCCGTGGTAAATTGATTACGTATCGTAGACAAAATAAAGGGATAGAAATAAATTATGTATAAACGTGCAGAGTTACGTTAATTTATAATGTGAGTTGATTCGTTGGCAGTTTAATGCATCGTGCACTTGTCACATAAAAGAAAATATGTAATATTAAAATGCTTTTGTTTATGATATGTGATAAAGCTTGTCCGATCTATATAGGCTTGTTAAAAGAGGCAACACTACGGCGACCCAGTACTTTTCAGAAACAATGTGCCGACTGCCTGCGATTCAGCAGGATTGCGTGAACGAGTGCCACAGTGTTTACGAAAGCGTGCCTGAGAGCATGCTGCTATTCTGTAAATATGCCATATGTTACAGCTACGTCAGGATTAAGAGTTTCATTAGTTTTAACATTTTCATGCACTTCAGTCATGGTAATACAAAACAGGATGGATTGATTACCATGTAACAAAGTAGTATGGCAATCTAGAAGCTTAGCCAACTTCCGAGGTCCCAGATGTACCAGTTACACTACACCAGTCATTATTTGATACACCAACTATTGGAACAGATGTGAGAACGGATGACTTTAGTGGAGTGATATGGATATTAACGGATTGGGAAATAGTGCCAGAGTCACACCCACTTCAGCTGCGAGTCAAGTACATAGTATATCCACAAACTCTAAGACAATAGTAAGTTTTACTCAGGAGGTCAAATATTTTCTTGCACGAGACACAGGAAGCAGGGTACATAGCGGCGTAGTGAACTGACCAATATAGCCGTGGTTTTGCACACGAGTGCAAGACCCGAGGTATATTTTCTTTTGTGCTGCTGAGGTGCTCCAGCCAAAAGGATGAGATAAGAGGGTTACAGAGCTGAATTGGACTTTAACTGTGGGTTCTGGGTTATTACACAGTTAATTCGGAGTTGGACTTTTACTGTGGGTCATGCTCATTACACAGTATGTAGCGCGTGTACCAAGAGGGCACACCACAAAAGGGACCTCCTGAGAGTAAAATCATCAAGTGCTGATTTCCGCTCCCATTATTTTATTGTTTCATGTTTTGGAAGTGCTGATACATGTTATATAAATTGAGTGTTGCATGTTTACAACAGATTAATATTAAATTTTATTTACCTGTTTGTATTTTTAAAAGTATGTATTAGAACTAATGTATAATATTGCTAATATTTAAATAAAATTAATTATATGTGCACACAGAACACAGGCATAACACAGTCATTAATTGATATAGTGATTAAAGTTTTAAAACGTTTGTTAATGTCGAGAATAAAATTAATTATTAAGATAAATATTTTGCATGGCATGCCCCAACCACCATTAATTATGACATAAATAAAAGAAAAGGTGCTAATACAGTAATTATAAGTTTCAATGTGGCCGAGAGAAATTGTAGCCAGTTGCGTGGAAATCTTTTCCATGGCAGTGACATCGCAGGAAACAACACGTCACCAGATCCTACCAGGAAGGAGCAACCACGGTCGGAGAAGCTACTGCCTTGTTCGACTGCAACATGGTGTAATCAACAGTGCGACAGTCAGAAGAAACCGCACAGCAATATCACCAACGATCAATTTTTGTTATCAATTAAAGAACTGTAACTCATGTGTAATTTAAGTGCAATGCATGTCCCCCCTCCCTCTTCTTTTGTTGCAGTGCGGGCCAGGTAAAATGGAATTACCAGCTATGCCAACAATAGCAGCTTAAATTGAACAAGGGTATATCCTTCTATTCAGTCAATACTAGTTTAAATAAGGATTAGAAAGTCAAGCATGCAGAGCTCCCCACAGTTGAGTACACTGAGAACAGGTCTTCAATCAGGCAAACACTTGTATTCTCTATACTATTGTAAGAACACTATAACTACATTAGTCTCTCTACAATAAAGCTCCTCACAATAGCTCTTGCGCTTATTAATTACAAACTTATAGAAATTGCATTACTACTGAATTGTATGGCACAAGCGGCCTAGCGAAAATATATGTAAGGATAGAATATTATAGAAATAATGTTATTCCAATTCAGTCTTACGGATAGGAAGTGAAAAAGAACACGAAAGATACAATCAGACTTAGTGATACAACTAAATTATAGGGGAATAATTAACTTATAAATCAGTACAGAATTACGAGTAGAGGTTGAATAAAATAAAGCAACAACATGTGATGTGTTTCATGGTGTGACATTCCTCCATACCTTGTAATACTTAAGTAACAGCAGTACAGAAAATACAAACAGTGCCTTCACTGACAGTATAACAGCATTAATTTTGCATGTCACTGTCACAATAACCAGTATAATAAGTTAATAAAAGGCTTGCGCAATCAGAGCCATGCTACGACCACGCCATACCTTTTAAAGTGTATATTCTGTGTTAATATTTTATACGTACTTGGTCAAGATTTTATGATTCCATCTTTCGCTACAGTCTATATTACATATCATTTAATGTTTTGTGTCCATAAAATAAAGATTGTGTACATATACATACCCAAAGTAGGGATTTCAAGTATAGCATCTGACGTGTCTATAGGAGATAGAGTAATAAGACTGAACACAAATGATAAATTATTGTTATAATAACTTGTAAAAGTTTCAAACTGTCACTCAATTAAGGCGCTATGGCAGGCTGTTGACTGCAAAGTACACAAATCCTATCATATTTTCCCTTTTGTGTTCGGCGCTGGCCTTCATTGACCAACTTTTACATTATTTCTTTTAAGGGGTTCTAGTAACAACACGGAGCCGAGCACATCCGGTCATTTCCTTCCAGTCAACACAAACCAATAGCATCCTTAAAAAAGAGTTCTCTAAGTGCCGGCACAATAGTAAGTAGATTACAAAAAGAAAACTTCCTTGTCAGTAAGGTATTCTATAATATGAAATCCGTAACGGACTACAGTATAATGAAAATTATAAAGAATTACGTTTTCACTCATCATCATGTAATATAAAACAGTGTGTAATAACACTGTACATAAACGGAGTGCATCGCAGTAGTAAAGCAATAGTCCTCCACAGTAATAACCTTATTTATTAAATATATTGTAGTATAGTCATTAAAAGACATAACTTTTCATGTACCAATTATGGCATGAACACAGCTGTACAATAAGTACGACTTATATGTAATGCCTGCGAACCTCCGTGCTTGACATCGCCCTAGGGAAATAAGATGATCTTTTACTATCCTTACAGATGCCGTGGACAAGAAAGGCTCTTTCCAGCGGACAACACTTGGCTACGATGAGGTAACTGGCCTACTCGCTTGTACCAAGTCACCTTCCCTCAATATTAGTCCAACCTCACACTGTCATTCTCCCGCAATGAAAGACCTCAGCTCTTCCTGACGAGGATGTCCAGATCAACCAATGTGGGGGGTCATGCTGCGGTTGCTCGCTGTAAAGGTTAGCAAGCGACGAGCTGTGCAAGGTGCTGGGCGACCTCGGCTAGCTGAGCCGCTGTTTAGAGAAACAAATACCGGAGGAATGAGTACGAGGTAGGGCCAGTGATATATAAGACTGGTACAATGGTGGCTCTGGGCCCCATCATGCCTGAGATGCCAAAGGCTCTGCTCGAGGACCACCTGCTGCGAGGACCACCTGTCCGTGGTCCTGGGCCGACGTTCGCTGCACCCGCCTAGGAGAGAGCCTTCCCATTGTCACCGACAAGACTACGGTAAATATACTCCTGATAGGGCGACTTAAGGCACGAGAGACTTCGGGTCAAGCGAAGGCGTCAATAAGCATCCTAAGAGTAGAATACGTGCTTCACTAGTTTTAAACTTGTTTTAGAGCATTCTTAACTTAACTGCCTCCTGGCTTGACTGATAGAAGCTGAAACTCCTTACCTCAGTGTAATAACTTGTTTATTGCTAACTGCGCTTGCATAGCGGATGTTGTATAGAGAATTGTATAATAAAGTAGAGTTTTGTATAACCCGAGTGTTCTTCTTCTTCTAACTACCTTAATTCCTCTATATAGTGTGTAATCCCATCCCTTCAGGAGAGGTCACAGCAATATGAAGCAGTAATATCATATACAGTTTAATCTATCAATTGCAAAAAATTATACAGAATTGGTTTTTAGTTAATTTTGTTCCATAATTTATCACTCCTGTGACTGAGACTTGACAGTATGAAAGAAAACATTATAACTTAAAATGACATGTTTTGATTATTAAATATTAATAATTATTAATAATTAATTATATTATAATTATGATAAAATAATCAAATTTTGAGCATGCATTTATTTAAACTGAGCATAACTTTTTTTTTAGGTAATGCAGCATAAGTTACAACATTTCGCTAACCTCAATTTGGCAAAAAGGAAAAAACAGTAAAATCCTCATTAACCATGTTAATCGGGGGCCAGAGAAAACACAAATAAGTGAATTTGTATTTTAAAAAACCAGATAATCGAACTTACTTAATGGAATAGTGATATTGGCTCCAAAAATCGTGATAAAACACAGTAAACTTACCTATTATACAATTCAAAGTAACACAAATCATGCAGAGTATGTGCAGGATTTAAAGTGCACATTACTTTAACTGATATTTATATTGCACCGAGTGTAGTTAATTCACGGCGCATCGAATATATACAGCCTTTCACCGGGGTCAGGCGAGCGCAATGTGCGGGACATCTGGCCCAATAGATAAGCAGCCCGTAGTAGGTGTGTGTCGCTTTCTCAACGTGTGTCACTCAGACCCGTCCTTTAAATGAGGCAACCTGCCATTAAAAAAAATACAGTACAATCTCCATTTAAAAAAATTAACTCTTATAATACAAAAGCTAATTAAAGTTTTACTGACTTACAAACACACACAAAAATTTAAAATCTCATGAAATGTTTAGTTTTTTGTTAACATTTAAATGCTTGATATGACAAAAAGAGTAAGGGAAGGTAAAATGGGCCTTTCTTGAAAAAGGCTTCAATTTTCTTTTATTTGGCACCGGAATTGACATTTTTGTTTGTAACACACCGTGCTCAAATTGTTTTATTATTTCTAACTTTTCCGCGATACTGTATACTGTCCTTTTACGTTTTATTGACATTGCGAAAATGAGTGAACAATGACCCGGGCCGACGATCGATAAACTGGAAATACGTGTTTCTTCAGGGGGGGGGGGGGGGGGGGGGGGGAAATGAGGCCGTGTCCGAAACCAAAATGGAAAAATTCGTTATTTTGTAATTTGTACTTTCGGAAGTTTCACTTCAGGAGTTGTTGATAGTCCCTCACAGTGACACATTTTTACATTAACAGTGAAAAATATTTCTACAATCACGGGAATGCTGCGCATATGTTAATAAATAAGAAAAAATAAGTTATGCGATAACCACTTTTAAAAAATTGCTGCATAATATGTAAACAAAGCACAACAGTTACCTGCTTTTTAAAACATGCCTAGTGTATTTTATGAACAATTATTTGTTTTATAATACATTAGCGCATGTGTTCATTTTGTATTTTTGCTAACATCTGCTGCTAGATAGAAAATACAATACTACATACCAAATTACCAAAAATTCACCATTTTCGTATACAAAATCGGGTCATGTGATCACTTTGTCAATTAAATCTGCCATTTCGGACACACGACTGAGATAAGTCAGAGTCCGACGCGCTTCAATTGACGGAAATGGATCGCATGCGGGTCTCTGTGATAGGCAGATAGTGTAAAGATAAACATCAGCTCATGCGTCGTAATTTACCGCTGCTTGTTAAATGACACACTTTAAAGCATCGCCAGACCGCAGCACGAATATCACACAATATTAATATTTGTGTTTGAAAAATTTTTTTTCCCAATTGTTTTTATGCATGTGGGAGCCATGCTCATGTTGTTGATATAGGTCACTGTGTGTTTTATGCAGTCAACTTGACCATCTGTTTTATATGTACAAAAAAGGTTCTGTACACATGCATTGAGAAAGGCACATATTTAGCATAAATATTGCATAGTTGCAACAATACAGGAATTTAATGTACAATTTTACCTAAGGAAATCAATTGTATAACACATACTTTATTGTGTCAAATATTGTAAAACATTTATTAAGATAAAAAGAAGAGAAAAATATATATACTAAAATCACAGGAAAGCATACAGAGGGGTCTATGATGCAAGAAGCTGCACCATAGAAATTTCAGGGGTGGGGGGGGGGGGGGGGGAAGGTTAAAAAAAAATTATGTGTTTGAAGGGATTCTTCTGTGTCGGGAAAATAGCGAGGACTGAGATTTGGATGGAAGGAAAAAGAAAGCAAGTCAATGAAAGTATTGGTTTTGCCCCTAAGGTGGAGGCGGCGAGGTTGGCTGGGTTAAACTACTACTGCCCACCCCTATTTTCCAGGAAAAAGCCAATACCATCCTAATTCTACCACACCTGTGTCTAGGGAGATTCCTGTCAGTCACGTACCTTTCATGTGAACGTGAATATCCATTGTTTTGAGTTGTGTGAATCTTGTGTGCATACATATTTTGATGCCCGCTAAGGTGCCAGCCACAACTAGATCATGACAGCACTCACCGCTAGCGGTACACGTAGGTAAGGACGGATGCGCATCCTGCTACAAGAATGGACTTTCCCAAAATGGGATAAAATGTTTCACTGTACTATGTACTTTTTTCCAGGGTAAAATATGATTGAAAAGTGTAACATGTCTTATTTCAGGGTCTTGTGTAATGTTGTTATTTCAAATTCAAAGTGCGCACGGCACCAAAGCCTTCAAAAGACAATTAAATAACCACAAAAATTCCATATTTAAATTGAATCTGTAATTTTGTCTTAAAATACTTTTGGTTCCTTTCAATTTGCAATATAATATTTTTACTCTCCGTGCATAGCACTTCCGCTTGTGTGAACCCCGTAGGCAGCCATGGTAGGTCAGCACGACCCCTGCCTCTGTGCAGTCATCCTAGGAGAGCTGGCAAGGTAAGATGCTGTGATGTACGTACGTCATATTTTTGCACTGATGTAGGTTTCAATAGTTCACTTTAGTATTCTGGTTAACCTTTGCCTTGCATATGTTTTGCCAGACATCCCCAGCATAATACTATCAGCATAACTTATTTTATTTACAGCCTTCCAGGTTTTTTGGAATTTAAACGAGATGAGAGGAGGAGATGTCGGAGAGGCCATGCTGCCCGCGCAGTTTGTGTATCAGATGCCATATACCCATGTTTAGGGCTTTTCATTTGTAATTTCTGCTTAATTGCGATGCCCAATATTAAGGGTAATGTGCTTGTGTAATTATTTTGAGGGTTTTGTCATATTAAATTCTTTCAAAGCCACATTGCCCACGGCCATGTGGTTAGCTACCACCAAGTTAGTATCTGTGCCATCACCACATTACAAGGGCTAATTCTTGTTCCATCTTGTGCGCCTTAATTTATCTCAGGGTTTTATGTACTATTTTCCATAAGGGTTCCTGTATTTTTCATGTTTGATGTTTTTGTTCATGACACCATGGCGGTCAATTCATGTACTTGTGTTTTCCCACTATTCAGCATCCTAAGAGCTTTTGTCTGCTCAGTTATTGAAGGGAATATTTTTTTTTTGCTAATACCCCCCATCATTGGCTGGTGATAATTGACCAAGTTTACATAAAATACTGCATTTTCACGCCCACCTACGTGATCCACTATGAACTTCATCCAGTGCCATCCGCGCCACCTAAAATTTATTTCACACATCTGTGTGTTTATTTTACCTGCTCATAATGTGTCCCATGTTCACCCAGAGTTATTATGGGTAATTTTGTACGGTGAGATTATTTGTGCAATAACCCGCTATGTGTATGACCGTCGCCACACACCACGTGGTTCGGGGACGAGTCCCGATGAGTAGGCGCTAGTTGCGTAGATATCCGCACGTGTTCATTTCATACTCCGTGTACTGTCTCTGGGCAAACCTGCAGTCCGTCCTAGCAACTGTAGGCCCCCATGTTTCGTGGAGGCTGTGTTTTCAAACACAACGGAACATTATCCAGTCAGAGTGTGCAAGTTAAGTAACGTGATTGGGGAATCACCCACAGGAATATGCTATTCACATCTGAGAAGTAATTTCATAATTCATTTCTGGCACATTGTAATCTGGTAAGAATAAACATACCTATCAGTGTAAAATTTGAATGCCTCTTTTTGTAGCGTCAGTACCCAGCCCAGTTTAAGTGTTTGATGTTTGCAGTGTTATGTCTAACAATTGTTTTGTAAGAATGCACAGGTCAGGCGAACACACAGAACTCACAGCATCCCTGAGATCCCAGAGTCTCAAAATGCAGTGTGTAGGAACCACCACTGGCACCCATCAACCACAGGTAAAAGTTGTATCATAATTGTCTCTGTGTCTCACCCGACGGTGTCAATTTTTATGATAGCGTTTTCCAAAAAAGTTAAAGGTGCAGGATTTTTGTGAGAATGTAAATGTAATCATTACTAAACAACAGGAACTTGTTAAGGACAAATGTGTAGAATTAATGTGCAATGGTATAGTAAGACAGGACAAGTGATCAGAACATTTCAGGTAAAAGAATGCCTACAAAACGAAATAATTTAAATGTAAAATACAAAATTATAGAGTTTAAGTATGGTGATGGTGACAGCTAGAATCATTATGTCCAGAATACAGTGTTCGAAGAAGGAAATACATCAGAAGAAAAATCGGAGAGGCAAGATAATTAATAGCATCATCAATCAATACTCGTCTGCTTGAATGACTATCTAATGTTTCTCAGATGTTGCTGATGGGCCACGTTGATGTGTCAGCTAAGGTAATCCAGCTTCAATACCCAGCGGGGTCACTTCGGGATTTTCACATTAGGGAATCGTGCTGGACAATGCCGCTGGCTGGCGGGTTTTCTTGGAGATCTCACGTTTTCCCCCGCCCTTGCATTCTGGATTCTGGGACTGGTCCATCTCCACCTCATTTCATCCTCATCATCTCTCCAGATGTTGTCAAGAGTCGCCCGAACCTCTCTTAGACAATTAAATGCTCTACTAAATAAAAAATGTTTATATTTGATTTTATTGTTGCAACCCTGGAATAATAAGCAGTGTCATGTACTTAACAAAAGAGCTAAATAGAGCTAAGCAGTTCAAAGGTGGGCTCTGTCTGAAGATGTGTTTGGGATTTTTATAAGTGCATGGGGTGCTCTTTTAAATTTACTGTTGGTCACCATCATAACAATAGTAGTTGGTTATATAAGCTGGTTGATGTTAATTTTGTTCTTCCCCAGCACCAACTCAAGGCTGGAATGTGTGTAACTTCATGCCCCCCCCCCCCCCCAACCAAACCCTGACTGACATGGCCCTATTTCATCACTTTTACTCATTCTACCCCCTCCCCAACCCAAATACTGCGAACTTGTTAGTAAAGTGTTTAAGTATTAATGCAAGCAGTTGAGGACATTAATTTTATCTGCAACGTACATAAGTTCAATGTTGTATATGTTTTATCACTCATAATTATATTGTCAACTGTCACATTTCTTAATGAATGCACCACTGAACTTCCTAGTACCCAGACCTTTAAAGTGGGGTCTCACAAGCTATGTTAGCATTACTGGTTTCTTGCTTATTTTGGTTGTTTAGGAACTCCTATTTTAAAAATGCAATTACAGCTTTCTGGTAAAATATATTACCTTGCAGTACACTCACAAATTCATAACATCTCAAATGTAATTATGACTTAATTAGTACAGAATTATTTTTAAATCATAAATGGATGCTCGCCATTTCAGAGTCAACAGATAATGCATATATATAGAAATTGGTGACTATATCCGAAGGCATTTGTAAAATGTAAAAGTGCTATAATAAGAAATTTGTACTAATTTCACTTAAAATAATGTTATGATTCGTAAATTGGGCACGTTTATTTACTGTGTAAACTGTGTTGTAGCATGATCAAAATGCATATGGACATTGGTGCATGCTACCCATTTTATTTTTAAAATTGTGAGTCATTGCACAACCAATTAATTAACATATTTCAAGTTTCATAATATGTATTTTATACTTTTAGAAATTTTGTTCTTTCAATTAGCTTGAGCTATATAAAATCGAATTTGAAATGTTTTTCTTGTGTAGATAGTAAAATAACTATTATAAAATTTTGTTACAAAAACGAAAAGTTTCATCACAAAAATCATTTCATTTCAGGCCACTAACGATTCATAACATTAGTATTACAAATAGCTGAAGCCATTAAATAAAGTGTTTATTTTCATTCTATTCCACTTTGGTTATGTGATGTAAAACCAGTGCTCTGATGCAGTCATAATGATAGATTTTCATAGCATTGTGTTTACATATACAATATACAGAGAAACCTCGTTGCGATCCCGTTTATTCAGTTTTCCGTGTCATTTTTTTTGGGTAGTCCTGACAACTATCCTACACAAACAATGTTAAAAAAAAAAACATGCATGCTTAAACTCTTAAAACATATTTCCCGCATCCATTGATAAGATATTCTGCCTGAAAGGTAAAATATATTCAGAACAATCGTTTAGCTATGATATACAGTGGATTTTCAATGATTCATTGCAGTTATTTACATTTTACTGTATTTCTCTTTGGTACATTCACCAAATATTGCACGCATCATTTGTTTCCGAATGCTATTGTGAATGCAAAATGGAAAATCGATAACTGGTGATATCAACAGTATTATTTACATTCCGTAAGAGTTTTTATTCTTCTTCCTATGTCTTCACTTCATTCGTAGGTTGGCGACTATGAGGAACCATCTCGAAATCTAATTCTTCTTATATGTTCTGCACTCTCAGGTTGGTGGCAATGAGAACGAATCACACAATCTCAGACACTGTATTCAACAATTTATGGCCTTGTTATTGTAAACAGAATTTTAAATGAGGTTAGAGCCGTGGCAGTAATTTAATGGGCGTAATTATTATACGATACTATCGGCAGCGTGTTTGGTTCAAATATTAAAGGTTGGAAAAAAGACTTGGCAAGCAATGATTGGTAAATGCTGTGGCAAATAAATCAGTTGTGGTAATTTTTTCAGAGGGATTGAGCATGGCTCGGCCGGCAAAGGAACACTGAACAAAAATATTAATATAAATAAAAATTAAATTTCGCTCAATTTCAAAAATTGAAGTTTTTATTTTAAAGTGAGTATTTAATCATAAATTGACTTGAATAAGTTGTTTTAATGGCATCTTTTAGCTTTTGGTTTAAACAAAAATGCATATTAAGGTTATGTACAATATTTCTCAGGTCTCCATTAACTTGTTCTTTTTCTTAAATAGAAATTTTGCAAACACTTTGGAAATATCTTTATTTACTTACACAATGTTATCTTGCAGTCTAAAAGTAATTATAAAGATTTCAAATTTTTTAAGAGTGATACTCTGGACAGTCATAAAGATGATTACACACATGTCATCATGCCACTCAAATTATACTGGATGATCAAAACTTGTAACGCCATGTGATTGAATGGATTAAGGTTAAGGTGAGTTTGAGGGGTGGTGAATTTATGGTTAAGGAATTTTGGTGACCGGAGAATTACCCGACTAGGCGCCAGGCGCCGCCAGTTGGCAGCACCAATGTTGCTGGAATTGTAGACCATGGGTGTTCTCAGGGTGCTGCATACAGTATGCCTGGACGTTACATTTTTCGTCAAGACTACTACTGCCCCTCGTCATAAGTATTTATTGTGTTTATTAAACAGTAGGTCTGTTTAAGGCTGACCCACATGTCTGATACTAAAGTATTTAATTGATTACACTCATTAGTGCATTGAGGTTGACAAGGTTATGTGAGCGGGTTAGAAGGGACTCATGCCCCGAAACGCCTGAAGGCCATACTATGAAATAATACATGGAGTTTACGAACTCTGGCATGTACTTGACTTCGCACATACATTAACTGCACTAGCTGGTACAAAGTTATATTGGTCCTGGCTGAGTCCCGCCAGGTCGGTTACACTGTATGAAAATGGTGCGAAGCCTACATTGACAATTAAGTGAGTAACTTAAGCTTCCCCAGGTGATTAAAGCATGGGGAAGTAAGGCTGGTATCTCAGGTGACAAAAGTAAACAAAAGGTTCCGGTAATCTAATTAACAATTGACATACTAAGTGATTGGTTGAGAATACGTGACGTGCCACCGGAGTGGTGCAGAGACGCAGACCATGCTCTGTGAGTCTCGGACGTTACTACTTTCTGCGGCATGTCGCCAGCTTGTCTGGATAAGAAGCACCGGGAACTATGTTCTGATGAAACCTGCTCAAATAAACTCTAAAACGTACAACTCTTGCAAAAGCACATTACACAAAATTCTCTGCAATATTAAACAATATGAAAACAAAACCCTTGCTGTATAATGAACATGAAATGTGAGTGAACAAATGAAATGGTACATTGGCACTTTGCATAAAAACGAAACAAAACTAACACAACACTTGCAATCAATCGTAGGGACGTCTTTTAATGTTCAGATGATTATGAGGCCTTTATAGTTGCCTTAAAGCCCTCTTGAGGCACCTTATGTTACACTGACTTGACCTGCGCATATGACGCACTGCACTGGTTGCACGTATCACAATGCCTGCACTGCACTGCAGTACTCCACTCGCGTAGAGCACCAATGCCTGATGTGGTGCTGTTGGACTTACGGATGGCAAACGGTCTGGAGGGCTGAGATGCTGGCACGTGTCAAATGCCAACTCTCTTGGTAGACCATTTACGGTCATGTGCTGTAAGGCAAAACTGAGGCACGCTCTTGCCCCCCCCCCCCCCCGATGCCACGGACGTAGGGCATACGGGCCTCTGGGTTGGCTCGCACGCAGTTGAAACGGCTGCTGTTGTCGGTGTGGGCAACCTGCTATGATGCAAGATGTAGTGGCATCACTGCACGTTTTGCACTCTCATGCCGGTTGCGGCTTCCTGCGTGACCGGCAGAAGAGGAATAAGCTGTCCGATCCGCTGTCCTCGCTGCCGCTATCACTACTCATGCTGAGCCTTCTGCTGCTGCACTGCACTGTCAAGGCTGGTTTGCTACCTGGAAGTGACCCCTCAGCTTTTGGCAGTGTTCATGCTGTGGTCCTGCTGTTGACGGCCACCCTCTTTCCAGCAGTGGACATCTCAGGCAATTGCCCTGGTGCCATCAGCAAAGTTGCAGAGGACCCCAGGACGTCGCCTGGTTAGGGTGACGTGTGATGTGTGATGTGATGTGATAATGATAGTGCCACGACACCCAGCGTCATGACGTTCACAGGTCGTGCTGTCACCAGAAGTGCCAGCGCCAGTGTTGGAGGTGGAAGGCACAGCAGTACATTTTGTACCTACAAAGTATTTATTTGCAAAATAAAAAATACGCATAATCACAGATTGAAAACAATTCCACATGACCAAGAATATGCATGTCGCCAGTAGTACCAACTAATACAACCAAATCTGATCAAGTTCCATCTTCATCTTCTTACGTGAATACATAGACGCATTACCAAAAACACTAATTACAGCAGTATTGTCTGCCTTGCACTCATGAACTGGAAAAGTGTTCCAACAGATTATACTGTTTGTATCAATGTCACTAGTATCCTTTGGTGCAGGCTCTTTCTCGATATGAGACCTTCTGAAGAAACACATTTCCAACAAACCACTACCAGCTCAAGCAGTTATTACTTGAAGACCAAAACGGTACAAAAAAAAAATAACTTTCTTCTATATCAAGGATCTTAACTGTCCAAGTCCTACCATCTTTATTGATGTCCTTAGTAAAAGACACAATATTACGATAAACCTTCCTCTGGTAATGACCAGAAGAACGAATTCGCCTCCAATTCAAGTCCTAGCTGGTGACTCTCCAGGCGGAGGTGCTGACGCACCTTCCTCGGTGTAGCTCTCTGGGGTCACTTGACAACGGCGTTGCTGTCATGGGTCACCGGGGTCGATGCTCCTGCTACATCTTGGGGGTGCTGCTGGTATTGGGACAACTACACCAGATGGCTCTGCACCATCCCAGACACCTTGACTGACATTGTGAGGGCCCCTGGTGGACACTGGCGTCAGGCATCAACGTAATATTGGTCCACGGTAGAGACCCCCCCAAGGGATGTGCGGATGCACCTCCTGCATGAATGTTTGGGAGAGCTTGGTCGCAGCACCACCGTCATAGGGCACTCGGCGTGACTTCGTCGGCAACATCACCCAGTGAGAGTCAGATGTCGTCCTGATGTTCCCTGACACTCTTCCACCCAAGCCGGACCAAGTATGTAGTGGGTTCTATGGTTTTGATCGCCTTGTGCAGCCCACTCCATTTCGCTGCAAAGACCATGCAAAAGTCCTTGCAAGCGGCATATTGCGAGTGCGCAAGGAAATATACCATCTGTCCTGTGCATAGCTTGGGTGGTGGCCGTGTGGTGATGGCAGCCACCTCGAGGGTAGCCCGTTGGTGTTGGCGCAGTTCTTGGTGTTGGCGCAGCTGCTGACTGGGTTGGTGTCTTCCCCATCTGCAGGCAGTTGGACTTGCCCAGTATGGTGAGGTTATGACCCAATAGCACATCAGCTGATGTCTTACCGGTGGCGGTGTTGATGTGTCGACTAAGGGTGAAGAGGGTGGCGGGCAGATGTTCGGTGCACGACGTGCACTGCTCATCCACACGGAGCTGCAGTTGCATCTTTAACTCCTTGTTGTGGTGCTCTGTGGGGTTGGCACAAGTGTGGTAAACCGCATTCTTCAGATACCTTACCCCCAACCCAGAACAAAATTCCAGCCACTATTTCCCAACGAATTGGGTCCCATTATCTGACAACAATTTCTGTGGGTACAAACCACCTGGGAATGAAGTTGTAATGTGGCAAAGGCTAGTTAATATACCCACAGCTGTTGTCACAAAATGACAATTGTACATTACCACCAGAATTCACTCAGTCAGTCAAACATGAGACACACACACCATTTTGAAAAGAGAAAAAAAAAAAAAAGAATTCTCGTTTTGGAAAAGTTACTCAGTTTTAAGGAAATTTCAAAACGACAATTTCACAATCTTCAAACAATTCATAGTCACTAGCTGTATCAACGAGATATGAACAGCACCACAGTAGTAATTATTTAATACTGTTCCTTCAAAAGTAGCATCACAAGAATAAAGGCGAGCACTTTGTGCTCTCGTTGCGGTTCATTGTAATTTCTCTAGTAGGTGTAGGCACTCGATGCTCAACTCTGCACATGCCTCCCTACTCCTACATCCTCCTCTAGCTATGTTACTAAAAATATAATTGGCAGAGACTCATATCCCTTCCACTAGCTGGGTTTATCCCTACTCCTCCTTCCAAATATGGAAATCCTTTGCACAAACTCTTTCTATTGGCTAGATTTAACTGCGTCGCCTCCAAACTCATCAAAGTTTTAGAACGAAAATTGCTTACGATCAACCTCAACTGTGACTCTTGAAACTTGAAAAAGCAAACACATTACTGATAACAACTTGAAACATGGCCACAAACATCAAACACAGATAAAACCTTAATACTCTGTGTGGCACAAAGAAAAATTAAAAATATTACACTTACTTGCAAAAGAAAAAGGGGCTTTAACAAAAAATCAGATTTAAAATTATTATAAAAACTATTAATAAAATACATAACCTGCAACGCTACAAAGTCAGGACGTATCACTCATGTGATGGATGTGCGTGCACTGCTGGATAAATTGTCAGTGACGACAATAATGAAGCACTTACCTCCTGGTGATCTGGGATAGGGCCCCATAAGGTCTAGGCAGACTGTCTTGAAAAGCTTGCTTGGTAGCGGTTGTTGTTATACACTGTCTGCTCTCCTTGCTTAAAATTGTTTGCACTGGTTACACTTTTGAAATTGTTGGCATGCCTGCATAGAAAGGCAGAGTCAAAAAAATGCTCCTTTACATTTCACAATCTCTGTGGGTAATTTTAATTTTCTTCTGGTTTTATTTTATTTGGAAGTGCAGTTAGTTAACTGGTGTCATTTATGGGGATTTTAACTTAGTGACTTGGTGATTACTGGAATATTAGTTTTTTTCTTGGGCTTTTCAAATTGGTTTTTTGCCTTGGCTACCTTCAGCAGGATAGCCGGCCTGGCAGGGCGGTTGGCACAAGGGCAGAGTTGGTTGCTTCCCCACGTTCTTATCTGAAATGCCGGATGCTGCTGCCGCTCTTTCAGTCACTTCCGCATGTTTAATTTCAGTAAGGCCTGAGCTCTGCAAGTCTCGCTTGCCCACACAATAAATTTCCGCTGTGATTACCATTTATAAGCCCCATCATAGTTAAAAAAAATGTCCGATCCACAGCTTGAAAGCATGTTTTGTCCATGCCAGTGTCATCTAGCGGCTGGACATTAACTTAACTTTAGTTTGTTTTCTCTCCACGTCGCTAGTGCTCTAATGCATCTCTGGCCCAATGCAGTTTGGCAGTGCACATTCTGGTGACTGCACGAGAGTATGTAAGCTAGCGAGGATAACCTGACCTCTTTGGTGGTAGTTTCCACCAATGTAAACACACTTGATACCACTTCCGACATGCCACCCTCACCCCATCCCTCTTTACAACCCTCCAGTACATTTCAATCCACACAGCCTTCAGCATATATCCTAGTAACCAATCAACAAATTCAAAATTCCATTTGAACCACTTTGAACCTTATCACACCCCATCAACCACCCAGCCACCCCTCAGTCCACAGTACAACCCCTGCCCTATCCTTTTACCCATACTTCACAGGTACCCTCTTGCACCAGTCTACAATATCATCCCACATGGTCACCACTCATTTTACATCAGTCCTACCCTTGTATACCCCTTCTGCCATTTCAAAACACCCCCCAGGCCCCTTTCCACCCTATCATATTCTGAACTACAGTCAAATATACATAACCAAACCTTTGGCATTCAATCAACTGCAGGTTTACATCACTCACCCCAAATCACCACCTTGCAACCCCTACCCCTCCTACAGTCACAACAACATCCTACACACTTCCCTCATACCTCATCATCATTTTCGGCATATGGGAAATTTAGCATTCATTTGAAAGGGTTTTAGCAGTTTTCCCTGAAACAGATGGTTTGAATATCCATTAATAAATAAAATTTTTACCTCAATTGTGGATGGATTGAACCCCATCGAGCGTGCACGTGCTATCTTCTTGAATAGATCACACACATATGCTGACTTAGATACGTTTTGTATCAATTCAACAAATCTAGCTTTGCAGACCAGTTAAGAGAGAGCTCATAGTTTCATTTAAGAAAACATCCCACCTCATCTTAAAAGTAAAAGCAGGATGAGAAAGATAGGTCAAAAATTAAAGACTCAACTAGTGCAAATATAAAAGCAAAATCCAAGAACCAGGTAAACACTAGTACGCAATCAGACAAAGTATGCTTTCATTGTAAGCAAACACGCCATTTCAGAAAATAGTGCAAGAATTACAGAAAAAATTGGAGGAAAAAAAAACCAAGATGATTAAAAAAAACACAAAGGGCAGTGGTGTTAACCACAACAGAAAAAGTTTAGACCATCTAAAAAACACTAACATTTCAATGAAATAAAGAGCACAAAACCAAAAGAAAATGCATACAAAGGTACAATCAGTGTGTGTTATGAAAGATGTTGAAGATAATTTACGTAATGAGTGGCATTGTTTGAGTACTAGAAATGGCAGGAAAAGCAAGAAAATCTGATATTTAAAAACCAGGAAGTGCCATAATATTGTACCGCTAACCAAACCAATGTGACCATTATTTGCCACACAGTTAGGTCCTCTTGATATCAACAGTCTTGTTGATAAAGGTTCGGTATGTAGCTTTATTTCTGCCTCAGTTTTAAGGAATTACAATATAAGGGAAATGTCAAAAGTACACAACCAATATACATAAAGTATGTCACAGCTTCAGACCAACCTTTGCTAGTAGGTGTAGCTGCCATTGTAAAAATTAAGATTGACTACCTAATTGACATACAAACCAGATCCATTAAGGGAAGGAGTGCAACTGCCCGAAATTAATAATAATATTTCCCTAGCATTAAGTCATCTTGATCAAGAGAAACAAAAGGTCATAAGTAATTCGTGCACTGATTTCCCCAAAGTTTGGTATTAAAGACAATCAGAGGTGGTAGTTGGGATTTTTCAGATTCTGCCTTTTTCCAACCATCTGAATTCCTATTATTCGCAAGAACTGGCAACTGACCTAATTACTATTTATAAATTGCAAACAACAAATTAATTTCCCATCATAAGAAAGTTTTACCTCATTTTCCATCTTGTAACTTTGATAACACCTGTATTCTGTACCATTATTTTGCAGGCAGGCCAACAAAGCATACTTCCCGAAATCATGTATAACCATTGTTGACTATGATTATATTTAAATAATCTATTTTACTACATCACAATTGAATGTTAATCAGTACATTACCTGCAGGTTTCCTGCTCTGTGGTGGGGGTGGGGGTGGCACAGGACGGTAACTACTGTTAGGACTAGAACCAGATTTCAAACTATCTGAAGTAGAAGAGCGGGATCTCGGATTCACCGGTGATTCTCCAGCAAAACTAGGTGGTCTTGAGCGTGTCTTCTTTTCTGGAGTAATTGACCCATTCTGCAAAAGAAATAATCTATAAAGTTTCTTCATATTCAGGATGGTATGGCTAACGTGGACACCCCAAAATTTTTGGAATTGTTGCACATCAAGAAAGGTGGTTTTTGCTAAATAAATTACGAACAGGGGTACATAATTTGCCACAAAGTGACTATTCGTAACACGTGTATAGACAGAAATAATTTAACCATAAATTATTATTTCCCTGGAAATATGCATTAATTTCAATAGCATCTGATAGTACGTGTAAAGAGAAATTCAGTGATGTAGGTTGATGCATGCCACACTACTGTGCAGTGAACATGCGCACTCTACTTTTAGGCTTCGACCCATCATCAAGTGATGGAAGCAAAACAGGCCAAGTCACTCGCAGACAGACAAAGCTGTGGCTACAGGGTTGATACATGCAATTCGGACAACTACATACATGTGAATATGTAACAAGATTGTACTGCTCACCTATAAAAAGTCATGCGGTCGCCCCCCCCTGAAGACAAAGCTTGTTTTACACACTGAGCCACCGACACCAGAAAATAGAGAGAAAGGAGTTAGCCGGAGTACCAGAAGAGAGCAGCACCCCAACCCTGCTGCCAATGACATAAATGCTGCTGAACCTCGTGGAGAGGCGGTAAATATGTCAACAGCCTCCAGGCAGGGAGATAAGAAATGCATGGTGCAGCCCACTGTCCTATAGCATCCAACTGTGATTGGAGGCCAGCAATCCCAGCACCCCTGTAACAGCTGCCAAGCTGCAATTTTGAATATAAAAGGAGAAGTGAAACCACTCTCACCGGTCCACATCGGCCCACCGACCTGTGTAAGGTCAGAGGGCTTTCCAGTGTCTGCGGAAGACTCCCAGCCTGAAGAAGGCTCTTCCTCTCCAACAGCCTGCAAAGGCTCCTCAGCACCAGAAGAAGGATCTTCAACTTCTATCAGTTTCAACACCGCAGCCTATGCAGGAAACACTGGTGAAGCTCCAAAGGTATCACAACATCCCTGCCCCTGCACCCCCTTACCTGTGTCAATCCTTGCATTTCGCAGTAGCAGGCTGTAAACATCGTCCCTTCTGGACAAACGACCTTAGAAATTTGGGAACTCTTTGCATGTAATAATAATATAAAAATTAATTTCACAGTTTTGCCTTTACCTGCTTGACGTGACTCAAAACTAATTTAATAATTATTTGATTTAACTTTCTTTATACAGAACCAATCATCCCACTGTTTTCATATAGCGATAATAAATACGCTGTGGAAAATATAATTTCTGGTGAGGTAGTTATTTCATTTCCCTCTCATCATTTTGTCTAAGTAAGTGTGAATTTTAAGTGCAAAATTTATTTGTGGCTCAATTTTTGCAAACCAGTGACCTCTACGGACCAGTCACAAGTGGGTCGAACACCTTGGGTTTCCTGGAGCCTAAAGAAGGGTAAATTGAGTCTGAATAAGACCGGGAACCCGAGGCGCATCCGGTACACCAAAGACTGCCCGAAGACACACTCCTATCCAGTCTGCCCTTTAATCATGCTCATTACCTCGAAGTGTCTGTACAAGACTACACCCAGGAGGGATTAAGCGCAGCATCTAGATTGCGAGTACGCAATGTGGTATTACGAGCCAGTTAAACTTATTGTTATATTAATATTTTATTATTCACTGATCCAATGCCTAAGAAAGGAGGTGGACAGCAAAGCCAGATCAGACGTCTAGACTGATGGGCACTTCAAAGAGAGGTAATTCAACCCATCATTGTGAAACCCATCACGCCCTCCAGTCAACTTACGCCACCTCTAACACAACTCGTTGAGAGATCAGACAAACCGGTCAGGGAACTACCTCTGATTGATGAGAACTGCAATTCCTATTTGAATTCATTATTATGAATTTACTGGCAGTGGTCAGACCTAGATCACGTTAGCTATTTAGTTCCTCCAGCACCCCAAGTCCAGTAGCAAAACCAATCCCACAGCTGTGTCCAGTTAAACGAGCACCTCTACTACTTGTCAAATCCGTACTGCTGCAGGGAAAGTTCTGAATATTGTAATTCCCCCTAAACTGATATGTAACTACAAGGCGGTAACCACTGCACTTGATTTTGTCCCATTACGTAAGTCAACCGGGCCCACCCGATACAAATGCCCCAGAAGCGTAAAATAAGCCGACTAGGTTGCAACCCCGGGAAATAAGTGGTTCACACCCACCTCATTCTATTCCCATTCTCTTTTATTTAATTAACTTCAATTTTACTAGTGACAGCTGGCACCACACTTTTTGACGGGCTACACAGTGAGTAAGATCACGCTTCATGGGAGGGAGTCGTACATGATCAAACTCACCCTGTGGTTTGATTCCCCTCCAGCATTACCGAGCCCTTCAACCCACCCGTGCCCCACTAAATCCCCCAACGTGGGGAGATCCTCGACCCACCGAGCAAACTTTCAATCTAAGTCTATTACACCGCTGAAGGGCAGTATACTAAGATCCCGGAGAGAATCAGTACTTAAATCCACCATACCCAACCTGCCTAGTCCTATTGAACCAGCTGGGAAGAAGGGTAAACTTTCCCCAAATAGAAAGTATACCCTAGGCTAGGTGTGGGTATACGACCAGGACTGGGATGGAAGGGTACATATATGGAGCGAGACCTAGAGAGAGATAGAGTGTGTTAAGAGTATGGAATGGAAGGTAATACAGAAACACCAAAAAATATGTGAAAATATGATTAAGTTAGTGGACCGGTAGCATGGGGGAGTGGACTTGTATGCACAGATGTAAGCAAGCAACACGTTCCATAACTCATCCTGGTGGGACCGCTTCCTAATAGCAATGCAGCACCAGATACAGTAATATGTTATGGTAAGTGGTATTGCAGTGTGTGGCTGTACATATGTAATGAAGTTCTTGAAAGGGCAAAAAACTGGATGCTTTACTTTTTTACGGTAAGTGTGGCAGAAATGTCAAGCAAGCCATCCAAATGTATGGTGAAAGGTTTCCTAATCGGATGCCCATCTCACGGCAAACGATACCACGAATTTTCATACGTCTCTTGTCATGAGGTGATTAGAATTCCACAACAAGAGTGCGACGAAATACTGCTACAGGCGAGATGCATCAACACGATGTGTTGGCACATGCAGATGCAAACCCCCACATATGTAGGCAAATACTTTCCTCATTTATAGGAATAAGTAAAACAAATGTGTTAAGAATACTCTGCCAATGGAAATTCCATCTATATCATACGGCTCTTCATAAGGCATTACATGAAGGTGATTTCCAGCATATTGTTAAGTTTTGTAGCCTTGCTCTGACGTCTATAAGGAATTACAGCAATTTTCAGAAGAACATACAATTTACAGATGAAGCAAACCTTCACAAACCATAGGCGCGTAAATTTACTAAATATGAACTACTGGGCGATGGAGAATCCACGCTGGGTCCGGCACGTGAAGCACCAGTGGAAGTGAACATATGGTGTGGAATCATTGGTGACTATGTCATAGGGCCATACTTTATTCAAGGGACAATGACCGACTGTACATATTCCCATTTCCTCAGAGAGACCTTACCGGCACTTCTGGAAGATATACCGCTCGACATGTCACAATATGTGGTTTCAGCATGATGGTTTTTCTCCACATTTTGCTTTGATGGCGAGAGGCAAGTGTTAAATGAAAGGTTTCCAAACTGATGGTTAGGGTGTGGTGGTATTGTAAGATGGCCAACTCGCTCCCCTGACCTCACAGCTCTCAATTTATTTCCTGTGGGGAATACTGAAAAGTAGGGTGCACAACACGGTTCCTAGGATGCCAGAAGTCATGCAGGAATGCATCGTGGCAGCGTGCAGAGGCATTAAGACAGAAACACTTATGGCCACTTGTCGCTCGTTACATGTGTGTTTACAGATGTATATTGCTGTAGATGGTAAACACACAGAGCACATGCTATGAAAAAATCTAATGTGAAGTGTTTCAACCATAACTGTGTTCTTTTGTGCTATGGATGTGGATGCTATTGCACTTCTCCTTAGGTTGGTTTGTTCTATTTTTGTTGTACATCTGTACGTACTCGTTACTAAGTACAGTTAATGACTAGGAAACAAATCTCCTAAATTACATTGGTATATGAATAAAATATAATGTAGTGACATTAGACTTGCAATCACATTGCCCATATTCCTGTCTCTGTAGTGCTCTCCTTTGTCCAATACTGCATTGTGCCCCTTGCCCCATTACGGTAAGCGCTATGCTGCTTTAAGGAAGTAGTCCCACCACGATGAGTCATGATGCGTGTTTCTTGCTTACAGCTGTGCGTACAGGTCCGCTGCCCCATGCAACCAGCCCATATAACTTAATCATATTTGCACAATATTTCTTGGCATTTCTGTGTTACTGTCCATTGCATACGCTATATGACTGAATTCCTATTTGCACATACGTCCAGATGCCATTCAAACTAATGTATGTTTCCAGGGGAAACATCATACGTGGTTTAATTATTTCTGTCCATACACATGTTACGAATTGTCACTTTGCGGCAAATTACTTGCCCCCGTACATATTTTTATTTAGCGAAAACCACATTTTGTGATCTTAAACCACTCTGGAAATTTTGGGGGTGTCCACATTAGGCAGAACCTGCTGTATACTCAAAGTCAATAAAATTCAACACAATACTATACACAAAATCATACAGACTATATATAATGGAAAATGTTTAGTTATGAGAGATTCATGGCATGGACAGGCAACATATCAGTATACTTTTAAAGATGTGTACATATCTTTTTCAGTTGCATCCACAATAATAAATTTAAAAAATTCTTTATCAAAAAATTAAAGAAAACTGAGAAAAAAAGCAATTACAATTCAATCTCAAAATGACAAATTTTCATATCTTTGAGTAATACATTATCAAAATCTTGTATAAATTATGCAATATTGTAAAAATGTTAAAAATATTCACCTCTCCACAATGCAAAATAAAATTTTACAGCCATTATTATGTATTAATGTCTGTAAATGTTGAACTTAACTGTACATGCTTAGGCCATTCTTATTTTTTCAGCTGTTACATTTCACCTTCTTCTTAGTGCTTGAAAGGATAACTCGAGTTTGTGTGGGGGATAGGTGCTGAAAAATCACACAAGAGGTCTAGTCAACTTTTAGTAATTAGGCAGGTAATTAGGTGGGTAGTTGGGCTTAACATCTCATTGCAAGCAAGGTCATCAGAGACTGAGCAAGGTGCTTAGAGAAGCGGGAGTGGGGATGGAATCGGAAGGAATCTGCCATGGACTTTGTTAGGGACCTATCTCAGCATTCGCCTGGAGTGATTTCAGGAATCCACAGTAAACCAAAATCAGGGTGGCAGAACCGTGAATCGACCATGGGTCCTCCAGAATGTGAGTCCTGTGCCACTCCACTCTGTTCTGGTAAGTAGGATAGCATACTGTGTGTGCGGAGAGGGTAGGTTTAACCATTCTCCAAGTAGTGGAAAAAGTAGTTATCATGTGGTTCTTAAGGGGAGTTCTTTTTTTATAGGATTCTGTCACACAGAAGAGGAGCCTTCCTGCAGTGATTGGGCAACAACGTGGAGGCCTGTTTCCTTAGGAATTTCCTGAGAGTCTTGAGATGCAGTTGGGCCTGAGAAAAGGAATTAGATGAGCTTGATGAAAGATGTAATGACAACATTGAATAAAATTATATTTATAAAAAAAAATTCAATTCACAAATATTAAAGTAACCATCCATATAATATAATTTGAAAAAATTATAAAAACTTACAAACCATTTATTTATATTTTAAAAAGTAAATTCTTACAGTTATTAGAGATTTTCCTTCTCTGTTCATTGAAATGTGTCTTAGTACTTGAAAATGAAAAACCTTTCAAAAAAAGTACAAGGTGATACAGTTTTTCTGCAATGCACAGTTTCTTAATTGTTGGTGTAAAATAATATAACTGAAATGTGACAAACAACATATTGGACAAGTTGTTATTGATGGGATCATAGCTTGCCTCAAAATAAAACTGATTGAAAAAATCTGTTAAGATTTATTTCTCTCAACTACTTATCCACATATAGCTATAGTACATGTTTAAAAAGTTCTTAATTTTCTGATGTTTTGTAATTTGTCCATGATAAATTATGGCAACAAGTATACTGCCAGTCTGAAGCATTTCTTTTTAAAAAGCAACCACACCTGAAAATTAAAAGTATTTTATCTAATAAATGCATAATATGTTTTGGATGAAACAATAAAAAAATTTCATGTTTACTATGTTTTGGTTAAGATGACCAAATCCAGCTAGTGATTAGTTACCAAAAATACAATATATGCCTACAACAGTGAGCAAAACATACTGATGACCAATTTCTTTCAGCAGTGAATGAATTGTGATGACAACAAATATAACTGACATACTCAAAATGTTATTTGAGCATTACAGCTTTTCGCAAGAGACAATACATGCAACTGTTCTTTTTATCTTGAAAAATATCTAATACAGTGGAAGACCGGAATACCATGGCCCGGTATACCACGGATTTGGTTATACCGCGGAGCAATTTATGTCCCCGGCCTAAATAAATAAATAAGTAGAAAGTGAGCGGTCAGGTAGGCATGTGGCCTGTCCGTGGGTGGTGGTAAGTCGGTGACGTTGATGGGTGAGGCAGAGTGAGCGGGCGCACATTCTCACTCTTTTCAGTACCGAGATCTACTTTACTAATTTATTACAGCCACTATTGTATGTTTTTCTGTATTAAGTTTCTTTGGTGTGGTCCTTTTTTTATATGACCCTATTATACCTGTTGTGCCGTTTGGTTGTAAACATGCAAAAAAAAAAAACTGTGGCAACCTTTCCATCTTATCTGGCCGTTGGATCAGTATTTAGGATGGTACTGCCATATTCCAAACTGTATATCATACTCGCAAGTGTCCTGCTGTCACACATTTACTGGCACTTACAAGTTAACATGAAATGTGCGTGTGCTGTATAGCATAACACATTTATACAATTACAATTATCCTATACCAAAATATTTAACTAAAGTACGTTAAAACACGCTGGAATACTGCCGTAAAATAATTGCAGAATTCTGTGGCGCGTTCGGTTTAAAACTGACTTGTATGCGGGGGGGGGGGGGGGGGCTCTGGGTTCAGATTATGGGTAAGATACGGACTAAGTCATTTACAAGCCTATAATTAATCTACGGGGTATAGTGCTATGTAATTATCAAAATAATGTTGTAGACACTTTAATTATAATGTGTATATAGCAGCTATAACAGCAGGTCTTCCCATTTTCGGAAAAAAAAATTCCCAAATTTCATGTGTGCCTCGATATTCATGCTTCTAAGTCGTTTACAGGCCTATAATTAATCTCCTATGAGGTATAGCTCTACGTAATCATTATAATTATGTAGAAAATTTGATTATAATGTTTGAATAGCGGATATTCTGTATGTCTTCCCATTTTCGAAAAAAATTATTCCAAAATTTGAGGCGCAACTCACAATTTGTGCTTCTATGTCATTTACAGGGGTATAATTAATCTCCTACAGGATAAAGCTCTGTGTAATCATTATAGTTATTATGTAGACACTTTGCTTATAATGTGTATATAGCAGCTATTTGGCATGTCTTCCAATTTTCGAAAAAACTAATTTCAAAATTTGAGACGCACCTCAAAATTCGTGCTTCTAAGTAATTTACAGGTGTATAATTAATCTCCTACGGGATGTAATACTACGTAATCATTATAATTATGATCTAGACACTATGATCATAATGTGTATATAGCGGCTGTTCAGTATGTCTTTCCATTTTTGAAGGAAATAATTCAGAAATTTGAGGCATGCCTCAAAATTCGTGTTTCTACGTCATTTACAGACCTCTATCGCCTACGGAATATATGGCTACATAATCCCTATAATTATGATGTAGACACATTGATTATAATGTATATATACTGACTATATTTCCCATTTTCGAAAAAAAATTCAGAACAGACGAGCTATTGTGAACAAGGCTTAATGCAGAAAAGTGGCCTTTCTCTTTTCATGCCTCGAATAATTAACTTTTTTTGTTTGATTTTTCCTTTTGAAAATGCAAATCAGATGAGCAAGCGACATGTTTCACAACACGTCAGGCACTGATAGAGCCCATCTGCAGTGCAAGATTGCTTCAACCTCAGTTTAGTTTTGTATTCTTTGTTTTTTCTAACCTACCTTAAAACTAAGAGGAGAGTTGGAGGTCCAGGGTAGGGATAGGACATAAGTGCATTTCAGGGCTGATCCCCTTATGCCTGAACATGCAGGGAAGTTTCTAACTACAATGGCACATGCTTGTGGCTTTATTGGGTTAGGGATAACTTGACCATGATTGGGGCCAAGTTTACCTCCCATGCTAACTTAATCTACATTACAAGGGAGGGGGGAAAACTGATAAGAATAGTAAAAACCCCTCAACAGAAAATAATTGCAAGATTGCGTGCAATTTAGGAAGTAGAAAAAGGTTTCTACTAGAACAGAGGATGGGAAAGGATATTCTTTATTGAAAAGATGTTTGAAACACTAGAAGAGAAAGATTGGTAGGGGAGCTATCTTTTGTTTTTGCTGGTCACGTTAGATTAAGTTTGTAACCAGGGAGGTGGGAGGTACCAGCCCCCCTGGTGGAGGGGAAGATGCGCTATTGGGCATTACCCCTCCCATGCCTCCAGTCGACACCTGAAACACAAAGGGGAAGAGAAAAGGAAGATGTGGTGGAGACTCAGGCGGTCCACCTAGAGCACACTAGCAGAGCTAAGGCGCTGCATCGGACCATACATACTGCACCACAACCCCCCGAAGTGCGACTGCCATGTGTAGCACGAGAACTTGAGACTTGGTCACCTTGAAGTGTCTTCTTCAGCTTCTAGGTGGTGTATTACTTGAAGGCTTGAGGGAAAGTCTCAGTGTCTTGAGGTGCTGTGCAATGTGATACCACAGCCGCCCAACTCCGAGCCATCTGGCTATTCTGACGTACGTTTCTGCTTATGACTGTAGGCACATAGTACTTTGCAGGGTTTGTATTATAAGTAATAAAATTAGTACATGGATGTACTAAATCACAGTGGTGTTTGCCATTCGTGTGTTAGCGCGTGCAGGCGTTAAAGGTGTTCGCTGTAGGGTGTGTGGCATTAAATTACTATGGCGGCCTGTGCGCCAATAGCTATTTACGCCGCTTGTACTTCTGGGTTAGGTCGAAGTCATAGTCCCGTAGGGCACTAATGAGGGGGTTGTTTGAGTCAAGGGCTGTGGTATACAACTTCCTTGCCATATCCTGAATTACTTCAAACAGCATTGGCTGTTTAAGTTCAGCATGTAATTTGCGGGTCGGAATATATCTGGGTACATGGGCAGCTATTTTGAGGCATTTGTATTACACTCGCTGTAGTTGTTCTGTGTGTGTCTTAGCATAGTATGCCCAGGCTGGCGCTGCATATAATAGTATAGGATGGATAAGTGATTTGTATATTACAATCCCATTATGCAGTGTGAGGCCACCTCTAATGTTAAACACTGGGCAGAGGGCCGCGAGGCAGGCTAGGGCTTGCTGGTGCTTGAGAGTGGTATGGGAACGCCATGTCAGTGCACTGTCCATGGTCACACCAAGGTACTCAGTTTTATAAGGACTAATTTCCTGGAACAGTGTAATGGGTGGGAGAGCCTGAGGCAGGTGCTTGCGTGTAAAAATGACGGCTTCACACATCCCGACATTTATCTTAATTAGCTATTTGCGAAAATATGGCGTGAGTATATTTAAGTGGTCTTGGGCATAGCACACGGCCATGTTCAAGTCACTGGGGCGAGTGTAAAGAACTGTGTCATCTGCATAGACACCAAGTTGGGCAGTTTATGCAGTAGGGTGCGGGATATCATGTATGTATAAATTGAATGACACTGGCCCCAGTATGCTTCCCTGAGAACACCAGCTCTAATTACTTTATGCTCGGATGTGGTTCCTTCCACAGTGACGGCAAATTTGCATTTGTCAAGGTACGAGTGCAGTAACTTGACACAGCAGTAGGGGAAATTTGTAGAATAAAGTTTGTGTACCAGGCCTGCATGAAAAACCCTTTCAAAGGCCTTTTCGACATCTAGGAATACTGCTGTTGTGTAATGTCTCCAGTTGAGAGTTTGAGTAATATACTCAGTTAATCTCACAAGTTGGTATGTTATGGAGTGCTTTTGTTTAAAACCAAACTGTTCATTTGGAATTAAGTGTTCAGCCGCAATGTGTTTCAAGTCTGTTGAGTATAACTTTCTCAAATATTTTTGAGAGTACGCTCAGCAGGCTGATGAGGCAGTAGTTCTGAGGCTGTTTTTTTCTTTCCTGGGCTTTGGGAAGACAATAACATTTTGCCAGTTTCCACGGAGTAGGGAAGAGCGCAAGTTTGAAGCTGCTATTGAACAGTTCAGCCAGGGCCTCTAGTGTATTGTCTGGTATTTGGCGAAACGTTACGGCTTGTATTTTATCAAAGCCAGGGGCCTTGCGGGGCTTTATGTGGTAAATAATACATTTTATTTCATCCGCATTTGTACATTCTGGTTCCGCTGCTGTAGGTTGTTGCAGGCGAAAGGATAGTTCATGTAAAATATGTGTTGTGTGATGGGGATCATTTGGAATAGCATTGTGCTGGAAGACCTGTTTTAAATATGAAGCAAGGGATTCAACTTTCTGCTGTGGTACATGGACAACGCCATTTTGTGTTTGTAAAGGAGGAATAATATCTCATTTATTAATGAAAGCCATGGTAGTTTTTCAAAGGCTATTGTCTGCAATTTTAAGTTGGGATATTTTTTGTCCCAGTGACCTGCTCGCCAAATGGTTATTTCAGTGTCTATTTGTTCTCGTATTTCATTAATGAGAGTTTTGGTGTTCGCATGTCGGGTGCACGAATAACGCCTATGAAGTCTGTTTTTTTGAGAAATCTCTTATATAAACTGGAAGTGTGTTTTCATTCCGCTTCATTTGTTTTGTGGGGACAAAGTGGGCAATACTGTGCTGTATACATTCGGTACTTATGTTTTTGTCAGTGTCAATATTTTCGGATGTGTCTAGAGGGAAGGGCAATGTCAGTTCTTCCTCCAAATACCCCTGGAAGTCATGCAAATTTGCATGTTTAAAGTCTCTACAAGTACCATTCTGGGTCGTGTCAGTATCTAGTGGCACGAACTCAGCATGAACAGGGTAATGGTTGGATGATAGTTCATTTAGAACAGTTAACTCAAAGGACGTGCGCATGCCTTTTGTTAGCACAATATTCAGAATATCTGGTTGGTGTCTGGGATGAGGGGGTCAAAGGTCGGCTCCTGTGGGGCGTGCACAATATAATAGTGACGGTCCTGGTGCCTAATAAGCACATTACCATTTGCTGTGCGCGACCTACAATTTAGGACAGCATGTTTGACATTCAAATCGCCTACAGTAATGAATGTGGTCACGATGTTGGTAAGTTCGTCAACGTCTGCAGCTCTTAAAGTGCGACCTGGCAGACTGTATATAGCATAGAAGACTATGTGTTATATGCCTAGCTTTAATTCAGCCCCTACTGCTTCAACAGAAGCAAGCTGAGGTCCTTGGCAGTTTAGCACTTGATAGAATTATGTACTAAAACAAGTACTCTGCCTCCTTGCCTGTCTTCTCGATCTGCACAGAAAACAGTATATCCTGGGACTGAAAAACTAACTCTGGGGTTTAAATGGGTCTGATTAATAGCTGCGAGGGGTATTTGTTGCCTGTCTAAATAATCAATTAGCTTGTGTTGTTTGTCGCCAATGCCTCAAGCATTCTAATATAAAAATTTATTTATTGTAGTGTACCGATCGTGTGTATATGACACCGCATTAGGCGTCATTTTTGGTGACAGAGTTAGCCACTGTCAGGATAAAACCTACAGTAGCAGTGGCTTTAGTGCAAAAATCGGTGGTTGGGTCTGCCCAGATCACAATGAGCTAAAGCAGAAGTTCAAATGAAGTCTTAAAGAGGGAGTTTTCCTTTAGTGCATCGCTACTGTTAGGTATCAATGTAATTTCATTGAGCAAAGTTGCCTTTACTTCAGTAGACTTGCTCTCTGCATGTTCGTGAGTTGTTGTGTGACTGCTGCTTGCTCAACTTCCATGGAAAAGCCTTGTTCCACAGGAGTTGGCAGACGTGTTCTCATTGGCTGGAGCTGCTAGCCTATTCGGGGAGGCAAGTGGCAACAATGGCGCATTTGGCTGTGCGACGATGGGCAAAGCAGTTACTGTACTCGTTCGCACAGAGTTTTGAGACTGTTTGGAGTTCTTTTTCTGCATATTAGGGTTCATTTTCCCATTAGCAAATGGTTGAGAGACTATTTATTTTGGTTGCTCCTCAGCTTGGAGGGGTATGTCAGGGGAGGATATCACATTTCGTACTCTTGTTGGTACTGCAGTGTGTAATAATAATTTTGTGTTTGAACTGGCCTATGTTGTGCATATTCCAGGACAAATGTGTTTCATGGGGGCCTGTTGTTTCTCCCCACAGTCGTCTAAAAATTCACAGAGGGGGCTGGGGCAGGGATAAACTGCTGCTGTGTTTGCCCTTGGTTTGCCCTTGAGGCACTGTAATATTAATTTGCACGCAGGGAGGCTGCAGACTGTTGCTGCCTTTTCCTGCGTTCGTCTTGGAGAAAACGGTGCCACTTTTCATTTTTGAAAGCTGGACAGCTGCAGTAGTTCGCCACATGTTTGCCCTAGCATAGAAAACAGAACTTTTTTATACTGGTTTTGTTCCGGACACTGAGTCGTCAAGGGTGATCTGCCACAAAAATGACACCTCGAGGGTGCAGTTCCAACTAGCACAGTTGTGGTTGAAACGTCGGCACTTTGTGCATTGTGGAGGGCCTTCAGGGCAGTGACATTTCTCCACTCAGACTACAAGTCCGCACAGTCTATTCGGCTGCAGTATTGCAGTGTTCTCTAGGGTGGGGGGGGGGGAGGTCAATATTAATTGCATTCTGTTTCTCGAGTACATTGGTTGTACACTCGTGGGATTGAACCCTCGAGTAATCAGTTCTTCATGAACCATTTGCAGGTCCATGTCCTTCGGCACTGGCTTTATTACCACCTTCAGTGGTATTTCATTTCTGGGCAACAACAAACTGCAGCCCAGTCCTGAGGTGCATATCACCTGTAATGCCAGGTGATAATCTTCAATTGTTGTCGCCTGGTAGGCGACACCATCGGGGAAGATACAATTTCGCATATCTCCCTTGATTACCAGATGCAGCTGTGCAGCCAGTGCATGGTAGGGCATCTCGGGGGTGTGAATCACTGTGATTGGCCAGATATCCAGCCGCTTGGGGCGCTACTCTGCAGTAGCTTGTGCTGTGGTGTCGGCCGAGTCTTGGTGCATGTCTGCAATTTTCCTCTTTTTCCCTGCATCTGCTTGACCAGGGTGGAGAAGGGGGGGGGGGGGGGGAAGGGTCTTGCACATTCGTGCTTGCCATGGTCACTGAATCCCCTCTAGGAGGGCATGACAGTGAAGTGACACTCAATTCTTCCCCTCTCTGTCACTATTTCCCTAGAAATGCACTCTCCCTCGCCAAATCAACTCCACTGACCACCCTTTTCTACAGGAGTCGGGTTAGGCAAAGCTGGCCACCTAGGAGAATAAATTAATACCACCTAGTTCACTTCAGGAAACAGCCCACTGCTTCTTTCTTGTAGACTGCTCCAGTCTTACAGGAGAGCTCCAATCTAGAGCTTAGTTTTTCATTCTCACCTCCTCTCAACCTGGCCCAGCAGGGGTCAGGGGATGAACCCCCTTCCCCAACCCGTGTGACAAACAACTCACAGCGAACACCACCCTTGGCGGAATAAGTACATCCTTAGCCTGAAAAATGCAGTATTTTTTTTTAGTTATTCTTGCTTGAATGCATGTGACACCCTTCATCTTAGTGTATTTCTCTTCTTCTATTTTTCCTCTCTTGGATGCTGTCAAGTAAAGTGATGGAGATAAAAAAAATAAAGTTCCGATAGCAAGGGGCTAAACATTTCATGAGTTACAGCGGTAAATAACAACACTTGCTCCGTGTTTGACAGATGCCACAGGTGGAAGAAGGTATGGCCCAATCTAATAAATGTCAACAATAGCTTACCTACATATTAATGCCAAACATGCCTTTTAATATATGAGAACCGGTGGCACAAAGGTTTATAATGATTGAAACATGACTGTTTTGACAACTGAAAGTAGTTTACCTGGCGAATTTAACTTCATAGGTGAGGAGAAATATAATTGTAAATAGATTTTGTACACAATGTTGTTAGAATCACATACCATAGTTGATACAGCACAAAATCAACTGGACCATGTGCATGTTCTTTCTGGGGGTGGTAAATGTCTAACTTTTGTTTATGTATAAAATTACCAGATGATGCTGTAAGCCATTCCCACTGTATGTGAAATGGTAAGCATATTTGTAAATGAGGCCTCTTCAAGTTTATGAAGTACAGCAAAAGCCCAATATAATATGGCTGTTGGGAGATATAATTCATACCTGCATTTTAGCTTTTCCACGCTATTCCGGGAGGTACTGAGTACAGTAGTAAAAAAAAAGCCAGTGTTCTAATGGTGCATGACAGCTATCTGTCAAACACGGAACAAGTGTTGTTATATACTGCCGTAACTCGTGAAACGTTTAGCACCTTCCTATTGGAATTTGTTTTTTCTTATCTGCATCACTGAAATTGACAGCACCCAAGCAAGGGAAATAGAAGAAGCAAAACAGTCTAATGAAGGGGGTCACATGAATTCAAGAAAGAAGAGATAAGAAATACCGCATTTCCCAGGCCAAGTATGTACTTATTCCACAAAGAGCGGTGTTCGCTGCAAGTTGTCACGTGGGTTGGAGGAGGTTGGTTCACCCCCACCCCTTGGTGTACCTGGTTGAGTGGAAGTGAGAATGCGAAACAAAGCTTACATCCAAATAAAACTAAACAAAGGTGAAAGCATGCTAGCCCTACAGATGGGATGTGAAATATGTCGCTTGCTCGTATGATTTGCATTTTACATAGGAAAACTAAAACAAAAAAGAAAAAGTGAATTATTTGTGGCATGCAAAGAAAGGCCACTTTTCTGCATTGAGCCTTGTCCACAATAGCTCGTCTGCCATCTGTGGATGCTTAACCTAACGTGCGTGTCTTTGGGACAATAACACTGCACGCATCAAAATTTTGAATTTTTTTCCGGAAAATGGCAAGACATATACAATAGTTGCTATACACACATTATAATCAAAGTGTCTACATCATAATTATAATGATTATGTAGAGCTATAACTTGTACGAGATTTATTATGGGCCTGTAAATAACTTAGAAAAAAACATTTTGAGGTGTGCCACAAATTTAGGATTTTTTTTTTTTCGAAAATGGGACGGTATACATAACCGCTATACATGCATTATAACAAAAGTGTCTACATCAGAATTATAATGATTATGTAGCACTATATCATGTAGGAGATTAATTATAGGCCTGTAAATAACTTAGAAAAACAAATTTCAAGGCCCACCTCAAATTTCGGAATTTTTTTTTCAAAAATGGGAAGACATACTGATATAACTGCTATATACACTGTATAATTAAAGTGTCTACAGTATTATTATCATTAGGTAGCACTATACACCGTAGGAGATTAATTATAGGCATGTAAATGACTTCATCCTTACCTTACACAGAATCTGAATCCAGAGCCGCTCACATTACAAGCCAGTTTTATACAGAATGTGTTTTAACATACTTTAGTTAAACATTTTGCCATCAAATAACTGTAATTGCTTAAATGTGTTACGCTAGACATTACATGCACATTTCATGTTAACTTGTATGTGCCAGTAAATGCATGACATGAGAACACTTACAAGTATGATACACGGCTTGGAATGTGGCCGTGCCTTCCCCCACACTGATCCAATGCCCAGATAAGATGGAAAGGTTGCTACAGTAACATTTTTATGGCATGTTTACTACAACCAAACAGCAGAACAGGTATAAAAGGGTCACATAAAAAAAGAACCACTAAGAATTCTTCCGTTAAAGACATTGTACCATGCCAATGAAACTGAATACGGAAAAACATACAATATTGGCTGTAATGAATTATTAAAATAAATCTCAATGCTCAAAGGGGAGAACGCGCACCTCCTCCCTCTACCCCCTCCATAACGTCCCGGACTCATGACCACCCGGCGACAGACCACAGGCTTTCCACTTGTTAATGTATTCAGGCTGGGGAACATAAATTGCCCCAGAGTATAACCGAATCTGCAGTATGATGGGCCGCGGTATTCCGGGCTTCCACTATACCATCATTTTGTTTGTAGTGTAGAGCCATACAGTGCCAAAAAGATGGCAACAAGCTTGACATTATGAGGTGAAAATAAAGTTACATGTTAGTAAAGATACTTGTTCCGAATGCCAATGTTATGGGGCAATTTCAGAATTTAAGGAAAAACTCTACCATTGTAATATTATATTTTATGTGGTTTCATAACTGCTTAGAAGCTAATTTGATGCCAAAGAGTAAAAACACAGGAGAGTTTTTGTCTGTGATCAGTAATAATGCAGTCAGGTTCTTTAAGACTTGGTAGTTCCAGAAGAAGTTACATATATACAAAAATATTAGCAGAAATGGAAGTCCTTCTGAGGAAGTTATTTGAAATACTATTATGCTGGAACAGGTAATTAAAAAAACTGCAATAGTGGGCAAGGTTATGGATTGAATATGTTACTTATCCAAGAGGATAGAGAGGAAGATAGATGTAAAGAGGAGCATACAAAGGTTTTTCTTTGTGTGGAAATGTGGAACACTTGGGAAATACTTGTCAGTATATGAAGTTTAAGGGAACACCTGTGTTAAAGTAGGGCATCTGGCCAGTAAACATAAATTACTAAACAGGATGTTGAACAAACAGTGCCGACAGAAGTGGACAATAATAATTTTGATAAAGTTACAGATTTGTAGGTGGATTTAGCAAGAAAAGTAAAAGGAACATACAAAGTAAAGAAGGAGTTGTCACAGGAAAGTCAATAATGGGAATCGGTAAGGAAACATTCCCCTGCAATGTGCAGTTATTCAGGTGAAGTTATTTTGGTAACCATCTAACACTGAAAGGGAGTATAGGCCAACATTGTGTTAAGTTTTCTTTATTATTTACATTAAACTCATATAATTTCACCATAACCACACCACACAAATGTTTTTATATACACAATTGATTGATCTTGACGAGAGCTGTGGATTGAAACCTAAACGAGCACCGTAGCTTCTCTTAGTCAAAAATTATACTATGCGGAAGTTGTGAGACGCTGAGAAACAAACTAAAAATTGTGCCCCCCCCCCCATTCGATGCTTAGCAGTCCTTACACAACGTTGCATATTCTTTGATCCTTTGGCAATCGGGTGGTGTAAATGAATTTTGAATGTAGACAATAGATTCAGAGCCGCAATGCCAAACTGTATACCTCAATATTGTTGTCATCAGATTTTCTGGATTGCATCACACTATGGGTGCAAATTTAAAGACGTATTCATGTCAAAAATCAAAAACAGGTTATGAAGCTTGTCCGGTTAGTGGTGGACTTGAGGAAATGGAGGTAATCATCCATGATGGGGCGAGACTGGCTTTCAATGCTACAACTAAACAGGAAAAAAAATGGATTGGAAAACAATAATTGCAGAGTCACTGGATAGCAGGAACAAGGGGGTAGATCAAGCAGTAGTATTTAACATGGTAGTAAACAAATTAGGGAAGAACAATTCTCTGAAAATAGTATGGAAATGTGAAGCAGTGGTACAAAAACTAAACAGAAGTATGCAGAAGGCTTTGGTGGGGAATTAAGAGTGACTTACAAGATGTAAGCTAGCTCTGTGTCAATATATAAAGTACCAGTTTACCAGAAGACAATATTGGTATCCTGTGCTATATGGGACCAGCTGAAAAAGAGTTTGAGAAACTGGAAAATATACATTTTAGAAAAAGTAATGCACAGTAGATGGGCCATTCCACCAATAATAGTTCCAAAGGCAGATGGAGGACTTAGGATATGTGCAAATATAAAAAAGGTAGTGAACTCAACATCATCTGTTACCATGCATTAAAGGAATATTTGCTTCCATGGGGCAAGATGTGGTTTGGATATTGCACAATTAAAATCATATTAGAAGTTAGCAGTATGAAAAGAAATATGCGAGGTATTAATTTATAACATGCAATACTTTACTGGCACAGAATAATTCACTAATGTCTATGTTGCGCTCCCATAACTTTTCAGGCTGCAACTGAGGAATTCTAGGCATGGTATCATACAAGATGGTATCAAAAAGTTTCAAGACCAGCTCTGTTTACAAAAAGTATCTTATCTATATTTCCAAACTTTCACCTTCATAATAGCTCTCTTTCACAGCAATCCAGTGCTCCCAGCATTCCTCTCATTTCTGGAATGTGTCCTGGAAGTATGTCTCAATGTGAGTCAAGCACCTTCTGTGATTAGCTTCAAAGATAACTTTTTCTGGCGATGTCACATTCATATTGAACAAGAGGACCATCATTTTGAAAAATTCCTGAAATATGTTGTAATCTACACGTGTATAAACTTTATTTTGTTTTGACCACACTTTTCCCCTTACTCTCAAATTTTCTAATTTTGCAATTGCTAAAATTTGTACTGATTTTCAGGATGAAGCAATAGGAGAGGCACAATGAAATTTGCAGCACACGGAGCTGATAAAATGAGGCAGTTTCTCTATGTAGGTAAGAAAAACATTTAAGGTGAACTTTCGCTGTTGCCACGAAGAGTTATGAGAAAACCATGCTTTTTGAAAGTATTTGATTTTTATATTTTTTCCCACCACCTCCAAATACCACCACCAACAACAACAATCCCCTCCCCCCAACCAACCCCCTGCTGCCACAGCCGCTGCACCCCCAAAACAACAACAGCCGCCGCCGCCGCCACCACCACCAAGACGTTCTGGGAAAACCATGCTTTTTGAAATGATTTTATTCTTATTTTTTGGCACCATGCTACAACCTATGGCAGTAAAGGTTCTCGCACCGGATTGGCTACGCTAATTTGAAACAAACAATCTAGCATTAATCACAGTTATTCACATCACCATAAATACATTTCTTGTTAAACTATAAGTTGTAAAACCAAAAATTGAAAAATTTTAAACTCCAAAATATTAACAATCACTGAACATACATGGCAGTAATTTGCACAACCTTTAATGTCCTTTACCTCGCTGCTTTCACTTGACACTATTTCCTGGGACATATTATATATTGCTCTCTGATGATACCAACATAAGTAAAAGTGACAATGTTAACAAGTTACTAGCAAATTACATAAAGGTAATTGTGAACACAGATTTTCCTGTGATATGTGTCTGGAAATGTCCTTCGTACAGAAACAGTGCTCTGTTGGAGCTACCACATCTCATCAGATGGTGGAACAGAAGCCACTGGCTCTCTGCATGCCTGTCTTCAATCACAAAATGCTCTCTCTTGATAGTTTAAGTCATCCACAACCACAGCAAGTATATATTTGTGTTTCAATGTTGTACCTGTTAAAAATACCAGTTAATTTGGTACTACTTACATTAAAAGTGTAGATTATTGTTTATATGTTAATTTATTTGATATGACCAATTAATAATGTGAAAATATTTTTTACAGATGAATAAACAAGTGTATTGGTATCTCTAGATGTTCACTGCTCTAACAAAATATTACTTATAAAGACCAAACAGCCTAAATTATGGGCAATTTGACAGAATGTCCACCCTGCCGCTCGAAATTTTTACTACCCAGCCTTTTTCACACACCAAAAGTGGTTTCTATGGCTGTCTCATGCATTTTCTTTGCATGTATATCTCTCATTAATCATTCTTACTTATCTCATTACACACTCTGTTTAATGATCATCATGTAGAATGATATGTTTTCCGCTATCTTTTTTTCTAAGCATTTAAATCTATCACAGTTTTTTTCCACAATTTTCTGTATATTTTTTATAAATGTTATTAGTATCAGTTTTCTATCAACTTCAAAAAAAATTTTCTAGATTTTCTTATGATTTTTCTCAATTTTTCAGGTTCAAGTTCGGCTGGGGTCAAAGTCACTCATATCCAGTCTGGTGGTTGTGGTCAGTAATGTAATTTTTCATTCTCCGATTTCAAAATTTTCAACAAATTTTTGAGAGTTTTCTTGATTTTATGGGTTCACGGTGAGTCAGGGTTAAGGTCGTGTAAATCTAAGATGGCAGCCGGGGTCAATGATAAAATTTTTCCCAATTGTTCACAAATTTTTCAAATTTTTTTTTGTATTTTTCTCAATATTTAGGTTTCAAGTTTATCCTAAGGTCAAGCAGATATCCGAGATTTGTGGTCATGGTATACAATTTAATTTATCCCCTGACTTTTATAACGTTTTCACAAATTTTACCCGAATTTTCATAGGCTTTGAGGTCAAGGGTTAACCCATTGAAGATAGGAGCTACTTGAGGTCATTGACCTGCTTTACCCTTATGCCCAAAGGAACCAATGTTATCTACTAAAGTTAATTTTGAACTACATTTATGACAATATATTTACTTCCCAGTACAAAAATGACTGCAGTAAACATGATAACCATGCCTTTTGGTCTACACTTAGAAAAGTAGTTGTAATCGAGACTTATTTTTCTTACACTTTTGTTTATAAGTATGTCTTCATATTAAAACTGGTTTTTAAATGAGAATCATACAAATTCAGTCTGCTGAAAGTAACGTTAATATTGAAATGAAAATTGGTGCTGAAAGGAAAATTGATATTGTTGCGACAGCTTGCGATTTTTAGGTTAGGTTAACCTAGCGTATTTGAATGTGTCAAGTGTTAATAATGACGATAAATGCGATTAAAGGGGACAATGAGTTACTTTGGCTGAGTTTTTTTATATGGCTTTGCAATGGGGGAGACTATCCTACCTTATTCTTTCTCCTGGCCTATGCACTGGTAGCCATGATGGAATCATTCACGGCCCAAAAGCACAAGAAGCCTGTACTGCAAGTTTTGGTTGGGAATGAACTTTGCTAACATGGGACTGTGTTTGGTGAAGTTGGTCTTGGTCGATGTTGAGTGGTCAATAACTAGACATTCACTGCGTTGAACCTGCCATACCTTTGGCGCATGACCCAGGATGGGTAGTGTCACTGCCCATGGACCTTGGTGTGACGATTGACTCTGCAAACTTCTGCTCCTGGTTGGTGGAAAATAAGGGATCCCACTTTACATCAACTCTGTCATCATGTGTCAGGATGTTATGGGTGACCCCCTGTGTTGGATACTAATTGGCAAATTATTAGTACAGTGCAGCCACTGCTGGCTAATGTTGACATGTCACTAACCCATACTAATATGGGAAGACCTAAGTTATTTTCATTAACTGAACCTGCACATTTTTATTATGTCACCTTGGGTGTAATCTCTCTACTCGTAATTACTGTTATTGAACATTATATGTCAAACTAATAAAGCTATTGATCCTTTTGGCAAAGATTCAAGCTACACCCTAAGTATACTAGGTGTTTACCTTCCTAGACCAAGGAGGTCTAATGCTACAAGAATCTATGGTAAACAGGCCTCCAACTATGGCCTTAAGTAAATATGGTGCAATATATTGTATTTTAAAAATACCACTATCAAACATGAAAGACATTCTTTTCAAGGCATTCGAATTAGCTAAGTAAGGGCATAGCTATCAGGCCCTGAGATCTGGACTAGTAGAACAATCCTTAATAGGAAATGTTAGTAAACTGCTACTCCACATATAAGTTATTGAATAAATTTAACATTATGTTTTGAGGTGTGTGCCTCATATATGGTACACAATAAATAATTATCACCCAATTTTCCTTTACTTTTCTAATTATGTTTAGGGCACCAATACCCATCTATAGTATTAACTGTATAAAGTCAATATGTAACAAATAATGTAATAACTTTCACTTCAAGTGTTCAATATTGTATATAATGAATATCATGTGATCTTTTATTACTCAAATTTTGTGAAATTGTAAATACAAAATACTTGTACAACTTTGTTATAAGAATAGTAAATCAAAGACTAGCTTATCACTGTCAAAACTAACATCTTGTTTACTGGTGAAATAAACACTATCTAACTGAAGGAAAAGATTAGTGCTATGAAATAAACATTCATAAACAAATATGTGAATATGGGGACAGTGCTTGCCTTGAAAAACATTTCACTTAAAGTGGACAATTAAACTATGCAAAATAGACATATATGAAGTATAGATGCCTAACTGGCGTAATGTGAAAAGTATATAGACAATGACAACGTGTAATCACACTGTCGAACAATTCAGTTATTTCATGAAAATGTTGTATAAATCATTCAAATTTTTTTGTATTTTCTTCTCCTACCACTACAGTAGGCTATGTCATGTCAAAATGTATATACTTACTTGTAAAACAGGTTTTATAATCCTAAGAACTCACATAATCTAGCATATGGCAATAACCATAACATACTTCACATTCACAAATTACTGTTGCATGTAACATCGCTAATATATAAACTATATAATTTCCACAATGTATATAACTTTGGATTCACTGGTGTCAAGGTATGTAAAATAAAAGGAAACACAAAACATAACCACACCCCGCTGCGATTGTGCACGCTTACACTTTTGCTGATACGCCAAGTCAACAAATGACTGCACAAGTATGCAGCTGTACCGACTGGTAGCTTCTCTTTGCTGTTAAAGTGATCCTTGTGTCTTAAACATTGTAGTAATTATGATCATATATATATACATATATAGTTATATATTTTAACTTAATAACTAGGGAAAATAAATATGTAACCATCGTTTTCACGCACAACTAATTGCATTCCAATTATTAGACTTTAAGCCAGCTTGGCCTACATACTTTTACGAACGTAGTTTCCCTTACAGAAACTAAAATTCTGTCTAGCACGTTATAGAGTGAAATCAGTACCACATACGCACACACTTCAAACTCCTTCCTAACCTATGTCCACAGCCTAGCGTTTTGGGTTTTTTACTAATTTAATCGTTAAATGTGGCATGGATATACTCCTTCCTATCCCGTGGTCTCGCATCACAATGCGCAAAGGTATTAGCATTATAGCAGATTTCTTTGTATAGTGCTGCAAGCATAACCTATAATTTTTTCTATGGTAACATGAATACATACTTAATTCTAGTTGCTTCTTCGACCAGGGGATTAGTGTAGCAGCCAGAGCTAGGGCCACTCACGGATGTCTTAATTACTGCAGAGGCGGCGGCCAGAGTGGGGTCGCCCGCCGTGTTTTACAAACATACCACTTGACCCAGTAGTAATGGAGTATAAAAGGGAATTCGACGTGCTACCCCACCCCTCCCCAGACGCTCACTGCCGTGCAAGAAGTTAATCAGTGTGTCAGTCGTCGGAGCCGATGACACCAAAGTTCAGCGAAGCTGAAGACTGAAGGCTACTTCACTGTCTAGGCCTAGAATTCTCCTAGTCGTCTACAACAGGGTGAGCATAATCGGCTTGGTAGTTGATTGCAAGACTATCTCTCGGGACCCCGTCTATCAATCATCCTAACATTAAATTCAGTATACTGGCAAGGATAGGCAGGTTACTCTTAACTTGTTATATAGTCGTTAGAGAATGTGAAGCTCGTAAGGAGTTGTGGAGGAGAGAGTAATGATCTGTAGAGTTCCATTTTATGTAACTTGTATTACTGTCATTTATGTAATTAATGTTTTAATAAAAGAGTTTTTTGTTAGTGAATTGAAAGTGCTTTGTGTTATTGCCATCGAGCTCACCCCCCCCCCCCCCCATGAACGCCGATCTCTGCAAGTTGTGGGGTGCAGCCAGATGTACTGCTTGCTGTACCTCTGTGTCGGTGATGGCATCGATGAAGAAGCCTACTACTACAATGTTGTGCACTCCTCGGTGCACCCTCCCAGAGATAGGTGGGAGAGCAGCACAATGTCTTGCCATAGTTCCTGCAGTGGCTCCCCTGGTTGCTGGGTGTGGGTACGCAGCTGTGCATGGTGGGCAAGTCGCAGGTACTGGTCGCTGAAATGAAGTTACAAGACAGACACAATGTGGGGTATTCCAGTCGATGTCACTCTGGCAGATATTGTAGTATGTTCAGTGCGGGGCCTCTCAATACTATGGTGAGGTAGTACGTCCACTGTTCGATTGTCCAGTCATTAAGGGTAGTGACTATTTCAAACTGGTGTTGGTACTCCCACTATGAAGTCTGGTCATCATTAAGGTGCGGGTTGGCTTAATTGAGACCCTCTTCCTCACTGCTGGCTGCACGACGCCAATGCTGATGAGCTGCTTGTTATCTTCTGAGGTCGCTCCTGCATTGGTGACGACTTATACTGCCTCTTCACTTTTCTCGGCTGTCGATGTGGTCGTAGTAGAATTCAGCCGCTGAAGATAATCCTCCAACTGCTTCTTCATCATACTTATTTCCTGTTTCACTTCATTCTTGACACTGTCCAGTCTTCCACTGGTACTGTCCATTCTGTAATTTTTACTGTTCACTGTTTCATTTACACTGTCCATTCTTTTATTCACACTGTCAATTTTCTTTTCCACGTAGTCAACTCTTTCATTCACTAACTCGGAAATGCATTCTATTTTCTTGTCAACATTTTCATTAACTGTGTCAATTTTCCTCTCTACTCTGTCTACATTTTCATGAACCGAGTCTATTTTGCTATTTACATTCTCCCTCACACTTAAAATTATTGAACTAATTTGGGTATTTAAAATGTCATGTAAACTATCTTTTACACTAATAATTTAGTTTTTTTACATCTTCCTTTAAGCTATAAGCACTTTCGCTCACTTGGCTACTCAGCCCCTCAATCAATGCTCGCAGTACTTCCAATTCTGCAGACATTTTCCTTGTTAACATTCACTACGTCAGTGGTATCAATCAGTCTTAATTATCTTCACCTACAACTATTAAAATTAATTTAGTTGTTTTAAAATCACTAATTGTCTATGTTTATTTACAATTTAGTAATTAATAATTGTCTCCATCGCACTTCTAACACCAGTTTTACATGCGAGGGAAGCCTGCAGGGCATATCTGAGTTCTTGAGGGATGGAGATCTTAATAACAAAAATTAATAAAGTAACTAAATTTTATTTCTAATATATTCACTCTGTTACTATGCATAACATCAAATTATCTGTCTCCCATTTTAACCTTTTTATTTAAGAGTGACCACAATATTTAATGTCTATTTCAACTCTAATTACAGTCCTCCTAATTGTTTCTGTTAACTTAATGCCGTCCTCGCTCTGTGCACCACTTAGGGGGCAGCCTTATTGTGCTCACTGCTGCACGAACCTCACAACATGCACCAGTATTAAGTGTAGCATTCCGTTCATGCACGAATGAGTCAGTGATCTATTCAGTGTATAAAGAGACACGTGTACCAAGAGTAACCGGCGGCTTGCCTGTTTATTTTTGAGTTTAAGTGTGAACCCCTTAAAGCAGAGTCTAATGCATGCCTGAGGTAGTGTTATCTCCTCCTTACATCTCTGCCTTAACTTGTATTTTATTATTGAGTGCTCACCCATGTGGTTTGTGTATGTTCACACAGACACAATCTGAAATGCTCTAAATTCTTTTTATAATTTTTCAAGTACTTTGTTGTATGTTGTTTTGTTTTTAAAGTGAAACACATTGCCAAGCTAATGGAACAAATTTCCAACAGCTCATGTATTAAGTACTACTTCAAATTAACATCGCTGTTTGAAAAGGATTTTTATGTGTAACTTGTTTTGCTAATTTTTATTTAAATGTATTTGTTTCTTTTGCTTGCCTGTCCCGGCAATCTGCCATAAAAGCGTAAAACGTATTTTCATGAGAAACTTGGCAACAACCACAAAAGACTTTATAGAAAAGCTTAATTGTGCCAAATCATGTAAAATAATCTCCTGATTATTTTACTGCCTGCTATTGTTCTTGTATGTAATATGTTTACATTTTGCCTTTTGTAAACATTTACCTTGAGAGAGATGCTGGCGGGAAGGTGTCCGTTACTAAGGGTACCTACATACCACCATATTTACTCTGGTCTAGTGGGTCTTTGAGGGTGGACGTGCGCCGTTCTGCGCCGTGCGCCATGGGAGCTTTAACAAGTGTGTTATCATTTAGGGTGTCAATAGTTTAAAGTTATTAATGTACCGCAACCTTTTGATTATCTTTTGCTCTCCCGTGTGCCGACCCTCCTGTCCACCGACTTGCACCCTGGAGAGTTTTACCGCAGTAAGATAGATTGGCGTAGTTAAGCCATTTTTCTGGCAGGCCTCATGTGTCAGGCCAGCTTCAGACACTGGGAAATTGTATGTTACCACGTGTAATCTTTCTGGTAGTATATTTAATTGATTTGAACCTCGTCTCTTATTTCACGTAATTAATTTCCACCTTGGGAATTGGCCCTATCCAGTGAGTGCAACCATGTAGTCACCGACCATATGCCAATTGTGTAAAGTATAGCCATGACTCTTTCTAACTAACAATAAAAGACGTGCTCTGTAAGGGGTTGCCACCACAGGCTGTCGACCTATAATGAACCTGAGAAACAAGATCTCGTGCTCCTCAGAGTCTGTAGAGGAGCTGGCGCCTTGGGAACTCTATCAACTGTACCTGCATCCATCAACGATTTGGAGCCTCTATAAGGTAATCTGGTATCGTACACCTCTCGCAAGCCCCAAGCCACGTCAAACTCATACCCATTATTGACATATGTTTAGGCTATCTGTTTCCATCATTTATAATGTCTTTCACTCACACATTTAGTCCAATAGTCAAGCCTGCCAGCCGCATGTCCTTTAAAACATTGACACTCGCAGTCACCAGCTTCCCTTCTTCACTGCTGGTCATATCGCTCAGAATTCATCAGCTCCTCATACTCCAACCCAGACTCGCAGCCCAGAGGCTTGCTGCAGTATTTATAGAGCTCAGGCAACCATCTGGAAGATTCAATACACCCTGAGATGCGCTAGGGGAACTAGGTCAGTAATCCAGAGGATTCTTCAGATATCGGCCTAAAACAATATGACCAGAGTCCGCAGCATGCATCTGTAATTCAATACCTGTCATTGCCTCCTGCTGCCGTTATCACATTACAGCTCTATTTCTGTCTCTTCGCTCACTTTGCGATGTGAGGCTGCGAGCACGTAATAATACATACAGTTTTGTAATTACCAACTTTACACTGGGAATAGGCAAAAATGTATTCTATAGTGATTACAAGATAAATAAATAAAATCTTATAATTGTTTTTAGTGTTACGGTAATAAAGCATGTTTGTTATTTCAAAATGTTCATATATACTGCTTTTATTTTGCAAATCCATAGCAGATAATTACAACTAATATAGAATGGCACAGGAGATAAAAATCACTTAAAATCACATTAAAATATACATAAAATAATGTGAACAAGTTATAAGATACAAACATGTGAGAAAACAAGATAAAAATAGGAAAAAGTACATCTAACTAAAGCACATAATCCGTTGTAACTTATGAAAATCCAAAATGTTAACCGTAACTCTTAATGAGAGTCCTGATCAATTAATTAATGTTTTTATGCAAATAAGTATTTCCTTTATGAATTATGATATAATCAGCAAAGTAATCAACATTTTGGATGGATTTGTTTTTTAGGTTTAAATTCAAAAACCATAATAATTGAAACCTCGTCAGGCAACATCATCAATATAATTTCTGTAAATAAACAGCATGTAGTGAAAGTCTCTACTGATATTTACATAATGTATTTGTACTATAGGAGGAGGTTACTCTGACCAGTGATGGTACTTTAACAACAAGCTAAATAAGCAATCTTCTGCCATCTGTTTGTAGTTTTGTTATGTATTATGCATCTTTATATTATTTAACTGCAAAAATATAAAACAACTTTAAATAAAAGCTAATGTAGGAGTAATATTCTTAGTAAAATATAGGGCAAAGTACATACTTACTGGTCAAAGAAGTCACTCTACTATACTTGATTCTTCCAAAAATTTGGGAAATAAATAAATAAACAAATATTTTTAAAACTTTTTTTCTAAAAATAAATTTGACTATGCTCACATTTGTTTGGTAAGGTGGTTATAAAAAAAAATTAGCTCAAATGCATGCGTATTGTATATTTTGGCCTAGTGGTTCCATAAACAACACATATAATTTAACATGTAAGTCTTGGTGCTTTATCTGATGGATTAAGTTGTAGTAGTGAAATATTAATTTGGAATCTCATAACATTCAGAAATGTTAAACATAGGTTATTGTTTGTAAGGGATAGTCCAATATTTAAAAATAATTACATGTGGTGAATATAATTATTAAAACAGAACATAAAAATCATGTATTTTGTACCCATTATTACAAAAACTTCAACGGTTACTAAAAATTTTTTTTACAAAAATCAGCAGAAAACTACGTCCACTACTAAACTTATCTTGACATTAATCTAGAGATTTATTACAGGATCTACATAAAACCTACAAGTGGCTAAATGTTTTTAGCTGGGTTCATTTAAAAGCAGATTCTTCTCATCGCACAAATGATGCTCTAGCATAATGCGTGAACAACTTGCAAATGTTATTTGTTCATATATCACCAGTAGGGCAGCTATTGCCTGTTATGCCATGAACACTTCTGAAGACTTAACATGAAGGAGAAAACTTTTACTAACTATTTTAGAAAAGGTGAATACCATGACAAAATGAGACCTATAGTTGTCACTTACCCGATCTTCAATTACAGTTTCATCATCAGAGAAATCTGTAGAACCTTCATCATGAGACAAATTCCAATCAATATTTACATTGTCAAAGTGGCTCTTCTGTCTTTGGAGGGCATGACGAAGCTGAAACACATTATTTTGTAGATTTAACTTTTAATGTAAATGAAGGAAGATACAGATATGAATTAAGTGGCAATAAACAAATATCACTGTCATACTAAATGATAGTACAGTAAATTCTGACTAAGTCATGATTATAGAATGTTGACTATGCAGTAAAGAGATTTATCATTACAAACAAAAATTAGAGAAGCGAAATTTTTCACAGATACATTCACTGTCATAAAAATAGCTTTATCAATAAAAATAGCTATTAATAATATATGAAAATTTCATATACAACACCATTCTACATATTAATGCAAATTATTAAATTTTACCTGCAAGTGGCCACTTGTAACTGCCACCAAGGGGTGCTAATGCTATTACAAATATATTCATTTAAATTGGCATAAGTCAGAGCTGTATGTAGTATAATCAGTGTGCATGAAATGTGTATATCAGTAAGTCAATACCATGCCTCAGTGACACATTTAACAAACGTATTAGCAACTTATAGAGTTTTAGAGGCAGTGAATCACTGGACTATATGAGGTAGGGTGTCATTTCAGTGAATTTCCCATCAACTGGACAATTGCAACCAAACTGTGTAATGGTGCTGGGAACAGTAGGAACATTGGTGACCACTATTTTCACCTACACTGTGATGAAGCAGTTTGCAGAAGTATTGTTGAAGACCCCAATGTGTTCTTACACTGATACCTAAATAATGTGACTTTGCAGTTTTATGATAATTGGTTAGCATGCAAGGCCGAGGAATGAAAGTACACTTGTCTTCAGAAACAAATCCAGGTTTTATCTGGTATCTGATGACAACCATACTTGAGTATGAAGGAAATTGGACAACAGACATATCTGGGCTTTATTGTTGAGAAACACACCACCAGAAATGACAGCATCATGGTGTGGGAAGCAATCTGATTTTCGGTCTTCCCTGATAGTGATCAGGGGAACACTGATGGCACAGAGGTAATTTATGGACATTCTGTGGTCTCACGGCACATGTCCCAGCTCCCTGATTACGAACAAATGTATTGACAAATGATTACCTTTATACACTAATTGAATATCATGAATATGTAGTGTTTTGTATAATATATGTTTATCACATGTGCACACTCATTGAACTGTAATGATATCATGCATTCTTCTGAGAAACTTTTCTTACATTCATAATAAAAATATCAAGATGGCAATCTTGCTAATGAAATACACCAAACACTCTCTCTGTGTGCGCGCGCGCGCACACACACGCACACGCGCACACACGCACACACACACACACACACACACACACACACACATTATGGGGTCTGAAAAATGTATTTCTACACTAGATTAAATGCTAGTGTGAATATACAAACACTTGTAAAATAACTCAAAACAGTAATAATTATGACAAAAAATTATGTAATGCTGCTGCACTTTTTTAAGATACAACTATTTTCACTAGGGCTTGCAACTGTTGTCTAACACAGTAAGATAACATGTAGTTACAGATATGTTGTATATGTGTTAAAATTACAAGATTCCATCTCACAACAAATTTTGAAAATTTTACACAATTTATTAGTACATCATGTTACAAATACAGCTGTTAAAAGTTGGCTATATCTAGCAGCTATCTGCCATAGTGTAAAATGATGTATTATGTGCACAGCTAAATCTACATTAAATTGATTAAGCTGTGCAAATAATAGCTTAGTAGTATTACACTATAATAAATAGATGCTAGATATAGCCAACTATTAACAGACTATTCTCAAACTATTTTTGGTGGGTTAAGCCCACCTTATTACTAATTCCTTTTTATTTGAGAAGAAACACATGCTTCCTTTTTCTTTTCTTGTTAATTAGTAATGTAATGCGAAATATTTTAATGATTTTTATTTCAAAATTCGGTTTTGGGGAGATCAGTTTCAAAGATAGTTTTGTGTTAAAGTTGTACTGTGTTTGGAATTTTTGGTATTAAACTAGATGTCGAGATTTTAGTTGGAAAGTTAACTAATAGTGTCTCTTTTAGAGTTCATTCCATTATTAAAAAATTTTTTTTGTTTAAACAGATATTCTTATTTGCCGACTTTATTTGGTTTCGCTTTTATTTCATTATTATTTTAAGGTTAGTTCATTTAAGTTATGGTGGATTTGAATTAGGAATCAGTTACTTTACCATTTTATACCTAGGTTTTTGTAAGAATAAAGGCTTTTTTTTTACTGCCGAGGTTCTTAAGGAACTGAGGTCACTCGTTATATTTAATCTGAAAGAGTTTCGTCACCACATGGATCACCAGACTTCTTCTGAAATGACAGCAGCTGGCTGTATTTTTCTCGGCCCAGGTGCGAGTTATAATTCCCCCTTCAGCAGTTTAGAATAATTGTTATATTCTGCTAGTTCGAAGCATCGGGCGCAGCTGCGAGCTGCACTGACAATTTTCTTAGTAAAGCCAAGATTGTTGTGATAACGAGTGACTTTGCGCTAGGCTTGTAAGGCTTGTAATGGGAAAAGAGTGTTTGGCTTCGAGCTATCGAGGTATCAATCTAGGTGGTGGCGGGTTCTAATTGGCCTGCCATGACATCGGCAATGCTCGTGACGTCAGGGGAGGCAGCTGTTATTATCGGCTGGGTGTAACAAGGTCAAGGAGTTGCGAATGGGATAGCAGCAGTCCAGGGTGAGCAGCTGGTGCAAGCAGTCGCAGGCAGTGCAGCCTGGGAGGAGGCCACGGCTACATGTGGTTGTGATGAGTACTTGGTAAAACTGTGCTGAGGTGCGTGGTCGATAAATATGTATAGCTCATAAGCTTTGGCCGAGGGGCTATTGGGGTTTGGTTTCTTTTATTTTAAATAATTATCATTGGCTTGGGATCGAACCTTAGTTTTTGCAGTTATGTGGTTTTTTCAGACCTCTTTGGGGGAATTTAAATGTAAGAAGTTGAGGTCTAGGTTATGTTTCAAAATCATTTTTGGCAGGTTCCTCCTTTAAGTTAAATTTCAGGCATTTACTATCGTACATTTTACATTATTTTGACCTTTATTTTGGTTTCTACATTAATTCTTGTTCAAGTTCTCTAAAGTTTATTTCATTATCCTCGCCAATCTATCTACAAAATGAATAATTCTATAAGTGCACATTAATAACGTAACTTTAAATAGTTTTTTGTTGGAATTGCATCTAAGCAATAGTGGGTTACTGGTTGAGCAATACTGCTATAGATACTTTAAGCTAGTATGAATACAAATATTCTGATGCACTGATCCCAAAATTATTTTGGTTAAGGTAACTTAATAGTGATAAAGTAATTTTAGTGGCGACTGTGTAACATTTTTTTAAAAGGGGACTGTAACCTTATTCTCTTTAATGTAACTGACCTCTATTTGTTTATACTCACCTCTGGGTGAGCTACACCAGTAAGAAGGGCATCCTGCCAGGCCTACAGCAAAGTATTTTATTTCGCCTTAACTCAATCACTGGTGAGGACAGTGAAACTTACATTTTTTTAATGGTTTATTAAATTGGGTAATAAAGATTAATTTGAAGTATCTTAACTTTTCTATTTCAATCCTTATCTGTTTAATAAAACATAGCTTTAAAAAGTAAAATATCTATGTCTTGTACTAATTTTATTATCTTTTTTTATACATTTTTGTTGATCTTAATAAAACCCTTCCATTTTTTTAAAATATTATTAGTTTCTTGCTAGTTATTAAGGAGCCTTTCCTTTCTTTATTTTTTTGACTCTTGGTGTTCTTGACATCACACCTCACTTGTTTAGTTTTTATTTACTGGGTTACAGGTTTATGGTAATCTAATGGAAAACTTTTTTGCAATGTTTCTGTGTCAGACCCATGAAGCAGTCGTGGAATCCTGTTGCTTTCTGAGCGAGTTAACGCTCTTTCCCCCTTCTTTTCCATACTCCTTGTTTACTTTTGGTTTAAATGAGCCTTTCTGGTTTTCAAGTAAGTACTTAGGTTACATGGTACCATGCTGGCCCTGCTGAGTAAAATATAGAGCATGTGATGGAGGCTTCGCAGGTTATACTTTGGTGTTAGCTCATTTTTCTATGTTTGTAAGTCTAAATTTTATCCTTCCCTCTCCTTACCACCTCCCCCTCCGCAACTCCCCCATAACATTTTGTGTAGTCCCCGGGTAATTTTATTTGGTTGGTTAATACTGGAGATCAAACCCTCCTCTCCCTCCCAGTAACATTTGGTTTGGGGTGCCGGGTATCCTATTATTTCTAATAGGCGGTACATACGTGTATAGATGGTTTGACACTGTCAAGGCAATGCATGATGGTGTTGGGTTATTGGTAATTTAGCTGTTGAGTTAGTAGTAAGTTAAGTTACGTTTGTGGGGCGACTGTATCCAGGACATAGAAATTATTTGTGCTCAGGATGCATCACATAAGGTTGAGGAATTTTTTTTTTTTTTATGGTGTATTTTTGTGGGTTTTTGGTGTACTTTGTGTATCAGGCATGATAGGCCTGGAGTGTTGCTCCCAGAGGAGGAGTTTTCAACCAGTCAGTTGAGGGTGTAAGGACTGGGGAATTTTCTGACAGGTGATTGGACAGGGTACTTTGAGTGAGGAAACTGTGGAAGAAACGAGGATGAAGGAAATATGGAATTTGGTAGAGGAGTTACAGGATCACACCAGCCGGGACAGTGGCAGTGATTGTGGTAAAGTCCTGGGTTACACTTCGGTTGGGATACCGAAGGTGGTGTTTTTTTTGTTGTTTTGAGGTTATAGAACAGGTGGTAAGTGTAAAGTGTGCCCCTCAGGACGAATCAATTAGGTGAATGTGGGTTGTGTTAACGTGTTATTTTTGGTTTAAGTGAATTTGGGTTAAGGGTGTGTTGTGCCATTCCGAAGAAGGGAACAGCCGGGTACTGGACCGGACCAGCCGAAGGATGGCTGGACAGAAGGAGATGGAGGTTTGGCACTCCTACTCTGCATATGACCGATGGCGGGGTAGTTCGTGAGGAAGAACACCCTGGAGTGTTTCCGGCCGCGTGGGATCCACAGAGCGTGAGGTGATTGCTCAATCCCACCTAATGCAGGTGTTCATCTGTTCATCAAGGTTCGTTAGAATGTTTATGTTAGAAAGAAACCTATTTATCACTGTTGCAGAAAGTTTTATTTGCATTTGTTTAGGAAACTGATTTGGAAAATTAATGAACCCCTAGTGTTTTTGGTAATGTGTTTTTGTAATTATGAAACACACCTCCCCCCCTCCCACATGTTTGACGGGGATCTTATGCCCGAATGCAGTTTTTTTTTTTGTTGGGGCAACTGTTGCAGAGTTTGTTGAAGGTGAAGTATGTGTTTTAATTGTCCTTGCTTAAAGCTGAATTGTACTATGTATGAGATGGAAGTTAAAAGTACACTAACGAGCACAATTATGATTTTGGTGGCTATGAAATATGTGATTGCAGGTTGTATGTAAATAATGACATTTTTTTTTAAATTTTTTGGATAAGGAATTTGCTAAGTGTGTCTTTAGGCATAGTTATAATTGTGCTGTTGTTAATAATTCCTACAGCGGAAGCTGTTAGTCTAAATGGTTTGTTAGGAATGGAGATTGGGTCTACTGTGTTTATGTTGACAGTACTGTTTGTGTCTTGTGTACCTGTGGACTTGTTTTAGTTTAAGGAGAGTGAAGAAGGGAGGCACCTGTCCTGATGTACAGGAAGCAAAGGCAAGTAACCCTCCAGAGGACCAGAGTGGTCCCTCAATGGACTCGGTACTTGCCCATATCAGAGGTAGTGGCAGAATGAAAGCATTTATCAGGGATGCTGATGGCCATAAGGTGGGCTTTGTGGTTGTCTATAGATGAGAATTCATAATGTCAATGTTGAATATTAAAGGAAAACTAAGGAGGATAGTTTTGTTTTGTTGTATAAAGTTGAGGGGTTATGTTTTTGTGGATGTTGGAATAGTAAGCCAGACGAAAAGTATAGCTGTTGTTTATTTAGTCTTAAGTAACTACACAAGAATGGTGTATAATCCCTTGTTTTGTTGAAGTCCTAAAGCCAGTCAGATCTGGCAGTATTTTTTTTTGTGTGTGAATCCTACAGCATAGTTGAGGTGCTGGGAGTAAACTTTGAAGCCCCTTGGTTAGGTTGTGTTTTTGCTTTAGTTTAGGGGAGAACTAAGTGTGTCATTACGAGAGGAAATAATAGGTATAGGTATGCGAGTTAATTTTATTGGGTTTTGAAAGACTTCTTTTTTTCCTTGCAATTAATTAATTTTTTTGGGGATAATCTATTAACACGAGTAAGTAGGTGGGCACGATTAGGCTGTAGATCTTCGCTTCATCCCTGCAGTTACGTTATGCAATGGACACGTTGTTGTGAACCCCTAAAAGTACTGTCAAAGTGTTTGAGTCAACAAAGACAATGGGTGTAGTGCGACATAGACTTTCAATGATGAACAGTTTTTCGGTTTTAAACAGTGATGATGCTGCATTAGAACTTTACTATAAATACTTTCCTGCAGCTAGTTATGAGGGTGTTGCGGGCAATGGACACCCATTCTTGCATTCTTCGTCATTATAGGAAAAAGAGTACTCTGCAGCTCCACACCAATTGGACTGTCGACCTAATGCTTAAAAGTGTGTGTTGAGCTGAAGTATGGTTCAGAGGTGATTTGGACATTCCTTAGAGCGCCATAGCATTTGTGGCTATCTGAACATTTCCCTAGCAGCTGTAGAAGTGACTTCAAAATCAATCCCCCCTCCTCAAGCCTTCTTTTCACGCTCGCTTGACACGATGGTGACCACGACCCTTGGGCAGCTGTCTCCAATGAAGCAGATGAGTGGCTATGGTACCTGGCCTAGCCCGATGGGGAGACCCTGCTATACCTGGATTGCATAACCATCCGAGCTGTTACATGTTCCAGAAGAAGAACATGGTCTTGCCTCTACCCCGACCTACATGAAATGTGTGACTTCCATAGCCTGGATCATTCCTGATGCTAGCTTTAAGGATCAGCCAGCTTTGAAGACATGTGCTACGAGTTTTTGTGTGTGCAGCCTGATCTGTCTTTTTGGATTTTTTTATTTTATTTATTTAGGTAGCCCAGATTTTGAGGTTGTGGGTGGTAGTTTGATATTGCTTTAAGGATTAAGATGTTTGTTTTAATTGTAGTAAGTAAGGATATCTAAATGGCACCTTGTTCCTCGCCAAGACTCTCTCTTAAAGATATTAAAGATAGGGACAAAAGATTATATAAGGCCGAAGGCCTACCAATATACTGTAACCTAAGCCAAAGGGACTATTTGTGGTTGTGGTGTTGATGTTATTACTTCCCTGATACTTATCCCCTATGTTTTTAGTAAGAATGTTATACCAAAAGTGAGCGGCTCATCGTGCGGCAGCTGGCAATGGTTTTTGCTGTCCTGGAGTCCCCCCGAGCCTGTGTGTTCTTGCTGCAAATCTTGATGTAGAAAAGGGCTCCTTGAACAACAAATCCTGCAGGCAACTACCATGAGTAATCTGTAAGTTCTCAAGTTTGTTAAAAGATAATAACATTAATTAATTTTTTTTTATATGTATGTGTCATTGCAGTCCTGGAATTGTATTGCCGAACCATAATGTATATGTAAAATGTGTGGACATTGTAGTGGGTCCCATTGTATGAGAAATAGGAATAAGGTTAGGTCTTTTTAAGGAACCTAGATGTTCCTGTAGAAATACAGTGGATCTCTGCATCGGAGTAACTTTTAAAAAGGATCGGCCGGAGGTTATGAGAGGACCGTTCAGATTTATAGACCCTCTCTTTAAAATATCAATCTCGGTAAAACTGAAAGTTTGATTGTACCTTTAATTTATCTGTAATACACTGGGCTTAACTATTGTTTTCATAGTTTATGTTGCATATGAAAAAAGAAACATAGTTACTGTTTGGAAAAAAAAAAAAAGTTAATAAAAGCCAGTGTACTTGTATATACACCACTTAAAAAAAAATATCTTTTGGAGTTTTGTATTCATGGGGGTCCACAAAATCTGTATGAGGGGGCAAATGTTACGACACAAATTTTGGGGTTAAATAAATTTTTTGTGATTTTGATTTAAACTAAACTATTTTGTTAAGCGTGATGATTGCAGTAGTATTTTTGCTTGCTATTTCTTTTTTGTTCGGAAGCCCTAGAGTTTATGAAAGCAGTAAGTTTCCAATCCCTTGGTTTTTTGTTAAGTTATGATAGGCCTACTCTCAATTTCTCTTTTGGTATTTTCTTATGGCGTTTCCTTCGTTGGAGGTAAGGTTAGGGAATTAGGCTATTTTAGGTGGGTTAAGCCCACCTAAAATTACTTGTTCCTGATTACTTGTTCCTTTTTATTTGAACACATGCTTCCTTTTTCTTTTTTTTGTTTATTAATGTGGTGACAAATACTTTAATGATTTTTATTTCAAAATTCAGATTTGGGGAGATCAGTTTCGAAGATAGTTTTGTGTTGAAGTTGTGTTGTGTTTGGACTTCTTGGCTTTAAACTAGATGTCAAAGTTTTAGTTGGAAAGTTAACTGATAGTGTCGTCTCTTTTACAGATCATTCATTTATTTTAAATTGTTTTCCTTGTTTGAACAGATATTCTTAAATTGCCGACCTTTTTATTCGTTTTTGTTTTATTTTTAGGTTAGATCATTTAAGTTATGGTGGAATTGAATTAGGAATCAGTTACTTTAACGTTTTATATCTAGTTTTTGAAAGAATAAAGGCATTTTTTTATTGACTGCTGAGGTTCTTAAGGAACTGAGGTCACTCATTTTTAATCTGAAAGAGTTTTGTCACCACACAGATCAGCAGACTTCTTCTGAAGCGACGGCAGCTGGTCGTATTTTTCTTGGCCCAGGTGCGAGTTATAATTCCCCATTCAGCAGTTTGGAAGAATTGTTATATTCTGCTAGTTGGAAGCTCCGGACGCAGCTGCAAGCTGCGCCGACAATTTCCTTGGTAAAGCTCAGATTGTTGCGATGATGGATCCACTTTGCACTAGGCTTGTAATGGGAAATGAGAGTTTGGCTTCGAGCTATCAAGGTATCAATCAAGGCGGTGGCGGGCTCGAATTGGCCCGCCATGACATCGGCCTTGCTTGTGATGTCAGGGGAGGCAGCTGTTATTATCTTCTGTGTGTAACAAGGTCAAGGAGTCGTGAGTGGGACAACAGCAGTAGAGGGCGAGCAGCTGGTGCGAGCGGTCGCAGGCAGTGCGGCCTGGGAGGAGACCGTGGCAGCACGTGGTCATGATGAGTACTTGGTAAAACAATGGTGAGGTGCGTGGTCGGGACGTTCTACCCTGTTTGGCAGGAAGAATGGCCCAGGCCTTGCCTTTCAGTACGTTAAGTTTATAGTAAGTATTTATTATATAGGGCTTAGATGACAGAAGATGGTGATGAAGTACGCAGCATGCGAGGTGCGTTGGTGTAGGAGGTGTCAAGAGACTAGGGCAGAAACTTTATTGGTAAATATGTATAACTCATCATCTCTGGCCGAGAGGCCATTGGGGTTAGGTTTCTTTTCTTTTAAATAATTATCATTGACTTGGGATCGAACCTTAGTTTTTGCAGTTATGTGGTTTTTTCAGACCTCTTTGGGGAATTTAAATGTAAGAAGTTGAGGTCTAGGTTATGTTTCCAAATCATTTTTGACAGGTTCCTCCTTTAAGTTAAATTTCAGGCATTTACTATCGTACATTTTACATTATTTTGACCTTTATTTTGGTTTCTACATTAATTCTTGTTCAAGTTCTCTAAAGTTTATTTCATTATCCTCGCCAATCTATCTACAAAATGAATAATTCTATAAGTGCACATTAATAACGTAACTTTAAATAGTTTTTTGTTGGAATTGCATCTAAGCAATAGTGGGTTACTGGTTGAGCAATACTGCTATAGATACTTTAAGCTAGTATGAATACAAATATTCTGATGCACTGATCCCAAAATAATTTTGGTTAAGGTAACTTAATAGTGATAAAGTAATTTTAGTGGCGACTGTGTAACATTTTTTTAAAAGGGGACTGTAACCCTATTCTCTTTAATGTAACTGACTTACCTCTATTTGTTTATACTCACCTCTGGGTGAGCTACACCAGTAAGAAGGGTATCCTGCCAGGCCTACAGCAAATTATTTTATTTCGCCTTAACTCAATCACTGGTGAGGACAGTGAAACTTACATTTTTTTAATGGTTTATTAATTTAGGTTATAAAGATTAATTTGAAGTATCCTAACTTTTCTATTTCAATCCTTATCTGTTTAATGAAACATAGCATTAAAAATTAAATATCTATGTCTTGAACTATTTTGGTTATTATCTTTTTTATACATTTTTGTTGATCTTAATAAAACCCTTCCATTTTTAAAAAAATATTATTAGTTTTTTGCTAATTATTAAGGAGCCTGTCCTTTCCTTTTTTTGACTCTTGGTGCTCTAGACATCACACCTTACTTGTTTAGTTTTTATTTACTGGGTTATAGGTTTATGTTAATCAAATTGAAAACTTTTTTCCATTGTTTCTGTGTCAGAGTCAAACCCATGAAGCAGTCATGGAACCCTGTTGTAAATTCCCCCCCCCCCTCTTTTTTTTTCACCTCTTCCCCCCACTTTCTATTCCCTACTCCTTGTTTACTTTTAGTATAAATTAGTCTTTTCTGGTTTTCAAGTATGTTTTAGCATACAGGGTACCAAGCTGTCCCTGCTGAGTAAAAGATACAGCATGTGGTGTTGGCTCATTTTTATATTTTTGTAAGTCTAAATTTTATCCTTCCCTCTCCCTACCTGCTCAACTCCTCCGTAACATTTGGTGAAGTCTCAGGGTAGATTACTTTGGTTGGTTACTTCTGGATATCACACCTTTTCTCCCTCCCCGTAACAATACTTCCTGCTTTTTTTTTTTTTTTTTACAAAAACAGTTATTTAATGCTCTTCCTGTTAAGCCTTATCACTCAACCTATCAAAATACATTTTCCCACAAAAAATATTTTTTTCTTATATTATATGGAATTTTATGAAAACCTCTAACGTAATCAATGATATCTGTCAATGGGTTGGTGTTTCTCCTGCAATATATACAAAACAGATAAGCATGAATTGTAAATCAACTTGTTTTTAAGCTACAAAAGTAAATTGCACAAATCCTGATATTTTCAATGGATCCAAATTTGTGGATCTAGCAAAAAGATAAAGTCTATCTTCTTCTTCCATTCAAAGAATATTGTTGCGAAGCTAGTTTTTTGGGTTAAGTAAACTTTTGAGTAATCAATGAGAGTTTATTTTGTTTTGTGATTTTTAATATTAGTATATGTTTGGCTTTAACATTGGTAATTGTGTTATGGTGGAATTTAAGTTGTAGTTTTATTCCAAATTCATTAAAAGCTCATCCAGTTTATAGCCAGTTGGCTTAGGTAGGAAACTTCTTGTTAATTCGGGGCCCTTGCGATCACATGTCGTGGTCGTGAGCTGAGACTGAGCTAGGGTCTCCTCCGGCCAGACTGGGCTGGATATGTTTCAAGTGCGTGGCAGCTGTCCAGGCGGGACACGGCAAAGAGGGCGGCGAGCAATGGCGTGACCGTGAAGTCATTGAGTGCGGACGGCTGAAGGACGGCCGTGCTTAGCTCCAGGGTACCTGAGGGGATAGAGGTTGCACCGTGTGGGTGAGGCGAGGGGCAAACTGCAGCGAGTTTTCGCTGACGCTTGTCTAGCAACCACTATGCAGCAGCATGGGTGTAGCATTAGGTCGTATGGGACGTGGCAGCATATGTGGGAGTCATAGCTGAACCACCGAGGAGGACAGACGTTAAGAAGTGCGTAGGAATTGGTACAGGAGGAGATAGGCCGGAGGAGTCTATCAGAGAGACGCAATATGTAGTCTAAAGGCTAAGTGTTATTTTGTTTGTTTTCTTCTGTAGTGTGTAGTTATAGATAATTTTGGTTCTTGGGTTTTTATTCAGATTTATAGTATGATACAAAGAGCAAATAATGGTAGTCCCCAGTCCCTAGCCTTTTTCATAAGTTTTGATTTGTGCCCACTAAAAATCATGTCAGATAAAGAAGTTAAGATAATTGCCATTTCTGGTGTTTGATAAAAGATTTTAAAGAAAGTATTTGAACACTATCTATTTTTGATGGCAGAAAAATGTAAGTCAGTTAAACGATAAATGGAAATTATGGCAAATAGACGAAAACCGTGTGTAACAGGTCTTTAAGAAACACATATTTTTGAGTTGTGAATAATTTTGGTAAAGAATCTTGTCTTGGTTATTTTAACCTTTAATGGTAATGTGTTAGTATCTGATATAATAACTTTTCATCTTTTTTTTACTCCACGAAGCCTTTTTGTTGCATTATTAACTATTTATATGGTATGAAACTAAAATAGAGGTCAAGGAAACACTTATTTAAATTTTATTTAAATTACGACTGACTATTTTGTTACACTAATTTTTTTTTTTATTAGTTGGAAGTTCTATAATTGCTAACTGTCATCACGTGTTGTTTTGAAATGAAAATTTATTGAGGCTCATTAAAATATAAGATTTGTTTTAAATTTTCACTCATTCATTTGCTGGAATATAGTCCCCCCCCCCCCCCTTTGCCCTTTTTTTTAAATTAAAATCGGGTGATTTTGAATATTGAAGTGTTCTATAACATTTTTGATGACTAATAGGTGAATCTGATATGATATACTTATTGGAAGTTTTCAATTTTTAAATAATTTCATCAATTAAATTTTTATTTGATAAGTTGATTTAAATAATTTTAGCTATCCATCATGCGTAAGTGGCTTGTCCAGATTTCTGAGTACCCGCTTTCTTTAATGTGATGGGTGAAGTTGCTCTACCTGTTTACTGAGATGTTTTAAAGACGTTTTATTTAGTTGAGTGCATGGAGCTTCAGGTTGCTCCTAAAATAAAACCTGTGGTGAAGAGCCCCCAGTTGAATTGAAGGTTAGTCAGAGATGCATGTGTTAGTTGCCGAAGATGTTTTCAAGTTATTTTGATACTGACAATGAGTTGTGAAGTTGTCTAGATGTCAGGGAGTGAACCCCTCAAGGAGATTATTTTAAAGTTAGCAGTTTAAGTAAACCACATCTCTTGGCTTATTTTATATATGCAGTTGATGAGTATTATGTAGTGAGAAGTGGTAATGTTGGTATTTTGACGATTTAATGAGTGTGTGCCTACACGACAGATCCTTCCCCACCCCCTTTTTCGTGTTATGGTGTTTGATAACTTACCCCCCCCCCCCCTCCCTCTTACTCCATTTTCCCCCTTATAACAGTTGGTGTTAGGTGGCGTCTAGTTGTTGTTTTGGTTTAGAAGTTTTGTCCTAAAATTTAAAATTTGTAATTCCTTTTCAGTTGGTTTTGGAATTTTTCTAAATTTAGTTATTTTACTAACCATTCTACTAGCCAGCAGTAGGCAGACCTTCTGATGCAATGTTTTAATTAGGTAATGTTTGATTTATTTCTTGGTTTTTTAGTTTATTTTCCCCTATCGATTTTGTAATTAGGGTACACGTATCTTAATTATGGTACGTGTACAGTACAGTGCTGTAAAGCTGAAAAGCCTACTAGTTAAGAACCAGGTAGTTTTGTAGAGTGTAGAGATGTAGTAATTAAATTTTATGTTTAGTAACTTATCTTGCACCACAGTATGTGATAGTTTGTTTTGGTAAGGCCGGTGAAAGTAGTCATTATTTTGGTACCTTAAGGTTTAGCTGATTTGGGGCCGTAGTAATGATTAGTTGTAGGACTGCATCTGAATTTAGTGCTACTTGGTAACTGCGAGAACAATACTGTTTAAATTATTTCACAGTGGTTTATTTGTTTACAGTTTACATCGCTTAGGCTTTTGATTTTTGATGTTTTAGTACAAGGAGTTTTTAAAGCAATTTAAATGGCTATAACCTTCAATTGGTCAGCAATCTTTTCCAGTTGATAGCTATTAAATAAATACGTGGTGTTCCATGAATGTTTTTATTGATATTGCTAGTGCAGAGTGATGTGACTGAGTACAGAGCGCCTGTTGTGGCCCGCGCCGCAACTGTGGCTGTGAGTTGTTCGCAATTTAGCTGCGAAATGGCGCTAGATGTGATAATTGACTAGCTACAATATTAAGTTGGTCGTTTTATTTTTGTTGGAACTTAAGATGTTGATTTAATTTCAGTCGTTGATAGTATTTTTTTCTGGTACATGCAATATGGTATAGTACGTATAAAATTTGAAGAACACCGTGAAATAAATTCTATTTGAGAGAATTGGAAGTTTACATATTTTATGCAGAATAGTTACAGTTGATACCAAATCAATATAGAGGAATCAATGAAGAAGTCGAAAGACCCATACAGGCAGATGACGTTGAGTTGCAGACCGAGATGAGGAGCCGTACGCAACAGATGATGCCGTATTTGCCGACAACAATATTGTGAAAACAGGTGAATGTAATTTTTTCTAAACTAGTAATTTTTTTTGTTGGGAAATTATTAAATTTTTGATACTGCTTGTCTAACTGGTTAGTGTTTTCACGACAGTTTTGAAATTTGGTCTTGGTTTGAAAAAGAAACAATGAATGGATGAAGCAAATTCTGAATATATAGTCCAAAACAAACATTGGGTTCAGTTTGATTTCAGTGCCACTTAATGTGAGCTTGGGTTGAAGCCCCAAAATAGGTCTTGTTTTGTTGTTCTTGCCCTTAAAAAATAATAAGAAATAAAAAGTTTTCATAGAACAAGTCTATAGATTTTCAATAATGATAATAATATTTAAATAATTTTGTTTTCCCTAGAGGGATAATTTGTTGACCACCAACTATAAGTGTGTTTCGTGTTTTGTTATGTTTAGGACTTTTAAATTCCGTCCATAGAAGTTATGAATTATTTGTTTTTGTTTGGAGTGTTGTATATATGTTGTTCTGCTTCTATTCTGTTCGAAAGCAATTTAGCCATCGAAAAAGCAGATTACCAACCAGGTAGGAGGGTTGGTTAAGAGGATGGTGGCAGACTATCACCTAACCAGCCACGAGACGACAGGGTGTGGTGGAGAAGAGGCAACCACCCCACCCTCCCAGTTCCACTTCTGTTGATTCTAAATATTTGAGGTGTTGACAGTTGCAGTGTAGGGGTTATGTTGTGTTGCAATTTTCCATTCAGCTGTCAAAACGTTTTTTTTTTTGGGTAGTCCAAATTTTTTTTTGTTGTATAATACTCAGTTACTGGTTGATATTATTTGATTAATTCTGTAATTAACTTTTTATTATGGGGCATTTTTGATTGTTGGGTTGTTAAATTTTGTCATGTACACCGAGAGTAACTATCGTCGTTCCACTAGAGATTTTGGTGTCTTGAATGTAAAACTCATTGATCAGACGTTGAGCTAATAAGATAATAATTGGTTTTCCGCAAAAATCCTAGGACATGAGAAACAAGAAGTGTTAGACCTAGATGATTAGTTGTTTGCTTTCAAAGTGGAGTGGAATGATAATTGAGTTTAGTTAAAAGAGAAGTTGTCGTTAAATGTTACTCATCTAGGTTCATGAGTTTTATCGTTGTATATTTTTGACGAGAGTTTTAGGGTCTTCACTAGTGGAGTTGTTAAATATAAGCTAGGATATAAGAATAATTTTTAAATGTTGAGAATTTGTTGTTACTGAGATGCCAATACGCCACTAGTAGTTGAAAGGTTGCATTGTTCTGTATTAATAAGTAAGATGACACTATGAAGTTGTTGACGCTAAATGTGGGGTTCTGAGGCCGCATAACCTGAGCTACGCGCCAGGTGTTATAAGGCGGTGAAAGTTTTGCTGTGAGACGAGCTGCATAATCTGAGCCCCTTGCTGGGGAGCAGGGAGTTGTAAGAAGGTAAAGTTAAATGAGGGGTTCTGATGCTAAAGGAGGTTTGAGGTAGGACGGGACATCAAGATGTCGTAGCTACATAGCCTGACATACACACAACTACGGACCGCTTATCTATGACTCTGCGTCGCTCACCCAACGCACTCGCCTGGCCTGTGTATATTCGATGCGCTGTGAATTAACTACACTCAGTGCAACATAAATATCAGTTAAAGTATCACGCACTTTAAATCCTGCATATACAGTGCGTCATTTGTGTTTGCTTTGAAACGTATAATAGGTACTGTGTTCTCTCATGACTTTCGGAGCCAATATCGTTGTTCCATTAATAGTAAAAATGTGTAATTTTGATTATCCGTGTTTTTAATACAAATTCTATTATTCGTGTTTTCTCTGGCCCCCGATTAACATGGTTAATCGGGAGTTTACTGCATTTAGTTTGTTTTAATACTAACCGATTAACATGGTTAATCGGGAGTTTACTGCATTTAGTTTGTTTTAATACTAACTGCTGCTTTATATCGACATAATATCAAATCAGTTAACCAATTTTCCACTGACACTTTTCAGTCTACTATTGCTCTGTGCTTGGTTGTACATCAACAGGGCTGTCAGAATTGTCGAAATGATTTTCATCTTCACACACTCTTACACGAGATAATACAAGATTTTATACATAGAGTGATGGTTTTGTTTATGACATGTTACCACATACTGGCTGTTATGAATGTGCACCATGTGAGATAGACTATATTACCAGTATTTAAGTGGAATATACTAACTTTGGTAGAACAGAACTAAATGTAGAAGGTGAGGGGGATCTCATGATGATAGTAAATTCTGACTACACTTAGTTAACAATTTTGCATTATGTTGACTGCTTTTGAGGATTGTGTAAGATTTTCCATAAACATTCAGTACACAAAATTCCATAATTTCTTTACGCAAGTACTGTAATCTATCTGTGTTCACATATTTCTAATGTTTTTCAGACTAACAATAAATTAGAAAAATAACAAAACTGGTAAATAAGACAATATTAATTATTTCACTAACACATGAATCTGTATCATTCCTGACTTTATAAAAAATGTTGTGACAACAACATGAAACTGGTCCGTTTCATTTTCAACATTACAATGCACCAATCCATGAAGCAAAGTATGTAACTGAGTAGTTTTGAAGACATGGGACTGGATGAACTTGAAAAACTGGCTCAAAGTCCTGAGCACATCTATTGTCATAAAGCTTTGTTTAAATCTCTATAAATTGATTGAGATGGGCACATGGTTCATATCACCGAATATTGTTGCTGTCTTTCCACTGCACTATGGTCACCTGTATCAGCTGGATGTCATCCCACCAGTGTCAGTACCTGTGTGAGGAAGATGCAAAATGGAAGATAAGTAGATAAGAAACAAGGCCTCTACTGCCAGTTGATCTGGATCTGCTGGCTAAGTGTCCTTGTAGTGATACCTTTGACCCTAACCAATATTTTTTAAATCTTATAGGTATGAGCTATATTGTTTAGGTTAAGGTGCTATAAGTAAAAAAAGTACAGATATGTCTTCCTGTTTCAAAGGGCATTATACCCAGCCCTCATAGTAGGATGTACATAAATCTGTCTCCTGTTATCTTGAAAGTAATGTACAAGATACACCAAAGTACAAATTATTTCCTTCACTGCAATGGCTGTTACTTGGTGAGTTACTTCATGACTGAACAACAAATCCTCGTTCCAGCTCTCCTAATACCAAACCTCTATATGGACTGATGTTTGCATTGAAATTAATGAAATGGAATTTTTAGGTTGCTCAGTTGTATGATGCCTACTCCAAAACTAAAGTGATATGCAATACTGATCAGACAAAAAAATTTCTATGATCCACTCCAGCAGCACTATGAAACTGGTCACATATAGTTCCCTGATCACACTTTCCCACGTGGATAGAATGAGAAAAGAGCCAAGTTCAGTTTTTGGGTTTGCAGTGGCAGGACACATGGTCACATGCCCACTGACTGCAAAACCCATGTACATTGATTGTCATGTCCTAATAAGGAACCCCATAGCATAACCAATAAATCGCTGAACAGGTGGTCAGCTGGTCATGTCTTGCAACATCAATCTTCTCTCTCTCTACAGAGCATTTGGTGTCCCTGAGAATTCATTCTATAGCTACCAAAATAAACAGAAAAAGGTAACATTCTTTTTTTACTAACATTATTTGGCATGTCCACTCTGCACAGCCTGCACATTACCTAGCATTAACTCTTAAATCCAAGATGCCTCCTAACAAGGGTGGCTGTATGTTAAAATGAACTGTTATACATGAACATTTTAAAGAAAATGTAATTACCAGTGCAGTTCCAGCCTTACACCTGCACCTGAATACTTTCAAATGGACCAATTTAGAGCTGGCAGCAGATAAAGACCCTGGCCAATCAGCAAGAATGTGCCACAAGTAAGCCATTCTGATGAAGTCACTGTTCTGTGAACTTTGTACCTCTTACATAAATCTGTCGTTTTCTCACAGCGACATTTGAAATAGGAAGTGGGAGGTGAGAGGGCAATTTTGGATACAATATTTGGCAGTGTTGACAGGTGCAGTGATGTGTAATGCCAAGTGGAAGAAACGGCCATAGTTAGTGTAGGTACAATAATTCACATTTCATTATTTTATTGTTGCATGAATTTAATAACAGTTCTAGATATTACTTCAATGATGATGATAATAAGTAAACATTACAAAACTGAATGAACATAAAATTAAACACTTACCAGGTCTGCACATACAGTATGTTCAAGCTCTTCAGAAATCTCTAATGGTGTTTTATCATGCGAGTTGCGCAATGTGACATCAGCTCCACTTCGCAATAACAATTTCATACATTCAGGCTTGTCATGTATAGCACAAAGATGAAGTGCAGTATTGCAACCAGAATTAGGTGCAATACATACAGCCAAAGTAGCTTTATTTAATGAATGTGTTGGCATGTTTTGGACTAGAAAATCTACTAAATGCAATGAGTTACCCATTTCTCGAATAACTGCTAAATGTAAAGCAGTCTCACCAATATCCTGTAACAAATGAAAAAAAAAAAGAACAAAGTGCTAATGAGAATGTAAAGTTATTTTTAATTCAATAAAAATACTCTAGTTACTGTTTGATAATTATGGAACTATGAAGAAGTTTTCAAAAGTTAATACACAATTTTCATGAATTGGTAAATATGGTCAACAAATTTAGTAAAGATAAATAACAGCAAACACAGAGATAAAAGATAAATAAACAAATAATTTTAAATATATATGTTATATTTATTAAATAAAAATATGTCAGCTAGACGGATACATAAATAATTTATTTGCTATAACAGTTGTAATGTAATGCCTTTTAAATTTCAATTTGTCTTATCATATTTATCAAAAGTATATAAATTTATTTGTTAATATTGGGTCATTCCTTGTGAAATCATCAAGGGGCTAAAGCTGCACGATTCTTGATTTTGATAAAAATAAATAAATTTCCTATCTCAACGAGAAAGAAAAACATCAATTTAGATTCTTCCTACAAGTGGATGGTGGCAGCCATTTTTCGTACACACTGCAAGCAAATTTTTACAAATTTTGGAGGTTTACACAACTAGCCGTAACTTATTTAATAAGTCAGCTATTGTGAAGCTCTTAGTGTCATTGAAAAGCTTACATAAGATACTATTATGTTGTATATTTATATTATAAAATATATTCAGTGTTTTCAAGATGGTGGCCATCTTATTTCAGCATTCTGATGACTGTTTTACTCCACTTTATATTCCACACTACTTCACCAAATTTGCATTTAGAGATCTGATATTTTGTGTGCTTAGTGTATACTAAAAAAGTGTGCAACATCAAAGTTATCTGGGTTGAAGACTTCCTTCACAGAAAAAAAGTCTCAAACTTAGGAAACAATGAAAATTTGCTGTTTACGAAGCCAAAAACGTTATGTGAAGGACTACATAAAAATTTAAGTTTTTTATTAAAGATACTCTTGATGAATAACTATAGGGCACAAGTTGTCCCATTCTGTTATTTTCCACCCCTTTTGAGTACACGGACCTTTTGAAAAAACAAAAAAGTAAATTTTTAAATTTAATCGGTTTTGCATTATATATTCACATTATTCTGAATGCCATTAACATTTGGGTGACAAGTGGTACTAAGTGTTAATACAATGAAGAGATGTTTTAAGTCATCATATTACATGTAATGGTAACCACTCTATAATGTCCTAAAAGTCTGAAAATGATGCAACTGTTTCATGAGATTGCATCATGCAGATAAGCACATGATTAGACACATCCTTCCTGGAAATTTAGCTTTCATTGCCTGTCCTGGTGGCATGTTTTGTATTCAATGTAAGTGACGATAATGTTTTCTGTTGGATTTTTTGTTAGGGATGAGTGTCATTAAGTTGTTTACTCTATATCACCAGAGTTAATAACTGAAAGTGACATAAGTGATGAAATAAAAACATTAATTAGACATAGAACAGATGTGGATGAAGTTGTAAATATTTGTACATACCATTACAATAAATATGTTGACAAGTTCTTACATTTGTATGGTAATAAGTGTTGTGACCCATTTGTTATGCACAAGAAAACAATTTTGAAGTCTTTAAAGGATATCACTTTGCGGCTGTCTGCTAAACATAAACATCTGAAACTTATACCAGGTAAGCCTGTATATGCACACTGTTTTCAAAAGTTGAATACAACCATAGCATTAGAGTTAGATGGAGAAGAACACAACAATGATGGTAATTTTGAGCCAGAACACATTGCTGTAGAATTGGTTAACAATAAATGTACTGCTCTGAATGAATCTCCTATTCATTTACAAATGTTTCCTAAGTGTAACAAAGACAAGAAATGGAACAAAGAATTAATAACCTATCATGTAAAATTAGAAGAACATTACAAACAAGTAACTAAATTAAAAATAATGCTACTAACCATAAAGAAATTATTCTAAATAACAATTTAGGTTACCTTGAATTAATAGAAGATTTAAAGGAGAAATTCACACATGGTAACACACTTGATGAAAGATACAAAAATTTAAGACGGGTGCCAAAATGCTGCAGCATTTCTAAAACCAACGCTGAGTTTAAGTGCAGTGAATACTTAGTAAGAAATGCAGGAACTTTAAAAGTAAAATATGGTGTGCTATCAAATGTTGATTTAAAAAAAAAGTGGAAATTGTTTAGGTAATGAAACCATAAAAGTTGTAACAGATTGTTACATGAGTGATGATGTAAGCAGAATCATACCTGATTTAAAGGACTATGTAATAAGTCAGATCTCCACTTGGAGCAAAGACAAAAGAACAAAAATATCTAGTAATCATAAATTTAAATGAAGTTTACATGAAATTCAAAGAAACTCATCCATGTATAAAGGTAGGGTTTTCAAAGTTTGCTTTATTAAGGCATGCTAGTTGGTACCAGTGGCACATATTCCGTGTGTGCCTACAGCATCAAAACTTTAAATTAATGTTGGCAGCTACAGTGAGTAAAATGTAATTTAAAGCTTTAATAAAAATGTGATGATTCAAAAGAAAGTTGAATGCTTTCATAATTTCATAAATGTCCTGGAGTTGATATCATCTGTGAGGAAGATGAGCTACTGAGTGAAATAAAGTACAAACAATGGTTGTCAACTGACCACTGTGAGCTTGCCACCTTAGTGAAAAATATGGAAGAGTTTTTGAAAATCTAAAGGAAAAGCTGATGAAATTAAAAATCCATCACTTAATTGCAAAATATTAGTCTGAATTTCTAAAATAAAAACCAAGAAGAAATTGCTTCTGTTGAGTGCATAATTTTGGGAGATTTTCCAGAAAACTATACTTTCATGATGTAAGATGAAGAACAGGCATTTCATTGGTTTAATGCACAAGCCACATTACACCAATTTATTGTACATTACAAAGAAAGTGATTCCACAAAATGTGAAACCTTTTGTGTTGTCAGCGACTATTTGACACAGAACACTGTAGCTGTTCACACCTTTTAGAAAATTTTGCTACAACATTTGAAAGACAAATTTCCCAACAGGACAAAATTGTATTATTTTAGTGACAATTTAGCTGCTCAATATATTTAAAAAAACTTTGTTAACCTGGCTAAGCACAAAGATGATTTTGGTCTGTCTACTGAATGGCATTTTTTTGCCACATCACATGGAAAAATCCATGTGATGGTACCAGAGATACAGTTAACCGTCTTGTGACAAGGGCTAGTTTACAAAGAGCCAATGAATACCACAGTGTATCGCCACAAGAAATGAGCAAATTTGGTCAAGCAAAATTTCTGGAATAAAATTTTTCTTCATGCTGTCAGAAGATATTGTTTGTGAACAGAAGTTACTTGAAAGACAATTTCAATAAGCTGGAACCATTGCCAATACACAAGAGTATAATGGTTTTGTTCCAGTAGTTGGAGATAATCTTGCTGTCTACCAATACTCATCATCACAGAACTATTAAGTGGCACATATCACCAAACCACAACAAGCTGTTTTGCCAGACCTGAATGATTATGGTTTTTTATTCATGAAGGTAACTGATGGATTGGAATTGTTACAGGCACAGAACCTGTGGATGGAGAAGAAGAGTACAAGGTGTAACAACCTGCCTACCTAAGACTAAGACTTCTGCTAATAATATAACTATTCACTAATCTTCTCTCCCATCTTTCTTATACTCCAGTTAGGCAGGATCGCACATGGGGTTATTGAATACTATGGCTTCTGAATAAAAGAGGGAATTCTACTACACAGATTTATTACAACTCTTTAAATGGATATAAAACAATACTTTGCTTGATTACAATAACGCTCTCTCTCTCTCTACAAAATACAAACTTCACTTTACTCCATCTGACAATATTACTATACGAACATGGGGTTACAATTCTACGAGAATGGTGACCTGCTTTACTGACATACAAAATACTGATACACACGAATAATAAGTTAATATGAGGGTATAAGAATATAGCTTTGTGATATGCCCTAGCCTTGCCACATAATTAATTACTCTTTAATACGGGATCTCGATAGAGGGATTGCCACCCTACCGCCTAGCCGGATTTATACTCACCAGTAAGATATAGCGTATCTTGTAGATGGCTGGAGCTCCCCGGACCCTAGCATTCTTCCGTGTCGCCCCAGCACTGACGTTGATGCTTCACACTCCGCAGATTGGTTGGGGGAAGGGGGAGCATGGCTCTCACTTAAATAGTTTTTATTCACTGGGTCAGCAAGTCTTGTTATTAAAACAGAGGGCCCGTTGAAGAATCTATAGTGCGTAATACTTTAACTAGTCGTGTAAGAGCCCCCTGGAGCCTGCTACAAAGTTATATTTTTTTATCCTAAAGGCCTAAGCACTCACTTCAAACTTACAAAGAAATTAGTATGGGTGAAACAAGTGAATATTTTAAGAACACTGTCAACACTTAAGGTGGTAACGTACAATGAAGTGAACACAACATACGCAACAAACTGAGAGAAATGTTATCAATGATTTTCATAGAGGGAATGGTATATTCTACACATTAGCATTGCTGCATAAACATGGAGTTTATAAATTTGTAAATATTAGTTTAAGTGTACAAACAGTGACTGTACATTTGAGTGAAAATTAAATTGTGAATGTACAAAAAAAAAGACTAAAATTTAGACATTGCTGTAAAATTTAATTGACTGGTACCACAGTTTATATGAATTAACTTGTGCAGTGATTAGGTATTTGTTATGCATAGAGCAGTTTTTGATGTTTTGAGGTTACTTGCCAACACAAAGAAAACTTATATTGGCACACATTTCAGCTAAAAAAAAAAGTAATTCACAGTTGCATTCCTTTGACACACTTTAATTAATCACATTTAGAATGGAGTGGGATTATATTAAGCGCCATACATAAAATTTCAAAATATAAGTTTTTTGTTTCTTCCAAAGGTCCGTGTACTAAAGAGAGGTGAAAACAAAAGAATAGGGCAACTTATGTCCTATAACTATTCATCAAGAGTATCTTTAATACAGGACTCAAATTTTTATTTAGTCCAACCACATATATATATTGGCTTGGAAAACAACAAATTTTCACTTTTTCCCAAGTTGGAAACTATTTTTTTTATAGGAAGGAAGTTTTTTAACCCAGATAACTTTGATGTTGCACACTGTTCTACATGTAAACATTACGCATACAAAAGATCAGATCTCTGAATGCAACTTTAGTGAAGCAGGGTGGGGTATAAAGTAAGGTAAAACAACGGCTAGTTGCCTAAACCTCCAAAATCTGTTAAATTTGCTTGCAGTATGTATGAAAAATGGTTGGCATCATCCACTTGTCATAGGTAAAAATTTTAATAAATTTTTTTTCATCCACCTTGAGGATAGGGTAACATACGAACAAATTTTTATAAAAATAAATAATGTTGCAACTTTCATTTTTTTTTTAATTTGATGATTTAACTTGGAATGACCCTATTTGTAATACCTATGAACTACCCAATTTAGGCTGAGTGTATGTAACTTGATTTTGTTTAACCATCTATACATTTGGCATTATTATTTTCACATGTGAAAGTAATTTGGAAAAAAATTACATTGTTAAAAGCTTATTTTAAGCTAGTAATTTCTGAAAATGTTGATATTATTGTTATTACAGTTAATGAGTCTACTTAATCTTGACCAAATAAACTTTACAAAACCTTTCACTGAATTATTAAGACTTGGTTTTTTCAAACCTTTATTTAAATGTGGAATATGCAACAGATACTTTGATTGATGAAGAAAATTACCATCCTGCATTATATTGTCATTGCAATATAAATGTTGACTATACCATGTATATAAATAATTTTTGATAATTAAAAATTAAATGAAGGGAGATTATTTAGCAATGTATACTGCCTTTACTACACTTGATTGAAGTCCAATTTTTCACATGAATGATGTTAATCAAATGGTTGATTTTTTAACACTCGAGTCACAAGTAATAATAAATCAATATATACCTACAAAGAAAATTTTCAAAAGTAAATATCCCATTTGATTTTCTAAGGAATTGATTAAACTGCTAAAAATGAAAGAAATTTTTTATAGATTTTCCAAAAAAAAAATAGAAGAAAACTATTTTTGATTTTCTCAACGTAGAAGATTGGTTAAAGAAAAAATTATAATTGTCAAACTTAAGTGGCAAGAGAATATAAACAATAATTTAAAATTGAATCCTATCACTTTTTGGAATTGTGTCATGTAATGAAAAAAGGTTATAGAGAAAAAAATTTATTTATCACCCAATGGTACTGTAGTTCATGAACCTAAATTAATTGCAAACTTGTTCGCTAAACATTTTTCTGAGGTGTATGTGAATAATACAGATTATAATAACAATCTAAGTAAAATCTCCAATAATTATTTGCAGCTATCAGCCCCCACAATTACACAAAGTCTGGTTCTGTGGGCTATAAAAAAAGCTACTGGTATTGATAATATTCCATATTTTGTAATTAAGAGGCTGCACAAATATTTTAAGTCCTCTATTAACACATATTTTTAACTACAGTCTATTTTGTAATAGCTATCCTGGTTTATGGAAACAAGACATTGTAGTTCAAATCTATAAAAAGGGAAATAAACAAGTAGTCAATAATTATAGAACAATATCTTTGTTATGCAGTTCTGCAAAAATTTTTGATAATTTATTGTGATTTGCAAAAAGCCTTTGATACGTGCCAGCACAGTATTACAGTTGAAAAATTACATGCTTTAGGTTTAGACAAATCCTTTGTTCACTGGTTTTTTTATTATTTTAATGATAGATCAATGGTTGTGAGGACTGAAAATTCATTATCATGTTCTTTTAAAGTTTGATCAGGAGTCCCTCAAGGAGGAACTTTATCGCAGTTACTTTTTAATATTTTTACTAATGATATTGTTTCAGTTTTAAGACTCTCAATTTCTCTTTTGTTTGTCGACGATCTTAAGATCTACAAAAATATTAAAGATGTAAACAATTGTAAACTACTACAAAATGATATAAATGTAATTCTAACATGGTGTAATGTTAATTCAATATCTTTAAACTTAGCTAAGATTGTAGCTACATATATCTTTTAATAGGAAAAAATCCCATTATTCATAAGTATTATGTAAATAATTTATTGATTAGTAAAGTTCATTTAATATGTGACCTTCGGGTAGTATTAGATGCAAAATTGTACTTTCATCATCATGTCGATTATTTATTAAGTAACATGAGTAGGACATTAGGTTTAGTTAAATTCATTACTTATTCAGCCTCTTCCTTTGATTCTTTACTATGTCTGTATTATGCATTAGTTAGATAAAAACTTGTTCTGTTATTTGGAACTTTTTATCAGCCACCGATTCCTCTAGGATAGAAAATGTCCAAAAATTTTTTTTAAGTTTATTCATTTTAGATTTCCAATAAATCAAAAATGTAATTATGATACTGAATTGCTAAGATATAATACTCAAACATTATTAATTCGACAAAAAATTAATTATGCCTTATTTCTAGTAAATAGTTTTATATTTTTTATTAATTGCTCATCTGTTAATAATTGTGTAGGACTTAGGATACCTAGCTATAGACATAGATTAATGAATACTTTTGTAACTTCACCATCTAAAAAAGATATTGTCAATAGATGTGTACTACACTATAATAAATACTTTTATAACTTTGATCCTTTATTGGGAAAAAGTTACCATTTTTGGAGCTGTTTAAACATTACACAAATTTGTAACTAGGTCTAACTTTAAATTATTTTGTGTGTACTTCAATAGAGTTATTGAGTATGTTATTACTGGCGATGGGTTATTTTGGGGTTTCTTGTCTTTTTAATTTATTTTTTGTATTTGTGCTGTTTTTGTTTTTGTTATTTTATTATATTATGTGTTTGTTTTATGTTGTCTTGTAAATGTTGTGCCACCCTGTAATTGATTTTTAACTGTTGGGTGGCACATAAAGCTTAAATAAATAAATAATTCTTATGTTGGTATTGATAATGATTGGTTGTACTCAGTTTCTGCTCCCAAGAGTTTTTAGTTTGTGAGTGAAAATAGTGTAATAGCAGTGTTTTTTTTCTGCTTAAATCACAGGTACCTGTGGTACTTGTGTATACCTGCAGTGTACACCCCAATGCAGTGACAGTGAATTATTTGAGTGTGAGTTATGTGGACCTAAATCAGACATGTAAGTAAGTTGTTCAATCAAACAACTCCGAAAAACAGTAATAATTACATAGTTGAGTTACAGAGCCAAGATATGGCAATGGCACGAGCCGACATGACACATATGAAAATGCTAATAAATAAAAAAGATAACATTCTGCTAGTACTTACTACATTGAGCAGCAAAATCGAAAACCTGACAAGTCAAGTGAGCGAACTTAAGGCAGAAAACAACTTACTTGAAGCTTTGATTGGAAGTCTACAAACCTCCCACATGGTTGCCAACATGTGTGAACATTGTTTACAACTTCAATCTACCAATGTGAATGTGCAACTTGTTAAATCATATAGCTAAGTCGTCGAGAATAGACAATGACCTGTGCCGAACTAAATTCACACTTCAAGATCTTCTCTAAATTCACAAAACCTAGACAATCAGGTTCCATATGGTAACATCATGGAGGCACAGAAACTATGTGAACAGCCATTACATTCCACTGAGCCAGCCGTTGATGCGAAGGGATACCAGGAAGTGCAAATGCGCAGGAAAAAAACAATAGTAGATTCTGGGTCAACAGGAACAAAAGCAAACACGGGCAGCTGTAAATCTATTCGACAAAAAATGAAAGGGAATTTTGTGTCTAGGTTTGACCTTGATGTTGAAGAGTATGAAATTGTCTCTTACATAAATAAAGTAATCAAATTCACGAATTTGAGAGTTGTTAAACTTAAAACAAAATATAATACCTATTCATATTTTTACATCGGCCATCAGGATGTCTGAAAAGTCCCTTTTACGGTAGATTACATGATAATCAGATATTTGTAAAACCTACCACGGAAATGTCTCCTGTTAAGACAATGCCAACCGATGAGAGAAATGACACTGAAATATATGTTGAACCGTCACCTGACAAAATGTTCGACTCACAGAACAATCAAAAGAGGCAGTCGGAGGAACTGGTTAACATTTTAAGTTTAGATGCTGCATAAAATGGATGTGTGGCAGCTTTGCTACCAGAAGCCAGAGGCTTACTGTTGTGGGCTCTGCCGGGAGGCGAGCTGGAGGAGTTCCCCAATGATGCGAGGCAACACGGGGGGGGGCTTCAGGTGATTTAATAACAGGGTGCAAGAAGAATTCAAGGCAAGGTTGATTGCCGTATACAAGACGCCAAGCGCTCGGTGTGACCCCCCTCCCCCCGACAAACAAGTTCCAGACTGATCCGCCATCATACTGCAAGGGCATCGCGAGATGTCCAGGCTCGACGCCAGCTGAGGGTCTTTACGACACTACCACACTGAGACAGGGGCCTAATCATCCGACTCCGATGTGAGTGACTTCTCATCGTTAAACAGTGATAAGAGAGAATGTGAATTAGGTGCAGCCAGGGATGGTCCCATTATTCAATGACCTTAGGAGACTGACTTAATTGCTAGAGATTTGAGAGCGGTAGCATTCTGAAAATCAGTATAATTAGTAATACAATAAGGAGAGATTAACAGAGAATTATAGATGAATTAACTATTGAAGTATTTAATGTATTCGTAATTATGATTCAATAAATAGTGTCTCTAGTCTAGTATGTTAATTAGCTCTTTGACTCAAACTCTAGTTACGTCCCCCTTAACTAGCTTCTTGTCTGGCCAGTCCTTAGTAGGATGCACCAGAACAACTGGTGGAGGCGCCGCCCTTCCCAAATTCTCACAAGCAATTGCAAAATTATTATAAATTAAAATTACAACAACCGTTAAGATCATAATCAATGCAAGAACAGTCATTCTAAATATATGTGTGCCAACTATATTAAATTCACGTCATATAGAGAAGAGATTGTCCAGTTAATTAAAGTCACTGCAGGAGTACTATACTGGCACATTTGCAAGGTAAGGGAATTCCATTCAAAGCAAACACAGCAACAACCTTGTTGAGTCAGCAGTTAGCTTGCCAACAGTGAAATTTCCCTACCCAAGGAGTCTCTCCTGCAGCCAACAATCTAATGCTTAGTTTGTTTAGCTTAACGCATGTTAAAAAGGAACCGCTTTTCAGAGCCTATTTCTGTGGCAGTAGAAATAGTTGCTGGTAAAGATTTTATAATAGTGAGTATGTTACAATTACACTTTCATAACAACACAAAATGACATACTAAACAGACATGAACAAACAAAGTAAATCTGCCCAATCATCTGTATGGAAATTTGTTAAAGTTGTCACATTAGAATTGAGCAATGCAAAGTGCGTTAGATAAAAAGTTAGAACAAAAAGCTGTGTTAAACAGTGAGGCCCGTACCTTAGTAGATACAGCACATAGCTTACCACACAACAAAACCAACCACTAGACTATTATTTTCAAGAAAACACTGAGGACATTTTACACACCACACCAAACAAAAACACAACTGAGGAAAGCACTAGTGGGTACCTCAGACCACGTCTCACTTGCCTACAGGTGTTAACCTGCAGGCAAGTAAGACATTAACAATTACCATCCCTGACCACCATAGTAATTCACCATAGTAATTCAGCACCACATAATTATCAAAATACACACACCATAAATACAGCAAACACCGCACACCCAGTACACATTAAAGTAAGGCAACCACAGTACATACCCACATTTTCCTGCGAAATACATGAAAATGTATTGGAATTTCTGGACACATATATAGCAGCTAGCAAAATAAATGGGTGGTCAGAAATAGAAAAACGTACGCACCTAAAATTTTACTTACAAGGCACTGCAAAACGGGCGTATGAAAATGTTTATTACACTTACACACGAGATGTTACGTGGCAAGTTATTGAGTCCAAATTAAAAGCCCTTCTCACGCCCTTAGATGAAACTGATAAAAACACAAACCTGCTCTACACAAAAAAAACCAAACGAAGGGGAAAGTTGCCAGGCCCATTTAGAGGAACTCATCTTGTATAAAAGCAAATGCAAACTATACTTGCCAAAAGTGGACTACATAAGAATAATTAGAGAATCATTATTACCAACAGTAGCCGACAAGATAGTAACATTGGAAAATGACACTCTTGAACAACTGCTTCATGATTTAAAGAATGTTGAGATAGGATTTTATAGATATATTCAAGTCATTGAAAGCCAGTCAAAAATTGCAGAAAAAGCCAAACTCCAAGAGGAGATAGCGGTATTAAAAGAACAACTAGTTAAAATAATTCAAGAGATCACCAACACTACACGAGACATGAAAACTACAGGATAAAATCAGGCTAAACATTGGCAGTATAGGTCAAGTAAAAAAAAAACACACACCCTTCTTACAGATTCGCCCCAATTCAGATAATAGTGGACCACACTAGAAAATCAAGTAGGGGGAATGAAAATAAATATGTCAAATACAATCAGTCAGGCCCCAGACCGGAACAGTACAAAAGCCATTCCTGAAATGAATGCCAATAGTCAATATAGAGGGGAAAATAGAAGACGGGAAAAACCAAGGCAGATTGACAGTGAAAGACACACCACCGCAGCGGAAGGTAAAACTATTGATGCGCGTAAGGCACTTTTTTTTACAAAATAACACCAACAAGATGGTACGCCAAAATAGCACAATTTAACGCAAAAAGTAATAACTTTTTCGATAACAAAGTTATCCCACAACCACCTAGATAAAGTGAACATTGTACGCCACAAGACAAGCAAGTCCGCTCAACAATTTACTCCGAAAATACAAAGCACGGAAATCCCCAAGTAGGAAGTAATTATGACGGTAACAGAAACACATGCAAGGTCACAACAGCGCAGTGTCATGAGGAAGTCGTAGCCTGCGACAAAAACAAAACAGAACACAACAGAGCAGTTGAAGTAGGCCAGGAATGCAAGCATCAGCAAAGAAGCCAGGCGCATCAGGAGAAAAACATGCTTGTACGTCTGCGTAGCGAAGCCCAGCAAATGTGCGCCTTATGCTTTTACAATGGCCATAAGGCCAAGGACTGTGAATTGTTTCCAAACCACACAAATTCTACTCAGACATTGGACATTCAAAAGCGTTAAAAACTGTTTCAGCATCGGGCAGGTCTGCCTCAAAGTGAGTGCGGAAATAAACAATCGCGAGGCTGCTCAAGAGTATACACAAACAACCCAGAACCACAACTCGGGAATAACAAAACCGACGCTGGTCAGATGAGGGGAAGGGAGTTCTGCAAACACACCGACAGTAAACCAACACCACGTGCGCGCATACAACAATGTCAACAGGTGCTGGCCATAACATCCAATCCCAGAGTTCTCATTAAAATATGGGGGAAAGAGTATTATGCCCTATTATGTATGGGATACTCCAAAAGCTGTGTCGCTTTGATGCTATTAACGAACCACAAAACATTTCCAGTGACAGAAAAATTTTCGTTAGTTGGAGCAACACAAGAAATCGAAATGCCCAAATTCAAAACCTGTATTAACCTTAGCATAATAGGAAATACTCTTCCACAAGAATTATTTACAATAGATAATTTGAAAATTGACATAATATTGGGAGTGGACTTCATTAAAGGGTATGATGTAATCCCATTTATAAACCAAAACATCATGTTTGAAGCTAGAATTAACAACTGATAATGCTATCCACAGACACCCATATAAAATCAGCCCCAAAGTATGAGAAGAATGATTGAAACAAATTAAAGAAATGGAGGAAGTTGGAATCATTGAGCGTTCCAAATCACCATATGTGGCACCATATTTGATTATTAGCAAATAAAAATGGGGCATTAGGTTCTTGATGGACTATATATTACTAAATCAATATTTAAAAAGACTACAATACCCATTATCCAGAACGGAAGACATAAACAATACACTGCAAAACTCCAAATTTATAACCTCCATTGACATGTTCTCAGGGTTCTATACTATTCCCGTTAGGAAAGAGGATGGAGAAAAACAAGCCTTTACAATAAATTGATAGTATAGGTCTTTTTTAGTATAAAAGAATGCCAAATGGGCTTTCCACATCACCACACTACTTCCAACAATTTATAGATATACTTTTAGGACCACTGCGTTGGAATACTGCGGTCGTCTACATAGACTATATATTTATCATCAGTAATACATTCAGAGAACATATTAAATAACATTAGAAAAGTAAAGGATAGACTAAGAAAGTTTAACGTCAAAAATAATGCAAAAAAATGTTGCTTTGCTCAGCACGAAATCAAAATTCTCGGCCATTACATCACGCCTCAGGGTATAGTATCGGACACAGAAAAAGTGCAAACCAAACAAGAAATGCCCCCCCCCCCCTTTCCAATCCAGTAATGTTAAAGAATTAAGAATGTTCCTAGACATGACTTCGTACTTACGTAGGAATATTCGAGACTATACTAGAAAGGCTAATAGAACTAACCAAAGAAAATACACCCTACAATTGGACTGAAAAAGAACAAAAGACATACTAGAATTGAAAATGGTGATTCAACATGCACCCATCTTGCAGAAATTTAATGAATCAAAACATACAGTATTAGCCTGCGATGCATCACAAACTGCAATTGGAACAGTACTAATGCAAGCCAAACCGGACACTAAGCACAGGTCTATTATAGCATTTGCATCCAAAAAAATTTCCTTGAACGAGAGTCGTTTGAGTACAATGGAAGGCAAGCTTGGAGCAATCAAATACTTTGTAAATTATTTAAGACAATATTTGTATGGTAGGCGCTTCACCATATAAATGGACCATTGTAGTTTACTGTATTTAAAGACAATGAAAGAACATAATATTAAGATTCATATAATGGCGATTGTGTTAACCGAATATGACTTCCACGTGCAAATCGTAAAAGGAAACTCAAATGTTCTAGCAGACGCCATGAGTTGTTTACCGACTACAGGTAAAACGAACAGTAACTTTATCAAAGTAAATAACATTACGTATACTGCAAAAAATGAAATGCGGATTACAGACACATATACAGAGCGTTAGCACACAGCCTGTTTCAGGATCTCGATAAAGACACAGAAATAAAGACGACAATGGCAAAATTCATTGTTAATATTTGGCAGGAAATCAAGCAGTACATGAAACAAGACATCCAGACCAGGGACAAGTCACAAATTAGCAAATTTATAATGAACTGTGAATATATTCCAGTCCAAGCTATAACGAAAACTATTTCAGAACTTTTTCAAGTCAATGTAGAAATATCAATGGAAAATCACCCCACAAAAATCAAAGTGACATGCATTGAACCCCTACTACATTGCCAATTAATTATAAATAGTAAACATGGGAAGGTACACTATTTACCAGTATACTACTACGAACAGGAATATATCAAAATTGAAAACGACAAAGAAATACTGATGTACCATATAGATACTCATACATCCCCGTTTCTAGGGGAATACCAGAAATACCCACATATTCAAAAACTAAAGATTGCCCTAACTAAACCAGCAAAAGCCGAACCGAAATACTTAAAACTCGCTAGGTGCTACGCAATATCAGGGAACGGTGAAATCTACATGAGAGTAAACACACCTACAGGAATAAAGAAACTAACTCTAGTGCCATCCTACTAAACCAATGAAATTATAGGAGCTCACCACGACGTATTACTAAGAGGCGGACACGTAGGATTATTCAAAACCTTACAAAAAATAAAAAACCCGAACTACTGGAACACAATGCACAAAGACATCAAGGAATACGTAAAAAATTGTCCCATCTGTCAAAAGATAAAACCCTGTAACAGAAAACCCATAGACCAACTCCAACCAATCACATCACGAAGACTTTTGGAAGCTTGGTCCTTAGACATGAAAGGTTCCTTACAGTGTTCGGCCAAAGGCAACCAGTAAATTTTAGTCATGACCAAATTTTTCAGTCGGTATTGATTGTGGCACCCGTAAAATCGAGTGACATCCAAACATGTGCTAACTTTATAAAAGACGTAAATTTAAAATACGGATGTCCCAAACAAATACTAACAGACAGAGGTACATCCTTCAATAATGAGCTCATAACAGAATTTCTGTAAAAGTTACAAATAAAAAAAACTATAAACAACGGCCTATAATATGTAATATAACAGGCTTGTAGAATCTGTTAATAAACTTCTTAGTCAGCAGCTTACAGCACGCGTGAATGAAAACCCCACTAGTTGGGATGAATACGTCCAATTTACTGTATTCAACCACAACACTTCCGTCAACACAAGTACCAAATTCACCCCATTCTACCTGCTTCACGGTGTAGAAGGCACTCAACTAGTGCAGGTTATAATGAACACATTCTCCCAAAGTAGTGAGATTAGTGCCAAAAACTAGCTTAAGACAGAGAGCAAGCAAAAATGAATTTAGTTCAGGCACAAGAAAAAGAGAAAAAATTATTTTATGCAAAATTTAGACCAAACACCATAAATATTAGACAATGGGTCTGGGAAAAAAATTTAGCTCGCAATAAGGCCCTCAATTTCAAGTATAAAGGCCCCTACAGGGTACACGACATTATTGGACCCTCCACCATATTAGTACAAATCCACTAACATGGAAACCAGAAACTAGAATATGTTAACACACACACACAATGTAAAACTTGCTAATATTAGACGGTAATATGATCATGTTATGTTCCAGGTTGCAAAAAGCATGATGAAGCAGTCAATAAGAAGATTGACGCTGCTCCTGCTTGTTATAACATATCCTACAGGTGCACAGCTGTTCTGCACCCACACAGGCAGCTACTGGCAGCGCGTCTACACCAGTCTATTATCAACACACCCTACAGCTGGTTTAAAGTACCGTGAATGTAGTAAAACGTATTTCAGTCAGAAAATTAAATGTAATAACTTTACGAAAATAGCACAAAAAGGCAGGTTCACAAGTTCGGCAGGCTTGCATCTTGAGTGCATTTTAACACATTAAGTATGAGGATAGATTGTACTATTAGATACCACTTCTATTGGATGAAGGGATTCACTTCTACAATATAGCAAATGCATTGAATACAAACTGGAAGATCATACATGCAATGTTGCCAAAGTTACCTCAGTATGACACATCCAATTACTTTCATGCAATGACACAAACTAAAGTCTTCACATACCTAGAGCAAGAGCACTATAATTACATTACAGGTTCAGTCTTTTAATGGTTGGCTCTTGTCATCTTAGCGATGTACGTCAAATTACTTTGGGTGGCACTCATATTAAATTCTATGGTAAATAGCGCCTAAAGTTAACAAAAAAAAAAAAAAAAAAAAAAGCTGCTTACCTTTTCAGCAGTTCATAAAAATAAGGTATTCTAAACTATCAGTATCTCAATACGTAAAGAGAAATGGTATACAAACACAGGCAGCGGCCGTATTTAATGGCCGACAGGACAGCTGAATACAAACAAATTGCACAAATTTTTTTTTCATGCAGCTAATAATGAGGTATAGTAGGGATGCACCTACTAATGATATAATTACATTAGCTCGTAGCTACTATCACTAGGCACAGTGACATACACTTGCACATTGCACAGTGCATGATAGAGGATAAAGAATGCTACCATATGGTTGCAGACACGGTCCCGCACCAAAGCATTCTGTCAATGTGCATTAACAAGTAACACAGATGCAGGGTGATGAGTGATCACTTACAGTAGCTCAATATGCAACCACACAACGCACATGTTTTATAACGTTCTCGCAGACATGTTAACAACACAGAGGTTTCAATCCAGCGTAGACATGAACACAAGCGGCCGACGTGGAGCCCCTCTCACCGGGTTAGCAGGTTACACTAAGTTCCGTCAACAGAAACGAGAGTGCAGCACATACCAAGGCGTTAAGTTCACAGCGCCAAAGCCATGGCAGTTGAAAGTTAACTCACTAACATGAGGACCCTCTCAAAGAGTAAATACTGTACAAAGTAAACCATAGCTTGTAAGGTTAAGTGCGTAAATAACACTGTAACAAAATTAGAATTTAAAGGTGAATAAAAACAACTAAATGGTAATGAATTCACCAATAGTATATAAGGATTGAATTGTAAATAGAATCTCATAGGTATTAAGGAAAATATGTATATGACTCAACCATATATGCAAACAAAATGTAATGACTACTAGTGCCTACTAGATCAGCATAATTATATATGAGAAGAAATTGTGAAAATTTTAATGTTGGTATCATACATAGATTAAGAGTAAGAAGTGGAAATTGTGAACTATAGAGACACAGGTGCACCGCATAACCTACACTACCACCATCCTGGTATTTGGTGCCGAAAGGTTAATTTGGGGGTTCTGTAAGCCGAACACACTCCAAACTCCGCGCTCTGGCAGGAAGCAAATTGATGAAAGCACACACGAGATTAAGGTAAAAATAACCAATTCGCCCCAAATGACCACCATGCAGATTAATATTTAAATATATTCAATCTACCACTTGCAAGGCTAAACACATATGTATTAGAAGAGCAGAAACCAATAAGGATAATGTCAATGCAACTAACTACAAACTCCAAGATGGAAAACTGTTCTAATCACTAGAAATGAGTAGCAAGGTAAACGATAGGAAAATAAGTATTAATTACAACAACTATGTTTATTAGCCACTAGGGTCTACCAACTCTGATTCATGCAGAGAGCAAAGGGCGTTGTGTTAACACATCCTGTACAAAAGTAGAGAAGTAGTTGTAATATAATTGTTTAGAACAGTAGAAACAAATAACTGAAGTCAAAGAAAATATTATAATAATGTGTTAATATGTTTTCAAAAATAGTCATGTAGACGTAATTCACATAACCAGCCAAGCCACAGTGGGCAGTCCCCTGCTGGCGCCTATAGGGTTAACAGCAATACATAGTGCGGAAGGATACTTTTAACTTTTAACGCTACTGCACCCTAACCTGCATCTTCTGCGAACACACATGGAAGAGGGGTCCCTGCGTCTCCTATTCTGGTGAGCACAAGGGGGGGGGGGGGGGGGGCTGCCTCTTATACCTTGACTCATGCTACAAGACGCACCCTGTCCGATGCCCGTCCATGCCGATCTCAGCACCATGAACGAGGTTGTTCGTTATTTTTGGAAAAAAGGGGCCATGTTGTAGGCTCTGCCGGGAGGTGAGCAGGAGGAGTTTCCCAACGATGTGAGGCAACATGGCAGGGGCCTCAGGTGTTTTAATAACAGGGTGCAAGAAGAATTCAGGGCAAGGTTGATTGCCGTATATAAGAAGCAAGTGAGCTGTGACCCCCCCCCCACACGTACTATCTTCAGACTGATCCGCTGTCACGCTGTGAGGGAGTCGCGAGGTGTCCAGGGTCAATGCCAGCTGATTGTCATCATGACACCACCACACCGAGATGGGGCCCAATCGTCCAACTCCGATGCGAGGGATTTCTCATTGTTAAACAGTGGTAAGAGAGAACCTAAATTGGCGCAGGAGGGGACTGTCCCGTTAGGAGACAACTTTAGGAGACTGACTTAATTGCTGGAGATTTGAGAGGTGTAGCATCCTGTAAATCAGTATAATTAGTAATACAGTAAGGAGAGATTAACGGAGAATTATAGATGAATAAACGGTTTAAGTATTTAATGTATTCGTAATTGTGATTCAATAAATAGTGTCTCTAGTCTTGTATGTTAATTAGCTCTTTGACTCAACCTCTAGTTACGTCCCCCTTACTAACTTCTTGTCTGGTGCCAGTCCTTAATAGGAAGCACCAGAACATTACGAACTAAATCTAAAGAACTTTCCGAAAGTGTATTAATTTCAAATTTTCCGATCTTATGTTTAACAGAAACCTGGTTAAACGAACTTTACATAATTCTGAATATTTTCCTGATCAATATAATATATTTCATAAAGATCGTGCATATAATATAACCTCAATAACTAAACAAGGGGGTGTCTTCATAGCAATTAACAAATCATGTTTCCCTGATGTACTTAAAAGATATAAATTTGATGTTCCAAACGTTGATGCAATTTGGGTTGAAACAGGTAAAAGTATACATGGTAGATTCCTTATTGGAAATGTTTTTATGACTTCTAATTTTAGCGTCCAAGATTTTAAGACTTATTTTTTCATATATTTAGTCAAAATTATTTTATTCCTGCCCTGTAATTTCAACCTGTGACTTTAAATGTTCCTGAAATTAATTGGAAACTAAAACATTCACAAAATACTGCACATTATTATAGTAAAATAAAAGGTCTGCATCTCCATGAAACATCAAATGCTTTGAATTACGAGCAATTAAATTACACTGTACCTAGTAAAACTTTATTAGATGTTATTTTCTGAAATATGAATTGCATAAATGCAGATAGGTACTGGTCAGTGAAGATGATGCACATCCAGCATTAGTTATTGAAATCAAAACTATAAATAAAAATCTCAGATAATAATCCTAACCTTGTAAAAGGTAGAGATTATAGTTGTAGTGATTACTTCTCATTATATTTGAATTTAAGTGCCATAAATTGGAAAATACTTTATAAAATTACAGATATAGATAAAAAGTAGAATTTTTAACTGATAAAATAGTTGAATCCCATGAATAAATATACCTCAATTGTAACTACAACTAAATCCAAATAGCCACACTGGTATTCTAAAGATTTAGTTTGATTAAACGCAAAGATAATTTTTTAGTTTATATATATATATATATATATATGAAAACAAAGATGGTTATGAACAATTTTTTAATTTTCGAAGCGGTTAAGACTACAATCAGAAAAGATAAAATGATTTGGCTTACTAGAATAAACAACAAGGTTAAGTCAAAACCAACTACATTATGGTATTATGTGAAAATAACGAAAGATGGCTATCTGCAAGTTCCACAAATTTTGGATAGTAATGTACTCATTAATAATAATGAAAAATTGGCAACTACCTCTGTGAATCATTTTTTTGCCAAGGTATATAATAGTGATAATGTGGCTTATGAGCAAACTAGACATATTGTACACAAAAATAATTTACTACTACCTACAATTACCAATGGTCTTCCACAGTAGGCCTTTAAATGACTAAAGACCTCCAAATCAACTGGTTTTGATGGCATCCCAAATATTATCATAAAAGACTACATTTATTTTAGTACCTATATTGACACACACATTTTTAATTACAGTTTAGAAACGGGAACCTATCATGTCAAATGGAAACATGCAGTAGTTTTACCTATACTCAAAAAGGGCAACAAACATGTGGTCAGCAATTATAGGCGTATTATAGGTGTATTACATTAACATATTTCTTTTCATATCAAGGATATTATCAACCATTCTTAACATGGTTTTATTTAAGGAAAATCTACAACACATTAATTTTAATTTTTTAACTCAATCTATAGTAACATAATCTCACATAAACAAGTAGACACAATTTACTTTGATTTGAGCAATGCTTTTGATAATTGTAGTCATACATAAATTTGATCCAAGTTTGAAATAATTAGTCTGAATGCTAATTACGTAAATTGGATAGGGAGTTATTTAAGCAATAGAAAGATTTTAGTAAGAATGAACAATACAAATTCCTTAGTATATGATGCTCTTTCAGGCATACCACAAAGTGGAACATTATCCCCACTTTTATTTAATATTTTTATAGAAGATATCTGTGAAATTTTACAAAATTCTCATGCTTTTACATACACTGATGATTTAAAATTATATTGAATCATAATCTTAATAACTGATTCTATACAATAATTGATTCTGTACTGGTACAGAATGATGGAAATTCTGTTGTTAATTGGATGAAAGTAAAACTCAAACTATCACATATTCGCGTACGACACACAATATAAATTTTAAATACTCCTATCAGTAATAATACAGTTCTTCAAAGAAAACAGTGTATAAAGGATCTAGGCATATTACTTGATTCAAAATTATACTTTCATCACCATATTGATAATCTATTAACTATTTTAAATATAACTATAAAGTAGCATTAAATATTTAACTTTGTCTGCTTCTAATTATGATTCTTTACTATGTCTGTATTATACTTTAGTTAGGTCTAAATTATAATATTGTTCAGATGTCTGGAATTCAATCACAAATACTGATTCCAACAGAATTGAGAAAATGAAACAAAAAATATTTATATAACGCAGATGTCGCCACACAGCAACAAATATCTAAAATTTGTTAGCGTCATTGTAAATTGTAAGAGGTATTTTCAACCACCATAAGTGAGTTCCGTTTCAGTTCAATAGCCCAGACATGTAAAGGAAGAGGCCTGAGTGCTATTCTGCAAACATTTTTTTTTTGTGTGAGAATTTCAAGAAACAATTTCATTTTACTAGTGCCATGGGAAGGTTCACTAAAGTGCTGACTGATGATATGGCTAGATCCATAGCCTAGCTCATGATTTGCCTTCAATGAAATGGTGATGTGTTATCTATTTTAATTTTTGACGTTTTTCAGTCGCAAATAAGCCTTAACCCACCCCCCCCCCCCTTTTTTTTTCCCCAGAAATTACTGACGTCAATTTTAATAGGGAATACATTTAATTCCAGTAACTTTAATATAATTTTGTGTCTCATCTGCATTCTTCTGTTTATGAGAATTGTGCTTACGTTGGTACTATGCAATGCAATACTCTGGTTTCGTAGCCTATCTCAAGGGAATAACATTAGTGTTATGTTAAGTACTCCCCTAGTAGTTTTTTTATGTTGAATGAAATTTTTATTTACTTTACCTTTTCATTACAGATAAATGTTCAGGCTAATCCAATTCTAAATAAATAAGAGTTGTATTTTGGAGGCGTTTATAGCTGCCTATTGTTCCTAGAGCAGGCCTGCCGTTTTAATGGATTTTATCCGTAGTTACAGATTTTTAACAGTCTAGAGAAATCAAAACCCAAAGATTAGAAAGGGGGTGGGTTTTTTTGCTCAAAGTGGCGAGCGACACTAGCGTTCACAGTGATGTGTGTCAGTTTCACTGATGCATTTGTTTGAAAGATTCTTATAATACAGGTGGATATTGAAGCAAAATATTTTGGACATGTGCTATTGCTTCAATAGTGTTTGTCCAAAATATTTTGCTTATTATTCACTGGAGTGGGTATACAGTTATCTATATATTTTTGTTCCTGGCTGTATGATCAGATGCAAAGGACAAGGCCATTAATGAAAATAATCTTTGCAGCAAGTTGCCGTTTTTATGCATGCAATCCGAATTTAGTGACATTTTGGCGTTTGGTATTGATTTCACTATAGTAAGGAAACCAAAATTATTGCAGATACAGTTGTATAAATGAAAGTATATGTGTAAGTGAAGAAAATAATTACCATGTTTTGTACATTCCAACCAAAACAGCTATATTAAATATGTAAACGTCTTTCATATCCACTTTCTTTTCCTGTAATTAGCATTTTTTTTTATTCCAAGGATTTTACAAGAACTGACATAATGATTCCAGGATTTTACATGATTTTTATATATAGGAACCAGGATTTTAGCTCCAGGGCTGGTGGCAGCCCTGTCCTGGAGTGATTTTCATATATAAATGCAGCAGTTATCTGAGAGTTTTGAAATGAGTTAACCTTCTGACACAAAGATTCCACTTGAAATTTATCAGAGTTATTGTAATGATTATCAGATTTTTATATTTGGATTTTGTAACTCTGGATAGTACTGAAATACCTTTTTAAAGAGGCCTACGACCCTCAGCTTAAGTGTTTACTCCCTTTAATTTTTTGAAGTTGAAGAATTATTTTCTTTCGTGATTGTGAACAGCAGCTACCATACAGTAATGTCTGTAGAATCCATAATTTAAAAAAATCATTTGTTGTAATTGAAATATCTCAGATTCAAAGCATGAGATCAAAGGAAAATTTACATAATATTTAAACAGAACTATGCTTATTAAGAAAGTTTATTAAATTATTATTCTTGTTATTAATCTAAAGTTTATTTTAATTTTCATGAGATTCTAATGCTTGTTTTGTCACTGTTGGATTCTTGATATTGACTGCATTTATTATTCACTTCAGAGTTTTTTCTTACACTCAAGTTTAACTTGTGATTGTTCCTTTTTTTTTTTATTTTGCTTGTTGTTTGTATAATATAAATTTTATTTTTGTTGTTTGTTATAAAGTAATAGTACTCATTTAATAAACACACATTTTTTATATTTAGAGTGTATTCCTTTTACAATTTCCCAGAAAATTTATTTAGATTTTAGCCAAATTTCTCTCTCGAGCAAGTTAATTGTAGTTTTTGGTTATATTGTTGATTACTTAGAAGTAAGCATAAGATGTTTAAGGGAAAACTACAACACACTGTGTAACTCTTTGATAGTGCTGGAACTACAAATCAGTCCCAGTGTATATCAATCTCACCATATTTTCATTTCCTTTTGGTCTGTGTTTAAAATTTCCTTGTTTATCTATATTTTATTTTAATTAATGCTCTGTTTGAATAATTTAGTGAAAGTGTGTGAGAGAAGTTTTACTAGTGCTTCATGCTGGCCCTGATGTTAGTTTTTTAATTCTTCTGTAGAAGCACGTGGTGGAGAAAACCTCTTTTGTTGAGTCAGTTTATTATTTTTGAGAAATTGAGGTTATTTGCAGTAGTGGCATTTCCCTGGGATACTTCAGGTTCGAAACTTTGAGTATTTGAGTATTTATTGGTTTTTCTAGTAATAATCTGGTTTCAGCTCAGAGTATTCTGAATTACTTACTTCTTCTATCCCTCCCTGTAACATATTTGGTGTTTTATGCCAGGTATTGTTTGGTGTGAGGGTCATCATGTTCAACTTACCTTCATCGACAATATCAGAAGGTATAGTGGTTTAGGTGCTGTTGAGGGCAGTGCATGGTGGTGGTGTTTGTTAAATGCTAATTTAGTCGTTAATTAGAATAAGTGATTAAATGGTAAGGATTGTTGTTGAAATAATTGTGTTATTGTGGGACATAATAGACAAATTTGACAAGTTCCGCTTAAACTAATTCATAATTGAATTTGCCAGCATGGCCATTTTGTAGTAATGTTTCCAGAACGAAAACTAAGAAGTTGTGTTAAAAATAAATTTGAAGTTAGCCCTAACATAAGAATTGAAGTAGGGAGTAAACCTTCTGAAAGTTTTACGGATTTGGAATTAGGAACACCAGGAGGGCTAGGAAATAATTCAGTTGAGGAAAAAGGGAGTTTGGAACGTGGTGCAGATAATAATACAGAAATGGATAGAAGCCACTTTATCGTCGAACCTGGGTACTATTTTGGTAAAAATACAGAAGATATAACTAAGTATTTATAGATGTAACTGAGTATTTAAAGAACTTTAAACGGGCAGCAGTGGAAAACAATTGGGACAAATGCCTGCTCTATTTACCCAATTTTCTCAAGGGAGTAGCAGCTTGTTGGTACACTAGTTTAGGTGACCAAGCTGAAGTCATGACTTTTGGGGAATTAGTTATAGCATTAAAATCACCATTTACAAGGGTAGGAGAGGCTGAGAACCCGGATATGCGACTGTGAATTAGAGTCCAGGGAATCAATGAGTCCATTGAGGAATTTGTTTATGACATAATTAATATTTGTAACGAGCTGGATAGTAAGATGACAGAGGAGAAAAAAATTTGGGATATATTATGAGGATCGAGAAAGTCATGCTACTTGAGAACAAATCAGTTCAACAGTTAATTCAGAATCTAAGAAACATTAAAACCGGTAGCTACTATGCTAGGAACAGGCGGGTACTAGCACCCGAGTGGCCTGGGGCTGGTCGTTAGGACAGCAAAAAGTTAGCGCAGTTCACAAGCCCCAAAAGTGCAGTGGGTAATAGTGAGATGGCCCAACTACAGAAAACTGTCAAGTTACTCAGTAAACAAATGTGTGATATGGCAGGCCAGCTGAAAGTTGAAACAAAACAACGATGATGGTAGAAATACAAGTAAGGGTCCAAATTGCGGCCAGGGAACTTCCTCAGAACAGGCAAAAGGGGAAAACAACACTCAGGTAGGGAATGGTATAGTTACACACACGAACTTCTGATGGAAGATCTATTTATTTGAATATGGAAGGGCAGGTCATGTTGGGAAATTTTGTAGAAAGAATACTTGTCTGAGTGGGAAAACAAGCACTGAGACGGAAAACGTGTAAGGGCAAACCAGGTCAGGGGGAATAGTTCGTCTTGTCAACTTAAGTTATCCCTCAATTGTACTATGTTTACATACCCAGTTGTTTGGGCAGCCGACCCTGATTTTCATTGATAGTGTAGCTATTATTTCTCTGGTGGATGAAAGACTAATTCCTAAGCAGTTTTGGAGAGAGGCTGAATCAAGGGTATTTTCAGGTGTATCAGGTCAGCAAAAATGTCTCTCTCACATGTTAAATTTAAATTTTGCGCAATATAAGGTTCAGTACACTCATCCTGTAGGAATTGTGTCAGCTACTATAAATTGCGTTATTTTGGTGTGCGACTTTTTATGTATCAAGCACAATTTATATGTAATGTGAATGGACTTCACTTTTTGAGGTTAAATTATCCTAACCAGGGCAGGCCAGTTATCTCATAGCCGATCAGGGAAGCAAAGAAAAATGGAGAGGTTAGGGATATCCCACAAAATTGCAGGGAGTTAGAGGAAACCTCACCTTTAACCATTTATGCAGAAAAGGTTAGTGAACCAAATTTGAGGCTAGGGTTTGTTGTGGTTAAAGACCATGTTAGGTTGGAGCGGTGTATGCTTCAGTTAATAGAGTTTGATTTTAGCCACTAATTTACCTGCAGAAGTTTGTGGGCAAGCAAAATGTTTGTAAAACATTCTCCAGATTGCCAGAGTATTTAAACACCTTCCACGGTGTCACCCTCCCCCCCTCCAGAATTTTCACAGGTACGCTACAGTATTGTTTAATCATGGAAATAACTTGTCAAGTACACGTATTAGCACTAGCATGCAGAACAGCTGTTAATCCCAGTGAGCCCAACGCACGTGCGGTAAGCGATAGTGTGGCAGGTCAGTACGCCACATGCACACATCAACTCTTGCATAGCAGACCTAGCCAGACCAGTACTTGATGTCATGTCGCGCTCCCCGCTCTCTTTTAGTACTGCTTGTAAGTATTGTAGTATAATGCATGTAACCAGCTTTTAATGCATGTGGAACACCCTGTTCCTTTCATGACAAGAGAAACTCCACGTGTGTGTGTGCTTCGGAGTACTTTCAACCTTTTTATTACCTTCTAGTTATAAGTGCATGTCAATCACACAGTGCACATTCTTTACATATACAATCACAACTAACAAATTCAATAGTACATGGAAATGCGTAGCCAAAAGAAAGCCTCTTATGTGGCAAAAATCATTAAACATGCACTTCTTGACAACAGCGAACTAGAGAAAGCTTAAGACAAGCAAGACAGGCAAAGAGCACTCATTAAGCACACACAACAGAGCACTTCCACAGACATACAGAACCACAACCTACACCTCTCATTTAACATTACCTCAGTAAATTATGCACATCACACTACCCACCCTCACAAGACACCACACCAATAGTTTCTCGTTCACCGAGCACAGACTCAAGAGTTCTTTGGTGCACCATTACAAAGAAATTCCGTTAGAATCACTACTTACAGAAGCATTTCCACCCCACCCGCCACCCACAAATATGTCAACACAGATCTACACACTACACATCTCACCACAACCAACATAGCTAACCCGAACCCACTACAGATTGTAATTGTGCAACGTGAAAAACTGCCTTCGTTTTCTGGTGCGCAAGATGAGAACATTATTGAGTCTCTTGAAGGATTCAAAGAAGTAGACTATATAAATGGTTGATCTGAAGCAGACAGGTGCAAACTTATTAAATTTGATCTGCTTGGCAATGCCAAACACACATTCGAAAACCTCACTCAAAACCACCAGCAGCCCATCACATGGCAGGAATTAACCACTGGGCTCGAAAGATACGTTTACTAGAGCAGCAGATACTGAGCATTTCAAACATCTGATTTACTCCAAGCGACAAACCATTGGTGAGGACACGCTCCATCACAAAGAGACACTCAAATACTACAGGGGCAAATACAACCCCACCATGACTAACAAGGATTTCCTCAACATAATTTGGAAATCTCTTTTGCCATCCGTCGCAGATAAGTTAGTAGGTCTGCCCAATGAAACCTTGCCACAATTGTTAGCCAACATCAAAAGGATAGACATTAGACTCAACTGTTATCAACAAACTCTAACACAGCCATGCTCAAATCCTGACTCCGAACACCTTGAGGCTGAGAACACCAAGCTTAAACAAGAAATCACGCAGCTTTCTCTGAGCCAACACAAAAACACCACACACCAAGTGCTGTCCTCTACATCACCACACCACTACAACACCCCTCACTACCAATCACAGCATGGCATGTCACTATCACACTGTGCGTACAACTCCTCTTACTCTAGACGTGGATACCAACACAATAATCAAACCACTTTCAATATCAATCACAACCTTTCCAACACCACACACTACCAGGATTTTCACAGTTTCTTCAGAGGTATGTCTAATTATCGTGGTCGTGCCAATGACAGAACATACTCTCAATAAAACATTTACCACCCCATGCACTACAATAAAGACATTACCATCACTACATGCGGACGTGAATACAGAGGGCTTCACGCAGGTCAATACATGTCAAAAAACTTCCCTACGAGGGGGTAAAGCATGCCACCTCCATCGACAATAGCACACGGGTTCGGGATGCGTGCAGGGCATTTTTCAGTAAAGTAGTGCCTAACAGGTTATACACCAATATTGCCAAATTTAACGCCCAGGGAAATCACTCTCAGTCAAAATCCCCACCCTCACTCACTACAGGAGATATTGTACAAGTAAACACGGCGCAGGAAACTACATCGGCAATACATTTCATAATGCCTGAAGTTCCATCTAAAGCTGTTAGGTCCGACAAAGTTCAGTCTCAGCATGTTATTAGTAAAAAAAAAAGTGACGCCGGCAATTGCAACTCGGTCACGTAAAGAGCCAACACAAGAAACAGCGCTTGCACAGCCAGCCTGAAGCCAGAATCACAAGTGTGTCATTTCCCCCTGCCACACGCTGCAGTCTGCTGTTACCACACCGCCGCAGGCACGCAACCTACATGGCGACATTCCCATACAGCACCGCGTTCCCGAAGCTAAGCAAAACGTCATCAGGCCATGCAGTCTCGCACAAGACACCTATGTGTTGTAATTCTATGTAGGCCATAAAAGCCGCTAGTGCAGGCTATTTCCCCACCAGAAATTTGAGTTTTCCACCAACATTAGTGCCTACTTTTGCAAGTTTAAAAACAAATTCGGGCTGATGCCTTGGACCATTTTTATAACGCAACCCACACGCAATACTAAAGTAGAGCAGTCATTATGTTTTCATAACACAAGGAGTGAGGCCCGCCATTATGAGTTTTTGTTGAAAAACCAATTGAGCGGGCCATGCCTCAAACTAGTTCACATAAACAGAATCCTTGTAACAATAGAAGGGAAGCAATTTTATGCACTGTTAGATACAGGATGCTCGCATAGCAGTGACGCCAGTATCGTCATATCTACTCAACATCTGTACCCACTCCACGAAAAAATCACATTAATTGGGGCTAAATCCATTCCAACACCTCCTAAATTTGAAACAACAATAACTTTTAGTATCAATGGTCACACTTACCCACAAAAGTTTTTGGTCATTGACAATCTTAAACAAGACTTAATCTTAGGTATCGACTTCATCAAATGCTATAATGTTATACCTGTTTAAAAATATAACATTCTATACATTCATTCACGTGACCCCAACAAAGTTACAGAAATACTTCTCTCCTCAGGCATTTCAGACTTTGAGGATTTTACATCTATTGAGCACTATTGTCATGTCTTAGACACGTTTAACTGCTGAACATCCACAATGGCCATACATAAATAATAATCTCTCTGCCGAGCAAACACAGGTCATTACGACCATTATCAACAAATATCATGACAGGTTCGCTCACACAATCCTCGAGTTATCCGAAGCCAAAACTTAGAAATCAAATTGGAACTGACTACTGACAAACCCATCACAACAAGACCTTACCGGATAAGCCCAAAAGTTCGTGATGAACTTCTAGTACAAATTAATTACATGATTAAAGCCAACATTATTGAAGAAGCGGATTCTCTGTATCCTGCGCCAAGCCTTGTTATTTCCAAAAAAGATGGCAGCTTACGATTTGTTACCACCTTTCGTAAACTCAATCAATATCTGACCAAGGTACAACACCCACTACCTCGCACAGAGGATATCTTAAATACCCTTCAACATACTCATTACATTACAAGCTTAGATTTGTTTTCTAGGTTCTATAGCATACCTGTTAGGGAGCAAGATCGGTACAGGTTGGCGTTTACAATTGACGTTGTAAGGTTATACCAGTACAAAACGATGTCTATGGGGTTAAGCACCTCCCCTCAATATTTCCAAATGTTTATTAACACTCTTTTCCCCTTACGTTGGAATGTGGTGATCGCCTACATAGACAATATTTTTATTCTAGGTGATACGTTCGAGGAACATATTTCCAACATAGACAAGGTTTTCCAACGGCTACATATGTTCAACGTTATGGTCAATACCAAAAAATGTTCGTTTGCTGAACAAACTGTAAAAGTATTAGTTTATATAGTCACGCCTAATGGTCTCTCTACCGATCCTGACAAAGTCTGTGCAATCAAACAAATGGCTCCTCCTGCAAACTTAAAACAACTCCATACGTTCCTTGGTGTGACGTATCTGCAGCGTTACATAATGAATTATGCCTATGCCACTATTGCGCAGCCCCGCATTGAGCTTACCAAACACACTATACCATATAGGTTGTCGGAAGATCATCAGAACTTGTTCCTTAACTTAAAAGAAGCTATTCTACAGGCCCCTGTGCTACAAAAATTAGATGAGGACAAACCTACTACTCTAGAATGTGGTGTGAGCAATGACGCCGTCAGCGGAGCCCTCCTGCAAGAAGACCCACTTTCCAATCAACTATCTATTGTTACATTTACGTCCAAAAAACTTTCTGTACAAGAATAGTGCTGGAATACTACTGAGACAGAACGGGGCTATTAGATATATGTGCAACCATTTCCTCCAGTGTTTGTATGGTAGGCGATCCAAAATTTAGACTGACCATTCCAGATTAAGATATTTGCACTCCATGGCAGAGCATAACGTGCACATACAGAAAATGGCGATAGCCCTTAGCGAATACGACTTTGACGCACACATTGTTAAAGGTAAATTAAATACCCTCCCTGATGCCCTAAGCCGCATTACTAATGCCCCTCAGATACTTACTCACACAGTCACCATCAATACAATCATCAAGTTAAAAAAACAACTAATGATTGTAAATCACTTTACAATGTTTGCTGAAGCCATTTTACAGGATACTAACAAAGCCGACAAAATTAGCAATCCATTGCTAAACATACTAAACCATTGGACAACATTAAAAGTTATTTCAAATCTCAATACCAAGAGCAGGATAAAGATAGAATAGCCACGCCATTGGCAAATGAAGAAATCTTTTCCATTCCCACTATACGCAAACTCCTTACCACCCTATATCAAGTCAATATTCAGGTCATCAAAGAAAATAGCACCTCTCACTTAGAAACAACATTTATTGATCCTGTGCTCAAATGCAAAATACTTATTGTTCTTATATTGGATAACTACATTTTCTACCAGTGTACACGCACGAACAGGAAAATATCAAAATCGAAGACTATTCCATTTTCTATTTATGTCATGTTACTGTTAATACATATCCATTTGTCTGTGAATACGACCGCGACCCTCATATCAAAATGCTTAAGTTAGCACTCATAATCCCAAGCAGGCAGATACTAAGTACCATCGTTTGAGCCGTAGACATGAGATCACAGCCAATGGTGAAATATTTTTAAAAGGTCAACAAGCCTCAGGGTCCCTCCAAATTAACTCTTGTTCTGCACGTGTATGTTCCTGAAACTATACAAGCCCATTATGATGCGATATTCGACGGGGGGCATTTTGGCACCCTCAAAACCCTTGAAAAGATTAAGCAATCATATTACTGGGATAGTATGAATGCTGATGTCAAGAAATATGTGAAATCATGCCCCATTTGTCAAAAAACTAAGGCCATTAATTCTAAACATATGGGTCAGATGACATCCATACCGCCCCAGCCACTCCTAAAAATTTGGGCTTTGGATGCAAAACGGCCCCTCCCCACCACAGTCCGTCATAATAAATACATTCTCATCATTACTGAGTATTCCACTCGCTATGTGCTAGCCAAGGGTGTTCCGTCCACTGATGCCGCCACTTGCGCTGATTTAATTAAACATGTAGTTCTGCAATTTTGCTGCCCTGAACAAATTTTAACTGACAGAGGCACTAGTTTCCAAAATGAATTAGTCAGTAATCATTTACAATCTCTTGGCATTAAGAAACTAACGACCACTGCATATAACCCACGTTGTAGCGGGTTTGTAGCAGCTTATAACCGTATAATTGGCGAACAACGTATTGCCTGTGCTAACGCAGATCAAGTCAACTGGAATTTATATGTAGAGTTTATTTCTTTTAATCATAACACAAGTATCAATACTACGACGAAATTCACCCCATTTTATTTACTCCATGGAGTAGAAGCTACTCTTCCGGCACAAGTTGTTGCGGGTCAATATTCTCAGAGGGGACATAATTGGTGTCAGAAACTGCTTGAAGCGCATGAAATGGCTAAAGTAAATTTACTCCAGGCCCAAAGGTTACAGAAACATCAATTTGACCGTACCCATAAAAAGAACTCGTTGCGGATCAATGATTATGTATGGGACTGCAACAGAGGTCGGCAGAACGCTCTTACCTACCGTTACCGCGGTCACTATACGATCACTGATATACTAGGAAAATCTACGGTCCGTACTCAAATTAATAAAACAGGACCCCCAAGTACGACACTGTGTGTACTAGACATACTAAACTTGCGTTTACGCACTAGTTTAATGTCATGTCGATATTGAGTGTAATTTTCCATGTATAGTGTTTAATGTATATTCTCTTATGTGTTACAGTATGTATCGTTCACTGTGTGAATCAATCCACGTCCCATGCAAAGATGTGAGTGCCATGCACATCACCGCCAGGAGGCCAGTTCGCTCTGCAACTGGGCCAAGCTGACTAAGCTCAGAATCAGCACATGTTTACGTGACAGGAAGCAGTTGGCGTGAAGCAACCATCCTGCAGTCCTATTTGCTGCCGCTCCTCCGAGGCACTGCAGCACACCCATGGGCCGTGTGGAAGGGGAATACTGCTGCGAACTTCATTAGTGGTGTTGTACCGTTTGAGCTGCTACAAGGCGCTCTTCTCATCACCCAACATGGTTGGCAACGGCACACAGATGCAAGGGCGTTCTGTGAATGTGCCAGCTGCTGCCATGGCGACACGAGGTAATGGCGGCTCTGAAGGAAAAGAGTGGGGCAGACTCCCACCTAGCCTCGCCCACGTGGTCATCAAGGCCACAAACATGTGTTGTGTTTTCATTTCATAGGTGTTCAGTCGCCGCCCACCACCTTCAGGACACATGCCGGCATATATTGGGTGCCAGCAGACATTGATGTAGTCTACGAGCAGAGTATCCCTTTAATTTATAAGATTGCCTTCCAACCCCTGTCCATGCCAGCTGCAATTGATCAGTATTTACATGTGGTATGTGCTGAATGCAATTCCACTTCCTGTGCACAAGGGAAAACACTGATTGGCATATAAATCATACTGCTCTACCAGTACTTCAAGAAATAACTCCTGTGTCTACAATTGGTAAGATCAGGTGTACAAAATTATTTTCAGTGCTTGAGCCCACCCACTACGATAATGTGTCCATGGGCTTGCTTCTTTTACTAGTGTTTGCTCTAATAACGTTTTATATAAAACTGATGAAGTTATCTGTGTTGCTTGCATGCATTAACCCTCCCCAGTAAGTTAGTATTGTATTTTATGCGGTAAAAAAAAGCTAAAGAAAAGTGTCAATAATTACAGACTCAGTCTGTCACTACCTATACATTATGGCCAGGTATTGTTCTCAGCATATTTTCTTGTGTCTACAAGAGTGCCAACTCTCAATTTATTTATATTTATTATATATTTTTTCTTTTTACTTCTCAGTGTATGAAGTTTACAATGTTCATCAGCGTCACTTCCATGTGGAGGCTTATGTATTATTTTCTTTTCAGACCACCACATCTTTAATTGTTACTCAATGAATATTTATACCCAGGTTCCAATGCCTCCTGGCATCAATATTTAGTTCAAACAATCTATTCTTTGCAGATCACAACCAATGTCTCACTTAATATGTTTAGCTGGTTGCATATCACAATCCTGCCTCTTGGTGCAGTAATAATTATGGTGTGTATAATTTTTAATGGTGCATACTATTTAGGTGAAAAGCACCTTGGTGATTTCCTTATGAGTGTACAATAGTAAGTTAGTAATTAAGTTAAGATGAGTACTCTTTTATTATTCCCTACCTTATCTGCAGATATTTTCCATACTGTTCCAATATTTTATGTTTATATATAAATAAAAGAAACTGTTATAAAACCACCCTTTTAGCCTGTAAGTCAATTGTTAACTTTTGTTTTATTTTAAATATACTAATATCATTATGATATATTGTATTTTTTTTAACAATCGGTAATACTTTTGTAATTATCAAATATGTCACGTTTTCACTAACACCTTACCTATAGGCTATCTAAGATATTCTGTTGCTCACAGTGCATACAGGTTAAAGACATTATAATGGTTCAATCTTCAACCAGACATCAAAAACTTTCCAACTAAATAGGTGTCACAGTGAAAAACTTTTTCCCACAGAACTCTCATGTTACAGTGACAACCGCTCATTGAGCATTCACGCATGTATACACAGACACTACAAAGTTATTTAAGTGAATATCACGTGTGAACTTTTAATGGCAACAGTTGCCATATGGAACAGTGATATCAACTTCACGAAATAAACTATCTCAAGCTTACCGCCATAGGCGATTTTTCATGCAATTTTGTTGATAATCTTATGAAAATGTATTTTGCCTTATATTCCTAGGTTAGGTTTCTCACATTCAGTTATAAAAATGTTATGTAAAACCAATGAGCAGATTCGCATTCACCATGTGGTGAAGCATATAACTATTAGTTTATATAAATTTCAGTTTAATATTCCATTCAGTGTTTAGCATTACAAATTTTGTGTACTTATCTGGCTAGTTAAGAGACAATGTAATTTAGAACTCTAGAACATCAATAACTTAAAGTTATAAATACACAGGCCACGTTTCACGTAGCCTCCTTCCGCCACATCACTAGCGTACTGCTAACAATTGAAGGCATGCCTGTCCAGCATCTAAATTTGAGTTGAACAGTAACAACAGATTACGTTTAGGTGAAAAACAACATTCAATTAAACCACTAGCAGTTTTCTCATTAACACCTCATAAAGCAAAACAAAATTAAAATGAAACCAGTACCTAACTCCCGTGATGTGAACTTATCTAACACAATTGACTGTCGTCGTCGTCCATGTCAAATGCTACACCACCAATTTTGTGTAAAATCATTCTCGGCCAGTACTTCCTCCTACTGCTTTGTTTAGATGATGTTTTCCTGTGCCTTCTGCAGCATACCTTGATAATATTAATTTAAGAGGCACTGTTCACTGGAAGGACTTTAATGTGCAAGAAGATATATCATCAAAGCCTGCTGTAATGCATACTTGGGAATTATATGTTAATGGAAGAATGTTAAATTTTAATTTGACGAGTTATAGTTATTTTGTATACTATTTTTTACAATTGGAAATTTGCATGTGTATGATCGTTAGCTGCTTGGATAAAATGCATGAATAAGTTTGGTTTTCATTTAACCTCAATCCCCATAAAGCATGACTGGTGAGTTGAGAGAATAACACTAATATACTACAACTCAACTCATAACTTTTAAAAATTTTATTATGATTCCACCTTGGAAATATTTTTTTTGGGATTACAATTGTAATAACAATGTAGAATTTTGATATTCACAAGTCCATTTTTTTTTTAATCTTGCATTTAGCTTGTATTTGCCAATGGCCCCTGCCATCTTCTAGGTCTAATGGGGCCATTCATCCCTGATGTGAGATTCCTATTGCATGTTCCCTATTTTGGGGACTTCGCCAATAGTTGCTAGGTTTGGTTCCCATCAGTTGGGATTAGCATAAGAGTGTGTTATGATTAGCTCACATAAGTAATAATGGGTCTAGCTTATGTTGTGGCATTTATAAATGCAACGCAGTGCTGCAAACATATTTGTCTTTTTCAACCGTGGGCATGATTTTTGATGGGCTGCATTCTACAAGTCAGTATCTAATAAGTGAAGCCTTATTACGTAATTGGGAAATTACTGTAATTTGCACAGCTTGTTGTATGCTGGAAATTGTGAAAAGTTCTTAGGCACCTCTGAACTTTGATTTGCTATGCCTCTAAACTGTATGCTTATTGAAAAATAAGTGTTCTATTTACAGATTATTATTTTGTTGTGTGTTTTGCAAGGTGTACATTTCATTTTGTAAGGAATGGAGAAAGTTATAACAAATCCCAGTCTTTTTACATAAACACATTAATAATAATAATAATAATAATAATAACTTATAGGAATTTGGTATTATTGTACATGACTGCCAAAGAGTTTGCACCACCAATGGTGTAAATTTGTACATAAACCACAATGTTTACTCTCAGAATAATAACTAATAAACAAAAAACCTTACACAAGACACCTTTCAAGGTTTACCAATTTATTTTAATGCTGCTCAGCAAATAATAACATAAATGTACAAAGGCTGTAAGCTCCACAAATTAACACTGCAACAAAAATCTGCAATTACTTTCACATTCCTTCAAAAATAATAAAAAAAGCTTAACAATCCTTGATAAACAAACATCAATTAAAGAAGCATACAAGCGATATATTTCTCAAAAGCACCCTCAAGTGCGACATACAAAAATCAGGTACAACAGATTCAATACTACTTGTATAAAACTGACTAGATTCACACCTAATCCTTTTACAATAAATCTCAAGAATCAACACTACATTTGTTTCAGTTTGCAGTGCATAAAATATCAGTGTATCTTACGTAGTTTTCAAGATAGGTCAAATACAGTAAAGGTGGGTTCACACCACTACTGAGTAGCTCACTAACTCTCTGGCAATTTGCGTATAGGCCTACTATCTTTCTGTAAAATAGAAAGTGACTTCCCAACAGAGCAGAACATGTTACACATGTGTACACTATCAAATCAATTATTACTGACCAAAATCCAGACACTGGGAAGGCATTTTGACATGAACCCAGCTATACAAAATTCACGTTTCATGAGAGAGTTCTCTAACAGGGCAGGCCGCTGGCTCTCACACTCCTCCGCAATTCGGTGTGTTAAGCAAACAAGAACCTGGCACTATACCCAAGCAAAGAAAACATGAAAGATCTAAAAAAATGAAAAAACTCAGCCTTTCGCTGAATCAGTAACCAGAACGCGTAAGGTGCAAAACTCAGTTTCACAGTTAATTTTACATGCACATAAGGAACAAAACTCAGTTTCACAATCAATATCTAATTTGCTAAATTGAAATATTTTAAAACCAACACACACACTAAGATTTCCATTCACAGAAAATATTAAAAATTAAAAAAGGGGAATATCTATTAAAATTTTATGCACGTTAAAGCGAAAGGTGGCGGCCGCAGCCCACTAACGTGCCTATTGGATAAAAACAATTAAAAGTTACAATAAAACTGAGTAAACACCAGTTAGGAGTGCCAACAAAATTACGTGCTAACCTAACAAAGCCGTAACTGTAGAATCAAAAACACGCATGCTGGTGAAAACTAAAAAACTTAAAACTAGGGAGTGAGCTGAAAACGTATCAACTAAATTTCAATACTTGGCAGGATGCATTTGACATGTACGGCAACCAACCACTGCAAAGAAATTAGGATAATCCATTAAATAATCAATAAAAGAAAATTTAAACATTTCAAAAACAATGTCTCCAGAACAGAGTAGCACAATTCAAAGGAACACCGAATATTACCAGTAAAACCAAACACTAGCAAACTATAAACTACCTTAATTCAAAAGGCCCACACTACTTCTCACATGCCTCAACTCATTACCCTACATTTAAAATTAGCAATTCACCCTCTCACTGGTCGTAAACCCTTACAATTAATTGATTAAACCAGATATTACTTTAAAATCAATCACCAAGTTGTGGCACAGAGTTGAGCCCAATTCTAATTAATTTTGCTGTCTATGATGCAAGTCACTCTCAGCTGCGTCGAATATTCATCTAGGCGACGACCAGGCACGGCGGATTCCCAATTGAACAGTATGAAGGCCCATAGTGAAGTGTCGGCCTAGACCCGTATAACAATATTCAAACTTACAAGATCGCCACGCAAGCAGTGGTGAGGTAGAGAGGTGGTAGAACACAAAGGAGGTGGGAAGAGGATCAAAACGTTGCTAAGAGGTCGGCTCAGGCGCTGTCCACGTGCGGAGAACAATGGAACTAAGTAGAGGGCGCTGCAGTCAATCCAATGAAGAAAAGGTGCAAAAAAGGTACAGTGTCATTAGGCTGTACAGGGCAAACTAAAGCTGAACATAGTTCCATTTGGTACACGCAAATGCACGAGCATTGCAAGTTTGTTAAAGTTAACACCTTACATTCACTTATATGAAAGTATGTAAACATTATCCTGTGAACTACATCACATTTGCACTTATTCCTCTGTGAATCATTTATGGTTTTAGCATCCTTGTGTAGATCTGTAAATATTTGCCTTCAGTTAATGTAATTAGAAAGGGAAAAAATACTAAAGATGAACATTATATTTACTCATTTGAGTGGCCGTGGAGGTATGGTTGTTATACTCACCTCCCACCACGGCAAACGAGGTTCGACTCCAGTGGGGGCGCCCCCCCGGATTTTCGCATGTGGGAATTGTGCCGGATAATGCTGCTGGTTGGCAGGTTTTCTCGGCATTTTCAATTTTCCCTGCCCCTTCATTCTGGCGTTGCTCCATATTCACCTCACTTCACTCTCAATGGCTCTTCACCCAAATCTCATCACTCACTCACTCACTCACTCATTTACTCTTTTCACCTTTTCACTGTAAAGTATATAATGTATATCCTGGATGCTAAAAAAAACTATGAAACAAGATAATGTTGCTTTCAGTGATAACTCAAAATAGGTATGACGACATTAAGGTCACTCTTCATTCCCCCACATCGTACATGGAACGTGATACCATGCAAGCTATATAATTGATACTGCCTCCCATTTAAGTGCTGATAAGACTTAAGACAGCCAATACTATTGTTTGTGACCCCAGGAATCTATATCAACATATAGTGGGTGCACAATGCCATCTCAACTATAAAAGCTTTATATATATACATTTTTTCAATGTTAAAATACTGTGTTAATACACTATCAGACAATGCAAATAGCATGCCACAAAGAAATCATGTGACAGCCACAAAACAATGTAAATAGCAAGAGTATGGGCTATGATGCAGATGTTTCGATGTTCATATGTTTGCATTTGACCACATACCCGTAAATGGTGCTGCAAGCACTAACAAGCATTCATAGACACTGGTGTGTGGTCGAAGCTGCATTAATGCGATAAACACCAGACAATACCAAGTAACAATACAGAATGTACAATAATGGCAGGAAAATGCCAAAAATGTCACTCTATGCAAATGATGGGCTTTGAGAGAGGCCTCATAATCAGGCTGAAAACTGCAGGGTGGCTATGTTGCTGTATAGCCCACCATGTGGAACATTCTGACAATACTGCCCAATGCTGTCTGGAGTAGTGGATATGTGAAGGCACCTACCCACACATGTAGGACCGGTTTGGGGCAGACAAAATTGAGAGCCAGTTGAGAAATTGAGGGATTATGCACCAGGCACGGAGGGATCCCATGGCGGCCCTGTCCACAGTACTGGCCAGTGTTGGGGCTCCTGTGTGCCCATGAACCCTTTCCCAAAGCCTCATGGAGGAAAATCTATGATCCTAGCACCCATTGCATGTGCTGGCATTAAATCTGAAAGACCAACAACTCAATTTTCAGTGATACTAGAGAGCAATGTAGAACAGCAAAGACTGGCAATATGTCATGATTGGTGATGAGTGCAGCTTCATTATGGGGACTGAAATTATCGCACCCGGGTATGAAGGGCCCCTGGGGAATGCCACAATACCAATCTTGCTATTGAGCAGCACACTTTCCCCATGGCAGGCATTTTTGTTTGGGAAGCCATAGACTTATATAGTGAATCCACTCTCGTTGTGTTATGTGGAACATTGACAGCCCAGTGATATGTGAATGTGATCCTATGCCCTATCTGCTCCCATTTCTGGTTGGGATGACAGGTGTGATATTCCCGAAAGATAATGCCCAACTGCACATGGTACTGCTTGCCCAGGACTGCTTCGTGTCATGTCGAAAAACTATCATGGTCTGCCCGCTCCCCTGACATGTCCCCAATTGAACAAGAGTGGGACCAGTTGAAACGCCAGCTGCCACCGTGCCACAACATCCAACATCTGTTGGACTCCATGCCAGACTGTGTCACAGGAAGTATCACAGTACAAGGGGATTCAACACAATGCACTACTGAAGACGACTGGACACTGTACCACATATCCATATGTAATCACCTTGATAGTCCTGATGCTCTGTTCTTGTGATTTTGTGTATTACTCATCTACATCGCTACATCTACAAAGTTTCAGTAACATCTAATGCATATTTCAGTGCATACTATTTTTATTGTCCAGCAGTGTATTTAATAATGTTCATGCAATATTATGGTACAACACAGGAGACAACTATATTTTAGAGTGAATTAACATGTGAATAACATCAAAATGTAATTAAACATGTTTAGTTTCTGCAGTCACAACATCCACGAGCAAAATGAAAATCATGATTTATCAACTATCACAAAGGTACTCACACTTGTGGGTAAAGGTAGGTCCAAATTCACACCTTCTGCAAACACTTGAAGCAACTGATGAAGGTCCTTATTGTTCACTGCATGTTCCAAGTCACTAAGTAGATCACGCTCATCTTCACAAGTCTGCTGAACAAACCTCTTCTCTACATATTTTGTACGAATAAAATCATACCTTTCTTCCCTGGAAAAAAAAACTGCTATAAGATAATAACTTATGATGGAAAAAATTTGCACACACATGAAAAAGAATATTTCTGAATAACCACACAAAAATTTACTAAGTTGTTTGTCTTACATATTGCTTTTTACATTTAGCCTGTTACAACTTTGAGTCTACCTGCAAAGTTCATACCATGTTGTTTAAAAGACTTGCACATAATTTATTTTAAAGCACCTTATGTATTAAGGATAAAATATAAAGGAAATGTCTCACTGTGCTAAATCAGTATATAACATTTACTAAAATATGTATTTTTTTAATTCTCACTATTTTTAAAAAAGATAACTGAATGATACATTAGGCAATTATGCATTCAACACTTGACATGGCTTTTGTACAATATTTTATACTCTGGAGTTGCATATTTACAAATTTTGAAGTCATCCTAGCTTTATTTAAATATACTATTAATTCTCGATCTTTACTTCCACTTATTGTGGAAAAATTACTTTAGTAAAATCCTCCACAATTGGTTAGTGTTTCTGTCCATCGTTCTTTAAACAAATAATATTCTCTTCCCAATTAGTATTAATAACATTGTTGTTGTGCACTTCCTGCCTAATGTTTTGTTAAAAAAATCTATAGGTACCTGACAAATTAATTTAGTGACCTTTTATAGTTTTTCCAACTTAAAATGGAGCATGAAAAGTAATGTTTAGATCCACTACCATTTTATCACAGTATATAATATTTTTAAGCAGCTAAACAAAAGCAGTACCTCCTCATACATCATCTAATCTAAAATATTTTAACATAGTATTTGTGAAAATGGTAATTCTTAAGAATAGGGGCTTTTTCAAAATCTGGAAAATAATACCTATATATGTTAGATATGATAATTAATAGTCATAATTACTAATTTTGGAAAGTTCCACATAGTTTGATGTAAAAAAAGTGATAGTGGTTATAAGGTTATAAAGATAGCGGTGTTTATGCAGTAAAAAACATATAATTTATGTCTAATATTTTTATATTGGGTCGCTAAATTATATTACATGTATGAATACCGCTTGAAACAAATCTTTAATGTGTAAACCCTTATTTATGGGCATATTTATGCTGCGATGCTGATGTTATATAGATATACAACACAGGTATCAAACAGTGTCAGAAGATTATGTAATTCTGGTGAATTATTTAAGGCCTACCTTGTCTATATTGATGAGAGGCGTGTACTACGTAATGTATTTAGAATAAATATAATATAGTAGAACATATATATGTTCATACACAGTGTTTATAAAAAGGTGCTGTATAATGACATTTTCATTTTGAATACCCAGTAACCAATAATTGGAGAGCACTAGCGTCCTTCAATCGTTTACATCACAGTGCATTGTGGGAAGTGTCTGAAGTCCATTTGCACTTGAAAATAATGTGTGTGTGTTTTGCAATTTAACGTATTTTCGTGCTATTTGTAATATTATTGTAATATTGTATCATGAAAACTTATTTAATTGCAAAAAGATTGACCTGAACATTACTTAAATTGACAATGCTACCAATACAATTTAGAAATACAATAGTGGGGAGGGCTATGAACTGGAGTGAAATTGTGGGGTAAAATTTTATCATGAAAATGTACATTTTTTTTACCTCACAATTTGCCTGATCTTCATAGCCCTCCCCACTATAATATTTGTAGCTTGTATTGGTAATATTGTCAATGTAGGTAATGTTTGGTTAAGTCTTTTTGCAGTTTAACATATTTTCGTGAATAAACATTATATTACGTAAATATTTTTCACTCGTTTTACCCCACAATTTCCCTGATCTTCATACCCCTCCCTGCTATCTTTTTTGGGGTTTTTATTGGTCAAATGTTGATGCCCCTAATACATGTTTGCTCTGTGTAATTAGTAGAGTGGAATTATACCAGTTTCCGAGATTTAAAAAAAACCATATTCTTAAGAATTACAGTGAAAATAATTTACATGTCATTAAAACTGTGATGAAGATAAAGCCAAAAATTTAAAAACTGACATCAAACTGCTATGTTTACCACACACAAGATTATGATTATATTTCCTATTCTGAGACAAAATATCCAGGTTCTCATTTTGAACAGTTATTCATGAACTGATCATCGAACACAAAGTTACCAATATAACTAATGAACCTATTTTCCTCTAAATAGGCGTAAATAATTTTAAATTATGTTCACAGGCCTTGAGGTCTTCTAGACAACAATATCATTGAAGATGGAACCAGAAACATATGCAAAAATTTTGATAATTACACTTACACTATGTTTTACCAAGGACTGGAATTCAGAAACACTCGTACTGTGCTCACATGCAACCAGCTGCATTATAGAGGTATTATTCAAAGTATCAACTTTTTTGTTAGATAGAGTTTAATAACCTGAAATATTGACAGGAGTTGGGGCACCAGAAGGGTACTGCAACACAAATTCAAAACTGGCACAAGGGACATAGCATTTACACATGTTGTTGCACTTGCACATACACTTTCACATGCACATGGACTCCTCCCCACCCTACCATCCCACTTTCTGGAATTTGAAGAGTTGTTTTGATGGGTGTCATAGGCTGCACTGCCACCAGAGTGGGGAGCTCTGATGTCCGGTGGCTGGGGTGGTAAAGGTTCAATTCCCATGCATGGTATTAGTAATTGTGTAATTAGGTGCAATTACATAGTAATTACACATGTTGACTCTTCGGCTACTGGAGAGAGACTAAGATGTGGAGCTTCGGGAAGCCAAATAACGAAGTTGGAAGAGGAGGGGAGAGGGAGAAGTGGACATGCACTTCGCCCTCCCCTGAACCCTCCTAAGGGACTACTGGAGATGTGACAATCTGTTTTGGCGGGTGTCACGGGCTGGACTGCCAACAGGTTGGGCTTTCAGCAACCCGTGGCCGGAATGGTACTGGGTTTCATACCAGTATAGGGTAATTAGTAATTGTGTAATTGAACAATTAGTAATTATGTAATGAGAGAAAGTACACATGTTCACCCTTCGACTGCCGAACTGCAAGTGATGAGGTGGGAAGGTAAGGGTGATGAGGGGTACGGAGGTATAGGATGGGTGAGGAGTAGATGGGTATGGGGTTGAGGTTTCGTACCTCAGTTTGAGACCCAGCGAAGGAAAATTTTCTTTTGCATAACAACTAAGTATGGGTAAGGAAGTCTAGGATTGAGGTTTCGGACCTTGCTTCAAATCCTCCTTATAGAAAAAAAAATGTTTTTATTCATGTAACGATTAAATATGGGTAAGCAGTATAGGTTTAAGGTTTCGGAGCTTGGTTCGACTCCCACTCAAGGCAAAAAAAAATAAAAACAATTATTTTTGATCGCATAATGACTATCTTGGAAAAGAAGAGGGGAGGAGGTAGTTCTTGGTTGGAGTCCCCATCGAGGGTAATTACATGAAATTACACACCAAGTGAACCTGTTCCCCTATTGGCTGCCAGGGACAGATATGTTCTCCCTTTGGCTGTCAGATTACAACTGACGATATTGGAAAAGTTGGGGGGGGGGGGGGAGGGTGGTAAGAGGATTAAGGGTTCGACAACCTTCTAAGAAGACTAAATGTACTAAATAATATATCCTTAGATTTTACCCCAACCTGATACCATGGAATCTTGTCAGGTGCATGCCGCCAACACACAAAGCAAGTCGCTGCAGGACCTAAACAGTCAAAGTGTCCAATGCCATTTTTTAAATATTTATTCTAGGGAGGACATGTTGTGCATGACTGACAAGTTCTCGCATGCTTCCATAGAATGTAGTGATTAATTGTTGTATGCATTGGCTAACCTTTTGATGGATTAAACACCTAAACAACATTTTGAAAGACTTAAATAAATTCTGTCGAGGATGTCAGGCTAGAGATGTGCTATAGACTAACATTGGGAGATTTAAGGACTCGTTTCATCACCCATCAAAAGTAAATATGTGTAGTCACATAACAAGTAATGATTATCTAGCGGGAGTATTTACATGTAATGACATAACTATATGCAAGTAGTATTATGTATTGATTTGAGTACCATACATGGTAGTTAGATTTTTTAATTGCATTACACGTAAATTAGCAAGATTATTTACATTATGAATATCCACACATATGTGGTAATTGCATAATGAGCTGAGAATAAATACCCATTGGTCGATGAAACACAATAAACGAGGTCTGAAGAAAACTGTAGTATTGAGGAGATACTCCTTGCTTCATGTCCAATCAAGGATACTTAGAATTTATTTGTGTAATGAATACAAACACCTCATTAGTATTTATGCAATCAATGAGCAATGAGATGAATTACAACATAAGTACACATCCTATCTGAAACACTCTTCACTTCCAAACTGTTCCGAGATTTGATGTTATGGATAACTTATATGCCGCCAATATTGTAAATATCAAACACACTATAGATCAGGAAGGGAAATGATAACTCCTACCCATTACCTAACTTATTCTGTTTAAAATTCTCATGTTTTACAAGCTGGTTTACCGGGGCACTGCAAGTCGTCGAGCAACAAACGACTACCTATACCCACCCACCCTTCCTACGACACTCAGTACCGCCAACTTAATAACGTGACCAAGAAAGATTCTTACCCACTTGCTAGGATAGATGACACACTGAATAGCCTAACAGATTCACAGTGGTTTTCTACTCTAAACATGAAGAGCGGGTATTAGCAGTGTCCGGTGGCCCTGGAAGTCAAGGAAAAGACTACCTTTTGTGTCCAAGGAAAATGAACCTGACAATTCAAGGTTATACCCTTTTGGCTATGCAATGCCCCTGTCACCTTCGAATGACTGATGGAGAAAGTTCTGCCCTTAGACATTTTACCTAGATGACATTGTAGCCACAGGAAGAACATTTGATGAGAACCTGGCACGCTTGGATTCTGTGTTTCAGAAAGTGACTGCGGCCAACATGAAATTAGTTCCCAAGAAATGCCACTTATTTCCAAGAAAATTAATTTCTTGGGCCATGTTATATTGACCCAGGGGGTTGAAACAGACCCTGAGAAGACTAGAGAAAAAAGAAATTGGCCTCTAACAAAGGCTAATACTGAAATGCAAAGTTTCCTGAGCTTATGTGATTACTACCGTCAATTTGTGCCTGGGTTCACCACGATCGCCAAGCCTGTGCATGAACTGACTTAGGCAAAGAGAAAATTTTATTAGATGCTAGAGTGCGAAATTGCTTTCAATAGACTAAAGGAAATTCTGATATATCCCACAGTACTGGGCTTCCCAAGTAGAGAGGATGACTTTATTCTGGATACTGATGCTAGTGATGATGGTATTTGTCTGTGTTATGTCAGATTCAGGATGGGAAAGAGAGGCCATTGGAATACTTCAGTAAGGTGCTACACAAGCCCGAGACAAACTACTGTGTGACACACAGGGAGCTACTGGCAGTGGTGAAGAACTGCAGATTTTTACCCATTATCTTTATGGCATAGCCCGGTGAATTCAGCATTTGCAAGAATATGACTTTGAAATACATCACAGGTCTGGATACTTTCACAGTAATGCAGTTGCACTGTCCAGGAGAACATGCGAACCACTATGTCATCATTGTGAACACAAGGAAAAAAAGGTTGGTGTATTGTGGAAAGAAAGGAGGACAAGAATTCAACATCCTCTATCTTGTGATGGGTCACCTACATGGGACAAAAAGGACATTAGAAATGATCAGCTAAGTAATCCCATCTTGCATCCAAGATTGGAGTAGAAGGAAACTGGGCATCGACCAAGATGGGAGGAGATATCCAGCCTAAGCGGGACAGTCAAGGCATAAGGGGAACAGTGGAATCCCCTTGATATAAAGAATGGTGTGCTTTACAAGAACTGTGAAAGTAATGATGGGAAACAAAGTAATTTATAATTGGTCCTACCAGAGTGCCGAATCCCAGAAGCGCTAAGAGAGCTTCACAACACAGCAGCAGGTGGTCACTTTAGTATAAGTAGTAACCTTGACAGAGTCAAAATTAGATTTTGTTGGCTGCATTATCAGGAGGATGTTGAGAAGTAGTGCCGTCTATGTGAAGCATGTACTGCAAGGAAGGGTCCAAGGGTTATGGGACGAGGTCCCCTTCAGAAATACAATGGTCGGGCTTCATTTGAGAGGATGGCAGTGGACATTCACGGATCACAACCATTCACTGAGAGAAATAATAGGAACCTTCTAGTAGCAGAAGATTATTTCACAAAGTGGCCCAAAGTCATACCAGAGCCAAATCAAGAGGCAGACATAGTAGCTGCTGCACTTGTAGAGCACGTTTTCTCCAGGTTTGGAGTGCCACTTGAGCTTCATTCTGATCAAGGACGAAATTTAAAAGCATCTATTTTCCAAGACGTGACAAGGATATAAGAAATTAAGAAAACTTGTATAGGCTGTTCACGGTAAAGTGAGCACTTTTAACTAATTTTTATCCTTTAATCACATTTTTAAATTATTTTTGCAATGTAAGTAAAAGCACACTGCATGTAATACACTGCAATCAAAAGTTAATGTCTAAGATTTAAGTTAAATATATTTATTGACTATTATTCCACATGAGAGGACTTTCAAAAGTGCTCACTTTATCGTAAATAGCCTAAACCACAGCATTACATCCTCAGTTGGATGGGATGGTCGAGAGGTTAAATCGTATCTCAGAACAGTATTTGGCAATCTTCATAGAAGACAACCAGAAGGATTGGGACTCCCAGGTACCCTTATTGATCCTTGCATATCACTTAGCAGTCCATGAGTCTACAAGGTTAACACCTTCGAGGATGCTGTTTGGAAGAAAGCTCCACCTCCCAGGTGAACTGCTGTTTGGAAGTCCAGTGGCAGAAGCAGCAGCCACCCCAGAATACACTATTAAACTACGACGAAAGTTAACTGACATTTATGAGTTTGCCCGGACGCACCTTAAAATTAATAGTGACAGAATGAAAACACTATCTGACCTAAGATTGCCTAAGCAGACTTTTCAAGGACAGCTGTGTGGTTGTACAAAACTTAAAGAAAGAAGGGATATTGCCCGTAGCTACAGAAATCTTGGGAAGGTCTCTACAGGATCCTTAAGCAGATAAATTATGTGGTCTACCGGATTTGTCGACAGGGCCTAAGGTTGTCCACATTGACCAACTGGGTTTGTTATGAAGGTCCTGATGTTGGCGAGTCTGTTCAGGATGATTAAACTTAAGGAGGGGGCAGTGTAATGGACTGCAGCACGCATCGGCCATCAGCTCCCATTATGCACATCCTGGGGTGGCCCATCTCATCCCTCCCTCAAACAGACATGCTCGCTGCCTCACTGCCCCCTCCTCCCTGGGGAAGTCCAGGAATGAATCACAGAGACGAGACCTGGCTGACGACACACCTCCTCCTCCTCCCTCTGCTGAGAAGCTGACAAACATATAGAAGATGCAAGAACATTCTACAAATTCGGACACTCATCACAACACACAATTAAGAGAAATTTCTGGGTGATGGCATACGACCCTAAAAATATCGCACTGGTCCAGCGGCCAGAAGTCTTTTGTGAAGGTGATCTAGCTGAGTGCAGGCGTGAAGTTAAGTATGGTATGTTGTGGACATGGTGTTTGTTGCGTGAATGGACAAGAGGGCATGAAACCCAAAGAGTGAAGCATACTATACGCGAGGGCACTCGGAGGATTCTAGAACATTGCAGACTGGCAGAACATGAACTAAACTAAGTAGATGTGTAATACGGATTTTATTGTAAATATTGGAACTGTCAAATATAGTCATATTACTCATAAAATAATAGAATGAGTTTTGATACACTGTCTATTGGGACAGATTTTTAAAAATTCTTTAATTTTATTGTTTTCTTTGAGGTGATTATAAAGTGTATTAATTGAAGTCATTAATTGAAAACACTAAATTATATCAATTTGTTGTGATATGTTGAGTCGAGACAATTTGGTTTGTAGTTATTGTAAATAAAATTAGAAAATTATAATTACCTCTTTTATCTCATTAGACCTCCATCCCTTAACAAACTTGGTTTAGCTAACTGAATTTTGAGAGATTATTGTAACAGTATGGTAACTTCATAATAGTATAGATATAAAGGAACTAGATAAGAAAGAACTTCCCTAAGGCAAATTATGTAGGCTAACACAAACGAAACATTTGACATCAGGTCCTTCAGAAACTGTTGCAATTCCCATAATGGATATTTAATGATTTTCTTAACAGTGCAATTGCTTCTTAGTGTCATAACCCTTCTGTATTGCTCATAAAGAATGTTTAAGTGTTATAGATATTATTTGTGTATGAAGAGATGTTGATGTGGCCTATTTGATAATGCTAACAGTCACATATATGAACAAATGATTGACCTATATAACATCATACAGGATATGGGCAAGCAGCAGCAGAAGCACCAAGGCAAGAGTAGATCCACACCCGGTCCCCAATGAAAATCTATTACAACCAGCTAATGAATAAGAAAGAAAAGCATAATAATTTGCAAAATTTCTTTGTTTAACTGCTTAAAATTATGTGATTGTTACATTTCAGGTTATTTTTCAAGTCATGTACTTATGAAAATAGTAGTATTCTTTGAGGAATGGTATTTTATGAATTGTTCATGTTTCTTTCATGAAAGTTTGAAGTAAGGATTTTACATTGTTAAATGAAGTAACATTGTATAATTGTTAAACAATGTAACAATTTGTGAATGATGAGTGTGAGAGCTTTTGTTATTATTGTCATTGTTAATTAAAATAATACATTATAATATTCAACTGAGGTAGATCTTTATTGTTAATTGAGGTAACATTATCTAATAATTTATTTAAAGAGCTTTGATTGTTGATTGTGTCAATATTTTGTGATTGTTAGTTGAGGCAACATTTTGTGAACTGTTGATTAATGTAGTAGTTTGTCAGTATTAATTGAAGTAATATTGTGTAATTGTTAAATAATGTTGGATTCTTTGATTATTAATTGTGGTGGCATTTAGTGATTGATAATTGAGGTGCTTTTCTGTGTTTATTGATTAAAGTAGAAGGTTACAAGTTACAAGTAAATAATAAGGTGCATTTCAGTACGGTTAACTGAGGTAATGTGGTATAATAATTATCTTCACGTATTTAAGTCTGTGAGTCATTCTAAACTAGACAGAGTTTATATTATGAAGAACAGGAAAAGTATATTTTTTGTGAAGCATTCATAATGTAACAAGAAAACTTTCTAAATGATACAATAGATGGAGTGTAAAGAAGTAGGCATAACCGAGCTGAACATAGAGTTCATGTTATAAACAAAAAATGATGGAAGCTTGTAAGATTGAGCTATGCAGAAAATGTAGGCTGTAGAGATTGTTGAGGAACCTATGGAGAATGATCATCGAATAAAGTGGAATAGACACACCTGATAGGCAGGAATATATACATGACCATATTAAGGTATAGACATATCATGCAGAAATAGACCCGTAGAGGCTGAACAAGATGTAGAAGGGGAAGGGTACAGTTTGCGGTGTGCCGTTAATATAGTGGAAATTAAACTTTGGTTCCACTGGAGAGCCAATCATATGGCAGGGCAGAAACACTGGTAGGTGCCGGGCAAAGCAAGTGCAAATGGAGATACTGCATCATAATGGCCTGGAAGCTAGCATCCACTATAGCGCCACAATGATACAGACCTGGGATAGCAAACTGTGGTGTGTTTGGAGGTCCAATGATCTTGAGTAAACCGAAGGTAGAAAGTCGTTAATTGCAATAATGAGCATTGTTAGAACCTTACAAGATCTACATGTACTAGTTCAAAAGCTTAACAACCCATCTGCTGGTGCAAGGCGATGACAGGTGTGTTTAAGAAGGGGGCATTGTAAGAAAACAAGTCTTTAGATCAAGATAAATGCAATCAGGTGCACTATTTATGTTCAAGTACTTGTAACATAAAAACTATTGTAACTTAAAGTGTCTTGTGTGTGGACATATGACAGGAGCCTACTAGCCAGGATCAGTGACAGGATTCAGGAGGAAATACTTTCAGTCTGATTTGACAGTAGATTGTGTGCCATTTTCAGAAACCTGCAAGTCAGTAAGGATTGCATATGAGGTTCTAGCCAGTGTTTCACTACCAAGGCCCAACAGCCAGACTTGTATTCAGCACAGGGGCTGCCGGCTGTCACCAGATACACAAGCGACTGGATGACCACATCATATAAAGATTGCTAATTATTGGTGCTGTGCATGCCCTGTATTTCGAGCACAGCCCCGAGCTACTCTGGGTCAGTTGTCAGTTGGACCACAGTCATCAGTCAGTTGTGTGCAGTCTCTCATCAAGCTTTTGACAGCCAGTGAGATGGCCCATCCATTCATTTGTAGTAAATAACTTTGATAAATTTCTGTATAAAGTCTTAGTGTCTTAATTTCTGAAGTAAATTCACTTAAGATAGAGAACAATAATGTTCAAAATAAATAGTAGAGAAACTAATATTCTTCTTATTACTATACTTAAATAGTAGTTTCATGTGGTTGTAAAGAGAGTCAGGTAATTCAGTTAATGCAGTGTATTATTTGTGTAGTGTGTGTTGCGAGTTATTTATTACATTTAATTATGGCATGTTCACAAGATAAACAATATTTTGAGTAGGAGTGTAAATTCAGAGTTGTAATGAATGTTAACTAGAAAAACTGGAATTTCCTTACAATGTATAAGGCTCCACGACATCCCACGAAACAACCATTGCCATGACTGTAACAGGATAGTAATAGTTAGATAAAAGTGGTTTGTTAGTGGTCAGTCTGAGGTGAATCACAAAGTGGGAGGGGACCCAGAATCCCTAGTTGTCAGGATAGTATTTAAAAGTAATTATTTTTGTTATAGATGTAATTCTTTATTGCCAAGCATTGCTGGTCCCTCCAGTAGAGATATTCCTCGCAGAGAGCAGTAACAATTAAAATACCAAGAGAATCACATGCTTCAGCAGACTAAGAAGCAGGAAAAGTAATAAGTGCTACATAAAGTATAGCTTCTCGATCCTAAACTCCTTTATGCTGCCTAGGTTAGCGTGCACTATGGGCCCACGCTCAACCGAAAAGAATGCCTACATTATCACACCATCCTAGCACCAATTGTCATCTACCATCTATAGGTGTTGCTCAGAGTGGCAGTCCCATTACCCAAGACTGCCCGGTGGCAACAATTACCTGTGCATTCAAGCTGCACATAAAAGGATCATAATTATCATCTAGAGTCTCACCAAACATGGTAACCACTTGCCCGGCCACATGACAAAAACATCTAGACAAAACTAATTTGTTGGATACAAGTAGATCTTCCTCACTAAGTAGCATTACAAACAACAAGAAAAAATATTTTTGTTGCTAATTTAACACTAAAATCTGTAAAGCGCATTTACTAAAGAATAAGTGAGTTTATGCATGTACAGAGAAGGTTGCTGCTATTTACAGCCAGCTGTTTTACCCGTGCGACACACTTGTCTTTCCTGGAATGCACAGATCACTCCTTAGTTGCTTGATTTATTTTATTAAAAGGCTACCTTTTTTATTACAAATATAAAACATGTTATCACATATACCCACCTAGGTACTTAAGTTAGACATAGAATTCACTGAACTTACAAAAGGGAGTGCTACAGTATTAGTGAAGGTCAATTAATTTGTTATAGGCTGATTAAAAATTATATTTTCTACTGAAAATGTAAATCCATATTAAAAATGAATTATTGATGACACAAATTGGACTACATACTATGAAGAAGCAACATCAAATTTCTTGCTATATGAAATTACTACATACTCACATTGTGCTAGATGGAGACAGTTTCATGGTGGGCTGAAGTGTGGCTTCCATAACTTCATTAAACAAGGTGTTTGTCATGTGACGTGCTAAGAGTAACTGTGAAGTGCCCACATTATCCAAGGTTAATGACTGTATACGGGATATGTGCACTCCTAGGTCTCTGTGAATACCAGAGCACTCAATGCACACTATGATTCCAAAATTTGTTGACAGCCATGTTGCATCTATAAACAAAATCATACTCAGAGAATTCTATTGAAGAACCCAAAACATCGGTTAAATAACCTAAAACTTGGACCGCAAATATTTTGGAAATGAAATGTGCTTTGACGTGCTGGTTATACAGAATTCATGTTTAGACAAAGGCTCATAATTGCAACCCAGACACAGATTTTAATAAACTTTAAACTCATTACGTATGCTTAGAAAGCAGGCATAAACACTGCAAAAATATAAAATTTGTATAGCTAATATTTACAGCGAGCAGCTTGAAAGACTTTCCTCAATGATAAATTATTTTTATTATATGAACACTTTAAAATCTTTTAAAATTAACAAGTTTGTGATGCCACCACTACTTCAAAATTATTTTCTCTCTCTCTCTTATATATATGCATGTGTGCACACACACATGCCGAATGTCTCAGACTATAACCTCTACTTGGTCTTTCCCACCATGCCTGTGACATAGTCTACTGGTGGATCATTTCATCATGCTAAGCCATTCAAATTTCCTTACTTTCATCATACACACAGCTGCTTAAAGCTTTATAGATGTGGAGAATGTATAACCCTGTAAATGAAGCTAATAGAAATTGGTTTCTGCACAATGTAACTTGTTTTTGCTCTTTCTTAAGTATTATTCTTAAGAATTTTTTCCGTACTACTAAATTATGTCTTATATCTACTCTTTAAATAGTTTCGCTTGGATTTTGGTTGCCCAGTATTTTCTTTCTGAATTTGGCTTTCAGCACTTGTCACCAGTATGGGCTTTAGTATTTTTTGTGATTTGGCATATATCAGCTTTTCCCCCATTATTTTTTTTGCTAAATACTACCATGCACACAATATTAAAGAATTAAAAAAATTAATTTCTTCTTCATGAGAGGAGTGATTACTTTTGCAGTTTCGATTTATAATTGTTCTTTTTTTACTTATTTTTTATTGTTTTCAATGATTTTTTTAAACGCCTTTAACCTTTTCATTCTGTGAACATTGTGACCAACATAAAGTCATGCCACCTCACTTGGTTACTTGCTGCATGCATGACAATTGTCCTGTACAACCAAGCTTGGAATGGTGATATGATTACCCGAAATGAATTGTCAAACATTTTATGTGACTTTTTACAGCTAAGGATAGCCTAGAATATAACTGTTTAATAACTTATTGAAATTCTTGATTCAAGATATTATCCTGATCTAGGAATCATTTTAAATAAACTTCTTTTTCGCAGTTTTTTTTTTTTTAGATTCCAGAGTTTCATTTCTAGATGTGGTCTCATCATCTTGTTGTGTGATGGGTTTACCCTATATGAATATTTATTTTCAAATATGTATTTATTTAGTAAGTGTATATGAACAACTATAAGCCAAAGAAGCATAATATTGTAAACTATCTAATAGATACAATAATATAATAGAGACAGTAAGGACTACCTACCAAAGTGTGTGCTAGTGTGGTATTTCCTGCAATCCAGCACTTTGTCTAGGGGGAAAAGGGGGGGAGAATTCATCATCAAATTGGACAACTAATTACAGGTATACAAAGCAAACATATGATCAATAAAGAAATATGACTTAACAAATAAGTAAGTTAACATTACGGATACAAGCTTATTTTGTTTAAGTTAAACTTTTAAAAATAATTATTAAAATTATTAACACATCTAAACAGCATGTCATTTTTAACACTTAAAGTTTGTAAGAGATTTTTTGATCTGGTAATACACAGAGGTATTCTAAATTCAATCACATGTTTTCAGGGCAATGTATTTTAGATTATATTACACCACAAAACCAGGATATACCTAAGTTCTTTAAAATATTTCAAATAGAATATATTTAATGTTATCCATTATTGAATTAAATTTGCAATAATACATAGTCCTGTTATTAAAAGGAAAACAAATTATGGTAATTCATTACATAAATTGAAAAAGTAAACATACAGTAGTATACCATATAAGGGAAACTCATGATTACAATCACTATGACATCAGAACAGATTTACATACACATTGTTGTGAAAGAAACAGACCTGTAGTACACATTTTCTTTTCACTGTGGGAAAAATATGATAAAACAATTTGAACGTTCAGTTTTATTCAATATAGTACTTACAACGGTGATAAGGATACACATGAGCATCTAGGTTGTGGCAAAGTGTTAGGATTTTCAGACGGCGGAAGGACTCGTAAAATATTTACTAGTGTTGTCTGTTTAGCCTGAAGTCTGAAATATTTTAAAATCTCAACATAAGGAAGCAATGCAGGCTCAACTGAACTTTTGAATTTTAAACTTTGTTCTAAAATATGATCACATTCTTTAAACTTTTTGCACAGTATTTCAGAATAAGTTACTAATTCTGGAAGCTTAGCACAGCTAAATGTCTTCACTTCAGGGCATTGATTACTATCCTCACCATTGTTATCACTGCTGTCATTAGCTAGCTTGTCCAAATTGTTTGTAGAAGGTTCTTGTGCATTTGTTTTAATAATGTCTTCAACTTCTTCCTCTCTCATATCCTCAAAATTTCACCACCAATCTTCTTAGCCATGCACATATTATCTTTCACACCAAATCAGCGTCTTTAAAATCCCATAAAGGAGAGGCGTTGGCTAGTAAGATCAAAGAATATCTTACGAAAAATGGCATTAATCTAACCCTGCAGCTAAATGGATTGGCTTAGATGGGCAATATTTTGTCCTAAAATTTTAACAAAAACTTGTAGACGCATGTGGAAGTGAACTTATGGTTGGCTTTTAGCTGCCAACATTGGACATTGCCCACAGACTGGAATGTAATCTCAAGAGATGTAATAAAAACCTATTATTGTGCTTAGTTGGAGAAACAAACCAATGCACTTGGTGAAGTGATGAATTATAAATGGGGCATTTCGTATAGAAAGCTTATTGCTGTAGCTTATGAACTTGGCTCATCCATGTTGAATCTAAAGTACTTTCAAGATATCATATTGTTCAAAGCGAACTGAGGGTTTACCAAATCTTTGTGAAAGATTTTCCCTTATTTTACACTCACTGACAGAAGAAACTGAGTGATTCCATAAAAAATGTACAACACGCTAAAGCTAAGGTGTGTTTCTACAAGGCTTGTTTTAAGTAAGTGGATGATGAATGCATTTCTGGGCCATTGCAACTTAGGAAAACCTCCATCTTGAGAGTATCATACTTCACGGTTCAATGGTGTAGGTGATAGCCAATAACCGACCCGACTCTCACATTTGGAATTTCTTTGTATATAACATAATCATTGAAAACCTTTCTAACAACATCAGAGTCTGAATGAGTTGATGAAATTTTCAGTTGGTCACATTGATGCACTCTTTCCTTAAGTAATCATATTGCAAAATCACAATATCAGGCTTTACAAAGTAACTGCAGTTTGTGGACACAAGGTTTGTGAGCTTCCTCAAGGACTTGACAACACTTGCATTATTTTTACCGGAGGGCTTTATTAATGACTTGTATGAAAAACATACCCTCATTTCACAGGGGGTTCACATATTCTTCCAAGCACTATGAAAAGGAAGAGAAGTAAACTCTGTTTTGGAATGCTAAATCTATCCTGTTTTACCCCTTTCCAGCTTCAACTTCATGTCTTCCAAGCTCATCACATAAAACATTGAACTCATAATACACTGTCCATGTGCACACATTGCCAGACCGACTAAAATAACTGAACACAGTAATCAAATGCAGGATGTCAATAGTCCCTAAAAGCTGAAAACAAAACATGGAGGATCAAAAGTTTCTCAGCAAGGATGAAAACACCTTAGCTTTAGCATGTTACACATTTTTTAAGACATCACTCTATTTCTCCTGTGAGTGTAAAATAGGACAAAATATTTCACAAAAGTTTGGTAAACCCATAAATCGCTTTGAAAATATGGTGTCTTAAAAACACTTTGGATTCAACATGGATGAGCCAAGTTCATGAGCCACAGCAATAAGCTCTTCATACAAAATGCCCCATTTATTATTCTTCATCACTTCATCAGCTGCGCTAGTTTGTTTCCCCAACCAAGCACCATATTAGACTTTTCTTACTTCTCTGAGGCACATTCTAGTCTGTGGGCAATTCCCCATGTTGGCTGCAAAAATTCAACATTAAGTTCACTTCCACGTGGGTCTACAAGTTTTTGATCACCTTTTAGGTCAAAATATTACCCATCAAAAGCCAATCCATTTAGTTGCAGGGTCAGATTAATCCCACTTTCGTAAGAGATTCTCTGATTTTACTAACCAACACCTCTCCTTCGTGGGGGGTTCCAAATGGTGATATATCAAGAAGAATGCATTTCTGAACACCCTCACCCACAGTGCATACACAAACATTATAATACATACTTTACTGTTTAGAAATCTTATCAGCACAAGTGGTAAGTGTTTAGTTATGGGATTCATGGTGGTTCAGAAGTTTGGAATTTTCTTTTACAGTGTTTCAAACCGACACACTGAATGTTTTAAAAAAGTTTCATGAAAGGTTTGTTTCCCACATCAACTTCATTTAAAAGGTTCAAATCAATCTGTCTTTCACAGAACTTCTCACTCTTACACGCCTTCATAGCAGTATATGAAATCTGAGCTACACTAACATCTGTTGCTTCCAGTTTTTTTAGCCTACTTTCCACAGTAAAGACAGGCTTATGCAATCACCTGGTTGTCTACCTGGTTGTTGTCTGTCTGAATAACTTTCAAACCTGATAACCAAAATTAACCACACTAGATCTGTATATAGCATTTACAAAGGAGATCAGCCTTTTATAGTATTCAATAACTATGGGTACTTATTTTCACAATGGCAGCAATTTTGAAATTAAGGGTACTATATTATATCTTGGGAACCTATTATCTCTATTTACACAAAATTTGGAACAATGACAGTGCATTCTGTACGTGTTGCATTTAGAAAGCAGTAATTGTATTAATAAGCCATTTTGGAAGATAGTGCAAGTTGAAAAAAAAAAAAAAAAAGCTTTTTCCATTATATCCTGGAAACCGTTTAACCTATATAAACCAAATTTAGTATATTGACAGTGCATGATGTATGGATTGAATAGTGACAATATTGTGACAAAGTCAATTTCTGGACCCCCTCACCGCCAAAAAAAAAATTTCGTTGGTTTTTTTTGTTCAGATCAGTCCCAGTCGTGGCTCAATTGTTTGTTGTCATTTGGGTAAGGTTTAACCCTTTTATGTTCGGATGCGAGTCTGTTTTTGGTGTTTTGGTATTTTTCTAATAAATTTATTTTGTTGGCATTTGAATATAATTTTTTTTGGGAGTTGCTCAGTTCTTTTTTGTGTACTTAGAAACTTTTTTGATTTAACTTGATAGTAAAGTTTTTTTTTTTTTATTTTATCTTATAGTGTCTTTTCAAAATTTCTGGTTTTATTTTTGTTCAGATGCCTTTAAATTAATTTTTTTTTTTACTATATAATATAAGGTTGTTCAGTTTGTCTTCCGGGGAATAGTCCTTAGGATTGCTGTTTTGCTGTAGCTGTTTATAAACAGCTGGTGCTGCACTTGTTTTTCAAATTTTCCGAGCTGATATCGGTCTCAGCATTTCCTTTGTGCCGCCTGCAGTTGTGAATGTTTTCATTCGCCGCTGCGTCGCTAAAGCTTTGTGATCATCTTCTTCAGGAATTGTTTTTGTGTCACTCTATGTTGACTGTTTAAGTTCTGGGAGCTTTACTGACAGGGATGTTTAGGCATCAACAGCTGTGAGGTTGTAGGTACTGTCAGGGAAAGGGAGAAGATTTCGGGCTCCGGACAGCAGACAAAGTGTACGGCACTCAGGGGAAAAAGAAATGAGTTGGTGCTGACCACATAATTACGAGCTGTGGCACGTGCATGCGAACTGTTCCGATTGGTTGGTAGCCGGGTGGCGAGAGGTACGAGGTGAGATAAGGTGAGGCACAGCATGTTTGTTGGAAGGGAATCGTCATTGAGTTGTGAGAGAGAGTGGACGTACTTTGACAGAACAGAGAACTTGGTGGAAAGGCTGGAGCAGCCTGTACGGCTCATGCAACATGTAGCCGACTAGAGATAAGTACAAATATTGGTTTCTGTATGTAGATGAAAATTCCAGTAGTTCTGGATCCCAGGTCTCCAGTATGCATTAGTTTTAGACACAAAATGTTTAATCAGTAAATGGGTTGATGCAAGTCGTAGGAATATGGAAGCCTGAAGCTATAGTTTGGCCATACAGAGTTTAAAGGTTTCAGTACAGATAAGGCCCAAGATGATTTTCTAAAGTAAGGAGTTTTACTGAAGAATTAATTGGCTTGCCTGTTGCCGAAAATGTGAGACAATCCTAACATGAACATTCTTTCTATTTTAGTAGATAGGAGCCATTTTTCGCTCGTCCATAAATTTGTGCTCCAGTCACCAGGATTGAAAATTGTAAAGAATTGTACAGAAATGAAAGCATTTACAATGTGATAATTATGAGAGATTATACGGTTGCAATTTATTCCTTTTGTTATGCAACATACTGAAGTTCATACTTCTTGTAGCGAGATAATCAGCCGAAGTGAAAAGATTTCATTTACTTGTTTTGAGTTAAAGACCAAGTATTTGTATTATTCAGATGTTTCAAATGTTACCTGAAAATTCAGACGTAATCTAATTATTTTGTATATGGAAATATTTATTGGTCTTAGTAAATTTAAAATTTTGCAATACAACATCTTTCATTAGAGTAGACATTAGTTTAACCCCCCTTCCCAATCTTTTTCTATCTCTAGATCTGGTATACCAATTACTTTATTTTTATTTAATCTTCTGGAGATGGTATAATCTTTTAAACTACTTAATTAATGTGTAATATCTATTTGATTAATTGATTTTATTCCAAGTCAGTGGATTGTTAAATATCATTGTTTTCCTATTCTCCATGCCAAGCGAAGTGCATTGATAGTTCAGAAGACCAACTATTGTTTTTTTATAGTTGAGTGTTTGGAGCTTGAGGTCACTGCTTAAACAGACCTGTGGTGGAGAGCTGCCCCCCCCCCCCCCACCCCGTATCTGTGAAGTTAACTGAAATTTTTTTTTCTCTTCAGTCACTAAGTATACAATTAAGACGTGATGATGTTCTCCTGCTGATGAGATGTTTTAAATGAAGACATGCTGATGAGTATGAGGTGTTAGCTGCTATTTACGTTGTTTTGGTGGAACTTCACAGTTCAGTTGTTAACTTCTTGTCGTTTATTAAGCACTATAATATCCATTAATTAGTCATCGTTTAAGAGTTTTAACCCTAGAACCCTGGAAGTTAATCTTTGTTATTAGCCAAATCTAGTCAATTTTTATTTGCCTCTAGCTTGTCATTTGCTGTATTGCTGTCTTACTACTACTAATACAACTTCCTGTTGACCCACTTAGTTGACGAGGGTAATAATATTAACTGGTCATTTTGGAAGATAGTGCAATATAAAAAATTAAGCTTTTAAGTTATATCTTGTTAACTACAAAATCAACTCCTGCCATGTTTGGCACTTAACTTATATTATTGGAGGCCATTTTCATGTATACAATTTAAATTGACATGAAACTTACTTTTAAAATGGTGGCTATATAAATATTCTAGGTTTATTTGCAATATCAACCAATAAAGTTTGTCCAATTTCGACCCAACTTACTATACTGAAATTATCTTTTACATGCATCAAATGTGTCAATATATAATGTCGTTTGTATGCCATTTTGTAAGATAGTGCAACATGAAAATAAAGTTTTAATGTTATATCTTGAGAAGCAATAACCTGATTCCTATCAATATGGCATTCAAGTAATACTACTAGGTGATCATGTAAACTGACATGTTTTAGTGAGACTATTTTTTTCAAAATGGCAGCTATAGAAACAATGTAGAATACTATGCTAGTTCTACGAACCCATGAAACAAATTTTAACTTAATTTTGTATGCTGGCAGTATCTATTACAATCATCAAATCTGTCTACACAGAGCCTGTTTTGTCCCCCACTTTTTTTAAAGATAGTCACATGAACAATTAAAGTTTTGTCTTATCTTGGAAAACAATGAACTAATTCCTTACAAATTTGGTAAACACGTAATAGAGTGCTAGATGTGCAAATTAAAATACTAAGATTTAAGGCCAGCTGGTTAATTTCCAATTAGAGCCCATATAAACATTTTAATATATCATGCTATATCTACGAAATAATGTACCCAACTTCAACCTAACTCTGTATGCTAAAAATATCTATACAAGCAACAAATAAGCTAATACGTAATTCATTTGACTGACATTTTGGAATATAGCACAACATGAAAAAATTAGGTTTAGATGTCCTATTTTGGGAAACTACTAACAGATACCCACCAAATTCTGGGAACAAGTTATACTTTGACGCATATTCTAAGAGAGTGGACTATCTCAGAAGGTAGTACGGTACGTTGACCGCCCTGCCAAGCCTAGCTTAGCCTACCACTACGAATACTATACCTTCAATTAGGCCTCTGAGGCGTTAGGGATTTTACTACAGCATTCTGTCTCTTGGGGGCAGGTTTGCAATGAGCCAGAGGGGAGTCAAACCCCAGAGTGAGTCGAATACAGGTGGCTTCCCATCCTGGGAGTATAATCCATCTCATTATTAGGGCCGCAAACATACGCAGGATGCCAGCAATTCTGACTGGATGTAAGGGGGAGAAGTTAATTCTAAGGTTATGATGGGGGTGCGTAATCTAGCAGACGAGACTTTAGCTGGGTGGGTTGGTTGGCGTGCTGGAACGTAGTTAACACAGGGGTATGCCATATGAACACGGGAGTCGTGTTACGCCGGGAGTGGAATCCAGATCACTTTCCCTGTTGCTAGCTTAATGGTGCTATATTTTGGTAGGACTGCGCCCGCGGGATGCTTCACTTGGATTCTCCATCCGGATTTCAGCTTAACATTGCTAAAGGTTGCCTCTGGTTAGCTATCAAGGTTGTCTTGGGGAATAGCTCCGTTTTCCTGGTTTAACAATTGCTCCTGGATCTGATAGTCCATAGTGTGGTACCCTGGGCAATTGCCACAGAGTAGGTGATCAAGGGGAGAAGAAATGTCCAGCGGAATAAAAAGGGAAATGGCTCGTGGCATTAGATCAGGATGAATAATCGACGTTTCATCTATAGCTGTGGGTTGGGCGTTGGCTTGAGCAAGTGCACAACGTTCCCTATGTCTTTGCTTACTGGGTGCACCACCTTTCTTATTGTACATCTGTTCAATAACAAGTACAAAATACAAAAATATATTTATAGGGAGCAGGAGTCCACTATCACAGTAACGGCATACAGATATTTAAAGTTACGTAGTTGTTTATTGTGGGGTTCGTTCCCTGGGGAGTACACACAATGGTAATTACTAATACAAAAATACACAATATTATAAGATACAATTTAAATCGTTTCGCAAACAATAAAAAACTTTATACGAGATTTACATGAAGCAAAACGGGGGACAGGGTAGGCCTGAGGTAGAAAACTATAGCTTTGCAACTTTGAAGTGAATACAAATAAAATCTATAGCAACACAATTTAAAGCAGCTACATTGATTAAGAGAGGGAAGCTAAACAGGCAGTTAACACACAATGCGATGGCTTGCTACCGCAGAGTCACAGGAAGTTGACTTAGGTAGGATTTACCAGGTTAAGACGAGGTATACCTATAGCTGTTGGCTGACTCACGTGCAGGTTTCGGATGACATGCAGGTCAAGAGAGAGAGATTCTTGATGCAGGTTAAGGTGTGGGTTAAGAAGGGAGGGTTGGCGGTCGGAGATAGAGTAGCTCTGGGTCAAGCCCGAAGGAGAGCCTTCTGCAAGCTGGGTGTAGGCGAGTGGATAGTGAGCAGCAGAATCCTTGCAGACTGGAGGAAGGTAAGCCCTTGCGAGCTGAGGAGGAGGAGTCCTTTTGCAGACTGAGGAGGATGAGCCCTTGCGGACTGAGGAGTCTTTAGCAGACTGGAGGTTGGGCTCACGTCCTATACGGTCGCCGAGCCTGGCGACACTCACTGGTGGTTGTGGGGGTTGTCTTTATACTAAATTTTCTCTGGTCAGCAGTTCTTTGGGGTGCGGGGTGTGTAGCATAGCCTTCCACCATGGGGGTAGGTTTATCGGGTGCAGATGCGCTGCGAGTTTCTTATCACATCGTGTGGAGGCGACGACAAATTAAAACCCCTGTCTCTGAGGCGGTCACAGGGGTGCTGCCATCTCTCGTAATTGTACGAACTTCTTCCAGGGGCCAGACACAAGTAGTAGAATTCTCAATAAATATAATTTCAAATGTGGGTGTGCCTCTTGCATGTATAATTCTGGATGGGCAATAGGGATTGTTATTACGCACGTAATATGCAATGATGTGATAGGCCACCCAGGCTCGTGGGCTACTTGGCGCGGTACATTTAATTTGGATTGCCGCTTACTTATTCTGCCCCGGAACGCAAGTGGCTCGTAGATGGGGCGGAGTCGTCCATAGAGCACGCAGTCCCGCTGCGCAGCATTCTGGCTTGCGTCAACTTCTTTAGTCCATCTAAATGTATATGACGTATGGAAGTAGTGCCATATTTTCAAAATCACAGGAATGAAAATATTTTATTTATGTACCCCACATGTCCTAAACATTTTCAACTGATTTAATAAGTAACTATATCTTTGGCAAATATAGAATGTGCAAATAAATCTCAGTTTTGTTCTCCAGTAATGAAGAAGCCACCACATAAGAAAATGGAGCTTGTTTGTAGTATGTCCGGGATCAATCTAATGATTCACATTGAAATTTTCACACTAATATTGCTACAGTAGACCATGTTTAATGTTTGTCTGGCTTTATTTACAGTACGGTTGCAAAGTAAGTAATTTTTATAAGCTTATAATTTCTATTAAACAATCTCACCAATTTCATTTCAACTTTGCATACTGAGGGTATCCATTAGAAGCATAAAATATTTTTAATAGAGAACATCTTTTGCTGTCTTTCTACAAGAAAAAGGCAGGTCATGAAATGCATAATTTATTCCATACCTCTGGAACACATCATCAAATTTCTACCAAACTTTTCACAGAAGTAGTACCACAGTGGGCCTTTAAACTTACATAATTCAAGTTGGTCAGGATTTTTTTTTTTGAAAATGATGCAATATAAATTATTTAGTTAAGTTTATCATATATATAATATAAATACATGTTCCGGTATATATTAGAAATATAAGATATTCTTATAAAGAGCTTGTTTTAAGGTATTTTGTAGGATAGCCCCAAATGAGAAAATAATACTTTTATGCCATACATCTCCAGAACTGGTAAAGCTATTTTCACCAATGCTCCACACAAGTAGTGTTAAGGTAGGCCATGAAATCTTACATTTTTTAAGTGATTCTCACACTTGTTTTAAAAATGAAGTCGCTGTAAATATTTGAAGTTGATATTCCTAGTCTACCAAAATTTTAGGCCGATTATTATCGATGTTGATGTTCCAAATCCTATCTCCGTGATGTAGACAGTAGCATGGCAGCTTATGGTACAAAGTGTTTTGTGTTCGAATCCCAGGTAAGTAAGACACATATATATTTGTAATTGTCTCACTAATATTGCATTTTCATCTGTTTGCATCTCTAATGATATCGCTATCAATGAGAAGTCAAGACCCACCTACCATCTACCTTTTTAATAATGTGATCAAAATGATTTGCATCAATATAAAAGAAAGTAAGGTCATTAGTTATATTGAAAATGTTTCTCTTTATTTCCTTCTCCTCTCTCTTGTGATTTCAAATACTTGAAATCCACACACCACTTGTGTGTTCTTTTTTTTTAATATGATCAATTTTAGAAACTTTACAAATGAAATTACAGACATGTGATAGTTATTATTTCATAAAACCTCAGAAAATGTACGCTGTAGTGATATATCTGCAGGCTTTTTTACTAATACGAATAACTTTAACTCTTTTCTATAAACTGAGAAATTTACCACTGGACAAACGAATAAAGAAAATGTATGGTAATAGTGGTACTAATAATGTGGTACATCCCTCAAGCTATTAAACTTGGTGAATTTCCACATGTAGAAACAGGAGTATGCAACTTATATATATATACTTCCATAAAAGAGCATTTGCAGTAGGCCATCAGCACAAAATTGTAGCACATCTAGTAATATTTAGGACACCCCAAAGAATGCTGAAAGCAAAGTGTCACAGATATTACTAAGAGGTTGGGGTTCACTACTAAACAAGTATCTCTCCTTCTGCCAAGCATTCAAGATGCTTAGATGAAAAATATGCATCATATACACTGCGACAAGAAGGCCACAAGGTGAAAGGCTGTACTGTGGCCGGCGATAGGGGGTCGCACACAAGCTAAGGTAACACGGATTATAGATTCCTTGCGAGACCCCTGTTTGTACAACAAACCTTGGGTGACCTACTGTCAACGGTATATAAAAGGTTAACACTGCGTACCCCTCCCCCCCCAGAATAATATTCTGACAAAGCTAGGGATTAATCATGGTAAGAGTATATCCAAGTAAAGTGATTAATGTTTATAGCTCATTATAAAGTAAAATGTATCGTTCCATTTGAGTATAGAGGTGGTTGTAATAAACGTGTTTTATATAAGGAGTCTTACTTATTGGTTTAGATGTAGAAAGCTACGTAACCCTGTAGGTCTCCCTGAATTGCCTCATAAACAAAAACCTAACAGAAACTCAGGCAGCTGCCATTTCCAACGTTATTCATTCATACAAAGATTGGTTTCGTAATTCTATTCTGGAGTTGATCGAGGTGAAGGATTTTGCTATAAAATTGAACCTCACAACCAACAAACCTATAGTGACCTGCACTTACAGAATCAGTCCCACAGTCAGGGATGAGTTTTTAAAACAAATTAAGAATATGGTTGATGCAGGAATCATTCAGGAAGTGGAATCCCCCTATTTTGAGCCAAGTTTGGTCATTTCTAAGAAAAGTGGAGGATTAAGGTTTTTAACAGATTTTAGACTATTGAATCAGCATTTAACCCGGGTACACTACCATTACAGAGAACATAGATCATTTTAAACACCCTGCATAATTCCCTCTACATTACTAGTCTGGACTTATTCTCAGGTTTGTATAGTATCCCTGTCAAAGAACAAGAGAGATTAAAATTGGCGTTCACAATTGATGGCATTGGTTTATTCGAATATAAAGAATGCCAATGGGGTTTAACATCTCCCCACAATTTTAAAATGTTTATTAATAAACTATTAGGTCCCCTTAGGTGAAGAGCGGCCATAGCCTACATAGACAATATTTTTACTCTGCAAAATACTTTTAATGAACATCTGGCTAACATTCAAACAGTATTTGAGTGGTTACGCATGTTTAATATGGAAGTGAACACAAAATGCACCTTTTCTGAGCAAACGGTAAAAGTCCTAGGTCACATCATTACCCCTAACGGTATTTCGACCAAACCTGATAAGGTAGCAGCTATAGAAAAAATGGCCACGCCAGCGAATTTAAAGCAACTACGTACGTTCCTCAGCATGACTCATACTTATGATGTTATATCATGAACTATGCAACAATAGTAAAACATTTATTTCTATGACTAAACATAATATAACATTTAAATGGACCGCGGTCCACCAGGATGCATTTAATAACTTGAATAAAGCCATTTTACAGGTCCCTGTCTTACCAAGATTCGATGAGGATAAAGAAATCATTCTGGCCTACGGTGTGAGTAATGACACGGTCGGCGGAACACTCCTACAGGTGGACCCGCAATCTAAACACTCTATTATCGCTTTTGCATCAAAAAGCTTTCAGATCAGGAATAGCATTGGAATACCATCGAGAGAGAACTTGGGGCTATTAGATATCTTTGTAACCACTTCCAGCAATATCTATATGGTAGGCGATTTAAAATTGAAACAGACCACGCGAGCCTGCACTCTATGGCGGAACACATTATCCGAATCCAGAAAAGGGCTATAGCACTCAGAGAATATGACATTGAAACACATAATGTCCGCGGTAAACTTAACACCCTATCTGATGCCATAAGTAGAATAACTACTACCCCTTTAGTGCCAACACGTAGTCACAGTAAACGACACTCCTTACACAGTTAAAGAAAACATGTTTACATTCACCTCACTTTACACAGCATTACCAAAAGCCCTCTTACAGAACACGAATAAGGTGAACAAAATTAGAATCACTGTGCCAAATACACTAAAACCCATTGGGATGACATTAAACACAGCTTCAAATTACAATACCAAGAGCAAGATAGAGATTGCATAGCCAAGGTTCTTGCAAATGAAGATGTCTTCCCTATGTACGTAATCTACAAAATTATTTTGACCTTGTACCAGGTTAATGTTCAGGTAGTTACGGAATACAAAACCCCTCAGCTAGAAACAAGTTTTATCGATCCTGTTCTGAAATGTAAAATCCTTATTGTTAACAAGTCAGAGAGAAAGCACTTTTTACCTATATACACCCATGAGCAGGCATATATCTGAATTTATGACAATTCCATTTTTCACTCATGCCCCATCACCGTCAACACATCCCCTTTTGTGGGTGAATACGACTGTGACTCGCATATCAAAAAGCTCAAATTAGCATTATTGAATCCAGACCAAGCCAATATAAAGTACCATCGTTTGATCCATAGATATGAGCTTAGAGCAAATGGCGAGATATTTTTAAACGTTATTACGCCCTAAGGTCCATCCAAGTTGACCCTTTTTCCACAAATATGTCAATGAGATTATACAAGTTCATTATGACTCTCCAAAAAATAAAACGATCATATTATTGGGATAACATGAATGCTGACGTCAAGTGATATGTAAAGTCATGCCCTACCAGCCAAAAACTAAGGTCATTAATTCTAAACTCATGGGTCAACTAGCACCTATACCGCCCCAACCGCTTTTGAAAATATGGGCTTTAGACGCAAAAGGGGCCCTCCCCACAATAATCTGCAAAAATAAATATATTCTAGTCATGACGGAGTATGCTACTCGCTACGTCATTGCTAAGGCCATCCCCTCTATTGATGCCGCCACTTGTATGGAGTTTATTAAACATGTTGTTCTCCATTTTGGTTGCCCTGAGCAAATTTCAACCGACAGAGGCACGAGTTTTCAGAATGAGTTGGTCAATCACCTTTTACAATATTTCGGAAGTAAGAAATTAACGACTACAGCATATAATCCGAGATGTAAAGGGCTTGTAGAATCATCAAACTGCATAATTGGGGAACAGCTCACTGCGTGTGAAAACACAGATCAAGCAAACTAGGACCTATATGTAGAATTCATTTGCTTCAATTATAATAGCAGTATTAATACCAACACTCAATTCACTATCTTTTATTTACTTCACGTTGTAGAAACCACCCTTCAGGTGCAAGTGGTCGCAAGCCAACACTCGCCCCGAGCATAAAATTGGTGTCAAAAGCTTCTGCAAAACCGGGAAACTGCCAAACTCAATTTAATTCAAGCCCAACAAAGTCAGACCAATCAGTTTAACCGATCACACAAAAAAAGTACAGTCAGTATTAATGATTACGTCTGGGTCCGGAACAGAGGCCATCAGAAGGCACTCACTCGCCGCTATCGCCGGCCCTTACAGGTTGTTGACATATTAGATGAATAAACGATATGCATTAGAACCAACAAAACTGGACCACCTAAATATGACACTGTGTGCACTCATCACATAAAGCCAGCCTTTGTATGATGATTTAATGTTTTGTCGAACCTAGCTTATAAGATGTATTAGTTCTATGAGTAAAATGTTCTTTTAAATATAGTATGATACATTGTCTTTCTGGAGGATTCCATTGATGTGAGCCATTCAGTGTGCAGCTTGAAGCAGAGCCAACACAACCTATTCACGCCACGCCTGGGGCATGCTGACACCGGTCTAGGCAAATGTGTATGTAGAAGGAAGCAGCCCACAGAGGTATCAGTCTGAACTTCCTAGCTGCCGCCCGGCTAAAAGCTTTCTGCAGCACACCCACAGCATGGAGAAGAGTGTCACGCCTGCCAACCTCACACCACACGCGGTGCCGCAGCAGCAGCTACAAGGAGCTGCTGCATCTGGGTGATGCCATTGGCAGTCCTGCAAGAGCACAAGTCATGCTCTGCGCAGACGCGTGGTGGTTTCCATGGCAACTCCAACCAGTGGCAGTCTTGGAGACAAGGAGTGGGGAGCCCACTTCAATCGATGCACAGCCAAGGTCATGATGGCACTATGTGTTCTCCAGCCAGTTGTTCTTACGCTGCCGGCAACGTACTGCATGCACGATGGAGTCTACTGGGCTCCAGCTGTGGTCGATTTCATCTATGAAGACCGCCTACCTCTTGTTTTTGTTATTCCATTGAATTTTTCACAAACCCGAGAGTTTGGATCAGTATTTGCAAGTAGCGTGTGCGAATCACACATCTACTAAGTGCAAAAATGGCAAAGTGATGTATGATTATTTGCAGGCGGTGGAGTGTGGTGTTCTCCATGAGTTCCTGGATGACGTCAGCACTCGCTTTCGCCAGAAGTGAGGAATCCAGCACCTCTGCAATATTAGCAGATGGTTCTGCAATGTGCTTACAAACAAGTACTTGCGGGCACTGCTAGATAATAATGCCCAACTTAACCAAATACACGAGCTCATCGAAAACATACATCTCGCCAACAACACACTCAATGTCACCCTTAAGGTGATCAATCAGCTAGAACATAAAGTCACAGAGAAAGTTAATGCTCTTTCAAAGACCATTAATAGTCTATCAAATCATTTGCATGATCAACAGTCCACCTTAAACATTTTAAACAACATTGAGATACAATTCACTCTCCTATCTACAAGCATTTTGCAATTATTAAGTAATGTAATTATTGAGGAGTTGATGCAAACTTATATACACTCTTGCCAGATCAGTTGACTACCCTTAAGTGTGGTAAACAAGTCACAGTTGACACATGGTTTAAATAAGCTGAAAGTAGAATTACACAAACTCAACCTTACCTTAAGTATTGACACAAAAGATTTATTTAAATACTACACCAACAATTTAGCTGAATGTAGTTTTACCAGTACCAGTTGGTTATTAAATTACAGATACCTGTAATCGTACTCACTCAAACTGGATAATTTATAAAGTAATTCCAGTTCCCTATCGTTTCCAAAATCATACATACAAAATTCATATTCCATCTACCTTTGTGGCAACTGATCCCAATAAGGGAGTTGTCAAAGCTATATCACCATCACCTGACATGTCTCCGGACGTTATAGCCATCCCCAAGGAATCGCTAAAGTGCAAAAAAGCAAACTGTATTAAAGCAGCCATTCTGTCAGACACCAACGAATTGTTCTCAACATTCGAATTTCACTGTTCTCATAACTCATTTTCACTCCACCCCATTCTTCCCCACCAGTATACATTTACCAACCCTCCTGAAGGTACTGTTTTAATATATTCAAATAGCTCTCTGAATGTCGATGTACACAACTACAAATTGGCCACTGTTGAGTTACACGTGCCATGTGGTTGTCATGTTGCCACACAGGACCAAATATTAGTAGAGGCTACACACTTATGTGATGTGCGAGTACCCACTGTACCCCTCCAGCTGACTGTCATACCGGCGCACTGGTTGAACCAGAAATCATTTCATCTCCAACAACTCATGCTCAAATCTGGAATACAATTCTATAATATTACTTCAGCGCTTGACACAAACTGGAAAATAAATCATACGCTGTAGCCAATTTTGCCAGAATTTCATTCAGAGTACAGATATAAGTTCAGAGAAAATAAAGAGTTTTCTATTATCGACCCTCTACATTGTGACAATATCTCATTGGGAGTTATTGGTTTCCTCTTATTTACAGTAGTCCCCTTAATATTACACTTATTAAATTTTCAATCATATTGACACGCCTAGTCTCCTAAACAGCTCCAGTGCTTTCATCTGGCCTGTAAAATGCCAAGTTATATAAGTATACAGTATTACATTGCACTCCTCTGAAATGGGCTGGAAGATATTAGATTTATAATTATTTATAATATTAATTGCCAGCCACAACACGTTGCCTTGTATCTAAGGAATACCATTAATTAGTTTCCATCTGGAACACATGTTGTGTGTAAAGGGTTTACTTTAATATAAGACCACTAGGTCTTTACAAAGGAGTAAGTATCACATCACAAGATTCAATTATGATTCCTTGCTATTGCAGGTTTAATACCTTATTGAATTATATTTTATTATTAAAATTCACATCACTTTAAGGCATTTCAATTGAAAGCAACATAAAAATTGCTACTATGACAGACTTTTGATGGCTTATATACAAAGTTGTTGATTTTGAATCAGTGTTTATAATTCTCTTATGTAACCAATCATTTATTTCCTATTATCCCTACATGTACTGATATTTCTTCAAACATTATGATTTTACAGTTATAGGTTTAAGGTTAAGTACATGGTAATCCAGTACCACTATACTTATTAAAGAGACATTTATAACCTCTATCTTATTTGTTATATATATGTACTCTGTGAAACAAATAAAAAACTTGTCAAATTGTAGATTTAAGAGAGTTCTCATTAAATTAAGATTGTATTAGTAGATATATATGAATGTTCTCTGGTAAATTCTTATTTCATGAATGATGTATATAAAAATGTTCAATAATTGCAGTGCCATCAAGCACTATTGTATAACATTTGTATGCTAAAAATGCAATAATTGTGTGGAACTCCTTGCAAAGACAATATCTGGATAATAAATGACTACCAAAGTTCGCAGTGTAGCACAGTTCGCTAAATGACATTCAACATAAACTTCAAAGTGAACAGTAATTAAAGTACAAGAATATTATCCAAATATATAATGCATCAAAAAGTACAGAAAAACAAAAACACTACCAACAAGCAAACTAAGCCAAGTGCAACAACCAGATACATATAATAATAATTCACGCTCTGTAAATTCAATATCGCTTATAACTCGACTGTTCTTAACTGTTGATGTTAATATTGTAAATAACTTCTAACATCTAAGATTAACTACCTTATATGTAAAACTTTGAATTGTCTTAACATAGTCTTCTAACAAGGTTAAGTAATTCCCATATGGGACTAGCGGAAAATAACATCACATATAATTGAAATATGTTTAGTGGATACAAAAATTTATTATTAAGGTATACGTATATGTCATCCTTGTAATGTAACATTCATACATCTTTCCTACCTTACCATTTACAAACAATTTTTAATTGAGTTCTAAGTCCTTGTAAAATGGTGCCTTGAATTTAGTATTCCACCTATGACACTGCCCTTAAATATATATTCGCGTATGCCACCAATCGCCTACACGTCGACGATTGTGCCTAAGCTCCTCGACCCCACCACTTCAACTCTGCCTTCCCAGGATGTCTTTAATTACCTACCTACCCTACAGCAGTCAGGACGGACTGCTATTTCAACCTGGAGGGTAGTGTGGCGGGCGCTAAGAGGCCGCACACGATGAGCTAAGGTAACACTGACTACAGATTCCTTGCAAAACCACTGTTTGTACAAAAAACCTTGGGTGACCTACTATCACAGGCCTATAAAAGGTTAGCGCGACGTACCCCCAACCCCCCATAACCAAGAGTGTGTTTGAGAAGCGACAACATGAGTGCCGGAGCGGGATGAAGACAAGGACAACTGATACTAGGGTCTGGAGGAGCTTCAGGCTGCACTGCACCCTACAGTTCTACAATATATTATGGGCACAACTCCGGCTTGGCGGTTAGGTAACATCCTAGATCGCAAGGCCCCGTTAATAATCATTTAACTGATTAATAATCTGACAAGGCTAGGGATTAACTTATATCAATCATTGTAAAAGTATATTGAAGTAAAGTGATTAATATTTATAGTTCATTCATTATAAAGTAAAATGTATTGTTCTGTTTGAGTATAGAGGTGGTTGTAATAAACGTGTTTTTTATAAGGAGTCTTACTTATTGGTTTAGCCGTCGAAAGCTACGTACCCCCGTACCCTCCCAAGGTGTTAAGATTATAGGTATTGAGGATACTGGAGTCAGTGAGTACTGAGTCATAGCAGAAGTGATACATTAGGAGTTAGGGAAAGGGCGAGCTCCTACAGCACACTTCTTTTGCTTCGGTGTCAGTCACCTCACTGCTGGGAATACCCATACAACTCCTTATAGTACTGCAATCAAATAGTTTAATGTATAACATGTTTTATTAAATTTTTTGGATGCTGAATACTGACATGTATGCATTGTAAAGCTACCAGGATAAAGAACCCACATCAAATAAGGCACAGATTTCTACCTTAGCAACAACTTGAAGTACACAAAATAAAAATACAACTTGACCATGCTGTCTACACTCGAATATTGCAAACTTGCCTGGGTCTCACGTCTGACATGTCAAATGAAAGGGAAGTGAAAACCAAATTATGTATAAAAGTACAAAATGGAAAGAATCTGAAATAACATTGCAAACAATAAGTTACTAATATAAATATTAAGCCTATTTTTCTCAACATGGGTGTAATTTATTTTAAAATAAGTTCTTAAAAGCTGAGTCGGTAGGTAGGACTTGACTTCTCTTTGAAAGCAATGACATTATAAATGAAACCTGAAATGTATGCAATACTAGTGATATAATACAAATACATACGTGCCTTACCTGGGACTTGAACCTAGAAAACCTCGTACAATAAGCTAGCGTGCAATGCACTGCATTATGGAGGTCAGATTCGAAGCATTAACTTTGGATTTAATCAGTCTAATGTTTTGAATTATAGGTTTTACTAAACTAAAATATTTAGAACGCCATCATTTTAAAAATACGTGAATGAACCAACCACTTAAAACATGTAAGTTTACATGGCCTTCATATTTGAAGCTATCATACAAAATTTCCAACATACTATGGTTCTAATGTATAATCTCTTAATTCAAAATTTTGTTGAATTTGGTTTAAATTGTTTTACATACATGACAAACTTACCTTAATTATTTATGCTGCCATTTTAAACATCATCTAATCCATTTAAATCATGAAAGTTACATGGACTTCTGTAGTATTTATAATGTGCACAATTTGGTAAAAATTTGTTGAAATGTTACAGTGTAACATTTGGTGGGTAATTGGCCGATTGGTCCTCGAGATATGGCATACGACCTCCATAATTTTCATGTGGCGTTCTTCATAAGTGGAAGACAAAAAGAAATGTAGTAGTTCATTCTATGATTGTATAATGGTAATATACAAAATTAAGTTAAAATAAATTATGTAACTTTGTATATGTAGAACACAAAACTAAAATTATGTTATAGCCGTCATTCTGAAAATAAGAGTGTCATGCTTAATTAATACATATATAAACATGGCCTACCACAGTACATCATCTTTCCCAAATTTTGTAAGAATGGGTTGATTGTTTCCCAAGACATGAGATGAAAACTCTATATTTATTGGTGGGGTTATGATACAAAATGGCAGAGAAATGAGGCTCTGCATAGACATATTTGATGGTTGTAATAGGCACTGCAAAGATACAAACTTAAGTTGGAATTTGTTTAGTTGATAAAATATACTGAGCTAAAATATTTATATAGCCACCATTTTGACAATAAAAACCTAAAATACTTCAAACATACCAGTTTACACCATCTGCTGCAGTACTATATGTTTGCCAAATTTGGTAGGAATCTGTGAATTGTTTCCAGAGATATGACAAAAACTTTATTTATTTGTGTCACTATCTTACAAAATGGACAAAAATTCTTTTTGTAGATACAAATAATATTTGTAATACCTAATGCCAGAATACAAATTTAAGTTAAACTTGATTAAATGGATTTAATTATATAGCATTAAAAAGATAAAAATGACAATATGGTGGTCATTTCAAAAATAAGTGTCTGGCATGCTTAAAATATACCACTTAACATCACCTGCCTCAGTAATACTTGTTTCCCCAATTTTATAGGAATGGTCAATTGTTTCCTGGATATGACATAAAAACTTTATTTGCACAGTGCTATCTTACAAAATGGTGGACAAGAGATGTTCAATGTAGATATACAGTCGATAGTAATAATATCTACTGCCAGCATATAATGATAAGTTGGAAATGATTAGGGCCTACATGGTTTCCATGATATAGCATTTAAAGCTTAAATAACTAAATTTCCACAATTTTAAAAATAAATGACCATCATTTTGAAAATAAATGTCTGACGTACTTACAAAATGCAATTTTATACCATCTGCTGCAGTACTACTTGCTTGCCAAATTTGGTACAATTCAGTACACTATTTACTGAGATATGGCATATTACTTTCCAGTGGCGGCTGCTGAGGGAGGGCTGCGAGGCGCAGTTCTCCTAATAAAACTCAGAATGCAGACCTCTACTTATCTACTACTCAGCAAATAATACTGTGTACAAATAAGGAGGTTATTTCGCAGCCAATGTTTTTGAGATGAACGAGTCTCTCATCATGAAAGAAACATTTTGGAAATGTTGAGTGGTGGGGCTACAGATTATTTGCCCCAAAGTGGGTGGAGCAAGTAGAGAGACGGCCGTAACAGTTTGAAAGCATGGCTACGGGAGGGAGGGGAGACTTCAGGGGCTCGTCAGTTTTAAGCCAATCACATGCTGTAAATTAGAGAGAGTTGGGCGCGCCCCTGCTCTCACACAAAAACCATTTCCTGGAACTTGACAGGGCTACCAAAAATGGAACTTTGAATTTCACTGTAAACAGAATGTGTTCTACAGTTATATACTACATGTTTTGTAAACACACTTTTGCGCCCTGCTCTTTTGCAGTTGTTAAACACATTTCTTAACAATGAGTGTATTTATTTTGAATAGTTTTTAATTATAGACTTCGTTAAAAGTCGCGTGAGCTTCAAACATAGTGTCTAATATTCCTAATAAGTTTGTTGTTAAAGATGAGCTGTGAGCATCGGTCAGAAGCAGGGTTGAAGAGTTGTTCATATAGTGCTACATAAACTTGTAAATAATGAATAATTCTGAGTGTATCATTTAAAACCATATTATGACAAAGATTTTGAATTACGAGAATAAACTAGAGCTTAAGAATTTTGGACCAGCAAGGCTACAATTAAATATAACAAAACAACAAAGCCACGATGGTAAATTCAGTGGTTTGTATATATGCGAAAATTAAACGTTAAGTTCATACAATTTCACGGACTGGCTATGAGGGTGGTAAATTGGGTAAGAGATTTGAAACATTTGAGAGACAAAGTTAAAAGACATAAATCATGTTCACAGCATATAAATAATGCCATTAAATTTTCAGTGATTAGTAAGGTGAATATAAGTTGCCAGTTAGATAGTGCGTAGGTTGAAGAATGGATTTTGTTCACAAATACATTAAGATATGCCACTTTCATCCTCTAATTTAAATTTGACATGTATTTTGTATGTACTGTATGTAAATTAGTAATTGGTTTTATAAATATTTGTTTTAGTATATTTAAGTTATCATCTTCATTAGTATAGTAGAATTAGTATTATTATCAAATTCCGCGTTATCTCTTGTAATGTACCACACCGCATGGGTACTGGTTGAAAGGCATATAACCTACACAAACTTAAAACAAACAGATCTGAACCAGTGGCCACAGTGTGTTGGCAATTACAAATTGAGCGATGATATGTTTTTCTTCAAACAACCGCACTTAATTTTTGTATTTAGCTGCATAAACTACTCTTACATAAGCCTGCCATACGCAAAATATTTATCACTGTCCCTATTTATTTGTAATGATCTGAGTCATAATCACCACAGCCCTCCCAGCTTCAAAAGTCACCAGCCACCACTGTTACTTTCCTTAGGAAAGTCGGCTAAAAAAAGGTGATTGATAATGCAAATGTGTTTTGATGCAAGTAATTGCACACAGTGCAAGTAAAAACACGGTTGTCAAACATCATGTGAGATACTTTTAAAACCTTTAAAATGCTGACTAAATGCCAATCTACATCTGGGCCTGCATTGTTCAAATAGGAACGTTCTATGATTTCCCTTGCCATGGATGTTGGGGGAAATGGACATATAAACAAAATAAAGTACCCCTCAGTTCACAGTGGCTTCGCCAATCAGCAGCACTGTCTGCAGGAAAAAAATGTGAATGTATTCTAATTGAGTTACACACAAGTGTTGAGAGGACATGCAAGTACATCTGTCTGTTACTATGAACAATGCAAGGAAATAAAAACTAGGTGGAATAGGTGGTAATTGGAAACCTAAGTGAACCCTCACAGATAACTTTTGTTTTTATTGTAATAGTACAGATTGTCCAGTACATGCCTTGTACTGTTGGTAAATAATGTTGTTTTGATTTTAATTATTTTTGCAAGCCTCTCCAGAAAGGTGGAACACAATATCTGCACGGTTTATGATGCTATTTTTGTTTGTTTACGTTTTACTACACTGCGCAAAAAAGTCAGTATTGTGAATATTTTATAATTGTTTACTGAAACGTGAACTGATTATTAAGCACTATATTTTATTTAACAAGCTTAGATATGAAACAATTTTCTCCTTGCACTTCACATCATTCATATGCATTCTTTAAAGCCAAGGAAGAATTAGTTTAACACAGTTATCTTAGCTGCCTTACGTCAGAGGATATGACGTACATACATTTCCCTTGAAAGACTTCAGCATCTTATTGAGATCCACGTTGTTTTTGTGAGACTATCTGGTGGGCCGTTTAAGATGGCCGGTGTGTCAGCCATAAGCCGCCGCAAGATTGACAAAACTTGCAGTATACCGCTACAGAAGATTGGGAAAATTGTGTTTGAAGAGGTGACACATTCTGGGAGTAGTTCTCAATATGTTTACTAAGAAGGAACTGGTGGGATTATCCAGATTTTCTACACTGGAAGACACGAGACTGCCAACTCCACCATATTTGCTTCAAATAAGGCCTGATCTAGTTGGTCATTGAAACTGCATGTTGCATCGAATTCACACTTGTACACGAGTCGTTTTCACCTTTAAGATAATGTAGCTACATTTAAATTTTCAGAAGTAACACATTTTATTGCAAAGGAGAATTTATTTTAACAGTTTTGTGCAACTAACTACAGGGTTTCGTCCAATATTTTCCAGGAATCTTAAGCTTTAAGTGTGTCTGCTTATTACCAAACTAAGCTAGTTGTGCTCAGCAATATTAAAAGTTACTGAACAAATAATCTGCCACATTGAATAATTTCTGGTAACGATTTTTGCTCATATATTGGTGGTAAAAACTTTGATAATTCAGAGAGTCAATTTGAAAATGAAGTAGAAACATCATGACTAGTAGTACTAAGATAATATCAAGGTATCTGACAGAAAATATTAAATTATGTCAACTACTCATCATTGTGTTCACGTTTATCATGTATTTGCATTTCATTTTAACCTTACTAACAATTGAGATCTTATTCAGTGTTTGTTCTTGTTTTGTGCCGCATTAAGTATTATTTCTTTCCTTTGACGGGTTATTCAGTGTTGTATGTCTGAAGAATATTTTTTGTGCTAACTTTTATAAAATTTGAAATTTGTGGGACAAATATGTGGTTTACGAGTCATACAAAATTTAATGATGATAACTGCAAAACGTGAGGTTTCTCTCTCATCTAGGTTAATTATTGTAGAAAAGTTACTAAAACAAAAGCATTTGGAAGCTGAGATCATTTACAGTTGTGTCAACTATTTTATGATGGTAATTTATGTGAATTTCCCACAACGCTGACTGCATTACTACTCCAGGTGCACAACATCAGTAATTTCTCGATGGCATCAAGTAATGCTATATATATATGTACTTATCATTAAATGCAAACTAGTTTCTTTTTATCATTCATCTAAAAGCTACTTCAAATGTATTATTATTTTTAATAATTCTATAATTTCTACACCCCACATAAATAACTGACTGACAGCTTCCATTATGAACATAGATATCATAAGAATATCAAATTATGTTAGTTGTCATTAAGTTTGGGTTACTTAGGAGAAGTTTCCACTTTTTTGTGAAGGTTTGGATTATTACAGGGGTGCATAAGGCATTGTTGATTATACTCCATTCATGGTTACTTCTCACTTTTCTGAATCCCTGCTAAAATTCTACTTTTGGTTACCAATTATGTATCCTTCTGCTACATGTAATCATAAACACTGCAGTGACTGCTACGTTTTAACTGTCAAATACTGTGTTTACTGTTTATAGCTGTTCAAAGAATTCGGTCATTTCAAAAACGAATGTTAACAATTTAAGCCTATAACCATATTTAGGTCAGATTTATGACTTAACAATGTCTGTATTGGTGATAGTCTTACAGTTATTATTTTACATATTGGTAACACAATTGTGTTATACACAACATAGCACATTACACATAATACATGTTAATATTTTGCTGTGAACGTCTTTAACCCTGTTACAACTGTGGGGTAAAGAACTGTAGTAATTATCCTCTGGTTATTTCATTAAAAGGACAGCCTCAGCTGGAATAAACATTAAAATGAAGGAGCAACCAGTCCAACAAAAAAAAGTAAATTCTAGCACGCAACTTGTGTCAACTATTTTTGTACGTAGCAATGACAAAATTAAAAGATAGTGGTGAACATGTACACTAATAGACCTACCGTAACTTTTATCCCACTCATAGTTCTTTCCATATATACTTAGTTTTTAATAGGTTTATTTAATCATTTATTTAAAATTTTCTAGTTGTGCTTAGTAATTTGTTGGGACTGTGGGAAACATTCAAATCACCTAAACATAAGCACGATACACAATTATGATTCAAACAACCTACGGCAAAGTTACAATTTTGTGATAAATACACAGAAGTGAAATTCAAATAACTAATTTAGTTATAAAAACAGATCACGGTTAAAACATATAAACTTAGCATGTCTGATATTTGAAATCACACACACACTGGCCCAGCATAATGGTGATGCCACGGTCACTACCCCTTTCACATGCAGCGGTCACGGCACACATTCCATTATACGTATTTATTGCTGTCGTTGAAACACAGATTTATTACAACATTGTAACTTGCCTAAGTAAGTTTAAAAACCAACCATGTACAAACTTTATGCAGTAATTTAAAGTATTTTTCACAAGAAAAATTAACACTTTGTTCAGCTTCGAGCCACAGAGCAAAGTAAAGGCTTCTGCACACCGTGAGCATGGTGGGGCGGGTCATTGTCAGGATGTGGTGATGGCGTGTTGTTGGCACTCAATTGACTATGACAGGGAGTTAAAGACGTCATAGAGAACCACCGCACTACCGCCCGGCCAGGAGTGACATGTCGGTGGCTAGGTGTTACAACAAACTGCGAGCGTGCTAGCGTGGCATAGCACGGCAGGAACGCATCTAGTGAGTTTGTGTGACATGTGTTTCTAGAAAAGTTGGCACACAGAGAGCGGGACATGAACACGTCATGTGCGGCGGGATGGGACGCGATGCAACAGTTGTATATTTTTACAAGTTTATATGGTGTGAAAATGGATATTGAGCATCTAATTGAGTGTGTTAGGAAACTTATATACCAATATGACTTGGGTCATAAGGAATACAAGAATACTGGTCTAAAATTATGGTCCTAGCTGATACCCTGGCTGTAACAATGGCCCTAATCTGTGCGGTGGTCGACGTGCGATCAGCAATGGCTACTTGTCTGACAAGGTGGTCCAGTATGTGCACCACCGTCATTGGAACACCGGCACTACTAACGATGCACAATGGACACTTCACGTCTTACGCACTGGATAAGTCTTCAGAAGGTCCATCCAGCATCCCCTAGGTCCACGATACGACGTCGTTCAAAGACAGTTAATTGCACAAAGTTTGGTCGTGTATACCATTGTGGCATGTTTACACTGCTTACTACGCACAGGGGACATGGTGGTTGAGCGGTTAGACATTTCGTCTCCCACCAAGGTGACCAGGGTTCAATCCCCTGCCAGGTCACTCCAGATTTACGCATGTGGGAATTTTGCTAGACGAAGCTGTCAGTCAGCGGGTTTTCTCAGGTATCTCCTGTTTCTCCCACAATTTTATTCCGTTGCTGCTCCATTCTCACCACAATCACCATCATCAGTTCTCAAGACCTCGATGTTAAGAGCCATCCAAATTTCTTCATTCATTCTTGATACACACAGGCCGATGCTTGAAACAACAGACTACTATTTAATTGAGTCAACTATAGTTGCATTGGGCTCAGCATTATTATGCCTAGTATGCAGTCTCTACTCTGTCCACGGTACAGCACTGTTGATAATTGCATGTACTGACCTATCTATATCAGTGTCCCATGCGCTTATGGTGTTTCTACATCACTGCTTTAGTGATATTAATTTTTATTTTCCACCAGTGTACTTTATGCAAACACTTTCTCTTTCCACATTTTCTAAAAAATGCAAATAACAGCAGTAGTTCTTTGACGTCTAACACGCTCAACATTGGTACTATGCGCATGTTTCACGCACCACGCTGTGCCGGGCGGAACCCTGGCATGGCATGCGTGTCAACATGCAAGATGATATGCCTCTCGCAGTATGACAACTACGCCATGCTACACACACACACCAGCGACGAGCCCCGACAACGTCCCACACGCTGTGTGGTACCTCGCTGTGTGGCGAGGTCTTAAAGTAGAGCAGTGACACTTCCATGTATTACATTGAGCTCTTATTTTGAGCTTTAAAATATCAACAGGTTGCAGTTATATTGTTAACTTAACAACATTAGTCAGTGCACATCAACATGATACTGGTTACCCCTGATGAGAAAATCTAGGGAATCCATCATCATCAGGGTAAAAATTGTTTTGGTAAACCCATTTGTCCTAAGTTTTTTTCCTACTGTTAATCCGGTTAGAAAGTGGTATTCATATTATTTTGAGGGTTGAGTTCAAATTCTTTCTAAAATTAGGCAGTGAAGACTCGCAATCTTAATTTTTTTTTTTTTCCAATACGTTTGAATTTGAAACATCTTTCTAACAAAGGAAATTGAAAATCAACGATCTCGTCTCAATAAACATAACACAGTGCAAGTAACAATGCAACAAGTAGGACAGGGCTGCAAATGTGCAACTATACAGTAAAGTTAAAAAATTGTAGTTGTGTAATTTGCTATGTATTAAAACTGAAATTATATTTCTAACCCTCTTGTAGTTACAAACTGAGCAAAGGTATTTTGGTTATTCCTAGCTTATATTTTTAAAACATGAATAAATTTCCATTGTATTTTTGGTGTTGGCAACACAACTGTAAACCAAGAAAATAGTGGAACAGAAGGGCCTATCTAGTGTCATCCCCCCGCCTCAAGCAACACCTATGTAATGTCGCCAGTTGCCACTTCTGCCACCTTCAAATTTGTAACCATCCTGCCATCACATACAAATATATTATAAGTATTCAAGCATTACAATGTAGTTTCATTTGTAAATTACAAATTGAAATATCATTATTTTTGTCATAATAAGCATGAAATATGCTACAATTGAAAACATGTCTTATTTCTGCTACTACTAGTGGTAAGAAACTTCCAGACAGCGTGTGCGCAACAAACTCTGCCTAGTTAAGTTTCTTCCTTAGACAAAAAAAAAACACACCACATCACTAGGACTTAAGCAACATATTTTTAACTGTCACAATGGAATGTGTTTCCGCAAGTGCTATATAAAAATTTAAATATTTTAATAAGCAATTTACAAATAGTGTACCAATAAAATTGGTTAAAAAAATATCTTAACTGTGAAATATTTCTTACTAGCCATTACCAACACATTGCTGCTCTCCCCGTTTTTAATTTGTATTGAATATGAAAAAAATATTAAACATTATAGAAGATAATAAGTTAAAATTTCATTTATTTATAAATTAATACTTTAAAGTTAATCACAGTGTTCTATGTTTGTGGTATACAAATTTATTTTTAAAAAAACATGTTGACATTTTACTCCTAGGGTGATGTTTATTCAAAGGTTGTTTCAAAACCTCCAAAGAAACTGTGAATGGACTATAGCAACTTTTTTGAATGTAGCTTTAAATAAGTTAAATTTTCTCTTGGAAAAAAAATATTTTTATGAATAATTTTACGCTTTCTCTGGAGTCGATCAAAATGGGAATTGAAATAAGCCACGGAGTGTGGTATCCAAAATAGTATACATAACTGTAAAACAAAATAAAATACCACGAACCCCTTAAAACAAGAGATCCATTTAAAAACATAATTTACTCCACAGACCCTTCTTTAGCAAGATTGCAGACTGCAAATGTCACATGAAAACAATTGTTCAGGCAAATAAAAGCATTCTGTGAAATGTTCTACACACGTTCCACGTGTTGGTGCAGTTGGGCAAGGTTGTATGTAGACTATGTCAAAATGAGGACAGACATCATCCAATCCAGTCCCAAACATGCTCAACAGGGGACAGGTCTAAAACAGCATGTCTCCCTGTTGCACAAATGGTCGCAGAAAGCGTTGGATGTCATGGATGTATTATGCATGGTTCAATATTTCTTATACAAACACCAGTAGTGAACAGACATTGAAAACAATGGCTCCAGACACCATTATTCCATGTATTGGTTCTGTACATCAAAACCACATATGTATAGGCTGTTCATGGTTAATTAAACACTTTTGAAATCAGCTTTTGAAAAATATCACTTGCATATATTTTAACAAGTACACAGATTTTTCTACACCCAATAAAGTTGTTAATGATGGAATGAACGTACATAGTTGCATGTCTTAATTTTGATTTAAAAGTGTTATGTTAAAATTTTTGAATAATAAAATTTTTTTTTTGTTTTATTTAATACACATCAGTGCAAAAATTAGCAAATTTATAAAATATTTACATTTTTGATCATTTAACAGTTTAGCTTTACTGATGCATTAATGCCAAAATTAATTTTTTATGTAGGGGAAGAATACACAATGAGCATACAAGTAGATCTTAAGCAGGCGTTCCAAAAGTGATTATTTTACTGTGAACAGATCATAAGTGACAGTAGCATTGAGGCCAAATCTGATATTTTCAGTCAACACAATTCTTCGTAATAAACTCCATACAATTGCTTTCCTTGGCACCTGGTTGCACAAAGATGAGGCATGAGTGGTAGTCTGCCAAATTGCACACATGATTACAGCCCAGCATTTCCAGCTTTAAGTAAGAGTTGCAGATGATTCTAGCAAACATCTCTGATATGGTACTACAACTAGTTGGTTCTGCAGCCAATGTATGGTCTGCTAAGGTTACTCGTACAATTCAAATGTATTGATATGCACTGTATGTCGTTGCTGTCTAGAACCAGGTGTATAGGCATGTGTATCTTTCTCTGACCAATAGAGTGCAAGCATCAATCTACGGCTCACACTGCTCATCTAAAATGCTGCCCAATTCTCTGGTATGACCATTTGGTCTCATAGTGTGTCACATACAACATTTCTCAAACTACGTTAGTTACACAGGCTAACACTATCCTGGCATGGCAACAACATTCAGCATAACTTCAAACCAAGTTATAATATGACACTGAAAACTACAGGTTGTTCCATTTGCCTCAAATATATGATGGTCCATACTCAATTCCTGATTCTTTCACAGCTTGACATTCTCAATCACCTGATGTGCTGACCTGTAGTGGAACCAAAATTAAATATGGTATTTCCCATGCACTTCCTTAAAATATTCATTTTTTATGTTCCATATAAAAAGTTAAGTCTTCATAGAAGTTTTTTGATTTTCTATTAGATTTGTCTGAGAGCTATTATGACTCAGTTTTAGGCAGGTATGTTTTTGTTCATGCAGAGATTTTAAGATGACTAGATGACTGGATGCCATGATACAGTGTTGGACAGCAGTTTTGTAACAAGTGGAAGCAAAATGCTTTTCTAAATTTTATGTGAGGAAGTCTGGCTTTTCCTCAGTTTGGCTAATGAAAGTACATATACTGAAGTCTACCTTGTTAATAAAAATTTGCACCTCTCCCCCTTGCCAACAAATATTTGTAACTAACACAGTTGTATGCAATGAGGATGTGAGAATCCAAGCTGAGAGAAGGGAACACTGCAAAACCCAGGAAGGGATAATATAAGAACCTATGATGCATGTATGGTGTAACAAGTTATTAAGTTGTATTACGAAAGATTTTAAGATTTCTGTGAGAGCCAGCATGGAATTTTTGTAAGCTGGTTCGCCTTTTGGAGCTTGGTGGAGGGTAAAGAAAGATGTTTCACATGAGCAAGGTAAGTTTGAGACACTACTGACCCTTTAGGCAATTTTGTGACAGCAAGATGTGCAGATGGTCATTAAAGGCTATCATATAAGCTGAGAAAAGTGTTGCAAAATAAGATAGTAAATATTAATTTTATATTTTTATTTTTTTATTTTTTAAGTAAATTGTATTTAGTAATTAAGTAATTAGTAATTAATATTTTAGTGAAGTAGTTTTAAAAACTAAAAGTCAGTAGTGGGATGTGGATAGAAGGAAAGACACAAACCCCGTTACTGGTATTATGGCAGTTAAGGCTCGGGTTCACCCCTTTTGCAGAAATTCTAAATTTTTGCTTCATAATTTCAGATTCATTGTAATTACTAACAATGTATGATTACAGAAGATTGAAATTTTACAAGTTGATGAATATTTTTGTATGTAATTTTAATTGTGTTATCTGCTTGTTGTAAAATGTTGAGAACACATTTACATTTTATTAATAAGTTCTCTACTTTTTACAACACACATATAACACATAATGAAAATTATCCACAAAAATATTAAACAACACATAAAATATAAATTTCCTATAGTCATACATTCTCAGTTATTACTATGAATCTGAAATTATGACACAAAAATGACGAATGACACGAAAATGAAAAATTTCTGCAAAAGAGGTAAAGCCGAGCCATAAATTATAACATCACTTTTTTTTTTCTTTTTAACATACTTTTCTTTTGAGTTTTCTGAATTCTTTCCATACATTTAATACTGCAGAAATAGAAGAGAGTAATATAAATTAATGTGAACAGTATGCGAGTCTAATACATTAATAACCAGATCAAGTACTCTATTTTCAAACTGACATAAAGAGAATGAGATTAGTATACTTTTATGCAGAAGTTAGTTTTAGATTAAGTCTTTGGGATATTATTTAATTTATCATGACAGCATACTCATAAATTACTACATTAAAAGTATATTATTCCCACTGTGTTGATTTTGTATTCTATTTCTATATTAACAATTATTAAGAGACTCCGCGATATTGCCATACAGTACAGCAAGCACTTTTGAGGCCCTAGTTTCTTTTTCTTTTCAGCAATTTTTTTTATCCTTAAACTAACTTTTAAAATAAATATTGCCATGAAAATATTAAACGAAGTGTGTATATTCCACCACACTCAGAAGTTAATGCCTAAGGCTAAAATAAAATGTATTTATTGACTATAATTCCAAATGAGACAGCTTTCAAAAGTGTTCACTTTACAGCAAATAGCCTATAGTAATTTCAAATAACAGTTTGGCTGGCCTGCCATGATATATCTTTTAATTATCACTGTTATTTTATTTCCTGCTTAACAGAGCATGGATATTCTGTTAAGCAGGAAACAATGATATAGAAAGATTTAATTTAAGTAGTGTCATGAAAACTGTTTTATTTGCAGGAGCCATCATGAAGTAATTTTAACCTCTACCATCTGTCTGACAAAAGTCATCACTCACTAACAATTTAGATAATAGCTCTAAATACTAATTCTGTTTGTAGATAATGGAGCAAGACTTCTTGCAAACACAGAGTCTAATGATAGGTACAAACTTACCTCTATCTTATAACCATATATTATTGTATGCCACTAGTACAAATGGTCCAACTCTAAATATAGTAATTTATTTTTTAATTTTTGAGAAATATTTTTCTTGTTTTATGTGGTGTGCGAAGAGAAAATGGATATGGGTGAAAAGACATGGAAGGTTCATGAAAGATTTTCCTTCTAATGTGATCACTAACTTCAGATGATGATCTAAAATAATATTCATTTATGGTTTTTACAAGTCTTACTTTGGGTAGAAGTCAGGAAGAAGTGGTGGCTGATGGAGAGACTGAGCAGCAGTTCAAGTGAAGAATATGCAACAAGGAGATTGCTGCACAGATCAAAACTTTTATGAAGAAAAGATGAGAGGGACTCTGACAAATCAGTCTGTAAGGAGGAGCAAGTAGAAGAAGTGGATTTATGACAAGGCTATATACATTCAAATAAATATTGGTTTGACTGATTACGTCTTGTCGAGCAACTTGTTCAGTTTCTAGGTCAATCGGGAGTGGGGAAGAAAGTAATAATGTCCTTTGTTAAAAAATTATCTCAGGATTCACCTTAAGTGATTTCAGTAAAACTATGGAAATTATAAATCAGGATATCTGAACCAGGAATCAAACCTGGGTCCTCCTAAATGTGAGTCTAGTGTGTCACCTTGCTGGGTAAGTAAATTTTGGGAACTGTGCTGGGAGTTAGTCAAACTTGTTAGGTTTTGTATACACATCATCTTTCACTTTCCATCTGTTCTTTCCATAAAATACATTTATTCCCCATTCCTCTGCAGGAAGAAGGTTCAATTAGTGATCAACAAAATCCTCTCTATGACCTTTTAAGTAAAGTAACTTAATTTGGTATGTTTCTTGGATTAGATGGGGGAGGGTAGTTTTTAGTGTGTATGAACATATATATATATATATATAATGTTCAGCTTTCATAATAGGGTTCTGTGACTCCTACTAGCCTTCGTATAAACAATGTCATCACATCAGTTCTTTTTTACTAACTAAATTTTAGAATTTATTACACCTCCTAAGAGGAGATATTTATTTAGAAGTATCTATAAACATTAAATTATTTACAATTAAAAAAAGTATTTTTCTAAATTTTTCTTTCATATTGTAGGAAAGAGAATAAACAAAGCTAGGAGTGGAAAAGATGAAAAATTCCACATTGACATTGTTTAAATGAAATAACATAGCAAATCACCAAAGAACATTTTACTATATCTTGAGATGTGAATGAATGGGGTAACTCAGATGTTAAAAATTTTGGAATATCTGCTAGATACGAGGTTTCCAATTCAAATTATGAAAGATATTGCCTGTTTTGCTATATTCCATTTGTATATGGGTTTAAGTTTCTTTGATAATTTACAGTTCATAAATTTAACAATATTTAAGTTGTGATTATAGGAGACATTAGTTATGCTTATTGTTTTATTAATATATTTATTCTTTGAAGTTTAGTGCATATGTTAGTATTCTAATTATTAACCAATGGGTAGAGCAAAACACTTAATTTAATGGTGGGTGGGTATAGCTAATGTGAAAAACAGTTGTGATATACATATATGAGAAACAAGTTATAATAAAATCAGAACAAGTAATTAAATATCCTAGCAGTGATGGCATCATACCCTGTAATGATGCATAGTGGTATATGTACATGTAAATAATACAATATAAATCTAGACATAATATTGTATTTCTTGAACAGAGTCAACCTAATGCTATAATTTGGCCATTTCAAAACAAACTATATGAGGCTACTATAAACTGTTCAACAAAATCTAAAAAATCAGGCTCAAAATTTAAGTACATAGGATAAAAACTGGTGCTAAAAGTATTTAAATTACAATTAAAAACACCCTGCCTTGTTAATAATGTTATAAGATGCGGTAAGTAACTGCAAATGATTAATTAGCCAGTATTATCAGATTATTAACTATTTGCCAAACTGCCTTCATTTTATAGTGTGATTGTGAATGTCCATTTCTTTATCTGCATGTTTCATCTTTTATAAAAAGTTATGTAGATCCACACCTTGCACAAGTTGGCATTTCATTACAACATCTAAGAATGTGAAAATACGATGCCAATTTTGAATATGGATACAATTTTAAATAATTTACCTCAAATTCTAGTCTGTATAGTAACTAATAACTTATCAATATCTACAAATACACCTTACAAATAAACCAAAGCCAAGAAAAAATTGAACAGTGTGGCTAGCAGTATCCTTAAAACTAATATCCCGAGAACTATTAAAATTGTTCTAATTATTGTTCGTTATAATTTTATTTGCAAAATCTTAAACTTACACCTAAAATAACCCTCTCCACTATGTCACTGTTTGATGTAGGTATCAAACACGGAAAAAGTTCAGCAAAGAAAATATACTGCTGGCCATTAAAATTGCACCACCAAGGACACACCTGAAGGCCCCTAAACTAACTGACAATAACACCGTTAGTTTTTCAGCTAAGTAACGTAGCACATGTGCAAACAGCGACACTGAGAAGCAGTATATAAGCTGAGGTCAAGGGTATGCTGAGAGAGGTAGTGGAAGAGGGATTTTTTCCTGCCATCCATAAGCACAGATGGAGCAAGCATGCCACGTCAAAGAAAGTGGCAGCTGTAGAAACACGTTTCCACCTTTAACCACGAGAGATGTGGGATTTGCTAGAATTGGGGTTTGCTAGAATTGTGGATTATCCTACCACGAAATTGGTTCTTGCTTTGGAAAAAATACAATCACAATGAAGCTGATATGGGATCGGTGGGTTCAGGAGGGGCAGGCAGTACAATGCAGAGGAGGCCAACAGCCCCATCACACCCAATGAGCACAAGGGCAGATATCTGGTGCATGTGGTGATTAGAAACTGTACAGCCACATCAATTTGCATCTGCATGCATGATTCATTTGCATCTGCATGCATGTTTCATTATCATCTGCAGCATCAGGGCATCAAACTTAGGTGCCCATTATTGCCATGGACTGCTCATCACAAGCACCTGCAGCTGCAATAGTGCAAGGAATGTTGGGTCTAGAGGGACGAATGGCATGCTATCTGCTTCTCCGGCGAATTACACTTTTGCTTGCAGCCCCACAATGGTAATGTCCATTTTTGATGGCACCATGGTGCATGCCTGCGGGTCTATTATGGGCGCAACACTAGCAAACGGAAAGGAGTTTTGCATTCAATCAAGACACAAAACCATCCTTTTCTCTATTTCTGATTACAACCATTAAGTTTGCTAATGCAAAGTTTGAATCAACAATAAAAATGGTTGCAAACTTAATGCAGGTGACATATGCCACACAAATCACTTTGTCTCTCGTGCAGCAAGAGAAAATTGTGAATATTTTTTCATGAGCTGCCATAAAATTGTGAACAAAACGGTTGTAATTAAATAATGTAGCTTAGAAACAATATCTTCTGTATGTTAAGTACTCAAGTTTATCAAATTATTTTAAGGTTACAGAAAATACTGACATTTGTTCTCAAAATTAGTACGTGTATTTTTAAGCCGCCGTGTCACAAGTATGTATGTCTTATTCCAACAAAGAAATATTTTTTCTAAAAAAGAATAAACATGATGGAAAACTACATAAAATTTAATTTCACTGTGTAAAATACAGAAAATTGTAACACAAATCTGTGTATTATCAGAAATACACAAATGTCTAACGATAAAAATGTAGCACAATTTGTGTTACAGTTGTCTGAAAGGTATTTAAACTCTTGTGAGTTGCGCAGATCTCAAGTGCACTATGGTGAAGTGGTTAGCCTCGCTACCTTCTCATTAGAGCAAGAATATTTGCGAGTTCAATTCTCTGAGATTCAATTTATTTTTAACAAACAATTATTTTTTAATGTTTTAACAATCTAGTTATTTTAATTTTTTTCTCTTGATACACACAAATTATGAACGTGTTTAAATATCTGAAATTTATATCTACATAATATTACATATTTGTTATTATGTATTACGATTTAAAATTACAATGAACTATATTAAGTTTTCTTTTTTATTATATATTAAGAGTTAAAATCACAATTATCTAAATTTAATATGGTTAGTGGTATAAAGTATTTATTATAAAATAACACATTAAGAGAGAATATTCTGCTAGTTATGTTACATTGTTTCCATAAAATTCACATTTCCTAAAGTTTTATTGTCTCAAAACACCATATCTATTGTATAAATCCCGATTTTTAACTGCAGTTTTACGAATAGACTAGAAATGTTAATGTTTATAAGCTATGATTACCATTACACAGAACAACACATGTAAGAGTATACGCAAAACATGAAATACAACAGTTCACAACGTCATGCTAGATGACCACGTTCCAAAATTTTGCTTATTGTTTTTAATGTATATACTTTTATACTCATTTTCTTCTTTGCACACATGTTGTTCATTTTAGTGATGTCACAAATGGCTTTTGGGTAACATTGAAGACAGAAACTTGCCTCCATTTTATTCAAAAGATATATATTTTACCATCCGTATATTGCCAACTGTTGTCGTATGGTGTGTGTTGTCGCAAAGTGTTTGCTCTAAGCAAAACATAGCAATTGTCACAGGAAGGAGTCATTATTGCTAAAATGCTATCTGAAAAATGGTACAATGCATTGATGGGTCATAATATGCCAGCTGGCTGAGTCCTGCACTATGCACCATAACACTGACCTAGCATCTGTAGTTATGGTACAAGGTGCCATCAAATTCCAGTCCTGCTTGCACCTAGTCCTGACCCTTGTTACACTGAGAAGTAACTGTTACATAATGGAGGTGTTGGAGCCTGTTGTTCTCCTCTATTCTCACGCTAGCCTGAAGCCCTGTACCAACTGGAAAATGTGTGACAGCATGTGGCACACATCATCCGATAGTTCCTGAATGTTCACGATATCACACTGCTTCTTTGTCCTGCACATTCACCGGATCTCTCGCCCATTGAAAATGTGGGGTTCATGGTTTGACAACAACTGGCCTGTCACAGTACAACCGAAGCCACAATGAATGAACTTTGGGGGCTGCACTGAAGCAGCATATGCAGATATACCCCAGACCAACACCCAAAATCTTTTCATCTAAATGTTGCATCATGTAGCAGCAGCAGCAGCTCTTTCTGCCCGTGGTGGCGCCACAATACTAATTTCCTCATGTTCGGTACATCATACTGAAATTCACAAGTAATCATGTCCCATGTGTATGATGGGTATTCTGTCCAATAAATATGGTTGTGATAGTTCACATCCTTCTTGGTTTTGCAATTTTGATGGCCAGCAGTATATGTTAAAAATAGAAATGATTACACATATAGCAACAAAATTGTCCTCAGGCTTATATATCTTCTTTTAAAGGTAGAGTAAACTAATATAACAGTAAAATTCCTGAGATGACATGTAGCATAAATGCTTCTTATTTAGTTCACTAACAACTATTTTATCTAACATACCTAACCTTATATAAATTTCCCCGATATTTCCCCGACTAATCCAGAAATGTAAAATTCGCCAACATTGGATGCTAGCCACCCTGTTTAATCTATTTAACACTAATGATATAATTTATAAAATTTCTAGCCATAAATAAAAGGAATTATTAGGGATATAATCTATATTCCTTTTATAATAAATTTCTGTATTATTGCCTAAACTCATGAATTTCAAGGAATAACAAATACTATGTGAAAAAAAATACATCCTTATTAAGACTGTGAACACATAAATGCTGCAACAACAAAATCTGTAATAAGTGCATTGCCATTCCTGCATTAATTTGGTCTATAGATCTATGTATACTATGGTGATAATGAATTATACAATTCTATTCTTCAATGCCTACATGACACAGGACAGTTTCAACCAAAATGTCATAATGCTGCAGCAAAGAGACATGTTAGAACACCCAGTTGTGAGGAAGCAATTCTCAATCAGGTGGCAGCACAACCCAACACAATCACTGTGCAATTGCACACAACATGGGTATCAGTAATTCAAAAGTTTAGGAGATTTTACATGGGCAACAGTTGCACTAATTCTGCCTACAGGAAGAGCAGGTGCTAGGCCCAACGGACTTTCCACTACATGTGCAATTTGAAAAAAAAAATTGTTTTTAGGGCAAATTAATGACAATCCACACTTTGATGAGACCCTATTATGGTGTAATGAAGTTATGTTCATGAGTGATGGAATGTTTAATACCAAAAACAGTAATGCATGGAGTGATCAAAACCTACATATAACACATATTGGGTCATGTCAGCAGAAACGTGAATGTTTGATCTGAACTTGTCAATAACTATATAATTTGGTCATAAATTTTCCTACCTTGCCTGAATGGTAACATTTACTTGGAATTTCTGGAAGATGTGCTGCATGTTTTGTTGGAAGATGTGCCAATCACAGTGCAGCAAAAGATGTGATTCTTACACAATGGTGCCTCCACGCACTTCACACATGTTGTACAGGAGCACTTGAATAACACCTTCCCTGGATGATAGGTGGAGCAAGGAGGTTCGGTAGCTTGGCCTCCCAGGTCTCCTGACTTAACACACTTAAAATTCTCTCGTGGGATCACATCAAATGTTATGTTTACCAAAACCCCAAAGAGAGTGAGAGGGACTTGACTGCAAGAATTTTTGCCACCTGCCTTGAAGTTCAACACATGCACAGTATTTTTGAAAGTGTGTGTAACAATATGGTTGGCCACGCTGGCCTGCCTATAAGTTAAAGGACATCACTTCAAACAGTTCCTGTAAAGGTGAGCCATGCTTTATATCTCTTTGCTTGTTTATGCAGTGCGATCAGCTGTTTGCAGTCACATGTGGGAATTGGGAATTGCCCCATGCTGTCCACCTACAGGCCAGCTCCACTTCAGCCCAAACACAATTGGTCCAGGAAGAGCGCCAAATTCAACCTGCATTGTTTGATGCCTGTATCTTGTAGGGGGAAGAAGCATTTTGAGACATATGTTCGCCACATCAAAATGACGTATGTCTTGGTGTGCCCTACCACCACTTAAAATTATGCCCAATAATTTCTGAACACCCAATAATTTCTGAATACCCAATATACAAACTATGTGGAGAAGAACATTATTTTCAAATAACTGATAGGCAATTCTTAAAATAGGGAGAAAATAATGTTTTCTTAAATTTTTATGATCTTACTGTGTCACAAAGCAAGCAAAATAATGTGACATTTTAACACTCACAAATAGTTACCATTTTGGGAATTGCAGTCACAACATCGATCATTTCCAGGTATCCTTTGAACATAGCGTATTATAGCTTGCTGAAGTTCTAAGAAACTTGGATTAATTTTACTTCCTCCTGATTTTCCACTGTCATCAAATGCTCTCATGAGCGCTCCTTCTTTGCAATTCACTATCACAGACATCCATGCACGTTGATCACTCTCATCTTCTGCTTGAAAGTGATAAGTTCTGTTATCTAAAACAATAATATCCTTAAACAAATATATAATATAAACCTTACAAAATTTCACACTACTGTTAAAAAATAATAATTTACTGCTAATTTTTAACTGTAATTAATTATGGCTAGGTATATATACTTACATGATATAAGGTCAAAACAACGTTTATCTTCAGGAACAAGTTTTATTTGGCAGGTTAGTAAGTTAACTCTTGTAGGAGTCTTTGACTCATCAGCATGACAAATATCAAGAAACCCTTCAGCTTGAACTCTACAGCGCCGTTTTTGCCACACTCTCCTCATCTTTCCTTCTGATTTTTTGAGAAGGTGTCCAGTGCGAGTTACACCGTGCTGTTTGTCTCCTTGCAGCTGATGAAGGGAATATCCAGCACCCTTTTCTGATGACCCACTTATGTTCATTGACTGTAATATAACATGATAAAAAATTAGAAAAATGTTCCAACCCTTACTACAACTATGTGTCCACTACCTTGAACTTATATAAAAGCATCACATGGTTCCAAAAAAAAAGATCTCTCTGATACCATTACAAATAAATTACATAGTACATATTTTAAAGAAATTAATGTAAGTCAATTTCCCACAATTACATATGCTACATCAGACATTATCACGCACCCTACACTTATGAAGATAATGTTTGGCAATCTAATATATAAAATAATTCATAACCATGACAATTTACCCATATGCTGATAACCCAAAGTAAATTAATGAAAAATCATTGCTATAGACTGTTCATGGTTAATTGAGCATTTTTAAAATCAACATTTTAAAAATTCACTGCCCATACATGCATAAACTTTAACAAGTACATAGACTACCACGCTCCCAGTAAAGTTGGTAATGATAGAGTTGAAAATAGTTCCATGTATTAATGTTAAATGTCTTAATGTTCTGAATTCTGAAATGATTTTATTTTTTGTTTTTTTAATATAAGCATAAAAATTATCAAATTTATATAATAAATACAATATAATAAAAATATTTACTTTAATAATTTCACATTCTCAGTTGTGTGCCGATGTATGATTAAAAAGAAATCATACTTATTAGATCCACTTCAAAAAGAGAGAATCAGCCCTTGTAAAAGGAAATGACCACAACATTAGCATAAAGTGGTTATTGAGAACATCATAAAAGGACTGGATAAAAAATAACATAAATATAGAAAGAAGTAGCGTACACAATACATTAGACATACATGCTGGGAATCGTACATGGCACAAAAAAGATTATAAATATCATATAAAATATGCAAAACTTAATACTTGCTTGTCAATGTAATAAAATGGATGTCCAGAGGTAAATCATCTAGAGAGTATAAACTAAAATACTTTAATTATGATGAGGGAATAGAATTTTTTTTTTGTAATTTATTGAATTACTTTGAATAATAATATAAAATGGTAGAAACCAATATAACCAGTTGTATGATAGCTGGACAACAAACTATTACAAAATTTGACATTTGACATATGACAGGGATGCAACCAAGAATGGTTGTAAAATCCTGTACTTGACAATTAAATATCCTGTAAAATCCTGTAATAACAAAAAATTATTAAGGTTGTTACTGTGAAAATATAGCTCTTCTTCTTGCATTGACTGATGTTAAAATAATACATTGTTCAATAGTAAAAAATTTACATTTAAAAACACTAATAACTTATGAACAGTTAATTCTCAGGGTCTCACAAAAACAATAGTTCAAAATACTGAACAAACAGGTTAAATATTTATATTTGCAGACATTTTTTGTATAAACACTTCTTGCAACTGCTGACTCTCCCATTCCTTTCTTCAAGTTTTTATTAGCTTTTTATCTCAGCTTATCAGATTAAATAAAAATAGATTCAATCCAAAATTTTATAAACAAAAACTTTGTAAATGGTAAAAAGGTCATAGATAACATGATGCACTTTATAAGTTCAATAATTAAACTTAATGCTACCCAACGTATGTTGAAATTTGTACTACATTCTTGTTCGTTGCACACCAAGGTGCACTGTAGATTTCAGAAAGTAACTAGATCGGAGCGACTAATCAGTGCAGTGTGACGTATCTTTCGCTGCCATGGTATCTATAATGTAGAACCTGTAAGCAAAGTAAATATTTACGATTTGAGTGTTTCGTGATTGAATTATTCGCTGTTTTGAGTATTTATACATAGATTTGTTTTAGCATTAAAATATCCATGAAAACGAATAAAATCCGCAAAATGGTAACCCTGTGATATGATATAAATTACAATACTTTTTAACATAACATCCTGGTTGAAAATAAATAATATTGCATAAATAAATTGTATTTAATCACAGCTAAACAATAATTCTTAAATATTATATTAATATATGAATTTTCATAATTTATAGGGAAAGGACATTCTTTTTATGAAGTAGTGAATGCATGAAAAACAATTAGCCCCTTATAATATTATTCAGTGAGAAGAGAACTTCCAAATATGTAAACATTGCCTTAATGAGGCAAACCCATTTGTGTTAATAACAATAACAACTTGAAAAGTGCCAGTTCAATGACAAGCAAATTCTTGTAACCAAGGACAATATATAAAAAGCATTATCTTAGGGTTAAAAAAAAAAGGTGAATTTTTTATGCTAATCACAAAAACTTCAAATTATTTAATAATGTAACAATTACCAGAATAACTTATGTCTAGGATGCATCCTGCCCAGACTAAAAGTTAGCTTAAACACAAAAAAAATGAAGTTCTGTAAAACGATAAAGCTTTATGCATAAACAAATTGATTAAGCATACAAGTCCATTGTTTTTTTATATTATTTTTAATTCTATAAAGGTAAATTCTTATTTTTAAAAAAAATCTTTTTCTTAATGAAAGTACTATAGACACATAATTAATAATATAATAATAAAATAACTTAGCTGACCAAAGAAGTTGAGAAAAGATCAAACATGGATCATGGTGAGAAAAATTAATACCAAGCCAAGAATGGACAGACCAACAGCAGCAACACATCCTGCACTGGTATAGGATGGATGCAAACACACCCGACACAAATAAAAAGTCTCGTGCAAAGAGAGCTACATAGAAATGTTGCATGCTGAGAGAGGTGGCTAGTAGGATAACGTGAAGCTTAAATGAGTTAAAAACATGAACAGATGCTGGTGACGCTGTTAGTTTATCCACAGGCAGGATACCTTACCATCATACTACACGGAACAGCACTTTACTTGGCTTTGATTTTACACAATTAAGTGTTTCACAGATAACCATGCCTTAGAATTTGATGAGAACATAATCTGATATGAAAGCCATCAGTTATATTGTTATATACTTAGAGGAAATTGTAGAGCCTAAGGGCTTATAATTTGGAGTTATTCTATTTTCAAAATAAACATTTTGATACAATAAAAAACAGCATCTTAACACTTATTATTCATTCATGTTTTCCTGGATGATTAAAAGTTAATAGCTTTTGTCGCTAAGAAGATTTCTATTGCAATTTAAAAATAAAATATAATTCAGACAACTTAAACTATAATTTTAACAATGAAATGATCTACAATATAAAATAAAAGTGTTCATCCATTAATATTTAGCAAAATAAAACTAATAATAGCATTACAAAAACCAGTACTAGCCCACAAAGCCTTTGTTTTCAGTTAAAAAATAACAATCTCTGAGTTTTCTTTCAGGGGCCTAGGTCGGGCCCGACACACAAATGTTTATTTCAAAGTTTTATGTTAAAAACTAATTTCGACACTCTAAACTTATTTATTTTTGTATGGATGGCGACTACTAATGTTGTTGTACATGATCTATTTTGGAGAAGAGGTGGTAGGGGGGCCCACAGTACGCATTGCTCAGGGGTCTGGAATTTCTCTTGGTGGACTGATCTCAAGTAAGTCTTGAGTCTTCTTAAACTCGAAAAAGATCTTTCAGCTGTACAAGTGGATGGTCAGCAACAAACAAACCAAGTTCACAAATTCGGGAAGCATATCTATCATGTAAATGTCCTTTTTAAGAATCTTTAAAATAGAGGGTAAACTGTTGAACCTTTTCGCTGATTTTGTGGGCACTCTCTATGTCAAGGAACATGTACCTGTGCAAAAGAAGTATTTCTGGATCAATGTCAACCTTATAGAAGGCAGCCATTTCATCATAATCATTGCTTACACCTGTGAGAAACTGTTCAGCCTTAGTTAGAATATTAAAAACTTTTGATTCAAATCTATAAAGCAAACACTGAACAGAGGTCAATTACTTCAAAGTACACATGCTCGTACATGTCTTCCAGGGGTGCTGAAAGGATGCACACTGTCACAGTTCCCTTCATCAATGCATTTTGGAATCTTTTATGGGATAGCTGTCGTTCTGATAAGCCAAAGTTAATTGTTTGGCATACAACTCACTCCCAAAAATCACTCAAATCAGTCCGAAATTCTGTCAATGCCTGCAGCAAAGTATAAATAATTGCAGAAGCTTCTTGAAAAATAAGGATTTGTTGTGTAGTGCTCTATTAGCTGTATCAGTATGACCAAATACCTTCATTAGCAAAGCCAAGTGGAAAAAATCAAAAGATTGCATTCGATTGTAAAACACATTTGTTTTAGCACTTGCATCAGAATGGTCTTTACGTTAATACTCGAACATGAATTCTGTAAGCTTTTGGTAGTTAGAATAACACGATGACCAAGACAAGCACTTAACTATCCACCTAGCAGGACAAAAATGTTGCAAGTTTACACTGTCTCCACTTTGTAATTGCTTGAAGATAGCAAATCTCTTTGGTGACTGCCTTACAATAACTATTATTTCTCCTAACAAATTCCGAACATTTTGGCATCCTGTGATGTGTTTCACTCTTTCTTGCACACTGAAGTTCAGTGAGTAAGCCAAACAATGCACAAATAGTGCTCAAAAGCATAATGGTGCTCTTGACTCAATTTACGATATTCTTGCTTGAACTCCTGTATAAATGCATGCCATGTTGGATGCATCATCGAAACTCTCAATAGTGTCCCTGGGAGAAGGGATCCAGTTATAGTTTCACCCCCCCCCCCCCCCTTCAACACTTGTGAGGGGGGTATATGCCCCCCCAAGCTCTGGAAGGCACATTTTTGACCAATTTTGTTGAACTTTGGTTGAGTGTTGAATTTCTTTGCCCGCCCACTGAGATATGGTTTTCATGCTCCCTTCACCACCCTTTTTGGGGTTTATGCCCCCCAGTCTCTGGAAGGTGCATTTTACGAACAATTTTCTTGAAATTTGGTTGAGGATTGTATTCCTTTGCCCAGCACCCCTCCCTCCAGAGATAAGTTCCCACCCTTTTTTTGGGATTTATGCCCCCAAGGCTCTGGAAGGCACATTTTCCGACCAATTTTCTTGCAATTTTGTTTATATAGTGCCCCAGGGGAAGGAAGTTAGATGTGGTTGCCTCTCCCCCTACCCACCATTTTCCAGGGAAGAGGGGTTTTTGCACCCTAGACTTAAGATTCATGTATACCATGCTGCGTCATACACTTTTTGTAGAAAATTGCAAGGGGATAGCATTCACCCAAACAGTTTGTCACTGGAACACTGAGAATCATTCTGAGTGCTATGCTTATGTTGACATAAACTTTAACAAAATCTTGGTTTAAGAATTTGCACAATCTTGGTAGGTTGACATGTTCCTAGTCTTCAGGTGTTTGTAGCTTTGCATGCTCTCTAAGGTTGTGGTGCACATTTAGAATAATAAACAGCCATGCCAAGGAACTTGCGAACCCCCCTAACATTCTTGGGAGTAGGGAAAGAAAGTACAGGCCAAATCCAGCCTGGATCTTAATAACACTTGACCATTATAAACTATAAATCCCAAAATATTGGCATAATCAGCTGCCCATGCAATTTTTTTTTGGGTTTACTATCAACCCCACACTTCTAAATGCTTCCAGAATCTGTCTGATATCAGACAGATTTCCTTCTACAGTCTGACTATATATGACAGTGTCAAGCTAGTTAATAAGAAACTGACCCTGGAAGGGTCGCAGGATCTTCTTAAGAATCCAGGACAAAGTTTGAACACAAAATGAAACTCCAAAAGGAACACAGATCCACTCGAACAGCCCCCAAGGAGTGACAAAAGTCAAAACCAGTTTAGACTAAGGGTGTAGCACGCATTGATGAAAAGCGCGATTGAGATCTAACAATGTAAAAACCTTGGCACTCTATAACTGTTAAAAAATGTGATCCAGCTTAGACAATGGAAAAGGATCTAATGCAATATGCGAATTAACCTGATGGTAATTAATAACTAAACCGAACTGCCCTAGTTGTTTCTTCAGGCGTAAAAAGGCAGGACTGGCGTAGACACTCTTAGAAGATGTTACTATATTTTTTTCTAGAAATTTATTCAAAATGCTTTAAAGATTTCTACCTTAGGTAGAGCCATAATACAAGGCTTACAGCAAACTGGAGTAGGATCCTTATGAATTATATCATAAGGTTACACATAACAGCGACCTATATGTGAAGTGATATAAAATTCACAGAGACAAGTGAATAAATTTCATCCTTATCTAAATGATTAAGCTTCGACTTAGTAACAGTACCACAAAATGGAATAGGATCCTGAGCAAAAGGGAATCGCAAAACCCCAGTCTACATGTCTACCACTGCAAGAAATCTATACCCAAGATAAATTGGAAGGAAAGACTGTGAATTATCAAAAATGAATATTTCCATAAAAAAATTAGCCATCTAAATGTCATGGTAATGCAAGAATCAGTGCTCACTGACACACCATTTGACAAACTGAACCTAACAGTCTTAACAGGAGCTAAATATAAAGAACCTGCAGGACAATTATAAAACAAAAAATTACAATAGTCACAGTCAACTAAAATAGCAGTGGGGCCAGTATCTATCAAAGCCCTGATATAATTCCCCCAGATATTTACGGTAACAGCAGACAATGCAGACGAGCCAGCTACCACAATATTTACCTGACCCTTAATTACCTCAGGACACTTTGGATGAATATACCCTTTCTCTCCACAATAAAAACAAACTATTTCCTTTGTCTTTTCTGAAACTTGATGCGTGCCCGGTTACTGACTATTCTACATAAATATCGTGGTTTCATTGCGTTAGAACAAGTGCACATTTTAACAACATTTACAACTAGAGATTTTGCTGGGTCGTGTTGGTTTACGAGTTGGCACGAAGTCTCGGGTTGATACCTTATTCCCTGTGGAGGGTCGTCGTATTGGTAGCTGACGAGAGGTGTTAGTTTTACCTGACTTACTCTTAAGATCTTTGGCTGGTTGGTGAAGTTGGGTTGGTGGCTGAGCGTAGCTGGTGCTGCAGTCCTCTGGTTTCGGGTAAGTTGTAATGTGCCTGCTCACACAGTACTGTAGGTTCCAGGCCGCTGACTCTTAGCACCAAAACCTGGCATTGGCGATTCCGTACTTGGTTTCCGCTCCATACACTATACCCGTCAGAACAGGATAGTAATCTAGGCTTGTACAGACGTGCAGTGGAAAAGCTATGTAGTGTACCAGGGAGCAGTCGGGATTGCTCGTAGCCTTTGTGAGGCAACGCGATCCCATTCCGCCTGTATTTCCTTCGTAGGAGGGGGTAGGGTAAATTTCTGCTTGGCAACAACATGAGCCATATTTTGCTCCCTACGCCATTGGCCATGCCTTATAAGGCATAGAGCATGGTTCGCCACTGAAAGATACACGTCGTGCACCACGGACGAGAAACTATTTCCTATAATAGTGTATGTCTTGTAGCCGCTTGGTAGCACGGGCTCGGTGCCTCAGAAAATCCCCCACCTTAGCGGGCAGACCAGAGATGTTGAACCATGTGGGCCACCACTACTTCTACTGGATGTGATATCCAGCCAAGGCCAGGCCGCAACACCCAAGCAAATACCCCCTCCAACATCTAGGTGCTCTGGTAGGGGATTTAACCTAGGCTTGCTGTCTCCTTGGTTGGAAGTATTCCTAGTGGTTGTGGCTCTTCTGTTTTATCCATCCAGCACCTAGGTGCTCGGGTGAGGAAGCAACAGGCGGCCGTCTAATGGGCGTGTTACAGGACTGGAGGACTATGGAAGGGGGTCCTCAGTCAAAGCTAGTTCGGATTTAAAACGTACCCAGTTTCTGTCCGCAGTGCACAGTGCAAATCGTTCCTAGCTAGCGAAGTAGATATTACTGTAGAAATAAAAACTTGTGGCTAGAGAACAAAGCTGTATTTATTGAGGACTCGATAAACACAGTGACCCTTGCTATCTCCTACCAAGCAGACTGTGTACTGAAGGTAACCTACGGTAGACAGGTGTAGGCGACCTGGTCCTAGGCTACAGGGAAGGTTGAACTAGAAAACTGAATAAATTATACTGAACTAAAACTGTCTAAATAACAGGTGTCTGGAAGAGACAAAAGGAAGTTAAAAGTTCCTTTGCTGTAGTAACAAGGTGTATTCGTGTAAATTGCTTTTGCAGACTAAGCTTCCAGTAGCTGATTGCTGCTGCTGTCACAGAAGCCTCAGATGACGACAATGGTAGAAGTTACTGGTGGTTGTCGAAGACTGTTGTCGCAGGGAGCAGCTGCTGGGAACTGCTGAAGACTTGAGGTTCGCTGGAGGTCCCAGCAATAGGAGTGATAAAGCGAGCTCGAGAAAATTCAAGAAAGAACTCTGAAGCCAAGCCACGCATGGACTTATATACTCAAAACTGTAGGGTGCGGTGGCAGGTTGCAGGGAGGGCGTGTAACGTCCCTCTGCTGTGAGGTCGGTGTGGGAGGTGAGAATGTTCTCACCAGCACTCTGTTAGGTGAATCTTTGGTGGCCCTCAGCCATGCCCCAAGGTGGCTGACAGCTTGTAGGCACACAGTGTGGGGGAGGGGGAGGTGGCATGCTTGCTAGGTTACGCAACCTTGAAAGCCACTTGTTCGGCCGCCTGGTAGGATTTAGTTGGCGCGCAACTTCCATGTATTGGTTTGCGGTATTGACTCTCACATGGGTTGAAGTAGAAATACTTGACGTGATGAGCAATGAGTTATAATCATATTTAATAGTGTTATAAGCGGCACGCGTCAATCTTTAGCGACTACCTTAATTTCCTCCTGATTATGATAAGCCCAATGACTAGAACTCTCCTGGTGTTTGTTTTTATGAAAACTGGGATAATATCACTTATTAGCAAAACGATTTGTTTTCTTGCAGACAAAACCATGCCTAACAGAATCTTTCCTTTTCATTAACGTAAACATATTCTTCACATCCTGATTCACTACTTGCGCCTCTAACTTAACTAAATAAAATTTTTAATACAATCAAGAAAGTAGTTGATGACAAACAATATGGTATAACATTAGGTAGAAAATTGTCAATCACAATTTTGACAAACTCTGTTCCAAAGTAAGGCATGCCCAATACCATACTGTACGGCATTATGTCAAAAAAGACTTTCCCCTGGAAGTTGTTTATGACATAAATATTTATGACACAAATACACTTTATTTCTTGAATTACTTGAATGGGCTAATATCTGTTCGTTTACCTCGGACCACTCTAAATCCTGATCCCTGGCATGAATGAGTACATCATTAAAATAAGTTGGCACATGTATCAAAAGAACTGAATAAACGTCTAATTTAAACAGAACCTTGTCTTCAATATGTTCTCCAACAGCAATTAAAATGTAAAATATATTCAGGATGTGCATCTTTCAGAACAGGTACATTCTTCAACAGGGGTGAAACGAAATGTTTATTACAACATATCTGTCAGCTCCTGACGAACTAGCTGAAGACATATCAGAACCTATTGAAACCTCTATGGTTTTATATGGAGTGGTCGCCAATTTATGCACAATTTGACGGAGCTGATCTAGGGTTGTTTTCTTAGGATCAATACCATGGAACCTAAGGTCTTGTAGCAACTGCAGTAGCATAGCCTTCGGGCAGTCTGTAACCAGGAAATACATGTGACATAACTAGCCACGTATACTAGTATCAACACAATACAACCCACAATCACCAAAACCAATTATAAGGAGGGGAGGAGGGCAATTAGTACCCTCATGTACCACACTCTACAACAGCAGAGCAGTGCACTCTTTTGTTATCAATGGACCACTATGGTGTTAAGCATAGAGACCTACACAGACTCAAGTATGAGAGAGTGTGATGTTACGTGAGGGTAAATGAATGTAAAAAACAAGGTAAGTATGATGAAAGTATTTACTAAACAATTTTTTTTTTCTTTTTACAGTAATACAATAAGACAATGTAGTAACTATGGCACAATACAATATGTTCTTGTTTGTTTTTCCTGAGAAACTGACAAATATAAAAAACAAAAAGAATTAATTAAACGTCCATATGTAACATTTAAAATTCTCAACATTTAATGACTTTAATATGTACTGACTGGAAAAGGTGAAACAAACAGGACAAAAGCAATCTTAATATAGGTGGGAAACAAAACCTCCTCCTGGCTAGCCCACAGCTATAACAAATGCAATGAAAAATTAACGGAGCAACACCACTCACGAAGGTAGCAGTAAAAAAAAGAAGGCATTAAACGAATTAAATTTAAAATGGCACTCCTAGACTTTGGGAAACTACTATCAAAACTCATTTTAAAAAAAACTAAAATGGAAACATAAGAAAAGGTTAAAAAGGAAAAGGCATCTCAAGGCAGCGGAGCGTACCAGCCTGCCATCTGGTACCCTTTCAGTAATAACCATACTAGTCTGCTCAGACCTACAGAAGTATTACAAATTACTGGCAGATGAAAAATTACAGCACTCCATGAAAAAAACACAGTAAACAGGTAGATCGAGAACAAACAGACAATGCCAAAAGAATGTCGGACTCCAAAAATAAAAAAACAGAAAACATACCTTGGTGCGTATTGCTGTAGAAGCCTAAAAATACTTACACCGACCAGGAATATGAGCCGAAGCACCCTTGACGACTGCACAGAAGTGAGTGACCTCCAAGTCCCAGTCCCCAAATATATATACAAATTCACCCCCTCTTTCAGCACAATGCATGCTCTCCTGAAAAGCACAGCACAAAGTTCATTGGCAGTGAAGGGGACGAAGCCAATTCGATGGAACAGCCTCACACTTGAGATCTAGCTGAAGTTTTGTCCACAGAATATACAGCTTGTGGCGTCGGTGGCAGTGATGACTGGGGTAACAGATTACACTTAGTGATAGAAAATTTTTTGCACCTTCATAGCTTAGCACCCAAAACTGTTCAGTTCTAGCAAATTCAAACAACAAATAGGGTAACATGCATACACCACGTTACAAGGTGCAATGTCTCTTTTACAATGGATGGTTCAAGGTCAATTTTGTAGTAAGAGACCAATTTACATGAAGATGAAGAAAACTCTGCTGGTTCATACATGCCAAGATATTTTAAAAAGCCGAAACTCTCATGAAGCTCACTGGAATGTGCACTTCACACTTGCAGTTTTGATCTGAGTGTATCATGGATTATATATATATATATTTGTGTTCTTTAATCAGATGTAAATTGGACATTGCTAGTGAAGCCTTAATTTCAGGTCATTCTTTTGTTAGGATCTGATGATATGGGAAGAGAAATCTCCCTTTAGTTCAGCAGCTGGCCACAGTCTTTAGAAACAATCTGCTATTATTCTCGTGAATGCAGTCAGCACTGCTCTTCATGCCAATTGCTTTGGCCATTTCAGCAGATAGAAAAAATATCACAGATGGTCCATTATATTTGCTGAGTAATGCGTTTGTGCATGTACGAGTGGAGCGTGAGCTGAGTGAGTTTCCTTTTGCACTTATGTGTGCACTGTGCAATATTTGTTAGGATTTTCTTAAATGGCCAGTAGTTAGATAGTGGGCTAAAACATTGAGAATTTTTTTTTATTTTTGTGACAGGTGTGCGCAAGCTTATAAATACTTAATATTGGGTGAAGTGGCCCTCTTTTCACTGTGCCTTGGATTCTTGACTCTTTATGAGAAGAGCAGATTGTGTATGAGTAGATGGCGGTGAGAGGGTGAGTTTGCTCAAGGCAGGAGGCAGAGATATTTCTATTGCAATGTAAATGAGTAACTTTGACTTTTCTGTTATGTAGGTGGAGTTAATTGGTAAATATTTTGGGACCAACAGAGCCAGTAGTTATATATAGTGTCCTTTAGAAATGTTTGAGTTATGTCTAGTCCCATACTCATTTAGGTACTGTTTGCTAGTCTACAAGAATGTTGAAAAAGGTTCCAGAATTTATGATTAAACCTTGTTTAGGTACTGTGTGGCATTTTATTTTGGTTTTATCTTTGTTGAATCCTCTGCCATGACTATCTTCTCTCTTTTCATAATCTTGGTATGTCTTTTCAGTGATTTAAAGTAAACTATTTACACTGTTATGTAAAATATATTGAAAGGGCATTATGTTATTGAGAAGCTGCATAAAGTTATAGAATATTTTCCATTTGTAGGTCTTAGACCCTTGTATAGTGTCTGCTTAACTTATCTTTATCCTCTGCTGCTTCTGAGTACTTCATTTTGATGACTTGCATCCTGCAGTCAAAAGTCATGACACATCCATTCTCTTATCATGCCCAGAAATGCCAGACCACCTCCACCACATCAAGTTAGTGTTATGCTAGATTCAAACTGTATAGGAGTTATGTACCAGAGTATCAGTATTCCAGTATAATGGCAGAGTGCTCATCTAGTGCAGCAGCTTTGGACATTTGCAGCACAGGAAGTTATTTGCAAGATGATGTTTGTCACAAAACTGCCTACACAAAACATTGTGGTTTCCATGTTATAAACAACCTGCCACAATTGCAAAAATATGTTTTGCTTTGGGGGTGTGGAATACAAGATGCCAGTAACATTTCTGTTCCAATATCTGATGCCATGAACATCTGTTTTGATCATCTTCAAGTATTTTGTATAAAGTACGCTTTCCTGCAAAGAACATGTTATGATCCATTCAGAATATATAAGAAGTCTGTGAAGTGTAGTATATGAGAAGCAGTTCAAAAAGTGAAGTTGAAAACATGTGAAACATGAAACCGGGACAAAAGTTATATTCCAGATGTATTACACTTGTAATTAGTCATGAAATTATCAATAGCAGTGATGAAGACTACAACCCAAGTGACAAAAACATTTGAGGAGCTTAATGAAAGCGTAATTTCACTCGGTTGTTCACCACTCAAACCACCCGGATATCAGTGAAAAAAATTGACCTCCTTATTGCAGAAGAAAGTTAAAGGAAGCAGGAGAGTCTGTGAAGTGCAGTCCCAGCAGCATTTGAAATTCCAGAAAAAGAATTAACCAGAGATGTAGAACCATTAACTACTTGTGCTAAATGTTCAGATCTCAAAATTATATTAAATGACCTCAGGGCAAAATGTGCTTTAATAACTACGCAGAAGAAGTATCCATATTAACTATTGCTCCTGCAAGTTGGTTGATTTCTAAAACTGCTAAAGAATTTAACATATCTTAGTGTCTAGTAAGACAGGCTACGAAACTCAAGAAAACCCTACGGCAATAAAGAATGAAGTGATTAGTTTTTATGAAGATGATGAGAATAGTAGATTGTGCCCTGGTAGAAAGGAATGTGAGTCTGTGAGTATTCATGGTGAGAAAATACTCAAACAGAAAAGATTAATATTGTGTAATATTTCAGAAATGTACAGGTCATTTAAACAACAAAACCCTGACATAAAGGTAGGCATATCTAAATTTTTTTGACTTGAGACCAAAATAGGTTGTGCCTGTTTCTGCCACAGGAACACACAATGTGTACATGTGTCAAATCCATCAGAATGCTATACTGATGTTAAATGCTTTGCCACTGCTATGCCTTAATCACAACGAGGCAATGAATATTATAGTTTGTGATATTCATAACAATGTGTGCATGATGCATAGATGTGAAAATTGTCCAGAGAAAAAAAAATCCTTGAAGAATTTTTGAGAAATTCAGCAGCACAGTAAATGGACAATGAAGATAACATAACTTACAAACAGTGGGTGAAAACTGAATACATAAAGTCACTAATAACAAAGCAGGACACTGTCACTGATTTTATAGATTCATACTGTGAACAGGTAGACATTGACAGTACACAGTTTCAGAAACTGCTCAAGCATTGTATCTAAACTACTGTAAGGAAAATTTGAATATTAGTAAGGTAGTTATTGTACTTGATTTCTCAGAAAATTATACTTTTATTATACAGGATGCTGTTCAAGGTTATGACCTGCATTGTGTTATTAACTTCATCAAGAGAAAGGTTCCAAAAGTAACACGTGTCAAATATTTTAGTGATGGGGCAGCCAGCCAATACAAGAACTGCAAAAACTTCAAAAATCTTTGCATGCATTATCATGATTTTGGACTACATGCAGAATGGAATTTTTTTTCCACAAGCCATGGCAAAAACATATGTGATGGTATTGGAGTAACTGTTAAGCGTTTAGCAGCAAGAGCTAGTCTGCAGCATCCAATGGATGCCCACATTCTCACCCACCATCAGTTGTTTGCATGGGTTCAGGGTAACGTCAAAGGAATTTAATATTTTTTTGTGTTAAAGGACGAAATTAGAGGACATGAACCAGGACAATATGAGACAATGAAGACAGTAAAGACTGTTGCAGGAACAAGAATTCGCCATTTCTTTTCGCCAGTCATGTAAACATTTTAAAATATTCCTGACTGGGTAACACAGTATATTTGAATGTGTAATTAGCATATATCCTTTAAACATTTCAACCAATATTTTTATGCATTTAAATGGTGAAAGTGCTCACCAAGCAAATATTAGTAAATATAATAATGTTTCATGCACATATTTTCCTAATTTAATTAATATGGTAAGGTGTTAAACAGCCTTATTCTCTGTCCAAAAATAACTTTCTATTCTTTATGGTAGGTCAGTACTGTCTGTTAACTTCAAATCTGCGCAAGTTGCCGGTATTCTTGTCTGCTACACCTTCTGTGATTTTTGGAGGACTTCAGGCATCTTACACTGGAACTTAGCAAAACATTTGTTACAGACACAAACAGTTCAAATTAGGGATGTATCAGTTCCAGTTACTGGTTCTCGGTTCCATCAGTTTTTCATGTTGTGAACTGTGACTGAGAACCAATGTCAAAATTTTGGTCCTACTTTGATCGAAAGAGTAAAACATACTAGTATGTATATAAAAGTATATGACGTGGGGAAATGGTCACCTACTATCACATTATGGATAATTAACATTTTTTTAATTTAAACATTAACATCTCAAGATTCTATGAGTATAACAAAATTGTATTGATACTATTTGTGTGTATCTTGTTTGTAAAAAAAATCAAGTGTCCATAGATGTTGCATACAACTGTTACAGGCAACAAGCACAACATGTATAACACTGTGGCAGACAATGGAAACTGGAGTGCTCACAGAGGAGAAATAGAGGAACAAGATGTTCAGTGCAACTTGGCACCTTATCTCTTGCTACCACAGATGTAATAATTACCTTTGAGGTTATGTGATATACGCACATGTTAAAATTATTAACACCTTGCCAGAGTTTATGTTCAAGTGGCAAAAATGTTATTTTAAAAATAATAAGGTGCATTTAATTGTCAAGCAGCAAACATAAAAACTGGGTACTATTGATTTACTTGTGTACTGTATTACTGGATAAAGCACATTCTACAAGCTAGTAAACTTGTGAAAATAGCTAAGAGTTGTTTTTGTTAGGCACAAATGAAAATATTTTTCACTTGTTTTACATTTGAGCATGGTATTTCTCTTTGAAACCACACACACTTGAATCAGTAATTAACCAAGAACAAAAAAAATTATGAAACTGACCAATTTCTAGTTCAAAGAGGAAGCTTCCAATTATGTGGATTGAACAGCATGTGTCTTAGGCAAACACATCCAACGTTCATTACAAGAGGACCATTATTAGAGTGTTACAACATAATGCTGTATGATATACGTAAGGCAAATTTCAGTTTTTAGCTCACTTATTAATTGACTGCGTAAACATTTTCGGAAGTGGCTGACCAAGTCTATTGGCTTATGTTGCCACACAAAATTACAAACTGCATAAAAACAATATCACATATGTAAACACTATTCAACAATTACATATTGCACGCAAACGTTTTCTAAATCTTATGGCTAGAGTAGTACCCTTCTTAATTCATTCATTTACAAAAAAAAATAGCTCACCCTGATGGTGCCAACACAGGGGTACACAACTGGGTACAGGCACAGAAAAAATTAAAATACTCTTACCACACCAAGTATGCATTGCAGGGGAAAAACACTTTTAGGATGCACTTAGTATAATGTTTGGACCACCTGTAGCATTGACACAGGCAGTGATATGGTCAGGCATGGAGGCATACAGATGTCGTTGGATGTTCTCCTGAGTCAGTTCCTAACACAGCTGGCACAACTGACCCTCCCAATCAGCCATAGTTGCAGCTGGCTGAAGTTGCTGCCCAATTGTTCCAAACGATCTCGATGGGTGAGAAGAGGTCTGGAAACCTTGCTGGTAAGGGAATCTTGTTGACATCAAGAAGGCAGGATAGAGATACCCATGATATGTGAGACTGGGCATTATCCTGCTAGAAAATGGGATTGTCAAGCTCCAGGAAGGGTAGCGCACATGGTGACAGAATTTCCTGGACGTATCACCATGCTGTCAGAGTTGCTTCCATCACCATCAGTGGGGTGCAGGAATTGTAGGAAATGGCGCCGCACACTACGACAACTCTTGTTGGAGTGTGCCATTCTACAAAAAAGTGTGTCGACCTCCCATGGCGCCATCGGTTGGTGCGCCACCGATCTGGGGTGCGGGAGACTCTGGGTTCGAGTCCCAGGTAAGGCATGCGGTATTAATTTAAGCTAAGTTATAAGTTAGTCTGTAAGCCATCCCCTGCTAAGCTTTCAAGCATAAAACCGGGGGACGTTAAAAAGCCCTTTGCAATACAAATACAAAGAAGTGTGGATCACGGCGCTGGCCCGGACATCTCCAAAATCAAATTTGGCTATCGTCTGTATCCAGACATAACCATGATTCATTGCTGAATAACAATCATAGTTAATCTGCATGCTGCCATGCTACCCGTTGCCAACAGAAGGTCACACATGTTGTGTGATTCTAAGGCTGTAATGATAGATGTTGTAAGGGACACTGGCACAACAGATCCCACTCTGCCAGCCACCTGGATATAGTGCTGGTGGACACAGGCATATCCCCAGCTGTTGTGACATGTCCCTGGATGGTGTGCAGCAAAACCTGTGGAATTCTTACAATTTATGAAATGATCCTCCATGCTGGTGAACCAGTAGGCTCAACCCCAGCCTTTTCAACAGGTATGCGTACCCTCCTGTTCCCACTGCATCCAACACCAACTCACAGTGTAGGCAGAATGGTTTTTCTCAAACTTATCTAGCTGGGAAAATGCTTATTGAATGTAACATCGGGGCATGCCGTATATTTAATTAATTTCGCTCTGTGGCTCACACTGCTAAGGCTTTAACATGTCTTGAAGATATACATGATGGAGGGACATGTATACCTCCTAGTGGCACATCCACACAAGCATACCACATTATAAGTATATGAAACACATGTCAGGCTATGATGATACTGCGTGGCAACCTTCGTTGTATTCATGCAATTCGTTCATGGTGATACAATTATTTGCAAATGAGTGTATTTACTATATAACAGGTGTTAAAAAGAAAGTATTCCATATTTTGAGGGAAGGTAGTATGCACCAAAACAAGAAAAAAGGCTCAGTCACCATGGGTCCTAAAACCCATACATTAACAGCTATGAGCACTTGTTCACCATTGCTACTGTGAAACTGCATGTCTCCTTAATGTGAGCTGGGATTAGTAATTTTCAATAATACAAATGTGTGGACTCAAGAAAATCCTCATGTAGTTGAAGAATCAAGGAATCAGCACTGATTTTCAATCAATGTATGAGGAGGAATTATTGGTGATAGATTAATTGGACCTTACTACCAAACAGATTGAATGTATCATGATTTCATAGCAAACGAATTGCCTGTCTTGCTGGAGATGTGCCATACCTTCAAAGGCTAGACATGTAGTTTATGCATGATAGAGCATTGGCCCATTTTCTCCAAAATGTCCGAGACCACCTAACACAGACATTTAATGGGTGATGGATTGGTCGGAGAGGTCCAGTAAGTTTGTCTTCACATTCCCCTGACCTGGTTGTGGGGACACCTGAAGGCTTTGGTTTATACAACTCCCATCAATGATATACAAGCACTACAGGAATATATCATCAATTCCTGCTAGCACATCGTAGACCAACCAGGAGTGTTTCAAAGGGTGCATGATTCCCTACAACATAAGGCACATTGAGCACCTCCTGTAGCAATGGTGAACAAGTGCTCATAGCTCTTACGGTATGGGTTATCGGACTTATATTTATTAGACTTTTTTTTCTTGTTTTGGTGTATACTACTTCCTCGCAAAATATGGAATACTTTTTTTTCTAACAGCTTGTATATCTCCTCAATAGAAGATTTACCAAAGATGGTCAATAATCCAGTTCAAATACATTTAGGAGATACATAACAAGATAAATTCAACAAAGTAATTGAAGGAAACAAGGGTAAATAACAATTCAAAAACATCATCCATACTTAGAGCCAAGATTTTATGGTTTTATATTTTGGGATATTTCATTATTAAGATTTTAAGATTTTGTCTTTATCATCATGAAGATTTCAAAATGTATATGATATTGTCATAATGGGTTATTTTGAAAACTTGGCACACATAAAATAATATTTAATTCCTCATTTTAATATTTATACTTTTTAAACCATGTAAATATTAAAATATTCAAAGGAAATACATGCTGGCAATCTAGAATGCACACAAGACGTAAGCATAAAAGTATGAACAACATAACAATTAACATGGGTTTTCACAAGTTGGACCTATATCTTGCCTTATTTGGTTGAATATGCAGTTTATAAACACATAATACTGTACTCACAAATTGTGGCAAACATTTGAGTTAAATAAACAAAGAAGAAATGTTATTAAAGAGACAGCCACCATAGTTAAAAGTTCAGCATTTTCAGGCAGTAGAGATCTTCTCCTATCATTGACAATGACAGAATACTTTGAAAAAGACCTTTCAGTGTCCACATTTGATGTTGGAATCCAAATCATCTTAAATGCAGCTGCAGCAAACTGCGGAAAGTTACATTTTAATGTGCACAACAAGTTTACAATGTCTACATTGACTACATGTGGTTTCTGAAGTTCACTGTTCACAAGTTTCTGAAGGACCATATAAGCATCTACTACTTCAGTTTTTGGCACATTTTTTTATGAAAGGTTAAACATTCTGGAGAATTTCTTGTCTTCTATGCCCATGTTCCCAATATTTTTGGGATTCAAAAGACCATCAATGTCATGAAAAAGTGTGTGAGAAGGATCACTTGAGAGAAGTTCATTTAGCTTCAGTAAGCCAAGTTGTGACATATGTTTGAACTGTTCTTTCAGGGCTACAGACTAGACACTTTTCATTTTACTGAGTGACTTTTCAACAACTTCTGGAAAAATTCCAGTGAAATTTGCAGCTTCTGAAGCTTTGAATATAGAAGATGAGCACTTGAATAAGAGGATCTCTCCAAAAACATTATTGCATCCACATAGCTAGCACAATTTTCAGTGACAAACACACACTGAGATCCAACGGCCTGTACCTCAACTTCTTGCATTGCTTTTATGAACTTCGCACCGGCATTATTTTCCTCACTAAAGTGTTCAAAAAAGCAAACAATGTCACGCAGATGGCCAGCATAGTGGAAAACAGAGCGAAGCCAGGTGTTCCATTGTGTTACAATGGGTATTTGAAACATCTTCACTTCCTCATCTTCTTCACTCTTGTTCCTCAAAAATTTGAGGTAGGCATGCAATCTTTTTCTTGTATTTAAGAATGCATTTCTTACTTTGATGACAAAAATATTTAAATCCTCCAAATTGTTTTGCCAGATCTGCACTACCAAATTGATTTTATGTGCCTAGCACTGAACGTGGTACACATGATCACCAAATACAACTTTCAAAGTACTTGCAGATCTGGCCATATATCTCGCACCATAATCTTTTTCTTGTATTTAAGAATGCATTTCTTACTTTGATGACAAAAATATTTAAATCCTCCAAATTGTTTTGCCAGATCTGCCCTACCAAATTGATTTTCTGTGCCTAGCACTGAATGTGGTACACATGATCACCAAATACAACTTTCAAAGTACTTGCAGATCTGGCCATATATCTCGCACCATCTGTTACATGTGCAACAACATTTTCCTCCTTTACCTTCATACTTAGTGGAGATGTTAATTAAAAGCTTTAGAACAGGCAACAGCATAAGCTGCTTGAAGTACACATGAAGCTTCTAATAATATACTGTGTTCTGCCCTGGTTGCAATATCTGAAAAAGTATGTTGAAGACACAGTTATTTCCTTTATCTGTTGTTTCGTCTGCCAGCAGAATAACAACTTCCTGGTCTGCCAGTTTTTCTTTGATTTCTGCTTCTTTTTTCCCCTTAATAGAGGAATGTATTTTTTTTTGTACCCAGTCTGCAGTAGGTATATCAACAGCACCACTAATGTGTTTCCTTACCCATTCTCCGAGTTTGCAGTTGTATAATTTCTCAACAGGAATTCCAACAGCAATGAACACTTCAACTATATCCAGCATAAATTCTTCTTTGTGCTGTTTGGCTCGTGTAAGCACTGACCCCACCTCCTAAATTGAAAGCTGACATTTTGCTGTTTGTTGCCCCTTTTTCCCATTTTTATGCCTCTCGGACTGATGCGTTTATTCAATATATCTTTCCTTTCAAATTCCAAATGGCAGCCACAAAATTTACACATATATATATTTTGCCACCACTTACACAAAATCCTTCATTTGAAAATCCTGCCACACATGCAGATGGTGTTGGTTTATTTTTTGGCATTCTATGGTTTGTGTTACAGCAAATACCTTATTTGGTTACAGGATGACATTTATGTTGATAACCTGTTTCTGAAACTGACAATGCAAAAAACACTTATCGGCAAAAAAGCAATGAACATTAAAGGTTTAAAATATTGATATTTAGTGCAAGTATTTCATGTGTTTCATGCAGGTTTAAATATATAATAGCAGTTTTCTCGTATTTCTGTTGCAACAAACTTTACATGCAAGGGGATTACAGACACTGCAAATATACGCAGTAGTTTTAAAGCACATTAGCCAACATAAAAAAGTCAAATATTTTTGTATTATTTTAGATACAATTCATAATGTATGTTACATAAGCTTTGTACGCTATAGTAAAAAATGAAAAAAACTGTTTTCCACAATTCAAAAAGCATTTTAAACAATGCGGGAGGAAAATATTTACTCTCTACAGAAGTTTGTTCACACCATTTTGGACATGTGTTTTTCTCATGCTTTGTTCACATCAAGTTGGCTAACTACTTCTTTCAAGCTATGTGAAACGTAAGCAAGTAATAAAGTTGATCAACAATGTGTATTTTCTAACCATCGTAATTTCTCCAACTTTTATTGATTTATGACTATCTTAAAGGTGAGTTTGAAGCATATATAATGATAATTTGGACATGATACGAGCTAAACGAGAACTCGTACGTAAGCCTGCTATTTATTATTGGTTATGTTAGCTAATTTTGTGTTATCATTAGGTAGTTATATGATTTTTCGCATTTTGGCGGTGTTACTACACAATATGGTCTTATTTCGTGTTATTTCACGTGTGCAAAAAATTGCAGCTCTACCCACACCAAATTCAAAAGATCACGACAAAGGCCAAAACACAGAACGCATCAACAACTACTGCTATGGATTAATCAAGACAATCCCGCACAAGAAAATGGATTATAAGAAGTTACAGTGGTTAGCAAACACTCCAACATATAACATTTACATATCACGATAAGGGTGGTTGCTTTGTGTTAAATTACGTTGGCTTTTCTCTTGTTTCAGATAATGGTGCTGCTTCATAGCGTGCCCAAAATGGTTAAGTCTTTGAAAAGGCCACCAAAAAACTTAAGTTCAAGTGTTCCTTTGCTTGTACAAATAGAGTTGCATGTGGCATGACTTTGCTCTGCTTAAAATGTCCATAGCTGAGTATGAGTTGGTAGTCAGACATGAAAACTGCAAGAAGGCATAGCTCATACACATACATAGGATATTAGGCTGGTAGACTAAGTTTGATGACAATTTAATTGCATTTCAAACTTCTTACATGGTTTTTCAATGTACACACTTTCATGTTTTTAAATTGACAATGCCATCATTATACACTTTTCTTCAGCAGGCAGTAATATTCCATGGAGCTCACAGCAGGTAAACAATGATAAAAATGAAAACAGTGTGTGCATAACACATAGCTTGAGCAATTGCGACTTGATAAAGTACCCACATAAAAAACATAATACTATTATATCATTACGACCCATTAATAATCTTCATAACAATTAATGTTTTATACATAAACACACAGTATTAATTTTGGGCATCTAATTTGTAGGCTGTCACACACTGATGGCACTTACACAGACATAGGTCGTGGTGCATAAATTTTTAGTGCAGTCATATTGAATCGACCAATTACTTTTCTAGTTTGCAAACAAGCTAGTATATAGCAGTTTTTGTTTATTACACCAATTATTTTCCACAGGTCTGAGTACAGATGGCACAACTTTGTCACATAACTCCAAAACTTACTCCAATACACTGGCCCTTGTAAGGATTAGATGTCTCACTGTCAGAACCTTTACTATGGATATTTTAGTGTTTTTATAATGATGTTCAGCAGCTACGATTAAGCAATTCTCCATTAGATTTCTCATTTCCTCTCAATGTGATGACTTGTCAAAGGTTGTATCTTCAAGTGTAAATTTAGTTTCGTGAGGTTGAATATCATAAATCACCAGCCTGTCAATATCTCCAAAGGGGTGCTGGTCCATTTTGAATGTTAGTTGCATTAGGTGCATTGCTTGGCCCCCAGGAATTATCAGTCTGTATGGGCACAAATTTCAGCCTCCCTTCATCTAGCAGTGGCTCCTGGTATGCAAAGTAGCCCCTGCCAAAATGTAGAGAATAACGTTATGTTCTGTATTATTATATTATATTTCACTCTGGTCATTGAAGAAGTAGTTACATCCAGGTGCTACCTAGTTCTTTCGCTTCAGTAAAAACTATTGGAGTTCTTGGCTGTAACATAATTGCATGCCATTGCTAGATGGTTTCCTACTGTCACAGCTCCACAGGTGATATCCTGGTAAGGGGGATACTGCACTTCCATTTGATCCCTGCTCTGTGGTTTCATGTCTTCGGTCACTGTCATACTGCTCCAAACATTCACTTTTTCTAGGCGGACTGTGGTACCTTCTGATCCCCTTATACCTGCTCCAAGTGTAATGTTTCCAACCTTGGCACAATTTTCCTACCCTCTCACCCCACACACCAGTTAACACATTGGTTTTGATGGATATGGCTCAGCTGCGAAGCAATTCACCTGCAGGTTTCTTACTTGTTGTGGCAAACTTATGTTTTTTTTTTTATTTGGTGCAGTATACGATGGTAGCATGGGTTTAGCACTCTGCTTCGCTACTATTTTGCTGTCTTTGTAACCTTTTAATAATGTCAAATGCTATCAAATCTTCCCTAAATATATCTAAATCATAATTTCTACCTGCCTGTGTGATTGGTGCTTGTATAGCAGCTGCTTTAGTATCATAGTGACACATTCTTCATTGATAATGGGAGGTTCCAGACGACAATATTTTTTGCATATCTCAGAAAGGTGTTTCCAGACTTTTAGCACAACCTGGGAAAAACCTTTCTGCTATTGTGCTCTTAGGTTTCATTGTATCTTGCAATTCTAAGAGTGTTTATGAATTTATTCTTAAGTCCTGGTATGTTTCAGTGAATGAACGGGTCACTTCCCAAAAAAAGTAAGCTGTTTAATGCGGCCCTAGGTTCAAACAACATAGCATGTCTATGATCCAGTAACCCAAACCAGGCAGCATATTCTTTGAATCTTACTAGGAAGTTTATGATATTTTTGTGTCCTTGTCCCTCGGATTTTGGAATTTACTAAGCCTATTATTTTTGAAAGGTCGTATAGTATGGTGTTAATCTAAAGGACTACTAAGGGTGTAGCATTGCATTTATACACATTTTTATTGCTTTTTTAATTGTTTTTCAGGTTCACTTTTTGTTGAATTCCCCAGTTTCATTTGTCACTGAGTGTAATTGTCCAAATTTTTCCTTTCATATCACATGTTAGAAGTAAGGGCTTTACCAGTTTAAATGTGAGGCTGAAATATGAGTGTTATCTGTAATACGTGGCACTTTTTGTTTCCCAGGTTTCAGGGTGAGCTGATGCCACTTTTGAGATTAAGTTTTTTCATGATTCCCATGCCATCAGCAGTTTTGTAGTTACACGCAGTAGCGTGATATAATGTACAGCCAATAGGAGGCTGCGAGCCCCGGACAAATGTTTATTTTTAGCTTTTGTTGGAAGAGTGTGGGGGGTAGTTGCGCGTGCCGAGAAAGCTGAGATTTACAGGTGATACTCGCTGGCAAGCACACAATAATATTTTCAACAAAATTTCCCAGTAGGTAACACATATTGTTCGCCACTGATCAAGTTGCTCAACAACACTAGTAGAAAACAATGAAATGAAGTCAAGTGCCACGTTGAAAATATCAGTAAAAAGCTAGTATAGCCCATAAACCACCACACTTACTTCTTTCAATACCATAATTACACATGCAAATGCACAACTCCACTATAAAAATTAATAGAATGAAAATTAAAGCACATATGTACTATTACTCAAAAGAAATAAGCACAACTTAAACAATGAATTATGTCATTAAGAAATGTGAAAATTCCAGAAAAACACGACCTGGTGCTGTCATTAAAAAAAAGGGGGAGGGGAAATTATATTGTGAATAACAGCCTGTTTTTGGAGGCAACACTAGTCAAAATTAAATTTAAATAATTTATGTTTACTGCCATAACTCAGATTAAAAAGGTTCCAGTTGCAGTATAAGATCCTGAGTCTGACACACTTTACCGGTATTTTCAGAAAAAAAAAAAACGCGCGCGCACGCGCACACACACACGCACACACACAGCAAAATAAAGATCTCGTAGTTTACTTGGCTAGCGGCTTCAGGACTCGCAGATGCTTCCACCTTCACATTATATTCGGCATCCTGAAGTTATCAGCAGGAGGATCTAAAACTGGATGCCTGCTACTCTTCTTTTCTTAAAGTTTGTAGAAAATTTTCCTAAATGGCTTACAGGCCCTGGGTGTTGCTACAGTCCACAGAAATATTGTAGTCTGTATGCAGGCCATGACATGATAATGAATTATCTTTCCTATTTTTCACCATGGCAGTCAAATGAGTAGACTCTTATCTGTATCAGGCTGGGGAAGTAGATCTCAAGTAAACCAAGCCTGTTTCCTACCCTGTGACTCGAAAATTCCCACAACTAAATATTTCTTGCTAGGAGAAACCAAATTGGGTTCCTGGATTTAAATGGCCAGCCCTCAGAAAGGTACCTCAAAATTAACATTTAATTTGACTAAGATTATAACAATATAACTTTAAATTTGTAATTCTGCAACTAGCCGAGCTTAAGTGCCGTACACCTTTCAAAATATTTCATCATGACAACCACAAAAAAAAATCAGCCTTTGAGCTTAGTTGATCAGTAGCAAATGGAAATAATAAAACAAATACTAAGAACAATTTTTTACCTGTAACTAGTATATCTGAGAGGTCTCTGGATGCATTTGTCCAACCCTAAATACCTCTGTATACAGTTAACCGGTTTGATGACTAAATCTTCAGATGGAAATTCCATAACGTATAATTTTCTCAGCTCTTTAATTACTCAGTAAATGACAAAGTTGATGTTACCGTGTTGCCCGCACTATTCATATATTTTGGCCCAACAAAATGTTACTATTTGTGTCCATGACCCAATATCTACTGTACATCTTGAACTGCTATTACCAGCATATCTGGGCCCATAACCTCTGTTGGAGTCCTGAATAGTGATTAAGAAAAATGCATCAGACTTGATAACTAGAAAACCATGCAAACTAGGAGGGTCAAATGGAACAAAAAAAAATGAAAGAGAATGCACTGATATGACATCAATTTCAATGCCAACATGGCAATAATTCACTTCCTACAACACGAAGCCAGTTCATGAGCCCAATAAATTTTTGCAGTTGCTTGTGGGTCAAGAGAGTAGGAGTGTTAGAAATGTTCATAATTTGTGTATATAGCTAGAAAAAAATTAAAAGAACTAGTTTGTTAAAATGCTGAAAACTGACTAATAGTTAAGAAAAAATAATATACACTATAGAGATTAACACCTACAAACATCCTACCTCTAGTGCTCAAGCAGTGCCTAACCACTATGTTATAGTGCTCTTTTCAATTTCATGCATCTGAACAATTTAAGTAGGTCCACACAATTGTGCGACACTGCACCTTGAAAATATACTTAGTATTTATTCTGAAACAAATATCAGTTTCTCCTGTAACCTTCAACTAATTTGGAAATGAAAATTAATACTTTTTTAACATATGGAAGATATTATTTCTAAGTTCAATTATTTAATTACAACCATTTTTGTTCACTAAGTTATGGCTACTCATGAAAAATATCCGCCATCTTCTCTTGCTGCGCAAGATGCAAAGTGGTTTGTGCTGTTTATGGCTCCCACGTTAAGTCTGTAACAGTTTTTAACATTCATGCAAACTTTGCAATAGCAGACTTAGTAGTCGTAATCATAACTAACGCAAAGTATGGTTTTGCATCATAGTCAAATGCAAAACTCCTTTGTGTATCCTAGCGTTGTGGTCGTAATAGACCTGCAGGTACACAGGGCAAGAGATCATTAGTAAAGTGAGTAAAGAGCGGTACATGAATTTATTAATGAATTGGAAGAATTTATTAAGTTAGACAGGAATTCAGAGGAAGGATTAGCTAGCACACTGAATAATGTGGCAGATTGAATATGTGCAAATAATGAGCATGAATTAAGTGACTGTCACCATTATAGTGACTTTGATAAGGACTTTAATTAGAATTGAGACAGACATTAAATATTGTGGTCTACACAGGTGGTGGTTTTGTTGTGAGTTTGAAGAGAATGTTAAGATGATGTAACACTACTTGTACTGAAAATTTTCATTTAAATTATAACAGATGAGTCAGAGTCTTTACTGAAAACGTTTCGCTATAGAAGCATTACATTTCATATATCTCTGCAAATTTTTGTATCTGATTGTTAATAGTTGTTCACTGGTTGCCATGAAAAGTTTAAAAAAAAAATTATATTTAAATTTTGTATTTAGTTAATTGCTGCATAAATATGCATTAATAGTTGATTTATTATGTCCATAATGATAAATAAGACAAATAGCTAAGCTTCTATTTTCATGTGTTTTCAATAAATCATCCTAAATTTGAATCAGGAAAAAATTTATAAAAAAAAACAATATGGTGGGTGATGCAGTCTTTTAAGTGATAATTCTGTACCTGGTGAATTGAATGAGTCAGTGCCTCCTGAGTCATGTAAAGAGGGTAAAGATAATCAAATTTATGTAGCACATAATGAAATAAATTTTAAATTAGGTGTAATTGAAGAGTGTGAAACAGGTTATGATAGAAATATAAGTTTTTTGATTTTGTATCTGAAGACGTGCAGGGTAGTATTAGTGAGCAGCTCAAGTTAGATCATTTTTGTACAGCAGATAGGAAATATTTACTTCAAGTAATAGAATAAATGATATGACGTATTTACAAAATCAGCTCAGAAGATATGGTATACCAACAAGGTGATTCATAGTATTGATACACGAGATGCAAAGCCAATAAGCATAAGGCCAATTAGCCCCCTTCCCTCCCCACCCCTCAAAGTCAAAAGCAAGTTTTACAGGAACAAATATATGGAACACCAGGAGCAGGAGTAATGGTACAATCCTCAAGTCCTTGGTCAGCCCCGATTATATTAGTCACCCCAAAGAAGCCCTATGGTGTGTAAGGCCATGTATTGAGCTATGCTAGATGAATTGTGTGACAAGAAGGAACGTGTATTCACTGCCATTAATTAACTAAATCCTTTTAACACTAGACTGTGAGTCTGGGTGTTGGCAAGTCCAGATAATGTCAAGAGTACTAGGAGAAAACCGGCTTCTCCAGTTCATGAATAATATCCTAGCTGAGTTGACAGGAAAAATATGCTTTGTCTACTTGGATGAAATTGTCTATTCTACATTGAAGGAAGGCATTGCAATAATTTGAAAATGGTTTTTGAACAATTTTCTGAAGTATCCAGACTTTACTTCCCTATTCATAGTAACATGTGATAGTTCCGGGACAGCAATATGGGCAGTGCTCTCTCAAAAGACTAACAGTGCAGAACATATATATTATATGTCACGACAGCTCAGTAAAGCATAATGTCAGTCTTCAACATGGAAAGGGAATGCTTCGCAGTGGTCTTTGCATGTAATAAATTGAGGTACTGCGTATATGATCATAAATTCACTATTGTGACTGACCACAGAGAGTTGCAATGGCTGTTAAGCTTGAAAGAATGCAGTTCAAGACTCGTGTGATGGGCACTGTTATTGTCTGAATGTGGTCTCAAGTTGGAACATAAGATGACGCCGGCTAACAGCCAGCAGCTTTAAGCCCATGATGGCGCTCACCACTCACGTGGCACATGAGCATACACGTGTGCAAGGAGGCAGTAACCTGAACTTTCCATAAGCGAATATTTATTTGAAGTGTAAAATTATGTCTTTTGTTTATTTTAAGGTTTTTCAAGTGTCTAAATGTTTAAAATGTATATTTTATAATATTGCACAATGTTTAGTTATGAATTCAAAATATACGCTGCATGAAGACTGAGGACAGTATTATTCCCGTGTGAATGCCATCATAAAGGACACCAAAAGTATACAAAATTTCCACAATTCAAAAATAAAAGGTAAAACAATATTTAAATTATTTTTGTGCCACTTATTTTCAAATATAAAAGTTACTCTGCGTTCATAGCACTTCCGCTTATGTGAACCCCGTAGGCAGCCATGGTAGATCTGTTAGAAGCTTGCCTTGGTGCAGTCGTTGTCAGAGGTCTGGTAAAGTAAGACACTGTCACGTACGTACTTCAAACTGTTTGCACTGATGTAGATTACCATAGTTCATTCTTAGTATACCGGTTAACCTTTGCTTGCGTATGTTTTGCCAGATATTTTCCCCAGCATAATGCTTCTACTTAACATAATAATTTGTGCCCTTGTAGCTTATAAAAATGTAAACGAGGAGAAGGGAGGAAAGATCTCGGAGAGGCCACGTGGGCCACGCAACTTTCAATCAGCTGCCATTCACCTATGTTAAAGGCATTTCAGTGTAATTTCTCTATAATTGCTGCGTGCAATATTAAGGGCTTTAATTATATGTATGTATTTGAGGGTATTTTTCATGTTTAATTGTTTTATGGCCACATCATTTGCAACCATGTGGATCATAGTCAAGTTCTGTGCGAACCATGCGCTTTGAGGATTTATTTGTGTAGTGCGCCATAATTTCAGGGTTTTATGTATTTTTCATTCGGGGTTCCATGTATTTTTCATGTCATGGATGCTTTGTACGTTTGACCACGTGGCAATTTAAATGTTTGATTTTCTTGCCATACGGCATGTTACACGTCCAAAACCAATTCAATCTACAAAACAATCATTTTTTCAACGGAAATAATAATTTGTTTGACCAGAATTTTGCCGTTTTTGTGGAGAAATATTGAAATTTCACCTGCACCACATGCTCCGCTGCAACACTTATCCAGCGGCAGCCGCGCCATCTAATCTTGTTTTCACACGCTTGCGTGTTTATTGTGACCATTCATGTCGTGTCCCATCTTGTTCCAGTTGTATTTGTATTATTTTGCGTAATTTGTATGGTGACATTATTTCCGTCCTAGCCGGCTATGTTTATACGTCGCCACCACAATAACCATGTGCTGGAAGACGCGCCCCGACGAGTTTGCGGTAGTGATGCCAAATAATCACACATGTTCACTCATTCATTTCATTATTCTCTGCGCCCTGTCTTGAAGAAAAATCATCAGTCCACCCTAGCGGCTGTCAACCCCTTTCGTTGTGAAGATTGTGTTTTCTAACACCACAGAGAACTCATCCCTCTAAGAGTGCGCTAGATTAATTGCGGCCTGAGAAGCACCCTAACGGAGTTAGATAGATACGTCCGAGTGTAATTCATAAACTTAAAATCCTGGCACAGTTTTGTATGGTTAACAAAATAAAAGCAAGTATAAAAGTGCATAAAGTGTTTCTTTGTAGTGACAGCAACCTCTAGCCATTGTTTTCAGTAATAAAAGTTTAGTAATGATGTTTATTAATGCATGGTGTTTCGTAAGTACGCTCGGGTGAGACGGACACACAGAACCCACAGCATCCCTGAGAACCCTGAGTCTCAACAGTGCGGTGACTGGGAAACACAGCTGGCGCCCACCTACAGTAAGTTTATTGTGTCACAGTTTGTCTCGTGTCTCACCTGAAGGCATCAAAGAGATGTGAAAAAAAAAATGTTGATGCAGATGTACTGACCAGGATACCAGTTCATGCCATTTACCCTCCATATACTCCTATATGGGACTGGCAGCAAATAGGAAATGAACAACTGAAAGACTCTGCAATCAGTGAATTAAGAAAATTGTAGAGGCGAAAGATGAATTCTTATACTTTATAGATGATGATAAACTAATGCACGGGTCAAGGAACAAACTCAAGAACATGCTGATTGTCCCCAAAACAATAAAATTAAAAATAATTTCCAGTTACCATGATTGGCCTTTTGCAGGACACCAAGGCATAAGCAGGATGTATGATTTGGCGGATTCTCTTTTCTTTTGGGAAAATATATACAGGGATGTTAGAAATTATTGCCAGAGTTGTGGATCTGGTACCATTAGAAAGAAAGTACATGACATTAAACTTGCACCTCTTCAAAGATTTCAAGATGTTAAATATTCTTTTCAGGAAGTAAGTATGGATGTTATAGGATCACTGACCCCTGCAGATACAGATAATAAAAACATATATCTTGACAGATCAAGATGCATTTTCTAAGTATCCCAAAGCAATTTGTCTTCCAGACCAGAAGTCCGAGACAATAGCTAGAGTTTTCAAAACAGAGATAGTGTCTTGGAATAGTGCCAGAAAAGTTCTTGAACAAGAAAGGATCAAAATTCACCTTTAAATAAACGCAACAAAATTTTTACACTTTTAAAGGTAAATAAAACTCAAACAACAGCATATTATCCCACACGTAATGGACAGGTAGAAAGGGGCAATCAAACCTTTATTACAACAATATATAATTTTGTTGACAAAGACCAGCGGGTGTGGGACAATGGATGCCCTGTACATTGTTGGCATATCGCAGCACACTCCATAGCTCAACATGTGAAACTTCTTCTTTTTGGTACATGGCCAGGCTAAACACATTACGTTTGATGATATATTGAGTCTATAGTGAGAGAAGAGATTTGGGCGGCTCTTAACAGTGAGGTCTTGAAAGCCGATAAGGGTGATTGAGGTGTATGGAGCAATGCTGGAATTAAAGGTTGGGGTCTCGAGATAACCCGCTGACCAATGGCATTGTCCAGCACGATTCCCACATGTGAAAATCTGGGAGTGACCCAGCCAGAGATTGAATTCAGTTCGCCTTGGTGGGAGGCGAGGAGGATAACCGTTCAGCCACCATAGCACCTTGATGATATAGTGAATCCCAGATATATTCATTGTGTGATAGAAAGTAATTACAAAAATTATCTTGTAGCAATTGCATGAATCATTCAAGGTGGCACAAAAATCTTGGGACGACAGCAGCAGAGACCAGGGAATATCAGTATAATAAGAAAGCCAAAAATATGTCAGTATGTAGGTCAGTGATGGAGTTTATTTAAAGAATGAAGTGGTGCCACAAGACTTAAACCAGAAACTCAATTCAAAAGTTGTTAGAACCATACAAGGTCATCGACAAAACCTCTTTAGTAATGTTGCTATTTACAGTAATTAAGCTCAGCATGTTCACATTAACCATATGAAAGCATATAAGAGGCTGGATTTCTTGTAAACAGGAATAATATGTCAGAGAAATTAGGAATGAGATTGACGAAGATGGAAAAGAGATGTACGATAATCAACCGGGGATAGAAAGAGAGAAAAGAGAAATTATGAGGGGGGGGGGGGGGGGTCCCTTTATAACTAAATTCCACCAGGCGGCAGTCGAGACTCCCTCAATTGTCATTGAACCACAAAAAGAACATGCTGGGTATGCTTTGAGTAAGGGACCCACGCCATTACCATGTGTTATGCCTTGATGATGTAAGATACTGTGTGTATTTTTTGTTTTTGTAGTTGATACTGAAATGTGTGGATGCAATCGACCAGGCAATCACCGATGCAGTGAACTAGCAGTCAACTCAGGGGATAGCATTCATTAGGCAAAGCAATGTATTGATAACCAGTGATAAAAGGGTCTTTGTCGTCAATATTGATATCACGTACTACACTCCAGCAGTCGAGCAGTTTCAGTATTTTATAGATCACATTGGCGTAGTACTATGTAACAGAGTCCGAAACATTCCACCAGGGGACACGATGGGGGCGACTGGTAGAAGAAGTAGGGATGGCAGCCTCTCTAGCAGAAACTAGAAGTGCAGTAAATTCCTCCAATGCCACATTAACATCACGAGGGACCTCCCATGGAAAGTGTAGTGATGCCCTAATCAGCATTCTTAATCCACCACCATGAAGGAAGAGATGGTGCAACATGTGATATACACTCTAAAATTATCGGAGAGTTGTCATTACCACAAAGATCGGGGTGAACATAACATTCAAAGAATGTGACAAAAGCCAACCTAGAGAAGGTGAGATCAATGCATGAAGAGGCACCAGTGTGACATGTGAAGCACATAGGAGCACCCAGGCCTTCTTTAATAGAGCAAGGAAAAAGTAACTCAACGGCATGACCCGTACCATCCCTGTGAGACGAACGCCATAGCTCATTGTGGACATTCAGGTCACCAACAACCATGAAGAGAGCTGGGAAATGCGAGAGAAGACCCTCGAGTTCAACAAGATAGATAAGTTGACTCAAAAAACATAGATATTACAAACAGTGAGAAACATGCAGAGGAACAGCCATAGCTTGCACTGTGGTGGTAAGGGCGACAGCTTAATGATACACAGAATCCCGAGCAACAATACAAACACCACCACATGCACGATCCGCCACCATGTTATCTATGTGATAAAGTTACCTCAGAGCGAGGCTGTATCAGTAAGGTGGAAGTGGGTTTCCTGGAGGCATGTGCCAGTGGGAATGAGGAAGACAAGAATCTGTTTCAATTTTTTGAAATTATTAAAGAAACTTTGGCAGTTCCACACTAGTAGGGACATGAAGTGAAGAAGGAAAGTGTGCGGCTATTATTTCATCTTCCTCCTATGTCTATGGAGGACTGGTTTGAACAGCCCAGAGTGGTCATCAAAACTGTCTGATTCAGCACCATCTAGCCCAATTTCCACCACTAGTATTTCAATCAGAAAGACAGACCAACAGAGATGAAGATCAACAAGCTTTCTGATGGGTGCCACCAGTCGCATATGCAGCATAGAGAGAAATTATATCTTTGGTGTTCCAACAGACGTGAAATGGAGGGGTGGGGGGGACTTTCTGTTCACGTTTGAATTTGAATATGACCAAAATTTTACTACATACACCAGCATTGGTGCCACATTGTATATCAGCAGTTGCAGTATGGGTGGTTGAGAAGTCACTGTGACTTTGGCACACACAATGACACATCAGTCTGTGTGGCCATATCAACCATCTGGGTTCATGCATATTTTAATGGATGTCTCATTCTGGCAACAAAATTAAGACACAGCATGGGCTTTGGGCCTTGGAGAGCTTAGAACCACATCCATGCCTTACTAATGGATAGTTTGTCTGTGACCTGCATTTTCTAGATTCCTTGTTCTTGTTAGTACACAGGGCAATCTTTCAACCAGATGGGATGACCATTCTTCAGTTATTAGCAGAGGAATGGTCACATTGCTGGCAATTGTAGCAATGTAGTAGAGTTGGAACAAATTGCTTTACTCAAATATTCAGGTAGCCGACTTTGATCACTGGAGGAAGGTCACATACACCAAAAGTTCAGGATAGTGTTACAGTGTGTGTGTTGACACCCTCGCATGACTTTATCACCATGCACACACCAGTGACTTACTGCATCATCAGTTCACACATGATATCGTTCTCCGGTAATACAATCAGATCAGGACACCAAATAACATCCTTGGCAATATTAAGGACCATGTGGGGGTTTACCTCAGTGGGGAACTTCATAGTTGCCCTGGAGAAGGACGTCATCGCAAGTAGCCCATGTGACTGGACATCATTTGATGCCTCAACCAAGAGTTCACATCTTCCCTTGATTTTCTGACAATGAGCGACTTGTCCCACAGCAGATCTCCACAAATTACTTTCTTCCATTCAAAAGATGACATGTGTGGCCTTCCAATTCTCTAACAACTATGAACCGTGGCACAGGCGATGTGGTAGAACAAATCTGATTATCATACAGACCTGCCAACTTGTAAAGTTTGAAATCAAGAAGACTGAAGAATGCTTAAAATAGTGCGTAATCGAGTCACTGCATTTTATATAAATTTTTTCTTGTTCATCGGCTGTTATCGGTATTGTTATGAAAATGCGAAATTATTGATTTACATTTTGATAATAAATCGACATATTAATTATTTCTAGATGCAACAATACATACTTCTGAGCTTCATGTATCAACTGAGAACACAATAATATTACGTGTAGCCTGACACATATATTACTTTTTTTTTTTATTTAGCTAGGCCTACTTACCATATATTCCAACACTTTCCGCACATTGCGAGAGTTACAAATTCTAGCATATGATCACATAAATTCCGGTAATCGTTCAAAAAAAATTTTTTTTAATGCACTTTTAACATGATTTGTAATGTCACTTTTCTCACCATGACAAATAGTTGTGTCACAGCGACACACACTACAAAATGCATACTTTTCACCTTTCTTCAATTTCAGAATGAATGGAAACTGCTCAGAATATGCATAACTGAATACTTGGACATATTGTTTTAAGTTTTTCACACATCTTACAGCTATTATGTATGTGCACCAGACTATTAATACAAACTAAAGCCGACGTATTTCAGGAAAATCACTATAGAAACATATCTTCACACTTCAAATACTCCTAAAAGACCCTAGTTTATCCACAACCCACAAACTCCACACCGTGTTATTTAACATGTTGGGCGCACCACTGTTGTTTTATTACTACTGGTGCATGAATATAAAAGTACAACTTTGTGCGAGTGTTTGCCAATATTTTTACATTATTGTATTACCACTGCTAACAGATACATATGACACCTAAAATACAGGAAGCGGTAATTTTGCATAAAAAATTTATTATTATTTTTGCTAGACAAGTGAGCTGGTGAAACCTTAAGGCAAACAGTTTACAAATACACACTGAAGAAACGTGATACCTTGGCCATATCTAACCTTGAAATAAGATGTGAAATTGACTTACCAAAATTGTTTTTACTTTGTTTTGTATCATCTGAATGAAAGCTCGCTCCCATATTTTACCGCAGAAAAATTTAAAAATTAGGATATCAACACCCATTAACTTTATAATACGTTGTCTTCGTGCCAATCCGACGTCATCACATGAAATGCTTGACTCCCAGACCACAAAATAAATATGTGCAATTGATGTACAAACACACCGGCAAAGTTTACATAACCTTGCTACTATCTATGTAAATTATAGTAGGTATTACGTTAAAATATTATCAACATCTAACTGTTCATGGCCACAAATAAAAAACGCTTCACATCAATGGACTTTTCATGCCACGTAATTTAAAAAGAACCACAAATACTGTAGTATGAACTTAAAATATTTTTTACTATTTAACACAAATTACTCGCATGAAGAGACAATATTAATGACTTTCAAACACTGAAATGTAATTGTAGTTTATAAACAACAAACAACATTGGCATTTGTCTAGCTGCAGTCAGGGTGTGCCATGTTCAGATGTCATATGACTGTATACATGCTGGGTAGGGTATATTGATCAATGTGCTGCGCCCAGACAGGCACACACTCTTCAAGACAATGGCAACCATTATCTTCTATTGCGGAATGAACTTATGTACGTTTTTGACAGTTACTGGCACCAGTGTCACCATAATAATGCACTGTAGGAACATAACACTCACCTAAAAATGTTATTTAATTTAAAACAAGTCAAAATAATACTACATAAGAGTGAATCTTAACAGCTGCTGCGTGCGCATGAAAAAATCTCTCGCACGTGCATGTTCCAGACTCGCAGAAAAATCCCTGGAATTTTCAAGGTTTTCCAGCACTCAAGAAAATTCATGGCTTTTCCCCATATTTCTCGATTTCCTGGTTTAGTGGCCGCACCTTGAATTATCGTGAAAATATGACATATAAGTGACATTTTCATGGAGACCAACAGCCAAGAGCCCTGCATGAATTTTGTAATCCGGCTGAGAGAAAAATAGTAAGATCTGGAGAGTACCTTTAAAATCATAAGGTGCAAACTTTTCTGTAAAAAATACAGGAAAATCGTAAGGGTTGGCAGGTCTGATTCATATCAACTGCAATCCGACTTACATCCTGTGTCACTGTGTTGTTTACCTTCGCTGTTTAGGGAACCACCCTGTTTGGGAGTGCTGTCCCCCATACTTGGGACTGTCTGGCACCAAAGCGTACATCAGAGCAAACAAGGGGCAAAATCTTACATCCTGGGCGAGGCTGGCTTTATTCCCCTACCTGGGAAAACATCCCAGGTTTTCCACTATAGATAACACCCATCTGTGTCATTTTAGGAGACTTGTGGTCTATTACACTGGTCTCCCTTGTACAACAGTGACCCATCTTAGCATGTCTGGACATGCGCACTAGTCGGTCATGATAATTCACCCTGCCAGGATGGCATCATTGGTGTTAAATGGATGCACTTGTATATGAATATAGGCTCTACATCTACCTGCTGGGCCAATGAAAAGGATTGGCAAGACTGTCACTGACATAGGCAACACATATGGTCATACAGTTTAGATGCAGCACTCGTTGATGAAGACAGACCCTCATTAGGAAGAAGGACATCACCTTGGCCTGAGACAATGCTATAGAGTGAAGATGCAATGGCATCTCGTGAGGTGGATAGAGAAAGATTACAGAGAAGAAGATGAAGAAAAACACGAGATGATGGTCTGAACAAATTTCAGATCCCAACTGCACCCAATTAGTCGTCTCTTACTACAAGAATGGGGAGGCTGTGGTTGTATTCTAAAACCCAGCCACCACAAGGGGGAGAGGGTCTAAAGAAATTTATGTCCCCCTTTAGAATGTTTTTCTTTAACAAAAATACACTGTCCAAAATTTCTCCAGACATATGCTTTATAGATTTGGCACACTTGTAAGTAATGCAGTGTGTTTAGCATTTCTTATGACAGAATAAGTGTTTTAAACCATTGTTGAATGACAGAAAACATTTATGAGTACAACATGCTTTCAAGTGACATGCATTCTCACTTATTTCAGTGGAATTTTAAAAACTCACACTTGCCCACTATATTCATTATAATCATAATGCAGATATGACAAAAAGCCACTGAAAAAATGTATGTCTTATCGAAAAAAAATATTTAAAAAATTAATATTATAATAGACATTCTATGTATAAGCACATGGTGGCTAATGCTGTATAACATTAGGAATAATGTAATAACTTGTCGCAAAACTAAATGATTGTACCTAATTGCTCTAAACAATTACAACATGTTTACATAATAATTTAATTAAAATCTATGCAGACATAAAATTTTTAGTGTGTAATAAAACAAAATTTTTTGTGGATGGTGATTTCACGGCAAAATAATATTTTGTTGATAAAATTGGAATATTTCTATAAACAGACAAAACCTAACCAGGAAACTAACCAATACAATAACTGACTATTTATCATGGTATTTTATGAAATTGTATTCTTGCCTTCAAACCTGAACACAATTTTTCTTGATATAACTATGGTAAGGTTCATTAGGCAAAACATTGTTCTTATCAACTTATGCTACCACAGTCAATAAGTTTGTGGACTGACTGGTGCCCCAAATGTAGGCAGCCATGCAACACACTGATGTTCCATAAATTTATGGACTGGCACCTCGAGTGTAGGCAACCATGCACCATGGCATCCACAAACTTATTGACTATACTGACACCAGCCAAAAAGCTGGTGACCATCAGCCCATGACAGCACTCGCCAATTAAACACACATAGTAGTATAACGTGTTTAATAAGAGAACAGCCCCGACTTTCAGTGCAGTCATAATTAGTGTTTTGTCTAAATTATTTATGTTTCAAGGGTCAAGTTTTGTAGAAACGTCTTTCTAATGTAAGGGTTATGTCTGTGTTTATGTTTTTAATTTTAAATGTGTGTCAAAAATTACAATACAGTAATTCACATAAAGATGCCTTAAAAAGACATTATGAAGTTAACAGAAAATACTAATTTAAATAATACATGTAATATTGTTTACTATTGCTTTTGTACCATTGCATTTTATAATTTAATATTTTATGATGCATGCATAACATTTCCACTCATGTGAACCCCGTAGGCAGCCATGTTAAGGCCACGCGAGCTTGCCTCATTACAGTTGTCCTAGTGGTGTTATATAGGTAAGACGCTGTCCATACGCACTCACGTTTTTATCGCACTGATGTACGTTACCAAAGTTTTCATTAGCATACCAATTCACCTTTGCCCACATACGTATTGTTAATTTGTCCCCAGCATAACGCTAGTCCGCATAATCTAATTATTTGCAGCCCTTGTTAGATTTTGTTATTATAAACGATGAGAGAATGTGTGTTCTGACCACGAGGCCATGCAGCCGTACGAGACTGTACCTGATACCATCCGGCCGCCGTGCCATTTAAGAGTAGATTCACACAGTTGTGTGTTTATTCACCAGTTTCATGTCGTGCCCACTTTTCATCTCTTTCATTGTCCTAAATGTTTTGTCTCATAATGTGTATGTCCTGCACTAGCCCTCTCCGTCCCAACGAGTTGTGGTTAGCTGCAGTGGAATCTCTTCCAAGTTGTGATGTGTTATTTGTCACGGGTATTTTGTATGGCGATTATTTATCAATACTAGTTTGCGCCTTGTGTTTAGAATGTCGCCCCACTTCGCATGCCTAGGAGACAAGTCCCGACAGGTGGCAATAGTTGAGGGTAAAGCCTCTAGTGTATCATTAATCTGTCAGGGTTATGTATCCATATGTTATTATGTTGTGTCCATTTCTTCCCCGTGTCCCGCCTCTGGGTGAATCCTACAGTCCATCGTAGTGGATGTAGGGACCTCACTTAGAAGAGGCTGTGTCTTCTGACACCGCGGGGAAATCATACTGTAGGAGCTATGTCGTTAGGTTATGTCCTGAGGTTCACTCGCCAGAACTAGCTACACATGCCCGAAGTTATCACTAAATAATAAAGGCATGCATGGTATGTTAGTACAATAAACCCCCTTTTACCAGTGCAAATAATGAGTGTTTATGAAGCGTCAGTAACCAGCCCAGTTATAACCTCTCAGTATAGTATTACAATGTTTAGTATTGGTAAAGTGTTTGTAAGTACGCTCTGGTGAGACGAACACACAGAACCCACAGCATTCCTGAGAACCCTAGGTCTCAATAGTGTGGTGATTGGGAAGCACCACTGGTGCCCAAATTACCAGTAAGTATTTGCGTCATCATTCGTCTCGTGTCTCACCCGACGGTGTCAATACGTACTATATATAAAATAAAAAAGTTCCACAAGACATAACGAAACTGATTTAAATGTAGTGATTATGCTTTAAGAGAACACCATTAATTTAAGATTATATTTGTAGTACAACGTTATGACATGGAACTATTTTTTTCCTAATTTTCTACCAACTTTACCACGAATACTGCACTCGGTGCTTGGATTAAAATGTATCAAAATTTTAGCAATGATTTGTTTCAAATTATGACTTTAAAAATACTTAATTAACAAAGAACACACAATAATTGTCTCTAAAAATTCAGTGACACAAGTAGGCCTACCACTTTTCTACATACAGCAAAAAAATCCAATTTTTTTCTGAGCCCTAACAGTTCCTAATACTAAAGACAACTTATGTAGTAAAAGCAAGAATAACTTCAAAATTTATTTGTTGCACCTAAAATAATTACTATATATTTTTATAGATATGCAATCAACATTAATTTAACCACACAAGCATGGTTTGTATGAAGATTACCACTTCAAATTCCTGAATTCAGAGAAATTGTTTTATAGGAAAATGATTACATGAATGTTAATATTGTTAAATTTGATAATTATATCTAACTTCATTATAAAATTACTACATTTGGACATTTTCATACAATTCATGATTAACAGGTATACTATAATCACCTAAAAATACATACTTCTTTGTCCAGGCCAGGAGCATTTCTTAAAAGAGTCCTTAGTTCTGCGAGTTTTCTCCTTTCTTCATCTTGCTTTTGTCTAATTTTCTGTAGTTTAATAGAGAGATCAGCTACATAACTACCAAAGTGCTGAATTGTTTTCAAACCATCCTGAAAATAGCTGAAAAAAAAAATTAAAATTAAAGGAAAAGAAGGAAACATATATATTGCCAAAACATTGCAAATAAAGTATAATCCAAACTCCAACAATACAGTTTTTCCATACTTTTTTACATTGTAAAAAAGTTTACATTTCTCTACTCTGTGTGTGTGTGTCTGTCTTTCTCTCTCTCTGTGCATGTGTGTATGTGTGTGTATATGTGTGTTCTATGTATGTGTGTCTGTGTTTGTGTGTATGTCTGTGTATCTGCTTGTCACTGTCTCTCCCTATCTGTGTGTATGTGTGTGTGTTGATCTGTCTCTCTGGCTCTGTCTCTCTGTGTGTGTGTGTGTGTGTGTGTGTGTGTGTGTGTGTGTGTGTGTGTGTGTGTGTGTGTGTGTCTGGCTATATGTCTGTCTCTCTGTCTGTGTGTGTATTGTCTCTCTGTCTCTTTCTACCTCTGTCTGTGTATGTGCACATTTGTGAGCATGCACACATTCTATCTCTATCTCGAATTATGCAATGTAAATGTGAATCCATAGAAATGCCACTACTACATGTGATATAGGGTATGCTTGTGCCCAGTACCCAGTGTTTAAAAGGGCCATATAACAGGCTGGAAAGGCAGAAGTCTGCTTGGTAAGAGAAGTTGCGACAGTGTCATGCTCATGTAGAATATTACCATCCATACCAATTTGAATGGGTTCGTATGGCCAGACTGCACAAAGCCAAATAGTTGGCTAGTTGTATAGCAGTTCATCTAGACCAAACAGTCACCATTTGCAACATTATGTATGCAGGAATAGATACGTACAGATCATATGGCACCACACCCAAAGATATTACACAGTCTAATGGGCTTCCACAGCATTGGCCAGTCTCAACAGAAACCATTTATCGCAGTTTGAATGAGGCTGGCCTACATGCATGGCATCCACCGCACCATTTGCCTTTGACCCTTCAGCATCATGTAGCATGCCATCAATGCTGCCGGAAATATCAACAATGGACAGAAGAATGGCAAAGCATTATGTTCTCTGGTGACACCCACTCCAATATTAATGCACATGATGGTAACAGCAAGGTTTGGTGTTGCAGTGGGCAACTCAACTATCCTGCACTCATTTGTAAATGCATCATGTCCCAGACATTAAGTGTTATGGTATGGATGCCATCAGTTCTGACTCACAACCATATTTCATGGTTGTTGAAGGCACAGAGACCGCACAGTGATATGCAAATGACGTTTGGCAGCCCCATTTCCTGCCATTTTTGCACAATATACCCAATGCTATCATGAAGTAAGATAATGCCTGTTCCCATACAGCTTGCATCACCTGACAGGTTCTACAAAATGTGGACACCATTTCTTGGCCTGCCAGGTCTCCAGATTTGTCCCCTATTGAAAATGTGTGTAATACAAAAGAGCAATGTTTGTACTACCATCAACTATATGCCCAAACACTGGCTGATCTACATGTATAGTTGCAAGGAGCATGGTGGTATGCGTCTCAAAACACTGTCATCAGTATGATGAAATGCTTCATTGCAGGCTGTCTGTATAGCCACGAGAGGAGGTGCTACACCATAGCCTCTGTGCGGCAGCTGTGCCTACACAGCCTCTGTGCGGCAGCCAAGTAGCGATAGTAATTGCGCAGGACAATTCATCCCAATCATAGTAATTAGTAGATTGACAGTAATAGCCTTTAAACACGCCTTATGTTAGGCTCACGTGCGAACAGGTGATGGGACAGCTATGTCAGCCGTCAATGCAGCAAAATCCTTGCAGACAAAGCATTTTCGCATACGAGTAGAACGTGCGGGCGTATGCATCATGCTTGACGGAGTGTTAGCTGCAATAGTACACTCTATTACATGTCATGTTCATTCGCAATTTTCACTAATTAGATATCAGGCACAATCGGAGGTTGATAAGTTTTGCGCCTGAGCAACGAAACTATAACTTACATCGGGAAATTTACCCTTAAACAGCCAATATGTGCACCACTGCCCTTATGGGGAATTTCAGGCAGAACACGGGCTTATAGAAAAAAAGGAACTTCAACTGTGGTAAAGATGTAGAAAGGTGCCCAGTTGCAAGCAATGTGTCACAAGGGCATTGCAAGTACACACTTTCCGATGCTCCTGTGCCCCGATAAAGCCCCAAATATAATAAGAATCAGGCATGTTCATGAAAGCTCTAAACAACCATGCTAAATAACTAACTGCAGTAGTGAATGTGTTATCAGAACCAGTACTCATAGTAAGTTAATGCATTAAGTATTTAGCATAAGAGTACTTATAACGAATCAAGTAAGAGGTTTAAAGTAGAAAAATTTGATTTAGTAACAGAGCAGCAAAATGGGAGTGATGCTTTAAATTAGCCCTTAGAAGCCCACAGGGGGCAGTTTTCATGTAAAAGATAAATAATTCTGCAATGTAGGACGTCACAAATTTAAGGAACTATAAAAGTGATAACAAATAACGTTAAATAAGAGAATATAGCTAATTAGGATATTATATAAATATGTGGAATTGCAACTTGGAATATTAAACAGTAAAAATAGGAGTTAAGGTTATGCTTATCATTTAACATACCAGACTGAGGTGTTAATTACTAAACTCAAATGCAAGAACGTGTTTATAAAAAGTTATCAAACACAGGAAATCAAAACATTTTCACAAGGTGTCATATTAATAACCACATTTTAAATACAGGATGCTGTACAGGTAAATTTTATAAGTGGTGACTCGGTAAAGCAAAAGTTTATGACAGATAAAAAACCATAAATTAATGGCATGAACATACAGAGATCCATATGAATTAAAGTTAAAAGAAAAAATTAAATAATAGAATGGATTTAGTTCAAAATTTATTTATAAAGAAGATATGAGCTAACAATAGTAGAAGTATTGAGTATAAGAATATTGTTGAATAATAAAGTATTATATAGGAGGTAAGGAATCATTCAAGTTTAAGCAGAATCGTATAAGCCAAAAAGGTGCACAGGCACGCGCTAAAGTTGCGACCAGCGTTACGACCTAATTCCATGTTGACAAAAAACATTCTTCATGCCATCACCATCAACCAGTCCTCCCTCCCCCCTTCGCAAGTCAGCATTTCGCAAGATGTGCGGACACCCGACAGCGCACCGCGTTGCCATAAATTGGTGTCATCACACTGCGTGTTCGAAACACGTTGTTTTACAAACACGCGCATAGGTGTGCGATTACTTAGCACACAATGCTATTGCAATATTATGTGGGAATCTAAAGTATAAATGAAAAACCCATGCATAATAATTTAGAATCAATCCCATTAGAATAACATACACTACAGAAAAGCAATTACTAGTTTATTATCAAGTGTAATAATTATGTGAAATTTTATATAAATTATGAAAAAACAATACTAGTAACATGTCACAACAGAATCTTTGCATTTGATTACTAAACAACTGTCCAATGTTTTAGTTAATTTTCTATACGTGTATATTGAAAACTCTAGTTAATTAAATCTAGCTTACATTTTACATGCCTAATAAAAATGTGGATAGCTTTAACGGAAAGAACTTAGTTATTCAACTACATTAATTCATTTTATATTATTTGCATCTAAATGAAATAATATATTACTTACGAGCCACTTGTAATAAAAAGTAACCGAGCTATACGACATCATTACCAGGAGTTATTATAAGTTAATATAGAATAAAATGGTTATTATAGTAACTACAGGGCTATATGTAAAACAAACATGTGTTAATCGTTGCTAAGACATTGTTACAGGCAAACTAAGTGTCAGCTCCACACGACATAGCACCCCTCCAGAGGGGTAACACGGTGACTGCAGCACAACGTCATAATACAGCACCTGCCTGGGGTACGACAACAGGTAGCAGCCACCCTCATGGTCAAGGTAACGCCCGGTGCGAGGGAAGCACTATGGTAGGACAATGCATAGAGACATAACATTTTCGAACAAGGTAACGTTGTGCCATTTTTTTCTCCACTTCACGAAACTTCTACACACTGCATGGCTGGGGCGAATACTAACACACACGGCACACACACTCGCTACATATTGTTCATAGTTGAGAATAAGTAAACAAATATTTTCTCCCATGGGTATCGATAACGAAATAACACAACTTTCACAATCATTATTAAAGGTCTTAATAAAATTGCTTGTTTTCTTTGCTAAATATTTCAGTATATTCAATATAAACTTTATATATATATATATATTTATTTATTTATTTATTTGTATGTATCCATTACTCTTTTATTAAACACAGGCTCAATAATTTACTAAAAAGGCCTCAGATGTTCACAGTATAATAAAATTAAATGTGCAAAAGTTGATTTTCGTTAACACATAGATAAAATTTTATATTTTCACAATTTTTGAGAATTATATAACCTTCAATTATGTCTGAGACATGAACTAGACATTGAATATGTGCTTTCAAAAAAAATTAGTACTACCATTGTAATGCTGCCAAAGCAGAGGAAAAAAAACAATATCTCTTAATTAATTAACTATCTTAAATTAACATTAAGGCTGTTTCGTTGTGTACAATCAGCATTACACTGGTTAGAGATTCACATATCAGAAAACATTTCATGTCACACAAGTAAAATACGTAAAGGAATATGTGGTAGTTCAGGTTACCTGTATTTAAAAGGCAACCATGCCAACATAATGTGCGATTGCACTGTGTTTTGAGAAAATGACATTTATTCTCTAGTTGTAAGGTTATATTGTTTATATAATCAAGGTAAACATTCCAGTGTAACCCATCCTCAGTAATGAAATGTAGCGAGGTTTTGCATTGCATTTTACATCAGCACTCTTTATATAATTATTCAACTTTCATTTTAGGTAAAACTACGTTTCATTACACCACTCCTCCCTATCCATTCAAAACGAGCTCGAGGTATAGTTGTTCTAAGTTAAATATTTTATGTTATCCCTATTAGTTGTAACTTTATATATATATATATATATATATATATATATATATATATATATATATATATATATTTTGTGCGCATGTTGACACACACTCGTTTATCAGTATATGTGTTTTCAAACAAAAGTGTATGTTATGTCTAATTGTGATTCTTTTCAGGTGAAATTGACACATAATGTTAAACAACTTTTCTCTGTGTAATGTTTTCATATTAATACCTATTGTTATGGGAGCTTTTCTTAAATTTTCAAAACAAAGTTAAACTAATTTTCAAGTAAATCTTGATGACAGAATATTGAAACTTTTTATTAAAAATGCCACTTAAGTAGGTAGGCATCAAGCAGGCTGCAAGTTGTAGCGGGTTCCAGGGGGCCCCTCACACGACGGGTTAAACTTGGATGGACTATAGATTCCTGAGTGGGCCCCGTTTTAATAACAATCCTGACTGACCTCTTAAAGCCAGGTTATGAAAGCATCAAGCTCGCGACCCCCTCCCCCCAGGCTGTCAGCAGAGAGTCAAGTGTCAACATCAGTGTCGGAGCGACACAGAAGAGCACTAGGGTCCGGGAGCTCCGACTCATCTACAAGATACGCTATGTCTTCATTGGTGAGCGTAAATCCGGCTAGGCGGTAGGGCGGCATTCCCGATTACGAAGCCCCATCTTAAGTATTAATAATCACGTGGCAAGGCTAAGGTCCATGTATAATCTTAATATCATATTCTTATAATTAACTTACCTTCCAGTTTATGTCAGTATTCCTGTATGTCAGTATAATTTTTTCAAGGTGTATTGTATAACTGTATTCATTTAGATTCTCATAATTATCTTGTCAGTTCAGTGTAAGTTAAAATCAGTGTTGTGAGGAGAATCATACTGTAGTATTGTATTAACGTATTGTTTTATACCCATCTAAAGTATTATAATAAATGTGTGTAGTTGAATTCCCCTCTTTCATTGAATAGCTTAAAGTATTTGTTACCACCCAGTACACCTAGACCTAACTGGAGATATTGTGCCTAGGAGCGAGTAGTGAGAGTGATCAGTAAAAATATACAAGTAGTCACAGTGCTGGGTAGGCAGGTTGTTACGTGTTCGCGACCGCATTTCGTTTGCACTGCTGCGTCTACCTTGAGGAAGGTTGTACACCCCTCACACTTTTCGACAAGTTCATGGTCATGGCCACGGCTGAACAACTTCATGCAAGCACAGGCTGCCGTCGTAAACATTACCGGCAGGCCTCACATACAAACTCTAATGGATTTAAATGCAAGAATGAAGGCAAGGCAGCTCCCAACCCCTATTCCCTTGCTTCCTTTCTTCCTCCATTTACTTCGCCCCTTTATTGAAGAGGGCTCCAACCCCACCAGTTTCCCACTGTAGAGAAACAGACGACCACCTTCACGTCACCGACTACTATATCATCACCGAGCGTCCGTTCCAGAGCTGGGGACCAGCTCTTCTTGAAGCAAGAGGGTATTGTAGTGGGCTGAACCCACCCTTAGCTAACGCCCGTGCACGAGCCAAGCATTACAAAAAGCGGAAAGCAGGGCATGAGGGATTGCATCAAGCGAGGATTATAAACAGTGGGCAAGATATTCAACAAACGGACGATAAAGGCCAGCGCAAGACTCGTTGCTTGGCCAGACTTCTGCTAGAAGCGGAGGCGCTGTCTGGACGTCAGCTACTGGCTGATCTCAAAAAGGGCAACGGGAAGGGTGTGCCGAACTGCCGTTGCGATACGTTGAGGAACACAGCCTTCAGCACCTTCAACGTGAATTTGTTCCAGGGAAATATAGGAAGGACATTAAGTAGATGATTAACAGAGTGGCCTTGCATAACAGTTATTATTAATATAAGTAATTGCTCTCCCGTTTGAACTTAATAATTTATATTGTAAAGTGTTGTTCACTTGTGAGTATTACAGAGTTTATATGAAGGAGGTATAAAGAGATCCCCGTCTTAATATTCTGCAAGCCCCAGTCACCTTAAAGGCTCTTATAGCCAGGTGGAGTTGCCTGCAGTACTTTAGTACATAGTTTACATTAGCTGGAGTTCGACTCCAGTACAAGCTGTACTCAATGGTACTATAGGTTGGCATTTTGTGGACCATGAAATTGGGCCTCCTGCATACATGATAATGTATCCTGATGTGCTTCTTCAAAATATGTCACTGCCATAGTCTGCATCACTGTAAGCATCAATCACTGTAGTGTTGTCCTGCGGGGAATACAGAAGTACTAGGTTTTGTGTATCCTACATACAGTCAACTCCCGATTATCTGCGAGCGGATTATCACTTTGCGTCTAAACTGCGGTATATTTTAAACATTGAATACATATTTTTTTAAGTTTTCTGTAAATACTGGTGAAGAAAGTTAAAGGAGCTGTCAACTTAAAATGAAGATATATATTAAAATGTACAAAATGGTGATAAAAACCATGCTGTGAACACCCCATGTCAATACGAAGCCTGGTTCTCGAGCTGTAGCCATGCGTAGTATACACAGTGGCAACGCGTGAGGTCACGAGTGGCTCAGGGCAATGCGCAGAATGCGACCAGTCTCGCTGTAGCTTGGCTACCCATGCGCTCACTCGTGTTGCATTGTGTCGTGTGTACTTTTTGTGTACGTATTGGTACACGTGAAAATTCCTAAGAGGTGCTGTGTTGTTGGCTGCAATAATAACTCTGACCATAATAAGAGTATATCCTTCCATAATTTTCCGAGTAGAGACAAATCACCTGTCCGCTACAACCAGTCAGTAAAAAAAATAAACAGTGAATCCTTTACTTCGAACAAATATAGTACCGTATGTTCTATTTATTTCCAAGACTGTGACGTAGAACTCTCATTGCGCTACAAAACTTCTCTTTCAGGAGTGAAAACCGTGACATTGTTGAAAAAGACCAGTTCCAAGCATCAAACTTAAAGGGGAAGTAGAAACGCTATCAAAGAAGAAATATTTCAGCATTTACATAAGACAAAAAATTGTAAACGAAGCTTTCGAAGAAAGTGCATGTTCTATTGCTTTGGATCCTTGTTCAGTAGAATTAGACCAAAGTGTACAGACTGGCTGTATCCTCAAAACTGACGTGGTGATACCAAAAAATGAAGAACAAAGAGAATACAGAGCTCAAGAAATTCAGTGTGAGATGAGTAATGAATGTTACAGAAACATTTACGACAGTATGGATGGTAATAATTTGCTTGATTCATCATTCATATTGACATATTCACAAAGTGATGGCGAATCAGACAAAAATGCAGAAGACGTCAGTGTACAAGACAGTCTCTCTTCCAGTGAAACAAGAAAAAATCACTTGCTGGGAAATATTTATTTATTTATTTATTTATTGGGAGTGCTTGCTTCAGTTGTTTGTTTTTTGCTCGAAATGTGGCAGCATCGTACGTGGAGTGAAACCGACTCAGAAAGGACCTACAGTTACAACGGAATGTGCAAAAGGACACTTCAGTAGTTTGACAATCTCAAAAAAATAGCCATAAACAATCTCCCTTAGTATTCAGCTGTCAACAGCCATGTACATATGCGGTTTAGGATATTCCTTGTTTCAAAGTTTCTCAGAAACTCTGGGGTTGTGTTTGTATATCTCATTCTGCATACTATAAAATTGTAAAGAAATATTTAACTCCACAATAAGAATTACGTGGATAGGAGAGCAAAGATCATATTTTGAGACTTGCAATGCTTCTAATTCAGACGTGGGCTTGGCTGGGGATGGACAATTTGATAGGCCCGGGTTCAGCGCAAATTATGTTACGTATACAATAATGGATGTAAACAATGGCGAAATTGTGGATTTTGTGGTACTGCAAAAATGACAAGTAGACGGAGAACTTGAAAAACCCGGCTGCGAAACACTGTTAGAAAGACTTACACAAAAATTAAAAGTTACTCTCTTTGTTTCTGACAGATACAGTGGAATCCATAAATTAATGAGAATGAAGTACCCGTCTGTAACTCACGAATTTGACGTCTGGCATTTTTCAAAATCTTTAGTTAAAACGTTGAAAGCAATATGAAAACATTCATATTTGATACAAGCCTGGAGTCAAAGCATTATAATCATTTGTGGTGGTCACCAAAAACAAGCGACAACAATGAAGAAATGCTACTTGAAAAATTTACGCCAATACTGCATCATATAACTGACATACACAAGTGGGACGGAAACAAATTTGTCAATGCTTGCGAGCACGATGATTTATCATATATGCAAAGACAAAGGAAGTGGCTTAAAACCAAACAGTCATGATCACCGGCTGTTATGTTCTATTATAAATAACAAACAATTACTGGACGACGTGAAGCATATAAAAAATTATTGTCACACTGGTAAACTAGAGTCGTTTCACAGTGTTGCTTTAAAAAGTATAAGCCAAAAAGAAACCATTTTAGTTATGATGGTATGGTTGCCTGTACATTCTTGTCTATTCTGGATTTCAACAATAACACAGGATGCTCGAGAAAAGGCTCTAGATTAAAATACTCCAAGCCACTGAAAAAATGGGTTGGTGTGAATGTTTACGACAACGAAACTCACAAATGGCGTAAAGAAATCCTTGAACGTGTAATTCTGGTGGTTGAAGGGAAACTGCAGTTGGAACTCGACAATGACCCTCACTGTGCTACAAGTGTAACAAAATGTATTGCACCAGTTCTCCAACATGACACACTAGAAATGATAGATCCTTTTTCAAGATTTGCCAACAACGTGTAAATACGTTACTTGAAATCGGCAAGTACATAAGGAAAACTAACTTTTGTCTGGCCAAATGCTCCTGTTAGATTATACTTCCTATTTCTAACAATGTAATGTAGTTTATCACTTACCTTTATAACCTTAAATTTGTTGAATGACTGATGTCTCCTTTTTTTACAACATTAGAAATTGGGGTTTAAGAACTTCCTTATTTACTTATTTCTTATTTTTAAACATAAAAGGTTTCTTATTGGGTGTGTGTCGGTGTTACTTGAAACTATAGGCCTATGTGACATGAATATTCAAAACAAGCAATATATTTGCAGAAGGAAATATATGGTGTATTGTTAAAAAAACAATTTTTTATAAAATAATTCACTTTGGTTAAACCTAATCAAAGTACATGATTTCTTTGCCCTCACTTGGTTTAAAACTTAGATAAGTTCTAAATGGTTCGCGATATTCCCTTCAAACTTTTCAACCACACACAAAGGAATAACTTTTATTTTTTTTTCCGCAATGGTGCCCAACAATTAACCCAATATATCAACTATTTGTATGCTACAAATCATAGGACCTTATTGGTAATGTTTGCCATCTCTTGTCTTTCAAAATCTGTTTTTGCGTGCCCTATCATCACATGTCTAGCCATGTTAAGATGATCTATATTTAAAACAATATGAGGAAAGGATGTATGAGCTGTAATACACTCGGCAGTTCTTTGCAGATTAGAACTGAGATTACTCTCATGACAGCACACGTTTTCTTCAGGTTTTGACATGCCGACACACATTACACATTCACACCAGTCCATGTTATTTTGCCTGTCTGCTGATGATCCAGGCCCAGTATCCTGTTGTTCATTACTTTCATCTTGTTCTGCTTCTGGCTCAAACATGTAAGTGCGAACATTATCCCTATCCATTTTCCGAGAAACAGTTTACATTCCAAGCAAATAAAACCGCATGTACACATTACAAAACTCGACTTGGCGCCATGCAGTACGCTGCAAGCCTGGACCACGCAACTGCCGTGGCGAGCAGATAGCCACCTGTGACATCACGCCATTATGTGTGGCAAAATTTAAAGCTGCTTTACTCTGGTTCTGGGAGGCTTACAGACCTCGGGTTTCTTTTCCCTTAGTCATCATTTTTTAAACTTTACTATGGCATTGTTAGAAAAAAATGCATTTTTTATGTTGACAGCTCCTTTAAGTGTGACAGATGTCCATGTTAACTAGTGGAATACAGTAGGCCTATTCAAAAGTAATTATGGCTTAAGAGTATAATCTTTATGTTTCTTTAAAGCTTACAATATAGCTTTTGTGTCTTGATTGCAGCCTCAGCTGGCAACACCGCATACGTAGCAGCCGCTAGCTAACCAGCCCGTCGCCACGGCAGTCAGCCCGTTGCTACGGCCACTAGTCAGCCCATCCTATGCGCACAACTGTCATTGTATTTTACTTGTGCGGGCAGTCTTCTATAGTACGTTTTCGTGTGTGTTTGCACACATTTTCAGTCAAGTAATGTTTGTGAAACGAAAGCGCGTAATTTTGACACCGCAACAGAAATGAAAGATAGTAAATAAACTGAAAGAGTAAAGTATCATAAAACAACTTTCAGTTACGTATTTCATGGGTAAAACTATAGTACGGGACATGCGTGACAATGAAAAGAACCTTCTAGAGTTTTCAAGTAATGCAGATCCTACAAGTAGATTGTACAAAATAAAAACAATGAAACCGTCAACATATGACGAACTACACACGGCAATGTTAGAGTAGTTTAGTCAAAAACATACTGCTGGAGAGTTAAATTATGACTGTTTGTTTATGAATGCAACATTATTTATTGGTAAATTACACCACTTGGCCTATATCTTAATACAGCAATATTGCATAAAGTTATTTATTAATCTTTTTAGTTAAGTGCAATTACTATGGTAAATGGCACAGTTATTTATGAAAGGTAATCGTGTTCATGTACTATTCATACCGGGAGACGTGGAGCCGAGATTATTTTGTATTTTGTGTCACTTTTCCTAGTCGTCTTTCATCTTCACATTTTTTAATATGCACCATTTACAAATACCCATTTTGGAGGGGGAAGGAAGATAACAGCAGATGCAACACAGATAAGAAAGAAGAGCGGTAAGTGGGAAGGAACACTAGCGGGGGAGGGAAGAACGAGGTTGCCACACCTAAAAAAAGACTGACAGCTTGACAAGGGTTCTTGTAGGAAGGGATGGTTGCCTTTGTTCGTGTAACATTGCGGGCAGTTGCCAGCTCTCACAGTCATTTCCGCATGGACACACACACAAAATATGTTTAAATGCTATACAACAGCAGTCTATGTTTCAAAGTCAAGCAAAATAATGTAAAAATTGTATGTTTAATGGAGCATGCTGATTATCCACGATTTTGCATTATCCGCGGCATTCGTCCCCACGATTACCGCGGATAATCGGGAGTTGACTGTATATATCTAAAAATTCGTTTGACACTTTAGACATCTATTGTCGGGTTAGTGGTTTTCCTTGAACCTATATTGACAGCATAGGTTATATATGGTCTCATTCTATTGGACAAGAACAGCAGACTTCCAACTGCATCTCTATATGTTAACTTACCACATTCTTTTGGGTTGTTATCTTACAGATTTTCGCTCGCTAGAAGAGCTGGGGTTTTTACAGATTTTGAACAGTCCATGCTGAATAATTTTAGGAGTTTGGCAGTGTAAGATCTTTGATGATGACTGTTGGATTCACTTGTATTTATTATTTCAATGCAAATGAAGGCTTCTGGGTTCTCAGTTTTTTAAAATTCAAATTCTGTCTGAAGCTTTTCCAGGAGTTCATTCATTTGATTTTCCCTTTCAGAAATCATTAATCTGTCAACAACCCAAATTGCTAGGAACAAAACCCCTTTACTGTTCTTAAAAATTGATTTGTCTGTAGTAAGTTACTGCATTCCGCATTCCTTGAGGAAATCAACAAACTGTTTTTTCCAGGCACAAGGAACCTGTTTCAGTCCATATAGAATTTTTTTTTTTTATTTAACCAAAAATCCCATTTCATTCCCAAAGCCTTCCGGAAAAGAGATAAAAATTTCTTCTTCCAGATTGCCATAGTGAAAAGCTGTTTTTATATTGAACTGTTTAACAGACATTTGTTTACTTTGAGGAACCTCAATTTATTCACTGATACTACAGAGGTAAACGTTTCATTGTAATTATATCCTACCTTTTATTCAATCCCTCGCACAATAAGCCTGGCTTTGTATCTATTGTCATCCTTGATACCAAATACCCATCTGCTAGAAAGAAAGTTTTGTTTCCATTTCACGCTGGCTCCCTTCACAAATTCAAAGACCTCGTTTTTCTTCAGTGGAGATTTTTCTTCCTGAATGGCTGTCAACCACATATCCTTGTCCTCACCAGAAACAGCTTCTTGATACATGAGCATGACATATTCTTGCAGGTATTGGGGTGTTCTCCTCTTTCACTTTCCAAGTTCACGACCATCATCAACATCCAGAGTTCCATCTATTTCCTGACTGGAGTCTTCATTAGCTTTTCCATTTTGCGTTGGGGCAAACCCGTGAAAGGGCCTTCATCCTCTTTCTAATCCAGATGTGGAAACTGTGACACCTTCTCACATAGGGCAAGGGTTTCAGCGTTTCTTTCACTTTCCTAATTTGAACTTCAATCCTTTTTTACTCTATCAGATGAATTTTCCAACAAAATCACTTCAGGGCATTCAACGACGATCACATCTCTTGAAACTTCAATTTGCCTTTTTTCTTCATTCCACAGTCAGTATCTATTCGACACATATCCAACCATAACTAACTTTTTGCATCTCTCACCAAATTTTTTTACTCGTTTCAACTTCTTTGCGTAGGCCAGTGTACCAAACAATCTTAGATTCGAGAGGTCAGGTTTTTTTTTTTTTACCACAGTTCTGCAGGTGTTGACTCAACAGTAACTGATGGGCTTCTGTTTAATAAGTAGGTTACTGTACGGAAAGCCTCTCCCCATACTTCTTTCTCCATTCTAGAGTCAAAAAAGAAGACCAGGAGCACAATCCACCACAGTCCCCTTCTCACGGCACCAGTCAATGAACTCTCCAGAACTATACTTACCTCCCATGTCACAACGAACTTTGTGAACCCTTACGTTACACTTTGACTCTACTTGAGCAACATAGGCTCAGGTAGCTTCAAAAACATCAGATTTATTGCTTAACAAAGTCACCATTGCAAAATGTCTACAGTCATCTAAGAATGTGACAAAATATTTGAATCCATCCCATGTAGTGTCAAGAGGTCCACACACATCTGTATGTATCATCTCCAATGGTCTTGTTGCCCTATCTCTTTCTTTCCCAAAGGGTTTCCTTGTTTTTTTTTACCTTAAACAAGTCTCACACTGGGTTTCACGAGCACTAAGTTTCAGGTGTTCCAATACAGTTGACATAGCTACTAGTCTCTCCTTGCTTTCAAAATTCTAATGTCCTAGCTGTTTGTGCCAATTATTCATATCATTTGTTAGTTTGCACTCAAACAACAGTGTTTTTTCACAAGGTCATTTTTACATTGTAAAGTCTAGCACTATCTTTATAACCTACAATCTTACTCCCACTTTTTGATATTTATACTATTTCCTCAGTAAATTTAACATCTCCATTCTCAGTAATTTTATTCACTGATATTAAGTTTTTTGTCAAACCTGGCACACACAGCACATCTTTCAATATGCATTCCTAATACTATGTCACCCTTAATCTCGTAACAAGGGTTTTCATTTCTCTTGGACGTCACAATATGGTTGCATGCAATAGAAGGGTACCTTTCTTCTTCCGCTAATAACCTAGCAGTCAAATTCGTGAGTGTCTTATCACATTTCTGAGTAGATTCCTAAACAGTAAAAAAATAATTGAATCGACCTGGTAGTGAAGGCAGAATTTTTCCTATCATCTCATCATCAATGGCATGATTTACACTTTTTAGTCTTACAGATAAATTTTGAAGTTCAGAGTGACCCTTTGCAACATCTTCAATTTTATAGTTGGAAAAACTTGAAAGCAGCACACTTTTAGTTTTATATTGTCCCTTTCATAAATTGAGCATAGTTTCTCAAACATCTCCTTGGCAGTATTATAGGACATAATGAATTGGATATTACCTTTATCAATTGTGGTGATGATGTACCTCTGAGCCTTGGCATCCTTCCTATTCCAATTCTTATCCTTTTCGGCATTATCTTCTACAGTAATGGTTATCACTTCATACACATCTGCAGCTCTAAATAACACCACTACTTGGAATTTACAAATACAAATACGAAAGTTTGAGTGACGTACAAGTTCTTAATATGAGCAAAATCATCTGGTGCTGTAGCCATTTTCCGACACTGCTTTTGCGGCTCCACACATACCTTAATTCACTAAGCAATGTCCTGGACCCATAACCTGTTATATGAGTTTTCATATATTGAATAAAATAACAACCAATTCCTGCCACTGGAAAATTACCTTATTGTATGCCTAATTAGATGCACTAATCATAATTGGTCATGAACACACCCGGAGTAGAAATAAACTGGCTTCAAAACAATGCTATGTACGTGGAAAGGTTACGGTTTCAGAAATAATGATGGTCGGTCCAGAAATCCAAAACAATCCAGTGAAAGAGACAGAGCATTATTACTTTGCTTTGGTTCATTCATGTCAAAAGACTGAAGAACAAAGGATGAAAAATAAGATGCATGTGATTGGCAAAATTTCATTTAAGTAACGGTCTCTAATGACCTCGTCGGAGAGATGTTAAGCCCAACTACCTACCTTCATTTAAGTATTTGCAAAATATATTCAAAATGTTTAATTTGTCCGTGTACACACAACCTGCACCCTTGTACAAATTACATTGTAACAACTGGAAAGCAGTTACACTTAATTTAATAGTATTTTTAAATTGTGATGGTTTGTTTTTCTCCCTTCATTCTTCAGTTTTTTAACATGAGTGAGCTAAAGCAACGGTATAATGCTCTGTCTCCAATTGACTATGTTGAATATCAAGATTAGCTATCATTACAGTAATGTCTCCATTTACCGTGTCCACTGTGTCCACTTGCCACTTTTGGGGTTGGGGCATGAAAAGCATTATGTTGTGAGATACATGCATGTGTGAACAGCTGTTTTATTGGGGGGGGGGGAGGGGGGTGGAAGTTATATTTATAATTGTTCAATGGCTCGGCTGTGGGCATCTACTGTAGCTGTGATCATAATTCATGACACATGTAACATGCAACATTTTCTTGTAGCTTTATGTTGATTGTCAGGGCTTGTGTTTGAATATGTGTTTATTTATGTATATATAAACAGATGAAATTGTGACGGCCCTTTGAACGCTAATGGTCAGCATTATTCGTTATGTAGTATCTGCTCTCTAAGTGTGTATTAATAACTCTTGAATGTGCCCCCACTCAATATGCCTGTTTCTGTTTACTACAACAATTTTGTATGTTTTACAAAGCACATTCCTACCAATTGCAAAATTTTCATATAATTTTTAAGAAATTAATGTTTCCATAAGTGATGCATTTTGTTGTATTATTATTTTAATTACTACAAACTTATGGTAATAAACATGCACTAGTATTTCAGTATGTTGTGTTGCCTTTTAGGGACGACATTCATTTTATACAGAATCGTAATAAACTACACCTAAATCGTAATTTTTTTGAATGTGTATTTATTTTTAAAGTCTATTATTGCATTGTTTTTTAAATCACTAAGAGGTACCTATGGAGATTTTATTCTACAATGTAAATGGTTATAATCATGTCTGTTGCTTGTAGGATGTGAAATGCATTACTGTACACCGGTGAGATAAGCGCACTAACTTGAAAGGGAGGGGGAAGAAGTTATTTTTAGAATCATGCAACAGTGTGGTTACATGGTCATTGAGCATGGTGCTGCTCATGTGTAACATAGTCTAGGTTTTTTTTTTTTTTTTTTTTTAGAGAAATATCACTTCCAACTTATTATACATCATTCATGCATTTAAGTTAAAAATTGTGCATGTTTGTTGTTGTGTGAAATGGCTTCCCCAAGGATAAAAATTAGAAAGAAAATACCTTGCCTGACATTCTCCTTATCATAATGCATCTTTATCCTGTCACTAATTATTCTGAGGTGCTGTCAAGCAAAATCATGAATGCAAACTAGTCTATTCCATAATTTGCTGGCATAATCAGGGGCTGATGCCTCCTTTTCTATCAATCATCTTAAGCTGATGAACTTAACATTCTAGTGAAAGAGCCAAGACTTTAACGACTTATTGCATAAATCTTCTGTTATTATATGATGTTAGCACCTGGTTCTCCGACAACGAACTTTCATTAAACTTAGAGAAAACATAATTTATGCCTTATAGACAGCTGCCACACAGTTAAATATGATGCATTACAACAGGCAGACATTCTGTCTGTATCAATGCACTCCTCAAAATTCATTTCAAGCACTTTTACCACAGTTTAATAATTATGGCATTTTGAGTGCTGTGCTTGCCAACGAAACACCTTCTTCTAGTTAAGAAGGACAAATGGGGTGGCTGTAAAACCCAAAGAGGTGAAAAGGGTATTGCCCGAAAGTACAGAAATGTTGGGAGGGTCCTTACAGGATTTTGAAGCTCAATGAATTTCAAATTTGTCGTCAAGAGGTCTCCATTCTGATCAGGGCAGAAATTTTGAAGCTGCTGTGTTCTATGAGGTAACAAAGATTCTTGATAGAACTACAGCATTACACCCTCAGTCACATGGAATATATGAAAGGCTTGACTGCATTCTTGAGCAGTACATGTCAATATTTTTGGCAGACCACTAAAGTACTGGAATTCAGAGATGCCATGGTTTATCATTGCTTACTGCTCAGCAGTTATAGTGTCCATAAGGGAAACACCATCAAGGATGCTGTTTGGAGGACAGCTACTCCTTCCTAGTGACCTTTTTGAATTTAGCCCAATGCATCAACTGTCTTTCTATCTATTTTTGATCCATTAATAACTGTCATTATGTACAGATAGCATTAGGTAATCACTACACTGAATTTGTAAATTAAGTAAAATTTTTTGGTAATTGACTGGGAAGAAATTTGAATTGAAATTGTAATGTTGATAAGTTATACAAAAAATTTAACTCCGTTTTGTACACATTGTAAGTATTGAACAACATTTGTGAGTTTGAGTCTCATAAAACCGTTTTTTTTTTGGCCTAATTCATTGAACTAGGTGTGTCTGAGACATCTGGAGAATGCTCTGGATTACCGACATCGTACCTCTCAGCTAGACTCGGGGTGTGGCAAACCTTCAAGGTCATGGCCAGCAGCTATAAAAGGTGTGTCTGGCCTTCGAGTTGGCAGTTATTGAATGGATGAATTAGGTGATACGACTGCCAGCAAGAAGAGAAGCGCGCAACGAGATAAGTGATCAGCGGGAGGAAAAATCTGTGACCGCGAACATCAGAGCAGTGAAGAGTACAACTGCAGGCTGGACTACATGACTAGCTGCGTGAGTGAAAGACATTACAAATGACGTCAACAGATAACCTGAACTTGTGTTAATGATGAGTATGAGTTAACCAACAATAGTCAAACAGAGACATACAGAAGGACGTTAATTAGAATTGAAATAGACATTAAATACTGTGAACACTGTGAAATAAAAAGAGTAATAGTTGAGACAGATAATTTAATGCTGTAAATAATAGCCAAGTGAATTAATTAAAAATCTAATTTAGTTATTTTATTTTTATTAAGACCTCCATCCCCCACAAACTCAAGATATGCCTCGCAAGCATTAATATGACAGTGGTGTCAGAAGAAGGATGGAGGCATTATTAATTAATCAACTGTAAATAAAGTTTGCCTATAGTAAAGTAGTTAAGTGATTTTAAAACAAATTAATTACTTGTAATAATTGTGGGTGAAAATAATTAAGATTGTTTTGTACAACTTACGCAGTGAATGATAACAATGAAAATGTCTGCAGAACTGGAAGCACTATGAGCACTGATTGAGGTGCTAGGTAGCCAGATGGTTAGTGTGAGCGCAAATGTAAATAGCTTGAAAGAAGCTATAAATAATCAAGTTGGTAATGTGAAAGAAAGTGTAAATGAAATTGTAAATACCCAAATTAGTTCTGTAAAAGAAAGTGTGAATGAAACTGCAAATATACAAATAAGTTCTGAAATTGCAACTGTAAATAATGTTAATGAGAATGTAGACAGGAAAATTGACATTGTAAATAGGAATGTTGACAGGAAAAAAGACACTGTAAATGTAAATGCAGACAGAAAAACAGAAGGCTTTAGTAAGTTAGTGAATACGAGAATGGACAGAGTAAATGAAATAGTGAGCCATGTAAATGACAGAATGGGCAATCAGTGGAAGAATAGACAGTGTAAATGAAAGAATGGACAACACCAAGAATGAAATTAAACAGAAAATGATGAATATATTACAAAAAGAATTTCTTCAGCAGCGAAGTTCCACTATAACATCATCAGCTAACAAAAGCAAGAAAGCAGTATAAGTAGTAACCAACACAGCAAATTTGGAGGATAGTAAGCAGTTCTGCAGCATTCAGCATTGTTGTCGCATAGCCAGGAGTGGGAAACAGTCTCAAATATGCCCGCCCCTTACTATGGCCAGACTTCTTGGCGAGAGTACCAATATGTTTGAATGAGTCACCACCCTGAATTGTTGGTCAGCTGAGCCGCTAACTTACTACCTTGATGCTATACTGAGAGGCCCTACGCTCAGCATACTACAATCTCTGCCAGAGTGACATCGACTGATATATCCCACACTGGTTTCGGCCTTGGAACTACGTTTCGATAACCGATACCTGCGACATGCCCCATGTCCAACTGCAAAGATGCACCTAGCAACCAGGAGAGTCACTGCAGGAGCTATGGCAAGACACTGGGTAGCTCTCCCAACTACCTCTTGAAGGGTGCCCTGACATGGCACACAACATCATAGCAGTCGGCTTCTTCATTGATGTTATCACTGACACAGAGGAACTGCAAGCCATGCATCTTGCTGCACTCTACAACATGCAGGGCGCCCTGGCCCGAGCACTGGTGGTGGAATCAGCAAGATAGGGAGCTGCACCCCAATGTCAGGTACAGGCAGTGATGCTAAATAAAGATGACGAAAACAGCATGAGTTACAGATGGCTGTGAATGGCATCACTTGAAGGGTCCATGTTACAGAGCTTCGCCACCCCCATCTAAATGGCCCGAGTGTTGGTCATGTGGACAGTCAGACCACCTGACAGCCTACTACCCACACCAGCAGCAACAGAAGCAGCAGTGGGAAAATAGGAAATGAGAGGCAGGTGAGAATACAGCACGCTCGGAAAACTCTTTAATACCGATATTAGGGGGCAAATGTTCGTGATTGCTGGAGGGAAGGTCCCAATGTTCTTACATGTAAGATAGTTGAAACAGAATTGCGATGCAATACTGGTGGAGGAGAGCATAAATGATGTTCCTTGCCAGATGGTCATAGACACTGGGGCGACCATAACAGTAGTAAGACCAGACATCCTTGGGCCTTCCCTCCAGCGATTGTCCAATGACAACATGGAATGGAGCTATTTGACTACAGTAACAAGTGAGACCACACCAATAAGAATTGTAAGAGAAAAGTGATCTTGAAGCTTAGTGATCTTAGAATAGAGCACGATGTTAACATAGCAGAAATATATTATGAATGTGCATGTGGGGTTTGATGTACTATGTAGGCTGGGATGCTGTATCTATACTGGACTTGGTGTGCTAAGGGTAGGCAGTACAGAGTTGGTGATGTCAACAGGGATTGATTTGTCCTCCCCAATTAGATTCCCAGTAAAATGTGGTCAACCCACTGTGCTGCTCGCTTCTAGTGAAATTGTCATTACAGGCAGATGTCAAGGAAATTTGTCAAGCATTTGGGTCTAATTGAACCAGCAGAGACAGATGGCATCCTGAAAGGTAATGTCTGTAACACGGACTCTGGTCTCTTCTCATTCTGACAGTTTTCCAGTTAGAATGATAAAGTTGTCCAATAGTGCCATTCGTCTTGAGGAGGGGGCCTTGATAGGTGTTTGCAAGCAGGTCACACAGGTACTTCCAAATGTTCCAGAAGATTCTAGAGTAAAACAAATAAAATGTCATTTACCAGAAATACTGGAGGAACTGCTAGTAAGAACAAAGGAAAATCTTAACTGGTGACAGCAGAAGGCTATCTCTGCATTACTGCAGAGAAATAGGGATGCCTTCTCATGTGGACCAAATGACCTTGGAAGGTGGACCAAATGACCTTGGAAGGACTAACGTGACCTGCCATCATATTGATACAGGAGATACCAGGCCCATAATGCAGTCACCAAAACAACTGCCACTAGCTTTGCATGAGGCAGTTGAGGGAATTTTAAAGGAAATGAAGGATCTAGATGTGATAGAACAATCAGTTAGTACATGGTCATTCCCCATAGTTCTTATTAAGAAGAAAGATGGCTTGCTGAGGTTTTGTGTAGATTATCGCCAGCTTAATAATGTGAAAAATAAAGACTCTTAACCGCTTCCAAGGATAAATTACATATTAAACAGCCTAGCATATTCACAATGGTTTCCAACTTTGTATATGAAGAGTGGGTACTGGCAGTGCGAGGTGGATCCAGAGGATCAATAGAAGACTACATTTTGTGTCCAAGGGAAAAGAACCTGGCAGTTCAAAATTATGCCTTTTAGGCTGTGTAATGCCCCTGCCACCTTCGAGCACTTGATGGAAAAAATTCTGCCTTTATATATCTGTCCGATTTACCTAAATTACATTATTGTGACAGGAAGGACACTTGGAGAACATCTATCATGCTTAGATTCTGTATTCCAGAAAGTGACCGCAACCAACTTGAAACTAGTTCCTAAGAAGTGCCACCTATTCCAAAATAAAATTAATTTCTTGGGACACGTAGTGTCGGCCCATGGAAGTGAAACAGACTCCGTGAAGACCGCAGAAATAATAAATTGGCTGACACCAACTGATAAAAAATTAAAAGCTGAGTTTTCTGGGATTATGTGTATATTACCGTCTATTTGTACCTGAGTTCGCCACAATCGCCAATCCACTATATGAACTGACTGAGGTGAAAAGATTTCACTGGACCACTGAGTGTGAAAATGCTTTTTGTAAGCTAAACAATATTCTGATATCTCTCAACCAGTTCTGGGTTTTCTGAAAAGTGACAGAATGCTCATTTTGGTCACTGCTGCTAATGATCTAGGCATTGGAGCTGTGTTATCTCAGGTTAAATATGGGAAGAAGACTGCTAGAATACTTCAGTAAGGTATTGTATAAGTCTGAGAGAAATTACTGTGTTACACGCAGGGAGCTTCTGGCCATGGTGAAGGCAATTTCACACTTCCACCCCTACCATTATGGCAAACATCTTATTCTAAGAACCGAACATGTTCTATTATGCTGGCTTCTAAATTTCAAGAACCCCGATGGTGACATAGTCCAGTGGATACAGCATCTCCAAGAATATGTCTTTGAAATACAGCACAGATATGGATGCCTCAAGAGCAATGCAGATACACTTTCAAGGAGGCCATGTGAGCCATTTTGTCATCTTTGTGAACGCCAGAAAGAAAAGAGGGTGAATCATTAAAAGTACGGAGTGAAGGAAAACCTACCTGGAGTGATGAGGATATTAGAAAATATCAGCTGAATGATCCCACTGTGCAGCCATTACTTAATTGAAAAGAGGCTGTGGCTGTCTGTCAAAATGGGAAGATATATCTAGCCTGAGCGCAGCAGTCAAAGCATACTGGGCACAATGGAATTCCCTTATACAAAAGAATGGTATATTTTACAGAAACTGCGAAAGCAACGATGGAAAATAGACACGTTTACAGTTGGTCCTTCCATAATGCAAGGTTCCTTCCTTAAGAATTTAAGTAACTGCATAATGCGGCAAACAGTGGTAACATTGGTGTTACTAAGACCTTTGACAGAGTTAGACTGAGATTATATTTTCTTTATTGTCAGAAGGGTGTTAGGAAGTGGTGCTGAATGTGTGATACCTGTACTGTGAGGAAGAGCCCAAGGACAACAGGACAAGTTCACCTCCAGAAATACAATGTTGGAGCCCCATTCGAGAGGATGGCAGGAGATATTCTGGGTTCCTTACCTGTTACACAGAGAAGCACGTACTGTGGCAGATACAGTCAAATAGCATGTCTTTTTGAGGTTTGGGGTGCCACTAGAACTCCATTCTGATAAGGGAAGAAAATTTGAAGCTGTGGTTTTCCAGGAGGTAACAAAGATTTTGGGATGAAAAAGACTAGGACTACAGCCTTACACCCTCAGTCGGATGGAATGGTTGAGAGGCTTATCCGTACTCTTGAGCAATACCCGTCTCGTTTGTGACAGACAACCAAAATGACTAGGATTCAAAGTTGCAGTTGTTTCTTCTTGCTTACCACTTAGCAGTCCACGAGTCCACAAGGGTCACATCATCAAAAATGCTGTTTGGAAGAGAGCTACGCCTCCCTAGTAACCTGCTGTTTGGCCGACCGACAGAAGAGGAAGCTACAGCCCCTGATTATGCCCGCAATTATGTAACAGACTTGTTGGCATTTGTGATTTTGCTTGACAGCACCGCTGAATAAATAGTGACAGGATGAAGACGTGGTATGAGAGGAGAATGTTGGGCGAGGTATTTCAAGAAGGAGAACTGATGTGGGTGTACAACCCAAAGAGGAGAAAAGGGTACTGCCCGAAGCTACAGCAATGTTGGGAGGCCCCTACAGGATTCTGAAGATCAATGATGTGGTCTTTCAAATCTATCATCAAGGGTCTCAGGCAAAGCCAAAGGTTGTTACACATTGACTGACTGACCCTCTACCAAGGTCCAAATGTTGTAGAATCTGTTTGGGACAAACAGATTTGAAGAGGGGGCACTGTTATGTGTCGCTGGTCTGCACCATCGACCTTGGCCCACTACGTCTGAGCTGGCGGAACAGAAGGACAAAATAGTTGGATGATTTATTGATGTGCACCAGCTATCAGTTGCAACCGGAGACGCTGTGACTTTTCCACAAAGGAATGTTTACAAAGCATGCCTGTTATGCCTTGCGGGACACATGCTGCTCCTGACCTTGGGTATGGGGTGTCTTGGGGACATGTAAAGAATGCTCTGGATTCCTGACCTCGTGACTCTCAGCTAAACTCGGATGGTGTCCTCGGGGTCACGGTGATGTAGACTAAAGGCCATGGAATTGTGAACAGATAATAGCAAAATGCTGATCATATGAAGGATTCATGGCGTAGCTGTCAGGCTATATGAGAGAGATTGCCTAAATAAGATGATTCATGATACTTCAGTAATGATGTGAATTTAATTAACAAGAGCTACTCCGATGGACTTGACTATGCTAGGATACTGCACAGAGACTGTCATGTAATATGATGAATAATTAAGACATCATGTACGATCATATTGTTTTTATAAGATCGTGCCATTCATCCTCAGATGAGCCAATTTGAAGACTATTGTTCATAGTAGTCATATCTCTTATATACACGATCGAATATATTATAGTAATCATACTACAGTGTTTAAGAATATCTTGATGGTCATTGAATGAGTAATTTGGTTCATAGTATTTAGTTATGTTAATTGTTATGTATTAATTATTAATTTTTATTAGTATATTTTGTTTTTAGTTTTATATTTTGACATGTCCTTTAACAATGCATATAGTTCTTTATATGGACAAATAAATAAATAAATAAATCACTCAATCAATCAATCACTGGCAACCAGAAAACAACAAGGCAGAATTACAAACACGCCACGGTGAATGAGTGACGTGTGCCCAATAAAGCTATCCGGACTCGTGTCACTCCCGTCCCCGAGAGGATTAAAAGAATGTTCTGGTCATCGCCCTCATCTTCCTCAGGTGACTCAGGGTGCAGGGAACCTTCTGAACTGGACCCACTGATCTATCTGAGATGAGAGTCTGGAGCCTAGAACAGCCGTTAGCATCCGATGTGTGGAACCACCAGCGAAGTGACAAGTGATGGCGACAACAGTGACAAGCAGGAGTGAAAACTACAAGCATTGGTAATGTGGAGAGTTATACTGACTAGCGGGACTGTGGAAGTGGAAGAGTTAAAGACAAGAGATTTGAAATGATTACAATAGAACACTGATATGGACTTTAGTTAATAATTAAATTGGTATTAAATATTGTGCTCACTAATAATAACTATTAATAGTAGAGAGAGGTAGTTTAATTTTGTAAATAATAACTGTGTGTATTTTATAGCATTATTAATAAATTTAAAAAAAATTAATTTTAATTTTAGTTTTATTAAATATTAAAATCTCCATCCCTTACAAACCTGGATATGCCCAAGGCAATTTTTAACAATATCATGTGGTATTCAAATTCCCTCATCAATGTGCAATTTTTAACAACTTATTGATAAGAACAGTGAAACCTCGTTGCTGCAATCTCGTTTATTTTGTTTTCCCGTAACAAGTAGTTTTTATGGTCCCGACAACTATCTTATATAAACAATGTTAAAAAAAGTTGCACGCCACAACTCTTAAAACATAAATTTCCTGCATCCATCAATCAGATATTCTGCCCGAAAGCCAAAATATATTCGGAACAGTCATTTATCTATGAAATAAAGTGGATTTTCAATGATTATTTTCAGCTAATTACGTTTTACTGTATTTTCTATAGGTACATTCATCAAAGATTGAATGCATCATTCATTTTTTACACTATATGTTTACAAAACAACACGTAAAATTGATAACTGGTGCTATTGATAGTATTGTTTAAATTCCATAACAGTTTTTATTCTTCTTCCTAAGTCTATATTGCATTGTTAATGGCGACTTTGAGAAACCATCTCGAAATATTATTCTTCTTACGTATTTACTGCACTCTTAGGTTGACGGCAATGAGAACGAATCACACAATCTCCGACACTATCCAACAATCTATGGCTTTGTTATTGTAAACAGAACATGGAATAACATTAGAAGTGTGGTGGTAATTTAACGGGTGTGATTATTTTAGGAAACTATTGGCTGCATGTTTGATTATAATTGTAAAGGTTTGAAAAAGACTTGGCAAGAAATGATTGGCAAAATTTTTTGCAAATGAACCAGTTATGATAATTTTAACTGAGGGATTGAGCATGGTTCGGCTGACAAAGGAACACAGAAAGATAATATTAACATTAATATAAATAAAAATTAAATTTTGCTCAATTTCAAAAATGAAAGTTTTTAATTTAAAGTGAACATTTAATCATAAATTGACACGAATAAGACATTTTAATGACATATTTAGGCTTTTGATATAAACAAAAATACATTTTAAGGTAACATACAATATTTCTCAGATCTAAAATCTAACTCTGCATCCATCGTTTTCCAGCATACTTAGTTTTTTCTCGTTGGTCTACTGAAAAACGAATAATGGAGAATCTACTGTACTTTATTTATTTATAAATGCTTCAATGCAAAAACGTTTGTAACCACCTTACTGCCAATTACTGCCAATCAAGTCACAGTGAAAATACACCCAATGTGTAAGTGAAGTCCAAGGAGCAATGTTCCAAATTATAAGTCATCAATATACTCCTATACCGCTTCTGAATTGTATTGTTACATGAGATGCCTGAGGGGCATAGCTGAGTTTCTGACAGATAGGTCTTGGAAAAAATAAAAGAACAAAATTTGATTTCTAATTTATTCACACAGTTATTATTTACAGCATTAAATTATGAGTCTCAACTATTGCTTATTTTATTAAATGGTGAGCGCAATATTTAATGTCTATTTCACCTCTAATTAACGTTACCGTCAATCAACTCGTACTCATCACTAACATGTGTTCAGTCTATCTGTTGCCATAATTTATAATGTCTCTGACTCATCCATCTAGTCCAATCATCCAGCCTGCCAGATGTACAGTTCACTACTTGATACTCGCAGTCGCAGACTTCCCTTCTGCCAGTCACTTCTCCTGCTGCTCGTCTTATATCGCTCGGAACTCAGCCACTCATAAACTCCAACTCAACTCGTGGCCCGGAGGCCTGTTGCAATATTTATACAGTTTGCCCTGACCATCTGGAAGGTTCAACCCACCCAGGGTTGCGCTGAGAGAATGAGGACAGTAATCAAGAGCATTCTTCAGATAAAGGCAGAAATCAATACAACCAGGGTCAGCAGTGTACGCCAAAACAGATTATTGTGTCGGCTCACTTTTTTGTAACTAATACATGGCCACTGGCCTATTGCTCGTGCTGCCGCTATCATATAATGACTCTCTGTCATCCTCTTTGCTTGCTCGCGTGGAGCCAGCCAACATCAGCAGCACGGACCAGCGACAGGTGTGTTACCTTGATCCAGTGCTGTACAGGATATATTAATTATAGTACACATTTCAGTGAACATGGCTATCTTTGCTTAGTTTTTATTAATTCTAGTAAGGGATGTACATGCTTCACTTATTAGTTCTTCCCTCAACATTTTTTAAAATTATGTTCTGTAAGCTCAAGCGGGGTGAGAAGTGGTAGGCAGTCACCTGTAGTGTGGTACAAATACACCAACCCAGGTGGTATTCAGCAATGCTTACCAAGGTAGTTCAAATATCCTCTTCCAAAGGAACTTGGACTAGTCACCCCAAGGATGATTACTCTGGTCACCAAGCAACCACCTGTACCCACCCTCTTCCAGTCCTTCAGTTGCTGCACAGCAAGATAAACTAAGCTACCCCTCCCCCAATATCAATATGGAATAATTCAACTCAAAAGGCCCCTAATTATAAATGTCAACCCTCTAACTTACCATCTTTTGAATATAGTGGCATTGTTGCATTGGAGTCTTTCCTTATTCTGGGGGTTGACATTAAGATTAGTTATAGTAAGGTGTAGTTGCTATGTTCACTATTTCCTGGCAAGAGCTCGGGATTGTATTCGAAAGGGCTTATTAACATCTCCCAGTGTTATGCCTGAAGGCTCATCAGGGATTTAAGGGAATAAGTGAATTATTGGACCATAAAATGTCAAGAGCACTGTTTATAATGGATTGGAGCCCATAACACTAATCTATCAACATTAAAACAATAACAGTTCCATGATTTTTGCTCTGCAAATATCTAGGCCTAATAATGTCACTATATACACCTTAGCAGATAAGCCCTAACCTATTAAAGGCCCACTACTATGGATGTTTTGTACACAGCCCTGCAAGGTAGCCTATAATTGCTGGTTGCTAAATGATAGCTAATATCCTTCTTGTCAAGCCCAAATTGGAATATTTGAGGATGAACAAACAATGCCAGAAATACAAAAGCATACTTCCAAACCTGCTACTACACTACAGCATATATACCCAGCAGCAGGGTGGAAAGACTGGCAGATTAAAAAATTAGAGTTCTGTATATTAGAAGGGCACCCCAGACAAATCACACATTTATGCATTGTTGTTATTGGTACAAGGACTGGATTATGTCGCATAGAGGAAAAGGCTGCACCTGAATGCATTCCAGTGGTAATGGCATTAATATGCTTGAAAAACTGGGTGAGGTCATTATACTAAGATCCCTCTACAAGGACACTGCTCTTTGTGCATTCACCACCACAAAAGGCAACATTCTCATGCACTACTGAGTCCATAAATCCATTATCTTTGCAACAAATCATAATTTGTTTTATTTATTTATTCATTTATTTTGTGATGGTGGCGGCACCATCGCAGTTAAGTATTGATTGCTTCCTCAGAACAGTGGTATTCTCGGTGGCAAACTCATCTCCCTTCCCTTGATTCCCCTCTCTTCCTTCCCTGTTTTCCCTTTCCATTGTACGTAATTTTTTTGGCTGAAACTGTGTATACTGGCTGCCCGGGTCTTTTTGCTTGGGTCTTTCTATGCCTTACGCCTCACCGAACTTCGCCTGCATCATGTCCGAAAACCATCTGCCCTCTCCTGTGCCAAATATGTTCGACACATTTTTAGTCAAATTGTCAGTTGTTTCTTTATACGATACAAATATATTATCTTTAACGTAAGTGTATACTGCCTGTGCAGCCGTCAAAGGAGCTTTTATAAAATTTTGAGTCGTTCTGGCTGGCAGTCACTTTTTAGGGCTTCCGGTAAATTTTTTAAATTATTTTGTGGTGTAGTGTCATTCTGTAGTGGGCCTGCAGTTAAGGTAGTGTTAATCCAAATAGTGGTTTGGTAGCCTTTCAAAATTGTTTTTTCAGTTGAACTAAATGCTAGCCTGCTGTGTGTTTGCTAGTTCTAATATGTAGCGTCTTTAGTGTTTGTCTGCTGCCCAATTTATCAACTCGTTTTTTTTTTTTTTTTTACCTACTTCACCACGACTCACGCGTGGGTGTAGGATTATTCACTAATATAATAAACAAAAAGGTAAATTTCTTTTACAATTAATGAGTTCACTTAATCTGGAAAAGTTAAATTTCATAAAACGTTTCTCGGACTTACTTGACTTTGTGTTTTCTAATTTTCATATTAATGTTGAAAAATCTGTGGACCCTATTTAAGAGGAAGATGTTTATCACCCTGCTTTACTCTGTTACTGTTAAGTTGATTTTGCAAATTATAAAGGAAGTGATAATTCTTCATGTAATAAGAACTATACAAAAGGTGACTACTTATTTTTGTTCTTAGCATTTAATGTTTTCAATCGGAGTACCATTTATTATTATTAAATGGAAGATGTAGATCAAATGGTAGATTACCTATCAAGTAACTCCCAATTATTAATAAATAAGTTTATTCCCAAGGTAAAAAATGTTAAAAGTAAATATCCTGTATGGTTTTTAAAAGACATAAGATTTTTAAAAATGAAATAACACTTATTTAGATTATACAAAAAAAAGTAAATCTGAATATATTTAATTTTGCTTATCTGAGGACAAGAGAGCTGTGAAAGAAAAAAATTTAAAGTAGATTAGAAAAAGTGGCAATCCAACATTAATTATAGTTTTAATTGAAAAACAATCCTATTACATTCAGGAATCAGGTTAAAATTATGAAAAAATTATATAGAGAAAAAATAACCTTATCGTCTATTAGTAAAATGGTTTAGGATCCTGAAGCCCTTACCAGTATGTTTGCTAAGCATTTTGCAGAGGTGTATATACAGACAACACAAAATAACAGTCCGCAATGCAAATTTTATAGAAATAATTTACAACAATTAACTCCTACAAATACATAAGGCATGGTTTTTTGGGTAGTAAAAAGACTTAAAAGCAGTAAGGCTACTGGTATTGATGATATTCCTAATTACATAATAAAAGGATCTGCTAAAGCCTTTACTCTACTATTAACCCATATTCTTAATTATATTCTTTCTTGTGGTGTATATCCTAGCCTATGGAAAAAGGCAATTATGATTCCAATTTTTAAGAAAGGGAACAAATATGATATGAATAAAGACCTATATCTAATTTATGTAATTTTCCTCATATTTGAGAAAGTAATTCATAGACATTTAAATTTTTATACAAAAAACTTAATAACAGATAGCCAACATATATTTAAAATATGTAAAACTACAACCACTAATCTTTTCAATTTCATCAATGATTTATATGGAGATGTAATAACTAGAAACCAAACTGACACTATACATTTTGACTTACAAAGCTTTCGATACTTGTCAACACTTGGTTATATTGGAAAAATTACAAGCCATAGGTTTAGATAACTTATATATTAACTGGTTTTCCAATTATTTCTCTGACAGAAAATTAGTTGTAAAAATATAAATTTATCTTTCTTCTCCTTATAACGTATCTGGTGTTCCACAAGATGGTACACTATCACCATTGCTCTACAATATTTTCATAAATGATATTGTAAGTGTTATAGTTCATTCACAAGCTCTAATTTAAGCTGATGATTTGAAGATTTACGAAAATATTAAAGATACTAATTATTGTGTAAATTTGCAAGATTACATTTTTTCTATCATTAATTGGTGTACCAAAAATGCAATGTCATTAAATTTAAACAAAACCATGTGTATTTCTTTAACTAGGAAAACAAATCCTATTATAAATAAATATTATGTTAATGATCTTGTAATTAAAACAGTAGAGAATGATCTAGATCTTGGAGTGATCCTAGACTCAAAATTATATTTCCATTATCATGTCGATAATCTTATTAGTAATATTAGTCATACTTTACGTTAAATTAAATTAATTATTTTTTCTTCATCAACACCTGAATCACTTTTGAGTCTTTATTATTCTTTAGTAAGTTCTAGATTAGATTACTGTTCAGTTATATCCAATTTTATTACCACCACGGATTCAAATCGACAAGAAAAATTTCAAAGAAATAGCTTTAAACTTATAATTAATATATTTCTGAATAGTCAAGATTTCAATTATAACAGTGAACTTACAAGATTCAATATTCAGACACAAAGTCCGTTGAGACACAAATGATGCTTTATTTTTAGTTAATGCATTTCTATCTTACTTTTATTGTTCTACATTAACAATATGGTAGGTCTGAGGAGTCTTAATTATATTAAAAGAATTTCACATACTTTTTTTACTTTAAATCCCAGAAAAAATCTTGTCAATACATATGTTTTTAATTTTAATAAATTCTTTTCTTAAATTTGATACTTTAAAAGGTAAGAAAATAACCTTTCTGGAGATTTACAAGCATCATAGTAGTCAGTATGCTATTTCTGATTTAAACGTTTAATCTTCAATTCTTTTTAATTCTTGTTACTAAACAGGTTATTCTTTGTATTTAATAATTTTCCTATATTATTTCTTCACTTTGATGCATTTTTTTGTGTAGTGTTTGAGTCTATATGTTTGTATATGTTGATGTCCAATAGTCTATTTCTGTAGTATTTGTCTATATAATGTTTGTATGTGTGTGTCACCCAGTTGATGTCCAAAACTGTTCGGTGGCACATTAAACTAATAAATAAATAAAAAAATTATTATTATTATCATTATTGGGTTGGCGCTCATTGGAGAAGGATGTGTGCTATCTCTACTCCAGCGAGATAGTTGTTTAAATTGTGGTAGTTGTGTCAGGAACTCCCGAACCTTTAGATTTTAGGGGTTTTTATATTTTCCCAAGTACTGTACTGATCTGTGCGTTAAATGTCGTAAACCGTTTGATGGAAAACAGAAAGTAGTAAAGTGTTCGAGATTCTGTGAGACGCGTGTCCATAACCTGGGTTTTGGCCGATTAGATACAAGTGTAGAATACAATTGGGCAAACTGTAGTAATGAAGCAAACAGTTTGGTATATCGCCAAAACGTAGTAAAAATACAGTGACTAAGAAGTCTAGTCCAAATTGAGGGAGAAAAAAATTTTGCTGTAAATATTATGCTTGGCGATCCAGATGTAAGTGATCAAACATAGATACAAATAGCAGAAAGTATGGACAGTACGGTGAAAAATTTGTTTGAAGAGCTGTGCACTAAAATTGATGAACTCAAAGTAGAAATGAGAGATTTCAAAATGGATAAATCTCTTTTAAGGGCCATATTTGAAAGTCTACAGGGGACGAAGGTAAAAGAAAAAACTGTAAGTGCCAATTGTGAAGCATCTGGGTCTAATCGTTCAAACCAGAAGAAAACTTAAACTTACAGAGAAATTATTGGTACAAGTTTATATTCTTCTTCAAATATGATGAGTAATTTAAATAGTAAAGTAACACATGGCAAGCCAACGTCATCAGTCCGCCAAATGGAAAAGGTGAACCTCAGCAGGAGGTAATAGCGCCGCCAACTGCTGACGACAAAGGCTTTGTATTGGTCCGCAGGCACTGTCCACGAGTGAAAGTGGGTCACCGGCTGTTCGGCAAGCTGTGTCCACGAAACCGATTCATGTGGATGTTAGAAACAATGTAAACATTAAAATATTACCCAAAGTAACTAAACCTAAAATGAAAGCTCTGTTCATATCTAGATTTGCTCCTGAAGTACAGGAGAATTACATGGTAACATATATAAATCATGAAATGAAAGTATCCAACCTCAAAGTTGCCAAGTTAAAAACTTGTTACAATACTTACGCTTCATTTTTTGTCTATGTGGTAGAGTCTGATTTTGATAGAATTTTTAATACAGTGTTTTGGCCCGTTGCCTGTTTGATCAGCCTGTTGCTGATCAAACAGGTTACAGAAAATATTGTATCAGTTTGGATTGAAATCTGTAGCATAAACGTTGTCAGTTACAGAAGTCAATGATTACTTTACATTTTTAGAGGCTATATTGATTACTTATCCCAATCAAATAATAATTGTTGGTGGTTTTAATGTAACGGGAATAGAATGGAACACTTAATATTCTCAGAATATTATACATTATTATAATAAACTAATATGCAAATCTCTTTAACAATTTACAAATCTACTTAATTTGGAGCAGTTAAATTTTAATAAACCTTCTTCTTAATTATTAGACTAAGTGTTATCCAATTTTTATATTAATGTTGGTAAATCTGTTGACCCGATTGTTGAGGAAGATACCTATCACCCTGCCTTAGTTTGATATGGTATAACAGAGTCAGAAAATGTTACACTTAGTAAAAATTCCAACTATTTTAGAAATTTTAGAAAAGGTGATTATTTATCTCTGTACTTATCAATAAATTGTGTTGAGTGCAATCCTGTTTTTCAGATGACAGATGTTTGTCAAAAGGTTGATTATTTAACTAGTACTTTACAAATTCTGATTGCTGAATATAACCTAAAGCAAAAAAGGGGGAAAAAAATTTCCTTTCTGGTTTTTGAATCATTTTATAATATTATTAAAAAAGAAACAACATTTTTTGAGACTGTATAAAAAAAAAAAGCTCTGATTTGAATTACTCTAGTTTTTTGCAATATCGCAAACGTGTTAAGGAAAAAATCAAATTAGATAAGAGGATTTGGTTATCGAATATTAATAATAATTTGAAAGATCATCACAATCAATTTTGGAACTATGTTGAAATAATGAAGGAAGGTTATAAAGAAAACATAACATTGTTTACAAATACAGTAAAAGCCTGATATAACGCAGATGTTGGGGGACATAACTCAGACCTGCATAATAGCTTTCCGCTCTATTCCAGGAGTGGCTGAGTACAGTAGCAAAAACAAAGTCCAATGTGTACTGTTTGTTTTAATGCATTGTCCTGTCCTATTGTCTGTAGTTAGTTTATATGTTTAATGTAACTGTACTCCCCTTTTAAAGGTTTTCAACTGTTGGGTGGCACAATAAAAATTCATAAAAGTCAAAATAAAATAAATAAAAAATTAAATATTTATTTTGATATGAGCAAAATTTCAATACTTGCATTCACACACTAATTTTTTCTAGGCTTGAAAATATAGGTTTAAATAATAATTATGTTACTTGGTTAAGAAGTTATCTTAGAAATAAAAAGTTTTCTGTAAGAATTAATAATATAAACTCTCTAGAATATAATACTCCCTTTGGTGTACCACAAGGTGGAACATTGTCACCACTTTTATTTAACATTTTTATAAATGATATTTGTGAATTTTTGCATTATTCCCATGCATTTCTATATGCAGATGATTTAAAACTATATTGTACTATTACTTCAATAACAGAATGTATTTTGTTACAGAATAATGTTAATTCAGTTAAGCATTGGTGTAATCAGAATGGAATGAAATTGAACAAAAACAAAACTTTAGTTATTACATTTTCTTGCAAGACTTATAGTATAAATTTTAAATACTCTGTCAATAATGCAGTTCTTCAAAGAACACAATGTGTAAGAGGTTTAGGCAAATTACTTCATTCAAAATATATTTTCATCATCACATTCATTAATCTAATACCTAAACTAACATGGATAGTCACTTGGTCGCTGAACATTATTGAACTATGTTCTCTGGCTAAGCGCTCTTCTCGGCCAACTTACTCCCCTCCTGCCTCCTTGTTCTTTCCCCTCCTTCCCTTCTCCGCCCTGCCTTAGTGAGACTTGTGCCTTCCCCTCCCAGACCACTTCTCCATCAGCTACCTACAAAGTCACTTCACTCCTACTCCCGCTTTGGCCAACGTCTATTATGTGGGTGTCGTCGCCACTGCTGCAAGGTAGCATGTCAACTGTGTTCCAGCTGGCAGTGATTTCACCTGCTTTGTCGATGAACATTTGATCACCATGAACAGCGATCATGAATGCAGAAGAATTTGCAGGTGTGCACTCAGTTCCTTCATTGCATAAATCATTTTGCTGGTGAATTAAAATTTTTGGGGTCGATGAATATTTTCAGATAGTCTGATTTAATGACACCTGCCCTTTTGAAGGATAAGTTTGTGGCAATTGTGGCAATAAATGTTCATAAAATCAGGTACTCTTTAAAACAGCTTAGTTGGAATTTATCCACAGTAAAACGTGGTTCTGCTGGAAATCTGGTGCGTGTGAGCTTTGCAGTTGTTAAATTTGGGTTATGATTTGCAGTAGTTTTAATGTAATGCTGTGTGAAACTCTCGCGAAGGTAGGATTGGACAGAGATGAGTCTAGTTCTGTAAAATCACGGCTATGCAAGGGCTGTTTAGAGGTGCCCATGATCAGAGTTTGAGTTCTTGGGTCTCTCTGATGTTAATAATTCTGCTGGAGTTTTGCTTTTTTGGCCTTATTTTGAAATGTTACTATGAGTTCTTTTAATGAGGCTTTTTCCAATGTCCAACGCCAGATTCCTGGGTCATTGGAGGTTAAAATTGTACTCTGCCTGGTGTTGGACTTGAGGAGTTTGTTGCCATCTATTTTGTCAATTGGGCAGCAAGTTAATATTCCTCGCTGACAAGAACTGAGTGGCGGTGCTTTATTTTCTGTGATTGGATATTTATTTATTTGTGTATTTAGCCTTCTTAATTGAGCTAATATTTCTTTAGTGTTGCTAATTTTGTCATGGTGCCCTATGAAATTAATTATGAAATTTGTGAAGGCTCGTGATTATAATTTTTGCTCACGCCAAGTGAAATGGGGTGTATCTTGCCAAGTACAAAATGAATTTTATGTCTGCAGTAGTGTCTGGTTTTTATTGCTGATAAAAAAATATATTGCATTGGTCTCATTTGTGTTTCATACATGTTTTGAGATCATGGTTACATGGGAATGTTTGAGTAATTGAAAGCTGAGATATCTTTTACATATTTTTTAAGGTTTCTATGGTTAGGTGAGAGCAATTCTATGTGGTAACTGTGACAATCACTGGCTTGTGTACACTAGTGTATTGGTTTTTTGATTTTAGAGAGTTTAATTCATGTATCTATCTCTATTGGTCCAAGCCATTAATACTTTATCTAGGTATTTTATCCCTATATATTAGCATTAGTCGGTCATTAGTAAAAGTTGTTTTTTCTGAGCAAATGCTTCTCAATAAATATTGTGGTATTAAAATACACGCCCTGACAGGTGAAAAAGCTCAATTAACAGAGAATTTTACTAGTGGTCCCCCCCCCCTCCCAAAATTTGTGTGTATGAGCCTAATAATATTGTTTACCAATTTCAAGAAAATTGAAAATGAGAAGTGCACGAGATTTAAACAATTTTTGAATGTTGTACATGAGCATTTTTTCTGTAATTTTGAAATGGTAATTTTTTTACTAATCAAGTACCATTTGTCTTGCACCTAAATTATAAATGTTGTACCTGATGGTACAGAAGGCTTTTGAAACTGGTGGTATCTGTGTTGCACCCTGTGAAATTGTAAACTGGTGGCAACGTAATCAATAAATAGTTATAAAGTGTTGGAATTTCTAAGTGTTTAGTAATAAAAGCTTCCTTGTTACCGTCTTGTACGGCACAAACAGAACTTTAGAACTTGTGCTATAACTAACCAAACACAAGGAGGGAATTGACAAGCATAGATAAAAATCAAGTAAAACTGTTTATTCTCTCAATTAGTTGTTCTCAAAAATAGACAAACAATGATTGAGCACTTTATAATCCTAAAATATTTCTTTATAATTAATGTTTAGTATACCATCAGTGAATTAACAAGCTTGCAAAAACTAATTCATTAAGAGCATTATAATAAATGCATGAATTAATTCAATCAGTAACATTCATATATGAATTCTCACATTTACTAGTTTTAATAAATACATAAATGCAAAAATTCAAACATAAGCCACTATATTTGTGTTTTCAGCTATACCACACAATAGTATATTATTCTATGCCAATATATTTTCTTTAAAACCTCTAATTGAACAAACGCAGACCATGAATTCTTCAATACACAATATTTAATTTAAATATTTACCCTTTTAGCGATAAAATATTTTGGACAATTCAGTATCATACAATTTTAGCACCTCAACAAACAGTATTACAAATTATAGCAACAGTAAATTTTCTCATCAGCTATTATACTAGCTGACAATATTCAGTTTCACAAAACCCTATTATTAAAACTCCTACAAGTATAACTGATGCAACTCAATCATTAAGAAAGCTTTACTTTCTACAACTTTTAAAGGCTTTCCAAATGGAAAAATCACCACTATTTATTGGACTGCAGTATTTCAATTATTAATGTTAAATTTTTACTAGCAGTCTTCGGCAAGCTGGTCCCACTTGACCTTTTAACCACAACAATGACCAAAACACAAGGGACTACATCGATGTCTGGTGACGGGTGGATAGTAATTTAAACTTCTTTATCGTAAACCTGAAAGAAAATCGCTTAAAGCAAAAGCAATCACATCGTGATCATAAGCAGAAAAGTATAAATAAAAGGCCAAGCAATTAGAAGTTAACATATTCAATCAAGCTTTAACGTAACATGTGAAAAAGTAAAGAAAATCATTAAAAATCATAATGGTCAAAAATACAAACACTCCCTAAAACATACAGGAGGCACATCAAAAACTCCAGATCAGCAGCCGTGGTTGACATTTTATGCCCTTTCATAGCCACAAACATACCGCCCTGGAATTTTCCGTACTATGAAAAACGTGTGCATACAAAGTCAGTTAAATCTAGTACACACTATTTAAATGCTTTAACAAAAATAACAAAAATTAGCCCTCGTTTGGATGCAACCACTTAATGCTGAGTGACTCTGGCAGTTAAAGGGACCCCAATCGTCAAGCACACCTAACGACTGTAGAAGATGAAAATTATGAAGTAAAGGAAACTGGGGAGAAACAAATCAGAAATTACACCTGGAAATCAATTAAAGCGGTACCAAACCACTGCAATCATACAACACCAACTTCAATTATATCCCCAGTGAAAAGTCCACAAATTGCAATGCCTGTCCATTTGCCATGACTTATAAAATCATCAGGAATGTAGTTGCCAGCCCATCATGAAGGAGACTCAGAGCCACCAAAATTCACGCCGTAATTAGCCCAGAATGAGCTGCCATCAGATATATGACCCTTCCATTTGCAAAGTCCTTGTGTGGTGCATCGACATCAAATCAATCACTGCTTTATCAAGCACTTGATATAGCACGTTTTCCATAACTCGCAACAATGTTGCTGCCGATCTAACGTTAATTCCCTCGGAAATCCTCTTGAGTGTGTACTGATTTACCAGGCATGTTTGAAAAACTTGACTTCTGAAGAACCCACAAAAAAAAAATAAGCCGACAGATTGGGCAAGCTGGCAGCCCAAGGAATGTATAGAAAGCACAAAATTATTTGATGCTGGAACATTGCTCAGAAAGTGTTAATTGACAGGCGAGCGGTATGCGCTGTGGCTCCATTTTGTTGGAAATAAACGTTTGCGAAGTCGATGTTGAGGTCGCACAATGCCGGAAACACGAACTCAGTCAGTATCTGCACATATTGTTGCAATGTCACTGTTAGTGCAACACCATTGTCATCCTCAAAAAAATAAGGACCAATAACACCCAAGGCTGAAATTTCACACCATAATGTAACTCTGCGACTGTGAAGTGGTTTCTCATGCAGCTGGTAAGGATTATTGTCGCTCCAATAGCGCATGTTCTGCTTGTTCACACTGCCCGATAGTTCAAAATAAGCCTCATCTGACATGATCAGTCATCTACGAATATGCAGTTCCTCATACACTTGAGCAAGAAATTGCTCACAGAAGGCTCTCCTTGACACAAAACCACTGTCGGACAACACCTGCAGCAGTTGCAGTTTGTAAGAATGGTAAACTTAGGTCTGTATGCAAAATGACACCCTGAACTCTTTGACAGATTAAGTGCCGCTGCCTGTTTACGCACTGAAGACTTTGGGTTTCAAAGGACAGCTGCCCTTAAAAGGTCGATGTTCTCCTGTGTCCGCACAGATTTCACACTACCACCCGGTTTTTTGTCTGCAACAGATACTGTAGCACGAAACTTACACCCAGTTCATCATGGTGTGTAATTTGCGGCATCCACGCCATCTAAACTTCTTTTCACACGTGTGTGTTTATTGTGAATACTCATCTCGTGTCCCATCTTGCTTCGTGTCTCTTTTGAGGGTTTATGTAATTTTGCGATTTTTGTATGGTGCAATTATTCCTGTCCTAGCCGGCTCTGTGTATAGGCCATCACCACACTACCCACGTGCTGAAGGGCGAGCTCCGACGAGTTTGCATTAGTGGTGCCAAGTAATCACATGTGTTAATACGTATCATCACGGATTTCATTTGTAATTCCCCATGTCCTGTCTTCAGGGAAAAACAGTCAGTCCACCCTAGCAGCTGTATACCCTCTTCCCTTATGAAGGCTGTGCTTTCACGCACCTCGGTGAGATCATCCATATAGGCATGCGCTAGATTAATTGCTGGCTAGGGAGCACCGAAGCGGAATTGCCTAGTCATGACCGAGATAATGATAATTTCATTGACACGTTGATTTGTATGCATAATAACAATAAAAACAAGTCTACAGTGAACTTACCTATTTTATTCAGTAGTGACAGTGTCCTAACCATATATATTTTATTAAGTGTTTATTCCAACTGATGTTTAGTAAAAGTTTAGTATTGCCTATATGTTTGTAAGTACGCACGGGTGAGACGGACACACAGAACCCACAACATCCCTGAGAACCCTGAGTCTCAATAGTTCGGTGATTGGGAAGCACCGCTGGTGCCCATATTACTAGTAAGTATTTGTGTCATCGTTTCTCTCGTGTCTCACCCGACAGCGACAATTTTAACTGAAACCTAAATCCACACATTACTGTAATCCAGTAAACTCTACATGTGTTTGTATTTTATTTCCAGAAGTTCAAGATAACATTAGATAAATTTATTTTCAGTCTAGTTGGTGGGAGATGCCAGCTGTTTTGCCACCATCTTTTCTCATTAATCTAGTCTACTCAGCAGGCATAGAAACTACACACATTTCACGGCTTGGGTGAACTTCAACCGAAACTGTTTGCTTTCACCACATTTTATTTGCGATAGTCCGGTAATCTACTTGAACATACGTTTATTTCATCCCAAGACATAGATCCACTTCCGTTCGACTCAAGCACTCCGGATGTTTGTATGCACAAACAACATAATTTACTGCCAGGCTTTATCAGCATTTTGCAGATTCTGCATCTGGCAGGTCTGGTGTGCCTAACCTGCTCTGTTCCCTTTTTGTTTGTATTATAAATGTAACTACCTCAATCTCCGAAGTACAATAATATAACTTCACTCTTGCTAAGTCCCTCCACCTGTCTGGCATCACACATAGAAATCTTTCATTTTGTTTGTTACTTTTTTCTAAGGTTGTAGTATTTTTTTAATAATTCAAAAATTTACAAGAGCGACACCTTCAGTCCCCTAAAAATTGTTATCAACAGTCAGTGCCGTGGTGGTGTAGTGGTCAGACTACTCGCCTTCCACCAACACGAACCAAGTTTAATTCTTGAATTTTCGCATGTGGGAATTGTGCCGAGCAATGCTGCTGATCGGTGGGTTTTTTTGGGGAGCCTCCTGCCCCCCCCCCCCCCCAAACATTCCAATGCTGTAACCAAATTACGTGCGCTGTTATGGTGTTTGGTCTCACCTTCTCTATATAATCGCATTGCAGTGCTGCTCCACACACCCCTTGCTTCACCTTCATTGACTCCAAAGATCTAAATGTTGAGAGCCACCCAAATCTCTCCACACTCACACAGTTCATCACTAGTAAGATCAAATTGTAACATTACTATATGAGCTGTGTCACAAACTCCATTACATCCTTAATTAGTGAATGTAGTGTAGACCTGTCTCAGTGGGATCTCAGCATTATTTTAAAACACGAGACAAATACTAATATAGCACTATACTCATGTGTCACGCACAGATCATTTAAACAGATACACTGCTTTTGATCATTTTCTTTACGTTACCACCTGCAGACATTTACTGTAATGCCAATTCTAAACATCAATAATATTTACTACTATAAAATATTAAACTAGTCAAAAACGAAATTACACTATCTACCAAAAAGTAATTGGGCACCTGTCCACAACATTTTCTCTGTGCTTGTCACCCCATTAGAATCTCGTAGGGCCACCTCTTGTGGCTATAACAGCAGCCACCCTGTCTGGCATGCTCTCTACAAGTGTTTGCAGGACATCCATGGGGATTTGTCACCGTTCTTCTTGCAACCATTCCATGAGTTAAGCAATGGATTTTGGCTGCAGCTGACTAGCCCTTACCCGGCGATCCAATTCGTCCCAAAGATGTTCTATAGGGTTGAGGTCAGGGCTCTGGGCGGGCCAGTCCAATTGGCAAACATTGTTGTCGGAGTACCACTGCATACTAGCCCTTGAAACATGGCATCTGGCATTGTCATCCTTCGAAGTAACACTGGTCCATTCCATAAAAACGCCACAATGTTGGGTGCATTACATTATCCAGTATGTTACAATAGGCATCTGTGTTCATGCTACCATGGACAAACACCAGCGGTCCTACGCCGAAGGCCGTGAAACACAAGTCAAATGACGTACTGAATTACCTATCTTCACAGATGCCCAATTACTTTTTAGTAGATAGTATAATTTAATCTCTGCAAATAGCCCCATGCTATTTCCATATGAATAGTGAAAACAAAAATATTTATCTTTGCTGAAATAGGAAAAATGCATTATATAGTGGTAGAAAACACAGATAATGGGCTAGTAAATTTAAAAAATACTTTTTATTGGTTCTAAAATATTAAGAGTACTTACTTGGTTTGTGCATGGTAATATTCCACTAGATGTTGAAGCAATTCAATTCCTTTTTTAGTTTTAATTTCATTCACTTTTATAAGATACTGAAAATAAAAAGAAAACCGAGGCTTGTTATACCTAAAGCAATAATTCAACTAATAGCATTCACAAATTTTCTGCAGAAAAACAAATCTTAACAAAATAGATTACTAAACACACTTTTTCAGAGAAATTAATAAAACAAATAACATAGAAATATATCTTACAAAAATATGCAGAATATAGCATATACATTACATACATCCTAGATTCAATAAAGTAAAGTAAAAAATATTAAAAGTACGCTACACAATTACTGCTAATCCTATTGCGCACCTTATCACAGACAAAATTAGCTAAGTCCATGAAAATGGTCCAAACATAAACATGGTAAACTATATCTATGATAAAATCACATTCAAAATTGCATGCTATGGCTGTGTTTCTGGAATATCCCTTACACACCCAATAGTAATTTACAATATAAGCACACTTTAGTGAACAATTATATTTCAAGTAAAGAATATGTACTTCAATTTCAAGTACTATCACTAATGTCCATGGCATCTTATAATATCAACACTTTCATCCATCTTTTCTTAAGTTACATTAAGTTCCACTGCTGCTGCTTTGCTAATTTTCAATTTTATTTACTTAATATTATTTTTAAGTCCCTTATCCTTCATAAATATCAGCTTATAACATGGGCAGCATTAGTGGGGGAGATTTAGAGGGGGATATCCTCCCCCACCCCCTAATTTGCTATTCCTGCTTGGCATTGTGTTATAAGGACTTGACTGCCAGTAATCCGTAAAAGTTTATATAATTATACCAAAACACATCAAATTAAGTGTAGATTTTCCTTCCAAGAATTATGTCTACAGTGACATCTTGGAACTCATTTGATACTATAAAAGTTGCTGCAACTTGTCTCTAAATCTAAGAAAAATTGCATTTAGACGAGTTTTATTGTATTTAAATTTTTTGCTCTATTTTTTTTATTTGCTGTAAATTTGAGCATTTCATATCATGTTTCCTAGTTTATAAATTTCATATCAGTTATAATTGAATTTTATTTGCAATAAGTACCTTATCTTGAGACATAGTTAGCAGTGTCCAAAGCAACAATTGGTTTTCCAACTAATGATGCCCATGCTTATGAGGTATCTCCATCCAACAATACCTAACATGAGCATTAAAATTTACTTGATAAATTTTTTCATGCACTACTATAGAAGAAAGTACAACCACAAATAGCACTATAGAAGTTAAGTTAATATTTTTTTAAATATATTTTGAAAATAGCAACCTTATTATACTTTAATAAATATTTGTATAAATACAGTAGTGTTTCATTAATCCAAACTAATTAGGACATGGGGTTGTTCAGATTAGCAGATTTTCAAATTATCCAAAAATTTTCCTGTAATACAGTAGTGAACAAACATATCACTTGTAAACACTTCTTAGGCACCATGTAACTCTATGCAAGTATAAACAGTGTTTTTAGTGGTTCCATAATTGATTAATGAAAGCATCTTACATACGCCTTTATATATTAACTAGAAGTTTCAAAGCATTTCGACCAAGGCAAGCAAGCAACATAATTGTTTATGGAATTCTGCAACAACAGCCACCATTAGAGATTATAAGAATAGTGCCAAGTCAGTGATATATTTTCTGTACTCTATTATCAAAAATGTAAAAAATTAATAAATTACAGTTTGGGGGTTAAATTTGTGGTCTACTGTTTTAAACATTAAGAAATTTTGTTTTTCTATTTATCATGTTGAGTGTTGAACAAGCTTATTTTCTATTGGGGATATTATTTTATTTCATTTACAATTGATTTATTTTGAAAGAGATAATTATCTCAGTGAATACATTCATTTTAACTTATTGATGGTCTTCTTACATTCATGTTCTTCTGGCCTCACAGACACACAAAATACGCTTCGGCCAAGTTGTCAATGCATTTCCAGGCATTTAACTACACACACCTTTCTTTCAGGATGTGTATCTTAACACACTGTATATTTTTTGTGTCACAGTCACATCCGGCTGCAAGCCTTTGTTTTTTATTTTGCCACGTCCTTCCAAGCGCCGTAGTTTTACCTCGTGTCATCTCTTTTCACGCTGTTACTAGGCGTGAATCACATTGAACGCTGTCATTTGGATAATGTCATGCCATATAGCGGAATACTCCTAAGCTCAGCCACATCCTTGTAAGGAGAGTTCACCACGTATCTACCAGCATTCTTCGTCCCACTGGCTAGCTGTGGGCATAGCACTTGAGGACCCACAACACTGGACTTCACTTATAACCAGGATGTAGTTTTGTGAAGTTCTTCTTATGTCTCATCATGTGGTTGTGCTACAATGAAGTTTAGTGTTTGTAGACTATGTTAGTGTAGTTATCGACTTCCATTATGGGTAAGTGATGTTCTAGTGTTTTCCTGACCCAGTTTTGCGGTAACTGTGATTTTGTGTTAATTCTGTGCCCAACCGTTTTAGAGGTCGCAGTTCACAATTTAGCAGTTCCCCAGCATCACTGATAAAAGTTTGGCAATCCCATTTATTATCTGAGTACCAGTCCGTACCAACCTGGTAGTACGCAGAAGACTGCAGCTTCGCAGTCTAACCTGGTAGCTGTGACAGGGTACCCGTGACTCCTGTCATGTTCACCAAAGAACGGCCATGGCATTTATGCTTCCTCCTCTCCGTCAGCCATTTCCACTTTATTTTTAATTTTGATTGAAACCATAGTTTGTGAACTTCCCACCTTTTGAATATACAACATTTCGTAAAGTTTCAATTTAAAAAAATGAACTATCAAAGAAAAAATTTGTTCTACATATACCGAGCTTACTTAATGTCTTGTTTTCACTAAAAGATTAATGTTCTGGCATTTAAATATGCATATATAAAAAATTTTATTTGTACGGGACCCTTCCTTTTTTTCTTTCTGTCAGTATACTAGTTTTATTATGTCATTCATGATGTTACGAAGTGATTTATGTTAGATTAATTTTTTGTTAGGATGCCCTTAATTGCTCTGGGAAGCACTTTGTTTTTGTTATGATGCATTAGGTTGTTTCATTATTTTTCTTTGGGTTTTAAGGTTCTAAATGATTTTGCTTGGTAAGGTTTCTCCCCCTTTTTTGTCCGGATGTGAGTCTTTTTTTTAGTGTTTTGATATATGATTTAATGATATTATTTTTAATTCTGGTTTGTTATAATTTTGGAATGTTGTTTCACTTTTTTTCTAGTGATAGAGTACTTAGGACCTTTTTGACCTCAACATAGCAGTCATGTTTTTGTTTAGTTTTTGTGGTGCCTGTTTAAAATTTTTAATAATTATTCTGTTCAGATGCCTTTAATTTTTTTTTTCTTGGAAGTCTTTTTTTTTTTTTTTTTTTTTTTTTTTTTTTTTTTTTTTTTTTTTTTTTGAATATTTTCTAAAGTTGGGATATAAGGTTAGATTTGCTGTGGATAGTTTTAGAGTCAGTGTTGGACATGTTTGTCATCTTTCAGAGCTGAGTTCAGCCTCAGCACTCTGCCGGCTGCAGCTGTTTATGTTTTTCTTTCGCCACCGCTTTGCTAGAGATTTAAGTCAGCTCTTTAAGAACTGTGCACGTGTGCACAGTGTTGATCGTTTAAGTTCTGAGAGTGGTACTAACGGTGACATTTTGGCATCGGCAGCTGTGCGCTTGTAGGCATTGTCAGGGGAAGAGGGGCGGTTACATGCTGTGGGCAGCAGACAAAGCACAGGACGTTCAGGGACAAGAAAGTAAGTCTGCACTTATGATGTATTTTCGAACTGTCATATGTGTGCATGGTGTCTTCTGATTGGGTGGAGACCAAGTGGAGTAAGGTATGACATCAGGCTAGGTCAGGTGCTGCATTGTTTGTTGACAAGCAGACCATCGAGAGGTCTGTTGTTAAAGGGTCGTCGTTTTAAACATGGAGTGGTCAGTAATAGTGGGACGGTCGTGAGAGGTCAGTCGTAGTGGGAAGCTAGCAGTCGGGGAGAGATGTGGTGAGGTCATGCTGGAGGAGTCTGAGCGAGTAGATTATCATGTAGCTGCTAAAAGATAAGTACAGCATGTTATAGTAGTAGTACATTCCAGTAGTCAGATGCCAGGGCTTCAGTATGTTGCTCATTTAAGGACGTAGTATTGTTTCAGTAATGTTCAGTAAAAGTACGTCACAAATGTTTTTATTTTAGAAATATCATGATTGAAGAAAAGCAGTTCTTTTTTTTTTTTTTTTTTTTACAAAACTTGAGGCAGAGTAAATTGGCTGTAGAATTTTTTTAAATTTTCTTTAGCCCATAAAGTTAATAGCCAGTTAAGGAGGATGATTTTAGAAAAGTTTTGGTGACATTCACAGTTGAAGCCAGCAGGTGATGGGCCCTCAAGTATTTTTGCAGTAAATGTAAGACGAGTTTCAGACATGATGTTTTGTTTAGACGTTTTCCTGCCATCATTAAAGTTGTGTCCCTATACATAGAGATGTATATTTGTATAAATTATAGTTTCAGCCGATACTGTTTATCAAACCAGATATGAGATAGGGGTCTAAAAAAGTAACTAAGTTATGGTGTTTTCAAAACTACCGTTACCTGTTTTAAAGTTATACTATATGCTTAAAATGTTTCAATTATTTGTATTCTTTTATTTTTGGAATTCAGAATCTAAATAATTTGTTTATAAAGACATTTTAACCTGATTTATTAACTTTTATTGTGAAAATCTTTTTGAAACTATAATTTTGGAAATTTTGTAAACAACTGGAAAGACAGAATTTCGAATGTTATATATATTTTTATGATGTTAAATAGTTTTTGGCTATTTCATCTTTTGGTTCTGAAAAGAATGACTTGAAAATTATCTTCTTTTGTTTGTAGTGTTTGAGAAGTTCTCCTTTTTATCTGTTAAAATTGGAGTTGAGTATGACGTTTATTTCCTATTTCATTTACTGGAATCTATTAACGATAAGACAGTTTACAATTGGTCTTCACTATGTGTGATTTTTCTCTTTTGAATTTAATTTTAATTAATTAGTTTATTATTGTTGCTATTTCCTTTGCATCAGAAACTCCTGCCTAAAGTTCCCAACATTTTTTTCACCTCTCCTAATAAAGCGAGTGCGATAGCCATTCTGAGTTACAGCAGTATGTTTGGGTAAATTTTTTTTAATAGTCTGTCAGATGTCAACTTTTCTAGTTAAGGACAATTCAGGATGCCCACTTAATAGTCCTGATGGTGGAGCTGCCAACCCCCCCCCCCCCCCCTGGTATTTAAAGGTTGGCCAATGTAATTATAGACTCTATTTATCATAGCTTTCAGTCACGATGCTTACTTGCCATTTTGAGATGTTACTTTTGCCGTTATAAGTTTCATGGAGGTTAAGAAACTATTGTTGATGTTTTGGAGATGTGTTCAAAGTTTTTTTTTTTTTTTTTTTTTTTGTTTCCTTTGGACGTTTTGCCCACCTTTGAGGTTAGTTACCGATAGTTTGTGCCATTGGAAAATTTTGGACTGTGGCAAACTGTTTTTCAGTATTGACTGATTTTGGTTTTGTGGTACAATTTTAAGGTTTCCATTTTCGTAAGGTTTAAAGCAAAACATCTATATTTTAATTGTGAGCCTGTTTTGGTATTTCTGAAAGTCCTTCATTTCTGTCTCTTTATGGATATGATAGAACTTAAGTTACTTTAATTTCAGTTCATGGGTAAATACGACGTTTAATTACGTGATAGATTTTAAAGGGCACATAGTAAAAGTTTTTGTTACTGCGGATTTCATATGTCAGTTTGATTTTATTTTTCAAAGCGAAGTTAGTTATTCAATATTATTTTATACTTTGAAATTATGAATAATATAATGGGTTAGTATTTCACTTAGGGTCTAGGCCAACATTTATTTACCTAGGGATGTTCCTTTTATACCAGGAAGGAATCTCTTAAAGTTACTATATTTCGGTCTTATATGCACAAATGGGACATTTACTCAGTTAGCTTTTGATGTAATTTTAATTTCCTAGCTAGCAAGTGATAAATATCACACAGTAAAAAGAAATTTTTCTTTTATGATACAATATTTAAATTTTCGTGTAGTTTATTTACTGTTTTGAAATTAATCTAATAAACTGGGATTCTTATTAGTGACCAACTGGACTATTTTTGGTTCTCTTAGAATAATTAGAACTTTGTTTAATTAATTTGCCAGCATCCAAGGCAAGAGAGTATGACTGTAGAGAAGCTTCATCGCACGGTATTAGAGCAAGGCTTGGTGGCTGCAGCACTGTGTTAGATGATCCGTGAACTGCTGTCACATCCATTTCTGTTACGTTTGCGATTTAAATTTCATGCTTACTGCATACAGCTCGGCAAAAGCCGCATCACACCGGCATGTATTCTAACCACATTCGCTATTTAGCATAAAAAAAAGTGCACCTTGGACTCGTCGAGGTAATACTTTTTCGTCCCGGAGTGGCGCTGTTGCATCGCCGTGCCACCAATGTTTGTGTCGTCATCATGGAGCACTGCTAACAGGCTGCATCTTCTCGTTGCACACATTTTTTGGCACGTTACTCATCTACTGGCACTTGGAGTGACATACACGTTTTCTCTCGGCAGGCAGCTGATTTGTTGTTTGCTACTAGAATGTAGTCGTCAAGTTTGCTGGTAGTTTGGAAGATGCGTAGTGTCGCAGAAACTAATATAGCAATGTAGTTAATTTTTTTGCTGTCATAGTAACGGCTGTTAGTAGGTTCTACACCTAGGCATGGAGAAGTTCGACGCTCTATAGTCCGTTCCGTGTTCCAGGTTCCCAGTTCATCCCAGTCCCGTGGCTGTCAGCGCAACTTTTAGTTGGGAATAACCTCAATTCACGTTATGTAACCAGACGGATCATCGCCAGTTATGTTCTTCAGAGCACAGATACAAAAACTATAGCAATTTCTTTATATTTGTTTAATTTAATGAAACACGAATGGTAGAACTATCTTTTGAAAGCTATTGCATACACATTGAAGGTGATAAGCCTAGACAGAAAGAATTTAAAGTAAACAAAAAAATATATAAGAAAATGAATTATTAAGATGCTTCATAAGATTAATAGTATTATTTACAATAGTTTTTAATGAATCCCATTCCATATTTTTTTTTATTTACTATCTTTAGTAAAAGATATTAAATAATGATTTAACTTTGTTGAATAGATGGTTCACTACCCAATGATGTTAATATACTGGTGAAACAGGAAATATGTAGTTAAAATATATATTTTTTTAACTTAAAGAGAATTCACTATGTCAAACACACTTGTTAAAGTTTTTGTGTTATAATATATTGAGACCACCAACTTGTTGAATTCTCATGTTATTTATTTGTAATAACTCTGAGTAATATTTCTATCTTTTAAATACATTTTTATTATGTGGGCATAATGTTAACTGTGTTATGACTTGCCATGATGCCAGCACGCCTTTTTGTATTAATTAATTTTTTTAACAAAAATAAGGAATGATAAATTTAAGTAAATAATGTGGACAAGTACATAAGTTGAGTTGCCGAATGTGCGAAGTATGTGAATTAATGATTGCAGAGATGAATTATTATTTTATTCTAGCTACCCAGCCAATCACAAACACCCAGCTCCCCTACAGTGTTTTCACTTTTCCCCCTATATTTTCTGCTCTTTTTACACCCCTGCCACATTTTGTGGAGGTGCCGGGTAGTAGTAATTTTGGCCTAGAATTTTTTTCAACATTTATTTGTAAGGTGTTTTGGACTTTTTCTAAAGTAATTTTTTCGAGCCTATACTATCCAGAGGTAGGCAGGTTGCTTACTGATGCAATGCCAAATGGTTTGCTCTTTAATTACTTTGTTTTATTGTATAATTAATTTAGTTTTTTTATTAGTTTTGTTTAGCTAGGACTGACTTCAGATCTGTAGTGTTTAGTGAAATGGTGGTGCAGGTACCGTAATTACGGTAGTCGTACTGACTTAATAGATGCCCTACTGAAGCCCTTTTAGTCGTAATCAGGTAGAATTGTAGACACGTAGTAATTATGTTGTAGTGCTTATTTGGGAAGACTACCGTAGTTTACTGTTTGGACGTAATTTAATTGGTTTGTCTGCAACTAGCGCCACGTAATTAATATAGTTATGGGTATAGGCATACAATAGCTGTGTTGAGTTGGTATGGTATGGCCTGAGATCACTTGTACTGCTGGCTGAAATAGTTTTGATGGGAGAAGACGTAAAGGTTAGCAATTTTGAGGTTGAGTAATGACAGGAGTTCTAGTATTTAAATTTGTTGATGGATTTAGTTTGAATTTTATTTTAAAATTGATAGCCGCGAGAATAGAGCTGATTACACAGTTTTTGGAAGTCCATTTTTGTTGCTTGGAACATTCACATCGTTTTACACACTAAGTGCTTGGTTGAATTGAATTAGTCGTTTGAAGCCTTTACAGTTCATTTACAGTGTAGACATTTATTCTTTCTGTTGCTCTGAAAGCTGTTATGACGTTTAGCTGAAACAGTACTGTTTTTGATGGAAAGGTTTCTATTCTCTGCCCCACAGTTCTGAGTGAAACATGTTGTCAGGTTAACAGCACTTGCTGGGGTGTGTGCCGCAACGATAGGCGTAGTTAGTTGGCACAATGGTCACGAGGTGGCACTAGATGTTTTGTTTTGACTAGCTGATGTTTAAATTTTGTTTTATTTTTATTCTCATGCATTGCACTGTAATAAACAGACGTTAAACCATCTTTCATTTAAGCAAACTGACCAAAGCGAAATTAATTATTACGATCAAACAGACATGAATAGTGTTTATGAAATTTAGTAACTTAAAAAGTTTTTGCCAAAAATGTTACAGTAACCAGTAGAGTTGGTGGAGTTGGATTTGCCCACCAGCAGACGACAACCATATTTATGATGTTCTACTGCTGCCTAGAGAGGGCAAGAGACGTAAACAATGGATGATGCTTGCGGCGGCAGCAAAATTTTACAAGGTGAAAGTAGTCTTCTTACATTAATTGATAATGTTTGTTTCTTTTCAGGAGTTGTAAATTGTTATTTTTTTGGTAGATAAACAGACGAGTAAGATTTTACTTTTGAAAAGGAAGCAGGGAAATGTAACAAAAATTTGCTGGACTAAGTAAAACAATGAATGGAGGAAAGAAAGAGTTGACAAAACACAGTAGGAGATTTAAAAAAAAAAATTTTTCCCAGTCGCCACTTCATGTGAGTTTGGGTTTGGAACTCGTGGGAATTATAATTTTATTGCTGTATTATTTTGTTTTGTAATAATGTTGTATTAATAAACATTTTGATTTTTTTTTTTATTGGGTTTTAAAAAGTTAGTAGTGAAAGTGTTGATAGGTGTCTATGCAGCCGATAATGAAAGTTGTGTTTTGAGAATTTTTTGCAATCCCTCCAAATAACTTATAGGATGATCTGTGATTTAATTTATATTTTGGTTGGATATAATGTGTGTTTTGATTTACTTTTGTTTTGTTTGGAAGCTCTTTAGGAAAGTGTCAAGGTAGGTGATAAACAGTCGGATTACCAGACTGGATCAACCTTAGAGGTGGGTTGGCCAGAAGGGGACTGTGGGTCATGGAACCCCACATTCTGCATGGAAGGAACAGGTCTGTTCCGAGAGCGAGAACAGAGAGTGAGGATGGCCTGCCCAGAGTGTGATAGATGTCCACCTAGCCTCCCAATGGAACAACAGGATGTGATGGAGAAGAAGTGACACCCCTTTTTGCTGGTTTCCTTTTGTTCATTGTAGGATTGTTGCTAGTAGAAGGAAACATGTGTTTGGGGTTAATAGAGATTTGTCGGCTAATTAAAAATAATTGTGTGTCGCTGTTTGGTTAAGGCAGTCATCTACTTTCAGACATTCGACTCTCATACAATTCACACTTTCGTACATTTGTTTCTTACACCATAAATTCAACTTTCAGGTGTTTGCTTCGCACTTTCGTTTACAACCAAAAAACATATCACATGCACACCACTATCAAGACAAACATAATTGTGTAAACACCAAAGATATGCTAAACATTTATATTCTGTATTTAACTTCACAAATAATTTTGCTGCAAAGTTGACTTATACAAAGAGACCTCTTGTGTCATTGTATGTAACTATGTTATTGTTATAATTGAATAAGATGAAAAACATGTACATAATGAACATGTACGTATGATAATAAAATTAGGTATTCTTTATGGGTTGGTTCATACGTCAGAGCTGTTTACGTACACTACGATCATAAACTGTGCCACAAATAATATGTACCTACATTCATTTTGATATGTACACAATTGTTAAGTATACATTTTTCATCATGAATTGAACTTAATGTACATATGCAGTTGTATGTAGTCTGAAGTGTTACTACTCTATGGCAGTTCTATGTATTAATGCTGTTCCGGTTTAGAACTTCCATTGTTTTTATTACGGTGTTTAGATTCATTTTAGGTAAATTCTCTAATTTTATATATATATTGGTGGATGTATGTATTTATTTTAACTTTGAAATGAATAAGAAATGTAAAACCGAGTTTAATGAAGACTTAGTGTGTAAGATACAAAGAAAACATGATGTAAATAGCCTACAACCAAAATTAGAAATTATCGCACAATCGGAAAGTGGTGAATCATTTGCAGCTATAGAGTGGTCTTCCAACTTGAGCCGACCCACTGTAATTAGGCAAATTTTTATGTGTGTAAAAGGTGTCTTTTCAATAGTTTTAACTGTTAGCTGTACATGTAAACACTTTTCACTAACTTTTATGCATAATCTTGTTTTTTGTGTGTAAAATACATTGTTTTGAATAAATTTTTATATTTAGGTAAGTTTTTTTTACCTCTAAGAAAAACTCATTTATCACATTAACTTAAGGGTTCTACTTTCATGCATTTAAACTTTCATTACACAAAATTAGGAACACATTATGTCCAAAAGTAGAGGATTGCCTGTGTTGGTTTTTGATATTCAGTACCTGTTTCCTAATACTAAAGAGAGCCTGAATTGGATATTTTTATTAGTGATAAAACTTGTCACTTATAAAATAATAATTAAATTTTTGTATTAAAAGATGCTTGGAGCAAAGCACAGTAGTTGGAATGTATGTTAAATGTATTTTGATGATTGCCAAGAGAAATATTGGTGGTTGTCTATTGTTTTAGCCAATTTGAAGTTTTTGAGCTAGTGGCTCCCTAATTTCTTATGTTTAAATAGTCCTAAGAGGGGATAGTGATATTTTGATGTTGTTTATGTTGTTATCTAGTCGCTAACTGTTGGAACAGCAATGAGAAATTTGAGCATTAGTCGTAAGGATCTACAAGTATGACGTGAACGCAGGGTTCACGAGCGCCTCTCTGACCATTTGCACCACGCAGTCAACTACCACATTTCGAGCATGCCGAGTCGACGAGAACAGGCAGGAGTACACTGGTGTAAATCACTGAGGACAAAAGAGTCACTTTTCTCTGGGACCTGGATTGTGTATCTCACAAAGGTCGTTTTAATAATTTTCTTCCATGAGGTAACTCCTGGGGGCAATTCGTTAGTGATCTAGCATGGCGTCCCCACGAAGCCACAACCACCAGGTACAACATACATTGGTGGGAACAAGTGGGCGGCCCGCGCAGCAGTATTATGCATTCCCCCAATGTGTACTACGTAGGTGAGCCTTCTGGCCAAAGTATAGTACTCCGCAGCCCCTATACAGAATAAAATAAGCAGGGAATAGCACTGCCCTGTAGATATTCAATTTTTGTCCGTACGAGACAGATGTGTGTAGCAGTTTCTTTTGTAGTCTGCGTAAATTGACGTTGCACTTGGTCCCATCTTGGATGTGTAAAAGGGGCTTCATAAAAAGTGACGTAATTCATAGTGGTATATGTGAGGCGGAAGTGATGTTTCGCAGCATCATAATGGCGCATGTGACGTCTTTTGACTGCGCATCACTATTCCAGCAGAAACCAAGCAAGCATATATTTAATAGTAAATATAGTGTAAAGACAACTTAATTGCAAAGGACTGTACAGCACAGCCTTATAAAGTTTTATTTGTTATGCAAGTGCTGTGACACCCCCCTTATATACATTTTTGAACGACCAAACGAACGCTTGTTTAATCGCTGGGATGTCACCAATATGTTTTGTAAATACAGAGAATATTATGTGCAATCTTAGTTTTAAGAGGGCATACGTTGCATAACCATTCAGATAGCAACTTGACCTTGGCGCGGGTGCTTAACATCGCCGCCACGGCCATGTCTGCATCTTTGGCTTGGCACTCAGAGACGACGGTAGTGTGGGAGGTTTTCTCCAGCGACCATCCTCGGTACGCATCATTTAGGCCATAACTCTCTTAATTTGCAATAGTAAGTAGTCAACAAGAACCTTTCTTTAACTTCAGTACTGAGGGTTGGACCTGCTGCCTTTTCCTGCGAGTGTAAATGTAATTTCTCATATAATTCATTAAGGACATCGCCTACCTTTACAGCATCGGGCTTATGGCAAATCCTAGAGTGCAGAGTCCGTATCACTTATGCCATTTCAGATGTGAGTGTAAGTAGTTAGTTATACAGTAATAAAACGTATGTGATGGATTCCTGCATTTTATTCCACGTACCAAAAGGTAACTTCGGGCACAGTATCCTTAAGGCCGCAGTTTAAGTATTGAAGTATTTACCAGTATATCTATTATGGGTCCTGTCCCCTAGACAGAGTAGCAGCAGTGTAATTAAACAACATGTAGGAGGCCTACATCATACACTCTCGTGGTAGTAAAAACTATCACCTTAACTTCAGTGTTGGTAAGAGCACGTGGCAACTCCGCACAAGCATCAGCATCGACACAGACACCAGGGATCCACAAGTGCCGTCGGCCAACAATCCCTCATTGCTTTCAATTCAGGGTTGGTGCCAGACACACTAACATCTGTGCCCTGTCTGAGAAATCAGATGGGCGTATGCAGCATCCATGGGAGCCTGAGCACGTCAAGTGTTCCCATTGCCACCATGTCTCCTTGGAACCTGGCCTGATGAGTTGTACATGAGAAAAATTTGCTGTATAAAGTAATGGTTGAAAGGTCTTCACAATAAGCTGTTAGGGATAAGTTATAAATAAGTTAGTTAAGTTAGGTTAAGAACCTTAGTCCTTAATTTTGTTTCAGATGCAAAATGGTAGACGCATCTGGTGGGGACTTAGCCGCTTAATAAAGGGTCCCATTAGAGTTCAGACGTTCATTATTTTTCAGATGATGAGACTAATATAAGCAGCCCATTTCGTTAGCGGCCAATTGTTTACAAAATCCTAGATGCTGACTTACAAGTATTTTTGTAAACTTAGCTGCCAAAAAAAGTGAGTGCGTTAGATGTGTTTAAGTTAAATTGCTAAGATGTTATGAGTAGCAAATTATAAGTTTTACTTTTAGATGCTATAATATTAGTGAAGACCTTCAAACCCAAAAGTTGTCAAAAAATTTCTAGATTCTGATAGAGTGTGAGAGTTACTGTACCGCAGCCGCTTAAATGTAAGGGTTTATTCCAGTTTTATAAGTATTACTGTTATTTGTTTGATGAAGGGTGTTAGTTGTAGTTAGATGGGTGTGGTTAGGAGTAGACCAGCCTGTCTCTCCTTTCCTTACCACTACTCTAGTCGCAGAACAGGGACGATGTATGTGTTAGTCGTGTGAGGCTTACTATAAGGGAGAGATCAGGACTCTCGCTTTTCAAATGCTGATTCAGTGTTTGGACACTCCTTTGTGTTGATAGACTGGCTGCGTCACTGATGGGTCGAGCCGGTGTCTGCAACTAGGTTGGAGGAGATGACTCCTGGCTACTTCAGAAGAGTGTTTCCTTAGCCTTCACCCCCTGAAGTCAACATAGTAGCCAGTCGAGCCCTCATACTCAGCGTAGATAACCCAGCTTCCAGTACCACTGGGTGGTGTTGACAGTCTGGTCACGACTCCTGGCCTTTCCAGGCAGGGAATACCTACCCACCCCCTTGCGTGCAGTGACCATCTGGCCAGAGGAGCCCGCCACCAGTGGGTCGAACCCAGAGTTGGAGCGCCGAAGACACCAACGAAAAAACACTGAGGTGCATGTGCTTGGACTATCTTTTATGTCGACAGTATCACACCCCCCACCCCCTCCTATAGTCCCTATATTATGTCATTACACCCCAAAACTTTAAGCTGTTTTCCTAGTTGTTAAGGTCTGCTATTTTAGGGCAATGTTTGGTGGGAGGTTTCTGCTTTAGGGACCTTATTATGTTTGTTTTACGATGACTAGTGGTACGGTACCTCATCCACCCTTCCATTTTTGCATTCTTTAATTAATTTAGTTTTGTTGTCTGTGCGATTAACAATGATGTTTCGGTTCATTTGGTCGCTAATTAAAGATGTACACATTATACAGTAAAGTACACGAAAGTACATTTATGTTAAAAGACGTGATAAAGATGGTGATGTTGTTGGCTGTTGTCCACTGCTGCAGTGCTACTGTTCTAATGTTATGTCCTAAGAGTCAAACTTTTGTTGGAGGAGAGGTCCGGTGCTGACTTTACGGTGGATTGCTGCTGGAGCTTGCTGCCTGTTCGGGGGGGGGGGGGGGGGGGGAGTGGTTGTGGTGTTAGTTGCTGAAGACAGTTCGGCTTTGATGGTGACGACCCCTTCAACCTCAGCGCGTTCAAGGAACCTGCTGTAAGCCATCACCGTATATCTTTCCAAGTTATTCAGATGAGCTCCTACAGAAATAGTTTGTGTTGATGGAAACATATAATGGGGGCGAATGTAAAATCAATGTGGTGTAAAAGCTGTGAACATTTTTAAGACGTTCTAAGCATGACAACATATATAAAAGTTCTTTTTTTTTTTTTTGTGATGACACAGAATTATAAATGAAATAAATTATAATGTTGATGCGTAAAATGTATATTATGAATAGTAAATAAGAACTTAGACAATTTTTAATTTTCTTTCTTTTTTTTTTTGCGAGTGTTAGATAAAAAAAAAAAGTCATTTCATAAATTCTGGAAAGATGTATTTGTGAGGACATAAATTTATTGACGTCCAGGAAGATGTTACGAAGTGATGTGAGTTTAATTTTTTTTTAGGATGCCCTTAATTTCTCTGGGAAGCCCTTGACCAATTTCTGTTTTTCATAAAACTGTTTCCTGCAAATTTTGCACAGATCCATACTTGGAGGCATAGGAAAATCCCTAAAATCCCAGATTAAGAGATTCTTCCATTGCTTTGGATACCTACAAACGAAGGCCTCGCGGGAGCAGAAGTAGAACACTTCTTCATCCCATATGCACCAATCGCATAATAATACATAACCATTATTATTATTATTATTTATTTATATATTTATTTATTTATCTGCTTTATGTACCATCCAACAGTACAGACAGACCAATAACCGGGTGGCACAAAGAACACAACAAAAGTAAAAGAAAAACACATAAGACAACAAATACTTAACGGTACAAAAACACACACCAGAAGGACAATCACAAAGTTATGAATAGCTCAATGAATTAAATTTTATGTAACAATTTTTGTTATATCCTATACTGGATACTGACAGTTAGATATGTATGAACCTCCTAAGAGAAGTTGAACAAAGAGAATATTAAATGTTAATTAATTTACCAAAAATTGTATTCTATATTAAACCAAAAAAAAATTAAGCAAAACAATAAACACAAACATGATACACATTAACACCAACACAAGACAAAGACAACACAGAATTTATACGAAATATAACTTAAGGCTCCCTCGCTCTGTGTGCCACTCGGGGAGCAGCCCAATAGTGCTCGCTGCTGCATGGACCACACAATGTGCATTGATGCATGTGATGTAGTATGAAGCATGAATGAACTAGGGATCCGTTCACTGCATCTAAAGACCACTGGCCACTAGCTAGTTTCTTTTTGCGTAAAAGTGTGACCCCCTTAAAGCAGAGTCTAATGCATGCCCGAGGAATTGTTATCTCCTCCTTGCGTCACTGACTTAATTTGTATTTTAATGTTCGATGCTAACCCACGTGGTACACATGTGTTCACACAGACATAAACTGAGATGCTCTAAATTATTCTGTTATTTATCCAAGTACTATGTTGTGTGTTAATTTGTTTTAATATACTGGTAAATGATTGCACATTTTAAGGAAAATAAGCATTCAAAGATGCTTGCAGTTCTGGCAGCCATATTGCCAAGTTCACGGAACAAATTTCCAACAGCTCATACATTCATTTTCACTTTAATTAATTTCGCTGTTTGAGAAGGGTTTAAATAAATGTTTTGTTTTTGTTAAATTTTATTATAGTGTTTTATGTCTTCTGCTCGCCTGTTCTGGCATCAATACATGTTGTGCAAATCTAGAGATGCTTAGCAACAATAACGAGAGACTTTCCTAAAGAGTTCTGAACATTCCAATTCACGTAAGATAATCCACCAATTATTTTCCTGCTCTCAGTTATCTTTGGTATGAAGTGTTTTGCATTTGTTCTGTGTAAACATTTCCCTCAAGATACTGGCAAGAAGGAGTCCGTTGCTAAGGGTACCTACACACCACCATCTTTAGTCTGGTTCAATGGGTCTTCGAGGGCGGATGTGCGCCACTCCACGCCGTGTGCCACAGGAGCATTATCAAGTTGTGTTAACCATTTAGGGTGTCAATAGTTTAAAGCATATAATTATTCCAGAACCTTTTTCTTAGATTTTGCTCTCCCATGTGCCAACCGTCCTCTCCGCCGACTAGCAACCCCAGAGAGTTTAATCACTTAATTTCCATCTTGGTAAGTTAAGCCATTTCCCGCCTCATAGGCCCCTAGAAGGCCTCGTGTACCAGGCTCGCTTCACATAATGGGAGATTGTATGTTACCACGTGTTATCTTTCTGGTAATATATTTCTTTGTTGCAAACCACGTCTCATTTTAACGTAAAGAACTTTCACCCGGGAACTGGCCCTAACCAGCAAGTGTAACCACGTGCTCAAAATGTTAAAGTATTGACATGACTTTCTTAAACATTTTGTATGACATGTGCTGCGAGGGGATGCTGCCACAGGCTGTCAACCTGTAACGACCCTATGAGAAGGAGATCCTCGTGATTTTCCGAGTAATAGAATAGTTGGAACGCTGGGAAACTACTATCTGAATCAGCATCCATCGACCATCTGGAGCTTTATTAACGTACTCTGGCATTGTATATCTCTCACAAGCCCCAAGCCACGTTACATGGCGTCACAACTTAGTGGCAAAGATTCGCGTCGCAGAAAATATCGAGCACGTGGTGAACATTTTGAGCACGTGGTGAACATTTTTGTATACCGGAAGTCTGCCATTTTTCTCTGAATTACGTGGGACAGTGAACCGACCGCCATCTTGGGCTCATATCGAACCCCCTTGTGTCTCGTATGACGCAGATACCCATGACATCGTGTACTTGGACTTTCCTTCGACACCACCGCGTGCCTGCAACCTGACGTGCATGTGTGCATGGTACAGGCTGGTCACTGCACCCCACCAGGTCAGGTATACCGGATGTACCCCGAAGAAACACTTGTGCACATGGAGTGCGGTCATAGAATCGCAAGCCAACATGTGGGACATGGGTGAGATATACGCATCATGTGGAAGGACCGTTACGCTGAATTCATACGCCAAGTACGACCTCCAGGTGAACATCTGGCACTGCAGACCTGAAGGACAGAGTGTACTGATAGCGCCCACGACAGCATCAACAAGCAGAGTAGCACGCTGAACATGCCCTGGCTGCTATGACCCTGGTAACAACACCATCTGCTGTGAGTTATGTCAATTGGGAATGCACTTCATGTGCCTGTCTACAGAGGAATGGCCTACTGTATGCCGTGACGTATTCCAATGTACTAGCAACACAGGTAATGGAACAGATGACGTGGAACAGGCTGAATTGACATACCTGATTGCGCAAAAATGCTTTTCTACTGCCTGTAGGAAACCACGTGCAAGAGTGCTGCGCTAAAAGATGCAGAGGAACAGGTCATAACATTGTTGTGTGTAACGTGTGTGGAAACACATACCATCCAAAATGTGTGAATAACAGTGACTGGAACAACTTCCACGACGGAAATTTCCACTGCAAAGTGTATGTCCCGCTCAATGTCATCAGTGACACGCGCCTGAATGTAAACAATACCAGCCGAGATACGCAGCAACCACAGAGGGGAGAGTGGCACAAGTCCGAACCATGTGTCATGCACACCCCGATGCCCCGGCGAAGGAGCAGCCGAGACCACACACCAATGCAACGCCTGGAACAGCAGAGGAACACGACGCCAACACACTTCCAGATGCTTCCGACTTTTTATGGGAAAAGGACCGAAGATTCCAAGGTCTTTCTCGCTGAATGCACAAGCAGACTGCAGAGATATGGAGTCAGCAGAGAAGAGTGGTCTAACACCATCGGCGCACAGCTGTCAGGTGATGCGAAGGATTGTTGATGATCAATAACAGAGTACAACATATCATGGACACAGTTCGTCACTAAATTCATAGCCCACTATGCAAGCACCTACAACACGCTCAAACAATAGCAGGCATTGTTTATGAAGGAGCAGAAGCAAGGGGAAAACTTAGAAACATTTGTAAGCAGGAAGATCAGCCTCGCTAATTGCCACTACCAACATCTGCAACCTGAGGACGTGTTGAAATCAATATTGTAAACAGTACTTCCAGTTTACTGCCCCTCCCTGTGCCCCATGGTATACAGCAGTTTTCAGCATTTCACAAGGGCAACAGTGAGTATCGCGCGCGACTCCGAGCCAAGATGCAGTTATTTACATGGACTTACAGGACTTTAAAAGTGCCGGAAAGAACAGAGACAGTGCATAAAACCATGAGAATATATCACGCCCGGGTTCAAGTTACCTGCGCAGCTCGCCCGTACATGTGACCGGGAGTACACGAGGAGAAAACACCACGACCACTACGAGGAAAAGTGGTACAAGCGCTGCTCTTCCTCAGCCACTGCATATTGTCAAAACAGAGGCTTCACGTCAACCACCACGCTGCCGCATCTGTCCACACGAGCAGTACTACTGGCACAGGTTGTGCTCTAACATGATCACAACGGCTATGGGAAACGCACCTACAGGGTAGGATAACCAAAGGGGCTCCCTAATCCGCCAGAGCGTCTGCATCGTCAGCCCCACCTGAGATAAACAACCCGATCAACACCTACCTGGGACAAGTGAGTATTACTGTTGATCATCTATTGAGGGTACCTGTATGTGTTGCAAGTGTTTCAACTGTTGCTCTGATCGACTCTGCAGCTTCACATGACTTTGTCCGCAAAGAACATGTCAAGCCAACTGATATACAAAACACTAACGTAACTGTAGAGCTCGCCACATTGAATGGCACAAGTAATGTCATTCGTATTACTTAGCTGCCCGTTAAAATTAGAGATGTAGAGATGTGTGTATCTGCTTTAGTTTCGAGAGAAATCCGCAAAGATGTCATCTTTGGAGCACCCTGGCTAATAGAGCAAGAAGTCATTGTATAGATTCCGAGGGACCGAATTCACTTTGGTAAACAAGTCAGACGAACGGTGTAAAACTTAGGAAAACGTGTAGAAGTAATTAATCAATCTGTGACACTCGATTTTGACCACAAGGTTCCCACCAAGTATCACAGCGCACGTTAGAGCATCCTGAACGAAAGGAAGGATGTTTCCGCCCCCTCAGAGCCGCTAAAACCTACTACCGTGGCGGAACATGAGATTAAGCATACTAGTGAGGAACCACTCTGGACATTTCCTACTGACTATGACGTGTACCACCTGAACTTCATCAACCGGCAGATCGCCGAGATGATATGCAACGGCGTGATTAAGCACACAGAATGCTGTTACAATTCCACTATCACGCTTGCACCTAAGGATGGAGGGTGGCGTTTCTGTATCGATTTCAGATATCAATCAGATCACTGAAAGCACCATGCCCCATTTCATTAGCCCTGAACATCCTGGGGAAGGCAAAAATACTATCGACATTTGATTTGAAAAGCGGATTCTGGCAGATCCCGATGAGGCAGGAGGATCGGCATAAAACAGCCTTCAAAGCACCTGACGAGCAGCCAGTACCAATTTTGTGCCATACCCTTTGGACTCAAGTGTGCCTCCTCCACCTTCCAGAATATGATGGTTAAGGTCCTTGATGGAATTGTCAGTGAGTTTACGATGGCATACCTAAACAACATCATGGTTTGGTCCAAGATATGGGAATACCACCGACACCAACTCGCCATAGATCTGGAATGCCTTGCGATAATTGGCCTGACATACGCAAACCACAAATGTAGTATTGGAATGACCAGCATCTGGTACATCATCCACCTTGTCGACGGGGAAGGGAACCAACCCATGCAGGAACAGATAGCCATTATTCAAGAACACCCTGTACAACCACAAATGTAGTATTGGAATGACCAGCATCTGGTACATCATCCACCTTGTCGACGGGGAAGGGAACCAACCCATGCAGGAACAGATAGCCATTATTCAAGAACACCCTGTACCGACAACGCGGAAAAGGTTACGCAAGTTTTTCAGTTTTTTCGGTCTTATCAACTGGCTCAGGCAGTACACGCAGCACTTTGCGATAATCACCGCCCCACTCACAGAAATGCTTTCGTCAACAAGAAAGTACAAATGGGACATGAAACATGCAACAAGCATTCAATGAAGTGAAATACCAGTTTTCACAGTGTCATGCTCTCGCCCGTATCTATACGTCTGACAATTGTATCTCCAGACCGACACAAGCCAGGAGAGCATTGGCGCGGTACTTTTTCCAATATGGAGATAACCAGGAATGTTGCATAATTGATTACGCTAGCACCAAACTGCGCATGATATGATGTAAATGAAAGAGAATGTTTGGCGATCACCTGGGTCATTAAAAGATACAGCGTGCACCTAGAATACCAAAAGTTCACCCTCAGGACCGAAAACAGATGACTGTTATTGTTGCACAAGATGCAGGAGGCCTGAAGCAAGCTGACCAGATGGTCAATGCTGTTAAAGAGTTTTGATTTTACTTTAGAACACGTGCCTGGTGAAGATAATCAGTTGCCTGACACTCTGTCCCACTACCCGAACAAACAGGAAACCACAGTAGATGAGGGAGAATGGGAAACAGTGTTGCCACCTGAGAATATAACTACACAACTCAGCCCATGCTACTACAGCAAATCGCAGTCGAAAAAGGTAAACAAACCCTGCTTGCAGAAACATGCGCGGACAACTTGTGTGTATACGTGCTCAACCAACAACAACTGTCAACTGAAGTCTGGGAAATAAAATATCAATATGCACGAGAAGTGTTAAATGGATGGTGCGTGTTGGACAACCAACTAGACGCACAAAACAACAGCCACAGAGGAGGCTGGTGGTGCCTCTATGTACCGCCCGCCGCCCGCCAAAAATTCATACACATAGCCTATTGTAACACCTTGTTGGGACACCCTGGTGCCAAACAAACAACATGTAACATAACAGCATCATATTTATGGCCATGTCTCAGCAAGGAAGTCAAAGTACATGCCCCAATGTAAACAATGTAATGTTTACAAAACACGCCGGTCCGACGACACCGCACAACAACAGCCAAGGCTACCACAACAACCTTTTGAGAGCATCCCTCTAGATTTAATGGGCCCTTACCAATGGTTAGCTAGAGGCCAGCGATTTGTGTTAGAGGTGACTGATCTGTTTACGTGGTGGTGTGAATTGTATGTCCTACCAAGCTCACGCATACGTCACATTGCTGCCACCTTGGAAAAGGAATTTTTCCCCCGCAGAGGATATCTAAAACTATTTTGAGCGACACCACACAAATTTTTGGGCCCCGCTGGAGGGATTTATGCACGAAATGCCAAGTCATACAGCATACTACCAACATCTACCATGCCCGCACCAACCCGACAGAGCGAAGAAACCAGGAGGTTAAAGCACAACTATGCCTCAGAATAGGTGAGGACCACACCACCTGGTCACAACACACACCTGAAATTGCTTTCTGTCTGAACAACCGAACTAACTAAGCCACGGGTAAATTGCCCGCTGAAATGACGTACGGGGCAGGATTAGTAAAATGGGGAGAGGTTGCGTGTCGCCAGCCAGACTCAAACAGAGAACCCACCGATCCGGAAGAAAGAGACAGGGGGAGAGAGGACTGATATGGAGAAACCCGCACCAACCAAAGGCGTTACGTCCGGAAATGGTTACCGGAAACGAGGCGGCCTCCCAAGCCCCTGCAGCTGGGTGACTATGTTAACGTGCATACACACCACATGTCAATTGCAAAAAACAATTTCTGCGCCAGATTCGCTTCAAAATGGTAATGCTCAAATAGGATAGTTGAGAAAATCAGTGCCACTTCTTATCTGGTACAAATGAGCGCACTGAAAAGATGTAAGGTCCACAGAAATGATGTGCGAGCAGCAACAGTACCATTGGAAGAAAGGGAAAAATGCCCAGCAAGAAGGGAAGCAGATAACAGGTAGAACGAATGTGGAGAGAGTGCAACTGAGGGAAGAGTAAGTGATGTCACTTCGCAAGACATCGAACTAAGGCCATGATTGAAATACAAACACACAGCGATAACGTGAATAATCACCGCACAACTTCCGTGGTTTCCCGGCCGAGAACAACAACACCCATGTGCATGTAGAGAAAGGTGCGATGGAGGTTGTGAACAACATGGGAGGAGGGGAAGAGTCTACCTCTGACTTTCATGGCTTTCAAGACAACGTGCCACCCCCTGCACCGGTTACGATTGCGTCGGCAAGTAAGAAGCCAGCAGAAGGTGATATCAGTGATGTGTGGGTAAGTGACATGCCGCCACATGACTTCCACGGCTTTCCAGCCGCAGAGCAGCTGCCTGCCACCGCTGCAGATCAGCGGGCAGTACCGGCACTACAGGGTGACCAGTGGGGGGAGTTGCCTACCCCCACAGCAAGAGGTGAACTACAGCATCAGAGGCTGCACGACGGGAGCCATTCTTCCGCCAGCTTGACGTGTTTATCAGTGCACCAGCATCCAGTACGCAAACAACATGAGCATTGCTGGCTATTGCCCTGCCTGAGGCATCAGACACCCGCTCAACAGGATATAAGCATGCAGCATCATGCTGCTGCATGCGCTCTACCGCAGGCCCTGCCGCAGGGACCCTTGCCGGATGCCCAGCGTTCTCAGCACCCTCGGCACCCGCCAGAGACGTCCACTCAGGTAAGGAATTGGCCATTCCGTACATACAGGTTGAGGCCACGCCCCTTGCGCCAGCCCACCTCCTGCTGCACTTTAGCCTAGACGCTGCAGAGTCGCTGCAGAGTCGCTGCATAACCCTATCAGACTCTCCATAGGGGGCATTTTACATCGCCCTCGCTCTGTGTGCCACTCAGGGAGCAGCATGATAGTGCTTGCTGCTGCATGGACCGCACAACGTGCATCGATGCGTGTGATGTAGTACGTCATTCATGCATGAACGAACTCAGGATCTGTTCACTGCATCTAAAGACTCACTTGCCAAGAGTAACCGGAGCCTAGCTAGTTTCTTTTTGTGTGAAAGTGTGACCCCCTTAAAGCAGAGTCTAATGCATGCCCGAGGAAGTGTTATCTCCTCCTTGTGTCCCAGACTTAATTTGTATTTTAATGTTGAGTGCTCACCCATGTGGTGTACGTGTGTTCAAACAGACACGAACTGAGAAGCTCTAAATTAAGGTGTTATTTTTCCATGTGCTATGTTGTGTATTATTTTGTTTTAAGATGCTGGTAAATTAATTCACATATTTAGGAAAATAAACATTCAAAGGAGCTTGTAGTTTTGGCAGCCATATTGCCAAGTTCACGGAACAAATTTCCAACAGCTCATAATTTAATTTTCACTTTAAATAATTTTGCTGTTTGAGAAGGGTTTAAATGTATGTTTTGTTTTTGTTAAATTTTATTATAGTGTTCTATGCCTTCTGCCCGCCTGTTCTGGCATCAATACATGTTGTGCAAATCTCAGAGATGCTTAACAACAATAACGAGAGAAGTTTAATCACTTAATTTCCACCTTGGCGAGTTAAGCCATTTTCCGCAGCATAGGCCCCTGGAAGGCCTCGTGTACCAGGCTCGCTTCACACACTGGAAGATTGTATGTTACCACGTGTTATCTTTCTGGTAATATATTTCTTTGTTGCAAACCACGTGTCTTACCACATCAGAACAAAGATTATAGTAATCAGTTACTAAGTTATATAGTGTTTATAAAGATCCAAGAAAATTACTTTTCTTCCCATAAAAGAATCAAAATTAGAAAATTGGTTATTATAAATGGTACACATTTATTACCTACATATTTTTTATAAGATAAAGTAGAAAAAGCATGTGAAATTCTTTGTCTATAAACTGGAATGTTTAAACCAATTTTATTTATCATTGCACAGCAAGATGAATAAGGTAAAAATGCATTGATTAAAAATAAATCTTCATTTGTAATAATCATAAATAATCATATATTTATTTATTTACGGTTTAATATGCCACCCAAGACCAATTACTGGATGAAGCAACATAAAGAACAAGGACAATCAGCAATTTACAAAGACAAATACAAACATTGAGACAAATACAAAACTTTACAAATAACAGACATTAATGTACTACAAGTGGAGAGAAGAAAAAATTTAAACTATAACTACAGTTACTCATTGACAACTATAAGGTTTAAACATAGTTTAGAAAACATGGAAACAATCCCCTCCATTTGATTAAACAAAAAATATACTGACATATTATAATTTTTCTAATTATCCCTACTGACTTCTCTAGTACTTGTACACTACTGGAGAAGTTATTTTATTTTCCGTAAACAGGTCAAAGCTACCTAATAATTTGTTAAAATTAACCACACATATATTTACGAGATACTTTTTTTGACAAAGATTCAAAGGTATACATTAATCAATGACTGTAGTTTGGAATTTTAAGTCCTACCATATTTTTAATAGACATGCAATTGATACGAGACACTAAACATTTACCAAAAATAAAGTATCATTAAGATCACTACGTAATTTAAGTGTTCGCATTTTAAATCTACTAAGTTACCTAGTATAACCAAAATATGGTCTAATAGGAAATTGCATAAATTAATTTTAAACTGTTTCTTTGGAGATTTTCAGTTCTAATTGAATCTGTACTAATAATAAAATTCCAAATCACAGAATAATATTCTAACCTTGATCTCACTAAAGAATAATATAAATACAATATAGAGTCAAGTGAAGTAGCAGAATATGTAATGAATTTAATTAGACCTAAAGTACGACTGATATTACATATTAAACAATCTACGTGATAGTGAAAATATAATTTGGAATCAAAAATTGCATCTAAATCACAAATAGATTCTACTATATTAATGAACATATTAATGACAGTGTATTTAAAAATAATGGGATTGGTTTTCCTAGAAGAAGTAATACAAAACAGTTTTGCTACATTTAATGACATTGCATTAGCTTTGCACAACTTTCCGATTGCTATTAAGTCATCTTGTAAATAAGTACAATCCTTGATGGCTTTAATATTCTTATATATTTTGATATCATCAGCAAACAATAGTGATTGAGAATGACAAATAACATTTGCAATGTCATTTATCAAAATATTACACAACAGAGAATACTAAACCAAAAAAAGAGAAAGATGAATCTATTTTGACTACAAAATTTCTATCACGTAAGTAATTTGAAAATCATGCTACAAATTAATTATGTAATCCTATATCTTGTAATTTTTGCAATATTACAGGATGTTGACAAGTATTGAAAGTTTTTGTAGATCAAAAAATATTGCATCAATTTGATTTCTAGTGGTCACATTTCCATAAAGATCATTTACAAATTCAAACAAATTAGTGGTTGTGGTTTTGCCAGATTGAAATCCATCTTGGCTTATAATAATTAAATGTTTTGTATGGAAATCAAAATATTTATATATTACCTTTTCAAATACCTTAGAAAAGCTACATAAAAGTCATATAGGTCTGTAATTATTTTAATTGTGTATATTACCTTTCTTATAAATGGGTACTACTATTGCTTTTTCCATAATTTAGGAAAAACACCTATAGAGAGACTAAAATTAAAAATACGTGTTAATACTGGAGTAAAAACTTTGGCACAACCTTTAATTATAAGATGAGGAATATTATCTATGCCAGTGGCCATACTACTTTTGAGTTTTTTATTGCCCAAAGTACCAAACTTTGTGATATTAAAGTAGATAAATAGATGTCAATTATTCTTAATACAATTGTTTTATAAACTATTATTATAAGACAGGCCTGCCGTTTCAATGTATTTACTCCAATTTTACCGATTTTTAACACACTATAAAAATACCAACCCAATTTTTTTTTTTTGCGCTTTGCTCAAAGTGGCTGCTGCATACATGCGACATTAGCACCCAAATTGATGTGTGTCAGTTTTACTGATGCATTTGTTTAAAAGATTCTTACAACAAAGGTGAATAATTAAGCGAAATATTTTGGACATTTGACATTGCTTAAATAGTGTATGTCCAAAATATTTTGCTTAATTATTAACTGGTGTGGGTAAACAGTTATCTACATATTTCTGTTCCTGGCTGTATGATCAGATGCAAAGGCCAAGGTCATTATTGAAAAGAAATTTTTCCACGAATTGTCATTTTTACACATGCAATCTGTATTTGGTGTGGTGACTGTGTTTTGTGTTTGGCATTGATATTACAATGGTGAGGAAATGGAAATTATTGCTGATACAGTCGTTGTATAAACAAAAGTTTAAGTGTGAGTGGAGAAAATAATTACCGTGATTTGTACATTCCAAACCAAAACAACTACATTAAATATGTAAATGTCTTTCATATCCACTTTTTAATTCCAAGGATTTTAAAGGAATTGACTCAATGATTCCAGGATTTTACAGGATTTTTATATACAGGAACCAGGATTTCAGCTTCAGGGCTGGTGGCCGCCCTGTTATAAGATATTTGAACATATACCTCTGCAAAGAGCTTTACAAACATATTCGATATTTCACCTGGATCTTGGACCATTTTGCCATTGCATAGTAAAGTAATATTCTCCTTATAACCTTTTTTCATAGTTTTGATGAAATTCCAAAATTTTGAAACAAATTTTTCTGAGATCATGATTGATATTCTTTTGCAATTTTAACTTATCAAATTTAATCATCTCTTTAACGGCTCTTCTGTAGTTAGAGAAACAACAATAATTATATTGTGTTAGTTTTTTTAATATACTATAAATAAATGTTGTTCTATTTTTAATAATTTAATGATGTCTTGACAAAAACCAAAGGGGATATTTACCTTTTACATTTTTTGTCTTAGGTATAAACTGATCTATATATAATTGAGAATAACTAGTGAGATAATCTAACATTTTATCTACATCATCCATTTGGTAAATAGGATTCCAGTCAAAACCATCTAATACTGAATACAGAGAATAATAATCACCTTTTTTTATAATTTCTAATACAAAAATGAATTTTTGCTCCCTTTATAACATTCAAAGTCAACATTACAATAACAAATTAATGCAGGGTGATAATTATCATTAACAAGAGCATCAATAGAATGTACTACATAAAAATGAATATTACAAAAAATTAATTAAAGTAATTCTAATGAATGTTTTATGAAAAATTAGTTGGTCAAGATTAAGCAGATTCATAAGTTAAAGAAGTAGTAGACCTTTTTGCTTAATGTAATAATGTAAAATGTTTTGAGTATGCACAGAAATCCAGTCAATACCGGTTACATTGAAGTCTCCTACAATAACTATTTGGTCTGGGTAAACAGCTAATTTAAGATCTAGAAAATTAAAGTAATTGTTAAATTCATTGACAAATAGATTAGGAGGACAATATATATTACCTGTTAATAATTTATTATTATTACCGCTAGAAATTTCTACCCATATAGCATCAATATTCTCTTTGGTAAAATCATACTTTTGTACAGTTTAATGAAACCTGAAATAATTAACAGCTATTAAAACACCACCTCCTCTATTGAGGTATTTCAGTATAGGATCACTGTCTTTTCGAAAAATTAAATAATTCTCACGACAATAATGGGAATTTAAGCAGTTGCTATTTAACCAGGTTTCAGTTAAGCAGATTACAGGAAAATCAATACTATTATCATTCCGATAAAAAGTTAGTGATTCAGTGCGTAAGCCCCCCCGACGTTCTGAAAATACAAGCTGAAGTCAGCCTTACTGGAAAACATACAATCTTTGCCTAGGCACCTTCGATTGCCATTTCGTGAGCTAAGCAGATATTATATCAGATCCCCCAGCCGTCACTGCATTATTATTGGTAGGAGTAGAGAGGGAAACTTTATAAGTTCCTGATTTATATACGATACATTATCGTTTTCTTGTACTTCTGGCCCAAAACGGGATTCAAATATAGCCTTCATTTTAGGCTTCACTACTTTATGAACGGTCTTAATATTGACGTTCTTTACTCCCAGTTGTATTTGCTTCCGTCCGCTCGCTGGCTTGGAACCTGCTGACTCATTGTTTGTAGCTGCCTTTGTGCCACGTTGAATCACCATGACAAAGCCGTCCGCATAAGCGGCTGAATGTTTGGAAACTTCTTACTGATCTTGTGGTTTGTTCATGTGTTGACTTTTTCTGATAATTAACTGTAGCACTGGAATTTGATTCCAAACCCATCTTCGCAGTCTTGCTATACGATATTTTGGAAAGTACACGAGATTCACTATTAACAGCACATGAAGAACACAATTTTTTTTTTCATTGGAATTTTGCACACTTTCAAACAAGGCCCTTAATAAAGAATTGTCTTCTTTTAAATCACAGATCGCCTTTATTAAATCATAAGTTTTTTTACAGAGTACCTCAAATAGAGATTTAAGACTTACATCCATTGTGTCTCTTTTTTTTCAGTAACCACTTCTTGATTGTCTTTATTGTCTTGACTAACTATACTTTCTGCCATGTTGTCCACAAGTGTAACTTTTAATGCATAATTTTGTTGCCCTAAGTTGGAATTAGTTTTTCTACTACATTATTCTTCTGTTTGGGTAAAAGGCCGAACATAGTTGCCTCATCACTAAGAGACACGCACAAGTAATCTTCTGGATCTCTCGACAATGACACACACTGTAGGTGGCAACGAGTCCCACAAGTTCCCGAGCACTTTACAAATTTTTGTTTACCATAGAAAGGTTTTCCACAAACTTTACAAAGGTCTGTACTTATGGGGGGGGGGGGGGCCTATAAAAGTCCTTAAAGCTAAAAGTTCCAAATAAGACGTCACTTTTTACTGTTCAAAACAAAGGTTACGCAGGTGGAGGCATCAAGCACTAAAATAGTTCGAAAACCGCTGACAAAGAAGTTCGAAAGGCCTATCCCTCTGAGTTTTTCTAAAATTATTTCATGCTGCCAGGTATCAAATGCTTTCTGGAGATCAAAATAAATAGCATCAATATGCTTCTCATAATGACTTTCTCATAAAGGTCATTAACAAAATTAAATAGATTGGTTGAAGTTGTTTTTCCAATTTGAAAGGCATGCTGGCAATTGTTGATTAGATTTTTTGTATAAAAATAAGATAACGATGTATTATATTTTCAAAAATTTTAAAAAGCTACATAACAGAGAAATAGGTCTATAGTTATTCATATTATGTTCATCTCCTTTTTTATGCTTACGAATAAGAATGACAACAAATTGTTTGCATAATTTTGGATACTGATTACTAGTGAGACTAAAATTGAAAATATGTGTTAATACTGAAGTAATAATATTGGCACAGCCTTTAATTATGAAATTTGAATTGAATTTATAACAGTAACTTTACTGCTTTTAAACTTCTTTATAGCCCATAGGACCAAACATTGTTATCACAGGCATTACAATTTGTAGGTTATTTCTTGACTGACTACTTTGTGATTTGTTACAGTGTTTTTTGTGTACATTAACTGCTGAGAATTGCTTAGCAAACATATTAGCAATCTGTACAGGATCCTGAACTTCACCACTGTTTGATGATAGTATAATTTTTTCTCTACTGCCTTTTTTCATTAATTTAACAAAGTTACAAAATTTGGTAGGATTACTCTTTATATTATCATTAATTTCCACGTACCACTTCAACTTATCAGATTTTATCTTTTCTTTAACTATTTTCTTATATTGAGAGAACCGATTATAGTTAAATCAGTTTTCCTTTTATTTGTATAATCTATACAAATGATGTTTTTTTTTTTTTTTTTAGTAATCTGATCAAATCTTTTGTGAACCAAATGGGGTATTTACTTCTAATTTTTTCCATAGGTACAAATTTGTTAATTAATCATTGAAAATATTTTGTAAGAAACTCAACCACATGATCAACATCATCCATATAGACAATTTGACTCCAATCAAAGGTATTGAATGCAATGTACAAAGACAAATAATCACCTTTTTTTTTATAGTTTCTTATGTATGAAATTTAGTTACTACCTTTAAAATCCTTAAAAGCTGTATTGCAATGACAATTTAATGCCGGATGATAATTATCTTCATCAACCAATGTTTTATTAACATTTAAATACACATTTGAAAAACCCAGATCTAAAGTTTCCTGAAAAGGTTTTATAAAATTTAGTTGGTCTAGATTAAACAAATTACTCAACTGTTACAACAGTTGCCCTTCATGTTTTTATAGAAATGTGTAATATTTTGTGAGTGATTTGAATTCCAATCTATACCTGGTATATTAAAGTCACCAACAATTATTAATTTGTCAGAATAGGTTGTCAATTTAGACTCAAAAAATGTCAAAAGCTTAATTTCAACTACAGATAATTGAAGATTATATAAATTTCCTAATAAAATTTTATTTTTATTAACACTGGTAATTTCAATTTCAACCCATACTGAATCAATATTATTTTTTAAAATATCATATTTTTGTACTGTATGTGGAAATCTCATAGAATTTACTGCTATCAAAACTCTACCTCCTCTATTAAGGTTTGATAAATTTGGATCTCAATATTTTCAAAAAATAATATAATTTTCAGGAAAATAGTGAGACTTTAAAATATTTCAATTAAGCCATGTTTCCATTAAACAAATTACAGGGTAATTTCAAGAAAATATTAAAGATTTTGTGAGAAGACGCCTGACAATTTGATAGTACAACGAAAATTCATCACTCCTTGAAGACAAAGTCCAAGTGTTGGCACCTCCGTTTGCCCCGCCATTTCTTAGTTTAATGTACTAACAGTTCCCTCAGCCGCCTCAGACATATTCGAAGATTGTGTAACATTAGAAGCCTTTGTTGCACTAAATCAATGTTCATTCTGGAGTCTTCCATAAAAAGGACTAATAAGGCAGCCGGCCGGCTAGAAAACAGTGTTGCAGATCCTATCCAAAATTGGACTCTTGAACAGCTACATGAAAGGAAGAATAAGTCGTAGTTAGTTTTCAATTTTGCAACTTTCAGAGTAGAGACTTTCAGTTCCTAATATATATATTGTTACGTGCTGCAGGCGCCGACTCAGCTGTCCCGCGCCATAATCTTAGACCCACCTCACCCTGCCCTCTTCCTGGAACGATGCGCTCGTGGCCCCTCTTAGAATCCCGTGAATGCCGATAGCGGCAAAATTTGCTTGCGTCACAGTCCTCTTCTTGCCTGCTAGAGTTTATTGAAATTAAATTTTTTGTATGAAAATCAAGATATCTATGTATAACCTTTTAGAAAACCTTTGTACAACTGCATAATAAAGAGATATGTCTGTAATTTTTCCAGGTCATGTTTATTACTTTTTTTGTAAATGGGTACTAATATAGCTTTTTTTTTCCATAATCTAGGAAAACCACGTCTAGTCAGACTAACATTGAAAATATGAGTTAAAACTGGGGTAAAAAATTTGCACAGTCTTTAATTATGAAATTTGGAATATTTTCTATGCTAGAGGCTTTACTATTCTTCGGCTTTTTGATTGCCCAAATAACCAAGCCTTGAGTTATTGTGGGAGGAGATATATTAAAATAGTTTAAACTACAGTTTATCTGAGGACTCATGTTTAAAGATATTTGGACACAGACCTATGCAAAATGCTTGACAAACATATTAGATATTTCACCAGAATCCTGGACCATTTCAATATTAGATAATATGGTTATTTTTTCCTTATAAAATTTCTTCAAAATTTTAACAAAATTCCAAAATTTACAAGGGCATTTTTTAAGATCATCATTGATATTCTTTAACCACTTTAACTTATCAGCTTTAATGATTACTTTAGCAGCTTTCCTATAGGCAGAAAATCACCGATAATTATAATCTGATATGGTTTTTTTTTATACAATTTGAAAAAAGTGTTCTTTCAATTTTAGTAATTTAATAAGGTCAGACAAAAACCATACTGGATATTTGCCTTTAATATTTTTTGTCCGAGGTATAAACAAATTTATACATTTTTGAGAGTTCCTTGTGAGATAATATACCAATTGATCTATATCCTCCATTTGATAAATATGACTCCAATCACTAACATCAATCCCTAAATGCTGAGAGTAATAGTCACCTTTTTTATAATTTCTAGTAAAAAAACTAATTTTTGCTTCCCTTTATAATATTCAAAATCAACATTACAATAACAAATTAAGGCACAGAGATAGTTGCCTTCTTTAATAAGGAGATCAATAGATTTTTCTACATTAATATGAATATTTGAAAAAAATAAATCTAGTAATTCAGAAAATTGTTTTGTACAATTAAATTGGTCAAGATTAAGTAAATTCATTAGTTGAAGACATAATTGACCTTTTTGTTTGATGTAATAATTAACTATTTTCTGGGTATCCAATAATACCAGTCAATACCCGGTGTATTAAAGTCACCAACAATTATAATTTGATCTGGATAACTAGCTAGTTTAGGTTTTAAAAAATTATAGTAATCATTAAGTTCATTAACAGACAAATAAGGCAAAAAATAAGTATTTCCCATTAGAATTTTTTTTTTTTTACTGCCACTGGCTATTTTTACCCAAACAGACTAGACATTCTCTTCCGTAAAATCATTTTTTAAAACAGAATGAGGAAATTTAAATGAGTTTACCGCTTTTAAAACACCACTATCTCTACTGAGGTTAGTAAATAAAGGATCATATCTTTACAAAACACAAAATACTTATCAGAAAAATAATGAGAATCTAAACAATTACTATTTAGCCAGGTTTCAGTTAGACAAATTACTGGACAATCAACACAAATTACGTTCTGAGAAAATGTTAAGGATTTGGTTCGTTAACCTGTAATATTCTGATAATACACACAGAAATTTGCCAATGAACAGTCTTAGCCTAAGCACCTCCGGTTGCCATATCATTAGCTAGGAAGATAAGTCAGCTCCCCCAACCGTCAGTACATTAGCATTGGTCGTAGCCGAGAGGGCGACTTCATTAGAAGGTTCAGAAGCACTATTTGCATCATACAGTTGTTCATTATAGAGTCTACCATAGAAAGGGCTAATAGAACAGCCCGCTGGCCAAGACTGCATTAAAAATATGGTCAAATTCTACTTCTTCAATGGAAACATAGAATGAAGACTATGAATTATGTCTTGTCGTAAGTTTAGCTACTTTCAGGTTCGACACTTTTAATTCCTGATTAATATGTCATTTTCTTGAACTTCAGACCTGAAACGGGAAACAAATATTGCTTTCATATTTTGGATATATCTACTTTAATAATTATTATTTATTTTATTTAATTATTTATTGGAGCTTAGGGTGCCACCCAACAGTTGGTACCAATTACTTGATGGCACTTACATACATAACAAAAAGACAACCACAGATTATATACAAAACATAAAACAGACATACAAACAAAACAAACAAAACCAAACACCTGAAATAACATTATATATTACACTAACTAAAAAAAAAATAAACAATGGAACATTACATTAGTTTTGCAAAGAAATAAAATATTTGAGCAACTCTGACAAAGTTAATTTTTTGCCATTGAAAGGATCAAAATTGTGTAAGTATTTATTATAATGTGATACACACCTTTTGAAATCATTTTTGGATGATGTATTTTCAAAGGTATCCATTATTCTATGATTATAAATGGGTATCCTTAGACCTACACCATTCATTATAATTTAACTATTTATGAAACTAAAAAAGGCATTAACTAAAAACAAAGCATCAGAAATTTCTCTCCGAAACTTAAGGGTTTGAGAGTTGTATCTTGGTAATTCAGTCTCATAATTAAAATTTAGGTTTGCAGAAAATCTGGTAAACAAAAGTTTGAATAATTTTTTTTAACATTTTCAATCCTATTTGAATCAGCGGCTGTTAAAAATTCCAAATGACAGAGCAGTATTCCAGTTTGGATCTAACTAATGAGTAATATACACAAAGTAACGAATCAGAAGAAGAGGCAGAAAAAAGTTATAAATTTAATTAAACCTTAAGTCCTACTAATAGTACTTAACATATAATCTACATGATGATGAAAATAGAGTTTGGAATCTAATATAACACCAAGATTACGAACATAATCAACATTTCTAATCAATACATTGCCAACAGAATACTTATAGTTAATAGGATTTGTTTTCCTAGTGAAAGATATATGAACTATTTTTTATAAGTTTGAGGACATAGCATTTCCATTAGACCAAGTCACTATAGCATTAATATCACTTTGTAGTTTCTTACAGTCATGAAAAACTTTAATATTACTATAAATTTTAAGGTCATCAGCAAATAATAAAGCATTTGAGTGTCTTAAGACTGTTACTATATCATTAATAAAAATATTGAAAAGCAACAGGGACAGAGTACCTTCTTGTGGGACACCTGAAGAAACATGGAAGGAAGATGATAAAGAATTTTCTATCTTAACTACAAATTTTTTATCCATAAGATAATTAGAAAACCAATGTACAAATGATCTATCTAAACCTAAAGCTTGCAATTTATCCACTATAATATTATGCTGGCACGTATCAAAGGCTTTTTGCAAATCAAAATAGATAACATCAATTTGATTCCTAGTTGTTATGTTACCATATAGGTCACTGACAAAATTAAAAATATTCGTAGTAGTTGTTTTTCCATTTACAAAGCCATGTTGGCAGTTTGTAATAAAATTGTTTGTATAAAAATTGAGATGTCTATGAATTGTCATCAAAATTTTTTTTAAAAACTATGTAGTAGTGATATTGATCTATAATTAATATTATCTTGTTTATTTCCTTTTTTGAAAACAGGAACAACAATTGCATGTTTCCAAAGACTAGGCTAAGTATTGCTAGATAAACTAAAATTAAAAATATGTGTTAATACATGTATTAAACTTTTAGAACATCCTTTAATTATACAATTAGGTATATTATCCATACCAAAAAATTTATTACTATTAAGTTTTTTAATAACCCAAAGGACCATACTTTGTGTAATTAAAGGAGCAGATATCTGTAGGTTATTATAATTACTTTTACATTGTACATTGTTAGTAAGACTTTTTTTAACATAGACTTCAGAAAAGTGTTTAGCAAACATATTAGCAATTCCTATAGGATCTTGAACTATACAATTCTTTGAAGTCAGATTGATTTTTTTCTGTGTATCCTTTTATCATTAGCTTTACATAATTCCAGAATTTTTTTGTATTATGTTTCAGATTATTGTTTATCTTAGCTTGCCAATTAAGTTTTATCACTTTCGATTTCTCCTTTACTAGTTTTCTAGATTGGGAGAAGCAAGAATAATTTTAATCAGTTTTGTTTTTTAAATAATCCATAAAAGTGCTCTTTCTTTTATAACAAACAAATTAATTCTTTTGAAAATCAAATAGGATATTTACTTTTGGCAATTTTCTTCATAGGTACACAGTGATTTATTAGTAATTGTGAATTTAAAGTTAAAAAGTCAACCATCTCATTAACATCATCCAAATAATAGATTGGATTCCAACCAAATGTATGAAATGCATTATACAATGATAACTAGTCACCATCTTTGCAGTTTATAGAATATAAAAAATTATTTCTAACAATATTATTTTCTAATTCTATATTACAATAACAATACAGTGCAGGATGATAATTATCTTCAGCAATAAGACAGTCAATTGCTTGTTCTACATGTAAATAGCCGTTTGAAAATACCAAGTCAAATGATTCTGAAAAGGGTTTAGTGTAATTTAGTTGATTAAGATTTAGTAAATTCATTAGCTGTATGAGAAGTTGACCTTTTTGTTTACTATAAAAATGAGTAATATTATCATTATTATTGTTCAGGCACTCGTGCATGAAGGACGTGTAATGAAGCAGCTCCTGTGATTATCATGTTTTTGTGGTAATATCTGCGTGAAAAGTGTTGGAAACTCCCATACGTTACGATTTTAGGGGTTTCTACATGCCCCCTAGCTCCGATCTATGTTCAATTTGTAATAAACCATTCTTCGCCACACAAAAGTTTTTAAGTAGGATCGTGTGGAACAAGATTTCATTCCCAATGTACAGGCACAGGCCCTGATGAAAATTACACGTGTGTGAAATGTGTGAACGTTACTGACAATTTAAATATGGCTAAGAAGAAAATAATCAATGCAGAAAGAAACCTTTCAAAAACAAACACGAAAGATTTATCTTTTACCGTGTCACTAAGCGATAACGAATCAACTTCTTCCTTTAAACAAGAAATTTCATGTAAGATTACTGAGACAATGGACTCAAGTGTTAAGGCTTTATTTGAAGTTTTATGTAAAAAAAAATAGATGACCTTGTAAAATATGTCAAAGACCTTAAGGAGGACAATGGGGTACTTAGAGCTATGTTTGAAAGTCTGCAAACTACAAATAACCGGAATATGTGCACATGATGTGGTGTTTCACCGAAAAAACTGAGGCTTTTAAATCCACTCAAAATAATTCACAGAAAAAACTTTTCAGTGAAGTTATGGGCAAGACAATAGATCCTGTGGCTCCAGGGTATACAGCAAGTTCCTGCATAGCAAAGTTCAGTTGGCAGCACAAGCAATGAATAAGGAAATAGATCATCATGAACCGCAGACACAGCATGTTGCTGACAAAGATGGTTTTGCGCTAGTTAGCAGAAGAGGAACAAAAAACATCCACGGCAAGCGGCTTTTCTACTACGAAGCCGTTCACTTCAAGAAAGCAAGTACAGTTGGGCGTTCGTAACAGCACTAATATCAAAACAGTCCCGAAGCCCCTGTGTGAAAACAATGTTCATTTCCAGGTTTGCGCCAGAAGTGCAAGACAATGGTATAATAACATACGTTAATCAGGAAATAAAAGTTTCAAATTTAAAGGTGGCAAAGTTAAAAACAAGGTACAATTCGTACTCATCATTTTATGTGGCAGTGGCTGAACCTAAATTCGAACACATTTTTAATACAGTCTTCTGGCCTGCTGGCTGTATGATCAGTATATTCTATGGGAAATTGCATCACGAACAGTTATTCGCTCCAGATAGTAACTCACAAGATGAAACTGTACAGTCTAAAGAAGCGACTGGAAGAGCTGAGAAAAAACAATAAATAATGTTACTGGCATTCGAAGGTGTCAAAACACAAAGTAGATGTTAGCTAGGGAACTTTAATTATATTATCAAAATGTAAGAGGGCTTAGGACGAAATCCGTTACGTTTTCGGAAAACGTGATCAGCACTAATTACTGTATAATATGGGTAACGGAAACGTGGTTTAATGATCAAAGCATAAATTCCCATTATTTTCCCAAACAATATACCATTTTTTGTCATGATTGGGACGCTATTTTAATGTACCTCAATAAAGGAGGTTGTGTATTGACTGCTATTAACCAAACATGTTTTTCATATTTTGAACAAAAATTAGATCTTGTTTATAAAAATACTGTATCTATTTGGGTCGAAATCGCCTGTAATAATATTAATAAATTACTGATTGGAAATATGTATCCTCCTCCACAGATATCAGTGGAGAATTTTCAAAAATATTTTACGTTTTTAGAATCAAATTTACCAAATAATAATTGTAAGAGAGTTTAATACTCCCGGCATTGATTGGAATACTTTACACACCCAAAATATTATGCATTATTATATCAAACTTAAAGTACAGTCATTATTACAATCTATTAAATCTCTTAATCTTGAACAATTTAATAAAACGTAACCATCTGCTGAATTAGATTTAACATTAGCAAATTTTTATACTAAAGTTGAGAAATCTACTGATCCACTGGAAAAGGAAGATAAATATCACACTGTCTTATACAGAGAGATTTTGTTTATTTCTGAAAAATGTAAATTTAAGAATCAAGAACACTATAGAAACTATCAGAAGGTGATTATATGTCATTATATGTGGCTATTAATAGTTTGACTGGGCTGCGATTTGCAAGATGTTAATTCTATGGTGGAATAATTAGTATTTTTATACCTATAGCAAAAGCCAGAAAACCTAAATACCTAGTTTGGTTTACAACAGACTTAATTCATTTAATAAAAAAGAAAGAACATTGTCACAGACTTAACACAAAAATTAAAATAAAATCTGAAATCAACTATGCACATTTTTCTGAGTTAAGAAAAATTGTTAAAGAGCAAATAAAACTATCCATAATAACCTGGCAAACAAAAATAAATAATATTTAAAAACTGACCCAAATAGATTCTGGAACTATGTTAAAATGATGAAAAATAGCTATAAAGAACCCCTTACTTTTAGTGTTGATGATAATATGATTCAAGATCCTTCTCTACTAGCCAATGTCTTCGCTAAAGATTTTGCTAAAAGCTATGAATAAACCACTAATACCTCGGTACATAATAAATTTATAAACCTTCTAAATATTGACACAACTACAATCTCTCAAGGACTAGTTCTCTGGACTATCAAAAGTCTAAAAAGTAGCAATGCAACTTGATAAGATATCCCCAATTTTATAATTAAGGGCTGTGCAAATGCCCTTACTCCAATACTTTCTCATATTTTCAAAAAGTCTGATAAGTGGCAAATATCCCAATGCCTGGAAACGTGGTATAGTAGTCCCTCTATTCGAAAATGGGAATAAGTTCGATATAAATAACTATAGACCTATTACGTTATTAAGTAGCCTATCTAAGGTCTTTGAAAAAATTATATTTAAGCACTTATCATTTGCAACAAAAAAAATCATTTTCGGATTTTCAACATGCTTTTCTAAAGGGCAAAACAACGGCTGGCTACTAATTTTTTTAATTTTGTCGACGAACTCTGTACTGAAATCACAACACGAAAACAAATGGATGTAATACATTTTGATTGTAAAAAAACTTTTGACACCTATCAGCATCAAATTGTTATTCAGAAATTATTAGTTTGGTTTAAACAACTTATATATAAATTGGTTTACAAATTATTTTCTTGATCGGTCCTTTGTAGTAAAAATCAAAAAATCTCTATCAAGTTTTCATGCAGTATCCTCTGGCGTTCCGCAAGGAAGTAAGTTGGCACCGCTACTCTTTAATATATTTGTGAACTATATGGTCAGCATAATAAGTCACTCTAGTGCACTTCTTTACGCCAACGATCTAAAGATTTATAAATATATTAAGGATAGCGATGACTGCATAATGCTACAAAAATATATCTTGGCTATACCTATGTGGTGTACAGAAAATGCTATGCAGCTTAATATTAATAAGATGCTTTGTAATTCGTTTTCAAAGAAAACTAATTATTTATACACACACACACAGATATTGAATTTTTATATATATATATATATATATATATATATATATATATATAATATATATATATATATATATATATATATATATAAAAGTACAGTTAATCGTACTCTAGGCCTTATAAAATTAATCACATTTTCAGCCACCTCTCCCGATTCTCTATTATCTGAAATTATGTAACAGAAATGGATTTGATTTTATTAGAAAACATACAAAAGAATGTATTTAAATTAATATTTAATAGATTCTCATTAGGTGTAGATTTTGATTATAATATAAAATTAGTTAGATTCACAACTTTGTCCTTAAAAACTAGACGTGAAATTTTAGATACTTTATTTTTAATTAATTTGTTTCTAAGTTATACATCTTGTATTATAGTTAATGAAAAAGTAGGTTTGAAAGTTCCTTCTTACACGCATAGAACACTTCATACTTTTTCAGTATTAAAATGTCAGAAAAATTTAGTCAATAGATGTGTTAATAATTACAATAAATATTTTTCTAACTTTGAACCTTTTATAGGGAAAAAGATTTTATTTGGTGGCTTGTACAAACATTACAGAAGTTTATAATATTTAATATTAATTATATATTTTGCAATGGTTAAAACTTTTCTTTTATTACTTGATAAATTCAATTTTTGTTTTTTTAGTAGTTAATAATTTTCATGTTGTGTGCCCTGTGTGTCTTTTTCTTTTAATCATTTCTGTGTATGTCTATTATTTTTATTTACGTTATGTGTCATGTGATGTATTTCCATGTCCCTCCCTGTCATTGCAAAGCTTAACGTGCCACTGTTGGGTGGCACGTTAAGCTTTGCAATAAATAAATAAAATAAATAATTATAAATAAGTATTTTGGGTATGATTGGAAGTCCAATCAACACCCGGTATATTGAAGTCACCAACTATTAGTATTTGATGTGCATAATTAGGTAATTTTTACTTAAAAAATTTAAAATATTCCTTACCCTCAACCACAGATAATTATGGGGGAAGATATAAGTTACCTAAAAGAATTTTTTTATTATTAGTGCCGGAAATTTCAATCCAAACTACATCTATATTTTGCTTTTGAAGATCATATTTTTGTACTGTGAGTGGGAATATAAAGGTATTTATCGCTGTTATAACTCCGCCACATCTATTGAATGTTGTTAATTTGGGGTAACGATCTTTGCGAACAATGGAAAAATTATTTGTAAAATAATGAGAGTCTACTCAGTTGCAATTAAACCAAGTTTCAGTTAAACAAAGTATAGAATAGTCTATACTGTTTATGTTATTTGAAAGTATTAAAGATTTGGTTCTGAGACCTCTCAGATTCTGATGATAAACACTAAGACCAACTTTCCTACTATTCATTTATACTCCATGTAGACACCTCCGACTGCCGACATGTATTATTTAATAGCACTATCAGCTCCTCCTGCTGTTTCAAAAATGCTATGAGAAGGTTGAACTTAATTTGTGGTCTTACAGTCAGTTGAAGCAAATGCATCTGATGCACAATACAATTGATCATTTTGAAGCTTACCATAAAAGGGGTTAATAAGACAGCCAGCTGGCCAAAATAACGTATTAAAAATACGCTCAAAGTCTGCTTCTACAGCAACATGAAAAGATGAATATGTGCCATTTCTTGTTTTTAACTTTGCTACTTTAAGAATAGAAACTTTTAGTTCCTGATTAATATACAAAATAATGTCATTTTCTTGTACATCAGGCGCAAAGCACGATACAAAAATTGCTTTCATTCTTGGCTTCGCAGATTTGGGGACCGTTTGATATTGACATTGTTCCTGACACATAGCTGTAATTGTTTGCGCAGCGCAACCGGTTTGAAGACCGGTGACCCACTATCTGTAGAGACCTTTGTGCCACGTTGACGGACGATGACAAAGCCATCTGAATCAGCGTCAGCATGCTTGGTCAATTCCAGCTGTTCCTGAGCTTTACTTACACGCTTGGGCAACATGTCCTTACCATATGGTTAGTTTTTTTTTTCTAATTTACAGTAACACTGGAGCTTGATTCTTGGCTATTTCCAACAATTTCACTATACCAATTTTTTCAAAGGCTGACGTGAAACCGCGCTCACTGAACACACAGAATACACACTTTTTTCTTTTTTTATAAGAATTTTGAAAACTTTCAACCATAGCCCTCAAACACTAATTTTCTTCTTTAAGTTCATGTACATCCTCTGTTAAAGCATCTATTTTAGTACAGAGTATTACAAAAAATTGATTTACACTAGTGTATATATTTATAATTGTTTTCGGAGGAAGCTTCTTCTAGATTTACGGCCTCACTGTCCACCAGGATTACCTATAAGGCGTAGTTTTTATTTCCAGATCTAGTATTAGTTTTATCTACTGCATTAATAGACTTACTGTTCCTCTTTGGCAAAAAACTAAACATTTTAGACTCATCACTACAAGGCACACAAACTTGTCCAAGTCACTGGACAATGTCACACATTGAAGATGGAAACATGTTGCACGAGTTCCAACACACTTAACAAATTTTTGCTGCCCATAGAACGGTTTACCGCAAATTTGACAAATATCAGCACTTGGGGCAAGAAAAAACTAAGGTCTTGCTGGAGCAGAAGTGGAACACATCCTCTTACGGCGAACGCCAATTGCAGATAATGATAATTATTTATTTATTCGCCACCCAATAGTATAAATCAATAAATAGGTGACATAAACATCAACAAGACAAAGGACAATTACAAGCACAAACAAATACAAACACACACGATCACTTAACATTAGACAGATAGAAGACAGAAACTTACAAAATTACAAAAATTATACTAAAAAACTACAAAGGGATTAAGCTAAGAAAATCTAAGTACAAGACAAGTTAACGTAGTTAACTTACACAAGCACTGGTTATTTCATTTCTAACTAATATAATGTTTATAAACTTCTAAAAAGGTTATTTTATCTCCTTTAAACAGATCAAATTTACATAGAAACTTATTAAAGTAAAGCACACATCTAAACACAAGATCTTTATTTTTGGACAGAGATTCAAAAGTATAAGCTACTCTATGACTGTAATTTGGAATTTTTAATCATATCTGATTATTTATAGCTAAACAATTTATGTTAGACAAAAATGCATTACACAAAAATAAAGCATCATAAAGATGTCTGTGAACTTTAAGTGTTAACGTGTTATAGCTATTAAGTTCACTACAATAATTAAAATTTTGAAACACTGGAAATCTGATAAATATTATTTTAAAAATATTTTTTTTGGATATTCTCTATTCTGTTTGAATCAGTTGAAGTAGTGAAATTCCAAATTATAGAACCATATTCTAGCCTTGATTTTACTAAGGAGAAGTAAGGGTACAACAGAGTATCAGCTGAAAAAGCTAAATATGTAATAAATTTTATTAATCCTACAGTACGACACATTACATAAGAAACTATCTACATGATGATAAAATAGCTTGGCATCAAGGACTACACCTAGATCTCGTATAAACACCTTTCTAATGATTACATAATTATTAACATTATATTTGAAGTTTATAGGATTGGTTTTCCTAGTATAAGAAATACACACAGTTTAAATTAAGTTTAATGGCATTGCATTGTCCATGCACCAGTTAAAGATTGCAGTTATATAATTTTGTAGATCTATACAATCCTTAAGAGATTTCATATTTTTTATATAACTTCAAATCTTCAGCAAAAAGAAGACATTTTGAATGGCTAACTACTTAATCATTATTCAAAATTTTTACATATTTCCAAAAACTACTAGCAGCACATTGAGACTATTATTGATTTTAGTTTGCCAATGTATCTTAGCTTTTTTTAATTTTATTTTAACTGTTTTCCTTATTTCAGAAAAGCGAGGATAATCTGAGTCTGAATTTATTTTTAAGTCTGCGTAAGTTTTCTTTCTTTTTAATTAAACTGATGAGATCCTGTGTAAACCAAATAGGATATTTGTTTTTATTAAGTTTAGAGTTAGGTATATAACAGTTGATTATATATTGAAAATTACAGGTTAAAAATTCCACCATTGCATTTACATCACACGATTGAAATATCGGAAACCAATCAAAAGATTTAACTGCTAAATATAACGATAGATAATCACCTTTATAATAATTTCTGAAAACTACCTCCTTTTCTTTAGTTTTATAGTTTTCAATATTTAATCTACTATAACAGAATAATGACGGATTATATTTATCTTCCTCCACTAAAGGGTCAATGGATTTATCCATGTGAATTTAAAAGTTAAAAAATACTAAATCTAATAATTCTGAAAAAGGTTTTTAAAAAATTTAACTGTTCTTAAGTAAGTAAACTTAACAGTTTGCAGTACAGATTGCCCCTTTAATTTTTTATAGTAATACATAACTTCTTGAGTGTGGAAAATTTTCAAATCTACACTTGAAAAATTAAAATCACCTACCACCAAAATTTTATAAGAGTAATAACTTAAATAAGATTCAACAAAATTAAAATATTCTTTAAAATCATTTACTGATAATTGCGGAGGAAGATAAATATTACCAATTAATATTTTATTCATATTATTAAATACAATTTCAACCCAGATAGTGTCAATATTTTCAAACTGAAATTGCATATTCTGTTCATACCTTGTAAAACCTTTTTGATTGACCGCTATTAATACGCCTCCCCCTCTATTAAGGTTTGTGGAGATGCGGTCCTTACAAAAAATACTATAGTAAATAGGAAAATAAGAAGAATTAAACTAAAATTATTAAACCAAATTTCAGTTAAACAAATTAATGAAAAATTGTAACTAAGAATATTTCGAGAAAAGTCATGAGATTTAGTTCTGAAACCTCGAACATTTTGATAATATATCTCAAAATCTCTAAACAACATTAAATTTAACATTTAGCCCTTCCAATAGCCACATGATTTAATTAGGTTGTTTCTGATTTGGCTCTTCCGGCAATCACAGTTTGTTCATCTACATTAGATATTGTGGATTCGCTGTCTGGAGTGAAAAGATGATCGTTTTGCAACCTCCTGTAGAAGGGACTAATGAGGCAGCCCACGGGGAAAAATACTGTATTAAAATCATGGTCAAAGTCTGACTCGGCGACTGCAACATAAAAAGAATATGTATTGTATTTTGTTTTTAATTTAGCAACTTTTAAGTTTAAGACATTAATTTCCTGATTAATATAAGTTACTGATTCATTCTCTTGCACTTCAAGTGCAAAGCGTGACACAAATATCGCCGTCATGCGAGGCCATGCTGTTCTTGATGTTTACATTGTTCCTGATCCCTAGTTAAATAGGTTTTTTTTGCTGACGTTGTTTTCACAGCAGGAGAGCCGCTTGCCGTACAAACCTTTATCCCCCGCCTGTTTACAGGCACGAAACCCCCGTCGTCAGCAGCTGACAGCAAGTTTCTGTCAGGCTGGGCAACTGCATTACTGTTCACATGAAAACTCTGCTGGGGTTTTTCCGGCTGGCTAGGATTATTAAAAGAAGAAGGGGCAGAATTCCTAGCTACTTCAGTACATGATTTTTTTTGGACACTAGAACTATTTTGATGCGAAACTCCTATAACATCACTTGTGACGCCACATATTTTGCACAATTTCTTCTCATTCGCAGACTGTGCATGCTTTCAAAAAGTGCATGTAATAAGGAGTTATCCCAATTAAGGTCCTTGACCTGCTTTGTAAGTTCACTGATTTTGTTGAACAAAACTGTAAACATTGACTGCACGCTATAATTCATTGTCCCAATGATATTCGTAGTATCTTCAGGCATAGATGAAGAACTGTCATCTAGTGATAATCTCAAAGAATATTCCTTTGGATTCCCAGTACTTTCATCTTCAGCACCTTGAGGTTTTTTCTTGTGCAAAAAACTAAACATGTTCAAATAGTCTTTACAGTTGGAACAATGATACTCCGCATTGTTTAGTCACACCTGCACAAAGGCAGTGGAGAAGCATCCTGCATGATCTTGAACACTTCACAAACTTCTGTTTCCCGCATATAGACCAATTATCCGAACTAGGGGGCATGTAAAACCCCCTAAGTCCAACGGTTCAGGAGTAGCTGACACTTCACTCACTAAAAACCATGATAATCAATCAAATTAGCAGAGCACACTCACAGCACATCCATCTCTCATGAGCGCCCGGCTGATAATAATTGATTTGATTTATTCAACAAATCTTAAAGTGCCAACCAACAGTACAAAACCTATGATAGGTGGGCACATGAACCTACAACATAAAAAGACAATACATTACACTATACAGGACAAGTACAAACAAACCAGACAGACAAGACAAACACATAGGTCAAACAAAGAAACAGATTATATATGGAGAAAAGTAAGAAATTAATGATTAACCAATTTACATTATGATGTGCATATAGAAATTAAATATTAAATTACAAAATTTATTTTGTATAATGATAAAGATCCTTAAAAGTAATTTTTCTAGCCAAAAATGGGTCGAAACCAGAGAAAAATTTGTTGTAAATATTAGTACATCTATTGACCAAGTCCTTTTTATGTGTTACAGAAGAGAACATGGGAAAGGTTCTATGGGTATTTACAGGCTTTTTAAATCTACTTTATACTGTACAGCTTGACAAGTTGTAAAACCTAAAAAGGAATTAATTAAAAAAGAGCATCATGAATACTACGACATTCGTATAAAATGAGTGTATTAAATCTGGCAAGTTCAAGTTTGTAGTTAAATTCAGGTTGCAGGGGAAATCTACTACAAATTAGTTTAAATACATTTTTTTGGATGTTCTCTAATCTATTTGAGTCTTCAAGCGTAATATAGTTTCAGATGATGGAAGAATATTCTAATTTGAATCTAACTAAAGAATAATACAGATCTAAGAGAGAATCAGGGGAAGTAGCTGAGAAAGTTATAAATTTAATAAAACCTAACGTACGACTAATGCTATTAATAATACTATCTACATGAATATAAAAATAAAGACTCCAAGGTCTCCAACAAAATACACTCTTTTAATTATAGCAGTGTTTTCATGGTAAGTATACAGCACAGGGTTGGTCTTCCTCGTAAATGAAATAGAAAAAGTCTTTTTTTTATATTTAGATCCATTGCATTTGTAATACACCAATTGGCTATGATGTCCTCTTGTAGCAACGAGCAATCTGAGATATCTTCAATACTTCTATAAATCTTAAGATCATCAGCATAAAGAAGTGCATTTGAATGCTCTATTATACTGACAAAGCGTTTATAAAAATATTGAAGAGTAACGGTGCTAATGTGCTTCCTTGAGGAACACCAGAGAAGACAGGACACAAACTAGAAAAGGAATTATCTAATTTAACAACAAAAGTTCTGTTTAAAAATAAATTGGAAAACTATTTAACATAAGAGTGATCTAGTCCTAAAATTTTCAATTTTTGTAGAATAATTTCATGTTGGCAAGAATCAAAGGCTTTCTGTAAATCAAAAAATATAACATCAACTTGCTTTCTAGCAGTTACATGAAAATATAGATTGTCTACAATATAATCAATTGGAGGTTGTCGTTCTACCTATCTGGAAGCCGTGCTGACATTCTGAAATTAAATTTTTAGTAAAGAAAGAAAGATGTTTAAATATTACTTTTTCAAAAACTTTTGACAGGCTACATAGCAAAGAAATAGGCCTAAAATTATTAACATCCAGTTTATTTCCCTTTTTAAAAATGGGAAGAACAACTGCGCGCTTCCAAATTTTGGGATATATACCACAAGTGATGCTGAAGTTAAATGTATATGTTAATATAGGGGTGAGAATGTCAGCGCAACCTTTAATTATAAAATTTGGTATATCATCACAGCCTGTAGCCTTACTACTTTTAAGCTTTTTAATAGCCTATAATACAGATCCTTGGGTAATAGTAGGAGAAGCAATATTTAAGTTATTGTTGTGAACATCAAAGCTTAAATTATTACCAGAAGGTACAAGTACGAGGAGACCAGAATCTTGGACAATATTATTGTAGACAGATAACTTAAAGGATTCTTTGTAACCTTTTTTCATTAGCTTAACACAGTTCCAAAGTTTTTTAGGTTCACTTTTCAAATTGTTATTTATTTTTGCTTGCCAATTAGATTTAGCAGAATTGATTTTTCCTTTAACTATTTTCTTTAGTTCTGAAAAATGAGAGTAATTAAATTGTGATTTGTTTTTTTTTAATACAATCAATGAAAATGTTCTTTCTTTTTTAGTAATTTGATTATATCTGAAGTAAACCAGACAGGATATTTATTATTAATACATTTATATTTTGGAAAATAAGAATTGATTAATAGTTGTAAATTACTAGTTGCAAAGTCAACCATTAAGGTAACGTCTGCCATCCGATATGTGGGGGCCCAATCAAAGTCATTAACATAATAATATAAAGCCAAATAGTCACCCTTATGATAATTCCTGAAATAGGTATGTCTATCTTTGTTTAGCTTCTCAAAATCAACGGACAATTGACAACATAGTGCGGGATGATATTTATCTTCCAACACCAATGGATCGCTTTATTTTTCTGTTTTTTGTGAAAAAAATTAGCGAAAATTAAATCTAGTAATTCGGAATCAAGTTTTGAAAAATTTCATTGATCAAGATTCAATGAACTTATTGTTTGTAAAAGAAATTGACCTTTAATTTTATTGTAGTAATAGGAAATGTTTTGTGTGTGAAGTGTTTTCCAGTCAATACCGGGAATATTAAAATCTACAATAACTATTTGGTGATGATAGTTAATTAATTTTGATTCCAAAAAAAGAAAAATAATTATTGAATTCTTCAACTGTTAATTGGGGAAAAGATAAATATTACAAAATAGGAATTTGCTAACATTACTAGTAATGATTTCAATCCAAACAGATTCAATTTTTTCCTGAGTTAGATCAAATTTTTCTTCAACATGCGAAAATTAACCGCAGTCAAAACACCACCTCCTCTATTGAGGTTTGTTAAATTTGCATCACGATCATTTGAAAATATTAAATAATGATCAGGAAAATAATGGGATAGTATAGTTATTAAACCACATTTCTGCGAGACAAACAACTGAATAGTTAGTACTATTTATATTCAGAGAAAAAGTGCGGGATTTTGTTCTGAGACCCCTTACATTTTGATAGTATAAATCAAGTTCCCTCAAGGGCATAAAGGTTATAAGTAGGCACCTCCGGTTGCCAATACATATTTAAGAAGTTTCATCTGCGGCTCCCCCGACCTCTTCATTATTATCTTTTATGGGAGAAGACTCAGTAGCATTTACAAAAAGTTGTTCATTTTACAATCTGCCATAGAAGGGGCTGATAAGACAGCCTGCCTGCCAGCCAGAACACAGTAGTGAAAATCCGTTCGAAATCGGACTCAACCACGGCAACATAAAAAGAAGAATAGGTATCATATTTAAATTTAATTTCGCAACTTTTAAGTGTGTCACTTTTATTTCCTGGTTAATATAGGAAATGATCTCGTTCTCTTGTACTTCTGGTGCGAAACACGAGACAAAGATTGCCTTCATGAGGGGTTTCGTCGTTTTCGAGACAGGCTTGAGGTTCACGTTATTACGGACTCCAAGTTGAATAGGTTTCTTTGTTGACACAAGCCTGGTCGCAGTCGAGCCGCTATCTGTTGATGTTTTTGTGCTGCGTCTGCTGACTAGCACAAATCCATTGTCATCAGCAGCTGGCTGTTTTGGTGATTCGGTCTGATCTGCATTCTTCGTAGCTCGTGTTGCCAACTGCAGTTTGCCGTAATGGGCTTGGCTATTACTGCTAATGGAAGAGAGCTCAACATTTTTTCTAGCCATTTCACAATGTGATTTTTTTTGCTGGTTATTTGAAGAAGGGTGCGACGACTCTGATACCTGGCTAGGAAGGCCACATGATGCGCACTGTTGTTTATCTTTAGACATTTGTAGACTTTCAAACATTGTACGTTAAAAATTATTTTCCTCCATCAATTGGATGCTGCAGTCCATACTTGCAGCTACGTTGGCAGATTTTCCTTGACGAATATTACTGTCATCCAACGATAACGTAAATGGGATGTCCTTTAGATTAACTAATGATTGTTTTTCAGCACTCGTAGATTTTCTTTTACGAGAAAAACAAAACATATTTAAAGCCGCCTCGCATGTTCCACAGCGGTATTCTTCCTCTGTAGTTAATCCAGTACAATGAAGATGGAAGGGCTTGCCACATGAACTAATGCACCTGAGAAACTTCTGTCTACCAAAAAAGGTTCACCGCATAGAGAACCCTGATCCGAACTCGGGGGCATATAAAACCCCCTAAAATCTAGATGCACAGGTGTATCTGACACTGTGACTCACGAAAGTGAGTAGATAAACAAAGGTCACTCTGGAGCAGACACTACACACATCATAATATATTTATTTAACAAGCTTATAATAATGATAATAATAATAAGAAGAAGATACAGAAGGGGAAAAAAGTGCTGATGTGTGAACTGAATCCAAGATGAAACCAAGCAGAGTTTATATGTCTTCAAAAATATCACCCTCCTTACAAAAATATGTTTAAAGAGGTAAGGATACTGAAAGAATACTCTAGTAAAAGTTTGTAAAAAAATATATATAAAAAAAAATATTTCTATGTTTCAACTTGCACGCAACTGAAATATTACACAAGCTCTGAAAATGGTAAGAAATTAATAAGAATTCCACCTCAAAATTCATTATCTTGGAAAAAGTTTAACTTTCCATCAAAATGAAATACATTTCTTTAAATTTCAAAGTTCTTTGGCTCTGGTAGCTACAATCGGCATCCACAGATAGACCTAAAAACAAGTGGCATCACTAGTAAAAAGAAGGTATCACATCAACTGCTGGCATCTATAATAGTTCACCTAAAATCTAAGATAGCAGGCTGGACCTCTGTTCTCTTCTCATGACGGGACCTTCTAGCACATGGACACTATTCTGGGGGCAAAATAAATAACCTGCTGTTATGATGGTGCCGGGGATTTTACAAATAATAATCCCTGCAATTAAGGCAACATCTGTCATACTTAAATCTGCCCACCAGAAACCTCACTTCTGGCACAACTGTGCAAAACCTGCCAAATGTGACAAAATGAAAATAACTACTTCAGGTAGTCACCAGAACTATCCGAAAAATTAGCCAAGCAAAAGACAAACCTCAAACTAAACTGCCAAAAATTAAACATAAATAATATTACTAAACACCAATAAATTAAAACTTACAATTCTAAAACCTATTAAAATGAAATACATTAACAATAATTATTTTAATATTAATATTGTACTTTAACATTAAATGTGCAATTTATTAAGCTAAGAAAAGGGATGGGTGGTTTACATATCTGTTTTAAATTACTTAAAAAATTCTAAATGGGGCTATATTAAATATAAAGGAAAAATGGACACATTACACCAATGCAAAATATAAACTTACTGTTAGCTGCAAAATTAAGTAAACAAACTATTTCATAAACTTTATAACTACGAGTATAATATTGAGGTTTTATCAGTAGTGCCCATAATGGAATCAAATAACTATATTAACTTAACAAATAAAACAAACTGGAGCATGTGGAAATTCCACATAACTGTAATCTTGAAGTTGAGAGTCTTGTACGATTAAAGTTCCTTGAGAAGAGTGAAAGTGTCTTGGTGCAGAATGCATTTAAAAAAAAATTTGACAAATGTTTGAATGATTAACAACTCAAGAGAGCAAAACTTGGATATAATAGTTACAAGATTAAAATAAGGACCAGTGATGATGAATCTTCTTACTTATGAATTAGTACATGATATTCAGGTTCAACAGTTACAAATTTTTGGACAGTAGTCAGAAATAATATTGTCCCAGCTGCACTAGGCATTTTTTTACTCTTAGGTACAAAGAGCATAAAGCTTTGTTTTAACATGTGTTGTTTTAAGGCTGCACAAGTTGGCTGATTGTGTTGTTTTAAGGCTGCACAAGTTGGCTGATTGACTTAAGTACCAAAATGAAAAATTATCAGAACAAATGCTCATGATGTAAATATTAAAGCCATTGACACAGCAATAGACACACTGAGACAGGTGGTCTCATTTTCACGTATTTTCTGCCAGCAACCCCCCCCCCCTCCCAACCTTTTTAAATACGTTTCCATTTCTCCTGGGCTTGACTGGCTACCAAGCCATGCTATGCAATATTTAACTAGCATGGACAAATTACTATGGGAAACAATTTTTTTCCCTTGTTGTTTTACACTTGAAATCACCGAAAAACTTAAACACGCATATACAAGAACACTAACCTGCAACTCCTGAGAACCCTGGAAGGTCTATGTTGGACTTTGTAATGACAAAGTGGACAAACTATGCAGCAGCAAAACAATAACATGACCGCCATCATGCCTGGGTCTTCCTCGACTAGGGCCTCTGTGGGTGGCACATGACGACGTTTGCTGCCCGCGCAGCTCAAATTGGCCAGAAGACTGTGACATCAGATTGAGTTTATGGAAGAACATTACCGACTGTTCGACAGCTTGTGATTGGCCGGTCATTGTGAGGTATCCCTCCAGGATACAACTGTGTATTTTTATTGTATTTAAGCACTGGGTGCAGGCTCATCTGAAAGCACTGCAGCCTGGGAGCATCACTTGAGTAAGTATAAAATTTGTAAAAATGGACTTATTCTCAGAACGACCCTTAAGGTCTCACATAAGGAAGGACATGTTAAAAGTCCTTATGTAGGAGTCCTTAGGAATAGGCGCTATGTCAGAAACGCATGAAAAACTTTTAAATTTGCCATTTCTCTTTTTAAAAATGTGGAATTTGAAATAAAGAGAAATATTGTAATTGTTAAAAATTCCTCAAAATATCAGTTTTTAAAAATACCAGAATTTTAGTGAAAATTGGGTGCAGATTGTTTGCTAATAGTTCAGGTATAGGTATTTTAAATTACATCAATTGTGCAAATTGTAAGAATATCTTTCAGAAACTGTAAATTATTCCTGATGAATGAAATCATTTTGTAATTTTTGCACAATTATAGCAGAAATCAAATACTGTTTAGCAATTGCATAATAACTTTTGTCAAAGGTAAAAATTGAATGGCTGATGATCTGATTTATACAGCCAGTAATTTAGTCTTGAAAAATAAACTCATTTTGTAATTTTACATGGATATAGCAAAAGGTAAATGCAGGTTTAGAAATTGCTTCATAAAGTTAAATGTGAAATGGCTGATGATGTGCTTCATACAGCCAGTAAATTAATTGTGATGAAACAACTAATTTTGTAAATTTGCTCGGTGATAGTAAAAGTAAAGATTGTGCAGGAATGGCAATAAGAGGTAAATTCTTCCAGTAACTTCACGTGGGAATTAAAATTGATCACTGTAAATTCCACTTAGGAAGAAAATTAATAATTATTGTATTTTCAGATTTTCTAGTATTTTATGGCTCTATCTGTTTAGCCTGAAATCGTATGATTTTTCCAATTGTAAGGAAAATCCATAAAATGAAACTTTCATAATTTTATTGTATGTGGAAAAATTAAAATTTAGAAGGAAAAAAATGTTTCTAAGCCTTGCTTTTGTCTGTTTAGACAGAAATTGTTATTTTCAGACTGCAAGGAAATTAAGAGAATTTCAGATATAATATTCTAGAAGACACACTAAAACATCAGTATTGCTTAAATTGTATTGCTTTTATATATCATTTTGTATAATTTTCTAGATTTCTGGAAAAGTAAAATTTATCAGTATTGTAAACGTTATCCTTATCAGTATTGCCTAGATGATATTGCACCTTTTATATTGTGTATATTGAAAAAAAGCTCTTGCAGAATAATTATATTTTTTTGTACATTGAAAAGAAAAGAAACAAAATTTTTACCAAATAAAAGAAAGTTACAGTTTTTCATGTGTTTTGCTGTTGGGGTTTTTGGGGTATGCTCTTTACACCTTGTCTTGAAGGGATTGTTATGGATGGCGTTGCAACACTTTGTGCCTCCACTTTGGTCCCCAGCCTAATCACTTCTGAATTTTGCAAGTAGGAATTGTGCCGGATGATGCCACTAATCAGGGGGTTTCCTCTGAGATCTTCCTTTTCCCCCGCCCTATCATTCAATCACTGCTCCGTACTCACCTCACTTCACCCTCTTTGGCTATCAAGACCTCACTGTTTAGAGCCGCCCAAATCTCTTAGCTCACTTTGTGCCCTGTTTGTTCATGATTAGAAACTGTCGGAAATAACTGCATGTCTATTATATGAAAAATCCTGTTTCTGGGAGAAAGAATTATGAAAATGTGCTATTTTCACAAAGATCACATAGGTCAAAGTTTTTCAGTTGTGGCAAACTATGTGCACACAAATTGCTACAAAATTAAGCTATAAGCAGATACCTGCAATGCAGAGGAGAATTCACTTGCTTTTATAGAAAAAACTAAGTAAATTTATTACAGACTATAACATGCAGTTAGGCAAAGAAAACATCACTAATGTTTGTGATAATGGTTAATGCAAAATTGGAGATCATGACACAAGAGATTTTAGAATCATTACAATGTTAAGAGCAAGTGTGGATTGTCTGTGCTGGTACAGTGACAGTAGAGCACCTATCTGAAGAAACTTATTTTCAGGATTTAAATATGTTGAAAATGACCAAGAAAAACAAATCGTAACATGTGATTGTTCAATGCAAGTAGCTGCAAGAAAGAGGAATATATAAACTGAAGCTTTTCATGGCTCTTGGGACTTTTTTCAGATAACATGTATGATACTTTAGAACTATACACAAAGCAGTGTACAGAGAAGATAGTAATGTTTAAAAACAAAATTGTATTGATATGAATAATTAGCATACTTTAAATGTTAACAAAAATAATGCAAAATCATGTGAATAAATTACTTAATTAATAAGTAAAGCAATATAAATTGAATACAAAAAGGATGAGAGCAAGTGATTTGACTTACCTTTAATCAAAGCAACCTGAATAGAAAAATCTGACTTTAAAACACTATATTTACTATCTTTTTATAGACAAGGATTATCTTGCAAGCTGCATGAAGTCATGACAATTAAAGTGGAATATATATAGAATGTCACTGAATAACGTTTAAAGCTGTTCATCACGTTGTAGGGGATGTAGAAATGAACAAAATGATATAGCACACTTAGGGTTGCAGCAGCTGGGAAATATCTGAAAATCTACACATAAGTTGCATTCTGCATGGTGCCACTTGCATTAAAATAGTGACAACTAGCACAGCTCGCGACATTTCCCCCATTCACTCAGTCTGCTCTCTTGGCCCCTCTGCATATAGTACTAGTTAGAGCCACAGTAGTGCAGCCTTACCCGTCTGTCAGTGGCAATACTTAGGTGTCTTTGTAGTGCGATCAAATGACATAATGAAATGAATAATGACACATTTGACAAATTGGCAAACATGCAGCTTTGCTATGGTGCAGCTAACTCAAATGCACTTGCAGAAAGGCGGCTTTAAGCAGAGCGCTTTCCTTGACATAACTTATCAAGCAGTGTGTTGTGTACCGTCACATCCATGAGACATGAACGGTGAAGGTAGGTAAACACACACAAGCATAATCACCTCATGCATCAATGTACAACACATGTAAAGTCGCATGTACATGAATGATCTGTTATAGACTGGGTGCCGTGAAGGAGGCGGACAATGTCGAAACGTGCAACAACACCAGTGTGAAGATTATGTGTTAGTACGCATTGAAAAGGATTTGTATACGAGCATGCCCCGCATTGCAAGTCAACTCAGTGTGTCGTGCATATCAAATCAGTGTCCCGTGCATATCAAACTGGCAGGTGTAGCTTGCGCATGGTCTTTACCCATACCACAAGCAAAAGGTCCGAAAGTTGAACCCACAAAACTAAGAGCCACAAGTCTGATACTGCCTATGAAATCTTGAAAAATGCCAAAATGAACTCAAATTCCTGTCTTTGGTCATGTAGTGAACAGGCAACATTCTCTGAGGAAAGTATTTTCAACTCAAAATACAACATATGCTGGGTCAATGCAAACGTGCATCCTATCTACTAACAAGGGCATCAAGACAAGTTTAAAGTCAATGAGTGAGCGGGTATTTTGGAACCACATGATTGGGCCATTCATCTTGCCACATCAATTAAACTAAACCAACTACCACATATTTTTGCATGAAGTGATACCAGAACTTCTTGACGATGTTCCACTTTATGTACAATTGAACATGTGGTTGCAACATGATAGCATGCCTGCATATTAAGGTTTGCAACTTCAAAACTATTTGAATGACAAATACCCTCAAGTACAGATAGGACGTGGTGGACTAGTTTGGCCGGCACTGTCACCCAATTTAAATATGGTAGACTTTTTCCCCTGGAGTTGCATGAAAGATCTCATTTACTATACACCTGTGGAATCTGAAACAGATATGATTGATAGAATCATTGCGCATTGAGGCTGCTCAAGAAATACAAACAAATCAAGACATTTTCTTATAACTCCATGATGAAGTAGCAATGCATTGTAATCTGTACATGCATGCCAATGGTACCAACTTTGAACAATTGTTACAAACAAAATGAATTTGTGCGATGTTTCAATTAATGTTAATATCACCTATGGAAAACTGTTCTTATATCTCTGTAACATTTTTTTTTTTACCATGAACCATTGAAAGCTTTTATTGTTAAATGCCCATTCTAATAGACACTCAAAAGCTCACTTACAGGATTGGACTGTCAGTTCGCCCCACTTGATGCACTGGCTGACTGCACACAGCGCCAGTTGTCACTACTTCAACGCAGGTTGCACACTTCACATAAAGCAACTTGTGTAACAATTTTCAGGTATTTCCCAGATGCTGCAACCTAAAGTGTGCTGTATTATTTTACTCTTCTCTACATCCCCTACAACATGATGAGCCGCTTAAAACATTATTCACTTACATCCTGTCACGAAATGCAGTTTTTGCAAAATAAAATTACATACTGGGCCAAGTAATTGGACAAAAAGTGACTATTCGCAACAAATGCATTGGCAGAAATAATTAAACCACGTATGATTTTTCCCCACAGCATCTAAAAGTACATGCAAATAGAAATTCAGTAATATTGCATATGCAATGGAAAAACACAAAAAAACACAAGAAATAATGTGCAAATATGATTAAGATAAGTGAGCCGGTAGCATGAGGCAGCGGACCTGTACTCACAGCTGTAAGCAAGAAACACCGTGCCATAACTCATCCTGACGGGACCGCGTCCTTATAGCAGCGTAGCGCTTACCTCAATGGGGAAAGGTGTACGGAATGCAATATTGGACAAAAGAGATCACCGCAACAGAGGGAAGATGGGCAGTGCCAGTCTGATATCAGTACATTATAGTTTATTCAGATACCAACATAATTCAAGAAATATGATCCCTAGTCATTAAGTGTACTGAGAAATGAGTATGTACAGATGCACAACAAAAATAGAACAAACCAACCTTATGAGAAATGCAATTGCATCTGCTTGCATAATACAAAAGAGCAAGTTACGGTTGAAATGTTTCACATTAGGTCTTTTCACACCATGTGCTCAATGTGTTTACCATCAACAGCAATACAAGTTTGTAAACACAAATGTAGTGAGCGACAAGCAGCCTTAAGTTTTTCTGGCATAATGTGTCTGCAAGCTGCCCCTATCAGACCTTCCAACTCCATAAATGAAAAATCAGAAGATTCTCCTAAAAACCCCTCCCCCCACTCACCAAAAAAAAAAAACATCAGTGATTATGTACTGACATTACTGTCCTGATAGGGAGGCAGAGCAATGCTGCTCTGCTCATGCACCAGTAACACACGAAGTGCGCTGATGCATGTCTCCAGAGTCGTTCATGCACAAATGGGTCATTGAACCATTCCGTGACCTGAATGACATGCCTCGCCAAGAGTAAATTACATCCTATGTGTTTATTGTGGTGACGTGTTGGGTCGCTCCAAAAACTGAGCCTAATTTAAACACGGAAAAATGTTATCTTCTGTTTGCTCCCTTTGAGAATTGTGTTATTTAAAAAAGAGTACCAGACCACGTGGTCTACATATGTTTACGAACCATTGACTTGTGACACTCTAAATTAACAGTATAATTTTACAGTGCTTATGTCATATTTGTTTTTGTGTTGCAAGAGTGTATTTTCATTTTCAGTTTCGTTAAAAACATAAGACAACAACCTTGGCAGTTCCGGCATCCGCCATGCCAAGCACCCAAAATTTTAATTCTCTATTCACTCATTAAATTAATATTTTAATTTAATAATGTTAATTCAAAGGGTCTTATGTATATAAAGTGTTTGTATGTTTTTTATTATAGTTTCCTATGTGTTCTGTGAGCCTGTCATTGCTTTCTCAGATAAACTCATCTCCCACGACACGCATAGCAACAAGGACCACAGACATTATTAAAGAAGTCTGACGTGATGGAACTGCTTATTTTAATTTGCAGAGTGCTTTCCTATGCCTCATTGTCTTCTCCATGTATGCTGTTTATGTATTTTGTGCTTTTTCCCTCACAGTTCTGGCGGGAGATCTACATTAGGTAATGGCATCTCCGAGTCATCATCTTTAATCTAGTCCAACAGGCTGGACAGAGTGGACATGTGTGTCGCACGTGCCGCGGGAGCTTCACCCGTTTGCATCAACCACAGTAGCTATACTAGTAAGTCGTTAATTTGCCAGAACCTTTTAATTGTTTTGTTCCTCCCACGTAATCACTCTTCTTTCCGTCAGGCTTGTTACCCTGGAGAGTTTAATACCAGTAAATTTCCACGTACAGTTCAGCACTTTATTCTGTGTCAGCCTATGGCAGGCCTTGTGTGCCATGCCCCTTATTTCAAGGGACAGTGTATCTATTGTTTCGTATGTGTGCTATCATTATTCAAAATACAGAGTTCAATGTACCTTGTCTTATTATTTTTTGTTTATGCTTAACGTAATTTCGGGATCTGACCCTCTCCATAAACATCCACATGCTCAGTTTCTGAACTGTAAAAGTGTGCTAAGTGAATCTTGTATTAACTTCTTTCGTTAACGTGTGCTGTGAAGGGGAATTACTACATGGCTGTTGACCTACTACTGACCTGAGATACCATCATCACGTGCTCACCCATGCATTAGATTAGCTGGCGCCCTGGTAAATTTTTACATCTTTACTGAACTTTATCACCATGCATCAGGGTTTCTCTCAAATCGAGCATATCCTGCTCCTCGCTAGCAGCCAAGCCACGAAGAACACATTTTTCACACATTTTAACCTACAATTTCCCTGATTTTCATAGCTCTCCCCACTATCGTATTTGTAGTTTGTAGAGATAATATGTTGATGCCCCTAGTAAATTTGTGTTCTTTGTAATGAGTAGAGTGTAATTATACTACTTTTCGTTTTTTTTTTTTCTGGAAAAGTCACTATTCTTAACAATTAAGAAAAGCGTCTTTTTTACCCCACAATTTCCCAGATCTTCATAGCTCTCCCCATTATCATATTTGTGGCTTGTATTAATAATATTGTGAATTTAGGTATTGTTCAGTTAGGTTTTTTGCAATTTAATGTATTTTCGTTATAAAATATTAGATAACGTACATATTTTTCACACATTTTACCCCGCAATTTCCCTGATCTTCATAGCACTCCCCACTACCGTATTTGAAGATCAGGGAATATACGTATGTTATCATAATATTTTATAATAAAAATACATTAAATAGCATAATATTGAATGGGTAAGCCATGCAAAACATATATGAATCAAAATTTTGTGGGTCTACTATACCTCCTTCAAAAAAGCCACTATTCTTAACAAATACCTTCTGCTGTACTTCAATAATTTTCTTTTTTTCACTATGACCAATTCAGATACAATTGTTACTGTTTTTGTTCCGGCACACCTCATACTTATTGGCTATATGACTGTCTGGAAACATTTTCCTAAACAATGGTCCAACATGGTCAGTGCAATTGAAAGGGAGGTTATGTTCGATAATGAAAGAAGTGAACAGACACTCCGCACTTGTAACACTTTGGCAGTCATCTTCATTAACACAAAAATTCAGCTTTCAATTTCCTTATACACACACACTGTGTTTTCCTTGTGTTTTTTTTATTTGTGTTTAATGATATCATCCTTACAGCCATGTGACACAGAAAATTCACACCTACATACACAATAAAAGCGTAAGTGACACCTTTCTGAGATTCCTTTACATGGATACTTAACAGAAAATGCATGTCTGTAAATAGTTAAATTTTTTTTTGACATTTCACTTCAAAACTCGTTGAAAAACAATTTGCAATGGAACGAATGCAAATCGTGATAGCATATTACAAACAAGTCACAAACAATCACTGATGGAACTGATGAAAATTATGCTAACATCTCACAAACAAGTCATGAGGCATAACCACAACAATTAATAATCAATTGTATGATGGGCGGACAAATAATATTACGGTTCCACCATGACATTACCAGCGATAATCAATTAAATTTACAGCTTGACCGATCAAACGGAGATGGAGGATAACCAACACGGAATACAATAGACAATAGGGAGATTTTTTTTTTTAATCTGGAGGGCGGGAGACAACCTAGAAAATTGGGTCTCTCCCACCAAAATCGGGAGGGTTGGAAGGTCTATACAATGCATTCCTGCATGTCTTCTGGTGTCGTAGAAACAGAGTTGTACACCTTCTCTTTCAGTGCTCCGCACAGGAAAACATCGAAAGGTGAGGTAGGGCGAATGAACTGGCTATCTTACACCAACACCACCAACCCTAACCACCAGTTGGAAAATGTTTCCTTTAACACTTGTCTCGCCACCAAAGCAAAATGTGCAGGACAACCATCATGCTGAAACCACATATCATGACGTATGTTGAGCAGTATGTCTTCTGGAAATGTCGGTAATGTCTCTCTGAGGAAATAATGGGCGTACATACAGCCAATCATTGTCCCTTGAATGAAGTATGGCCCTATGACGTAGCCTCCAACAATTCCACACCACACGTCCACTTTCCACTGTCTCTGGTGCTCCACGTGCCAGAGGCAACATGTATTCTCCGTCGCCCAGTAGTGCATATTTCGTCAATTTACACGCCCATGATTTGTAAAGGTCACTTCATCGGTAAATAGCATGTGCTTCAGAAAATTGCTATCATCCCTTACAGACAACAGAACAAACCTACAAAACTGAACACGTTACTGGAAATAAATTTCATGTAATGCCTGATATAGAGCCACGTGATATGGATGTAATTTCAGTTGGCACAGTATTCGTAACACACTTGTTTTACTTATTTCTACAAACCTGGAACGTTCACGCATACCCATGTGGGGGTTTGCATCAACACGTGCCAACACATTGTGTTGATGGGTCTCGCCCGTAGCAGTCTTTCGTTGCACTCGTGCTGTGGAATTCCAATCACCTTGCGACAAGAGAAATGTGCAAATTCTTTGTATTGTTTGCCATGAGATGGGGGTCTGATTAGGATACCTTTCACCATATATTTTGACAGCTTGCCTGACATTTCTTCCACACTCGCCATAAATAACTAGAGCGTCCAGTTTTTACTCATTCATGAATTTAATTGTGTACCTACAGCTACACACTGCAATACCACTTACCACAACATATTACGGAGACTGGTGCTGCACTGCTATTAGGAAGTGGTCCCACCAGGATGAGTCACTGCACGTGTTGCTTGCTCACAGCTGTGAGTACAGGTCCACTGCTCCAAGCTACTAGCCCAACTAACTTAATCATATTTGCACATTATTTCTTGGCATTTTTGTATTACTTTCCATTACATATGCTATATCACTGAATTCCTCTTTGCACATACTTTCAGATGCCATTGAGTTAAATGTACATTTACAGGTGAAAAATCATATTTAGTTAAATTATTTCTGTCCATAAACGTGTTATGAATAGTCACTTTGTGGCAAATTACTTGCCCTGCACATTATTTCATTTAGAGAAAACCACATTTCATGATCTGCAACCATTCCAGAAATTTTGCGGGTGTCCACATTAGGTGGACCACTATGTATATTATGTAACTTTTTTTTATTTTAACAGTTTGATTTTAAAGTTTTCTGTATTTTTACATACATTTTTGGTCCCATATACTGTTTATATTGTTTCAGGTCAGTGGTCTGTTCTGCCCCTAACCACTTGAACACTTCCACTTTCCAGCGATGCAGTAAATCATGTCAATGGAAAGAAACTTACAGCAAGGGAGGACATGGTCCAGAAACGGAAGTGTGATGTGACTTGCAAATGCTCGCTTGAGTCTCACACCTGGTGGTGATATAACACCTATGAAAATGTCCAGGAGAGATTGTCTTCCATTTTTGAGAAATGCCTTGACGTTGAATTTGCTAGCCTAGGGAATACATAAATGTAAAATAATTTGAAAAGGATTACTGCAGCTATAAATACAACTCCTTTACCCTTCTAAACTTAATTTTTGTAAAGTGCTATGGACATTGATATCCAGCAAGCATTCCTGGTGATTTGATGAGCAAAGTTAGTTATTTGTACGGTAGCATAGTAACAGACATCTATGTGCTCAAGCTGACTGCATGGAGTGGTAGGGGTTCTCCTGTGTAGTGCTGCTGTGTCTGTAATCGAACAAGGTCATGGGGCAGAATTGGGAGTAGTTCATGTAAGACTGATACAATTGGTGTACTCCGGGTAATGTTGGGTATTAGATTGTACAATTCATAATAAAATTACTAATTTAATTCTATAGTATGATAAAGCAAAATTGTTTACACTGGAAGTCATTTCATTATGGTCAGGACTATAAAATGGTAACAGAGAAAGGTGTATTGAATTTTTATAGTAATATAAATTGACGCCATCGGGTGAGACACAAGATGAACAATGACACAAATATTTACTGATAATATGGGTGCCAGCGGTACTTCCCAATCACCGCACTATTGAGACTCAGGGTTCTCAGGGATGCTGTGGGTTCTGTGAGTCCATCTCACCCAAGCATACTTACAAACACATTGGTAATACTAAACTTTTACTAAACATCACCTTGAAAATAATCACTTGATAAAATACATGTGGTTAGGACACTGTCACTACTGAATAAAAGAGGTAGGTTACTGATGCTTGCTTTTATTTTTACTATGCGTACACATCAACGTGCCAATGAAATTATGATTATCTCAGTCATGACTAGTCAATTCCGCTTGGGTTCTCCCCCGCCCGCAATTATTCTAGCGCACGTCTAGATGGATGATCTCACCGAGGTGCGTGAAAGCACAGACTTCACAAGGGAAGAAGACCAACAGCTGCTAGAGTGGACTGACGGTTTTTCCCTAAAGACAGTAAACTGTGAATTACAACTGAGAACACTTAATGAAACATATTAACACGTGTGACTACTTGGCATCACTAACGCAAACTCGTCTGGGCTCGCCCGCCAGCACATGGGTAGTGTGGTGACAGCCTATACACAGAGCCGGCACAAATTGCAAAATTACACAAAATACTTAAAGACCCTTAAAAGAGGATGGGGCATGAGATGACTATTCACAATAAACACACACATGTGTGAAAACAAGCTTAGGTGGCACGGATGCCGCTGGATAATGTTCCTAGCTGACCATGTGGTGCAGATGAAATTGTAATATTTCCTCTTGAAAACTGCAAATAAAATTCAGACACAATAGTATTCTGGGAGAAAATTATCCTCTTTACGATTTAGGTGATTGCAGGTGTGTAGCATGCCTGATGGCAGTAAAATCTAACATTAACATGACAGCGTGGTCAAATACAAAAAGCATCAATTACTTGAACAATACATTGAACCCTGAATGAAACATACATAGAACCCTGAAATTAATTGTAGCACACATGATTTTATGCAAATATACTCTCAAACTGCATAGATGGGGCAGATATAGAATTGGCATAGGTTAGCCACATGGTTGTACATGAAATTGTCGTAAAATATTCAAACATGAAAATACCCTTAAAATACATACATAAAAACAAAGCCCTTAAAATTTTGCGTAGCAATAATACAGAAATTACATTAGACCGTCACTAACATAGGCAGATGGCACCTGATTCAAGTTACGCGGGTCGCGTAACCTCTCCGATATCTTTCTCCTCTCTCCTCGATTATGTGTGAAAAATACCACAAGGACAAAATAAATTATTTAAGCGGAAGCATAATGCTGGGGAAATATCTGACAAAACATACGCAAGCAAAGATTGATAGGTAAATTAAATTGACTATGGAAACCTACATCAGTGAACAAAAGTTGTAGTGTGCACGTGACAAGTGTTTTACCTCATTAGCTCCCTACGACAGACTTTCCAGAAGCAAGCGTCGCACGGACCTACCATGGCCGCCTACGGGGTTCACATAAGCAGAAGTGCTATGCACACCGAGTAAAATATTTATACTTAGAAAAATAAAAGTGGCACAAATTAAATTTAATATGTTTTACATTTTGTATCATTTTCTTATGGATTTTTCATATTAATTCAGTCTCTCTTTATTACAGCGTTCATGCCAGAATATCAGTGTTCTTAATCTTGAATTCTTGAATTTCAAAACCAAAAATTTTCACAACAAACACTTTAAAGAATTTCAAGACCTATTATACCCTGCAAATACAAAACACGTTTTACACTGCAAAATATTATTGAAGTGAGAGTTCAAAAATATTGGCCTCTTTGCGCACGTGCATGGACATGTGACACATGTGTGGTGAGCGCCGTCATGGGCTCTAGCGCCACTGGCTGATAGCCGGCGTCAACATAAATCAGGAAATAAAGTTTAGTTATTTTATTTAACCAAGACCTGCATCCCTTCACAAAGCTACCATGTCCAGGCAGTTATAAAACTGGTATCAGACATGGGATGAAGACATTTATTCAATACTAGGTTTATAGTATGTGTGTTAAAGTAGTAGGTTCGACATGTGGTCACAGGTAAAACTGACTGACTGCTTAGCCAATGCAGCGAATTTTAGCAAGAACAATGTCTGCTGACATGCAGGCACTGAGTGCTTTCTTCCTGACAGAGTTCATGGGCGAATAAGTAGTATCAGACAAACTGTAAAAATTGCCAAAATTAGTAGTCTAAGTAAGTCTGTAAATTGTCAAAACATTGTGTAGATGAGAACATTAATAACCTCATAATTATTTAAAGTGAAATAAAAGACCCAATAACAGACAGTGTAGAAAAAGAAACAGTGAAATTAAAATTATATACAAGAAAAATTGTAAAGCAGTAAATATTTGGAGTAATAAAAATATAAACAAGAAGTTAAAATAGGTAAGACAATATAACTGTTAAATGAAATATAGACAAGCTAATAGATTATGTAAATGGAAACAAAGATTATATTTGAGCCATGGTACATAAATTTGAAAAAAATTAACATTTATTAAGATAGAGAACCACAAAATATGGCTGTTGAGTTTGAATGCTCAAACATGTATGTCAAAAAGATATTCTATTATTTAGTCAGAAGTGTCTTGCACAAGCCTTGCCAGAACCCAAAGGAGCGAGGAACTTGATGATAATTTTTTTCACCTAATAAACAATAAACTGCAATCACTTGACCCACACATAATTTCTCAAATCAAATGTATCTACAGGAAACAGCTTTTTGCTACTTATTTATGCAAATGGCCCTAAAGAATGTAATTTCTGTCCTGAAATAAAAACATATATGCCACACACCAAAATGTGTTCATCACTGTATTCTGTCATATTACCTACTGAAGCCAAATACTATTACAGCAGTTGGCTTCAGTAGGTATGGCAGCTGAACGTTATTAGGTGATATCAGTTTTAAGATGTGAAAATATGCAACCTGAAGACTAATGGATCACTCTTAAAACGAAAACGAAGAATAAATGTACTTTTTTTTTTTTTGGGAACATTGTTTGTCCTCTGACAGTTTACTATATTACATCATTAAAATAAATTTCCTAAACTGTAAATTACAAACATAGATCTGGAGCTATATTTTATGTTTGAAAGTGTTTTTTTAATGTTATGCTTTAAGGTGAATTTACATGAAAATTACATTAAGTTGTGTTTTGCAGAATAAGTTCCACCATTCATTATTTCTTCATGCATAAGCTATTTCACCACATTTTGTTTAATATATCCTCTAACAAAATTTTAAAGCAAATTATTTGATGATCACTCTTGAGGAACCTCCGTACAACATATTCTCTTTTAAAACATACACAAAAATTTGGTCACTTCACTTTTGTTGAAATGATGTTCTTCTACACACCTTTAAACATTTTCACTAAATAAAGTAAAATTTATTTTTTTTATTTTTTATAGTCTTGGGTACATTATTTGCAATTATGATTTTACTTGTGTATAAGCTCCAATTATCTCTATCACTATCGTATAAACCCAAAGTACTGCTACAATTATAATTACATATAATCAAACTATTGCAATATAATTTCTGAATAAAAGTACTATTTAATGAATGACGCCAGAAAACTGTTCAATTACATTCCTCTCACCACTCTATGGTTTATTTCACTTTAAGAAACTTAAACATGACTCAATTAAATACCTTTTTAAAACATCGTAATTATATAATTTGCATACATAAATGATTTTCTAGCCAGACTGTGATTTACACATAGTATATTTTAAATGCATAATTTTCATTTTTTTAATTTTACATTAATTACATGTATTTATTCTTACATTCCTCTCTGTAGCAGATAATCCATTAATTAAGCATTTCTGTGTGCAGACCCTCTTAAGTACGGGTTCCAAACCTCCATTTTTCTACTATGAGCCTTTGAATTTCGCACTTTGTTCGAGGTGTGTGTTCTAATTGCGAAATTCAAAGGCTCACAGCATAAAAATGAAATCTCGGAACCCTGACTTTTCTGCATATCTTTATACTATAGGCACGTGTTAGCAACAAGTTTATTGTTTGTATTACTTTAAGTGGCTCGATTTTTAAATATTCGCCTATTAACTCGGCACTTTGCTCGAGGTGTGTGTTCAAATTGCGAACTTCAAAGGTTTGCAGCATAAAAATGAAATCTCGGAACCCGGACTTTTCTGCATATCTTGATACTAAAGGTACTTGTAAGCAACATGCATATGGTATGTTTTACCTACAGTGGCAAGATTTTTAAATATTTTCCTATGAACTTGTTACTTTGTTTGAGGTGTGTCACGTTTTCGGTCGGGTGATAAAAAAATCAATTATTTCTATTGTTGACATATTATCGTTGACAGTGTAGATTTCGTTATGGCGAATTCCATGGTGATTTTTTTTCCTTCCATTATCTACAGCTTTAATTATAGCAAATAATCAAGAGCAAACTTTTTAAAAGATGGTAAAATTTATTTGCAATTCAGTGTAAATACGTTTAGAGATTAAGGTAACCTCATTTGCAATTCACGGTAAAATATGCCAATGCGAGAACAGGCCAGAGATATAGCGACAGCATTTTGTTGTACATAAAACTTCGGCGAAGTCAGAGGCTTCTTACCTGTGCCTATACAATGATGTAGGCATTAGTTGCAGCAATAAACACTAGTAGCGTTGCACTTTACGATTTTTGTCTCGTATTGCCACACCAATGTATTGTATCATCTATGACTGAGTTATCTACCAAAAAAAAAATAGTTGCGGTTTGTTTATGTTTATAACATCGAAAAATGAAAAAATTAATGTAATTTTGCCGTTTTTTACATTTTATTCCAATTACGAAGTGTTCGTTAATGTGAATATTGAATAAACCTCCCGTAAATTTTTACAGAAAATTTTGTATAACTGAAAGTAATTTGCATATAAATGTATGGTGTTTTGTCGGGACCAAATAATAAGTTCGTTAAGGTGGAAGTGTTTGCTAACTTGAAGTTCATTAAAGTGGTGCTCTACTGTATGTTGTTGTAAATGGTCTATTTCTGGTGGGGAGGGGGTATGGAGGTCCACAGCATGCATTGCTCAGGGGTCTGGAATTTCTCTTGGTGGGCCTGCATTGTAAAATTTATTTTTACATGTGAAGTGGTTAATTTTAACTGTCTGCTTGAGAATCTTAACTCAACAAAATTATTTGTAACATTTAGCGACTTTAAACAAAAATATTAACGAAAAAAGACAAAACTCACCTCGCACATCTGCAGCTGAAACACCCTCCTTTCCTTTTCCATTTCATCTGCTATTTCAGCAGGTGTAACTTCTGACCTAATCAGTCCTGCTTCTTTTGCTTGCTGCTTTTTTTCTTTTTCAATTTTCGCATATTTGGCTTCATAATCTTTCCAAGCTTTATCAAAAGGTCTCTTTAGATCACCTTTCACGCCACGTAGATCTCCTTTCAGCAAGTTTTCCAAGGGAAACATGACAATATTGTTGATATTCTGCATCTATATGAACATGAACATGTGGAAAAAACACAATGAACAATATAAAGCTATGTTGTACAACAAAGTGAAAACAAAAATACTTTGGGGCATTCATTGCTGGTCGTATCAGCTTGAAAATCACATACTATGTTGAAGGTTTAAACAGCAATCATAATTTGATGTAGGCAATGTTTAACAGAAAGTTATCACTCTCTAATTTGTTCTCTGGGCCATTCTTAGGTATATAAATTAAATCACAAGTATATTAACCACATTGATATATTGCAACCCAAAGTAAAGTAAAATAATTAATTACACACTTCAATCACATTTATAAAAAATTAATGAATTCCAAACAAACTGAATTATCCAAATTTCTTTCTGAATAAGTTAACATTCATTCTCCAATCTCTACTAGCATAAACATTGCAGTGTGGCGGCAAGGGAGCCAGGTGGAAGATACAAATTGGCTCAAGGGGGTAATCTAAATTGTTACACCAGAGAAGCAGAGGTGTAGAAGGCCAGAGAAATGTAATTAATTGTCTCAATTCATGTTTGTCACTCAGTTCTCTATCAGTTACATGTTTAGGGTGAAAACACTATTGATTTGTTTAATGTCAGTTAAGCCACTCCTAAGACACAAGTTGCTTATACAGTATAGCCTACTCTCCTTTATCCGGATTTGTAATAACCATTTTTCAGCTTATCTGCTTTAATAAATGTATTTATATAATATAGCTTAAAAATATAGCTTATAAATGAAGTACAAAATAAAGCTTAAAAAATGTGTTTATAAAATTAATATTTTCCACAAATTTCTAACATTTCTTTAAGTATAAACTACGGTGTGCAGTCGCAAGGCCGCTTTACTAGGCTTCCTTGAATGCAAATTTTTGAACTAGAGTTTACCAAACTTTTAATGATTACTTAAAAACACTGAAACAGTTGTGCTTAAATATAAAACAATTTAAGTTGCAATTATATTGAAAATGAGTTATATATGTCGAATCCGTACTGCTGGTGTGATGTGGCAACAGTGCTTGGTGTATCAGAAACATATAAACATTGCAAAACTGATGCTATGGCAGTTGTGAGACATTCCAAACTGCCAGCCTGTCTGCTTATGGTAACTTAATCATCGTTGGACACATGGAATGAGAGAGAGTAGTGTGGGATTATCCTGCCCACTCTTACCACGATGGTTGAGTAGTTTTGCTTGTGTACTGTATATTTGGAATTTGTTTGTGGGTTTTTGTTAGTTTTTTAAAGAATTATTGCATGACAGTGTTGCGAACTTGGTGTAACATGGTTACAAAATGCAAAAAAAGTTATTACAGTCGCAAACAAAACATAGACATTACAGTGCACATTTCTTGAAAAAAAATCCTAAATTTTTATGTGTATTGCACTTTGCAGTTTTTCGATGTGTACTACTGCATTAATATGCATTACAAAATCTCATTTTTCTCCTTCAGTCCTGTCCATTTTCTCTGCCAGTTACTCTGCAGTGTGCCCTTTTTCCACAATTGTATCATTAATTAAATGTTCAAGGCATCTTTTACGAACATCAAAGCTAAACCACTCGCTAAGATTTTCTTCATTGTCATCTTCAAAGCAGACATTTGTCATTGGTCTCGTTAAGAATATCAAGTGGTATGTTGGTCACTTCTTATGGGAAAACTTAGGTGAAGTAAGCAAAATAACAAATAACCATTTACAATAAAATTCCACGAGTTCATTAAACTGTGTTTTTATGTATAAATTAGGTTAATCCATGTTTTTATTGGTCTATATTAACACAATTAATTGGTAGTATACTGTACTCAAAAACAGCTATTTTTATCCATCATCTATATTCTCTAAAAACTACCATAGAACAACATAATGCACAAACATACACATCATAACGATCAAAGAGAAATTATGCCACTAGCATAGCACTTTCTGAAAGACTCACATGTAAATTGCAAATAACTTTACAAGGGGAATAGAGATTTTATATACTATTTTTCGTCCTTCACATTCCTCCCACCTAATTTTGACAAGAACTAAATTACTGATGTGACCCATTTATAAAAACACCATCACAGATTCAACTGACAGGGAAACTTATCAGCCTTCCACATCATGTCTGAAAAAGTTCATCATTGGTAACGGCTGCTGGACAATTGGGACTATCAGAAACCTGAGCTACCCCACCTTTGTTCTATTCTATTTCATCAATTCCAGGTTCAGCAGACCCTACGTCTACTTCCAAAAGAAACGCACTGCAGAAAGTGAATCATTGTCACTGTAAAAGTTCTCAATTGAAGAACTCTGGATTTTCCATCTGGCCCATTAATGATACTTTCTACATGACCGAGAGGCCAGCTTATCCTTTTGTTGTCATTGAATCCAATCAACACTACTTCTCCAACTGCTAGTTCCCGAGTCTGCTTTCCATGGGTCCATTTTAGGCTTCCCAAGTATTATGAGTGGAACCTAGCTCTCAATCATTCAATCAGCTTGTGTCAATAGAGTAGGTGGCACTGTAAGCTTCTCGCCTCAATTTCACCAACATACAACATGACACTGTGTTGGAGGTCCTATAGGAAGGCAGCTGGTGTTAAAGCTACAGGATCATGATTAGTCTCTAAAGTAACAGTGATGGGTCTTGAATTCACAAGACTCTCTCACATTCACAGAGAATGGTATTCAGCTCATCGGACATCAATGAAGATCTCCCCAGGATCCGTCAAAGAATTCGCTTGACAGTCTGGACCATCTTCTCGTAGAATCCACCCCACCATGAGGCAGTTGGTCAGTTAAACCTCCACTGGATCCTCTCAATAGAGCAGTAAAACTGAATTTCATCCCAATTGAGAGCTTCGAGAGCATTCTCTGCCCTTCAGAAACAAGTGGCATTGTCACTGTAAATCACATTTGGTCTTCCTCTATGAGCAATAAATTTCCGTAAGGCCAACAGGAAGGAGTCAGTACTCAGGAACGTGACAATCTCCAAAAGCACAGCACTATATACTTCACCAGTAAACAAGGCAATTCAGACATTTTTTTCTAACTCTCATGATGAGGGAGCCAGTATAATCTATACCACAAACTTCAAAGACTGATACATCCTTCACTCTGGATGGTGAGCGTGGTGGTGACACAACATCAAAACTCTTGCATGCATAATGACGGCAGACAGTACAATTTCTTACGATGTTATGGGTCAGCAGTCTTCCCTACACAATACAAAACTTCTCTCGCAACATGTTCCACAGGGTGAGAGCACCAACATGCTTTGCCTTGATGTGGTATTGGAGGACTAAAAGCTTAACAACTGGATGGTCATGAGAAAGTATAACTGGGGTGGTAAAAGCATACTCATCATCCCTTTCAGTCAGCCTGGTTGACACAAATGAGACAAACTTAATCTCTAAAAGGACACAACATACAGATCCGAGAACTGTCCAAGGAAGGGAAAGCTTCTTCTTGCATAAGCCTTTACACTGTGCCTTCAGCATACTTCAGTTCATCCATCAGTAATGATCCAAACTGCTTCTCAGTTTTATGCATTGTGTTGCACTTGAAATGCAACATCCATGCACTAATTCAAACAATCTGTTCATATTTGTTAAAATACTGGTACAACCAAACATAATCTTTTGGCAAGGTAAAAAAAAACAGACGTCTTCTTCAGCTTCTCCTTACATACTTCTTCAACACATGAATAGGATGACGTCAGCTAAAAATTCTCACTTCCATACAGCCAAGTTGGTCACTCCTACCAATGTGACTTCACAAGATGTTCAATACTAGATCCTCTTGAGGGCAGATCAGCAGGGTTAAGAGGTCCTGGTATATGCCATCATTCAGTCACCTCTCTTATTTCCTTAATACAATTTCTGATGAAGACAGACCACTCTTCTTCATGCTGGATCCAAGCAAGTACAGAGCTTGAGTCACTCCACGCAAATATCAGCTCTGTAGTTCAGCCAATAGTCTCTTGGACTGATTGGAGCAGACAACCTCCAATTGTAGACCCCATTAACTCCAACCATTGTATAGTCACAGGTTTTGATGGTGTAACCAGGGACTTCAATTGCACCAGGTTGACAATGACCTCCCCCTCTTCTGTCTCACTACACAGAAACACACAAGCAGCGTATGCCTTGCGGCTTGCATCAGAAAAGAGGTGTAACTATCGCCTGCATGATATGACAATATCTGACTGATAATTATTTTCATGAGTAGGGGTACTTTTTGCAGCTAGGCATTGAAAATTTCCATGTAATCCCCATCGAATGGAGTATCCCAGTTTGTTTCTTTTCCAATAGAATCTGCAGCATTAGTTTCAAGATCCAGATCGCAGGTCCAATGAAACGTATAGGATTGAATATCCTCTGTGTCATGGATAGAAAATTCCTTTTCATAATTGTTTTTCTATCAAAAACCTTCTCCCACCAATCTACATTGAGGCTGAGTGTTTGGACTTGCGGTTCCATTTAAGTCCCAAGATGGAAGTCAACTCTTCAGAAGTGTGACTCTAGAACTCCCACCCCCTGAAGTTGAACCATAACTGGGCTATGATTTTAGTAGCCAGAGCTCACACCTTCTAGGCTTCGCCACTAGTATCTACACTCATCGCAATGTTATCAACATAGAACCTACTCTTGAGTTGTTCTATACTTTTTACATCACCAGGAGGGCATTCTTCCATACATCTGCTGAGATGGTAGTCCAGAACTACTGCTAACAGGAAAGGACTACATGTTAGCCCAAAAATGATATGGGAGTGTTTCAGTGTCATCAAATCATCAGCAGTCCACCACATGAACTTGAGGTAATCGAGGATGAACTGCAATTTGTAAAAATGCCTTCTCGATGTCAGTCGACATTCCAACTGTCTGATCTCTAATACATAACAAGATGTCTGGTAGCAGTTCAATAAGATTCGGACCTTGATCTAAACAGTCATTGAGTGAGGGATATCTGTCAATCTTTGCAGAAGCATCAAAAATGGGGTGTACCTTATAGGTACTACTGGTCTCTTTCGACACGGGGCTGTGCGACAAGTAATGACCCTTAACATCCTCTTCGGATTTCTCATTTATCACAAAGTACTAACAGCATGTTTACTTCCTGATCAATAACCAATTCCAGTAATTCCCCAATATAAAACTGAATAAAAAGACCCTTGCGGTCAAATCTCTCTTTCAACAAACATATTGCCTTAACGTAGTTCTCCCTGGAAGGAGGGAAACTCTCAATACTGGCTCTAGCCCTAGACTTTGGTACAGTAGCCTGCAAAAGATATTGCAATTTTTCCTCATTTGAGAGTTCTGGATCACCATCTATGTGAGACAACTGTGCCCAGAACCCAATCCACTGAGAGATCTCGCCACTGTACTTGACTAACTCCAGTTTAGGCAGCCTAAAGTGATGTCCACCTGTCAAACTAGTCTCTAAAACAGAACAAGCAGTATCAACCCGAGACTTGTTTCAGAACGTCAACTTTACCCTTTAGTGAATGGAACTTTTCATTGTATGCATTGACTGATTCTACGTCTTGGACAATTACTTCATTTTCCTCATTTTCATACAGGACTTTCTTGACTTCATGATCAAGTTGTAAGGTGTTCACGAACGAACTACTTGAAATACTTTTCTATTACCAAACTCAGTGACACCAACCAAAACCATAAAACCTCAATTACACCAGAAGTCCTGTCATAGTAGCCACATGTAGTTTATAGGTTTTAAATTGTGTGACGAGAGGTAATTTCTTTATGAATAAATTACACAACAGCTGTTTTTATCCATCATCTATATTCACTCCAAACTACCATAGTAACTTCTTCTTTTCTGGAACCTTAACTTTCTGTGACCACTGATCAGTTCGGTGCTTTGAGTATTTTTTCAGAAATATGTTGTCCAAAGTTGAGAGGATGTTAAACAATAAATTCTTCACAGAGTTTCCACAGTGACATGCATCATCCACAAAAATTGTAAGTTCTGTACCATGAAGAAAAATCCAGAACTGCTGTATTGCAGCCAATCCTAGGATGGGTGATTTTTTTTTTTTTTTCATTTAATGAGCTGAAATTCAAGGAGCCTTGTTACACCATCTCTTGTTGTGCAATTTAAGTAACATCTCCCTACAACTTCAATGTTATAACCAGTATATGTTGTAAGTTGGGCCTCTAGCTGGAAGGTGCAGGGTTTGAAACACTGTTATTGGAGGAGCATTAACCTCAGCACCCATGTCAACTTTAAAGTTCAAAAGATAATTAAACTCTTTCACTTTAAGTTTATAGTATCCCTGTCTTCCATCTACTAGACAAGACATCAATACTGTTTCCAACTGTGTTTACCACACTGGACTCTTTGTGTAATTGCAAATTTTGCTTAACATGGATCTCTGCTACATAAAAATACATTAACAACTCTGATTTTAATATCTGTATTGTTACATCCAAAACCCAATACATTATTACGTGTAGCTTAATCATATACTGTGTCATTGCTAGGTAATAACACAACATCTAGAAACGTGTTTTCAGTAACTCTATTAATATGGTATATCCTAAAACCAAAAGTGTTGCAAATTTTATACCATCCTTACACAAAACATAATTTATACATACATCAAAATGCACTCATACAGACGAGAACCAAATAATTATCACATGCATTGCTCGCCTCATTTGTGTTTATTATTATTAGTTCCTGTATTTGCTTAGGCCTATAAACCCTGACAGAGTGATTCAACTTGTGGCACTTTTTTACATTCAGCATTAAAAGCAGGACACTTAACTTTTCATGAGTAAAGCCACACTTACCAAGCAACAGTCCATCCCATTGTCCGTGTTACAAATTCATACTTTGCTTTTGGAGACTGGTATTAGAGTTGTACTCCCTGTATTGACTTAAACTGCTGACTCCATAGCTTCCTCACACAAAGTTGAGCTGGTATTTTGGGTGTTGGTGTCGAAAAACCAGTCTTGAAGACTAAAACTGAATGTAACCTTTCTTGTCTTGCATGTTGCTCTAATGGTAACCCCCTTGTGCTGATGATCCTGTTATTTCCCCATAGGTTATGTTGCACCTACTGCATAATTCATGCACTGCACCGTCATTGTCAATAGTTTCACCAATTGTTGTGTTTATTCAGGTGCCTTAAAAATTTGCACCGCCTTTGTCAATGTCAGGTTAGGTTCCCACAATAGTCTGTCTTTTATGTGTGTGTGTGTGTGTGTATCCCTCATGCCATACATAATGCTAACTTTCATTAAATCAATGTGGAATGCATCAAAGCCACAATTAGTACTGAGGCATCTTAGTGCTATGACAAAAGAGTCTATGCTTTCACCTTCTTCTTGAACTCTTGTCATAAAACTTATGACACACTATATGCTCTCACTAGTTTATAGTAGCAAATAATTCTTTAGATAACCATAATTCTTAGCATCTGTGGCCATTACATCCAACATTGAGTACAAATATTATATGTCCTCTCTGAGCATATGCTGTACTACTGCAATCTTTATATGGTCATCTTCTTTTTCAGCCCCTGACACCTTTAAATATATTTTAAACTGTTGTTTCCATCTTTTCCCATTCCTACAAAGATCATCTTACAAACTGAGCGATTTTGGTGGTTGTCAATACTCCATCTTCCCCATGGCATGGTACTGGAACAGTTAAGTTGCAATGACCCATAACCAACGATCATACATGAAATTTATTTAACAATGTATGCATTTTCTGCAGCCAACACGATTTTCACCATCACAACGAAAAAGAAACTTTGTCCGCAGTACCATGTTATGGTTGATGTTTGGCGATAAATAACATACAGCAATTTGAGCTCATTCCAGCCATCTTTATTCAAGAATTAACTAACTTCCAGTCCCCCTCATCCTGCCATTGATAAATATGCAGAGATGTTCATACCTTACACAGTATTCTTACAGACATGATACTGTTCAATTTTACGACTTTTAAATAACTATCCAAGTACTAAAATTGACCATTTCAAGGACTAAATTAACTAATATAACTATCCAGTAAAGGCTACTATCATCACTGTACATTTTTAAGTTATAACATACACATTTGAAATTCATAGGTCAAAAAAATTTTAATGGCTAAATATTACAAATATTATTAGTATTTCAGAATAAAAAACACTTAAAAGGATTTTATATCTACAAGTATTCTGCCACTACCAATGCCTATTTAATTTTTCAGTATTACCTTAGGACTTACAATTTACTTACAAGGGCTCAGCAAACTCTAGAAACTCACATATTCTCGTTCCAACCATTCCACATATGTTAAATGACTATTCAAAGCTTCTAACAACTATTGATTCTTCTTACCTTTACATGCCATGAATGCCGCAAGATGACCTTTCCCCTCATCAGAGATATTTTTTTAACACTTTGCTGTGCATGTATGTTTACAATACGGCTAACAAAACCATAATGAACGAATGTAGGCCAGTTTTTATAGGTCTAATATGTCTTGTACTCTTAGTCACACAGAAACGTTTCATTTAGTTTTTTCAATCACCAAATGAAAATTGAAGGACTTTTCAAGGACCAACATAATTGAAGAACAACTGATCTTGGCACTTTCATGTCTTAATTCTGCAATATCAACCATGTTACTAAGAACGCATCACCACCATCATAAATTCATGTTGAAGATGCCCTCAACATGCACGGTTGTATCAGGGTGCTCATGTCCTTTGACGTTAGGAGAGGGTACTGGCAGTTGCCCGTGAATCCCAAAAGACCACCCCAAAACCACCTTCACCACCCCAGACAGTTACTAATTCTATGTAATGCCTTTTGGACTGACGTGTGTACCTTCCCCTTTTAAAATCATGATTGTGCACAGTTACAAAGGTGATTTTACCCTCACCTACCTCAACAATGGCATCATTTGGTCAGTCGTTAAAAGCCCACATGAAATATCTGTTGCTGGTACTCAAAAGGCTCACTATTAACCATCTGAATTGCGTAAACTGCAAATGTCAGTTCAGTTACTAAGTCACATACTAGATGAAAATAACAGCCCGTCTACCACAGAGTAGCTACTCAACAGTGATGAATATCCACCTCAGTGCACAAGTAAACAACTCGGATAAGTCTTCTAGCTCATACATTGCCTTTGGAATATATCAAAGACTTCACGGCAGCCACAGCAACCTTCACTGATCTGATTTCACCATCTCAAAATTCCCACTAAACAAAAGTACATGAACATTGCTTTGAAGAGATTAAACACAGTTGCAAGTGCCTTGTGATGACATGACCCAAGCAGGCACTTCTACCTCAAAACAAACACACGTGAGAAATAGTTAGGTGCAGTACTTTTGCATCTTGAAGATAATGGTGCAAGCCATTACTGACTATGGCATTGTTGAATTTGGACTGGTAAAACACCATTACAACAGTGTTACCAGGAGTAGGACCAGTCCTTAAGCAGGTATGAATTGATCATTGTACAATGAAATTAACATGTGTTAGACATCACTTTTTATTGCACTTTTAAAGTACACAATTACTCACATGAGAGGGATTATGCAGTTGCATTAAATTGGTCCACCAATGGCAAAAACTGAAAAACAAGGCACTAGACCATTATGGGTTAAAGTGCTAAATGCAAACTCTTAAAGCTCCCCTGGCATGAGACACAGGGAAACCAGAGATTGTCCCTTCAGGTGCAAGTAGAATGATTCCGAAAAAGAGCATGTGGGACGGCCCATAACAATCCCACTGTAACTGGCATTTTTGAGGGCCTACACTCATTAACTGCATTGTTGACATAATGGCTTGTGACGTCACAATCACTACCACCATCTGAAAGATTTCTTTGTGGGACTTCACCACAATGCTATTGACCCAATGGCCCTACATCAGCCCATGTTTTGTTCAATATTTTGGTGCCATGGACAAACCCTTTCTTAAATTTTTCTGTCATAATTTTCTTATCTGTCATTATTTCTGAAATAACATGAAAATGTCAGATTACCTATGCCTGGAGAAACCCCTCATGTACACTCCTCTGCTGAAATGAAATGTATGTAATAGAAAATCACAAGACCATGTTGAAATATGACAGCATTGCTTTACAGGTATTAGACTTGTAAATTTTTACAAGAGAGAAGTTTCAAGTGACTGATATCTCAAAACATAGAGCAACAGCACTTAAAACAATTTTATGCAAAAGTTAACATGTTTTAGTAATAAACTATTGTGATCATAAATCTCAAAGTAGTAAAAAATATATATACATATGTGGTTGTAATGATTGTGGCAATTGGCAAAGGTTGCTCTTTCTCTAATCATGGGAAATACACAAAAAATATATATTTTAACTGATTGTATTAAATTATTCCCATAAAGTCATACAAAATATAAATAAGTGTATATATGTACAAAAAAAATTATTTCACAATGGGCCCACAATCAATTTAAGATACTTGTACATGAGTGAACAAGAAAAACCAAAAAGAACAAGCTTTATTTCTAACATTATGTGACTGCAAATTGTTATATTAGCAAGAAACTTTTATTATAGTTAATTATGTCAGTCATTTTCATAATAAGTTTTATAATAACTTTTAAAGGTATTGTTAAAATTTTTTGAGGCCTGTGGGCATAGCCAGGTTATAATTTTTTTGTAAACAATTCAAAAAATACTCCAAACTTACTAATTTTACAATAATTTCTATCATATAATATTTACAGTCATTATTTTTATAATCATCTGTCACCTCACAGAAATTAATACAATCCAATATTTAAAACCTTTATAGCCCATTTATTAACAGACATTGAAATACTATTGAAAATCATCTATTTAATTATCTGACAATTCATGCATCAATCATCCATTCAGACTCACCCTGTTTCAATCCAGATGTCACCTGTCTTTCTTGTCCAGAATGTTGTGGAGCACCCTGAGCGCTTCCGTAAACGCCACACACTATTATCAGATACCTCGCCTTCCACAGCAAATTGCACACACTAGATTGCAGATGCCACACTAGCACATTATCAGCCCCAGTCTCTCATACCTTTGTCCAGTGCTGGTCTTCTTTATACAGTGTTCACCACACTTCACACCAGATGGCTATCACAGACTCCCAACCCTCTGCATGCGATGCTATTTATGGTAGGTGCTCTAACCAAGAACATCCTTCACATGTTCGCTTGTAATGATGGATGAGATAACCAGAAAATTTGTGCAATAACCTGCAGGCACTGACCCAATTCAGGTCAGCTGTTAATCATACTCCCACACCTGCCTGGCAACATAGCGGATCATTGGGGAGGAGCACATCGAGTCATGGTGACCCATCCCCTACCATGCCCAGAATGGAAGCAGCAGCCTAACAAAGGGAGGGTCAGTCCATGCGTAAACACTGCCTCCTCCTCCAGTCAGTTCATTCCAAAAAAAGATGCTCCAATTTCTGGACCTTCGTAGAGAGCAAGTCGGTCAATGTGGACAATCTTAGGTTTTGGCCACGAGCCCTGTCAACAAATCTGATAGACCACACCATTGATCTGATTCAGGATACTCTACCGCCATTCCTAACACTACTGTAGCTTTGGGCAATATCCCTTTCTCCTTTAGGGATTTTACTGCCACACCAGTTGTCCTTCCTGAAAATCTCTTCCAAAATTCTCAGGTCATGTAATATTTTCATTCTGTCACTGTTGACTTTAAGGTGCCCCCAGGTAAACTCGTCAATGTTGAGTTGGCTCTGATGTGATTTACTAGACACCCAAACAGCAAGTCACCAGAAAGGTGAAGTACTCTACCAAAAGGCATCCTTGAAGGTGTTACTCCTGCTGACTTAAGGACTGCCGAACAATATGCCAGAAGAAATAAGGGTACCTTGAAGTCCTAATCATTTTGGTTGTCTTCCACAAAGATCACCAGATACTATTCCAGTTTACAGTTGAGCCTCTCGACCATCCCAGCTGACTTAGGATGTAATACTGTGGTTCAAGTATTTTTATTTCCTAAAACACTCAGTGCCTCTTGGAAAAGAGTGGCTAGAAAATGTCCTGATCTGAATGAAGCTCGAGTGACACTTCAAACCTGAGGAATACATGCTCTAAAAGTGCATCAGCTAGAGCGCTGGCGTCTTGGTTTGGAACTGGTATGACCTCAGTAGCTGTACTCTGTAACTTGTTAGCTGTGATATAACAATTGGTAAAATCTGTTTATGAGAAATATAGTTTATATCACTGAAGAGCAATTCTGTTAACATCTGTTTGCCTACAAATGTCGGTACAATATCGAAAATCCTCATTAATTAGGTTGTGGGGAACTGAGAAATCTCGTTATTGAAACGAGGGGTACGATACCCCTCTGTAACCTTCCGATACTATTCATATTGCTGAAATCAGTAAATACATAGTAGTATGTTGGACAATTCTCCTACATGTTAAAAACAAAGTGAAGTAAAGTGAACCAAGTTAGTGAAAACAAAAAAAATAAACTTCGTGTAAAACAGTCGCAGTCGATGACAGATGTTGAGTGTGGTTCATGTAACTTCATAAAATGGTGGGTATACATGGATAGTTTTAACCTCATAAGCTGAAATCACTCAAATTAATTTTCAAAGCACAAAAGCGGGATCAGTTTGTGACTTAAGATAGCTCTTACAACTTGTAAAGCAGTTTTATATACACAGAATGTGTATTTATTTCCTAAACATGAAATATTTTGACGTGGCGATACTCTTAGGCTTCTGTTACTATTACCAAAATTTACTCTAAGTAAACCATTGCCATCAGTGATGTGGTAGAGTAGTGGTTAATATGATGGCTCCTCGTGTGCATGGTCTAAGACCATTTTAGGTTTGTGGGTTCAATTCCCCCAACCCAACCCTCCCTTCTTCCAAAGTAATTTGATCGAGTTTTTTTTTTTTTTACTAATATTGTGACATCAAATTCTGATTAATATATTTTAATACAACAATATTAATTATTTGACTTAAACCACAATTTCTGTACTAAACTTATACACATAGATCAGCCAGGTTAAACAAATATGATTATACCTAAGTGTGTAAATTATATTCTGCTATGTTTATTATATAGACAAACATTATATGTATGCTAGTAGTTTTGTTTAACACATAGGTCCTATTTTTAATCACTGCAATGAAAAATCTGTATAGCCCCAACACAAGCTGTCATTCTGTGCCAAACTTTAATGCGTTATTTTAATACGTAGTTACGAAATTAGTAAAATACATTATTTTCATATGATTCATGTTTGAATATATATTAAAATATTATTTTATACAACTTAAAAAAATTGGGAGAAGTAGGGGATTTGAATGCAAAACACAAAAACCTTGCAGCATGAAGGTTTTGCACCATGCCTCAACCAAGTTCACTATCACAACTACTTACAAATTGAGGCAGTTAATTCTTTTATATTGGAATCTAAAGAGTTTGATGCATTAAAATGATTTATTATTACTTTGTACTTACGGTGCAGTCAAACTGCATTCCTTTCTTACTTGCCTTACACATACATGTATTCCGGTGAATAATGTTTCCAACCATAAATAAATTTAAAAATATATACTCATTAATGTAAGATTTACTTCATGACTTTATTTCAGTGCACCCTTGTTTATGTCTTGTGAATGGCAATGGGCCGGTTAACTGTGTTAAACATTGTTTAGCTGTAACGATTGGTATCAGAAAACGAAACAAAATATTTTGGTACACCATTTTCCACTGGTGTTATAGAACCGTATCCTTGATACGCAACTATCGTTTACATCCTAAATTTTCCTCATGGTATTCACAGTGACCATAGAATGCATATGCATTTCTGTTAGGCACCCAGACCTGTGATGTATTTCAAAGTCATATTTTTGTAGGTGCCTTATTCCCCAGGCCATTTGACATTTAGAAGTATTTAATGACATTTAGGATTATTTAAATTTAGTAGCCAGTATAATGAAGCATGATCAGTTCTCAAGATAAAGTATCTGTCATAAGAATAAAGAATAGGGGTGAAAGTGTGCCAACTGCCTTAACCACAGCCAGAAGCTACCTGCGTATAATACAATAATTTCTCTCAGGCTTGTGTAATACCTTACTCAAGTATTCCAGTGGTTTCTCCCTCCCATCCTGAATCTGAGATAACACAACCCTGATTCCTACATCACTAGTATCAGTATCCAGATTAGCTCACCCTCTCACTTGGGAGTCTAGGAGTGGGGGAGATACCAGAATCACTTTTAGTTTATTAAATTCTACTTCACACTCAGTGGTCCAATGAAAATGTATTTTTGATTTTGGTCAATTCATGCAGTGGCTTGGCGATTGAGACAAGCTCAAACACAAATTGACACTAGTTAAGCATGTAAACCCTAAACTCAACACTTTTTTTTGTCAGTTGGTGGAGACCAATCTCCCACTGCTCTGGTGTTTTCAGGGTGTGTTTCAATCCCATGGGTCGATACTTCATGTCCCAAACAAATTAAATTTATTTTCAAAAGGTGGCATTTCTTAGGAACCAATTTCAGATTGGCAGTGGCTACTTTCTGAAACACAGAGTTTAAGAATGCTGGGTGCTCCTCAAATGTCCTTCCTGTGAACATGTTATAATCTAGGTACACCCTGGCAAATGTTCAACTGGGGGAGTTTCTCCATTAGATGTTCAAAGGAGACATATATTGGACATCCCAAAGGGTATAACCTGGAATTGCCAGGTTCCTTTCCCTGGACACAAAAGGCAGTCTTTTCTTTGTCTTCTGGGGCCATTTCATATTGCCAGTACCCACTCTTCAGGTCCAAAGTAGAAAACCATTGTGAACCTACTAGGCCGATCAGTGTGCTGCCTATTCTTGAGAGTGAATATGTATCTTCTTTGGTCACATTATTAAGCTGGTGGTAAAACACACAGAATATCAGAGCCATCTTTTTTTTTTAAACAAGTGCAATGAAAGAAGTTCATAGACTTATTGATGGTTCTTATCACATCTGGAAACTTTTCTTTCAGAATATCCTCAACCACCTCATATGAGGCTAGCATTAGTTGCCTTGGTGGCTGCTTTATGGGCCTGGCATTCCCTGTGTCAATATGATGACATACATTAGTACTGCCAAGGTCATTTGACCCACAAGAAAAAGCATCCCTATTCATCTGTAGTACTTCTGAGAATACCCTTTCTTGTCTTCCATTGTGGTTTTCGCTTGTTCTTGTTAGCAAATCCCAGAGCTTTGGAGGCCGCCATGGTGTAGTGGTCCGACTTTCCTCCCATTTAGGCAAACCTGGTTAGATTTACGGTGAGATCGCTCCCAGAATTTCGCATTTGGAAATAGTGCAGATGATGCCACTGGTCAGCGGATTTTCTTAGGGATCTCCTGTTTCCCCCACCCTTTCATTCCGGCACTGCTTCACACTCACCTTACTTCACCCTCTTCGGCTCTCAAGACCTTCATGTAAGAGCAGCCCAAATCTCTCCACTCCAATACCCCCCAGAGCTTCTGGTAGAGGACATTTGATACATTAGGACATAAAAGCCTTAGAAACATTTCAAAGTACCTTTGAGACCTGCCTGCAAACCCATACTGTGGCACCTTTCTCAAAACAAATAACACTGTCAGATAAATTAATCATCCTTAGATGGCAGATTGTCATAGTTTGAAGAGACCAAAGTCCTTGCTACAATGACATCATCTGTTAGAATACCACCTTTCTTGGCTGGTTCTATTATACCCAATGGCTGATAACTTTTCCCTGGCATCTGCTTGGAATAACATTTTTGTTAGAAGCAGGAAGTTAAGTGGACTAACCACACATTACTGGACAGTTCACTGGCAAAGACAAATCTTGTCTTTTAGACACTAACTATATTGCCTGATCATAAGACCCCCAGTTTAGTGTTAATATAGCACCCCAGATTGCATAACATATAAAGTTCCAAAAAGTATTACTCCTCTATTTCTGCTATGTAAATATTGTGCTCCGCACAGAGGTCATCAAGCTTCAATATACCATTCTCTTACTTTTATTGGTGTGGTCTCACCTATTACTATAGTCATATAGCACTGTTTTATGCTGTTGTGAGATGATCGCTAGGGTAGTCCTGAGGATGTCTGGTCATATCACAAGTACAGTCGCTCTGATCCAATGACCATTTGGAAAAAAACATCATTCAGGCTCCTCTCCACCAATATGACATCCAAGTCCTGTTTCACTGAATGCATCTACAAGAAAATCGGGGCATTCCCTCCAGCTATCACAGACATTTACCCCCTTCACAATGGTGTCTACATGTTTCCCAAATATGTTGCACACTAACGAGTCCCTCACTGCCTCTTTCCAGTTACTGTTACTGCTACTGCTGGAGGCAGTTGGCTCTCAGGTGCCCCAGCTGTCTACATGACCAAAACTCAAACCATTTAGGTGGGGGATGATGAAGATCTGTAATACTGATTCTGGAAGTGATGTACCTCATGGTCATCTGCAACTCCTTCAGTGTCTTTCTGATGCTGTTGCTTTTGCTAAGCATCACTGGCCACACTGGACCTCAAGGCATGGATGCTTGTCTTGCTGATTCCACCTCCAGTGCTCAGGCCCAGGCATCCTGCATGGCGTGAGGCACAGCCAGAAATACAGCTTGCCAGAACTCTGTATCTGCGATAGCATCTACGAATATGGTGACTGTGATGACATTGCGAGCATCATTGGGATATCCCACCAGAGACAGATGAGGCAGGCATATGATGTCCTACCACAGTTCCTGAAGTGGTTCCCCTGGTCACTATGTGCTGCGTCATAGTTGGGCATGGTGGGCATGCCGCAGGTATCTGTCACCAAAACACAGCTCCAAGGTTGACATCTGTGTAGAATACTCCAGTTTATGTTGTTCTGGCAATGGCTGCTGTATGTCCAGTGCAAGGCTCCTCAGTACCGCTGTAAGGTAGTAAGTCCACTGCTCCTATACACACACTGCAAAACTGTTGGGCTTCTTCTCCAGTGGTTTTATCAGCTGCGACCTTCAACATCTCCATGCTGCTCTCCGTTAGTTTAAAAATCCCTGCTCCTCCTTAGTTGCAGTGTCTCTTCTTTTTGCAGCTGTAGGAATTCCTATCATTCTTTCTTAAGAGTGCTTACTTTTTGTTTTATTCCCTGCTTCACACTGTCCATTCTCTCGCTTACAATGTCCATTCTCTTGTTTACGATGTGCATCCTTTTACTAACACTGTCCATTCTTTCACTCACACTGTAAATTTTTTGTCCAGACTATTTTATTGTTCACTAAATTGCTAATACCTTCCAAGTTTCAATCCACATTTTCATTCACACTGTCTATTTTCTTAACTATATTCTCATTCATGATGTCTATTTTCTTGCCCACTACTTCACTACACTGTTTTTTTTTGTCTACTAGTTCATGAACACTACTTATTTAACTATTTACATTACCTTTACACTATTTATAGATTCATTCATTTCTGCTTTAAGAATTGCACTAACATTCATTAGCAGGCCACTCAATCCTTAAATCAAAGCTCGCAATGCTTATATTTCGAATGACATTTTTTCTTCATTAGCAGTCACAAAACTCTAATAACATTGCACCATACTATAAAAATATACTATTGTTTACAAGTAAATTATATTAATTAATAACTTGCTGTATAATCTTATTTACAAGATTATTAGTTTTTAAAAAATGCCATCATTCACTTCTGACACCAGTGTTAAAATTTTTCATGTCTGTGAGCATAGCCAGGTTCTTTAAGGGATGGAGGTCTTAATTAAATAAAAGAACTGATGGAAATTTCTTTATACATATATATATGTACTGTACATAAACAATTGAAAAAAATAGCCTAAACTTACTACCCTAACAATGGCTCTCACTTGCTTTTTACAGCTAATATTTACATAATTGTCTATCACCTCACAGAAAGTAACATAATCCAATACTTAAAACAAGGTTTTATAAACAGTTCAACAGCTAATGAATTATTACTTAAAATGTTACACACATATGTATGTATGTGCATGTGATACCTGACAGTTTCAATATTTAAATTCAAGTATGCATCACTTGTACATTCAATCAAACTTTGTTTCAATGCATGTATAACCAGTATTTCCCATCTGGACCATTCTGAAACATCCTGAGTTTCCCCATACATGCCAAACACTACTCGTTGGATACCTCCCCTTCTGCAGCACTTGCACACACTTGTTCATAACCGCCCAACACACACACTCATCCACCTCAGTCTCTCACACCTTCATCCACTGGTCATTACATTTTACCAGACCTCTTCTTGGTTCACTGTTCACCACATTTCACCAGATGACTATTACAGACTCCCAAAACTTTATATGTGGTTTTATTCATAGCAGCAGGCACTCTAACCAAGAACATTCTTCACATGTTGACTTGTGCCGAGGAGAAGAGCAGAAAGTTTGTGCAATAGTCGCAGCCACTGACCCTTCCAACAGGGAGTGGGTGTGGTGACACCAGTTCAAATCATCTGTCAATCACCCCCCCTATACTGCCAGCAAAATGGTGGGTCGGTCTTGGATAGGGGCTGGTTGAGTCGTATGACATACCCCCCCAACACACCAAAAATGGACGCGCAGTCCTGGAGTGGGGGAGATGGTCCGTGTGTGTACCTTTAATGTACTGGAAAAAAAAAAAAAAAAAAAAAAAAGACTTTCAAAAGAAAAATGTGCTACTGCCAAAAATAAGAAGAAAACCATATTTTCTCCATTACTAAATATTTGAGAGAGTTCCCTTTGTGTTGTTGCTAACTTGGATCACAATAATTTGTATTTTGGATTGTTAAGGCCTTGTCTGTAGGTAAAATAGCATTCAAACAATGACTGTTTTCGTGTAATTTGCCTACAAGTTATCTCGATTTCTAGGACTTGATTCCTTTAAAAACCAGAACAGCTCAGTTTAGTCAATAGTCATTATCCTGAAACTGCCTGCTGTACTGGATATGTTTACATCAACATTAAGTGGAGGCTATAATACACTGGTATGAAAAAAATACGAACAGGACCGGTTTTCACGTAAGATCATGCAGCACTCTTTCAAATAGATAAAAAGCATACCATACGATTGTTGAGATGTAAAACAACACTGGCAAAGAATGGAATCCAAATCATGCAAAGAACCTTTATTCAAAGAACATCAGGGCAGAAGACAGAAACATTCATGTTACCGGCTTCAGACAACAAAGATGCAGTTGGTATTGGGGGATATGGATAACCCCTTAATGCAATGCAGGATGTGCACCAGCTGTTCATGCCCAGTATAAGGTTGTCTACAAGTTCTTCAGGCATTATCATGGCCCATTCCTCTTATAGCACAGATTGCAGTTCTTGCTGGCAGCTGGTGATGTGCTGCCAGGTATCTCCTGTAAACATCCCACATGTGTTTAATTGGATTTAACTCTGTGGACCATATAGGCCAATCCATGCATCAAATATTTTCGTTCTGCAACAGCTCAGTGACAGTTGCTATATGATCAGGCATAGCATTGCTGTCCATGAAGCTAAACTCAGGACCCATACCACCCCACAAAATATTCACATAAGGAAGGATAACCTCGGTACTGTCATGATTACCAGAGATGAAATCTCCTTGGAAGATGTGGATAACTGTATGGCCACCAAGTATTATGCCTCCCCAAATGAAAACTTTGTCCCCTGCAAACCAGTGCCTTTCAAATATGTGAAGGGTGACTGCATGTTCTTCCCTGCTCTCTTCAGGTGTAAACTTCTGGGCTAGCTAACGAGACTACATAAGCTCTTATTATACTTAAAGAGCACTCAATTCTATTGCTGAGCTCCCTAGTCCTTAAGTTCCTAGCACCACAGCAAACACTATCTCCAGTAGGTAGGCATTAATGACAGTCATTTTACCTATCACCGAGTGAACAAACCTCCCATGTGCAGTCTTCTGGCCAATAGAAAATAAAATATTGAGAGTTCAGTAGTGTGTTCCACGCATCTTTCAATTTTACCTGTCTGGCATCAATCTCTCCTTACCTGCAAAACAATATACCTGTCTCTCTCACTGTGATTTATCGTAAACAAAAATGGTTCTTGTGGATGACCACTGTCAAACCTTCACACAACAGTTCCTGTTATTTGAAATGCCATCCAAGCTCATGAAAGATGCTGTGTGCAACCCCAATCTCCCCAGCCACATTAGTCACACTTTGACCTCCTTCCAACTTCCCAATGATTCAACCTCGGGTAAAGTTGTCCACATGTTGTCTACAGAACTGTCTGTTAGCCATATAAGTCACCGGACAGCAACTCAAAATCATTCAACCCAATGTGCAATTGCTTCCACTCCAACGCCAAGCATATAATGTTCTTACATTTTATACTCATCACACATGCCCGTAGTGTTATGCTACATGTATACATGTATGCACATAGTGGATGCTTGTACAAACTGAACACAAACTACGAAGATATCAATATTTAAACATATAAATGTAGCAGACAAATATGAATGATCATAACAAACGTCAATAAATAACATTGAACACAGTTATAAAAAAAAGAAACAGAAGATTCACTAAAAAAATATTAACATTGAGAAAAGAGGTGAATATTAATAATTTAAACTTAACATCTTTTTAATCATGTATATTATTCACTGACGTAAGAATATGATGCTAACACTGTTATATATAATGGACCATAAGTAATACAGGAAACTATTTAGTAAAATTGTGTTTACAATTCATTTTGATTGTGCCTTGACTCGTGCATGGAAAGTCCAAGTCAACTGCAATTATCTGGTTCATTAATACATACCTCCCACCACCACTCAAGTAAGATCCAACTAACCAATTTATATAATTACAAAATATAATTTATAATACTCTAAATACATTTTTACATACCAACTACTTACCAGAGTTTTCATAAGTGCTGACAGTTCTTTGGTAACAACAGCAAATTTTATAAATGCTGCACCAATATCAGGCTCTTGGTCTTTACTGAGTGCATTACTTCCCAACTTTTCCAGAGCCCTTGATAAATACATCTCGTTATCCACATGAGCTACATAAAGGAAAAGAAAACATTGACTATGAAAATAAAATTATTAATTTTTATTAAAAATGCTACATAATTCAATTTAATAAATAATCAAAATAAAATAGGAAATTTAAAAATACATATATGTTAAATCCATACAAATATCTAACTTGTGGAAGTATGTTTATTGAAAGTAACAATATTAAACCATTTATATTAATGTTAGCATGATCACAATTCCATTTTAAGTTATATAAACATTTTCTTACTACAGGAGAAAACATAGTGAACCATAAACTACCTATGTTATAAAAACTTGTTAGCTTGAAGCAGGTCGAACATTAGGTTTCTGATCATTTTATCACCACTATTTGATACTTCTCAAAAAAACTATGCACCATTGCACACATAACTGGTAAAGTTTGGAAGGCTAATAGGTAAATCACATATATTTTTTCACAGCTCCAAATTTTCTGAAAGGGAACAATTTTTTTTATCTTTTGACATCATTTTTAACTTTCAACTTCAATTAACACAAAAACCTACCAAGAGAAATTAAGGTATTGTTTTCAAAATCAAAAAGTATCTATTATGTGTGGCATTACAAATATGAAAAAATATTAACAGATAGAATATTAAATTAATATTTGTACATGTAGGAACTGGTAATAAAGAAAGGTTTAATAAGTTGAGTTTGATTAAATCTGTACATGTCCACACTTTAATAGCATGAGAATTACCATGAAGCAACCTACACTCTAAATAAACTTAAGTTTATATTAAAAATGACACATATATCCATGGCATATTAATGACTTCAACCCCAAACTTCACTGTTTAAAGATATTGCTATAGTGACTATGGGCATAAAAGGTGTCATATACACATACATCCCCAGCTTACTCCAGATTTGAACCCAAAACATCAGTCTGAAATTAATGCCAACCACCTCAGCAACAGAAGTCACCACATACAAGAATAAAATTAATACTGGATGAAAGAAATTTTTAAAATCATTTCAAACTGAATGCTGATCTAAATGATGTTTGGTTAAAAAATTGTGGATACTACAGGAGCACTGTAACTCTTAACTAAATTGTGCATGATTTGAAAAACTTATGAAAAAAAAACACAAACCAAAAGACTGTTAAGAGACCATGAAAGAACTCATCTATTACATGGGCATGAACCGCACATGCACAGAATGAAGTCCAGGAAGAGTTTCCTAAGAACATCAAAGGAAATTACAACCACAACTGAAAAGGCCAGATTACAATTGTGGAAAGCTAAGGCCTCCCCCCCCACCCCCCCCCCCCCCCCATGGTTGGAAAAGAGTGTCTGAAACTTTTACCACCTACCCACGACAAGAGATGGCTTACATGGAAGTCTCTGAATAAGCTGAGATCAGGAGTGAGCAGATCCAAGTTTAAGCTGGCAAGATGGGGCTACACAAAGGACGACAACATCAAGTATGACTGTGGAGAAGATCAGACTGTTCAACACATGCTCCTGTGTCGACTGTAACCAGTCTCTTGCACAGAAGATGACCTACATCAGGCCTTGGAAAATACATTGGAAGTGACCAAGTTTTGGTCCAATATTATTTGATTTTTGTTACTGTGTGAATATGTATGTTTCTGACATGAGAATAATAATAACATAAATAACTATATATATGGCAGGATGCAATTTTAAAATTGAAATTTTAACAATGTCTGTATTGTTTCCTGTTGCATAGAAACTTGAATGCATGGATTTAACTTAAAAAAATTATCAGAATATTTGTAAATTTCACTGATTTATGCCTACATACATATTATAAATAAATTATGCATTGAATTTTCTTCTTCTATGATGTAACACAGAATGATTTCTACTTTAATTGTGAATGTTCTGTTGTTTAATTATAGAATGACAATTACAAACAAAACATTTCTCTAAATGTTTACATACACCCATATATTTATGTCTTGGAAGCTATCAGAGACCAGGGATTTCTTTTGTTTACTCTCTCTTTCACCCAGGAAACAAGGCCAATGTCAAGATGGCTATCATAAATATTTATTCTGCAAAATAGCAAGCAACTTGGACCTGTACTTACACTGCTTGTAAATTCTTAAAAGTTTAATAACATGCATGTTCTGATCTTGCAGAATGTGCAGTATTAAGTGAAATTTAAGGCATATCCAAAAAGAAACACTGTTAATGCAGCACTGTGGCCACAACAACACACAATCATATATTGTTCATAAATCTACTCACAAGAAACAGATGCCATTATGAGACAAGCAGATTGATGCATTGTTCTGCGTGTGTAATATTGCTGCCAACATTTTCTTCGTAACATTTTTGGGGCCTTTTTTTTTTGTTATAAAACCCATCTATTTTTTGAGATGTGGCACACGTGTGGGTTTTTGTCAGCTCTCATTACTGTGAAGGCTAATGGGCACAAGCAGTTGGAAGCACCATATGTAACTGTTTACATGGGAAACAGAACACTGTTGAGATGCTTTTTTTATTTTTTGCTGATGGTAGTATGCTATGCCCAGCTGTGATGGGTGATGAAATATTTAGCTTACAATAGCTGATGTTTGTAGTTGGGCTATGATAGGTTTTGAGGAAGACGTGAACAAGTAGGTGAGAGAGAGAGAGAGAGAGAGAGGAGAGAGAGAGAGAGAGAGAGAGAGAGAGAGAGAGAGAGAGGAGAGAGAGAGAGAGAGAGAGAGAGAGAGGAGAGAGAGAGAGAGAAGAGAGAGAGAGAGAGAGAGAGAGAGAGAGAGAGAGAGAGAGAGAGAGAGAGAGAGAGAGAGAGAGAGAGAGAGAGAGAGAGAGAGAGAGAGAGAGAGAGAGAGAGAGAGAGAGAGAGAGAGAGAGAGAGAGAGGAGAGAGAAGAGAGAGAGAGAGAGAGAGAGAGAGAGAGAGAGAGAGAGAGAGAGAGAGAGAGAGAGAGAGAGAGAGAGAGAGAGAGAGAGAGAGAGAGAGAGAGAAGAGAGAGAGAGAGAGAGAGAGAGAGAGAGAGAGAGAGAGAGAGAGAGAGAGAGAGAGAGAGAGAGAGAGAGAGAGAGAGAGAGAGAGAGAGAGAGAGAGAGAGAGAGAGAGAGAGAGAGAGAGAGAGAGAGAGAGAGAGAGAGAGAGAGAGAGAGAGAGAGAGAGAGAGAGAGGAGAGAGAGAGAGAAGGTAGCCAGATAGCTTTCATCATCATCATCGCACGTGTTTGAAGCACATGTTTGAGATAAAAGTAATGGAGAGGGTTTTGGCCAGAATTTTTGCAGAAAGCACCTCAGGCAACCAACACATGAGGCAGAAATGTTTGTAACCTCTTGTTGGTGAAACTGTGAGGGGTGTGTGTGTGCGTGCAAAGACATGGCAGTATGCAGTGATGGGTGTGTGTATTCCACTAGTCATAGTTTATATCAAACACCAAATTGGAGGAAGCTGGCAAGCATTACCATGTAAAAGTTTGTGTTTTGTATTTTTTTTTTAATATTTTGTAGCTAACCTTTAAATAAGGTAATCGGTAAGTCATTACGAGCGTTAGCTATCAAACGTTACACGAGCCACAAGAATGTAGGTAAGGTTGGATAAGTATAACTGTTTACTAAACTATGTAGGCTAACCTAGATTTTGAGGGGGAAGCAAAAGCTGCCATGCTTGTCGCCATGAGAAAAGCAACTGTTCAAAAGGACCGACCTCCAGAATACTAACATGTGATATGTGTGGTGCTGCATTTGGTAGAGGAGCCTCTACAATACTGTTAGTCCATGAAAATGATTTTATAAAATGACTATCTTTTCTTATATTAGGATTTGTGAGACCTAATATCAAATATACACAATGTGGTTTACTAACAAGATTTTTATCTAGTATTTTCTCTTCCTCTTCTGATTCTAGTTGGAAATTTTAATTTCTTCTTGGTATTTTGGCCCAGACCTGGTAGCAAGAACCTTTCCACATTAAAATGTGATAATTTGTTTGCTCTTAGAAGCTGTAGTAACTAAATTAGCGTTGTTCCAACTTTTTTTGTTATTTAAGTCATTAATTATTTTTGTATCTTTCTCCAAGAACAAAATTGAATTCAAGGTAGTGAGGCCATTTATGATAACTGATCAACCCCACCACTGTATAAAGATTAATTGAAACATTTTAAATGTTACTATCTGTTGTTACTATCACTTGAGCCCTATACACCCATTACTGACTGAGCTACAAGGTCTTACTGAGCTACGAGTACTGCTTTGTGTATGAGCTAGGAGGACTATTTTGAGTCCTGTGCACTTGGAAATTTATCTGCCCACGTGTCCCTAACCCAAGCTTCTCAGTGATTAAGAATAAGAGAACCTTTGGCAGCATGCTGCTGCATCCCCACGCAACACTTAATTTGATGATTTATCATTGCTCTTATCTAGGAAAAACATTTTGTTTATTGGTTGGCAGTTTTGGCAAACCTGTAGCAACTGAGAAGCAGCTGGCAGCTATACATTCTCTGGTACAACTACACAGTGGTGTTATAATGGATAACAGTCCATGGTAACTGGTTTTAGGTAATGTGTGGATTCGGGATAATTTTAATCAATTTTACATTGTAATAAAGGTTTTTTTTGTTATATTTACCCCACATACTTTCAGTAATTTTACATTAATATGGAGGTAATTACTAATTAATGTATTCATTAAGTTATTTACTTTAACCAAGCCTAGGTTGCATTGTGTTTCTTTATAGACACTAAGTGAATTATATCTTGATTGAATTATCTTCTGATGATGTCGGCCATGATGTCGGCCAAGGCCATGACATCAGGCGTGGAAGGTGATGTTTTGGAATGTAGTTGACGAGGTCGAGAGAGTCATGGGCAGGCAGCTGGAGTGAGCGGAGGCAGATCGGCGCAGGTGTCCGGCCAGGAGAAGGCCGCAACAACACAATGATGTTAAGTATTCGTTGAAAATCTTTGCTTCTGTGCATGGTCGGGACTTTCTTCCCTGCTTCGCAGGAAGAATGGCCCTGGCCATGCCTTTAAATAGTTAGTTTCTAGTAAATAAGGGACAGAGCATAGAAGACTATCAGATAGTGCGTAATCTGTGTAGAGCATTGGTGTAGGAGGTGTCAAGAGAACATGGCAGACACTTAACTGGTAATTATGTCCTGCACTTCAGCTCTGGCCGAGGAGCTAATGAAATTATGTTTACTTTGTTATAAATAATTACCTTTGGCATGGGATGGAACCTTAGTTATGGCAGTTGTTTTTCAAACCTCATCGGGGAAATTTAAAAGTAAGGTTATTGGTAATGGTAGTACCTTGTGTTTTAAATGGCTCCGCATCCCTTTTGTGTTCGTACTTGGCATAGTTGGGTTGGTACTACTGCTTTGATGTAAACAGAGGTCTAGCTTATGTATTTTGAAATATTTTGACAGGTTCCTCCCTAAAAAATTAATGTTGTGTGTTTTCAATTATTAATTTTAAAGTCGTTTGACTTTTACTTTTGTTTCTTAATTAATTCTCATTAAAGTTCTTTAAAGCTTATTCCAGTAACCAGGCCAATTCATCAATCTTTCATTAAATCTTTTAAGCAAACAAAATCAGTTATAAGATTAAAGATGGTTTTGTAATTTTCATTTACACCCTGGATGTCTAATATTTGTGAGTTATTACCATAGCAAATTTAAGTTAGTAGTGAAACTAATATTCCAATGCACTGATCCATGACAATTTCGTTAGGTAACTTCACATTTGTGAAGATTAACATTTACTGTTAATTAACATGTTTGTTGTCTAATCCCCTTGCAGTGTGGATACAAAGAGGGCAATTTACCCTAATTCGTTTTGCAGTAAGAAACTACGGTGTTTGTTCCTTTTCTGAGTTTTGTTTGTACTCACATCTTGGTGAGTTAATATATATATATATATATATTCCCCCCCCCCCCCCCCCCCCCAAATTGACCACTGGTTAGGCCAGTGGGTTTCCTGGTTATAGATTGTAGGTTTAGTAATTAATTTTATAAATTTTCTTGTAATTATTGTAATTAAATTTTTCTTTTGAGTGACCAACAATATATACGTTCTTTACAGTTTTACCCTTGCAAAACCTTTTCTATTTCAATACTAACCTACTTTGCTGTTGGATAGTTCTTGGATATTATTATTCTTTGTTTTTCTTTTTATATTTACATTTATATATTTGTTAAATTAAATAAACATACTTGTTTTTTAATAATACTTTTACTTACTGGAATTAAATAGGCCTACCCATCTCCTTATATAACATGATAGGTATTTACTTGACTGACTCCCTTCTTTTTTTTTGGCGTAACAGCTCTCGACGCTCACTACTAGTGGGATTGGTAGCATAGTATTTAAGCACTGGATGCTAGGTAATAGGTAGTTTAACTAAGTGAATTACATTGCTGCATTGCTTCTTTGTCAGAGTCAGACCCATGATACGGTCTGGGCATCTTTCGTTGCCTTTCGAGTAGAAAAATCCCGCCCCCCCAAACTCTCCCTCCCCCTACACACGCCTTTTTCATTCCTTTTTTTGAGGGGGGAGGGTTTGGGTTAATGAGTTTTTTTTCAAGTAGGTATTTAGGGTACAGGGTATCATGCTGGCCCTGCTGAATTTCAAATTACAGCACATGGTAAAGGCCTCGCAGGTTAGGTTTTGGGTTGGCTCACTTTTCTTTCACTTTTAACTCTAAACGTTATACCTCCCTCTCCATATCTCGTAAAAATATTATGACTATTTAGAAAATAGTGTCAGACTTATTTAAAAATACCAATTTTTTTTGACCTGCCATATTACCACAGTTTGCAAAATTTGTAGGAATTGTTTGATTATTTCCAGAGATACAAAATAAGATGTTTATTTACAATGTTGTGCTAACTTCTAAAATTATAGATAAATTATTTTGTGTAGACACATTTGATTGTTGTAATAGATACTGTCAGCATACAAAGTTAGGTTTTAATGGTGATGTAGATACAGCAAACTAAAATAAAATTTTTATATGTCCACCAATTTGAAAATAAGTATTTGACTCACTCAATGCAAACCAATTTACATGGTCTCCTGTAATACTACTTAAATTTGGTAGTTATCTATTGAATTGTTCTAGAGATATTGTATGAAAACTTAATCTTTAACGTGGTGCTATCTCACAAAATGGCCAACATAAGAATGTTATTGACAAATTTATGTTCGTAATAAATACTTACTGCATACCAAATTTGGTCAAAATATGTGGCAGGTATTACTTAAAATATCTATATGACCACAATTTTGAAAATGGGTAACTCATCTATTCAAATAGCATATCTTACATGGCCTACTAGAGTATTACCTAGATAACAGATTTAGTGGAAATTGGATGTCTTGTTTCCATGATATGATGTAAAAGCTTTACTTTCTCATAAGTACTCTCATCCAAAATTTATAACAATATCTGTTACTAAATTCAATGCTTACATGCACAAGTTGTCCCATTCTGTTATTTCCGCCCCTAATTGAGTACAATGACATTAGAAAAAAAAAGTATATTTTTTAATTTAATCTATTGTGCAATATACACTGACATGACAAAAGTCACAGAAGAGATACCCGTCTAATATGTGTTGGGCCACCTCTAGCCTGAAGAAGTGCCGTAACTCGACGGGGCATGGACTCCACAAGTGAACGGAAGACCTCTGGAGAATGAATTGCTGGTCAAAGATCCCTGGTATGTCTAAGTGCAGGATCTTGGGTACGAATTGCTCTATCCACCACGAATTGCTCTCTCCACCACGTCCCATAAATGCTTGATTGGATTCATGTCGGGGGAACATGCTAGCTATTCCATTTGCTGGAACTCTCCAGAAAGCTCTTTGAACCAATCCTGGACATCCACAGCCCAATGAGACTGTGCATTATCCTGTTGGAACAACCCATCGTTGTCAGAAAAATTTAATTCCATGAACAGATGCAAATGGTCACTAAGGAGAGTTTTTTAACGGTTACCATTGAGTTTTGTGGGTACATGGACCAGTGGACACAAACTATGCCATGTGAACACACCCCACACCATTATGGAACCACCACCAGTCTGCACGGTGCCTTGTTGACAACTGGGATCCATTGCCTCATTGGGTTTGCGCCATACCCGAACTCTGCCATCAGCCCTAAACAACATGTATCATGACTTATCTGACCAGGTCACATGTTTCCAGTCTTCCAGAGTCCAATTAGCAACCTCATGAGCGCCAAGTGAGGCATTGTACCCGGTGACATGATGTTAACAAGAGCACTCTGGTGGGTCTTCTGTTTCCATATCCCATGGAAGCTAATTCACGTTGCACTAATCTGCTAGATACACATCTGACACCTCCTGCATTGAATGTGGCTGTGATTTGAGCAAGTGTTCATGCTCTGTTTGCACAGACAATTCTACCCAACCTCCGCCGGTCACTATCATCAAGTAACTTTGGACGGTCACTGCATTGTCCACGGTGTATCATACGCCTTGATTTTCATATTCCTTGTAGACACATGACACCGTAGATTAAGGAATTGTGAAGGTCTCCATGACTTCTGAAATTGACTGTCCTATCCTTCTGGCACCCACAATCATGCCCAGTTACTCTGATCTCACGTCGCCTTGCCATGAGCATGTAAATAAGTCAATCCGAATGACACAACCACCTGTCCACAACTGAGACCGGTTTAGGCCATGCAGAGTCGTTCTGCAGTGGTGGCGCTGCGAGTCCTTCACTTACATAGTGCTATCCCATGACTTTTGTCATGTCAGTGTATTATCACACTTCATTCTGAAAGTGATTAATTAAAGTGCATCAAAGGAATGCAAATGTGAATTACCTTTGCTTTAGTTGAAGAGTGTGCCAATATAAGTTTTCTTCGTGCTGACAAGTAACCTCAAAACATCAAAAACAGCTTTACACATAACAAATAACTAATCACTGCACAAGTTAATTCATTCTAGCTGTGGTATCAGTCAATTAAATTGTATTGCTTTGTATACATTTGAGTTATTTTGTACATTCACAATTCAATTTTCATTCTAATTTATAGTAACTGTTTGTACACTTATACTAATATTTACAAATTTTCACACTCCATGTTTATGTAGCAATGTTACTGTGTAGTATATGCCATTTTCTCTATGAAAATCACAGATAGCATTTCACTCAATTTGTTGCTTTTATTGTGCGTTCTTACATTGTAAGTTACTACCTCAAGTGGTGACAACATACTCACTCTGGTAAATATTTTATATTAAACTTTCATTATAAAATTTCTTTGCTCCTACTTGAGTCTCTATCTCAACAAGTTTTGATGAATGTTTTGTGAGAAACAATAACTGTACATTCACTCAAGTAATCAATTTTAATATATTAGTTTGAACTACAAAATAGTAAAATAATTTGTGAGGTGTTTGTTATATCCTTTTTTTGACAACATCCTGGCACTTTTATGATTTACATACCTGAACTGTTGGTGTTTTCTTTTCTTAGTTCTATTTTCCCAATAAGTTAGCCCCCACAACCTGTTCTACACCTAGTAGTACACTATTCACTAGTTGTTAAGTGTGTGTAACAAGCCCTGCATTTGATTTTTGTCATCACCTCAAGGGAGAGAGGGTGAAAGGCAGGAGCTGGGAATACCCTACGTATCATGGAGAACGGGCATGCAGCTGCGGACGTCCATGGTATGGAATAAACAAGCGGACTTCTGAAAGGAGGGTCGTCTGGTGGCTAGAGGTCATGGGTTCAAGGCCCATTACGGGACCTATGATGCTTTTGAGAGGAATAACAAATCACGAATTACATGCTTTTGCAAGAATGTTAAGGTACTCTTTGTTATTTATGCATGAAAACTGACACATATGAGTGTGTTGCAGAGTAGGTGGCAAAACAAAAATTGGCGCAACTGGCAGGTGGAAATTTGGTACCCCATGGAGTCGGGCAGAGTGAGGGCACAACCAGCAATGTACTTGGCAACACTGACAAGAAGCTGAACATGCATGACTGATAGCAGGCAACCAGTGATCAAAAGAAACTTTCTTCTGGTAGCCTTGTATCCATCTGGTGATGTGAACCATTTTGGATATTCAAAAAATTTTTGTTTTTTGATACACCTCCCTAGAAAAATTTACTTTATCAAAACTTAATTAATGGCTAAGAAAATTTTTTTTGTCAAAATTAATTAACTAGAAAAAGAAAGAATAGTCTTGTTTGGACAAAATTAATGTGTTCAATTTATAATAAATTTACAGTGATTAAAAATATTGATTAATTCCATTACAAAGTGTTTTTCTTCTCTGGTGCTGCCTCACAATCCTTTTTTTCACCTTCATGGAGTCTCATGACTCCAATGTTAAAGGCCTCTCAAACCTCTCACTATTATGAGAAATATAGAAGGCAATAAAATAAGACTGTAGTTAATATTAAATGAATCAAATACTTAGGTCATTGTAAGGTTTCTAGGTTACAGCGAAAAAAATTTTTTTACTTACTTCGTCATTATAATGCATATGACTTACTAACCTGTCCATTTCAGGTGGGGGAAATTTTGACAGTTATAGAAATGTAGCAGGGCCACAATGTATCCTTCTGTCACAGCTGTTCTCTCATTGAAGAAAACAACATTTGTAAACAAATGTTATGAGTCCAATCTACAATTTCATTTTCCTCGTGTTTCCCAGACTTCCTATCATGGCAGGTGCTGAAAGACTGAAGTTAGCTAACTTCTAAGTTCTGTTTAGTAATCAATGTAGGATATTATAGCTAGGTTGGCACTACAACCTGTTTTATATTTGTAATGGCCAAGTAAATATACAGGAGGTCTGTTTATTTTATTTTGAGGGGAAAATGGGGAAGGGAGGTGACTTTAGTTTAACATCTTTGGTGAGACTGCATTGTTTTGCAGTTCTTCTAATGACTGTACATAATTTTGAATTGCATACTGTTTTAATAGAGCAGTAAAAAATCTTGCTCGTTGGGAAATTACATTCAAATTACACCTTTGAGACTTGAGTTTACCCAGTAAAGGTGTAAAAGACATTATTAAAACAGGACATAATAGTAGTGGTGTCTAAAAACGAAAAAAAAGAGATATAAAGAAAAAGGGCTTTTCTTTAAGTTATGCTTGTATTTGAGAGAAAGAAAAAAAAGAGACTGCAGTAATACCTGATAAATCATACTTGAGAGTAAGGCCTAATAAGATTTCAAATGAGACCAAAACAAAGTTAGCCAGCTGAAAAGAACACAAATGCTTAAATGAAAATTGATGGTGAATAAAAAACTGATGCTGTCACGGCAGTTTGTGTGTTGTTGCGGCACAATACAGAAACCGCAGAGATGCACCAGAGCCGAGTAGCCAAGCAGTGTTATGAGAGGCACGATGCTGCAACAGCAAACAATCACAGCCACCGCGGTGGGATAATCTTGGCTAGTGGCATCAATGAAAAGGCATGCACGTAGCAGGTGAAAGGTCTTGTGTCTTCTGTCTTCCGGCAACAGCAAACCCTGGGGCTGGCACAGGAGGCAGCTGCAATCTGCGAGAGCCCTTGACCGACAGTCGACTATGAGAAGTGACTAGCTGATCAGTGGTAGGTCAGTAACCCCTCTGGAGTATAAGAAGGGACGCAGTGGCTAATGCTTGTAACATTTCCAAGATAAACTACACCTATGACATATATTAAGTAGCTGCTTAACGGATACTGTATTGTAATATTTTTAAAAGCTTATGTGCTCAAAAATTTAAAGTGAAGCCAGATCCAACATATTCTGGTGCTTATTAATGTCATGCTCCTAATCCTTAGTGCTGCTCAACATAATATCTGATAACTCTTATGCAAATAACAAGAGGGTTATTACACTGGTGGAGGCTCCTCTATTTCTACCCTCTTGCAAACAGTTTTCTTTTGTCACCTTGCTTCCTTTGTAGTACACTTTTGCATGTTGTGATAATGTATGAAATTGGGCCCACTAACAATTAAAGAGAGTGCAGAGCTGTGCTTAATTTTGTCGCATTTGAAAAATTCCACCTTTGGTGAAAAAACTTAGATTTTTTCTTAAGTATTATTTATAAAGATACTTCTATTTTAATAGGAAATTCAAAAACGGATGGGGGTAAATCTGAAATATGACCACAGAGCACACAAGAATTTGATCCTTCCTCACCTGGGTTCCACTACATTTTACGGTTAAATAATCCAATTGAACTTGTCTGAGTTTATAGTATTTATAGTAGTCAGATGTAGAGGCTAAATATTACTTGTTTTCTCATTGCTCACTATAACAATAATTAAATTAAATGCTCTACTTCTTTCCAGTACCTGTTAATGGTAATACACTTTATAGGAACCAGCCGCCAGAAAGACTTCACGCCGGTCGGCACATGCGCGCACATATATTTCACATAATCACTCACGTAATCATTCACAATACGAACTAGCACTTTTTATTCATATTTCTCGCCCAAAATTGAATGCAAGTATAACAAGTGCACTTGCACACATAACTAGTTCGCATGCGGATGTTGATGCAACTCTCATGATGCAAACATGCGGGGTGAAAGATGTAAGCCACTCACAGGCCACATCAAGGTGCTGCGACAACAAAGTGATGACTACATCTCTTTCGAGGTACAGAGTACTCATTCGTACTGTTGCCCTGACAGCACAGCTGCTAGAGGTAACTAATTCTCAAACAAGAAATATAGAGGATTTCATATAACTAAAATTATAAAACCCTGGAGTACTTATGATTCTGCACAGAACGACATATACATCACAGTATTTTGCTGTCGAACTATCCTTAGAGATAGGGATTATAAACTGATTTAATAATAATAATCTTTTGATAGCACTACAAATGTTATTATTTAGTTTATGAAGCAATTTTAAATATGTAACTTACCAAGTATATAAGTGAAATATAGGTATTCCTTAACTAACTGCAATTTTAAAGTATTGTTACAAGATGCCAGAGGAGCATATCCAAATTTGTGAGGGGTGGAGGTCTTAATAAAAAAATTTAAAAAATTAAAATATCTATCTCTACTATTGCTCTTTCCATTTCTCAGTGAGCACAATATTTAACGTCACACTCTTCAATACACAGATGCTCGCGGTCACAGATTTTACTCCCGTTGGTCACTTCTGTCATTACTCGTTGCTCTTCTGGCTCATTATATATCACTTAAGGCAGCACAGTCACCCAAACTCCTGACTTTCATGACAGACTTGGCTCGGAGGCCTGTTGTGCTTAATCGCTGGCCTTGGTCTGGAAGGTTTACCACACCCTGAGTTAACCTGAGAGAAACACAATGGAAACTTTGAATCCCAGTCTATTTGGTTGTCTGCCACAAAAATAGATAGGCATTGCTCAAGAGTGCGGTTTAAGCCTCTCAAAACCATTCCATCTAAATGATGGTGTAAGGATGTCATCCAAGTCTTTTTCATCTCCAGAAACTCTGTAACCTCCTGGAACACCACAATTTCCAAATTTCTTCGCTGGTCACAATGAATTTCTAGTGGCATACCAAACCTAGAGAATACATGCTCTATGAGTGAGTGCATCAGCTACACTACACGGCTTCTTGGTTTGGAAAGGGAGTGACCTCAGACCACTTAGTAAAATAATATTGGGCCACCAGAAGATAATGATTACTTGTCTCTGTGACAGGCAAGGTACCCAGAATATCTACTGCCATCATCTAGAATGGGGCTCTAACTTGGTAATTCTGGAGGTGACCTTGTCCCTAGGTCGTTGGGCCCTTCCTCACGATGCAGGTGTCACACTTTTGTCCCTAGGTCGTTGGGCCCTTCCTCACGATGCAGGTGTCACACTTTTGGCACTTCTTCTCAACGTCCTCCCGACAACAAGGCCAGTAGAATCTCAGTCTAGCTCTGTTGAGTGTCATGTTAAACCCAAAGTGCCCACTGACTGCAGTGTTGTGTAGTTCCTTTAAGACTTCGGGATCCCTGTGTTCTTGAAGAATCAACTGCAAGTGTGTGTGTGTGTGTGTGTGTTTCCCATCATTACTTTCCCAGTTCCTGTACAGCACACCATTCTTCAGTATGAGAGAATTCCATTGTGCCCAGTATGCTTTGACTGTTGCGTTCAAGCCGGATACCTCTTCCCATTTTGGCAGACAGCCAGCTTCTTTACATCCCAGTAATGGCTGCAAAGTGGGATCATTTAGCTCATTATTCCTAATACCCTCATCACACCAAGTAGGTGATAAATCACAAGATAAAGAACATTGAATTACTATCCTCCCGTACTGTAACTGGCGTCAACTGGTAATAAATTTAAATGTTTAAACATAAATTCCCAGGGCACCAGGCTGTGAATATGTACACGGCCACGCAGTAGGCAGAGACTTTAATAGGGTGTAACGCTGACACGTGGCTGCTTATCTGAGGCTGGAACATACATACCCTTGTACTTCTGTTCTGCTGTTAGCTGTAGAACAAGCCTTACACTAGTAACATAACTGGGAAGGTGCTACACTACACAAATGAACTCTACCACGTGCTCGTTAGAATTGGGTGCTATCTGACATGTATTTAACAAAAAAGTTATATATTATAGTTTCAGGTGGTACAGAAAATACACACAAAAATGTTACAATGTCAAATAGCCTGGCGGCTGCACTCAAATTAACGTGAAGTCCCGTATGATTTGGCTCAGGTAGAAATTACAAGTTCACACATTGTAAAACGCCTCACCGTAGAAAATATTAAGTTAAGAGCCCCGGAGAGGTGGATGGGCCAAAAGATGACCAGAACTACAATATCAGTGAGAGCAATAGTGAAGTGCCCACAGGCCACATGGCACGCGTTCATCCGGCACAAGTTCAGAGACGAGACTGCCTGATGGCCGCCAGAATCAGAGTATGTGCATGCTGCCGGAAGTGGCGGCCCCATGGACCACACGAGCAAAGATGTCAAATGAGCAGAGATGAAAATGGTATTGAACAATACAAACACAAGGAATCACTATAACGTTGAGTGGAAGTGCACTGTAAAATAATCATACCAACAATACTTAAATTTACCCACCCTTCAAATTACAAACAATGTTTACAGGAGTACGCTAAAAAAAAAAAAAAACATACAAAAGAATACTTAAAATTAACAAAACCCTTTAAGTCATAACAACATGCATACGAGTACAAGGCAAAATATTACAGAAGAATTCCTTAAAACTAACAAAACCAGTTGATGTCATCCTCACTGTCCCGCACAGGAGGCAGGCCAATGCTGCTCCGATCGTGCACCTGCTATGCATGAGTTGTGTTAATGTGTGTGTCTCCAGAATCGTTCTTGCAGGAATGGGTCAGTGAACTGTTCTATGACCCAAACAACCCACCTCGTCAAGAGTAAACAACATTATGTGTGTTTATTGTTGTGAAGTGTTGCGTCCCCCAGAAAGCAGAGTCTAAAGTAAACATCCACATGGCCTATGTATATTTACAAATCAGTGTTTCTTGAAACTCTAAATTCCTTTGATATTTTTACATAGTTTGTGTCATACTTATTTTATTTGTAAAGGGCATATTTTCATTTTCCAGTTCTGTTAAAAACCTAAGTCAACAACTGTGGTAGTTCCGGCATATGCCCGGCCAAGCGCCCGAAGATTAAATTCTCTGTTCACTTATTAAATTAATATTTTAATTTAATAATGTTGATTTAAAGGGTCTTGTGTGTGTAAAATACTTTTTATGTTTTTACTGTACACTCCCGTTCATACATGCTTCGCTTAACCGGTTTTTGGCTTATCCATTTGGCTTTTTGACTTTTCTCTAAGTCTACTGTATCTTCTGCGGCAAGGTGATGCTGTAACATGTGTCATTTAACAAACAGCGGTACCATGTTCATCTATCGCTGTGCTACGTGAGCTGACGTTTATCTCTTTAAACTATCAGTCTGACACAGAGACCTGCATTAGTCATCAATTTCCGCCCGTTGTGAAGCGTGTATCTGACCCCCTGGAGGCAGTGTACAAAATGGCATATTTTGTTAATAAAATGATCACGTGACCCGATTTTGTATACAAAAATGGTAGCACATTCTGTTATTTGGTATTTCGTAGTTTGTCTCTTGAGCTGTTAGCAAAAATACAAAACGACAAAGCCCCATGTTTTTTTTTATCTAAAAAACACATGCAAAAATGTGTTAATAATTTTTTATTAAAACAAATAACTGTTCATATAATACAATAGGCATGTTTTAACAAGCAAGAAAGTGTTGCCACGAGTGCTACAAAAAGTTACTGTCGACATTGCCCGAAGTGAAACTTACAAATTGGTAACTTACGAAATAACGAATTTGTCATTTCAGACAAGGCCTCAGTCCCCCTCCCCCCTCCACACCATTATCCAAATACAACACCACGTCTTGCCAGTTTATCGACCGGCGGCTCGGGTCATTCACTTTGTATTGTTTTCTCAACGTTAACAAAGTGTAAAAGGACATTTTAAAGTATAGTGGAAAAATTTGAGAAAAAAAAAATTTTAGCATGGTGTTATCAACAAAAACATCAATCCCAGTGGCAAACAAAATAAAAAATGTAGACTTTTTCAAGAAAGGCACTGCTGAACTTTCTTAAATTTTTTATATCAAGTGTTTAAATGGAGCTATGGTTGCTCTACCAGGGAGTTGAAGCAGCCAATTGCTGCCTCTCTTGATGTCACCAGTTTTTGAAAGGCTGCTGTGTTGAGCATCGATGGGAGGTGTTCCAACTGCTTTCCTTGGTTTTGGAGCACTCACACTGGTCGGAGCTCCCACATCACAGAAGAGGCAACGACAACATGACACCTCCTTGGCTTGACCCCATGACCCATGTTACTTTTTGCAGAAGATGGCTCCAGACGGGTAGTTGTGTTGCTGTGACTGTAGTCAGAGTCATGGTTGACTTGGCTAGTTCCAGCTCTTTGTCTGGCATGGCTGAACCTGGAGAGGCAAGGGGTTGGTTCTGATTTCTGAGAGAAGAAGGACTCATTACTACATAATGGTGTTTGGTGTGTGTGAAAAAACTTCTCAAGGTTGGTAGTGTCTTTATGCTGGCTAGTGAATCAACCAGCCCAGAAGAAAACCCTCATTTTTGTTTGTCTATGTGTGTGTTTGTGATGGCAGAACTACTAGTTAGGATTGCCCTTCTGAAGTTTGGAGAATTAAGTAGAGTTCAGGTAGGATTAGCTCTAAAGTGTTGGGTGGGTTGTTGACGTAAATGTTACTGCTTGAAAACTGTGTATTTTATTTGATTTGTTTAAGAGAACAGCAAGCACCTTGCTTCTACTTAAGACTATAAGATGTAAATGATGTTTGTTACCTATCTGGACCTGTTCAGTCGTTCAAATTAATGCAGGTTTATGGTACTTTGTTGTTAGGTCAGAAAATGAACAGGGTACCCCTGTTAAGGTTTTGTCATGCTTGATGATTGTCTACTGTTGTTTCAGTCGCTACGAGGGACCAAGACGAGCAGCTCGTCATGCGGTAGCCGGCTATGGTGTATGCAGTCTTGGAGACCCTAGAATTTGTAAGCCTACTGCAAATCTATGATTGTTGTGAAAGAGAAGGATCTCCCAGAGGCAGACTCATCCAGACCATGTGAGTTATACAAGTTAATTTTGAAGAAACTTTAGCTCTGACAGTACACAAGGAGAAGAAGTAAAAAAGAATAATAATCAATGGATTAAAAATAACTTTTTGTGGAAGAATGGACAGGTGATTGATTAGTTTAAATGTTAGGGAGGACAGTAATGATTTGGAGGCCCTCACCGTCAGACCTGTAAATAAAAAAAAAAAACAAGGTGAATAATGTCAAACAAAATTGTTTTATTGTTTATGTAACACTTAATGTTAAATTTTTAAACTACACCCTGTGAACCTACTGTTGTTAATAATTGAATTTATTTTTATCAAAATTAATTTGTGAGGGTCTACAAATCACTACGTGATGGAAGTTGTGACAAAGCTGAAATTTGCCTATTAAAAATGTTTTAATATAATTTATTGTTCAGATGCTCTATCTTTTGGTACTTTCCTTTTTGTTATGACAAGTAAATATTATTTGTTAGAATTGGATATATTAAAGATTTTTTAAAATTAATTCAGAGGAGTAAAGGTTTTTGGTTTGTCTTTTCCCAGGAATATTGAATTCTAACTGTGTTTGTAAAAGAAGGTTCTAGAGATGCTGCGTTCAGTGTCATCTTTAGCAATTTTTTTTCCTATTTCTGAACTGCTGAGCTGAGGTTAGCGTCAGGGTTTCACTTTCTTTCTGCAGAATAACTGTTTACAGAAGTGAAATGTAGTTTTTCTTATTACATGCAGAATGTTTTGCTTCAAAAATTACAGGGCTATCGCAGACTGATTTTTGTTTTGCTAAGGCAGCTGCGAGGATGGTGGTGCTGCCAGCGGTAAGAGGAAAGTGTCATGCTGAAAGCAGCAGAGATAGTGTAGGCCACTAAGGGGAAGGAAGTGAAGTTGGTAAGGAATTTTCGCTTACCGGCTGTTGCTAGCGGGGTGTCATGCGTGCTGATTGGCCGAAGTAGGTGTGGTGTGACGAGAGATGTAAGACAAGGTCAGGTGTGACGTAGCTTTGGTGTAGGATTGGCAATCTAGAAGGCTATGTCGAAGATGCGGCTGGGGGGATGACGCCCAGAATCTTCTTCATGATGTGATAAATGTTGGTATTTTTGGTTTGTTTTGAGCGATCGGGACATTCTTTTCTGAGGTCAGGAATAAAGCCCTGGATCAATCATTTAAATTGCCCTTTTTTTTAGGGCAGTGATAGGAGTTTAATGGGCGAGACGCCAAGAGAGATAATAGAACACTGAGTCATGTAAGACATTAATACTAAGGTAAGACAATAAGGATTGGAACTGCTAGAAGTAAGTCAGCCGATAGAAGTAAATGTGAATAAAGTTTTATTATATTTTTGAGTTCATTTTATTTGTGGTTTAGTTTGTAAAGGTTGGTACTTGGCTCTGATATAAACTTGTTATGGTAGCCTTCCTCTAGCGATTGTGTTTTATTAAGATTTCGACTCATAACATTTAGGGCCATATGCATAGACTCGCCTAAAAATGAAGCACCATTACCACTTCCTGTAGTGGAGATTCCAAGCATCACTAGATTTCGTATGCTCAGAGAGTTTTAGTTTTAGCACTAGTGCGGATTCATGAAGTTTAGTATGGATGGTCACTAAATACGAGGATACACGAGCTTGCCCGAAATTAATGACGTCAGTAGATCTCAGCCAATAGGAAGTCGCAGAAACTATGATGTCTGATTCTTCTCGAAAGAAATGAAATGGAGTGGTTTGTTCCTCGAAATATGCATATTATTCTTACACTCTTTAAAATGTAATTTATATGCTGGGATCAACAGAAAACGGATGTAGAATTATAAATACTGCCATTCAACTAATAAATATACGTGAAAATGCAATTTCTATGATGATGTTAATGAAAGCTTATGAAATAATGTTATTACAAGATTTTTTGAAGGGATATATGAGGTAAGGTATTAATTAATTATTAGCAATACTTCGTTCACACATAGCTCCAGCGCATAAGTTATGTTATTGCTATTTGAACTAATCAACGAAGTTTAGAAACAAAATACATATAGGATTTTTTTAAATATACTTTGAAAAATGTTATTATGTTTGCGTATATGTGTTATGTTATAGAAACGTAGTTTATTTCGTAAATGTAAACATTTGATATACTTTCCTAGTATTTTTGAATTAATGCTTATACCTTTGATTTACAATTGACACCGGCTAACACCCAGCAAGCGTTAAGACCATGATGGCGCTCACCACCACGTGACACGTAAGAAGCACGTGTGCACAGTAGCCTTAAACTGGACTTTCCCATAATGGGAATATTGTATTTTTCAAGTGTTAAACATGTTTTCTTTTATTCCAGGTTCATAGTGATTTTAGGTTAAATATTTGTATGTTCAGAAAGTGTTGCACCATACTTGGTTATAAATTCAAACTGCGGGCTGTGCGGAGATTAGGAACAGTTCTACTCCGGCTAGAATGCCGTAACATAAGACATTAAAAGAAGACAAGAAATTACAAATTAAAATGTACAATGTCAATTCATATTTTAATTTCTAAAGTGCCTTTTACTTTTCAATATAAAATATTTTACTCTGCGTGCATAGCATTTCCGCTTATGTGAACCCCGTAGGCAACCATGGTAGGTCCGCACGGCGCTTGCCTCTGGGCAGTCCACCGAGGAGAACTGGCCAGGTAAGACGCTGTCACGTACGCACAACTTTTGAGCACTGGTGTAGATTACCATAGTTTAATTTTAGTATACCAGTCAACCTTTGCTTTGCATACGTTAGCCAGACATTTCCCCAGCATTATGCTTCCGCTTAAATAATAATTTGTGCCCTTGCGGCTTTTTGAAGGTTACGAGGAGAAAGGGAGGAAAGATGTCGGAGACGTCATGCCACCCGCGCAACTTGAATTAGGCGCCATCCGCCCATACTAAAGGTGTTTCATTGTAATTTCTGTATTATTGCTGCATCCAATTTTAAGGGTTTTAATTCTATGTATGTATTTGAGGGTATTTTTCATGTTTAATCATTTTATGGCCACATCACGTATGGTCACGCTGTCTGATATCGCTAAGTACGTATCTACGCCATCAATGCGTTTTCAGGGTTTTCTTGTGTAATATCATGTGTGCCATAATTTATTTCAGGGTTCTCTGTATTTTTGTTCCGGGTTCCAAGTAATTTTCACGTAAATTGATGCTTTGTATGTATGACCATGCTGTCATTTTCATGTTTGCTTTTTCCGCCATCAGGCATGCTACAAACCTGTATATGTTTCAATCGTCAGGGAAAAAATTTTCCCAAAGGAAATACCAATTTGTCTGATCATAATTTTCCATTTTTTTGGAGAAATATTGCAATTTCACCTGCACCATGTGGCCTGCTACAAACTTTATCCAGCGGCATTCGCGCCATCTAAGCACTAAGCTTGCTTTCACACATGAGCGTGTTTATTGTGACTACTCATATCGTGCCCCATCTTGTTTCATTGATATTTGTGTAATTTTTATAATTTTGTACGGTGATATTATTTCCGTCCTAGCCAGCTATGTGTATAGGTCGTCACCACACTAACCACGTGCTGGAGGGAGAGCCCCGACGAGTCCGCACTAGTGATGCCGAATAATAGCACGTGTTCACGTTCATGTATTGATTTATCATGAGAAGATTGTGTTTTCAAACACCATTGTGAAGTCATCCACATAGGAGTGCGCTAGAGTAATTGCGAGCTGGGGAGCACTCAAACGGAGTTAGCTAGACACGTCTGAGTTTACCATCGTAAAATTGCTTGGCAAGTTATTTGTATGAATGGTAAAATAAAAAGAAAGTCTCATAATGCTCCAATCTTTTAATAAGTACGCAAGGGTGAGACGGACATACAGAACCCACAGCATCCCTGAGAATCAACAGTGCAGTGATTGGGAAGCATCGCTGGCTCCCATCATCAATAAGTAATTTGTGTCATCGTTTATCTCGTGTCTCACCCAACGGCATCACACTTACATACAAGAACAACTAAAAACCAGTAGTAATAAATAAAATTTATTAACTTTAGCGCTATCTAGTGATGGTAATGTGTTCATTACTGTTGCATATGAATCAACATGTTATTTTTTGGGAAACGAATATAGATGAAAAATTACAATATAATTGTATATTTAGTGTTCCAGTTCCACAAACACATTCTCTTAACAAGAACGTGTGAATATACAGCCCCATACACATTAAAAACTTTAAATCTTGGTCAAATACGGATCTTGTTACCGCCATTTTGCAGAAAATCTCCACTAGATGGTAATTTAGAGAGGTCCTTAGGCGACTAGAATTCTCCAATTAAAAATAAGAGCAACTAAAACTTAAAGTATCCGAGCATCCACACGAGTAACCTAGTGCCGATTTCACTTCAGCTATAGTACTGGTGGTGACTAGATACTTCTCTGCATATAGCCCTTTTCGACACTTTATAAACAAGGATGACTAATACTAAATGTGACTGGAAATACGAAACCAGCCATCTAGTGACGATTTCCCCCTGTTTCTAGTGTTAGTGGCGACTAGATTATTCTCTGCATATGGCCCTTGGTGTTTTTTTTTTTCAGGCCAATCATATATTATTTTTCTTTTGAAGTGTAAAGTAAATCTAGATTAGTATATGAGAAAAGCTAAGTCTGGCTTAGGTTCAAAGAAACTTACTAATTTTTACAATGAAGTCTTCTCTGATATTTGAACTTACTACCTCTGATGCAGATATCCCTTCAAAATAAACTGAGTGTTGACGTAGTATTCCCGGTTGTTGTTTATTGGTGTTCTGAAACTCCAAGACACGTCTCAGTTCATTTAACGAGACCTTTGAGTCACAACTAAATTTTATTTTAATTGTTCTATATGGTTACAATGAAATAAATTTCTAATTTATTCATTTTCACTTTTTAAAGAGATTTGTTGTTTCCTGTAATCTAATAATTAATTTGCATTAGAAAGTTATTCTAAATAAAATTGTGTGAAATGAATTCCATCACAATTTAAACAAATGCAAGATCTCCTTTGGGAAAAGTATTTATCCAAGATGCAAATTTTGTTGTATTCACTTAATATAAATTTTTTTATTACTTACTCACTCTGTGAATTGCTATTTATTATTTTATTCATGTTATTGTGATTTAATTCTTTCAGAGTTTAATAACCGTTATTTACGAAAGATAATTCTTTGCAATGATTTAGTCTGTTGTTGAATTAATTTCATACAGATGTTATCATAATTCTACCCATTGAATATAAACTCAGTTTATTTCTTTAACCAGAGTGGATTTTTTTTTTTTTTTTAACTAGTTTACCATTTTATTTTTATTTGGTAAAATTACATCTCTAGAGTCTCCTACACTCATGAGTAAGAGTATAAGTAAGGGTCAAATGAATTGGTAGATAATTAAGGGATTGGGGTTTGCAACACACCTGGTTATTTCTCTGCAGCACCTAACTGCAAAGCACGATCCCCCCCCCTTCCCCTTCATTTCACAGTGTAAAGCAAATGTTAAACCCCCTTTTTTTTTATTGTGTTTCCCTCTCTGGTTCTGGATATATATATATTTTTTTTTAACTAGTATTTTGTTTGGTTATTTTGAGAGAAGTATAATAGATAATACTTTTGTTGAAGTTAAAAAGTATATGTTAAGAAGGGCTTCAGGATGGCCCTTTTGAACTGCTCTGTGGTGGAGGCAGCCTCTTTCTTTTGTTTATGACAGTTTGATATGTTCGTCAAAATTTAATTATTATTAATTATTATCTTTCTTTCCCTTTATTTTAAATTTTACGCTTTATTTACTTCAGATTTTAACTTATGGTTCCAACGCTGAGTATTATAAGACTTTTCTTTTCCAGTAAACCCAGCCCCCTTTTAGAACAATCAATTTCGGCCCCTGGGTATTCTAAATTCTTCAGCTGTTTTTAAAATAACTTTATTTAATTATTTTTCAACTTGTTAACAATTGGTTTCGGCGCTGTGTATAAAAGCAGTAAATTATCATTGATTGTTTATTTTTCTTCTCCCAAACTTTTTCCTTTTTTAACAATTGTTGTCTGCTCCAGGTAATGTTTGCATAAGCTGCCTCATTTTATTTAGCCATAACCATTCCTTTTACACTAAATTTTCCACTTATTAACAATTATTACAAGATGCCTGAGGGGCGTATCTGAGTTTGTGATGGACGGAGGTCTTAATAAAAATAAAAGAACTAAATTTGATTTTAGTTTATTCACAAAGTTATTATTTATAGCATTAATCTATCCATCTCCACTAATACTCTTATATTTCTCAATGAGCACAATATTTAATGTATATTTGTACTCCACTTAACATCCTTCTAAATGTCACTGTTTAGTTATAGTAAATAAACTTATATTCATTATTAACACACTTTCAGTCTGTCTGTTGCCAACATCTGTAATGTGTTTCACTCATGCATCCAGTCTAATAGTCCAGCCTGCCACCCACATTCTTCACTGCTAGATACCCGCAGGCACAGATTTCCCTTTTGCTGGTAATGCTGTTCGTCGCCTATCACTGAAATTCAGCCAATCATTCATTCAATAATTCCCAGCTCGGAGGCCTGTCACACTTTTATATCAGTCGCTCTGACCATGTGGAGGGTTCAATCCACACTGAGAGAACAAGGTCTGTAAACCAGAACAGCAGAAGGTCCTGGGGTGTCACCCGTAGCGGTCGAGGTGTGGGGGTTTGAGGACCCCGTCAAGGTGGGCACTGTGATGTCAGACGTCGTGACACGGGCAGGCTATGTGCTTCTTGCTCATGCTGGTGGAATGCCTGAGATTGCATTGGCACAGAAACTGTGATGCCAGGTGGTGCAGTGCCATCCACGATGATGGGGCTTCTGCCTCAGCGATTTCCAATGGGCGTCTTGACGCCAGGCATCGTTGGACACGCGGGCCCTTGTCGATGCTCCTCCAAGGGAGATACTGATGCACCTACCTCCTGTGTGGGTGATCAGCATCATAGGACACCTAGTGCAGCGTCATCATCACCCGGTGTTAAGCGCAGGTCATCCCAGTGCACTTTGACAGTCTCTCTGCAAAGCCGGACCAGGTAGATGGTGGGTGCGATGTCTCACACAATCGCGTGCGGCCCGCTCCACTTCACCACTTAGCCCACACAAAAGTATCTGCTGACAGGGTCGTAGTCGAGGTGGTGGTCGCGTTGTGGTCGGCAGCCACAGCGCGATGTAACCTCCCTGGTGAGAGTGTACCTCTTGGTGTTCCCTCTCATGTTGCTCACGTTGAGCATTACTGCTGACTAGGACACCACTGTCTTCTGCTCGCTGGCAATAAATCTCACCTGGCAGGGGGAGATTATGGCCCAGCAGGACGTCTGCAGGTGGTGTGCCGGTGGCAGCATTGACGCGACGTAGGGTGAAGAGCGGCAAGCAGATGGTTGACCTAGGTGGTGTGCTGGTCGCCCCCATGGATCTAGCAGCTGGGTCTTGAGCTCCTTATTGCAGAGCTCCATTGGGTAGGCAGGTGGTTGGTAGATTGTCATCTTCAAGTTGTGGCAGGCTCCAGGGGGCTGCACACGACGAGTTAAGGTTGTACAGACTATAAAATTCTTAAGAGCCCCCCCCCCCCCCCCCCTGTTTGGATAACAAACTCAGGCTGACCCACTGCCACCAGAGTATAAATACTCAGAGCGTCGAGCCCCCAGACGGCAGCGAGTGAGTGATCTGTGACGACGTCAGTGCCGGAGCGGCACGAAGCAGAAGTCCAGGGTCTGAAGGAGCATTCTACACTTCTGACATAATTCTGGCCAAGCAGTAGGGTGTCATCCCTGATCTCGAGGTCCCGCTAATTACTAGCTGAGTGTTGGAAAGGATAGGAGTAGCTGCGTGGTAATATTCTTAATATTCTCGTAATTACCTTGTCATTCCCAAGTAAACGAAAAGTATTTGTGTTCCTTGTTGTAATGTAATTAATGTAATATTTTGTTCAGAGTTTGAGTAATGTAATAAATGTGTATTGTAGTAATCCCTCTCTTATTGAATAACCCTCTTTAGAAAGCTACCCCTCACATAGGCCCCTAGCTAACCAGAGATACTGTGAGTAGGAAACAAATGAAGTAGTGATCAGTAGAAATTGAGGAGAGGACATAGAAGTAGGAAGGGAGAACTACAAGGTGTCGCACTCCCCAACGGGTACACAATTTGCATCACTTCCTACTGGTGAATTGTGTGCCATTATCAATATGCAGGTTCTACAGATATCCCTACCTGGGAAAGAAGGCTATCTGCAGGACCTAGACAACACTAGTGGCTCGTTCACTACTGACAGGCTATGCCTCGACCTACTTGGAGAAATTATCGGTGACCACCACAATGAACCTATTCCCCCATGAGGACCTGAGGTAGATCCCCATTAGGTTGAAGGACACAGTCTCGAAGGGCTTAGTGGGCAGTCGGGGCTGCAGTTGTTGTACCCCTTCAACTGACGTGATATGAATTGGTTACACTTAACACACTGTTGCACATATCTGCGTGCGTACTTCGTAAGTCTGGGCCTGAAAAATTTACACGCACGTTGCAAATTGTTTGGGCCATAATCGAGTGTTCTGCTAAATTTGCTGTCACGCATGTCACAGTACATGATCTCTAACACTGGGGGAAAGAAAGAGTCTCCACACATCATGGTTACTAGGTGAATATGTCTCTAAAAAGACCTTCTATTAAGTGCTAACACTCAACAGCTTGCTGGGCACAATGGTCTTTCTGCTCGCGAGTGAGCCCGTACTAAAGCCACGCTTGCCCAACATCATTGTATAGATCACGTACAGTGAGGTGATTGTTAGTGACACTGATCTGGTGAAGGCTTACCTCGCTCAGTGGTTCCTGCATTGTTGGTGGTAATAACTCCTCCCACTCTGCATCGTCATGCACTACAATTTTGGCGCAAGTTGACCTAGACTATGCATCTGCTAGCTGGTTTGTGCCGCCTGGGATATGCTCCACCATGAAGTCGTAAGCTTGAAGAAGCGATTCCTACCAGGTCATCATGCTGCGTGCCTCACGCATGATGTGGAGCCAGACTAAGCAGTGGTTGTCAGTGGGAAACATGAAGCACTGGTACTAAAGTAGGCGCTGCACTTCTTGATGGACTATACCACGGCAAAGCATTCACGTTCGTTGACGTCGTACCTTTGCTCAGTTGGTCCAAACTTGGCACTAGCAAAGTCAAAATGACGTGACGTTTGCCATTGTCACTGCACTGGTAGAGCACTGCACAGAGTTCTTCTTGACTAGCATTGGTGTACAGGGAAAGGTGTGTTGTGGCATCATAACTCGCCAAGGTCGGGCACACTCGGAAACGTGACTTTATTTGCTGAAAAGCACCGTCGTCAGCAAGGTTGTCCATTGAAACTGCTGCTGGGTTGACAGCAGGTCGGTGAGTGGTGCGGTGATGATGGCAAAGTCCTGGATGTGCTCCTGGACCAGTTTATTAGCACAAAGATCTTCCTGAGCTGCTAGTGCGCATGCGATGGTGGGTACTTGTCAATCAACCGCAGTTGTTCAGGGCTCGGTTTGTTGCCTTCTTCGTCAACAACATGCCCCAGGAAGTCGATAGTGATCTTTCAGAGGTGGCATTTTGCAGTTGCGCATGTGAGGCCGTTGATGGTCAACCTCTCGAGCACAAATGACAGGTGGTGTAAGCGCTCCTCCCAACTTGATTACTATATCACCACATCATCCAGGTAAGCGAGTGTGGATTCGCCGATGAGGCCATCCAACACACTTACTATCATCGCCTGGAGGGTGGCCGGTGCACACTCAGTTCAAATGGCATGGTGCAGAGCAGATAATGCTTACCATTGGGGGCCATGAAAGCTGTCTTGCCATGGCATTCAAACTTGACGTGCAGGTGCCAATAGCCACTCGTAAGGTCAAGGGATGATATGACCTTGGCTTGCACTAGGGAGATGAGCGTATATTTGATGGTGATGTATCGCGGTAATGCACTACGTGTCACTTGGTTCACTCGCCGAAAGTTTACACAAAATCGCCACATGCTGTCTTTTTTAGGTGCCAGTGTTATTGCGGAATTGATGTCACTGTTTCTTGGATCAAAAACACCATCATTCAACATTTCTTGATTTTGTTGTTTAATAATTCGCGCTTGGTGTGTTAAATAACTATGTGGTGAAGTGTATATATGCTAGTCTTGCACTAGCAATATGACATGCTCAGCTACTGTGAATCGATGAAGGGTGTCATGCACTGCAAACACGTCTAGGTGCTCATCAAGGAGCTTCTGAAAAGCTGCCTGGTGTTCGGGTGGTATTTTGTTGTCAAAGTCACCTTGTGAAACAGCTGGTACTGTATCGGCTGGTCACCAGTCAATGTTATATACTGTGCGTTGCTCTTTCAGGCTGAAATGGATGGGACATACTGAAGAGTCAACTATGGTATTTTGTTCAGCAAGCCACGGTACACCAAGGATAGCATCTTCCCTAATGTCCGAGGTAACAACTGCTGTGGTTACTGTTTCTAGGTCACGTATGCAAACCATCACTGTGGCTTAACCTAGTGCAGTATTGGTGTTTTGATTTGTGGCTAAAAATTACATGAGTGGCTGGAGTGATATCTGTAGTGTGCCCCCTTATTCTGACAAACTATGTCTGCAAAGATACTTACCTAAAAGTAATATTAACTTTTCAAAACTCACTTTACTGCCCCCAAAAAGGGCCCAGAGGAAAATGGTTATGGTTTTCCGAATTAACCATATGGAAGCCCACAAATAGAACAAAGAAGCGACATACGGCCGAGCCCTGCAAGATTAAGATTGCCTACTTTGTTACAAATAATATTAAAGTGGCGCACAATGCATGTGTGTGAAGAATACATTTTCTTTAACTTCAAAACCCTCTTTGTTTGATTAACTCTTTGACGATGTAAGTTTTTTATAATTAACTTTAACATTAAATATACTACCTTTTTGATTTAAATGAGAGTATGGTGGAGATTAAAACACATACTATTTCAGGGTTGGTAAGCACTTTACTTGCGCTAAACAGACAACATTTGACAATTTTATAACAATATTACATAATCTCCTTGGTGGTACAAAAAATAATTTATCCTTGAAATAAATAAATAATAAACAAATAAATAAACACAACACCATCCCTTCACATTGCATATAAAGTTATTCTGTTTCTTTTTTATTACCATATTTACGAAAGGAGTGGCCCTGACTTTTCATGTACAAATTATACTTAATTTTTGAATCCTTGCTGAACCATTACTTAGTTTTTATTGCTTAAAGCCAATACAAAACACCATTGTTCTTTTAAACTAAGAACATTTCGTCTTGAACAACTTGAACACACAATTTTATTATAAAATGAATTTTTTTATGTAATTTTCAGAGTCATTTAACATATTAAATTTCTGGAGAGCTGGCCAAAACTTTAAAGCAAAAGTAATTAAAAATACAGCATTTCTGGATTGGAGTGCTGGAGCCACCTGGCGAACACCTGTCAAGAGGTTTACATCACTCTTTGGCACATGCTTTCAATGACCTTATTCACAGCCTACATGTGGCAACCGCCTCACACTATAAAATAAGTGTAAGGGCTATTAGAAAACATTTTGCCATGAAAATTTTACATTTCTCGCCAATCATCCAAATTAAAGAATAATATTACTCACCACTAGGTGGCGTAAGTCAATTACATGGCCACAACAAAAGTGGTTTACTTGAGAGTTATCAAAAAGGTGAGACGTGATCGACATGTTTGTCGTGAAGAAGGGAAAAAGACAGGCTCAGCACCAAAGAGTACAGTGGAAGACTATTCAAAGAGCAGAACATAGAAGTAAAAACATGGGACTAAGTCACACACACTGTGATTTATGCTGTTAATTCGTAAAACTAAAATATTTTCTTTATCCTTCCCTTTACAAAATTTTACAATAACATTTTAAAATTTAAGGCAATTATTACATTACTTAAAATACAGATATTTCTTTGCTTGTGCATGCCCATAGTTATGTCTGAAAAACTCATTATAGACAACTCGAATGGCAAACATTGGAACCAATACATGAAGGATTTTATAGGGAGTCACACCAAAGGTTCGTTTCAGTGGGTACTTTTATACGACAGAAATATCAGTAAAAAAAAAAAGACAAACAATCCAAATGATGAATTCCCTATTTCTTGCTTACAGTATCTAAATCCAATAGTTAATTAATAACTCAGAATTGAGGAGGGCAAACTAATCAGCTGCACTTTGCCACAAAAAATACCTTACTCAAAATTTACAGTAAGGTACGAAATCTTATTAATAGATACGTGCAGGACACATAGCACATCCTCCCCCCACGCAAACCAGGCCATGGGGTGAGATGGTGACCCATTACCTTAAAATATGATTAACTCTTAGTAACAAATAAAAAAACCTAACTTCCCACAGACAAAAACACCAAAAAATTAAACTACTATAACACCTTTAAAATACACATTATATATATTTATCCCACTGATTCACTAGAATGAGAAGGTAGAACGACCACTATGGTCTTTTCATAACTTGGGGACACTGGAGGAGTAGTACAAGAGGATGATACAGGAGTACGACGTAACTTGAGCCAAAGCCAAACGTAAAAACCTACACAATCTAACAAGGTAAGACAAGGTAGAACAAATGTTCATATGGCAATTCTTAGATTAGTTGCTGGCTGGCATGAAGGATGCAAAAGTTAAAAAACATCATGGAAGTCAGATCCACTGGGTTGTGAATGTAGCAGGTAATCCAATTCTTTAATAAGAGAATCACTAAGTGAAAGGTCAGGAAATTTAGCTAGATGTGTAGGAAAGATGTTACTAGATAGCTTAGGAATATGGACATTGGGTAAGGATACATTCAAATGGAGAACATAATTTACTGATCCATAAGTTTTGAAGTAAGGGCTAACACAAATACAATGGGCAGCATTATTAATAATTCCAGTGCCATTCAAAGAAAGGGTGAATGGGGAAAAGGAGTCACTGGTAGAATGACACAAAAAGGTGACTACGATAACAAACATAGTAGCAAAAAGCCAGAGAGAATAGGTTTTTTGCAACAAAAGCTGTTCAAGACTTACAAAAGATTTATTACAATAATCAACATATAATTTGTTTAAAAACAAATTATACTAACAATTGACAACCTCGGCATCAAAAAAGGAAACACTGATAGGCACAAAACAATTCCATGCATTTTACAATTTACAAGGGCATGAGAACTAACAGCAGCAAACCATTTTCTGCCAGGACTAACACACAAATTATCACTTACATGCAACATTAAATAACTGTTTAGTTTTGGAAACCAAAATGGAAAAGGAAAAATTTTAATACAATTGCTTCAACAGTACTAAGTCCATAAAACATGTAAAGATTTTCAGGTTTGATGGGTGCGATCATATACAACGGCAATGTGATAATACAATGAATTTTAGCCAAAACATTTCAAAACACAGGTGATTTTAAGAGGCTAGAGCTTAATTTACCATGTACACAGTTTTCAATTGCATACTTCAAATCGAACAGTTACAATTTAGCATTGGAGAGAGCTTTGCTGACTTAGCAACATGGTATTATGGTCAAATTTAAAATTACAGATTATCATCATGTGCATTACTTCTTGTGCTGTTTGATTAACCAGCCTGTAATAATAATTGTAGTGGTACAAATAATATGAGGCTAATTTCTGAATTGCCTTGGTATTGTTAGTAACCTGGTATTCTAATTTTTTAATAATCATGATATGGTCAGCTACGTTTTCTGAAATGTCTTCCTGTGTCTCAAAAATAGAGTTTAATATTTTTTCTAAGGTTGAGAGGTCTTCATCGTCCATGGTTCCAAAAAGTGTTTTTAATATTTTCCCTCCCAAATTAAAGATACCTATTTTTTCTTGTGTACCTGGTGGAAGCAAGGAGGGAAGTGTAGAGACTTCTACTTTGAATGAAACTGCAGATTCCTTCAACTGATCTACAGAAAACTTAGAATTCTGATTGAAGATAAAGTTCTCTCAGATGATATAAATTTTTTGTTCATGAGCAGAAATAATATCTTGTATCAAACCATATAGCTCTGAAGCTTCCTCTTCTAACTCCACGAGATTTAAATCAAGCACAACAGAAAAAGAATGTCAGAAAAAATTATATCTCCCTTTTCGAAGACGGCACCACAATAAAAAAAAATTTACTGTGAATTCGGAGAAACACAGCGAGCAAAATGTAATAACAAACGACGTTGCAAGCATGACGAAAGCGAGAAAGAAACACTCCCAAAGGATCAATCGAAAACAAAGAATGGTTCAACTTGAAAAGTAAAAGGGTCCCACATAAATTCAAGCAACTAATGCACACACTACTAACCGCACACTAATACACACAAAACTACAACTTTTAAAAAAATCCCAAATTGATAAAATCACCTCATGTCAATGACATAACATCTTGAACCAATTTTCACATTACACAATATTACACAATAGAATACATGAAAAAGATGCTAGTAGCATGGTTTTTTTTATTGTAATAGGCCTATATGCAAACAATGGCCCTACATAGACTCCAACCAGTGGTTTGGAGTCCACTCGAAACTAAGTCTGAACCAAATTGGCCAAAGCCTTAAATTTAATTTTGAAATACATTACAAAAATGATGACTGAACAGAAAATGATTGGAAAGAAATTGGAAAGCCCCCTCACTAATCATCAACAACATGACACAGGTCCTCTAACTCTGCGTGACAACTTACATTGAGAGTGGAAGGGTTAAATCTCTTTAAATGTGAAATATCTGCATGTGTCACATAAACACCAGTGTGTACATTAACTAGCCGAGCTGTCACAGAGAAAGAAAAACATTGGATCTTGCACTGTCCTGACCAACAAAATGACAATTTAGCCATTCTATTGACCACTGCTTTACTGGTGGGATGAGTTTTCAAGACAAGGTCTCCAACTTTGAATGGGTTTCTTTTCCTGTTTTTGTTATACTTGACACAGGCCTTCTCATGAGCCAGTTTCAGATTTTTGAGGGCAGCTGCCTAAACTTCATGGATGTTTTGAGTATCATTAGGAAGGTCACTCAATTGCCACAAATTAGAGAGTGGATTATTTGGCAAGTACGAGAACATCAAACTGAAAGGAGTCGACTTGTGTGGCTCATGCTGAGCATAGTTGAAAGCCATTAGCAATAAATATAAATACTTGTCCCATGATGTCCGATCATTCCTGTCTGATCATTCCCATGGAAAGCTGTCAAAGCTGAATGGAGGTTCTGGTTGAAACACTCTGCATGTGAAAGTAGAGTTATATGGTGACAAGGTGATGTGCTTAATACCATATGAGAAACATATGTCTCTAAACAGCTTGAATATGAATTGGGAACCATTTTCTGAAACAATTGATGAGGATACACCAACATTTTTAAAAACATTGGCCTGAAGTGCCAGTATCGTTGATATAGCATCTCTCTTTCTGGGAGATACTAACCAAACAAATTTTGAAAACGCATCAACACAAACCAATAACCCGTTATGTGTGGCCTGTCTCACTTCAAGGGAAAGGACCCACAAAGTCAATGAAAAGTTTTTTCATAGGTCTTCCTGAAACTTCTAATGTTATTAGGTCTAAATGTGTATTCTGAGCAGGTTTGCTCAGGAAGTATAGATGACACACCTTAACTCTGTCTGCAATTTCTGAGTTCATCCTCTTCCTAATAAAATGCTTCCTGATTGATTTGATGGTTTTATATGTTCCAAGGTGTTCACCTACCAGAGAAGAATGGTAGTACTCAAAAACCATGGGTCTTAACACCCAAGGCGGGACAATGCATCTCTGATTTCCCTTTGTAGTACAGTAGAACACACCCTTAGAATAAAAGTAGGGTTTCTGCTCTATTCCAGAAATTAGGTTTTCAATGACGACTTTTAATTCCTGATCCTGTTGGGATTGGATACATTCGAAAACTAACGGAAATTCAGCCAACATATTGCCAATTAAACTGTTATAATTAGACTCAGGACAATCAAAATTTTCAAACATGCAAGACAATGCATCTACAACAACATTTTGTGTGCTTATGATGTGTTGAACTTTAAATATCAGTGAAAAGATCCTCATCACCCAACGACCAATTTTGCCTAACTGTCGAGGATGGGACAAAAGCCAGGATGCTTGATTGTCTGTTTCTAGTAAAAATTCAGCGTGTTCCAGATACTGTCTAAATTTCTCTATACCAAACACAATGGCTAGACATTCTAACTCGTAAATAGTTGATGCTTTTTTCTCTTGTGTGAGGGTACAGGATGCAAATGCTACAGGCAACCGAACACCATCCACTTCCTGTAAAAGTAGGATGCCTATTGCAACTTCTGATGCATCTGTCTGAAGAATAAACTGCTCAGAAAAACCATGCATTCTTAAGACTGGAGTGATTATAATGTCTTGTTCGAGTGTCTCAAGTGCATGTTGTTGTTCAGGGCCCCACTCAAATTTTTCATTTTTCTTTCAGTCTATTCAGAGATGCTGTAAATTTGCCAAAAATAACTGTATAATTCCTATAAATCTGTATATACCTTTTGCATCATGTGGTTGTGAAAAATGTCTTATGTATTTTAATCCTTTCAGAATCAATAGCTACTCCTTTCGAAGATATGATGTGGCCAAGAAAAGAAATTCAATTTGGAGGGATTGACAGCTAAACCGAATCTTTATAAATAGCCTAAAACTTCCTTAAAATGTTCTACATGATCCTCAAAATTTTCTGAGTATACTACTAACTTATTTAAATAACTGTACACAAACTTGAACATAACGTAATGGAAAATTTTGTCAAGGAGCCTGGTCAGAACCTGTGCCCCGTTGCCAGACCAAAAGGCACACGGTTAAATTGGTATAGATTCCAAGGTATGCCAAATCCAGTAATATGTTTGGATTCCTTCTGAAGGGGAATTTCATGATACGCAGAATTTAGGTCAAAGGTGGTAAAAATCTTGACTTTACCAAACCAGTCGAAAGCCGAATGCAGATTGGGCAAGAGCACCAATTCAATTTTTATTTTCTATTTACCTAGCAGTAATCCAAGACTAAATGTTGTTTCCAGTTGGGTTTAAAGACCAAAAAGACAGACTAGCATACCTGGACATAGATTCCTCAATAAAGCCTTTATCTGGCAATTCTTGAATTTGTGTTCTCAACAATCTCATCTTGGGTAGACTTAAATGATATGGTTGACTTTTCACGGGTTCTTTGTCTAAAAGTTTAAATTCATACTCTAACAAGTCTGTTAGGGCTAATTTAGTTGTCAAGACCTTCGAAAACATGCCGCACAATTTTTGAATTTCGCTCTGTTGGTTGGTGGATAAATTTCTTAAAGGATTGAATGTGCCTCAGTGTCACAATCTGTACTTACTTTTGAAGCAGGCAGGGCTGGACAGTAATTTAATTATGTGTATTTGAATTACGTATTTCAAATACTCTTTGTATTTGGTAATTTATTTCAATTAAGCCCTGTATTTTATATTTTGTATTTTAAATAAATTTTTGAGATATTTTCACTCTGTAAATACAAAATACTTTTGAAAATACTTATATAAGTTATGTGCTCATTAAAATAAGAATGAGGCTTTATAAATAACACTCTTTTAATTTTGGGAGAGTCAGTTAATTAACTTTGATTACATAATATATTATATTTTAGTCTATTGAACACCGGTGCTACCTGGTGGCAAGAGTTTCTGGGTACAAGTGTACCAAATTAATAACAGTGCTCTTCCCAACAATGTCAAGTGTAATCTTTATGGGACTTAATCACGAATGTGATTATCGGCTCTCAAGACCTCGTGGTTAAAGGGCTGTTAAACTCTTCCAACTCCAACAAATGTGATTACCCAGTGACAATATCTTTGGTGTTCTGTGTTGACAATATGATGTGTATTGTATCCTTTCCCTACTCTGTGGTGTGTAGTGTTGTTTCTATGTGAGTGGGGCATTCATTGCTAAAACAGAATATTTGGACATGGAAAACAATATTTAACTTCCATCTACCTCAAACATTAAATATTTTACTGTGAAGAAATAAATAGAAGAAGGTAAAGTAAAAGCGACTTGCATGACATGCAAATCCATGAGGAATAAGGACATTACGATTTGTGGATCACTTAAGGCTACAACAAACTTCAAGACTCATTTGAAGGTAAGGTTAATATTTGTGTGTGTTCATTACCTATGCCCATGCTTGATTATTTGTGAGACTTGGTAGACCTAATGACCCAGTCCAAATTGAGTGGTCGAGCAGTCAGCAGTCTTGTTGAGCATAACCTAAAATAAATAATTCTCGAAAAGTGTTTTTTTTTGTATTTATACTCATTAATCCAGTAAAGAATACAGTGCAGCGACACATTTGCATCACTCTTGATACCTCTTTTTGTTGGGTAAAAATATTTTATTACTTCTGTTTACAACCACCATTCTACATTAATATTTTTACTACAACTCGTTGTGAATAGTTGCCTACTGCAATGTTGGCTGTTTCCGAATTCCTAGGATTCGTCGTTTGATCCTTCAACCCTCGTAGCCTTCACAAAAATGTGTCCTTCACAGCAAAGGGTACTGCAGTATATTGTCCGAATTCTCAATACGTTCTTAGTCTAGCGCTGTGTAAAAACCTGGTGTTAACATGGAGTACCATACTTGAAAGAGGGAACATGAAACATCATCTTGGGTTATGTTTTGCTGTATTTCTATTTATTGTTTTAGTTATCTTTTTCAATTACTCCTTGTTAGTGTGTATAAAATATGTTTAAAGAGTAAAGAAATTATAATTGTCTGACTGTTACACCGTCTGTAACACGTGGAAAATAATTCAGAAACTTGCACATTTTTTCACATTATCTTCTTTTAATTTTATTACTGTATATATTTGTTTAAATAAATTACTGTAGTTAAATGTATGATATGAATTTCAGAGAATCCATGAAGATGTTCTTTGCGAGTATGAAATGCATAAAAACACAAGTAAACTGGCAAGCAACTCTCTGAAAAGAGCCTGTGAGGGCAAAAGTGATGCTCCACCAGTAAAGCTAAAACAAACATAACTGTTTGATATAAAAATAAACAAAAAAAATCAAACAACGACAATTCAATGAAAATATAATTAATTACGTTGTTCAAAGCATGAAACAATTATCAACTGTTGAAGATACCAACTTCATAAAAATATGCAAAGGTAAGCCTTATATGTCTGTTTTATATGCCATATTATCTTTAGAAAGATTGCTTTTAAAAATGTGTTTTGTGTGCAGTGTGCTTTCTTAGAACGTAAATGATAAACTTATGCACTTTCTTAAAACATACAAAAATTACATAATTTTCTACGAACTTTGTAAATACACATTGGAATAACTATATACTACAACATGTGACAAATATTTAAAAGTATTTCTATTTAACTTATTATTGTATGGCATACTAAAGTTCTGTGTAACAAAACTGTTTTGCTTTTGTTTTAGACCTTCACGAAGGTGTCAAAATCATGTTGTGATATACTCTTGACAAAAAAATTGAAGAACATTGCTTGTCAATAAAAGAACAACTAGGAAAAGAACTTAATACTATAAAAAATGTGTCAACTACAGTAGGTATTTGGTCTACCAAACATAGAAGTTTCCTTGGAGTAACAGCACACTAGGTATGCATGAAAAGATTCTTTTAAATATTTTCTTTGAGCCTTTAATGCTGTATTGAAGTACTACGTCTTGTCTATTTTTTGGTTTTCAGATTAATGAAGAAACTCTGGAAAGAGAAAGTACTATGTTAAATTGCAAACATTTCAGAGGCATCCAATCATACGATAGAATAGCCAAGATGGTCTTCGACATACATACATGCTATGGCTTGTCACATGATATAATTGTGTCAACTGTCACTGATAATGGATCCAATTTCATTAAAGTATTTAAAAAATTCAGTGGCAAGTATCAAACTCCTTTAAGTATGGATTTTGAAACTGATTGTAAATGATGTTCTAAAAGTTTTAAATCCTCTGAATACAATTATAAGGAGAATTTATATGTTAAATTTTTACTTACTAGCTTTTGTGAGTGTGTGTTTAGGTGGTGACAAAGGAGTTGATTCTGACGAAGTAGATGCAGTACAGTTTCTCGACATAAACATAGAGGAAGGAACATGTGATTATTGTATTATATTACCAAATCATTTGAGATATACTACCCACACATTAAATAGTTTGGCCACAACAGACTTCCAGAAAGCTATAGTGGCATCAGCAAACGGAAGAATTCACCATTCAGCAATTGGGAAGTGTACAGCCATATGGAATCTGTTGAGCTGACCAAAATCCTCTGAAATTATTACTAATATTCTTGGCTGCAGAATAATTTATCCGTGTCCTACAAGGCGGAATTCACTTTATGATTCCATAGGTGCACTAATGTAACATCAAAATAAGTTACCCAAAGTTATTGAAAATTAGGACTGGCTTGTAATTTCAAGGAAGCTGAAGTAGCATATTAACAAGAGTATGTTGAAGTGATGAGGCCAATTGCGCTGGCCCTTGACTGTCTTCAATCTGAAACAAACTGTTTTTATGGTCAGCTGATACCAACATTATTCTCAGTGAAATATAAGCTTCAGTCTGTGGCAGTGAAAAATCTGCGTCATTGTGCTTAATGTGTTTACAGAATTTAACAGCAGCTTTAACAAAAAGATTTGACGAATTTTTCAGCGTATCTCCAACAGTAAATGAAGCCATTTTAGCAACACATTTCCATCCCATGTTCAAGTTAAGAAAGATTCCTCAAAATTTGAATGACCAAGATAGGAAAAGAATTCAGAACATGCGCATACTTGCTGCAGAACAGGAACAGATTGCATCCAGTGAAGAAGCTGACGCTGAAACACACACATTTCAACACAGAATGAAGACCATAAACTAGAAAATTGTTGCTTCTTCTCAAGCCCAAATACTGAATTCGAAAAGAACTCCACTATTGAGCTGGAAATTGTGTCTTATTTAAATAATAAATCAACATCCATGGCAAGTCTGAATCAGTACCAAACAGAGAAGATTCTTTTCATGCGCTATAACACCAGCTTATGTTCTTCAGCACCAGTTGAAAGACTGTTTTCATTCGCAGGATTCATTCTGAATCCTACAAGATCATCACTGTCAGATCACAGTTTTGAAAAGCTATTTCTTTTTGCAAAGGGAATGAAAAATTTATGAAAGTAAAGACGTAACAAGCTGTGTAGAGTGTTTGGTTTAAATTAGTCTTCTATTTTTAAAATTGTTATTGTTAGACTAGCCGCTAGTGGCCAATTTCCCACAATTAATTTTTGTAATTTGTATTTTGTGATGTATTTTAAATAATATTTTGTATTTAAAATATAAGTTGTCAAGTATTTTATATTTGGTATTTAAAATACATATTCTATTGTATTTTGTATTTCAAATACAGATTTGCAAATATTTTGCCCAGCCCTGGAAGCAGGTATAGATACTTTAGGTTGGTGATCCACAAAGTGTACTTTTATCTTTCGGGTGCGAATTTGAAAAAAAAAATGATTAGATTGCATATAAGACTTAATCCAGTTTTTCACATGAAATCTGCACCTAAATTATAGTTCGTAGTCAACTGTTCTGAAACCAAACACCTTTTTAACCAGGTATAGTGTGCAATTTTTATTTTGGGCATAGCATAGAAATAAACAGATAAGGGTTCATTTTATGCAGTGTAACATTGTAATTTATTTGGTTCCAGTGACTTTACTAACTTCAACCCTTGTAGTGTCCTAAAAAGTTTACCCCATATCCACATGATCATGTGTACGGATCCTGAGTCAACTAGTGCATAAATATTTACTGCATCGAATGCAACTTCTACACATGCTGTACAAGGATGTACAACCCCTAAAACATTTGGAAAATGTACACCACACATCAGCCTTTTGTGAAACTTCTGTATTTCCCAGTGGCAAAAATAATATCTGAAACTTAGAACAAATGCTCGTATCCTGAAACACGTGAACATTATACTGTGCATTCCTAAACTTGCACTTACTGCGAGGATTACCGCTCACTTGTCGCCCTTGCGAGCCAATTTTTTTCCAAAAGTCCACAATTGCGGGCAATGTGACCTACATTATGACAGTAATAGCAGGGAGGTTTGTTTTGTGATGGGTTACTAGACTTGTCTTTTCCACAACTGTTAGCAATTTGACTCGTATTTGAAGTTTTCTGAATTCAGTCTTTTCGCCTTTGCCTGGTGTCCACTGTGTATGTGTTCTCCCTATCCTGCAACCTCTTACGATATACAGGTGGAGGATAGACTGGCACTGGCATCTCACATTTTTGATCCACATAGCTAATGTTCTGCGAGTGCACACACATCTTATTTAATACAGCAAAATTACTGGGCTTCTCTAGGAAAATGAATCAAGTACGCTCGGTGTAAGGCCCTATAAAATGGCATCAACAACTTCTTTCTCGGGTGGACCAAGTCTGAGAACAGATGCTTCATTGATACTGTTTGCATACATGGAAAGAGGTTCATCGGAACCTCGAGAGTAGCCTAGATGGCACAAAGAAATGTAGGATATCATGATGATATGCATCAATAAAGTTACTGACTGTGTAATAGCTTCCTGGGTTCTTTCAATCAAGGGTCCCTGAGTGAAAGAAAATATAACCTCCAAAAGTTGGGGTTCGGGAACAGTATTTCTCTAATGGAGCCTAACAATCAATTTCCGAAATTTCAGGAATTTATAAATATTTAAACTGTCCACTATAGTGAATTCTTTCAGAATACATTCCAAAGGGTGGGGAACTTTTGCAAAAATAAGAAACAAAGTTTTATAAGAGCGAGAGAACACTGAAGTAGTCATGTTTACTTTTGACACAAACACAGATGTACCGACCGTGAGGTAAAAATGTACATGTTGAAGAGGGAAGGTTTGGGTTGCCAAAGGGAGGATGGGTATTTGGTACTAAAGGTACAGCAGTACAGGTGGTAATCCTGGGACAGACGGACCAACAACAGCCAGATTCAGAAGTTGCTCAGATAGAAACACTGGCTTCAGCTTCAGTGGAAACTACACATTTTCCTTCAATTCTCACTAATTTATCTGACACAATTTTTACCTGTTCTATGACATTTTATAGGGACTTTATTCTTTCCTTACCAAGTTCATATTTTGCTACAATCAACAGATTACTGACATGCCTTCCAAAGTGTGCAAGTCTATGTCATGCTCCAGGGATAGATGAACCACTCTGTTTGTTTCCAAAGTTTCGACAAGTTCCATGAGACTGAACAATTTGGATACATAACATTCATTGTTAAAATTTACTCCTGCTAGTTTCTCAATGTCGGGCACAGAGTTTGCTTGAAGGGCACTGCGCAGTAACTTATGCAAATCAGATACAGTACTTTCTATGGGAAAAATGCAATGAGTTTTCCTTGTTTAGCGAATCCTCCTTTATGAGGAACTTGGGCACAATAGTGCCAGACATCTTGAATAAATGACTTACAGAAAGACAACACCACAAACCAAATTTCTTCTCTCTTATTAACCACACAAAAAAAAGGGTTTTTTTATACAACTACCTACATCATAATTATTTTATACAATCACTACAGGTCACCATCTTGACCCCCAATCCATCATGCTGGTCGGAGAAACATCAACATGCAAACGCATGTACAAAGAGGCCACACATGGCAAGACAAGAAAACCACACTCTGCTGCCACACTTGCTGTGCCCCATTTCTGTGGCAGAAATTAGGTCTGGAAATCTGCTTACTTAAAAGTAAGGTTAACGTTTCAAAAACCCAATTACCGCCCCCTAAAAGGACACAGAGAAAAATGGTCCTGGTTTCCTGAGTGTACCATATGGAAGCCCACAAATAGGACAAAGCAACAACATACGCCGAGCCCCACAAGGTTAAGATCACCTACCTTTTTACAAATAGTATTGAAGTGGCACACAATGCATATCTGCAGAATATATTTTCCTTAACTTCAAAACCTTTTTTGTTTAATTACCTTATTGAAGATGTCCCTGTTTTACAATAAACTCTTAACAGAATATATATCACCTTTTGAATTTAAATGAGCGCAAGGTGAAGACAAAAGCACACTATTTCAGGGTTGGCAAGCACTTTACTTGCACTAAATGGACAACATTTGACAAATTTGTAACAACATTAAACAATCTCCTTGGTAGTACAGCAAACCATTTTATCTTTGAAATAAATAAATAAACAAATAAATACATCGCCTTCCCTTCACACTGAATATAAAGTTACGTTATTTTTACTTTTTCCTTATACCATACAGATCCCCGGAATACCGTGGCCCTTTATACTGCGGATTCGGTTATACTGCAGAACAATTTATGTCCCCCGGCCTGAATAAATAAGTGGAAAGTGTATGGTCAGGTAGGCGTGTGGTCTGTCGGTGGGTTGTTGTGAGTCTGGGACGTTGATGTATGAGGCGGAGGGAGCAAGCACTTTTTCTCCTTCCTTTCAGCGCAGAGATCTAGTTAACTGATTCATTACAGCCAATATTATACGGTTTCCCGTATTCAGTTTCGTCTGCATGGTGCAATGTATTTGACGGAAGAATTCCTAGTGGTCCTTTTTTTAATGTGAGCCTATCATACCAGTTCTACTGTTTGGTTGTAAACAGGCCAAAAAAAAAATGTTACTGAAGCAACCATTCCACCTTATCTGGGAGTTGTATCAGTGTGGGAGGATAACATGTCTACATGCCAAGCTGTTATATCATACTTGCAAGTGCCATGGTGTCACACATTTACTGGCACTTACAAGTTAACATTAAATGACATTCATGCAATTACAGCAATCCCTTGCCAACCGCGGTATCATGAAACGTGGTTTCAGTTTGCCGCACATTAGTTTATGTAGACCTTTTCTCCAACCGCAGAACAAGTTTCTATTATCCACGGTTTTCAGTCTATGGAAAAATAGCTGTTACTGATGTTAGTGATTGCACATTTCTCAATCTGCCATCATAGACTTTGACATTTGTTGTCCCAAGCAGTGTGAAGCAATAAATTACTTCATTCCAGAAGGGGATTTGGGTGTTTTGGGATGGGAGAGTTGCAGGCCGGGTCAGTGAGAATTATTTTGTCCTGGCGTCTGCCTTACCCTCCCTGTCGTTTTTTACTTCCATCATCCCTCCTCTATTGCTGTAAAAACAACGGCACATTAGAGACTAGTTTCTTAATCAGTGTCTTGTCAAAAAGAGGGCCATATTGACCAAACCTGTTACACAGACAATTAGGAGTAAGGAAGAAATCAACAATGGCTTGTAGTACGGAACCATCCAAGCATTTGCCTGGAGTGAGTTCTGGAAACCATGGAAGACTGAAATCAGTATGGTTGGACCAGTAGAACAAATTTAGGTTCTCTCCTCACTCACCACCAATTGAAACTCCAATTTGTCACCACTGCACCACATCACATGGTATAAAATAAAGTTGTTACCGTTGACAACAGTGCTGCAAAAGACTTTTCAAATTTCAAGAAGGGCCAAGGACAGCTAGTTTTACAAGCAGTAGATGGCTTATTTCATAAACCAGAGTAAAAAAGATTTCTTACACAAAAATCTGAAACATTCATAAGTGTGGCAAATAATAATATATGAAACGTATACCCAGAAAAATAAAACAAGAATACACAAGTAAACACTGTAACTACTTAAATGTTACAAAAATTCTAGGAATGTGACACAAAAAATTTAAACATAGGCTACATGGTATTCATGGGAACCAAAGTAAATATACATACATCAAATTTGGCATCCCTTAATTTAAACTGTACACAGGTAAAGCAACATTAGAAATAATAAAATTATTTCTTAATTAATTAAATACAAATTTAAAGACTTTCCATTAAAAGGAATGATTAAACTACTTATGAAGACTTTCAATTTACAGGAATAATACAAACATACTCACAGTTCCCAGAATTATGTACAGCTTTAATGGCTTTCTTCAGTTTTAGTAGGCCATCCCGATCAAAATCTAATGTCTGAAAGAGAAAAATAACTTATATTAGTATGCATTTATAAATGTCTCTTTTACCGTCATGGCTAAAAGGGGCCTAGTATTTCCAGTCTCGAATATCTAGCAATTGAACCCATGACTTGAAGAATGTCATGATCAAGAAGCATTATGCAAATAAAAAAACCAGAACTCGTCAATTTTCACAAGAGGTTTGTTCATTATACATAATCAAGTTTGTAAAAAAGCACAAAAATAGTGATATAATCTTGATATTACTTAAATATAAAACATTTTCTTTTCACCCTGTTATCAACTGTAGGATAAGGTTGCTATGCAATGATGGTTATGATGGCTTATAATGCAAACAAATTCTGGTCCACGTGAACATGCAGTATGCAGAAATGGCTATGCCAGCATATATGAGGTTCGTGTAAGGAGTGGAGTTCAGAGGTTTGGATGGCTCTTAACAGCGAAGTCTCGAGAGTGAATGAGAGTGAAACGAGGTGGCAATGGAGCTGCGCCGGGATGCAAGGGTCAGGGAAACTGGAAATACCTGAAAAAACCTACTGACCAGCGGCATAGTCCAGCACAAATTTATAGTTTTCACATAGCAATTCAGTCAATGGTGCAGTTATCACGGAAAAAATTTGGGATGAACTCCCTTAACCAATTTATCAAGCCAAAAAATTTTCCAACTTTTTTGTGTGACCTGGATATGGGTGTGTTCTGAATTTCTTGAACATGTTGTTGTTTAGGTTCGTGTCCGTTCCCTGTTACATAGTGTCCCAAAAACTCCATCCTACTCATACCCAACTTACACTTGTCAACTTTGCACATGGGCTTGTTGCGTTCGAGCCTTTTGAGCACAAGGCTCAGATGGTGCAAATGTTCCTCCCAGTTGTTCGACCATACAAGCACATCATCAAGATAGGCCATCGCAAAGTCTCCTATGTATCCATCTAGTACGTTTACCACTAAATTCTGAAAGGTGGCAAGGGCACATTTTAAGCTGAACAGCATTGCAACGAACTGAAACCTACGCCCATCTGGCGTGGTGAAAACTGTTTTTTCCAATCCTGGGGGCTGATAGGCACTTGCCAATATCCGGATTTCAGATCTAATGAGATGAAAACAGTAGCTGGCCCTAGTGTTGACGTGTCCTTGATATTGATTACTAGAGGTGCCATGTTTACAGTTATCTTGTTCAATGGACGGAAATCAACACAAAACCTCCATTCAGCATCCCTTTTAGGGGCAACTGTAATGCCTGAGTAGTAGAGACTTTGCATGGGTTCAATCACATTATCACTGAGCATCTCACATACCTGCTGATTGATGACACGCCGGAAGAAAATACCTAGGTCTCGTGGCTTGGAGAACACCGGGTCCTCGTGCATCGTGATGATGTACTCGATGACGTCAGTGCGCTGCAGCTTCCCATCAGTGTGGAACACACTGTCATAATGGTCCAGCAGGTGTTGCAGACATTGTTGATGTTCAGGCATCTCGTGCGCGAACACAGCAGCTGTAGTTGTCATTGGCGTTGCTCCCATGGCATAGTGTCCACCTTCCACATGTCCCCATGTGCAGATGGTCGAGATGTGGTTCAATTACGGCTTGGTTGTCAATTAGCCGCGGCAGTCCCAGAATCATCTCCTCGCACAAGTCGGCACTGTGTACACATCACATTTTGTACGGAGCTTGCATACTCCTACCATTGCATGCATAACGCTTATCGCCTCGCCCTGTTAGTTGGTTGTGCCAAACTGCAGACGACGTGCTGGCACTCTGTTGTTATCGCTTGGACTAGGCCATCCCACACAAAATTATGACTTGCTGCAATGTCACTGACGGCGATCATATTTTTACCCCAGATTTCAACAGCATTGACCCTCAATGCACATACAGTACTCTCACTAACCTGGGACACTTTGGCACCTTCATTAGGCAGATTCCTACGCTCTGGTGGTGAGATTGGTGCAGGTGCTGTTTCGCCAACCTCCCTATCTAGTTTCCCGACCTGTTGCCTTCGTAATAGTTTCCGTGGATATTGTTGCGAACGTTCAACCCCCGACCTCGGTTTGCTCTCACTGGTGTGAATGGTGGTGGTGGCGTCGTCATATCGGGCATAATTACAGGTATTGATGTATGGCGGTTTTGCCTCGGGGATTGGTAGTCCTGTCCCGCACGTACATCTCTCTCGTAAAGTCACGCCTCTCATGAACTGTTCTACACTGACACGTGTTGCTCGCCGCAGGTAGGCCTAATATCAGGTGTCGATAATGCCCACAATAATCTCAAGTACTCCGCAAGTTACCTGTCCCGGATGTAGGCATTTATACAGACCCAGTTTCCGCTGTATGAACTCTTCAAAGCCTTCTCTATCACGTTGTTGTTCATGGCAGAACCTGGCCTGCGCTTGTATGGCGTCACCATCTGTATCAAACCTACCCAGCAAGCTTTGACAGAATTTATCCCAGGTGACTCAGTAATCGCGGACTAGATTCCACCACGTGGCAGCGGTTCCTCTAGTCTGTTGGCAGTGACCTCGGTCCAATCATCCCTAAGTACGGAATGTCGGTGAATTTTCTACTTCATGTGCCACAAGGAAAGTACCCGGGTCTCAAAATCGTGTCCCACAAAAGTTGGCAACAATACAATTCTATTGGGTGCTGTCAAACCCTGTGGCATATACATAACGACTACTGGCGGCAATGAGGGCTTCACCTCTGGTGTTGTTGGTGACGCAATCTCAGCACAGTTCGTCTTATGGCACTCGACACAGTTTATGACACCATCACAGAAGGTTACACACTCATCACGCCCCTTTCCATTGCAAATGTAAGTCCCGTTTGCAATGCTAGTACTGTGCCCACTTCGTTCCCACCCCGTCACATCTGATGGGCACGCACAGGCGTGGTTCTGACGGCGTGGATACGGTGTCGAACATGCATTGGCATTACGGTTCATTCCAAAAGTTCTCTTCAAACAGATTTATCTCACTTACCCTTCCACAATGCATGCATAGGTCGATCGGCATGTGCAGGTAGTTCGTGCTCACGTTCGTGGGTGTCATGGTCTGCGGCATGAAAGTCTTGAGGTCTTCTCGCGGATGATCTGCTGTGGTGTCCGCCACTTTCTAGCGGTTGACACAGATGACGTGACACGGATGAACACAATGGCCCCACTTGGGAATGTCAATTGACACCATCGGGTGAGACACGAGACGAATGGTGACACAAACTTACTGTAGGTGGGCACCAGCGGTGTTTCCCAGTCACCGCACTGTTGAGACTCAGGGTTCTCAGGGATGCTGTAGGTTCTGTGTGTCTGTCTCACCCGAGTGTACTTACACAACACTTTGCATTACTAAACATTTTTAATAAACTTTTTAACACTGAAAAACATGGATGGAGGGGATACTGGCAATACAAAAAAAAAACCTTAGAGCACTGTGTATTTGCTGTTATTGTGTTAACCATACAAGATCGTGCCAACGTTACATCTTATGAACTCAGACATCTCTACCTAACTCTGTTCGAGTGCTCCCCAGTCCACAATTAATCTAGAGTACTCCTAGATGGATGACTTCTCTGTGGTGTTAGAAAACACAATCTCCACAAGGGAAGAAGTCGACAGCCGCTAGGGTGGACTGACGATTTTCCCTGAAAATAGGGTATAGAGAATTAAAAGATGAAACAAATGAACAAATTGCACAAACACGTGTGATTATTTAGCATCACTAACGCAAACTTGTCGGGGCTCATCCTGCTGCATGTGGTTAGTGAGGTGAAGGCCTATACACATAGCCGGCTAGGACGGAAATAATATCACCATACCTTTTACATAAATGACATAAATACACTTGAAATATGATGGGACACAACATGATTGGTCACAATAACAATAAACACGCAGATGTGTGAAAGCAAACTTAGACGATGTGGATGCTGCTGGAAATGCTTCGTAGTGGATCATGTGGTGCAGATGAATTTTCAGCCTTCCTCAGTAAAAACGGCAAATCCTGTCCAGATAGATTTCTGTAGGGAAAATTTATTATTTTGCAGATTGAATTGATTTTGAGCTTGTAACATACCCCATGAAAATCAAACATTGAACTGACTGTGTGGTCAAACATACAAATCATCAACTACGTGAAAATTACACGATACCCTGAATAAAAAGTACATAGAACCCTGAGATAAATTACGGCTCACATGATTTTACACAAATAAACCCTCAAAGCGCTGTATGGTGCGGACATTGACTTGGCGGCCATGAATGAAAACAAAAAATAATACACCTCGTCAAGTTTTTCATGGCAACACAAAAGTACAAACACAACTACATAACAACACTATTACTTAAAACTGTTTGAACAACATTACCTTATAAAGTTTTGAAAACTTTCAATTTACTTCTTTTTATTCAGAATATTCCTTACTCTTTAATGTTGTTTCCTCCTCTCCTCCTTCCTCACACTCCCTTAATCACCTAAACCATATAAGCTACAGTTGCATCAATTATGTACTATGTCCTGTAAGGGTGTCAACCCTAAAGCTAACCCGGAAGGCCCTAGTGGCATGCCCCCATTGGGACTGATACTGTCACCAGTTATGACAATGTATAATAATAAAATTTTGCTAACGAATCGTGCTGCAAATCATTTAATGATAAAAGCATTCCTTTTAGCATTGATGTTAAAAGGTCTGGGCAGGGCTAGGCCTTAACAGGTTGCCTGAAGAAATCTGCATTGAAGAAGGTAAATAGTAGAAATTGAGTACAGATACAACTCACGAAATAGATGAAAAGATAGATATTTGTGGGGGGGGGGGGGACCCCTTGGAGGACTAAGGGAAGAGTTAACACATGCTACCCACGACAGATTAGATACAAGAAAGACAGAATTACAACAGGGGAAAAGAAGTAGGAAAATTCAGAGCATGGGTTGTACCAGCTTTCCCTGAAAACTACTGGTAGCAGATGCCACTCACAGAAACATTCAAACCAAAAGGTAGTCTATTGAAACAGTATGTTTTTCCTTGTTGAGGAAAAGCAGTGGAATGTCTTGACTGTTGTGCTAAAGGTATTTGCTAATATGAACCTACTAATTTAATTTTTGAAAAATATTTGCACACTTAAAATTTCTGTTATAATTCATCCATTGGTTCTGGCGACTCCCTATCTGGTACAATGATTTGGTTTAACTTTCTTGCATCTAAACATAACCTGATGCCTCCTGTATTCTTTTTGACTACTATGATTGGATTTAAATATTCAGAACTACGCCTTTCTATAATATTTGTTGATATCATACACTCTTGTTATACAGCTGGTCTTAAAGCATAAGCAACTGGATTTGGCTTCTGTATAAAAGGTGTGTGTTCCCTTATTTCTGAATGGCATTCATATTTACTATTTAATTCTGGATAATTTTAAATGCATTATGTCCATCTCCTAAAATTTCTATAATTTTTTTCCTTTTCATAACATGATCCCATTGAAAAACAATTTTATTGATCTCATCTTTCATAAGATAATCCTGCTCAATAAAATTGCAACATCTGTTCACCCTTGTGGTCTCATCCTTAAAAACAACTTGCATTTTGATGCATCCCAGAATGCTGCGCAGCGTGACTGCACGCTATACAGACGACTCCGCCCCATTAACGAGACACGTGCACTCTGGGATGGAATATGTAGGCGGCAATCCAGATTAAATGTATCGCGCCAGGAAGCCCACAAGCATGGTTGGCCGATCACATAATTGCATATTACGTGCATAATTGCAAATTCAGAATTATATATCCAAAAGACAATCCAGCGACTGGAATTATATTTATTGTGAATTCTACTACTTTTGTCTGCCCCCTGGAAGAAGTTCCTACAATCACAAGAGATGGCAGCATCCCTGTGACATCACAGCCGCCCAGCTCAGAGACAGGGGTTTTAATTTGTCGTCGCCTCCACACGGGGTGATAAGAAACCTGCAGTGTGTCTGCACCCCAATACACCTGCCCCCATGGTGAAAAACTACGTTACAGCCCCGCACCCCAAAGAACTGATGACCAGAGAAATTTTTGTATAAATACAAACTCCCGCAGCTAACACCAGTAGTGTCGCCGGGCTCGGCAACCACGTAGGACGTGAGCCCAACCTCCAGTCTGCTGAAGACTCTCCTCAATCAGCAAGGGCTCATCCTTCTCAGTCTGCAACAGGACTCAGCACGCAAGGGCTTACCTTTCCTCCAGTCCGCCAGGATTCTGCAGCTCACTGCCCACTCTACTATACCCAGCTTGCAGAAGGGTCTCCTTCGAGTTTGACCCAGAGCTACTCTAACTCCTACCGCCAACCCACCCCTCTTGACCCCACCTTAATCTGCATCAAGAAGTTATCTCTCTCTCTCTCTCTCTCTCTAGACCTGCACGTCATCAGGTACCTGGACGCGAGTCAGCCAACAGCTACAGATATACCCAACCTTAACCCAGTAAATCCTACCTAAGTCAACTTCCCGTGACTCCCCAGTAGCGAGCCGTCATATTGTGAGTTAACTATCTAATTAGTTTCCCCCTCTTAATTAATCTAGTCGCTGTAAATAGCATTACTACAATTTTTAATTTATCTAGAAGCTGCAAATTGCATTGCTATAGATTTAATTGGAGGACCACTTCTAAGTTGCAGAGCTATAGTTTACTACCTCAGGCTTGCCTTCGCCTGACCCCCATTTTGTTTTGCGTAAAATATTGTATAAATATTTTTTATTATTTGTATTGTATCTTATTATATTGTTCATTTATTTATTAGTAATTACCATTGCGTTTACTCCCCAAGGAACAAAACCCCACAATAAACAACTACATAACTTTATATATGTGTGCCATTACTACAGTAGTGGATCCCTGCTCCCTCAGTATAATTTTGAGTTGTGTGATTGTCATCGATCAGATGTATAGTAAGAAAGGTGGTACGCCTGGTAAGCAAAGACGTACGGATCATTGTGCCCCTGCTCGAGCCAACGCCCAACCTATGCCTATAGACAAACCAATCTGATCTAACACCACGAGCTATTTCCCCCCTTATTCCACTAGACACCTCTTCTCCCCTTGAACATCTCCTCTGTGGTAATTGGTCGGGGTATCCCACTACAAATGAGATCCAAGAGAAATTGCTAAAACAGGAAAATGATGTTTTTACTCAGGACAACCTTGCTAGCCAACCTGAGAAAACCGTTAGCAATGTCAAACGGAAATTCGGACGGCGAATCTGAGTAAGCATCCTGCGGGCACTAAATTTTGAACCATCTAGCTAGCAACGGGGAAATTCATCCAAGTTCGACTCCCGGGTCCTTATTGCAAGCCTCTCTAATGATTACGTCCCAGCACGCAAACCAACCCACCCAGCTAAAGTCTCGTCTGCCAGGTTCGCACCCCTATCAACACTTTAGAATAAAATCTCCCCCTTACATCCAGTCAGGATCGCCGGCATCCTGTGTATATTGGCAGCCCTAATAGTGAGACGGATCACACTCCCAGGACGGAAAACCACCTGCATTCGACTCACTCTGGGGTTTGACTCCCCTCCTACCCATGGTAAACCTGCCCCCAACAGAATGCTGTAGTAAAATCCCTAACGCCTCAGAGGCCTAATTGAAGGTATAGTATTCATCGCGGTAGGCTAAGCTGGGCTTGGCAGGGCGGTCAACGTACTAAAGGCAGTTCACGTTAATGAGAGCACTCTAGATATAATCCTTTGAAAAAAAAACCACCACCCACAACTGCATATGTATAACCATGTATGTCACCGCACACGCTGGGGATGAACAAACCCTGTTATATTGGCAGTGAAATGTGAAAAGTAGTTCTACGAAATAATGTGGTATTGCAAGTGTAATGTTTAAATTGATGGTTACTTAAATTGTTTGAAGTTTATTTTATACACTTTAAAGTAATTATTTACATAGAGATAACGTATTTACTGTAATTCATAATTATATTATGTCACATGATCGGTACAACTGTCAAAACCAATGGTCCGTTGTGGTTCCTTCATGCTTGTTGCTTGGCTCTGCATGTGTGGAGTGGTTGTGAGGCAAGCTACAAATTTGGAAACTGGAAGTAGTTGTGTTTCAATATTTCTCATTTATTTTTCAGCTTATCTGCAATCAGCATTGTTTTATTATGGGTCGTATAGTGTTTAATTGTGCTGTAGTGATTTTGTGTAAAGTTATAAGTTCCAGCAAACTACGTACAAATATTCAGTGTCAGGAGGACCTTGTAAATCTCGCCGAAAGTATTATTTAAATCATCAAGAAGAGATGAAGCAGTGCAAGGTAATCGAACAAGTTGCAGAAATGATGAAAATTTCAACTGCAACTGCCAGAGTTTTTATGTGTTTTTACAACGTGTTTTCCCTAACAGTTTTTACAACGCGTTTTCCTCGCTTATCTCCATTACATTATTGAAGTAAATCATTGAAAAAGAACAAGTAGAAATTTACAGTTAGAAAAGTGATACCACAAACGGAAAGTTAAATAACAATAATGAATGTTAATGAATGCCAGCAGAAACGCGACAATATATTCATGTGAGTGTGGGAAGTACATGTTATATCCTAAGTTTGACAAATAATATAAAAAAAACCTTCGCCCATCTGTTTAACCTTTCTTTCCAATCTGTCTTGGGAACAAGTGCCAATTTGGCAGTCAATAATTATATGTTAATTTTATACACTTTTTTATATCACCGAGTTGTTTTGTAATGTAGGCCTAACCTCAAATACATCTGTACGTATCTATTTATGCCCAGCCATGTAACCTTTCTTAAATCTGCCTTGATAACAAATACACATTTGGCCATCAATAATTATACGTTAATTTTACACGTTTTTATATCACTGTGTTGTTTTGTCATGAAGACCTAATCTCAAATACATCTGTACGTATCTATTTACACCCAGCCATGTAACCTTTCTTAAATCTGCCTTGATAAAAAGTGCAAATGTGCCTGTCAATAATTACACATTAATTTGACACATTTCTAAATCACTGTGTTATTTTGTAATGTAGGCTAAACCTCAAACTTGTGTTCATGTAGTTATTCATCCCAAGTTAAAGTGTTAAGTTTTACTAATGTTAACGTAACATAAACGTCACAGTTTGATGTTACACCAAAGGTGTTCCAACATTATAAACTACAAAATTTGAAGCTGGTTTTGTTAACTACAGACCTATAGCTGTGCTTGTTGCCGACACTCTTTCTGATGTTAGTATTGTTTTATTTGGTAATGCTTGCCGTAAGAAAATCTAGAAAGTATTTACAATTAATTGTCAACAGATATAAAATAATTCCATGTTTAAATTTTGTAATGGATGTACGACAAGACAACTTGCTACCTTTAGAGAAATATCAACGAAGATAGTATGCCTTCTCAAGTAGGCCTAATTGTTTGTTATATCTGCCACGTAGGCCGCAAAAATATTGTAAACACTGAAATTTAATGTGACTGTAAATTACACAGCATAGTCAACACCCCAGACTCCCAGAGCTCCTGTTTACTTGTGAATGCATGGTTTTTAAAGATTAGATTACATTACGCAGTGTAAGTGTTAAATTAAGTATGTATAAAGAAGCTGTATGAGCTAGCTTTCAGTAAGGGCCGGGCTACAATTGACATACCTAACACATTCACAGTTATAGCGATAAGCACATACAAAAAACGAAAGCACAGAGGCCTGGCTACAATTGATATATTGATAATAATATTAGTTATTTTATGTTGCTATATTTGTACCGAAGAAATTAAGTCCTGTATATCAGTTGGTATCTGGTTTTTTTCGAAAATAAATCTTTTCAATTGATCTGAGACATATTTTAAATTATAAATTATTTACATTTCAATTTTTACTATAAACATTACCTAAAAGCATTACAAAACTTCCATGGTTGTGATTATCCGTAAATAAACTAAATAAAATATCTCACAGAGGAATGAAGTCAAAATACACACTAGATAAAAGTAACTTGCCTGTAAGTATTACTTTAATAATTTGTCCTTTACATTATCATTTTGCTGTCATTTGTAAATATGTATTGGTTTTACCATGAATAATAAGATATTTCTTTGAACTTTGTGCATGCATGAAACATTTTTTGTAAGTAGAATCATTTCATATAAATACTTTTCCCATTTAAATTTTCAGTTTTGCTGCAGTCATTGTGATGAAGGAATCACAACAATAATGAGAGTCCATGCACTTTACCTGTAAAATTGGTTTCTTGAGGTCTGTGTGGGGTTGACAAAAAGGAAATGTAGCACCCATTTGGGCCACAAGAGACACCGGAAATGTGATCATCACCGAATCGGCATTTCACTTAGATAAAAATAATATACATTAGTTTTAGAATTACTTTGTACAAATGAAGGTTGTGCCAAATAAAAGCCTGGTATACCCATCTGTTATCAATTCAATTCACAGTATAAATGTTCAGTACATTTTTGGAGGGTCTCAGAAGGGTACGAACACAGAGTAACAGTGTCAAAAAAAAATGTACGTATATACAAATGCATTTGCTGATATGTTTATATTTTTAGTGTAAATTATTTTTATTTTACACATACTTAATAGGCCTATGTTGAAATATATTTATCTCCATTTATAAACGTGCATATAAAAATATTTGAAAAATGTATGTATACATGCATATATTTAATACATTTTACTTTTTTATATAATACATATTTATATACTGCCACGTTAGCACCATCATGTTAGGTTTATCAACACCATCTACATCTGTGTAGTGGTGTACTCTTGGCTCGACACAGATCACCTCGCTTTCCTTGCTGTTCTGCCCCCTTACCTTCCCCTTTCCCCTTTGTCTGTCGTTATTTTTTTACTTGTTGTGGTTGTTTAATCAAGGCCTTGTATGGCCTCGCTCTACGCTTCAGATTTCTGCTACTTATGCCTGCATGATCTATGTTTTTTTCCTGATGGCTTAGTTGCACTTCACTTTGGTCAGCTGAGGCCAAACACAGCCATGTTTTCGAGCTGACGTTTTACTAGTCACGCTACAGAGCGATGGGGCACTTAGAAAAAGAGTCGTGGAAACATTAAGTTTGCAATACAGTTTTTAAATATTTGGTAATTTGTGTGACAAGTGGTGGTGTACTTACAAAATCTGAATTTGGCTGTCCTTCCAAATTATTTTTCGGCTTAACTATGGTGTTGCGTTACTGTGTGTCCTTTTTTTAATGTACCTTGTTGGTCCTTGTTCACCACCCAAGTTTAATGTTTGCTGTTTCACGGTTTCCATGACTTCATCGCTAGGGCGTTCATTTTTCAATAGTTTGTTGTTTGTTTTGTAAAGTTTTTGTCTACCGGAGCTCTTTGACATGACCCAAACAATTATATATGTTACATATTTTTCTATTGTATATAATACATGAAACACACACATATATATATATATACACACATAAATACACTTACACACTTCATGGGTATTGTGTACTGCAATTATTATGTAATTAGTTATAAATGCTCATCACTTATGGTCCAAAACATTTAGCCAGTCCTGAAAAGTAAACATTGATTTTAACATGTGGCATACACATGGCAATGTTTGTTTACATGTGGTGGAAGGATACATAATGGGCAAGAAAGTAGAACTTTAGCAGGGTTTTCAAAAATGCTCCCTTTATCGTGAACAGTGTATACTTTCTGAGATAGTCTACCCCTGTAGAACACACATCAATATTTGGCACCCAATGTGGGGCCATAACTCCAGGTAGCCAAGACTTAGAAGTTGGAGCATGCCAGACATCCCCCCCCCCCGGTTGGTTTACTCCTTTAAAGGGAGTATCGTTCACGACTTCGGGGAGTCATCATAAACACCCCATGGTGCCCATAGAGCCCATGATGTAAGACTCTGACTCGAGTCAACATGGCCGGATAGCCAACGACATCACCACCGGTGCGAGCAATGCCCCCTGTTCTGTGACTGGATGCCCTGGAATCGGACGCTATACTACCTACTGTCACCAGTCCTACCACTACAGCTGTATCAGGTGGGATGAGACCCCCGCTACACAGATGGCCTCGAGTACCTATGTACCACCAAGACCCAAGCATTAAGGATGTAGACGATACACCGTCAGTTGTATCCTCTAACACTTGTGTATCGAGTGGCTGGATGAACGAGTAACTACTCCCGGGACGATATATCAGTGTGATATGTGCCGAAGAGAGCACACATACCACCCCCGTAACCACAGTCGTAGGCATAGCCTAAGTATACAAGAGCTGCCAACAGAAATGACATTGCCCGAGTTTAACGAGAGAAACTACGTGGACCCCCCAAAATTCCTTGCTACCTGCGAGAATGAGTATCGCAAGCACCTCATCCTGCAGAGACAATGGGTGAACCATACACACCCCCAGCTGACAGGTACCACCAAGCACTGTTGGGATCGCTACGGCAAATTTGTAAAAAGTTGCCCCCAATTTCGGACCCAACTCACATCTCACTTTACACGAGATGAACTCCTGAGTGAGATAATCACCGATCTGCATTCCCGAGTACAGCGACCCGACAAGGAAGCTGAACTTTTTATCAGGCGGAAAGAACCTTTACACCGGCGTGTGTACCCAGAACAGAGCGAGGCTCTACTCCAGTACAGTTGCTATGGTTGGAGGTCGACCCTGCACCAGCCCCCCATAACTCGAGGGTACTAAAGCCCACCCAGGCTTGACGTGTCAGGTGCCTTCGGGCCCGACAATTGAGAGATAAACCCCTCGCCTGCGGCAGTTTCTGCCGCAAGACCGATCGCGATGGAAGCCCTCCTGGCCGAAATCAACTATTGGGAAAGAGTATTAGATTCTCAAACAGGACAGGAACTCACTGCGAGACCCAGGTGTGTGTCTAGCAGTACCCCTATCGAACCTCACCAGACATCCCCTCATGAGACAATCTGGCCTAACCCAGCAAACCACCTCACCCTCGACCATCCTTGCCATAGCAGAGAAAGTGAAGGGAAACCCCCCTTCTACCCTCTAATGACCGCTAGGCCAAGGTCGTGAACCTCCCCTGCCCCCCTGGTTGCTCCTCAGGCTACAGAGTGTCAACCCACCCACGAGGACTCAATCGCATGCGTTGCGCGAGCCTCGTTGGTTTCCTTCCACGGAGGATCACCCTCCCCAGGAACCAAACTGGATGCAGTGACATACCCCTTCCCTCCAGGCTCAGTCCCACCTACACCTCCCCCCGAATTGGCGCAGCATAACAAGGATAGGGAACCTGGAATGTACGGCACATTACCTTACCCATCCTTCCCCTTATTCCAGGACAAGCATAGAGAAAGTGCGCTTGTGGAGAGTGAAAACCTTGAGCTTCCAACGCCAACACCTGAGGACGACATGGTCAACTTGGCGACTGCCCCCTCCAGCCTGGAAGTGAAATCAGAGAGAGAGAGAGAGAGAAGTCGCGACTACTGCGCAGAACAAGAACATTACCGCAAAGCCCGGCCAATGTATAATAGCGAGTGAACACGAGGTCTCTCCCATGACGGGATTGGCCAGAAGTCGGTTCTGCGCACCGGTTACCCGCGATACTGTAGCCTGCACACAACAGTTAACTGCAGAGATAGATACCACAACTGACAACAGCACTCACAACCTGACTAAATCGAGTGACGGAAAGGAGCCCAGCTGTACAGCTACCCACAAAGCAGATGTGAGCAATGCCCGGGACGCTGGCCCCAAGCTGTCTGCCACTGCCCAAGAGGCCCGCTGCATGCCAGAAGCATGTGCCTGAAGAATACTACGAGACAGCCTGGCAGACCCCAGCCTCCTTCCACTGGCCAGCCTTCTCCACTGCGGTACCTCGGAAGCGAGGGTGCCCCATGAAGCGACAAGTGGTTTAACGTCCTCGCCCGCCTCCTGCATCCGTCTCCAGCACAGGTACCTGCAGTGGCCAGCATATTTGAACTAGTGCCCCAATTGTGTGTAATCCCCTTAGCTAGTTAGCAGGTTGTGATCACATCAGCAGAAGACCACATCCCGAAGACAATGCGCAAAAGTGATGGTTTGTGTAGTAGGGGCGGTTAGGTGTCTAATTAAAAGGCACCTACAAAATCGTAGTCTAGTAGGGAGTGCATCAAGATGTCCCACACGTCAAGAATCCACTTTTGTTAACTTCTAAATTTAATTGTAAACGTAACTTAATTCTTTTTAAGGTGGAGCATTTAACAAACAAAACTTGCAGTGTCATGAAACGAGGTCCCACAGAAAAAAGAAAAAGTATCCAAGTAAAGTAAAATTTTGCCTCATAAATAAAGGACACCGTACAGTAAAGTAGCATGAAATGTTTAATTATTTTCAAAATTTGGCGTTTATTTTCCCTAGTTTATTCCCAAAAAAAATTGTTTGCCGAGGCTAAGTTAACGTAACTTCAAACACTGTAAGCAAGCTAAAAAATTTATGTTTGCATTTTCCCCGCAAACCCACTTAGGGCTCACGTAAAGTCAACATTAAACCATAATTTCATAACTAAAACCATTGTTGTTCGTATTTGCAAGAATAATGACACAATTAACGTAGAGTCTAAGAATTCCGTGAGCCCCGTCCGGAAGTAAACACGCAAAACCGAAGCCCATCAACGAGCCCGTAAACATAACATTGATGAAACCCTCTCCATTCCTAACAATGCGACTGGGTGACATTGCTTTCATTAACTTTAAACACTTGCTTAAGAGCATGAAGCTGGGGTTGGCAGGGCGGTCAACATACCATACTACCTTCTGAGATAGTCCACCCCTACAGAACATGCGTCAATTTCTACACAATTTTCTGCATAATTTATAATAGCCTCATGTTCTCCTAACAAGTCAACTCTCAGTACTACATTTACACTGAGCCCTTTCACTACTTACAAGGCAATCCATATATTTTGATGTGCTATAGTCACCTCTAGAACTTTTTTCCTTAATATTTTGAATTCTGATCCCCGTAGTGCTATGGTGGTGTGAAGGCACCTTCAATTACATCATCGCCTAAGCCAGCTCTATCACTTAAGTACAAACCAGGAAGGTGGTTGCTGCATATGGGGCATGCCTCGCCAAACGCTGATAAGTGAGAATCCCCACTACCAACCAGGAAGCAGTGCGGATTGCAACATGCGACGCAAAAATCGGGCGATACAGAGTGGCAGGCAGTGTCTTTCTCCGTAGTGATACCGACCACAATGGAGGATCCCAAGGGCTCACTGTGCCATTCGCTGTAACCCCGTATCATTTACAACAGCCTTTGCAAGGTGGGACAAGTCCAGTTACTACAGGCTCTCATTAGGTTATCATAAATATATTCAAAGTGCTCCGCCGATAATACATAGTTTCTTGTAATTGTAATGTTCTGTTAACACAATAATAACCCAGCTTTATTCCAGATAGTCCTCCATCAATCTACCCATCAGTTCTATTTCTTGCTACAGCCCCCCACCATGTAACTCAACCATAAACCCTCCTAGCCCTTAATTACAAGTAAGGACAGAAGGCGTACTTCGTAACAACAGTAAACCCTAAAATGGTGACATTTGATAATGGCGATGTTGCTACAATGTGTATTTCCCTTTTACTAAGGCTATTCAGGAATCCCTCTGAGCTAGTAGTCACTTCGCTTCCTGAGTCTAGTACCATGTTTAGTTTGTAATGTGTCGCAACGTCGGTCGACACTTGTAGTGGTTGCTGTACAAATACTCGTGGAAGTCCGCAGTAAACACTAGCTCGACTAGCTCAGTTAAAGTGAGAGACTGAGAAATAAATAAATGAGCACTTGAAAGTTGTATTTGCTGCGGACTCCCACAAGTATTCGTACAGCAACCTCTACAAGTGTTGACCTACATGGTGACACATTTCAATTGGTGCCCAACGTGAGTCCTGGAATTATACACACCCTGTGAAATGAAGATTGCCAGCAGCAGCATCAGGAGTGCCAATAGAAAAATTAAGATATGAATTAAATTTCACTGAAGTTTATTGCCGTCTCTTCAAACAAATGACACTCCTAGAAAGTAAAAAGAAACTAAGCAAGAGATGAAATGGTAGCGTGGTCACTTGCTGCCCTGCACGAGCACTACATCACTCCTTTTCCTTTTCACTGGATTAGTAAACTAAACACGTAGTCTTTGCATTGCACGACATGGTGAAACAAGGAAGATAACCGAGGTCCACCTAAGCTGACATGACCAACTGCTCGAAAACAATACGTAAATTTCTAGAGTTACGCACCAAGCGATGCTACCATTGGACCACTTTTCGATGAGGAAACTTTTGATCGATATATAGGGGAAGCACGACCTTTCTCGGGTATCGCAATACATAGTTTGTGAGGACGTCATAGGATGACATTGCATCTTTTCCTTTTCACTGGGCTAGTAAACTAAACACGTAGCCATCGCATTGCATTACAAGGTGAAACAAGGAAAATAACAGAGGTCAACCTTAGCTGACGTGACAGACTACTCGAAAACAATACACCAATATTCAACTCTAGTATCAGTAATAAATTCCTGAATACATTGACATATTCCCCTTTCCCCTTGTACTAAAACTTCAGTTGGATTTTTCTCTACCAACATGTCACCCTCAGACTGTATTTCTGAATTTTGAATTGAATTTTCCTTACTATAATTCTGATTGCAATTTTTTTCAATAATAGATAGATTTGGATCTCATTCCTAACATACAATCTTGGATATGCCAAACAAAATGATGAATGATATGTGATATAAATCATTCATCTGTAATTTTATTATCTAAATATTTTGATTGCAAGTACGAGCTTTGTATATAATTTGCCATTGAATCATTAAAATTCCTACATCTGCCTGTGAATAAATACTGTAAAATGTCATCCTGCACATGAATCCCCCAGTATTTTTGTAGAAAAACAACCTTGGGTCTCATTGAAATTTGTCCATTCTGTTTCCTTCCACAGTGCCTACTATGAAGCGCCTGCATCTAGCTTATTCACAAAAAGTTGCACTTGTTGTTCCTCTGACACCCCTACAGAATTAAGTATCCTTTCGCACTTGTGTATGAATTGGATGGAATTTGGTCCCCTATTGTCTCCATAAAATTTAGACACTGTAGTTTCAAAAGAAGCTATTTCATCAATAGTTAGAACAAATTTACCCCCTTTTGGTAAAGAGAATTCTCGTCTCCTCAGTTGATTATTTTCTCTTCACATTGCTGTCTACTTTCCTGACCAATATTTATTACTTCCTCCCTAATGTTTTCTAAATGTTGGCATATAGCCGGGCTTTTCAAAAAAACCTTTTCAATATTTTCCGCCAAAGTCTGTTCTACCTGCTGTATATGCAATTCATTTTGCTGTACCTCTCTAGTTTGTTCATGAACTTGTACCTACACCTTTTCTATCTCATGACTGTTTTCTAAAATTATTGTGCTCGTGCGCAGACACGAGTTCCTTTACATGTTGCTGTGCTTTCTGCATTTTGTTAACATTCATTTCCAAAACTTTATAATTTTGTGCTACTGTTTCTAAATTATTTTGACATTTTACCAGTGGACTTTCATTTAGCGTCACAGATTGGGCCAATTCTACCACCCTATTCTCACACTGGTTTACCTTGGTTGTGCAGTCCTCCCTAACCTCATTTAATTATAATTTCAATTCGGCAAAACCCGTTGTATTACCCTCTACTGCACTTTGTACTTTGTTTATAGTTTAAACATTCCACAAATTTTTCCTCGAAATCAGTTTTGAACCCATCGAACTTCTCTGCCAATTGTTGAAATTAATTTTTCTGTTTATCAAATTTTCTTGCAAGCTGTTGAAATTCATTTTTCATCTCTATACTAGATTCCTGAGATTCAATTTTCTGTTTATAAAATTTTCCTGCCAGCCGTTGAAATTAATTTTTCTGTTCGGTCGGAACAGTTGTACAATCAGGCTTACAGTACGTCTATTTGCTCCTGTGTTCCCCTATTTACATTTCTAACCTCTGAACCTGAAGAGCTCTCTTCCCTATCAATCAAATTTACGTTAGTTTCCTGATTCAATATCTTAAACCCTAAAAATTATTCTCCCTCACTCTCACTGACTAACTCTTCCCCTTTATCAGACATTGTGAATTACAAATATTTAACCTGAGAAACAAATTTACATGCACACAAACTGTCCCACGAGAAACCCATAAAAGAAAACAACATAAATTTTAAACATGGTAATTATTATCACTCTAACCTATACTTCACAATTTAAATTTTAAAAAAAATTATGAAATTACATGTTATCTTCCTCAATGGATTCCCTGAAGTGAAGTGATGCTTTGTGAATAAATACCTTTGCACACGTTGTTGATGATTGTAGTCTGTTGTTAAATACCTGAATTCTTCATAGCACTTTGGAAACTGGACTGGAACACGGGAATGGACATCTGCTTCTCAGGAACTATCAAAATGCTGCAGTCTGGAACTGCTGAATGCATTCGTTCGGAAACACTTTTCAGAAAAACTGCAGTAAAATCATAATTAATTAAGTTTCTGCACTTCTCAGGAGTATTGGAAATTGCTACCGCACGAAGGGCGCCATAAATGTGACGTTGCAAAGGCCAGTTAATAGCCATTCTACTGTCATAGTCCAATCTAGCTCAGTCTGTCGATACATAAAACTCCGGCACCATGTTGAACAAATAAAAAGAACGTGAATTCCAGTTTGGAATATTCCTCAGTTTTATTGAACTTTCCAAAACAGTTCACAACAGAACACGAACACATTAACTCAAAAGCCGAACTTTGAATAGCAACAGTATCGCAGTAGTAACTAAAATTAATGTTCCTCCAAAAAACTTGCATCGTGAGAAAAATTACAAAGGCAAGGGGAAAAACATCTTCCCCCTTGATGTCCTAGAAGCCTCCCACACCTGCGGAATGAATTTTGTGCTAGAAAGTTTGGTGTCCAAAAATACTTGAAGTGAAATCTTATTCAAAATAGCAGTTTGCGGGTGTGGGTGAAGTCGTTCCACCTCAATGTTACTTCTTCAAAAGTTGTAGGCCTAGCTAGTTCATTTGCGGAAGAGCACAGGGCTCTTCGCACTCAGCTAGGCACGTGCAATTATCCCCACTAACCAAAACTCTAAAATTAGAAATTCCCGGGGCTCAAATCCCTTCTCCTTACTTCCAAATATGGTAGCACTTTTCAAAACCTCCTCTCATTGGCTGAGCTCTAGTGCATCACAACTAACTTTGTCAACTTTCAGAACAAATTCTGCTGACTATTTGAAAACTGATGCAACCTCGCGGTCAGACTCATGGGAATTCGAAAATGCTAACGCAGTGCAGATAACAGCTTGTAATACAGCCCCGCATAAAAACTTATAAGCCCTTATCTTTCCACGCTGCATAAAAAAAAAATTTAGAATATTGCACCCACTAACAAAATAAACAGGGAATTTAACAAAAATCCAATTAAAAATTATTATGAAAACAATTTAAAAATTACATAACCTGCAATGCTAAAAGGCTAAATACAATTGCTATGATTATTTGAAAATGCTAAGGGCGAAACTACAGAAAACCTACAGACTAGCTCGAAACAAATTATTACAAGCAAATGAAACAAGCAAAAAGTATTATGACCAAAACGTAAACATACATTTGTTTGAACCGGGAGATAAAGTTTTCCTTCATGATGAGATTGTTAGGAGAGGAAGGTCTAAAAAAACTAAGTAGCCAATATGTAGATCCATATATGGTAATAGAAGTAGAATGAGTAAATCTAACTTTGATAAGGTAAGGAAATAAATCCATTAGGGTGCACCCAAACAGTTTGAAACCCTATTTTTAATATATTATAGAAAGGCTACGACATTGATGGTGATCATCTTTATCAGTACCAGCACATCTGAAAAGAACTTGGATATTAGTGTTCAGAAACTACAAAATTCTCCGAAACTTTACTATGAATGTGTTGGAGCAACCCAGCTCTACAATAGGCCTACACAATGGAGATTGGTGACATACATAAAGATAAGTAGATTAGGGGAAAACTTTAAAAGACTGTCAAGGTATGCACATTTAACAAGTAGGTACTCCATGTGCAAGGGAACATTTGGAATTTACAAATAAAACTCTTTGCTCCAATAGGGTAAACAAAATTGTCTCTAAACTAGATTCAATTAAACAATTACAGGATATTATAGTAGACGTAAGTTCTTCTAATAAATCTAAAAAATGGAAAAATGAAGTATCTTTCCTTTAAATATCATAGGACAGTTAAGCAAGAAAGTCCTTGGTATGCTTGATAGGAAGACGCAGACTATTATAATGATAAAATATATAAACTAGAAGCGGAACAATTGAAATTTCTTACAATAAGTAAAGAACAGATTTTTGTTGTTAAATCAACAATCTACAATCAAATAACCAAACAAGTAATGAAATACTGTTAAGGCAGCACCCAATAAATGATAAGACTAGAAAAGATAATAGAAGAAGTGAATAAAAGTAATGGACAGATTTCCATAGTAATGTCCAATCAGGAATTAAGAATCTTGGTAGATGAACATTTAAACATACTTTATTTGAAAAAACATTGAGGAATCAATATGAGTTGATTTTAGATGTTATTCTAAAGGTGATTAAAGGTAGGCTACCTAAACAGATAATGTACTACCTATTTTAAGCAGTTTCAATCACATCACGAAAGTTAATTTAACTTACCGCTTCTGGGTGTAACAAGAATAGACAGCCTACTTTTGAAATTAATGTAATTAGATCTATTCAGTAAAGGAGATATTTTGTGTTATGTTATAAAATTACCAATGTTAAACAATTTATAAACTCATACCATTACCGGTTAAAGTGAAAACCACAACAAATTAATTTGTATTCATAAACCCTGAGAAAAATGTATACGGTAATTATGTAACATTCGAAACAATATTATGCAAAATTAAGTACAGATGTGATAAATGAATGAAAACAGATAACTAAGGTATAGAGCTTTAATAACTACGTATTCAAATGAAGAATGTGAAGCAAAGTTATTACATACTGGTAGTTCAATACCTTTTGATTGTCTAAAACATGTTGTAGAATTAAGGGAAACATTGTGGATTCAGTTGGATGATAATGAATGGATTTATGTAGCTCCCAATACGGACAAAATGACAAAAGTCTGTGATAACAAAAACCCATGTGACGTTACAATTACAAAAAACAGGAAAGATAGAATTTTTAAGAAAATGTAAAGGATATGGAATTAAGGTTCTTTTAGTTTCTCAGAATATTCTAAGTACAAACACAAGTTATAAGGACATGATTCCAAATATTTTTATACACACCGATTGTTGTGAATTAGAGGATCAAATTATAAGTATAGATAAGATAGAATCCTTTTTACCTCTCAAACCCATTACCAACCAACTGGATGACACAAGCATATCAAGTCATAAAATATACTACAAAAGATGATTCATTAACAAGAATAGAAATTACATAATGTAAATAACATACGTCAATAATTTCTTAAATATCACATGAATGCACTGTTGTATTAAGTTTAATTATATGTATTTATAGTTATAAGAAATATGGTTGTTTGAAAGGTGTGCGCATGTGTGTGTAAGTACGTGTGTGTGTGTGTGTATATATATATATATATATTAACGATGATGATTGTTGCAGTTGTAGATCAATTTCTTTTAGGACAGAGCAAACTTCAAACCACTGTTATGATGTTTAAATGTTTTGTATGCTGATGATTATCACTGTGCTTAACGTTGAGTAAATTCATTTCATTCACTTTAATGTGGTTTTTCTGGTAAACTAAGGCCCTTAGGCAATTTTTACCAGAGAATAATATTTTCTACATAGTTTTGACCATATATATTCGTGTGGTGCAGTCCGGACCTAGGAACAGTAAATTTGTGTTCTCTGAAATTAATAATGTTGATTCAAAACCATTTTCCGTGAAAATTTATTTGGTTTTCCTAAAAGCCTCTATTCTACACAATTAATTACCATTAGAACATTCAAGTCACAGGTTTAATTAAGTTTACGGGAGGGACTTTATTTTTAAACAAAATACCTATGTTACTTCTTTAAAATTAATGCTTATCCTTTCGGAATACAGAACCTATCAAGTATAAAAATGTAATGGATTTTCACTAAATGTAAAATTTTACAGTGATTAATGTCTAGGCCTAATGTATGACTTATAAACATGTCAAGGGTTCAATCACTGGACAATAAAAGAGAGAGTGTGTGTTTGTGTGTACATGTGTGCAAGTCACACAAGTAACATTCAAACATTCACTACCTACTATATTTATAACTATGAAATAAAGATAATGATGTTTAAACAACATTAGACCTATATGGATGTGGTTAGAATAGCATGCATCATGTTTTAAAATTCTGTAAATTTACACTAGAAATAAAAGTTGACTTCAGCTACTTCAATTTATATATGAAGAAATGTAAAATGTGGAAATAATTTTTTAAATAGCCTGACTAAGAGGCCTGCCTACCTGGCACTTGAACTGTGTTGCAACAGATTTTAAATCTAGTTTTCTTAATGGAACTATTAAACGGGTCTTCACTATGTTAACCTATGAAAAGAAAACTTACTCCAGATGAGGAAGGAATGGTACTCACACAAATGCTATAAGTTATATATTATTTTGAAGCCCTTGAAACAATGATAAAAATGGCTTTTTCAGCCTGCTATATTTTAAAACATACTACCAGGACACAAGATAAACTATGATAGGAGCCTGTATTGAACTTTGATACAAACCTTTAATCAATAAAATCACAGGGTCACAGCTTAAAACCCCGTAAGTACAAACAACATGACTAACACTGCATGCCAGTTCAGAGCTCTACACATCGCGGTGATGGTGCACTTGTAGCATGTACTAGTGTAACCCTTAAGCACCCACATTCCTATGGATTCCCCGTTAGTGGCAGGGAAGGGGTGTGGTAATAGGACAAAACATGTGACATCAGATGCCATATTGGCTACATCACACCTGTGTGAGATTGTACACTACTCCCGGGAGACTCACATAAGCTGTAGTGTCATACACATTCAGAATACTGTAATTAAAATGTGAACATAAACGTATACATGCGTGAATGAATGAATGTGTTGGATATAAAGTTGTAGGCCTATACAAAAATTTCTGTGCTACGAAAATTAACAATTTATTTGTGTTATTTGGGAAATATGTAATGCAACAGTCCCTACTAGGGAACAAATTTTGTCCAAAATGTGTCCTGCACAAACATCCCTATATTCCTGTGGCTGCCCAATTAGAATATGGGGAAGGAGTGCGGAAGTAGTACTGTGTACATTGTTGATGCCATGTTTGCAATCTCTCAACTTGTTTATTGTCAATATTGTATAGTGAAATAGCCCGAAATACTATTCATTGTACTATATAAAATGAAGAAGTCCTTGTGGTAAGTTATGTATGGTAGGCCTAGCTGTCTAATGCAATTAAAATTTCCTGGTCCAGTAATTAAAAACCTACAATCCTATGTTAGTTTAAACTGCCAAAATTGTGTTGTACTAACTTTAGTTTACATGGTCTTGTTAGATTACGAGGTGTATATGACTTCTCGACACCAGAGATTTGTTTATAAATGTGACGTAGTTAATGACATCAGGACGTTGGACAAACAGGTAGTTGATTATGTTAATAGGGGAAAAAAAAAAAAAAAAAAAAAAAAAAAAGGAACCCATATGAACAATTTGCAACAGCTGAGTATTTTTGATTTCGTAGGTTGTAGGGCTGTATGTTCCTCTGTTTTGTAAGATAGTTAAAAATTCATGCCATTTTGTCCCGTCATTCTGTTTACTGATGGAGAAAGGTAGTAGTTTACGTGTTCAGAGTTGGTTATTATACGCATCAGTGTGTAATGAAATGGAATTGTACCATATACAGTGATAAAATAATATGCATTATAAAAAATACAATATGGAATAGTGTACGGTGCTAAAATAGAAATACATTCATCACAGTGTTGTTTTTGCATTAAAATTATATACGTACCATTGTGCAAATGATGTGTTCCACGTTGGATAATGACAATGAGCGTGGCATTACATGTTGGCAGAAAACCGATATGTTTGGTAAAGGTAAGTGTTGATATATTTAAGTAGAAATGTGTGTACCTGGTGTAATAAAGTGTGGTTAAGTAATATTAAGTCCGGATTCTGTAGCAGGTACCAAGTTTTTACCATTTGTGATTATTATTGGATATGTCTAATGTTTGTGGTGACATGTAAAATAACGTTGTTGTAGGTAGGCACTGTCAGGATAGGGGTAGTATGTTTAGGTGGTATTCGATACAGTGAAGCATATAATATAGCAGAAATTATATTAAACTAATCTGGAAATGTGATTGTGTGGAAATAATCCTTTTCAACTGATATATGCACACATTACAGTGATTCATCCGCACACGACCCCTGATAAACAATGTATGGCTGAACTACCCAAAAATGTGAATCGTCATTTACACATACACATTAATTTACATGGCAAGTTATTAAAGCAGATGGGATCTTTAATGTAGGTACTATCCTATACCATATGTAGTATCGAGAAGTACAATAGAGTGGATGGGCTCTATTGTATTGCCCGATACCATATGTGGTGTCAGGTAGTATAATAGAGAGGATGGGCTCTACCGCACTTCGCGATACCAACGTTTATAAATGCTGAAAGTGTCCCAGCCCGAAAACCCCCACATTCTCAAGGATGCCCCGTTAGATTGCCATACATAATAGATCGGGCAATAGAAAAAAAGTATGACATCTTCGGCATCATTTTGGAGACATCATAACATGCGTGTAAACAACATATTGGGTTCTACAATAATCCTGGATTATGAAACTGAATTTAGGCAGAAAAATGTGTAACTTTATAGCATTACCCATAATCAATTTCAGACTATCATGTCATTTTAAGTAATGATCGTAGTAGTTTTTACATCTAAGTTTTATGAAAAAAGAGATAGGGAATAAATAAGGTATTTTAAAAAAATGCTATTTTCCAATATTTTATCCACAAATTTTTATGACAGCAAACTTAATTTCCAAAAATTATGCTTACTAAGGGTGCAAGTGTTGATTTTTTTTTAAAGAGCATTTTCATGACATAGGCCTAATGTAACTCTAGACTAAGCAATTATGCTGACTGGAGAGCAATTCCAATGCTATTAAGGACTTTCACAAATATTTTTCCACCACAATATTCCTCTCCTGCTATGGATATTTTATCAAATAGGCTGTATGTAAAATCGCTATTTTCCGGAAATCATTAAGCAACGAACCTAATGTGAAACCCAATAAATCAATATTTTAACCTTAATTTTAAAAGGCAAAAAGTTTAACTGCATAATTAGCGTATTCGCCCACTAATGTTTGTAGTAAAGCTTTTAAATGAAATGGTACACTTTCCTGGCTTAGGCCTACTATTGTTTTCAGAAACCTGGACGAGTGTGACAGCACATATTAATATAAATATAAATACAGGAGCAGAAATTAAACAACCATAAAAATGGACAGGTGACCAACCAAAAATTAAGAAAAATATTCAAAAACAAAACCACGTGAAGTGTGGTCTCTCACCTCCTCTAGTGTCGCAATCGTTTGTCTACACTGAGGCATCCGAGACACAAACGTTGATGTTGTCGGCGAGTTGTAATCATAACGCGCCTCATCAATAAATTCATTCACACGTATTAAACCAGGCATTTTTGTGAGTGTATCTAGTGCAGTGTCAAAGTATACTAAACACTACATTTCGAAAACAGATTACACAGAAGGTTACATTTAAATAACAACGAAATCAAAACATTTGTAAACCATTGCCCGCAAAAAAACTCCACATAATTTCACTTCAACATCCATTTCGATTAATATAAACAACTTGAAGACTACAAACTACATTTACGTCTGCATTTATTTTGATTTTCTTTGCTTTGGACACCCGAACGAATGCCAAATGATCATGTACTAATAACTAGCCGTTGTGGTTACGCCTAGTTCAAAAATTCTTAGGAATTCAATTTCTTCTTCTTTTCTTTCCAAAATACGATGAATTGTTAAAAAAAAATTTAATGATTATATATGTATTTTAATTTCAAATCTTTATTATATATAATTATTTTTTAAATACAAAAAACAACAAACTGTTGCTGCAATTAAAAAATTTACTTTCAAACTATTAAGTTTGTTTTGTATTGTTTTATTGCATCCGTAAGATCTTTTTTCAATACATAGCTGTACAAAGTTATTGAACAAGTCAAATTACAGTATACAAAATTTATACGCTGAACATAGTAAATATATATATATATATATATATATATATATATATATATATATATATATATATATATATATATATGGGTGGGTGTGTGTGTATGTGCGTGTGTGTGCGTGCGTGTGTGTGTCAGACTATATGTAAACGCATAACATCTTTTTTTCCTCATAATTTGGCCAATCCTCCTCCAACATGCTGTGGGAAGTCATCGATTTGCTGAAACAGAAGAAAAAGGAAACGAGAAATACTGGAACAAGATATGTGTACAAAGACATGTAACGCGATAATTACTTAAATTTTAGTTTAGATATTCATCTTCACTATAAAATATTAGTTTTGAAAAAAAAATCATTCAGCTGTTTCTTAAAGAGCTTTTGGTTATAGAAGCAAATTTCTTTAAGGTGTTGTGGTAATTTACTGAAAGGTTGGCTACCAAGGTAGGATGGCCTTTCTGGACATGTTTTAAGTTAACTGAAGCCACCTGTAAAGGTTTTTTTTTATTCTAGTGTCATCTTTATGAAAGGTCTCCTTTTTCTTAAATAAATAACTGTTTTTGGACATGAATGTAAATACTGAAAACATGTACTTACGTGCAAGTGTTAAAATCTCTGAGCTCTTGAAAATATGTCTACATGAGTCTGACTTTCTTTTGCCATTGATTATTCTTACAGCTCTCTTTTGCATGTGAAACACTTTTTTGCTGTCAGTGGAATTACCCCAAAACGTTATACCATAAAACATTGAATGAAAATATGCAAAATATACCATTTTTGCTGTATTTTTGTTCAAGACCTCTGCAGCACTCCGCAGGCAAAACATCCTGAACATAGTTTAGGTAAAATATATGCAATGTGAGATTTCCAGTTAAGTAAATTGTTTACTTTTAAGCCAAGAAACTTAATCACTGCAGTTTCATTCATTTTGTATGTTACTGCTAACATATGAATTGAGGTTTTCTCTATTCTTTTAAGAGGAAATTCATTAGACGTTTTATCTAAGTCGAGATTTAATTTGATTCCACAAAACCATGCATTTAGCTCTGTAAATTTTGTATCCAATTTTGTATAAGACCATTTACTGAGTATCCAGAGACTAATATGCTAGAATCATCTGCAAAAAAATTGGAGTAGTTTCTGGGGTTAATGCATGTGGAAGGTAATTTATATAAACTAGGAAGAGTAGGGGGTCTAATATTGATCCTTGTGGGACCCCAGGCTTGATTTTTCCTGGTTCAGAGTAGAATGAAGTAGTGTTTCCTTTGATCCGAACTTGTCTGTTTGAAAAGTATGAGCGTATTAGTTTATTTTGTGAACCTGAGACTCCATAAAACTTTAATCTTTCTATAAGTATGTTGTGATTTAAACAGTGAAATGCTTTAGTGAGGATGCAAAATATTCCTTTAGGTAGTATCTTTTTATCAAGTGCATTAACAATACTATTTGTTAGTTTGAAAATTGCATCATTTGTAGATGTGTTTTTCCGAAAGCCAAACTGTGATTCTTAAAATTTTGCAGCAACCTCCTGTAAATTAGTTTTTCAATCACTTTAAAAAAGGATGTAATAAGTAAGATGGGTATATAATTGTTTACAATTATTGTCTTGTCTCCCTTCTTGAACAATGGTGTTAACATAGCCCATTTGAGTCTGTCTGGATGCAATCCTGTATTGAAGATGTTATTGCAAATATGGCTTAGTGGAACACTGAATTCAAAAGCGCATTGCTTTAATAACCTACAGGTAATGACATCATAGCCGCTAGATAATTTTGGTTGCAAAGAATTGATTGTTTTCTTCACTTCCTTTGGAGTTGTGTTTGTAAAAGATATAGCAGGGTATTCTGTGCCCTGTCGTATAGGAATATGGTTTATATCTTGTTTAATGTTTTTTAAATCATGTTTTCTACAACATTTAAGTAGTATGTATACATTTTTCTAAGACTAATTTAGGGTCTGAGGATATGTAGTCATTTACTTTAAGGTTTACAACTGGACATTGCTCTGTTGTTCTTCCTGTTGTGTTTTTTACCATATTCTTCCATGTAGTTTTTATTTGGTTTAGAGAATTCTTATTGAGTTACTGTCAATTAAAATGTTATCAATTGTTGTCTCACTGGTTCCTTCTATTCTTGTAGTAAAGTTTACTATGGATTTAAGGTTGATGGTACACCATATTTGCTCGTATTTGAGTGGGAGTATTCAGTGTGTATCACAACTTTCCGTGCTGGTGCACATGGCTGTTAGAGGTATGTGTATAGATAGGTACACTTATATATATTTTTTTACTTTCTCTGCCTACAACAATAACTTCATTGTAAATTGGCGCCAAGATCCCTACATAATTATATCATACATATAAATAAAAACCAATACAGAAAAAAAATCGAAAAAGAAAATACTGTTATTCTGGACATCCAGCGATACATGATGACATAGTGATACACTGTCATAATGATATAGATTAATGATGTAATACCATGAAAATGTTGAGTGAATAATTTGGATTCAGTTCGAACTGGTGTGTTATGATTGCATAATGTCTATATGTATATTAACATTGTATGTTGATGTTATATATGTATTTTGGGACATAACAAATTTGTATATTTAATTAATAAGTTTAATATAGTTCAGTTGTGCAATGAATTTGTAATTAAGTAGTGTTTGGTTTATCACAATTGGTGGATTAGTTTAAGAGCTATGAATTTTTTAAGTTGGGAGGTGTGATCGGACATAACCTTAAACTGGATGTCATGCTGCAACACCTTTCCTAATATTATAGAAATGTGATGCGATGATCAGTTCCCATGTGTAAGCGGTTGCCTCCCAGTTTATAGTCACTGTTCTAAAAATAAACTCAGATGGCTATAACCTTGGAGGCTACCACTTACACATGGACAACTTATTATCGCATCGCGACTCGGTAATTTTAGGAGTTGTGACTATATATGGCGTTGACATTGGGGTTATTTCACACTTCCCAAACTCAAAAATTCATAACTACTGAACTACTTTAACAATTTGAATAATTCAAATGATATTGGAACAAATTCTGTATGCAGACCACATTTGTACTAACTATATCGATTATATACATAACAATTATTATGTCCACAAAACTTACACACAAACGTACTATGCAACTAATTGTGGATATTGCACAACCACATGAAACCAATTCGAACTGGATGCATTATTCAATTACATATTAGCCTTGTATTATGTCCCATGCATCAATAATTATGTCAAAGTATCACAATGTCCAATGTGTTACTGGACATCCAGCATATCACAATTCATCATGTTTCACTATTTACCTTGCTGGTACATGTGACTGTTTGGGGTTTTGATGTGAATTCTTTTTATGACATTACCTTAAATTATAACTCATTTTATATAAATACGAAATATTATTAAAATATAAGTGGATGCCATGTTCCCGAAATAAATTGTATCATATATATAACTAAAAACTAAATTGAAAAATAAAATAATAATGAATGAATGTTAATTATGGTTAGTGCCTTTTACATTGGTCCAGGGCCTATCATTCTTATTGACATTGTTCGTAAAATACAAAATATTATAATATACCTTCTTAGGATAATACATAGACACACAGTCTGACGACGAACCATTATTATGTGTCCTCTCAAATGACATGAAGCGAAGAGATTAAATGAACGATTCAAGCTGCTTATATACCCTACAATTCCATAGATAACATCAACACGAATGCGCAAGAACAAAAAATAGAAGTCCGCGACCTTCAAATTCTAACATTGGATCGGCAACTGTTCTAAAAATATACTCGCCCAGCTATAACCTTGCAGGTAATATTAGGAGTCACGATGATAAATGGCATCCACATTGGTAATGCAGCAATGTTTTCGCATAAGAAGTTCAAAATGGAAATTGGTGATCAGATTAGGATGTACCGGAAATTAGTTGGTACTACTGGTGGAGTAGAGTGCTGGACCTGCAGCCAAGGGCCATCAAATCCAACTGCATTACATGATTCAGAACAGTGACTATTAATTTTGCAAGGGCGATTCTTAAATTAAAGCCAGTTCAACTAATGCACTGTGATTAAAACTAACCCCACATGAATGTGGAAGAATCCCATGTAACACAAAATAGTAACACGTGGACACTTAGAACTCAGTCATTTTGGCATATTTCACGAAACTGACTAACAAATCGTGTTCAGTATATTAAAATTAGTTAAAATTCATAAACGAGCTAATTTAGTATCATAAAAGTGCAAATTCTTGATATTGACATGCTGATGTGATGCGGAATACTCGAACCTTTCACACACAAACTAATTTACTATTTTAATTAAATATTAATGTTAATTCAATCAGACTCAAATTAACACTGAATATATCTGATATAAAATAAAGTGTACTCATGTTCTCAAACTCCTATTAAAATGCACGTAATATTAATTAGCAATATTAACTTATTTTCTAAATATTACTGATACTTAATTTTTACATTCTTTGTTATTTTTGTGTACCAGTGTTCGGATTAATGTCTATTTTGATATGTGTTTCATGCAGTTCTATGTTCCACATATTTCATTTTCATTTTTCCCACAAGGGATTTTTGTATTGGTACAGTGTCGGGTACAAGGCATCACCAATGTTATACTGCCATCTTCAATCTTGGTTCAACGGGCATCAGGGTAGGTCGCTGCAATGCAACTTGGATGTGAAGCAACTTTGTACTTATCATACAACTGCAATAACTTAATTATCTGGAATGCTTTAAATTTCTTTCGTGCACCTCTCGAGCAAACCACATTCTGGAGCAGACTTGCTGAAACTCCGGTTAAATTTACTACTTATTAATTTCCATGCTTGCGGCACTTCGCAGTTTAAGCCACGCGGGGCTTTATGTCATATGCCAGCTTAAGCACAATGCAATCGTGTAACATCTCCCTTGCTTCTGAATAATCCCCTACCACTATTGATGAATGTAAAGAAAGTAAATACAAAGAATCCGAAAGGGGCACCAGGGCCGGATTGCACGAGAAGAACACATTTGTTCAAATCAGGTATACAGGGATGATAGTTCTTCTATTGAACATCATTTTAAAGTTTCAGATTTTTCTTGAGGCATGGCAGGGTAATAAAACATTATTAATACCGAAGGGTAAAGCCTGCTCACGATAAAATGAACCCTTTTGAAATGAACCTTAGAAAAAAGTCACGGCCCCTGCCTTCCTACATTTTAACGGGCACACTGAGTGACATGTGCCCAGTAAAGTTGGTAATGATGGAGGAAAAGTAGTTCTAGATCTTAATGTCCATTAAAAATTGTTAGGTAAACATTGCAATAACGTTAAATATTTCTTTTACTTTCTGTTGTTTTTCTAATGGATCAAAGTGCAAAGATGAGCAGATTTTGGGAATTTTCTTTCACTAATAATTACAGAGTTTCACTTGAACGATGCATGAATAAAGTGATGAGTTACCATGGCTATGTTAGTTTTACGTAAAGCGAAAGATTACATAATCAGCATAGAAATAGATCTTAAGCAGGGCTTCCAAAAGTTCTTATTTTACAATTAACAGCCTATAAGTGTGAGTGTAGTAATTTTGAAGATCTTAGGCCAATTACTATTGGATGTATACTGAAAGGTTGTATTGTGTTTTACTGCACAAGATAATCGACAAGGGTATCGGGCTGAGCGAGAGATATAAGGGGTTCAGGAATGAGTGAGGGTGTTTCAATAATGTGATTATGCTGAAACAGTTAATCAAGAGGAGTGAAAAGGTTAGGGGGGTTTTCATTCTGCTGAACATTAGGAAAGTGTTCGACACAGTGCCGCATGGAATAATAATAAAGCTATTGGAACAACATGGTGTCCCTGGAATATTCATCAGGTCCATTCAGGGGGTTTATGAGACACGTTTCGTGGAGATAGAGATGAATGAATAGAAGGTCATGATGGACATTATAAGAGGAGTAATAGAGGGGGGTACTCTTTCCTCCCTGTTATTGAATTGGCAATGGACCCATTGAAAAAGGAGTTGGCGACATGTAAAGTGATGAAAATACTGGACGATCATGTTTCGGTGTTAGCAATTGGTAACAATTTGGTTTTGGTTTCGGATGAGGTTAAAGTAATGGACAGAATGTTGAAGAAAGTTCAGTCATTTTTGTCCGGCCTCGGGTTGGAGCTGTCGGCTCATAAGTGTAGTGCCAGTCATTTGGTAGTCAAGGGGAATACATGGACATTTCTGCAGACAATGTTTAGCCTAGCTGAGTCCCATTTGGTGACAAAAAAAGCTGTTCAGTATCAAGAATACCTAGGAATCGCACACAAGTTTAATGGTGGGAGGAATAATACATTTTTGATATGGATTGAAGAGGAGTTGGAAAAGGTTTGCAGGGCCCCACTGAAGCATTGCCAGAAGCTGGAACTAGTATAGTTCAACTGGATGCCCAGATTTTTTTACTACCTCATTCTGCAGGAGGTCAGTAAAAAAGTTTTTAAAGGAAATTGATGGTGTTGTCAAAAGGGGTGTTAAGAGAATATCAAATAGATAAATGCAGACATCAGATGAATTTTTGTACATGGTGAAGTGGGATGGCGGGCTGGGGCTTCTAAGGTAGCAGCACACTGTGACTCTATCTAGGATTAAGAAGTTTGGTAAAATGAAGAATCTGGAAGATTCATTTCTGAGATGGGTGTATAATGTGTTGACGTAGGAAGAGTAACTGATAAGGGGTTGAAGAATTTACATCTTAGTGAAATAAGGAGAACCAGATTATTGTTGACATAGATAAGACTATTGAAAAATATAAGAAGGATTTGAGGGATCGAACAATGCTTCAGTGGGATCAAAAGGGTGTACAAAGTGATATCTCGAGGTTCTTCAGGGACAATCTCATGTTTTCCAAATTTATGCAACTGCACACTCAATATGGTACAGTTACAAGCACAGTTGGCAGGATATGACGCTGTCTCCAATTCCTGGGCATGCGATTTTCCAGCAGTAGGTAGGTATCTCTGTCTGCAGCTAAGCTGTGGCCGATAAATTGGGCACTGACCAGCAGCTGCAGGTGTGCTCAAGCATTTTAATTCGCAGCACTGTTGACAAGTTGCAGTTCTTACGTCAAACTAAAACCCCATTATTAGCATTTTGGGACACAGATGTGTTGATAAATGCTATGGTAGGAGCCTGGCAAGGTTGTTACGTGTTGTTGATCCTCTTCGTCCAACCACATGGTTGCTCGGCCCACTGCAACACATAGCATGATTTGATGCAGGAGGGGTGGTACCTGCAATCCATGGCACAGCGCGGATGGAGGCAGAGAGTAGGTGGTGTGCTACCCTTCTTGGATGTGCTTCCAAGATGACGGAAGTCGTGTGACCTCGCAGCATTGTGGCTCAATTTGGCTGACTTGTGGTTGCTTCCATACAATGGTGATTTTGGTGCCAAAATGTTGCACGTGGCTTCTTTCCCATTCTTCTGATGCAAATATTCTGAAATTCTGGTCACAGCTACGAGGATCATTAGGAAAATGTTGCCAGTAACTAATTTTATGGAACCGCTAGGTTCAACGGAGATGGGATGCGTGAACACATGGATACACATAGGCACACAGAGCTGTTTGGCAGATAAGAATAGCCACAAAGTAGGGCAAGCCAATTTGACGTGGTGGAGTTTCCAGAACACAGGGGGCTTGGAGGTTAAGGTACCTGTATAGGATATTAGGTTAACTTTACCGGGTTTGGGTGCCAGTGCAGTGTACGAGAGTAACAGATGTCATGAAGGCTGACAGTTGTGTGGCCTCCCTTGTGTCCGACGTCAATTTTCTGCAGCAACTATTCCTGCTTCGCTAAGATGAAGTTCTGATGAACTACACTCCTCATGCCTTATCTATTAGGAGCTGTAGGCCTCCCCTATAACACCAGTACTTACGTAATGGGTTGTTTCGGTCACCTAAAGCCATAAAATATTTGTCATACATGTTTAAGAAAAATACTTGATATAGGTTATGGGGGCCAGACCGACCAATAAAGAGATCACACGAAAGTTTAGTTGACATAATGGTTTCGTTTATTCGCCCTTGTGTAAGGCAGTTACAAGTACTTCTCCACTTTAGCAATTAGAGCTCTGATGCAGACAATAAAGTGCGAAGCCTACATTAGAGTTACATGAAAAATTATGGCTCGGCCGTGAACAAACTCTCCTAGGTGCGGGACGGCTCTTGCTCCGGGGCGAAAAGAAAAAGAAAGATGTTCCGGTAATCTAGAATTTAACACTGCAGCTACATGATTGGTACAAAAGTTGAGGCCCCCCAGAGCAGGCAATCATGCATGACCTACCCCACTGTCTACCATGATGCTACTACTGAAATTAAGCACAGGAGCTGGCCGCCTGTGCACAAGCCTCCCACATGACGTCAATAGTCCCGTTATTCGAAAACAAAGATTAAAAGGAAGAATGAATTTGTATGGAAATGAGACAAGAATGACCAGACATCACGTAAAACACTGAGAACTTCGCAAAAAAAATATTTTTAAAGAAATTAAATTATTATATTAAGCACTGTTTTGTTGCCATACCACTTGGCCTTATACTTTGCCGTTAACTTATAAAACATGCATGTTTACACAGTGCATGTGTCTCTTGTATTTCAGATTTCTCTCTACATTCAGTTGTGTTGCTATCATAAGTTTTCATCTATATTTTAGTTGATAGTATATTTAACAAAACATTCAGAAATAAAATATGTATTGTTTACCCCACATTTCTTAAGGCTACAGGCAAGTCCATTGATGTGATATTGAGTCCATGGCCTCTGCTCCTTGATTCAGTTAGCCAGCATTTAGATTATGTCGACACTTGTAAAACTCTCATAAAATTAAAATAAAATATTACCAAATAAATATCTAGAGGCCTCACTGAATATTTCCAGTGCAGGAATATTAATTTTATTTACCCTAATGTGGTACGGTGCACATTATTGCACGTGAGGAAAAATGCCACAGATTATTTACAAACACGTAACAGTCATCACAACACAGTACAACATTATAACCCTCCTATATCTATTGTCATGCACACAATTTGTGTACATGGCACTTACCTTATATATAATACATGGGAGTTCTTTATTAAACAAGACATAAAAATACAAACATTGCATTGGAACACTGCACTAGCAAAACATAAACAACCACATGTGGTCACAAGGACAGTTTAGCACACACTTGACAGACACGCTGTTACACAAACATATTATTATAAAAAGTCCCTTAAAGTAAAACACAATATTATGACACTGCACTGATGCACTACACACAGGTGCACACGACACAGGCTGGTGCACTGATGCCTTACATGTTGTGCAGGCTACTGCTGACCAGTTCACTCCAAATAATGATATGATCTTGTCAAATCAAGTGAAATCTTATAGTGAATAGAATCCAGATCAAGTATTAGAGTTTACACTCTACACATCTAAAATGAATACTTGATGAGTGTGATCGATAGAGGATTGTATTTGCTCGCAGTTTCGATCGTATCTCTGGAATAACTGTATATTTCACCAATACAACAATACATTTATTTATTGTATCAGATATATTATTTGTAATAGCACCTTTTATATAAATTTATAACAGTTAAATCGAGAGACTTTCTAAATCGGCCACTGTTCTTCACCCTATGTGGGTAGAAGTAACAAGTCATTGAGTTCATCGAGCGAGTACTTCGTTTGATGTAATTGTCGATCCTTGGCTAATTTGAAAATGTCGCAATCTGTGTTTACACATACTTTTTTAGTTTTTTACAATACATTTCCTTATAAAAGTACAGAAATATCCATCTTCATTACACGATAAAACATTTTTCGTCAGTCAATCGACGAAAAGCGCAACTGAGTAATCGTCATCCTTATTTCCGACGTTGTATTTGTTGTTATAAGCCATTTCAGTCGACTCTGCGATAATGTTGACTTTATTTCCATAGCCATCTGGAGCGCTTTGGTCTGTTCCTTTACTTACACCAACTACAAGTTTGCTACAACACTTTGAATACCACACTATATATACCAAGAAAGATAGAGTAAAAAATATTGGCAGAGGAAAATAATAAAAATATTTTTAAAAAATGTTTTCAATATTATTATGATTTTTATAATTGTCATTATCTGTGTTATCTGCATAACACAGTAGTCACAAGAATCGGTATTATCATTTTTTTTAATATTTGACAATTGACGGATTTTTGTAAAAAAAAAATTCTCAATTATAGCTTCTCTTTATGTTCATCTTTAGTGTTTGAAGCAGCAGCAGTACCTGTAGTACTTTTAGTTTTCGAAACATTTGCATTTAAAATCAAACATTAAAAAAAAGTATAACTCTTTTCAGCAGCTGCTAATATGTCTGCAGCAGCCATGTCTTACTGTTATTGAGTGCCTTCGAGTACAACATAAATTACCACCTTACAAAAAGTTCAAAATTATTTGTTTCTTTTACCCAAAAATTATTGGGATTATAAAAGGCATTATTTGTAATACGTAAAATATCTTTTTAATATATTTCATCATCATACACCTATAATTTGATAAGCAGCAGATAGTCGTACTTTCCTGTCCTCCTAGGTAGATGGATAAAAATATTGTAGTATTATTTATTTCCTTTATTTACAAAAGTACTCTTTACTGGGTTCTGAAATACCCTATTTACCCGAATGTACCAAATAGAAAACAGGGTGCATCTCGTTAAGTTATTTTATATGAGTTTCCTTTTATTTTATTCATTATTGATTGTGTTCTTTCAAATTAAAATTAACGTTCGGGCGTTTATCCTAGTAATTGGCAGAACTCTCTGGAATCCCAATGAAGGACGAGAGGTTTATGACATAATGTCGACCATCAATCGCACTATACATATATTCGGCATTTGATGGAAATTGTTCGTTCACCGAAGGTTTGTATAAAGATGCAGTGACCATAAAATCATCATTATTGTTTGCATTAACATAAATTTTAGGGTTTTCATTAATAATAAATCATGGTGTTTTATTCAACCTAGTCGTTTGGAATATCGCTTCATATTTTGATCTCCTGTACATATTGTATTGATACACAGAACTATATGGTGATCACTTTGTGTATGAAAAACCTGCAACTTGTTTATTTAGTTGGTTTTCCTTATGTGTCTTTTAATCCAGCTGACAAAAAAATTGGTGTGTATTTGGTCAATTGGTTTTTAAACATCGCCAAATTCGTCACCAAAACATGGACAAATTGTTTGCAAATGTTATGAAAGAAATGAAAATTAGAAAATGTGTAAGTGTCGCAAAGTAATTATTTAATTAATTGTTCAAGTTTAACGAATTTCGCATTTTATTGATAGCTTTTACATGAACAATTCTAGGATCCACCAACTTTAATTCGTGGTAGTTTTCTATGCACCAAACCAACCCATCGGCAATATCACAATCGATTTGGGTGTCTGCGGGCATCAATAATAATGTGGTCTCTTTACAATAATTGTAAAGTCACCACGTTTTTTAATTTCATAATCGAATTATTTACGCTCATGTTTTTCATCACGAAAACCACACATCCTCCAAAATCATATTTTACACAATGACCCGAATTAGAGCCCACATCCCACATCAACCAGGCTAACTATACAGCCGAATGAGATTGTAAATTTTTTGCAATTTCGCAAATCCAGTTTTGCTATTATAGGGTATTTTGTCAAAACTATTAATTATTTTGGCAATTTTTTTAATGAATTCGATGCGATGGCCATTATGTAATTTTTGTATTTAAACAATACGTCGGTATTATTAAATCTCGAACGATGTAGAGAAACTTTAAGTGACTTGAATTCGTGTAGATTTAGAAATATTAGTCTATTTTCTGATTCGATTTCCGCTATGTCGGCAATTTTCCTGCAGGAATCTGAATCCATATCATATAAAAAATGAAATGGTTGAGTGCAATCTGGTTTAGTGCACAAATAATGGGGTGTGGGTCGTTTGCCAATAGGCCAATGTTAGAATGTTTAGAAATCGCATATTTTGTTTAGAATTTGTGTAAACGTTGTGATATGATTAAGAATCTTTGTTTAGTAGGGTTAATCCCATATCCATTTTTTCTTGCCTTCTCATGATATAAATTATCCAGAAGTTTTTCCGTACAGTTTAGAAAACAAGTATACATTCAAAGATGATAAATTTTGTAAAATTGTAAATATTTTTATAATCAATTAATTTTACCATGTTAGAATTTAGGAAGAAAATTTCGGATTGTCATCTTCTGAAATTTCAAAAGACCCCTTTTTAAAATTTACACCATTTAAATTGTTATTGTTTTGAAAACTCTGCAAACTTCCCATATATTTATTTGGAGTCTTATACACAAAAAAAAAAAAAAAGAAACAAATACATTCAACTACATTTATTTATTTTTGTTACATTTACATATACAACATTTTATAATTTACAATAATATTCCTTTTTACAATAACGATATAATATGTAATTACTTTGTTACATTGTATTCCCCACTATACATGTTGATGAGAATGTCTTTTCCATCGGTCGAATTGGTACACATCAACTTATTGTCTTGTGTTTGAGACTTTTCCACAGAATAACGATTACTTGTGATGTTGAAGTGATGCCCATGATGAAAAAAGGCCTTCGAAAGTAACTTCTACATACCCTTGCCATAGGAATTTGACAAATACAAAATATCATTCTTCTTTGATGACCTGCTTCTGCTGCACCAAAAATGAATTATCATCAATCACCTTCACTGTGGACGATTCTTCTGATGTACTCGTCGGCGAACAAAATGGTACTTTCTGCACACAGATATTTTTGGGCAAAACAACAAAATTGCTGCAAAGAACATGTTCGAGATGGTAGCCCTCATCCTTCCTACTCTACTGCACACTTTGTTATGCCAGCTACTGAAATCGTTCATTTATTTATAGTTGGGAATGGGTTACAAATAAAAAAAAACACAATGGTGGGTCTTTCAGCCATTTTTTTTTTATTATTTTTCCATACTCTTCATATCAGCAGCAATTTATTTTAAATGTTTTATTTGGCATTCGTCCTGTTTCAATGGGTTCAAAATGATAAATGGATTGGAATAAGCACCTTAATTATTTTTAATGGCGTAAATGGGTTCACAATCCCGCAATTTCATAACATCAGTCGAATATTCCAGCGCAAACAAGTCTGTCATCTTTTGCTAGATTTGATCTTCATCTAAATCATAATTTGCTTCTCTGAATTTGATTTATACATTTTCTTATCGTGTAAAGAAATACTATCGAAGTTAAAAATGACAATGAAAATGTTATTGTCACAAATGTATTGCATTGTGAATGACGAAGGTAAATGTTTAATATGATTGGCAGTCACAATGTTGTGGTTTGCCAAAATATTTCTTTATTCATAAAATGTAGCCAATTGTGGTGGATATAGTTGGTAAATACACGAATGACTCCAATTTATACTTGCCCATTTAATACATATATCGAATGAGGCGTAATAATCTTTCCGTTCCACCCATAGGGTCTCTACATCCACCCAATTGCAGTTCATGGCTTGAAGAGAATATTTTTTTACTTACAAGAAGCTATACATATATCAGTTGATAAAAAGTAAAGAAAAATTTATAAGAAAGAAGAGAGAGGGGAGATGAGAGAAGTAAAATAATTACTCTCTTACAGCACCAGGTATGTTAACGCTACCACAGTTCCCGAGGCACTAATACCTCGAAAAATCAGGAGTCAGCACTGTCTACTGAGTGGAAGATATGGATTCCAAATGGTATCTTCACAAGGACTATGTAAGTGATTTTATTCACGTTTACAGAAAACACGAATCTTTGTGGAATAGAAACAAACAGGTGTACAAATCCAGAAGTTCGAGGTATAAAGGATTTCGAGAATTACTTTATTTACCATGGTCTATGGAGAACGTGATATTGACAAACAGTAAGTAGACGGATGAAGTATCGATGTGATTCCTAGTTACTGAAGTTTAAAAAATAAAATGTGCCAAGAATGAATTGTCGCATTCGGATACCAACACTTTTGTACTTTAATTTATTAAAGTTTATACAATTGCAAGAAGGACGACTGGATGAGACTCATTCGACCGCGATGGACGAAGTTTTGCAGAAGGGGTTGGCAGATGCGGGATGTTTGACTGTGAATATCACATTAATCAAACATGAAGTGGTGAATGACAATGGAGTCTATATCCCCATGTCCATCGATGATGAGGTTGTGGACAATGCAGTCAACACATCCATCAAAAAGGCGAGGCTGTGGAGAACACAGTCAACCCATCCATCAATCGTGAGGTTATGAACAATGCAGTCAGCACATCTGTCAATGGTAAAGTTGTGGACAACACAATCAAAACATCCATAATGGTGAGGGTGTGGACAATGCAGTAGACACGTTCCTCGACAGTGAGGCTATGGATAATGAAGTCGACACGTTCCTCAACAGTAAGGCTGTGGACAATTCAGTCGACACATTCCTTAACAGCAAGGCTGTGGACAACACAGTCGACATGTTCCTTAACAGTAAGGCTATGGACAACACAGTCAACACATCCATCAATGGCGAGGTTGTGGACAATGCAGTCAACACATCTGTCAACACTGAGTTTGTGGACAATGCAGGCAACACATTCATCAATAGCGAGGCTGTGGACAACACATTCAACGCACTCCTCAACAAGGAGGCTATGGACAACACAGTTGACATTTTCCTCAACAGCGAGGCTGTGTACAATGCAGTCAATACCTGTCTAACCAACACATCCATCAATAGTGCATTTGACACATCCATCAGTGATGCAGTCATTATGTCTATCAACTGTGAGTTTTTCGACATATGTGTTTTTGTTGTGAACTTGAAAAAAAACTAATACAAATGGAACCTTCACAGAGGAATTACTCAAAATTGATTATCAACCATGTGGTAAATGTGGGTTTGTCTAAGGGGTGATCAAGTCAAGCCAGATGTAGTACTTCCAATTTAAAAAATTTCATATGTACAGTATCGTTTATATTTTTTATAAAAAATAAAGTTATTTATTTATTTTTACAATTAATTTTACATGATCTATGAATGACATATCGTAAATGAAAGTCACTGAATTCTTTTGGAAATCTCCCATTTGCAATATCCAACTGCACTTCGTAGCCTGTCAGATAACATTTATAACTTTCAAACCATTTTTTAAACAAATCGTTGACCATCTTTGTATAGGTTTTTATGGACGTCTGATGTAAGGCAGCATTCAAAATTGTGTGTATGACTTTGGCGTGATTGTGTAGATATTTGCCATAATAAATCTGATACATTTTGGGCCATGGCATGTTGTTTATTTTTTGTCTCGGCAGTAATTTGGAATACTTTTCCAACATCAAGTACCAATCTGCTTGAAACTCTTTGGGTTCGTACAAGAGCACCGTATTCTTATGGCCAATGTATGAAGAACCAAGACTATCAATGTACCTTTCATGTGCAAACAAGTACTTAGGTCTATCCAACTTAACATTTTTGTACAATTCCGTCTGGTTTACTAAATAGAGGTAGTTTTAAGTGCAAACATTACTTTTTTCAAAATTAATAAATTTCTTCAATTTATAATAGTTGGTTATTTTGTTTATATTCGCAACCAAGAAGGCAAGTGCAGGAACAAAGTTGTAGATTCGTTTCACGAAACACGATGCACTACGCTCATAATCTTTATGTACAACAGAACAAAGTTTCAACACATCTTGGTTCAGATCACTATAAAATGCATCATAATCAATCAGTTTTGTCAAATGCAAGAACTTTTTCTTCACCAGTGAAATGGATGGTAGTATCTCGGTGCCTTCGAGAACAATGCACTTTCTGTTGTCTATGTTTCATTTCCTCATTTATATGCTCAATAAACCTGATACTGTCCAATTTCCAAATATTTGTAAACTGGTACCCATGGGTATCTGCATCAAAGACCATTGCGCGATATTCTCACGGAATTTTGCGAACAACCGCACAGAGTTTCACCTCATCGGGTACTATCAGTTTTTTTATTCGTTTCATAATTAGAGTAGGTAACACAGGCTTATTGGCGAATGCAATATACAAACTGCATGAGCTCCTTTTCCATCAGGTTGTTTATAGTTTCTTTGTGATCGCAAATCGCGTGCAGTAGATACTGTATGGGTGTAACTCGACATAAATGTATGAAAAGTTTCTGTGTAAACATCGTTGTACCTATTGTTACAGGAATGCTGACGAACTTGAAATATAGTGTCGAAAAACCCGTAGGTCGAGTTGACCATAATTTTAAGCGAAAGTTGCTTCGCATACAACACCAAAGTACTCTAGTTTTTTGTTTTGAATCCTCTCTTCAGAGACTTTTTTTTTTTTTTTTTTGCATTTCAGACCTTAGAGATTTTTTTTTCTTTACGGTTTTCCTAAAGTCGAGTAAAGAGACTATAAAGTTTAAAGTGAATGGAGTTTTGGTATATGAGAGTAAACGAATCAGAATGAAAGTATCGTGAGCCAACAACTTTAGTTCCGTGATAGAACGTATTACTCTCCCAATGGTCTGGCCGCAATACATCAGGTCTACATACTCCGAATAATTTTGGTTTTCGTCTTCTGTCACATACAAAACAATCACATCGTTCCTCAGAATTTCGTCGAAAGAATCGCGGGATATTGTAGGGTTTTCGAATATGAGATTCAATACTTTGGCATAGCAGCAGCCGATGGTCGATCTGGAAAGTCGTTTGTTGATGATGATGTTTAGGTAGAAAAAAATTGACATAGTATTGAAAAATTCCAAAAAAGACAGTGGTTCGCAACAACTATGGCTCCTCGATATTCTTTTTTCGTGTACTTGAACTTTGGTTAGGTGTAAATTTGTCTAACCTCCATCGCATATGTTCTTTCGGCGAGTTACCAACATTTCAGATCAGGCCCAGCCAGTAAAACAGAAGCGTTGTTCTGGTATCCTGGTAACATACGAAAAGATAGTGCATGATACAGGAATACGTTCGCAATCTGGCGAGAAATGGCACTCACCGAACAGTTAAACACAGTTGAAGAGATTGGCCAACTGGTTGGTGAAAATTGCCATATTAAACTTGTTGTTAAATCCGACCACGGCCCCACAATCCCTTTCGTAAATTAAAGACTATTCCATGTGGTCGAAAACAATATAGTCTGTGTTTGTTTCGCCCTTAAATTTCCACGAAATGCTACTGCCTATGTACTCAGTCCGATGCAATTGCATGTTTGTGTACTAAGTATTCATGGCATCGAACGTGTCTTTGTTGTAGGGGTCGATGTGAAATATATTTCTCCTGCACTTTTCCCGAAACACATCGGCTGTGATGGTGTTGCCGAGAATATAATCAATACGCATGAGCACCGAGTTCAAATCGATTTTTCTAAACTTTTGGCTCAGATAGTTTTTAGACAGGTTCCCTAGGGGCAAAATTTGGCTGGTCAATGCATTTTTGTAGATCAATAATGTATCGAATATGATACTGTCGCGGTGAAAACGAGTAAGTGAAGCAGTGGCCTATTTTCCGAGGGTTACGAATGCTTTTATTTCGCATTGCATTTTTAGAACCCACAATCGTGTCGATATAATTTTAAAATCGTATTCGAAAATGTTGTGGCCGACAAAATAATTTGGCTAATTTTGGTATCCCGTTAGCATTTTTAGCAAGTATCCCTGACCATACCAAAAGAGAAAATTAGTAATGAGATCCTCTTCGTGTTGGAAACATTGGATCCAAATACATTTTGCGGGAGGTCTTTCCTATTTTTTTGTTGCACTCTTGTGTCCTGCTGTGGAATTCGCCGGTTGGTTGTGTTGTGGAGGGGGGTGGTAATGCCCCTGCAGCATCTGTGCCGGTGTTTTGCTGGTTGCCTGGTTCATACTGCGGTGGAGCGTAAACAGAGCAGTAAGCAGGTTCTCGGCCAAGGAATCGTGATCCTCATCTACGCGCAAACACAGTTGTGTTTTCAAGTCTTGATTATTGAATTCAGTAGAGTTTAGCCATGAATGGTAGATTGCTGTTTTATAGTGTGTTATGCCTCATTGGTACACAAATCTCTCCACACATCCCGTGAACTGTGTGCTGTTGCCACATAATTATACACGTGGATAGACACAGCTCATAAAGAATTTGTTGTGTAATGTTTTCCCCACTGTACAGGCTTGTGCATTGGAGAGTGGGTCAGCCTCAACCCAGCGGGAAAATAAATCTGTCACGACCAAGATGAATTTCTTTCCTCGATAGGTTCCCATCAGATCTATTGTCTCTGTTTCAAATTAATCTTGTTCATAGATAGAATCTCGTGAGATCTATTACCACAGTTTCTAATAGTTCTATCGTCTCTCTGGCATTCTGTTGTTGGAGTCATTCTTGTCGTCTGCTTTTGTAGTATTTAATTTTTACGCACTAGCATACGAACGCCCTAGTATGTATGATCATGCCGGGCCAATGAGAGTGCTGGGTAATGTTATTCTGTGTCTGATTTGTCCCTTGATGTCCTGCCAGCTCACTGACATGTATGTAGCCGAGAACTGCATTGCGCGTTGTGGCAGGAACATAAGCACACCACATTTCACTGTTTACATGTGCCCGTGATATTAAGCAGTTGTTGACAACACGCCACTTATCCATCATCTGTTGCATACATTTCTGTTTCCATTCACTGGCTAATAGCCACTTGTCTTGTTCACCTATTAACTGATTTCTGAGCGTATTCAGCATGAGTGTAGCTGCACCAGCTACACTGCTGTGATGTAAGTGCAGTGTACTGGTTCTTGCGATGAATGTATCATGCACATGAGGAGGGGGGTTCAATATGTCTTTCCACTCCTCTTCGTCTTACGCAATGATATCTCCTGGCGAATGTAATAGGTGGTGGACGAGCTGGTTGTCGTAACCTGCCATGTGTTGCACCTCAATCTCGAAGGACTAGTGGAACAGAGCCCACTGGGTCAGTTTGCTGTGGCATTCTCAGGTGTTGTGTAGCCACAGCAAACAGCAGTTGTCAGTTCAGGGGGTGAAGCATTGATTTTTGCGCAGCTGATGTTTCTTTTTAGGCTGCGGCCGACTACGAGGCACTCGCGCTCGTTTACATCCTACCTATGCTCCACTGCTCCGAACAAAGTGCTTCCAAAATCAATTGTTTTCTGCATTCAGTCTTCTAACATTTAAAATAGCACTGTCCCCAGTCCTTTTTCACTCACAGATGTTAGCACATAGATGTAGTTTGCTGGGTCATAGTGGGCTAGCATAGGACACTCCTGGAAATGGCATTTGAGTTCATCAAATCTGTTTTGTTGTGCTGTTGTCCACTGGAACCAGACATTTGGAAGACATCAGCTTGGTGAAGGGGGCAGTCACTGTAGCAAACTCCAGCACATATTCACGCAGCCAGTTTGCAAGCCCAAGGAACTTGTGATGCAGTGGGCAAGTGGTCGGGACAGTGTACTCTCCCATCAGCTGAAGTTGTTCTGATATGGTGCAGCTCCCATATTCTTCGACTGCGCGGCCGAGGTAATGAATGCTGGCTTTTCCCTGAAGACAATTTCTGTTCGCGCAAGTAAGTTTGTTTATGGCGAGTCACTCAAGGACCAGTGTCAGGTTGCGGAGGTGGCCATCCCTTGACTCCGGACAGATTATGATGTCATCTAAGTAGGCCAAGGCAAATTCACCGAAACAACAATCCAGGACAGGGATTACCATGTCCTGAAAGGTAGAGGAAGCTCAATTCAGGCCAAATGGCATAGCACAAAACTGTAAGTGCTGTCCATCTGGTATTTTGAAGGTGGTCTTATGGCGATCTTCTGGCCATATCGGTATTTGCCAATACCCACTTCCCAGATCGATCATGGTTAACACTTTGGCAAAGCCCAAGGTGTTCAGGGCGTCCTTTATGTGAATGTAATGTGGCAGAGCACTTTCTGTGACAAGGTTGAGGCACTTGAAATGAACACAGAACCTCCACAAGCCATCTTTTTTCGGAGCTAGTGTTATGGCAGTTTTAAAATGACTTTCTGAAGTCCCGATCATGCTTTTCTGCAGCATCTCGGCGATCTGGTCGTTGATGATTTTACACTGGTGAGGGTAGTATCGACTTGGCAGATAGAATATAGGTTCGTCAATGGTTAGTGGAATGCAATGTTCAGCTACAGTTGTCTGATGCAAAGGATCGGCCGCCATGAAAACATCCCTTCATTAGTTCAACAGTTGTTGTACTGCATCCCGGAACTCTGGCGGCACTGAGTGGTCCAGTTAATCTAGCAATACTGGTGGAGCTCGTATGCATGTTAGTGGATCAAAGTTAGACACCGTTCGGCATTCTTTCTTCCCGATGATGGTATGTTGATCAGTTAGCCAGGGTACACCAGAAATTACGTATACCCTAATGTCATTTGACACAACGGCAGTTGTCGTGGTCTTGATGTCCCGGATTTTCATTGTAATGGTCACATCTCATGCAAATTTTCCAGTATATTACAGAGTGGATAATTGAACCACTTGTTGCATGGGCCTAGTGTTGCTTGTGTTGATGATGTTGGTAGTCCTTCTGTTTAGCCATCTTTAGTAATCTAGTGGTTCCCAAGAGGTTCAGACGTCCACAGTGTCCTCCCTGGGCCTTCATAATTATTGTTCATAATTATGTAGAGTAAATAGTGTAATCTATATTATGTAACCGTAAATAGTTTTTGCTTCAGCCGGGGAGAGCTCTGCACCACAGTCTGGTCCACTTGTGCATGCTGGACCTTAAATTTAATGTAAATTTGCATGTATATTTCGTGCCTTTTTATATTGTGCTCGCACTCTCCCATATAACAGAGAACTTCTCCATGGTTTATTCTGGGGACACCTATTGTCCCACATAACCATAATATTAACACAAATGTAACAAAGGTGTGGGATGGCCAGCACAATCCCTTTGGAATGAGTGGAGTATTAGGGGAGGCCAACAGCCCCTACTAGTCCATGCATAATGGGAATTTATTAATATCAAGTCAGAAAGAATTCGTGGAGTCAGCCTCCACAGACAGTGGAACATTGGGGTTAAGCCATGCCAACGCCGTCGGCCGAAAAACCCTGCTTGTAGTCTCGTGCTCACCGCATCGTGAGCTGGCGCCAATCCGAGTGCATCTACTTAGCAACATTCCAATACTTGTCACCTCGCCATCCCCCCAATGGTCCAGACAACCTACAAGCCATCAAATCATAGGACATGATGAAACACATAATTTTGCATGTCGTGCAAGACACTTTAATATAACATTTATACAGTATTTAAAAATTAAATGGTACTAATTTTCATGTTTTTAATATTTTTTTAAAATTAAATATTTCTTTGAGCTGTAAGAGAAACATAAGCATGCAGACGCTTGGATTCTTAAATTGAGTATTTTACATTAATATGGTACTTTATAAATTAATTTACAAGTTTTCAAAAAATTTGCAATTAATTTTTATTTTGTGCTGTTTGAAGGATGTGTGGTATACTGGAGATGTCAACATATCAATTTAAACAATTTAACATATTTCTCTATTAAAAAGGCTCACTGCTGTTTCTGGAGTCCCCTTGTTTTTGTAATTTGAAATCACTAAGCACTTTTGCATAATAATGATGACTGCCTGAGATACACATTACCAAGTGGTCAGCATTTTGCACCTTCATTGCTATGCGACTTTATTTGGTATTGTGTCACATTCATTTACTGGGTGTAACTTTATTATGAGGCAAATTTGACAATGTGCAACACTGCAATCTACATATGCTATAAAAAGTTATGCCTTGTGGCATCAATATACTTTACACTGTTACCTTGGCAGCAGGATTGGTGGTAGCCTTCGTCTATGTGCCACATAGCCAGTTCTCTACTGTAGGAAGTTCTTATGTCAACAAGGGCTAGGCTCCTATCCACAGACAATGTCTTTTTCTTGAATGTATTTGAAAAAGTGTCACATTGTCAAAGTAATTTTTACGGGAAGGATTGTTCTGATTTTTTGTTTTACACTTATTTCTTAAAGTGAGATACTGCTGTCGCATTTCAATGCTGTCCATTAAAGGAAGCAATGTAATTAATGTTAAGACTTATTTTCAGTTGTTTACTAAATCCAAATGATACTTATCAGAAATATTTCTGCACAATGACATTTATAGCCGGTTTCACTAACAAAGAATAAACTAGGTTCCAGCAAAGCAACATTTAAGCTTAAGTGGCCCTTAAGGATGTCTAAGTGTTTCACCATTATAAAAGTAATTTTTGTAAGCATGGTTTAGTTGGGCTTTGCGTAAGAAAAAAGTTGCAAATATTCTCACGTTGGCAGGGATGCATTGTGGTCATGTAACTAAACAAACCAATGAGAATTATTTAAAAAAAAAGGGGGGAAACATTCCCCCTCCACCCTGAAATGTGGTGTTCACTTTTGTTATTAGTAATGCGAACCAAATATTTGTTTTATAATAAAAATTAAAACTTTATCGTTTGCCTTATAAATTGTGGCGGAAGCTAGGGGGCTGCACATGACTGGTTAAGGTAACATGGACTAAACATTTTTTGCAAGCCTTCTGTTGCCATAATACGTGTCGATCAACCCACTGCCAGCAGACTATAAAGGGTGAGCCTGCTGTGCCACCCCCGCCCCCCTTGCCGGACTAATGTGTGGGACTGAAGAAGAACGGTGTGAATTTGTCAAGGCGACAGCACAGACAAGGGCATCTCAATTTCTAGGCGTGGAGGAGCTCGGGGCCACACATTAGTCTTCAGTATATGATGATTATAAGTTCGGCTTCGCAGTTAGGTATCATCTTAGTTCTCGAGGTCCCATTAACTGTTCGAGTTAATGATCGTTAATATCTGGTAGGGCTATTGCCTAACTTCTACTTATTGCTAGATGTTTGTACTAACTAATATTTCCACTTTGGTTAAGGGCCATTGAAGCATATTGTGTTGTGCAATGTCGATTGTATTGTTATATATCAAATATTAGTTAACGACATAATAAACATGTTTTATATAAGAATTCTTAACTTATTAGGGTAACCACTGACAACTATGCACACCTTAGTGTCTCCCATTCCTACAGTGTCCATAGGTATAGAGCTCACTTATTAGCAGCCACCCGACAGGAGCAATAGTTAAGCAGTATAGAATAGGAGAGAAAAGGGAGGCCTTACACTGGTGGCTGCCTTTCAATCCACCTCGTGCTTATGTGAGTAGGCTCAGGTTATGTAGAATTTTTAGTTGTGCTTCACATTAGGTCGTTGTACACAACAAGAAAGAACCATGACTGCGCGTTATGCAAACCACAAGCTGCTCACACCTAATATTTCAGCAAATTTTATTGTATACACTTATTGTCTTTGTAACCCAGTCTGTTTAAGTGAAATATATTTCTGTATACGATTCAATTATAGTGTAATATATTGCTCTCCAATAATTCAATTTCGTGTTGTAGCATTACTGTACATATACCAGTGGATTAAACAACTGTCAGTCCCACACACTCAGAAAATGTGCAGTAATCGATAGTGTGTAAGGTCAGTATGCCATGCATGTGAGTCAGCAATGCGTGTAGGAGGCCTTACGAGCCCAGCAGCTTGACATCACTCTGCCTACTGCACTAGCTGTAAAAACGGTTATTTTTGCTTCCTTACAATTAATGAATGTACACTGCGTCTTTTTGCATGTGGGACAACCTGCTCCCTTGTAAGTAAGGAAATCTCCAACTGTGTTGTATGTGTTTCCGTAATATTTCCCATTTTATTCTCTGTTGTATTTAAAATTATTTTTAAACAACACAATGTGTGCTGCACCAACTACACACCATAGTTGACTGCTAATATGTCGACATAAATGCAGAACACAAATCTACCTCACACAGCATAATAAAATTAGTAAAAACTCAGTTGGTTAATTTAGGTGATAATAAATGTGCAGTTAAATTACATGATCAGTTGAGAACCCAGTTTACCAGAGATAACACAGAACACATTACATCTCTTGGACACACTTCTCAACACCAACACCTATCAACAATTAACCAGCCTGGTACAAGAGGATACCTGACACCACGTACATGCCAAAACCTTCAAAAACACAGACACATTCAATTTCCATTACTGTTGCGAACACGGACAACACCATAAATAACCTGCTAAACAAGCAGCAACAACATTCTCAGCACACATTGTTATACTATAAATTCACTACAACCCCACATTGACAGGAGAGAATCGCGAAAATGTGGAGGAATTTTCGATCATTTTAATGCCATCAGTGAGTTAAATAAATTGCCAGACCTTGAAAAACAACTGTACATAAAGTCCTATCTGTTAGGGACAGAAAAGAGGACCTACGGGAACCTATATTACGCTAGTGTAGAACAAATCTCGTGGAAACATATTAAAGACAAACTATAGTAAACATTCAGAAAATTCGACACACAAGACCTCTACAGACAGCTTCTACACAAAACAAAACAACATCAAGACCAGAGTACTCAAGCACACATTGAAGATTTGACTTTCTAGAAGAACAAGTGTAACCAACAATTACCAGAGTCAGAGTTTGTATAAATCATTTGGACCTCTCTGTTACCAAACATTGCCAGCAAACTTGTACCATTCGCAATCAACATATTGAGCCAGTTGATAAACAACATCAAAAACATTGAGCTTGGTATGTACAGACACCAACAAATCATTGAAAAGGACACTCAACATACTGTGGTGGATGCTAAGGGGCCTCACACGACGAGTTATCATGGACTATACATTTTGTGTGAGCTTCCTGTTGCCATAACATGCATCGATTGACCCACTGCCAGCAGACTATAAAGGTTGAGCACACCGTGCCCGCTCCCCAATTTTGATGTGTGGGACCGAAGAAGAACAGCATGAAGTTGTCAGAGCAACAGCAAAGATGGGGGCATCTCGATTCCTAGGTCTGGAGGAGCTCTGGGCCGCTCAGCAATCTAAAGTATATGGTTAGCATAAGTTCGGCTTGGCAGTTAGGTATCATCCTAGTTCTCGAGGTCCTGTTAATCATTCGAGTAAATGAACATTAATTTCTGGCAAGGCTAAGGCTTTAACTTTTACTCATTGCTAGATGTTTGTACTTCCTAATATTACCACTTTGGTTAAGAGTCATTGAAGAATATTATTCTATGCACAGTTGTTTGCATTGTTTTATATCAATTATAATTTGATGTTGCAATAAATGTGTTTTATATAAAGAGTTCTTAACTTATTAGAGTAACCACTGAGAACTGCGCACCCCCTTAGTGTCTCCCATTCCTACAGTGTTCTTAGATATTGAGTTCACTTGTAAGCAGCTACCTAACATGAGCAATAGTTAAGTGTATAGGATAGGGTAGAAAATGGAGGCACTACAATACTCACCATATCAAACTCCAAGAGGAAATAAACATATTGAAACAATAGTTAAAAAAAACTCAAAACCTCTACCACACATACCACACCATACCCAGAACCTACTACTTACACCAAACAGCGACAACTACGAGATGAGCTTCTCCCAAGGAATTTAATATTTTAAGGATGTAGTTTCTATAAGAGAATGAGTTTGGGTTGGTAGTGCTGAATGGTCATGCCATTTTTGTCAAGCATGGCGCAGAGATTATAACACTGAGCCGGTATTTTGCCATCGTACGGCATGATACTGTTTTACAACTGCAAACTTATTATATACCGAAGTGGTTATTCATATTTGCATACAGATAAGTACAGATTATATATATAAGCCTATAGTACCAGTTATTTACAATAAACATATTCTAATTACTATGATGTAGTTTTTGGCGGCTGCCGTATGGAAAGTATTAACCTTTAAACTGCCTATTTTAGTCAAAATTGAGAATGATACATAAAGGACAACAGTTCAGAAGTTATTCACACTATTAGACTTATGAACAGTTTTAATAGTAATATACAGTATCTGATTATTTTATAGAGTAGTCAAATATTCGCCTGTGGTGTCAACTTCGTTGATGTAATTATTTTTGCGCACCATCTATCACATCAGAATTTTTGATAATTTCGTCGCACTTTAGTGAGGCACCTGTTTATGTTCTTAAGCAGTGTTTAATCACTGAACACCAAACACTGTTAGTAGATGTGCGGAATCGGGGAAAATTTTATCTTCTAGGTCTTGTCCAATAGATAATGTCTTTGGATTTAAATTCGCACACATTCATTTTGCACAATTTATATATAAGGAAATAGTATTAAAATAATATTTAATATATGCTTGTAAGCAATGGAATTGTTAAACAGAGATATATACAAAATCTTAAAAAAATTAATAATGGAATCTAAGCAATTTGAGTAACAAGACAGTTGTGAGAAAAATACACTACTTATAAATAAAAACACAAACTTAATTTACTTGAGTTCTCTTAAATCTACTGTTTTGTAAAAATTTCTTTATTTGTTTCACATCTGTACATACACTTTGAGAAAATATAATGGAGGCCACCTGTGTCTTTTAATATGAATAAAGGAATTATACTTGGAATTGGAATACCAAGCACCTAAGCTTAAAACTTAATTTATTATATATGAATATGACTATAAATAGGGAAGGCGTGAGGTAACTCTGTTGACTATGTCAATTAATAGACAATTTTCAAATATATATTCATATAGATACCAATGAGTGGGTTTCATGAATTTAATGCTACATTCCCTTTTATTCTAGATCAACAATCTGGCTTGAAATTATATATCAAAATTCCCACATTTACTGCAATAAGTCACTTTTTTAGTACCAAGAAGCACGTACTGTATCCGAGTTATGAAAATTAATTCAGTTAAGAATACTCCTTGGTCTTTGAGTCATATTTTTTCCTGTGATATAACAATTGTTATTCCTGATGGGAACCAACCAGCAGTTTTCCCTTAAGGGCATTAGACTGTGGCCATTTGTCAACCAATAAAACATGCGAAGAGTATTATTTATTATTACTATCAGAATTGGTTACGTTAGTATGATGTACATAAATGCAGAGATATCTGCTCATCATATTAAATGTAATTTCTCGCTTAAGTTTTTATTTGTTGGCGAGATAATATAACACAGAGCTTGAGGAGTTTTATATTTCATAGTGACTATGGTGAATAAAAGCAGACTGATTATACCCATGGTTATGTAGTCATAATAAACTGGGTCCAACACATAAAATAGTCTGTTGTCGCTGAACTTACCATGCGATTAAACTGGCTGAAGTGCTGGCAGGACTGGCAGCTGAGTGTGATTGATCTGCCAGTTTGTGTCGAGAGCATAACTGACGTTATAATATTGTATCCATGCTGTTTGAGTTAACTACTGCTGCAGGTAAAAAGAATGCTGGTGTAGCCAGTGTACATGTATCACAGTTTGCTGCAGTGGGACTGTGGGTGCATGAACATCACACAGATGTGTGGCCTCGACAATAATCTGATCAGGCATGGCTATAAGACATCCACACGGTACATGTACTTCGACGGTACCCAATTTAAAATTATTAATTCTACCATTGTGTGAGGTAATGGACAGGGGGGGGAAATTGGTGAGTGCGTACTGTTGTGGAAGGATATGGTGAATGGAGAATGAAATGTCATGTGAGCACTGAAATGTACACTTAGAAAATAATGCATTGGCATCTGGGAGTAAAATGGCTGCTTTGGTACATTGAAAGTTTTCACATGTAAGTGATTCCATAGGGGTGGCTATAACATCCAGGGGCATGTCGGGTTAATGTGATACGGGTTTGACTACGTCTGTGGTTGGATCAATATAAACGATGGTTGATGGAATCTGAATTGTGCATGTCTGATTTTCAAAATGGTAGGGAAAAGGGATTACGTTATATATTTGCCATCTAGAGTGAATACGAATAAATGAGATCTGCAATTTTATAACCATTTGTTTGTTGGTGAAGGTACACTCGGTCAAGTCGTGTGTAATACTTAATGATATTATTCATACCCATTCTTAAATTAAGATTCAATTTTTGTAATTCCAAATATAATTTGGTTAGGTTGTTAGACAACTGTGTTTTTTTTACTGCACTCAGTGGAAGCCTCTTCAGTTGGCATGAGTGAATATAAGTTTGTATCAACTCTTGAATAATAACATTGTTTATCGATAGCAGAAGGATTATGGATAGCAATGTAAATTTTAGCTCAATATTATCCAAATTGCTTATGGTGGACTGTTGGGTTTTCAAAACTTGAGATAGACCACTGATAGTCTCTGATAAGGAATTGCTTTTTTCCTGCAATGCTGTGGTCAATTTCATTAATTACCTTTAGGTTGGATTAAGGGCATTGTTTGTGAAGTGAATGTTGTCGGCGAGGGTTTGAATTTGACTATCAAACAGGGCATCATTTTCAAGCAAAGCACAACAGTGCTTATTTGTTACGATATTACAGCATCCCGTTCCCACATCGCCGAGGAGCTGTATACCTCTTTTCTGGTGGAAGTGGGTACTTAGATCGTCGAGGAATTCTTGGATAACTCCCCGTTCCACTTCCTGTAAATAATCATACATAATCTTTCTGCTCTTAAAAGAATTGGATGATCGATCAGCGCAAACTATATGCAAGTATTGGTCCAGGGATTGAGGGGTTTGTGGAAAATGTAATGGAATTGTATAAATGAGGGGTATGCTCTCCTCATTAGCAAAGTCAACATCAGCCAGGGCCTAGTAGACCCCGGCATGAACTCGGTATGTAGTTGGCACCGTCAGAGCAGCTGGCAGAACAAAACATAGTGCCGGCATAATCTTGGCCGCCTAGTGAGCAAGGCGAGCTCCTCACTCCTTGGCTCGAGATGGGCCAGCTATTGGAGTTGCCATGGCGATGGTAGCATGCATGCACCGGGCATGACTCATGCCCGCGCGCTGGTGCCAACTGCACCTTGCAGTGGAGAGCACAAAGCAGTTGTGTCTATAAGGTGCGGTGCAGTTTCTGTGGTTGGCGGCCAAGGAGTCCCTCTCCACATCCCCGGCTGTGCTGCAGTGGTCGCCCTGCATGGCGACAGCTAGGAAGGCTGGGCGGGCACCTCGGGTAGCCTGGTCCTGTTGCGTCACACACATGCTGAGTTCAGGGTGTAGTCAACTTGCCCCAGTTGCGGCATGCAGGATGCATTGCCAGCGTTTCAATCGGCTCACCCAATGGCACAAATCACTTGTTCCCCTCTATAAGACGATGATACAAACTGTAACATAATTTAAAGTATATTTTAAACACTGATCACATAATACTTATTGAAATAATTCTGTCATTCGATACTAAATTAATGTACAAATGCAGGCTTTGTGCGGCGAGTACACACTGTGTCATATTTAGGTGAACCGATTTTGTTTGTCTGAATATGTAAAGGTCGATTCGTCTAATACATTGGTTACACAGAAGGGGCAACGGTAACAATGTGTTAACAATATGCGGATACAACAGATGCAAGTAAACCCATCGTCGCCAGACAAACCCAACACGACATACTCGACTAATTTAGGCTTTCTTCCAGATAGCGAATGACTGTTTACTCAAACAACACATCAATCGAACATATTTTTTTTTTTACTGATAGAAAGAGTAAGTCATTCAAACTTTTTTTAACTGAAACAAACAACTATGGTGTCTCATTCGCACCTGTAAATTAAACCAAACATCAACTCAATTAAACATTAATTTTAATTTTAATAAAACAGGTACTCAATTAAACATTAATTTAAAATTTGAATTAAACAGCATCTCAATTAAACATACATTTAAACTTGAATCAAACAGCAACTGAATTAAACATTAATTTAAACTTGAATCAAACAGCTACTCAAATACACATTTTTAAAAAATAAAACAAACAGCTACACTGTCTCATCCGCACCTGTAAATTAACTCAGAAAACAAATCAATAAAACATTAGTTTTAATTTCAATCAAACAGCAAGTCAATTAAACATTAATTTATGTTTGAATCAAACAGCAACTCAATAAAACATTAATTTAAAATAGAATCAAACAGCAACTCGATTTAACATTAATTTAAAATTGTAACAAACAGCAAGTCAATTACACTTTAAACCGAAACAAACAGCAAGTCAATCACACTTTAATTTTATACTGCAATGTCAACAGCAACTCAATGAACAATTTTAAAACCGCAACTGCAACAGAAACTCAATCTCGCTCATGCCTGTAAATTAAAAACAACCGTAACAAACAGATACCTGTCGAAATTGGGATATCCTTCGCCTCCATCTCTCTGTGCCGGTTACAATGGTGCATGTCGGCAGCATGAATCAGCAAAGCGTGCAGTCGTAAGGATGATTGTTTTTCCAGATGTTCTCGGCCAGGTAGCCGACCCAAATTTTCCATCTGCCAAAGCAGGGAATGAAGTATCACACAGAACACCCTCAATGTCTCGCCCATCTTCATCGTTATAGTGTTTCAAATGTTTACCATACCCCTCTTTTTGCTGCACACGAATTCCCTCCCGTGATTCACCTGCATGTGACAGTAGCCGTGAATGTCCAAGTTGCTGCAACTGCACCAGCAGTCTAAAATTATCGTTGTGCCCGGAGCGATCCACTCGTGAATGATTTTGGCCAGGGTTGCCAAGTTCCTCTTTTCCACCGGCACCAAGAAGAAATTAATTTGATCGTCCCGCTGCACTCCCCCGAAAACCCACTGGCTGTGAACTTTATGTCTTTTGTGGTTCTTGCGTTTGCCCAATTTCGACTCGTCGATCTCAACCACTTTGCCCGGCCCGCCGATGTGTTTCCTGTACATCAACACCCAGTCTATGCACACGTGGCAGCAGAATCTTGACCAGTCGACGTCCGTCTTTCCCAAGCACAAAAGTTCGTTCACTAAGGTCTGCTGTCGAGGGTATTTGGTCAGGCACCAGAGTAAACACAACTCGACTATCTTGCCCAGAGACAAGTTTGATTCTACCATGAAACTGCCCTATCTCGCCGATACTGGTTGCATTTAGTACCGTCCTCCATTCGCTATCGGCACCAGTAAAACAAGCCTCTGTTTTCCACCAATTTCGCTTCGCCTTCCCTGCATTTTTCGAACCTCATAGTCGATTTGAGAATGTCGTGCTCATAACTGTCTGGATCACTGGGATAATTCTCCTACTTCTCCTTCCATCAATATCACACACTTGTTTTATTTCATCGTCATATTTGGAGCATGACATTATTATTCCCTCTCCCCACACTCTTGTGTTTTTTTTTAAAACTATTTACTCACCCAATCAGCATGCTTGGTTTATCTTATTACCATATTTGGAGTGTGATTCGCATCGCTCTTTCCTTTTTTTTAAAAAAACCTAATCCCTCACCCATTCGGCATGCTTGACCCCTCTTTCCAATTACCCTTCTCCAATTTCCCCCCTCCATCGTCATCACGCGTGATATCACATAATCGCCACACTCACCTCTCCTCCGAGTTCCGACATTTCAACTCACTCACTTAATGTCTTCTCATTACGGTGAGAACAACATGATTACTTTCTGCTCTGTTATTGCGAAGAATTTGTTGTATTTGCCATCAATCTAGAAGCCAGAAAATGGATTATGTATTCTGTGCAGATCACAATATGGCAACTACATGTAAGTATCCATGCATTATTTCATCAGTAGGTACATGTAAGTATTTATACATATTTTTTTTAAAACTCATTTCTCGTGATTGTGTGTATTTGTGTAAAACAATGTCTAATAAAATTATATTTCTATTGCTAGGATTATACTGATCTTCGCTAGTTGCAGACAATAAATTAAAAAAAATAAATTTCCAAACAAATTGTTTCCTTTCAGAAAAATATCGGATAAATATTTTCAGCGACTATTAAATTACGATTTATTATAACCCGGCAAAGTGCTACGTTCCGTGTGGGGAAAATCTGTATATTCAATTTTCATTTCTAATTTATATCGAAATGTTCGGAAAGTTAAAATTAAAGGAAATGTCTACTATTGGTGCAAAGATTTATTGTAGTCTGCATATTCGGTAAAAATTTCGATGGAAAAGTACTCGTCGAAATACTCTTTTCCTTTGGAAATTTTCATAGTGGGCCATTCTTTAGGTGGTTCACTGGTGCGAATAATATTGGAAATTTACTACAATGCGGAATTTTACAAATATGTTAAATGTGTATTTTTCGTAGGTGCTCCTTTATTCGGTTTGCAAAATTTCAAAAATGTTTTCGACGATTTGCTTTTATCCTTGTTGGTATAAGATACAGCCAAGTCCAAATACAATTTGTTTTTTAAAGATCAATTACTAGCACTCTACTGGCAATTTTGAAAGAATTTTGTGTTGTTACCATACAGATTTTTTAAAACTACTCTATTAAAACTTGTGTCGTCGAGCTTCACGGGATGGTTGAAAGGTTGTTCAATTGCACTAAATGAGGAACATTCGGTCGCTATGTAGTCATTACAAATTAATATTATGCTACAATCACCAATCTCGAAATGAATTGTGTGGCAAACAATTCCCTGCCACTAGATGCAAGATGGCCCGCCATTCGCGAGAAAAATAATTCAGACTGGGTCACTTTATGTTTCCAATTTAATTTTTTCGACCTTGGCGATGGGACGGCCTCCATAAGAGACTCGTGTTTAAATATCTCTCTAAAACTAAAAGTGCTCTTAATAAACGACCACTCTCCACTCAGCCACACTTTTTTATGGAACAGCGAGTTTATAAGAAAAATGTTACAAATTTAATTAGGCGAGATGTATGTATAATGTCATTTAAGTAATTGGACATAACAACTCAAATGACTCCTACTATCGACATTGCCTTGAATGATTTTTATGAATTTAAATTTTTAAGTAATCATTCGATTCAAATTCAAGTAAAAAATATGCCAAACTGAGCGACGAATATATTAAACTGTTGGATATTTGAGAATACAAACTTTCAAACGTCAATATCATATTCACGTACAATGTAAAAATGTTAAAAAAATTGTCAAAATCGACTCGTTTCTACACGATGGTATAATCAACTATGAAGCTCTGTTGAACTTCAACCCGAAACTCAAAATCGATTCAATTATATCCACAGTTCAAGATCTAAACAATTTTACGAAAAGTTGTTTTTACATGTTTTAAATTCTACAAAAATGAATGGGCGAACATTCGGCGATAATCAACCAACAAAACCAAATTTTTGCGAGTTACCTGACGAATAAATCACTGAAAATTATCGAAGACTTTACTCGAGATGTATTCAGGCTCATGGAAAAACCCAACCAAGTAAACATGGTTTCCATTGTTAAATTAATTTTCCGGTTCTATGTGACTGAATTTGATCAGATAATCCCGCTATTGCATATATAGTTTGTACCAGTGAAGAGTTTCTACCTAGCGTTCGCGCTTGCCGAACATACATGTGTAGAAGTGCAAAAGCAAAATGATTTTCCCGCGAGTCCCGAAGTACAAAATACGCCGGAATCGGACGATGTTTTGTACAATTTATTGTTCAAGTTTTTGAGAAAGTCTTCAAACCCGATGCCGTTTTTGAGCATTACATTTTAACTCTGCTCGGACACAACACTGAAGCTTCCATGCTAAATATACACAAATTCTTATACGGATGCTGCAATGATGTTTACCGGAAACTATTCTGATCTCGGGCCAAAGAGTCAATTACAACAGACCAAGTACACGGTTTGTGCACAAACAGTGACTGAGATATCTAGTTGGATCCAGTATAATAAATTAATATTAAATGTAAACAAATATGTGCTCATGAATTTCATGCAGAGAAAAAAACATAAAATGCAGGATACAAGATGCACAACAATAGAAGAAGACAGGCTACAGACAGTAAATAGTCCTAATTTCTCGGGCTCATTGTAGACAGAAATTTAACATGAAATGAGCATTATAATAGTGTCTGTAAAAAATTGAATTCAATGTGTTTTGTGGTGCATACCTTAAAAAATATTTGTACTAATTATACAATACTTGAATACTAATTCTCAAATATTCAGTCCATAATAAATTATGGAATCATATTTTGGGGTAAATCAACAAAATGGAAAAAGGCTTTTAGATTAGAGAAGAAAATAGTGAGATTAATAAGTAATAAGGAAAAATAAGTCATTGTAGGCTGCTATTATAAAATTTCAAAATTCTCACTCTTCCATACATGCACCATACCGTAGTATTCTTTTTTACATGGAAAACATTAAAGTAGTGATATACATCATTACTACATCAGACAAGCTAATCATCTTCACCTATTTTCCTACAGGACACCAAAATTTACATCAAATCCATGCTATGCAGGGGCAAAACTAATAAATAACCTACACAGTCCTTTGAAGTAAATTAATTGTTTACAGAAATTAAAAAGAGCTGTTAAATTATACTTATTAAATGTGGCCTTCTATTCCGTAGAAGAATACTTACATAAAGATAAATTTCTATAATGCAGAACAAGAATGATATAAGGAACTTCATGTAATACCTTGTGTTTCAATCTAATGTAGAGTTTACATATTATACTTTAATATCTATTTGTACATGAATTGTAACAACTTGTACTGCAACCAAATGTAGTCTTAATATGTTTATAGAGCTGCTAGAATTAATAAGTGTGTAAATTATATTTTATATATATATATATCAGACTACACGTACATGCATCACACCTTTTCCTCATAATTTGGCCAATCCTCCTCCAACATACTGTATGGCATCGTCGTTTTGCTGAAACAGAAGAAAAATGAAACTAGAAAAACTGGAACAAGAAATGCATACAAATATATGTTATGCAATAATTTCTTAATTTTTGTAGTTTAGATATTCATCTACACTCTAAAATGTTAGTTTAGAAAAAATTATTTCCGCTGTTTTTTTAAAGAGTTTTTGGTTAGAGAAGCATATTTCTTAAACGTGTTGTGGTAACTTATTGAAAAGTCGACTACCAAGGTAGGATGGCCCTTTCTGGGAAGTTTTAAATTAACTGAAGCCACATATAAGAGTTTTTTTTGTTCTAGTGTCATGCGTATGAAAGGACTCATTTTTCTGAAATAAATGACTGTTTTTGGACATGACTATAAGCACTGAAAACACGTACCCACTTGCAAATGTTAAAATCTCCGAGCTCTTGAAAAAAGGTCTACATGAGTCTGACTTTCTTTTGCTATTGATTATTCTTACAGCTCTCTTTTGAATGTGAAACACTTATTTGTTGTCATTGGAATTACCCCAAAAGTTATACCATAACACATGGAATGAAAATATGCAAGATATACCATTTTTGCTGTATTTTTGTTCAAGACCTCTGCAACACTCCACAGGGCGAAACATGCTGAACTTTGTTTAGGTAAAAAATGTGAGATTTCCATTTAAGTAAATTGTTTACTTTTAAGCCGAGAAACTTAATCACTGCAGTTTCATTAATTTTGTCTCTGATACTGCTAACATATGAATTAATGTTTTTTTTTTTTGTTCTTTGTGAGGAAATGCATAAGTTATGTTTGATCTAGGTTGAGATTTAATTTGTTTGCAGTAAACCATGCATTTAGCTCAATAAATGTTGTGTCCATTTTTTGTGTAATACCATTTACTGAGTCTCCATAGACTAAGATGCTAGTATCATCTGCAAATGAAATTGGAGTAATTTCTGGGGTTAAGGCACATGGGTGGTCATTTATATAAACTAGGAAGAGTAGGGAGCCTAATATTGATCCTTCTGGGACCCCATACTTGATTTTTCCTGGTTCAGAGTAGAATGAAGCAGTGGTTCCTTTGATCCGAACTTGTTGTCTGTTTAAAAAGTACGAGCGTATTAGTTTATTTTGTGTACCTGAGACTCCATAAAACTTTAATCTTTCTATAAGTATGTTGTGATTTAAACAGTGAAATGCTTTAGTGAGGATGCAAAATATTCCTTTAGGTAGTATCTTTTTATCAAGTGCATTAACAATACTATTTGTTAGTTTGAAAATTGCATCATTTGTTGATGTGTTTTTCCGAAAGCCAAACTGTGATTCTTAAAATGTTGCAGCAACCTCCTGTAAATTAGTTTTTCAATCACTTTAAAAAAGGATGTAATAAGTAAGATGGGTATATAATTGTTTACAATTATTGTCTTGTCTCCCTTCTTGAACAATGGTGTTACCATAGCCCATTTGAGTCTGTCTGGATGCAATCCTGTATTGAAGATGTTATTGCAAATATGGCTTAGTGGAACACTGAATTCAAAAGCGCATTGCTTTTATAACCTACAGGTAATGACATCATAGCCGCTAGATAATTTTGGTTGCAAAGAATTGATTGTTTTCTTCACTTCCTTTGGAGTTGTGTTTGTAAAAGATATAGCAGGGTGTTCTGTACCCTGTAGTGTAGGAACATGGTTTTTTATCTTGTTTAATGTTTTTTTTTAAGCCATCTTCAATGACATTTTATTTGCATGAATTAAATGTATCTGCAACTAATTTAGGGACTGAGGATATGCAGTCATTTACTTGTAGGTGTACAATTAGACATTGCTCAATTGTTTTTCCTGTTGTGTTTTTTACAATATTCCATTCAGTTTTTATTTTGATTTGAGAATTCTTAATGCGGTAACAGAATAAAATGCTTTTTTGCAGACTTTATGTCCTTACTCAAAATTTTGCAGTATTTCCTGTAGTGATTCATTGTGTCAGGGTTGCTGCTGGTACTGGTGGCCTTGTATAATGTTCTTTTGTTTTCGCAGGAAATTCTTATTCCTTTGGCGAGTCATACATTTTTCTCTTGATTTGTATTACTGTGGGCCAGTCGGGATTGGAAACATGTTTCAAAATAATGGATAACTTGGTTAAGAAAAGAGTTAAATTTTTCATTTGCTTCGGTACAAGTATACAAAGATGACCATTGCTCCCTGCTGAGCTCACTTTTGAATTGTAAGACATTTTCCAGCGAGTGTATATGTAAATATATATGTAGAAAAAAACAAAACGGGATATATACGTCGTTCGTATTCATACAGATTCAGCAATTCACACACACACACTCACACACACTTTGGCAGAAGTTAACCATACACTCGTAGAATTCACGATATAGGCAAAGAATCAAATATTATTTACACAATACAAACGTGTTGAAAGTGCGACTTTTTTAGGCCACATGAATTTTAATAATTATAGTAACAGTTTAGAAATACATTATTTACAAAATACGCACACTTAATGTTTGTTAAATTCGCAACCTCTTAAAAACGTGTTTTCTATGGAAATCCTTTCAAGTTTTCTTTACCAAAACACGTTTGTTCGTCATTAGCATTCGGTACAATCAATACTGCGCATGTTTCTTAAAACCAACAAACTTGCCCTTGGTCGCCGCCGATGCTAACCTCCAAATATGCACATTTTTGAATTTTCCCGCCACTGTGACATCAGCGCATTAAGCATTTTTTCCCCCTCGTGCAGGTTATGCGCGAGAATGGCCGGAAGTAAAATGGCGTAATAAGTGTGCCGATGCGCCAGTGCGAGGTGATCGAAACTACTTTGCTACGCACATTTGTCATTGTGCTGGTAACGGAACGCGGCCTTACTTTATGGTTATGTAGAGTGTAGAATTTTTGGCGGTTGTTGTGTACGCGATAGTTTGGCCTAATGACGTTTTTTCACTGTTTAAGATGAGTTCTCGTAGGAATCTTGTTGATGGATTAGGCGATGAAGTTGCAGTGGCTGCATTTTTTGTAGCAATTGCCTTTTCGATACTTCTTGTATGCTGTGTCAGACGTTTTAGCCTCAGGTATGTTGATATCGGCTGTTGATGGCAATCTCTTCTGAAATCTCTCTCATTTGGAATAATAGTGAATAAATAGGTTTTATTTTAGCCTTTTGGTGCGTTTACATGGTGAGAGTAGCTATCGAGATGGTAGCTATCACGGAAGTGTGTGTCAGTAACCGCCACGATAGGTTCTGTTTACACACACTCTACACATGCTGTGATAGTTAACCTCAAAAGGGACATGTCCGACAACACTTGTGTAAATAGAGTGATATACCGTACGGGCCTTATTCGTAGTCGTTTTTAGGGTAATTCTTGAGAATAGGAGTTTTTGTTAGAAAAAAAAATCGCCGAAAGTGGTATAATTCCACACTACTATTTACACACAACACAAATTTACTAGGGGCATCATCATTTGACCAATAGAAACCCCAAAAATGATAGTGGGGAGGGCTATGTGAAATTCAGGGAAATTGTGGTGTAAAATGGGTGAAAAATATGTAAATAATGTAACATTTATTTATGAAAATACATTTAAAAAAAAAAGTAATTAGTAAATATTACCAATACAGGCTACAAATACAATAGATCAGGGAAATTGTGGGTAAATCAAATACAAAATATGTACTTTTTCATTATAAACTTTTACCCCTCAATTTCCCTCAAGTTCATAGCCCTCCCCACCATCATATTTTTAAATTGTATTGGCAACATTGTCAATTTAGGTAATGTTCAGTTCGATCTTTTTGCAATTAAACATGTTTTCATGAGAGAATATTACAGTAATATTACAAAAATATGTTAAATTGCAAAACACACACATTATTTCTCAGTGCAAATAAGCTACGCATGATAATTATCTATGGGGAAACCACAAGCTTTGCTGATGTGTGACATTTTGCTTCACCACAGAATAAAAAATTGCAGGTGCACCTTGAATCACTGTTTTGGGGATTTACTCCCCTGCTGGTGCTGGGACTCTGGCTCAGTGCATAATGTTTGGCTAACGCTTTTACAGTAATTCTCCTTGCAAGGGGACTACGCTTGAAATCATTTGTGGGGAAACTCCAAGCTTCGCTGATGCGTGACTCTTCCCGTCACACAAACAAAAAATTTCTGGTGAGGTTGAATCACTGTTTTGGGGATTTACTCCCCTGCTGGCATGAGACTGGCTCAGTGCATAATGTTTTGCCACACTTGTACAGTATTTTGGCAATTTAACATATTTTTGTCAGTAAATATTACGTTATGTAACGTACGTTTCACTCATTTTACCCTGCAATGTCCCTGACCTTCATCGTTCTCCCTGCTATCTTAAAGTTACATTTAATTTAATTAATACTCAACGAATCACTCGCCATTCACACAGTGTACATTACTATACATGCCACCACGTTGTTTTATTTGACCACACAGACACACTAATCCCCGCACATATATTATAATTTGACTTTTCCGTTGTTATAATATCATAGAAACACTCGTAATTTCATACAATTATTAGATTTACCACTTAAAACAACATGAATTGCAATAAAACACGCGTTTAAGCGCTTGTAAATACCAAACCTCTGACACGACACATTAAAAAAACGCAACTAACGTCCGGCAATTTCCCACAATCCACTTGAAGTCAACCACATGGTGGTATACATTGCCTCCAAAGATAAACACTTTCTGAATGGGGCTCTATATCATTTGCGATATGTATATTTTTAAGACCATGTAAGCTTAGAGTTGTTCACCAGAATAACACAATGTCCTGTGTTGCATCATGTGCATGCAATGCATCATACCTGTGTTGTTTATCTGTATAACCGCAGCGCCGTGCTATAAATATACCCTGTACATGACGTGTTACGCATTAAATATTTGTTGTGAACGGTATTCTTACATGTAAAACAATTCAGCAACCCAATATAAATATATTCTACATAAATTATATGTATTTTATAGCATAAATACAGCAATGTTGATAACCCTCCTCCTTATTATATTATATATTTTTTTACAGAAAACTACTTGAAGCCCCTCCAAAATTTCTAGTAATTATGATTACTAATCATCATAATATCTAACATATCTAGGTATTATTTTTCCCATTTTCGAAAAATCCCCTATTCTTAATAATTGCTGTTTTCTGTCCGGACTAAGGAAAGATCATGCTCCAACCAAAATTTTTTGTGTTCAGAGAGCATTTTTATTGCTAGTACGGCCTAACTTTTAGTTCGAACTGAGGGTAGGACTACGAAGTATTAAGGTCAAAAAGAAAGATGGCATACGTAAAATACTGCAATTTCATAAATATTACATGCCAGTGAAAGCTAAATAAAGTTGACGAAACAAAAATCATGTTTTTTGGCCAATTCTGCCAATCTGCAAAAATATGGCTACCTAATGGATGAAATGTTCCTTTGGAAATTTTTTGTAGATGTAGAACTTGAGCAGTATCAATGTATGAAAAGTTTTACTATACTACTTATTATTAAATATGTTAGTTTTCATATATATAGTTACATACATATACATACACTCGCAATTAGGCTACCGCCCGGTGGCCAGCTCTCTCACCTCTCCTTCACCCAACCAACTCCTTTTCCACTCCCTTCCTGAATTTACCAACCCCCTCACATATACAAATTCCTCCCTCAACACATTCCACTCCCTCACAGACCTCACAAGCATGGACTGCCTACCCAACTCCATTCTCCTCCACACCCTCTGAAGCTTCTCACTGTTGTTCCTCTTCCTCTAAACACCCCCTTACTTAGCTTGCAGTGTAGCCCTCCCCATCCTCCCTCTTCATTCATCATCCTGTACATCCTGACTAACCGTTCAACTTTCCTCCTGTCCTTCAATGAGCTCCACCCCATTTCTTTCATCATCACTGATGGCCTATAGTTCCCTTCTTCCTCATCATCCTGCCCTTGCCTTCTCCACCTACCCTTCACCCGTCTTGCTGCCTTTCTCTGCATCTTTTCCAGTTCTCACACCTCCACCTCCGGGTCCCATACTGCTGCAGCATATTCTAACATTGGCTGTACCATTGTGCCATACGCTTTCTCCTTCACCTCACAGCTGACTCCATTCAGCACCCTTCCCAGCATACCCAGAGCCCTTCCTCCCTTTGCAGCCACCCTCTCTACCCGTTTTTCCACCTGAGATCTCCCTGCAGTACAATCCCTAGATACTTATATTCTGCTGCTTCTTCTATCTCTTGTCCACCCATCTGTACATGTCCCTGCTTATCATCTTCTTCCTTGTGAACCTCACTACCTTAGTTTTTTTTACATTTATCTTCATTTTATTTTTTCTGGTCCACAACCATATCTTATCAATGTCCGCCTGCAAATTTCCACCCCCCTCTCCCACCTCAGTATATACAACACAATCGTCTGCAAACAATCTGATTTTTCCCCTAATCCCCAAACCCATGTCATTTACCATTATGGTAAATAACAAAGGACCCAGCATGCTTCCCTGTGGTACCCCTGATGTAACCTCCTCTTCCTCTGATATTGCCTCCCCCACTTTCACCCTCTGCCTTCGCCCCCTGAGAAAGTCCCCTATCCATTCCACTACCCTCCTGTCTGGTATCAGCACCTCCACTTTCCTTATCAATGTCTCATGGGGCACCTTAACAAATGCCTTCTCAAAATCTATGAAGCAGGCATCCACCTGCTTCCCCTCAACTACCTGCACCAGATCCTCTAATAACCCAGCGAGCTGAGTCTCACATGAGTATCCCCTCCAGAAACCATGCTGGGACTCCTCCAACCAATTCCTATTGTTCATAAACCTCACCACATACTGCACCACCAGCCTCTCCATTATTTTTCCTGTTCGTGATGTGAGACTCACCAGTCTGTAACTGCCAGGCCTCCCCCTATCCTCTCTCTGCTTGTGTATAGGTACCACCATAGCATCCTTCCAATCTTGTGGTAACTTACCCTCTCCTAAGGACTTTTTAAACAGCACTTCTAAATATTTTGCCAACTCCTTGCCACCAAACTTTCGTGCTGCGTTTCCTATCCCATCTGGTCCCCCTGCCTTACTGCTCTCCAAATCCCTAATTACCCTTTCTATCTTCCACTCCGTCATCGTAAACTTATTAAACACCCCCTGAACCCTGTTTGCCCCCCCCCCCCCCATCCCAACCCTCCTTTGCCTCAAACACTGACAAGTACTGTCCTCAGCTCCAATTTTTCTTGGTCATTTCTTGCATGCCTACCATCCTGTCCTGTTAGCAGCGGGATCCCTTCCTCTTCTCCTCTTAACCTCCTAACATACCTAAACAATTTCCCCCATGCCTTGCCTTTTCCTTCTTCCACCATGTTACCCAGAAATATATTCTTTGCCTGTTTGATCTTACTTTCAAGCTCCCTACTCATTTGTTTCATCATTTGTTTAGATCTTATCATCCCTTCATTTCTCCACTTGGCATGTAATTTTCTGCACTTCTTCATTTTCAAAATCTCCTGTCCATAATATGGCGGATCTCCCCCAGTCCGTAACCTTTTCATTGGCACAAATTTCTCTAAAATAACCTCCATTAATCCTCTAAACTCCCTCCACAACACCTCCACACCCTCCTCCATAGACCAATTTTTAAACCTGTCTCTCAGAAATATTTCTGCGCCCTTGTCTCCTCTCCCATACTGCCACACCAACCTTTCTGCCGTTTGCACTTCCCTCATCCTGCCAATCCCAATTTCCACAACCGGGATATGATGGTCGCTTATACCATCCAATGCTATTGCACCAACTACAGCATTCCTAGGTCTGACCAACACCACATCCAACACTGACTCAACACCCTTCTCATTACATCTCGTAGGTGTTGCTACTACCTGGTCCAATCCTCTGTTGACTAACTGTGTTGCCATGCTCTGCATCATGCTACCCATTCCTTCTGCACCCTCTACCCATTTCACCCCTGGCATATTCAGATCCCCTGCTACAACAACCCACTGCCTGTCCTTTAGTCTATCGACCCTCTCCTTGATCATCTCAATTGCCTGCCATCCCTGTCCTGGTGGTTTATACGCTGCAAGCAAAGTAATACTCCTATTACTTTGCTTGCACTCAATTTAATTTCCATTACCTCGACATCCTCACTAACCCATTCTACCGCCCCTTTTAGCCCTTTCCTTACACACACCATTATTTCGCATCCTCTCCCATCCCTGTCTCTTCTGAATATGGTGAACTTATCCTGCCTACACTCAATGTCCAGTACTTCCTCAGTCAACCAAGTCTCCACAGCTACCGCTATATCCGCCCCATATCATTCAACCTTTCCTCAGAAGCCCTCCAGCTTGTTGTACATACTCCTACAGTTCACCACCATTATCTTTATACTAGTACTCTGCTTTACCATCCTACATTGCTTACCTCCTATCTCCACCCCTGCGGCCTCATCAATGCTATCCTCTCCATTTCTCTCCCCTTCCATTACCTTGCTTCTAACTGATTGCTATTTCAACAATCGCTGCTCTGCCCTGACCCTCTCCATGCAGCCAGCAACTTCTCTACCGAGCAGATCACCTAGAATCCTCTTTCCCTGTTCTGTGAGGTGAACCTGGTCCCTCCCTACACTTTCCCAGCCTACCCATTTCCTACCATCTATAAATGTAGCCCCCAAATCCCCACACACCCTCTAATATACCTCACTCGCAGCCACTGCCTCCCTATAGGATACTCCTTTCCTAACCAGCACGCCACTGACAACTGCCCTAGCTCCAGGGAACTTCTCCCACACTTTCCTCAGCAATCCCCTGAGGTCCTGCTCTACCTCGTGACCCACCTCCCTATGAGCCAGGTCATTTCCCCCTACATGAATGAGAACAACCTTTGCCACCCTGCTACCTCTCATACCACTAACCCCTTCCTCCAAATCTCTGGTATTTGCCCTCCCCCCCCAACACTGCTTTATATGTATTTTCCTTCCTGATATTCCTCAGCTCCACCCCCTTTACAATAGAGCTGCCTAGAAAAACTACCTCTGGCTCCCTTCCTACAACTTGTTCCTGCTTTGTGGCTCTTCCACCCACCTGCCTACCCTTGTCTCCGGCTTCCTGCAGCACCCTTGTTTCCCTCCCTTTGGCCAGCCCTCCTCTCTCCCCTCTGGCCCTGAACTGTCCCCTTTCTCCTGCTTGCTGGTCTTTGCTAATCGCACACTTGCAAGCCTCAGCATACTGCTTCCTACCTTCTACCACTACCTGTTCCCTGCTTTCTGATTCCCGTTCCTCTATTCCCGATTGCTTCCTGCCTAGTACTATCACCTTATCCCTTGCTACTATTTCTTGCTCCTCTAACCTTATTTGCTGTCTTATATCTCCAACTGCTTTATCCCTTTTTACTGCCTTCAACTCCTCTATCCTCCTCCTTAATCTTACCACCTCTATCTCTGCCTCCCTCCTCCTCTACCTTCCTCCTGCAGTTCCTTCTGCAGCCCTACTTGCATTCTGCCTAACTCTTCCTCTCTCCTCAGCTTTTCCTCCTGTGGGCTAGCTTGCATTTTCCTTAGCACCCCCTTTACATCTTCCAACTCCTCCTCTAACTTATCCACCCTCATTTCTACTCTACTCTTACCCATCTCATTCCTGACCTTTTCCTCCATCCTCTCAATCCTATGCATCATTTCCCTCTCTTTCCTGCTCATCAAATCTACCATCTCCCCTTTCCACCTCTCCTCCTTAGCCACTTCCATTGGCACTGGCATAGCCTCTACAAAGCTTCGCCTCAGCATATCCCAAATCCAGTTTCCACCTTCTCCACTTATTTGTGTTTCTTTCTCTACCCTTAATTTGTTCCCTACCACTGCCACTAAACCCTTTCCCTCAGTACATTCCTCACAATTCCACTCATGTTCCTGTAGTGATTCCAGTTCCTCCTCCCTGATCCCTATACAGCCAACATGGTACCAGCTCTACACTGGTCGCACTGCACACCACTATCTAACCTTCTCCACACCTTTCCACAGCCCCTACACTTACACCTCCCTACCATTTTTTTACCCTCTCTTTTAAAAAAAATAATTTAACTAACTTAAAACTAAAACTACTCTCTACACCAAATACCTACGTATACACACACTTTCTTAACTAGCCAAACTTACACCATACACCCTTTACCCTCATACAATAACAAAGGCCTCGGCCTCGTGCACACAATCGGACACTACTCCCTCCTTATAACTAATTACCACATAAAACAATAATCTAAACTCTAATTATACCTCAAACTACTACTCCACGTATATTAAAAACCTATTGCTAGAACTAATCACAAGCCAAAACAACCTTAAATACGGAATAACACAATCTGTAGTGGCCATCTTGGCTATATCTTGTTAAATGTGTTAGTTTTCATAGGTATAATTACTTATTGTTAAATGTGTTAGTTTCCATCAATATAACAGTTTTTTTTCAATAAATAATAATAATGTTATCTAAAGATGTAGCCTAAGGCTTTTAACCCCCCTGGATCTTCCCTTGTATTTCAAATATGTAACATTCAAAGTAATTTGGTTCTTGTACATAAAGATAGTTCATCCACAATTTGTTTAAAATTGTAGCAGTCACCAGATCTGTTGTACATAAAAAGGCGTACTATGAAAAGATGTTATGTTTCGACAGCAAAGTATATTCTTTAATTTTATTTGTGTAATTTTTTAAAATGTTTTTTTGTAAAAATTTTGAGAGAAATATAATTTTGAATTGAAATATTTTGTGAATCTGGCCCTATAAAGTGAAATACAATACTTGAGCTAAAAAAGTCTAATAATTTTTGCAGTTTTAGTAGACTGATAATTGTGAATTCTGAAATGTTTGTATGTTTCTTAAATTTTTATACATGTGTACGGGAATTTTACATAATTTTGTCAAGCTACAATGCTAGACACCATTTGGGTATACAAAAGTTGCATTTTGAAATTACTTCGAAGCACATGCAAATTGTAGTTGGGAGGCAGATGGTAAAGATTGAGATATTTTAAAGTAAAAAAAAAAAAAAAAATGCAGCCAAAGAATGTGAGCAACAGTTGCGCATTAACAATACCGTGTCCCTGAAATTTCTTTGGTGATTGTTTAATAGCTTTTTGTGAAAGCTGGGTAGCTAAAAGAAAACATTTTCAAAATTGGATTTTTTTTGGCCTTATGTAGTTACATCAGTTGTTGAGTAGATTCTGCGAGGACAATTTTTTTTAGCTTGCAGCCTAAACTTTCTTGTGTGATGTGACTGCTTAAGAGTTTGAGGGGATTAGGGGGTGATGTAGCAGTATACAACCATGTCATGTCTGCCTGGCAGGAAATACACACTGGTCCAGAGATGTTATGTAGAGATACTTGACTAGCTGCTCAGTGATAGTGTGTTGTGATAGTTGACCACCCGTCGTGGGCAGATTCCTTGGTCCTCCACATCTTGTGAAGTTGGAGTTGTTGAGGAATCACTGGTGGTTTATGCCCCACACAGGGCCGTAACAATTTCTCTGTTGTTATACACGTTACACAGTAGGACCTACTTACGTGGGTTAAAATTGGCTTTTCAGCTTCTCCACATGGCCATTTCACGCCAAACCAATTAATTAAAAAAAAAATTACGTGCTTCAACAATTCAGATTTTATTAAAAAATATTCCCTTTGTAGATATGCATAAAATAACTCTATATATATATATATATATATATATATATATATATATATATATATATATATATATATATATATATATATATATATATATATATATATATATATTGACAAATCCCGGATAAACTTGGAATAAAAGCCTACCAAGACTAAAAATCTCCTGATTCTGCACACATTTTTATGAACAGGGAAATTTACCATAGGTCACCTTCTGTTGTTCAGTCAACAGTTTCCCATTGGATATCGCATATCTTAAATGGCTCTTACATGGCTCTTCGCCCATGTAATTTTATCTGGTTTTACTGTTTATCTTGTCTCATGCAAGGCCTGCAGAACTAACCTCAAATCCCTAATATGATTGTCAAAATATGAAATGTACACACAATAATCATTGGTGTATATAAACAGTAAATTATACTTATATTTTCCCAGGATTTTTCACAAAATTTACGACATAGGTAACCTAGGCATATACCATTGAAACTGACCCCATAGTGTTACAGAAGTGAGATAGTCACGCGACTCTGTATCTACGTCACATTGCAGGAAAGCGGAATTTAAATTCAATATGGAGAAAAACTTTTCCTTGTCAACATGTTGAAAAACTGTTTTGATATTGGGCTGGAAACATTGATACATATAAATTTTTCTATTAATATACCTGCAATCACAAATAATACTGTTACGCACTGCAACTGGCACTGGGCTGCTGTCCGGGGGTGACCCACCTCGATCCTCCCCCCAGACAGACGTGCTCACTGTGTTGTTGCCTCACTTGTTCTGGGAAGTCCGTGAACGGTTGACAGCGGGGGGACTGGCTGGTGTTCTATCCCCTCCTCCTCCCCGCTGAAGAAGCAGACACTGGTACAGGAGATGCAAGAATATTCTGGTGAGACTGGCTGCCATTAGAGCCCCTCCTCCTGCCACTGAAGAAGCTGACACCTGTAGGAGGTGCAAGAATATTCTAGGAATTAGGAGGCTTGGTGCAGCGCACGAGTTAGAGAAAATTTGGGTGATGGCCTACGACACTATAAATACTGCGGCGGTCCAGTGCCCAGCAGTCTTTGGTGAAGGCCAGTTAGCTGAGTGCTGGCGCGAAGATAAGTGCAGTGCAACACGGACAAGATGTTCGAGGTGTGAATGGACGAGGGGGCATGAAACCTGGCGAGTGGAGCCTACTGTGTACGAGGACCCTCAGAGGACTCTAGAACATTGCAAACTGGCGGGACATGGACTAAACTGGCTTGGGACTGAGTAGACATGTAATATGGTTTTAATTGTAAATATTGGAACTGTAAAACATGGACACATAATTTTTAAATAATTGAATAGTTTGATACACTGTTTATTGGGACTGATTTTTAATGATTTAATTTCATTGATATCTTTGTGGTAATTATAAATTGTATTAATTGGAGTCATTAATTGTAAACATTAAGTGATACTAATTTATTTGAGATGTTGAGTTGAGAGAATTCTGTTTGTAGTTATTGTAAATAAAAATTAAAAATTTCAAATTAACTCTTTTATTTAATTAAGACCTCCATCTATTAATGAACTGGATTTAGCCCACTGACTTTTGTAACACTGGTATCAGAAGTGAGCTTGAGGCAATTTATTACTAATAAAAATTCTTATTATTAGTAGGATAACATTTGTAAATATCACAATAGTTGTAGTAATAGGCCAAGAAATCATTCAGAAATTTTTGAATGCTACTAGGAAAATGTCAGCATATATGGAAGCACTCTGTGCTTTAATCGAAGGTCTTAGTGGCCAAATTAGTAATGTAAATAACATGCTAAACAATATTGTAGATAACGTTAGTCAATATGTAAATAGTCAAATTATTAATGTTAGTGAATCTGTAAATAGCCAAATTAATAACGTAAATTAAAATGTGAATAGTCTAAGTTAGTGAAATGGTAGATAAGAAAATAGTGTAAACAAAGATTTGGATAAAAAAAAATAGACAGCGTAAAAGAAAGTGTATACCGAAAGATAGAAGATGTAAGTGAATTAGTGAACAATAAAATAGACTGGACAAGGAAATGGACAGTGTTAACAAAATGGTAGACAGGAAGCTTGAAAGTGTTAGTGAAAAAGTGGACAGTGTTGAGCAGGAAGTTAAAGAGGAGGTGAGCACCCTCAAGAAGGAATGGTAAGAATTCCTACAGTAACAGGGAAGGCGACATACAGGGGCAGAAGAGGAGCCGAGATTCGTCACCACCGAGCCGATGAGTGTGGTCAGCGAGGAGAAGGTAGAGGGTTCTGGTATGCCTCAGCCAGGGGTGGGTAAAGGCATCACGATTAAGCCAGCTCCCTACGATGGACAGGCACCTTGGCATGAATACCAGCACCAGTTTGAGATTGTTGCTGCCCCGAATGGCTGGACTGAAGAGCAATGGGCATACTACGTGGCGGCTGTGCTTATGGTACCAGCATTGAGCATACTGCAGTCACTGCCAGAATGACATCGTCTAGAATACGCCACATTGGTGTCGGCTTTGGAGCTACGATTCAACGACTGATACCTGCAACATGTCCACCATGCCCAACTTAGAAGCCCCATCCAACGACCAGGAGGAACCATTGCAGGAGCTGTGGCAGGATATCGTGAGGCTTTCAAACCTGTCTCTGGAGGGATGCTCTGAAGAGGCACGAGATGTCATTGCAGTTGGCTTCTTCATCGATGCTATTGCTGACACCGAGGTGGGGCAAGCTGTTCGGTTAGCTGTGCCTCACACTATGCAGTATGCCCTGATCCAATCACTGGGGGTAGAGTCTGCATGGCAGGTGTCAGTACCCCAATGTCCAGTGCGGGCAGTGATGCTAGAGGAAGAGGACGATGACAGTTTCAAAGGGATGCAGAAGGACTTGCAGACGACCATTAGGGATATTGGTTCCAGGGTGCACACTACAGACACTCGCTGTCCCCCACCCAAACAGCCGGAATGTTGGTCATATGGTCACCTTAGATCCAGCTGTCCTCTGCAGCAGCTAGGGAGCAGGCACCAAGGGGCAAAGGTCGGTGATTGCTGGAGGGAAGGCCCCAATGCTTTTGCAGGCGTGTTCAATGAAACAGGATGCCATATTGGTAGAGGGGAGCCTAGATGATGTTTCTTGTCAGATGATCATTGACACAGAGGCGACTATAATGGTGGTAAAACCGGAAATTCTTGGGCATTCCCCCAGCGATCATCCAATAAGAGCATGGATCATTGCTATTTATCTACAGTAATGGGCAAGTCAACACCGGTCAAAGGTAAGAGAAGGGTATTATTACAGCTCTGTAACCTTGATATAGAGCATGATATATACATAGCAGAAATAGAGGACGAATGCATTTTGGGTCTTGATGTATTGTGTAAGCTGGGATACCATATCAATACTTGACTGGGGGTGTTATGGGTAGGTAATACAGAGTTGGTAGTTTCAATACAATGGGATTTATCTTCACAAATGAGCTGAGCTGCCCAGTAGTGTGTAGTCTACAATGCCCACTACTTCTAACAAAGTTGTTATTTCAGGCAAATGGCAGGGAATATTTGTCAAGTGGTTGGGCATAATCAAACCAGCCCAGAAATGTGGGGCATTTTACCAGGTGGTGTCATTGTAGCAAGGACTTTGATTTCTTCAAAATCAGACAGTTTGCCTGTTAGGATGATGAATTTATCTGGCTGTGCTATCTGTCTTGAAGAGAGGGTCACTATAGGGGTTCACAAGCACGTCTCATAGTACTTCCAAAAAATTTTCCAGAAGCTTCACTGCCACAACATACTGAATGTCCTTTTCCAGATGCTCTGGGGGAATTACTGGCAAGAACAAGAAAGAACCTTAACTGGCAACAGGAGAGGGCAGTTTCAGAATTGCTACTGAGAAATAGAGGTGCTTTCTCCTGTGAGCCCAATGACCATGGCAGAACTAATGTTGCATGCCACCACATAGACACAGGGAATTCCAGGCCCATAAAGCAGCCACCACGGTTACTACCGCTAGCTTTATATGAGGTGGTTGACGTTATTCTGAAAGAGTCGAGGGATTTAGATGTGATAGAGCCATCAGTCAGTCCATGGTCTTCTCCCATTGTGATTGTTAAAAAGAAAGATGGCTCTATTAGATTTTATGTTGATTACTGCCAACTTAATGATGTGACCAAGAAAGATTCTCACGCACGCCCTAGGATAGAAGACACACTGAATAGCCTAGCAGATTCACAGTGGTTTTCTACTCTAAACGTGAAGATCAGGTATTGGCTGTGTGAGGTGGCCTTGGATGACAAAATAAAGGCTGCTTTTTTGTGACCAAGGGAAAGGAACCTGGCAATTCATGGTTATGAACTTTGGGCTTTGCAATGCCCCTGCCACCTTTGAACGACTCATGGAGAAAGTTCTATCTTTATACATTTGTCAGGTGTACCTAGACAAGATTATGGTCACAAGAAGAACATTTGGAGAGCATCTGGCACGCTAAGATTCTGTACTTCATAAGTGGCTGCGGCTAACCTGAAATTAGTTCCCAAGAAATGCCACCTTTTCCGAAAGGAAATTAATTTCTTGGGCCATGTTGTATCGGCCCACGGGATTGTAACAAACCCTGAGAAGACCAGAACAATAAGAGATTGGCCTCTACGAAATGATAAAACTGAAATGTTAAATTTCCAGGACTTATGTGCTTACTACCGTCAATTTGTGCCCGGGTTCGCCACAATCGCTAAGTGTCTGCAGGAATTGACTGAGGCAAAGAGAAAATTTTATTGGAGCCCAGAGTGCAAAATTGCTTTTAATAGACTAAAGGAATTTCTGATATCGCCCACAATAGAGAGGGTGAATTCATTCTGGATACTGATGCAACTGATGTGGGTATCGGGGCTGTGTTACCTCAGATTCAGGATGGCAAGGAAAGGCCATTGGAATACTTCAGTAAGGTGCTACACAAGCGCAAAAGGAATTACTGTGTGACATGCAGGGAGCTTCTGGCAGTGGTGAAGGCAATTTCACATTTTCACCTATATCTTTGGGGCAGACACTTCATCCTAAGAACTTACCATTGTTCATTACACTGTCTGCTAAATTTCAATAACCCTAAGGTCGAATAGCCTGGTGGATACAGCACCTGCAAGAATATGACTTTGGAATACATCTCAGGTCTAGATGCCTTCACAGCAATGCAGATGCACTCTCCACTCCAGGAGACCATGGGAACCATTCTGTCGTCTTGCGTCCAATATTGGAGTGGAAGGAAACTGGGCGTTGACCAAGATGGGAGGAGATATCCTGCCTAGGCATGACAGTCAAGGCATACTGGGCTCAGTGGAATTCCCTTGTTATAAATAATGGTGTGCTGTATAGGAACTGGGAAAGCAATTATGGGAGACAGACATTTACAATTGGTCCTCGCAGAGTGCAGAATCCCAGAAGTGCTAAGAGAATTGCACAAAACAGCAGCAGGTGGCCACTTCGGTGTAAATAAGACCCTTGACAGAGTCTGTATGAGATTCTATTGGCTGCATTATCTGGAGGATGTTGAGAAGTGGTGCCATCTGTGTAATGCATGTACCGCAAGGAAGGGTCTGAGGGTTAATGGACGAGGTCCCCTTCAGAAATACAATGTTATGGCCCCATTTGAGAGTATGGAAGTTGACATGATTAGACCACTACTGATCACTGAGGGGGAATAGGTACATTCTGGTAGCACAAGACCATTTCACAAAGTGGCCCGAGGTCATACCAGTGCCAAACCAAGAGGCTGGCACGATAGCTGATGCACTTATAGGACATGTTTTCTCCAGGTTTGGAGTGCCACTTGAGCTTTATTCCAATCAAGGACGAAATTTTGAAGCAATTCTTTTCAAAGAGGTAACAATGATCTTAGGAATGAAGAAAACTCGTACTACAGCTTTACACCCTCAGTCGGATGGGATGGTCGAAAGGCTAAATCATACCCTGGAAGAGTATCTGGTGATTTTCATAGAAAACGACCAGAAAGATTGGGACTCCACGATACCCTTATTTCACCTGACATATCATTCGACAGTCCACGAGTCTACTAGGGTAACACTTTCAAGGATGCTGTTTGAGAGAGAGCTCCGCCACCCTGGTGATCTGCTGTTCGGATGTGCAATCCAGAATATGCAATTAAACTACGTCAAAAATTAACCGACATTGAGTTTGCCTGGAGGCACCTTCAAATTAATAGTGATAGACAAAAAACACTATATGACCGAAGAATGCCTGAGGAGACTTTTAAAAAGGACAGCTGCTGTGGTTTTACAACCCTCAAAGGAACAAGGGATATTGCCTGAAGCTACAGAAATCTTGGGAAGGCCTGTACAGGATTCTGAAGGAGATAAATTATGTGGTGTACCGGATTTATCGACAGGTCTCTTGGACGAAGACTAAGGTCTCCTCATCGACCAACTGGAGCTGTATACAGGTCTTGATATTGGAAAGTCTGCTCGGGATGAACAGACTTTAAGGAGGGGGCAGTATTAGGTGCTGCAGCTGGCACTGGGCTACTGTCTTGCGCTCAACTGTCTATTTTATATGCACTCACATGTATTGTATACGTGAAATGAGTTTTTTTCTTTTACCCATTGAGTTGGTGAATTTTAGCAATTAAAATAACATATTAACATTAAATCAGGCACTTCAGTTAAAAATGTTTCTGAATAAAAATTACTTGTACACATACTTTATTGTTTGAACCATTGTATTACATTTTAAAAATCACTGAATGTTTTGACAAAATTGTAGAAAAAGTTGCAAAAAATATACAGTAATAACCTTATAAAAACGGATGAATTCATGGAAACATTTTCACCAAAAACAGGTGTCTCTTAATATTATATAATTTTTGTGTTCATTTTTTGTAAATTTAAGTGATTTAATAAATGGTCCTGCAACTGTTTTATGCAACACTGGTAAAATGCTGTGCAAAAACAAATTTTCATAGCAAATTGCTTAACAAATGTTTTTAAAATGAAAATACCCATGCCAGTTGGCCACATCACCGTCCCGTCACACTGGTTTTTTTGTGGATACATATGAACGCAGCAAGTAAGATACCCACTGAAATACTGCTGGGGCAAAACCTGATATGGCCAGAAAAATTAGCCTACCAGTGCAACAGCCCAAGCACTGTAAACAGACAACATGTGTGTAGACTGGCAACATAAACAAAAGCACATGATCCAATAGGCTGGCCAACATCAGGAGAGCTATGTGCAAAGTTTGCTTTCTTCCACAGCATAACTGCTAAAGAGGATCTAGCCCAGCTACTTAGTGTATATATGGGAACATATACAATCATCAAGTGAGGCCAATTTCTGTTTGGGCTTTACCACGAAGTGGAGTGGACTGTATAAAGTGCATGCTAAGTTAAGTACCAGCATTTTTCAAGTGTGCATTAGCTGGCGACTAATGACACAACCAGGGTTGGGGATCTACGTTTAGAAAACCTGTATGTATAATAAATTGTAGAAAATTTTTATAAAGTGTAGAATATGTATAATACATGGAAAATTGTAAAAAAAAAACTAATTGTTATATATTGTGTCCCAATTTATTGACACTTAATGCTTGTTAAGTGGGTTAACGCTTTTTTTAATGTGTATTAAAACACCTTTATAGACTTCTGTACATATATACAGTATTTCCAGGATAAAGAACTTTTTGAACTTGCAAATAAGACATTGTTAACAGGTAAAAAAAGGAAAAACATACTGTACTATACAATGTTGTTGTGTCTGACAAAACTAGAATTAAATGATAACTTACACAGTACAAACAGTCAGATACTTTACCTAACAAAATTAGCAGAAAATTCATATAACAACTAGCCGAGGTAATAGAGCTATGAATGTAATCAAAAACTTCAAAAATTTTAAGAAAGAAGACATTGTGGGGGTGCATGTGTTTTTTTTTTTTTTTTTAAATTGATTTTACACATGGCCCGGACCAGTAAAGTATAACTGAAGCAGGAGTTTTAAAATTCTTTCAGCATGAATAAATTAGACAAACTGAATTTTTTATTCACTCTTTACAGTACTTGTTAAGTTTCAAAACTTAATTTCATAAACTAAGTAATGTCCAATTGTTGTGAATTATTTATTTGAATGAAATATATGACAGCTAAAAGTAAATGGAAGCATTGTTAGATAATGTTTTTTATTTGCAATTTTTATTAGTAGAATAATTAATTTTTTAATTGGAAATTGTGGTGGACATTTTTGACTGAACAGGGGCTTTTCGTTTCACAAAGCTAACTTCAATGTATAGTAATTGGTATCATTGACGGAAGAAACACAAGTGAATTTTAACTTCAACCTTTTAAGAAGATAGTGCAGCTTTTGGTATTTAAGTGAAAGGTAAGATGATTTTTCAGTTTTTGTAGTTAATAGCTGTAGACAGAAACATTTAACTTTAAAAATAATATGTTTACATATTAAAATTTTTTTCTGTTTTGAGTGTAAAAGAACTTACAAATATAACTGCTCAATTCAGAAGTAGTGCTTTTTCTTCCATAAAATGTTTAGTTATATAAATTTTGCCAGAATCGAGGAATAGACTAGCCATGAAAGGTGAATACTTATAGTTGATGAATATTCTCATGTCATAACAATTTTATTTTGCAATGCAGTGTCTTGCCAGTAATACATAATAAACAACTTCTTAACTTGAACAAGTTGATATACTTTTTTTTTAGTTTTCTCACCTCAATTTTAATTTAATATAAAACAATAGACATTGCTGGCTGTTACAATACATATCGGTGCTTTTAGATGTTATGTATGCCACTTGCCACTGATACATTTTTGGTACTCATGTTCACTGTTTGGTACTGAAGTTTTAAACGATTTCTACACATTTTGAGAATCAAGTAATGATATTCAAATATGGATGTTAATTTAATGAAATGTACAATGTAAAACAAAAATGCATGAAATTAAAATGTTCTTTCTATAAACTAGCTCACTACTAATGCTGTCAGATTTATCTACCACATTTATGTTTTTTTTTTGTCCCCCTTGGTATACTGTATCTAAAATGATTGGAACAGTAACTTTTCCCTTTGCCAACAAAGACAGTAGCATCAAATTTGGTGTAACTATAAAGCTTTCAGTTATTTATTTTGTTTATTGTAGCTTGTGAAAAAAAATTTATTCCTTAATTATTTTTTTTCTAAAATTTGTGTGTTTGTTGCAGTGGCGAATCACCTTGGAGGAAGATAGAGGCATGACATGTGGGGAGAAGGTTTTGTAATGGAGAAAGATAAAAATACTGGAAAATCACAAGCTTTGCACATAACTTGCTTGAAACATTGAAAGAACACTGCTGCTGTTCGCCTACAATTATACAACAAAGTATGCAAATTCAAATGCAACCATTCTGCTGAGGAATCTGCACAAACTACTGAATCCCCAAGTAACTTTACGGCAAAAAATCCAAGGCTTAATAGTTCCAATTCTTTTTCCAGTTTTTCAGAAGACAGCAGTTTATGAAGTGTATTCATTTAACTCACAACAAGAAGTTTCGGATATAACTAATGAGTCTACTTTTCTCAACATGGGTGGAGTTAATTTTTAAATAATTATTTAAAAGCTGAGTTGGTAGGAAGGACTTGAATTCTCTTTGAAAGCAATAATTTTAGAAATGAACCCACAAACTTATGCATCAGTAGTGAGACAATTACAAATACACACATGCCTTATCCAGGACTTGAACTCAAAAAAACCCCTACTATAAACTAGCATCAAATACATTGCATAACGGAGATCAGATTTGATGCATCAATTTTGGATTTAATTAGTCTAATGTTTTGGATACTAGGGTTTACTAACCTAAAATATTTACAGGCCCTTTATTTTGAAAATAAGTGACTGAGCGACATAAAACGTGTAAGTTTACATGGCCTACTGTAGCGCTACTTGTGTGAAGAATTTGATGGAAATCTGTTGTTTGGTCCTGGAGATAAGACATAAAAAAACCTTATTTTCTTTTGTGATGCTATCATACAAAATTGCCAGAAAAAGAGGCTATATATATATAAACATAATCAAAATTATTGATGAAGCTGCCATTTTGAACATCCTTGTCTGACCCATTTAAATCCTAAAAGTTTACATTGCTTTCTGTAGCATTTATGATGTGCAAAATTTGGTATAAATTTATTTGAAATGTTCCAGTTTAATGTTTGGTGGTAATCGGTTGATTGGTCCTCGAGACATGGCATAAAACCTCCATAATTTTCATCTGGCGATCTTCATAAATGGAGGACAAAAAATTAATGTATATACAAAGTTAAGTTAAAATAGATTACATAGTTTCGTAGATATTGCCCAAAAAACTTAAATTATTTTAAAGCAGCCATTCTGAAAATAAGCGTGTCCTACTTTTAAAAAAGGCTTACATTTATTATTATGGCTTACCACAGTACAATATTTTGCCAAATTTTGTAAGAATGTGTTGTTTCTCAAGATAAAGATAAAATCATTATTTTTGTTTTTGTTAGGGCTATCTTACAAAATGGCAGAGTAATGAGGCTCTGCATAGACCAATTTAATGATTGTAATAGGTCCTGTCATCATACAGAAATAAGTTTTAATTGGTTTCGTTAATAAAGTATACTCAGCTACAATATTAACACAGTCACCATTTTGAAAGCAAGTGCCTGGCCTACATAAAACATATCAATTTACATCACCTGCTGTATTACTAGTTGTTTGTCAAATTTAGAAGGAATCTGTAATTTTTTCCTCGAGATATGACAAAAACTTCATTTTATTTACGTGGTGCTATCTTACAAAATGGTAGACAAAAGATGCTCCATGTAGATACAGTTGATAATAGTAATGTTTACTGCCAGCATACATAGTTATATAGGAATTGATTACCTAGTTTTTATGATATACCATTCTAAGCTAAAATTACTGTATTTTCCCCCATTTCGAAAATAAGTGTCTGACTTGTTTAAAACATATAATTTAATATCATCTGCATCAGTACTACTTGTTTGCCAAATTTGGTAGGAATCGGTTAATTATTTAAGGAGTTATGACATAACTTAATTTATTTGTATGGTGCAGTCTTCCAAAATGTGACAAAAGTGGTTATTTGTTGGATGCTTTTAATAGATACTTTCATTACATAAAATTTGGTTGAAATTTGTTAAATGATATGGCAGATATACTAAATAAACTTAAAATAATATTTGTATTGCTGTCATTTTAAAAGTAAGTAACTAATCAAGTTTAATCACTTATGTTTACATGGCCTACCATAGTATTACTTACATGCCAAATTGGTTGAAAAGTTTTCGAGATTTAATGTAAAATTTAAATTTTTAAATTGGTGCTATCTTAAAAAATTGCAGACCCACAACAACATCAATCTCAAAGTTGAATGCTTACGCATTGATCTTCCACCATACAAAATTTGGTTGAAATCTGTGTAATTGGTTCCTGAGATATGACATCACCCAAAAAATTCTAATGGCAGCCATTTTGAAAGTAAGTTCCTGCTGTTGTTGAAAATTATAAGTCAGGTGCCCTTATTAGCATTTTATGTGTACCAAGTTTGGCGAAATTTGATTCAAGCGTTCAAAAATTGAAAGTGGGGGACACACACATATATACACACACAGACAGGAAAGTGATATAATAATAATAATAAATCATCATTATTTGGCGCAGTTAAGGCATATCTGCCTTCTCTTACACTGAACCATTTTTAAAATTTACACTTGCTTATTACAACTGTTCAGAAGAAGAAAAAATAATACTTCTTACAAATGAACAAACATTGCAGAAGATTAAAAGTTGTTACTAGGCATTGATGGAACAGGTAATTAATACTCATAAGCTTTTCTTTCCTTTGGAAAGTAGGCTAAAATTACTGAGTAAAACTGTAATAATTTAGGTTTTCTTTTTCCTACAGAGAGAAGTGGCACCAAATTTGATGAATATACTTTAAACACCGTTACCATCACAATCTGTTACCTTGATCAATGACGGAAGCACTGAGTACCTGGACATTGAAACAAAAAATACTAAGCCAGTAAAGAAAAATGATTCAAAACCCAATTATTTTTTAGATTGTGTAAGTAACAACAAAGGAAAGATACTAAATTCAGCTTTGGCCAACTTTGTTTAATGTTTGCATTATATCATTTTCTGTAATTCAGTCTGTTCACTTTAAAGTTTCATTCAAAGAGTTTGGCCTACATAAAAACCCCTCTTTAGAAAGTACTTGTCAGATGGCTTATGTGACGAGACTTACAAGACAATGAAAGCATGCATTCAGTCAAAACCTTCATCATTACTCACCCCTTGTAACCGCACTAACCATTGCTGGCACTGTGTGTTCCCTTCCCACCTTGTGCTAACACTCCCTGCTACCTTCCCCAGTTTGTTGCTTCCTACCTCAACTCTTTTCCATGCTATTTTTTCTAACTTCTCTAACCTACTTCTTAATTTCATCTGCCACCCTTCTCCTCTGTCTTTCCTTTTCTAGATTGATGTGTACCTTGGCTTGGAGTGTACCCAGCTCTCCCTTAGCCTCTGATAGTTCCTTTTCCATTTTCTCCAGCCTCCCAGCTAAGTTACTCATGTCCACCGTATTACTAATCACTTCTTCAATTCTACATTTCAACTCCCTCTCTTTACTGTTCATCAATTCCACAAAGTTGCCTCTCCATCTTCTCTCCTTTTCCTCATCAAAAGTTTGTTCAAGGTCACTGGGTTGTGGCATCTTGCTGTCACCCTTTGGATAAATTGTTACAGAGGAACAAGCTATGCTTTGGGTGAGGCGACCTCGGTTAGTGGCAGTACATTTGCTGACAAATTATTTTTCAGTTCGTTGATTCTATACATGTCCTTTTCTTTGTGAAGCCCCATGTAGTGTTAAATTTGGTTAGTGCTGTGGCACAACTTATTGATTTGCACTTGTGTGATGATAAAATTTCATTGGGAGCTTTCTCTTTGGTAAGTGCGAGGGAATACCGGGCAAGCCTTTGCTCCAATTTGTAAAGTCAAGAATGGCTCTTCAGTGGGCCTTGTGTTGGGATTTACCCGAGATGGCCATCTTAAATATTGTTCGAAAATCTAGCACCCCATGTGCGTACACTTGTGCCTTGCTGCTTGTCTAATGATCAATAATTGAGTTATGTACATTATGTAGTGGACTTTCTGTTGTAGCTGAGCCACTCTTCTCCTTGTATTTTAGCATACAACTAAGCTGACATATTGGGTTGGTAGCTCTGGTAGAATCATACAAGTTATCTACGAAACAATATTCTCCCTTTATTATTTCATTTATATATTTACACATTGAAACGAATGCATTAAATCTTTAAGCAAACAAGAAACTAGTATTGGTATTTACTTTAAGCTTGAGGTATTCTATACTCTGAATCACTACTATCATTGACAAGAAACTTGAATTCCCGGCCTAACGTTCTGTTCCGGTACCAGCCTTGCACCCAACTGAAGAGGTTCTTACCACTGTGAGTCTGGTGTCGATGTTCGGGAGGCTCCTCCTGATTCAGGAGTCTGCTGCCAATGACTCAGCATCTGGGACCCCTTAACAGCCTTATGACCTCGTCGTCTTGGTGCTTAGCATGAAGGTTCTGCCCACATCAACCTCGTCGCGCTCTGGTCAGCTGGGGGGAAGGGGCTGCACTCATGTCGTACCGCCATATATATGCCACGGCCAGTGCTCCCTACTCCCTCTCTCCTACTGCTGGCCTTGCCTTGCCGTTGTGGAGGTGGGCTGCACGTCTTGGATCTCGAGTCCACGGGTCCTTCGTTCCACTCTCGACAGATGTGGAACAATTAGCAGTTTAATTGGAGGGCTTGCTCGCTCACCGGCCGAGTAGAAATCAATTTTTCCCCTGTTTTCACTCTCTTTGTTGGCAGGTGTGCTTGGCAGCAATTTGTTTTTAGTGCGCAATATGCAAAATAATTGCTGTTGTAATTGTGCCATGTGGGTTCATGTTGACCATAATTGTACTCAGGAATGTGTTGCCATGTTACAATGTGTTTTTATTGTGGACAAGTGGGACGTGCGCTACATGCAAGCAGACAGATAACAAATAGTGGCAGGGAATTTGTGCTGTAATTTCAATTGTGGTTCAGTTGAAATAAAAAATGTGCATTTTGAAAAGAAGTGTTGAGGGCAGATTGTGTATGTGGGTGCATTACGTTTAGCATTAGTTGATACTGGCACAACACAGTGTGTTGTCAGTTGGCAGTTTAAAAAATTTTTTTTTCATACTAAGGTGATTTCAATGACACATAATCGCATCACTATGGAAGTGTGTCTTTGAATTGTTAATGGTGAAGTTTTGAAGGTCATGCATGTAGTTAAGTTGCATGAATTCATACAATTTTACAGTGTGTTTTGGTTTTGTACCCAATATTAATATCAGTTTAAAAAGATCGTAGAGTAGGTGCCCATCTTGCTAGTCAGGAATTGTGTGTGTTCACATGGTTTCCTCCAGAGGCTTTGGAGTGTTTGGCATGTCTGCATGAAGAATTTAATGATGTTATTACTACAAAAATTGGGATGTGTGATGTGCGTTTCGTTATAAATTTTCTCTTATTGATGTTTTGTTTCGGGATCATCATTTCCGGTGTCCTAAATTGCAGGAGTTTCATGATATCGTACAATGCCTCTTAAATGCAGGTGTAATAGTGCCCTCCACCTGCAATTATTTTTCACAGTTTTATAGTTAAAAATCAGGAATTTGATAATTACCCGCTTGTGATTAATCATACTTTGGTAGTTAATAAAATACATGAAGATCAATTTCTTTTAGGCCTATCTACATTTGACTGTGCATTGCAACACTTAGGTCAAGCTAAGGTTTACTTGGTGTTGGACTTAAATAATAGTTTCCATCAATGTTGGTTGGACTCTTCTTGTAGGAAATATGCTGTATTCAGTACACCGTGGATCCAGCATCAGTTCACGAGGATTCTGAGGGGGACAAATTTTGGTAGTCAATTATTGTCTTGGGTATTGGATCACTTGTTATCTGACTTTAACTATAAGTTTGTTTTTAACTATGTTGACGATATAATGGTATATGTAGTAAGGATTTAGAACCCTATTTTAATCATCTGCATCAGGTTCTGCAGTGATTTCAAAAGGCATTTTTGACAGTAAACCCAGATAAGGTGAATTTAGCTACTAAGGAAGCAAAGTTTCTTGGTTATAAGATATGTGAAGGTAAGATTTTTATTTATCCCAATTGGGTAGCGCCAGTAATAAATTTTCTACTTCCTTGCAATCTAAAAGGGATAGAGAAAATTTTACACCCAACGGGTTATTATTCACATTTCATAAAGCACTATTCCTAGATTGCAGCTCCATTAAATCATTTGAAAAGAAAGGGTGTAGTATTTTTCTGTGGGCCTGAACTAGAGCAAGCTTTCGTCACGCAAGAAAAAGCTCTTCACTCTGCCCGTTCTCACACTGCTGGATTTTACACATTTCATGGTACGTATTGATGCTTCTTCCTTGGTGCTCAGTGTAGCCCTTGGTCAGTGGGTTGATGGTCACATTGCTCCTGTGGCTTTTGCAAGTTATTTCTTGTCAGAAACTGAACATTCACTAGATATTTATGAGAAGGAATTTCTAGCATGTTTATTTGGTATCGAAAACTTTGCATCTTATATGGAACACGAGTGTTATTTGTTTACTGATAACCAGGCCCTGAGTTTGGTTTTAAGAATTTGCACCATTTAGGTAAACTGAGACAGTGGGTATTGATTTTGTCACATTTTCAGTTTAAAGAACATCATGTACGCTGTGTTGATAATCCTATTGTTGATGCTTCTTGTTTTGAAACTGATAATATCGCCATACTTTTACACATCCCTTGGACCAACACTGAGACTTTCGTTGACCCTGTATAGTTTAACTTATCTTTTGGTGTTCCCATGTTCTGTGCATTAACTGTTTGGTAGGATGTTCCATTTGAAAACTGGGAGTATTAGGGTCGAAATGTTGTTATCCACCCTGCTGTATTTGAAGTGGTTGCATATTGGGTGGTGGGATATGTACAGGGAATCAGAACTGTATTGCAGGCTGTTGTGGCAATGCTGCTTTACCCTGTATTAAATATTGACTTTGAGATTAGTTGTTTACTTGCTGTTGTTTGTACCCATCTTTCATTTGTTGATTATATTTATATTAGCTACTACCGGGATAATTTTCTCTTGTGGCCAAAATTTTAGTTGAATGGTATAGGTGATCCAGGATTAGAATACATGCCCATTATACCCATCCATTTCGGGTCATACATGACATGTGGCAGTCACCCATTCTGACTAGGAGGCTGTTACTTGTTCTGCTGGCTCTGTCAGTCATACCGGTTTTGTTGGTTACTGCCCCTGTTCTTATATTGATTGTTCCTGTAGATGGTATTGTCGTGGAAGTTGTAGCGACCCTTTCTTCTCTAGTTCTTATGGCCCCTAGGAGTTGACCATTTACTGTTAGTATTTTGAGAACTATCATTTTTTAAAAGTTATGGCATGTACATGTGGGTTCCTTTGGTAATTTTGTCCCTGTAATGTTTGGTGCAAAGGTGGTTGCCTCTTATTAGTTTTTCTCACCTGGTCCCTTTATTGCGTAGCTCTAGTCTCCTTTTCCAGGATTATAAAATCTAACAATTGATTCTTAAATTTGGTCATTGTAGTTGGAGAGCTGGTTACCCACTGTTTCCGTAATTTGTGGCCTATATATGTATAGTGTTTTGTGTTGCTACCAAATTTTCTCTCTCTTGAACAGTCACGTCTTGCTTAACCAATAAAATTTTGTTCTTGTGTCCCCTGGCATGCCTCATCTTTCAAGTTTGATGCTGTGTTGATATTAATGCCTAACATTTTCAAGGCACTATATATGAAATATGTTTCTTTATCACCTGACATAAATACAAAAATCTACAAACTAAATAAAGGGTAGCTGTATGTGTGAAACACTTGGGCCAACACGTCGGCTGCGACAGTCTTCAAAATTATATATATATATATATTTTTTTTTGGTACAAGAACAGAAACACCATTCAGCATGACACTCTTGAAAAATATTAAACCTTAAACATATAAAAACACACACTGTAAAAACAGTTCAAATTTTTGTGAAATAATTTGTAATCAAAATAGAAATTTGCACTGTTGTTAAATTTTTCAACTCAAATTCAAAGTGGTTTAAAGTTGGCCTTTATGCATAACATGCTTCTTAAATCGCTAATAATTAATTGCTAACATTTAAATAATAAAAAAAATTGTTATATTTAACATTTACAATGTTTTTAGTGTTAGCCATTGCTCAGTAAACATGAGAAACTAATCATTATAGCTTAAGTTGATATTACTTGATACCTGTTGCCAAATTTGGTTCTTGGTCAAGCTTCAACAAGCCCTGGTGCACGAGCCTGTAAACAAGCCGCTATATGAGCTGCCATGGAAGATTCATATTACAGGACAGTAGTTTGCACACTAGCATTCGACACCTTCGGTGGGTGTGCAATGTGTGGTTTGTAGTAAATAAAAATCCCATTCGTAGATCTATTACAAGTCAGTAACTAGCATTGGCCTATAATAAATCTAGCTAGCACATCTTAATATTGCTATATTATTGTTGGCCTTTACATTAATTCATTGCTTACTAGTGTAGAATCATTCATTTTCTTGAAAATTGTGTGAAGTCACAAGAGTACAAATGTTAGTTTTAATTATGATGAAAATTCCTTACTGATCACAAAATGTAGCATTTTGTTTATGTACCAAGTTATTATCCGTATGTAATATGTCATGTTAAAAAAAGTGTTTGGCGGAGATTCAAATTTGCGCCCAAATATAAAACTTTATCACAGGTGCCGTAATTTTACCACTCAACTACCAATTCTCACAACAGCTTGTTGTTATTAAATATGAGTTATATATGTATCCTTTTAAAATAATGTTTTCATAGTGTAGGGAGTGTTTTGAGTATTTAGGATGGCTTTAAGCAGTAATTAGAAGTTATCATCGGCAATATTATTTATCTTTATAAAATTTTTAATTAATTTCAAAGAGTTTCCACCTCACGAATGTATAATCAAGATGGAGGTGTCATTTTTGGTTTCTTCATCAGCTCATTTCAAGTAGTAGCCACGGGGAGTACCCTACACGTGATTGGTCAGTGTGGAACCTACCACGAAAATTAGGACGTGTCATATTACCAAACCTTTTATGAAGTCTGTCCGTAGGAGGCAGAAAATGCCATGACGGATCCCATGCTAGCTGGTGTAACAGCCGCTTTGGCGGACCTTGCAAAACCTTTTAGAGATTCTGGTATTGTTTAGTATGGCCTTTATTATGGACCGGTACCTATATCAAAACATGTTTCTCACACAAGTTGATTTAACTGTTCTCTTTTGCATAGCATGTTCACTTTTTGTGCAACAGGATATACTGCCATATAGAAAAACATTTCCTTACTGGGGTACTGGGTAAGGAGGGTTTGCCTTTATTTTAAGCACAAACAATTAATGGCTGTGGCACAACTGGGCATAATTAAGTAAACTATTCAGTGTGGCACAACTTCCACACATAATACAAAATCATTTCATTTTATCTGGAAAGCAATATCTCATTATCTAGAGCAACACATTTCATGTGTGCTCAGTTTGACTTTGGAGAACATTCTGCCTATGCATGTGAAAAGCCGGCGGGACTTGCCTGCAGCGTCTTTTCAAACTTCATGTGGCAAATTTATGTGCACTGTAAATCATGCAAGCACATATTCCAAATTTAAAGAAATTAAAAATAAATAACAATAAATTAAGTCTCTCTCACACACAATTCATCACAGACATAAATCAAATTAAATTCTGGGCACCTGACACTTGGCCAAACATCAATGATTATTGTTAAAAAAAAAAATAATGAAAAGAAAATTACATATGTTAACATACAGAAAATTATAAAATAAACATATTGTGTACTAGACGCAGACATGGGTGAGTTACTTTTAAAAGTTAACTTGAGTTAAGTTTAAGATAATGTGCCAAAATTTTAATTGAGTTAAAGTTAATAGTTAGTGCATGGAAAAAGTAACTGATTAAAAGTTAACATGTTGAAAAATGTAACTTAGTTAAGTTAAAAGTTAGAGCATCAAAAAAGTAATTCTGTAAAAGTTAGGAAACAATTTTTTTTTCTGTTGGAGGTATGTGGTATCTTTTATTTAGTGAAAGGGGAGGAGTTATCTTATATTACATAAAATATTTAGAAATGCTATTTATATCTGTATCTAACAATTACACTATTAAAATGTATAATTCACTTTGACTATATACATTTGCCAACCACTTCGCATTGGATGAACGCTTGTAATATATACAGATTTCAAAAACTTTACAGATTACAGAATAATGTATTAAATTTTTAACATATTTAAAATTCCATAACAAAGTCCCGCTAGGTTCGCTTGTAGCGACTAGTTGACAGTGTCTCTGCTGAGTGTCCAGTATTGGGATGTTATAGTATTTGCTTTCATGCTGGATTTATACCGCATAAAACAACGAGCACAAAATGTAACTTTACGGAAACCATAGTTGTCGAAACCATAGATTCGGCTTGGCGTATCACAGCAGTGAAAGATGGAGCAGGCTTTTGGCCACTGAGTCTGTATTAGAAAGATATGTATTTCACCAGCTGTTCCGATGAATTGTCATGGCGATTGCCCTCTTCTCTGTCAAAACATTACCAAAATAATATGAAATTCATGTATCTGTGTGAAATTACCTTTTAACTTAACTTGAAAATAAGTTAGTCTCCTGCTAAAAAAAAAGTAACCAGTTTAAGTTACAAGTTATTTGGTTGTAAAACTAACTGGTTAAGGTAAAAATTCTGGAAAAAAATAACTTTTTAACTTAAATTTTAAGTTGTTAACAAGTTAGTACCCATGTCTGACTAGACGCCAGGGGTGCATATTCAAGTTTGTGAGGGATGGAGGCCCGTCATGTCTTAAATAGTATCAGCGGTGAAGATCTGGAAGGTTTCCTGAATCCCGAATCATGTTGAGAGAGGTAGCAGACAAAAAATTATTTTGTAGATAACCTTAGAAATTCTATCCGCCGAAGGTCAGGACCACACGAGATACGTACACTTATCGCAGTGGCACGTGGTGGCATACCTTTGTCCCTTAAATTACAGCGTGGCCTTAACACATTTCTTTACTCGCACCGGATAGGTCAAGGGCAGTGATGCAAAGTAGCGACTGCATATCACTACCCCTTCCTCAATTCTATTTGTCTTGAACAGACTTTGCCACTTCCAGACCTTGTAGAGCACCAGTTGGTCAATGTGGGCAGCCTTCAGCTTTGGTATGACAACAAATCTTAAACATTGTATCATTGATCTTATTCAGAATATTGTAGTGTCCTTCCCAGCATTTCTTTAGCTTTGGCCAGTACCCTTTCAACCTCTATGTGTTGTACAACCTCATCAGTTGTCCTTGAAATACCTCGCCCGACATTCTCCTGTCATACCGGTTCTTCATCCTTTCACTATATCTAAAAGGCTCTTGCTGTGTAAGAACAATGACAGAAGAATCTTGGATACTCTTTGTTAGGTTCCCCTGCTGCTGTGTCACATTCTCATAATCGATTAGAATATGGTCTCTGGTGCAGTAAATGAGTAATCCTTTCATTATTGGTTTGAAATTATGATGTAACTATGAATTTCATCTTACATCTTCCTTTAGATTATGTCTTCAAATCTGAGAAGTGCTTGCACTTAATGGTCAATGTCGCAGATTGTCGCGGGATCCTCGTCCGAGGTACCCTGAAGCACTGGTAGCTTCTGTCGACTGCCTCTTTCCCCTTCTTGAACTCACACAGCTGGCTCTTTAACCTCCTAAATCACATCCTCCTTGGAACTGCTATTCGCAGCATCATTGTTGAAAGGGGCCCTTATATCACTCGCTCTGGAAAGTACGTAATTTTTCTTATGAAGGTGAGAGAGACAGCTATTTCAGAAGTTTCTGTTGGTATGCATGCACTGGCAAAATATTGTGCTTCACGTATTCACATGTGAAACAATAACTTTTGGAAACTACTATTTTCTGATGGGTCTCAGTAATAGACAGCAAATTGATGAAGTGTTACTTGCTCATTGACCCAATGAAAACTTTGAACTTCATCTTGAACAATGAAATCTTCAATGAAAATGCTTTTCATAAGTTCTAAATTTTGTTTCTTATCTTTCAGGTAGTTTGATTGAGTTTTAGAAACATAATGATGTTTCTTTAGGGAAACTAATTTAGAAATCAGACCTTTGGTAAACTCATCAAATGTTGTGGTTATCAAGTCAATCCTGTTTGTTGCTACCCACTGCTTATATGTGATGTCGACAAATGTATCCACTTCATCCCCCATTTCCAATTCCATCAAATCTTGTATACTTTATTGTCCTGCACATTTATCACATTCGTCACACTTACAACTTTTTGAATATCACAAACCATGGATTCAAGATTATGTTTGCAATTTATGTTAAGTTTTGTTCCCTCTAGTATAAGTTTTACATTCTGATGAGCAACACATTCACAGACTGGATGTATACCACCGAGATTTACTAAAGTACACCATTTAGGTCTAAGTTCTGCAAACTTATAGAACTCAACCTTGACTTCTGGTTTTTCTCTACAAAAACATTCATACAATTCTTTTAAATTACCGAGTATTAAATATTTCTGCTCATGGTCATTTTCTCGATTTTCATTTTGAACGGACACACAGTATATGTAACAGTTTCCTTTATTTTTTCTATTCAGTATCAGGAAATGTGCTATACTTTTTTACCAGCTTCCTAATATTGTCAACCAAATATTGCCTAGCTTCAAATTTTGAACTTGTTTTAGCAATTGGCAATGATTTTGGTACCAAACTTAACATTTCCACCTTATTAGCCACTGCTGTACTTTTCTTAAACCTATCTTTCAGCTTACGCAAAAGAATATCATACTCAGTCTGCTCTGAAAGTTTTTGAACATCCTTCTCTTCATCTGGTGGACCATGTGCAATATTAAGTGATGTACTCAGTATTTCTTTGAACACATGATAATCTAGTTACTTTTCTTCTAGTGCTTGAAGTCTCTTTTCATGGCTCAATTTCTTAATTTTTATAAGTGATAGTTCTAGGGCCTCACAAGCAAGATTCACTTCACTTGCTGCTTCCTCTACAGGTGTGAATGTCTCATCAAAATGCCCTGTGCTAGAGTTCGCTGATATTTTCTTAAAACAAGTAATGTTTAATTCCATCCCTAGAACCAACTAAACATCAGGTCTGGAATACATTCAGCCATTTGGTTATTACTTTCTTGTAAAGATAAAAGGGCCACGACGACATTGTTAAAAAAGATGCAAATATTTATGTAAATATTTCTTCTCAAGGTTTTCACAAATTGTCTCAAGATTCGCAACACTTAATCTGCATTTTTAATGTCATTACAGTCTTCACTTAAGTTGTTAAATGTATTTAAATTTTCATTTACTTCCCCCTAAGTATCCGTATGGCAATCTTCTCTACAACAAACATCTGCAGAACATTGCATTGTTTAGAACTCTCTTTCAAATTACGCTGCAGTATAACCAATAATATTTAACAAAGTTATAAACATCAACAGAGGTTGTAACAGACTGACTGCTGTACTCCAACAGCAATATTACACATAATGCTGCAAGTAGGGACTTATTGAGTAAACACTATTTTTAAGTGAATAACAATACATGCAAATACTAAAAATAACTTAGTCTATGGTTACTGAGTGGTTAGCCTGCTCGCCTACCACCAAGGTGACCTGGGTTCAATCTGCAGTCGGGTCACTCCTGGATTTTCTCATTTGGGAATAATACCATATGATGCCAATGGCTGGTGGATTTTCTATTTGAACTCCCATTTCCCCCGCCCTTGATTCCGGTACTAATCCGTACTCACCTCAGTTATCCTCATCTACTCTCAAGAGGCTGCTAAGAGCCACCCAAATCTCTTTACTCACCCACTCACTCGCTAAAAATATATTAAATTGGTTTAAATAACTGTTCGAATTTTCCTTTTGTACTGTATGGTTTTTCAATGCTGCTTATTTTTTTTCTACAAAAGCGACCCAGTCAACTTACATTGGAGATAATATTCTCTAGAAGAACTTAGTTTTACTTTTAATGTGAAATTTAATTAGTTGAATGAGTTACAATACCATTGCAATTTTTGATAGAATTAATTAATTTTAACACAGGTTTATGGCTCTATATTTTTATTATTCTGCAAATCACATACTCTAAATTTTAGTATGTTGTTACACTCCACTGTTTTCTGAACTGAGAGGTTTTTGATTCATCACATGGGGATTTTCACTGGCCCAAAGATGGTAGTTTTGAGAATTTATGTAACCTGAAAGAAAGGTGAAACCAAAGCTTCATAAAAAAAAAGAATAATCCAAATAATTTTGATTTGCATGGATGAGTGTCTGCAACCAGCGACAGGATGCCATGAATTTCACATTTTCAGGCTCCTTGAGTCCATGATTGATTGAAATATGGTATGCATGGAACTTGGCTTTATTTGCTACATGAAAACAAATTCTTTTCAGAAATCTGGTTTCCTGAGAAAGTCATCACAGTGACTGCTTTGGAGAGGATAGTATTCAAGAGCATTACGTTCTCAACAGTTTCCTGCGATTTCTTTGGACAACCGGTTCATGTCCGATAAAGTTCCTTTGGTTTCGAGTTTCTTTACCAGTGCTCAAATGGTGGACTAGTTGGTGCAAGTCTGCCACCAAACTTTTCCTGGAAACATCTGTTGACATGCCTTAATCGGGTCTATTTTCCATTATGTCTGAACAAGAAAGACACACTGCTCCACAGTATATTAACTCATTTCTCCCCTATTTTCTTACAATTACACTTAAACTTTCACCACATGCAGGTAAACACCCACTTCTGGCCACAAGGCACAGCAGCTGCCTACTGATATCCACACCACAGTGGACTCTCTGGCAACACGCTGGCAGTCATGAGGCCAAAAATGGTGGGCAAACATCATGCCACAATTCAAAACAAAATAAAACAGTCCTGTGCACATTTCTCAATTTCGTTGCACCAGTTTCAACATGGAGCATGCAGTTGTGTTGTTTGAACGTGAATGTCTTCACATTTTACACAAAGCAAAGGAGGTTTGTTAAAAATTTGGTTAGAATAGCTCAATATTGTTAAAGATATTAACAAAAACTTGTTCAGCCTGGAGTGGGACATTATGTACCAGCTTTTCAGTGTATGTAAGTCTGACTGATGTGTTCCTCCATTGTCATTCAGTGCCTTTCTTTAACCCTTTGGCTGCTACTTACCAATTTAGCATGTTATCTGTTTAAAAAACATTTAAGATATTTTAGATGTTATTGACAAAAATTTTGTAACAGAGAAACTGTTTGAGAATCTGATGGGACCACAAGTGTTTGATACTGTAAGGCAAGTAGAGTTAAGGTAAATTATTTGCTAATTTAAATGTTTTAATTCACATGCATTGGAATATTGATTTCCAGTAGAAAATTACAAAATCATATTTTCACTAGTTATTGTGATTGTGAACATATTTGCAGACTCAAAATTATTACCGAAATAGCTTGCAACATATTGCACAAATATTTTACAAATCAACATTTTAATATACAACTACACACGAAGAAATGACAGATGTTCAATAATGAATTAAGGAACTAGTCACGTAATTCATTGGCTGAACTGAGTTGATCCAAATATTTATAGCATACTTCTGTAGTGATAATTATCACTCTGCAAATTTCATGAAAATTCATCCAGCCACACAGTTTTTAAAGTTTAGACCCACTATTTTCTTAGAAACAAAAAATTGCTTTTTGTTTATAAAATTTCAATGCCTAATTTCATGAGAATACCAACAGCACAGTACCTATCTGATGGCAGTGTAATTTTTGAAACTGCATCCACACATTTAATGCAGATGTAGAATTTTTCCTCCAAATTACCTACTTTGATGGTTAGTCATGTCCAAAATAGTAGTACTTGCTGTATATATCATCTCATATAAATTAAGCAGCTTGGCCAGAGGTTATGATGCTGTGGTAATGTATTTATAATATTCAAGGAATGTTTCATATGCAATATAAAAATTTTTCTTGTGGTTATTGTTTCAGAATGAGTAACATGTTATATGTGCAGAGGTATCAACTCTTAAACTGGCTTCTGGGGAATCACACAAACAAGAAATAACACACATACTAATATATAGCAAATATAACAAAATACATTTATCTTAAGTCTCTTCAATTTTATTTCAGGTTTATAATTTTTGCTGACTTCAGTTGCATGTAAGCACATTTCCAGGGTTGCATATTACATAAAATTTTATGAATTTATAGGACAAGAAACTACGTTGAAATATAGCAGAAAGCAATATTAAACACTATAAAAATGTTTCATTTCCTACGTTAATGAATACTTTATTTTAGTGTTTCCAAACTGCTACTTAAAATCACATTGGTTGTGAAACACTGTTTTGTTTATATAGGAGTGCAGACAGAAAAAAAACAGAACAAAAACTTGAACATAGTGACAGACAAGTGATGTGAAATAATGAGAAACATAAATATGTTATAATCATGCAAAGTTATATTCTTATTTGCATACAACAAAAAGAAACTTCATTGCATATAACATTTTTTAACAGGTTAAAACATGGGGAACTACTTCTCGTAGTTCACTGCCAACTTAACTTTTAGTATTACAGCCACGTTCAAATATATACAGTTACAGACAATGATTTTAGGGAGGTTGATTTTTAAAGTGCACTATGAATAGCCTCACGTCAGTTTCACTTCCGTAATGCTAGTGTCACCTTCATTAGCTTAAAAATTTGAAAAGAAATCTACTTGTCCTAAAATATATCAATTTAATTGTGGCTGATTTAATTTGGTGATAAACTGTAAACATGTATGTTAGATTTAGGTTGCCTGGAACATTTGGAGAAAATTGGTTTCATAAAACTGATTTCATGTGAAACTGCAATTGATTTCCCAAGAAATTCCAGCACTTAAAATCATCATGACACTTAACTGAAATTGGTTCATCGTTTCACTGATTGACTAGCACCTTTCCAGTCTTGAAAATATCATCAAAGGGGGAACTCCTACTATTGATGTTGCTAGTAAAAAATTATGAAAGAACAATGAGTGTCCATCCAATCTTAGCTTTACGTAAGTACAAGAATTTGTATTATACTTTATTTGACGAACTGTGTGCTGACAAAAGTAATTCTTCACTTATTTTTGGACGTCAAGAGCATTATTTCACGAATTGCTAGTCTGCATTAACCAAGACATAACAGTAATTGACACCAAATTTCAAGCATGCATTTCTCCCAAGGATAAGTAAGTTGTAACTTTAAGGTAAGTAATTTTTATAGTTGATATATGAACTTTACACTTTTCAGTACGTTAATGTAATGTATTCCACAACTTAATTTTTTAATGACTTTTAAATATTACTCTAAAATACCAATACTAATCAATAAAACCTAAGATGAGCAGCATTATATAGCTGTAAATAAATGCTTTGCAATCAATGTAAAAACTTTATGTTATTATTTTGAAACATATTGTTACATGTAGCCACTCTGTATCCTTTCCCTTGCCCTTCCTCTTGGGTGTGCAGAGTGCAGTATTTCAAGAGCATCACCGGTAACTGGAGAAGAGCATGCAGTTACAGATGGGCCACTGGGTAACACTTGACATGTCCCATGATAAAGCTATTAGGACTCGTGCCACTCCCATAACTGGTGGATTGAATGTCTTGGGGTAGTCACTGTGAAAAATTTTCTAGTCGTAATCCCACCTCCCCATCAGCGTGACTTATGATGGGAAGAATTTCCTGGGCCAGGCCAATTGAGCTATGTAAGCCATGTCGCGCCTCCTGCGAGTGTCTGGCATCTTGTACTGCAATTAGCACCAGGAGTGTGGAACCATCAGAGTGACTAGCAAATACATTGACAAGCAAGTGAAGTCTTTGAACACCAGGAGAGTAGTGTGAGACTGACTGGACTTTGGGAAAGTGGTACTTGGTGTGAGTGACAGACATTTGGAAAGATGTTAATATATGCAATGGAATTTTTATTGCATATGTGTAAATGATGTGAGGATCAAGTAATTTTATCTAATATAAAGACAGTGATAAGGAAATTAATTATAATAGAGATTAGCATTAAATATTGTGCTCACTAATTGGAATAAGTGTTGATAGTAGAGATAAGTAGTTTAAAGTTATAAATTGTATAGGCTGTTCACAGTAAAGTGAGCATCTTTGAGGTCCTAGTTACTGTAGTCTTTCAGTAATTTTTTATCCTTTAACCACCTTATTATTTAAATATGACAGTGTAAATAATAAACACAGTGTATACAGAGCTTCCTCTAGGCCCGAAATTTTTTGAGTAAATTTGACTCACTGGTTTGAAAATTATGAGTCAAGCCAAACAAATTGTGAGTCAGAAAGAGCTTATTAATTTATTAGAAAATAATTTGATGTTTTTTATGCTTTTATTCTAGTTGAATAGTTAATAAAATATGTTTTAATATGTATTGTAAAAGTGTGAATACCACAAAATCATCAGTGGAAACGTTTGACATGTTCGTGGTAATTGCAAGACTATGTGTGTACTTTTGAATTATAGTAATTTGAATGTTATTTCTGTACGAGCAAAATTTTCCACTGCATCATCAAAACAATGAGAAGTTCTAATTGCAACTTTTACGTAAGAAGAGGTGCAAAACAACCTCGTCTCATGAAGACGATAAATGTGGTAAACTAAAGTTTCCCGCCCCACCAATATAATAAACAGAATCTTAACTAATATATTACTGGGTCAAAACAAAAATAAAACTGCCCCAGATACAATACGTGATTCTCACATAACCTATATCACTTTAAAAACATGTTTACGTAAAAACATAACCAAAAAAATAAAACATTTGGTTATATATATATATTATATGAAGCATACTGTGTGCCTTTATAATATAAACGTGCTACCAGCACCTAGTGGCAAGGGAAAATTTTGTTACTTTTTTTAGATAAGTGTTCGGTAATTTTTCTATATATCCCATTTGTATATTACCAGCGAGGTAACATTAATTATGCTATGAAAAGTAAGGAAGAAATGTAAACAAGATTAGTTTACTTTAGAAAGTCACAGAGATCAGTTTATTTCCGAAACACAGCAATATCCTGTAGGAGTAGATGCTCGTTGGTGATATCGCTTCAGCAGTGTACATTTCATACATCTATTGTGTCGACTTTTCGATCCCGACTACACGTTGAAACAAGTTATTGAATTAGCGCCGTAAACATGGGGATTCACAGCGGAAATATATTCCTTCGCATATTTCTCATATTTATTGTTGTTTTTTCGTGAGGTATGTCATTTTTCATGAGAAACTGTGTATTTTGTGTTTATTTCGCAAATTTCGGCCCTGAAAAACAGGTGTGTCTACTCATGTGTGATTTGATGCAGTTAATGACTATCAGAGTGAAATTTAAAAAAAAGTGAGTAAAATGTGACTCGCAGGTTTTAATAATTCAAGTCAGGCTGGCCTGAAAAGTGCTTGGCACTAAATTGCGAGTAAGACTAAAATTTTATATATATATATATATATATATATATAATATATATATATATATATATATATATATATATATATATATATAAAATATTCCAAATGAAAGGGCTTTCAAAAGTGCTCACTTTACAGTGAATAGCCTATAGCTGTATGTGTCTTCATAACATTGTAAATAAATTTAGAAATTGAAGCTAGCTCTTTTATTTATATTAAGATTTCCATCCCTCAGAAACTTTTATACGCTTCTGGTAGGGTCGGATCCAGACCAGGAATTTGGGGAAGAGTGCAACCAATAACTCTAGTCTCAAAATTTCAAAGAGGGAGGGGAGAAATATATATTACAAAAATGCAACATTTAAAGTAAACATTGGTGGAAACAACAAACCTCGAGATCTGGTAACTGCTAACTACCGAGTCATCTATATTAGTACTAGAACTGGGCTAACATTTGTTTCTTAAACTCAAAACTAACCAAACCTATGAAAAAATTGTTTTTTGCGAACCTGACCAGATCTGCAAAAAATGTGTTTTTTTAAAACTAAAATATTTTAATATTATTATTAATTAAGCACATAAAGGAAAAAAACAGCACAATTTTTTATCACAGAACACCTTGCACCTTATTTTCATATTTGTACTTAAACATTTTTTACTTCACGCAGAATTTAAAAAAAAAAAACTCTGCTTATTTCGCTGAACTGATACACAACTACATTGATTTGTTCTGATGTTTCTTATGTCATTCATTTTTATCAACATGTTACTTGAGTAGATTTGTTGGTGGTGCAGAAGTTACAAAGAGTTTGGTGGATTCTTTTGTTAAAGTACAAATTCCAGGCAATGAGTCTGTTTTTTTGGCAAAACGGGCAATAACCTGCAGGGGATCAATGTGAATATTCCAATGGGCGTGAAGCAATGCCAGTCCTGTCAGCCACTGTTAGCTCATTCTTGATCGTATCCTGGTTTTTAGATACCTTAAAGCAGAACATCAGCATTCTGCTATAGCTACACTTACTGGTAAAGTCAGTAGGATATGCAGTAATCTATGGTTTGAAAGGTAAAGAAAGTATCACTATCACAGTCCTGCAGCAGTTGATAAATTTTTCTATCAGTGTGGTCACCTTTTTTCAGTGGTTCCCTTGTTCATAACAACAATTCTGCTTTAAGCAAATGCTCAAAAGCTGGACCTAAGTGAAACAAAGATCTGTATCTTGCAGCAAGTGTACTAATTATTTTGGTCTTTTCCTCAGTTGTAATATTCTTAGTATCACTTGATGGAATGTCAACAGCTAATTTGTACAAGTCCATTATGTCATTTGGGAAATGAGAATAGAGATCTACCAAGACATTATCTAAAAGAGGAACAAACACCAACATTCTGTAGAAATTCTCTGGTGATGCAGCATTTATGTTGCTGCGATGAACCTGGCATTTATTAGTTCTCTGAATTTTGATTGTGTTATTTAGGCAGTTGCATAGTTATGTTACTTCAACAAACAACTTGTGAAAAACTCAATTCGCAAAGTTCCTTTTCTTTGTTAAGATATTCATTGTGAGGTTTAGCAACTTTTGCAGCATCATTTACATTGTGTTTTTTCTGCAACAGTCTACTCAATCCTATGTAGTTCCAGATGCTGCTTAGAATGGTAATTGTAATAACAAATTTGTCTGTGCTGATTACTGCAAGAAATTTAGCTTTCGAAGATGTTTGAATTTCTGACCATCAAAAATTTGGTACAAACTTTGCATGATCTTTGGTAGCCCCTCTCGAAATTGTAACACTGCTTCACGACATTCAATCCATCTGGACTCACACAAACCTGTTAACTGCTTTCAGAGTTATGTTTTCATCCTTAAAACATAATTTATTTTTGCTGATGCAGTGATAAAGTAATGTACCTCTTTTAAAATACCAATAGCATTTCTAACACTTTACACTTTTGAGGACTTTCCAACTGAAAGATTTTGGGCATGATTGTAGCATGGACATCAACCAGCATTGACACATACTTTCTGAATCTTGGTTACTGCACCACAAGTATCGGACCATCATGCTTCAACTATCGGTGACAATACCAACACACAGAAGTGGGTCAAGACTGCGTGCTGTTCTGCATATTTAATACATCTTTCTCTGCATTATCAAGAACCTTGAGAAAGTTTTTGCCTTCTTTAACAGTTTTTTGTGATACTCATTCGACTTGTGAACTAAAAGTGCTCCCGTTTTCCATTTCAAATCCGGGAATACAGTGAATGACTTTGTAACCAAATTGGCAAGTAGAGTATTTTTTTGATAACTATCAACACTGCCAGGAACAAATAATGGACAATATTTGCACATGTACCCATTAAGTGAATCTGAGCGTGCAAGCCATTTGAAACTATCAAGATGTTTCTGAGGCAAAGCGCCTACCTTCTTTGCCATTTTTTTTCCTGTATAGAATAAGGGTAAGAATAGTTTCATGGTGGAGTCCAATTACATCTCTAGCTGATGTTTCATGAAGTCACTGGGCCTTTGTTTTTTATTTTATAAAGTCCAATATCCGAACTGTGTGTTATCAATGATGACAATTCAGTAGTAATATCAGTGTTCAGTGGAGTTGTTCAACACTACTTTTGACTCAATGCTCACTATTACTGAAGTTGTGGAGTTTACACAACTACTTAGAGATGTCGAAGAAACATTTTCACTTTGAAAAGCATCCCTTGTTGACTTGGAAGATTGCAGATTATTATCATCAACATTAACTGTAGTTGTAATTGCGTGATGCTTAATGAAGTAAGACTCAAGTGTACAATTCTGGGAGTTGGCTTTACTTTTGAAATTTTGTGCCATTTTGCTCACAAAGTCTAAAACAAGGAGATACATGCATGCTTGCATTACACTGCTGAAAGATTACCCTGAGGTGATTGTTATTTTTGACTTGAGAGAATAGTAGAAATAGTATTTAAACTTGAATTTAAAATGTATAACATTCAGACTCTTTATCCTTTCATTGAAAGTTTAGAGATAGTGTCATTTGTTTGTGTAAAAAAGTACATATAAATGTGTATATATGCACATATGTAATAATTACTGAGTGCTGTAATATCAAAATGTATGGTAGAATATTGAATATAAATTTATACAGTAGATTCTTGATTATTCGTTAACCATTATTTATGTTTTACCATATTTCCAGTTTATTTATTTTGGTCCAATCATAATGCCCTTATAAGCAATGCTAATTGCTGACCGCATTCAATGATCACTTGTTTTTCAGTAACATCCATTCAAAACTGTAAGGTTGCATGCATCAATTGTTTTTGAACATTATACAAATGCAAAACTATGCGAATAGTCAACAACTGATGCTATTATTAGTATTGTTTACATTTTGAATCACTTTTTCATGTTCTATTGACTATGCTTATTTTTGTGTGTTTACTGCATTTGTAGGTTGGCAACAGTGTGAAAGCATCTTTTATTCTTATTATTCTCATGCAATTACTGCATTCATAGGTTGTTTCTGACAGCTTCATATCATTGGGCATACACATTGTTAAAGTTACCTGGCCAAATTTTTTCCCCCACATTCTTCTCTCGTGATTATATGGCAGTGTTTCTTAGCCAGCGTAATTTTAGATGGTAATTTGGCACTTGAAATATAAAATGCTGATAGTCTAAAGAAATTTAAAAATACATTTTTATTGTTGTTCCAAAGAAAATAGTTTATTTTGTAATTGATTTTCGCTTTATTAGTTTCTTATTCCAAGAAGTCCCACGTTAATATGCTGCCCTAGAAAATATGTTTACATGCAAATGAAAATTGTATATTTCTCATAATAAAAGCATTTGGCCACCACTTTTATTAATATGTGTGAGGAAAACTGTCTGTGTGTGTATGAATGTGACATGGTTCTTAAAAGAGAGAAAGGATGAAAGTTTATGTTATGTTTGACGATTCTGCATCTCAAAGTTAATAGTAATCATATTTGAATAAAAAGGTAATAATCATAAATATCAATAATCCAAAAACCGAATTAACTTTTATGCCTACATGTGTATTGTGTTAAATACAATTGTTACTATGTACTTTTTTAAATATAGAAAGTAGATGCAGTGGACTTTTCAGCAGTTGATAAAAACACTAGCCAAAAGTCACACAGCATATTCATAGCTGTTGCAGATGGATACACATGCATCAGGCTAAAATAAGAAACTTCCTAGGGTTGTCAAAAGTGCTCACTTTTCTGTGAACAGCCTACAAAGTAATGTGTGAAATATTTGCAGAATTAAAAAGCATGAAACTTGAAGAGTAAGTAAATATTCACAACTATATACACACATTGTGTTTAGATAAGTGATAATTAAAATTAATGCTATGCTTAATACAGAAAATTTAAATGTGGTAAAATGTTTATAGTTTTAATAATACATTAAAATGACCATTAAACTTTGGAAATGAAGTTAGGATTTACACATTTCTTGTGGCATTGAGCTACAGAAGACATATGGAATTGTTTGGAAAGTATTGCATTTATGTATTTTTTAAGAGAACACAATTTTTTTTTGCTGCTGCTGTTAGTCATGTTCACGTCTTCAGTATATTTCGGTTACTTAATTTTTATAGACAGATTAATGCGCCAGCTGACCTGAAGCATGAACTATGTTGCAGCATGTTTGTACAGTTGATACAGATTTTAAATATCAATCATGGACCTAAACACATTCACAATCTTTTATTTTAAGAAAAACTTGAACTCCAGACTACTTAAAAATACAACTTGCAAAACAAATTGCTTATCGTTAACAATATCTTATACTAGAAGTGCTCTCTATTTTTCTCCAAAAAAATGGCTGTGAGAGTACAGTTTATGGTGTGATTTTTAATTGCATTTGAAAGACAAACCAGCACACATACACAGGTGCATACGGACTAACCAATAATCATTGGTCTATATAAGCTTCAGTTTGCTTCCAAGAAAATAAAGCAGGTTACAACTGTATTTTCAGACAACAAGACATTAAAATAACTGAAGTATAATAGTCTACAAAAATGCCACCGGAAAATTCAGTACCTATGTTGTGCATCAGTTTAGCGAGTAATTAGGACCCTCTTTTGTTTCTCGAAACACATAGTCCTGGTAGGGGATGCCTCATCAGCATGAGTTTTGAAATACAAATCTATTCTACAGTTGAGCTAATATGACTCATTTGCAATGCATGCTGCCAGTTGGCCCACAGTACCATCACACTATGTAAAGCATACCGCACATGGAACAACGTATTACTGTCACAAGTGTGGATTCTTACGTGCTGCTATATAGACTCTTTACACTAAAATATTGCAGCTTACATGTAATTCTACAGAGTTGTCAGCTTTTTCCCTAATTGAAAACTGTGATATTTTTACTGTGAATTTTGCTGCTGGGTTTGGATATCAGTCAGTTATAGCCTATGCCATTATCATGTTACTATTCAATTTCTGAAGAGGCATTCAATGATAATATAGTGATTTTCTAGGTATGTTACATACAGTACAAGAATTATTTTTACTGTATTTAGTGATTTGAAGTGATTAGACATTATATAAGTTAGAAAATCGGATAAGATTTTTCAAATGGGAATTAAACAATTTGCCAAAAAAATTACACAGACAAATTTTTTTCATCAAAAATGAAAGATAATACCTTTAAAAATTGGTTTGTATTGTAAAAGTTGACACTTTACGGTAGTTGAAAAAACCAAAAGGAAAATAGTCCAAATTATGAGAAAAAAATGAATGTGCTCTATTGGCAAGCCACAAAAAAATTTGCTGTTATGCAACAATGCTACTTTATTGTACCCTGTGTTATTACATGCTCATTCTGCAGGCCCAACTATAGAAAACATTCATAACAAATATGTAAAATTAGAGAATTGTTAAAGAAAGAACTTATTGAATTTTAACACATATTCTGAAAACTAGAGTATGTGAAATTCTGTTACATATCTGTTTTTGAGGTTCCAAACCCATGTTCAATTCCAACATGACCACGAGTTGTGGCATCGTAAACAATATGCTAATTGTCGAATGGACGAAAAAAAAAAACGTTATTAACGTGAATAGTTGATAAAAACAGAAATACAAGCAGCAATGTTGCTGATCTTATTAATTTCATCACACTTGTTATATATCAGGTTTTATGACATGCTATCATTGGTGGACACAGAGATACCTTGTTTGTGCTCGTGGCCCATTGAGGAGTGATCAAACATCATGAGAAATATTGCAGAAAAATTTTTTTAGTGTGCGGTGGGCTTAAGAAATGAAATAGAAATTATATACTCACCAAGTCAGAACGCAAACATTTCATCACCAGTAAGCAACAGAGCATGGAAAATTCCACTGACAAGTCGCGCGTGTAACTACAGTACTCTGCCCATGCAGTCTGGCACCTGATACAAGGGTAGGATGCTCTACCACGAAGAGCGAAAAAGTACAGTTAATCCCAGGTGCTCAGAAAGGATGAGACCATAAACTAGCTGTGCCACTCAGGTAGTTTATGGTCTCTGCGTTACCATACAGCTGTTCCCGAACATACACAAGCCTCAAATATACATTTTAAAACCGTTGTGGTCTTGTTTGGTTAGTGTTTCTTTAAAATAACTCGCGTACCTATGTCATACATTGCAGCCACAATATTCAATATACTACTAAGAAATTCACCTTAACTTGCATACTGTCTTCTTTTGTTGATGCTAATGACTTTATTTATCCAATCACTTAAAAATTCCATTTGAAAAGGTAACTGAAATTATTGTGTTGCTTAACTATGGGACCGAGAAAGCAATTTATCATCTTTCCATCTACTGGTAAAGCATTCCCAAATATTAATATGGTGCAAGATGTTAAGTGTGACATCATACATTCTAATAATAAATAAATAAATATATGAATACAGTAGAAAACTGGGGATTAAAGATGGCCTGATTGGGGCAGGACTTCACAATTAAGCCCACCCCTTACGATGGACAGACTCCTTGGCAGGAGTACCAGCACCAGTTTGAAATAATCATTGTAGCGAGCTTTACTACCTCACAGCTCTACTGAGAGGCCCCGCACTGAATACACTATAGTCTCTGCCAAAGTGACATAGACTGGCAACCCCTCACCAGTATCTATCTTGGAGCTATGTTTGATGAGTGATACCTGCAATGTGCCAACCTTGCCTAACTGCAAAACCACACCCAACAACAGAGGAGCCACTACAGGAGCTATAGGAAGACGTGCAGCTGCCATACCTATATCTGGAAGGGTGCTTTGAGGAGACGTGTGACATAATCGCTGTCAGTTTCTTCATTGATACTATCACGATTCAGAGGTATGGCAAGCAATATGCCTGGCTGCAGCCCACGGCAATGCAGGATGTCCTGGCTTGGGCATTAGAGGTAAGGGTCATTCCATTTGATGTCAAATTGATTATTTTTTTTAAATCGAAGCTGCATCATTTTTGATTTTGATAAAAATTTGTTCCTATGTTACCGTATCCTCGAGGTGAAAGAAAAACATTGATTTAGATTTTTACCTATAACAAGTAGATAATGGCAGCCATTTTTCATACACACTGCAAGCGAATTTCACAAATTTTGGAGGTTTATGTAACCAGCCGTAACTTTCTTAGTAATTAACCTATTGTGGAGTTTTGTGTGTCACTTAAAAGCTTACTTAAGATGCTATTACACTGTATATTTATATTATAAAATACATTGTATGTTTTCAAGATGGCGACCATTTGCTTTCAGCATTCAGATTACTGTTTTACCCTACTTTATACCCCACCCTGCTTAACCAAAGTTACATGTAGAGATCTGATCTTTGGTGCGCATAGTGTCTACGTGTAGAACAGTTTGAAACATCAAAGTTATCGGGGTTGAATACTTCCTTCCTAGGAAAAAATAGTCTCCAACTTGGGGAAAAAATGTAAATTCATTTTTTTTTTCAAAGCTAAAAAATTTTATGTGGGCGACAGGAAAAAAATTCTGAGTGTTTTTTTTTTGTGAAAGTTTATTTTTAAATTTAATCTATTGTGCATTATATAATCCCACTTCATTCTGAATGTGTTTAATTAAAGTGTGTCTAAAGAATGTAAATTTTAATTACCTTTGGTTTAGTTGAAAAGAGTGCCAGTATAAGTTTTCTTTGTGCTGGCTAGTGACCTCAAAACATCAAAAATGACTTTACGCATAACAAACACGTAATCACTGCACAAGTTAATTCAATCTAGCTGTGGTACCAGCCAACTAAATTTTACTGCTAAGTCTACATTTTAGTCTTTTTTTGTACATTCACAATTCAATTTTCACTCTCATTTACAGTCTTTGTTAGTACACTTACACTAATATTTACAAACTTACAAACTACTACATGTTTGACAAGTCTTTACCATTGAGGAGCGAGTGTGCTGTTGTCTGTTGACAACTAGACTATGGTACGCCAGTTGTGTAGCACGGGAAGATGGGAGGGGCAAGTACACTCCGTGCACATGCATAATAGACTCTTAGGAGGCTAATAAACACAGTAAATGCTGACCTGCCGTAACTTCGGGAACCTTGTAATGTTGTCAGCATTTCTTTACCGTTTAATGTGTATGAATCCATGTTTCGTCCGTATACACTACAGGTTTGTTAGGTCCATTTTTACTTTGCCGCAGTGCACGTAGATAGGCTGCACGCAGTGCGACTATATCACTTCTCTCCATTAACATGTGTCTAATAACATGTTTACATTTTTAAAATTTAAATACCATGGATTTAATCATTCTCCAAAATGTATCTTTCTTCCCAGAAAATGGTATGTTTTCTTTCACAGCATTGAGGAGTTTACGCCGAGTGGGAATTCCTTTGTGCACTTTATGATATTCCTAGAACGTTTGTCCCATGACACTTTTATCAAATTCGTCAAGTTCTGTGCACGACATTTGGCTGGGGTGGAAATAGCAGTTCCATCATTTTCAGCTTTCTCACGCTGTCTGGCAATGTTATACATTGTCTTTTCATTTACACATAGTGCTTTGGCCGCCCTTTCTACTGCCTTGTCTAATGGAATAATTAGACCACATTTTTTCTTCTTTACAAAATTGTAAAACATTGTAAATCTTTCTACTTTGTGACCGGTTCACTTCCCATGATTTTTTTCTGTACGTAGGCTCTGATTACTTGCCAACTCACATTTTGTTCTGTTACATAACGATAATGCTCATAATAACACTTTTACTTTACAGATGAAATTACAGCAGCAATCAATGCTCATGGCAATTATTTTAGACTCTCACAACACTCCAGTACAATGAGTGTGGCTAACAGGTGCCCATGCGTAGTGGTGCAGACTGTACACTGCTGTCTGCAGGATGCGATTGCATCATACCAACACTGTAGTTCCCCTAACTGCCACCAGTAATTACTTATCAGACAGGTAGTACATGTTTATGCAGAAATGTTATTGTGCAGTATGTGCAATTCCATGAAAATCATGGATAACATTTCACTCAGTTTGTTGCTTATGTTGTGTGTTCTTACATTGTAAGTTACTATCTCAAGTGGTGACATTTTTAAAATATTCACTTGTTTCACCCATACCAATTCCTTTGTAAGTTTGAAGTGAGTGCTTAAGCCTTTAGGATGAAAAATTATGACTTTGTACTCTTCCAATCCATCAGTCACTTTTATAAATAAAACACACATAATCATTCAGGTCTGGCAAAACAGCTTGTTGTGGTGTGATGATGTGTGCCACTTAATAGTTCTGTGATGATGAGTATTGGTAGACAGCAAGATTATCTCCAACTACTGGAACAAAACCATTATACTCTTGTGTATTGGCAATGGTTCCAGCGTATTGAAATTGTCTTTCAAATAACTTCTCTTCACAAAGAATATCTTCTGACAGCACGATAAATGTTATTCCAGAAATTTTGCTTGAATAAAATATGATCATTTCATGTGGTGAACACTGTGGTTTTCAGTGGTTCTTTGTAAACTAGCCTTTGTCACAAGGTGTTTAACTGTATCTCTGGCACTATCTCATGGACTTTTTCCGTGTGATATGACGAAAAAATGACATTCAGCAGACAGACCCAAAATCATCTTTGTGCTGAGCCAGCTTCAAGTCGTTTTTGTTTTTGTATTGAGCAGGTGAACCGTTGCTAAAATAATACACTTTTGTCCAGTTAAGAAATCTGTCTTTTAAATGTTGAAACAGAATTTTCTGAAAGGTGTGAACTTCTACAGTGTTGTGTGTCAAATAGTCGCTGACAACACAAAAGGTTTCACACCTTGTGGAATCACTTTCTTAGTAATATACAACAAATGGGTGTAATGTGTCTTGTGCATTAACCCAATAAAATGCCTGTACTTCATCTTGCATCACAAAAGTATAGTTTTCTAAATAAATCTCCCAAAATTATGCACTCAGCAGAAGGAATACCTTTTTTTATTTTAGATATAGACTGACGTTTTGCAGTAAATTTATGGGTTTTTAATTTTATCAACTTTTCCTTTATATCAATCAGACTCTTCGATATTTTTCACTAAGGTGGCAAGCTCACAGCAGTCAGTTGACAACCATTGTTTCTACTTTACTTCATTCAGTAGCTCATCTTCCTCACAGATGATTTCATCCAGTGCAACAAGTGCAGGACATTTATGACGTTGTGAAAGCATACAACTTTCTTTTGAATCATCACAAAATATAATTTTCATAAAATCTTTGTATGAGCTCTAGCTGCCAACATTAATTTCACATTTTTGTGTTGTAGGTACATACATACAGAATGTGTGTCACTGTCACCAGCTAGCACGCAACACTTGGGCCTTAATGAATCAAACTTTGAAAACCCTATCTTTATACATGGATGAGTTTGTTTGAATTAAAAATTAACTTCATTTAAATCAAAGAGTGCCAAATATTTTTGTTCTTTTGTCTTTGCTCCACTTGGAGATCTGAATGTTACAAATTCCTTTAAATCAGGCATGATTCTGCTTACATCATCACTCTTGTAAAAATCTGTTGCAATTTTTATGGGTTCATTACTTAAGCAATTTCCATTTTTTTAAATCAACATTTGGTAACACACCATGTTTTGCCTTTAAAGTTCTTGCATTTCTTACTAAATGTTAACTGCACTTAAACTCAGCTTTGGTTTTAGAAATACTCCAGCATTTTGGCACCAAACTTCAAATTTTGTATTTCTCATAAAATGTGCTAGCGTGTGCAAATTTCTCCTTTAACTTTCCTAATAATTCAAGGTAACCTAAATTGTTATTTTGAGTAATTTCTTCATTATTAGTGCTATCATTGGAAAATGAGTTACTTGTTTATAATTTTCTTATAATTTTACATGATAGGTTATCAATGGTTTGCTCCATTTTTTGCTTTTTTTCACTGAGGAAACCTTTGTAAACAAATACAGGATTCATCCAGAGCAGCACGTGCGTTCTGATTCTACAGCAAAGCATTCTGGCTCAAAATTACCATCAGTGTTGTGTTCTTCTCCGCCAAACACTAATTCTATGGTTTAATTCACCTTTTTAAAACAGTGTGCACATACAGCCTTACCTGGTATAAATTACAGATGTTCGTGTATAGCAGACAGCTGCATAGTGATTTCCCTTAAGGACTTCAAAATAGGTTCCTTGTGCATGACATTTTCACATCACTTATTACCATAAAAATGAAAGAACATTCAGCATATTTCTTGTAATGGTATTTACAGATATCCACACCTGTGCTAAGTCTAATTAATATTTTTATTTCATCACCTATGTCACTTTCAATTATCTCTGATAACGTAAACAACTTAATGATATTCTTCCTTAACAAAACAGCCAACAGAACACTCCATTGTCACTTGAATACAAAACATGCCATCAGGACAGGCAACAAAAGACTGAAGCTCCAAGCAGGATGCATCTAATCATGTGCATCTGCATGATGCAATCTCATGAACCAGTTGCATCTTCAGACTTTCTGACATTACAGAGTGGTTAACGTTACACGTAGTAACATGACTTAAAATATTTCCTTGTGAATTTTGCCTTTCATTTTTCTTATGTTAAACTGTCTATAGTTTTCAAATTACAGTACAGTAGGTAAATATTTATTTATATTTATTTTTGTGTAGTTTCAAACTTGTGGAATTTTCAATTTTACTACATTGCACTACCCAAACATAATATTAGCACTTAGTACCCCTTGTCACCCTAATGTTTGACATTCAGAATGAAGTGGGATTATGTAATGTACAACAGATTTAACTGAATCATCTTTTTCTCCCCCCAAAGGTCCATGAACTCAACAGGGGAAAAATAATAGAATGGGATAACATGTGCCCTATAGCTATTCATCAAGAGTATCTTAAATAAAAAACTCAAATTTTTATTTTGTTCGATACATAACTTTTTTGCCTTCGAAATCAGCAAATTTTTATTTTTTCCCAAGTTGGAGACATTTTTTCTAGGAAGGAAGTCTTCAACCCTGATAACTTTGATGTTTCAAATTGTTATACATGTAAACACTATGCACACAAAAGATCAGCTCACTAAATGCAATTTTGGTGAAGCAGGGTGGAGTATAAAGTGAAAGCAGGTAGCTGTCATATTGAAAATACAAAATGTATTTGTAATATAAATATACGGTGTAATAGTATCTTATGTAGGCTTTTAAATTGTACTAAAAACCCCACAATAGGTGACTTATTAAGAAAGTTACTGCTAATCGCATAAACCTCCAAAATATGTGAATCGCTTGCAGTGTGTTGGGGAAAAATGGCTGCCATCATCGACTTATTGTAGATAAAAATATAAATGGTGCAGCTTCAGCCCCTTGATGATTTCACATGAGTCAGCAAGACTTAACACCCTGATGTCTGATGCGGGCAGTGATGCTGAGCAAAGAATGTGAAAACATGAAGAATACATTGAAACAGTTGTGGATGGCTATGAAGGACATTGCTATCAGAGCCTTCATTACAGAACTTCACCCCCCTCCCCCCCAAATTCATGTGAACAGTTGTAGCACCTGACCCTACTGCCCACAATACAACAGTAGAAGTTGTAACAGGAAAATAGGCAGCATGAGAAACGTGAGAGTACAACACATTCAGGAAATTGTAAACATTGATCTTGAGAAGCAAAAGGGGGTTATTGCTGGAAAGAAGAACCAATTGTTCTTATAGACTTCAGTGAAACATGACTTTTGGACTATATATTAGTGGAAGGGAGCCTGAGTGGAACAACCACAACAGTGGTTAAATCTGACATTCTCATGCCTTAGCCCCAGCGATCATCTGATATGGAACAATGCTATTTGACTGTAGTAATAAGTGAGACCATGCCAGTTAGAGGTGAGAGTAGAGTGCTCTTCAAGCTTGGTGACCTTTGCTTAGAGCACAATATTTACATAGCAGAAGTAGAGAATGAATGTCTTTTAGGGCTTAATGTACTATAACGGCTGATGTATTGTATTGATAATGAACTTAGGATGCTACAGGTAGGCAATACCAAGTTAATGGTGTTTAATACTGCAGGATTTGTCCTTGCCAGTGAGCTACCCAGTCGTCTGTTGTCAACCCACTGTGCTATCTGCTAGTAAAATTGTTGTTACAGTCTGGCATTCTGTCAGGCAGTCTTGTAGCAAAAACTTCTTCAAACTCTGACCGTTTGTCAGTTTTAATGATTAATTTGTCTAACAGTGCTGTTTGTTTTGAGGAGGAGGCCACAATAGAGATCACGTAGGTGCTTCCAAATGTCCCTAAAGCTTCAGGACCACAAAATATTGAATGCCTCATTCTACCAGAAGTACTGGAAGAACTGCTAGCAAGAAGAAGGAAACCAACTGGCAGTAGAAGGTTATTGTCCATTTCATGTATGTGGGTAAATTTTGACAGTTCTAGAAAAGTAGCATGGCCACAATGTATCCTTCCACCACAGCTGTTTTGTCACTGAAGAAAAAGATGTTTGTAAACAAATGTTTTGAGACCAATGCACACTTGCATTTTCCTCCTTCCTCATGTTCCCTGTCATGGCAGCCACTGAAAGTCTGACGTTGCTAACTTCCGTCCAGTAATTAATGTAGAATATTATAGCAAGGTTGGCATTCCAACATGTTTTTTTTTTAATTACATAGTTAAATTTGTTGGGGTGCTGTTTATTTTATTTTGAGGGTAAAAGGAAACAGTGAGTGGTGGAGGGCTTAGTTTAACATCTTTTGTGTGTTGGCATTATTGTGATGTTCTTACTTGTGTGTGGCATTTTGAGTTGCATATTTTTTTGATGGGGCAGTGAAAAATTTTGCACGTATGAAAATAACATTTAAAATATTTAACTTCAAAATTTTAACTTTTATGAGAAAACAAAACGTGATACATACATCGCTGTTTGTATTCGTACAGATGCAGCAATATATATATATATATATATATATATATATATATATATATATATATATATATATATATATTGACCAAAGTTAACCTTACACTCGAATTTACAATATAGACAAATAAACAAATATTATTCACTCACTACAAAAGTGTGGAAAGTGCTGCTTTTTCAGGCCATGTGCATTTCAATAGTTAAATTAACTGTTTACAAATACATTTACGAAACACACAAACTTACTCTTTGTAAAATTCACAACCTCTTAAACATGTTTTTCAATGGCAGTCTTTGCAAGTTTACACTTATTTGTTCATCACTAGCATAAAATAATTAATTACAGAATCATTCAGTAAAATCAACACTGCACATGTTTCCTGAAACCAACAAACTTAAACTTAGATTGTAAATTATATTTGTGTCACTTCATTGCGGATGGCAGTAAGGAAAATGGCGGAACAAGCAGTTTGAACAAAGGTGTAAACACGTGCTGATTAATATTACATTTTGCTCAAGAAAACACACTGCAACGGTACCTACAACGAACTATGCTTGAAAAAAGCAAATAAAAAATAATTAACTACCGATTAAATATTCTGACAACACCGACAAGATATTCGTATAATAAACACAATGAGAGCATGCACACGCACATCGTCGTTCTCTGGGCTGGAAACTGGAAACTTAAACATAGCTAGCCATTGGCTGGAAACTTTTACTGTTCGTACGTGTCAACATACTCTGTCATAAATGCTAAACATGTTTTTAAAGTCCAGTTACTGATAGCCAATAAAATTTAATATTTCTTTAAAAACATAATTTAAACCATAAATATTGTAAGTATAATTAAGATTTTAAATTACAGCTTTTAGTTCTGAGTACTATTTTCTTCCAAAGCCATCTTGATGATGGCCAACTTAACAACATATATCCCGCAACAGTTCGTCAGCTGATATAATACTTTATGAATGAGAGCATTTACTGTTTATATATTGTGTATGTTGGTCACATTGTCAGATTTTACCCCATTTATATGAAATGTACAATATTTCTTCTGTGGACTAAATGACCTTGGAAGGACCAATGTAACATGTCACTGCATTTATACAGACATGCCAGACTTATTAAGCAACCACCATGATGACTACCGCTAGCTTCACATGCGGTGGTGTGGTCATTCTGAAAGAAATGGACAAATTAGATGTGATTGAACTATGATTTGGTCCATGGTCTTCTCCCATTGTACTTGTTAAGAAAGATTGCTTATTGAGATTTTGTATGGATTACTGCCAACTTAATAATTACAAAGAAAGACTCATAGTCACTTCCAAGGAGAGATGGCACACTGAATAGCTAAGCAGGTTCACAATGGTTTTCTAATTTGGACTTGAATACTAGGTATTGGCAATGCAAGGTTAGCTTACAATAGTTCAACCTAGAATCACTTAAACTGAAGTCGTTCAGCCTAAAAGTTTATTCACACTGTCATAACCATCTTGTTGTCGTACACCTAAAATTTATAGAGTACGTTTTTCCAACATAGCTAGTGCACACTATACTGAGATTTATAAATGCTCTCAAATCGTAGTTGAAATTCCGTGTATAGGTTGCAATACAGTGTCAGTGTTTCCACAAAAGTTTCCCACAGTGGGCTAGCCACAAAGTGACAATGCTATCTCAACAATGCACTAGCTCAAGTAGATGTTACAAATAAGCTGCTCTCTTGTGTAACTTCATGTAAACATTTATTCTGGTACATCATTTTATAACATTATGACCTAATATATTATTTATGTGATTAAGTTACCGCTATATTTCATTTACTGTCTGCAGAATAAAGGTTTATTTTTTGGATTCATTTATTTAAAACCTTCTTTGTGCGTAACTTAAAAGTTATTCTTCTACAAATTTATAAAAATTTAAATATTGAAATTTTCAAACATGAAATGTACAAAAATTATGTTTCCTATAAAACAGGGACACTATGCTTTAGAGGGTATATCTCGTCCTAATTTTTTCATTTGTATTTTCTCTTGTCTCACTTTATAATGAAGAAAATCAATCATAATATTACTTTTCTGAATACCACAAAAAATTATAAAAGCAATTCATTTTATATTATTAATTTACTATTAAAATATTCAATCATTTTTATCTATTTTCTTTACAGATTAAACCATTTTTCTTATAATAGCGTGTTGCATATAACAATAGTGACTTTCAATGTGGCATCAATTAAACAATTAAAATGGCGTGATGTTGTTTGGGCTGAGTGTTTAGGTGTGTTTCGTATGTTATAATTAATTTCATACAAGGCGTTGTGTGCAAGAAATATTTCCACCAAGGCTTTAAAATAAAATGTACACCTGGTTAGCTGAGTTATGAAAGCACTATTTCTACTTTTTTTTTCAAAATGATTTGAGAAATAATTGTGAATGTTTTGTTCACGATAAAATTTGAGCAGACGTGCGGATTTCTCATGGGTTTGTTTGACAAGCATGCATTTCTATAGAGCAACCAAAAGTAATCAAAACAAAAAAATCTGAACTATTCGGCAGCTCTGAGAATCAATACTAGTGCTTTCTCTGTTTTGTATTATAAACAAAATACTTTTGTTTCAGACCGGAACATATCGTTTATGTTGTACCGACAAACACAGTTAATTTTTATCATGATATGTAGCACAGCTTCCTATGTCCTATTAGCAACACAAAGTGTGATAGTCAGCTTTGTCATATATTTTAGGATAAGTAAGCAACAATAAAAAAAAAGTATGAGGTTTTTACTGCTAATGATTCAGTTTGAGACCATACTGAAAATTACTTTGATCTGAAACAAAATGACTGGTTTTGTTTGGTATATTCAAGAGATGTGACTTTTGCATAATTGATTTACTACAAAAGTATGTAAAAAAATGAAAATATTGTTCATTTCTTTCTAGTCATGAAATTTATGAAATTGTACCCCTCTAATATTATAGGCATTTTTCTCCCATTTTGTCTGAAGGATATAAACTCAATCCAAGTGTCTTAATGTTTATTACTAAATTTCATGTAATATGTTGTGGACATTTATGCATAAAACAGAGAGCAAGAGCATCATTTAGGTTCAATGAATGCATGCAGTATAAAAGATAAAGAATTTTTTCTAAACCTACATATGAAGTTACTGTTACTGAAAAAAAATGTATTTTCCCATTTGAGCTACTGAAAAATAACATTTAAACAAAAAATATACTTCCCAGACACTGTAACACGGTAGTCATTATTTACAAATGCCACATCTATCTAATGCCAAGGATAAATGTAAAATAGCAAGTGGTGCAGCTTTTCCTGGTTTATGTTGTAATGTAAACAATTATCCAGCCTTGTCAACATAGGAAAACATGGAGCAACATAGGCTGCAGAGATAACTTGTAGCAGACTCATAATATTCATAATTACAGGAAAAAACATTTCAGTGAACAAAAATGGATGGCTTGACTCCTATGTACTCTCCATTTTAAGGTGTCCTTGTTCCATCTTTTGAAATTTAAGGGTTGGTGTATACCTTGCACCTGTTATGCCATTGTGAGCCAGTCATAAGCAATGAAAATGAAACTAATACGAGTCAGTGAAAATACTCTCATTGTGAGCCAGTCATAAGCAATGAAAATGAAACTAATACGAGTCAGTGAAAATACTCTCATTGTGAGCCAGTCATAAGCAATGAAAATGAAACTAATACGAGTCAGTGAAAATACTCTGGTGCTTTGACTGCAAACTTTGCATATAGTTACATGTGTGTACAGAACATAAATACAAATATATTTAAAATTAATATTTCTATTCCTGTAAAATTTTCAAATAAAAAGTCACTTAAAAACAGGTTATATAGCTCGCACCAATTGATTGAAACTGGTTAACTGTCAGTATAAAAATAGGTATATTATTTATATATGTTTGAAAATGCTTGTTATAAATGCATGAAACCATACAAGTGTAAATACAGATAATGGCGGAAACACCGGTTTGCTTCCAAAATTAGTTTCCATTCACAATATAGAAGAAAGCACCTTGACAGGTGTAGTCATGTAATACAGGTATTTCACACTTTCTTTAACTATTTGAAGACAAGTTATAGTTTCTTTAAATCATCAAGAATCCTTAATGTTTGTACGAAGGCATCATTGTCATGTGGTAAGTCTGGACGAGTGACGGTAAAAGACTTATTCCAAGCATAACTGTAAAGATTTGAGTAGGAAGTTGTATACATGTTATTTAGAGACAATTGTAACTGAGGTCAGTATATGAGGCTCTAGGCATATGGTTCAGAGCATGGAGTGCTGAGTCAGGTTAGTGACTTCAGATGATGACTACATTTGGTACACGTGACTTGAGGGTAAACTTCGGGTATAAGCTAAAGACTGTAACCGTGGGTAGCCTTGACAATCCTACATTCTACCATTTAACACATTAAGTACAAATACTATTTAAAAATATATACAGTAGAACCCTGTTATAACATTCCCGCATATAACATTTTCCTGCGTATAACACCATCATTTCATGGTCCTACCATTTCTCCATAAGGCTAAATGGTTTAATTTACTGCATACAACATTGTTCAAATTTTCATATCCTGCTTATAACAACAGTATTGTTTGCTGTATCTCGAATGAAATTTCAGACATTAACTATGCAGTAACCTGCAAACAGATAAAGAAAACTGTTTATAAGGATTTTAGAGGAGTTGGTTCTGAAAATTACTAATATAACCAAGTGTAGATGAGTAAGCAAGCATCCAGAAAGCATGTCACTGTGATTGATGTTGCTATGGTCCATGGAATTTAGATCACTGATATTTTTGCAGTAAATGATTCAGATGAAGTTGAAAAACTTGATTAGCTACTTATAAACAAAAATTATTACTTTAGAATTTTGTTTCGCTTGATGCGTTCCTGTAGGAGTAATAGGCCTATCTACTGTTTCCTGCTTATAACATTTTCCTGCATATAACATTTTATTTTACATGTTATGTTATAAGAGGGTTTTAATGTATGTGTATACATGTTATACAGCCAGTGAGGGTATTGTCAAGTTTTAAATTTGTAGGAACAATTAGAGGAAACCCATTTTAGACCCTTTGAACACACTCATGGTTAGTTTTCTGGATAGGTTTGCATTCACAGATAAAAGTGTAGGTAATTTCCCTACAATCTCTGTGTAAACCAAAATTTTCTACTGAAGTCTCTTATTTAATCAACTGTGACTGCTTGAAGATTTTTCATGTTGTCTGAGGCTTAGATTAAGGAGTAACATATACTGATCAATATTTTGTATCCTATGCCAGTTAGTATGCTTGTGTTATATCCAGCCCATTTCAAATATTGAAATTTTACCACTGTAAAGATAAAAAAAGATTTAAAATTTGCATCAACATGAATGGGTAGTAGGAAAATTGTTCAACATACACGAGAAGTTACAATCTCTCCCACAGGAAAAAAGATTTTTCTTCATATATCACATATGATTGATTTGTACTAAACCATTTGAATTTGTGAGTTGAAATAAGTGATCAGCATTACTGGTGGTGACGTTTACTACCAATAGATTTCATTATCCAAATTTAGCTGCTTCTTGTGAAATAAAAGATTTATAATTATTTACATAAGATAAGACTGCCAGGACTGTGCCACTCCCATCATTGGTGGATTGAATGCCTTGGGATAGTTGCTGCATGAATTTTCTGGTCATCTTCCCACCTCCCCTTTAGCATGACTCATCGAGTAAATAACCTTCTGAACCAGGTTAACTGCACTATATAAACCATGATGTGGCTTTGTGTCAACTGTCTGGAGTCTTGTGCTGCAATTAACACCAGGTGTGTGGAACCATCAGAGCAATGAGTAAGTACAGTGACCAGCAAGTGAAGTCTGTGAGCATCAGGTGTGTAGAGACTTAACTTGCTGGATTGTAAGAAAGTGGGATTGGTGCGTGAGTGGCATACACTTGGAAAGATATTAATGTATGGCAGTGGACATTTTGATTATATATGTGTGACTAAGTGAGGATCAAGTGACTATCTAGTATAAATACAAACACATTTGAATAATTACAATATAAATTAGCATTAAATATTGTGCTCACTTATGGGAATAAGTGTTAACAGTAGTGATAAGTAGTTTGTTGTAAAAGCTAGCTCTGTGTATTATTTTTTTTTAGCATTGTAAATAAATTACAAAATTAAAGCTAACTCATTAATTTTTATTAAGATCTTCATCCCTTACGAATTTGAATATGTCCATGGCAGTGTGTAACATTATAATTCATACTATTTATAAGCTGTGGAAAAATTCTTTTATTTTAATTGGTACAGCGATTAATTTTAATACCGTAAGATGAGGTGACTTTGGCACAAATTTTAAGTAAACATATTTATTGTTGTAGCTGTTAGAAACAAATGTGTGTTGTGTTTTTTGGTTTAAATATTAAAAAGCAACAAGGTAAAAAAAATTAGTTTTAATATTTACAAAAGCAAATACTACGCCAGTGTCACCCTATCTTACGGTAACTTAATTGTTTATGTTTTCAATGAATAATGATACAGTTTCAAGATGTTTTTTACCATCTGTGTTACTAAGTTATGTGCACTTACTATGATAAATAATAGAAGCAATATAAAACTGAAACCGGAAATGAAAAGAAAACGAGTTAATTGTGATCGTACAATAAAATGAAATTTAAGTATATTAGGGATATGTATTCAGTGTGAAAATCAACTTCTTTTATTACAAAATAGTATTGGCAGAATAAAATTATTAATAGTAAATATGCAGATGTTTTCAACCAACATTACTGCATCACTCATTTGATAATTTGTGCTGTCTAACCACATAGATGTTAGAGCTACATATAGTGCTTGATGTATACTACTTTTAGAAACACTGTTGAGTCTTGGGTACATCAATGGTTGTGTAGCTGGACTGGTTTGTTGCAAATTTGCAAGCTTTTGTTACATTGTTGATTGTGGGCGTGGACAGGTTTGGTGGTGGATATTGTTGATGGAAGCCAAAGAGTGGGGGTTGATATGGAATAAGGGGGGCCATTGTTATGTATTGGGTGCCTGGGTATTTGCAGTGGCATTGATTATGTCTGATCCAAGTTTTAATTTATTGCCTGAGGGTACTTTGTGCATTTCAGACACAAGAGAGATTAAGAATAATTTGTCTTGATCCTTTTATTCTTATTTGTTTAGTTCAGAAGTAATTTTCTTATTTAAAATTTGATTCAGCTCATTTTTTCTTTTGCTATTACTCTTCCATGCTTCATCTTTACTATTCTATTCTTTTTTTTCGTTATGTCTGTCATTACCGAGATATTAATTTTAGTCTCCATGAATTTCATCCTTTCTATTGACACCCAAGGAACTTGATGTCTTATGCTGGCTTTACATTGGCGCGACAGATGCGACCTGACAGGTGTGACATCACTGTAAATACGGTTATAATGAAAACACAGTGACGCGACGCAACATAAAAAGCACTATTTTGACCACTCATGGTTGAAAACATGAAAATTTTGCAGAATGCCATCTGCATATTTGCGAAAAGGAATGAAGAAAAAGAAATTGAAGTACACACTACCACATTAATGTTTATGTATTAATTATAGTTTCCCGGTTGGAAAAAATGGTATGGGTCTAACCATATTAATGTAGGATATTATAGCTAGGTTAGCATTCCAACCAGTTTTGGTTTTGCATTTATTTCATTTTAAGGGGGAAAAAGGAAATGGTGAGGGGATGAGGACTTTAGTTTTACGTTTTTCGTGAGACAGCAGTGGCATTTTGAGTTGCATATTGTTTTGACGGATCAGTGGAAAATTTTGCTTATATGGAGATAACATTCAAATTATTGTAACTTCGAAAAGTTCATCTTCAATGAAAAAACCAAACATGATATATACGTCGCTGTTAGAATTTGTTCATATGCAGCAATACACACACACACGCTTTGTCTGAAGTTAACCTTACACTCGAGGTAAATAAACAAATAATATTGACACACTATAAGTGTTTAAAGTGCACCATTTTCAGGCACTGTTTGTAACATTCGCAACCCTTTGAACACGTGTTTTACTATGGAAATCGTCACAAGTTTATTTCACTAAAATCACATTTGATTGTCACTAGCATTAAATTATTTATTTGTAGAATCATTAAGTAAAATCAACACTGCACAAGTTTCCTGAAACCACAGTTTTACGAAGCAGTACACATGCAGATTAATGTTAAATTTCACTCAAGAAAACACACTACAGTGGTACCTACAACCAACTATGCTTAAAGAAAGCAAATTAATATATAATTAACTATAGATAAAATATTCCGACAACAAGATATTTTCACATTTTATTACAAATGTTACCAACTTAACAAGGCCACCACTCTTGCAACAAGAAATTACACTTGTTTATTGACGCTTGTTGTGTCCATGACACAACTTAACGATAAATTATTTCTATTCAGAAAATCCGTCAAGCCCGAGATTTCTGTCATGTTGACGTCACAAAATACTCGTCTGTGATTGGGTGAAGAATTACTTCAGTCGTGTCGCGCTCATCACGTTGTGCCTGTCGCAGCAATGTAAATCCAGCATTAGCGGATGTTACCAAAAATTGTAATTGCTCATAGTGCAAAGTAAATGTATTTTTTATAATTTTTTCCTTTAGACCCAGATTTTCTCTGTTTCAGTTTTCTCAATTCCGTGGCATACCAAATCCTAATATCCTTTCACCTTTTCTGAATATTTGATACAGAAAAACATACTTCTATTAATAGCAATTATAACTTTTGTTGTTTTATTCAACTATTATTACAGTGTGTAAAAAATGGAACTTCTGTCATGTTCAAATGTTGTGAAAAAGAATTTATTATATAATAGGTATGACTGAAAAAAATTCAAAAATAAATTTAAAAAGAATGTTCTAAGTGATAAAAATTTTATATATATATATATATATATATATATATATATATATATATATATATATATATATATATATATATATATATATATATATACATATACACACACAGCTAACTATAATCTATGCTGTTTGGATTTAAATGTGTCGTCATTTATTTCAAAATCAATAACTATAGGAAGTGTTAATGTTTTCATTGTTGCAGGTATTCAGCAACTGGAAACTCAGTCACAACTTCAATTATCAGTACCGAATGGGATTTTCTACGGTATTTGTCACCAGAAAGGTTTGCACAACTGTGTGGAAAAGCATGTCTCCTTTCCATAACTGACTGAAAGATTTTGGCTCCAACAGCAAGTGAATTTTTTGAGAAAACAAATTTTACATATTGTTTGGGTGCTATCAATGGCAAGCATGTCAGGACATGAAAACCAGAAGCAAGTGGACCTTTGTAATACAACTATAAAAACTGTTTTTCAATTGTACCATTGCTATTTGTGATTCATCCTATAGGTTTGTTTTTTATTGATTTTGGCGCCTATGGTAAGTCATGTGATTCAACTACATTTCAAGAAAGTATATTTTACAAAGGACTTAATAAAACTTTCACCATTATCCAACCACAGGGTTCTTTCAGAGGATTTCACAAACCCATACTCTTTATATTTGTAGGTGATGAAGGATTTGGACTGTCGACTGTTATAAAATTAAGGGCTGAGCAGGGCTACATGAAGTAATATCATGGTGTGCTTCAAAAATTTTCGAGGGATAACGATAGCTTTTGAGTAGAAGATGCATTATCTGTGGAAGACTATTTGATTTGGACCACTCTAGCAGTTCATCTAAGCCAACAAATAAACTGTGAGACAAGTTTCCGGAATACGTTGTCAGTTCAGATGGTGCTGTTCCATGGCAGCTGTACTGTTTTTAAGACTATGTGATCTAAAGACTCATTGTTGTTGCCTGTTGTTATAAACCAACATTTTCCATCAATGGCATTTTACAAATAAACAATATTACTTTTAACACAAGATGTGAACCTTTGTTGTATTTATTTCTCTCTACACTGTATTTATTATTATATGCTTGTTAACATGTTTTAAAAACCTATTGACCTTTATTTACAATTCTATCTGTCATGTGACTTAAAGAAAATTATATAGAAAATGCACAAGATGTCACTAATGTTTAAATTAGCCTACAACATATATAAGACGTAAAAATAGCCTACCAGTAGGATACAGTAGAGTTGAATGAAGTACTAAACATTAATAAATTAATGTGTGGAATCTATACCGATATATTAATACGCTAAATTTTTTTTGAAATTATAATGAACTGATTTTAGTGGTCTGTGTGTCAACTGATGGGACTTAATATGTTTGTATATGTGCCAGGTAAACACATTTTTTACTTTTTCAAAGAAAAAAATGTATTCGGTCCCTACAATAGGACTACAACCGGCTTTGCTAAAAAATAAGACAAATATAATCCTTTGAAAGTGCCCCAATATGTGTGTTGGGAATAAGTCCTGACTGCAGATGAGAAACATATGTTTTTGATATAATGTAAAACAAAGGTTATGCAGATGCCTACTGATGAAATTTTATTATATACATTACGTGAAATCATTTACTATGTGCAGGCCAGCTAGATTTAAAAGTATTGACTAATTTAAATCAATATAAAAGTAGTTATTCCTGACCTATTAAGTTTTTCTCCTAAAGTGGCATTTCATTGAAGTTCTCAAAGAATCTGGAAATAAATTTTGTCCTAGCATTAAATTTTTCATGTCTGAATATTCTTCTGTCCTCGTGTCCCAAAGGGCAGGATAGGCCTTTACTCCACAAATGAGATCTTCAATATCTTCTTTTACATATATTAGCTCTGAGATTATTTTTGCAAGATCTCCCCTATTTTTTCTATTATTCTTGGTTTAGATGGTTTTTTATCACTCTTTTGATTTTTAAATGCCCTCTTTATTATATCCATTTATTTCACTCATTGTTTAAGCAGTCACAGATTCCTCTATAAAAAAAACAGGTATAAATAACAACAAACAGAAGGGTGATTGAGCAATCCACAGCATATACACTTTAAATTTGTTTTAAATTCAAAGTTCATATGCCAGGATTCGAACTTGTGACCCTTGGATCGGGGGTCTAGAGCGCTAACCACTGCCCTACCCAACTGTTGTGGAAATGAGGTTTTACTTTGCGTATATAAGATTATTTGTATGTCTACTATATGTTTTTAAATGGTTATAATTTAAAAAATATATATAAGAACAAAAATTTAATACTCCTGAGGTATCATATATGAAACAATATGCACTAAAGGGTTAAAGTGTTAGTAAAAACAGGAAAACAGAGCATAACTGTTAGCATGTAATTGCCAGACAGAGACTCGTGAGTGGAAAGGTTGTGTTTTACTCATCACTGTTTCAAGGTGCGCACACATCACAATTTCATTTAATCGGTATCCTAGTATAAAATATTATATTTGACTCAACATCCTACTACAAAGTGTGAAAGTAAAATGTTTCATTCAAATTTTCAGCTGAGTTTCGTGTTCTGCAACTTGATGGAAACTGTTTCCAACCAATAAATTGATTTCAAATAGTAGAAAGGCTCCCATTTGACCAATGTATTTTAGTTTCACATGAAATCTGTTTTATCGAACCAATTTTCTCTAAGTTTCCTAGTTTAAAGACATCCTTACAGTTCCTTCAATTTTTTAAATACTTTATTTTTATTAACTCCTCATTTTTAAATGTACCATAAATTTTAAAATTACCTGTGTGCCTTTGATGCTTTTGTGTTGTTCACAAATATGTGATAAATATTTAATAAGTTTGTTGCGAATTGTTGGGAATGCAAGCAGGAGACTACGTGAGCTTAAAGGTAATGTTCATACTTCCATCCCCATGAAGTGTCATATTGCAACTCCACATCACAATCGTATTTCTGAAACCTTTAGCATACTCTTAAGAGTCTTGAGTATTGTTAACTTCAAAGTTATTACTAATTTCATTCACATGATTATATATATATATATATATATATATATATATATATATATATATATATATATATATATATATATATATATATATATATATATTCAGTGCATAGTAACAACTTATATAAAAATAAAAAAATAAAGTAAATTCTTCTGATGCCAAAAATTAATTTTCTATTTTAAAATATTGAGATAGTATTTTCCCATACCAAATTTCATTTAATTTACTAATAACACCAATTGTATTTTACTTATAAGAACATCAATTGTATGTTTACATCCCAAGATTTATGATAATTTTTGTAAAAAAATATGTTAATTCTTCTAACAGCAAACAAAACTAAACACTTATAATGTTATTCTGTTCCTACACCACAATTATAAACACTCAGAAATTTAAAATCAGGACACAATAGATTACATCAATAGTTTCACTATGCCAATTCAGCTACAATTCTAAGTTTTGTCTGTTAGGTATGTTGATACCCCGCCTCTCCTTTCCTTAGTCCGTCCCCTCTCCTTAGCCCGTCCCCTCTCTTTAGCCTGTCCCCTCTCAGCCCATCTCCTCTTCTTAGCCTGGCCTCTCACCTTAGCCCAGCCCCTCATATTAGCGTGTTCCCTCTCATTAGCCTGTTCACTCTCCTTGGCATGTTCACTCTCCTTGGCATGCTCACTCTCCTTGGCATGTTCATTCTCCTTGGCCCGTTCACTCTCTCTTGGCCTGTTCACTCTCTCTTGGCCTGTTCCCTCTCCTTAGCCAGTTCTCTCTCCTCAGCCAATTCTCTCTCCTTAGCCTGTCCATCCCACTGCAACTGCACAGCTGCAACATGCCTTCTACTGGGATCACCATGCCCTGAACACGTGGACAGCCAATCTGATGACCTGCTGCTAGCACTGCCTGTAGGAAATCACCCCACTAGCCTGTCAAGACACCACCATGATTAAGTGGCTGTCCCACTTCATATCCCGAGAGGCGACTTGCGGGGATACAAGTGTTCGGGCTGGTTGATACTTCCCCAGAAATTCTGTGACTGAAAAACCAAAAAAACCATTGGGCAAATGAACACGCCGGGAATCTTCTGTTTTGCTGAACCATCTATCCCACATGTACTCCCTTCATTTGGTGTCTACATTCTGTGTCTGTTTTCAGTGAAGTGTAAGTGTGCCGGGCATAGCTCATATTTTTCCTTTATGATCCCCATAACAAACAATATGTAACAAGGAGTTGTAATATATAATCCAGTTTTTTTTTGCATTCAAGCATACCTTACACTCCTCACATCAGTTGGACTGATGCAACATCCAAGAAAATTCTGACACCACATTTGGAAATCCAAATAATTATGGTTTTATTATAATTTTAATGAGGTAAATCATATACAGTGGTAGACTGGTAAAGACAACTCCAGACTGCAAAACTGTCGTGCCATCTTTTATATTTTTATTTCAAAGTGCTTTTGTTTATGGTATTTGTTTTCAACAATACACACAGGAATGTATTTATTAAATTCCTTGTCAGTTCATCAGTGTGTACATAGATGAAACAGGCCAGCCACTATCCACCCGTGTCAAGGAACACAAAAATAACACTAAACAGGGTGAAGCAGAAAAATTAAAACTAAATGAACATGCCTGATAAAATAATCATATGATTCTGTGGGAAAATTCTGTACCCATAGCCAAAGAACAAAATGCTATAAAAGAAAAATTAAATAATCTGCTTTCATCTACTGCAATAGTATTAAGTCAACAGAGCATAGAATTAAAGGGAATATGGCTATTAATAATTACTAAAAACAAAGTTTTGTTGACCAAAATGAACAATTACAATTCAAATTAGACCTGTATTTCCACTCAACAATACCTACACTCCATAGGCTGCCTCTTGTCCCAATCAGCGAACACTCTTCCCAGCACCACCAATCAGTCTACCTGCCTTCCTATTGGTGTGTTCAGAAGAGTGTCAGAATTGTATATACTTACTATTTTCCACCTCAGCTCAGGCTATTGCAATTGTTCTTCCAGTGTCTCATCTAAAGAAGGGGACAAATTCCAGGCCCCGAAACATTGTGAAGACTTGAAATAATAATTATTTTTTTGTTGTTTTTTGTCTTTGCTTTTGGTTTATCTATTCATTTATCTAGTTATTTTTGTGGTGCCTGTGGTTCATAGTGTTGAATTATTTGGTTTTATAATATGACAAGGAATACTTATTCCGGACTTGTGTTTCATTATGGTTTTTGTCCAATATTTTTGTGTTTTTTGAGTTTTTATTCTTTCATCTGTGTCTACTGACATTCATACATGCCATATTTTATGGTTTGCCTGTAAAATGTATGGAATTTATAGTTACTTCAGGAGTTGATTGGAAAATACTGAACTTTTACAGATTTTTTTGTTCATCGTAAAATGGTTGGTTTGTTCTTTTTTTATATGATTGCCATAGATAGTGTGATAGAGATGCGTAACTCTAACAAAGAAACTGGTAGCTGATCATGGCATGTTATTGGCTGATTGAAGTTGTAGACAGTGCTGAAGTCTTATTTTTGTGAAGTGTTCATGAATTTCATCTCGTCATCTTTGTATAACACAATGGTTGTGTGTACTGGTTGGCCATGTTCATGTTGTAGTTGTATGTTTTTACAACGTCCTGTTGCTTAGTAATTGACAAAATGAGTGGAAAACATAAGACCTATTATCAGATTTTTTAGGAAAGAGTACCTACACCAATGAATTTCCATTAAAGTCTAACAAAGGAGAGAAGTTTGCATTTTGCTGTTTGCGTTTTGGTGTTTGTAGCTGCGATATAAACATTGCACATGGCAATAGAAAATATGTTTTCAACCATGTGAAGTTCAGAAAACACATTGAAAGTGTGTAAGTTGGTGTAGATAATTTGTAATTGGACAGTTTTTTTGTCAAAATTTCTGATGTGGGTAGCGTTACAAGAGCGGAATGCTATTTCACATCTTTTCTAGTCGAACACAACATTCCAATAAGTGTAGCAAACCATGCCAAGCCTGTGCTCAAAAAGATGTTTCCTAATATGGAAGTGGCAAAAAGTATATGATGGCCAGTTAATAGTATTAATTAGGATTAAAGTTTGAACTGTTGTTTTAAGGTTGGTTGTTTTAATTAGTATGTGCGAGACAGTGTGGCTTAAATAACATGTAACACAACAGCTATAGTGTTAATGTAAACCAGGCATGTCAAACTCAACTTGTGTAGAGGGCCAATTCAACTGATAAATTTAGGTCCAAGGGCCGCAGAGCAAAAAAAAAAAAGGCACAGCAAATTAAACACAAAATAATGTTTTTTTGTTACTTTACTGAATTCTAATATGTAATACTTATAGTCTAATAATATTATTTGAAAAAAAAATTGAAATTGCACACAAGATGATACAAAAAACATTGTTACATTATCATCATTGTTTCACCGGCTATGGAATTGTCTGGTGGAGGGCAAAGTAGACAGTTACTGTTTACTTGAGATTTGACACCTTTTTCTTAGAAACCAATATTTCAATGTCTGCCACTAGATTTTGTGATGATGCTATTTTCAGGATGGAGGATAAATGTTGTGTTGTCAGTCTTGATAGATGGGAAGTTTTGTTTGTCTTCATAAGTGAAAATCACTGTTCACAGAGATAAATAGATCCAAACATTGCTAGTATTCCGGCTGCCAACTGATGCATTTCAGAGCACTGGCTTGGCAAATAAGAATAAAACTTAGGGATCCCAACTTCATTAAACTTGTTTTTTAACACAGTGTTGCACTGGATGTCAGTCAGTTCCATTTGGACATTGCTATCTGCCTTTTGAACATCAAAGGAAAATGCATCACTAAACAAAGAGAAATCATTTTCAGACATTTTGAAATCTTCAAACCTACTTTTGAACTTGTTTATTAGTTCATTTACATTTAAAGTATACTGACTAAAATCAGAAGCACTGTGGGACTTTCTGAAATCTTGGCAGATAAAAAAATGATTTAAGTTTTCACCATTCAGTTGCCCTTCCCAAAGATTCAGCTTTAAATTAAAAGCCTTGATGTGATCATTTATTGACATTACTAGCTGATCTTTTTCTTGCAGCTTTAAATTTAAGTCATTTAAATGCCCTGTCATGTCTACCATAAATACTAAATCTTGAAGCCAGTTATCGTCACATAGTTGATCAACAGATTCACCATTCATTTCCAAAAACAGCCTGATCTCCTCACGAAGAAGACAAAAAAGTTTCTGAACATTAAAACAAGAAAGCCAACGAACTTCTGCAGGGTATGGCAAGCCCTCAAATTCACTTCCTTCGTCCTTAAGCAAACTAGAAAAGACGTTGATTCAGGCCCCGGGAGCGAATAAAATTTACCACTTTCTTTACATATTTTAAAACGTGCTCCATTTGTACTGTTTTTGAGCAAAGTACTTCCTAATGAATAATACAGTGAATGTGATGTAACTTACATTCAGGAGCGACTGCTTTCTGCTTGACCAGCAACCTAGCAACGAATCCGTTGCGCTTCCCCGTCATGTTGCTACACACACTAGTTTTGATAAACCTTTCCAAGAGATGATATACTTCTTCAAAGATATCTTCACCAGTTGTATTTTGAAGCAAAACTATTCCCAGTAACTCTTCAATTATATTTTTTAGTTTTTATCACAGGTGCATATGCAAACAGATAATTGTGCCTCGCCATTGACATCTGTACTTTCATCAACTGCAATAGAAAAAGATACGAAACTTTAATCTTTTACCAGCAACTGTTCATTCAAATTATGTGCGATATCAACTACTCTCTCGGCAATTGTATTTTGCGACAAGGAAATGTTTATGAAATTTTGAACTTTTTTGGGACACACAATTTCAGCAGTTTTCACGAGACACTGCTTTACAAATTCACCATCACTATAACATTTACATTTTTTTGCTATCAGCTCTGCTATCGCATAGCTCGCTCTACCAGAGGCTTCACCATCTCCTTTTGAATTGTTGAACACGCTGTTGCTTACCAAGTTAAGTCCCATAATTTATCTTCTCTTGATTTGTCTTGGTACTGATCATATTTGTGGTGATGTGTTTCATAATGGCATCTTAAATTATACTCTTTCGCGACACTAATACTTTGGCTGCAGAGCAAACATGTAATTTTACCTCTCCTTTCACAGCAGAAGTAAGCAAGTTCCCATCTTTCTTGGAATACACTATGTTCGCTTTCAGTTGTTCACTTCTTACCATTTGAGTATGTTGTGAGTGGCATTTTCCTTTTGAAAGCACTCACAAGGAAAAGAAAGATGATTATTCTCACCTAACCGCATAAGTTGCACGCACACTAAAATGCGTACCTCCAGCAGCTGTAACTGCAAATGGTAAACTAACCTGTATAAATGACTGGCAATAGTGAACGCTTTGTTGATATGCTGGTATCGATTGGGATCGGAAGAGTAAGCAATGAAGACAATTTAATTACTCACTGCCGGTCTGATTCTTTGAATGTGAAAAGAAAGTGAGAAAAAAACTGCCAAGTAGTCGATAAGGGGAGTTGTTTTCGTACACCAGCATTGCATTACTGTCTCCGTTTTGCCATTAAAAGAAAAATTAAATGCAAAAGAAATGTTGGTTTAAGATTTCAAAATTCATTTGAACAAACTGTCGTGGCAACAAAAAATCTAAAAGTGGCTCGGGGGCCGCATTACACAGGCGTTGGAGCCGCATGCAGCCCGTGGGCTGCGTGTTTGTCACACGGTAAACTGTTCATAACTGAAGTAGATTGAAAGGAAAGTTGCTGTAAAAGTAAAGCTTGTAATGTGTTAGTGTTTGCTGTTTTACATTATACTAGTGTTAGTTCTTATTATACATTAAGCTGCAAAATTTTAAAAATTAAAAGAAATTATATTATTCAAAAGTATTTCAGTAAATAATTTTACAATAACTTCACCCTTTTTTTTTTTACAAAGAAATTTCCTTTGAACTTGAGGTTGGTGTACACTTCTTCTCACAGAGTTAACCTACAATTGTAAAAACTGCATTTTCTGAAAGTTTAAAGAAGTCTTGACCATAAGCATTTTTAACTTGTATTTCGTATTTATTTTGTAATTTACCGTTAATGTGTTAAATTAACATGTAATAAAATAGGTCTATGTGGAAGAAATTTTCTTTAAAGTAAGGTAGGTTATTGGAAAAGTGACGCATCCAGTTAAGTTAAAATTTACATTTTCAAAATGTTTTACTGATTTGAGGATTTGAAAAGTTGGCAGGTATGGATATTATCTTTTTCACTGTTTTGTTCACTTGTGTGGTGTTTTGGTTGTAGTCATCATGTTGTCTTTTCTCTTGGTTTGCTTTTGTTATCTATCCTGCTTTGTAATAGTAAGTTGTTTGTCTGTATATTTGTCATTGTAATTATATATGTATTTATTTTCTATTTACAAGGAAACAGCTTTACCTAACTATATTTCTGTGGTGTTGTAAAACTTTTTTTGTTTTTTGTTTTGTTGCCGATTTCTGTGTGTGTGTGTGTACGATTTTTCCGTTAGTCTTATGGTCGGCAATGGAAAACAGTCCAATCATACCATTATAATAACATACCCTGTTTGAAGTGTATATGCTAAAAATGTGGCGGAAGTACTAGAAGATTAATTTTTATCCTGCTGGGGATAACTTCATGTGCTATTAACTGATAATGGCACACAGTTCACCGGCAAGAAGAATTGTGATTACTGTACAAAGTGGGGAGTTTTCCATCATACCATTGCTATGTGTCATCCGCATACCAATCCAACAGAAAGGCACAATGATTCCAGAGAGCAGCGGAGCATGCCACCAGTGAAGGGCTCGTACCGTGCAAGAGGTGCACAATCACTAGCAGCGCTATACAGCACATTGGCTTCCCACCACCACTCGCCAGCTACCTAACATACAGCCCAACCAACGTGTTTACATGTGGGCCTATTGCTTATCTGCCTCAGTCAAAAATTTCTGTGCAGGGCTCACCCTTAAATGGAGTGGCCCTCATCAGGTTATATGCTACCTAATGGAGACCAGCTTGTGATATTGCAGGTCACTAAGGTCACTGATTAAATTTTATTTTTTGCATCTTTCAAAAATAATAATTATTATATGTAAATAAACTTTTCTACAGATCTTGTGAATGATGCTGGTAAGAAATGGTGATGCCTATAGGCTTGTTAAAGATATAAGAGGTATTGGTCAGATATAATTTTTGTTGTAAAGTGTAATGTAGAGAATTTTCTACTTGTGAAATAACTTGGCCCATTCAGTATCATGAGGCACTACATGTATATTAGTTCAGGGATGCATGTATATTGATATTTTTAATTTAAGGTATTTAGTTTGTTTTGCTGTGGAGGTGTGCAAAAGTGTTAGTTTGGCAACACAGAGGTGGCAGATACATCAGGCAAGAAGAATGAGGCAATCAGGGGGTAGCTTGTTGTTTGTCTGTGTGGGTGCCGCGTGGCACCATGTCATGCACAACAGTTACCATCAGTACATAGCAAGGGAAGGTTGTCTTAGCAGTGGCCTGGTGTAATTGTTTAAAATGATGTGAATGGGCAGACTAACTTACTTGTGCAGATCGAAGGCTGCGCCTATAAAGTTTTCTAATTGTTTTGGATAGTTAACCTCCAGCAAAATTTATCTAACCAATATGAAAATCAAGATTTTTCATGTGGCGGCACCAAGGTCTTAACTAGACACTTGGGCTCTTGCTCGTACGGTATGCATGTATATGACCATGTATAATTTTCATCAGTTCAGTTGAAAATAATGGAGTAACTTGGTGGTGCAATTTTCATTACTTGGCAAGTGCCTTGTAAAATTTGGCTGTGAAATAATGGGAAGTGTTTTCTCTAACAAGTGCGACATGAACAAACAAGAATTAATTAACATAAAAAGAACTAAATATCTGGTCTTTGTCACTTTATCAAACTTTGTAACATATTTATAATAAAATATTTACCACACAGTGAACAGGTAAGGATTACGGAGTACTGCGAGAGTGTATTTTATCAGAGCTGGCAAGCAGAAGGCTGCCGTAGATGGGAAACAACTTTGAAGTCCCTGCTAATGCCTTCCTTTTGCGCACTTTAGCCAGGAGACCTGGAGGGAGACGTGGAGTAAAACATGCTACCTGGTGTGGCAGGTGACACTGCGTCCATATTCACAGAGACGACCTGTTCAGTAGGGATGCTGCCCCAGGTGTCGTGATGCCTTACAGTCCCGAGACACAACGTAGAGATGGTGCCCAAACACCGCCTCCACTACAGTGCAATGACCTAGATGCCTCGGCACTTGAATCCACAAATGGCAGCATGGTTCGAAATGCCTGCTCAACTGTGTGATGCCTGGCATCTATATGCCCCCTAGGGATGCTGATAAGTTGTCCATCTGCATTTTAACACCTGTTGTTTTTGCCGCACCTGTTTTCATCACTGCCAACCCAGCTGCTCCAGGTCCAAGACTGCTGTGTTGACACCTGTCCACAAGATCATGGCCCAAGGAACGCCACCAGGGTCACCTGTCGGGAATCCAGATCCGCTGGTTAAATACCTGCCCAGTGATGCTGTCAGGGTGCTTAGCAACCAGCACAGTAATGAAGCCCCAGTAGACCTTGAGGTTGACATGCTCACATTGCATGTTGGGGATTTCCAGCCATTCAACTTAGCGTCTCTTGTGACTATATTGTAGGCTTTACTCTACCTCCAACAGCAGCAGCGGCGGCAACGAGAAAGAAATGGGGAATGGCTCCTTACCACCCCACCATTCTAAAAATGTCTCCAACATTCACTGTGCGCATCCGCATAGCCTATGGCCGCCTCCCACCTTAACTGCTACCATTGGCACAGCTGAGGCCCCTACTACCTGCAGCTTCTGCGAAGTTTGCCATCACCAACATTCTGCTGCCAATAGTTGCACAGCAGGGGAACATTGAGCTTCTGCGGATGAATAGCCTCCAGCAGGAGGGCCGGGAAGGGGGGTTATGATGTGTGCTACATCCTCTCCCCTTACACCTTTCATCCTGCTGTCACTGCACAGCTGCAAAACAGCCACTACTGGGATCGCTGTGCCCCGAACCTTGTGGACGGCCACTCATTAGTTCAAAAAAGTGCCCTGCTAGCGAAGACTCCACCATGATTAAGTGGCAGTCCCACCATCATGTCCCCAATAGGTATCTTGCTGGGGCATGAGAGTTTGGGCCGGTTGATAACTTCCCACTAATTCTGCAGCCTAAAAAACACCAGGCAAATATGAAGACCACATCAGGGAACCTGCTATTTCGTCAAACCAATGACACTGTGTGTGCTCCCTTCATTTGGTTTCCAAACTCCTGTGTGTGTGTTTTCAGTGAAGTGCAAGTTTGTTAGGCATAATGCATATTATTCCCTCATGATCCCCATCACAAACAGTGTGTAACAGGGAGTTATAATATATTATTCTTTGTTTTTTGGTCATTTGGGCATGTTTACCATACAACTCTCACACTACTGAGACTGGTCTGACATCCGAGAACATTTGGACACCTCATTTGGGAATCCAAATAATTACATTTTTATTTTAATTTAAATAAGTTAAGGTATATACATAACAGATCATAGACGGCAATACACTGGTACAGACAGGTCAAGATTGCAAAACTCTCATGCTGATATATTGTTGCAATGCCAACTTTTGTATTTTTAATTCATAACTGCCTTACATATTTTTATTTTGAAGTGATTTTCGTTTATTTGTAATCATTGTAGAGTGTCATGTGAACTATTAGTTAAAAATTAGTATGTCATTTTTAACGTGCTTTTTTGAACGTGATGTCTTCTGTTTTCTGTATCTATCAGTAAGCTACATTGCACCCAAGGAAGCTTTCAAATACAATTTAAAATTGCTTGTTTTAAAATGTATTACAGTGGAAGCCCGGTATACCGCGGATTCAGTTATACCGCAGGGCAATTTATGTCTCCCGGACTGAATAAAGAAATAAGTGGAAAGTGTGCAGTCAGATAGGTGGGTGGTCGTGAGTTGGGGACATTGATGTATGAGGCGGAGGGAGCGGCCGCTCTTTCTCCCTCCTTTCAGCACCGAGATCTATTTGACTGATTCTTTACAGCCAATATTGTATGGTTTTCCGTATATGCAAATAAAATGTGGTCTTATATTACCATATTGGCAAGTAAGGCCATGTGCATGTATAGGCCATGTCAGAAGTTTTTGATGAAAAATTTGGGATAATTAATATTTCAAGTAGATTACACTGAATTTTTATATTCCCGTAAACATTGCTGGGCCTCATCATGCCAGTGGAGAGGCCAACATGCTGCCTATATTTCATAGAAATTCAACACATTGATGTGAATCGCATCAATCAGCATATTTTCCCAATACTGGGCCGCTGTTACGAATTGAACCGGTCCTGTAACGACGGCAGGTGGCAGTCTCGCCGGCACCCGCCAGAATAATCTTGTAGCGACCGACGGACAGCTGCCCAGCCCCGACAATCTAGGCACGAGCAACAACAGCAAGCCGCCATGTCAATATCCTACGGGGTATAGCTCTGTGTAAGCATTATAATTATGATTTAGACACTTTGATTATAATGCATATATACTGGCTATAAGGTATGTCTTCTTATTAAAAAAAAATCCAAAATTTGAGGCGGACCCCAAAATTCATGCTTCAAAGTCATTTACAGGCCTATAATTAATCTCCTACTGTGAATAGCTGTATGTAATAATTATAATTATGAGACACTTCGGTTATAATGTATATATACCGGCTATATGGTATGTCTTTCTATTTCCGAAAAAAAACCATTCCGAAATTTGAGATGCGCCCCAAAATTCATGCTTCGAAGTAATTTACAGGCCTATTATTAATCTCCTACAGCATATAGCTCTATGTAATCATAATTAGGGTGTATAAACTTTGATTATAATGGATATATACCGGCTATAAGGTATGTCTTCTGATTTTTGAGGAAAAAAATTCTTAGCATACGAGCTATTGAGAACAAGACTTAATGCAGAAAAGCCATCTTTCTTTGTATGCCACAAATAATTAACTTTTTTTTTTGTTTTAGTTTTCCTTTGTAAAATGCAAATCATACAAGCAAGCAACATGTTTCACAACACGTGAGGCACTGATAGATCCCATCTGCAGTGCAAGCGTGCATTCGACCTTTGGACGTGAGCAATCTTTTCTCATTCTCACTTCCTCCCAACGAGGCCCAGCAGGAGGCAGTTAACCGGGCCTAAAAGAGGTTGATGAGGAGGGGGGGGGGGGGGTGAACTCCCTTCTCCAACCTGCATGACAAACAACTCACAGCGAACACAGCCCTTGGTGGAACAAGTACATCCTTTGCCTGGAAAATGTGGCAGTGATTGGTTTGGTGCTGCAGGGAGGTGGTGTTGAAGGGCTGCTTTGCTTCACACCACAGCCTGAGCTTGACCGCCTCTGCTGGCCTAGTTGTGTACTGCATACCTTTTTTGTAACAAATGTTGTTTGTGTGTGCATCGTTGTGATTATAAAATAAAACTAATTTGTTTGCTTATGCGAGTTTACTTCTTTGGCAGACAACTGATGTGCTGAAAAATTGAAGCAGAGAATTTCGCTTTAATTATACAGTGCAATGAAATGTATTAATTTGGTGTGAGAGGTAGGTGCGTGCTTTTAAAGTGATACAAATTTTTGCCCAACTTTGGTCAATAAATACCTCCTCTACCTTTCACACCATTATCGTCTACACATTTTCGTATTAATCATATGTAAAATGACAACAGGAACCATAACTATTTCACAGGCCGTTGCAACTGTACACAGGATGTTAAAACATTAATTCCTTGTTGCAGAAGCATGTTTTAGTGTGAACAGGGGATCATCATTCTGTTGTCTGTTAACAGCCTGTTATATCATTTTGAATAAGTCACGGTTTTATCTTGGCCATATCTTGTCTGGGATCAAAAACTATAGCATTCGTCACTGCTTTGTGTAAATAAATGCCTGAACGTGTTTCTCTTTCCCGTAAGTAGATTCAATTTTACTTGGATATCTTTCAGTTCCGTTGCATTATTTAATATAGCTATATAAATAACAAAATTGAAACCATCAAGTTGCTGGCATCTTCTTTACGTTCATTTCTTATCTTCTCTCTCTCCCTCCCTCTCTCCCTCCCTCCCTCTCTCCCTCCCTCCCTCCCTCCATCCCTCCCTCCATCCCTCTCTCCCTCCATATGTATTATTCCACCACAACCTGGTTTTCACCTGTCAAAACACATTTAGTCTGTAATGACTGTAATGTTCTTGAGACATTAACCCTACCTACCTACATCAAAACATGTCGCCAAGTTACTTGTGCATAATGATAAAATTATTGATTTTGCTGTAGAACTTTTTGTATTGCTGAACTTGACAAGTTTATAAGATCCAGAGTTTATTCACTTGAAAATGTTCGAAAATTTGCAGCTTTCTTGCCCAGCAAACAAAAAAATAATACATTGTAATGCTTATGGAAAATTCACTGTATTATAGTCTTTACTTTGATTTCAGATGGTAATATGTTCATATTTACTACTACATTTTTTTATATTAAATCCATCCATATGGCCACAATATATTTGAAACATGACCAGTATCGATTAAAATTCAATATTACAAACACTTCTAATTTTATTTCAATCAAAGCTTGCGGTTGCAACTCTCACATCCGTTTCACTGAATGCACCTAAGTACGAATAGAGTTATTTGGCTGGATGTGTACTTATAAGCAGGATATAAAACTGTGGAGCATCATTTATAATAGACAGCAATTTGGTTTAACACCATTAACATGTTAATTGTTTTGGATGTTGACTTAAGGTCACATCCACACGAAAAGGGTTTAGGTGCGTAGCTAAAATTATTTTTAATAGTAGAGCTTGTATGGTAATGGAGGGGGTTTATTCATGATATGTGAGACACAAACAATACAGTACTGAAAGAGTTACAGTAACGGGGAGCGACTTTAAATGTTATTAAATTAACATAAATTAAGTTATGACTTTCTCACACCATTTCTCTTTATATCTTAAGTTGGATGGTCCCCACCTTATTCTTGATTCCATAGGCTGTATCTAGCTGATCGGATGGTGGCGGACGGACATACACACACCCAGGTTGTGATCTTCCCTGGCTGCTGGTCGGATGTGGAACGATGTTGGGCCCTGCCTTACAGTGGCCTATATCGGCAAATTGTTTAAACATAGCTTTCCCTGATTGCCGGCTGGTGGAGGGGGATGTTGCTGTCTGCCCTTCTTTTGCAATACACTGTTGTAATTTCTGGCGTCCTGGTTTACTGAAGTTGTAATCCCGGGTTCATACGAGGATTCCAAGTTAGGGCTCTTTCATAGAATCATAACATCGTGTTTCTTATGCAGGAACAGTTGGGACTTTACAGCATTATGCTGTAGATGAAACTTGGAAATTTCGGAATTCAGGGAAATTGTTAGGCAGCAGAATTTCATTAATAATAATAATAATAATAATAAAGTATTTTGCTATTAAAAGTGACATCTGGTAGTCAAAAAGGCCAGGTAGGGTAGTTAACAATTACACAATGAGGCTATTTGTAAATTAACCGCAGTTCTGAGCATGCCTGGGAGACAGTGTACTATATTAACTTAAATATTAATTTGTGCTAAACATGATTCCATCGCAAAAATATGCATGGTTTTGATAAATAAATAACATTTATTCGCCTTGTTGCTGAAGTGTGATGGGCTGCACAAAATGCTGAGCCGGCCTCAGAAAAGCTAGGCGATTACAGACAAAATTGAAATTATTGTGGGTGGTTCTCAATAAAGTGAGCACTCTAGAAATCAACCATTGAAAAAACTCTCTCTCTGCAATTTGCACATATTTTAACGTAAGGTTGGCAGTGATTTTGTAGAAGTAGTTCCAGGTAGTAATGTCTC